>JAEIFL010000001.1:6827500-11627500 GCA_018901835.1 Scaptomyza graminum | reverse complement strand
ATTAAATTGATTAAACAACAAAGGGTCCAGTTATAATTACAGGCAGGTGAATTCAAATGCATGTTTTTGCCCAAATTATTTTGCTGTTGTTGTTGCTGCGGCTCCAATTAAATCGCATTCATTCATTAGACTAACAACGATTTTCATTCCTAATTCACAGAATGTCTCATATTCAATTTTGTTTGCCTCATTGTCTTCTTTAATTAAAAGGCTAAAAGGTTGAAAGGTGAAACTGCATTTCTGCCATTTCTCACATATTAATTATTTGGCCGCATCGTATCCAATGGCATTCGTTTGCCAAGTATTTAGTTTTTTTTATTCGAATGGCAACCTAACTTGTTGTTTACCAAAAATGATGAGTATAATCGGCTTAGAAAACTTTGAAAATTGCTGATGAAATTAT
Organism: Scaptomyza graminum; assembly: GCA_018901835.1. Taxonomy (NCBI): domain Eukaryota; kingdom Metazoa; phylum Arthropoda; class Insecta; order Diptera; family Drosophilidae; genus Scaptomyza; species Scaptomyza graminum. The sequence continues at coordinate 11,627,097 of JAEIFL010000001.1, read as the reverse complement.
GCAGATGACACAAATCTCTCGCACGCTTTTCACATGCATAATTGAGATGATAATCTGATTAGCCATACAAAACAGGCGAATTACATTAAATGCATAGCTTAAACGATTCGTGTGTATTCAATTTAAATTTCACTTAAACTTTGTTTTAAGTGCTCGACAAACTTCGAAGGTACTAAACATCCAAGTCGGATGTCATAATTGCTAATCCAAATAAAGTCTTTCTATATAATTGTGCATTGGAATCATCACGCGTTTGGTTTTATCACAGATGTTTGTTTGTGCAATTATGTATTATTTGTATTATAATAATTCTGACGATTAAGAAGAAACACATTTATAAAATATTTTAAAAGCGCTTTTTGTGTGTGTTTACAAAGGAAAACTCAAAATTGGATAAAGTGTCGAATGGAGTGGGCGATGAAGAGCAGGATGCAAGCGAATGCGACGTAAAGCAAAATCCGTTTCAACTTAAACACATCCGATTCGATTCTTTTTATCGCATCTGTGTCGTTGTTGTTGTCGTTGTCGTTGTCGTCGTCGTCGTCGTGTGCTGTTTGTATGACCGGATCTGGACTGCAAGCAAACCTGTGCTTGGGCAGCTGGCGGGCCATAAAGCGAACAGTGCTAAATCCGCCAACAATTGCAACGCCAGCTTGCCGCAGTTAAAATGGCCCAAATGCAACGGACACAGGCAGGGGCAGAGGCAGAGGCAGAGTGGGGCGAACGTTTGAGCTGAGCTGAGCTGAGCCCCAACGCTGCTCAGCTTCTCAGCGAAATGTTGCACAAAACTTTTGCAGAAGGCAAAGCCCATAAATGCCAAGCACCCATTGAGGAGCAGCTGCAGCAAGTTGGGCCAGACCGGAAAGTCAGAGTGGCAGTGGCAGTGGCAGTGGGAGTAGGAGTGGGAGTGGGAGTGACAGCTGACTGGCAACTGTAGCTGTTTTTGATATGAATGCTATTGTTGTTGTCGTTGTTGTTGTTGTTGTTGCAGCAGTTATGTCTTATTAAGCTAATTCACCTAAGTGCCCCTAAGTGTGGCACTATCAAAGGCAATGGCCTTGGCTCTTAATGCTGCTGAAGTTGTTAGTTGAAAGCTAAAGCTGATGTTTCATGTGGGGTCCGGGTGTAATTTGAGCGTGGCCATTGCAATGACACCAATCAATTTACACAATAGACAACAAATACACTCAAACACCTAAGAAAAAATCATATAAAAAGATTGTCAATAAACATACAGACACATACAAACATACCCTCATATGACAGTTAGCAAATAGTTTAAGTCAACAAGACATAAAACAAAACCAACAACACTCAACGCTACACTCCATGTGTGCAAAGCACTCTATATCTTCACACACACACACACACACAGACGAACATGAAGAGTAGTACATATAAAGTTAGTTAGTTATATACAAATATGTGTAGAAGTGACTATCGAAAAGTGAGGCTAGTTTGGGTCAGACGGAAAGTCAAAGCAAAGTCCAGAGTAAGAGTACATTTGGAGTTGAGTTGAGTTCAGTTCAGTTGAGATGAATTGAATTGAGTAGAGTGAAGTCAAGTGAAATGGTTATTGGCAGATTGAATGCGGTATCGAAGATACAAATGTAGTACATGTTCCCAACAGATAATATGCTATCGATACCTGCCAAAAGAATGTCAAGAATGCTGAATGAGATATTGCACTAATTTCTCAATGAAATTGAAATTTTAAAGCTTGCAATGCACAAACAAGAGTTTATGCTTTGGAATATTCCGAATGGCTTAAATGCTTTAAAAAAAACCATATCTATGAATCTAGTAAAAGATTTATAAATAGCTTTTAATTTCAAATATATTGGCTAGCAATTTCTATGATTATCTCAAATCAAGTTATCCACTTATTTAAGGTGTGGCAACAAATTTGCTAAGCGTTAAAATTATAAAATTAATTTAAATATTGAATTTAGCTATCAACACTTATTTTGTAAGCCGAGGAATTTTCTTGCATTAAAAGATAATCAATTCGTTTCATTAAATGGTTAAGTATCATTTTCCTGTTCAAAATTTGTATATGAACAGAAAGCAGCTCGAATGTGCAATGTTTAATTGAGTGAATGCTAGCTGTCAATGTGGTCAGTGGTTCTTTTATTTAAGTCAATTTTAAATATTCTTTTTATCAAGTTTGTTTTTATTTATCTTGTTATTCACTCGCTTTTGAAATTGAGGGTTCATTGTGGTGGCTAACTTGCCCCAGTTCGTCTCCGTTTCCTCTGGCATTTTGACTTTATTTGAAAAAATAATTTTTATTTTTCGCTTTTTTCATATCATAATAAAACAGTACATTTTTTTGCGCTCTGTTATGTTCTGTTCCGTTCTTAGCACTTGGTTTGTGTTTTTTTTTTATTTTATTTTTATTATTTTGTTTTATTTAATTTTATTATTGTTGCCCCACTTGATGGTCGCTATGCGATTTTTATTTGAAGTGTCGGTTTTACGGCTCGCTCTCCTTTATAGGCCAAATGCATGCTATAATTTTTTATTATAAAAAACAGAAAGCATCCAACAGAAACCAAAACCAAAAACTGCTAAATAAAATTACAAAACAAGCCCTCGCACAGCGGAACTACGGCATAGACTTCTACAAAACACAGCTCCCACACATAATACACACACAGCAGTTAAAACAACAAGTTAGAGGAAACATCGCATTTTTACTATGGCAATGCCTAAATACCCTTCTTTTTTGCTCAGAGCCAATATATACCAATTGCTGAAAATTAACCAAATTTTATTAACAGTGGCGGTCATATATGTAAATAGAGAGACAATAAATAGGGACAGAAAAATGTCCCTAAGTGAGTATATTTTGTGTTATGCTTAAAACTTTCCTTAAACGTAAAGCATAAGTTTTTAACAAAACGATAATTGGAAAATATACTTTCTTCATATTTTGCGAAAATAGTCGTTAGAAAAGTGATGTCCTTTCGGGTCTGCAGCTAAACTAAGAAATGTCCGAGCCATTAGTGCGATTACACAAAATGTTCCTTATATGTATCTCCGAGAGCATAATTTAAACGCCGGGAGCCTTTGGATCAGCACCCTTTTTAAATTACACACGCCACCATCAATAATTTACAAACGCAAGAAGTTGGACAAATTGATCTAAAATGGTCAGTCATGGGGGAATATTTTATGGACAGATGAAATTTAACTTACTATTATGTTTGATGTTTGATGGGACTTCCATAAATCATATCAACTTCAAAAGCATCTTTCCATAAACAATTTCTATGTGGATCGACTGACCAATTTATTGGTTGTAACGTGCAAAATTTAATAAAGAGGCTCGTACAAAGGCTCTCGCCATAATGTGAATGAATATAACTTTTTATTTATTTTGAATATCATTCTAAGGAAATTATATTAGTTTGTTGTTTGCTTATATTAAATCACAATATAAAGCGACAATAATAAAATTAAATATAATTTAATATAAATTTTGATTGTACTCAAAAGTTAAAGTTAAAATAATCATAACGACGAGACAAAGGTACGGTTTCTCGTACGCTTCTGAGCAAAAATGTTCATACCACATCTAAATTTGAAATATTTTATCCAATAAAAGAGAAAAGTTGTGAGTTTGAATGATGTGTGTGTGTGTGGGTGGCTCAACGCGTTGCACATGTCGTGAAAAATGTCCAACTTTTGGCAAGGGTATTAAAACAAAACAATAACAAACAACAACACAACAGCAGCAGCAATAACAATAACATATACAAACACAAATGTATTACGACTTTTATTTGCATACTTTTGTGCGCGCACACGAAATGATTTAAATGATAATTTCGGCATATAAAACAAAATAAAAATAGAATACCAAAAAAAGGTTTATAATAATAATAATAGTAATTAAATACAACGAAAGCCAAAGAATGAATGCGAAAACCTCAAAAGTCAACACCAACTTTACTATGCTAGACTGTATGTTATTTAGCTGCTTTGTTTTTCTTTTCGTTTCTGTGCTTCTCGTAATTTCAATTAAAATTATTCTAGTCGCATTACATGGTGCATGGCTTGTAAGTTGGTAAGTACTGCGAGACACTATTCGTTGAGTGGTGGGCGTGGCCGAGGGAGGAGCAGGGGCTGAACTGCTGCCAGTCTGGGCGGCAATATGTTGTTGCTGCACAAAACGTTAAGAAAAAGCAAAGCTGTGAAAGCCACCAACAATCGACTGGCTAGTTCACAGTTAAGTAATACGCAGTTGTCGCCTAATGGTCCGGCACTGCATGGCACGAACCACAGTCATGAACAAGCTGCCTGCCTGCCTGGTGGCAAGTGGCAACACAAGCGCCCCAAAGCCAACGCCAACGCCAAAACGAACGCGAACGCAACTAGAGGATAACTATAGGACAGTCCATCAGCGGCCGAAAGTCGTCGTTCTGTCCCAGAGCGCCATTACCGCAAAACTTTAACGCTGAGTTGCAAGCAGCAGCAGCAGCAAACGAACTTAGGAACACAAACACGCGAGTCTTACACACAAACAAACGCACCCTTACCTACCCTAAATAGAAAGGAAAGAAGGCGTGCAGTCAAGCAGCCAATCTCTCCTTTAGCCCATCGTTAGTCCCGTTAGTCCAAGCCCAATCCCAAACCCAATCTCAATCGCAGTCAAGCCGTATCAAAGCACTCGCAGCGAGACGAAAGTGACATTTACTTGGCGCGTCAAAGCTGAAGTTGAAGCATAAACCCACCACTCTACCCCAACAGTTTGAGTCATTCGTAATGCTCTCAATGAGAGAGAGAGAGAGAGTGGTCAAGAGAGTGGGCGAGAGAGCGAGCTTCAAATGTCTGCACATGCAAACGCGAGCTTTGGCTGCAAAAAGTGTTGTCTCCATTTGAGCGTTTTGCCGGCGATGTGTTTTTTTTCTTATTTTGAGTCGCGTTTTGAGAAACAAGTCATTTGCTGTTGCTCAGCTTAGATCTAAATGAGTGAGTGTGTGTGTGCGTGTGTGTGTGCGTATGTTTTTTTTTAGCTGCTCTTCAGCGGCAACTCTTCCATTTGATTTCTTTGATTCTATTTTTAGTAGCAACAGCAACGCTGGGCACTGGTGGCTCATGCCAAAGACCAAAAGTGGGTCAATTTACGTGCCGGCGTCGCCAATGGAACGTTGAAAGCCAGCATGCGTGTGTGTGTTTTAAAGTGTGTGTGTGGCTATGTGTGCTTGACTGTCTGTTGTTCTTGTTAAATAAACCATGCTGTGTATAACTATTATATAGTATTTGCAACAGAAACTATACATATATATATGGTATATGTAAATAAAGGCACAGAGTACACATATACTGTATACTTATATAGGGATGTATGCTAAGAGCGGAGACAGGAGGAAAACTTCGATACGCGTGGGAATTTAATTTGCAACCAAAGGAAATGCAAGTTATAATGGCAAAATTTAAAATTTTGATAATGCCAACAACAGCAGCAACATCACCAGCAGTTAGGTAGTGCAACAAAAGCTGAAATACAATAGGTTTAGTGTAGCTGCAATTCTTATCTTATTCAAGATACATATACATATATAGGAATGTGTATTATTTTTTGTGCAGAATGTAACAAAGCAGAGTGTAGTATATATGGCTGCCCATCTATCTCTATCTATGCCATATATCTTAGATGCAGTTGCAACTGCAACTGGCAGTGGCAGCAGCAGTTGCAACTTCACCGCCTTTGCCATCTTCAATTTTGCGTAGTTATTTTCGTAAGTGCAAACGAGCAATTTGGAGTGCTTAAATATTTGATATTGGTTTTGCTTTGCCTGTCGACAACGACGAAGACGACGGATGCATCTTGGTAGGATGCAACAGTGTGGCAGCAGCAGTAGCAGAAGCAACTTAAGCTCTGTGCAACATTTTAATGAAATTGTCTGTGTGCATCCCCATCAACATCAGCAACAGTCGTCGGAGTGCATCATAACAGTAATAAAAGTTTAAAATAAATTCATTAATACCACGTTTTGTTATATTATTATAATCGTTGAACTAGTAAGCAGTTGCATTTAGTTACAATTGATTGCTGTTAGAGTCGATTGAATAATTGAAAACTGAATTCCATATCAGGCGCTAGAATTGCTACAAACTACGTATGTCATATCAATTAGGTAACTGTGTGTGTGGACATTTATTGAATTGGCAGCAATTGAGAGCACTTGGTTTGAAATTTGTATGGTTTTCGGGGTGCATAAGTTGTTCAGTTTGTTCAGGCTTGAATGCCTGCGCACGGATTAAAGGGGCAATAAATAGGCATTAAGTGGGCAAACAGCACAACAGGAGGAGGCAGGAGGTAGGATTTGGGTGCAACCAGGCAGCAGACAGTCGACAGCTAGAAGAGCACCACAAAGAAACGTAAGTAAGTCGCATGAAAATGTTTTTGCAATTTGTTGTGGTATGTCTGATGTTGATGCCGTGGCTAGAAAAACCTAGATGGAGACTGAAGATGTAAACTGAGATGGAGACGGAGACTAGGACTGAGACTAAGACTGAGACTAAACTGATGCTGAGGTTGTTGCTAGCGGCCAAGGATGAGAGCAAGCAAAAATTGCGGCTGGCTTCAAGTGGATTGCTGCTAGACAGGCTGAAATGATGGCGTATAAAAGGCCATGAAGTGCAGAAGCAAAAGCCGCACCAGAAGCACAACCAGAAGAACCCGAAAGCACCAGATGCCATAGACAAGCACAATGCGAAATACCAGAGAGAGAGAGAGAGAGGGGGGAGAGATGAAGTTGAATTGTAGTGCAGACAGTGCTGGCAGTCTGCTTTTGAGGAGTAAAGCAAAAAATAGCTTGTTCAGCCAAACACCCTGTTAAGTCTTATACACAAAAAAGTAAAAAGAAATATTAAGAAAAAAGTCGCAGTGGCTGGAGGAATAGGACGACAAATAAAACAGCTGATTAACTACTTATGATAATTTACAGGAAAGTTGCCCGTCTCCATTTACATCACAATTTTCAAAATATATATATGTACTTTGTGCAAAAGCTTATTTTCCCTTGTTAAGCCCAAACAAAAGAAAATAGGCGAATTGGTATCACTGCCAGTCGTTTAAGTATGGAAGGCTTGAAAAACTCAATAAAGATGCCTGGATAAAAATAAATAAATAAAACTCATCAAGTAAAATGCAAAAATCCAAAAACATAATCCAATTTGAGATGAACCCGGTCTCCATTGTGTTCCATCGACTTGGCTATTAAAGTGCAGGTCGAGTGAAATGCAAAAATAGGTAAATGAAACCACCGACAACAATTCTATTGAGATGTACGTATGTATCAATGCTGGAAGGAGCAACTTTTAAAGAACAGGCCCAAAAGTGGCCATAGTTAAACCAAAACTAGAGAAATGTTGCGAATGTAAATTCTTGTAAGCTGAAAATGATTTGCTGGCTATCCTTCTTTTGGATCAGTTTTGCAGATAATAGAGTGAGATGCACCTCAAGTTAAAGGCAACATGCAGTATTTGATTAGAATATACCCTGTAATACTGTGTTAATATAGTTTAAGGGCAAGGAGGAAGGAAAAAGTTGTGATTTACGTGTAAGCTAAAATGAAACTATGACTTTTCTTCCGTATGTTTAATATAAATGAGGTTACAAATATTATACCCAACTAATCAAGTTTTCCCTGGGTAAATGGTTGAATATAAAAGAAAAAAAAAATGCAATGAAAAGAAACTTGTCTTTTGTTTGCATGGTAACAATCTCAAAATGAAATCGAGGAAAACAGCAAAACAGAAAAACAATGATCCGGGGATGAATACACGTAAATGGGAACTAAGCGAAATACCCCGAACTGAATTGCATTGCAGAAAAGAATTTGCTCATTAGAAAAGTAGAAAACTTTGGCAAAAAGTCTTGCGAATGCCAGGCTTCAAAATGCGCTTTGGATTCAGTAGCGGGCCATCTTGAGAAAGAGAGTACGAGTGACAGCAGTGGAGCGCGATAGAGAGAGAGAGAGAGAGAGAGAGAGAGAGAGGGTGGGAGAATGGGGAGAAGCTCTTTTGTATGCCACTCGCACACTTGCATGTTGGATGCTATAAGACTCGCTGCCAAACATGCATGCAACGCACACATCATATTCATTCCAACTTACCCTTTACCTATATCCCTCTCTCTCTCTTTTTCTCTCTCTGTCTCTCTCTCTCTCTCTCATTCTCTTTCTCTGTCTCACTCTCCGAGTCTGAGTCGCTTGTCTGTCTTGCTCCGTCTATTGCCAACTATGTGGCCAGAAGTGTGCGTCAAGCATGTGGAACAAAACGCAAAAGTTGTACAAACTTTTGCGGCGATCTCTGGCTGCGAGTGCTGCGGAATGTAAGAGTATGTCGGTAAATGCGCTAAATATATGTGTGTGTTTGTGTGTGTGTACATACTTAGGAGTGGGTTAATGCCTGAACAAATGAAGCGTAAAGAGTAATGCACACAAACACACACACACACACAACGTGCAACGCTCAAATGTATGTCGGGGCAAAAAAACAATACATTTAATTAAAGTTCAAGATGAGTTGGCACAACACAGCAGCGGCAGCAGCAGCAGCAACAGCAAGCAACAACAACAACAACAATACAATAAACTTCGCACTTTTTACATTTTCTACAATATATGCAAACCTTAACGAAAACTATGTTAAAAATTGTTAACGCTCTGCAATAGCACCCAGATTTAATTAAAATTATAGCCCCAACAATATCTGAGCAGCAAAACTTTAATGCGTAAATTCTGCCTGTCTGATTGTTTATCTTTCGCTTTCTCTCTCCTTTTCTCTCTGTCTATCTCTCTCTTCGTCTCTCTGTGTCTCTGCCTCGGTCTTTTCATATTGTCTCTTTCTCAGGCTGGTTTTGGCCATGTGGGCCGCTGCTAGTTTGTTGGCTTGCAATTTATATCAACGTGCCTTGCAGCGCACAGTCAACTTTGGCTAAAGAATTATGCGCACTACACTGAGCGAAACACAACCTTGGAACTTTATACATACATATTTAGTTATACAATTTACAATGCCTAAGCTATGCCAATTTGCTTACTTTATTCTTACTCAACATTTAAGGGCTTACAATTTTGTGAAACTTCTTACTCTAATCTCAAATAAGTACTAGTAAAATTCCACCGACAGACTTTAGATCCTTTTATTTCTTGCACGGGCCTAGAAGTACCCAACTCTCAAGGTTTAAGGTTCTAACATTTTAGCAATGCAATATTTGCATGATGTATGAATGTAATTACTCGTATTTTCGTTTTGACGTCACACGCTGCGTATGAAGTTTTTTCAAGACAACTTTAAAAAGGCAGAAGCTCATATAATAAAAGGTCTATTAGTCTAGAGATTACCATCTTAAATTGAGCACAACAAAAGGTTACCGTACTTAAATCTCATCGATCTGCAAATTGAGATGAGTACAATAAACGACTTAAACTTATTGCTCAGCTTAGCATTTGAGCTGCTATCATTAGTTGTATAGCAACTGTTTGTACTCACACACAATGCTATCTTTCTCTCTCTCTCTCTCTTAATCACTTTTCAAACCATTTCCTTTTCTCGCTGTGTGTCGCAACTATTTCAGATTGTTGTTGTTGTCGTGCTGCTGCTGTTAAACAACGTTCAGCGCTATCTAGTTGATGACTAAAAACTTTTGCACAGTAGTCACGTCGAGTGGCACACACGCCCAAAAACACACCCCACCAATTCAGAGGGAAAGCGAAGCGAAAGGCAAAAAGCAAAGGCAACCGGTGCGTGATTGTCAAGTCATGTTTTAAATGTTGCCCAACCAAATTGGACAAACATTTTCGAAGCGCATTCGCGTTCGCATTCCAAATTAGCACATTTAACACAGCCCCCATCCAAAAGCCCACTGATTCACCGCACCACCTCAGCACCGCAACGTTTTTACAAATGATGGGCGTGGCACTAGTCATGCTCGTGCTTTACTATTGAGTGTGCACAGTTTGTTGCCAGTGTTGCCCGACCGACAGAAAGACAGTAGCTCCGAGTGAAGATTACCAGCGACATTTGTAATTCAAAGTACGCCTTTGCGTTGATTTTTGCTGCTGCGACTTTTTCATTTCAATGCTAAATGCACTTGCATTGAATGCGTGCTGTGTGTGTGTGTGTGTGTTTGGATGTGTTGGAGAGAGGTTAAGTGGGGTGTGTGGTCATGCGGCAGTTTCAATCGCAAAATGCCATTTCCGCTCGCTGCCAATGCGCGCGGCTGCTAACAATTTTCAAGATGCCGTCGACGCTGTCGGAAGGCAGTCGAGCAGTCAAAGTTGACTGCAAAAATAATCGAGTTCTCGTGTAACGAGCATATGTTTGTATGTGTGTGTGTGTGTGTGTGTGTGTGTGTGAGTGTTTATTGTGTGTCTTGTTAGTGGCACAACAATAAATGCTAATTTCCGTTTGGCTGCAACATAACGCGTTCTTAATTAAAAAATGTTGACAGAAATGGCCACAACTGGAACAGCAGCCACATCAGTGGGCTCAATGATCGACACACAAAAGTAGGTGTGGCAATATGCGTATTGACAGCTACTTAGTGTTGAGGTGAGATGCTTTTGTTTCATTATCGTCTAACGCCCACCGTCAAGCGCAACATAAGCAAATAAACAAACAGACAGACAAAGCGACATGCAAACAAATAAAACACACAAACAAACACACAAACAGGCAAACAAGCAACCAAAGTGAAGGGAAAAACAAATGGCCAAAGTTCGCGAATGGAAGGCGGAAGATGTTGACGAAGTCGCAACCTCAAAAGAATCAAAAAACAAAAATAAAAACCCCTAAGCGCGACTGGCAAACAGAAGCAAAGCAGAGTCAAGATGAAGGAGATGGAGAAGACGGGGTGCCACATGATGCCACAATATGAATAAAATGAATAAATTGGCGTATGTAATGCGTTTGCTTGGCAAGGGGATGCATCCGGCTCTCTGCTCCTTCATAGATGCTGCCTTCAACACACATAAAGAGATAGAGAGAGAGATTCCCAATGGGATCGAGGGTAGGTCAGGGAGGCCTGGGCTGAGGTCGGGGCACCTGGAGATTTGCTTGAATGCGGCACTGATTATATGCCATGAGATTTTCATGGCACGTTATCATTGAATCTGCGCCACGTGTGCTGGCACTGAGTGGGTGTTGAACTAAGCGACGGAAATTTTCTTGCAAAGTTCAACTGGGGAATTGCCAAATGGCTGACTGCCAAATGCCAAATGCGACTGCGGCCAACGAATTGATGGCCAAATGGTTGTCTGAATGGCAAACTAAATGAGTGCGCATCAATCGATATTCACAACGCTGATAACAAGCAATCGATGACAAAACGATTGCCCATCAAATTCAACGAATTGAAGGCCAAACCGTTTTATTAGATGCTCACACATTAAGCAGCATTAAAGCAAACTCGTAAATTAACTATAAAAACAACAACAACAAAGCCATCTTCATTTCATAGTTTGATTCAGTTAGTTTCCGAACATTTCTGTTGATAACATTCTTATTATCAAATTTATAATTTGTTCATGTGCAATTCTTTAAAACAAAAGAACCAAATTGCTTACATCTGGTTGGTTCGAATTCCGATTAAGTATTTGTTATGTTATTTGGCTATAGAATGCAACTTCATTTATGTATGTTTGCTTATACTCGAATATATATTGTGTAACGCAATACATTTTCACCTGAAATGGGAAATAGCTACCTTTAGCTTTTGTGCTTTGATGTACAAGTTTTGGTATTTGGCTTATGTATTTTTTTGACCAAACATCTTGTTGAAGATTTTACACAAAGAGAGACAGCAACAGTACAGTGAGCCCCCGAACAGGTGTTCCCTGGCCATTACGGACATGTGTGCAGTTGCTTACCAGATCGAATTCAATTATAAATTTATGCATATTTAAGCATGCTGAAGATGCGAAGTGATTAAAATAACAAAAATTGTTTGTTGTTTGCCATGATTGAAAATCAAAACTCCAAATTCATGAATGCCATTCATATACGAATGCAATTAGATGAATTTATTTGAGCAATTCCAAATTATAATATTCGCTGGGTTTAATTTGTGCTCTGTGTTTTCGGCAGTTATGCAGTTAAATAATGCAAACTGCTGGCATCATCATCAACATGCTTTAGTACTTTTCCTACTTAGTACTGATGTAGTATGGATGGTGGTGTCACTCTTTTATGGCACTTGCTCTGCTCTGCTCTGTCTGGTTTGCTCTGGTTTGCTATGGTTTGCTCTTCTCTACTCCACTTTGCCTTTGCCTTGCTCTGATTCAATAAATTTGAAGCTCTGCCAGCTCACTTGGCTGCTTTATGTGTGTAATTACAAGCTGCCATTTTTGCACTGGGGATGCGCTGCACTTGCCACACTCTGTGTGTGTGATGCCAAGGCAGCGATGCGATACTTGCATACATATATACATATACATATATAATATATACACACACGTACGCTCTCGCACGCACACACAAAATTCCACGACATTAGCATAATGTGATTCTCTAAGCATCTGATTTGCAGGCAGTGTGGCAGTCAGGCAGTCAGGCAGCCAGGCAGCCACTCAGGATATAGCCAAGGGGCGGTCAACTTGTTGACTTCGCGGGTGGGGGAAGAGGGGAGTGGGGGGGGGGGGGTTTCAGCATCCTGCAACAGCATCAAGGGCATCATGCAGCGCTTCCTGCCACTTTAGCCGTAAACGCTGCAAATGAGCAAGAGTTGCATTTCCCAGCCAACACACCGCGCAGCCACACCAACACGAAGACCATGCACGTTGCCACACGCATTGATTTCAGCAGACTCACCCACACACACACATACGCTCAACAGCTGACAGTTGCCGCCAGGTTGCAATCGGTGTGGCTGCCATTGATGATGCAGTCATTCATTTTTATCAGCGTACAAACGTAAATGCAATAAAAAGTGAAATCAACTTGCAATGCAATTTTGCAGCAACGAAGTGATTGAAAACAGGGGTAAAAACAGAGAAGGGCGGGGATGGGTGTGTGTTCCATGCGAATGGCACTTGTGTTTTGCGTTTGGATCTGGCAGTACCTTGTTCACCTCCAAAAAATTGTCTAACATTCCGCTTCATTGTGGCCATAAAACTTTGCTACACGTATTTTGGTGGCATTTATTGTCGTTGAATCGACACAATTGCTGAGATTCATTTGGCATTTCAATACGAAGGCCTTGTTCAATAGCTTTTGTCAAACTGCAGCGGCATCATACAAAACTCATTTCCAATGCAACTGGCAGCTCTTCTGCTGCTGTAGGAGAATAGCTGGATAGATAGGAGCAAATGTAAGTGCATTGAGCTAGTGCCAGGTTATCCAGAGGCTTTGGTTTCGGGAGCTTTGATTGCACTTGCAGTGTACTATGGTAGCAATATATCTATGCATCGTCTATTGCGATTGTCTATGGCGACAAAGCAGCAGCACCTTTGGCTTTTGTTTGCCCTTTTCATCTGCATAGCTATCTCTTTCTCTGGTTGCATTCAATCTATCTCGCTTTGTCTGCGTGGCATGTGGCATGCTGCATAATTTACCGATCCAGTCAATACTGTTTTCCCAACTTTAATTAAATTTGCGCTGCTCAGCACAGTGCCAGTACACTCTGTGTTTGTGTTTGTGTATGTGGGTGAGTGTGCTTTGTTTCGGATTGTGGGCACCCGACATGTCAGCACCATGGTTCAAAATGGCTAACAAATCGCTGAAACTTTGTTGCAGCAACAGCAATAATAACAATAACAATAGCAACAACAACAGCAGCATCGCCTCAAGGCGTTTATCGGCTAATTGACATTAACACGGTCGAAAGGGTACGAGAAGCAGTGGCAGTTTTAGCAGTAGTCGTTCCTGTGGGGCACATTCAGCTTACTTTGTTGTGTGTTCTGCTCATTAATGACAAGCAATTATCGAAATTGCTTATCACCTTGCCAATTATGCTTGGTTATCTTGGCTGGTCTGGATGGGGATGGGGGTTACACTAATTTCAGTTTCTGTCGCGAACAATTGAGCGAGACGAATGTGTATGCATGTGTGTAACCTAATAGCCATTCAATCAAGAAACAACAATAAAAAACAGACAGAACAACAATTTAATGCTACATTTACACTACAGTGGGTTTTTCTATCGATATTGTCATCGACGCAATAAAGCAAAATTGGTGTTTACATTTGTTTAAGTTATAGCAAAAATTTCTTACTAAAATCACGAAAGCCACGATATAGATGTTTTCAAGGAAAGCGATGTTTTTGACATCCTAGTTGGTCATCTCAAGGGTCTGAGGAAAAGGGATTGCAATAGCATTGTACACCTGCAGAATAATACAATTTGGGGTATCCAATGGCTTTGTATTCCAAAGCTTTGTGGAATTCTGCAGTGAAGTTATCGCTAAACTGGCTGATTAGTATCTGCTGCCAGCAAACTTTCTCACTCAGGGGAAGATTGCAGAATCCGTTCAAAAGTTTGAAGGCCTTGGATTTCCACATATACTATTTACAACAGTTTTGACTGTTATCGATATGTTATCGAAATTTGCATGTGTATTGAAACGTCTCAATCGAAAGACGAAATATTGTAAATAAAAATTTAAATTTTGTTTCAAATAAATTTGAATGAATAAATATTAGCGAGGGTAAAGTACTTTATAGCATTTTGCATTTATTAAGTATACGACAGAATAAATTTTGTGCCATTTACATGGGCTATGACTGTTATCGAACTTACATTTGTATGTCTCGAAGAAGAAGTTCATCGCATTAATCACTTGCTAAAGATATTTTCAATTAATTGAATCCCATTTTTTTTGTGCCCCATCTTCCGTCTCTTTCTTATTGTGTTGTGCTTTCCTTTGTTTGCCCGGCCAGTCAGTCTGTTGTTTAAGCAATGCCACCAGCTGTGGCAGCTCTACCCATACAATCATATCTGTGTGATTGATTGTGCGTGTGCGTGTGTTTCTGTGTGTACAGCAATTCTATCAATCGTATCACATTCAATGCGCTCAAATTGCTTCTCAGCCCAAGGGTTTTTGCTGTTGTTCTTGCCGCTTTTTATACCCTGCACACACACACAAATCATGTGCATAAAATAGGGTATCACAATGTGCCATCAATGCAGCCACAAAAAAAAAAAACCCATTGACCACATTTACATCTACATATTATTGTAAAAGTGTATTGTATTTAATTGATTTAAAACAGGATATTTCTCAGTTTATATTACTGTCAAATCGAGCACTCTTTATTTGTTTGTTTTTTTTTTTTTGTGCTATTGTCATTGTTGTTTCTGTTGCTGTGGCTGTCGCTTTTGCCTGCATGCTTTCTGCGCACAGCTTACGTCACGTTCCATTGCACCCGCAGTGCTCATTTGGGGGAGCTGTGGCCACATGCGGGCAACAGAACGGATGCGGCTCCATCAGCGCCGGCTCATCATCACCAAGAGCATTAGTTGAAGTTGGAAACAACTTCGCCTGTGTCGAGACTGCTCTCACATGTTTTGTTTATTTCTACTGATTTGCTTGCACATTTAAACGACATTTAATCAATGCTGTCAGCCATTGTATGAACCTCACGCACAAGCCTTAAGCTATTTACACACACACACACATGCATCGAGACAAGGATATGATGCAGAGCCAAGTGTTGCTCAGCAACAACGTTCCTTAATGCGCTCTGCATTTTTGTGATTTAATTAAATGACACTTTGATCAAAATAACCATGTTTATGCGTGTGTGTGTGCATGAGTGTAAGTGTGTGTGTGCGTGCTAGAGTGTGGGGCTTAGTATTTGATCCAATAATCACATCACGAAATGGGTGCCACGTCCACAACTCGTCAACGTAACCCGCACGCAGCTCAGGCTCCGTTTCTGGCTCAGGCAGGCGTAAGCAATGCAATTAATTGTAAAAGAAATAAAAACAAAAGCAATGCACCAAACGAAATAAAATATGCATGCACATACACACACACAACAAATAAATGCTATACCATGGAAACCAAAGGACACATTTTTGCGTGACATCAATTAAAAAATGTGATGATTATATAGGCAAGATTTCATGTATCAGCATTCCTGCCCTTTATTTACAAATTTAACAGCAATTACCAAATCCGCAACTAAAGCAATAATTATTTAAAAAGCACAATAAAACAGAATAAATAAAAATGTATATAAGTGTGTGTGTGTGTGTGCATATTTCTGTAAATTATAACTTTGACTTTGTCAATAAGCGCATCAAACTATCACAATAAGGCAGTTTTTTTTTTGAGTCCATCAATTTGACTAAACATTTGATTGTTGCCATCTTTTTTTGTTCTGCCACAATGCAAATTAGTCATTTAAGCCTCAACGCATCAGAGAGTGTAAAAAACCGGCACAAAGAACACAGTTATGTTAAAATGTCACTATGGAAATGGGATTGAACAGGTTTTTCTCACTCTCTCCAAAGTTCAAGTTGCTTGGCAGCCATTCGCTTTTGGGGTGAAAATTATGTGTTTATTGTTTTTTATTTTGATGCAGTGGCTCATTTACATTTTCTATGTAAATTCCTTATTATATTTTATATGAATAATTATTCATGATTTTAATCATTAGTGAATTTACATTTTGGATAATGATAATAATAAGTGAAGGTGAAATGAATATGTATAGTTTTTTTTTGCGAATATGATAAAATAGTATAAGTTATTTATAATATGAAAACAAATGAAAACAAATTATACAGAAATTAAATTTAAATTCGCGACTTCAGCCAAAAAAATAAAAAAAGACATGTTATTTTTGTTAACGGTTAGGTGACCCGAATTTAATTCAGGTTAAATGTATTCGTTTTATTTTTTTGTTGTTCGATAAATGGAAAATATGTTTTTGTCTGTTAACGCTTAACTTGTTCCAAATAAATCCAGGTTAAAAGTTAATCAAATAGAAACAACCCATAAAATTAAATTTTGACACTCTAAAATTGAAAGTAGAAAGTTGTGAAATTATTGTCTGCCTATTCATGTGTGTCAGTCAGTCAGCCATTGAAGGCAAGGTTCCAATGTGTAAGTATAATTTGTTAAAAGCTGAATGCGCCTAAAAACATTTTAAAATAAATGCACTTTAATCTTTTTTATGCCAACTTCTCAGGTAGAAACTATAAACAGTCTTCACATTTTGCCACAAATAGCGTCAATTTGGCCCAAGGTGGCACGAGCAAGCGTCCTTAGCGTATGTAAAGAAGTGTTGCATGCTTTTCGGCACGGCCTGTTTATAAACTGATGTCCGTGTGACAGACAGACAGACAAACCGACTGACAGACGAACTGTCGAGCGTCGAGTGTCGACTGCTGCGTGCGGCCTTTCTGTTTACGGTCTGTGGCATTTTGTGGGCTTTAACTCGTACATACGTTAATGTAGACGCAGAGACCTTCACCGCCGTCATAATTACAGGCAGGTTATGTTTTTTTAATGAGCTGTCGCCAATTTGATGGGTGTGGTGCACAAGTGTGGCAGCAAATGTGTGGTTGAAAGAGGTTCTGAAAGGTTCTGGGGAAAGGAGGAAAACATTTAACTGTTGCCACTCGGCTGGCTTAGTTGTACTAGAAGCCATTGGTAAGGTCATGCAAATGTATGTTCTATGTTTGCAAGTAAAACGCTTTGCTTTGTTTTTTATTAGCCACAGATTATAAACAGACTTATTAAAAATTTGATTGCACTAATGATGTTTAAAACGCAGAGCGCATTCAGCTTTGGACCAGACAAGTGGACGAGAGTGATCAGAGTTAAGGCTGCGCTTCAGCAAATCATCCAGTTGGTGAAAAAAGGCTCTCTTGGAGATACCATTCTCCAGTATGGGTCCATTATCATGCTCGATATCCTCACCAGCTGCACAACGTGGCTGTTCTTTTAGTATTGGGTTTTTTGGTGCTGCTGTTTGAGTTGGCTCCTCTCTTAGCTCTCTTGGCTCTAGTTCGATTTGAGCCTGTGTCTCGAATATCATTCCTTGGGGTATTGGATGAGATATTGAAGGTCGGTGGTCCGGCATGCGCATATCGAAGTGATCCGACTTGATGTGGAATATAGCTCCACACTTTTTGCACTGATGATGTATCTGTTTCATCGGTTCTTTCGCCATCTCAGTGGGACGCTGCTTTAGACGTCGATAAAATCGGGCGATCTTCGCTAAGACCCGCATAGCTAGTGCCATTTTAAACTCTTTAAATTTGGTGATTGTAGAAAGGGATCGAGATAAATGGAAAACTCTGGCCAAACAATGCGAGTTACAATTAGAAAATTTTTATACACAATACTAATTTATAACTTGTAAATCGAAAGATTTGTGTTTCAGAACTGACGAACGACATTAAACTGAGTGTGAACCATTTGGCTTATAGAAAGACAATTAAAGAAAAGCCTACTTTGCCCGCTGCAAAGCCAGGCAAGTCATTTAAGTTAGTTAACTGCCTTAACCCATTTGTACAAGTTTTAGCTCTCGCATCCCGTCAAGTGGCTCGTTCTGGTGTCATAAAAGTTTTATTGCCTACTTTTCGGGGCGCGCTCTTTCAATAAGGCGCTTTAGTCGGCCTGCCAGCTTCAATTATTAAGCGTCATTAAATTATAAGTGCTACTCGCCAAAAGTCTAAGCAACGTACCAAAACATTTTTGCACCACTGCCGCTAACGTCAGCGCTCAGCTCTCTGGTAGTTTAATTAAATTTGAACAAAAATTCTCACGCCAACCACTGGACCAAACGCTTGCTCCCTAGCCTCTGCGTTCATTAACAATGCATTGCCCGGGCACAGACTGGACTTTTACTGGCCCTTTACTGGACATCAGCAGCACTCACTGACAGCATAGACAAAGAGAAAAAAGAGAACGAGAGAGAGAGAGAGAGAAAGAGTGAGAACGAAGTATACTTCACAGTTCATTCGAGTGGCCCTTAGAAAGCTTTAAGATAATATCTCTCCACATTTTATTTCTATTTGTATTGGTATTGTCATTTATTGTTGGCACATTTGGGAAAGCTTTTTATGTTCGTTGGCTTGTTTTCCGGTTTTCGTTTTTTTCTATTATTTAAACTTGATCTGTTGCCTTAATTGAATAGTGGATTGTGTTACACAAAATGAAATTTGAAGCGTTACTTCCAGGGTGCCAACGAAAAGATTCAGAACGAGACCGACAACAATTTTCAGGCGCATCACTCATTTATTTGTGTATGCACTAATTCGTTTTGAAGCAGATCAACAATTTTTTTTTTTTATGATTTGAAATGAAATTGCAATCACTTAAAGCTAATATTTAGCAAGTTTGATTTTTAGCCAACGTGCGAGTTTGTTGCAAGTTGAGTGAGTGATTGACTGGCCCGGAAGGGAATCTGGCAACACTTTAAAAGACGTTTGATTGACATATATAATATTGGGGTTTAATATCACAGTAGTTGGATTAATATTAACTGGCATTTAGAAGAATGAACAATAATAATAAATAAAAAATAATCGTTATGCACAAAATTTAATTTTGTTAAATTATGGTCAAAATATTCTTATTAAACGCATTTTGCTTAGAGCCAAATTATTTGTAGAACAACGGCTTCAATTTGGCCCAACAACGTCTGCTCAATTATGTTGAGCAAGTTCTAATGAAGCGCAAGAGTTCATGTTGATTAAATTTTAGATTTTTTCATAAATTTCGGCACGTACCCACAAATATTTCATCTTGTTAAGTTCTAGTTGAAATTGGATTTCCAAGGCGCCAGCACAAAATAAAAATTACTCGAATCGCACACAAATACACACACATATACACACACACATACACTCGGTCTCACATTAACAGAAAAGCTTTCTGGATGGCAAGCTAAGGACACTGCAAATGTAATGCCATTTATAATCGAAATCTTTCATTAAATTAAGAACATTGTTTGTGACCGCAAGCCGCTGCCGTTTACATTGCACACACACACATGCACAGTGGGAAACATGCACAGAAACATACACATTAACATACATAATTACAATTTAATTAGCGGACATGAATTGCAGCGTCGCAACAGCCGAGCTGACCAACTGACCGACCACATTCAAGGCGCCCAACCAATCTGCCACCCAAACAACCCCGCCGGCGGCACATGGGCCAGTTCTTCACACTTTCCCCCTTTCTCACTCTCTCTCTCTCTTTATAGTATCTGTCTGTCTGTCTCTTTCGGTGTTGTGGCTGCTGGCTGCTGTTGGATTCTGCTTGCGAGTGTTGGCGCTGCTGTCGTTTCCTGCCGCCCATAAACTTTTTGCTCATCCGCTCATTACATTCAAACACACACACACGCGGACACACACGGACACTCACTCACGTACAGCTGGTGTTTTACATGCAAAGCAGATAATGTACAGCAAAAAAATAAACAAAATAAAAAAAAAACGTATTTATTTTTATATATAAATAAAAATAAACAAAAACATGATGATATTCAAGTGAAATATGACACTCTCATATATATTCGCAATTATTTGCGCTATTCATTAAAGGCCGTATTCAGCCAGAACGAAACTTCAGACATGCTGCACAACGCTATCCGCCCTAACAGGCACTTCCAACAAGTTTGCCGTGCCTGCCTGGCAATCACAACACAACAACAAATATAAAGCAAAAGAAAAATAGCAAATTGAATAAAATGTAATGCAAAGTTTGCGATCTGATGCAAATGTGACATTCAAACTTGGGTTAAAGCAACAGGAAAATTGCAAGAATTGGAGCACAAGCATCGAGCATCCAGAAGAGAAATACTAGCTTCAAGTAGCTCCATTTAAATTCACACAAACATTGAGACCTAGTAGCATCAACATGCAATCAAATTGTGTGCCTGTTTAATAAACCGTACAATATCAATTCGTTCCTGCAACACAAAGGAAATTTCAAATGAAAATAAGCAACAAATGCAGAAATGCATCATTTTGCGGCTATGCAGCATTTTTCTTGTTATTTTTTTTAATTAATTAAGATTGTTTGATATTTTGTATAATTGATTTTCCTTCTGTGAGTGCGAATATCGCATACTTTCAATATTTTAAACTTATTTGTTTAATATGTTTTAATTTTTTAATAATTGAGGTAATGAGTTGCAAATTATGGAAAGCAGCAACAGTAGTATAAATAAATAAATAAAACCACAAATCAGTATTGATATTGATATATATAAAAAATATCGCAAATCAGTCATATATCTACATGTGGAAGAGATTTACAGAGCTGAATGGTTAAAATGTCGTAAAATATTAGTTTTTTTGGTCATTCTTGCGATTTTGTGGCTCTAGATGCATTTTTTTTTTGTGTTGGTTGGCCTTCCAGTTTATTTTTGCCTTTTTAGTACCTACAATGTTGCCTTAGACCCAAACAAATATTTCATAGAGATGCCAAGATATATTCCTCGAAAAATATCTCTCCGATTTGACAAAACTAATGATGAAGAAATGTAAATATTTGAAAGCTCATTCAGGAAAGCCCAAAAAAAAAAAAAAAAAAAAATTAAGCAATCTCACTTAATATTGAAATCTTATTAATCTAGGCACATTTTTGCATCTGTCACTCACCAGCTGAACTCTCGCGCTTTGCCGGGGCTCTGTGCTAAAGTCTTTAAGTCGATGGCACTGCAACTTAATTGAATATTGTTATTATTGGGATTTATATAAATACGAGAACACTTTCGTGCGATTTGCTTTCGGCGTTGCCAATTGTGGTATTAAAATACATGAGCCGATTTGGCAATTTGCCAGTGGGCTGCGCGTAAAAATATTAATTTTCTCATTTTCCGCCAGTTATCATTATTGTATTATGTATTTGCCATTCGCTTCGTTTGGTTTGGATTCGTTCGTGATTTTTTATTTTTTTTATTTGGTTTGCATTCCATTTGGCATCATTTTGTCAGTGCTGCTTAATGCCATTTTATTAAAGCACACACACACAAACACACACAAGAACACACATGTGCGTGCTTAAAAAAAAAACATTCCAAAAAAGACGAGTATGCATTCAGACAGATATGAAGGTGGGTGCTGAAAAATATGTTATTGGGTGGGTCAGCAAACAAAAAATTCGCTTTAACAGCAATTTTCATAGCTGTATGTGTATGTGTGTGTGTTCGAATGTGAGTTTGACACAGTGTCAAAAAATACCGTAATATTTGTCATAAAACTTTATGATGCACAAAATTAGTTTTACAGCACTGGCTCACACACACACAACAACTCACAAAAAAAAAGCCACTCAACGACGCTTTGTCAAAGGGCGCTCGCTCCCTCGTCAATGGGCGCCTATCGATTTGGCAGCCAAAACTTCTGGCCTGGCTTTCGATGCTGCTTTTAGCCTGTGGCAGATCCAGAGCAGCAGCTCAACCTGCTGCCTCCTTTATGCTCTTCCCTTGCCCGCTTGCGCGTGTGGCGTACTTATTTATTTATGCAGTGCTCGTGCCAATGCAAGTAATTTATTTATTTAGAAATTTTCTGCCATTTAAGCGCGTAATTGTTTTAGCATGGCTGGCCAATTGAGAATTTTCATTTACATTTAACGCACACAACACAAATGATAAATAGTTTGTTAAAAATGTGCAACGAGCAGTGGACAATGCGTGACGGGCGATGGGTGACGGGTGACGGGCCACCGGCATTTAAATTATGAAATATAAACATAGTTATACATATATGCATATAAATTGCTATTATTGATACTATTTTATTTTTTATTTCACTTATTTTTACACCCAGTACAAAATAAAAAAAAGAAATTAGCAAACCAATTCTATATGTAGTTGCTTGAGAGTTCATTTTTGAAATATTCAATGCTTGCTTTTTATTCTTATACCAAACACAAGTGCTGTAGGAAAGGAAATAGATTGAGGTTATATTTTCACTTTAGCTGAAGCATTCTAGATTATGAGAATCAATAGTTTGAAGAGCAAGCAAATAAGATGGCAAGAAACTTATACTTGACTCAGGATTTTAGCACTGTAGCAAACAAATAGGGAGACATATTCGGCAAGCCGAATATTATATACGTAAATGCTTTCTTCTATGCGTTTGACACTTTATGACAAAAATATAAAATATACACTTTTCGAGCTTCGAAGGTATTTTCTAGTCAGGCACTCTCTCGATAAATGAAAAAAAAACCATTCATGCTTGGCTGTGCCAGTTGTTGTTTTTTATGTGTCCTCACACCCGTGTTGTTTTTGATTTGTGTATGTTGCGCATTGTTGTTGAAGGCTCCATTTTGTTTGGATTTCACAGCCGGCAAACTACAGAAAATGATTTAAATGAATTCCATTTGCCATCGATTTAATGTCGATTATTTCACAGTGTGTACTTAAGCATATTAATATAATATATGAGTTATATACACTTCATATGCATAAACATATACCATATTTGAATCATTTATTACGCCTGCATTAATTTTAAGCGTTCCCGTCTTTCTCTTTAAGAGCATTATACAAAATGTTGCGCATACACCGCGTGCGCCCAAGCCATAGACCGAAGGCCCTAAATGAAATCACAATATTTGCAAAGCATCTTAGCATGCTGCTGTTCGTTCCACTTGTCTTTCAGTTGGTCTCACCATAATGATGCGGCGGCACCTGGCACCGTCGTTTGTATTTCATTTGTGCACCAGTTCAGTACAACGTGGCGTATGGGTTGTGCGAGTACGCATAACAAAGCCGTTGTACAGAACAATGGCATTGCAAACAGAGCTAATATTACATGCATGACGCAAGGTGTGTTATTCGGTTAACCTAGACATCATCATTATAACACAACAGTTTGCCGTTCCAAAAGACACATTTTAAAAATGTTCCTTAAATATTTTCGCTTTAATTTCATGGCACAAGTTGTTACCAATGCTGCATTCTATTAAAATTTTGTGATTTTTTCTTAAGAACAAATTAATTTATCGAAATGCAACTCCTTTATATTATTTTATCGCCAAGCTTAAACAAAGTTCGTACAAAATTTAAAGCATGTTTTTTGTACATTTTTAATATCCCATAAATATGTCAAAGCAGAAACCGATTGTCAGGCAAAATAGCATTTTGTTTATGGGTAAAACCCAGTACATAAATTATGCATCAAATATTTATAAATTTTGTTTCTCTCGCTCCAACCGTTATGAGCTGTGAAGTTTTTAATAAAGTTTTAAGGGAGCAAAAAAAAATAAAAATAATGCCTATGAAGGGGAATTAGAACAACTTTACAAAATGTATACAACATCAATTATGTAGAGAGCATTTCGATGTTAGTGAAGGCGAGCAAACTAAATTGTGTTCATAACTTTTTCAAATGGTCAACACATATACACAGCAAGGCCATATCAATTTAAAGCAGGAAAAACACAAATTCAAATTCAATTTCAAATCGACCAAAATCGCTGCTCAAATATTGGCCGAAATAACGGCGCAAGGAGAAAATTGTTTATGTAGATGCTCCATCACCTTTTGGGTTAGCAGCTACTTTAGCGTATGCATGTACATATGTATGTATGCATGTGGTAGACCTATGTATGTATGTTTGTATATCCCTTCGCTTTTTCATTTCATTTTTTGCATGCCACATTCCCCAGCACAACGACAAATCATTGCCGTTGGTATTGTCAGAAAGACTGCGACTGGGATTTGGTTTCTGATTTTTAAGAGATGAAATTGTTGCCTTCGAAGTCCCATTGAGATTGAGGCCGCTTTCGACAGCTACAGTTACTCACACATTTGACAAAGGCATCAGCCAAAGCGGAAAGACGAATGCCAAAGCGAATGCGAAAACGAATGTGAATGCGTATGCGAATGGAACTTAGCAGTTATTCAATTCCATAGTCTGCCAATACACAAATTTATGCAAGCTGTTGTCGCTTTCGATGCCACAACAGGCCAATTTTTTTCTCCTTCCTCCCTCACCCTCCACCTCCAGCAGTCGCAACAGCCAGCACTTACCAGCCCCCGCTGGCTGTGCTGGTCTGTGTTACTCAAACATATGCGGGTTTCACAGAGCTCACAGTTGGTTTTTCTTTTCACTTGTTTCATTTGTCTTTTTTATACTCTAACAAAGAGTAGCTTGATAACAGATAGGAGTATTGAATTTGTGTAACTGCAGCTAGTTTGCCTAACATCGTACAGAGAGAGAATTGTTTTAAATTGTCTATTTGAAAAGTTTGCTTGGAAAAATTCAAAATAAAAATTAATTTTTTTTTGTTTTAAATGTTGATCAGATTTTTAAGAGGCTAAGTCGATATACCCCAGCTAAGTGGGATTATTTCATCTTCGCAAAACCGAAAAGAAAAAACTGGATTCTTGTTAACTTTGATGCTGGTTTGTTTCTTTTGCTTTATGCTGTTTTGTTTAAGCAACAAAGGCGCGTATAAGTAATAAAATGTGCATGCATTATATACACACACACACACATGCACATCAAATCCAGTTGAATTCATTGTTAGCCATAATACAGATGAATATATACTTATGAGCATATGTATTGTGCATAAGTATGTACGAACATATATGTATGTATCTGGACCTTGTGTATTGTTGTGCTCAAATGTAGTTACATAATTTGCTGCTCGAATGTTGCCGCTGCCGCTGCCGTTGAAGTTGCTGTTGCTGACACACAAATTACAGCCATGGCCATAACAGTCATGTGCCGGCAGCTCCTAGAAATATATGCAATAAAATGAAACTACACTTAAACGCCAGCTGCCCAAAACGAGTGTCATTGAAAAGTGCGAATGACACGAGAGAGAGAGAGAGGGGGGTAGAGGGACAGGGAATTGGGTCGAAGAAGAAATGAATAATCAGCGTAGTTCTAGAAAACATAATACGCAATAACAAAAAACAGAACAGAGCAAAAAAAAAACTGAAAAAAATTGAATGAAAATGAAGACAACGCCATCCAATCAACAAGCAAATCCAATTCAATACACCAACTCAAGGGACTGGCAAACTCCCTAACCTTAGACCCATCCCACCCTCCCAAAAAAAAAAAACAAAACATCTTGGGGGACGCTTTGGCTCTCAATATGAGGAGGAGGAGGACGAGCTAACACTAACTAATAACCTTCTGACACAGCTACGCCCCTGCCCCGTCGTCTGCCAACATAAAGAATTCAAATCGTATTGCCACTTAAACTCAAAATGGATACACATGTCGCTTTGTGTGTGTGTGTGCGTATGATATTCCCGAGTCGTGCTGAGCGCGCTGTGCTTTCAATTATGGCTGCCATCAAGCCCGAAACTGAAATGTTTGAATACATAGCCATTTAGCCCACGACAGTGGCAGCTAAGCATACGAATGATGAGCATGACACAGGGGTTGCCCATCAGGGGGGGTCGCGCAGGGGTTGCCTGCCAACACATATATCACGAATGCGACACAAAACGTAAATCAAATGATATGCGAGTGCAAGTATGACAAGTATGTATTATGTTAGTAACTTCGAGTATGTATTATCAGCAACGCCATATTCTCTTCCCCCTTTCCCCCTGCCGTTGTAGGACAACCGACATAGTGCGTGCTGTGGTCCTGGTGTGAGTCGAATTGGGTGGTTTTTTTTTTTTGTTGTCTGCAGCTCCTCTGGTCTAGTCTGTTAAATTCTGATCCCAGTTTCCAGTCGCCGTATTTGAGTCCTCTACGGTTAGGCTACTGATTCTGTGGTCCCGTGACTGAGCAACAACAGCAACAACAGCCAGAACAAGTCAGAAGTAACAAAACAGCAAAACGAGTGACATGTTTATCGCCATATTTTCCGAGCCATGACTAAAGATTCAAACGCATAAATACATACTGTGAAAAGCAGGCGACAAAAGTTCAAGAGCAATGATAAACGGGAAAGGGAACGGCATCTGGAACGGTTATATGAAGTATTCGTTTGCGTAGAGAGGAAGCGTTTCTTTAATGAAACCAAGCAAATGGGACCTGAAAGTTATAGCAGTCCGAACGAAGCTAAGCGCAACGGGAATAAAATAACAACAATTTGAATTCCATAGAAAACTTCTTCCCATTCATTTGACTCACATTCAGTTTAAAATAGTTGAAGCGTAGCAAACTAAAACATTAAATCATCTATTTAGATGGTTTTTGCAAAATTTGTATAAAATGTATATGGCAAAGAATTCTTGTTAGGTCTTTAGTTGTTTGCAAATAAGCTTAAAGAGCTAACAAGCAATAAAGCTGGTCGAAACTCGTTGAAAATTCTATTGATTAGTTAAGTTATCACATCCCAACCACAAAGCGTCAACATAATGGTCGTAATAACTAATTTGATTTTAGCTTTTAGAACAATAGCTCAAATTGAGTTGATGTACATGTACATATATGGTATGTATATGGACATAACAAAGTTGAATAATCGGTAGATTAGCTCGATAAAGCTCATCAATTATTGTGTTTGTACTAAAGTCTTGCTTCCACTCGACCAATAGACATTATAATTGAATTGATTTTCACTACTTGGACACATTTATCGATAACATGATTTGAGCTGATTGCCAGTACAGATTTTGATCGCGCGTCAAACGAGTGACAAAGTGCATTACACAATGTGACAGCTGCTACATGTATGCTATGATATATATATACGATATGTACATATATGTTTATGTGTGTCAAGGGTGGCCGTAGTGGGTGTTATACAATACATCCGTACTGATGTTGTTGTCCATCAATCTGCCTGCATGGCATCCATCATCCGAAAAACAGAGTCAGATACAAATATGGCGACACAGAAGCCATTTGCAAATACCTACTCCTATCTACATGCACAGAGTGTTTGAAGTGTGTGCGTGTGTGTGTGGCAGGCAAAAAAAAATAAAAAAAAGCAGACAACAACATAGGTATCGGTAGCTTTTGTCAATTGGCATTCTCGTGCTGCGAATATTCGTGTGCAACTTTATACAATACCACAGGAATAGGACACTCAACTGGGTGAGGGGGTTGCTGCTACTACGGGTCTGTTGTCAAGCGTAAAAAAGCGTCATTGAGATGTCAACTGTGAAAAGTGCGACTGGGTACCAAAAACGCCGGCTATATCCATGTGGTGAGCCAATAAATATCGTGTTTAAGCCAACACCCAACAAACAAAGTGATGCGAAAATAACACAGCGACCGTTGGCACCCAAATCGCTTGAGCAACGGGCCGTAAGGACCATGTAAAGTAGTGTCGGTGGCGGCGAGGGGGTGGTGCCAGATTCTGTCCATTGTATACGCACATGGCAAACAGTGTGAAGGCGTTGGAGCATAAACAGTTTTTGACATTGTCAGGCCCAAGACACATGCTAATGTCTGACTGCCCGACTGCCTGACTGCCCCACACAAACACACAGACACACACTCAATATGGTCAGTCTGTGTCTGTGTACGTTTTGTTGGCTGCCACACGGCTTGTCCAGCCAGCCATAAACGTTATCTGCTCATTGCGACAAATGCATGAATAGTTGCGTCTCTTGCTCCCGAACGAACCTAAATACCCTGGAATACACCGCCACACGAGGTGAGTATGATCAAGTATTAGTGGCAAAGAGCATCAGCTTTGATGGCAGTGTGGAGCAACAGCTTCTTTAATAACACTAGTAAAAGTAAGACATTAAGCTCAGGTATTACGTACTAAGCAAGAAAATTTCTTGCTGTGCTTTACGGAAATACCACAAATAACTTTTACGTTTAGCCGAATTCAAAGATTTCTTAATTATTCTCCTAGCATGTAATATGTACTTCAATTTCTTGAGAATACCGAGAATAATATGTGAAACAATTTGCAACAATTTATTTTCATATTGTTTTACTTAAAATAAAATTGTATTTAACTTTCATCGTCCTAAACGCAACAAGAAATATAAATATAAAAATAAGGCAAAACTTATGCAGATTTAATGAAATTATTTTTGTAAATATGTAGCTGTCAAATAAACGTATAAACTAATTTCAGTTTAACGTTTAGAAGAAACTTTGCATTCAAATTGAGTTTTTTCTATTTCTGTTTTTTAGACAGCCCCAAAATCAATTACTTTTAATTACATTGCTTTGTTTTTCATGCAACAGAGAGAGAAAGAGTTTTTAAATAATTTATATGTGGCAAACAGTTGGCCTTCAAATGTGAACTAGCACCTTGTGCTTGCATTTGTTTGTTGATGTTCATACATTGACCATTTATTTTTATAGGGTATATGGATTGTAAGTTCTTCCGGTCGCCGCGTTAAAGAGGTCAACAGGCACAAACCTCTGCACACTTTTCAGTTAGCTACACACCAAGTTCTATATCTAACTATCTGCTTGTGCTTCTCTTATGCATATATAGAGACGAAAAAATACCCCTATATATGTAGATATTGCAGTATGTATATTGTTTATCTGGTGATTTTATGGCCTGGCCGAGATTTACGTTTGTGGCTGGGCCTTTGACTTTATGGAGTCCATTTCGTGACTGAACGTGACATGAAAGCCACCACCAACAACGACTGCAACAACAATAACAACACAAACTATGGAAATTCACATGTGCCTGCGAAGCTGTGAACCGATTTGTCATTATTATTGGAGACACACGGCAAAGCGGCCATAAAAGCCATGCATACAGCAAACACGGTCAACAGCAGCAGCAACAGCAACATCAAATGATAAGCCACGCGCTCGTTGATGGGGCACAAAAGTCGAAATATTTACAAACAGCTTAAAATCGATCGTTACGTTACGTTGAATGCTGCCAACAAATACACACATACATACATAAGAACTGCTATATAAAAATGTACATAACATTTTTAGTGGAGCTTACGAGTTTAGCTTTCTCGGAACGAACAGCAAGTTTTAACACCCTCTAACCATCAAGAGGCTAACAGGTATCAGTAAAATACGGATAAGCAACTTAATACAAATAGAAACAAGCATAAGAAATTCGATAAGCTGGAATTAGCTTTTTAATAGTTAGCTTGTCCATTGAGAAAGCAGCTAAACTTGATCAAGCTATTTGGTTTCATGTCAATTTTAAACCATTATTGCAATTGATGTGGGACAAAATAATTAAGAAAGCCAAAAGACATAAAAAGTAAGAGATATAAATATAGATAATAACAATATGTTGACCTTGTTATAGAGTACCTTCTAGTCGAAACTAACAATATTTTTTATAGAAAAATCATGCCCTCAAGTTAGGAAAAACTCTGTCTCTCAGCAGCTTAGCATTGACGTTAAATACCTGGCCAGGATTCAAGGAAACCATCAGAATTTCATATTTGAATTTTGTGCTGCATATATTAATCTACAGATGGTAAGTGGAATTGAAATCGGCTTAGTGCAGAAAAAAAAAACATCTAATAATTCCGATTTGGTTTTCCTTTTTCTCTCTGCGAATAGCAAGCTTTGGTTTAATGTCTTTTCAGAACTCGGACTATACTATACGGTAGTTTCTATGAGACTGAGGCCACAAAATTTTGTGTATTTTGTGAATCTGAATGGAGTAAACAAATCTATGTTCAGGTAATGGCATTAGCGATGATGCCTTTGGGAACAAGTGTAATTTGATGCTGCAGTTGCGAGTATCGACTGCTGATTGTTGGCTGTGACTGTTGTTGCTGTTTTTCTGGTTAAATAAGACCATCAAACACACACACACATATATGATAACATACATATGCATGTGTCTGCAACTGGGTTGGACATTCAACATGAATATGGATATGAGTGTGTGCCAGCTCGTTGAATAGTTTGACGTCAACAGAGACTATATGGACAAAGAATTAATTGCAGGCAACACAAGACAAGCCCCGTACATTGTACATGGGTATTTGTGTGTGCAACGCTTTGTGGCAGCTCGTTATACACATACTTGCTATTCGTGCCACAGGCCTGTTGGGGCGACCACCGTCGACTGCAGCAGCAGCGTCGGCGGCATGACGCTATAGCTTAGCTAGTTGCCACAACCATTGCGAAAATCAAATAAACCCAGTTTGTGGCAATGCTACGCGCACTTTCTCTCTCCCTATTCTCGCTCTCTCTCTTTATGCTTTGCCGCTGTTTGAGGGCCATCTGCTTAATTAGTTGTAAGCGAATTTGTATTCAATTTCGCTGGCGTTTTCAGTTTCATAACGCCAACGCTTGCTCTGGCCATAAATTATGTTGCTTCCAACCTGGCAATTAAGCACAGGCAGGAGCAACGTGCTCCCAAATGTGCGATAAGAGAGAAAGAGAAGGCGCGTGTCAAAACCAAAAAAAAAAAAGGCCAACTAGTGATACGGCTGATATAAGAAGGCGGAACAGCCGCTTGCCCCATCAAATTTACACCTAACAAACTTCATAACAAAGTCATAAAAAAAACACTCTAGACCCTCTCCGTTCTACACCAAAATCCATTGGCCATAAAAATGAACACAAGCTCCGGCAAACGGCAACCCGTAACCCGTCGCCCGTAACCGGAAGAAGGGAAGGGACGGAAGGGAGTAGCACACACAAACAACGTGCTTGCTAAAAGCAAATGGAAAGTCAAGTCACTATAAGGTGGCACATGGCAAGCTCTTTAAACAAGTGTATCCTGTACTTTTGCTTTAACACCCCTTCACCCTGCCACTACCCGTCCCTTTAATGTCTTTATTTTACGGGCTGAATACAACATCCGGCGATTGCTCACTCGTTCACTATGCCCAAATATGCATATGAATATAAAACTATTCGGATATTTTGCACAGGCCAAAACTTTTAAACACACACACGACTAACCCAGACAAAAACTGGACAGAGAGGGAAAAGATAGATAGAGAGAGACTGACAAATAGAGGGACAGACAGACCAGCGAACAGAACATGCTCAGGCAGGTTTATTGCCCAATCTTTAAGCAAAATCAAGCAGCACCAAGCTGCACCAAAGCAAAGAAGCAGCAGGTCATGTGCCAAGGGCAGATACTGGTAGGTTTCAGTTTCAGTGTTTCTCTGAGTTTCTCTGTTTACGGCATTTTGGTCTCCACTGACACCGAGCCTGTAATGTATTCTAATTGAATGTTGAACTTGACCAGCATAGAACATATGCAATTGCTGGTAAAAATTTACACAAACACACGGCGAACACTTAGAACTGTGATGTGAGCGTGTGGTCCCTTTCTCTTGTAGTATTGAAAGAAAGAAAAAACACATTCTGAACACGATATGTTCGTGTTAAGAAAGTCAGTTTCGTGCATGTCCGCAATAAGCTATACAAAGCGAGAGCACAGATTACATGACTTGAAAACAAAATGAATAGATTTTCACAAAATGTACAGCTTTATTAGTGGGGCATTTTGTAACTTTAAGTATTGTTTTTTAAAGATGTTTGCCTCTTCTCTTGTAGAGCAAACATTTATTTGTTATACTTACTAGTATTAAATACAATGTAGTCAGCCTTAAGGCCAAGCAATTCAAATAGACAAAATTCACATTATGTTTCTTTTGTTAAAGTTAACGACACGGACGCATCACTGCTTAAAACTAACGCATAGAAATGGATAGCAAAAGATTTTTATTGCAGTATTCGGTTGTGTTTTGTTCACGAACAATGAGCATAAAATAATAAATTCGAGGAAAAAGCAGTTTGCATAAAATCAAACACAATCACACGCACAGAATTTCGCAATGCGCTGCACAAATGTTAAAACAAAATATTACAGACGGCTTGTAATTTTATTTAAATCCGTTGCTAACCAACGACCAGGCGCGCCCCCAAATATAGCTTCGCCACCCATTTTGACGTGCTGTGTTCATTAATTGCATTGTGTGCAATTCGCGCAAATTTTAAATACTACTAAATAAAAGAGTTGAGTTCAAAACGAACAAAAACAATTTTGCAAAATGCTATTTCCATACCAAATCAAATATTTTATTACTTTAGCCCAATCAAAAGTCAAAAGGCAAAAAGAGCATCGAAACCAACAAAGTAATAGCAGCTAAGCTTCAAATTTTAATTTTAAAACATGCCAACCAAATATGTTTCCGCATTGATATGTTGAATTGTCATTGCCACATGCCAGATGCCAGATGCCGTGTGGTACATGCAAGGAAAGCCAAGATCCAAAATGTCGAAACATTTAAATATTTATTGAAATCAATTGTAAATATTGTATCAATACATGGGCGCAATTCATCACTCTGTCGGCCCCCAGACGAAACAAAAAAATCAAACGAGCTTGTTTATGTGAATTGTGACATTTGAATTTTGTCTACACTCAGCATAAAAAATTCGCTTCTTCTTATTGCATGAACGCTGGTCTATGACCAAAATACGGAAACAATGATTTTAGAACATGTTTTTTTCTGAGTGTACCATTTGCAAAGAATATTGTATTCATGTCACATAATACTTGAACCTCACACACACAAAGTCAAAATAATAATATTCTTGATCCTCAACAATTCAAAAGGTGAAAGCAAATTGTATAATCCAGGCAATTTACAAAATTCAAATAAACAACACGTTTTATTTGTTATGTATGTATTCATCTAATTGATATTGATATTTATTGATGTGACAATTGCTTAATCTTACTGTTTAAGTCATTAGGAAAAGCATAGCTTTTGTGTTTCTTTGAATTGAACTTGAGATATTGATTGCAATAAATATTATACATATAAGTTTGTTTTTTGATATTCGTATTCGATATATTTTTGTAAGCTGTTTCAAAATTTGTTCCAAGTTTTTTTGACCTGTAATTCGTCTTTTTGATTTTAAATTAATGGTTATAAATTGAGAAAACTCTATGCAAGGATTTTCTTCATCGAACAAGTTAGATTAGGTTTTATAGTAATAAATGTGAGAGAATTTAAATTGTGTAACATTGAAGAATGTTTTGATGGACGTAAAGTTGACTAACAACAACAAACAAATGGATAAAGCTACAAACTTTAAGCACACACATTTCACGCACACATGCTCTGTGGCATATGTTATGCAGGGGGCGGGGGGAGATGTAAAGAGGGAAGTGAGAATGTTTGCCTTGAGGCTTGGCCTTCTTGCAAAACCCAATTATCAACTGCAACTGCATTGGCAAACTAATTAGCCAAGTGGAAACTTCGATGCACTTGTTTTTAAGATTAAAAGCTAAAAATTGTTGGGCAGTAAGTCGTTTAGCAAATACCACCAAATGCTCCCTTATTGGTAGCCCATTGGCCAGCCACTCCACTAAGTTGTTTTTAAGCCTACGAGCTATGTGTGTGTGTGTTCGTTTGTGTGCAGTTGCAACACTTGCCACTCAACACACTCATTCCACTCAACCCATTTGCTATAGTCATTCCCAAAACGTGGCAGGCTGCTTGCTGTTGTGTTGTTGTGGTAGCGGGTTAGGCGTCGCTGAGCTGTGTCCAGGTTCCAAAGCTGTTACTGCCGGACTCTCTTTGGGCTGTGTTGCAGCAACAGCAACAGCAACAACAGCAGCAGCAGTAAAACAAAAACGTTGAAAACCACCAAACACCAAATGCTGTCAGCTAGAGCTGAGCAGAGGAACCCAGGAGCAACAACAGCAGCAGCAGCAGTAACAGCAGGATGTGTAGGTGGTATCTGGCAACATTGTTGTTGTAATTGTTGTTGGTGGCGTTGATGGCAACGTTGGAGCAGAGCAGCCGTTAGCGCAACTGCTGCCAGCTGTTAAAGTTCACACACACAGCTTTTAAGCCCGTCCCGTCCATCGTATCTCTCATTCTCAGTGTGTATGTATGTAAGTGTGTGTATGTGTGTGTGTGTGTGTGTTGATGCTGTTCATTTGCGCATCTAATGAAGCTGAGCGCTGCAAATGTGCGTGGGCGGTTAACGGCTGTGGCTGCGGCTGCGGCCACCACGGCAGCCGTTGCTGTTGCCGTTGCTACTACAAAAAGTTAGTCAAGCAGATAGACGCCAACGCTAACGCCAACGTCGACGTCGACGTCACAGCGCCAAAGTTAACGCGAAAGCATAACGTTCCATTAGAGATGAGCTGATAAACATGCATGCCAACAACCAGAAACCAGAAACCAGTGTAAGGCACCCAGGCAGCCATCCAGCTGAAAACAGGCGACAAAAAAATAATAAGATATTAGATAAAATATATTGTGTATGTTTACTGTAAATATTTACCTGTTTATATGCTTTTTATCGAGACAAAACAGCGGCTTACCTCAGAAATAGTAAAACCATATAAATACAGAGTTTTTTCTATATGTATTACTTTGGATTTTCAATTTGGTTTTAACTGTTCTTTGTTAATTTATTAAATTAGATAAATACTAAGTGGAACAAAGAATAACAAACAAAAGTTGAATTTTTTTGAACTGTTTTGAGTCCTTTTAAATTTTTACATGCCGTTTGTATTAATCCTTTCTGTAGAATGTAACAAGTATACGCACGGATACAATATTGATAGAAATTCTTCTGTGTTGAGCAGCCAAACGGTCACTCTGACCATAAAATCAGCCTGTGCAACTGAATTGATTCGTTTTTTTCTCGTTTATTTTTTATTTTTTCTTTGACAACAACATTGTTTTTTACCACACACACAATGAGAAGCACGAGACAGACCTGATTGTAATTATCATAAGTATGTCAGAGTTTAAAGTGAAATGCACGGCAGCAACAGCAGCGTCCTGCGTCGTCCTTGTCTGTTGATCTTTCGCTTAAGCGCCAGAAGGGAGCTGCTGCCATCACTTGTCGCCTGTGCCCAGAACGGGGCTCTGTATGCTGTATGCTGTATGCTGTCCTCTGCTGATTCATCCTGTCCTCAAAGCACATACATGTGAATGTGTGTATGTTTTTGTGTATGTGCTTAAATGTGTTGATGTATACTTGCGAGTGTGGTGTATGCGGTGCGCGTACGTGTGTATGTGTGTGTGTGTGTGTGTGTAAGCAATTGTTTTGTTGCTGGCAGTTTGCATTGTTTTTGTTGTTGTTTTCATTTCTGTTTGTTGTTTGTTGTCTGTTTGCTGCCGGCTTTGTTGTTGTTGTTGTTGTGGTGCCCCTAAAAAATTTCACAGTTTCTTGTTTTGGATGGGTGACCAGCGCAGCGTTCGGTGGCTGTCGCGTGTGGTTGGACGCACGACAACAACAGCATTCAAATTTGAGTGTGCCACACACACACACACACACACAATAAACACCGACAGAAAGCTTTGGCACGCAAATACAATAACAAATTAGAGGCACAAAGGATTTAGCATGCGCCATGGCTTTGCTCTGTGGTTGGGCCTGCATTCCACCTCTCTAGCCCTATCCTCCTCTTAGCAACACAACCACCCCAAACCCCCCCTGAAACTACCCCTCTCTCTGACTCGTGTCCGTGCATTGTTGTTGTTTATGCGTGCAAATTGCGTTCCAGAGCCCTCTCTCCCTCTCCATCTCTCTCTCTCACACACTCTCTCAGCATTCAACTTAAAGCGGCCATTACCCGCAATTACCCCGTTAGTTGCCGAGCAATAAAAAAAATACAAGCACTAGCCGGAAGAGTAACGACAAAGCTCCCTACGCGAACTGTTATGTGTCTGGGTTGCACTTTGTATACACAGAGCGAAAAAATTAAGTAGCTCTTACATATTTTTAAGCTTGTTTTCTTACTGAAAATAAAGTTAACAAAATTATATTAATTCAAGTTGCAATTTAATTGAATTAAATAGAGTTTTGACAATTTAAATTCATTTCAACTTTATTCAAGTAGAGATCTGCTTGATCCAAGCAAAGCTTTACTTGATCCAAGTTGATTTCTACTTCATTCTAGATTTGTTTCTTTTATATCAAGACTATTTCGAGGTAATTAAAGTAGTTTTAACCAACTTTAAGTAACTCGAATGGGTTTTAAGCATCACAGTAAGTACGAAGTTTATCAAATGTTTTTCGCGCTGTGCACACACACTAGTGTATACACATGCATATATGTATGTACATAGATATAGGGTCCTGAAACGCTATCGCATCCCATGCTCGGGAATTTTCTAAGCTTCTTTAAGCGTAAAGTTACGAGCCGAGCGGCAATAACAAAAGCAACAGCGATGACAACGTGCACAATGTGAAAATTAAACGAAAGTCCAAGGTGGCAATGGTCTGGACATAGTTGGATCGAAACTTTATACATACATTTATATATGTATACATACGTACATAAAAGTATGGATAGAGTGGCTCAGAGTTTAAGTTTGTAGCAACTCATTTGTCAAACTTTAAGGCAATGTAATTACTCAACTTTAAGGCCAGTTTTCCACATGCTCATGTCAAAGTTCATGTTAGTTGTTGACCTAAAGTTAAATTGTAATCCGGTTTCTCTCCCTCAACTGTCTGTCTATCCCTTCCTCTCTCTCTCTCTCTCTGGCTCTCTCTTTCGCTCGATGAAATTGTCTTTCATGTTTTCTCCTCCACTTTGTATTTGCAATTCTGGCACGCTTAAAAGTTGATAGCGCGCTGCTCGATAAATTTAAATGCATGTCCTGTAAGAAAGTATTTCGCTTTTCGCATTATGTTGTTGATTTTTCTTGTTTGCCTCTTCGTTCAATTTAGCTGTAGGTCACTGTAAGGACATGAATGTATTCATTAAATGTGTATAAGATACATAACGACTATATGGATTCGAGTCTGTGTTTGTTTGTTTGTGTGTGTGTGCATGAAGAAATGGCTGAATTCACAGCAAGCGGTCATATGTTGAGAAATTACTTTGAGTTAACGCAAACATGTTTCATACTTTCGCAATTCGATTGTAAATATTAAAATGCTGCCACTTTGCAGTTTAATAAATATTCGTTATTGCTTATCGGAAGCTTTACGCCCTATAGGTTTTTCGTGTAATTTCATTTTATTTGATATATCTGCTTTATGACTTCAGGTTACTTAACGCTTAAGTGATATTTTTTTTTAAAACTTTAAATTTTAAATGCCAATTAAGAATCACAGGTTGAATAAGTTTTAACATTACCTATATAGTACATAACTATTGTTATAGATTAATATTGGTTACTTTAATGCTTTTATCGACTAGATTGCATAGCGGAAAGTACGGGCATAAATATTTAACAACAAAATTATGTCACTTATTTTTAATGCTCCAACATGATCTGGCGTCACCTTAATATTCAATTATTTTTCAATAAATTGTTTCATTATTAATCGGTTATATGTGTGTTTCATCCGTTTTTACGAATAATAGGTGCGATTAATTGAGTTTTGTGTCAATATATTATTGCCACACATAATTCAGTGTCACGTTCGAGCAGGTGAGGCGGCTACCACACTGCAAGGCATTAAGCGGCATGATTAATGGCTTGATTGACTGCGTGATTGAGTGTTCGATTGAGTAACTGAGATGACGGCACCAACTGCCACTGCATGGCAAACACATGTACATACATACGTGCTTGTTTGTATGGGTGCATGCAACAATTTGATACCAATTTACAGCTCAATCACGCTGCTTGCACTAAGCTGTCAATAACCCAAGCAGCCACCAAAAGGCTTGCGACTTGAAGCAATCTACTCTAATAAGCAACCCGACGAGCTCACGCTGCCTAAAATGATTGCACAATGTACCTGCACTGAGAAAAAACAAAAATGTAAAGCAAACACTACTGAAAATAATCAAAATAATACAAGCGAAAAAAAACATATTTTGTTAACTCTAAAAAGTTTTTATTAAAAACTGTTGAGTACAAACCATTAGCACCAAAAACAAACCTAAAGCGAATAAAATATTAAGCGCATCAACTTTTTGCATCTAACTGTAAGTTTATGTAGCTTAGTGGTTGAAATAACAGCAGCTCATAGGAAAACTTTTCTTTGTATTTATGTATTTAAAGAGTTAGATAAGTGAATATAAACAAAAATTACTTATTGTTACGTGGTTATTTAAAGCTGTGAATATTTTAATTTGTAAGACTTTTTAAATAGTCGAAGTTTGTGAAATAATTTGTTAAATACTATATTATCGGAAATGAATAATTAAAATAAAATCTTAACTGGGATTTTCTATTGACATTAAATCTTTACTTAAGACTTTTCAAAAGTAAAGAACAGATACAACTAAAGTCAACTTAATATATCCATCCGCTCCCAAAGTTCAATCCAACACTTTTATATCTACATACTTCACCCTTGTATATTTATAGCAGCGTCAAACATAAAACTCAGTCACTTTTCTAAGTGTATTTGTGCAATGTGTCTGGCACTAGTTCCTGTCACTCTCTGTCTCTTGTGCTCACTCCCTCGAGTATAGAATAATGAGGTGGAGAAGAAGGCGACCCATTAAGCCGACCGGAGCCGTAGTAGTAAATGCAATAAATGGCGTAAAACTTTGCGGTTTTCCGTGCCGCACAACTCCAGTCATCAATACTGGCTGTAGGTGTACCCGCAATATGGTAGATGCTGGGTGGTTAAATGGTGGGCACCAAGAGTACACCTATCCACCCACCACCACCGCACCTCGCACCGCTGCATAAATCAAGTTAAAAACGTCAATGAGGGGGACATTGCATTATTGAGTTCACGCTGGCCGTTGACAGGCTGACTAGCAGCCTGCATCCTGCATCCTGATACCAGCCTGGATACACCTGCTGCACTTGGTCCTGCACTGACTTCCGTTGTAAGCTCCACCTGGTTGCCGCATTGTGGTGGCACTTGGGTTGTTCGCATTAGTTTGACATTTACTTTGGCACGTCGTTAGCTGAGTGCCATTTGCTAGTCGCCCTATCACCCAAAAGCCACCCACAAAACCAAATGTCATTCCATAAGTGTGTGTGTGTGTGCGTGGGTCTATATATGGCACATTAGAGTGCCTGCTCGGCAATTCAAATAGTTGAAATTGTTTGAGCTTGATTTAGGCGAGCACACTTGTAAATATATATACTTATATATATCTATATATTTATATATAAGTATACACACGCATGCCTCAGGCATATTTAGCTAGCCGTGACGGCGTCAAGTTATTTGAAGCACTTTAGCCTGGTTTGTATCTTAAGGCACAACATTCAAGCATTTAATGTGGGTATCTGTGGGTGGCATTCCTGGTGTTGGTGTGGTGGGGTGGGGTGGGTTGGCTCAAATAATGTTTGCGTAGCCAGACCCAAGCCACAACAAATTAAGCCTTTTAGCAAACACAAACAAAAGTCCAATTTGTTGCCAAGTTGCGATGATGTCCAAATGGCCAACGCCTTAGAAATCGCGCATACTACATTCCACGGCATTGCTTACCGAAGGGATGGGATGGGAAGGAAAGGGAAGGTAGGTGAACGGAGCGCAACTCATCTCTTTACTTGACACTAGGGCGAGTCTGTCTATCTGGAGTATATATGCTGTTCGTGTTGCCTTCACTGTTGCTTGTTTTTGTTTGACTTTGATAATGGAGGGCGCGAGCGAGAGATTTTTGTGCTGATGCTGATGAAATTTACACAAAATTTGAGGCGTGGAAAAATTTCAGTTAACACTTCAGCTACGTCATATCTTTTATTGCTATCAGGCTTATGGCCAGGCCAGGCCAAACAGTGGCATCCAGCAAACACACACACAAAATAAATAAATAACGAAATTAATGAACCGACACATTAACCAAATAAAAAGCCTGGCGTAAAGTATCAATTATCTTATTTCAATTGGATTTTAAATATTAACGTACATACAATTTAAAATATTTAATTTTATGTTTGTGTGCTCTATGAATTAAATATTGTTTTTTTTTTAACATATGTAAGAGTATTAAATATATACAAATATTGTACTTAATTAAGAAAGTACATGATTTGGTTTATTATTACTAGGCAAGCGTTGCTATGAAGCAAATTAAATTTTAAATAAAATGATGCAGCTTTCTAGTTATTAAAAGATTATTTTAATTAAATATTCCTTGGTTCCACTGTGCAGCACTTAAAGCACAAACTGTGGCACACGCAATGGAAACAGACCAGCAAGCGGATTAAGCCGCTTCCATTACTTATCCCAACATCTTTTCAAAAGCCCAGAAATAAGATGGCCTAAAATTATTTCAATTACTAGCTATGACTGCACAGAAGAAACGAAATGACGAAAGAGCACTACAGCATTTTAATATGTTGTAAAGAAAAGTGTGTGCTCGACAACTCCTTGTCTAACTTTTACTAATATCAGGACTACACCAACGCGAACTCATCTCATCTCCATCAAATCAAAAGAGTAAAAAAAAAAACAACTTGCACAAACATAATCAAGTCAAAAGTATAAGCAACGCAAAGCTCTAGCGACAAAGCATTGCACAGTTTACACGTTTCTCTCATGAAAAACATTTGTGGTGCTGTTTTTATACCCTGAATCCATGTAATGGGAAAACGGGTAAAACGGTTTTTCTGTCTGTCTGTCCGCCTGTCTCGGGGCATATAAGATGTGTGATTAAGGTTCGCATATAGCACACTCAGGCTAAGTTTGTTTCGAATTGTCGATAACTCTTCCGGTTTCCGATATACACATGTAATCGATAACTGTAAAAATCTCATCAAAATCGGCTGAGAAATAATAGTTCATATTTTATGCACTTTGTGTATCCGCAATTCCCACACACACATACGTACAAACAATGACTGTGCTCGCAATTTCAATGGTTCAGGGTATCTCCTCGTCAAGCTTGCCTGACCAGAGCCTTTTTACGTGTTTATTTTAGTTTTTTTGCTGTTCAGCACTATTTGCCACCCGAATGCTTCTCCCTTCACACACTTGTCGAGTGTGGTGCATTAGAGAGCTTTTGTGGAAAACGAATTTTTTTTATTTTTTTTTACCTGCTTTTTTTTGTATCCCAGCTCTCATTTCTGCTCAGTGTAGACACCTTGTGAGCACTTAAGTTGGATTTTTGCATAAATATCTTTTCACTTTAAAGCTGCATTTGCGTTTATCGGTTTCGCTGTCTTTTGTAGCGTACTTGCACCAATGTGCACCACTCTACGTTCTTGCGCAAACATGAGCACACGCCACATTCAGTAATATTGTCATGCATCGTTGTTAGCCAACCCCTGGGAACCAAGCACACATATTTACTGTATAATCATTGCAATTAGTGAGCTAAGCGATTATTTACCCAAAGATTTGTGTATACTCTGATACCGAAGGTTAAGAGTATATCCGCCTGTCTGTCCAAAGCTAGAATCTTGGAACATTAGAAATATCTTTGTCTGTGGACGCAGCATATAAAATGTCAAGATGGATAAGACTAGATTTGCAAAATTTGGTGAGAAGAAATCTACTTGCATCCCCCATAAAAATGCATCAAAAATGTATACTCCACGCCCATCCGAACTGCCACCTTGTAAAATCGCAATCGCCTATATCTTCCACAGTTTTTAGGCTAGAGTCACCAAATTTGGTGGCAAGTTAAAGGGCTATGTTCCCCAAACACATGCATTAAACTATCTTTGAAGGCAGCACCCATCCCACTCCTCTCTTGGTATCAGAGTATTGCGGAGTTGTTTGCGTCCAACTGCAACGCAATCACTGCAGGTTGCCAGGTGGCCATCGACTTGTGGACACTCTCCCGTTAAGTGACGAAGATGTCGTCATACGATTAACAATTGCTGTCGTGATAGCGAACAAATCCCAAACATACAAACAGTCGTTCCCAGAGTGATCTTAACATTTGCTTTGCCAATAGATAAACAGATACGAGGCGCTAAACCGACGTTTAAGATACGCAGTTGGTGGGACATTTTATTTAGTAAGTCAACGGAGACGAGTGCGCACTTAGCAAGCCATGGGCCAGCTGGAGGAGAATCTACCGAGGCACAACAAAATGATCAAAGTGGAGGAGCAACAGCAGGAAACACCCACCACACCAACCCCAACCCCGCCAGCAGCAAAGCCTGAACAACAGCCAGCGGACTTTGAGACGGCCATTGATGCGGCAGGTTTTGGCATGTTCAACATACTGCTGCTCCTGGTAGCTGTACCCGCTGCAGTAAGCTCAGTGTATGAAACATCCACAATGTCGTATATACTGCCAAGCGCCGAGTGTGATCTGAAGTTAAGCCTGATCGATAAGGGTGTGTTGAATGCCATCACATATGCGGGCATGATTTCATCGGCCATCTTTTGGGGCTATGTGGCCGATACGAAGGGACGCAAGAAGCTGTTAGTCTATGGCTATCTGGCCGATACAATATGTGTGCTAGGCGGTGCCATCAGTCAGAATGTGGTCCAGCTAATGATTTTCAAGTATCTGGGCGGGTTCATGTAAGTTCCATTTAAACAAAAAAAAAAAAAAAAAATTCGAAACTCGACGATGTACTTTGATGTACATCTCTAGTATGAGCGGACCCTTTGCCGTTTTGATGACATATTTGACGGAGCTGCATGGACGACAATATCGTCAACGCATCATGATGATTGTTGGCATTATGTTCTGCATTGGTACGTTGAGTTTGCCTGGATTGGCTATGGGCATACTACCGCTTTCCTGGGATATTCACATTTGGGGTCTGTCATGTAAGTAAAATTGTCTGTCCTTGAGTCCCCTTCATTAACATTTACTTGTTGTTGTCGGGTTTCCAAACTAAAAGTTGCATATAAGATTATCTGATATCAGCTGAGATAGTTGGGCTCTTATCTATGTATCAACAACAAGTTGTGGATTGCTTCCTCTATCTCTCTCTTTCACTCTCTCTCTCTTGTTCTCGCTCTCTTTGGGTGGGTTGTTAATTGGTTTGTTAACACACTTTTAATGATGAGGTTGTCTACTTTAACGTCAAAAGAAGCCA
This sequence comes from Scaptomyza graminum, assembly GCA_018901835.1. NCBI lineage: Eukaryota > Metazoa > Arthropoda > Insecta > Diptera > Drosophilidae > Scaptomyza > Scaptomyza graminum. Next base: position 11,583,402 of record JAEIFL010000001.1, on the reverse strand, counting down.
TAGTAATTTTTTTATTGGTAATAGGTTCATAATAAATATATTACGTGAAAAGCACAAAATAGTTGACAGCAGTTGGAATGTATGTTTATGTTTTTAATGTTTATGTTTCAATTTGACTGTTAATCAAAATTGTTAGATAATAAACACTTTGAAATTTCGTTGCATCTTTTTATATGTAAAATATTAAATATGATCTAAATATATCTAGGAATAAAGTCCTACAGAAAATGAAGAACAAAACCTTATTTTTTTCTCTTTTGCATTCTGCTGCTTTTGATTGACTTTAAATGTAATTTAAAAATCAAATTTAATAACCAGTTGTTGATTGTTACACGTAAATTGATTTACGTTTTCATAGTTAACTTTTAAAATCAAATTTAAATATTTATTATTGAGTTAACACCACAATTTGTTCAGCTTACTTGCGCTTGTTCACTTATTGACTTTTAAATTAATAACATAACTAATTTTCACAATTTACTTTTATTTTTTACTCGGCGTTAATCGAGTACTTTTTTCTGTTGAAAAACCAATCCATTTCAAAGAATTTCAGTGAAAAAGAAAAGTTTATGATTTCTATGTTAAATCAATAGTAATTTTGCCTGCTTACCATTTACAGTGCATGCTTGGCAAGTTTTTGTGGCAATCAGTGCTGTGCCCAGCTTCCTGGCCTGTGCGCTGTTTCCCTTCTTTCCCGAGAGTCCCAAATTTCTTATGTCTCGAGGACGCAACAAGGAAGCATTGGAAGCCTTCAAATTTATATATGCACTAAACACACGCCAGCCACGCGATTCATTTCCAGTAAGTGTGTTTTTATTTCATCGACAGAAACTTAACTAAAAATCTTTTAGATCAAACAACTAGCCAATGAAGTACCTGCTAAGCCCAATCAACATCAGCCCGACTCTGAAGCCCAGCCAGAGCCGATAGAGGACAATCTGAAGGTAACCAAAGAAGTGGATGTTGAGCTGTCAAGCCGGCCCAAGAGTTCACTGCATTCTGGATTGCTGCAGTTGCGTCCGCTGTTCGTTAAACCCTATCTGGGCTTATCCCTTTGTGTTTACTTGCTTAACTTTTGCGTTCTCCTGGGGTGAGGTTTGAATCAACTAATCAAGAGGAATGTCTCATCATTCGTCTTAACTACCTTTCCATCTCACATCTGACAGACAGAACACAATGCGCCTTTGGCTTCCACAGCTGTTTGCCTCGATTACCGAATACGATCAGCTGATAAGCCAACAGTTGAAGGATGAGAGCAGCACCAGCATGTGCAGCATTATTGAGTACAGTGTTAATCGCACAACGATACAAAAGGAGGCAGCTGCACTGGCCGCGTGTACGGTCAATGTAAGCGCTGCCAGCTATCAAAACAATTTAATTGTGGCCGCCGCTAGCTTAGGTTCCTATATGCTTGCTGGTTTTTTGGTTAATCTAGTTGGTTTCAAGCGCATAATGTGTAAGTACTAAGATGTTAAATTGAATTATATAACTGCAGTATTTTTAAGTAGGTTTTCCTTTATTTATTAATAGCTTTGTGCCTGTTTACTGCCGGCTCCTGTGCCTTGGGCATGTATTGGTCGAGTTCATCAGTGACTACCGTAGCGCTTGCCTCTATATTTGTTACCATGGGCAGCATTTCGGGCACCTCATTAATCAGTGCCTCGCTCAGCATGTTTCCAACCTCGTTGCGGTAAGGTCAAAAGTACTTGCTTGCCTATTACTTACTTACTTTACTCACTTTCATCTTTGCTATACACGACAGCACAATGATCATCTCTCTCAGCATGATGGTTGGGCGCATTGGCTCTTTGGTTGGTAACATATTTTTTCCGGCTCTTATGACTATGGGCTGTCTACCGCCCTTTCTTATGGTCAGCTTTTTCATGTTCTGTAAGTTCCTTTATGCTCTCAATGTTATACACTTTCGAATTTTTAACTGTCTTTCTCTCTGTTTTTAGTTGCCTGCTTGTTAGCCTCATTTTTGCCTGTGAAGAACAAGGCGGCGTTGAAATAACTCAATTTCCATATTCATTAAATCAATTTCTCACAGATTGCTGTAAAAAGTCAATGATTTTAAGATAGTTTCTAGTTCTCATTTTTTTATTTTTTTTTTTATTTTTATCGTTTTGCTTTCAGTTATTAAAACATAATTTATTACAAAATGATGCTTTGAATAAATTTGTATGCAATTCCAACTGCTTGTTAATTAACATAAACCTTGTTCCTGACACTCCCTAATTGCAGTCACTTACTAATTCCTTTTGTCGCGCATACATTAATGCCAAACAGAAGCAAACCAAGCGAACCCATAAAAGAATACCGACTGCAAGACGAAAAAGTTTTTCAACATTGGAATATGATGACGATAATCAGTTTGGTAGCGAACACTTAGCATCTCGTATCTAAAAGATACTTAAGCAGGTCATTTGAGTGCTTTTTTGAGCATATGGAAAATTCGCATTTGGAATGTAAGGCAAAAGAGCTTCTAGAATCTTAAAGAGTTAATAAAAAAAAACACAAACTTTTGATTTAGTTCAGGAAAGGGAACTGCGTGCTGAAAGCTATTGCTTCAATATGCAATTTCTTTTTATTGGACTGGTGATGCTGAAGTCAACGAATGGAATATTATTATTTTTTTGTTGAGGCAGTCAGCTTATATTTCCTGCAACTGAAGACTACTACTATAAATATAAGTGAAACGATAATTTGCAACTGTTTTTATCGCACTCATTCTCAGCTCTTCATCTTTGTCTGGCGCTATTTATGTTTTTCTCATTCCTTAACTGTGTGCTTATGTTGCACTCTTTTTCCTTGGGCTCGCACATATATCTTGTGGACGCTCTCGTTGTTGATATATGAGCCCCAGACAGCCAGCCAAGCAGGCAACCCGAGCAGCTAGCCTAGCTCTAGTTAAATGGAAATGTTAATTATCTGACAACGTAAACGCTTAAAAATAATGTGAGGCACTCAGCAGGCAGCAGGCGCTTTAGAGAGCCCAAAACTAGTATATAGTATATATGTTCATATATATACTATATAGTATATATAGTATACGGTATCTAAATCTCAGATTGAATGAAACGGAGGCAGCAGCGTCAGCTTGGAGCATGATTTCACAAATGTTTGAAATCAGAGAAGCCGCAGAAACTTTTAATTAAAAACTTGTCGCTTGACTTTACACAAGTGGGGGCAGGGTCGACGCCTTCTTATGCAAATCCCTTCAAATTGCGAAGGAGGGTAAAACAGATAGAAAGAGACAGCCCGCAGGTGAATAAAACTTTCGATTTGTGTGACTGAATCTGTTAATGCAATACTTATGCATGCGCATACAAAAAAAGGCTTAAGTCAAATTACTTAATATCAGAAAAAATATTCAAATCAGGTACAAAAATTCTTTAAATAAGAGAAAGTTGTCTTGAACCAAGTAAAATGAGAAATAAAGTTAAGAATTCAATTATAAATACAGTCGAACTTAAAACGAATTCATTCCCAGAGTCCTGCAATTTGGTACAATAAATAACCTATTTTTGTCCCCTTAAGATTCGTTAAATGGAAGTTCGACAGTAATAGAGTTTTTCACTCTGTGTACTTCCATTTAACCGCAACAGTTTCCACTTGGAGCTAACGATTTTTGTTTCGAGTGTACTTCAAATTTGCGACAGTTGCATTGATAATCTTATCAGTGCTTTTGGAGCAAATGCACGACGGGCTAAGCACGGCAAGCACAGTCGAACAAAATGAGCCTCAGCGAGAAGGTGGTGATTGTGACGGGTGCCAGCAGCGGCATTGGAGTGGCCATTGCACAGGTGTTGGCACGCGAGGGGGCCATCCTTTCGCTGGTCGGACGCAATGTGTCCAATTTGGAGGCAACGCGTGCGACACTGCAGCAGCAGACGAAGGGTGTCCAGGTGCTGAAAGTGGTGGCGGATATTACCACAGATGCGAATGCAATAATTCAGCAGACAATCAAGCATTATGGACGCATCGATGTGCTTGTCAATAATGCTGGCATTCTGGGCACTGGACCACTTATCGATCTGGACATGGCCGAGTTCGATGCTGTGCTTAATACAAATCTGCGTGCCATAGTGCTGCTAACCAAGGCAGCGTTGCCGCATCTGCTCAAGACCAAGGGCGCTGTGGTCAATGTGAGCAGCTGTGCCGGCATCTGTCACTTTCCCGGTGCACTAAGCTATGGCATATCGAAGGCAGCCTTGGATCAGTTTACTAAAATTGTGTCACTGGAGCTGGCACCGCAGGGTGTGCGTGTGAATTCCGTGAATCCGGGCTTTGTGGTCACCAACATACACAGTCGCATTGGCATTGTCGATGAAGCATATAAATCGCTGCACGAACGAGCCATCAACTCAAATCCCATGGGACGTGTCGGTGATGTCTTTGAAGTGGCCGAGGCTGTTGCCTTTTTGGCCAGCTCCAAGGCTAGCTTTACCACTGGCGCTCTTCTGCCCGTCGATGGTGGCAAGAACAATTTTACGCCACGTTGAATGATACCAAGTGTATTTTTAGCGACAAATTATTTTTAATTGTGGCTTGCTTTCTTTTTTAATAATTGTTAGTGATATAATAAATGTTATTTCAAAGCCAAAACGATTCGCTTTGCCATCTTTAAGTACGCGACGACCCCAAAATGACCGCCATGAGTTTCTCAGCCACTTCATACGATGACAAGCTTATCAGCTTATCAAATACAGCCACAAAAGGCATTGCTAAAAGAAAAACAAGTGAGCAGGCTTTCGTCGAGAGTGATTGACTAGGATATACCCTGAACTGCGCTGCTGCTTAATGACTTAACTTTAATATCCGAAGATAGTTTCTTTGCGTTTTTTGAAAATTCCTCAGATTTTCGGTCCATAGTTTATACAAGAATTTTCAGAATTTCCAAATTGAAGATTTTATTGTTATCGATAATGTGTGTATATCGAAAACTAAAAGAGTTACCGATTATTTAAAACAGTCTTGTACTGTCTATGGCTTAGGCGACGGACAGGCGGACAGACATGATCAAATCGACTCGTTTACGAGTCTGTTGCATACTTTTGCTGAAAACCATTATACCCTTTTTTTAGCCATTCCAGGGCATAAAAATGGAATTCCACCAGACACATTGTCGTCTTAAGAATGCCAACCAGCTATCTCAGACATCCGACGGGCATATAATTCATGAACATAATCTTAATGTCTGCCCTAATCAAAAACTCGGAAATATTGGATGGGGGGGTTTGTTTTGTGAATTAGAAAAGCTTTAAACAAAGGTCAGTGTTAACTTAAGGGGAAACACTATAACGGGAATTTAACTTTGGGACAACTTTGGGACAGCTGCGAGTGCTTTAAAAGCTTCGAAAGCTGGAGATCTCCGTGAACCCTGTTGTGATTTTGAGTACAACTAAATTCAACTATTTCCGTTTGAAATACTTCCAGTCCTAATAATACGATATAAAGTCAAATATGAGCGTTTTAGTGAAGGAAAGCTCAACTATGAAATTTCCCATAGCCAAGTCGCTCTCTATCGTAACAAGTTAAATTAAATATTTAGGGCAAAAATTCACAAATATTTAATTAACTTTTTGGAAGTTCTTTTAATAATCATAAAGCCAACAATCTTAATGTTATATATTTAACTTAAAAGACATGCAAATTCAAGACTTTGCCAAGGTTTAAGCTCAGGGGTATTTTGGTAATGCCTTGTTCTGTAGCACGTTGAACAGCTTTTCAGCCATTAGAACTTTTGCAAGCAGTTGGATCAGGCATTTGTTAAACTTTTAAGCTAACACAACTTTCAATTGCATTTCGTGTGAAAACCACAAAACTTTCTTATCAATTGTACCCCATGATTGAATATGTATGCGGTAGTCTCGTCGGCAAAAGCTGTCCCCTAGCATATGGTAGCAATAAGTTCGATTGAAACGCACATATATATAACGGTGAGTGTGAATGAAACGATAGTAGATTGTGTTGATTAACCCTTGACAGGTAGATAAGGGACAAAGACGAGCTAGCTTCGGCTGCCGACGAGAAAATTCCATCATGTTGCAACTTGCAACCCTTAAAAAGTTCAAAGCTTAAAGCTTAATACAACCCCATTGACAAAAGCTCGACTGCAATGGAATTGTGGATTCAACGGTTAGTAAATCAGGAACTGTCGACGGGACTGCAATCCAATCTATTGGCCTTGCTGCCCAAGTTATTTTTTTTTGTTTGTGGCGTACCAAGAACACTCGAGACACAACTTCCCACGCTCGCATACGCCCACACAAACACACACGTACACACACACCCTGAACACCCACACATATACACCTAAACATAAATGCGCGAGGTAACTGGCCAGCTGTTAGTGGAAATTGAGCAACTGATTGATTTTTCGCGATAGAAACAGAAGCGAACAAAGGTTCAAAGGATCTGATTTGAATTGAGTGAGTGGAATTGTGCGAAAGCACTTAGCCACAAGGACCAGATGGAGGCAGGCACCACCCATACGGATATCAATGCCACGCTTTCCGAAGGTCAGCCTATAATCGCCAGCTGTAACAATGTGCAACAAACAACAACAAAAGCAGCAGCAATTGCAGAGGCTCAAAACGTGGAAACGGAAGGCGATGTAGATGCTGATGCACCGTTAAGTGAACGCTGGTCACCGTTGGGTGCCAACTATGATGATGCGCACAGTGCTAGCTCGGAGCTGCTGGCCACATCCGGTGATTGTGAGCAGGAGCCAACGCTGCTGCAGCTGGAGAAGCAGCCTCAAACGCTGACACTGCTGGCGGCAACAGCTGGTGCGGACAATGCCAATGAATTGGCGCGTTTGCGCAGCATTGAGGAGGAGCAGGAACTGTTGACCAGCTCACTCTTGGCCCTGACCTCACAGTTTGCCCATGTCCAGCTGCGTGTGCGACAAATTGTGGAGGCGCCCACGGATGAGCGGGATCAGCTGTTACGTGATCTCGAAGATTTTGCCTTTCAAGGCATACCCGAGGTGACCCAGGCGTCGAATGGCAGTGAGCATGCTGACAACGCTGAGGATGTGACACAGTTGCAGGCACCACCCGATGGACAGCTAATCGAGCAATTGAAATCACAGCTGACGGAACTAGAGCAGCTGGCATATGATTCGGGTGCGCCGGGCGTCTTGCCGCAGCATGTGCTGCTCGAGAAACAAAAGTTCATACTGGACGAGCTGCGCACCAAGCTCAATCTGCAGGTGGAACAGCACCAGCTGCCCACACTCAGCACCGATCAGCTGCGTCATCAGGTGGACAATGCAATTGGCGAGTTTGTTGGCCCACTCAAAATGAAGGAGCAACTGGTGGCACAATTGAAAACCCAGATCACCGATCTGGAGCGTTTCATTGCATTTCTGCAGTGTGACACAGCGGTTGGTGCAGGCGGTACTGGCGGTGGCTCCATTAGTGCCAGTGAGAAGCTCAAACTACTCAGCGGAGCATACAATAGTTATGCCGCCAAGCAGACAGCCCGACAGATTCCCGCCCAGCTGTCAGCCACAAACGCAAAGACCACAACAGCACTAACAACAACAACAACAACAGTAGCAGCAGCAACAGCTACAGCAAATGGCATATCCTCGGCGGAGCATGCAACACGAAGCGCAAGTCTGCACAGCAAGGCGCATGGTTTACTGGACAAGGCATCGCTACTAATGCAAATGTTTGCCACAACGCACTTTGCCAAGCGACAGGCGGACTTTCAGCAGAACTCCCTGAAAAAGACGCACAAGGGCAACCACTGGGGGTAAGCTAAAAAAGACATAATCTGATACTTTAATAATTTAGTTTTGATGTTTCTTACTTTTTCTTTTGGCATTGATTGGTGCGAACTACTGTTTAAGGGTTTAACTCGCCGGAATATTAAAAATAAGTTATTTTGTTAAAAAAGGTTTGAAAATAATATTTTATATAAGGTTTGGCAGAACTAAGCGGGACATATATGTAATTCAAAAAATCATAACTTATGTATTTGGGGTCGCTAAATCAAAATATGATATCAGTATTGAAAAAATGTTGTATTTTATTTATGTGTTACTGATTTATGAAGTTCAACAAAGCCAAGTTAAGCCTCAGTTTATGTATTTTCTTGTCACTTTATCTGTCCCGGATATAGAAAACGATTTTGTCGAATAAAGTTGCGTTCCTACCAGGACGGTATCGAGTATAAAAACACGAAATTCGTGCAAGACAAAAAAAAGATGATGTGAAACGATTAAATTTTAATTTTTGAGCACTTTTAATATTCAGAATGATTAGTTTAGATATTTTAAGAATTTTAGTTATTAACATATGTAAATATTTGACAGCGATTTGCGCGCACAGCTCGAAGTGGACATTCAGGAGGTGGCTGCATTGGCCGCCACATTGAGTTGCGATCGCGAGAAGTTGGCGAACATCAAACGTGCTTTGCGTCATCAGCAGCAGAAGAAGCAGCTGCAACTGCAACAACAGCAGGAGCAACAAGCCTCCAACTCGAGCAGTCCAACGCCCAGTGGCTCAATTGATGCAGAGAGTGGTGCATTAACCACATTGCCGCCACGCTGCAGGCGTGCAGTTGCCGCTGTGGTCGGTCACGAGTTGACGCCGTACGACACTGGGGCAGCATCTGTTTCATCCGACTCGGAAGAGGAGATGTACGAGCACTATGATTGGGACACGGACAAGTCGCTGGGACGTCGCATTGTACATATGCGCGGCGATTCCATTGCCACAATTGGGCGCGAGCTGACCAGTGTGGTGCGTAAGAATTTCGCGCGCACCCTGCAACAGCTAATGCAGCACGGACTGCGCATACCGGCCGAGTCCGCTGCCTCCAGTTTGATGGTGCCGTTCATGCGTTGCTTGCATCCGGGCGCACAGCGCATGGCCGCAGCTGGTGGTGGTTCAGCGCCAGAGATGCAATTTCTGGGCATTGGTCGTCCCATGCACGCCTGGGAACTAATACTGGAGTACTACAATCTGAAGAATGGCGAGGAATACAACAACACGCCGGCAAGGAAGTTGTCGCAAAGTTTCCAACTGGATATTGTGGATGCGCATGCGGTGACAGCCAAACAGAGCCTGCTCAGCGCCGTTGGCATGATCCTGGCCATGCATTTGCCCTACAAGCGCAGCTACAATGCCCACTTCAAGGCGCTTATCTGTGCGGGATTAAAGTAAGTTGCATAAGTTACAAAAATGAAAGGTTTCACATATAATTCAAATTCTCATTTATAGCTCACATCTTTTGGTGCAATGGCTCAATCTGATACTCAGCTGCAATGAGCTAATTGACACATATTATACGTCCAACAGCTATGTGGCATGCACCGGCTTTCGCGACTCCTTGCGCTCCATTGACACTTTGTCCAAGTATGACTTTGATCTGCCCGTCGATTTGGCCATACGCCATTTTCGCAATATCTAAAGCTAAGGCGGCTAAGGTCTTCAAGGTTTTTTTTGTGCTCCCTCTCGAAATTTCAACTAGTCCAAATCATCATAATTACTATATATATACTACATATATATAAATGTATAAATATGTGTATATAACTTTAGATATGTCCAATTAACTAATACCTACTAATACAATTACTAAACCTACTACTGAAAATCACTTGTATAGAATCGATGGATGCACTCGCTCAGCTTCTCACCCAATGGCCGCTGTGTGGGTCCACAGCTTAATCTAGACAATAGCAGACGCGCCTCTAACTCACTCTGGCACTCGTCGTAGGCATCAAAGAGTAGTCGTGGCGTTGCATATCGCTCCACAATAGCCAGTGCCCGGTCCAGGGAGAGTGAGTGCAGCTGCAACAGCTGCTGGACAAACACCTCGCGCACTGTCAATTGGGCATTGCGTGCTGAATCCTCATATAGGGCACGAAACTTGAGCAGACCAACAGATTGGGATTCTCTCTGTGCCTCCAACTGGCTCTTGTCGACGCTGTGCAGCGACTTATTCCCTTGCACATAGAGCTGCTGCAGTGCGCCGCTCACTCCGCCCAGATAGCACATGGAACGATAGTGATTGTCGCAGCGAACAACCTGAATGCCCTTGGACTGAATGCGTGCATTGGTCAGCGCCTGCAGCAGCGAGTCCAGCGGCAAGCCCAGCTGCTCATTGTCACCATAATCCTCGATCAGATATATTATGTGCGGCAGTCCGCACTGCTGCAAGCGATGCTTTTGCTCGTGGAAGCGGCCATCGCGTATGCTGCTGGCCAAATCGTCCATACGCTTGCGCTCCACTATGTAGGGCAGCACCAGCTCATTGCCGGCTGCATCGCACGCTATCCACAAAAAGTCACCGACTGTTAGCCGACGCACTTGGTATTCCACGCCCAGCGATTGGAGATAGCTGCGCGTCTGATCCAAGACACGCTTATTCTTGCCACTTGTCTCCTGCAGGTCCACAAGCAGCACAATCCTATAGCTGCCCGCTGGCATGTTAACAAAACGCTCCCGTTCCTCAGCAGCGGCAAGCTCCTGTTGTTCCTTCTTGGTTAACTTTTTGGGTTTCTTTTGCTGCTGTTGTTTTTGCACAGCTTTAACCACCTGCTGTACCTGCGCCTGATATTGCACACTGTCTGCAGCTTTTGGCAGCGCGGCCTGGCTAGCCAGCAGCTTGTATTGACGGAGCTCCTCATCGATCAGCTGGCAGAGCGTTGAGCCAAATCCACGCAACACGGCACATTCTCGACCGCTATAAAGCGGCAAGGGATAACTGCTTAATGCTTGCAGCGCCTGTCGCAGTCTGTGCTGCGATTTGCGATTGCGCTGCTCTGCCTCGTGGAGCCAGCGTTGCAGCCATCGTATAAACAACGGATTTGGTTCCTGCAGTCTTATTTCTAGACGTGTTTCCATGTCCGCGCCAAACTATGAAACTGAGCTGCCACCCAGACAAACTATAATATTAGGCTGCCACCTACCCGAAATACAAAGTTTAGCTGCCACACCACTGAATATTGTTTACGTGTTGGGGCGAATAGCAAAGTCACTGTGCTGCCATCTATTGACAATTTCAAAGCATTATAAATATTTATTCCCATTGGAAAGCTCTGTTATTGATTTTAAGACAACAATTTCAATAAAATTTAATTATTTATTTCTTTTCGTACACTCTCAAGTTGCGCACAGTAAGTTATTTTGTAATAGAAACTAGTTAAACGCCAAATTGCATAACGCTGTCTATGGTAAATTTCATTATTGTAGCTACCACATCAATAGAAAGAATTCAGCCAAGGAAGCCATACTGCTAAATTATTTAAGTGCCGACAGTGCTGCCAGCTTTTGCATAACTACTTCACAATGTGAATGCTTGTAAACTTTGAAGCGTGCGTATTTGATTTGCCGCACATTAAAACGAAATGTCTGCCAGTGGCAGCAGCAGCAGCAAAAGCACTGCAACTCCCAGCATTGATGACATCCACCTAGAGAAGTTGGCATTAAGCGAGGGCATACGAGATGCGCCCGTCTGCATCATTGTGCTTGGCATGGCCGGCTCCGGCAAGACAACGTTTACGCGCAGCCTCATCGAGCATGCCAAGGCTAAGTTCAATCCATATGTAGTAAACCTGGATCCGGCGTGCCGCGAAGTGCCCTATGCGGCGCACATTGACATCCGCGACACGGTCAACTACAGGGAGGTGATGAAACAGTACCAGTTGGGTCCCAATGGCGGCATCGTGACTTCCCTAAACATGTTTACCACCAAAATGCCCCAATTTACGGAGATGGTGCGGCGAGCGGGTGAACGTGGCCATAAATGGTGCATTATCGATACGCCGGGCCAAATTGAGGTGTTCACATGGTCGGCATCTGGCAGCATTATCACTGAAGGTTTGGCCACTATGTTTCCCACCATTGTTGTCTACGTTATGGATGTAGTGCGCTCTGCATGTCCCACCACATTCATGTCCAACATGCTCTACGCCTGCTCCATTCTATACAAAACGCGACTACCCTTTCTGGTGGCTATCAATAAGGTGAGTTAGATGCACATAAGTATATCAAATTCGATTGATTCTTATTCCGTATCACACACAGATCGATCTGAAAGACTGTAGCTTTGTGCAAGAGTGGATGACCGACTTTGAGGTATTTCACGATGCACTGGAGGATGAGCACAGCTACGTCAACAATCTGACACGCACCATGTCCCTGACACTCGACACATTCTACGAGAATCTCGTTACATGCGGTGTCTCGGCCAAATCGGGTGTCGGCTTTGCCACACTTATGACGCACATCCTCGACTGTGTCACCGAATACGAGCGCGACTATAAGCCGGTGTACGAAAAGATGCGATTGCAACGCTTGGCCGAGCAACAGGCCAATCCACAGCCAGCGGCAAACATCGAAGAAGCTGGCACAGCGGTCTCCTTGGGCCTAGATATGAGTGTAAGTGGGCAATAGTATATATGAACAACTCTCACGTATCGATATATCTTCATTTTACAGGACACGCCAGACATGTCGGACAACAGTGTGTTCCTTATGGCGCCGAGTTTGGTGCCAATGCAAATGGCAACAGCTGAAGAGGTCGAAAGCGATCACAAATCCAACGCTGAGGAACAAAACTTTCAAAGTTTTGTACAGAATCATATGACAGTGCAGCAAAATAAACGCGATAAACAGCAGCAGGAAGAACAGCAGCAGCCACAGCAGCAACCGAAACTTTAAGTGATAAACCAAAGGTTTAATAAATCATAGTTTTAAGCTGACTTTAATGTCCGCAAGTCTGTCAGTATGTATAAAAGTAATACAATTCAAAATGAAATCAAATCCAAACAAATAATGCAGTTATTTTTGTTTCTTTTTATTTTTATTCACTTTAACAAGCAAAAACATTCAATATAGTGTGTTGTGTTTGTTGTTTGTATATATTTGTGAGTGTGTATAGTCGTAATTATGTATATATAAAGTATTTTATATATATTTATTTATGTGTGTTTGTGAGTGTGTGTGTGTGTGTGTGTGTGAGTTCTCTGGTATATGGACTTAATTGTTTAGCTCGCAAATTATTTGTAACAATTACACAGTGATATATGGCGGATATAGTATGCATCCATATTTGGAATCTTTGATTTGCATTTAAGATAATATGTATATAGGTGTGTGTATGTATGTATGTTTTTTATAAGTGTACATACATATACATATATGCAGTTTTGTATGTAAATGCAAGCCGTCGTGTTTTTTTTTATTATAATTTTTGGTTTTTTTTTTTGTTTTTTTTTTTGTCTATATCAACATAGGACACATACATACATATGTGTGTGTCTATGCGTTATAAAAATTATATGTATATTTTGAGCAAATAAATTGTGAGTGCTGCTTGCCACGCCCAGCTCGCCTTACCGTACACATATAGATTCTTGTTAAATATTACGCTTACAAAAATACAGATCATCTCAAATTACAATTACAACTCTCAATGATTCACAGTTATACACAGTTACATATATAGATCGACATATATAGTTACACATACATGTTCATAAATATAAATATACATACATATATATATTTGGTGTACATAGTGTACAGTGTACATAGTAGTATTTCATTTTATATATATACCTCATCATTCTTATCAATCGAACTATGAACTCTTGAGCCGCAGAGTTCACACTTCAATACTTCGCTCCATCTCATCCCATCAACATATTATGTTTGTAAGTAATACTGTGCATCGTTCTCTCCCTCTCTCTCTCTCTCTCTTTCCCCTTTAAGCTCCCATTGCACCAACCAATCTTCAATTCTAAATCTTTGTTACAATCCGCAAAAAAAAAATACACTTAATATTTATGTTTCAAAACCATTTGCTGCTTTTACTTGTGCTCAAGATTTCTTTCTTCTTTTTTTTTTTTGTTGTTGATAAACTGGACTAATTGCGTATATAAGTATGTGTTTTCTATGAGTGTGTGTGTGTGTGCAGTGTGTCCTCTCAGCCGGTTGCCACACACACTACAGATTTCCCAATTTCCCAACGCATTTGCAACACTCAAAATTTGTCATTTTAAATGCATTTTAAGCTTCGAAAAAAAAAAAAAACTTGCAATATTTGTGCTAAGAATTATATATAGAATATGTATATACGGATAATTGATTATCAAAAAATAAATCAAATATAGATTTTGTGCAGATAGTATAAATAAAAAATAAAATGGTTTCATCTTTAAAGTAACAGCTTAAAGCATAAAGAATCATTAATGTGTTTTCAAGAAACAGTCTTTTCTGGGTTTTTGTTTTTTTTTTTTTTTTTTGTTTACTTTGGAAACATAACAATGAAAATTACTTGAGTGTGATTTAATTTGTCAACGCTTTCATTTCAATTTGCGGTGTTGCGAAGCTTAGCTTGGACAGCTGTTTCTTGGAAATGTTTAGGTTCTTAAAATATCTACACATTTAAGTTATGCTCTTAAGTACTATATACCCAATACAAATATGAAAATATGTGCAGTTATATATAGATTAAGAATTTGGTATTCGGACTTTCAATGTGATTTTTGTTTTTAGCATTTGTTTAGCTTTTGATCTTCTGCTTTTTGAACATTTTATTGCATTTTAAAAATCTTTTGCATATTATTTAATTAAAATGATTTATTTTTCAATCATTTAAATGGATTTCTTTTGAAATGAATTTCGGAATGTAGTAAATATGGTATGAATATGCTTATATAATTTTGTTTCAAAAATTAAAGAATATTTTGCGCACATATTTCAATATTTTCAAAAGGTATATTTGATTAAAATATGCTTTATATATATAAGTATATATATATAAATTTATTTTTTTGTATCAAGCTTTTTTTACTTATTTTTTGTTTTTATCAATAGTATATGCCTGTATATATATTTTGTATATATCATAAAAATATGTAAATACATATAGTAAATAAAAGACAAAAACAAAAAGCCATCAAAAAGCGATAAGTTTAAAGAAAAACATTGATACACACGCATAGATGAAGTTTTTGTTTTAGTTGTTGTTTTTTATATTAAAATCTCGAATTACTCATCGTCGGACAGATTTGTTGTTGTTAGCAATGTGGCATTATCCTCGGCGCCCTGCTCTTCGATATCCTGCATTAAGAAAGTAAAAGAGATATTTGGATTGTGTTAAATATATTTGTTGAATAGAGAATCATATAATTTTAGATGTTTACCCACATCTGTTCCAGAAAAATATAAACAGTTTGTTTTTTTTTTTATACAAAATATATATTTATATGTATATTATATATTTAGCAATTTGTTTGTATTTGTTTTGTTTTGTGTTACATTTTGTTAGGACGTATAAAAACCACACGTTCGAGATAATAAACTAACATTAACAGTATGCACACACACATATACATATATAGTGTTATATATAGTATTAACAATTCGACACACATACATATGTATATACACGCATACGTATTCCTGCATATTACATTGCTTTTCATTTGATTCTCAATTTCACAGACACACACACACACACACACAGTTATGGAGTGGGTGAGACAGATGAAAATGAATTTTTGTTGGCATAATTTGGATTTTTGTTTTGTGGCATTCATTTACAAAAATAAAAATTATTTGTTTATTCCAAATACAAAAAAAAAAAGATATTAAAACTTTTAACATATGTAAACATAATAATTATAATATTAAAAAAAATCTACTTAAAATGAAGCAAACATTTCGGTTTGAATATAGTATTTGATAAAAATAAGTTTCGCTCCGAAAAAATATTATTTGTAAATGCAACGCAAGACAGAGACAAAAATGTTTGTGTTGTTGTGTGTGGTGTTGTTGTTGTTGTTGTTAGTTGTATGCATTGTTGTTTGAGTGCTTCGAGTTAGCTGATAGTCTATTCCGATTGTGTTCTTGATGATGATGTTGTTGCTGTTGTTGTTGCTGTTTCTGTATGTGCTACAGTTGATTGAGCGTCTGGAAGTGTGCGGAAGATTTTGTTGTTGATTCACAACTGATTCACTTGAGCTTCTGCTTGACGGGGCTGGGCGACGCCTGATCTGCCTCGGGCAGATCGCTCTCCTTTTTGCGCTTCACCTTGTCCTTGTTGGGCGCCTTGGCCTTCTTGGCCTGCGCCGCCAGCAGCTTAGCTTCCCGTTTCGCCTCGCGCGTGGCACGCAACTGGTCCGTAATGAACGAGAACACCAGATAGCCCTGCACAGCGATCAATCCAATCAACGAGACGAACGCACGCAGCTTATAATTGCTGCCAGAGCCGGCAATGCCATAGTAGAGCGTTAGCACGCCCATCACCGAGGTGGCAAAGCGTGTCAGCACAAAGCTAACGCTGTTCACAATGCGAATGCGTGCCAGACGCTCCTCGCGATCGAAGACGCCAATTAGCTGGAAGACGTGGGCGAGCAGCTCGCTGACATAGTGCAGGGTGAGCAGGACGAGCGCCAGACGCTGATAGCTGAGCGTATAGGCCAGGACGATGAGCGTAAAGCCGCTAATGGAATGTATGATCTTGGGCTGTTGCTCCTCCTTGGCGCGTATCTTTTGGAAGTAGAGTTCCGGCAGCATATGTAGATAGTATGACAGCTGGATGATGAAGTAGAATTTGTGCAGGAAGCTCATTGCATGATCGGGATAGCCCTCCCACAGCAGTGCAACCTGACCCAGGTAGCCCTCGCGCAGTGCCACATGTACACCCCAAACGAATGACAGCAGATAGAAGGCAACCAGTTGTCCGGACTCATTGAAGCGAGCCAACTTGAATTTGGACAAGTGCAAGCGCTTGCTAATCTTGTCCAGCACAAACTCCTGAATGATGGCGTGCATTATGATGCAGGTGAGCGTATAAAAGAATATCGCACAGTAATCCTTAATGCCAGCCACATATGTATATGGCTTGCCGTACGGCTGCTCGCGGCTCGCCTCCTCGCCGCTCACATTGTGATGCAGCGATATGAAGGCGCTGGCAAACGATGCCGTCGACTCGTTCATGAGGCCAACAACGAATACCATTGCCACACAGGAGATGATGTCTGCATGGTTTTGTATGACAAACTCGTGGCTCAAAATTGGCGGATTCTTGTTGGTTGTCTTTCGTCCGATTCCTGGTTTGATGGCCATCTTGATTGTTTGTTTTGTTTTGTTTTTGTCGTTCTTGTTGTTATTGCTGCAATGTGTAATGTGGTTTAGTTTAGTTTAGCGATTCCCACATTCATATACATATACATATATATCTTGCTACCGCGTGTGCGCTCCCTCTCTCACTTATTTGACGCGCGGTTGTGTGTGCGTGGCGCTTGCAACGTCAGCAGCAGCTGACAGCCAAATTATGGCCATGTGCATGCCCCATGCCTATGTACATGCCAATTGGCCTGAGGATTCAGTGCAACAGAAGACCGCACACGACAAACACACACACACACACGCTTACAAACATGCAACACAAATTTGCCTTGTTGGCACAAACACGCACACACACACACACAGCGGAGAGAGAGCGCACGCAAGCAATTTTTTTTAAAATATTTTTTGCGCTTTTCTCTCGCTTTTGTTGTTGTTGTTGCTTACAGGATTGGAATTTGGTGCTGCGATTTGCTGACGTCGGCGGCGTCGTTCAGTTGAATTTATATTTTTTGATTTATTTTACAAAATATTTAATTTGGGTATTTAAAAATTTTTAGTTTTATTCCAGTGCGCCTCTGGTCCAGCCGCCTCTGCTGCCTGCCTGCCTCTGGCTTTTAGATTAGCTGCTGCTCACCTGTGAGTGAGTGAGTGACTGACTAACTGACTGACTGACTGAATGAATGAAATGTGTGTGTGTGGCTACGTTTCACCAACAGCGCTCTGCGAATGCCAAGGCGGCCTACTAGCCAACTACAGAGCCAAGCAACAACAAGAGCGCTGCCAGCAGCCGCAACAGTACAACAAAACACAGTCAACAAAAAAACAACAACAACAACAAAAAAGAAACTGCCACGCAAACGACTCTCGGCTCCAACGTCGCGTTGTTGTTGTAATTGTAGTTGATGTTGTTGGCTCACTACCACTTGTTCACGTTGTTTGTTTAATGCTTGCTCGCTTGCGCGCACACAACTAAGCGCCAACGTATTGCCGGCTAAAGTCAAGCGCTCTCGCTTTCACACGCCCAAAGCGCCACAATATTATGTTGGGGCGCCCACTCGTATGGCCACGATGTCCGTTTTCATTTTCGTTTTGCTTCGTGTGCAAGCCGACCGTGACGTGTAATTTGTTGTCTGTTTGTGTTATCGATAGTCACAATACGCGAAATCAATAGTCATACAACTCTGTTTTGCTTGCTGTCCATCGGCCATCGGCACAATATAAAAAGGTCACACACGACTCACAACACAATTGATGTCACAGATTTACACAGTAATGCCTACCGAATTCAGCAATATCTTAAGCAAAAATAAATAAGTGTCAAGCTGTAAGAGTACAAATTATTGTACATATATCAAACATGCTGACGTCATGCGCAGAAAAGACAAACGCTTGTACACAGAGCTGCCACCTTTTAAACATCGTGCCATTCACATCGTAACGCGCTCGTTATGCTCATTATGAACGTTTCGTTTTTGAAAAAAAAAAAACACACGACTGCATACACATTTGTACCCAAAGGTTGTTCATATAATTTATGCCAATTAATATTCAATATTTTCATCTGAAGTAATATTTTCATCTGAAGTAAATATAAATTATGTGCATTTACCGTTGAGACATTTTTTTTCTTTTCTCCTTTAATAGGGTATTACAGCTATATCGTACAGTTTGTGTGGTTCGTGTTGAATAACCATACTATAGACACTCTTCTATTTGCTGCACTCTTCAATACGTTCAATTCGGTTCAATCCAACTATTAGATCTATATTCGTCCTTGGAGACATCGATCAATAGATTCCTTGCGTGATACGATTTATTTTTATAGCCAATTCCTTAGTTTAAACTTTTTTTTTTATATTTTTGGAATAAATGTATTTAATACAGGGTGATTTTTGAGTTAATGATGCAGAAATGTGCATTAAGTCATACTTTCTATGGTTCGAAAATCACATAATTATATCTTTTTAATTTTTTCTAGGAGTAAATTGAAAACTTTATGAAATTCTTTAAGTCAAAGCTCGCAAGGGAATAATCAATTTACTGAATTTTTGTCCGTAGAATGAATTATATTTTATCCAAACAGAGAAAACACTTTTCGTACTAAATCGAAATATTTTTGAAATTTTGTTTGAATTCGTTTTGGTATTTAATTGCATTATGCCAGGCAATTCAATTTAAATATATGTATATTTTTAGAATTTAGGTGCAAGCACACAAACATGCGTTGTATGCATGTATGTATGGGTTTCAAGGTTATTTGGGGAAGGTAATTAAATTGCAATTGTTTACTCACGTTACGGTTTCGCTTGCGCACGGACGAAACAATGGTGCGCTTGTTGCGTGCCACCAGGCAGACCGTTATAATTAGAATCATGCCAATAAGTGCAAATCCGAGTAAGGCGGGCAACAGCACGCTATCCTCTGCCTTGTAGCCCTGTTAGAGCGACAGGGAATTTGGGTGGGAGGAGAGCAAATTAATTTATGGCCTAAATTAGTATGGGGAACTTTTGCTACTTACCGACCACTGGACATATGTGGATGGAATGTATGCCCAGCGTGTATTCATCCAAGCATTGTTGTTGTTGTTGTTGTTGCTATTGATTTTGTTGATCTCTGCTTCATCTGTGTTGCTTGATTGTTGCTGCTGTGTGCTCTGCGTCTTGGCCAATACGGGCGGCATAATTGGTTTCTTGGCTGCCGATTTAAGGAGCGGTACTTGTATAATGCGCGTGGTTATCGTTCCGCCGAGACGATTGCTCGCTGGCGGCAACGGCTGTGCATTGGTTGATAGTATTGGGTGCTCAGTTTTTGTTGTTGTTGTTGCGGTTGTTGCTGGCGGAGGACTTGGCGTTGTTGTTGTCGTAGTAGAAGTAGTAGAAGTAGTTGTTGTTGTAGTTGTTGTGCTGCTGGCCAATATCGTTTTGTTGAGCTTTAGTATAAACTGTTCGACACCATTGCGATTAACGATCTCCACAGTTTGACCCACAGCAGCCAGAGGTGCTAGTGTTGTTGTTGTTGTTGTTGCTGTGGCTGTTGTTGTAGGTGGTGCTGCTGGCGGCGGTTGTGGTGCTGGTAGTGCAATGTGTTGCAATTGCTGCTGCGCCTGTTTCTCGCCACGGTGCGTAAAGGCCGCCTTCGTCTTGAGGAACCATTCTGTGGGACTAGGCAAACACTCGGCGGACACCAGAAACGGTATCAAAACGGCCCCAACGATCACCGTGCACACAAAGATCACGCCCAGATACGCAAAGGATGTGCGACGTTTGCGTGGTGTCAGGCTGCTACGCTTGGCGCCACCAGTTACGCAGGGAGTGGACGAGGAGGCGATGGAGGAGGAAGCGGATGCAGAGGCGGCTAATGAGGATGAGGAGGAGGAGGAGTGGGTGTTGGTGGTGGTGTTTGCTGGCAGGCAGCTGGCATTCGACAATTTGCCCTCAATGCGAAAATCATCGTTTTGTGGTAATATTGTGTATTGCAAACTATTTTCGCCATGTCGTATCGTTTTGTACATTTTAAAACTGTTTCGATTCGACTCGGTTCTTTTACTTCCTTATTTTCTTGTGATGTTTTTTGATTCTTACAATTTTTTCGTTCTTCCTTTTTAGTGCCTTGTAGCTAGCGATGTGTTTTTTTCGACTATATACAGCACACACTTTTTTTGATTTTGATTTTGATTTTAGCTTGATTCGGATTTTCGCTATTGTTTTTACTGCTGCTGCAATTGTTGTTGCTGTTGCTGCTGCTGTTTCTGCTGCTTCTGCTGATTCTCCTGCATGCATGCTCCTTGCCCACTAATTTTATGTTTTTATTGATTAACCGTTGTTGTTCTGTCAGCTCGCACAGAGACACACAGAGTGAGAGAGACGGAGAGCAAGTTGAGCAGGCTCGTCATTACAAAAATTTGGCGCAGTCGCATTTCCCATTTCCCAATAAACGCAGTGTGGCAAAACTTATAACGGTTTCATGGTATTTGTATGCACTTAAGTCAGTGTTGCTAAACGCAACTATTCAGTGCTTGCCAAGTTAAAATTATTCTTTTTAAACCACCAATCTACCAAATTTCGTGACTCTGAAAAACTGAAACAGACGGACAGCCTGCTTAATGGACATTACACAAAACCAATATACTATTTCATTACGGTACCAGAGTGAAATATGATTTGTTAAAATGAGTCAGAAATATAGTAAGTTAATATAACGATAGACTCACTACATTACAGCTTCCATATAACGAACTTACGTATAACGAAGATTTATATTTTACGAACTCATTTAAAAATCCTGCAAGTTGGTTCAATCAAAAACACATTCTATATAACGAATGGTTTTCTTGTCCTCTTGGGATTCGTTATCACGAAGTTGTACTGTATATAAACAAAAATATAAGATTAGGAGATCTAAGAAGGCTATGCCTTAGTTTCAGTTTCCTTGTTCACTTTTCATTAACATTAGAAGTTTTTTGATAAAAATTATAAGTAATATTTACATTTTTACACCTTTTACACTTACGCGATACATAAAGATAGTCAATAAAGTAGTGAAGATATTATTCAATAGTATTATCTAGATCTAGCATCAAAATGGTAAATATCAAAACCTCTTGCCCGAACACGCACAAGTGCCGGAGTGTCCAGCTCTTAATCAAAATATTTGAGGACATGAGCAATGAGAAGGTGCAGAGACCTGGTCCACGGTTGACTAGGTGCACAGAAATATCGAATGGACATGTCGCCGCAACTGTGGCCATGTTCGAGAGAGATGCACCGGATTTGCCGGTGCGGACGTCGGTGCTGGTGCCGGTGGCGGTGCCGGAACCACAAGTACCTGCTGGTCCGTCGAAGCAACTTTCGCTAGGTGACTCGAATGCGGAGAGGCAAAGCCAGGTGAAGATTGTGGTTCTGGATGAGGAAGATACAAAGATAGAGACAGTGGAGGCGATCAAGGACAATGGGAATAAGAAGGAGACGAAGGATGAAGAGCTAGAGCAGGAAATGACAGATAATGAGACAGAGGAGGAGAAGAAGAATTCCAAAGTACTAAAAACATTGCCACACGTTATTCACGTGACAGAAGATACATTTGATGATTTAGATACTTCCGATGCTGCTTATGACACCCTTAATCAACCCAGCCTGATTGGCCACTGGCCATGTAAGTATCTTGATATTGAAATAATCTTTTACTATAGTCGGATTTTCGCATTGCTTTCAATTCTACCAGCTGAGCCACAGTATAAGCTCCGTCGCAGAGCTCAAAGCTGCTATTTTTAAAATGGATGGCGCAAACCAAGCAGCAAACGAGAAATTAAAAACCCGAAGAAAAACCTTACACAAATTACAGTTTATAATTTGGCTCCCAAGGAAGTGGAAATCTCAGTTTACAATTTGGCTCAAAAGAAAGTAGATGTCGCGGATTGTGACAGTTTTCGATTTTGTGTTAAATTTTTTATTACACAATAAACGAATTCGCAATCTTTTTTATTTTAATTTATTTATCGTTTGTTACCTGGATTTTATTTCAGTATGAATGGCAAACCAATGGTAAAACGTTACAGTTGGACGCAACCGACTGTAAAATACTCTGATACCTCCCAGTTGGTGTATCGCCCAAATCTTGACACTTTAAGGTGACGGACTTATAGACACCATGCCGGACATTGCACAAATCCAATTTATGCTACGCTAAGTGTGAACATTCAATGCTACCATTCCGATCTTTATAACGATTAACTGATTTGTATTTATGACATACAATAAGAAATAATAAAACCAAAAAACTTTGCCAACGGATTTATGAGCAAATGCAGCATTAAATTGAGCTCTATACTATAATAATAAGTAGAAGGAGGGGGAAAGGGTTTGTTGTGCGACAGACTGATAAGAATTCCATATACTAGCTAAGTTTATGCCGCCCTCAATAGCCTCAGACTAAGTGTTGAGTGGGGTAGGGATGGGACTTACGTCGATTGCTTATCAATCGCTGCTGCTGCCGCTGTTGGAAAATATGGTCAAGAACATTTTGCCAATTCAGTGTAATGGAATCGCTCAGTCACGTAAAAGTCCATCGAGTGTGAGCAACATGTTCATTCTAACGGTAGTCTGTCTAAGCCTGGGCATTCTGGTTTCACTGCTTGGCCTGGCATTGTTGCTGCTCAGCCAAAAGTCGGTTCTCATCTTTGGCAAATATCCGTGCAAGGGCATATTCTATCGTGTGAAATATGGGATTGCCTTGGTAGTGTTGCGCCAGCTGCGCTATCGCATTTACAAAAGGAACGAGGAGCTGCTCAGCTCGGCAGCACATCTTGAGACCTTGGATCGTCCGCAGCCATTGACCAATGATCCCAAGAGCTATGACGTGGTCAGCTTAATGGCGGCAAATGCTGCGGGCCAGAAACTGATGGTTACCCTGGAGCGACGCAGGCGGGGATTGCTTAAGGCAGCTCTATACTTATGGCTGCCTGACAGTAGTCTATACAGTCTACCCAAATTGCCGGACATGGTGCACTTTACCAACGATGGCAGCGAGGACAGCACCGAATTTCGTGGCGCCGGCTTTCATCTCTATCCGGTTGAATCAATGCGTCTCTGGCGACTCAAATTCGACGGTCAGTTGCGCAGTAATTTGCCGGAAGCAGCGGAACCTGAACTGCTTCATGTGCAGCTGGATCTGGAATTCAAAAGCTCCCCCGAACACTTCAACTACAATCGAGATCTGAGCTCCACCCTAATTGCCGACTCTGTGGCACGCGAGGCGTGGAACGAGGAATTCTACAGCATGCTCAAGTGTGTTGGCTTCCATGTGGATAAGCGCACACACTACGAACAGCATGGACAGCTGGAGGGCAGCATTAATCTGGCCGGAAGCAAGATTCAGTTGAAATTGCGCGGCTTTCGGGATCATAGTTTTGGCACCGATCGCTGCCTGAGCTCCATTAATCGCTATGTGTACTTTGCATTGTTGCTGGACGATGGCAGCAGCATGGTTGTCGGCAATCTCAGTCAGCCCTCCTTTTTTCTCTCCTCACTGAAGATGGGTTACGTGTGCGCGTCCAATGGCGTCTATCAGCCCATAACGGCCAGCAATTTTGAGCTTTACTCGTATGGGGAGAAGGGAATACCGCCACAGCATCAGAATTTCATAGTGGATACAGCGGAACGATCGTATCTGGTTCAAGTACGTGTCGAGCATACATCCGTACGGTATGTGGGCGGCAACTGGGAGTCCAAGGTGTATAATCAGTTTGTTGCCTGCACCGTTAATGGCATCACTGGCCAGGGACATGCCGAATATCTATATAGACACGACAGTGGACGACCCGACGCGGTTGCCGATCAGGATCCACAATGGTATCAGCGCATTAAGCGCTATGAGCGTAGTCTCAGCAATATGGAGCAGGCCAGCGAGGAAGATTTTATATTCTAAGTCATCGAACAATCCCATTCTAACTATCTATGTGATAAATGATTTTATTGTTTATCTACATTTTTTTAAGAAGAGAGCGACTATAATAAATACATTTAGCAAACTATTTGAATACGATGAATGAGTACTAAAATACTGTGGAATGGTTACGAAAAGAAAAACACAGATAATCACTTAACTTTACAAAGATTGCGAATTCGTTTATTGTGTAATAAAAAATTTAACACAAAATCGAAAACTGTCACAATCCGTGACATCTACTTTCTTTTGAGCCAATTGTAAACTGAGATTTCCACTTCCTTGGGAGCCAAATTATAAACTGTAATTTGTGTAAGGTTTTTCTTCGGGTTTTTAATTTCTCGTTTGCTGCTTGGTTTGCGCCATCCATTTTAAAAATAGCAGCTTTGAGCTCTGCGACGGAGCTTATACTGTGGCTCAGCTGGTAGAATTGAAAGCAATGCGAAAATCCGACTATAGTAAAAGATTATTTCAATATCAAGATACTTACATGGCCAGTGGCCAATCAGGCTGGGTTGATTAAGGGTGTCATAAGCAGCATCGGAAGTATCTAAATCATCAAATGTATCTTCTGTCACGTGAATAACGTGTGGCAATGTTTTTAGTACTTTGGAATTCTTCTTCTCCTCCTCTGTCTCATTATCTGTCATTTCCTGCTCTAGCTCTTCATCCTTCGTCTCCTTCTTATTCCCATTGTCCTTGATCGCCTCCACTGTCTCTATCTTTGTATCTTCCTCATCCAGAACCACAATCTTCACCTGGCTTTGCCTCTCCGCATTCGAGTCACCTAGCGAAAGTTGCTTCGACGGACCAGCAGGTACTTGTGGTTCCGGCACCGCCACCGGCACCAGCACCGACGACCGCACCGGCAAATCCGGTGCATCTCTCTCGAACATGGCCACAGTTGCGGCGACATGTCCATTCGATATTTCTGTGCACCTAGTCAACCGTGGACCAGGTCTCTGCACCTTCTCATTGCTCATGTCCTCAAATATTTTGATTAAGAGCTGGACACTCCGGCACTTGTGCGTGTTCGGGCAAGAGGTTTTGATATTTACCATTTTGACGCTAGATCTAGATAATACTATTGAATAATATCTTCACTACTTTATTGACTATCTTTATGTATCGCGTAAGTGTAAAAGGTGTAAAAATGTAAATATTACTTATAATTTTTATCAAAAAACTTCTAATGTTAATGAAAAGTGAACAAGGAAACTGAAACTAAGGCATAGCCTTCTTAGATCTCCTAATCTTATATTTTTGTTTATATACAGTACAACTTCGAGATAACGAATCTCAAGAGGACGAGAAAACCATTCGTTATATATAGAAAATTCATAATATAGAATGGGTTTTTGATTGAACCAACTTGCAGGATTTTTAAATGAGTTCGTAAAATATAGATCTTCCTTATACGTATGTTCGTCATATGGAAGTTCTACTGTAGTGAGTGTATCGAATACTTAACTATCCGGCGCACCAAAGACACAATTGATTGCATTGAGTTTATTAAATCGTTTTATTTATTTGTTTATCATCGGAAAGTACTTTAAAAAATTTTAAATTAGTCTGACACACAACACTCGAGCAACACAGGTGGGTGCTCGGTTAATGGGAAGTGGCGATGGTATAGTCCTTCACAAACAATGAGGGATAAGATTACAAAATAATTTGGGATTTTCTATCAATAAATAAAGAAAAAGCCGAGGTCGATACGTATTGAACTACCATATCAATTGATTTATAAAGTCAAAGACAACAGCTGTCTTATCGAAATGGCAAGCCTGGGATTAATAACGATCGACTAGTCCGTCCAGCTGGTTAGGAACGTGTAATGCGATAAGGCCAAGGCCTAAGTCCAAAATATGCTGACAAAGACAAAAAATGAAAGTGGGGCAAACCAATAGTTTACCAATTATGCTGACGATGCTGCTTTATATAATAAACAGAAGCCAAATGTTGATGAAGGCGTCACTGACCTGCGACAATTCAACGATCTATAAACAGATTGTATTATAATTCATTAGAAAAAGTCTTCAGAAAGAAAACAAACAGGCGAAGTTATCATTAAGTCCATTACACATAACGAAGTTTAGGATTCAATATAAACATTTTATAGTCTATATATTTAAGATACAGAGAAAACTCATTGAACGGTTTTTTCCATGCGCTATACTCAAGCAAATGAAAACTGTACCACAGAACTTAGATCATTGCAATTGTTATAGTGTTGGCCATATCTTTTGAAGTGGCTGTTCGATATATTTATCTATGTAGATGGTCAATTCAAATAGTTTTTCGCACTAAAGATATGCTTTAGTTGTTTATTGAATTTCATTTCATATGTATATCAAAATATATAGACGTAAATTGTTCAAGTTTAAAATTCTGTAACAAAATTCATAGGTTTCAAGATGTTTAACATTGGATCCGGTTCAGATAAGGGCTCAAATGCAACTATCATCACGGTTAAAGAGGCTAAGCAAACGCCAAGTACACACACTCACAAACGCAATCGTAGTCGAAGCCGCAGCCGGAGTCCCGGAGCCAACTTCAGCGGTATGCAATTGAATCCATCGGAGATGCCATCGAACAGTCGTCGCGCCTTTCTGCAGCATATGGTGGATAGTTTGCCCAAGACGGTGCAGAATCGGGTGCTGGCCCTGAAGCACAATCAATTGCAGCAGATTAAGATATCGGAGCAGTTCTTTCGCGAGGTCTATGAGCTGGAGAAGCGTTTCTATGGACAAAGCTGTACGCTGTTTGATGCGCGTCGCGATATTGTCGCCGGTGATGTGGATCCACCGACAATGGAGCGATACTGGAACGAGGAGCCCGATGAGTTGCTCGAAGAAATCAAGATCTCCCCGGAGTTTAAGCAGCTGACCGAACAGCTGCAGCTTTTGCCCGATAATGCAACGGGCGTGCCGCGATTCTGGCTAACGGTCTTTCGCAATGTGGCACTCATATCGGATCTGGTGCAGGAGCACGATGAGAGTCTGCTCGAGTGCCTAATGGATGTGCGCATTCGATACGAGTCGGACAGCTACACCGTACACTTTCAGTTCCGTCCCAACAAGTATCTGCACACCTCGTCGCTGCTCTTGACCAAGAAATACATTCTGCGCCACGAGGCAGACAAGGACTATCCGTTTATGTTCGAGGGTCCTGAGATTGTGCGCTGCGAGGGCTGTCACATACACTGGCGCGATGGTTCCAATCTAACACTGCAGACCGTCAAGCAGAAGCGTTTGCGCAAGGGCGCACGCAACTTGCCCAAGGTGATGCCGCGCGAGTCCTTCTTTCGATTCTTCTCGCCGCCACAGGCCATGGATCTGTCGCTGGCCGATGAAAAAACTAAAATGGTGCTCGGCGCTGACTTCGAGGTGGGCTACTTGCTGCGCACACAAATCGTACCCAAGGCCGTACTCTTTTACACTGGTGATATTGTGGATAATGTCAATGATGAGCTGTGCTCGGCGGACAATACATCGGTATCGTTATCCTCCGATTCGCATGGCGATCAAGATAATCAACAGGATCCCAAAGATCTACTACCCAGCACCAGTAGTGTTTTCTCTAAATAAATATTATAAAATCCATGTTTCCATTAATTGAATGCACTTTTTACTTATTAGATAAATACGCTTAGCTAACTATTTTCTAATTCCATATGTATATTGTATATGTACAGTTATTTAAATATGCTCGTGTAGTATTCCTCCTCCAGATCGTACAAGTCCATGGCCATCTCATCCCGCAGCTTCATTAACTTTTTATCGCACTCTATCTGCGTCGCCCGAAACAGCTGTGAGTTGTTCGTAATCGCCTCATTTACAGAATGAAAGTCGTTGAGTATTAGATATTGCTTAAGATCTGCCACCAGTTTCATCAACGATTCACCAGCTCGTACTAAAATCAAAGAAATTAATAAGATATGAATATAATTGTTTGACTAAAGATGCATCCTACATATATGATCATGTTCTATTATACTATAATTTATACAAAGCGCAAACAAAGCATCACCTTACATTCATTTGAAGGCATTAAGTTTAGATGCCAAATTATAGGAATAAGTGAAAGTAGAAGTCAGTGCAGTGACGAAGATTGAATACCCTTTTACATATAAAAGGATGTTCAAGCAACTCTGTTTTAATCCATAGTAAACTTGATGATATGAAATATAAAAACAAGTCAGACAGACAATCTGAATATGTATGAGTATGTGAAGGACGGAGATTGTACTACCTCCTGTCTCTAATAATACCTATTAACTCCGTGAAAGCCTAAATGTTTATTTGTTTGATTGTTTGATTTTATTTGTATTTGTATTTGTATTTATATGCTTACCCATATTCGCGGATCGCACCTGCATCTCAAGGGCGTCCTGCTCGCATTGTGTTATTCTTGAAATTTGACTATGACTCTCGCGCCTCGCCAGCTTTAGTATCTCTGTAAACAAATGCAAAAATAAATCAATTTAGTTTGTTTTTAGCCAGACGAGAAAGAGAGAGAGAGAGAGAGAGTAGAGTGCGAGTAGGAGTGTGACGTATGAGAGAGTGAGAGTAACGTAAAAAGATACGCTCCTTTATATTGGATAGCATAAACAAATGGGCTTAAAGCGAGGCTTTCGCTTGGATTGCTATGTGGTCGGTCAGCACAGTTTGAGTTAGAACGCTTTGGGATCTTGTCATTTGGTGTTTGCAAAGCGCACAAATCACAGATCGCAGATATGGGCCATTCATTTTCGTACTTCTTCGATCGCTTTGCTTCCAAGGAGGATGTGCGCGTGCTGATGCTTGGCTTGGATGGAGCTGGCAAGACAACCACACTTTATCAACTGAAGCTCGATGCTGCTTTAACCAATATACCGACGGTTGGCTTTAATATGGAAATGATGGAATACAAACGCCTGCGTTTGACAGTCTGGGACATTGGCGGGCAGAAGCGTGTGCGCCCCTTGTGGCACTATTATTATAACAATGCAACTGCTGTTATATTTGTGGTCGATGCTTCCGATGATGATCGCTTCTACGAGGCGATGTCCGAGCTTCACTCGGTGATGTGTGTCGGGGAGCTGAAGGACAGCGTTCTGCTGGTGCTCGCCAACAAGCAGGATCTGCCGCATGCCATTTCGCCGGCCGATCTTGCCGAGCGCCTTCGTTTGCACCAGCTTCAGCAACGCTGGAAGGTGCACGCCAGCAGCGCCACCTTCGACAGGGGACTCCACGAGGGCATGGATCTGCTCTATCGCATGATACGCAAGCGCCGTCAGTGCAACCGTACCGAGCGTCGTTTTAAAAAATTCTTCTAGACCGCCTCATATGCAACATACATACAAACATTTGCATACATATGCATATCTTTTACCTTCAAAGTTTTCCAACATGCTGCGAACGTCGTCCTTCAGGCGGGCATTGTAGGATTTCAGTAGCGCCTCCTTGGACTGAGGCAATATTGTTATTCGCGAACCGCTGGCCATGAGTGATGAGCGGAGCTGTTGCAGGACTAGAAATTCTATATAATTTGTTTTTTTACTTCAATTACTATTAAGCTACTAATATTTTATTAACTGTTTTGTTTGTGTTCTTTGCTGCGTTTTATGTGCGTAGTAGGGTTGTTTTTAACAATGCATGATGCATAGGAGTATGCCCTCAACAAGATAACGCCACTCAAGTTCGATAACAATTTGCCTGCTACGTCATAAATGTTTATACAACAGGCAGTCAATAAAAATAACATTTGAAATATTTCAAATTATTTCCCTATTAATTGTTACTAATCTCATTAACAAAATATACTATTCAAACATGTTAAATATATAAATAAATGAAAAATTTTAAAATATAAATGTCTGGCAACACTTCTTGAGCCTGGCATGCCGATATGTCGTGATATATCGTTATGCAGCTGTGATTGTTTTACTATGTTCCATCACTAGCTCTTGACCTGCAGAGGTAGTGAAAAGAGAGACTTTATCAACAACATCGATATAGTTAAGCAAGGCACACAGCCCTGCAACGTAAATCCGATCAAGATAAGCCAACGAAGGAGATTCTACACCTGTAATGCTTTAATGCTAAAGTCCATACTCGGCGGGGACACGAATGGTTCTGCGGAAGTTACACCAACCGGAGGCGTTGGCGGCAGGAGTGGCAGCGGAGGTGGTGGCAGTGGTAGCGGTCGAAGCACCTCAATATCCAGTGGCTTAAGTGCTGTCTGTGTCAGTGCCAGAGCAGTTGGTGCCAGCGGAAGTGCAAGTGCTAGTGGAAGCGGTGGCAACACACCAGCAACCGCTTATTGCCCTGCATGCGTTGCCAACAGTTCAAAGCAGCAACAGCAACATCAGGCAGAGGCATTGCATCAGCGCGACTCAAAGTCAGGAAAGCGGCAAAAGCAGCGCAAAAGTGCATCGACAGTTGGCTGTGTAGACGTGCACCATATACGCAACAATCTGAGCATGTCCACATCGAGCTCAACGCGCAGCACACGCGGCGGCAGCAACAGCAGCTGCAGCACTGCCTCTGCCACTGCCACTGCCTCCGCTATAATGCCATCGAATGGCATTGCCTATGATGCCAACAGCAATGGCAACGGCAGCTGCAACAGCAGCACCTTCAATTACAAAGACAGCCCGCCGGGCAGCTACAGCTTTAGCTGCAATGCCCTCAACGTTGACTTCAACTCCTATACGGCAACACATCAATGGACGCGCATGCTCGAATGTGCCGAGTTTGTTGGCGCCAAGTAAGTGGTTATACCTAATTATTATTGTTAGTAGGAAGTAATGTATCCGCTAAGATCCTAATTCATATTTAAATAAATGTTTTTTCTCTTTTTTCCACCAATCTTATAGACGCAGCAAGCATACCGTGGTATCCTACAAGGATGCCATGTTTGTGTTTGGCGGCGATAATGGCAAGAATATGCTTAACGATCTGATACGTTTTGGTGTTAAGGACAAGTCATGGGGACGAGCATGTGCAACTGGAACGCCGCCAGCGCCGCGCTATCATCATTCGGCTGTTGTCGCAGGCAGCTCGATGTTCATTTTTGGCGGCTATACGGGCGACATACACTCCAACTCGAATCTGACCAACAAGAACGATTTGTTTGAGTACAAGTTTCTTAGCGCCATGTGGGTGGAGTGGAAATTTTCTGGCAGGCAACCAGTGCCACGTTCGGCACATGGCGCCGCCGTTTACGACAGCAAGATGTGGATTTATGCTGGCTATGATGGTAATGCTCGACTCAACGATATGTGGATGCTGAACTTAACGGGCGATAATCATCAATGGGAGGAGGTCGAACAGCAAGGAGATCGTCCGCCCACCTGCTGCAATTTTCCCGTTGCCGTTGCACGCGATGCCATGTACGTGTTCTCTGGTCAGAGTGGTCTCCAGATAACAAATTCATTGTTTGAGTTTCACTTTAAGACGCGCACCTGGCGTCGCATTTCCAATGAACCCGTTCTGCGTGGCGCCACATCAGCACCACCGTGTCGTCGCTATGGCCACACCATGGTCCATCACGATCGGTTCCTCTATATTTTTGGCGGTTCAGCCGATTCGACGCTGCCAAATGATTTGCATTGCTACGATCTGGATTCGCAGGTATGGTCTGTCATACAGGCGGAGCAGAACTCAGATATGCCGTCGGGTCGTGTTTTCCATGCTTCAGCAGTCATTGGTGATGCCATGTACATCTTTGGCGGTACGGTTGACAATAGCGTACGACGCGGCGATACGTACCGCTTTCAGTTCTCCAGCTATCCCAAGTGCACGCTGCGCGATGACTTTGGCAAGTTTTATCACGAGAAGCAGTTCTGTGATATTCAGTTTTTGGTTGGTTCCGAGGAGATACGCATACAGTCGCACATTGCCTTCGTTGCGTCACGCTCGAAATATTTACGCAATAAGATATTGGCGGCGCGCGATTTGCGACAACAGCAGATGGAGAAACTTTATGGCGTTGGACAGGTGGATACGTTGGCTTTGAATACGGGCGTCGGCGGGGATCGTGTGCCTATGCTGGAAGTGCGCTTGGCGCATGCCTCACCCGAGGCTTTTGAGATAATACTTAACTATATCTATACGGACCGCATTGATCTAAAGGACTCGTACAGCAAGAACATCATCATTCTCATCACGGACATCTATCAGTTGGCTGGTCTCTTCACTATGCCGCGCCTGGCGCACGGCTGCATTCAGTACCTCGACTATAAGATCAACAAAATCAACGTGCTCGAGGCGCTGTACAATGCTGATAAGAACAAGTACGTTTTGTGGCTATTTCATATGCAACTAATTGAATTGACATATTTTGTTTTTTGTACAAATTTAACATCGTCAGTATCAAAATCATTAAGGATCATTGCATGCAGTTTATTATCAAGGAGGAGAACTTCACCGAAGTGGTCATGTCCAGTGAGTTTAGCGATTTGGACAAGTCTCTTCTGGTCGAGATAATACGCAAGCGTTTGCATCCCAGCAAGCTGGTAATAGACACTACCTATGAGCCAAACATCGGTGAGTATTTATAACTTGTACACATAAACAAAACTCTCTCAAAAGAACTCTCTCTGAAAACAAAAGATATAATATATAATTATAATTATATATAATTAAAATATACTAACAATCGCTCGACATAGGCTGGGATATGGTACATAAGTAAATAAATAAATTTAATGTATGCATCGCATTTCTATAAGTATGAATTGTCGATGCATTGCAAAACGAGGCATGTAATTCTAGAAATCTCATTTCTTGAGCAATAACCGTATATCGCATTAATTTTATGGACTATATAGCTGTCCAATATTGTACCTTTTTGTGTATTTATTTATATGTACTCATGTTCGTTTAGGCACTACGCTGGAGCATGATTTGTCCATGTTCTTGGAGACAACGGGCAAGGACTTTTGCGATATAAGTCTCATACTGGATGATCATGTGATACCAGCCCACAAATCTGTGTTATCATCACGTTGTACCTATTTTCAGGGCATGTTTCGCTCTTTTATGCCACCGGATAATACCGTTAATGTAAGTGCACTCAATTGATACAATTTCAAACCGCAATATGTATGTTTATCAATGCACAATCAATTTAGATACAAATTGGAGAAATTTCACCATCTCTGGAGGCCTTCCATTCTCTGCTGCGCTATATATATTATGGAGAGACACAGTTGCCGCCACAGGATGCACTCTACTTGTTTCAGGCACCCTGTTTCTATGGGCTCGCCAACAATCGTTTGCATGCATTTTGCAAATACTCATTAGAGCATAACATAACGTCGGAGAACGTGCTGCAGACGCTCGAGGCGTCTGATATAACAAAAATCTATGACATCAAAGATTATGCATTAAAACTAATTGTCAAAGATTTTGCCAAAGTGGCCAGGCTGCCCAAAATAGCCGGTTTGTCGCGCGAACTGTTGCTGGAGATAATACGCGCTGTGGCCGATTCGCAAGGCGAGTATCTCACACGCATCAATATCAATACAGATATCTGAAAGCTAGTGCTGCTACAGCCGGCATTGCAGTTGTTGCTCGCTTGGTTGCAAATCGGACGTAGCACGTAAAGCAGCAGTAGCGGTTGGTAGCGCAATAAATTTTCCATTCCCACTTCTTCCTTTCTTCTTAAACTCCTCCCTTAACCTTAACTTTATAACAAACACCCACACACACAAACGTCAGCACAAATTAGAGCGAGATAGAATGTACGAAAGTTGTGTTATTAACATAGTAGAATCTGGTTATTGTTAAGGTAAAGGCATGACTTGACTTACATTATATTTGCTTAGTGCTCCTGGAACTAAACGATTTAAGCTGTCCACTTTATATTATTGAAGCAACTTGACTTGGACCGGTTTATATAGACGAATATTGCTAGAGCTTACTGTGTCAAATAATAATAATTATAATATGTGTCGGAAGTGATAAGCAATATTAATTTTGAAAAGCTAAGCAACTATTGAATCAGGGCTATATAAATTATTCTAAAATTTTCTAAAACATTAAAATTACTTATTATCTTTATACATTAATTACTTCATTTCATGTTGGAATCAACAAGGTCTTGCTAGTTCCAGGAAAAGTGTAGTACACACACATGCATACATACAAATGTATATGTATCAAAGAGTTAGGCTAGCTCATAGAGACTTTACCGTGAAAGTAAACATACACAAATACATCAATACTACATATATCTTGAGAGTTCAGAGGCAAACGTTAAATAAGCATACCTATTGCACGAATTTCCTCAACTATAACCGATAATGATAGTTAGTTGGGCAATACTGTCTGTCACCAGTTCTCTGTTGGATAAACTCATCAACTTAGTCGAATGACACAAATCAAAACGATCGAATAATCAGGAAAAATTGTTTACATTACTGCAAATAATTGCAATTGTGTCGTACAATTCAATTTTAAGAAAGCCACAAATTTGTATTTGTTTTTTATAATAATCAACATAAAATGGTCGAATTCCAATTCTAGTATTGTGACAATCTACCAGTCCATTCATTATTTATTAGGAAAGTTCATAAGTCTTCCAAATTTTAAGAGGTGCTTATGTCAGAGATCATGTGAGATCTTTTTGTTAAAACATCTGGGCCAAAGATTGAAGTTAATATTCAGTTGTGGTCTTTCCCTTAAAAGGAAGTTCAAAATAATAAAAATTACAATTACAATTTGTTAATGGACAAAATGATTGTTACGCTTGTTTCTAGAGATAGTAAATTGACAAAAGAAAATAAAATCGAACTTAAAGTGTTCAGTTAAAGTACATACATAATACATATACATTAAAAATTAACAAGTGCTTTTTGAAACTAAAAAGTGTTCATTGATGAGTCTACTCAAGGGAGATATACTTTACTAGCTAAAGATATTCTTGATTAGATTGACAAAAAAAAAAAAAAAAAAAACAAACATATAAAAACTCATGGAACTCTACAGATACATTAAGTTGTTGTCTTAACCAAAAGCAAATTTATTGGAAGCTGGAAATTGAAAAAGTAATACGAACATTTTAAAGGTTGCATTGTGCTTAAAGAAAACTGTCGTAATTTAAATGTGTATTTGCTGCACAGAGCATAAAACTAGAAATATTGTTCATTTTTATAATTCTTAGTCGCTATGACAAGTAACACTATATGTATTAAACAGATGCATGCATGTTTATATATTTTGATTACATGCTATTTTTTTTATATGTAAACACACAATATGCACATTTTATTATGCATGAATATTTTTCGGTATATATTATTTATAATTTACTTTTATACCTTATACTGCTATTTGAACAAGCAACTTTTAACTCAAAAACTATACAAGCTCAAAGCTTATATTTATACATACAACAACAAACGAACAAAGAAAACAACAAATCAAACATTATATGATTGTTCAATCTTATTCTGTCCGCGTAATTGTTGACAAAAGAAACAACAACATAAGCTTTAAGTCGCAACCGCAAAGAATATTAAAAACACGTCTTAATTGCTATTATTTTTTCAATTGGTTCTAGAAACAAATTTGCAACGCACTCAAGTAACGAAAACAATATTTATATAAGCAATAAAACAAAATGTTGTTTTTATCAAAAAAAAAAAAATTGAGAAAATTTTAAATGTCAAAGTTATAAATTAAATACTTTTGTTTTGCATAGTTCTTGCCATAGACATTTATGATGGTTTAATAGGATAGAATTGTGATAGTTGTTTCTGTTGGAACAGATTGTTTCTAGTATTAGTTTCTAAATTTATGCTTTAGTTTGTATTTTATTGTACCTTTAAATAAGCAATATATTCATTTGCTGCGTATTTTATTTTATGCCAATTAATATTATTTGCAGTATTTATTTTTGTTCTTATACATAGTATGTATTTCTTGTGAAATTTAAAATAAAATTAATTGAAATTTATATAGTTAATAATACTAGAGTTCAATGACAATGATAATACTAGTTGTTCCCAATCGTTGTTAGTTTTTGATTATCTAATATTGGGCTACATAATTTGGTGGGCTCAATTTGCCACTTGTAGTCCAGTCTTAGATAATCTTGTGTTCAAATAACAAAAAATATCAAACAAAGAAAAAAATTTTAAAAGTCAATCATTCCCATTGTTAGAATTATACGTTTATTTTTGTTAGGAATTGCATCGCAGCTAGTAGAAATAGGAGTAGCTCTCTTACGAAGGAGACATGAGTGGTTCCTTTAGTGCCTTCTCAAGATAACACACTATAGATAATAATAAACATTGCAATTTACCTACGGAAAAATAATAATACACAAATCGAAATCGAATACGAAATCGTGTTGAAATGACACTGAACGAACCAAACCAGTGTGAATTACTTTATGCATAATCAAAATATTCATCTCCTTTTTGCTCACCTATGTAGAGTTCATCAAGCACGGTCTTCAAATAACATGCATTCTTATTTGTTCGTATCAAATCGTCTTGCAATTGCAATTCATATGGATCAGATTGATTCTGCTTATCTTTAATTGTTCAGATATCCGCCCAAGGTGTAGAATTTCAAAAAGAACACGAAAAATGAGTTATCAAATCAAAAACACATTTCGAGTGTCAATGCTTTACCAAATTGTCTAACGAACGGACAATAAGTGCAAAAGTTATTTATTAATTTCAATAACAAAAAAACAAATTGTGGGGCTCTGCAATCTGTCGAGAAAAACCTTTGCTTAGCATCAAACGAATAAGTATTTGCTTTAACTATGAAAAGCATGTCTATTTGGGAGTGAGGGCTCACCCAATCGATAACATTTTGTTTGATGCTACGCAGATGCAATTGTATCTCGACGGATTGCAACACAAATAAATATTATTTAACTTTCCACCTGATATGGCAAAAACATAACGAAATAAATTATTACATTATTAAAGAATAACAATAAATGGTTATATACTTATAAATATATATATATATATGTTTAGTATATAGTTGATATACAATAAACGAGTAAAATTTACAATTGGTATGCATAACAAAAGAACAAATTGTGTTGTTTTATTTATAATATTGGAGCTGCTTCAAGGCTGCGACCCAAGGGTATAACCATAATATGTATGCAATTGACAAACGGTGCCCTTGGGCATTTTTAATTTCTGTCAGTTCAAAGCTGAACAATTTTGCCTAAGAAAACGCACACATACTTAAGTAACTTGATAATGGCTCGAGGAGGTAGGTAGGTGGCATAAAAGATACAGAGGCAACAATAAACAGAAAACGAGTATGCGAGAGAATAGAAATCGAAATACAAATACCTAATAAAATTGTAGACAAACAAACAGGCTTTCATTGAGCATTGAGATAGGGCATGATGGCAACTTCACCGAGATGGATAATATAAGATAGCAACGGCAGGCAGCAGCAGAAGGCAACAGCAGCAGGCAGCACGCAGCTCAATGAAATTAAAACAAAACAAAAGGCTGCCAAGGACAAAGCCAAATCGAGTTGTGATCCACCTCTGGCTCGGCTCAACTTCTGCCTCTTGCTTATCAAATGCAAATTACGAAATCAAATATGCCAGGACCAGAGAGTCAGAACCCTCGGGCAAATAAGCTGACAGAAACCAGGCAGAAACTAAGCAGAGAAGAGCAGGCAGCATTCAGCATTTTTGGCAACTGTTAAAATATGAAATAGAGTTGAACTTAGAGTTGATAACGTGCCGTGCTTTGTTCTTTCTTCTCTATTACAAGAACTTAAGGAAAGCGAAGAATAAAACATAATATAGAAAGTAAATAAAATAAAAATATATTGGGGATTGACGTATCGAGTAAATTCTTGACTTTTCACTTATCAACTTCTATGGCTCTCCTTGAAGGCGTTTTCTACAATCGTTTGAAATTATAATAAATAATTAAGATTATTTTACGAATTTTTTCGTGAAAAAATCTCTAGTTGTCATATTTAAAATTATCTTATAGTAGATTCAAGAAATAATATGAAATGTTTTCTGATTATTTGAAGTAGTTTTCTTTTTATTTCCTTCTGATTTCAATCACTATTGAGGATTGTAATAATCAAGCTGTTTATTATTAACAACTTTATTCCAAACAAAATATTTACCCCTGGTTTCGTTAGCACCTCTAGCAAATAGTTTTGGCTCGTGTTTTTACCTCGATTGTTAAACAATTCAACACGCGTTCATCTCTGAGTCAAGCACAAAGATGAGCTTGAGGATATGTTGTTTTTGTGTTTGTCAAACTTTTAGTTACATATACAGAGACAGACAGAGAGAGCACGCTTTTCAGTGCCTACATTGACAATTCAATTTATTGGCATGGAAACATGTTAAATTATTTGAAAACTATCATACGAATTGAGGGGGGCCCCAGGGTAAATGTGTGCGACCATAAATATACATATCTGCTTTTAAGCATCTTTATGCCAAATATACATACATAAATGTATGTATGTATGTAAATATATAGGAAATGAAATTAGACAGTTTCGTTAAAGTTTTCGCATGGATATTTATGAGGTTTGTGCTTTGCAGTGTAAATTAATCTTTTTGGTAGCTCAAGAAAAATGTTAATATTATAAAAAAAAAAAAAAATTGTCGAAAGCCATTTCCAAAAATTCTTGAATTAAAGTGTAAATTATTCGATTTGCAATGTTTTTTTATGTGTGTGTTTATTAAACTTTAAAATGTGTTTGACTTTATCGATTTGCACTTATCGATAACAAGTCAAGACAAAACTAAGTAAGCTGTGCGTCAATTCAGCTTATATTGTTTGTCGGCTGGCTGGCTGGCTACAAGCATCACTTTTCACTTTAGTTTTTTCAGTTCACATAACACAGTTTGACTGGTCAAACAGTAAAAATAATTTTTCAATTTATTACAGACAAAAATAGTAATTTTTTTTCGTTTTCTATTTTCGAAACGTAAAAATATATAAATTTAATTTATTCGTGATACAAATACAACACAAATTTGCAACACCATGATTAAGCAACATTACTCGTGTTCAAACATGCATAAGAGCCGCAATGTCCAACTGCTTACCAATTTATTTGAGGCCATGGACTCATTGGGGGATGAGCCGAGTGCTGAAGTGCCTACGACAAGCAATGGAGAGACCAGCCAGCTGGAGTCTTCAACACTGCAAACATCTGGCGATTCTCAACATTCTTTGGCCAGTTTAAGTGAGGATTTTCAGACCAATGCTGAGACACAGACTGATTCGGAGTGCGAGCAAGTATATTTCTATACTAAGGTCACAATAACTAAGTTTAAGAATCAGAATGAAATGGAAAGGGAGACGGAGGTAGTACCGGAAATAAAACCTCTGAATAGGTCATCGAATACATCTAGGCTGCTTCGGTGCTTGAGGGAGATGGACATGCAGGCAATACTGAACAAAGGGATGCACGATAATTCGAAAAATAGGATGAAGTTTCAAGGCCAACTAAGTAAGTAAATAAATATTTTATTAAATGTTGAAATTGACTTCTTAAAAATGAATGAAGTCCCCAAGCTAATGCTTATTTCCTATGCCGACAGGTTATAAAGGAAGTGGATTAGTTCGCCGTACCAATAGTAACATTTGGTAATTAATTGGCTACCACTCACCAGCCTTGTGGCGCAACCCCGCATTGGGTGGACGCAGCAATCAAAAAACAAAATAAAATATGGACGTTACACCGAACACATTTGATAACTTGAATCAGAAAAAAATTTAAAAAAAAACCAAGCTCTATGGATGCCCCGCCAGGCAAATAAAAATTCGCAGTCTTAGTAACGTTTAAAATAATGTGTTTTTCTTATTTTGGGATGCAATTAAAGATTATTTATTTAGAGTTGGGTTCACATAAGTGTCACGAACTGCACTTTTAATAAACTCAATTTGAATCACCAGATCTTCTTACTCCTTGTACAAAAATAGACAATGCTTAAGTCTAGCAGAAACCCAACTTAAACCATCTATCTAATGTCAGTTAAGCCTGCCGCACCCTTTTTACTATTTGCGACACCAAAAGAAAGAGCGAAAAGGGCAAAGCGGTGAAGTAAAATTCCTTTGGCGCCTGTCAATTTATAAGTTCATAATTTAAGCCAACAAAGCTAAAGCGATCGAAGTCAATCAGCTATCTAATATGTCTATATGCTGGCATTGGTAATATCCCCAAAAAGACTTACTGGGGGGGACTAAATTAGGTTTGTCATGAGGTAGTTTTTGGGGTTGATGCTGATGCTTTTTAATATCCGCTTCATGTGGATTTATGCGCTTCAAGTTCATGCTGAGCGCCAACACATAAATTTCATGGCAATTGAAGCGTACCAAAAACAACTACAACAACAATAGCACAAAAAAAAAATACCCCCAACCTCCAACAACAGCTGACAAAGGGTTAACTTGTTATTGGGCTGTGGGGCTGAAGGTCTGCGGAAACTTTACTTAAATTGACTTGTGGCGTTTTCAAAGTATTTTTTCCAATCGGTTTTCGTTGGATTGTTGGCTTTTCTATTTATTTTTTTCGGCTGGTGACCAACTTCGATTAATTTATTGGGCTAAGGATTTGCGCCGTTTTATCGACCATGTCGCATTGCCCCATCTTCCCATCGATGTGTGTCTCATAAAGTGTCATTAAAGTGGCTGCCTGATTAAAGGCATCAATTTGGAGCCCAATTCGCTGGCCTCGCACCCAGCAGCAGCCAAAACTCAATTCAACCATTTGCCATTGCATATCCATAGAGAAGTTTAATTAAAAAACTGCGCCCCAAGCCTGACATTATTGTGACGGCCTACCAAATACCCTGAATTTTTTTAATTTTGCAACTTATTCCTAACTTATTTGCTTTGTAGTAAAAGATTCATAATAAACTTTGTATATGCAAAATTTAATAACAATTGCATTTTAAAAAAGTTGATGTATACCCTTGTGCTCAGTGAGCACCTTTAAGGGTATTAAAACAACACCTGGCAATTGAAGTTTAATTGGGCAGACAGAGAAAAATGCAAAATAAAGTAATTACGTTTTACCTGCTGATGCCGCTGCAAGGCAAAGTTTTAACGTTACCCAATGCATAAAACTTGGTACAGTTGCTGCTGCTGCTGCTTCCGCTTTGACTGCTGCTTGGAGTACAGTCAGCGCAAAGGCATTTAAAATCTCAAATGACGAGCAAAGCGCAAACGTAGCTCATGGGGTATATCATGGCACGTGGTCTTCAAGTAAATAAATGGTGCCTCGTACGGATAACGACTGCCGGGAGGAAAGCGAACCTCGACGTGCTCGTTCTCATTCTCATCCAGATTATCGACTCGCCTGCGCTCCGGTGTACTCAGCCCCTCCGGCTGTGGCGGCACATGCGCAAAGCGGCATTTGGGGCCAAATTTACAAGTACCATCGCGATCGAAGTTGCGACAACGTTGTGGCGCCTTCTTCTTTTTGTCCAGCTCTGCCTGACGGAGAGCAGCTACCGCCGCATTGGCAGCCTCCCGTGCTTTGCGCACCTCCGACGGACTGTGGGTGAGCAGATGTTCGATTCGAAATTTTAGATTCCAGACGCTATTGTATTCACGCTCCTCGTATGCCCGATCGTAAATCGATTGCAGCGCTTCCTTTTCATCGGCTCGCATATCCAGCAGCGCTGCCTCATCGGGCGGCTCCAAGGCCGTCGGCTCATCGCTGAGCACGCGCATATAGCGTCTATAGAGCAAGAGGAGCGCTGCCTCTGTATCTTTAGAGCAATGCTCGTAAGCCTCCAGACAGTGCACCGGATGAAATCCGTAATTCTCTAACTTGAGCAAGGCATAGCGCCGCAGTCGATCATCATCGGCGGTGCTGCTTGGCCCACTGACGCCTTGCACGCTCTGCACTTGCAGCGTCCCCCGATCCTCCCAATAGGCGTGCTTAACACCCTTGCCGCCACGACCCCGATCCTTGTATTTGGCAATGTCGTCCAGCTTAAAGTCTGGACCGTGTATCGAGCGCAAAGTGTCCATTGTTAGCTGCTGTGACTCATCACTCAGGCGCAGCACGTGTAGTTCTGTCTTACGCGATTTGGTGTCCGGCACGACCCTTTTTTTTTTTTTTTTTTTTTTTTGTGGGTGTTTTTTTTTTTTTTGGGGGGAAAGTTGTATTTTTTTTTTTTCACGTTGTGCGCGCATCGTTGGGGCGCGCAGATGCCAGTCATCGAGTTGTTGCCGTGAAAAGTCGTCCATGCCCGATTATTATAAATAATGTCCACGACCACCCACCACACGCCAAACAATGCTAAAAAATTTCACAATTAAAGCTATTAACCAAAATGCCAAAAGAGCATTCTCTTTTAACGCAGCGACGTCCTTTCGATTTTTGATAACAGAACATCAGCTGATTTATCTATGGATAAACATAATTGTGTGCGCCTGCAGTTTATTACTTGAAATAACAATCGATTATCTGTGACAACTTAATTTAATTTAATATACACTTAATCAGTGAATTTCTTATTAGCTAAATTTTTAGTTATTTTAAAAAAATTCAATGCGTCGAATTTAGTTTGACCAATCTTTAAAAAAATTTAAAAAATTTCAGGTTTCAAAAAAAAAAAAGAGTTCTGTGACAGTCCAAGTAGCTGTTGCACATTTGTCATTTAAGACGTTCAGTTGACATTAAACGAAATCTTAGTCTACGTTCTGATTAACGATAAGCAACATATAAAATTTTAAGTAAAATTCAAGAAAAAATATTCGTGATTTTTCCATTTGCTGTTTCTTATCGTCCTAGATCCAAATCAAATTTTTTTTTTTAATAAAAAAAAATTTTTTTATTTTTTTATTTTTTTTTTTTTTTTTTTTTTTTATTTTTTTTTATTTTTTTTTTAATTTTCCTCCTTTTTTTTTTTTTTTTTTTTTTTTTTTTTTTTTTTTTTTTTTTTTTTTTTTTTTTTTTTTTTTTTCTTTTTTTTTTTTTTTTTTTTTTTTTTTTTTTTTTTTTTTTTTTTTCTTCCACATTTTTTTTTTTTTTTTTTAATAAAAAAATAAATTAATATACAATTCATACATTCATTAGATCATAAGCTATCATTACCATATCGGTATATTCATCAAATTCGGCCGATTCAACTAGCGCCTTCTTTGCTTTGATAGCCTCGTCACAGTGTGTGGCATATGCACGTAAATATTCATCTTCAGAATTGTACAGTTTGTGAAATTGTTCCAAAAATTGTCTGTGCATGTTATTGACTTGCATCACAGTGCACATTTTGTATCCCATGGGAATATTTAAGCCACACAGAAGCTGCATCTTTTCTTTGAGGATCTCGGCAGATTTGTTTTGATGGCTGGTGATGGACTGGCACACGCTTCTATTGCGAGTATCCTGCATAGAATATGAACATAAATTATTAAAATGATATAATCTATAATTATAAGCAGCAAGTCACCGTTTGTTTTAAACATAGCGCGACGAATTTTTCCATCAACATTTCAATTTCTGTGACGTCGCCTTTGTAATCGCCATTCACCTCCTGCTCAGGATCCTGATTTGGGCCGCTAAAATTCGTACTCACTTCATAGCCACACGCATTAGCGCTGAAGTCAGACATATTTATTGACTAATAACAATTTGGTTGAATATACACAAAAATAAACAGTGTGATCGCGCTAGAAAATCACCCAACTTCTTCATAAACTAATTTATGCCGACGCTTAACATTGCCATCATTGCCAACGTTAAACAATGTTAACCGTTATATCATTCACTGTGACATTCGCTGAAGGCCATTTTTGGTTGGTTGGCATTTGGGATTTGGACCAA
The DNA here is from genome assembly GCA_018901835.1 of Scaptomyza graminum. Taxonomy (NCBI): domain Eukaryota; kingdom Metazoa; phylum Arthropoda; class Insecta; order Diptera; family Drosophilidae; genus Scaptomyza; species Scaptomyza graminum. The sequence continues at coordinate 11,539,058 of JAEIFL010000001.1, read as the reverse complement.
GCCGCTTATCGTCAGCTTTATGTTTGTTTTTTTGGCGATAGTTTTCATCTATTTTATGACACTTTTATCTAAACTATTTGCTTTTGTATGTATGTATGCATAAAATGTGTGTGAAAAGGTTAAAGTTCAACCCATGGTCTTTTAAATGTTACACACACACACACACATACGTACGTACGTACATGTTGGCACAGAAAGTGATTGAGAGGGTAGGGAAAGTTTTTTTTTTGTTTGTTTGTAGTATGCCTCAACTGATTTCCTGTCGCGACGTCAACGCTTCCTTTTCTGCTATTTAACTTTTATATGAGACCTAGCAGCCACACATTCCCCTTCCTTCGCCTGCCTGCCTGCCACTTCACGTGTTGTAACATGAAATCCGTTTGGCACATGACATTTGGGCGCATCGTGTGCTTTATGGACCAAATGATTGCCTGCTCAGGGGCTCAGTGAATTTGGCATGGCGTTGCCAACCAAACGGTTAAAAAAAAAAACAATACATCTCTCTCTCTCTCTCTCTCGCCCATAATATATGTGCATGTGTGTGTGTAGAAGGCTTCATGCAAGTATGAGATACTTTTGTTAATAAGTAGAACTCTTGAGTAGGCTTCCGGTTTTGCAAGGACTCACACATACATATGGACCTGTAACGTGTTTTTCCCAACATACACTCAGAAAAAAAATCAAGCCCTCTTGTTCCCGTTAACATAAAACATAAAAGTATACAGCGCAATGGCTAAGGCTGCGATTTTTTTTTGGAAGAAATATTTTTTTCTCAGTGTACGAATGTACCTTCCACCGTATAGTAGCTCTCAATTACAGAGATGCGGGAGTTTTTGTTGCTTGGATAGCAATAATTGACTTGGAACCTATTTTTATTTATTTCCTATACATTTTTTTGACTTTTTGAATGACAGAAGAAACAAATTTTTTGTAAAAGTTTGTAAGAAAGTTTAGCAGCATTTAAGTAAAACAATTATTGATTAAAATCAAGTTTGGTCTGTATTAAATTAATATGCGTATTTTACGAATATTTCCCATTAAGTATGATAACAATTATAAAATTTAATCAAGCTGCAAGGATGCAAGCCTTTTGAGTGTCAAGTTAAAATGTCATTTCCTATCGGAATCAAAATGAAATTAATGTAGCAATCTTGAGGCAAGCATTTGTCAAGACTCGATAAAGTGTATAGATGCTCGCACAACAAGACATTAATTGAATTGAATTAAATTTAATGTTGTGCAAATATGAAATATTCTATTCAAAATGTATGCATGTCAATTGTAAGGAGCATAAATATTTACTTATGCAAATTCAGCTAATGTGAAATGTTGTCAATTGATTGCAAATTCATAATGTTAGACTATCAAATAAAACTGTCTGTTGCCGCTGGCCATAAGAGGGTTATTCAATATTTTCTTCTTTTGCTCAAACTCAATTGGAAATGCATGCGAAACACACAAAGGCCAATAGCCAAAACCATAGTTTTGATGCATGTAATTATCGCCAACACACACACACACACACACATGAAGAGTTGCAAGGTTGTAGAAGATGTGAGGCATGCTTTCAAGTGGCTGCCACTAACATTTGATAGACACTGTGTGTATGTGTTTGTGTGTGTGCTCCTAATAAGATTATTACAAATTATTTTGGCTAATTGCCTCTGACATAACTAGTTGTAACTGCAACAGCAGGAGCAAAGCTCACAAAGCCGCTCACAACGCCTACGTAGCAGCAAGGGCAAAGCGAGCGGAAGTTCGACTCACGTACATACATAGCTCAAATGATGCCGTGCAAGTACGTGGCTGCCAGCATTTCCGGTCTGCGCCTAATTGTATGCCATAAAATAATAATTACATGCCATGCATATGGCACAGGATGTCGAGAGTTGAGTGTCAGAGGAGTCGCAAGATTTCCGTTTAACCCAACCTAGTAATACTTCTACAAATGCATATCCGCCCAATTGCAGCGTCAGAAGTAAGGCCAATTTTATGTGGCATACACTCATCGTATTAGCGGCAAAGCAGCTTAAGAGCTTCAAAGGGATTGTTGACTGTGTGCAAAGCAGTAAGCAAAAGCATGCGCATTATTAGCTGATCAAAATCATCGTGTATTAAATTGTGGTTTTGATAAGGTAATGGCAGAGCTGGGAAATATTTTAGAGCATTAGTTAATAAGAGTTGTTAAAGGTGCAGAAAAAAGAAAATATTTTTTTTTTTTAAAGTAAAAGAATCATTTTTTGAGCAGCGAACTTTTGTCAGAAATAACAAACTTTTATAAAATATTATCTTAAGAACATTATTGGCATGCTCAAAAAGGTATACCAGTTAATACACTTAATACACAAGTGTAAGCATCAGAAAATGTACATATGTATGTACATATATAAGTATTTGTATGAACACATCCATGTAAAGTGTGTTTGGTTATTTGTGCTTAAGTTATTTGCAGATAGACGCACAAACAACAGATTGTCATAGACTTGGATGACACTTGGGCGTGTCTCTTGCACTTCTTGAGCCTCAGCTCACGTCGAACGGTAAATGTTTATGACGTACTCAAAATTGTCTATCAAGTTCAGCTGACGATGTCGCGACGTTGCACAGTGGGTTCTGTTTCTCCAAAAACATCTAAAATTATACAATAATCAAATACATTGAATGTCGGTATATGCATATAAGAATCTTCTGTTCGTGTGTTGGTAAGTAAACGGCTGGACCGCTAGCAAACGGTTTTGATTCAAAATTCGGTCAACTATATAATGTTTTTTGATGTGTTAGCAATTTATAATGCATATGATTTTTATGGCAGTAGGCAATTCATAAAATATATCGAGAAAGCAAAGTGTAGTAAGAAATTCTAACATTCAGTCTAGCTAGCTTGTTGTGAGAGAAACTAATATTGTCGAAAACAGATTTTTTTCACCGTGAATATTAAAATTTAAATACGTGTGTGAAAAGTCGGTTTAATTGGATTGGATACAAATTAAGAGTCACGTGAGTGGAACAAGAAAGCTTATATAAATGACGTATGAACAGGACAAATTCTGTCGGATCCGCTTGTGTGTATATATATACATATATATAAAAACTACTTGATTGATATGTTTAGTTGTTAGATTATTCTTTTTAAGAAACCGTATTTCTGATTTGCAACGTTTTTTTTGGCTCCACTGTGCATCGGCAGCAGCATTCAGCGCAGTCATAAAATGCCACTTGAAACAAGTGAAGCAGCTGCATAAGTGGGCAAGGGGGTGATTGGGTGTGGCATGTTGGGTGGCTGTGTTGGCATCCAGCTGCGTGGCAACTTTTGCCTTTTGTTCTTATGATTGAATATTTAATTCAATATGTCGCGCGACCATTTCGTTGAGCTCGCTTTTTTTATGGCTCGGCGACCGACTTCAGCAAAAGTTTTTGCCTTCTAATTAGACGCATCGTAAACATTTTATGCCAGCTGAACAATTTGCAAGGACTAGGAGCAACTTAAGAATTAATGTTAAGCAGCCTCAAAATTTATTCAACATCTTTAAGTTTATGGCATGCAATAAGAATTACATTTTCCAAACATAATTGAATTATACATACATACATAGTTTATTTGAAATGAGTTTTTTATTAAGAAACTCCTAAGAAAATTTAATTGATTTCTTGTATAAACAAATTATCAATTATGTACTTTCAAAATTTGAGATATGAAATTTAGGATAAACGAATGCACTTCGATACGTTTCCAAAAAAACATAGTAAGGAAAAAAGAGAAAGAAAAATAAAAACAATAAAAACATTGCATTCATTAATTTGTTCATCTTTCTTAAATCAATTTCTACTTAAATTAAGAGCAACAAATTCAAAAAGGCAATTTGAAAAATACGGAACTCGAGTTCAAATCCCACGAATGTCCTTTTTTTTGTGCAAAAACAGTAGATTGAATTTCAGTATTCAATAAAAATTTGTATCTTATGGTATAAAGACTGATGATGCAATAGCAGGGCTGCCAACTACTTGGCTTAGATTTCTTAACTTACCACAAATTTAGTTAATTTTGGTTCTCAAAAGCAAGCCAAAATAAGTAAATATACTATTGAACTTTATAAAGTACAATTTTATAGCTTAACCTATGTATTCAAGGGTATAACATGATTGGTTTGCCAAAGATTGTTTTTCATTTTATGTCGTTATTCAGGCTTCAACAACAGCACCAGCTGCACTCATAAAATGCTGGACCCGCTGGCCAAGCGGAAAAACAAAATGATGGAGAGAGAGAGGCAAAAGAATGAGAATGAAGGTAAAGTGATGGTGGGTAGTTGGGGAAAGGAAAGGGAGTTTGTAATTTATGGACCAACAAACAACATTGTTGACATTATTGACAAGCAGCAGCCTCGCGGCATCAACAACAGTTTTTTTATATTCTCCTTTTGGACAGTGGACAATGGGCGGTGGGAGGTGAATTGCTGTCAGTTTTGGTTCCCAAAACAATATGCTTTTTATGATGGTATCTCACTCTTTCTCGCTCTCTCTTTCTGTTTCACTCTATCTCTTGGTCATAATTTGGCAGCTGCCGACCTTTAAGTTAAGTTCGTCACCCTCCGCTGCTTTTGTATTGGCCACTTTTCGTTTCCGTTTGTTTGACTTGCACATAAAATTTATTTTGGCAATTTTAATGAAACATTTATACGTTGAGTTGGCATCGGAGCAGGGACAGCTGGAATTGTTCAACTTAAAGGTCGAACATATTTCTGATTAGCTATAAAAACTTACCAAACTGTTGATTTCTATAGCAGTTTGTACGATGGCAAACTAAATTATAGCTTTAATTTGTTAATAATAATATAGATTTCATATAAAATTAATTTGCTTTTAATTAATCGTTGCATAACGATTAAAATTAGATTTTTGTTTTATTCTAACACTAGAATACATTTTTATATATAAACTCATAGAAAAAATGTTATATTTATCGTTGTCAGAGTTGCTTTGTGCAAGATTGAATAAAAATTTAATAAGTTTTCAATACGCATTCAAATACAAATCCATGCAAGGCAATGGACAGCTTTGCAACAAATGGCCAAAGCTGACTGACTTAGATCTCTGACTCCCATTCAACCATTCTCACCCTCTCTCTCTCTCTATTTATCTCTAGCACCCTCTCTGTTGCAAGTAAATTGGCAAATATACATTCAGCTTGGCAGCAGCCATGGCAGCCAGACGGGATGCCAAATAACGTTTTGCACTATTCAAAGCCAATAAAAATCATATTACGCATACGCATATGCAACCACCAGAGACATACACACACGCAGACGTACACACGCACACACGCACACAGATATCAAAACGCATCAAAATGTTGCACTAAACTTTATTCACAGGCTGCCACAGCCCCAGGCATTGAAATATGAAATAGAAAATGCATTTCAAGTAGCGCAAAACTCAAAAGAAAAATGCCAAAGTAACAGAGCTTAACAGAGCGAGGGAAAGCTTGAGCGATGGCTGAGAAAACAGAGAGAAAAAGAAGGGCAATGTTATGGTTGTGTGTTTGTGCTACAAACCGAATGCAGATGCATGGCACAAAATATGATAATCAAAGCCCACCCGCATAGAATAGTATACCAAAGGATGCCAACAATTCACACCGAATGTTTGGATACTGTTCTAAAATCGATGGCAACATCATAAAGAAAAGTAGAGGTAAACAATATCGAAAAGCTTTTCTAAGAACTCCACTTTTGTGCCAGTTTTAACTTAGTTTAACAGTTATCCAAGGTAACTTAGTTCTCATCACATTGAATATCGTTAGCCAAAAGTTAATTTATAAGATGAGATCTTGCTACCAACGAATACGAATAACTGTAAAATACGGCTTATGCCTTAAAAACTCCACAAGATATCGTGTTTGGTGTTCTTATAAACAGATGACAAATCAGATATATTTTGGGATTGAATCTAAAAGATATTTTTGAAGTAAAAAATAAGCGAAAGAAACTAATTTGATTTTATCATTCCATTTTATATTTTTTATCATCGCTCTACACTTGCCCACAAAAGTGTGACAAAAGGCATGAGAAAGTCCAAATTACCTAGGCAGTGTTGGTAAGCGTCTAACTGGCGATGAGCGCCAAATGTTTATCCTTTGCAGCGTTTGGAACGTCGACAACGTTGTGTAGAAAATGTTATTGTTAAATGTTAGTTTTGTTATGCAAACACGTACACAGACAGCTTTACTAACACACGCACACACACACACAAACATTCACACACACACACAATAGTTGTGAAAATATGAATAGCTAAAGTCGAAGTCACAGCCATATGTTCGCCTCAACTTTATCCCACAAAGCTGTCGACGGCTTTGGGGTAGAGTTGCCAGCGTTTTGTTTGTTTTGAAACGCGAGCAAAGTGGTAAAGTGGGGGGGTTAAAGAGTTACCAGTCAAATGGCAAAGCGCTAATGGGAATTTGTGCTGTCTGCCTTTTTTGGTGGCACGCACGTCGTGCGCTTTAGTTGCAATAAGCGTGACTGCAACAGCTCTAACTGTATTCGCAATTGCACTTGCAACATTGAAATGCAGTTTTCTGAATGTAGGCGCCGACAACAACAACAACAACAACAATAACAGGGTTGCCAAATGGACACAAACAATTCTTCTTGTTTTTTGTATTCATGAAAACTGCAAAGTTTGCACCGGATTTTGGGTTTTGTTACAGAGTCGTCGTCTCTAAGTCTGCCACATGTTGTGGCTGCAAAAGTTTCCAGCAAACGCCCAAGGGGTGGCAGCAATGTTGTGTGTTGTTGGTGCAACTAGCCAAAAAAGAAAATTACGCATACGCCTAGCTAAATCCGTTGCACATTCCATTTATGTTTGTCGGTTGCATGCAGCATTTGTTTATTTATTTATATGCTCAAAATATATGAATGCAAGGCGTGCGCAACACAAATGCTGCAGTATTTTTAGCATGCATGAATATGCAACAAAACGGCAGCAGCAAAAACAATGCGCCCAAAGCCCGGCAAACGCTTTATTGTAGATGTTTATTTAGTATTTGTACATGTATTGGTTCATTCAGTGTAGCCCTGCGGCCATTTTGCGACTTTTGTTGCAAGCAGGCAAACAACTCAACTTCAATGTTAACTTTAATGCACCAAACACAAACAAGCTATTAATAATATGCCATCGCCCTTGCTTTCGTTTGCCCCGTTCCCATCGCTTTTTATGCGCTGACAAATGAGCAGGGAGCCAAAAGCTGAGCAAAAAATGATTTCAATTTTCGTTACGTTTGCACAAAGACCAGAGCAGAGTTTGTTTGTTTGTTGGTTGGGCGCGTTAATGTTGCAATCCATAGTTGCCGCTTGATGGCCAGCAAATTGAAAATGTCAAGTGCACAAACATACACACACACACACACACACGCACACAGAAATGCTGACACGCCATTTTGTAATAGATTTTGTGCAAAAGCTACTGCAAAGTGTTTGCTAATTTTAAATAAATTTATTTTCTATATTAAATTTGAATTTATTTTGCACTTTAAACAACCAATTTTCATAATGTTACCAATTTGACAGCGTTAAAAAGCTATTTTTTTTATAGTCGATCTTCTCAAATGAAAACTATAAAGTTTATAGGTAAAGTTAATTAATTAAGGTAATGAACTTTAACTTCTCTTGATTTATAAGCATAAGAAGTTGGTTTAAAACAAGAAAGTCATGTCAAAAACTATAAAATTTTTCAAACCGATATCTAGTTAGCTATATAAATAATGAAACCAAAAATTATTTTTCAACCGATTGTTTCCCACGTCAGCTATTTGATATAGTATAAAAACACTTAAGTCAAATACAAATTACTTGAAATCAGTACAAAAAAAATACTAAAATCAAGTTTCAATTCTCCAGAAATATTGAAATCAAATCCCACCATCGGCTTTTTATACAAATTTAGTGAGAAATCAAGTTCGATATCTTGGTAAGTACGAGATACTTGATTAATTCTGTCAGTGTAGTTTCTTACTGGAGGGTCAAAAATAAAGCTTTATATAACAAGTAAATATTATAGTTTATGGGCCTTACATATTCAAAAACGCAGCCCAGTATTATGCAAACACATCAGCTCAGCTGAAGGTTGGTTGAATTTCTTTCGAAAATTTGAATACTTTTGAATATTTTAGTATTGGTCAAAAGAATTTTTGATTGAAACTTTAAAGGGTAAAAATGAAACTATAGCCCAACCAAAAAAGTGGCAGTGGAGTAGCAGCAGAAGCAGCTGAGCTGAGGACTCGTTTCGCATCCACACACACACACACACTCGTACTGAGTGGGGATGCTAAAACAAACTTTTCAATCACCGCCAGAGCCGGCGAGTCAACGTCATTGCCAAGGCATTAAATGAGAAATGTAGCAGAGTAAACATGCAGCAAATGCAGCGAACTCTAGGATGCCTGGATGCTTATAGGTTGCTGTGCAGGATGTGGGTACGTGTACGGCATTTGGGTGGCTTTTGGTCGTCTTCTGGCTGCCACACTGCTGCTGCTGCTGCTGCTGTTGTTGTTGTTGCAATGGCAGTCAATCAGCGAGCAGTCAGCGCAACAGCGCAAAATAAAAATACAAAAAAAGGAAATAAAGGGGAGGCGAAAATAAGTCAAGAAAAATAAATAAAATGCTACAGCGTTTAAAAACAGACGAAGCGTGCAGCTGGAGTTGGAGCTGGAGTTAGAGTTTGAGCTGAAAATGTTGCAGACATGTTGGCAACACTTGCCGGTAGCACAAGCCAGAGCCCGAAGCGAAGGGTTGGGTGCATGCAACACGAATGACGAGCAGCAGTTGAAAACTGTGTGACAAATACAAATCACTTAAGATTTATTTGATGAAATTGTTTGATGATGTAGAAAAGGATTAACGCCAATGATATTTGTGTAACGCTACAACTGTATAACGCTATCGTCGTCTAGCAACAGCTGCAACACAACTGACTAACCCTAACAGCCTTGCAGCACAAAATTGATTTAAGATGAAGGCAAAGACGAAGACGAATACAACAAAACGCGTTGCATGACAGTAATCAATGATGAATGACCCAGGGGTAATGGGGGTAAGTGGCAAGTGTCAGCCATTGACTTTATGAAAAGGTCGCTCCAATGTTAACTGAAAAGTCTGCATCAGGGTTCTTGCTTACAACGCGCTCAACAAACATAGTTTTTAGCATTAGCTGCAACTAGCTTAAAGCTTATAAAAATATAAAAATCATTGATTTTTCTAATAAAAGAAATTTAAATCACAAAAGTATTCAGATTTTAAATTTAAATGCTTTGAAGTTCTGCCTGCTTAAAGGCATATGGGTTAATTGCCATCTCTAGTAACATAAAAGTTGTTACTTTGCGTTCTGTGTTGCACAAAAGCTGCCGTGACAGCTGCTTAAGATAAGTTACGCCTGCTTAACCCTATCTAAAATTGGGTCACATCTTCAGCTACAACAGCTTCGAGTTCAGCTTTGGCTGCAGTCGACAACCTTAACAACTTAACTCCTACCTCATGGCTTGACCCGGCTCAACTTGTATTTTTAGCCTCTGTCTCTGTGCTGGGCCGCCTTGTTTTATGCAACGACTTTTGAATTATGTGAGAAATCGCTGGTGAACGATAAGCGAATAAGCGACAAGGAAGGGGAACTGTGTGTGTGTGTGTGTGTGTGTGTGTGTTTTGAGCCCCTTTTGATATAATCGGCGAGGCATAAATCTCAAGACCTGCCCGGCGGCTGCAATTTACGGCACGGCCGTAAATTTTTATAAATGTCCTTGTAAATAAACTCGCAAATATGCTGATTTAGCATATTTGTGATATATGAATGCGCGTGGCCTTGTGGGCGTGGCATCACGTCTGTGGTTTATGCCACATCTCTGTATGTGCGTGTGTGTGTGTTGGAGTGTGGCAGTTTTATTGTGCGCTTTCTGTGTCCTTGTTATGTATATATTTTTTATTTTTTATTGTATTTCCCTTTGATTTTAGTCTTTTTTTTTTGGTTTTGGTTTTGTTTTTGGCCTATGCCCTAGAGGCAGCATATAAAAAAAATGTTAGAAAACACAGAATGACAAGAGGAATCCAATTTGAAATATCCTGTGATTTTTATTAGTGCCCTTAATACTCTCAAATTGAGACCTTGGCCTTTAAAATATTTAAGGTACGATTAAAATAAATAAGATATTTGAGCTTTTGTCGTTGTAAATAATTCTGCAAAACTTTTTTGAATCTAAAAATAATTATGTATAAATAAATAAAAGCTAACGCATAATTATATAAAAATATCACACTTCTTATTTTTATTATTATCGTCAATAGATTTTTATCGATATCAGAAAAATTCCTGCCAAATACGCTCGCAAATTCATCATAAAAGAGGGTATAATAAAATAAGCAAAAACATGTGATAAATAAAAAACGAAATTTTATAATGCATTAACTTTTTTGGTTGTTTCTATCGTTGCGTCGCATAAACAAAAGCATATGTGCAATAAAATTTATGCACATAAACAGACAACAACAACAACGACCATTGAGACAATAAAACGAAAGTTAAATATTTCATGAAGCCGCCGTGAAGTATGGAAAGCCATTTTCACCAGTTGTAAACAGAATTTATATTGTTTTTGATACCAAATACAATAACATCGTTACAGTAGGATCTCTGAGGGGGGAACACGCATATAAAATGCCCATAAATAGTCAAAACACAAAACATAATTATGAATGTTTCCTATCTCTGTGAGGGATCAGTTCTGGGTTAAGTCAAACTAAAAAGAAATTAAGAGTACCCACTGAAGTCTGGCCAAAGCTGGCAGAAAGTTAAATGGAATTGCTTATCAAACCCGCATATTTGTCTTTTATTTAAAACTTAATTTTGTGGCCCTGCGACGCCATTATAAATGTTTCTCGCTTAACCAATTGCAGACATGAATTTGTGTGATTGTGAAAACCCGTGCATGGAGTGCATTTTGGCCACAATTGCAGATTGCCAGTGAGAGAGAGTGTGCACAAATAGCCAGCAAAGTGGCATTGAATGCGATTTGCTTATCGAGCTTAATGCATTTAGATGCCACAAAGTGACCACAAAATGCCAAATGCATTCACTTTAGTGTTTTTCAAAGAGATTCGCAAATGTCAATGCCAAATAGTATGTAGTATGCACATTTGTCGAACGGCCAAATACACAAATTATCCATGTTTATTTTGACCAAAACCATAATCGAAACCTGTTTCTGTTTCTGGCTAAAATTAAATATAATCAACTTCATATTTTTAAGCTCTAAATAAGCCATTGTCAATTCAATGTGTGAGAAATTCCTAAAGAGCTTCTAATTTAAACTGCAACATTTATGGATATCCTTAGAAAACCAAACTCGATTTATTTTGAAATTTAATATCCCCCAAAAATAATTCTTGATTCAAGAATTTGAATACTTGAATAAAGAGTACACAAAATAATTTTAATGAATATTTTTATAATTATGTTCTATGTAATCCGAGCTTAAATCAGGAATGAATTAAATGAATCGCAAATACTTAATTTGAGAAACTCTCTCTGTTATCGATAACTGCACGCTGCAGCATGATTGCCACCTTCTATCGACTTTGGAGAGTCAACCGATGTAATTTTCCTGCAACTTTCACATATTTGTCACCAGCTTAACGCTTAAATTTATGGCCATTCAATACACAGCGGGAGTTTCCCCACAACTTCTTCCTTATTTTCTCTCTCTCTCTCTCTCTTTTTCACTCTCCCTCTTCCTCTGTCTGTTTTGGTTCGCCATTTTATTGTAGTGCTGTCTCTGTTTGAGTCTGTGTTCTCTCAGACTGTGCTGCAGCATTGTAATTTTTGCTCACTTACAACAGTAATTCGTGTTAACTTTTCGTGTAATGTGCAAATTTATGGCACAAATTTCACACACAGCCCCTTGTGTGTGTGCTTGAGCAAAATAAAATGAAAGTGAGTGTTAAGAGCAGACAGGAAAAGGGTGCGACAACATTGTTGAGTAGAGTTAGCTTTAACTTATCGGTAGCACAGAGAACTCATCGATATAGCTGCTGTTAAAAACTTTCAAAAAATAAGTAAATTGTTAAATTTTATTATCTGCTGTCATCGATAGATTTTGGCAATCTATTTGCCTTGTACAATTTGCTTTGGCTCAGTGCTGCGGAAGCTTTTCACATTCAACCAACTATTTATTGCTGGGGCGCAGTTGCTGGATCGTTATATTCTTCTATTCTTCTGGGAGGGATTCGCGTTCGCAATCCTAAACTCAAATATATTGCAACAATGTGCGCACATGGCAAATATTTTAAAGCCACAAGCGATTGTCCCCCAATGGCTGCCCAAAAATGTCGCTACCACTACTGCACTGCATTATAGCCCATTCCCTCACGTACCTTCTACCTCTCGAGCACCGCTTGCCCCCATCGGCAACTCTTGCCCTCCCCAAAGTCAAAGTCATCGTCAGTGTCGTCGACGTCGTTGGCGACTGTGGCCATAATTTACAAGTGGCTGGCGCGTACCAATTGGCTGCAGTGCATCCCCCAACTCCACTCCCTCCCAGAAACACATATATGTATACACATGTGTGTGTACTGCAAATGTTCTTTGTCTTTGGCAATTTATGGCCGCTGGCAAATGCAGACAGTGTAAGAGGTTAATAAAGTTTAATAATTTTCTCAAGTGTTAACTGTGAATGACTTTAATTTTTTTTCTTCGTGGAGCACGCTCTTGAGCCTAAGCATATGCAACGTTCTTTTTTCTTCCAGCCAGCTGGTGGTCATAAAGCCTCCTAAACACAAATATATCGTAAATATCCAAACAAAAAAAAATGGAAAATTCCACCAAGAATTTATTCTGACTTGAGTCTCGAGTTGAGTTGTTGCCTCACCTGGGTCGCTGCTTGTCGTAAAACTAAATATAAATAAAATAAGAGCGAAGCGAAGCGCAGCTGCCCGAGCTCAAACGCATCTATCAAAAATTTATTTTTACTACACACAAAAATTAAATTATATAGTCAGTCGCTCAACTTGATGAATAAGTAGCCGTAAAATTGTGAAGTCCGTCGGGCAGTGATGCTCTTCCCTTGCTGTTTGCTCCCCGCTGTTGAGACTGGCAATTGCCGGACGTCAGCATAAAAATCAATCTAATTTCATTAAAGTCGGTCAACATGATAAAAATGGAAAATGGAAAATGAAAAAAAAAAAAACAAAACATCTAACGGCAGCTGGCCAAGACAATGGCTTGGCTAAGCTGCTTGAAGCACTGGACACGCCCCTGCTGTCAGTTACTATTGGAAATTTAATTTTGAATAAGCCTCAAAGGGGCGTGGCGTGGATTTCTGTTGTGTAGAGCTTAGAAAAATGCAAAAAACGCCTTGAGTTGAACGAAAAATATTTATTTATCAGAATCGACGAACAAAATCAGATTTATTTTTGGTAGTTGGAAAAATCCTTGCAAATTGTGACAAGCAAAAAAATTTCTTGATCTAGAATGGACAGTAAACATTTTCACATTAATTTAATATAAGCAATCTAATCACTTAGTGAGGACTTTTTAAAAATATTTAAATAAGGTAGGATATGAAGTTTTTACATTGGGAAATAATTGGTTTTGTGCTGTAGTAATTTTGTTAAAAAGTTTAATTTATTCTGGAAACAATCTTGAACATTTGTTATTTTTGCACAACTTTTGAGTATTTAAAAACATTTCGTGTAATGAAAAAATAATTTTTGTAAAATCAACAGCCAACATTATCCAACTCAGAAGTTGTATTTGACTTAAAATTGTTTCAGTTGGGGTAGGGGTTGGGTTGTTTTAAGGTGAATTGACACTAATTTCTCAAGCAAGACGTTCGCGCATAATTTAAATCTCGTGTTGGAGCCCAAACATAACTCACGGCGAGAAGAAAAACAACAAAAAATCGCATGCAATAAAACATTTACCATTGCTTCTTTTCTTTTGGGGGCCCTCTTCAATGCTGCTAATGACACGCCCACGCGACGCACACACACATGAACACGCATACACACCCACACCCACGTGGGTAGAAGAGCAGCCATAAATTCAATTCAATTCGACCAGCAGCTGCTGCTTTTGAGCTGAGTTTCGAGTGATTTTCTTAATGTAGTTCTTAAGCCAAGAGCAACTGCCAATGGAATGGGAAAGGGTTTCCCTTTACTTTTATTTTTTTGGATTTTTTCTCTCAACTTCGCAATTCTTAAGTGCTTAAAGTAGGGTTGGTGTGTGTTAGGGTTGGGGAGTAATGCACGGGTTGCCCTTTTTAATGCCTGATCTAATAAATTATCGCAACGCAAGGGCTTCGCCGTAACTGATTTTTGAATAATATTTTACTTGCAGGTGAAATGTATCATGTGTGTGTGTGCGCGAGTGTGTGTCTGTGGGTGAGTGTGTGAGCCATATGTGTATGATGCTAGGTGGTTGTTGCCAACAATTCTGCCCGCCCTCCTGGTGTAATTGTCTGAAAAATTACCGTGTCTACATGAAACGCACACTTTGGCATTAAATCAAATTTCAAAGGTGTGTAATTATTTGGGAGTGAGATTCTATAAAGTTGAGACAGTGACAAAAAATTTCCAAGACCTTGAAAAAATATATGAAGCTTATCCTAGCAACAGCTTTCGAAGAAAATGGACTTAAGACTTATCTGGTAATATAAAAAAAAATAGACAAATTTTTTTAAAATCTTGTTTTATGACTGAATTACTTAAGCGCAGAGCTCACAGCTTTTGTAAATTGTGGCAAACTTTCATATTATCTGGCATCTGATTTTACCATCCAGTCTAAATTTTATGAATCAGTAAAAAACCAAACAATAAAATAAATTTTTGATGCAACAAAGCCCAAGTGCAGTTTGTGTTGTTTGGTACTTGTACTTGTTGTAATACACATGTGACAGCTGTCAACCGTTTGTCAGGTGGCACTTAACACATTTTTGTTGCCACGCCCCAGAAGCGAGCGCTGGGAGTTGTGGTGCCTGTCATATCAAATCTCAGCGATTATTTTATGTTTGATTGAAACTCTGATTAATTTTGGCTGGCACTAAAAGCCCAATGGAGTCCGCACCGGTTCCGGTTATCTGCTCCACATGCACAGCGGTGTCTCACGTTCCATTGCCCAAATTCGCGCTGGCGTTTATATGGGACAGTGGGACTAGTGTGAGCATTTTAAGGATTGATGCCAAAGGACCTTAAAAACAGACCCCCTTCTTTTAAAAAAAGAACAGCTATTATATATATTTTTTTTTTTTTTCAAAGAGTTTAAATATTATATAAATTATTAAAACAAAATTTTAAAATTCAGTTATAAAGTGCATGACGAGTTTGGGCCTTCAAAACATAAAATATCCTAAATTTCATGATAAAAGAGAGCTTCCCTTCAACATAAACAAATATTTTGGTTTTCATACTTTGTTTCTATGTATTAACTGTGTACATTTAACCTACTGTTGCCCCACAGTTCGTTGTCTGTCTGGCGAAAGATACTAAAATGGCACAACAATACATCGTTTGCCATCCAGTTCCATCTTGAATGGCTGATTTTATTGCTGTTTTTCTTGTTGTTGTGTTTGTTGTTGTCAACGCCTTGGCACAGGTGTTTCATTTGTAATGAGTACCGCGGCAGTACGTATTGCACACGTAGCTCACATTGGCAACTTGACTTTATTTTTGTATGTGTGTGTGTTCGCACCCAAGTCCCCCACACGGACACACACACACATAGGTCACAGGGAAAACAGGAAATGGATCCAGCGACTTCGCCGCCTGCCCACCATCCCACAATTGCTCGAAATAATCTGTCATATGTTCTCGACATGCACTACTCGCATTCGCCTAGTGTATATTGGTTAAGGACACCTTGCGAATGTCTGACTAGAAATTTGTTATTTGTATTTTTACATTTACTAAAAGTTTAAAAACGCTTAAAACATTTCACCACAAAATTTTGAATTAATAAAATACTTCTTTTCCCTTTTCTCTAATTTGATTTAAAATTTAAAATTATTGGTCATAAATCGCTCAAAAATATATTACCTAACTTTGGTGGATAAGTTTTACTGGAATAGTTTTACCAAATAAAACACATCTTCAACTGTTTCAAGATCTTCGTAATCAACATTTAAGCATACGTATTATATAATATATAATAAAGTAATTCTTAAGCTTTTTTTGTTTATTTACATCTTGAGATGTAGATTAGGTTCAATCAAAATCAAAAACAAAAGAATATATCTATACACATTTTTAGCAATTTGGCTGCGCTTCAGATTGTTCGAGTTGGCCGAATCTTTTGACTGCTAGTATTTTATGCTTATCAGCTCACACGTCTTATTCTTATTGCCTATAGTTCAGCTGCAACAGCAACACCTGTCTGCACCTGCCCGCCCGTTAGTTGCGTTGTGGCTGTTGTTTATAACTATTACGCGACAGTCGCTGTTTATGAGCACTGCGTGATCACATTTAATATCAAGGCGCGCTGCTTTATACCATTTTCTGCTGCTGTGTTGTCATTCTTAAGGTCCTGCCGTTCCCTTCAATCATCGCCGCCTGATGCATTGTTGCTTTAACTGAGTTAGTAGTTGGCAATATGGTAAATATTTTGAAAAATAAATCAAATAATTAAAGAAAGCTTCAATATTATTAAAATAACCTTCTTTGTCACAGTTACAAATCAAATTAATTTCAATAAACAACTTAATCGAACCGTTTTAGGCGAAATCTGCAAATTTGTTGTGCAAATTATTTTGGCTGTTTAAATGTTGCCTGTTGAGCGTATTTTGTGGGTCACAAAATCACGGCAGATAAGTATGATAGAGTAACGTCTGGGACCGCCTTAGCCCTAACTGACCACATCTTGAGCAAGTTATCCATGCAATCCGGAGGCAGCACAAGCAGCAGCAGCAGCACATTATCCTTAAAAGCTTGTAAGACGTTGTGGCCATAACAAAGTTAAAAGCAACTAAAATAGACACCTGGGACAATGAGGCGAGGTCTCTTTTTTCAGCCAGGTAGCCGACTGCAGTAGACGTCGGGTGGGATCTTACGGGGGGGAGGGGTGTTGCAACATGGAGTGGCTCAGCGAGTGGATAGCTGGGCTAAATAAGTGCAGCTCAGCTTCAGCTCGTGCCACAAAATTTATTGACTTTGTCGTCGTTGTCGTTGTCGTCCTCGACGTCCTTGGATGTCCTACCCGTTGTCTTTGTCGTTGTCGCTATGTACAGTTGCACCCAAAGCCTGTAAATGTGTGTGTGAGGATGTGGTAGGATACCGCTTACGAGCCTGTCTTAATAATTTGGCATCTTGCTAAATTAAAACTAAAGTCCGGCCACATAAATCTTCAAGCGCCCATGCCGCATGATAAACATCTGCTTTAGTCAGGCTCATGATGTTGTTTTTGATACCCTGCGAACTTTAAGATAGGGCATCTTGAGTTGTTAAGAACAAAATAACAAGTTTAGTCAACTGAGATCTCGATTAAAATGTGAAAATATCTTATAATTAAATAAATAAATATATCGCACCTTATTCCAACGCACGAAAATCAAGATCGTATTTAAGATTTATAAAATTAATATGTTTAAAGTGATATTACCATATGAGTATTAAAAAAGTAATCCGACTGCTTTTTATGACTTTTATTTTTGATTATTTTTTTTATCTTGAAATAATTGCAGGGTATTTACGAATCGGTCACATTTTGTTGAGCACTCTTCTTAGCTGTAGTTATTTGCTGGCTGGCTGGCATTTACAGCGTTGGCCCGTTTGCTGGCATTTATGTTGTTGTTTATGGCCACGTGTAATCACTGGCCAAAACGGTATGGTCCATGAACCACTTCATTGCAAGGAGCACCTGACTGCATTGTGGCAACACTGGCCAACGGCCAACGGCCAACGGCCACCCCATACCCCCACAGCCCATATATCCTGTTGACTGTTGTTGGCGAGATGTCTGGTCAACGTCAACGTTTGCTTCATTTATTGTTGCCATGGCGCATGTAGAATGTTGTTGTTTTTGTTGGCCATGTCACCGACACTTGGCCACTTCAACTTTAGATGACTATGTTGTTGTTGTTGTTGTTGTGCTTCATGCACATTATTGTAATTGCAATGCCTTGATTGTTGTTGTTGTTGTTGCTATTGTTATTGCTGTAACTGAAGTGTTCATGTTGATAATCCGAGAGTGTGTGGGTGTGTGTGTGCTCTGATGAATGCTGATGCATCAAGTACTTCAGTGTTGAATCATGAAAGCTATGCGAACCGATTCTATAAAGGTGCTTCGTTTTGTATGTCTGTGTGTGTGTGTGTGTGTGTGTGTGTGTGTTGTATATACACTTCACTTGAAAATTCATCACTCGATGCCACTCTATTTGCCTTGTCAGAGTCAGAGTCAAATTCGGAATCAGAATCAAGTTGCAACCATCAATTTTCATTGAAAAACTAACTAAGGAATTCGTTTTTTGTTTCAAATGTTCATGTTTCTGTTTAAGTTAATGTTTGTTGACAAGGAGTCACGGTTTAAAATGATATTTGAACTTGCCATTAAAAGCAGAACAACATTAATATTAAAATTACTTAAAAGAAACTATTTATTAAGAGATTCTTGTATAAAAATCTTTTTGTTGTAGTAAAGTTATTCGAATCTACAATTATCAATCGAAAAGCTTTCAATATCTTCTCAGTAAACAATCAGACAACTCGATAATGAAGCTTCCATTGCATTTTTACCTCAAACATAACTGAACCCGTGGGAAATATTAATAAAATACGCTTATTATTGAAAAGAAAGATTAATAATAAAAATTCAATATAAAAAAAAAAGAATTTCCCTCAAACATATCAATTAATTGAGTTTGAAAGCTTAAGTCCTTAAACCTTTCTTGGCACAGGGGAAATAGTTTTATTTTTATTTAATGCAATTAGTTGGAATATTTTTCTCTAGTGTAGAAATCTCATCTCAAAGCACAATGGTACTCATAACATCTCTCTCTCTCTCTCTCTCTCTCTCTCTCTCTCCCTCTCTTTCTCTCTCTATTAGAATAGAGTGTTTGACAATGCTTGAAAATTGATTGCATCAGTAATAAAGCAATTAAATTGATTGCAAGGACCTGGAAAATATTTTATTGATGCAATCACAAAACTTGAGAGCCGCCAATTCTCCCAATTCTCCATTGCAACCTTGTTAAATGTAGAGAGCGGAAAGAGAGAGAGGAGGGAAGGTATGGCAAATATTTTTGAGTAGTTACAACTGTTTGACCAGAGGAAAACAGGACTAAGGGCAAACAGGCACACCTGTTCAGACACACAAATACACACATAAAGTGTAAACATGTGTATGTACATGTGAATGGGCGCATTCCTTTGAATTTTTGTGAATTGCAATTTTTGAAATTTCCCGTCAGTCTGCAGGAGGCCCAGACACATTGGAATGCCGTTAATTGTTGTCATGCCAGACGACATTTGCCGCAGGACATTGAAGGTGGTGGCACCTAAGCCTGACCATGCAAAATGAACGGCGATAAAAGTTAAAGTATTTCCAGTCAGAGCCTTTGTCTAGCTCAAACCCCAACTTAAGCTTCTTCTTCTTCTTGCTCACTGTCTGTCTTTATTTAACTATTGGGAAGAATGTTCGGAATAACATAAACAAATGGAATTTTAATCTTCAACCTTTCTGTTAAGCCCGTTTAAAAGGATATAATAAAGATCAGTTTGAAATTGACATGACCTTAAATTGCTTGATGCGGAATAACAGTTGAAATTTAACAGACAAATAATTGTCTCATTTTAGTACTCTGGGCCTGTTCAGCTGTGCTGGTTAACAGCGAACTGTTAACACAAACAACTGTTGAGCAAGCTTGAGAGCGACGACTCTCTCGCTCTCTCGTACAGTTTGTTTTGTGCGAAAAAAAAAAAAAACTTTGTACAACGACAACAAAAGCATAGAACGCTCAACTAACAACAACAACAGCAAGAGAAGCGAGCGTGACAGCTGCGACGTCGACGTAGCCAGATTTCGCTGCCTCGACATGTTATACTCTCTTTCTTATTGGGAAAGAGCAGTTTTTCACCAGCCGTCAAGTTGGGTCTGTGTCGCGGTCGCGTCGCTCACTGTGTCGTCCGTCGTTTATTCTAATTTTTTGTTTATACTTCAATGTATATAAAAATAAAAATGTATAACGGCTTTTGAGTAGTTCTAACTTGTTTTGTGTTTTTTTTTTTTTTGTGTCTTGTGAAACATAAAGCGTGCGAAATTAACAGCGCGCGTCGCAAATAACAACAACGAAAACAACAAGTGCAGCAGCAGCTGCAGTAACAATAACAACAACAATTACATATGTACGAAGCGACATCGACAGCTGTTTGGTCAGTTGACAAGTGTCGCAATGGCAACTCTCAAATTAATTTAAAGCCTGTCAAAATAATACAAATAACATAACTAAAATTTAACGTATTTTGTGTTCAGTGGTGACAGAGGAACAGAGAGAGAGAGAGACGCCATTCAATAACGGCTACCGCAATAACAGTAACAACAACAAAAAGTGTTTTTGAAATTGTAATTTTTTGTGCCTTTTTTTTCCTGCGCAGTTTGGCGCTCTCACGTGTGTGCGCTGACTGCGACGCAAGCCGCGACCCGTCGCCTTTTGATAAATGCACAGAAATTCCCAGGCGGCCGTTTAATAAATTTTTACAGCTTGTTTTGTGAGCCGCCTTCTGTTATATTTCCTCAGCCACTGTTATTGCTACTACTACGGCGGACATGTAGTGGGCCATTCATTTACTTGGCCTCTGCTGACGTCGTCGTCTTCATCATCTTCTTCTTGAAGAGAGACGTGGAGAGAAAGAGAGCGAGAGAGAAAGGTGAGTTCATTTGGTTGGTGGTCCATGATCTTTTTAAATTGCTCTAACGGTGATCAATTGAAAAGATCGACAATGGAAGTTGTTTAAAGTTACATTACGTTTGGTTCTATATGATTTTCACATCATTCGTATTATTTACAGTGCCAGGCAGCAAGGCATTTAGTTGCAATATCCTCTCATCGTTCCCACCACCCCTGTGTTTCACTGTGGGGTGCTGCATGCACAGTGCCATCAATAAGTATGTCAACCGAGTCAACAGCATTAGCACAGCAGATGGACACTGAGCGAGAGCGGCAAGTGGGAACGGGCATTTGTCGCCGATGTCGTCGCTCATTTGGGCCAAAAACAAAAAAAAAATAAACGAAAACCGAAAGCAAGTGCCAACAAAAAAAAGAAATAGGAAAGAGCTAGTGAAAGACAAATCAAGAGGAAAGGCGTTCAAAACTCTCTTCACCCCCCACCCACCGCTCCTTGCTGGCAAGCTTGGAGCCCCAACAACATACCAAACAATTCCATTGATTTTTCTTGTGGGAATACGGAGAAAAATATAAGTGCCGAGTAGTTGGTAACAGCAGTCCATAGACATAGTAGACATGGACAAACATAGATATAGACAAATCCACCACAACTCCCCCGCCTTTCTTCTCACCACAGCTCGGCGCCTGGCGCAATGCCTGCGAGTCCTTTCTCGCACCCTTTGCGGCGGCTGTTTCGTTTGTTTGGCGTCGTTGAACTTTTTGCAACATTCTTCTTTAGCTACATACATATGTATGTATGTATGTACAAATATACCCTGTATCTACACGGTTTGTAGAATGGGTATATACACACACACATACATACGGCTGTCACGATATTTTATTAGATAACGTTTTAAATGCATTTGCATTTTTAATAAAGTTTAAAAATTAAATAAATTGTTTTTATATGTTTTTTTAACTTTAGAATTTACAGAGTATCATTCTAGTCGATAATCCTTACTATTTTCTTCCTGTGTATATTCCTACACTTTATTTTTTTATTACCTTTTACTACCGTATCCAAGGACTAGCTTGATCTTGGCTTGGAAAAACGGAATTTATGTTAATTTGGTGCTACATTCCAGGAACCATGCTCCTTGTCTTATTTGTTTAGTTATGGCTTTGTTTTGGTTTTGGTTTTGCAACGGTTTCGCATCGGTCTCTGCTCCGGTTAGTTTACCGTTCACGGTATTGGGGTAGGTTAGGTTTAGCGTTGGAGCCAGCACGCATTCCCCGCGTCCAGTTTCATTTTCCGTTTGTTTTAACATTGAGATATTTGCGTTGCCTTCGAATGTTTCGCATTCTCAGTTCTGGAAAGGGGATAAATATAGTTATAATATACGTTGAGAAATGCGAATTTGATTTCTTAAGCATTTTTTAACTGAAATTTGATTTATTCTTGAATTGAATCAATTGTGTATTTGTCGGAAAAATTGATATCCCCTCTCACCATTTTTTCCATTTCTCGGTTTACTTAATATCGATTTGTTTACAAACTGCGTAATTAACTATGCTCAGGGCTTAGGCACCGAGATTGTTTTACCCTTCACCTGAATCGACGCATTGTAATACACTGTGCGCAGTTATTAAGATCAAGAGCGTATTAAAATTCTTATTCATTTTCGCTTTTTCATATTTGTAAGTTATTTCCCAATGCGGCAGGAACTTAGAACCGAAAAAGACTCTTGCAGAAAATCGAGTCAGGCAGGAACACTCGGACTTGGGCAAGCCAAATGTCTCTTCGATGGCTACAATCTCAAGTATCTATCCTTAAAAAAAGACTTTGGATATTCACAAGTCTTGGAGAGAGAAGAGCTCACCCATCTAGCTAAACTAGGAATAGCCAAGAGCGACATGGAAGGAGAATCCTTTTTGCATGTTGTAGCGGAATGCGGAACCATTAAAAATACTTCCCTATGTGCATTACCTGGGTCTGATGGGCGCCAGAAGGGGGGCACACAACAGACTTCTTGGCTCGCAGTTCATTCATCCCCAAACACAGTAAAATATTGAATTTTACATTAAATAGTATTTAATAAATTTATGTTTTCAATAAATATTTGTTTATAAGCTTTAATAGTTTTGACAAGCGTATTTTGGAGTCCGTAGCACTTTTTCTACTAATTTTCTACTAATACATTTCCCTCAATTACTTGAATAACCAA
Source organism: Scaptomyza graminum (assembly GCA_018901835.1). NCBI lineage: Eukaryota > Metazoa > Arthropoda > Insecta > Diptera > Drosophilidae > Scaptomyza > Scaptomyza graminum. Next base: position 11,515,985 of record JAEIFL010000001.1, on the reverse strand, counting down.
GAGCTTCTGTCACTGTCTTGTGTGTTTGCTTGTGTGCAACATTCACCTGCAGACCCCCTCACCCCACCCAGCACAAGCACCGAAAGTGAGAAAGCTTCGATGAAGAGAAATTAGTTGTACCTAATTGATTTCTTCTCTGACATGTTTCCCCTTATATGTAGTTTAGCTGCGGTTGTTGGCAACAAATTGGGTCAAGTTAAGTTTTCGTGAGCAGCGATATATATTTCTGTTCCTTGAAGGTCAGCTGACATTGAACTTGTTAGCCAAAGCGATTTCGAAATGGTATTTTTATGTGAAATTTAAATGTGAAGATAAATCTGTTGATCCTGTTGATCCTGTTGATATCTGACCAAAAATAAATATGGCTTAACATTCTCCAAATTATGCCGCTGCGATTTGCAAATTGCATCCGTCGGTTAGTTCTGCAAACGAATACAAGTTTCGAGTTGGCTTCTAGTTTGCCGTCAGCTGGCGGTTCCACGAACAACACACAACATAAACACAACTTTGCCACAACACACACACACACACTCACGCACACCCCCGCATATGCAGCAAGACAATTTTATTTACGTTTCTAGAGCAGTTCTTTTTTTTTGGTTTAGGCCATCCAACAAGCCGGCCAAGAAAAATAGTTGTCAACCAAAACAGTAATGGAAGTATATTTAGCTTAAGCATGTCGAATATTAAATAAACTTCGTTAACAAAAAAACAAATATTATTTATCAATGATTAAGTTTTTTTTGTAAAAAACATTTCTTCTCCTTAAATTGTCTGCTTCTTGAAATAGTAAGTATATCCAATTATTAAATTGGTGAAGATTTTTTTATCGTGTCTAAACTAAAAATTCATGAATATAAGTACATATACTTTTTTGCTTTAAGAATAAATGTTCGGATTAAATATATTATATACAATATATAATTTTGTTTACTTAGGGTTAATATAGAGCATACACAGATGAGGCGAAAAGTTAGAAACAAAATAAAATGTCAAGAGTACTTTTCGCTGCAGCCACTGCTAGGTTGCAACAGTGCCAGAACTAATGATGGCCACGCACAACGCTTGCACCACCACCACCACCGCCACCGCCGCCAAACACCACCACCATCCAACCCTCGGCAACCATCCTCTCTCTGCTCTCCGAGTCGAGTTGAGTTTTTGTTTTTTTGTTTATTATTTTAGCTGTCCACCCGCTGCGCGTTTTAGTTGCTGATGTTGTTGTTGTTGTGTTTTTTTTTTTTTTTTTGTGGACTTGACCAAGTTTATTGCCTGCCATATGCAATTGCCGTAGATTATTTTGGACTGTGGCAACATCGTCAACATCGTCGCCAACATGGTAAAGGCGTTAACTCCTAGGACTCCAAGTAAAATGAATCTTGTGCACAGATTTGACACCCGCAGCAAGTTAAAAAACACCGTTGCTTTTATTTGCCACACTGCAAGAAATCAGAAGTAACTTTTATCTCATTTAGAAAGGGAAAAGTCTCTGTGTTTGAAATGAGTTGACCCCTCCCCCTTTGTATCACTTTGCTGCCCCTTGAATTGAGCCGCCGGCGCTCTGGCTCAGGCTCGACGTGATGTTGCCCAATTTTGGACACGCGGCCTGCTTTAAGAGTGCGCCACTTAAGGACTGGCGCTCGGTGTATGGTGTTGCAAGTGCCTCCTTGGGGAAGTGGGGCAAGTGTGGTGCAAGTGTGGTTGCCGCACAAATAGCAAAAGCAATGAATGCAACATTCTTGTTGCGTCTTTTAGTGTCAAGTGCAGCCGGCACTCTCTCTAAGGCCAAAGCCAAATGGTGCTAACTAAATGCAAAACGATTCCTTAAATCAAAGCTTTGTACTTTGAACTAGTTCAGTTTGAACGGTGCGACCTTAAGACTGCTTTCAAAAACAAATACTCGATTGCCAAAGCAAGTTGATTGAAAGTTCGTACAACAAAAACATGATGGAAAACGATTTGGATATGTTATTTGAACTTATTGAAAGGGTATTAAAACTACAGGCAATGCAATATTGAACAAGTTCGATCATTTCGGAAGTAAAGCTAACAAATCTTGGCTGATTTGCAACTACAGTAGAATCCGGCTATAACGTCCGTCCGGTTATTGCGACTCACTGGTTCCTTTCCGTTAGAGCGTCTGCCGGGTATAAAGACGGTGCCTGGAAAGTCGTTATAACCGGATTCTACTGTACTTATGTTTTAATAAAGCCAATTAGCTGCACTCGAACCACTCACTCGAACCATTTGAAACAGTTTGGAGTTTCCCTTTGCATCTTAGCACACTCGTAACTGGTTTTTTGCTACAGTTTCGTTTAGTGATTCAACCGATTTTTATTTGCCACTTGGCACCTACGATTTGAGTATGTGTGTGTGTGTGTGTGCGATTGAGCGATTCGAAAATCGCTTCCATTCGCATTCACATTCATTCAAGCATTCATTTAGCGCCATTCAAATCGCCATTCAGCTAAACGAAGTGGTTCTTTTTTATCCCCAACTAACTGCTAACCACCCCTAACCACTAAACCTGCCCCCGCCTAACCTACAACGCTCACCTGCAACGCAAGGACCAAAACTGTTGAACATTTAATTAATTATTTATACAAGAAAAGGTAAACGTGCCACGACGTTCCCCCCCTCAACCAACGAAGCAAAGCAACAGCCAAAACTGAGCTAGTCAAGGTATGAAGGGCGGCGGGGGGGTTGCCGCACCAAAGCAATACTTGTGGCAACAACATTGTACTATAGCCATGGCCGAAAACGGATACATCGTTCGCTGTCGTTGTCGGCGTTGGTTTTTTGCATAATTGATTAAATGGCTGGCCATATAACGAGAACACAGCGCTCAAACTGTTTGCCTTGGCTTGCAGCATGCCACGCCCCCCACGCAGACACACCGAAAAGTAACCTCTTGCCAGAGGAGCAGTCCCCAAAAATTTGATATTTACGGCGGCATGAAATTGAAGCAGCTATATTTTCGTACATACATGGATCCTACGGAAACATGCTCCTTGTGTATGTCTGCGTATGTGTGTGTGTGTGTGTGTGTGTTGAAGTATGTGTTGAGTGTTTGTTATGGCGTCTGTTGAGTGTTGTGATTATTGGCTAAATTTAAAATGTAAAGTGAAGAAATCCAGGTAGGATATCAACGCTGGGCTCACCAGATTTTCGGCTCTTCATCGAACCAGTTAGCGTAGTTGATAAAGTTAAGTTATATTACCCCCAACATATTTCACAAATAGACGTAATATATAAATATCCACCTATACAACCCTTCCCTTTCACCCATTGAATTATGATTTATGAGTAAAACTGATCTGCAGTAATTCAATGCCCCATAACTATCAGGATCTTGGCAATCCACAGTTCAGAAAAAGGCTTCTTAATGTTCGGCTTAAGTGTAAGTGAAAACTACAGTCAAAACCACTCGCTCAGTTGGGATAAACTCTTTATAGATAAATCCATACAATGAACAAGATTTACATGTGAAACGTATTTTAAATATTTATTATTATCAAAGGGGTAAGGAAGGAAACCGCAATTCCGCCTCAATATAACTAATACACTTGCAAAATCTCAAGTCGCTGTCTCTAATGGTTTAATTTATGCCAACAAAAATCGATTTTTTGCCCATAGTGCAATGCATCAAAAGAAGCATTCGCTCTTCGTTCTTATTCGAAATGACGTTTCAATAACTTTTGTTAGGTTTTATAAATTTTAATAGCTATTTTTTATTTGTTCAGTTTGGCTCTAAATCTAGCTATCTTTTCTGTTATTTTAGTTAATTTTTTGTAATTATTTGATTTTTATTTGTAATTTCTACATCCTGAATGCTGAACTGTTTCGATATGAGTTCTTTACATGTGTGGTATATGAGTTTGTGTGTGTGTGTGTGTGTGTGGCCTGGCCCCATTTGCTGCTTGAACTTTGAACTTTTTTGACATGCCTTGGGTCTCGAGGCCTTGTGGCTCCACATTGCCTATGCGGGCCCCAAAATAAACACCCTTTTACACTGTTTGTTTGTCGCCGGGCAAATAGCAAAGCACTTTTAAGCGAATTCCCCTTTGCCTCTGTTGCCCTATGCTAATGCCAGATATGTGTATGTGTGTGTGCGTGTGTGTTTGTGTGTGTGTCAAGTGTATATCCTTTTGGCGTAGCGAGTGCATTTTCTTGTCAACGCTGACATTTCCTGCACTTCGGCCTTGTTTTCCTACTTTTCTCTTGTTTTCTCCTTTCCCTTCCGTTCTTTCGTCAAAACCATTTTGTTGGCTTGTTCTACTTCTTCTACCTCTTCTGCTTTGCCGTTGTCATTTATTATTTCGTTTAATGAGCATTTCCCCTTTGTTACTTTTGTGTTTCCCGGTAAAAGCCAAGAATTATGATTGCCCCACTTTTGTTTTTCGTTAAGTCAGCGGAATTTCAGCTTTTTTAAAATGTGCAACAAAAACAAAATTAAAATAATTTTTTTATATACATACAATCAAACTTCCATATAACGAATCTCAAGGAGACAATAGGTTTTTCCCGGTAAAAATTTCGTTATACGGAAGTTCGTTATATGGAAGTTCGACTGTATTACTTTATATTTTCGATGACTTTTTGCATAGATTGTTTTGGATCCTTATTGATTTAAGATTATTTTGCACAGAGAACTTGATGCTTGCGTTTTGAAATAAATTTGGGAATGCGCCGTCGCAAAGCTTTGCCAGTCAGTCAATCCCATCAACCCACCAACCCTCCTTCCTCCCCCCACCAATATCAAGGTCAGGGCTATCTTCGTCTACACTTGCTGCCCCCCTTTACCTCGTTGTCGCGGGACAACATTTGGTGCTTCGTTCTTGGCGCCAACAATTATGATTTCATTCTACAAAAACAAATCTTTCAGTGGCGCCTCTTTTGTTTAATCGATGGCGTCAATTGCTGCACTCCACTTGAGCCTCAAGTCTTTTGTTTATACAAAGTACAAATATATTATGATTTGCGTATTTCAAAGTATGTTTGTTTATATCTACTATTTAACAAAAAAAAAGTATGCCCAATAAGAATACAATAAAGTATATTATGCTTATGAAAATTTAATAAAAATTCTGTGGGTTCAAAGTGTTAAAAATATTTATTGTGTCTTATGGGAAAAATAATTAATTTGGCCAACTTGCGTTGAAAGGGTATAATCAAGTTGTTCAAAATTTAAGCAGCAGACGAGAGGAAAAACTAGCAAAAATAATAAAATGAAATAACAGCGCAGTCCACTTAAAGTAAACAAACAAACTTGGCATGGCTTTCTTTTTGTTTTTTGTTTTTTCTGTGGTGCTCTCTTCTGTGCTGTAGCGTAAGTATTAAGGGAGCGTGCGCCTTTTGCTGCCGCGGCCAATGTAGCAAATACCCACACCCACAGCTCACCAAGAACTATCCTCTACCTGCCGACACACGCCCATTTAGTTTGCATTATGCAAAAACAAACAAACAACAAGAACAACAACGTCAACATTGAAAGGAAGAACAACAATAGTTTGCAAGCCGCCTGCATTGTTTGTTGTAAAACAACAATAATAACATTCGTCTGTTATGTGCTAACAGCGGCGCAACAGCGCATTTCAATGTAACTGGACTACTGACAACTCGCAGAGAGCAGCACTAACTGAGAGAGTGAGAGAGCGAGTGAGTGTGAGAGCGCCAATTGAGCAAGTGGGGGAGCAGCGCAGTCGTCGCTTGTAATGTGCGGCTGTTTTTGTTGTTATTTTCTTTGCATTTTTTTGTCTTTATTATTTTTTTTATATTTGAAAATGAGCATTTGACGTTGACGTTTTGACTGCTGCTGCGCTCGCTGCTCCGACTGCAACTGCTGCAGTCGGCCAGTTGTTATTGTTGCTGTTGTTTTTGCAGTCCATTGACTTTTTCAGTTTGCTCAGTTTCTTTTGTTGCTGTTGGCGCTCTTTGCAGTTGTTACAGTTGTTGCCGCTGCTGCTGTTGTTATTGTTATTGTCATTATATTTTGTATACATTCTTTTTTCGAAGGTTTATACTTCAACTTAATTCATACGCATGCAATGAACCCTTTTTGTTCATTAACGATAAAGCTCCAATCTGTAAGCTGACCGAGGGTATCTGACATGTAAATACTGTTTTTTATTATAAACAAAGCATAACTTCTGTCTACCCATAAAACAATAAAATTATGTTCCGAAAATGTGCAACTTAAAAAAAGACGGCAAAAGTCAACAATCCAACGAAGGATAGTGAGATCAGAAGAACCAGAACTACCAAAGTAATCAAATTTTATCCCAATATGCCCATTAAACATTTTCAAATTATTTATTATCTACAGTTTAATGATATTCTTAAAATATAGAAAATCTATAATTAAAATTTGATTTTTTCAACAAATTACAGGGCATTTTTAAGTCAAACTCTTGCATTTTAATTAAGATAACTTTACTTAACGGCATTACACACACACACACACACACACACACACTCACTTATTTATGCATATCAGTTATTGTACAAAGTTCGCTGTGGGCTGTTTCTAACTATTAATTGAAGTTGAGGAGTGGGCGGGAGTTGTGTGCAAAGACAGCGATCAGCTAATGGCCGATTATACCCAGACCTATAGTTATTCCCATCCAAGTGCATAACGGTACAAAACGTAGTTGAATGTGAATACCATGAAGCATGAGTAATGCTCATACCCATTGAATATATAAAGTGGGTTTGAAATTCTTTTTTTTTTATTTTTTAATTTAATATCTTTGTTTAGGGAAATGAAAGGTGTTATCGGACTATGTTTTAAGGGAACCCGCTAACCCATTCGTTTGGGCTTATTCAAAACCTACCTCACCATTTCTGTCGTTCGCCAACTTTAATTGACTTTAATTAAATGCAAGTCGTAAAGTCAAATGTGTGTGTGTGTGTGGCACGGCTACGGCAAAGACAGAGAGAGAGAGAGAAAAAGAGAGAAATAAAGTCGCATTCTGGGGGAGAGCACGCGGCAACGCCTTACAATTTAATTAAAGCGAATGCGAATCATAAATATTTTAATACCAATGCAGCTGTAAAAACGCAATTGTCAAATAACGGGGCCGCCGCTGAAACGTCGCGACGTCGAAGTCGGCTTCTAACACTGGCTGTGCTCCCAACGCGACACACAAACAAAAAGTGGGCCAACTAGGCCTTAAACAAAAACAGTTAACAGCTCTCGCACCGGTTCCAGTTCCTGTTCAGGGCTTAGAGCCATCATTCTAAAAAAAATGCTATAAGCCAATGATATATTTTCTTGGTCATAATATTGACTGAAAAATATTGAAAATATTAGTTTTTTGATTTGGCTAAAATTATTGTAAAATAATTTAATTTAAAGCAGATATTTTTCCTTAAATAAAATAAATCAACTTTTACAATATTAATTAAATTATAAAACGCATTTAAGTGTTTTTTCTTCAATTTTTTATTTTACGATAATAAATCGTAAAGAATATCTGATATTTTTATATTTTAAAAATATTTTCTCCATAATATTTTGCAGTTGCTTTATTTTTAAACGAAACCCTTTCCTTTTTTTGCTTAGAATTATGTTTCTTATTTTTTTTTTCTCAAATATTTTTTCATACATTTTTCCGAGTTCTTGTGGATAAAGCGTAACTTTCCTTTCCTTACCATAGCAGACACAGGGCTTATAATCTTCTATGCATATATGATCTCAATATGTTTATTTTTTTATTTTTACTTTTTATTTTGGGGCCTTGCCAACTTGTTTCGAGTTTAAGCCACAAACTGCGGACTGGTCCAAGCGAAGGTCGTCCGTCGCTTGCTTGGTTTCGTTGGGTCGGATCTGGGCTGTTCTGGGTTGGCTTTTGATTTGGTTTTGGTGTTGAGTTGGCTTGTTGGCCTTTCTGTCTGGCCGCGGCGACATGCCTCTTAATTAGCTGCTTATATTTGCTGGCACTTTGTCGTTGTTGTTGTTGTTGTCTCATTAGAGACGACGCTTTTTTTACTACTTGTTTTTTTGAGCGGGTGGCCAAGCTTTTGGTTAACTATAACAACAACAACATGAACAACCGGTTTTTTTTTGTTAAGAAGCACGACACAAACTTGATATGACTTTCCTACAAGCTTGCCACGCTTAGGATACTTGAAAGAGTGTTTTTTTTGGGAACTGAACAAAATATAGTTATTCAATGAAGTTTAAATATAATGCAAGTAGCTTAAATCTTTTTTTCTAATCAAACTTACAGCTTGGGAAAAACTGTGTTTCGTCGAAAATGGAAACTTGTATGCAGACACATATATTTACTGGATCTAGCGACCAAGTTGTCTTTTTTTTTTAACTGTCACGTAGGTTACTACTTACTTCCCCTTACCCCCTGATCGTTGCTCGTGTGCATGACCAACACCTTGTTGTCTTCTGGCCCCAGAAGTACTTACTTACAAACTAGCATAAACAACAACAACAACAACAACAGCGACAACAGCGACAATAGCAATAACAATGACAATCATTTTACAGCTAAACCGCAGCGCAGACAGAAAGGTCCCAGCCGTCCAAACTCCCACTACCTCACCGACTACAACAGCTACTCTATCCGCTCCTTCCTCCCGCGGGTGTCTGTTTGGAGAAGAGGATGGGGACGGGAACGGGAACGGGGAGCTTACCAATTAAAATGCGCGACATCACATGTGCACGAGCATTTATTATAAATTTTGCGTTGGAATTGACTGAAAAATAGTTGTTACAAAAAAAAAAAAAAAAAATTAAAAAAAACCAAAGAAAGAAAAAGAAAACAAAAAAATAACCTAAAAAGGAGAACATAATAAAAAGAAATGAAAAGTAGACAGCTGGATGCACGACCATAGGGAGGGGCAAAGAGAGGAGGGTAGGTAGTGTAGTGGGTGTAGAGGGAAAGGGGGAGCTCTGGTGCTGTTGTTGCCATCATTGCTCGGCTATGTGCTATGTAGCACCCCGTCTGGTCCCCCCCGCTTCCTGCCTCTCCGCTCTCCATGTTTTGTGCATGTTACAATGTTGTTAATATGACGCTTAGTAGTTGTCTCTCACACACACACACACACACACACACACACACTAACACATAGACTGTGCAGACAAAATATGCATTGACAATGTTTTTCAAATTGACGACGCATTACAAGAGTGCGAGACAAAGAGGCCGAGAGTGATAAAAATGATAGAGACAAAAAGGAACAAAGAGAGAGAGCGAGAGAGAGAGGGTGTAGTGAGAAGAATGTGTGTGTGTGTGTGTGTGAGGTGTGGCAAGTGCGCTGCTTGGGGGCAAGTTGTGGAAGCGGTGCGTTGTAAAATTATTGGCATGCGAACGATGCTGCAACGTTTATTAAATTTTTGAAGTGCCGCAACATAGGGTGAAGTATTGTCAAGGGGCAAACAGGGTGCGGGCATTCATGTTTAATACACATACGAACATACATGTATATGCACTGAAAAAAAAAAAACATTAAACCAATAGCTGCAGGTGAATAGTCACCAAAACATAAGTCAAAAAAATTATTTAAAAAAAAAAAAAACTTTTTCTTCTTAAAAAAATAAAAAATCGCTTTATTTGATGTTTTTTTTTTTGTCAGTGTACATACGTATTTATGCTTTCAATTGCTTTCGGTTTGAGTGTGTGTTTGACATTTTATGTTGTATTAATTTTACAGCTTGCATTTTGTAGCTTTACAACATGGCCATCAGAATACATACAAACATATGTATGTATTGCCAGCTAGCCACCAAACACACTCTCCATTTACAACGTACGTGTAAGTATGTGTGTGTGTGTGTGTGTTTGGTCTATCAAGTACAGACTTGCATTGCTTTATGCAACGGCAAGTGTTGTTAATTTGCCATCAAGTTGATTTTATTTTGTACAATTAAAGCACTTTTTCAGTTGTAATTTTTATTAATTTTTATTTGCATTGCATTAATTTGATGTTAATTCGCCAATTGGCATTAAAATGACATGAACAATTTAATTGACATCGATTTTATATAAAATATATAGATCAAATAAATGCTTTAAGTTAAAAGGCAATTTTTCATGTTTGTCGATTTTTTATTTTTTTTACTTTAACTGCTTGTGAAAAGATTAAAAACAATACTCAAATACTAAAAAATTTATAAAGTTAAAAAATATGATTGTTCTTAAAATTTTTTCTTACTTAAAAACAGAATATTTCAAGATTGTTAACAATAAACTTTTATGGACTACAAAAAAGTTTCGGAAAATATTTTATTCATATATTTTTTGTCGAAAATTCTCAACAACATTTTTGGTTGTATTGAACAAAAAGTTTCCGGCGATTCCAGGTCAGAGGCAGAGGCAAAAAAGTTTTGACTATTGAGTCTGTGCCACCGAAATGCGATGCGTTGCAAATGATGCAAGTGAATGCCCGCGGCAGACACATGTATTTGATGATACATAAATACATTGTCTAATATTTGCCAAAGGAGAAGGAAGCTCTGGAGCAGCAGAGCCAAGCAGCTTAACTGTCGTCTGGGGGTCTCAAATTTGCTTTTGCTTTTGCTTTCGGCTCTAGCTGCAACAAAAACAATAAGAGCCGAGCAACATGCCGCACTTCATTGCAACTAAACAAGTTTGCTAACTATTCGAGTGAGCTTTCATGCGTCGCGACGTTGCTATTCTTATACTTGTTAGGTTTTCCATCTATATGTATTTGGGGTGTATTAGCAAGTTGTTGCAAACCTGAAGCTAAGCAAACCAAAGAGCAAACACAAGACAATGAAGTCGCAATACGAGAACTGCACTTATCTGTTATTGTGTATATGTGTATATGTGTGTGTGTGTGTGTGTGTGTGTGTGTGTGTGGGTAACTCCATATTAAGCCGTGTCACAAACATGGATAGTTATGGCATATATTATACTTTGTAGCTATATTTTGTCAGTTACATATTGCTAAGCAGCTTATATGATTTGAGAGCTTCAAAGTGCTCTTTCTCTCCCCCTTTCTCTCTCCCTTTCTCTCTCGCTCATTGTTAATCAGTTCATTCAACTTGTTGTGTTAATAACGATAATCTTGTTGCAACGAGTTTTCATCTATTTTCAAAGTCAGATTTTATGTTGCTTGACTTTAAATTGCAATTTTCTTGCAATGTTTTAAAGGAGTTGAGTTCAATCTCTGACTTGATAATTGCTGAGCAGCTGCAAGCTCAAAAAGCCATTTGCTTGCGACGATGTTGCAAAGACTTCAATTAGAAACAATTTGCTGTAAAGTGCAGTTGACCGAAGAGAGCTGAGAACTTGAAAATGTGAACATTTTGTCAAATCAAAAACGGAATTTGAATTTCAATCAACCTAAATTAAATCAAAAATTTGTAAAATCAAGTGCAGACACAGAAGAGCAAGAGAGAGCGAGAGAGAGAGAGAGAGAGAGACATTTACGCACACACAGAAACATTTTAAGAGGCACTCGATGACTAGGAACTACTTGAAAACCCTTAACTTGTCTTCAATTCCAATTTCATGGGCAACTGCCAGTTGTCGTCCTTTTGCATCCTTTTGCATCCTTGTCGTCTAACCTCGTCTTCGTAATCAGCACAAAATTTGAATATAATTCTCATGAATGCCCCAAGAGTTCTAGTTGGGGGGGAGGTTTCTTACAGCAGAAGCAGCTGAAGCTAAAGGCTTTTAGCCACAAAAATTTACAGCAAAGAAATGTCGACAAATGCATTGGATTTGCTTTTGCTTTTGTTGCTGTTGCTGCTGTTGTTGCTGTTGTTATTGTAACCTGCATGTGCTCCAAAAGCCATCAGCCATCAGCCAAGACCCAAACAGCCATCAACAGTCTGCTTGCTGGCCGTCTTTTGTACCAGTTCGTTGTCGTCCAGTTGGTTTGTTCGCTTTTCGTTTCAAACAATTTTCTGGGTTTTCTTTGGGCATTGGGCGCAAAACCGCACAAAAGATGAAAGACCAAAGAGAACTCTTTCTTGCTGCCCTTTCCTTTGACAATTGAAGTGGCATTCTTTACCTCAAACTCAAGTCCCTCGCCTTAGCTCGGCTCTCTCGTCTGTCAAGTTCCTTTTAACTATCGCACACATATTTTGCGGCACATTCAATTTGCCAAAGTTGGCCCTGCACTCTGGCCATAATTGCTAAGCCAAGTCACAATGAAGGCAAGATAGCAAAAAAACTGAACTCTCCTGATAAAACATTTCGTACACGTAATTGCAATTGACGCCATAGATTCGAGCACCTGTTGTTGCCTTAGACATTGAAACCGAACCGTTTGCCAACGTAGTCAACTGACAGTTGTTGTCGTACTTTTCCAACTACTTCTATCTTGGTTCTTGTTTTACAGTTTTGCACTTCCCAAATTCCTTTTGCCATACAACGAACTTCCACTTAAGAGTCAAAGGCTAGTCATTTGACATTGATTTGCCAAGGTTTTTTTGTGATTTTGTTGCAAGGCTCTCGATGAGTTATGGTGTTAAACGAGGTCGTATATTTCTTGGTATATTTATAGGTTTTTTTTCCTAATTAATTATTAATCAATATCTTCCATAAAGTTAATTAACATGGTGTTTTCTTGTTTAGCTGACGTCACTTGCCCAAATGTCTGACGAAGTGCCTTTGGGTCGTTTATCGCAAATTTTTGATACGCTCACCAATTTACAACAACAACAACACCAACAGCAGCAACAACAACATCTGCTTCAGGTGGCTGCAACTGCAGCAGAGCAGCGACGTCGTTCTGCTTCCTCATCGCCATCGCCGTCGGGTAGTGCCTCAGCGTCGACTTCTGGCCGTGCCACGCCCTCACAAGTGCTGGGCGTGGCCGGCACGCAGGCACTCTACTACACGCACACGCACAACTACTTTCTGCGGCCGCAAGATGGTGCTAGCTACTTGCACACCTTTCCGCAGCATGCCACACATTACTATCAGCAGCAGCACCAGCAACACTTTTTGCAACATTCTCAGCAACCTCCCTCGCTGCCCGGACGATTGTCGGGACCGGGTTCTGGCACGGGTTCCGGTGCCGGATCTGGTTCACAGTCGCTGCACGCATCGCCGCTGCTGGCGAAGCGAGCTACTTCGTTTAGCGGCCAAATGCCGCTGACCCGTGCTGCTCAGTTGCATGAGGCACGTTTGGTAGCCGCTTCAACACCAAACAGTCCGCGCCTTATGCCCCGAAGACAGCCACGCCCCCCGCCCATACCGGCCAAACCTGGCGGCGCCAAGGAGCCGCAAGGAAACGCTTCAGCTGCTTCAACTGCTCCCGCTCCTACTTCTGTTCCCCTTTCCGCACCGTCGCCGGCTCCTGTTAATCCTGTGCTGGCCGCCTTAGATGCTCCGGATGCGCCTTGGCCGCACTTCTCCACGTTGACCGACCATCTGGACGTGCATCAGCTCAACAACTATGGAAAGGCGTTGCCAGAGGTAGGTTCAATCATATCGTCATTTGATCTTTCACTAGACTAAATGTTCTTCCCTAATACAGATCAACTGGCAGGAGCGCTGTCTGGAACTGCAATTGGAGCTACATCGTTCCAAGAATCAAGCGGGTCGCATTCGCGATATGCTGCGCGAAAAGGTGAGTTCTATGCCTAAGTTTCGCTTTGTTAGCCCTAAAAACCCAGACGAAGCGGTTCACTTTAGTGTTTTTAGAAACTTTTCAATAATTATACCATTTTTAAAATAACAATAAGAAGGATTATTTTTCTTTTAAACTATAACAAAAAATAATGATTCAACGTAAAGAACAAAATTTTGGTTCAAAAAGATCACAAGCTAGCTTAACGAACCATGCCCAACGATGGAAAAAATCGGTTCAAATATATGTATAATATATATAGTTATTATCCTCGTATTTCCTCTCCTTTCTTTGAAAATAATAAGCCCTAACCCAAAAAAGGTTGAACCGGTTCAATTTATATATTTTTCTTCTTATTATATTAAGATCATAAGGAAGAGAGAGTGTGAAATGGTCTTGCTGTATTTGGCAGCGCTGTGGGACTTGTTGATTAACGTAAATGAGTTAATAAGTGAGCATGAAGTAAAAAAAAAACAAACAACAGTGACGCACAGACACATTAATTACACACACACACACACATTGTGACAAAGAGGGAGAGAGAGAGAAAGAGACTAATGCACATCTTGTGCTTAATGATGATTTATGGGGCCCATGGTTAAAACATTTTTATGACGGCCCCTTACAATTATCTGGCCAAAAAGTAATCTACTTGCCAGAAAGACAATCCCGCCACCCTGCCACCCCCCCAAACACCCCTTTAGATAATATGTAGCGGAAATAGTGCAGCTGTCTGTTGACAGACATGTCTGCGTATTCATGTGTGTGTGTGTGTGTGTTTTTGTGTGTTAGTCCTTTTATGATTAGGCTAATTAAGTCATTAGGCATTTGGCCAAAATGGCAGCGAGGCCTCGAAGCGATGATGTGTTCCATGTTCCGCAGCCCCAGCATTGTCATTAGGCTTACTGGCAGCCACCTAGCGGCGCACATTAATGCAAAAACTATATGAATTATTAATAATAAGCCACTAAAGTGAATGCTGTGTGAGCTTTACTTTCATCTCTTCATACAGATGACACACATTGTACATATCTCATATCGTATATACTATATAGTAGTGGTAGTCAGACATGAGTCATGACATAAATTAATTACACTTCAATGATTTTTTGCCATATGAATTATGCATGAGTCGAGCGTACCATATAGTGTAGTGAATTTTGTTCTGATCTTTTCTCCTCATGTCGAGTTGCGTTACAATTACATCATAATTTTTTAAATGTGCACCTCACTATAAATATATGTACATTGCATTAATGTCGTATGTTGTTGGGGGGAAAATATTCGTTAATATATTTTCTTGGTATTCTCAAAAATAATGCAATTTAATCTGTTAAAATATATGTACATGAATAAAAAATCTTTACATATATTTTATTCTTTTTATGTATTTTTATTTTTCATTTATATTTCTACTTCAATAGTTTTTAAATTATTAAAGCCCCTGCCTTATTTATATCAAACAAAAACAGGTTTCTCAACTACAAACTACAAACTTTATACAATGAAAAATCACACTTTTGTATCGTTCCATTTCTAAGCGTAAGCACATCTCTTGACACATTTGCAGCATTTTTGTAAGGCTGATTTGGCGTTTGTTTTCCACCCACTTTATTTGTCTCTCTTTCCCTGTCTCTCTCCACTTCTGCCCTGTTTTAGAGAAGTTACCGAACAACCCAAAATGACCTCTTCAAAAAACTTTCTCACTTGCAGGAAACTGCATTGTTGTTACGATTACACCAAGCTTGTCTATTCAAGGTGTGCGTGTGTGTGTGTGTGTGGGCCTCTATTGCGCCTATTGCTTTTTGTTGTATTGTAAAACAATTAGATTGAGCAGCAAGCTTATTTGAAATACTGCTACTGCACTTTTATTGCCAAAACAAAAAATTAATGGTTTTAACGATTTTTAGCTATCGATCCTATCGATTTTCCAGTGTCCCATTGGGCGTTGCGCCCCTATATTAAAACTTTATCTGACGCACACATGAACTCAGATATTTGCAAAGTTTCAAGTCGGACGGACGGCCAGACACCATGGCGGACATTGCCCAAAATGTGATTTTCTCTTCCAACGAAACGATGTTAAATTCAAAATGAATAAAAACTATTGAGTGACGAACTTAAATCCGATCGATTTGATTTGATGGGTATATATGTATATCTGAGCCAACTTAAGCTGAATATCAACGCGTAGCGAAAATCAAATGAAAAATATAGCAGCTTGAATGACTAAAAGTATGCAATGAATATTTCATTCTGTTTTATGCATTTTCCTGTTTCCTGTTTGCCTTTGCCTTTTGTCGCTTTCCAGTAGATTTGTTGTTGCTGTGTTTGTTGATGTTGTTCTTTTTATTTATGCCTTGCGCCTTGCAACTTTTTGCAGCAGCATCAGCAGCAGCAGTCAGTGCGGCAGCCGTTCAAGTGCAGCATATTTTTGTCATCATAAATTTTAAATTAGCTCCAACAAACTAGCAAGTTGGCAATGCACAAGCTGCATGCAGCCTCACCCCGGCATCATTATTATTATTTATAATTTATTTTGTATTTTCATTTTCATTTTATGTGTTTTTTGGTCAAAACAAAAACAAAAAACTTTATTTTAAAAAGAAAAAAGATTTGCATTGAAATATTTTTTGAAGTGCTCATAAAATGCAAATTTCACATTCTAGCACATATTTTTGTTTGTCACTTACTATTTGAAATGTCAAAGCCGAAAGTCCTTGCAACAAGAAAAATAATAATAACAAGAAGCAGAAGCAGCGGCTGGGGGTTTCGGGGAGGAAGGGTATCCCAAAATAGCAATCAAAAAAGGCGTTAAGCTAAAACCACAAAATCGGCTGGGCTTTCGAATGTTTTTTTTGTGGTAATTTTTTTTTTTGGCAACAATGTGCAAGACGTGAAATTATGGCCAAGCATATTGCAACATTCTTGTACGACAATAAAATTCAAGTTTATTACCAAGCCAGCCAGCGAACCAAAAACAACAAACTCAAAACTCAAACTCAAACCCAAAGCCAACTGGGCAACCAACCAACCAGGCTAACGAAATGTGCCGAAAAGAATACCGAATGCATAAAGTTTTACGTAGTAGCTGGCTACACAATAACGTATATCGTATAAACGTACAACAATAGTGTTTATAGCTGTGCTACGTTGCCAAATTTCAGGTTTAACCTTAAGCTTATCCAAAAATGGTTACAAGTTTGTCTTTCTCATATTGTTCGAAGTTCATTTCATACGTTTGCTACACCGTTGTCAAACTTCACTGCTGCAATGTTGCCCAACTTCAGGTGGAAGAACACCACAAATGCGACTCTACAACGTTGCCGATTTTTAACAAAATCGCTTACAACTTTTCACTGGCATTAACTTTCATATTCATCTTATGCAACGTTGTCAAAGTTCTTGATCAAGTTTAACTTTGAAATCCAATTTCTTGTCAAGAGGTCAGCTTACACAGTGCCAAGCAGCACTATTGAATGATTTTATTGTTCTGCAAAATTTCCATTCAACATTTGCACAGCTTGTTAGAAGTTGAAGTGCTCTTTTGTGCAGTGCTCTGCGGCTTTCTAGTGTTAAGGCAACGTTTTTAAGAAAATGCTTTGGCTTTGGCATTGGCAAGCGACATTTTGGCCCACTCAAGTGGCATTGGTCGTCCTTCAATACTTCGTGCGCGCACATTGTTATGAAATTTTGTTTGTCAATTGCCAATGGTTTCATCTTATAACTTCGTGAAGAGGGGCATTTCATATTGCTTCCTTTGTTCCCTCACTCTAACTCTTGGTATTGGCTGTATTTTATGCGACCAACATGGCCGTAAATGGGCCTCATAAATCCGCAATGTCAGCGGCCCAGTTGTTGGTGATTGCACATTGGACACACAACACAACACGCCAGGCAGCCGAAAAACAGTCAGCACCAAAAGTGGCCACATTAGTGCCATAAGCCATAAGGCATACGTGACGTATGCATGTTTGTGTTTGTGTGTGTGTGTGTGTGTGTGATTTGCGCGTTAACGCGTTGAAAGCCACGCTTAGAGGCATTGCACGCCATTTCAATTTTCCCCAATTGGTTGGAAAAAGCTTACCAAAAATGCACCGAATGGTGACAAAAGTTTGCATTTATCCGGATGCACCAGAAAATGCATGACACAAACAAGTTATGTTAACTTCACTAGTGAAGTTTTTTCGACGCCAAGATACCCTGTAATGGCTTTGAAGGAAGATTTATGTTAGGCTATAAATTATATAAAAAAAAAGATTTTCATGGACTCGAACTGATTGCTGTCGAAAGTAAAATAGTTGTTGTTTTCCAGCTGAAGAAAGCCGGTTAACAAACTAGTCAAATGCATGCTTATACCCATTTAAATACCTTATGTGAAGTGTAGACTATCATAGCAACTAAAACAGGAACAATAATGGGAACACGTAGAGTCGGTGCCCGGTGCAACACAAACAACACCAACTACAACAACAACAACAAAAGTCACATCTGACAGAACTCTCATTTGGTTGCGTTTGGTCGTTGACTGCTGCGCTTTGCTTTTCAAATGGGCAACGGCAGTATGTGCAACAATGCCGCATCCGACAGCGAGCCCAGATACTAAAGACGCCTATAAACGTGCATTGCGCTGATTTCCAAACACACACACACACACACACACACACATAGAAAGAGAATCGTTTTGTGTTCAGTTTGCATGCGCTCCATTATTGCATTGCAGGAGGCGTTGCCTTTTGTTTATGCGCATTATGCAATGGGAAATTGAAAATGTTGTGCCGCATTTGTAGCTGAGCCGGAAGGATATGTTGCATGTGTCCCTTCTTTTGCTCTTTCTCTCTCTCTCTCTGTCAGATCTGTAATGGAGTCATATGGAGCACCACAACAATAAGTAAAAAGCATACAAGATCTTTTATGTTCTCGTTTTAATAACTTGACATAATCTAATAAAAGTTTCGTTTAACAAGTTGTTTTTCAATGCCTCATTGTGCAACTCTTTTCTATCTTTTAAGCTAATTTCTCACTGAAGCGTTTAAAGTTCTTAAGTATTTTCACTCAATTTTTATGAGCTACCCACAAATTTGGTTTTAATCGTTTTGGGTATGGAATGGAACGGGTTGACGTAAATTACTTGAGGACGCTTTGGTGCTTTATTTCAAAAATTTTGGACAGCTTCGTGTCTGAGCATAAATTGCGCACCAATGCTGTCAATGCGCCAATGTTGGACCCACAAACACAGAATTTTGCTCAACTATTTCAGCAATTAGACGAGGCTCGTGATGGAATAAGGGGGGAAAATGTGGCGCCCATGCAGCAAGAATTTGCGTATAATTAATTAGTAGCCGAAATGCATTGCATACTTTTGTGCGCCAATGGGTTGACTGCGATACGCTCTCTCTCTGCCTGTCTCTTTTCCTCTTGTTATGTCTGCTCTTGGCATATTCTCATGTCCATTCGTGTGTGTGTGATGTGATGTGTGTGGGTTTTCGTTTATGACAACTTTTAAATATGCACACACACAACATGCGCTGCCTACTTTTCGGCGTTTGCCTGTCTGGCATTTTGCGAGGGCGAGGGCAGGCGACAAACAGTAAAGAAGGCAAAACTAACTGCCAAGCGACTGTGGCCTGCAAAATTAATGGCCATCAGTCGCATAATAAATGAAGCGATGTCTTTGCCAGTTTGGCTTGCTTTCGCATCTTGCTCTTTGGACACGCCCACACCCACACCCATCATAAAGGCAAAAAGTTCTAAAGTTTTGTGTCTAAGGCCTGCTCTGCTTTTGACGGAGCCAAAGACCAGAGATTCGCGTGGCCAGCTTTCTCTCTTGGTCTCGTTTGCTCTGAGTGTGGCCTGGGCAGAGGGGGTGCTCAAGGGGATTTTGTGGCAGTGTCTCCAAAACAGACAAGGACAACTCATTTTGTGTATGCAGCGCACACATGTTGGCCACGCTCGTTTATTCATTTGAATTATTCCCAAAAGCGCATTTAATTTTAATTATGCGTGACAATGCCTCATACAGAATACAGCGATGATGCCTTAGGCCAAAACCACCCAACCATCCAATCCCCTCAACCACAGCACACAGAGAAAAACGTAGTTTACACTTGAATTCATTTTTTGCAATACTTTTCGACTTAAAGCGGTTTTTTTTTTCAATGTGTGCCATTTTAAAATTTTATTTAAATATGAAAATTTTAGCTTTTTTAAGTCGATTAATTAAATTCCAAATTTTAGATTTTACGATTTTTTTTTTTTTTCTCTGTTATTCCCTCACTCTTTTTGTGTGTGCAGTATGCGCCTATTGCTGTAAAGATTAAAGACTCCTTGAGTGGTATACTTCGACATAAAACTAAGGAGATCCCCATTTACATATAGTTTAATAATTCTTTTGTTTAAATTTTTATAACACACAACGACAAAAAGCATTGCTCTTAATTCTTAAAAAAAAAGAAAAGAAATATGGCTATGAATTGTTTTATTTTTGTCAAGCTTAAACAAAATGTAATCCAGCAAAAGCGGTGAAAATTTAGCACACAACCCGCCGCAACAAACAATAAGAAAATAACCAGGACAACAAAAAACGTCATTATAATAAAACAAAAGCGAAGCATAAAGAAAGTAGCACCAGTCATAAATGCATAACATGAAAATACCCTGGAATTTCTTTTTTAATTAATTTCTGGTGGAATTGACAAATCAAAAATGTTTGAAATCAAAACTTTTCATATAAATATATAGTTAAGACATTATCAGAAAATGTTACAAAATGTGCTTTAAGTCGAACGGATGAAAACGAAACAAAACAAGTATGAGTTAAGTGTAAATGCCCTTTTTTGCACAGCTTATATGCATAGGGTATACGATTGAAATAAATATTTCAAGGCAAAAATATTTTGCCCTCGCTGTATTCTTTTTTTATTTTGTCGTTCCTTTTGTCCTTTTTATCTTATCACGCTTCCCATTTTTTCCCGTCCAGCTTTATTTTGAGCAACTGAAAGTGAGTTGATTTGAGCGTGATTTGGCCATGCTTGACTTATGCATGTTTATATGTATATGTGTTTACATTTGACTATTTGGTTGCTTACAACAGCACTTAAATGTGGGCTAAGCTCGTGGAAATTTCCTTAAGAAATCAACCAAAAATGCTGTCGCTCAGAACTGCGCTCAAAGTGTTGAATCCTGGTTATCGTATAACGTTATTTTTTGATAAACTTAATTGTTTATTGTGTTTATTGGTTATCGATTAATGAAATTGGTTATCGCTTTACGCATTTTAAAATACATTTTGATTTAAGCCGCTTTTTATTGTGGTTTTCTGCTGATATTGCCCATTGTACTCTAATGCTCTAAATCCTGCCGCCGCTTTTGCTGTAAGCTTTTGGGCATATGTCTTAAACAAGTTGCATGCATGCTTTTGACTTAGGGAGGCATATTTCAAATGCCTGACCAGAAAAGCAGAAAAATAAAAAAATAACAAAAGAACAGAGCTAATAAATATAATAAAAAATGGGCAAGCGAGGCTGCTGCGGTCGCTTTTAATTGTGACTGACTGTGGAGAGGGGGAAAAGGGCACACTACTGCTTTAGTTTTGCCAGTTCCCCCACCACCACCGAATACAAAAATAAAGCCGAATTCGTTGCCATTTTTGTATGCTTTCTGTGCTGTGCGGTCGAAGCATAAAACATGATTATGAACGCCTGTCGGATGGGAGTGCGGTGGAAAAGTGGGTTTGGGAAACAAGCGCCAAACTTGTGCCTGCAATTAAAGCCGCGAAGAGTTGCGCAACACCGCACCGCATCCCCTCCCTTCTTCTCTTCACTTACATAAAATCCAGTGTACTCCGAACTCTGCACAAAAACCGCACTGAAGTTGTGTGTTAAGCGGCTTTTGGGCTGCGTATTTAAGCCGTTTATGTTGTTACGTGTAACTGCGAAATACACACGATTCATATACACACACGCGAACATACACACCAACACACACGCACACTCTGCTCGAGCTATAGTGTATATACAGTAACGGTATTTCATACCCTTATGGGCCATGGGCCGTATGTCAGCTGCAATTTGTGCCAACGCCAGGATCGTCGGATGAGGTTTACTAAAGAATAAAACAGAAGAAGGGACACAAGAAGAAAATGAAGGCAACAAACGCTAACAACGCGACACTCAAAGTAATGCCGAAAAATGATATTAAGCGGATTGCTCGACGACACAAAGAGATAAAGAGCAGGAGAGAGAGAGAGAAAGAGGAGTTACTGCCAGCGAAGTCCAGAGTCGTCTCAAATTTATGAAAAACTATGTGTTAGGGCAACAATAACAACAGCAACAACAACTCCAACTACAAAAGGCAAACACCAATAATACTTACGACCACACATACATAAATACATACAGCTAGACGAAGGAGGGGTGCGAAGGAAGCCTCAATGTTAGTCTAGGCACTACTAGCATGTATATTTATGGCAACGGGATTAAAAAGGATATTAGCCAACTGTCGCTTGTGCTCCAGTTGAACAAGTGCCAACAATAGCGATAACAGATGACTGTCGCTGCGACAGGCGACAAAAGGTGAACAAAACCATTTGGTCAATAAGCCAAGAAGCTGTGCAGATATAGATATGATATAGATAAAAATAAGGATATATACTATATAAAGAGGAACAATACTTTTACAGGAAATTATCAAGTATTCAATCCCATAACTTTCGTTTTGGTAGTTGCAGTTTAAAAATTTAAAAATTTAACTAAAAATACAATCCGAAGCCAACAGACACAGCCAGCAGAATATATTTATTTTATTATAAATATGAAAATTCTTCTAAATAGTTTCGCTTCGAATCATCACAAACATCACAATAAATTACTAAATAATTCAATGCATTCATTAAATTGCTTAATATATAATATCTGCAACATTAATTACACTGTTTTTTAACTACGTGATGGAATGCTTCAAAGTATTATTTATGCATTCATAATTTTATTTATTAAGCTGAAAATAATCATCACATATTTAATTACATTTGAACTGTACAAATATTTGTCGGAATGTGTTTTGTTCAATTTTAGCGCCTGGCAGTGCCCCACAGGGTGCAATTCACAAACACACGCACTCACCCAGACAAACACACACATGCCTGTCGGTGCCTATGTGTGCATTTCTTTATGTGTATTTACATAAATTCAGCAAGTTGGCAGCTGGGTCTCTCTTTGGCGTCTTTTTGGGCTGCCTGGCGCTTAAAGCGTTTGGCTTAATTGCTCAACAAGTTGGCATCGTGCGGCGTTTGCCAGACCCTAAAACCTAATAGAAAAACAGAAAAAAACAAAACGAATAGAAATACAATTTAGCATTCAATTTAAGCATTGCCATTCCGTGGCAGAAGAGACCACCTGCCAGGCACTGTGACACATGCGGCATACGCAGACGAAAAAACATCTAATACCATTCTGCTGTCAGCTGGAGGGGGAAAGGTGTCTGTGTACAGCAGGTATGAATTTTGTGCCATCTAGCAATCTGTGTGGATGGATCTACAATTAAAATGTTTGATACTGTCGGCTGTCGGCTGATACGTTTGCTAACACGTCTAAAGCCGTAACATTGTTCATATGCCACACTAATTGACTGGCCAAAATATCGTTTTTCGAGGCCAAAGGTCGGATCCACAAAATCAATAGTATTTGCCTTTTAGCTGCCTGCCTGCCTGCTAGATTAGGCATGCAACCCACTTTTACTTTGTGAGCTAACCTCCCCCCTCATCATCCTTTCAAAGCATCGTCGTCACCATTTGGCAACGCGCTGTGTGGCAAACAGGTCCAACGCTGTCATTAAAATTCGCGGGAGGCCTAGCAAATTTTGCGTCTTTAAGGCTAACTAACTTTGGCTTTAATACTCAAACACACACACACACACACACACAATCAGCGCACGAAAGTATGCTTCACGCACACACAAAATCTAGGGGGTTTGGGGGTAAGTTGTCAGCAGGCAGCTGAAACACGAACTCTATGATTTTTCACCACACCATAAGACAAAATGTCCCCGTCGATGAAAACGCTGGGAAATTTTGTTGAAAGTGTCCTTTTAAACGGCAGTTCCCAATTTCACTTTCACCAAGCATTCGGTTTATATATTTTTATACGTTCAGAATACTTAATGGTTGCCTTACTCACGCAGAATATTATACAGTTATACAATTTTCTGAGCAATAAAAATACTATTTTGATAGGCAAACTATTTGAATAAATTTCGTGTATCAAAATCTGAAATGATCGGAATGACCAAGTTTTCTCTTTAAAAATTGTTGTGATTGTTTTTTAAAGATATTCGAAAGTTTATTTAATGTAGTAAAACGAAAAGGTTTAAAGTTTCAATTGATTTTTGATTGCACATTTAGTTTTGTAGCAGTTAAATTTTTATTGCCTGCCTAAAATATATATGAATACCTGATTTTTTTTAATTTTTAATTTAATGCTAAAGAATGAAAACCCGATTTTTTTGCATTTCCCAGCCAAATGGTTGAAATTCTTAGGGAAATTTAGCTCACCACGCTCTGCTGCGATGCGCTTTCAACACGCCGAGATATACACAAACCCACACACACACACACACACACAGTTTGGACAGCTGTGGCATGTGCGCATGTGTGTGTGTGTGTGTGTGTGTGTGTGTGTCTGTGTCTGTGTAGCTTAGCTCGTGTGTCGTTTCCTTGTTGTGCTACTGACTCCGGCACTGACTGGGACGCTTGTCGGTTGTTGGTTGTCGGTAAATCACAACCATGGCACGGCACACGGCAATCAGTTTGTGTTTGGCTGCGCAACGCGTAACGCGTGCTTATCACACGGCCTCGCTTTCGCATTTTTAGCTCGAGCGTATTTTCTTTGTTTTTTCTCGCGTTTTCGGCGTAACTTGTCGAAATTTAGACCAAAAGAGAAACTATAAAGCAAAAACCAATTCTTCAGTCGCGACAATTTTTTGTGTGAATTGCGCGAAAAAGTGAAAGGCGACAACAGTTTCTATTTGTTTTACCATTTTGTTTTTGTTTTTTTTTTTGCAAGTGTGTGTTTGTGTTCTTTGTTGGTTGGCCGTTTAGGTATATTTAAAACAAATACAATATTAAATTGTCTGCGTGTCGCAAAGCAATTGTTGCATACATTTTGCTGCTGAGCTATTTAATTGTACGTTCATAATGTTCCGACAGCAGCTTTTGTCAGGCAGGTTGGGGAAGTGTCAGCTTAGCTGTTGCCAAGGCCAACACAATGGCAGACGCACTGGCGCCAATTCTTAGCTTGCCTCCAGACATTCAGATATATAATAACATAAATATATATGACGTGTATTCGCTGCCATCGTTCTACATATTTATTTATTTTGTTTTTTTTTTGCTGGCGTTCGAATTGAGCTACTTTTGTGTTTGCTTTTCATTTTGTTGTTGTTATTTTTTTGTGTTCTTTCTTGTTTTTGTTTTTGTCTGTTATTTTTCGTTTGCCGTCTTCATTTGCTCTAGAATTGGGTATGTTAATTTTATCGCCAAGTAATAACTTTAAGTTGTGGGAAATTGGTTAAAAATTGCTTAAAGGAATCCTTTAAACTTTAATCTGTTTTAAGAGCCACTGAAACAATTTACATTTTTTTTTTCCCTGAGATATTATTTTTAAGCTCAATTTAAAAAGAAAAAGTTTTTCTTTTGTACGTGAAAATCATTGTTTTACTCTAAATGAATTAAAGCAAACGAGAATTTTTTTGAAACTTTAAGGTTTATAATAAAATAAGCAAAATAATAATTTAACTTCATTTTCAGTAAAAAGGGTATTTCATCTTCGTCTGTCCTCGAAGTACTTTTATTTTGGAATATTTGCTTCTTTTGTTTTTCCTGTTTTTTAGAGCGCGTTTTTTGTAGCGATATTTCGGCGCAGCCAAGCAAATACACGAGCATATTTGATGAATTCATCTTCCAAAAAAATGCGTGCTTTTTTTATATATGCATATATAGTATGTGTGTATGTGCTTTTGTGGGCGTAATGAAGGTGTGCGTGTGTGTTTATATACATACTTTCCTTTAATATTTGATGAGAATTTCAAACGAAAAATAAATGAAAAGAAAAAACAAATTTGAAAAAAAAATCACAAAGATTAGCATATTTTGTGTAAGTCCGTAAAATATTGCAAAGAAAATCTTTTGCTCGAATAAATGTTGTACATATATACATATATTATAATAAAAAGCAGTTGACATCTAAAAAGTTAGAATTGCACACGTTGCAGCAGCTTTAAGCGCGTCCCATGCGTTTATGTTGCAAGTCAGGCAGCGTGTCATTAATATGCCTTTCCATGTTTGTGTTTGTGTGTGTGTGTGTGTTGTTGTTGTTTTTGTTGTGCGTGCATGCAAGGCAATTGCATGACACTGCTTGTGCTGCTGTTGCTGTTGCTGCTGCTGCCTCTTCATAGTGTCTATAAGGCTCTCCTGCCAAGCAGTCAGCCAGCCAGCCAGCAAGCATGCCGGCCAGACATATGTATATTATCTCTAGTGAATTATGGCCTGGCCATATAGATTCCAAAACGGCTTGTCCTTACAAGAACAGCAACTGCTGGCCAATGTCTGCCCCCCACACTCACACATGCTAAACAGGCACCTTGTTTTACACACAAAAAAAAAAAGGATGTTGACTTGGGCATTTTTATTAAAACAAGCTTCTAACCTTAATGTTATTTAAACTTTAGCTACAGAATATTTTTATTGCTCATTTGAAATAAAGGAAATATTAAATTCACGACTTCAGTCAAAATAAAACAAAAGCATTTCTGACTTACTTATCTTGTTACATAGTTACAAGTTTTTTTGTCTGTGTAATGTGTATATGCCTTCAAACTGTCTCCTTTTGGTCAGTGTTCATGTGTGCGTGTGTGTATCATCATCGTGCATTGTGGCATACATTGTTAAATGGACGATACAAAACTTCAACTCTCTCATACACAGCACCAAAAGCAACAACAACAACAAAAACAACAGAAACAAACAGCTCGATTGGGGCATGGAGCGACATGTCGTACTGCTGCCTGCCAAACATGTCGCCTGGCACTTTGGTGTCCACCACTATTCTCCACTGTCTGCTGCCTGCCTGCCTGCTGCTCCTGTGTCGAATTACTCGACTCGACTCTTGCTGTGCTATGCTGTGCAACTTGAAATTAGATCTCGATATATACTATGGCCAACACCCCATCAACTACGCAACAAGCAGTGCACCCGTCGGTTCGGGGAATTTTAAATCAGGCCAGCTTATAAATGCTTCTTCGTTCCATTAATTGGCAGCAGCGATGCAGCGATTTATCCATATTTCATATTCCATATTCAAACTCGTAACAACCAAGCACCCACCGAACTGTTTTCTGCTTCAGTCAGACAGCTGCTCTTCACTTGACGTCAATCCTTTGCTAATTTATTGATGCCAGGAAGAGCAGCAGCAGTAGATGCAGCAAAAGCAGCAGCAGCAGCAGCGACAACAACGCCAACAGTCAATGGCTAATGCTGGAAATTGAGTTATTTATGTTTCAGAATTGATTGCTGTTTGTTGTAAATTGCCTGCCCCACAACGACTCCTACAACAGCACCTACTCTGACTTCTATGTCTGGTCAAGCAAGTCAAGCGTGTGGTAGCATGGTAAATAACAAACACAGCAACAACAACAGCAGCAACATATTCGTTGCCCGTTTGTTTGCATATTTTGTGACATTTGCGCTGCAAAGTATGCTATGATATTTTTTCATTATAGCAAACCTACAGCATAGCTTGCGTATACTTTTTTCCTGATGTTATTGGTTTTTCAAAGTATTCTTTTGTGCAATTTGTTTTCATAGTAGTTGATTGGAAATGCTTACAACATTCCTATAAGAAAATACAGACGTGACTGGTTATAAAAACAGACCGACATAGCTAACTTCCCACATCAAAGGTAATACACATTAAAGATTGTAAGTTCACATATTCATGCCGACGAAAGCATACAGATTATTGGTGGTAAATAATATAGGTTGCCCCAACGATATAGATTGTCTGCGGCAGGCCAAAAATCTACCAAACCAATACAAGCTGCTAGCAAAAGATTAATTCAACTTCAATTATTCATTTATTTTGCGTATACTTATTATATACTAGCGTTTTTTTTTTGGTCCATAAAAAAAATATATATTTATATATATATATTGCTGCAAGCTGATTTATTGAATATGTAGTCACGGCTTAGCATTATTGAGGGAGAAATTGCAAATTGCATTGTTTAAGTATTTATTTATGGCATTTTTTATGTTTGTTGTCTACTTTATTGCGTTTGTCGTTTCGATTTGCGCCCATCAAATGGCAGATGACAACAATCAGTTTTCAGTTTCAGTTACTGTAGTGCATTTGTGGTTAACAACAGAACCCCAAACTCTTACATCCTGCCCTGAATATGCCACAGCTATGTTGTGCAGCTGGGTTCCCCGGGTAACCATTAATCATGTGGGTGACGCCTAAAAGTATGTAGCAACTGCTGCGGCATGCAGCATGCAATTAAAAAGCAAACAAACGCAACAGCAAACATAAATTTGCAGCCCCAGACAGACAGGAAAGGACAGGACAGGGCACGTAGAGCGAGGGGAAGCAACAGCATTCAAGCATGCAGCAAAATTCTTTGCCACACACAGACAAACAGTTTTGTAGTCAAATTAAGCGTTGCTTTATTTTAGGCCCAAAATGTTTAATAAGCAATAACGAAAATAAACCAAAAACAACAACGAAATGCAGCCTTAAACAGTAGTTGCAACGCCTAAGTGCGGCAGCCAGTGTAACCAGAGCTTGAGAGCGAGCGAGAGAGAGACAGAAATTCTTAGAAATAAAAACAAACACGCGCGATCTCAAAGTGGAGCCCCATATGGAAGTCTCGGGCACAACTCTGATGCTGGTGGATGCATCACCAACGGAGAAGCATCTCTCGCATCCACATCCGCATCCACATCCGCATACGCATAATAGCCATCAGCGACATTCAAGCGTCCAAACATTGAGTGAGTTGAGTGGCGCCACACAAGCTATTGAGATGTGTGGCACGTCTGTTGCTGCTGCAACTAGTACTGTTAGCAATGCCGTCTCCAGCTCAAATGCAATCTTAACAGAAACAGCAGCAGCAGCTGGCGCCTCGAACAGCTCGTCGGGCAACAGTTCGCCAGCGAAGGCCTATATGCAACATCATCATTTGCATCATACGCATTCGCATGCGTTGCATCATCATCATCATTCGCTGCAATTGCACCATACAGCGCCCCCATCGCCTCTTGCAACGGTGCGTCATCAGCAACACCAGCTGCAACAACAACAACTACAACAACAGCAACAATCTCTATCGGGGGCCTCGCCACCCCCTGGAGCTTGTCTGGCCGTTTGCTGCAGTTCTTCTGCTGCCTCGTCGCATCATCATCTGACCATGGGACATGTGCCACATATGGCAGCACATCATCAGCTCTATCCTCTAATGGCTGCCGCCCAGCTGGGCTATGCGAGCTCCAGTGGGCCCAGTTCACTGGTCAACTCACCAGCATTGGGCAGACGCAAGCGTTACACAAGCACCTCGTCTAATTGCTCCAGTCAGTTTAACAACAACTATGCCGGACTCGATGTCGACTCGCTTGATGACATGCTGCGAAAGGTAAGCACTAAGACACTCTTTCAGACACTCAAACCCTTTATGAGAATGTTAACAATTGTTCTTAAAGTGTAAATTGCATATCGACGTGAGGGTATGAATTGTTTCAATGAAAAGTTGATAAAAGTGATTATTTACGTAATTGAAAAAAATCAAAAAAATCCATTTATATTTGTTTGTTACATTATAATTGTACATCCGCATTCCGAGAGCTCTGAATAACAAATATTCTGTTCATATGTCCCCATAAAATTTATAGAGCTCAAACAGAGAGAAAGTGGTTTTTGTATGCATTGATATGTATTCCTGAGTTCAGATAATCATAATCTTGGAATGTCAAAGAACTGATGATTCTTGTGTAAAGCCAAGAAATATTGTTCAAAGGTTAGAATGCTTCCGTTGCAGTTTAAAGCCTATATCATCTTACACATTGAACGACATTGTCATTGAATCAGCAGTTTTAAAAACTACTTACTTGCCATACCTACACCTCAACATATTAACCATAAGCTTGCATACTCAACCTTTTGAAATACATACGAACAAGTATTATGTTCATATTTGAGGGCAATGCCATTGCACCTAGCGTCACAATAGAGAAATGGAGAACACATCTCTTTCTCTATTTCGCTGTAGTATTTTATTCAGTGCTGCATCGTCTATTTTTCGTCTTTTTGGGCCTGTCTGGGCCGTCTGCTGTCTGTCTGACGGTCCATGCCCTAGCCATAAATCTCAAGGCTAGTCCGGTGGCACAGCGTGTGGCACGGCTGTTGCAGCAAGACGAGCAGTGTGCACCCCAAAAATAAAAAATAAATATATACTACATATATACACATGTATACTATATGCAACGCTTTTTACGTGTTGAACATTTTAAAAACGCGGAGGCGACCCATAAATAATAAGCGACAAGTTTTTTAATTTTTTTCTATGAATGAGAATTTTTTCTTTTTGGTTTTTGTGGCCCGGCAGCATGCAAACAATTTAAATATGTAATGCGCCCCCTGAACGAATGCCTAATGACTTAACGGTGGGAGTGGGGGTGGGGGAGGGTGGATTGGTGCAACAATGCTGCTGACCAGGCTGGCAATGCGGGCAACGCAGTCAGCGTTACTGCTTTGAGGTTATGTGTGCACATATTTGCATTACGTATACGTATATGTATACGTATAAGCGACATATAGTTTACGTATCGTTACGGCTTTTTGGGCCGCTTGCATTTTATTAGCGATAATGAACTCCACGTGCGCCAGTGCGAAACGATGTGAAACTAAACGAAACCGTTGCATGGCTTGTGGCGTTGTGCCCTTTAACTCCGACATCGACATCCACCGGATATACCCTGTACTTTTTGAAATAGACTTAACACAGCAATGAAAACATTATTTACTCTATGAAGAATTCAAGCGCAAAAGGATTTATACTTAATAGTTTGGGAAAGAGAATAAGCAACCTTTTTTGGAATTTCTTATTGAAGCCAATCTATTAACTGTTTAGTTAGGGTATCTACCCGGGTAGCACTCTCTCCTCAGAAAAACCTCTAAATAGTTTCTATTGTGCAATGTCGCATTGCCACAGGTTTCACATACGTGAATGTTGGTATCGGTATTTTGGTATTAGTATTGGTATATTGGTGTTGCCAGCCAGCACTTTTAGCTGCTTCTGCATTGCATTTGTGGCGGCCATAATGGGTTTGCTGGGTTGCGGACCTGCGGATTGTGGCGCGACTGTTGCTACTGCAATTTGCTATTTGCCATTTGCCGTTTGCCGCTTGCGATTGCAATTTTGTTGTTTGGCATACTTTTAAGCCAGGCGCGTGCATAATAGCAATTTGAATAATGTGCCAAAATATGCAGAAATTTTCATTGTTTGCAACAGTACGTTGCGCACCCTTACTTACACCTTCCTTCGCACTCTCATTGCCTCTGCTGTAAACTGGAACACTTGGTGGCAATCAAAATTTGCCACGATTCGCTTTGACGTTTGTCATGAACACACACAGCCTGGAGATTAGATAGACTTGAAGCAACAAAAAAAAAAAAAAAAAAAACTTTTATGGCAATAAACGAATGACGAGGTCAAAGGCAAAACGCCAATAGACACGGATAAGGACAAAGAGAGTGTGAGAGAGTAGGAATGGGACATGGAACCAAAATCGAACTAAAGGTCCAACAACAACAAGTCGAAAGTTGTTATCGAGATGCGGTGCTGAAGTTTGAAGCATTTTTCGTATCACATTCAACAAAAGTTTGTGGCTTGAAGTGTTTGCCGCCCCGAAAAGAAACCAATCCGAAACTATGACATTACTTGCAGCTGTAACAATGGGCTATAACAAATACGTCATTTGCGTTTTATTAAGCAAACTGCTTAGCATGCGCACAGTGTGGCCAGCTGCGGTTTCAAGTGAGTTTCCCATAAACTTAAAATGCACTCAAATCGCTGACTATATTGACGATTTTATATGAGTAGTGTATAAGGCTAGTTTCCAGCAAACAGTGCAACCTTTGAAAGCCAGTTTTAATTGGGTTAAGAACTGTAATAAACGGCCCTAAGCATAATTATGACTATGAAACTTGTGCATGAATATTTAATGTGCTTGCAGAAAAGAAACATTTGAATCGAATCAACAAAATCTATAAGGTGAATCTCCACTTTGTTTTGCATTATTTTCGGTTTTATAAGCCCCATCAATGTCATTTTTATTGCTGTAAAAGCGCAGACCAGCAGAAAAAAAAAATGAGCGTAGCATAATTACTATACCTACTATATATATGCGTAGTATGTTCTGAAGATATAAAAAGGGGACAAGCCCTTGTTACTTGCATGAGGCTTGTCATTTGGCATTGGGTTAAATATATGCATATGCCCTAGTTGCTCGTTAGACACCATGAAATGCCTTCGTTCGGGGAACTGTGGCAGCCAACAAATGAGTAGCAGTGGCAGCCCGCATGGCGCCACAATTGCTACACAATACAACACATCTCAAGCAAACACACAGAAACAAACAAACAACAACACATGCATTCATACACAAGCACACACACCTTCAACACCTCCATTGTGAAATAATGTTTTTATAAGCCACCTTTATGTAATGACAATGGGGAATCATTAAATGTTTATTTGCGCTTTTTTTGCAATACCCTGTAACATATTCGATGGCTTAATAACGGGTATAAAAAACTTACTTAATAACATCGATATGACGAACTTCCGATGGTCGAAGATTTTTATGAAACGAATTCATTTCCAGATCCTTGGAGTTTGGTTCAGTTAAAAAATTATTGTATATTCTCTTTTTTGTTTAACAAGGTTTTATCTTGTCCCCTTGAAATTCGCTGTATCAAAGATCGATTGCATTTATTTTCTTATACATTTTTTAAGGATTTGCCTGATCAAAATTTATATCAACGTGCTTTTGCCTATAGAAATTATCAGAAAAAGTTGTGCATTGAAATTTCATTTGCAATGTATAATCAAATATAAAACTTTTATAAGAAAAAAACATTTAAATTTATTTTTTTTTGTCAATAGGGTATAAGGTAGTTAGTTTATTACTCTGTCTAGGTTTTATTGCTTATCGTTTGGTTGTGTGTTGTATGAGCAACGGTTTTAATACCCTTGTTGCGATGTGTCAAGCCCATTAAAGGACATATCTCCCTCAAACCTTATACATATGTATGTACATATTTGTACTCTTGATTAATATCAACAGCCTAGTTTGTCGGTTCACTTATGGTATTTACTAGACCTTAGCGTGACTTGTACTGTTAATTGGTTTTTCTTGTCACTCACTCTTTCACATGTTCGTCTAATAGCTATTCGCTATTTTCAGTCCACGTAAATACAATATTGTAATTATGAGCTGCGCATTTCCCTTTAGCTCTCATTCTTTTTCTTGGCAAGCTTTAAAGTCAGCTGACGCTGATACGAATTGGGAATCATTCTCATTTCAGATATCGTGTAAAGGGACCCGCGTGTAAGTACTTTTGAAAAGAGAGATGAGAGTCGAGAGGATGGGGTAGCTGATACACGCAGCTAATTTTGAGACGCCACGCATTTATCTTGCGCCACATGTTGGCAATTCAGGCAGCAAACACACACACGCACATGGATGCTTCAACCCTTCACAATAGATTTCCTTAAGCGCTACTTCTCGAAATAAGCCAAAAGGAAAAGAGAAAACAACACAAAAATAGAAAAATAAAACAAACACACTCACAAAGCGTCATAAAAATAAGAAAAACTAAACGCGGCAGCACAACTAGTCCCAGAGTAAAACAACAAAACACAAGAAAGACAGTTTTAGACAAAAAATTAAAATCGCCGAAAAGGTAATACCCTGCTATGTATTAGCAAAGTATTCCAGCATACGCTTTAATTGCGAAAAGCTTAGCAAGTAATTAAGCAAGTGAAAATAAATAAGTTTTGCTTATCGAAGTCGATTTTAATCGATATTAAAAATTACTGCCTTTGCGAGTTTGGAACTTGAAGTTATCCTAATAATATTTTGCATTCTTCTGCCTTCTGCCTCTAATACCCTTTTTAAACATTTTCTTATGTTATAAAAAAGGGTTACCGCTCAACCACTCTACCGCTTCATCCCGCCTTACCCCCGTACCGATCCCTGTAGCTATGTGCGTGTCCATCAAGGGATTTCCCTTCAATTAGGATTAATACTCAAGATACCGAAAAAACAGCAAGCAACAAAATTGAAGGAAAAATCAAGAAAATAGAACAACGAGTGTTGCGTTCGCTTAACTAGGGTAATGCCCTCAATATGTACACACACATACGTATACTTATGCATGTCCAGTTTTCCAAAACCAAATAAAAGGAGAAGACCCTAAAATCACCTAGCTACCCAAAAAGCCGAGAGACGAGCTCAGCCCTTAAAACGGTGCACAATTGAGGCATTATTAGTAAAGTTGTTTTACATACATATCGAAGGACCAGAGGAGCTGGGAAGCATTAGGCTCGACTTTCAAATGCCCTGCCCGATTGGCAAAAAAAGATAGACAATGAAAGCTTAAAAAAGACATACATTTATTTTGAAGCAAATCTCAAATAAAATAATAAAAATAAGATAAACATCTGCTGTTAGTTTCCGCATGGCCTTGCAGGGTATCCCATATGCATTGTCCAGCCCGGTTAGAGAGTTAACCTTTTTCGGATTTTTTTTGTTGTTTTTTGTATCTTGATACGGACTTTGACGAGGGACCGCTATACTTCGGTTTGCTTTGCTTTAACTTTTAGTCTTTGTATTTTTTGGTTCAAATTGCTTAAAAGTACAATTTATCACAATTGGCAATTGGATGCTATTGTGTTTGTGTTTTTGTTTCTCTTTTTCTTTTAAGCTGACTGGCAACAACTTGACCAAGTTTTCAACTAGATCTGCATGTGGGAAAAGGCCTCACAACCGCTTCTTCTTTTCCTGATTACAGTGTCAAAATGAGTTTTCTCACATTGGACACAGCTTTGCTTTTTTATTGAACACAACAATTGCAATGTTCTTATCATTCTGCCTTTGAACCGATTTCAAGACCAACTTTGGACTGGATAGTTTCGTTCGTTTCATTGTGCGTTAGATTTATTTATGTTAAGTTTTTAACAATACATATATCTATAATTGGCCAAAAATATGAATTGAAATTTGGAGAACATTTCAGCATACAAAGTTTGTAAAATAAACAAAAGCTTATAAATTGTGGTCTTAAATGGTAAAGTCTTGGATTGAAATTTATGTTTTTTGACTTCGTTATAACTTTTTGGCAAGTAATAAAAAAAGTCTTCTTATATTATTGAAAGTTGTATATTACCAATTTATTGATAAACAGTTTATGTTGTGTGGTTTTCAAGCAAAATCACTTTGCGCAGCTAAACACACTCAGCGCACTCAAATATGCAAATTTAATATGATTTTAATTTGGGCCAACAACAATTGCAGCACACACAGACACTGTGGTGGGGAGGGGAGAAGGACACTTTTATCATTTTATGTAGCTGCAGTCATCATCATCCTCATTGTCAGCATCCAAACTATTGGGCGGAGAGGGGGCCCAAAAAAAAAAAGAAAGAAAGAAGGAAAAATATATGAAAATGGAAATCTCGTTGCATGGCTTTTCGGTTCGCTTCTTTTCTTTAGCATACTTTTGTGCGCGTCTGCATTCAAATTCCCAGATACCAGTCGCCATATCCCAGGACCCAGTTACTGATTCAGGTTGGCCTTTTGTGTGTGTGTGTGTGTTTGTTCGCATGTGTGTTCACGTGTAGATTTTATTAAACATATGAATTCATTATGCAAATGCGACAACATCAACCGACAACGAACCAGCGAACGAATGAAAATTGTATGAAAATCGCCTTTTGTTGCCTGCTGCTCCATTTCCACATAACACAACCCTCCGCATCCCTTGGGCCACCGTGTTAGTAGTTTGAGCAACGTGGGGTTAATGGGTTATGCGCTGTGATTTTCAAAGAGCCAGAAAAATGGAGAGAGAGGGCGAGGGGAATGCTTGCACAAAGTCTTTTGTTGATTTTTATGTAAAGCGCAAATTGATTTGCCATTGGGAGCACTAGCAGCAGCAACAGCCAAGGGGCAAGCAACAGGAAGCAGCCATAAGAAATTATTAAAATTTTCCATGCAACAAAAGGTGCGGATGCCGCGGCTGTAGCTACTGCGGCTTTTATTTAACGACTATTGTTGTGTTTTGTTGCTGCTTCGTGTTGCATAATTGAATTCCAATTGTGTCCATGGTGTGTTGGCTGCACTCGAGTTACAATTATAGCACAGCAGGTGGGCGCTGAAGCGGTTGAAGCAGTGTGGCACGTATGGCATGAATTTCTGTGTCTTGAGCAGCACAAATCAAATTTTCCACTCAACAACCGTCCGTCTTCAATCTTGTTTGTCATGTTGTGTTGTTGTTGTTGTTCACACACAATTAACACTCAAACAGAGCCTTAACGAGGAGAAGGCTGCTCATATTGATGTGTGGGAGGAGGAAGGAGATGGACGTTGTATGTGCTACACATACCAT
Source organism: Scaptomyza graminum (assembly GCA_018901835.1). Classification (NCBI taxonomy): domain Eukaryota; kingdom Metazoa; phylum Arthropoda; class Insecta; order Diptera; family Drosophilidae; genus Scaptomyza; species Scaptomyza graminum. The sequence goes on along the minus strand of JAEIFL010000001.1, from coordinate 11,479,707 downwards.
ATGCCACGTCCTTTCCACCTACACACACATGCGCACATGTATGTATTCACGGAGAATAACATGCCACTTAATTTCATTTCTTTTCATTTTGGCAACAATGAGTCGCACATTGGTGTAAATTTTGCGCACAGTTGTGAATTTTATTAATATAAAAATGTGATTGATAAATATTTGCTACTATTAGAAATGAACCTAAAGCACTGTTTAATTAAATATACAAATATGTATTGTGTTTTCTGAATATTTAAATACATGTAGATCTATACTTATTGACAATTTGTTCAGAACTTAACACAAAAACTTTTCTTTGCGTTTAACTTACATTTAATTGAACTGAAAACCATGTTCTGTGTTTTAGCCCACTGTGCAGCAACTGATTGTTGCCGCAGCTATTTTCATTGTTGTTGTTTTCGTTTGTCATAAAGCGGCATGAATGTAATCAAGGCGGCTATTATTCTTAGATTTGAGGCGCAAATGAAAACGCCGGGCAAAAGGCGACGAAAACAGCAGCAGCCTACAATCAACAGCCAAAGACAGCAATCTTTCTCCGTTCATCTCCCTGCGCAACAAAATGGTCTGATTGTTCTTGGCTGGCGTGGCGTAGTTGGGGTTCAATACAAAACAATGGTCATGTGCGTGAGTGTGTGTGTGTACGTGTGTGTGAGTGTGTGTAAATGTGTCTGCCGCAGCAGCAGCAAAAAAGCAAACGATGTGTCGCACACAAAAGCCTTATTGTTTGAGTTGGCGGCCAAAGCAGCTGCGTGTTTTTTTGTTTTTACAGAAAGTAATGTAAATATGATGATGGCAAGGTGGTGGGGCAGGTGGTTGTGGCGCAGGACATGCAAGTGTTGCGGCTCATGAGCTCAAACATGTATGTTTTTTTAAGTAACTTTGCACAATATTCAGTAAAAAAAAAGCGATAATGTCTTGTCTTTGTGTGTATAACTAGAAAGTATGAACTATTGAACCCATTGATTTAAGATATATTCGCTGAATTTTTCCTTTTTCCCAAATAAATGAAGTTGTTTGAGGCGCACTGCCTAGCTAAGAGTCATTTAAGTCTGCAATCAGTATGCACTTTGAATCAATTAATCAATTTACGCTCTCTCAGACTGCAATCAGCCGCATAAAGGCAACTCACAGTTGGGGACGGCAGCTTCATCAGATATTCGGGTTCAATTAGTTTCATAATGAAAGTGCATCATGGCTTTAAATTGATAATGACAGCCAAATGGCCAGCACACCAATAGTGTCAAGCAGCAGCAGTTTGTGTGCCCAATTTCTTGTGTCTTTTTGTAAAAGAGCTCCAATGTCTGCTCTCTATATGTGTGTTTGTGCTGCAGATCCGGTTCCGGTTATGGTCGACTTTTTGGTCAACTGTTTCGAACAGAGTCGCCTCGTCCCACGTTGCCAAACATTGCGCATTGTGATTTTTTGAGGGTGGCAACATTGTTGCTGTTGTCAACTTTGACTGCAGCTTTGCCTGCCATTTTTGTCTTTTGCCAATGCCACAAAAGCCACTCGAAATATGTATGCTGCAATTGCAGCGAATTTATCGGTGTGTGTGTGTGTGGGCGAGAGCAAACAGAATTATTGAAGCGCGACGTAAAAAAAAAGCCAAAAAAAAGAAGCATCATTGAATTGCTAGCCATATGAACAGCATCAGTTCTTTTCAATCCTCTTCAAATTGCAGCAGCAGCAACATCATCTCCCTTGACCACCCGCTTCACTTAGCGCAATGCACGCTGCACTTGCAGTCGCCCAGTTGCCATTGTGCGAGGTTGTGGCTCAGTATGTGATGGGTCAGTGTAAAAGAATCAAATTACAGCAGCGCATGGCACAAGACTTGCCTGACGTGATGTGTGCGTCGATATGTCCATAAATGTCATGTTGTATTGAATGCTTAACTGCGAGCACTCCACTAAATATTTCAACTATGCCATTAAAGCTGAAATCTACACGGTCAAACCTTTGTTGCTTTTGATGTGAAGTGATTGAAAATCACGTTTAATGGCAAAGTGAGAAGAGCACATTGTTGAACTGCAGATTGCAGTTGATAATGTATTTTAGACTAGTTGATGTTAAGACATTTGAAAGACATTATGTTGAAAGGTTTGAAACTGCTTTGAAGAAGCTTACAAATGTTTGATGTTGTGAAAGGTTATTTATTAAAATTATGAGCTTAATGGAATGACATATGAATAAAAATATTTTGAGAAAAAACATAAAAGGCATTCGTTTTCGACCTTATGCCAAAGCAGAGAAAGAGAAAGAGTCTATCACTTTAAAAGAGCAGTTTACTAAGAATATTATTATGTACTACCTCACCACAGAAACCCCCCTCCTCCCATTCCATCACACATTGATTAACTTCCACCACTTGAGTTGGAAGCTATTTTGTCATTCTTGTGGAGCCCGTTTGGCTTTTTGTCAACAGCCGCAGATTTTTCGCTTGTTGTCGACCAATTTTAGTGCCTCAAAATTTTTGACTGCTCAAGCAGCAAATCATATTGCTTTATAGCGCACTCTTTCCCCCCCCCCTCTCTTTCTCTCTCCCTGACTTTCTCATATTCGCTGCCTCTGTTTTGGTCTTGCACTTGCAGTGACTTCAGTCACAGCTGAAACTTTGTCAACAATGTTGAATAATTAAAATGCTCCCCCGACAACAAGTCTGTGCAAAGACTAGAGCAACTTGGGCCCAGCTTCAGCATCAAGCTTTCAGCTTACAACCTCTCAGCAAGTTTGCTTCCAGGTTTGCGAGTTTGCCCGTTTTGCGCTAGCTTCCCGCTGTTGCTTGCGCTTGCATTCTGTTGTTGTGCCAGCGACTTGACAATTTATGGGGGGTTAAAGCCAAGACCGAGGGTACAGCGACTCGAAGGGGGAGAATCAAACTTGTGTCTTGGCGGGCCTGCTTGTCATTGTAGGCTGTCAGGCAGGTAGACAGGTTGGCTGGCAGCAAAGCTCATCAGCAATTCTCAATTGCTATTATAATATATAAATTTTTTTCTCCTTTCTTTGCTTTTCGTTGTGCTCGTCGGTTTGGTAAACACCTGATACAATGGCAACTGAAGTTGGGGGCATGCCTCTTTCTCTTTTCTCTGTGTGTGGCAAGTTTTGCTTAATGCGCAGTCCCCATGCAATGGCCCCAAGTTTGTCAGGCTAAAAATTCATCAACTTTGTTGCATAATATTTCAATAAAGCCGACAGGCAGAACGAGACAGCGATTGCCTGCTGCCATCATCAAATTAAAGCATGCCACTCACTCCCCAACCGCTTTAGCTTGTTGCGGCCCAACAATAGTGCACCAGGGAGTGTTTTAGCTTTTGTGTGCAAAAACTTTTATATTGCAATGACTAGCTTCTATGCAGGGCATAAAGGGAAAGGGCAAAGGGCAGAGTGGCAAGTTTTCCCAGCGGGCGGCAGAACGGTTCTAAAATGCGAGACGCCAGTCAAATTAGTTGCCTGCATAATGACAACTTGTCCTACATCATTGGCCTAATAGAATTTTCCATCTGGCTGCCTAAGACAAAGGCACAACCTTGCCTGTATAATTGGGCACACTGCTCCCAAAAGAAGTCAGTGATTTTGGTTTGTTTAAGTAACAATCAGTGCAGCTGATAAATACCCTGTAATATTACAGTACAACCTCTCCATTTATGTTCTCAATAATTTGAAAAGTAAGTTTTTGAAATAAAAAATATTATTTACTCAAAAAAAAAGGAAAGATTACGGCAAGGTTTGCTGGGCTAGCGTATATCCACTACCTGCTTGATTTGCTTGTTTATGTGCGTATACTTGACAGGTTGCCAGTTAAACGTATACTTGATAGACTTGCAGCTATCTTTCATTAATCCCCTTCTCTTTCATCTTGTTTGTCTGTGCGCCGTGCAGGTTTTGTTTAATTTTGTATAACTCTAATCGAATTAAACTTAGTTAACTAGCATGTATATGTGTGTGTGTGTGTGTATAACTGTAAGCCAGTCGACATTGTGACTTTCACCCGGCCGCTACAAAAAGTCGACGAAAGCAGATTCAGAATCGTAATTATTACCACTTACGGCTAAATACTTAACTTTCAAGCGCACCAACATCTGCTCATATGTATCTGTGTGTGTGTGTGTGTTTGTATGTGTATACTGGCCGCAGAAAGTTTTTGCGAACCACAAAAATTTCCGTATCATGCAACCGCAACAACAGCAACAAAAACTGCACCAACATTGAAAAGTTTTAGCCGAAAATAAAAATAAAAAAAAACCATCCAAATGGCCAGAGTTGAGTTTTTCAAGGGATAAACTTTTTGCTTTAATACTTTCGCTGTGGTTGCGCCGGGTTGTTGTTGTTGTTCTGCTTCTTCTACTTGTTTGGTGGCTTCTTTTGGGTTAGTTTGCCACGCCGCCCACATATTTTTTGTTTTTTGTTTTCAGGGGGTTGTGGGGTGGAGTGGACATTAAATGAATGCTTCCACCTTTAGACAAGGCATAAATCTTTGTTATGCCTTTAGGATTTTTCTTTTTTCTAGCCAACAAAATCACAGCGGCAGCCTTTTTCCGGCCTCGGTAATTATTTTGGGCATTTCGCTTCTTGTTGTTTGTTTGTTTGTTTCCTTTGTCTCCGTCGTCTTTTTGGATTTTTAGCTTATGATTTTGTGCATTTTATATTTCAGTTTTAATTAATGCTACCCAATGCTACCAACTGGCGCTTAGCTACTATCTGCACAAGCCTTCAATTAACATGACATTCTAATGAGTTTTAATAGCTTTATGGCATTTGTTGCATGCAACCATTAATTATTTCCACAAAAGCTGACTTTTCCTTTCAGCTAAAGATTCAAAACTTTCTACACATTGTATTTGATTGCAAAGTTTGAATATAAACAAAAAGTAATTTACTTTGAAGCAAAAGTCTTAAATCACAAACTTTTAATCCTGAAAATTTCAACAAAATTCCAAAATGCTCCCAACTAAACTCAGCTTAAACAAAAGCTGTTCATCAATCAATCAACTTGTCAGTTTTTAAATAGGCCATAAACTATGTAAATGCTTCCTGGAATTTACAGCTAGTAAAAGTTCTCTCCCTCTCCCCTTTTTATGGTAGTTTGAATCACGCAATGGTAGCTTGAAGTTTTTTACAATTGAACCATTCCGCATTGGGCTTAAGCCATTACAAACTCGCTGCTAGAGCGGTTAAACGTTTCAATTTCCGTTTCCGTTTCACCATTTCCGTTTGCCTGCCGCCATTAATAAGCCTTTGATTGCCTTGAAAGATTTATGTATCCCCCCTTGATTAAACAAAACACAGCTGCATGCTTGTCAATTTGCGTTATAGAAACGCGTTGCGGTAAATGCGATAACAAGAGAGAAAATAAATAAATACTGGCAGCAACTGCAAGAACAACAACAAACGAACAGCTAACGGACACTTACACAGGCACAAAGGCACACGCACGCAGACACTCGTAAAACATAGCTCATACTCACACACACGCACACAATTTGCCGCTTGACATTGCATTATTTATCGATAACAATTAGCAGTGATGCATGAAATGCGATAACATTAATAAGCCCCGGCTCGGGGCGCAAAACAATAGAGCAATCCTCACTGCACACACTAGCTCCTAGCTCCCAAAACCCACGTCCACGTCCTATCGCTGCCAACGCTTTTGGTGCCTTGTGGTTTTCGGTTATGCATATAAAGCATGTGCTGTTTGTTCTCTGTCCTTTGGCCTTATGAGCGCGCAACTTCGATGCCTGCCTGACTTGGCAACTTGATTACCAGGATTTTGGCAATAATAATAATAATAATTATAGCTAACATTCAAAGCGCACTGGCTTGGATTTGTGTGCGTGTGTGTGCCTGTGTGCGTGTGTCTGTTTGTCATAGATATTTTCATTGTTTGTGCGAATGAATTTTGTTTCGCTCATAATTCATAAAGCAATATTCGCAGCTAAGCCAATTTAATTAAATAAATAATTTAACGGCTTGAAGGCTAATAATTAATTGTAGTTCCATACGAAAGGAAATATCAGTTTGTTTCGAAATCGAAATCTCAAATCGATAAAAAACGATACTCTTATTTTAGGACTCAAGAATTTTTGAATAAATAAAAAGAGCTGAAATGTTTTCTTAAATTTTAAGATTGGACTGCTGATGCTAAAGTCAACTTGAAGAAAGATATGAGAATTTGAATTTTATCATTTGTATCAATTCGCAAATTTTGGATACTTTCACTATTTGTTCAGGGTTGATTCGATTGAATTTTGTATAACTTTCGATAAACTTTAACATACATCGCTCTCAGCCAACCAGTTATTACTTTTTCTTTTTGGGCTACACGATACAAGCCATTGATGTTTAAGCGATTTCTTTGCTCAAATTACTAATTCTCGCTGGATTGTTGGGGACATTTGGAAAGTGTGCGCTGCGCAGGAACAGCTCGCGAAGAGACTCACAGTGGAATGACACAAATACGCGACGACAGATGCCACTTACTGAAAGCAGGAAGGGGTGGATGGGTTACGTGTGGAAATAAGGGTTAGGGGTGCGCGCGTTGTACAGTGCCTAGCCCAAGTTGGCAGCCATGTCAACACTTATCTTTATGAGTTTCCGCTTTCTGTAAAGTCATTGACATGTATTCCTCTTGCTGACTGCCGCTGCATACTTACAGGCGCGCCGCCGCGATGCCAAAAATAAACGCACAACTGCCGAGGCGAGGTGTGCAAACAGAACGGGATAAACATAGCGCGAGGAGAGAGCGAAGAAGAAAGAACAAGGGGCAGTGAGAGTGGTACTCGGATAGGGAGTGTAAGTTTGTAAGTAAGGGAGAACAGCGAGAGACGTCAGCAGCAGTCAAGCAGCTCGTAATATTCGCACGTGTTTATTTGCTGGTTGTGTATACGCTCTGTATGTTCATATAAATATGTGTACAAGTGTGTGTGTTTATGTGGGGGTGTATGTTTGTGTTCTGCCTACTTTTCGGCATCATTTGAAAATCTTACAATAAGAGTTCGCTGTATGACAGCGACTAAAGCCCTTTGCAAACATCAGCGTCATGAAGCTTCACCAGATGGATGTAGGCGGCGCCTAACGGAACTAAGCTTGCTTTTGCCATCGTTTGTGACATTGAGTTAAGTTTTTGAAATCCCTGGTGTGCCCTCAGGCGTTTAGTATTATAAAAAAACATTTCCCAACAGCATTTATAAGCGGAAAACTGATTAAATTTGTTTTAAATATCTGGGAAAAAAAAAATCTAAATGGTTCTTAGCTGTTATTCCCTGCTTAAAAACACTTGATCTTATAGTTTTTCCATGGAAAGACAATTATAAACATACATTAACAAACTATAAACACGCTTACTCACACATTCATAAAGAAGCAAGAATAAAATAGTTCGCAAAAACTTTTGCAGCCGGCAGCTTTAAAATAAAAAAGGGCAACAGCTTGAACAGCGCTCACGCTTTTCACTTTTATTATCCTTTATGTGCGATTTCACACCTTCAATTGCACACACATACACATATATTATGACAGAGGGAGAGACAGAGTGAGATAGAGGGGATGGTGAGGTGTAAGACAGAAAATAAGATGCCACACGTAGCTGCAAATCAAAATCTTGAATTTATTCCACATACGAAGCGCATGAATTTCAAATTACTGTGGGAACAACGCACACACACACAAACACACACACACAGCACAAACACACACAACACATCAGTTCAGGAACAAGAACCATAACCCGATACCGGTTCCAGTGTAGGAGGTATTTCTTCTACTTGTCCATTCTCATGTTGCTGTTGTTGTGGAGAGGAGGGCGTGTTACGTAGATTGTCCAAAAGCCTGCACAAAGACGTGTGAACACTGACCCCACACGCACGCAGGCACCTTCTCTTTAAGTCGACTGTCTCAGTCTCCCTCTCTCTCCCTCCGTCTCTCTCTCCCTCTATCTTTCTCTTTAGTGGCATTCTCATGTTTATTTCCATTTCCATTGCGATTCACACTGCTTGACTGGCAGGCGAAACGTGTGCAACACGTTAGATTTGCCTTACACACACACACACACACACACACACACACACAGGAACAGAACGAGAGAGAAAGATAGAATGCGAGCATGAGAGAGGGAGAGAAGGGAAGAGTGCTCTAATGACTGCGCTGTGGCCGTATCTTAACTTTTTTATTTTGCTTTTTTAAACCTTTCTTCTCTTCTCTCTTTTATATGCCTTTTGGTATTATTTGGCACCTTGTTATTTTTTTGTTTTGTTATTTTTTGCTGTGTTGCCTACAAGGTGGGTGGCAGGCAACTAAAGCTGTAGCTTGTAGCATGTGGCACTGTGTGTGGTGTGGCATGGGCAAGCGGCTCATTTGAAATTCATGCGGCCACTCACTGGGTGCATAAAGCAATCAAATCAACCACAAACACACACGACTTGCCGTTGCTCTTCCCCTATCCTTTTTCTCATTCTTCTTCTTTTTTTTTGCAAATGCTGTTGCGATAGTTGCTCCTGACAGAGACAGAAGCAGAGGCAGAGGCGGCTTAGTTCGTTCAGGTTTTTAGCAGCTCTTTTCGTTTCATACACGTTTCACTCGTGTAAATAATAAATAAGCTTAGCATACTTTGTGGCGCACGCTGAACGTGCTAAGGCCAATATTGGCGGCATAAAAACGCCGACTATCGATTGCAGCAGCACAAAGAACAACAGCAAAAACAGCAACTGGATCCATACCAAAATCCCATCAAAGCGCAAAGCGAAAGCGAAAGCTGCCACTTGTGCAACCCTTTTATTATTATTATTTTCTTTTATTTTATTTCATGAGCTTTTTTTTGGTGTTGTTGTATCCATAGCAGGCCAGGCCAGCCATGATTTATGCATTGCGTCCCGGCTAGAAGGCAAAGCTGTGAAAATTTTTACCACATTTGCATGTTAAATCAGCGCACGACAACCCAACCAGTTCAGTTCGCAGTGAAAGTAGCGTGGAAGGGCGGGGGCTTAAGCGTAGGTGAGATTTGCATTGAAGATTGGCCTAATGCGGCGAATTGATCTACCCATGATCTAGCCAAGCGATATTAACATGAGCACTCAGGCATACAAAAGGGTTAAGCAAAATCTACTCAAAATATTCCGCTTGAAATAACTTAAATATTTCATAGCCAGGCTGAAACTCAACTGAATAAAATTTCAAACTTTTGTGCACTAGATTCATTTGGGACTTGTATTTTTCTTATTTTTATTTTAGTGAGAACTAGATTTTGGCAGTTAACATTTTTTAAGTTGACATCTTTTGCTTGAATTTATTATTTTAACTTTTAGTTATAATTTTATCTTATTCGAAAAGGTACACAAATTCCAAGCAATAGAACATTTGGAAATCACAATGATGACTTTGAGAGGGGTTTTATCAAAAGTGTCATTATTCATTTTGCCATTATAGTGCAGCTCGAATAGTGCAAGTATATATTTAACAACTTCTGACCAACTCCATCTCACCCTGCCAGCGTTCTCGTTCCTGCTGCTGCTCTGCTATGCTTTTTGTGAAACCAATTAGTAATGCAATTCATGAAGCGCAATCTGTAAAGGAACTCAAAATAAAAAGCAAAGGAATAAGCAAAATTGGAAACAGAATAATGAGAATGCTAGAGAATAAATCAACGCAGCGCATAAAAGTATGCAATGGAAAATAAAAACTTCTGCAGTAGAACGAGAGAGCGAAGATTGAGCCAGAATTAAAAGAAGAGGCGAAGGCAGAGGCCTCTCAGGTTGTAGCTGATGCTGATGTTGCTGCTGCCAACAGCAATTTGTCTTTTCATTAATTATTTAGCAAGCAAAGCGAAGCGCACAAACTACGCTAGAGAAAAAAAGAGAGAGAGAGGAAGCAAAAGAGGAGGCGTGGCACGCGCTCGTGCTTGCTAGAATATTGACAGTTAATTAATTGAATCTGTTCAACGTGTTGCAGCAACGAGCAGCATCATCATCATCATTATCCTTTCGAACATTGGCCATATGGGTGCGTGGGCGCGTGGGTGTGGCATGGCGAAAGTTTAAAGTACAATTGTGCACGAAAAAAGTTGTGCACTTAATTGTCTGGCCAACGGAAATGCTGGCAACTAGTTACAAACTTGGCTTTGGTCAAGTTGCAAGTGGCAAGTTGCAAGTAGCAAGTAGTAAGTTGCCGACAACTTGCAACTAGCGCATAAAGTCATTAAAGTTTCAATTCGATTAAGCGCTCCCTTCCCCGTTTTCTTCTTCTCTCTCTATTCTGCTAATGCTGACAAATTAATACAGCTGTAGTTGGATGCCAAAAATAAAAGGGAATAAACTGATGCCAGCGCCAAAAAAGGTCGCCTACACCACTACTTGCTCCCCTCAACCCACTTATGCCGCCGATGAGTGGCAGCTGATGAAAACTCTTCACTCAGCAAAATCCGCAGCGACAGAAATCAATGTTTGCCGCTGCGTGTGTGTGAGTGGATTGGTTGGTTAAGAGAGGGTTTATGGGTCTTGCTACAGGGTGTCACTCGTGTTATCAGTCAAAAGCACGCGCCTCCCGCTGTGCAGTTGACATTTCATTTCTGTTTATCGCCCGCCCCCCTCCTCACTGTGCAGCAGTTTAGATACATCTAAAAATACATACAATTTGCATATACGTACATTTGTACATTTTATTTTCCCTTGTTTATTTGGCTTGTGTCATTGATAACAAGCAGCTGCCTTCTATAAACATTTAAAATATTTACAGCAGCAAATTTGCGAGCACAAAAGTCAATGCTGAAATGGTTATTTTTATTTAATCACAATCAATGTTATATAGTAAATATTTAATGACCATACTTTTAATAGTTGGTTAACATTAAACTTAACTGTTCGACAACGGAGCAATGGCTAAGGCGAACGCGAAGTTTCAGGTTCGATTCTCGGATAAGGTATTGGCATTTCGCTCCCCACCCCTAGCGAGAACGAATTTTTGTTCTCAGTGTAGGGATTCTTTTTCATAACTCCAAATCATAGTTTGTTTAACTGAACTTTTAATTTTCATAGCTCGTTTGGCTATGTTTGTTCGTGTTTGCGTCAACTTGCTTTGTGGTTTCTCATTCCTGTTTTATGTTTCACCGTTTCTCTGTCCTGTTCAAGAAGGCGCGCCAAAGAATGGAAACAGTAAGGCGGGTCTGTCATACACTTAACCATATATCCATAAACACACACATACTCAACTCCAAACATCGGAGCACTCATACCCTGAGCTTGATTGGTCACGTGCCTGGCGCACGGGGCGGCTGGGCCGTCAATTCGATGTGATTGCTTTGTATCGATTACAAAATGCATTACAACATTGCCACATGATAAATAACATCGAGTGGGCGGATCTGGTGGGATTGGGGTGAGGTGGGACGCCAACATAAGCGTGTCCCGGTACTTAAAATGAATGGAAACAATGAGCATCGAAATCAACGAACACGAACATCTAATGCGTGCTCAACAAACACTAAAACTAAAAAAGTAAAACTAAAGATAAACCATCGAGCAAAACTAAATAAATGAAAGTTTACTTGCTAGATTATTTAATTGAAATGCTAATATCATTATACATTTAACTTCTACTCAACCAACATCTAGATAGACAATGTTTATAACTCGATCTTTAAAATGTTAAATCTTAAGAGAGGACTCTTTGACCTATGACCTTATTAGCTAAGGTTCTTTGTCTTCTTCAAGGTTTCCATGAATATTCAAAGGCTACAAATCAAGTTGACAGAATTGGTTCGCAGACCAAATTGCTCTTTTTCCGTCGCTGTTTGTCGTCAAACTTTGTTGCTTTGCCAGTATTGCCAGTGTGACCATGTGCTATTAATAACAAATGAAATTGCTGCCAGGCTAATGTACAGTTGTTGTTTTCTTGTTCTTTTTGTTTTTATTGTTGCTGTTTACCATTAAAGCATTAAATTTGTGCCATTTTTGCTGTATTTTTCTGGCCATTATTTTTGCTGTGCCATGACACAAAAATAAAATGAAATGGCGTGATTATTATACAATTTGTATCAATTTACTCAACGTAGAAAGGGATCAGCCACAGACAAAAAAAAAAACAACACATAGTTGTTGTTTGTACCACTCTGCACCACCCAGCACCACACACTGTGCCGTATCACCCACACGGCGGTACGTAATTCAATGTTTATTTATGCATTTCAATTGATGCTTATTGCCCTGCAATGCTCCATGCCTCAAAATGCTGTCCTTAAGTTGGCTTTATTATAAATGGAAATTATTATTGATATAAGTGGTTGTGGTTATCTGCTCGTGTGTGTGTGTTACGCACAGCTGAAACAACTCGGTAGAACTTGTCCAAACTCCAGGGAGCTGCCTTAGTTGCTGTTTTTGAGTATAGGGGTGAGGGTGAGGGTGAAGAAGAAACTCGCTTAAGACATTCTTGCCGCAACGTGCCGAAAGTTTTGTGATGCTTGGACCAGCGCCTGTCACACGCATTCAGCCGAATATCAACCACTACCAGCACACACACACACACACACACACACTCAGAGACAGAGAGAGGGACAGAAAGAGAGAGAGAGAGAGAGAGAAAGAACACACCCTTCTCTACGTAGTGTCACTTGTGTTGCTTAAGTTTATTAAAGTGGCATAAAAGTGTCATTGGCGGTTAATGGTAGGCGATTAGTTGCAATAAGTTGACCAACATAAGAGAAAACAAACCTCCTCCCCTCACCATTCCTTATCCTTATCTTTATGTGCCAAGCACAATTTTCTACCCTCTCGTAAACGCCGTCGCCATCGCCATCAAGTGAGTGCGTAATTGAATAGTTTGTTGTGGGGCATAGATGCTGCAAAATCCTGATGTCAAGAATTCGGCTGAGTTTATGTCGTAGTTGACAGTCAATCAGTTAATGGAAACGTGGCATGAGTATAATTTTGTTGTTATTGATATACCTTGATCCGCATATTCAACAATAATCGATTACGATTTCAATAAATACTGGTGAAATCTAAGATACGATTTAGCGGCAATGAAACTAGTGCTTGAACCTAGAACTAGGAATTCAAAAAACAGTCTTTAGAATGTATAACTATCTGGTTTTGAGTAAACTAACACGACAATGCCAAAATAGCAACAACTGTCATTAAATAAAATTTGATACTATAAACGAGATCAAGAATCGCTTGCGATTACAGACTTTAACAATAAGTATAAATTTAAATTGCCGGGCATATGTTTCCTTAAGCCAGAGTGTAGAGTTTGCAGCATGGGCGAAACTTATTGGAAACTCATAAAATCCATAAAACACAAAAAAATGTCTTTGCCCGGGAAAGGGGGCGTTGCCAAAAGCCTTAACTTGTCGCAAAAGCCGCATAAAATAAATACAGCAAGAGTGGTGCGCATTAAGGGCGGATGGAGGTGCTGTGGTGTGGTGTGGGTTGGTTGGGAAGGGGTGAGCAAATGGAATATAACCTGAAACACATTATGCCAATGCGATAAACCCGCAAAGCAACGAAATTGTTTTTGGCTTCGTCTTTCGTTTTGTTGCTTGCTTGCTTTTTGCTTTTGTAAATCATTTAACACGCTCTCGATTTTTATTTTTATTTTAATGGCTGTGCCGGAAAGTTTTTAATGGCTTACGCATCAGCAAAACCAACTACAACAACAACAACAATAGCAATTGACTTTGCTTTTGTAGGAAGGGGGGGGGGGTTTGTTCCCCAGCATTATGGCCATCGATAATATGCGCAAGCATCGAGGCATCAAAAGGCCTTTAATGGCATGCCACATAACCAACACTCAAGATGCTGCCAACTCCCATTGAGACCGAAATAATATGTGTGTGTGTGTGTGTATTGAATCAAGTAAAAAGTCTACTTAAAGTCCAAGTCAAGTATATTCAGTTCTTATCATATTTTGTTGATGAAATTACGTATATTTAAGAAATTTAAAAATAAATAACCTTGAATTAATTATACATTTAAGTAAAGCTTTAAAATTAAATACTTGGCATAATTGCGGTCATGTGTCAACTAAACTGCCATCTAGTTTGTTTGCTTATGTTTCTCTCCTACACTCTTCCAATCTCACTCTTTGATTTGCCTTTCAGCTTGCATTTGTGATATGCACAGGCGTCAAATGTTAGCGGCAATGTCAGCAGCAGGTTGCTTGTGCAAAACCTCATCAAATTACAATGCATCCAGTAAACACACACACACACTATATTGTGACTATAAGTTTCTGGTTGTGTATGTGTGTATGTTCTAATGATAATCATGAATATTATGCTGCTTGCTTTTACGGTGTTTGTGTGTGTTTTGTGCTCCTGGGCAAAGTGTTTGCCTGTTTGGCCAACACAATGTTAATATGCTGAGGCAGCGTCCGAAAGAGTCAAAATATCAAGCGCATTCATTGCCTAAATATTTGATAAGCTTTTGGCTTAAGCTTTGCTTTTCTCTAGGAATCTTTTCCCTGTTGTTTTTTTTTTGAGCTGTAAACTTTTGTGCGCAATGAAATCAACTTAATTAAAGTTAAACAAGCAGCTAATCAAATTTTTATTACACGGTCTTAACCACTTGGCAGCACCCAACAACAAACACTCTTTTCCCGCTTTCGCCGCACCAGACAGTTCACTAAACGTGGTGTAATTTCGTTTTAAAAATGCATGCTCATGTGCGTGTGCATCAGTGTGTGTGTGTTTGTCGGTTAGTGTGGCTTACATGAAACTATTTGAGCCCAGACAATGTCTGGCAGCTAGCAAAATATTTGTTTGCATATTTTTTTCCGTCAGCTTTTGCTTTACTTGCATTATTCCAACATTTTTACCCTGTATGTACCCAATAAAAACAAAACTGTCTAAGGGTTTTTTTTTAATAGTCATTGGTTTAAACTACGGATAGGCTGTAACTATGATTTTGAGGAATTCAATTGAGAAGCAAGTTTTAATTCGTATTATTTTTTATTAATTTTAGAAAATTTGGTTATTTTCCTGCACTATATTTAATTCAATCATTACACGCAATACAGAGTATTCGCCAGTGGCACATTCTTTATTTAAAAATTATTTCCAAACTATTTAATGAAATCTAATTGTTTTTTGAGCTGCCTTCGGGTAGCAGCTGCAGTAAGGAGTTTCGCTAAAATGCTTATTAGCTGCTGCAGCTACTCCAGTCTTGGTGTATGTGTGCTAGTGTGAATTTAAAGTATTATGGATGTCAGCTGGTCACCGGCACCTTGGAGCCACCAGGCACGCCACATTGTCGGTGTACGATCTTCATAGTCATCGACATTATAATGATCGATCTCCTCGTGGCTATTGCTAATGTTGGGACGTTCCATAACACTGAGCGGAGCATAGGAGCTAAGATTGTTTAAGCTGCTGTTCTGCGGCTGTGTCGTAATGGTGATCATCAATTCTGGCGTCAAATCCTTCATCTCTAGATCCTGGCCCTGATGGCCGTCCACGAAAGATGAGTTGCTGCCACAGCAGCAGCGACAAAAATTTAGACACATGTTGATGGGGAACTGCAAACAAGTTGAAAATAAGGGAGGAACAATAAAAAAAGGATGCTATAAAGGAAGACAAATATGATAGGAAAAAAAGTGAAAGGGAATGCCTGCACATAAATGTTACCATAAAATTAATAAGATGAGTAGTTCCAAAGAAAACTTAAATGCAATCGAAGAGAAACAAAAAATTAATAGTTTTAAATAATGTTATTATTAAGCGTAGACTTTCATAGAAAAGTTTTGAAAAGTCTTTAGTTATTAAAAACTATAATTAGCTTCGTATTTCTAATGAAACTTACATTTGCTTTAAAACACTAACAAACCCAAAATAATGATATTCTCAAAAGCCAAAAAGATTATTATTTATTTGAAAAGAAAGCGTTACTAAATTTCTTTACACTACAATAAAGCCTCTTGCTGTGGCAATTCGCAACTGTTGCAAGTTCCCGTTGCATGGCACCGTTTTATATAGCCTTCTAAATCTCCTCTTCCAGAGAAACTGTTACTAAACCAGCTTTTAAATAGCATTAATAGAAACGCATATGTTCGCTGTAAGCCAAAAATTGTTTATAATTTATGTTTTTAACAGCAATTTGCGCCGGTGTTTTGCGCAAATGTTTTGCCAGATTAAGTGGCAGACAGAAGTAAAGAGAGAATAAGGGAGAAATGAATGCGATTTGTAACTTTATATTTTGTTGCGAGTGTGCTCGATAATCAGTTGGTGCGACATAAGCCGCATTTTGTTGCAATATTATGGCAAAATGTTGCTGATATCAATAATTATGGGTATTATTATTAAATCACTAATTTTAATTATACATACGAGTACATGCAATGTGTGTGAATGCATGCATGTGTGCGTGTGTATAAATTATTATAATTATGTATAATACTGCGGCCATTCAATCAGCTGCTGATTATACTGGAATTCGATAGATACGTGGAAAATGTGAGGTTGACATATTGTATTAACAATTTGCAAATGCAAATAAATGTATTGACAGGCAATGCGGCTGATGCTAAATGATGTCTTTAAATTTCAATCATGATATCATCATCGACTGACAGCTCAACTAGTTTTAAACATTAACTCAAAACTTTCGGTGTAATTTAAGGCGGCATCGATGTAAACTTTGATCTACGAACGGTTTTGATTGACAATTTGGCACCTGATTGGGATGTGTTAGGTTACACCCAACTGGATTGGGTTAGACTAGCAAGCATAAAACCGCGCACCGTTGCCCAACTCCACATCTGTATAGATTTCAATTTCATCCCGGATTGCTACGCCCGAGTTGCGCTCGCTGACAGCGTCGGCAATTCGAGCTACTTCGCTTTCGTTAGCCAACACCAATTTCTGCCGCAATTTGTCTGGATGCACTTCCGCACAAACATTGAGCTGCTCGAGCCGTGCCGGTGAATGTGAGCCACGCATTTTTCCCGCAGTCCCGGCTCCTATCAAAGTTTCCACAATCAATTCTGGCTCATGTTCTGCCTGCTGCTGCTGCTGCTCAGGTTGCTGCTCTGGTTCGGGCTGCTCAACTTTACTGTGTGTCGACTGCTGTTCAAGCCGATCGGCCAGGGTTTGCTCATCGTCCTGATATCGCTTGAAGCAGTAGGCAAACAGTGGGCAATGGGCAAATATGTGCATCGCTCGGCAGCCAGGCCAGAACTGGTCAGTATGGAACAGAATAGCGACGGCGGGCAAGTGACGTTGTTTTTATATACTGTTTGTAGTGTTTATGTGGACTAGCAGTTGGTCACTTAATTGAAATGCTAATTGATTTTCACATCACTTTCTGAGGCACACAACATCAGGTTTGTCAGCTGTTTTTAATTTATTTCTATTTTTACTTTTTGCGCTTATCGAACCAATTTGATTTTGAGTAGCAGCTGCTTTTCTCGGCTTTTTGTCGTTGCTTAAGTTAACTGCTTAAGTCAGTGGCCAATCAGTTAACGACCTCATCTGTGAATTTTTGAGATATCTCCGACCACATTTTGGATTTGGTCTTTTAAATGACAGCTTAAGATGATCGTGCAGCGGCATCTGGGGTAAAATCTTTAATTCAAAACCGTTTCCATTTTCAATTAACAGCATTCGCTGAGGGGTATCAAGCGTAATTTACACTTCCCGTTGCCTTCTTTTGTACGCACAGCGATGCCACTTCTCGGTCCAAAAAACTTTGCCTCTAATGAGTTTTGCAATTATGCAAAGTTAAATATAATTACAACAGCAGCTCAAACACACAAAATAACAAAAGGAGAACAAAATGAAAATTTTAACAAAAGCACAAGCAGAAAAAAAAAGGAAACTGACATTATAAATGCCCCCCCCCCCCCCGTTGCTTTCCCATCAGCAATACGATGATAAATGCCACCCTCAAAACAGTGCCTCAATCCTTGGGAGGACATGCAAAGGAAATGTGGAAAGGAAAGTGCTTTAATCTTAAATAATTATGTTAAAACATATTTGTTTCATTTCCATTTTAACTCTGAGTGAAACTTGAGATGGATACATTATGATTCGAATAATTCAATAATGAAGAGTTATTTAATTTCTGTCTTTAGCTGAAGCTATATTAAGTTTTATATTTCGTTAAACTCCCGACTAAGTTGATATTTAATGCATTCAACTTTTTTCGTTTCTATTTAAAAATGTTGGTTATTTAATTCCATTAAAACTAATGCCTTTACCAATATTTGGTAATTTTTTATAAATTAAACTCGATTGAAACTTGGTTAGACAAATGCGGTGCACAAAAATGTGTTTCGGAACCTCCAAATATGTAGATACTCTCGCTCAATATTTGCACTCTAAATGGTGGAAATATTTTGCTTATCAGTTAAAGAAGTGTATTTGACTGTCTTGTGTACTAAAGATATGAGAATGCCTTTATTTTTTTTGGCAATTTGCGGCAGGCAAACTAGAAAAATATCAATGTCACTTACAGGCCTTTGGCCAAAATTGGGGGTTGCTTTTATCAGTGGTGTGTGTGTGTTCGAGTTCGTTTGTGGTTTGGTGGAGGGCTTGAGTGTATGGCTCGTTTTTGTTGTTGTTATGTTATGTAATGTTAGATGTCTGTTTCGTGTGTTTTGTGCTTTGTTGCTGGGGCACATCATTGCGGTTTCACTTTGCCAAGCCCGGCAAATTTGGTACTATGCAGTATATATTGAGAATTTTGCTTTGCTGCTAGCCAGCTTGTTTATTTGGCTTTGGTCTCATGGCTGTCAAACCAAGCGCATAACCGCAGCACACACACACTCACAGGCATATGCAGAGCTAGTAACAGAGTGTGGGTGGTGCTGATGCCAGCCATACTGCCACCACCAAGTAGCCCCTTGTTGCCCGTTTTCTGGTTGCCACGCAGCTATTTTCAATTTGTGTTGCATACTTTCAAGCGACGCCCAACTAAACCGAAAGCTGCTGCTGCTGCTTCTGCCACCAACTGCAAATCTCATTTACTCACTTTAATTCTTTTGCCATTTTTTCTCTCACATTCCCTCGTTTTTTTTTATTATTGTGGGTAACATATATCGTTTGTTGCTGCTGCTGGCAAATCCGTCGCGTCCCCGCACTTGATTCAACCCCAAATTGAGAATCCATGCGTTTTTACTTTTTGTTGTTGTTGCCATTGGTTTCAGTGGCTGCTTTGCCTGCTCGATCCACTCGACCGTCCGTCTCCCGGTTTGTCCAATCCATCCCACGCCTTCCCCTATTTGTTGCTGTTGTTGCTTCTCTGTGGTCATGCCCACTTGATGCGTATTTAATTAATGTTAATTGAAATTGATTTATGTATGCAGCGTGCGTACGCTCCTTCTGGCCCAACAGTGCTGCTGCTTCCCCTTTTTTTTGTTACCCTTCGGAATGGCAGCCAACAAATATGTGGCAAGTTTTTGGGTGTCGTCAGCGTCGCTAGCATCGCCCGCAAACATTTTACTGCATATTGAAGCATGAAAAATTTGCGGCTGCATTAAATTGATTAGGCGAAATAGAAGTTTGGGTTTTGTGCTACTGATTTTAAAGCAAATCAATCCATTTGAATAAACAATTTGTTGTTGAATAAGTTAGGAAAAGGAATTAGAAGCTTTTGGGGGTATGCAGCTTGGTCAATAGGCACAATTTTGAAGAAGCATGTTCAATATTTTTATTTACCTTCACGTCCAATCCTGAGATTATTTTTACATATTTATACACATAGAACGTGAAAACAAAGAAGAAAACTTCTGATGAAAAGTTTCCAAATTTCTGCCTCTTCAGTTTGGCTAAGAATATTCTTTGGTGGATCACCCTCTTAACTTAATAACAGATTCCAACTAATCAGTATCATAGGCAAGCATTCGGTAAGCATTTGAAACATTACACAGACAGAAAGTTAAATACGAATTGTTTCGCGCACATTTTTCTGGACTGGGAGAAGCAATGTTGACTGCCAATTTGAGATTTGATGAGTTTGATGTAAGAACTAATCAAATCAACGAACGCGAGGCAGGCCATAGAAGTTGCTTTTACCCAAAATGGCACATAAAATTAACGAGCATTGCCTCGAAGTGTGCAATGCGTTTGCGCAATTTCCACATCATTAATTTTTTTCATTTGGGAACTGGAAAAAAAGCGCAGCAGCAACAACGCCACGCAATTGCGAAAACAACATCAGCAACAAATACCAAGTCTCTCCCCCCGCACCTCTTGCCTTTCTCCTATCACCAGCGCCACGCAAAAATACATTAAAAGCGCTTGCCGGTAAACACATGTGAAAGCAGCAATTGCTGTTTTTAGCATTTTATGTTGATTTAATTAGAAAACGCAGCAGGGGCAACGCAACTTTTCGCTGGAATCTTTTTTATGGCATAATTTTAGGGACCCAGCCAAATCGAAGGCACCGCACCGCACCGTGTGCACAAAGCACAAAAGACAGTAAAAACAAAACAGGAAAATAACGAGTGGCAGCACCACCGCACCAACCCAAAAGGCAAAATGAGAATGAGAAAGAGAAGGAGCCGTAAAGAAAGAGTCTCGCAAATACGGAAAATGGTATTTTATGCGTGCGCAAATAAATGTATTTGCCTGTTTTTGGCAACGCATAAAAACAACAAGAGGCAGCAGCAGCCGCAATAAAATCACTCATACGACCTGTTAACCGTTTCTTATAACATACATACGCATACATTAATTTATTTTTGTGCCATCTGTCTTGTGCAATTTTTCATTCTCTTTTCCTTTTTTTTACAGGTGAGTTGGTTCTATCCTACAAATGGAATTTATAAAATGGCTGTGAGTAACGGTAAATTCTTCTTCCATAAATTTTACTTTTATTTAATAAATATTGCAGAGATTATCTATGCATAATATAAGTATGGTAAAGAAATTGTCCTTTAAATATTTCAATCCAGTTTAAAATTTCAAAACATGTTCAAAATTTATGTTAAGTAAGTTTAAGTTTGTATAATGTTTTGGCTATTTTTTCATCAGCGCCTTTTACTACTTAACAGTTCTGGTACACAAATATTTAGGATTGTGTTTGTAGAACTTCGAAAGAAACTTTTTTTAGCCCACTTCAATTTAGTTTCAATATAAATAGAGCATTTACTGTTCAAAAATAAAGTTTTACATTTTTACTGACATTTGTTAAACAAACTTTTAAATTTACTTTTGAGCAAAATCTACTTCTCAGCACCTAAAGGGAATAAATGAAAAAAAAAACCAGTCCTTTTTTCTATAATTTTGTATTTTCTTGCTATTTTTTAAATTCGCTTGCTACAAAAACAATTTTAATCATTATCAAAACTATATTCCCAGGCGATTGTCAAAAAAAAGTCAGTAAGCCAACAAAAATAAAAAAAAGCGAAAATCGAAAAACCCAACAAACAACAAAAAAGGAAAAACGACACCATTTCCGTTTGTGCTGTATGCTTTTTGTTGTTGTTGTTGCGTTTTCTAATTCCGGAGCAACAATGAAACGTTCTCGAGGAATTTTCCTAATTATGCGTTAGCTGCACGTTCGCAACTTGAGTGGAATGGGCGAATGCGAGAATGGGCAAATGGTGGTACAACAGATTTGCAAATGGTTACCCCTCCCTCCCTTCCACCGAGCCTAGCGTCCCATAGCAATGCGTATTGCCAAGTCAATGGACCACACACACAAATAACCGACATTACAAAAGCGCAAAGCGGTAGGGAACATTTTTGAATAACAGTAGCGAAAGCAAAAACCAAATGCGTTATGTAAATTTTGTGTGTGTGTGTGTGTGTGTCTGGGCTGACAACAAAACACTATAAAAAGCTGAACTGCCTGCCGAGTTCTACTCAGCTACCCCTACACACCCACACACACACACACACACACACACATACTAAACATTTCTGTGATTAACAATTACAAAACAGCAGCAACAAAAACCAGAAACAGAAACCTCAGAAGCGTTTCCTGTATCCAAAAAATACGAAAAAGCAGCAAACAATACGCCAGCTTCTTTGTAGTGGGAAGGAAGTGGGGTTTGTGGGGTTGCGGGGGGGGGGGTTTGAGGGGCGGCAAGCTTGGCATTTGCTAGCGTCCGCTACGTGCGTTGCCATAAGCAATTTAGCTAATTTTCTACAACGACGACTAACGCAAAATAATCGAAGCGGAAGATAACAAAAAACAGTTGAGCGCCAGAGCATTTATGCTGCTGTTGTTGTTGTTTGTGCTTTTGTTGTTTGTTTGTTGCCCCAAACCACCCGCGTCCCGTTTGGTCGCAACAGCATCTAAAACAAAACAAAAGCATTGGTCATGGCCATGGTATAAAGTTTGTTTTTGGCCAACCTTTTTTTCTCTCTCGATGTTTTTTGGCCAGATTTTTGTAGTTGTTACGTGGGATTTGTTATGTTGTCGTTGCATATATATATAAGTATATATTTATATATATTTGTGCCACATTGCCCCGCAGGCAGCTTGGCAATTGTGTTCTGTACGCATTGTCATTTGCAATGTTGAATCTCAGTTTTGGTTTATTTGGATTTGGAATTTTTTTTTTTAATGTGCGATTTCGTATACGAGAAAAGTCAAAATTAATTTTGAACTTCATAGTAATTAAAGCATAATTTCCCTGCAATAAGTATTCCAAGCATGAGTCATAATTATATGCTAATTCCACAAAGGATCGTGCTGGGATGCATTAACAATGTGTCAACTAAAGCCTAATGAATAACTTTCCTAAGCACAAACTTATGTTTAGCTTAAAACGGAGTGTGCTGCTCCCCTTTTCCACATGTTGTACTTTAGGTGCATTCCATAAGCATTCAAATCCACTTTCGATATGTTTCTCTATTCAAATTTACTTTCAAGCAATATCCAAAGTTCATAAATTCAAATCTACACTGCAAGTAGTTTCTTTGTTGTTCTTAATGTTGTTGTTTTGTTCGTGTTAGTGCATTAACATAACAATAAATGTAATGCTCTCTGTTGCAAAGGGTATGCATGTGCGTAGTTTGTAATAATCATCACCATTATCTTCGAGTCGTATAAGGTTGCCAGCTCTTGGACCCCCGGCCCCCTCAATCGTTCCTTGTGTTCTCTTGTTGGACAGGTCGTTTAATAATCGTTGGTTTTTACGGCCTTGCACATTGTTTGCCCGGCTTAGAGGCAGCGTTGAATGAAGGCTGTGTTTCTGCAATGGAACAGTGTAAAAATCAAATTTGCCTTTTTCACAAACAAAGTATATATCTGAATAGTCCCCTTTGGATGTCCTGTTTGCTTGCATCTCTCCAGCTAATGTCATTTGATTAAATTTTAAATAGTGCCTTATGAAGTTTCCAGGATAAGAAATATATATACCATATAGCTTCTTTCTTTTGACTTTTGACTATAGAATTCTCGAGCTCAAAGTACACGGAGGAGCCGTGAGTGTGTGTGTAAAATGAATTAAATATATTTTGTTGAATTCCCGTTGGCAAGATAAATGCGCTTATTGACTTGAAATGGACGCGCATAAATTTTCCAGCTGCTACTTTGGCTTATTCTGCTTTAGCCAGCATGTTGGACACAGGGCAGACATCCTTTTCACAATGCTTGCTCCACCTGTCTCTGTATAAATTAACTGCAACTTTACTTGTCGCATTCTATCTCTGTCGCTCTCATCGTCTCTCTTTCCCTGGACAGTGTGTTTGTGTGTGGCAAGGTGTGACAAATGTTCGGGTCTGAAGATTTGCAGCTAAAGTCCCTGACTAAGAGCGCCACGACTTAAGCCAGGACACAAGACACAGGCACTTAAATTGATTGCACTGCATTATGCCGTTATGCAGTTTAAAACAAATATACACACACACACACACATACGCATGTATATTATTCATTGATTAGCACATTAGACAACATCAAAGAGATTTCAAGTTAAGTTCACGGCCCAAAACTTATGGATAGGGTATTCTCTCTCTCTCTCTCTCTGTCTCTCTACCACAAGTGTATGTATGTATATTGTTCTACAATGCTTCTTCTTTACCTTATATTAAATAAAATTCAGCAACAAGCCCATATCATGTGAGTATTCTTAGCTTACATCAAAAAAGGTTCCAACACTGAAATCAATCAAACTCCAAGTTCATTCTTATTCCCCTCTCTCCCTCTCCCTCTCTCTCTCTCTCTTTTTGCTCCTTTGTCATATTTGCATTTTTGCCTAGCTTAGATTCCATTTAATTTCTCTGCCTTCGTTTTTTATCACGCAGTTAATTTGAGCACGTTTTTAAGCTTCTCATTCTTTGGCTGGCTCGGGCGTCTGACATGAAGAGACTATCCGGCTCTTTTTCATTCTCTCTATCTCTCTCTCTCTCTCTCTTTTACAAACACACTCACCCTTTGTCCTTCTATCTATCTTTCCCTCTCTGTCGCTATCTCATAATTGCATGAGCGAGTTAGTACTCATTAAAACCGTTAATCGCCGCGCAACGCTGTCGTTTCGATTACGCTTTTATGTTTTTTGCATTTGTAGGACATTACTTTTAATTCGGAGACTGGGAAAAGTCTCGCAACTCGGCGCACAAAACCGATTTGCATAAATTTTCGCGCTATTTTAGACACCCTACACCCTGGTAGGTCCTTTTACTCTGTGATGAAACGCTGTCGTCGCTGGTCTCTACAAAAAGCCGCGGGTGCTGTCCGCGCCAGGGACAGTGACGGCAACAGTGATGACGATGACACCGAAAAGTGGCTGCAAAACTATAAAAAAAAGTTGAATTTTGTTGAGAAGTGCATGACCAAAAGTTACCTTGTAAAGAAAATTCCCCACTGCCCATTAAAAATCATAGCAATATTCTTCAAACCCAGCAGGATTTATTTCCAAAGCTTCATTCTACCGAATTTTGTTATCAAAACAACTTTATACCAACAGGGTAAACATAAAAAAAGACACTTAATTAAAAATTTTATTACAAAAATTTTGCTATCGTGTCGATAATTTTGTGCTTATCATCAACACTGAGCTGCTGTCGTTGCTGCTGCTGCTTCTGCTGGCGGCTTCTAATTTGCAACATCAGCGCTTTGTCATTGCTCTAGCATCATTTCCACCTCCGCCCAAAAAAAAAAATACAAACTGGAAGAAGGTGTTTTTGCAAAAACGCTGCGTGAATACAAAGACAAACGCTACTCTATCGCGTGTTCCCTTCAAGCTCCTACTACCCACATTTTGCAGCCAGCGGGCGCAAATACATAAAAACGGAAATTAAAAGGAAGCCAACGCAACAACTTCGCGGGCAGCGATAGCGATAGCGACTCTGACTTCGACTTTGTCCTGGTCTTGAGACTTGGATTTGATATTGAAACGCGTGCAAAAGAGAAGCGACTTTTGCTTTGCTTTGGTATATAGTTTTCTTTTTGCGCTTTACGTTTCGGACGGAAGTTTTCGCTAAATATGCAGGAAATTTCATTAGAGTTGCTACAAGTTGAACAGTGTTGGGTAAAGATTTCCCGGTTAAAGTGCAATCTGTCGTTCGATCGCTATTTTTTATATTTTTTTTGGTGCCCTGCAATCATTAATTTTGTATGCTTAATGACAGATAGTATGAAGCTAAAAATGCATCCCAATTAACAAATAAGGAAATTACATTATTAATTACGTAATTTCATGGATTTCTTATATACTAGTTTTGCGTAACAGCTTACGTCTCGTTTCGGTTAAGTCGTGTAAAGTATTATTATATCGTAACAGCTAACGTTACTTTACTTAAACTGCCTCGATAACATGTACTACAGAGAGCTGATGTCTAGCAGAAACTTACGTTAGTTCTGTAATTTTCTGAACAGTCTGTACCTAATATTTGACCAAAATAATATCTTAGACATTTAATTAAACCTATTATGTCACGTAACCGATCAAAAAAACTATTACGTTAAGTAAGCAAAAACGTTAAGAGCCCAAAGGTAAAGCAATCTAGCGTTTCTTGGATTTTGCCAACAAAAATCAATTACGTATCGTAACACATCACGTAAATTGACATTTAACGCCGAATCGAAGACACATAATTGATATGCAGGCTTTCGAAGAAGTGCTGCCCACTTCTGAGATGGCCCATTGAGCACAACTAATGGCCCTATCAGACCAACAGCCAAAGCTATCTGGCAGCAACAATTGCCTCAATCCATATGACAGGCAGCCATGTGGCATGCCGCAGCGGGCAGCTGGCCAGCAAAAGCGATGAAAGGTGGCCAGCAAAATGAGTTTCAATCATGAGATCCAAACAATAACCGGTAAACAGCAGAAACACGTCAACTGTTACGCCCGTTATGCCACATCCACAAAGAGAGAGTGAGCGAAAGAACGCAGTAGAAACCATAAAAAATTTAAGCAATGCGGCATTTTACACCTTTTGCCTAGGATACGAACACCTGAAGCTAAAAGGAAACTCAAACTCAAACCGAAACTGAAGCTGAAACAGAAAACAGTTCCAGCTTCTCGGTTGCCAACTCTGGCCATCAGTGCGGCAATCAAAAGCAATGATTGTTGCTCATAAAATGAAACGGTTATGTTTATCTGGCTTGCGCCCAAAAGCGGCCTGCAACACCACTTTTTACAGGCAGAGGAGGAGAGTAGATGAAGTGGGCAAGGCAGTGCGCGAAGTAAATATTTAATGGCGATATTCGCCATTCGCATCCTCCTAGGTCCTTACCGGTTCTGTGCGTAGCTAATGGACTCACTCACTGTTAACTGTAAACTGTAAACTGTTACTGTTGTTTCTTGTTTCTTCAGTTGCTGCTTCATCGTTTTGCTTACTTATTGAACGAGTGTTCTGGCATTTCATTTTATTAAATTTCATTTTTATTATGATTATATTTTCAACGTGCTCGCTTTTTGTTTGTTTGTACGTTTGTTTGTTTGTTTTCGCCCAACGGAAATAACTTAATACAAGACTTAAGCTGTGGTTAAGCAATAACAACATCAACTGAACCGCTCCTGTTGGCCATCGTGAATGCGCTCCTGGACTGCTAGTTAGATCTTTGAAATCAGTCGCACAAAAAGGCAGCAAACAAAAGCCAAAGCAAATGGCATGAAAATTGAAAATGAAACGTAACACGCCGCAATTCAGCAAACAAATGGATGCCAATGCCAAAGATGGGCGACTGTAGCAGAAACTCCATTCCACCCCAAACCCAAAACCTCATGCTGCATTTTTGCCATGCGCTATGCAATTTCCAGTTGCAGGAAAATTGCAGTGGGAGCAGCATACAAAAAAAGAACATAGTAAAAAACGTGCAGACATGTGCTGGGGCAGTAAACGATAGTTCACCAGCTACTGGGGCAAGGGAGGATGGGGGATCGGGAGCGGGTGCAGTAGTAGTCAGAGGGTAAGCCACCAACTTGGGAGCGAGCGCGTAACCCACTGAGATGGGGCTCAGTTAAACATTGGCAAGCGCTTACGCAACGTTTTGTTTGAGCAGACAACACTGCGTTGTGGGTGGGGCGAATTTGTGGGGTGGATATGGTCGGCATGCCACGTGGCACAGTGCGAGACAAATGGCTGCCGACCGGGTGGCAACTGTCTGACAGGTGCACCAACAGCAGTTGCAGTCATCCATACTAGGAGCCACAACCCAGCGGGCGGAGCGACCCACCCAAGCAAACGGAGCAAACAACAACTGTGGCCGACTGCAAGTCACTAAAAGCTCTGGGAAATAACACAGAGCGCTCTTGCACAGACCACACCAAGCAAGGGGAAGAAGGGTCAGACAATTTTGTTTTTTCTTTTCTGAAATTTACATAAAGCAAATTAACCTGAAATGCAAGATGGGCAACTGCAACTAACACAGAAAAAGAAAAAATCGAATCCAAAAGAATACAAAAAGAAAGATAATGGACGAAAAAAATACCCTTCGAAGAATGTTAAAGCTAGAAAGATATTGAAACAAAAATTCAGGTAAATCTGAAAGTTGTGACAACATATTTCATTTGTTAAAAAAATAAATGTTTTTAAGGGATACAATAGATAAATAATTCCTGAAACTCTTAATCTTAAAATACTCGTCGTGCATTTAAACCTTTTTATTAATTTAAAAGTGCGTTACACACACTTTCTTTTCATAATGACAATACCCTCTGTAAGAGTATGACGTAAGGAGACACACAAAATATATGTATACGCTATATGCTTGCGTCCATATGTACTTATGTACAGTTATACAAATTGTGTTTATATATATATAAGTAGAATGTTTGCCTTGACCAAAAAGGTAAATACTTCAATTTGCGCAAAATGTTGTCAGGTAAAAAGCTAGTGTTCGGTTTGTGTTGGTTTTTTTTTTTTTTTTTGTTGGGGTGGCGGGTTGTGCGTGGCAGTTGGAGCATGTTCGCTGTGTGGGTCAGTTGAAAAATGTAAGATAAATATACTCCATTTGTGTATTTGCCACAGACATTGCCATAGAGCAGCTGCAACGAGCACAAGCACTACAGCAATACAAAGTGAAATGGAAAATTGCAAAAGAAATTGAAAAGTTTATCCATACAGACACACCGCACACACACACATACACACACAAATAAACAACCACTCACATATACATACATAGATCCCTTAATGAAGCTGTCCGTTTGCGGCTGTTGTTGCTTTTTCTGGTTTTGGTTCATTTCTGGGCTTTAAGTTGTTGCCCATGTGGGTCTCATGTTTGCTTAGTGCAATGCTTGTTGCTCTCAAATATCAGCCACCCAACTTAACCAACTTTCACCTTACGCAGAGGAACAAAAAGTAGGGCTGGGGGAGGCGAAACGTCAAAGAGCCATCTAAACATGCAAAACTGTTGGAAATGATTGCGGCTGTGTGTGGGTGAGTAAGTGTTTGTGGATGTGTGTATGTGCGTGTGGATGTGTTTGTTGCCTGCTTAAATTTATATTTGCGCATTTAAAGTAATTCTTCTAACATTACATCTTTAATATCTTTCAATTAAATTCTATATTAAATTCATAATATCTCTTGAAAATCGAACTTTAACATTGGTTAACTTTAAAAATATATTTTCTATTTAATCCCTAGTCGAGACGAAACATTTGAATTTTTGTTCCAATATTCCGAGGCTTAAATTTTCATAATATGCTTAATGTCAGCCTTAAAACTTATCCTGAGACAAGCTGTCGTCAAGTTAATTTTTTTTCACCCACGACTTGTTCCAATTGCTGCTGTGTAGATAAAAAAAAGGGTCGCTTTGACATGCTTCAACTGATTACCGAAAAAAAAAAAAAAATTAAAAACAACAAAAAAGCGAAACGCTCTTCAAAGCAGCCAGCGCTCTACCTGAGCGCATCAAAGACAATTCCAAATTCCAAATTCCGAATAACAAATTCAAATTGAAGCTATAGCTAAAGTTGAAGTTGACTCTCGCCGAGGGACACTTGAGTGCTTGGCAGGATTCGTGAAATGTTCTGCTATTCCGGCAGGTGCGCCATTGCGGCATTTAAGAATTTCAGCAATAGAATCCTTTCAACTTGTATTGACAGCTGTTGTCGCCGTCGCCGTCGTCGTCCGTGTCGTCTCGGCCTTATTCCCATTACTTATTCGCCCCATTGCCATGCCAAATGCTAATGCCAATAATAAAAAAAACGAAAAATGTATTATTTTGCACACTCTGTGTTGCATCTTTTTTGTATTATTCTTTGTTGATTTTTTTTATTTTTATTTTTTTGTCCCTTTTAATTAAAAGAAATTAAAATGTAAATTTTGCTCTCAACATTTTTTTTCCTTCCGACTGTTGCTTTTAGCCCGACTGTTGTGTGCGTATGTGTGTGTGTGTGTGTGGGTGTGTGGGTGTTGTATATGTTTATGAGCTGAAGTCTTATTAAAAAAGCACCAGTTTCCTCTACATTAGGGAGCGATGGCAAAGACAACCAACTGCTGCAAAATAAACCAAAGTACAAATGTAAACAACAATTTAATGTTCACTAAGCAAACAATGCGCCACCTCATACAAACACACACACAGACACATAAGGTACTTGCTTAGGATGTGGCATGTAGCATAAGGCATGTGGCAAATAGCAGCTGCTGGTACTCTTACAGCTGTTAACTGTGTTGCCTCTGGGAACCAGCCATTAAACCGATGTTTAGGCTTAGATTAACAAAAGTTAATATTGAAAATTTATACAAATTATAATGAAATATTCTCAATTGCAAATTTATTCATTTAATTGTATTTTACAAATTTGGTACTTTTTAACAACAACTTGCTCAAAACGGTTTTGTTTTATTTAATTTGCTGAACAAATTGAATTAAATGCCCAACAATCTCATTTAGTGGATTTAATTATATTATTTGTAATTGCATTTGGATCGTTAGCATGAAGTTTAGCCAAATTGCAATTCACGAGTGTTTTGCCAATGCGTTGAGATATTTAATTGAAATGTTACGCATCGACTTTCGCGAAAAGACACAAACAACTGCCAACTGTTTGGGCAACAATTTTATTACTAAGCTTATCAATGCTACGTGTAAAGCAACAGACAAGCATTCAATCATTTAGTTGGTTAGTTGCATTCGTTGATTAAAAGTCGTTGGCACAGCAATGCTGAGAGTTTTGCGCTTTTCTTGCCTCTGGAGTGGCGCTTGCATATCCTTTCATAATCGGACAAACAGGCAACTGGAACTGCATCCAGAGACACTTGCCAGCACTGGTACCGGAACTGAAACCGAAGTTGCAGCTGGAATCAATCTAGTAAAAGTCACAACTTCTGCACCAGTTGTTACCCAGCAATTGGCTTATCGCTTATCTGCAGAAACAACGCATCTGCAGTCCATTGGTTCAATGGAGGAGCTGTGCTTGTGTTCCCAGATGAGCTTGGATTTTAATCCATATGATGTACGCTTCAACGTGCAATAGTCAAATTGAAAGAAATAAAATGTAAAATTTTATTATGTTGAATATTTCAAATACAATTTCAATGTGCAATTAGTTTTGTTTGCAATGCTAAAAACATTTTCAAAGCTGCCGAATGTAAGTGTACAAAAACTCACTTTAAATGTTGTGTTGTTAATGTCATTTACCTATTGTTGCGATTTGCTAATCGTATGTTGCGAACGCACCCATATGTAGAAAAGTTTTGGTCTCCCTATCTCTGTGTGTGTGTGTGTGTGTTGTGTTGCACGTACCAAATCCAATCAGAAGCGTTTTTCTTTCGCCTGTGGTCCTTAACTTATTTGGTGTTACTTTGCGGTATTATTAACCTTTAAACTTGGGTGCAAGTGAGCGAACCAAAAAGCGAGACACAGACAAGGAAACGAAAACGAAAATGGAAAAAAAAACAACACAAAAACCAAAAAGAATTGTAAACTTTTACACTCGCCAAAAGTTTGTTGGGGCCGCAAAGTTTTTGCAGTCAGTGTCGCACTCAACACACATACATATACATACATGTAGTACATACGTACATATATACGCGCTCGCTTCGTAAAACGTAAAATTTTTAACTTTATTTTCGATTTTCGTTTGCCGCAAAAATTGTATTTGTTGCGGCGATGAATGCCTGACTGTGTATTGGTAGGGCGTGAGAGAGGTTTGTGGCCGAAGGAAGGGGCTTGGAAGTGGGTATGTGTACCCAAACTTAATTTGCGCCAAAAACTTTTGCTGCTTTTCACTTCTTACTTCTTTTTAAATGCAATCAAGCGGAAATTGATACGTCACCAAGGGCAGGGGAAAAGGGTGAGCGGGAGGCATACCCCATACAAAAGTGTTTCCAAATTGTTGCAAATAAAATTGCTGATATGGAAATTTTATTCACAAGTTTTTCACGCCACACACAGACACACACACACACACACAAGTAAAATGTCTTGAGTCGTGTTTTGTGAACAGGTGAACATTGTGAAGAAGGCGTTTCTGCGACATTTTGTGACAGAAATGTCCTTGGCATTTAACACGCGCAGCCAAGTGGCAACTGCGTGGCATTTAAGTGTTAGTTGGCGGATAGTCGAGTTGTCCAAAACACAGCACAAGCGACGCATAAATTGACCCCAAGCCCAAAGAAAGAAAAAACACAGCCAAGATGCCGGAAATGCTCTGTTGCCGGAAGTCTCTGCCAAAAGTGGCAGCAGCAGCAAAAACTGTGGCAACTGTGCACCATTCCCAAATTGTGCGACAGTTGCAAGTGGAGTCGCATCCATTCACTGTCTGTGGGCGTGGCACATTGCAGAGACTTGCAATGCTATCAAGTGCAAATTTTGTGTGTACCATTCCTATTGCTTCCGCGACATTTAATAGCAAATTCTATGCCATTCTCCATTCTCTTTTTCATTGTAGAAATAAGATTCTTTTTAATTCTGGAAGAGATTCAACGGCATTAACATTAAATAACGGTCTTAAGGAATATTACTTAATTAAAACTTATTCACTTCACTTCCCAAATATTCTTAAATTATAGGCATATGATATTGATTCGTTTGGCCTTTTTAACAACTGATTAGTTGCCGCAACATAATTTAAGGTGCAAATCGAACGCCGCTTAAAAATGATCAAATTTAAGTATGGTCATCAATGCAGAGCTTACAACAATGCGCCAGAAACTTCTTCCCCTTTTTGTATCTACATTCGTCTCGCCCCTGTTGTCCCTTGCTGCTGGCTAAGGGACTCCAAAATGCCCATCAATTTGAAACTTAATCTAGCCGCACAAATAAGCCGCGCTAAAAGTTAAGACCCGGCCCTAGCCAACAAATGACTTGAACGTGGAGGACGCTGAAACTGAAGTTGAAAAAGGGCGATGCAAACGGGGCGTGGCGTTGCTCTATTGTATGCAAACAATTCACAGCGCCAATGGACGGCAAAAGTTGAAAAAAAAAAAAATGGCAGAATAACAGCCACAAAAAAATGCTTTGAGATTGAGTTTTACTGAATGGGCATGAAAAACTAGGCGGCGGCGCCGTCTCATGCATAAAACTGAAAATGAAATACAAGGCGCTGGCTTAACAAGTGAAAACGTTGCAGTCGAACGAAATCGACTGCAGTATACTTTGACTCCAGGATAAAAACGGGTAATAGGAAATCTGATGCAGGTTTTTGGGGAACGCCAGTAGCTATCTTCCTACCAAACTTGGTAGCTCTAGCTGTAAGGAAATATGTGGATTTATCGATTTTCAGTTATCAAATTTATCGATTTCCCAGCGTAGGCGTAGCAACCAAATCTTGACACTTTATGTAGCCCGCCCATTGACAAAAATGTTTGCAAAGTTTTAATTCTCTGGCTTAACGGGCTTCGATAAAATTTGCGTTACAGACGAGCAGACATGACGGACATTGCTCTGAACCAATATACTCTTTACCTACGGTATCAGAGTATAAAAAGCCAAAAAAAAAAATATGACAGCAACATGGAAAAGAAAATGTGTGTGTGTGTGTGTGTGTGTGTGGATGAACAGGCTGAAGGCGGAGCATCAGGAATAATTGAAATTCGCGGCAGAGCGAGTGCAAGCTAAATTTGTGGCATGAGGTATAACAAAAGCTATGTCTACAGGCCGAAAAAAAGTTAAAAAAAAAAAAAAAAAAACTATATTACGCCTCGGATTATGAAAAGCTCTGCATTGGCCCACCCCAGTGTCTGTCTCTCTCATTCTCATTAATGCAACAGCTAATTTTATAATGCGCTCCGTAAAAAAAAAAACGAAAAAAGTTACTTTAACCAAACGAACTGTAGCCAATCGTAAATTAAGTCAAAAGCTTATTTTTTTCTTCTTTACATATTTATTTTTCTGTTTGCGCTTTTTTCGACTCGACCTTTGGCAGCGACTTGAAGCCATGATTTTTCTTCTTATTCTTTATGGCTGAAATGGACAAGTTCAAGTGCCACTTGCTGTTACTACTTCGCCGGCAGTAGCAGGACAAACAAAAATATTATTGCATACTTTGTGACGCCGAGCCTCAAGGACTGTTGGCAACATGGCGCACATTGAATTGAACTTATGCGTGGCAATTACGCGTGACACTTGAAAATGTAAAGTAAAATCCAATCAAAGCCAACTAAATGACTACAATTAAGCTAATTAGTGTGGAAAAAGTGGAAAGAAAGAAAATACGATTCAAGATGAGGACTTATTAATAAGTTCGGGACAGTTTCAAGTAATTGACTTTTCCTATCTTAAAATCGTAATTTATTCACACGGCATTGATCAAAAATCGTATCAAAAATGTACATTAAAGAAATCAACTAAATTATTGTAAGTTATTTAAATTTAAATTAATCATCAATTGGGCGTTGGACAATTAAAGAGAACGAAAATTTGAATTATTACAAAATAATTTTGACATTTAATACGTATTATAAAATATAAAAGTTGCACACAGTTTGATAAGCTTCTTGAGTCCCGCAAAATAAAAACCGTTTAACTGACACATTAACTACCTAAGACTAAAGACGCAGCTCTACCGACCACCTTTTGTTTTCCCCTCAAGCATTTTTTCCACATAAAAGCCACCGCTTGCCCCTATTCCAGAGTTGGCTAAGTCGCAGTCCATTACCAAATGCTGTCTTGCCTTTGTTATGCTTTCACTTTGTCTCCTTCTACTACTTCTCTTGGTTGTCTGTTTTGTCTGTTATCTCGTTTTATATTTTTTTTTGTGTTTTCTGTGCGCAATTAACTTGATTGCGCCTATAAATATGCAGCACTTGGCTGTGATTATTGCTAGCGCGTCTTTTCATTTACCTCTTGTCTGCTGTCCGACTTCGTTTTTCTTTTCTTTGCTTTTTTCTATGTTTTGCATGGCGCTTCTAAGCCTAAAAGTGTGTACTAATTGCTATTCTTGCCATCTGATTGCGCAAGTTTAGCAAATTGTTGATGTGAAGCCCCTTTTTTTGTGTTTGGTTTTGGGCCCTTATCATAAACACACTTTTGGCCGCAAGTGCTTGGAATCGCTATCAACAGCTAATAGAAAGCAGCATCCACTTCTTCTTTATTCATTCTTTTTTTGTTTTTTAATACTTATTTATGAACAATATTTCTCTTCTTCTTTCTTTTAAGTGTTTCTCATTTGGCATTTATCTAGCTTAAGCGCTTGCATTTCTTTCATTATATTAGCATACAACTTTATTCGCATTCTTTTTTATTTCATTCATATCTTAACTTCAAATTAACACAATTCTGAACAAAATATATGTATATGCCACAGCATTTCGTTCAACATGATATAGTAGAGAGGCTCAGGTTTTTTTTTCATTCTCTCAAGTTTCAAATTGCTTTGAACAGCACTTGAAACTTTTGTGGGAAACAAAAAACTCAGCTTGTTTTACTAACTTCTTTGCTGCAGCTGTGTGTTTCAGAAAAAACTCTCAAAAAACATTTTGTTCCTTCTGCTTGTAGCTACAGACAGCTAGCAGAAGTTATTTAAGTCAGGTACTATATATTTCGATACACATTCGTATGGTTTTTATAAAGAATAAGCAAAAGCCCAAAAAATTGTTTTTATTAGCGGTACAACATATTTTTCCTTAAATTTCAGAGCTTTCATATTATGTACTTGCTCTTTGCAAATAGTTTTTAGTTGAAGTTTTGTTACCAAAATACTCAAAAGCCTCGTAGAAATATGGTATTTCATGAAATGTATTTTCATACGATCTAGGCTTGAATCAATAATGGTTGCATCGTAGTTCTTTAACATAAGACTGTCTCGTTTGATTAAATTTAAGCTAGCACTTATTCCTCTCATGTTGGTTTAATGCTTTTACCTAATTGCCGTTTCATTCCTCAACGTTCCAGAGTTAAGCATTAGCTTTGCTTACCTTTCTGCCCGCATGCTTTTCACGTGTCTGGTTTTGGTGTTTCAGTTCTTTGTGTTGTTTTCCTTTTTTGTTGTTCATTTTGCAACACTGCTGCTGCTGCTGCTGGCAAGCGGCTTAGCTTTTTGTCATGCCACAAAGCAAACTAATGGTGGGCGTGACGCCAGCTTCCTGACTAACTAAAATCCGAAGCCGTTGTAAGCTGTGCCACGCCCACTCTAACTCCTCTTTGTACTCTTGTCTGCTATCAGCTATCTGCCGTCCGTTGGCTGTGTGGCGTTGTTAATCTTTAACCTGAGTCCTAATCCGTGCGTCATGATTGAAAGCAGCTGCAAAACGTTGCGTGTCCTGCCTCCAATTGAAGCGCGCACACACACACACAGTAGCAAGCATTGTGGGGGTTGGGATTTGGGGGGGATT
The DNA here is from genome assembly GCA_018901835.1 of Scaptomyza graminum. Lineage (NCBI taxonomy): Eukaryota > Metazoa > Arthropoda > Insecta > Diptera > Drosophilidae > Scaptomyza > Scaptomyza graminum. Next base: position 11,443,583 of record JAEIFL010000001.1, on the reverse strand, counting down.
TGTCGCAAGACGTCTGATAGTCGCAAGCGTCGCACATGATGATGAGCACATTGACGAGAAGATTGTCGTCGTTGTCGTTGCCGTTGCCGTTGTCGTTACTCCTGATAATCTGATTGCCATGATGTACTCTTGCCTCATGCCAATTTGTGTCAATTTGTGGCAGCTACTCCGCCAAAAAGAATAAGAATGTTTGTCTTGCAGCAACTTTAAAAGATGCTGCGCCTTGAGCACTTTTCTGAGCTACTTTTAAGCAAGGATCTTTTGCTGCTGCCGCTGCTCCTGCTGTTGCTGCTGTTGCATCTCAAATAGCCTGCAGCTCAGCCAATCAAGTTGCACCTGGAAGACGCGGCACAGTTGCATACTGAGTGCTGCGTGTGGTTGGCTAATGAGGCACCTTAACCCCTGTTAGCCTACTTCTTCTTGTTTTTTTTTTTTTTTGGCCATACCGCACCGCACTTGACCCAAAGCCAACAACACTTTACACAAACACGAGAATATCGCAGGTTAATAAACCAAAAATAAAAGAAAACATTTTGTGCGTGTGTGTGTGTGTGTGTGTGTGTAGATGTTGTGTGCTTGTGTGTTGGCCTTCATGCAGTTGACACCAATTGCGAACACAACGCAACGCAGTTGGCCTGCTTTACGCTGCGCCACAAACAAAAAACACATAAATAATATATAATAACAAGTTAGCAACGATGTATGGGCATAAAACATGAAATTTTTGTGTCCTTTGACGCAGCCATCAAATAAATCATAATATTTCACTTATGCACAAAGTACAATTTTATACTTTTAATGCATGTAGAGTATATCTAAAGTTGTACGTTTTTTGCTTTATGTTAACAAAGATTAAAAGTGGAAAAGTGTTACTTTATGATTTATATTTTGTTGTTTCAATAAATAAATATATTATTTTTAATGTTTTTCTTTTTTTTCTTCTTCTTTTCAATTTATATTAAGTTGTTATTATTTTTTTATTAATTCGAATGCTTTGACTTGCCTCTGCGACAACTCTCAATTAAAATAGCCGTCACCGGGATAAGGGGACAAGGACGGACTGAACTAAACTACATAAAGTGAACAAACCGATGAACGTGCCACGCACCATTTGCAGTTGCATTTTCTCTGTTTTTCACTCCATCTCCTCCTTCATTCACCTCATGCCTTTCCTTAGACAAATTTCCATTGCTTCTGCCCTTCCCCTTCCTACCAAACAAACCATTAATACTATTTTAAAACGAAAGCAGCTGTTGTGAATGCGCTGGGGTTGAGTGCTAAAGGGATGCTGGGGAGGGGCGCAGTAAGAGGGACACTGGTGTTGAAGCGTTTGGGGGGGGTGGGGTGAAAGTGCATTATGCAAATGTGTTAGCCATTCAATTTGATGGGCGCGGGCATTAATGTAATTATATAATGCACTTTATGCACCATAATGCATTTGATGTGCCAAAGAGTTTGCTTGTGTGTGTGTGTGTGTGTGCACACATGTACAAAATACAAATTTTTGTATAAATATGTTTACAAAGTATAAACATAGATATTTATTTATTATTCATAATGCCATAACAAGCGACTCGTCCAAGCTGCATTTAATTTTAATTAATTTTCCCATTTGTTTAACTATTTATAACAAGTGTTTAAACTACATTCCCTACTGTACATTTGAGACAACACCTCGGTCGATTGTCCGCTTTGACAGCATTTGTTGCGAATTTTTAAAATCAAAATCTTCAACTTACAATTAAAGCTTCAAAAAAATAAAATAAAATACAAAATAAAAAAATCGTATAATATTGTAAAACCAATTATCTGAAGCCAACGAAAAAAAGACGAACCGATGGAAATAGCTATATCGACTCAGCTTGCGATGCTGATCAAAAATATATATATAAATATGCTTTATGTGCTCAGATATGTGACTTGTACTTTAAATAATTTATTACGAATTCACTGCTTTCTGGTCATAAGAATGTAACTTACTAAAAATAAATATATTAAACGCTTAAAGTCAGGCTTTTTACCACTTGCATTCAAATTTGCTCATGCAATGCTTGAAAAGCTTTAAGTATGACAAAATTGTAAGTATTATTTGGTGATAAATGTGTATGTGTGTGTGTGTCTCACAAGCAATTGCGTGAAAAGCAGCTGGCACTAAATGCAAAAATGTTGTGCCACTTAGCTTCGCAGCCAAACGTAATGCAGCTGCAACAACAACAACAGAAGCATTTAAACAAAAGTTCCATTTAAGAAAATAACGAAGCAACGTTTTCATTCATCAGTTCGTCCTAAGCAGCAATGGTTTTCAGAATGTTGCTATCCATTCTATTGAATTTCTTCAAGTGTACGAAAAAATTGGTGCCACCACTGACCAAAGCTCCACTAGACACTGAATCAAAAGCAACAGCACCAACCACAGCGGATGCAGCCACTTCCATTGATCTGGCTGATCTTGATTTTGCGGACTATGAGTCGGTCAAGAATCTGGAATTGCATGTGGTCAAACTGGATCTGGATCTGTATGTGGATGATGACTTTGGCTATGATGATCCCCGACTGCCCGAGATGACAATTTAGTGGATTAGTTTAATTCGTTTTTCGTATTTTATTTATATTGCATTTTTAATTATGAGGTGCAATTAAAGCGCTCAATTAGCCAATTGACAATATAATGCAAATGGACAATGTAGAAAACAAAAACAAAAAAAAATTAATCAGGGCCCAAATGACATAATGGCCGGACAGCGACAGCAACAACAACAACAAAGCAATAAAATTCAATTACAACAATTTTTAATTAACTTTTCGCAATTAAAACAAATGCACAAAACACAAAGCAAGGGAGAGAGAGAGAGAGAGAGAGCGCGAATGGGACAGCCGATCAAATAACGCAGAAAAAGTAAATATATATGGGTAAAAAAAGAAAAAAAAAATAGAAGCAGATAAATAAACATAAATGAAATGGATAGAAATTTAATATCACGACAAATTAATCCGCATGTCAAATGTTTACAAAGGGGTTACATTTCGCCCCACTGTCCACCCGCATACTCCACATATATCGGATTTATTGTGTCGCCTATTGTTTATATCATGATGTGCCATAATATAGTATATACATATGATATCAACTCATAAACAATTTAAAATAGTTTATATTTCCAATAACTAAAACAATTCCCATTTTGTATACAATAAATAAATAAACTAAATATTCAAATGGCTTTTAGTTACATTTAAACTTTTGGTAAACATTCAAAGTTTATAAAAGTGACTTAAATAAATTGTGAATTTAATATTTGATTTGATATCGCTATTGAATAGTTTCGGTTTGGCATTTTTTGGCATTGACTTAAGTCTTGTTTTTTCATTGCTGTTTTAATCTTAACCAAACCTTTTTTCCGCATTTTGCTTTGCCTTAGCTTAAGATAAAAATGTGCTTTTTCGAAACGTAACCAAAAACAAGCAACGGCATTAAAGGCAACTCTTTTCATAGACTATAGGCTTATAGATACATAGTACATGAACTCCCATATGTCTAGCTGACAGTCCGTCTGGTCGATTGCCCTCCCTCCCCGAACTGTTGTTCGTCTGATTGTCTCTCCTTCATATCCCTTACTTGTTATGTCTGTGGTCATTTGTTTGTTAGCCAATTGCATTCGTGGCTGGCAAATGAGATTTGTGATTGCCATTCGGCAGTTAACTGCCAACTTCAACCTGGCCCAAATTATGAGCAACAACAAGTTTTAGGAAGCCCATGCAACAAAGTCAAAATGTAGCTGCTTAAAGGCAAAAATAGTTGACTGCTTTTCGTTTCTTGTTTTTGTTATTGTTGCTGTGGTCAAAGGCTCTAATTAACTGGCCAATTGGCAGCAACAGCGCCTATAATTAAACAGCTACAGGCAACAATTTGCTTTCACCATGTGTGTTTGTGTGTGTGTGTGAGTGTGTTTGTGGTCAGGACACACCTTGGCAGCACACACCTGCTATTCCCCCGCTTTCTTCGCTTTGAGTTCTAGCACAGAGAAACAAAAGTTTATTACCAAAGCTGAAACTATTTTTGGATCGACTTCACGTTAGTGAACTTTTAGATGCAATTTTTTGTTGTGGCATTTTTGGAATGAAACTAGCACTTTTTTTCAAGTGTATATGCTTCCGCTTCTCCTGCTCCGGCTGCTCCTTTTCCTTGTTGCCTGCACGCACGCAAGACTCGCATAACTTTCCACCAGCTCGCACTTTTTGGGCCTAATCCATTAGCTTTTCGGTCTGCTACAACTTTTTGTTGCCCACCGACCAACCATGCTCATAATATTGATGTAGCATTTGAAGCATTTGTGGGCTAAGCTTTATTATGTTGTTCTTTAATTAACATGTACAAATGTTTCCTTTAACTTTTATGTATTTTGTTTCGCATAACTATCTCCATCTCTCTCAATCTCTCCAAGCTCTACAGCTCTTCAACCTCTTCCTTTAAGATTTGATCATCGGTTGACTTCTCCACAGCCTCATTCAAATGGCAGTTGCAATTGCAATTAGGGTTGTTGAGCTGCCGCACACTGATTATTCCGGACATTGGTAAAGGCAGCGAAGGCGGCAGTGCTAGGGGTTGCATCGGACGTTGGTGACGTAGTGGTTGTTGTGAAATGCGACTCATACTGCTGAATGCCACCAACTGTTGCCGGTGGCTTAGGTCTGGATAATGCAACTCCAATTGCAGCTGTTGCAGAGGTTCCTGTTCCCGTTGTTGCGGCTGCCGCTGCTGCTGCTGTTGCAGCTGTTCAATGTGCTCCACCCGTCGGTGCTCCCTTTCTTCCTTGGGTGGTTTGGTGCATCTTAAGAACTTGCCCAGATTGCTGCACATCTCTGTCTTCTTATCCACTCAATGAAACTCTGATTTAGAGCCGCTGGCCAAGCTACTGCTTTATAGTGCGATAGCATGATAAACTAGCGAAAACTAAACACAGTTGAAGACATTTACTTTGATTAACAACTGTTTTTTACACGCTTGTTTCATTTGTCTTTCAAATTTATTTTTATCGCTGTGCTGCCTCGCTTAAGACAGTTTAATTGAAGCTCTCATCAAGCGACTATTGGCCATGTGGTGGAATATGTTAAGGCACGTTTTATGTCGACCTTCTTGCATTTGGAATAACTCTGATCAGAATGCTGTATCTAGTACTCTGACACTGGAAATTGTCATTGTCGATGAAGATCTGGATAATTTAATGGAACTTAATCGTAACGCAACTTGGCCCAATTTAATGGTGCTTTGACCTGCAGTGAAACACATTTTGTGTAGAAATAAGAAAATGTGAAAAGATTTTTGGGATGTGAATTTAAGAATTAACTTTAAAAAAATATAATCTTTTTATTTAATTCAATCATATAGTTAATATTAAATCAAGCTTAAATTAAAGCCAAGTGAATTGGGAAACTGCTTCTGTTTTTAAGTCGGTTAAAGAAAACCTAAATACTCGTAGGTTTTTTCTTACTTAGCTCAGCAATACACAAAGTGGTGCTGCTTAAGCATCATAATCAATATTTACTCTATATCGTAGAAGCTTTTTCGTGGAGTATTTCACGCACTCAAAGTATGAAACCTGAGCTATGTTGCTTTTGATGTTTGTTATTATCACAAAGAGTAATTTTCCTTTCAAATGTAACGCCCCGAATTTAATACCCAAACATTATCTATACTTAATTAAAGTGAGACTCGCCTCCTTTTTTTGAGCACCCTTAAATGTCATCTTAAGAGTCGATGGCTCTATGCCTTCAGCACACGCGCACCACTATCACCACTTGTTTTAGGTGTTTATTTTATAGTATTCATTCAACGTTTTGCGGAGGTCCTTCATATTTCTGGCAAATCCATCAATCAATGGAGGCCGCCTCTTTCAAAACTCACGCTCTCAATGGCCACTTAAATGCCATAAAAAGCGCAAATTAATGCAGTGAAAAGCATTCAAATCGAGAGGTGGCTCCACCACCAACCAGATAGCTCCAAAGGGGCTGGATAAAATGCTTAAGCTCATGCTCTAGTTTATTACGGAATCAAGTCTTTAACGTCGATGGTTGTTGTTCGCCTCGCGGGCCACTCCGGTGATTAATTGATGGCATTCCAAGAGTGTCTCAGCGCAGAACACACCCACCAAAAAGCAGGAAGTGGGTCGGCATGGGTTTGGGGGTGAATTGGTTGGTTGGGTTTGGTTTGGTTGCTCACTTTCGTTATATCCGTTATGGGCCTGTTAATGGCAAACCATTGAGCAGTTAAAAGTGCGAGATTAGCATTTCCGCCTAGTCAAAAGCATGACCCCAAGCAAGCCTCGAGCTGCTTTGACAAGTGCCAGCCTCCTGCTCCTCTACTTGCCTCTGGCTGCTTTAAGTGGCAATGGGGTGCAGCAAGGTGTGGCAGCAAAGAACAACAAAATTCCCAACCGGGGCAAATGGCTAGTATAAAGTGTGCTCATATATATATTATTTGGGCAGACACTTTGGCGCCATACCACTTAAATGGTTCTCTGGAGTTTGTTTTACACCAACTTACGACCCAAACCACTCAACCCAACCGCCCACCTAAGCATCTAAGCATTTTCTCGTGAATTGTATTAGCCGGCGCATTTTAAACTTACCAACCGCAAATTGTGTATCATTTACTATGATTGATTGATTGATTGATTGAATGAGTAAGTGATGTGGATGCTGCATTAAAATGAGTGATACGACGGCACCTTTGGCGCCACCTGTCACTGGTCGAGCGCAACTCAACACACTGGCTGCGCAAGCTTTTGCAACTTCACCACAGTAAATACAGGGAATTTTATGCACAATGGTAAGTGTCTCAGCTGCACTTGGTGGCTGTCTGTGCTAAATGTGCTTTGAAACTTGGCTTAATTCTTGTAAAAGCACATTCCAGGGAATGTATGAAGTTAGCAAGTTGTAAGAGAGATTTATATTCAATTACACAAAGATAATAATATAAATAAATTGAATATTTACAGGAATTGTTTTATCATACATAAAAAAAATTTACTCGAATAAAAAAAGTGTAGCAACATAAATTCTGTCAAAGCTAATATTTGCAATCTTTCAATGTTAAAAATACAAGTATTTAACAATGACTAAAAAGCTTAGTTTTCAAACGTAGCCAAGAAATGGTAAAAGCTTTCTTTCACTTTTTCCCTGTTTGTAAAAATCAACCAGGATGCAAGCCAAAAACATTTAAGAGCAAAAAATCGTAACTTTAACTATTAAATTTATGTGTCTTGTGCTGATAAACTTGGCTACTCGATTATTTGCACATGATTTCCGTCGTTTAAGTAACTTGAAGAACCAACATGAGCATATTTTGCTCTCGCTTTTTATCGTTTTCTCCTTCTTTAACGCACACATAACATGCACACATATTTATACGTCCTTAAATTTTTGGTTTACTTGCAGTTAACGGAGCTCGAACAACGCGTCATCGAAGCGGAAGAACGCGCCGAGGAAGCTGAAGATAAGGTAAGTCATTAAATGGCTGAAAGTTATAAAAGCCACACTATATGCCCCCCCCACCCACAACACTCTCTGACTAACCACATAGGACATAAAGGATATTAAAACAAGGGTAGCATCCTTGGCCAGAAGGCAGCAGACATCACAAGCCGCGTCTGGGTCGAAAGAAGCGCCTCATTAGAAGGCAGTTTAAAGCATTTAAGCGCGTGCTGCATTTGCATGACAATAACGTCCCTGTCCCTGTCCCGTTCCCTTTCCTTCCTCGAGCACCAACCAAAGTCATGGTCACAACTGGTTTATGGCACCCTATGTAAAGTGTGAGTGTGGAAATGGGGTATATTGATTATAATTGACTTTAATTTTAAACGATATTACAAATAGCTTTGTAACAATTTTAAGCTGAAGTTTTGCATTCTGCAACTATTTATAATTATATACAGAAAGTTATGGTAGTTTCTGGATCACTTTTTAAATTAAGCAAAACAGAGAATCGCTCAGTTGACATAAAAATGCTATCATTTATATTTTTGAATACCAGTCTGAAGCCGGGTTTTTAGGTTTTTTTATATTTATTTTTGTTGGCCAGCCAACTCCGATAGACAAGAGCCCGAAACTTTTGGCACATGCGGGCAAACAAGGAACAACAAACAACAAACCGGGCAACAAAATGTTGTCACCAACTGTCCCCAGACACGTACCATATATGTATATGCATATACATACATAAATCGACTTCCGCTCCAGAGCCCGGAAATACGCATTAATGCAACGCTGCGTACGCTGTCCACTACCCAAGCCCACCCCCCCCCCCAACACCCTTATCCTCTCATCTCGCCCATGTTTGACGAAGTTCGTGTGGTTGCAAGTGATGCTGGGCTTTGGGCAAAGCATGTTTCTGTAGCCTACTTGCCCCCGTACCACTGCCACTGCCGCCCACAGTACAGACACACGAGATCCAGATAAAACTACCCCGAATGCGACAAACAACAGCAAACAACAGCCACCAAAGCACCACCCACACATAATATATATGTAAGTTTGTATGCATGTGAATATAAGCGCGTTTTCAATATCAAATGCGCATTGTTTGCATTAACAAGTCCCTTGGGGCGTTTGGCTTTTACCTACGCAACAGCAACAGCAACAAAAACAACAACAAGAACACAGTTCAACCCCAACTTCCCATTCGCAAAAAGCTAGCGAAATGCAAATATTTTCAAGCAGTTCCCTGCCAGGTTTATCTCTATGCCAAGGTCTGGATATGGAGATGGCGATGGCGATGGAGGTGGAGCTGGAGTTAACAGCTATCGTTGTCGCCCTTCGTTGAGAGCCCTTTGGCTTTGAGTTTACCGTTGCCGTTGCCAACCACTGTGACAAATTGAATTCTTGTTACTTTGTTTGTGCCGAGATTAAATTCGTTCAGCAAACACGTGTGTGTGTGTGTGTGTGTGTGTTAAGTGAATGTTAGTTAACTAGCTACAAGCCGAGGAGTAAGCTCGGTGAAATCCTGCCAACATGGCAACCCTTCGTTATGGCTTTCAACAGTTGCCAAAAGCGTTTTACATTAAAGTCGCTAACAGGCTCATTACTTATGCTTCAATTAGTCAGTGCCTCGTGTGTCGGCCTTTTCAAAATTGCATCATTCATTATAAACTATTAACCAAGGTGGCAGGGCTAGCAGGCTGCAGACATTAAAAGACATCAAAAAGGCACTTGGAGAAAGTCTGGATTAAAATTTGAAAGCACACTAGTACACTGCTAGAAATTATCAAGCATTTGTATTTAAAACAGAACATTTCGATCTTCCCTTTGATTACTGAAATCGAGAATAATATTCTTGATTTACTTACAATTTTTAAAGTTCGTTTGTTCCTGATTCAAATACACTTTAAACTTTAATGAGTATTTTGAGTCTTGTTCCAAGATTTTGTTACTCCAAATATTTGTGTACATGAAAATAATTGCTTTTTGTATTCCCAACTAGCTCAGTTATAGCTATTATAAATGCTGCCAATAATTCTCATGGTTCATCTAGAAATGTAAGAAATAAGAAAAAACATTCAAATTTTGCCCCTTTAAAAACTTTCCATGTTTGTTAAGTCGACGTGATGCGTTAGCTGTTTGGCAAATTTCAAACACATTTAAGAATAAATAAATTCAAGAAACTATTCTCACAAAAATCTATTATTTTTTAAACAGCCAAAATAATATAAAAAAATTTTTGAAAAAACTGCTAGTGAGACGTGAACGCTCGACTCGTACTTGAATCGAGAATTTTTGTACTTAATTTTAGTTTTTCTGGAGGTGTACTTGATTCAAGTTTACGTACTCTTATTTTAAGAATCTTTGTTTGGATTTAAGTATTTTCATACTCATTATAAGTATTGTGTACTTTGCTCAAATATTTTAACACTCATTTCAAGTATCTCGTACTTAAAATTTGAACGAAAAAATGAAATTTTAGAGCCGTGAATGCTCCATTTAGGAACATTTGTACATAATTTTATCACGGCTTTTTTCTACCAGTGTAAATACTATGTTTTTTGAGAGGAAAAACGCAAAGTATTATTATTGACAAACAATTTCTTGTCTCTAATTAATTAAAGTGTTTCATATTGAAATTCTTCTAAAATAACAAAAGATCTTTTTTTAATTTTACTTAGAAATTATAATAGTGAGCTTAAATACTTGTTTCTCTATGAAATGTATGGAATTTCAGTTATGATTGCTGTTTTTTGGCTTATTTTGGTATATTATACCTTATGATATATTATACCTATAGGCCAAAAATTCGAAGTAAAAAATGTTTATTAATTATTGTTTACTTGATAAATAACCTTGATTTATTTCGTCAAGCATTTTATAAATCTTTAAAGTATATTATTTATTTATTTTCAATAATATTAAGTATACTATTTGTTCAGTATCACAATCCACAGCAATGTTATAAAGTCTTTTGTTAATGAAAACTACCTGTTTGTCACATACTATGTTCACACATAATTAGATCCTCCCCCACTTGCTAGCAATTGCGTTTTTGTTGCTCCCCTTTTTGTGTGTCTTGTGCCAATTGAATTAATTATGCATTGAAAAATCCAAAATGTAAACATAAGCACACTTAAATCTGCACCAACGCCGATGGCAATTAAGTGCATCGTTTTCGACCCCAAAAGGAAATGCGGCAGGTTTTCAAGTTTGTCGGTGTGGAAACGAAGAGAAGGGGGGGAGCCAAGCTGGAATGATTGTCGGTCGCTTTAAAATGGCTTAAAGTCGTTTCAATTTATGTTGCATACACAAAGGCGCACATGACACACATTGCACAATGCAGTGTTGCGAAACGCCGGTGATGCAACCAAACCAAAACACGCGGGCGCGCGTGCGTGCGTAAATACAACATATGGCAAAACAACAAAACAAACAACTGGCAAAGTGCATGCCAAACCGTATGTGTGGCACTCAAACTGTAAAGTGTGATTTTGGGGGTTGCTTCGCCTCAAGCTTGACGTCAAAAGCAGCTGAGAGAGAGAGAGAGAGAGAGAGAGAGGGAGCAAAAAAGAGTGTGTGAGAGAGATTTATGAGTGCGTTTTTTTTATGATTGTAATCAAGCGAGCAGACTAGATTTATTGAGCAGCGACTTCATGTGAGAGTTTTATGCCAAGCTGCAGCTAAATACAGCTGTCCTGTGCACAGGATATTACCCTAAAACGAAAGGGGCGAGCATACACAGAGAGAGTGAAAGAGAGAGAGAGGAGAGAAAGCGTCGTCGTTAAGAATGAAAAGAAAGTGCAAAATGTGGAACCAACCACCGAAAAAAAGCTGACTGACTGAGTGACTGACTGAGAGGAACGAGCCAACGAATGAACGAATAAAAGAACCAACGAACAAAAGGAAACGAAACTAAAGCAGCGTAGCAAAGAGCACGGCGCAAGAGTTGTGCAAAAGAAGACTTGTAGCTGCTCCGACGCTGCTGCACAAGCTGCGTTTTATTTTTGCGTTTCCATTTGTTTAAACAATTTTCAACCACCAACATTTCGGCCCCACAACGTGCTGCAACAGGAAGCCGACAAAAGTTTTAAGCGCAAGCCGCAGCAAAACAGTAGTAAAATGAAAAAAGAACAACAATAAACAACGACGACGGTCGCGGCAGTGTTGAAAATTATAGGATATAATGCTAAGAAAAATGATTAAAACAACTCAAATATTCAGTGCATAGTGAAAGGCGCGCGCGGGGTGGCACCAAGAACCCACACAATATCGAAAACTTTGTTACAACTAATAACAAAAAGAAGAAAATAAATTATTGAAAGGAATTTTGTTAGGTTTTCGGCAAACTTTGTGAGAATTATTCAACTCAAAAATTCCATTAGTTTTTTTTGAGTGTGTGTGTGAGTTTGTTGTTTTTGCTGATAGCAAAAGTGCGAAACGCAGCAAATTATAGGCCAAATTTCGCATTGTATTGCGCAAAAATATATACAAACATATACGCACATAGTGTGGCCATTCACAACGTGCATGTGCGCTTATGTGTGCGTGTGTAAGTGTAAGTGAGTGACTGAGTGAGTGCCACCCTACGCAAATCAAGAGAGAGCATTTCGGAGAGAGAGAACCGCTGTGAGAGCGCGCGCACATGTCAATGACTAGACAGCTGACTGGCCAGCCACAAAGCAAAAGCAAACGCAAATAAGCAAAAAGGAAAAGGCAAAAGGCAAAAGAAAGCAGCGCTCAGTAAAGGAGACAACAAATAAAAAACGTGTGCGTGAATTGTGCGTAAACAAATAAATCAAATGAAGTAATAAAAGAAGCAACGGAAGAAAATCATAACAACAACGAGAGCGTCTCTACACACACAGCCAAACATATCAATACAGACACACAACACCACACACATGAAACGTCCATTTACAACAAGAAGAACAACACCGACGACTGCACGATCAACTCATTTGTACAAACATAATTAGTCTACATATAGTGGAATAAATTAAACAAACTAACAGCAACAACAACAAAGCCAAGCTATCTATCACTGTCTCGGAAGGAAGCTGGCTGCTGTTGCTCCCAGCTGGCTGCTGTTGCCAGCGGCGTGCATCGCTTTTTAGCATTGCCAGACGAAAAAAGCCACTCAAATATATACTAGCAACAACAAGAGCTACAACTACATATTTATAGCGTTATTGTTATTGGTGACCCATGGGCTAGGGACAGTGTTGGAAAATGTTGCTCTGTCGCCGCGTGGCTGCCGCCAAGCGTCGCCGCTGCTGCGTTTGCTGCCGCCACAAACAAAGAAAATGTGAGCAGCGACAGCTTCACTAGCTGTCCAACGATAGATAAATAAGCCAAATGTATTTCTCCGCCCACCCGCTTTGGCAAACATCCGACTACTGTAACATAAGACAACGATAACAACAACAACGATCTAACTATAAACAACTTTAACCATAATAGTAGTAATAACACACGAGAACGAGCAACGAATTTTATGAATGGATAACTATAGAAAAAAGGTAAGCGTATTAAAGCTCTGTCGTAAGTTTGGCCAAATAACAGATATTCATCACTGAAATCGAAGAACATTTCCGAAGATATAATACTCCAACGAAAACTTGGGGGAAGGTTCAGAAAACGCATCTGCAGTCAAACTTAATCAATCAAATAAATAAACAGCTCAAGTCCAAGATCAGTCCTTAAAAAATAATGATCCTTATCTTAAAAATCTTACAATTCGATTGTGTTTTGGTAAATTAAAAGTTAGTTAAAAACATTAATATTCACTTCGTGCCGTTAGTCTTCGACTTGACATCCTTTAAAAATGTTCAATAAGGTTTTTAATCATATAATTTTAACAAATATCATAACTAAGACAGTTGCATTTTATCTTATGCTTAAGTTCTTCCTTCAATAAAGCAAAACAAATTTATGAACTATAAATTCTTGTACTTCATCAAAGTGATATAGTCAATTCAGCCAAAAGCTATAATTAACAAATATCCCAAATCTAAATGACTTTCAAAACATTCTCAAAATTCTCAATCTAGCTCTGTGTGTGTTGGATTTTTGATTGGGCAATCAATTGCTAATGGAACGCCCAACTGGCTGCAAACTGACATCGTTGCCACTGTTGCATGTTGAATGTCGAATCAACAAGCGACAATCTCAACGCACACCAAATAAATCGCAATTTGGTATATTAATTTTCACGTTCCGTACATATTAGTTGGCTAAAATTAGAAGGCCTAGTTCTAATACTCCCCCTACCCTCCATCTACCAGCCCTACCATCAAATCTGAAAGCAAGTCATAACACTCAAAATAAAAATAAATAAAAAACACACACACTAAATTTATGTCGCATTTCAAAATCGCTCAGCCATTGCAGCCCATAAATTATGGCGCCCGCCATTCAAGCACCTCCACCTCCTCCAGCCTCCAGCCCACCCCCCCCCTCCCGCCTGGGCTGGTAAACAGAATTCAATTAAAAATTGCGCGTTTCGTATTTGAACTTTTAACCTTTTCGGTGGGGATGGCGAAGTGGGTCAATCTGTTGATGGGATTTTTCAATTATTTAGCCACTTATCTGTTTGCCGTCATCTCTTTGTTGCCGGCCTGTTGTTATTTGTTTGTTTGTTTGTTTTGTTGGTTGCCCCTTTTCGCGCGAATCATTCATGCAGCACACTCAGCCGGTTTGATCATCGGCCGCAAACACTGCAAAATCAATTAACGTGCAACGTGGGCGTTGCATGAGTTGATTGATTGCCAGTTGACGATTGATGCAACAGCAGCCGCAGCAGTAGCTTTTAAATTGCATTTGCTGTGCGGGGCACGTGGCAACCTCAAGCAATGCATCACAATGTTGCATGTATCAGCTATACACAATTCGCTTATCTCTCATCTCTTCTTCTCTCATCCTCCTCCTTCCTTGAACAGTGGCCATTTATCTTTCGATAAACAAAGCGCAGCGATGATTAGATTGAGACTGAAACAAACAGTTACAGCTAAACGACATACTATAAGTTCGCCTCTGCTACAAATGTAGGCCAAATGCTAATACCATTCGCCAGATGACTAATGGCTTTTTTTCCATCACACATTTGTATGAATATAACTTGGATACGTAGCAAGAAACGATAAGAAATTTAATTTAAACAAGAAATAAAATTTAAAAGAGCTTAATGATTCTTAATTAACGTAATAAAAGGGAAAACAATAACTAACTGACAACAAATAAGATCGCTATAGATGAGAAAATCTCGCCTAGGAGATACCCTAAACTCTCCACTTTCACGCTTATTTCGATCTAGTTTCAATATCTTATTGTTATCGATTCCTTGCTTATATCGAAAACAAACAGATTCACCGACAATTTGAAACAAACTTGACCTTCGCGTGGTACCTTAATGCCAGTCGGAGATGATTCCTTCTGCCCTTTACATGCATATGCACATAAGAACTTTCTCTTTAAAATATGTTTATTTATTTATTTAATATTAAAATTATTTTTTTGTATTTACTATGACACCAGGATTGAGCTCTAGCGAGTTGCGTTTTGAGCTTAGCCGTTAAAGAAATTTAAAATAAAAACTCTGGAATTCTAAAGATCGCTTTTGAATACCCTTCCCCAGTTAGCAGGCTTTGTTCACGTAGCTTGCTCAAGTTAAATGCATCTTTTGGTCTTATTAGACTAAGCCAATTTCACTCCTTTCCCTTTACCCCCGTTTTACACAATGATTATGCATAAAACTGTACGGTATAAAGAAAGAAAGCAAAGCGCGTTGGCGTTTGCTTTATTTTGTTGTTGTTGCTGTTATTGTGCGTTGCTGGCAGTTGAATTAATGATGCATGCATCCGTCATCAGAGTGCCACATAGACGTAGACGACGACTAAGACGATGACGATGACGTTGATGCTGTTGCTGACGTCGACAGCAACGGCGACGGCGCCACTTTCGCTTGAAGCCGCCTCCGCATCGGCCGCCCACTCTCACAGTTGTCCCTCGCAGTCGCAGTTGCTGTTGCAGTTGTTGTTGTTGTTGCACATTTGAAAGACGTAATGCGTTTTATGCGTTGCATTTTTCCTCAACTTAAGTGGTATTTCTATAATACCCTGTGTGCATTAGATTGCGGGAAAATAATCAAAGGGTTACATGATGTTGGGCAAGGGTAAACAATAAATGGGTGGATGGACAGATAAGTAGATGGATAGATGGATGGATAAATCGACAGATATCGATCTTTGCATTTTATGTGCTATCCACAGGGTATTCGCTAGTCGAAGCACTTTGATTTGTTGGTGTTGCTATTGCTTTTCTTTATATTTAAAACTCATCAGCGAGTCGACGACATCATTTGGCGTACCGCAGCGCGTCTTGGCTACAACACACACACACACACACACATTAATATGCATTTAAAAATAGCGCCCCATACGTCGGGATCCATGCAACAGTTGCCGCCTGTGAATGATGTGCCACACTTTGTTATTGCCAGCTTTAAACTATGGCCGAAATGCGATTTTATACAGTCCGAAAACTAACAAATTTTAATGGCGATTTCATCAGTTACTTATTGAAGAAAATACTAGCTGCTCTTTTACAGCTTAACGTTTTGAGAGAGGAAGTAGCTAAAAGGATAGTAAAAAAAAGAGGGGGGCAAGGGTGTGGGTAAAAGTAGTTGTAGCTGTAATTTGGCTGCCGGCCAGTCTAGTTTGGGGGTTGATTCCTTTTTTTCCTTCATCCTTGTTTTGTGTATCACTTATGCCCTAACAAAGGGTATCTTTGCTTGTTCTTGACATTGTGTCCAAGTTAGAAACTTATTTATTCAATTAATAACCATCTTTTTTTAATCAAATAAAATATTAGTTGAACAGATACTTTTTATAAGTTTTCTGTTTTTATTGTTTTTTTAAGCCAAATTATAGAACATGTTTGTATTTGGCAATCCCCAAAGTTAAACCTTTTTCTTTCTACTGTGGTTGAATTTCGTTTTTATGGTTTGTTTGTCGCTGTTGTTGTTGTATTTACATGCGTCTAGCCAATAATCTTCATGCTGGCTGGCGCTCTGATGGATGTGGAGGACGACAATGAAACTGACTCATCTTGAATCTCACATCTCATATGTGGTGCTCGATTCTTTCCACTTTGCTGTTGATTTCGCACTGGCTACGGCTAGGGCTACGTTGCTTTGTTGTTTTTTAATCAGCCAAATTGTTGACACCAACCGCATACAATCAGCTAAAGAGCTTCCAGTTTAGTGGCATGGGTTGCCGGCTACACCGATCCCAGCAACATGTTACATGCATACATTTATATTTAATGGTCCGGGCTTCTGTTTCTGTTGCTGTTTTTGGGTACACAGCTGTAGGAGCTAGCATTAAATTTGGGTAACGGACCATGTTCAGCAGAGACAGATAGCGAGAGAAAGATAAATTGTGTGGCGAGATGCTATTAGTGCTGCTGCTGCTGCTGCTCCTGTTCTCAATGTTGTTCTGACACATAATCTGACAACTGACATGCATCTAACTAAACCCTGCTCCACACTTTGTGCCACTCTCCACGTTCTGCTTTTCCACATGACACGCACTTTTGGCCGGAAGGAAGCCGAGGGCAAAGTGACTGATGTTGTTGTCTGTTGCTAAGACCATCTCCATCGCATCTCACATCTCCGCATCTGAATGAAGTTCGTGAAAAGTTGGCAAAAGTCATTGACACGAGTCAGAAAACTCACAAGATTTTAATGGCAAGATACACATTCTGTATGGGAATATTAGAGAAATTTTCTTTTATTTATTGGGAACAATGAAAAAGAATTGTTCAATAATTGATGGAAAACTTTTTATCTGCAACGATCCCTAACGAACTTGTTGTAGTATGCCCCTATATCGTAATCCTTTTAAGCTTTCGAACAAAGTATTAAAAGCATTCATCAAACCTTGTACCGTTAGCTATGTCATCCCCGCGTGACTCATCAGGAAGGGTCTGGCTACTGAATTGCGTATTTTATTGCCATAAATTTCATTTCAACTACAACAGTAAGGCATTGAGCCCATTAGAACGAAGAAACACAACCTATAGCCCCAAACAGACGCATTCATGTCGAATGGTCTAATGGCTGATAGCTGATAACCCATTGATAAACAAATTTCCCAATTTATATACATTTGTATTGCGCTATTTTGTACTATTTATGTATGTACGTGCAGCCACAAAGTGTAAGATATATGACATATATCACAAGATGAATTACCTGCCACCCCAAAAATAACACGCACACACACACCACACACACTTGCACACACTCATTGCTTCGCTTTGCCAAAAACTTCCCTCGCTCAGCTGTCACGAAAATCCCACCTCCACGCACAAAAATTTCCCTTGCACTCGCACACACATTTGGTACTTGCCAGCGCTTGTTGGCAACTACTTCGCTGGCAGCCGGTTCAGTGCTTCAGAGTTGCTCGACTCGTGCGCGTCGTCTAGTGGCGTCTTTGTATACTCAACTGCATGGTACTAATGGTACCAATCGTTGAATTGTTTTAAAACGCGTCGTATACTTAATTGTTGCATCATTTTCATAGTGACTCTTAACGTGTTTGTTAATTATTTTAAACACTTTTTATTGTTATTTTTCGGGGTTTTTTGTTTTGTTATTTTTGGTGTTAATATGAAAATTATTTTCTCAGGGGTGCCTAAAATCAACCCTTAGCAGCTGAACTCGCGATCAGCGCCCGCTACTTTGATGCCTACCCTTCTCCGCCCACCACCAAACCGGTTTATACTCAAAATAGTTTGGCCTCGCGAATTATTATAATACAACGGTTTTTTTATTTCGTGTGTGCGTCAATCGGAAAACAACCCCCAACCCTTAAAGCAAGCACATATGATGCCAATGAACTTCTGATCTAATAAGATTCGTCATTCCCGTTTGTTGTTTTTTTTTTTTAATTTTATTTACAGTGCTCACAAAAAATGCATTAAAAACGCTCTCTAACGAGACTTTTAAAGCAAAAAAAAAACCCGTATTAAAAGTTTTAGTAAAATGGCAACTACTATAATGGATCAGGGTAAACGCGCAATGTGCCCAAAATGTATGTACCATTTTTCGAAAATCATGTATTTTATATTTTAAATATTATCTGTTGATCTTTCAATAAACTACTCAGAAAAAACTGATGGCTTAACTGTTTTTGTTTGTTATTTGTTTTACAACAAAATCTCTTATAATAAAAATATCAAACACGAAGTTTATGATAACTTGTTGGCTTAAACTGTAATTATCTTTCGAACACCAGCAAATAAACGCTATAAATATTGTAAATTCGTTAATAATGCAAATATATATCATTATTGGATTGGTCATATTGCTTGACAGATACTCGATCTTGTGAGGGCTATAATCGTTTGAAGGCAATAGTTCATACATTTCTTCATTTTATTTTATTTATTGGCATACAATAATTTGAATATTAAACTGACATTAAAGAGTAATCAAAAATTTAGAACATCAAACAAAATTTGTTCGTAAAATAATATGTAAAGTAAATATTATGTCAAACAAAATTCATCTTTTTTTGTTTCGAATTTTCCATACAGGACAGTTTTTATTATAGCACGATCTTACTGTGCTGTGGCAAAAAGTCTTAAGGAGTGTGCTACGCTATAGAGATCTAATATTTATAAACCGCTAAAATAGGGAAAAGAGAAAATGGAAAACAAAAACTTTGCCAAGTGCCGACAAAGAAACAAACTCCAACAATTAGAGGGGAAAAATGCTTTTAATTGCTTACAACTTTTCGTCTGTTTTATTCTTGTGTGTTTTCTGCCATTTCGTTTGTGTATGTGTGTGTCTTTCGAGTTTTCACAACGCCAAACGCTTCACTGAGCTCCGCCTAGGCGAATTTGGATGAAGTTGTCTCTGCCTTTGTCGCTGTCGCTGTTGCTAAGGTTGTTGTTGCTGTCGTTACAAATATTGTTGTGGGGGGAGATGGGGTCTGTCGCTTCACGCTTAATTGGTTCGCGACAACGAAAAGGTCACGTTTATGATTTGTGATCGAAAAGTTGGCAGCCAACCAACACCTTTGCCCGTTGTTCGTTCCCCCATTCAAAGTTCTGGTGTAAAACAAAGAATAGGGAACGAGCTTACAAATTACTTTCAAAGGATATTTATATACATACGTAGTTTAATATTCTTGCTTTTATTTATAAAACATAATTTCTTAATCATTTTGAAAAAAAAACTAATCATTCCGGCATGACTCATAGATGGCGCCACTTGATGCTGTTAGGTTGCAAGAACGCTTCGGTCTTTCGTTGGAAAGTTATTTGGAGAGACATTTGTGCCTCCACTCCTTTCCCTTCCTTTCCTTACTGTTTTGCCTACACTTGAATGCACTTTTGTTCTCTATCCAAGCTACATTTGCACAATGGGCTTTTGCCTAATGAAAAAAACAAAAAAGTTTGGCATAAAATGGAAAAACAGAGTGCAACTTAAAGCGGAGAAGGTGGCGTATGGCCAGACGCGCCACTCTTTGTTGCAGCTTGTGGGGTTTCCTTCACCTCCGCTCCCCCACATAATTAACAACAATGGGCGAGGCAACTGGCGTAGTCCCCCAAAGGCAAATCGCCGCCTAATGAATTGGGTATTTTTTCAGTTTCAGTTGAGTGTCTCGATCTTCAATTTTAATTTCAAACTGAACAGCGGGCAGCTGCTGCAGTCGTCGTCATTGTCGCCACTCAAGCGTAAAAACATCATTTGCACCCAAACAGTCCACAAGAACCGGTAGAAGGCGTGGCGCATACCACCCACTGTCAGAAGCAGTTGGCTTCAGACTTTGGGGCGTCTGGTCGGAAAAAAAGAGCGAGAAAAAAATTATTATTGAAAATCGCACAAACATCGCTAACGATTTTTCCTATTTTCCTTTTAAAACCTGTCCACTTTCTATGCATTTTATATATTTTATACAAAGGAAATTTGTATAGATATATTTTTTTGTCGCGATATTGTCGGCATCTTTGCTTTGGCAACTTGCTGCGTGGGGCGGCCAGACACAATGCCCCTTGCTGCTTTTGCTGACTCGGGCACATTGTTTGCCTTTTGACGCTCAACAATGTGACCAAAGATACTTGAGCCGGTTGCACGTCGAACGGTATCCTTAAGATGCTTCTGGAGTTGCTACATCTGAAATGTGAAACGTATTCCCAGTCGATACACAAGTTCGGCGCCTTAGCCCATGGCAAAAAACATTTTGCACTTTAAATCCAACACATTACCAACTTCCCTCCTACCCGCTCCCTTAAAAGTCATGGTAAGGGGTAGGGTTTCACAACTTTTTATCAGCAGCAAAACTTTTGTTTTAGTTTATTGTCTACCAAAAGAGAAGCAGCTAAGTTTTTCACCCACCCTTTCCCCTTTTATACTTTTTATCACGCTGAAAACTGATTAAGTTAAGAAAGAGTAGGGAATGGGGCTGGGGGGTGTTGCTGCTTTGAAGTTTACCAGCTGTCAGCTGCAGCTTGCAGGCAAATTACTTTAGATGCAACAAGCTGCATTTTAAATATATTCATCTCAAGAAAAATCAACCCAACTAAAAATAAATGCTAAAATTATCTTTTCTATAAGCTTTCTTATTGATCAAGTAATTAGGCTAAAGGCTAAAGAATTACAAATTTTATCATTTAAAGCGTTGATATTTTTATTCAATAATTTCCCAAGCATCGAGCCGTTGTTACTTATAACTGTAATATTTATAAACAAATGAAAACTAACAGGATTTTTTTAAGAATTCGTTATTTGAAAATTATTTTGCGTTTGATTTTCTTTATTTCAAAACATTTACTTCATAAATTAAAATATACAAAATGTTAAATGCGATTATTTTTGCGTCGCTTGCTTTTAAAGCCGCGTTGAATACTTAAAAGACGCCACAGAGTATGCAACACTTTTATCAAAATGACACACGTCATGCAACATACTATAGGCTCAACACTCCACTGACGAGTGCCACTTGTGATGGCAAAAGCACAAAACAAAAAAACAAAACTTGAAAAGTGGAAACATAAAAAGGATAGAACGTGCAGCAGCAGCTGCAGCAGCCAGGCAACCACAATTACAGACGTGGCAACGTCCGCGAGATTTTTAATTGTTATGTGACGAGTTAGAAGAGAGAGGGAGAAGGAGAGGGTAACGGGTGTGTGGTTGGGAGTGGAAAAATGATTTGACAGCAGCTGGAGCAGCAGCAGCAGCCATGTCGCAAATAATTTGCAACAAGCACATTTTCAATTTCAAAGCTGCCAAAACATGCAGCAAATATTGACATTGACTCTAATGGAAAAATCATCAGGGAGACAGCGACGACAGCGTAGTTGCAACAGCGGCACAGGCAGCAGCAGCAGCAGGCAAATGACTAGCTGCAACTTTATGTTGCACAGTGTACTATTATTCGCTTTTATATTTCTTGTTAAGTTTCTTTTTGTGTGGTGTTCTATTGAATTAAAATTTGTATGGCGTTGGCAACGTTTAAAGCCGCAACGGAAGCTGGCGCAGGCAGCTAAGTGGCAAGCAGCAACTGAAGCAGCAGCAGCAGTGGCATTTACCCCAGACAAACAGACGACGCGTCGCGTCGCGTGCCTCCATTTGGTTTGGGGCAAGATGATGCTTAGACGAAGAAGTGGAGAAGTGGAGTCAACAATATTTTATGGAGTGTTGTCTAGAGTGGCTGCTGCTGCTGCGGCTGCGGCTGCTTCAGTTGCTGCCGCTTTGTTGACTATAAATAACAATGGAATCATGACTCGAAATTAAACGTCGAAAATGTGGCATGACAAGCACCAGAGAGGTGGATGGTGGATGGTGGAGGGTGGGGCGAAGCGGGGTATGCTTGGGGGGTGTAGCTGCTGCTTGCTCAAAAAGTGAAAGAAACACAAATAAAAATGGGGAGCGGCATATGTGAAAGACGCCCCAAAGATGATGCACAGCCCAGGGAGTGAGTGCGAGTAGGGGAGGCTAAAAGAAAGAAGAAGTTTAGACAGTTGGACAGATATTGACGTAAATTTGTATATACATATATACATGCAACATTCGTGTTGCGGCACATTTGTGTAATATGTATTAACAAATTGCCAAAGAGGCGGCTTCATCAATTTATGCAAACAGTTAAATGATACAACTTTATCTCCTCCGCCACCCAACTCATGTGTCTCCCCCTCTTTGTGCAGCTGGCAAAATAAAACAGATTTAAAGCTAAAAGCAGTCAATCGAAGTTATAAATAACTGGAGATTGCTAAGAGCGAACAAATTAAGTAGAGCAAAACGTACAAAGTACTTCAACAAAATGCTAAGAGAATGCTTTATGAACTTTTTCAAAGATAAAAATAATATTTTTAATATTAAGGTGCGAACTTAAAGTACATTATAACATATACTAACGAATTTAATAACAACATTGGTACACTCGCTTTTTATCTTTAATTATCCACTCAGTAATTACAATTAGTTATATGTATAATTACTCATAATTGCCGTTGGGAGATTTTTGTCTCGTTCCGAACACCGCAGCGCCATCTAGCGTCCACATTAGCGCTCATTACAAACTTATTAATCATTGACTATGACAGCAGCTAATGGAAGTGTGGGTAGCCAACCATCTCTCCCACAACTGCATTTGCCTGAGTCACCACAAATGGTCATTCTATTGCCCCCGTAATGTATGGGGGAACACCACCACCTACCCTAACCCTACACCATTTTTGCTTCTAGCTTACATATGTACATAGATCT
The DNA here is from genome assembly GCA_018901835.1 of Scaptomyza graminum. NCBI lineage: Eukaryota > Metazoa > Arthropoda > Insecta > Diptera > Drosophilidae > Scaptomyza > Scaptomyza graminum. The sequence goes on along the minus strand of JAEIFL010000001.1, from coordinate 11,420,329 downwards.
TGCATAAAGTCTCTAGCTGGGCAGCCAAACATTATGGCTCTTTGTCGTTAGTCATCTGCCCAGCCCCCAACCAGGCAACAACCCATCCCGCAGCCCTTACACTCCTCCCCCCGCCCCCGCGTTCATTCAACCCTTCAAACGGGTGCAACCTACGCCACTTAATTGCGTCTGCTCATTTAGTAATAAAAACAGGATTCATGCTTGGGCAAAAGCATGAACCAACAGCAAAGTGGACCTGACACAAGCGAGAAATGTGGAATGCTGGTGGGTGGCGGGGTTGCTGGGTGCTGTCGTTGGTTGGTTCGTCGTTGGCAGGTCTATGTGTGTACAATGGAGGCTGCTTAACAGCTATAAGACTATGACGATGCCTTTGGCTATGAATGAACGAACGAGTGCATTGAATAGTTCTTGCTATTTTTTATCTCACATTTTTCCGCACAAATCTTTCCATTTGTCATTTGCATTTCCGTCTTTCAATAGATGGAAATGAATATTTGCTATCCTTAAAATGCCGAACGATAACCTTTGTTTGCCTCCTTCTACTCTCTTCTTCTCTCGCAAACGCATTTAAAATTCAAATCAAAATTTTTATGCAAATGCGCTTAAATCCGAAAATAAAGATGAATTTATATGAATGTAGTTTATTCGCTGCTTCAATTATTAATTCATCTATTATTCAGTGCCTTTTGTGAGATACCCTTGCAGAAGGTATTATCTTAGAGGTCTCCGACTTAGTAAGGGATATATATAGCTTTGATCAGCTTCACTCTATTTATTCATGTGTTTAAAAGTTTTTCAAATGAAACTTGGAATTTATCTTTTAATATTTCTTTAATTTATATTTATTTGTTTCTCTAGAATGTATATTATATTTTGGCGTGCTTAAGATACCTCTTTTTTAATTTTAGTATTTCTTGGTTAGACACTTTTTTAATATTTTATAATCGTATTGTGCGTTGTGGCAGATTATTGTGTTGGATTTTGGTTTTTTGCACTTAATGCAAGCCGCCAACGCCAGACGAGATTTATGTTAAGTAAGAAAATGAGGGGGATGGCGAAGGGAAAGGAGACATTGGGGCAGCAGCATTTACTACTTACGACTCTTTTCAATTCTACTCCATTCTGCATGATTCTACTCCATTTTGCCCTCACCATTGGCCATTAGAATAGCTTTTGTCCGCCTTAGCAATAAAAATGTCGTTCCGCAATAAAAATCTAATTGTTTCTGGCGTTTTCTTTTTTTCCTCTGCGCCTGACAGTTGCAGCTGCGCTCAGCCGTAAAGAGTGTGCCTTTTACGCTTTTCTCCACTCGTCCCCCACGCCCGTCTTGAACCTTGGATAAGCTGCTGGGTAAATGCTTAACTAAAGCTGAGACCCAGATCAAGCAGCTAGGTTTTGAGGAAAACAGAACTTGGAATAGACTACGTTTCTGAGACTCAACAGCTGCAAAAGACTTTAACCGTCTGTCTCTCACTCCCACCATGTATCTGGTTCCCTCTCTTGTACATATGTATATTGTGGCAGGGAAATCTAATCAAATGGCGCAAATTGCCGGATTTAGTTGGACTGACAGGGCCCAGATTTATTTTCATATCCGGACATTTGTTTGCCACCATCGCGACATGCAAACTTAGATAAAGACAACTCGTTCCCAAGTTTCCATTGCTTGTTTGTTTCACTTTTGAGCACGTTTTGTAAATTTAAGTCTAACACCGAAATGCATCCAATGCCAAATAAAACTTAACCCTTGCATATGAGCAAAAACACATTTGAAAGCTTTTTTTAGTTCACCACTATTAAAAACAAGAAGCGCATTTATTGGCATCTCTTTAAGTGGCTGGTAAAATGGAAACGTTGCACAAGTTTTATAAGCGCGACGAATGCTACCAAGCCTAACTTGAGTGTGGGGCACTATCAAATTTTATGGCGCAAGTTTTTGGCCAAAAACTTGTAACCGAAACGACTTGGGCGCAACTAATGCCCAGAATCGTTGTTGCCCGGCTTAGCCACACTATCCAGCAAAAGTTGTATAGTTTTTTGCACCATAAATACTGCTGTGACTTTTTTCGTCGGCTTAAGTGCCGGGAAATGTTTTTATCGACTTTGAAACTGAGTTGACTGTCAAGGATTTGGGCCCGGTTTAACGTTTAGCCAATAGTTCAAGCCTTTAAGTCTTTCAAATGATTTTGGCAAGAAGCTTATGTGAAATTATTTGTTGAATGCGATGTTAACTGAAAAATGGTTCAAGATTTTAGTTGTGATTACTTAAAGTCAGCAATTAAGTTTTTTAGATTGCTTTCAACTTGTTCGTAAGTTATTTTCATGTGCAGAGTACCCAATCCCGGGTTTGCCACAAAATAACAAACAGTCTGCTTAGATCATAAATTCCGCCTGCTTAGAATTTTTTCTTTGCTTTTGCCTTTGCTCGATGTTCATGTCTTGTCAACACTGTCATTAACCAACAATCTTTGCATCAACTTTTAAATTGTTTTTTTTTTGGTTTCTTTGTTGATTTTTCTTAACATGTTTATAACGCTGCTTGTTCGCAAGCTCGTAACTAAGTCAGTTTGTGTGTGGGTTTAATTTGTGCTCGAACTAGGGAAAGAAGCTTTTGTTTGTGTATTTCAGGACAAGCATAAAGTTTGGCATTTTATAAGCGTCGCGTCCAATAACCTGACGTTAGGTTTTGCTATTTTTGGCAGTCTATTTATTTTTAACATACGCCAGCTGAGCTTAACGGGGCATTGGACGTGGCAAGTGGCGCTTGTATGAGACGGGTTCCTCGACCTGTACAAGCCGAGAACATTGCAACATTTAACACTGAATACTGAACATTGAACATAAGGCAATTGACCCATTTGCATTGTCCTCCAACTAAGAGCCACAAACCAAAGTGGCAACTAATAATGCAATAGGCAGTTGCCACATTGCCACTTGACTAAAGCTGTGTGTTGCATTCACAGTGCTTCCGGGTGCCTTAGTTTTTGCTAGGTTAGCTCGTGTACTCAGTTTCTTGATTTCCGGTGACCAGACTTAAAGGCAAGCTGACAACTTGGCGTGTCAAATGAGCTTATTTTTTTCGTTTTGTTTTTTTTTTGGGTTCCGATTCGCCAAGCCATCTCCTTCCATTGTCTCTGAAAACCTTACACTTTCTCTGGCTTTTTTATACCGTGAACCCATGTAAGGGGAAAAAAGGGTATAATGTTTGTGTCGGTTGGTTTTCAGTGAAGCATTTCATACACTTTCTGAATAAACACATACTACACATAAAATAGGGTACATTTTAGTCGAGCTATCTCGACTTGGAGCTTTCTTACTTGGTTTGGTTTTAAATTATTTCTGTAAGTCTGCCTTTTAGTGGCATTGCCAACAAATTGTTGGGCACCCGTAAAAATATGTTGTACTCATCTTTCTTTCGCCCTCTTTCGCTTAGTCCATACACATCGCAGGGATTACTTGCATGCCAACAGCTTGTGGTATGCTCAACTGCAAGTGCAACTGCAGATGCAGAGAAGTGTTAAATGGTCGCCACAGTTTGCCCCAAATGGTTGCGTTTAATTACACAAGTTTTTGCGCCAGTGCGCCTCATAATTTAGCTACGCGCTTGACACTCCTTGGGCTCCTTAGAGTCCTTATAGTGGGCGTGCAGACTTAAGCTCCTTGAACATTAGTTTTGATAATTATAAATTGTAGCTGTACTTGAGAGTAAGTTTATCTAAAAAGCGCATCTACAACAATTTAATAAACATATTTTATTGCTATTTTTCACTTTGTATAATAAAGAAATCCTTTTTTTTATCAAAACGCTTTTTGTATTACCGACGCATATTTTGTCAGAGATTTGTTTCTAAAGTAACAATTCTATGGACTAGTCCATTTGTTTAGCTTATAGGTAACATTAAACCCCATTTAAATTGAAAAATATCAACCACAAAATCCTATTCTTGTGGCAACTAAGAAACTTTTTCCATTTACCCGCAAAGGTAGATCCAGTTGAACTGCACTAAGTGCTTAAGACTTGGCTGCTACTTTTTACCTCAACTTGGCCAACTAATCCCTGGCTGCTGGTCATATGTAACCATTAGCCTTGGCAAAAAGGAACATTTTATTATACAGCCGCAGCTTAGTGCAATTTTAATTGAATTTTACAAAGTTTTTCCCCCAACTCAACATATTTTTTTCCTTATAACCAGTGCAGATGTCTACACTAAGGGAAAGTTTAGAATAAATATTAAGTTTATATACCTCATTTGAAATTGGTTTTCTTCTTACTTTTTGTAAAAAATGTATCTAATAAAACTATAAAATAACACTTGTGGGTTTATTTGCAAGCATTTCATATAGATTTTTACTACATTTTTGCAGTGTATTTTTAAGAGTGGGCGAGTAAAAACAAAAAACAAAACCAATTGTAAGAAGTAAAAACTTAGTCAAGACATCCAGACTTTTTGCACATCTTTCTTAACTTGTTTTTCTTTATTTCTTATCTATTTTTTCTTGCAGGTGCGTGCTATGGAGCAGCGGCTGAGTGAATGGCCAAAGCCCCAAGCACAACAACAGCAACAACAACATTCACAGCAAGGCACAGCGACAAGCTCACCCATACATCAACAACATCAACATCAACAACAACAACAGGCAGTTGCTGCTGCAGCTTTAGCCGCTGCCTGTCAACAGAACGCTTTGGCTAGCGGCACAACAGCAACAACAGGAACAGCAACAGCAACAACAACGAACCTAATTGGCCAGCCCAAAAACGAGGCGGAGAAAGTGATTAACTCATTGGAGTATCAGGTGGAGGAGCAGCGTCAATTGCGTCTACATGACGCACGGCAGATCGAAGCCAAGGCAGCCAAGATCAAGGAGTGGGTGAACAATAAGCTACGCGATCTCGAGGAGCAAAACCAGCTGTTGCGCGAACAGAACATTAAGTGCAATCAGCAGCTGGAGCTGCTCAAGAATCACATTGCCAATCAGTCGCAACGTCACAGCATTGTTGGCCCCGTCCGCAACAGCTTAAGCTTGGATGTGCAGGAGTTTGCTAGTACGCCGGAGACGCGACGACGCAGCGAGAGTCTTGATCCTCAGGAGATTATAAGCCGACCGTTGACCAGCTCGTATCCGCATCATCAGCATCGACGCAATCTCTCAATGGAGCCGCAGGAGCTGGAACGCAATCTGGTGGCGGCCGTTGATGGTCTTACTTTGGCGCCACTCTCCAGCATCTCCAGCAAGGCAGCAACACAATCGACAGCATCAGCATCTGCAGCAGCAGCAGCAGCATCAGGAGGATCAGCTAGCAGCACACGTCCCGATAGCTCTGATACGGATACAGCGCATGATTATGCAGAAATCTATACGCCTTCGTGCGAAAAGCTGCCCGCCTGGATGAAAAACAATCCGGCTCTAATGGCTAGCGGTGGCAATTCGAGCACCACAACAACAACAACAAGTGATGTGGGTGTGCCCAGGCCGCCAACACCGCCGCTGCATCGCTTTCCCAGCTGGGAGGCAAAGATCTATCAGGTGGCCAACGATGGACTCGCCGGCACAGGATCTAACACAGCCAACAGCAATGTGAGCAATGCCAGCAACGAAAGTCACGCCAGCAATGAGCCAACGCCAGATGTGCAGGATGGACACAGCCAGCTGGGTACACTGTCCAACGGCAGATCGAGACATGGACCGGATGCAAATGGAACCTTGGGCAGCAGTGGAGCACCGGGCACACCGCAGCCAGCGCCGCCAATGACGCGGCAACAACAAACCGCCAGTGGCGGCTTCTGTGATATCTCTGTGCCCGTCTATGCCACAGTCAAGGGGCGTGCCTCGCAAATCCGATCGATGCCCTTTACGGGTGACTCCAGCGATGATTCGAGCGACGGTGAAGATCATGCCGTCATGCTCACACACAATTCGCACAACTCATCCAGTACGGACAACACGGAGACCTCGACATCGGGCAGCGCTTCGAGTCCCTCGAAAAGTCTGAAGACCTCTTCGAGCCTCAGTCCGGCCAAGCGCAGTGGCTCCGAGAGCCCCAAAAACGCTAAGGCGCGTGGTATGTACAAACCCAACACCCCAAAAAAGAAAATCCCCGAACCACCCCATGAATACTTTGATCTCCTCGCACGCGCCACCTGCCCAGTAATAGAAATACATACCAGTATTTGCGTAACGGTAGCGGTAGCGTTAGCTCATCATCAACAGCAACAATCACAACAACAACATCAACAGCAACAACCATAGCAACACAGCCACTAACGAAGAAAACAAAATCAACTAACAATTAATTAGAATACTAACTGCTGCCTGCTTCCTACCACGTTTCCTTAGTGTGAACTCATGTTCCTTTTTTTGTTAAAGAATTATCCTTTCATTCTCTTTGTTCATATTAATTTACTTTACTAGTAAAGAAAAAAAAATATCATCTGTTTTTATTTCAAATTAAATGAGTGATTCGAAGTAATTTTAAATTGTAAATGAACGGTTTAGGCTGGCCAAATAGCTTTCAATAGCTTCGAATGACGTCCAGCCCGCTTACAAGACTGTTAAATCAATATTTATAATATTGTGTATGCTTTAAGTCTTTATCTATATTTATAAAATATAATTTCTTTCTTGCAACTTTATTTTTAAGTCATTTATCCATATTTCATTTTAGTCAAAATATTTGTTCTCTAATCCCAATTTGAAAACCCATTGCCCGAATGGAGTCCTGAACTATAATTGTACGACAATTACTAATTTTGTTATCCGTATTCTAACAACATTAAACTGGTTGCATCCCCTTGTTCGCCTCGCCGTCATTCAACTCCCAAACAATCTCTCTTGTTGTGCGGGCCCTTTCATTTGAAAAACAACCAATGACCACTAATAATCACCACCATTTACAATTCACCCACCATTAACTACACACACACACACATACGCGCGCACACACATAATTACACACAATAACAGTTCACACACGCACATCCACACTACAACCACAACACCAACAACAACATCAACACAAACAACACCATTATCAGCATCATCAGACTTTGCCACACCCACAAGCGCCAGCGTTGGCGCCCGTGCATAAAGCACAGAGCACGCTGCCACGCCTACATACGCCCACTGGCGCGCAGCTGACGCAACTGCGCGTGAGCCCCCACATGCGTGGCACAGTAATTTCAGATCTTTCCTTTGAATCAGGCCTCTCTGATGACTACGCCCTGCCGCCCGATGCCGTTTCCGAATCCACATGCATGGACGCATCGATGCCATCGCTATTGATGCGCCAATCCTATGTCGATTCACCCAGCAAGAAACTCGAGTCGCTCGAAAAAGTAAGCATAATTTCAAATAATGAGAACTCTTTAGTTTACTCTCTCTCTGTCGCACTCTTTTCCTGTAGATGGGTCACCTGGCCAAGTTGGGTGGTAAATTGAAGACATGGCGCAAGCGTTGGTTCGTCTTGAAGAACGGCAGCCTCAGCTACTGGAAGAGCCAGCATGATATGCAGCGCAAGCCACAGGGACAGATCCAACTCGACGAGGCCTGTCGCATCAGTCGGGCGGAGGGTGCCTCCACCTTCGAGATTGATACGGGCAAGAAGGTTTACTATCTGACAGCCGACTCGCATGCCACAATGGATGACTGGATACGCGTGCTGCAGAATGTGCAGCGTCGCAATGCGACCAGGCTGCTGCTTAGCCGGGACGATCAGAAGCCCACGGTGCAGGGTTGGGTGACCAAGGTGAAGAACGGTCATGCCAAAAAGTGCTGGTGCGTCCTGCTCGGAAAAATGTTTCTGTACTTCAAGGCGCCCGTGGAGACGGTGAGTCCCAACGTAAATCAAATATCAAAGTTACATGATAATAATGCATAATCCTTTATGCAGAATCCACTGGGTCAGATCAATATGCGTGATGCTCGCGTTGAGGAGGTGGAGCATGTTTCCGATTCTGATTCGGAGGAGCGCGAGGATGCCGCACAGGATCAGGCACGTCTAACTGTCGCCATCTATCCGGCACATCAGGGTCCCACCTATTTGATTTTATCCGGAAAACCGGAGCGTGACAATTGGCTATACCATCTGACTGTCGTCTCTGGCGGTGGACCCAGTGCGGGCACACAGTACGAACAGCTCGTGCAGAAGCTCATGGAAACCGATGGCGATCCAAGTAAGTTCAATAACAATCGAATTTTTGCAGGGATCCTCATAACATCTTCTTATTGGTTTATTTTAGACTGCGTGCTTTGGCGTCATCCCATATTGTTGCACACCAAAGATACAATTACAGCGCCACTGTCGTCAATGCACACGGAGACTATGCAGCCGGAGGCCATTAAGCTATTTAAGGTGGTTTCTAAATCGAACTAAATTTAAATTCTTTGGAATTCGAATAACATCATTTGTGTTTGTATTTCACTCCACAGAGCATTCAGTTGTTTATGTCTGTGGCTGTCAATCAGCCTGGCATTGATTACCATGTGGTGCTCGCCCAGAACGCACTGCAGCATTGTTTGGACATGCCGGAGCTTCAGACCGAAATGATATGCATTTTGATAAAGCAAACCTCCCGACATATGGGTCAGAAACTAAGTGTCGGTGTCCAGGTAAACAAGAAACTGGGCAAGCAAACGCGTGTAAGTTTTTAAGTTGCAAAGCTTCTTATCCTTTTAAATGGCTCTTTTAGTTGTGTGTCCCACCCTCTCTGTCTCCATTTACTTGTTAACATTCTCATTTCCTATTGTTTTTGTATGTTTTGTCCTTGACTAATCTCAATCCACTTACTAAATAGTTGTATACATGTCTGTCTAGCACGTTGCCCGACAGTTCCGTATCGGATTAAGGGCGATATTTAAAAGCTCAGCAAAACTTTTAATAGTACTTATTTTTCTGTCACACAGATCTCATATAGCTCATGTACACCAAATATCATTAAAAAAAAAAACCTAAAACAAAAATAAACTTCAATCAAAAGCTCGCTTTACAGCGAAGAGTTTTCTTTAATGCAGCTTTCGCCGTTACCTTACCTAAGAAGTACATGTTACTAGGAATCGTATGTCAAATGCCACAAAAGTTATTTATTTATCTTAATTTAAATTGCTTTTCAAATTTCCTCGCTTTTGTACAAACAATCAGCGACTTTATGCCAGCTTTTAAAAAAACAAAAAGCTTTGCTTTAATCTATAACAAGCTTACGAACGCTTTACACTCAATGACAAACCATATACATATAAGTTAATCATATTTACATACTTATACAATATTGTACTCTTGCATTATTTTACTCACATACTAGTTCTTAGCATGTTTTTACTGTCTATCAATCGTAACTAATTGTTCGTACTTGATTTGATTACCATTGTTTTTTGTTAATATTGTTTTCATTTGTCATTTCGAATAGTGAATAGACAATCAATTTCCCCCATAACTGTCATCCTTTGTCAATGCTCTCAATTTTTGTGTGTGTAAATAGTATATATATATTTAAGCTCTATTCACATACATACATATCAGAACATACACATTACAAGAACTTAAAACAAACAGCAGAAACAAAAACAAAAAAACTGAATATCATATTCGCGTTTATAGTTTTCTCGGATACTTGTTGATTCATTAGCTATGTATAAAGTAATTGCTGTAAATTTCATACATACTATAAAATACTTTATATTTTTACATGGTAAACTATACCAACTTATTAAGTACATACAAACTATACATACATAGAACATACATACAACGCACATCACTAAAAACATAACAAACTTTATCCACTGCATACAAACATATTATTTTTCGTAATATGAAAAATAAAATGTGAAAAATAATTTAGTAATCAATTTTTATAAATGTAAATAGAAAAAGAAATATTTAGTTGTACCTCAACTAAACGGATATAAATATATAAATGACTTGGGAAAAGTGGTCCGATTTCATCATCATGCCATATGTTTGTCATAAAAAAGACATGCATATAAATTTGTAGGCGGCTTAACTTTTTTTGATAGAAAGGAGCATTCGAATGGACAGATCTTTTAAATAATGCTTACATCCCATACATACTATACTACATACGAACCACCTATTAAACCAATTAAGCAACCACTGTAATTCTTACGCAACCACCATAATGAACAATTCCAAGTGAGCGTAAACTACTTCCACTCATTCTTGTTCACATACAAACACAACAACAGACACCCACACAAACACTCACTCTTGCGCTACGTTATCCAAATAACAAACACTTTATTATCGATTCTTATCGATAAATTGTAAATTACGTTAATGTTTTCGCGGAATAAACGTATGTACCTACATATAAATTGTGTTCGTATTTATCTTCATCTTTGTTGAGCTCTAAAGTTTTCTAACTTGTTTATGGTTTGATCCGTTTTGTTGTTCGGTTTGCTACTTTCTTGATTTCCATAGCTTTGAATGTTTTGCATTATTCATCAAGTAAACTCGTTTCATTTGCCTGTTGCGCTTTAAAAAAAAAAAAAAATCAAGAGGACAACTTTTGTAAAGCGTGTCATATACATAAATATAATTTAAAAAATATAAATAAAAAAAAAAAAAACTATATCAAACCATTTAGTGCACCGAAAAAAAATAAAAATAAATACAAACCCAACATTTTGTCAGCTTAAAAAACAAAAAATTGATCAGCAAATGTTTTTTGGCTTTTCTTCTATTCTTCTATTCTGTTTTCATTGTTGTTTTTGAAACGTGTTTTCCGTTTCGTTTGTATGTGTATCGATCCGAATATCCAATATCGATTACCGATAACCGCAAACCCGTAAATACCAACCGTTTACCAACACTGTACCGTACCGACGACGACAACAACGTTCACGAAATTTACAGCAACTACTATTGTGCGCCACCCAAAGCCTGTTCACCTGTGATACCCAACAGGCTGGACAAGCTCAAGCCAACGGCAGTTCGCCCACTTCGATACAGGTATGAGGGGAAATTTGTCTTGTCATTCCATAATCGATGTGCCTTATGCGATCAACGATTAGTGATACATGACATACATACGTTATTTGGCCTATGTCGTGTGTCCCAAGTTCAATATGTATATTATTTTTACTTATAGTAGTAGTTGTCATTTGTAGAGTTGCCTAATCCAAAACCCATCTTTCCACCTCAAATAAACCCTAACTTACTTGTTTCTTTTTTACTTCTTTTGGTTTGATGCGTGAGCAGGCTCCTGTTCCTGCGCCTATTATCGATTGCAAGTCAAATCCGCCAGCCTACAGCTTTGTCCAGGGCTGGCAGCTGTTAGCCCTCGCCGTCTCATTATTTGTGCCCAAGTCTAGTCGCCTGCTCTGGTATCTCAAGCTGCACTTGTCCCGCAATGCGGACACCAAAACAGAGACAGGCAAATACGCAGCCTACTGTGAGCGTGCGCTGGAGCGAACCCTTAAGAATGGGGGACGCGAGACGAAACCATCGCGCATGGAGGTCCTTTCAATATTGCTGAAGAATCCATATCATCACTCCTTGCCGCATGCCATACCCGTGCACATGATGAATACCACCTATCAGGTAAAAACTTAATGATTAACCAGTGGAGCATATATCTAAAATCTATACTTTACAGGTGGTTTCCTTCGATGGGTCCACCACAATCGAGGAATTCCAGACGACTCTCGCCCAGGAGCTAGGTACCCGGGATGCCACCAATGGCTTTTGTCTCTTCAGTGACGATCCCATTGAAAAGGATCTGGAGCACTATCTGGAACCGCTAGCCAAGCTGTGCGATGTGATCAGCAAGTGGGAGACAGCGTTGCGAGAGAAGGGCTCCGGCAAATTCGAGAACTCTCGCGTTATTCAACTGAGCTACAAGAACCGCTTGTACTGGAAACACACCATCAAGTGCGAGACGGAAAAAGAGCGATTGCTGTTGTGCTACCAAACCAATTCACAGATTGTGCTGGGTCGTTTCCCACTCTCGCGCGAGCTGGCTTTGGAGCTAGCCTCGCTTATGTCCCAAATCGATATGGGTGACTTTACGCACGAGAAGTCACGCGACGTCGGACTCAAGGCGCTCGATAAGTTCTATCCTTATCGCTATCGGGATGCCTTGGGCGCCGATCAGCTTAAGGATGTGCAGGAGCTTCTCATATCGAAGTGGACGCTGCTCAAGGGGCGCTCCACGCTCGACTGTGTTCGGATCTATTTGACATGCTGCCGCAAATGGAGCTATTTCGGTGCCTGCCTCTTCCAGGCCAAGCCGCGTCATTGCGAACCGCATGCAGGCAACAATTCGCCCGTCGCCTGGCTGGCCGTTGCCGAGGATGCGCTCAATGTGCTCGAGCTGTCGACAATGGCGCCGGTAGCGCGTTATCCTTACAGCACCGTGATGACCTTTGGTGGCTGCCAGGATGATTTTATGCTTGTGGTGTCGCACGATGATGGCACCTTAGCCGGCGGCTGCGAACAGAAGCTACTCTTTGCCATGAGCAAACCAAAAATCTTGGAGATCACCCTACTTATTGCGGACTATATGAATGCGCTGGGGCATACAGTGCCAGGTACACCACAAATGAACTCCCTGACCCGCAACGGTTCACATCGATCCCTGCGCACCTCGCAGCGACCAGGAGTTGGTGGCGTCGCAGCTGGTTGTGGCATTGCTGGCGTTGCTGGCCTCACTAGCCTTACGGTTGTCGGTGCGCCAGGCAGCATAACGGGCTTCTCCACAAATGCAACAACAACGGCACACAATACGCTCAACTCGCATGCGACCCACACACTGAACTCAACGCATTCGCATACGTTGAGTAGCTCGCATCATGGTGGTGCTAGCGGTGTTGGTGGTGCTGTTAGTGGTGGCAGTCATCAGGGTACACTCAGTTCGCAGACAGCGGCCCATCATCATCATCATCATTCGCATTCACATCCGCATCCGCATCAACCGGACATATTGAAGAGTACGCCCGATCATCAGCGCATCAAGTGAGCTTGGAGATCGGATCGTGTACAGGAATAGTACCATATACATATATACAAACTCATATATGACAAACATACATCTAAAAGAGATCCACTTAATAGTAAAAGAAAACTGTGCGACTGCACTTCTTGCTCTTTTCAACATTAAAAGGAAACTAAAGGACGATCTTTCCTAAGCTAAGCTATTTACGGTTCTCGTACTCTAAACACACGCAACCATATACATACATATATTAAAACAGTTTTTTTTTATTGAATAGAACTAAGTCGTACCCCCCGTTTGGTACATATACATATATACCTACATATATAGACTATTTAACAGTATATATTTGTATATCTTTGTCATCTGTTAATTTTTGAATTTTTCTTCTTATTATGTGGTTTTACTGTGTACAGCAATTTGCACAAATTGTTTTGCGCTAATCTTTTGCGCAGAGTTTCTAGCACTTTTTTCGTATTCTTGTACTCTCTCACCAATGTATACTCTCAATATTGTATGTAAATTTATATTCAAAATGTTTGCTAGTTAATGCTTTGTCATGAATCTCACTTTGTCCCTCCATGCTCAAAAACTGCCTTTCGACTGTAGAACAAATGACGACGATGACAAACCAGGATAACGAAACAAGCCAAAAAACAATAATACGACAAAAAAAAGATATAAAAAAAAATTCAATAACATGACAGACATAAGCTAAAGCAATATCTAAATAAACATTAGGGTTACTTATGAGCAGCAGGGTGGAAGAATTTACAATTGCATAACGATATTTTGTATAGAATTTTTCATACCCAGATATGATATACGTTTTTTTTTTTCGTGAAAATAAAAACAAAAAGCACTAGTTGAGGATTTAGAAAAGATGTAGTATACCTAGATTCTAGATACCACACAAATACATATAGAATAAAGTATACATATTCTTATGATTTCTTCTCTTGTCATACTTACTAGTTTTGCATATAGTAGAGCACAGGCTATATAGTGATGTTGTCTACATATAAAAGGGTTCGTTTAAATTTTTAATATTTTTTAAAACTCATTTTAAAAATTGTACTTCTTTACCGTCCCCTCAAAACACATCTCATTTCACAGCGAAATTTGCTTTTAACTATAAATTCTTTTTAAAAAGTTGAACAAGTTATACTATTTGTAAAAGTAACAAATAGCCAACCGAACACAGCCAGAGCTTCTAGTAAAACAAATAACAAATTTATACGAATAGAGCAATTGCTATGATCAATTCTACAAAAACCAAATAGAACAAGGTATGAAACAAAACAAACGAAACTATACATAAATAAATATTTAAAAACAACTATTCCATGTCATACTTAGAAATAGTCACAAAAATAAAAGAAAAGAATATAACTCGTAAGAGGTCACAAAAACAAGCATGTACACATATTAAATATATAGCTTTTCTTCAATTTCATTTTCAATTTATACACTTTTGGTTAAGCGTCTGCAAGAAATAAGAGTAGCTCCCTGTCGATTGGCCATTTTTACTGAGTATTTCTCGAAGCGCTTTTGAATATATTTTTTAATTCTGTTGAAGCAGCTTAAGAAAATATATAGTATAAACAAATATATATACATATATATATATATAGTCGCGTACACGCATATATATTTAACAAAAGTAAATTATACAAGAATTACATTTATAAATGTGTAAATGGTAACAGCGCATTTTTTTCCTAATTGTAAAAATTTGATATTAAAAATTTATATGCAACATCGCAAACCAAAAAGCGCCATTCAACTATACATACATATATACATACATAAACATACATACATATTTGTCAGCGCAGGTATGGCAAGAAATAGGAGAATATATCATCAATCGAAACGAATGGAAATATATAATGGAAAAATTAATCATTAAAAACTACAACAAAAATATCTATAGCATTTTCACTGGGCTTTTGTAATCGAATCGAAATGTTATACCTACCACCATTATTTTATTGTCCACCCGTTAGGTCATATAGTACAATAGAGATTTGATTTCTTAATAATTTATATAAATTGCCTAAAATTGTATTTTATTGTTGTTATACATATCATCTGTTCGTCATTAGACACTATCATGATCAGCATCATGTACATATATATTTATATACTCTTTTTTTTACACAGATTTCTTTAATTTACATTTTCGTTTCGCCTGGGACGCTTCATATAAGATATAAACTAGTGTTGCTCTTAAATTTCTGCATGCAATATAAATAATTCAATTCGTAATTTTCATCAAACCAATTAAATACTACGATACGAAAACAAGTCATAAACAGAAGTCAATGGAACTGTTGTGAATTATTGCTGGTTTATAGAGTTGTTTCGCTCATTGTTACCTCTCTCTTTTATTGGGGTTGTGTGTGTGGAAATGAAATATAAGCCCAAAAATGAAGGTAAATTATGTAGGAAGAGCGGCGCATGTCTAAATTGCTTGCCCCCAATTTAGTGGATATTATATTCTAGCTGTTGATATTGTAGTTGTTGTTGCTGCTTTTCATATGATATCTATTTTTTTTCAATGTCTTTTGGCCTTTGTAACGAGCGGCAAACTTGCTGCCGCTCCGTTGTTGCTGCTGCTGATGCTCCACCAACGACGTCTATGACGATTAGGCGGCAGCGACAACAACAACAACTGCAGCAACAACAACAGCAATCATCATCATCGGCGCGTCGCAAACAACGCCAATTACAATTAACAAACTAGAAACTAATGCGACTAACGTAGTACGTACATAGTATTACAAAACCCAAAAGTATAGTATAAACACTAGAAATATAGTGCCAACGGCGGCAGCCTTCACGTACATCGATTTGCGGTTTAGCAATTTGGCATCCTTCTTATACTTCTGCGACATCATCGACAGGTTTTGCGTTTTTGTATCCAGCTCTGTAAACCATTAAATGAACCAATAAGTAACTGTGTTATAATAAGGGTAAGGTTCAGAGTTACGAACCCGCCAAGACTGTGCCACGTTGCAGCACATCGTCAATATTCTGGACCATGATGCGCTGCACATCCTGCAGCTGTGTATTGATGTTGCTTATGTTGCGTCGACGGTCTGTTAATTGCTTTTTCGCCTTCTGTATGTACACATCGAACTCGATAAAGGCATAGGGCCGTGTCACCGAGTTGACACGTCTGCCATAATTTGTGTGAAACTCCTGTGCCAGATCCTCCAGATAGTTGAATGCCAAACGTTTTGAATACATTTTATCAACCATTACCAAGTAGCAAACATCGTTCTCGATAAGATAGCTGTTGATTGGGTGCGAAGTCGATGCAATTGTGCGATGATTCAATGAAGTAAAGATAGATAGTAAAAAGAAACAGAAGAGTTGTTATTAGGTCAATTCATAGATTTCATCATTTCATCGAATTATGTACTTACTGAAATAGATATGGTCCTGTTTCGATGCTGCTGCG
Source organism: Scaptomyza graminum (assembly GCA_018901835.1). Classification (NCBI taxonomy): domain Eukaryota; kingdom Metazoa; phylum Arthropoda; class Insecta; order Diptera; family Drosophilidae; genus Scaptomyza; species Scaptomyza graminum. The sequence continues at coordinate 11,403,910 of JAEIFL010000001.1, read as the reverse complement.
CGTCGGTGAGTGTGTACCAAGCTTTCGAAATAGCATTTTTGCTTGATTTTGATAATCCAAGATGCTGCGTCCGCTCTATTAACGCATGCGAAAAGTGAAAGTGTATTTAATTAATATGCATACATATAGATACATACATATGTATGTGTGTTTGTTTATATAAATGTACATATGTGCGTCAACCAACCTGCTCATCATCCTGCATGGTACCAACCAGTGGCAGCCCATCTATGACACGGGCAATCATAGTTAACAGCGCCATCTCTGTATTGGGCAACTTTAATGCGTTGTGTGTTGTTTTTGTGTGACTGTGTTGTTATTGCAGTTGCTGCTGCTAGTTGACTGTGGCCACGGCTACAGTTTATTGCGGCTGACTTTCCACTTCGTTTGTTGTTGCCGTGGCCGCTACTACCCAGTCCAAGCCGCTAATATCAGTTGATATTCCTATTGATGTTATTGGATTTGCTATTTCATCCAACTTTCATTCAGAGCCTGAAATTGTAATGTTATTATTACCCGTTCAGTTGTTTACCACAGCACTATGCCTCATACTTCTCCGTTGTATTTTAGGCGTTTACTCTGTTAAAATGTTGTCAAAATTAATTTCTCGCACATTGCCCGTTAAATATGCGAAATTATGTTGTGTGAGCGCTGCACTGTGTCGTGTTTTTGTGTTGCTGGAAACACGTCAGCGGCTGGCGCTGGCCCTGTCAAATAGCGATATATAAACTATCGCTAATAGCCTTATCGATGTATGCGATAGCACCGATATTTAAAAAGAGCGCCAATGCCAAATTTAATCAAATTGTATATAATTCCAATAAAAATATTAACGATTAATTAAACTACATAGAGGAGCAAAACAAAAAAAACGACCAGGGAGACAACAAATTTTAGTTTTTGTACTTTTTAAAGTAATTCTAACATACGGTAAGACATGGCTTTCAAAAGCCAACACATGTTAAATAACGATAGTGGTCTTTCTCACTCTAGTATTCGCTGTCTCTCTCTCTCTCTCTTATACACAAAAAAAACTTGAGTTTGGGTTGGTTAACTTTATTAATAAGTATATATATATTCATTCATTGCTTTAACATATATGTGTGTGTAATAATGTAAGCCCGTTTGTGGTCTGCTTGTTGAATTCAAAATCAGGCGGAATGCAGGCCATAGCTTGGCTATTTTTTAAATACGCTTCGATTTCTTGTGCTTGCTGCTTCTAGCGTTTTTGCTGTTTCTGGTGTTTGTGGTCAACTAGACGGCCTGCACAGATTGCTTCTGAGAGGAGCTTATCTTATCGCCCAAGCTCAGTGCCATGCCCTGTGGAAAATAAAGTAGTGGGATGGATCAGTGTCTATTTTAACTTAACAAAATGCAAATAAAAACTCACTTGACTTTTGGCGCGTATACGTATGTGGCCGGTTACCTTTGAGTCTGGATCATCGACGGGTTTCTCAATGCTGAGATTGGCCAAGGCATTCTCACCAAAGATAGATCTGCAAACGATAAAGGGTTAGGGATTGCTGGCTAGACTTTTAGGATAAGACACTTACTTGGCATACATATTAGCGGCCATGAAGCCGCATTGGCCGGAGAGGGCCTTCTCTGGTGTCAGGCACTTCATGTTGGTGCTCTTTAGCAGGTGCCTGAGATACTCGTGCAAATCTGTGAAGCTTGTGTTGACCGTGACCTTGTTCTCCCACTCAAAGTCTTGCCACATCTGACGGAACTCAGTGTCTGTGCAGCTGGCCGGTATGATGTAGTCCATGATGTCAATGTGTATGGTGTTTAGTACCACGACGTTTGTATTAAGCGCCGTATCATAAACTGCAAGATGTCATTGTAGCGAATTAGAGAACAATCGAATCCCACTTACCTATATTGCCAAAGATGATGCCATTCTCTGTGGAGGAGACCTTAACATTGGCCTTAATGTTGCAGAAATCGTGTGGTGCCAATACCACCGGATGTGGACGCTCCACTAGCTTCAGGTCACCCAATGTGGCCAGCTCCAATGTGCAGTTCTGCAATGTGTCATCTATGCCAAGTGCAAATTATAAGAAGGATCAAGGATTTCTAATTAAAATTAATAGCTTACTTGTCTGGTTGACAATCAGCACGTCCAGCACAATATCGTATTGGTTGACATTGACGTAGGCTTCGGCATAGACCGGATCGGAGAAGCCAGTTAGCTGGGTGACCTTGTTCAGTTTGCTGTTGGGTGAGGACATGTCGCTAAGCTGGGCAGTCTTGGTGCCAGCCAATGCCTGATTCAAGCTCGACTCGAATACATTCTCACCGAGCTGATTGTCACGTCCGTTCGACAGCTGTGCAAACAGCACTGGCGAATCTGGCTGCACTTTAGCTGCGGCACGCTGTTTTTCCTTCTGCATGCGCTGATCCTCCTCCTGCTGCGCATCCAGCATATTGCCCAGTGCAACGCGGCAATCGTGCAAGAATACAGCAACTGCCTCCGGTGAGCGATCGCTGAGCGTACGCAGGCAAACCATGATGCGATCGGAGTCATCGTATGTGATTGGCTTGCTGGGAAAACCAGACTTGCCTAGATGCAATATCGAGCTCATGATGAGCATCACCTGTGTGGTGAGACGATTCTGTGTGCGTGCATCCGACTGCAGCTTGACGTAGCGCAACGCTAGCTTTGTCAACGTTGCGGATAAAGCGGCACCAATAAAGAAATCCCCATCCATTAAATACTGGCGCAGTGGTGGACGCTTCTCCTTCTTGGCAACGCTGAAGGCGAAAAAATATATTTTCAAAATTAAGTTTATTAAATTTAAGGCGCCTTCTTCTACTTACGGTGCCAGGCTGTAGGCGCTCTGTGTGGCATACGTGCCATCTGATGTGACCTTATTGGTGCTGCTACTGGTTGTGGTGGCGGTGGTGCCAGTGGTGCTGCTCGTGGTTGCCTCGCCGCTAGTGGCGGTTGTGCCTTGTTGCTGTTGCTGCTTGTTTGGGTCTTCGGTCTGGTCGCCAGCAAGACGGCGTTGCTCCGCATCCACCATAGGTATTTCGCCTAGTGTCTGCTGTATGGCAGCAACCACTTCGAGGATCTGTGCGTCAGATTCGACGTACTCGCCCAGTATCCAGACAGCTGCACGATGTATTTTCGAGGATTTGATATGGGGGAATGCCTCAATCAGATGCTTGATGATTAGTTCACGCAGCGCTGGGAACTTTTGTATGGCCTCGCGTATAAAGATCAGAACATCGACGGCGGCCAGCTCGTTTGTATCGGAAAGGAACTCAACCAGCACGGGAATAACATTGCTGGCCACATCTGGGAACTTGATGGAGCACGTGTGCAGGGTTCGCACCAATAGCTGGCGATATTTGCCCGTGTCTTCGTGCTCGACGTTGTGCGTCTTGGCCACCTCCTTCTGCAGCACCTGCACCATTTCGTTGATGTTCCGCGAATAGACCAGATCCATAGCCAGTGCAAGAGTCTTGCGACGCACCTCAATGTCTGGGGCGGCAAGCACGCGCAGCACATCCATAACCAGATCCTGCATGACCTTCTCCATGTTCTCGTTCTCCTTCATGGCAATCAGGCGATCCAGCACAATCAGCTTCACATTGTTGTCGCTCTCTTTGACGATTAGCTCAATGTAGCAGCCGGCGGCAGCCTTAATGGCAGTGGGCGCCAGCGAGAGCGTGATCAGAGTGCCAGCAGATTCGTAGCGAACGGCGTTCGAGGACGAGTTAAGCAGATTGTAGATGCAGCGTATGAAGCGCGAACGCTCGGCGGGATTGGCGTGGCACACCTTATATATCAACTCGACGATGACGAGCTGCAAAATGTCGCCAAAGCTCTGCACCTGATCGATGCACGATGCCAGATAGTTGAGGGCACGCTCCTGGTCGGCATGGAGCAGCATGAGGAATGCGTTGCGCTTGCACGACATATCCTGCTGGGTGTCCAAAAACGTTGCAACCAGCTCGGGTCCATCAGGCACCAGCCAGTCAAAGTTTTTGTATATTGTGAAGATGGCAAGGACTGCATTGCGGCGCACATACGAGTGTCGATGATCCAGGCAGGCGCGGATGGCCGGCATCAGGGGCTCCAACAGCTCTGGCTCCTTAAGCTTGCACAGAAAACGCAACGTGGAGCCACGCAGAAACTCATTTGGATGTTGCAAATCCTATGATCGAAAATCGTCAGTTGGTTTAACTTATTTTTATGTTTTGGATGGTGGTGGACTTACCTTGCGATAGGCATCGCACACAAGTATCATCTCTTGGAGCAGCTTGCCATCGGACGAGGTCTTCGGCACAATTTCCCAGAAAATGAGCAAAAGCTTCTTAATTGTGTGATTCTGCACGGGCAGCACGAAGCGTATTATGGTCATGATGAGACCGGGATAACGTTCACCATTCAGCAGCAACTTGATCACCTTTTTCAGCGTCTCAATTTTCACATTCGTATCGCCCTTCTCGAGATCTTGCTTTAGCTGCATTTCGTTCGGCACCTCGAGGTCCGGCGAATTGATGATTGTGTAGCACGGCACTTGTGTCATCTTTGCTGCAAATAAACCAGCAACGCTGTCTACGATTTATAATTTAATAACAATTCAATTGTAATAGTAATTGTGTAATTTGTTGCTAATTTATTTCACTGTTCGCCTCCCAATATGCAATTCACTTGACGTGTCATTTGTTTCGGAGCACGAAACTCGGTGTGACCAGCTCTTTGCATTTGTCATTGTATGACTAGTGCGAATCGATAATACCGATTACGTCTCACTTAGTTTTAACCAACAAACGCCAGGTGGTGCTGTATGCTAGTGGAAAATCGAACTTAGCCATGCCAGTTGGCGGCTAGTTTAAACAAAAATTCAAAAGTATATGGGACCACAATTTCATTCTAGAACAAACTTGTGACTGACAATTAGGCTTATCGCCTTGCTGCTAGTGCCTGATTTCTATTTAAACTTTTTTTATGCATAACCATAATAATAAATGTCACTCTAAATTGCTTGTTCTATTCACCTGCCCCTAGTGATGAACTTTGATTAAATTTGTACTTAAAATTGCCCAAACGTCATTGGGAAAGTCCCGTCGCCCTGGGACGACGTGCTATGTTTTTCGGCATAGCGTCATATCTCCGCGCGACATATCTCCGCCCAGTACATTTTGCTGGCGGAGATATGTCGTTTTTTTCTGGCGGAGCTATGTCGTTTTCTAAACGTCATATCTCCGCGCGGAGCTATGTACAAAATTCGCCTAGCCAAAGTACCAGGCGAACAGAATCTGTAGCTGAATGCTACAAATCAAAAATTTTTGCAAATCAAAAATTTTTGTAGCATTCAGCTACAGATTCTGTTCGCCTGGTACAAAGTTAATACCAGGCGAACAGAATGTAGCTGAATGCTACAAATCAAAAATTTTGAACAAGATTGTTGCCTGGTACAAAGTTCGCCTAGCCAAAGTACCAGGCGAACAGAATCTGTAGCTGAATGCTACAAATCAAAAATTTTTGATTTGTAGCATTCAGCTACAGATTCTGTTCGCCTGGTACAAAGTTCGCCTAGCCAAAGTACCAGGCGAACAGAATCTGTAGCTGAATGCTACAAATCAAAAATTTTTGTAGCATTCAGCTACAGATTCTGTTCGCCTAGTACAAAGTTCGCCTAGCCAAAGTACCAGGCGAACAGAATCTGTAGCTGAATGCTACAAATCAAAAATTTTTGTAGCATTAGCTACAGATTCTGTCACAAAATTTTTTGATTCAGAAGATTCTGTTCGCCTGGTACAAAGTTCGCCTAGCCAAAGTACCAGGCGAACAGAATCTGTAGCTGAATGCTACAAATCAAAAAATTTTTGTAGCATTCAGCTACAGATTCTGTTCGCCTGGTACAAAGTTCGCCTAGCCAAAGTACCAGGCGAACAGAATCTGTAGCTGAATGCTACAAATCAAAAATTTTTGTAGCATTCAGCTACAGATTCTGTTCGCCTGGTACAAAGTTCGCCTAGCCAAAGTACCAGGCGAACAGAATCTGTAGAAGAAGAATGCTACAAAAATTTTTGATTTGTAGCATTCAGCTACAGATTCTGTTCGCCTGGTACAAAGTTCGCCTAGCCAAAGTACCAGGCGAACAGAATCTGTAGCTGAATGCTACAAATCAAAAATTTTTGTACATCATTTGCTACAGATTCTGTTCGCCTGGTACAAAATTCGCCTAGCCAAAGTACCAGGCGAACAGAATCTGTAGCTGAATGCTACAAATCAAAAATTTTTGTAGCATTCAGCTACAGATTCTGTTCGCCTGGTACAAAGTTCGCCTAGCCAAAGTACCAGGCGAACAGAATCTGTAGCTGAATGCTACAAATCAAAAATTTTTGTAGCATTCAGCTACAGATTCTGTTCGCCTGGTACAAAATTCGCCTAGCCAAAGTACAGGCAAACAGAATCTGTAGCTGAATGCTACAAATCAAAAATTTTTGTAGCATTCAGCTACAGATTCTGTTCGCCTGGTACAAAGTTCGCCTAGCCAAAGTTTGACAGCGACATATCTCCGCGCGGAGATATGTCGCTGTCAAACGACAAATCTCCGCGCGGAGCTATGTTGTTTGAAAACGTCATATTTCCGAGCGGAGCTATGTCGTTCTTAGTTCGGCGGAGATATGTCGCGCGGAGATATGACGCTATGCCTGTTTTTCAATTGACCTCTTATTTAAGTACTACAAACGAATAAATAGAAAATACTAATATGCATATATTTATCTTTATATGCACCTAGACGAATGCAATTTTTTAAAATTACTACGAATAGAAAACGAACTAAGTGCAAAGTTAGTATAGAATTACAGCAACATTTAATTGGTTCAACTCGGTACCCGGCCCAACAGCAATAGCAACAACAATAGCAACAGTAGCAATAATAATAAAAATAAAAAAAAAATACATAATTAAGTTCTCCCGCTACGATAATATAAATAGGCGTATAGGAATAACTTTTGTGATCTTGTTTACCAGACTTTTCCAGCGAATTTCATTAAGCTTCGTTTATAAGCCGGCCGCCCACCACACCACAAACAACAGCCAATTCGTTTTGTTTCCCCCCCCTTCCCGCTGCCCACCCCGAGCACCAACCACCCAGCCAACAAACCGCCCACTCGAGAGAATCGGCCGCGCACTTGCATTTTAAATAGATGGCGAAAAATTTATATTCGGAAAGGGGCTTCGATGGGGTTGCCTGTGTTCTGTGGGATCTACAAAAAGTGGCTTTGACATGCAAATAAATCAATTGTTAGACTAAGCAAAAAAGCAAAAAGGCAAACTTAAAATCAAATGATGGGCAGTTGTTGTTGTTGTTGTTTGTTGCTTCTTGCCTCCTGCAGGTCGGATCAAGTCAAGTACCAGAAAAAAAAGATAGAAATCGCTAGGCACTTCAATATGTATAATACTTAGGACACATGGCACAATGAGTTCGTGCTGGGTTGGGCCAAAGTGCTTAAGTTGCATTAATCAAATCAGTAGCGACAAATTATACTTGAGGCGCTGCGGTCTAACCGACACTGCTCTGCGATAACCTGTTTTCAAAAATAATCTATAAATATATTAATATACATATACATATACAGATGTGTATGCTTAACAAATGTATGCATGTTAACAGACATGGAAATGTCCAGAGAATTGGTAAAATCGAACGAAGAATTGGGTTAAAATTATGCAACAAAGAAACTAAATGTATCTCTACATTGTATTCGAATATTTAACTTTCCTTTCATTAAAAGGTGATACGACCGATGGAATAATGTATGCTAGCTATAGATTAAAGGAATTGATTGCACTTATTACTTAATAAGCTGTCTGATCAGATGATTCAATGATTAACTTGATTAACTTGTTACCTGTTTCGTAGAAGGGCAACAAATGTTTGTTAATAAATTAACCTAGTCTCTCCCTAGACTATAACTTTTCTCTTGTACATTCCCCCGAATGGTACTTTCAATAATTTCAAACCGATAAGACTTCCTCTCAAAGTCAGTATTGATCCACTCTAATCGCATAAAATTAATTAGCAATGGGTTCATTCACATGCCCGCCCACAGTTGTGTAGCGCAGGTCTGTTGGCTTGGCTGGGAAGAACCCTCCGAACTGGCAAAAGAGCTCGAGACGTTTCTTTATGCATACACACTTATTCGTATTTATTTTTGTTTATTTTTCCTTGTGACAGTCGCTTAATGGAAAGATCACCGGCAATCAAAACATTGGCGGGCGTTGCAGCTCAACAGTGTGAGCGAGAGAGAGAGAGAGAGAAAGAGACAAGGAGGCAATTGGAAGAAAAGAATCAAACAAAATAAAACAAATCAAATCAAAACAAAACCAAACACAAAACAGTCAAATGCGAAAAAAGAAGAAAAACGGCAAACAAAGCACATCGCCACGAACGACGAACGACCCTTGTAAGGGGGGCTTGGCTGGGCTATAAAAAGCGCCGGCCGGCAAGCTGAGCTCCACAGTTGAGCTAGAGAGCGACGACGAGATGGCATCAACGACGGCAATGACTTGGATTTTGTCCGCAACGACGCTGCTGCTGTTGTTTCACTGCAGCCATGGAACCGCCGAGGAGCCCATCTGTAAGCGAATTGAAAAAACCTTAAATCAAAAAATAATAAATATATATTCATTATTTGTTGTTGGCAGATCGATTGTGTGTGCCTCAAATCTATATGAGCGATTGCCAGAAACTGATGGCTGATCCCTCGGAGGCGGGCATACGTATGGAGTGCGTTTCAGGACGGGATCGTGTCGAGTGCCTGGAGATGATTGAACAGCGCAAGGCCGATGTGTTGGCCAGCGAGCCGGAGGACATGTACATGGCCTATCATCGCAAAAACGAGGATTATCGTGTCATCTCCGAGATTCGCACCCAGGACGACAAGAACGGTGAGTGAAATACTGAAATAGTGAAGTGAACTTAAAATCAAAACATTTAGCCAAAGGGAAAAAATCCTTCAAGTTAAATCTGCAGTGATAAAATTTCGATTATGGGTTCTTGGTTTGAATAATAGAGAAATTCGTCAACTTTAGAATTCCAGAAGGTTCTGTAACCTTTGTACCTACGTGGTTCATTTTTTCCGAAAACAACGAATTGGCATACAGACAAAATCAAATTAGTGCTAATATGTAAAGTAATCAACTTTGATGAGGTAAATTTATTAACAAAGAAAATTACACATAAAGAAATATTTCTCAAATTGCTCTGCTCTGTGTCATACTGAAATATGAACTTCTGGTTGCTTCTAATATCAGCTGTACTTACATAGGATTGTAAGGAAGAAAGTCCTGTTTAACGAACGATTTACATTGCAGCCGATTTCCGTTATGAGGGAATTATTCTGGTGAAGAAAACGTCGGCGATTAAAACGTTGCAGGATCTGCGCGGCGCCAAGTCCTGTCACACAGGCTTTGGACGCAATGTTGGCTACAGGATTCCGATCACAAAGCTTAAGAACACGCACGTCCTCAAGGTATCCGCCGATCCACAGATCTCGGCCACCGAGCGAGAGCTCAAATCTCTGTCCGAATTCTTTACTCAATCCTGTTTGGTTGGCAACTACTCGGCGCATCCGGATACGGATCGCCTGCTCAAAAAGAAATACGCGAACCTGTGCGCCCTTTGCGAGAAGCCAGTGCAGTGCAACTATCCGGACAAGCACAGTGGCTACGATGGTGCCATACGCTGCCTGGACAAGGGTCAGGGTGAGGTTGCCTTCACCAAGGTGCAGTTCATCAAGAAGTACTTCGGCCTAACCGGCAGTGCAGATGCACCCGCCGCCGAAGGTAAGCCCGAGGACTTTGAGTATTTGTGCGAGGATGGAACCCGTCGTCCCATAACTGAAGCGGCTTGCTCCTGGGCCCAGCGCCCCTGGAGCGGCTATATATCTAACGAGCAGGCCGTGCATGGAACAGAGAAGCTGCATCAGCTGCAGTCACGTCTCGAGCGCTTCTTTACCAATGGACTGCATGCTGAGAATCAGCAGGCTGCCGCCCATCTGCTCATCCAACCCAACGCCTTCTATCACAGCAAGAAGGAGGCCATTGACCCCAAGGTATATCTGGAGCGTGCCGGCTACAAGGATGTGATTGAGCGCGATGGCAGTGCCATACGCAAGATGCGTCTCTGCGTCCAGACCGAAACTGAGTTCTCCAAGTGCCAGGCGCTGCATCGCGCTGCCTATGCCCGTGACGCGCGCCCGGAGCTCGAGTGTGTCGAATCGACCGACTGCATGGATGCACTGGCCAAAAACAAGGCTGACATAATGATCGCTTCGCCCGCAAGCTATGCCGATGCCCGCGAGCACAAATTCATTCCCCTCGTCTATGAGCAGCTGAAGCCGGAGGAGATGATGGTTGCCGTTGCCCCACCCACACTCAATCGCGATGCACTGCAAAAGGCACCACTGTAAGGCGAAGCTTTGTCAAATTTTCTCAAGAATATTTCCGCTAATCCATTAAATTCGTCCTCTCCCTGGTTTAGACACTATGATGCCAACTGCGAACGTGCTCGTTTGGGCGCTGCTTTGATGAACAAGCGCCGCAGCCTGGACTGGTGCAACACTAAGCCAAGCGAGGAGAAGCAGGTGTTGATTGTGCCAGCCAAGGAGTTGGAGCACCACAAGGATTGGCAACTCGTCTGCCCCACTCTCGAGCGTCGTCCCGTTACCGACTTTGCTGAGTGCAACGTGGAGGTGCAGTTGCCACGCGCAATCTTTGCCCGTGCCGAGACCACACCTGTCGAACAGGAGACCATCAAGCATCTGTTCTCCTTGATCTCTGAAAGATTTGGCGCTCATGGCAAATTTGTCGATGTCTTTGCACTCTTTGGGGAGTACCAAAAGGGCGAATCGAATGTGCTTTTTGATGTAAGTAAACAAATCGTATTCAATTGACTCGAATTCAAACTATTCCTCCTCTTCTCCTGCAGGACTATGCCGGCGAGCTGGTCACCGAGCTGAAGAGCGATTTCCAAAATGAGCACATCTACAGCGAGCTCCAGTGCGATGGCAACAAGATTGCTAAGCTTTAAGAAATGCTACGCAACATATTTGTGTCTGCAGCCCAACATTACTATCTTTAGATATTCATATTTTTTTTTTTGTTTTATCCCCTGAATAAATATGATGAAGAGTTATTGGTTTAATTTAAAAGTACTTTATCGATATTTTTCTTTAGTGCTGCCAGATCTTTTGTAACGCATTAATGAGCGCTTTGCTTCAGCCCTGTTTTAGTTAACAACGGCGTTGCAGAACAATAAATGCTGGCTTCTTTGTACGCGGCAAAGTAGACGCCTCTTTTAAAATGTATTTGTGAAATTGATAGAATTGTTAAACACGAGTAAATGTAGATAAATAAAACTGACACAAAATGACAACAAGATCGACAACACCAACGCCTTTTAACGAACAACTCGCCCAATTGACAAATGAATCGCCAGAAATTCGACTACGTGCATTGGAACAAGTTGAAACATGTCTTATGCACAATCTGGTTACCGAAGAGACCATCAGATTCAAGCCGGTACAGCTGGTCAAGCAATTGATACGCTGGTTTGGCTTTACACCACCGGCAGTCCCCGAACGCGTTTTGACCCTCTTGCTTGAGCTAATGCGCTCGGACTACGGCGATGTTGTTGTTCTCAAAGTTCCCTGTCAGCGATTCAAAACTGAGATTGGAAAAATTCGACAAATTCTGCGGGATTTGCCAACGAAACGTAGTATGGAACTGCTTGACAGTTTGGAAAGCCTGATTGACATAATGTATAATAATTCAGGTATGAAAACGAATAACACATTGTTTAAAAATTCAGTATATTTAACTGAAATAAGTCGTGCTCAATTTATATATTTTATTTTTACGTATTATTTTTTAGTGGAATTGCAGAGCAGCCGCTGTTCCGACATGACGTCATTTCACGGATTCACTCTCCAAGTTGAAGACTTTGAAGCCGCTTGGACACAAGCCAGCGTCGACGACTTGGCTGCATTGGCAACTATTACGGCTGGACTCGCAGTTGAAGATGATCAGCAGCTGCAGCAGGAACTGATCAATATACAAATTAAGATATGCGACTATCCTGTTGAGTATCTGCTACAGACACCGAACATGTACCTGCACTTGCTCCACATGCAACAACATCTGCCACAATCAGCCGATACACTCTTCCACATTAACCGAGCCCTCTTTGTGATTGTTCAGCTGATGCAGTTGGGCATACGCAAGCGCAGCCTGACAATCCAGTTCGCCAAGAGTAATGAAACGGATGCCCGCCCGCAGTTGCGCATTTCCAGCGCCCTGGGCCTGTTGCTAACTGGCTGTGTGGATCAGCTTAAGAAGCCGGAGCTTAAGCATTGCGATCAGAATTGGCAGCCGATCGAACTGATTGTGGAGGTGATTAAAACGTTTGGTCAGCTTGGAACACCCATTCCCGAGCATCTTGTCAAAGCACTTTGCGCAACTGTCGCCAAAATATTATGCGATTGCAACAGAACCTACAATAACGCCGTGTCCACCATCAACGAGACACTTGGAGACAGGTTGGAAAAGCACCTGATGATACCGCGACTTCAATCACTTATATTCAATGGACTGCTGCTGGATGTGATCAAGCAAAATGTATTCACCCTCGATCGTGCAACTGGGCGATCATTGTTGCATCCACTGATCCTGGACAGCACATATTTGTGCTGTGTTCCGCAACGCCGCAACGAAGTGTGCAGGCTGTACGGCATGATCGCCAAAGAGCAAACAATGGAGCTAAAGCAAATGTTGATTCTACAGGAGGCATATAAATTGGCCATCGATCAGCTGCTAGCAAAAACAAGACTGCCGGGAGTGTATCTGTTGGAGAAGCAGCGCGAAATCAGCTATGTGATCGTGCAACTGGGCAGCGAGTCCTTGCTGCAACAGCTGTGTGAGGCAATTGTCAAGTCCACCTGCTTGTATATGACCAGACCAGAGTTGCGCAATCACGCGGAAATGCTGCTCGAAACGCTCTTCGATCTGCCTGACAACGAATTGTCCCACTACGTCTTGCGTCGGCTAAAACAACCGGTGGTGGAGCACTTTCATGCGTTCATGAACAAGACAAGCTACATGCCGGGCTGCACCAACATGCAGCTGGCCCGCCAGCACATCTTGGGGCTGCCGATGAGCACCAAACTGTTGCGCAAACTGCTTGTCGAAGGTTGGCGATCGTCGCCGTCGCCGTTGCAGCATTGGTGCATTGACTATCTGATCATGCTGCTGGGTCTGTTCAAACTGATTCCACGCGAAGAATTTGCTATTGTACTCCAGATGGTGATGCCAGTGGTGCCGCTAATCGTTTGCCGTGCCATCAATCAGCCACAACTGCAGATGCTGCTGTGGGAGCTGTTCGAGCCGGATGGCCAGTATGTGGCGCCGCTGCAAGCGTTGCTCGGCAACATCTCTTATCTATTTCATCCGGATGCACAGCGGCGCAAGGATGCCATCGCACGTGTGGCCTACATCCTCATTGCGCAGGACCCTGATCAAAAATGTAAGCCAACAAAAAATAAGCTATCGCTGGAGTTGCTTGGCCATGATCTGTGCGTGATCAAACCACCCATTGAGTATGCCAATATATTCTGTAATCGTGAAAATGCGCCACCCACAATTAATATGCCGGCGCTGTTGCGTCTGCTAGGAACGCCCGGACTGAAGCCAGCCATACGCAAATCGACGCTCGCTCAACTCAATATTCTGATGAACAATTGGCATTCGGCCCATACCTACACCAGCTGCCCTGGCGCCGATTTGATTTGGGTGAAGACAATGCCCGATCTCCTCTTGAGTGCTTCTGTTGATGATACGGACACGCTGCTGCCAGCCGTGAGCATCCTACTGCGTGTCCTCTTAAGCAGCGAACGTTTCCGCAGCGAGTTCAAAGAGAAGAGCGGCGTACTGATGATTTGTTTGATGCGCTGCATCTTTCTGCTGCCCCACTCGCAACAGCTGCGCGGCGAGGCAAGCACTTGCATATTTCTGCTACTCTTTCACGAGCACATAAAAGCCACTGAGATTGGCTTCGAGCTGGACGTGGATCTATCGGCAATGTCAGTGCCAATCAGCTATCAGCTGAACAACAGCGTGCCGCCCTCATTTGCCCTGCAAGGACTGACAATGCAGAAACATTTGTTCGCGAAGCACTTTGATGGCAATATGGAGCTTGATGCACAATACTGGCGCCTCTTTCTGGCAACCTGTGTCTGCGGCAGTGTGGACGATCTGACGCTGTCCGCGATGCGTGACCTAGATATTAGAGGTTCGCTAAAGCTGGGAGGACCTGAGCTGGCATTGGTTCACGCCACCCAAGCGCAACGTCAGTTGCGACATCTACTGATCGAGGCAAATAATTGTTGCAGTCACGTGGCGCTGCATCAGCTGGTTGGCAGCATTCAACTGTTTCTGGTCTATATGCGTGACGATATCGAGGTCGCTCAAGGCAAAGCTCTGTGGCTGCTGCTGCACAAGTATCTGCGCCTGATGCCAAGCAACGATGCGGATCGCAAGCTGTATACTGCTTTGTTGCAACTGTGCCACAGCTGTTTGCGATATCGTTTGCCTCAGGTAATAAGTGGCTTGTGTGAAGCCCTCGAACATGATCCGGATCACAGTTTCTTTTTGATACTGCACGATGGCCAGGCGTCTCTGCAATTGCTGCATCTGGTCACCGCGTGTCTGATGCTGCATTTATCCTCACCGCGCGACAACAACTACAACATTAACACCTGGCACACTAAACTCTTCGTCGAGCTGAGCAACTTGGCCAACAAACATTTTGAGCTTCGCAATTTGCAGCACGTTCGTTGTCTTCTAAGAGTTTTGCACAAGCTAAGCGATCAGCGATTGGTTCTTGATAACAGCACACTGCAGGTGAGTAACATATTTATATATAAATCTATCTCTCTCTCTCTCTCTATATATATCTGTTTATAGTCATATTATCAGCACTTTGTGCAGCTATCGAGCAGCCTGAGAGCTAACACACATACTGGAGCCCAATTGCAAAGGGACTGTCTGCTGATCATGTGTCAGCTGCAGACGAACAATTCGCTTAAGCCGGCGGACAGTTGCAAGATCGAAACGGGATTGAAGGTGGTGCGCTATTTGATGGGCCTGTGCGGTCATTCCGATGGCGAGGTGCGCGCTCTCGCCTGGGTGGCAGTGTCTGGTTGGTGCAAGAACAGCGATGGCAAACTGTTGAGCGCCATGCTGGAAATTAATGATATTCTACCCAATGGCTTGCCCGAATGTTGCCTTGTTACATTTCTGGACTGCAATGAGCTAATGCGGGTGCGTCAGCTGGCCGGGCGTCTCTTTGAGCTACTGATAATGCAGACTGGCGCCGAGGCTAGCCTGATTCTATTGCAGCGCCACTCGTTCTTCGAAGAAGCCCACTTGGCACTCAGCGCTCTACATGTGTCTTTAAATATCAGGATCGACGCTAATAGATCAAGCCCCAAACACTCGTGCGAGATTATAAGCTGCTATGTTAGCATATGCTCTCGTTTGATTGATCTGGAGCCGAGCTTGTGTGCTACGTTCTGCCAGCACGCCTTTGCTCATGCCCTCAGCAATGTCATGAAAATGGCAAAGATGGAGCTGACTAGCCATAGAGGTTATTTGGATTTGTGCGCCCAAGAAATCTGTCGATTTTATGTGCTTTGTTTTAAGCACAACGTTCAGTTTATACAGCGCAGCGTTTGTCGCGACACGGTGCTGCTTGATGGCTACTGCGCCTTGATGGACATGGTGCTCGAGCAGCAGATGCCAGTGCCGCAAGTGCATCTCATTGAACTACTTAAGATGCTGATGGTCTTCTGCAAGGATGACAGCGCCTATAAATATCTTAGCTCCAAGTTTATGATGCAACCCAATATGCTTTTTGATCTACTTGTTTATGGACTCGGAGTTGACTTTGTTCAAGGAACTTTGCAGGAGTATAGCTTGGAAACGCTATCCTTACTGCTGTCCAAGGTACCATGCTCCAGTGAGGATTCCAATTTGCTAGACATATTTGAAGAATATGTGGATGGCTCCAGTGTTGAGGATGACGATGACACGGCCAGAGATAGCGCCGAAGAAAACGCTCTGGAAAAACAACTAAAAATGATGTGCTTAACAAAATCAACAAAACCAAATCCCAGAGCGTCTGGTGCAGGTAGTCCCAAACAGTTAGTGGATAACAAGACAAAATTAACTGGCATTTTTCATCTCTATCATCGTATGGACCGGCTGTTTGAGATCCACCATCCCGCTGGCAAATGCAGTTTCCAGAAGCCACCAACGAAAAGTCATGTGCATGTCTGTGAAGTGATTGGCAATCTTCTTCGGCTTCACCCTTATGCCAATGACATGGCAACTAAATGCAGGCTAATACAACGAGTTCACATTCTGATCGAGGCGTTCCTCGATGATCCCACCCTAGGCGATGCCAGCACCTATGTGAGGCGTGCGGGTGCCCACAAGACCCGTTACATTATCAACAACCTGCTCGTGCTGCACAACATGCTGATCAACTGGCACAGTGCACCACATGCCGTCATCACCGATCCAATAATAGCCTCTCGCTTCGTACGACTCTTTCTACGTTTGTGGCAATGGCAGGCCCACTCGATGATACTGAAGAGTTTGACCGTGCGACTGCTGATGCTGCTTACCGAACACTCTCTGGAAATGTGCAAACAGGTGTCCTTGGTCCACCCATGCCATCCGCAATCGCTGCTTCAGCTGGTAATGCGCATCGCCGAAGTCGCTACGCCTAAAAAGGAGAAGCTAAAAACCGATAACGGTCACACAATTATCGAGGCCTCACTGCGTGTCATGATCAACTGTTGCTCGTGCATCGAGGGTCGTCTCAGTCTGAGCAAGCAGCGTGTCCTGAACATTTTCGACACAGTGCTGTCGTCAAATAACAATATAACCAAAGTGAAGCCAGAATTGCAGCTTGCCTGGCTAACTTTCTGGGAGATCTTCTCGCGCTACGAGCATGGCTCTTACATCTGTCATCTCGCCTCGCTGATGAATGTCGTTCGTGTCTCCCCACCACTTTCTTTACTGCGATTGCGTTGCCTTGGCATTTTACGCAACATGTGCTTTAACAATATCAATCGGATGCAGCTGGTCAGTCAGAATGAATTTTCAGATCTATTGCGTGACATTGTGTCGCAGCCGGTGCAGGATGGCAGTGGAGCAGGTGATGGAAGCGTTGACTCCTATAAGGAGCATCATCTGGCCGTACTCTGCCTGTGGCAGCTGTTTGGCTTCAATGCCAAATGCAGGGCAATGTTGCGTGGCACCAAACTGCACAAGCGACTAACAATGTTGTACGATCATCTAAAGGCTATGGACAAGGAACGTTCGGAGGCATTTCAAAAGTTTCCTTTCGCTAGCGATTTAAAAGATATGCTTCAAATGCTGTTTGAATCGATCAAGTAATAATTATTAACTAACACTCAACAAGTACAAAACAAAAATTTATGTTTGCCTGTTGCACGATTTCAAATTGTTAAATGAGTTCAAAAAATATTTATGTTTACCTGTTGCACGATTTCAAATTGTTAAATGACTGATAATGTTAATGTTAAAAATAATTCTTTTATAACCACTTTACAAAAATTTTAAGTTCAAATTAAAAAAGAAAAACAATGTTCGTTGAATTTTGTTGTTTCAAAATACATTTATATATTCTTTTTGGGCAAATGGAACCAACCAGCTAGAGTGTATATATATATATATGTATACATATATTATATTGTATATAGACTTATAACGTTATATGTATGTAAAATCGAAAAAAAAAAATCGCACGTTTCTCACTTGTTGCTGTATGTAGTACTGTACTAGAAGGAAGGAGCCTGCAATATTCCTTTAGGTATACGGAGTAAAACTGCCATTGACAATTGACAAAAGAAACAGCATTTCAAATTCGTTGATCTCCGCAAAGAGGGGGGGGCGGGATGGGGAGTCAAAGATGATACTTAATCGGAGGTTTCGCGTATCTGCTGCTCCGATGTAGACTCAGCGCCGCTGGCCGTCTCCTCCTCCTCCGAGTAATCCTCATCGTGGGTATGAGTCACCACAGTGGGCGTAGATGGGCGCGTATGCACAATAGAGCTCTGTAAATAATAAACGGTTTAACAATATACTTAAACAGAAAGTTGATCAAAAATAATGATAATAAATTGAATTGAATTTTCTAATGAGTTTTTTTTTTTACAATGTTCAACAGTAGTAAAAAAAATAAAATGAATGGATTTGGGTTTTGCTCATCTATCTATTTTTATATATTTTTATAACTTACAGCGCGATGCAAGTCCTTGCCATCCTTGCCCTCCTTGGCATCCTTGACATCCTTGTCTTCTTTGGGTTCCTTGATGTTGTTGCCGAGAGACAGCGCCTCATCGTTGCGCAAAGCCGAGCTGAGCTTGGAAGCACTGATGAAGCTGCTGGTGCTGCAGGCATCCAATGGGTCAATGGCCGCTGACAAAGAGTGCGGCGCCGGCGGCTGATGGGCCTGATCGTGGGCGACCGTTGACTCGTGGGGCAGCAGCATGGCCGGGGCGCGGAACATGTATGAGAATGGGTAATAGATGAGATTGAGCAGCGTTGCGGCATAGACATCAGCGTATCGCACCACCTGGCTAGAGAAGAAAGTCTGGCGTGAGCCAGAGCGGAATAGTGAGCCCATCATGCCATATGACATGTCCATCTTGTGTGTCACATCCCGGATGCAGGTGCGCAACTGCGAAATATCCGGCTTGACCTTGGCGCTTGAGTCTAGATCGCGATACAGATCGCCCAGCTTGATATCCAGATTCTGTAGCTCCGCAAACAGCTGGCACTCATCCGTCCAGACGTGCAGCTCACGTACCAGCTCCGGCACAATGAGGAACGTGCGCCAGCCGCGTATCTTCTTCGACTTGAGTATATCGCCAAAGATGTGATCGCCCACATAGAGCACATCCTTGCCCTTGGCATTGATGAACTTGGTGAATAGCTCACACGATCCACCCGAATACACCTGACCCGGTTGCAACGGGCCAATGTGCGTGCCGATCTTCAAGCCGCCTGTCTTCGTATCCACTTGACGCAGCACAGTGCCCTCATCAAAGAACAGCGGCTTGCGTGCATCCACCACAATCACATCGAAGTAACTCTTCCAGTCACGATGCGGCTCGTCGGCAGTCGCGCCGTGCGGAAAGTCAAACAGATAGGTCATGATCTCATTGGTGTACGTATAGTCGCTGTTAGTCAGCATGAAGAGCTTTGCTCCCGACTCGCGTATGCGTGACAGGACCGTTGGTAGACGTTTGTCCCTTTTCACATAGTATGCCATATTCTGTGGGATACGCAAAACAAAATGGTTGATTTGAAGTTGAAGGATAGATTAATAAGTGCTTGAGTCGTACCTGTGTGGTACGACGCTTCAAATCGCCATCGGAATGCACCCAATCGACGGCACCTCGCACGTCCTGGAAAATCGACTTATACGTAAAAAGAAAATCACCAGCTTTGATGCCGCGTTCAACGCTGTTGGGTATACGAATATAGGCAGACAGAGAGAAAACCGAAAGAGAAAGGAGAGAGAGGGAGAGAGAGAGAGAAAGGAAGAGAGGGAACAAACAGAATTATAGCCTTCTGTTTTGAATGGGAATTTCGCTCACTCACCGAACAAATTCATCGCTATTTGTAAAGAAATCGGTGAGACAGGCCAGCAAATAGGTTTCCGGCAAATTGAATAGAGTGTTCAGTACATAAACCCTAGACTCGTCCAGCTTGAGAAACTTATTGGGATAGAGCTCGTACACCTGGTGGCTGGTATATTTCAATTTGATTATTAGCCGAGTCAAATGTTATCTATATATGGTAGTGATAGGTGATACTTACTGCTTTATAAACTCAAAGCCATGCACACAGACCAGAATGTTGCCATAGGCATCGACCTTCAGTAGATTGCCGTACAGCGTATCGAACCATAGGCCACGCACTGGAAATGTTGGATCATACTCGAACTGCAATATCTCCTTGGGATAGCCCATTGAGACTAGACGCTCCTTAACCAAATTGAAGCCCAGCTGCTCATATTGCGGTGATTTGTATTCTAATTGAACGGCCACGATAAGTATCATAAGTATATCTATATTATTGGTTGAGTGTTAACTCTCACCTGCGAGTGTATAATCCATATCGAAGCCATAGTTCTTGATATTCTCCAAATGCAGCGATCGGTTCACAAAGACTCTGTCGAGAAATATATATGGAAAATGTTATTATTACGAATAATTTAAAACATTTTAATAAAACCGTGCCATTATTGCGATTTTTGTATAGCATACTTTCAGGCATTATGCTAAACACATTTCCCCTCTTTTACTGCTTTAAGGAATTTTGAACTAAATTTCCCTTTGTTACAGGCAAATTTAAAATTCAATCACTTTTTGGCTTCGTTCTTTCATAAACAAAAACATGAATATGTTTTGAATGTGTAATATGTTAATTAACGTACGCGTTTTCTAGATGCCATTGACTAATGACTGACGTCACAAATGCTGATTAAACTCAATTCAAAACGTCTTATCACCAAAAATGCAATTGTAGTTGCCGCTTTTCATGTTGCTTGTGCTGAACCCCACCATCAGGTCAAGAGCTTATCAATACGCCGAGTGCAGTGTAAATGACGTAAAATCGATTGAAATTAAATTAAATCGAGTGCAAAATCAGGAAAAAATATATATAAAAAAATGCCAAGGGCGCATATTGCATATAGCATGTGGCATTTTAGTTGAAACAGCATGCAAACACAATAAACTGCTGTAAAATGACAATTTTCAATTATTGTTGTCAATGCTTATAAGCGAAACGAGGACTCGATGCGGTTAACAATGTGCCCCCCCCTCTCGACCCAATGTACCCAATGTTGCTTGCCCCAATTTGGTGGCCAACAATTAGTGTAAGGAAAACTTGTTGTGGGCGGCGACGCGCCCTTTTCTCTCCGCCTGGTCACTGACAGTTGTCTGCCGCGACTGCTGCTACTGCTGCTGTGTCAGACACGCCCACCAGCGACGAGCCCCCATTGCGGCAAAACTCATTAGCAGCAGCAGCAGCAGCAGCAAGGGACTTGCTTGATTTTGGGGTTAGCCTCAAAGTGAAGATAAATTAGGAAATGAAAATGGCATGCGAATTATTTATAGGGCAGCTGGCAAGATAAAGTTGAGATTCGGTTTTTCTTAAGTGCTATCCGACTTACTTTAAGCAGGCTTATTTTATTTTTTTCATGAAGTAAACCGTAAGAAACTTTAGAATCAAACTTAATTTGATTTTATTTTTGGCAGTTTTACCTAGATTTTAGCTGATGCCCGAAAACTTTACGCAAAGCAGAAGAGCTCGTAAGTAGTTATTAAAGAAGCTTTTCCAAGGTACTATATACTTTAACTTAAGTTTGACTGTAGTATATACTATTGTTATTGCTTTTGTTTGGAGCTCATTGGCAGGCATACTGGTTTCTCTGTGTGTGTGCGTGTGCATTTTTATTTATATTGTTGTTGGCCCTTTTTGCAATTTGCTTCACTTGAAAATTTGCCAAATAAGCGAAAAGTTGCATCCTTGCGGCAGACTCCTGCTGATGCAACTATTGTTATCGTTGTTGCCGCTTGTTGTTTAACCCAAATTCGAACAAAGTGCATAAATCCCAGCGAAATCGACGGACAATCAGACGCGGAATGGTGGGTCAAGAATTTATAATATTTGCGAAGCGCCGACAGCAATAATTATTAAGTTGCATTTGGCAAAACACACTGAAAAAAAGAAAGATTGAAGCGATACGAATCTTTAACCTGAGCGGAAACCCCGATAAAATACTTATAACGGCTATTTGCGTCTATAAATAGCAAAAGCTGAATGCAAATAAATTGTCACTGAGCTGACGAGTTTATTTTGATGATGTTGTTATTTTTGGTATTTTTGTCGTTGTCATTGCCACAGACTGTGGCGCATCAATTAAAAATCCAACGAAATCTTATAAATAATTCTAAAATAGCCATAAATTGCAATGCCACAAAGCGCGTGGCGTGCTGTTTATTTAAGAACGCATCGCACTTTGGCGACAATAAAATAAATATTAAGCATTTGAGCAAAAAGAAATTAAATACTCGATGCGACCTTGACAGAGAAATATAATATTAAATCAAGTATAAAAATCATTTAAATTATGTGGCGGAAAAAAGAAATATAAAACAAATTTACTTATTATTAAACAGAGCATTAAACGTTGTTTTGAGGGTCGTTAAAGCAAAGCGTCTTATTACTTTTATTTTTTAAAACAGATATTCAATAATTTACTTAACGGCATTCCTAAGATAAGAGATTTTCAGAAAAAAACAAAAACTTATTGTTGAGTTGTGAGTATAAAGCGTTCGATACATTTTAATGCATACACACAATATTCCTACGAATTTATATTCACACGCAGAAACCAATTTGTTTTTATTATTAATGCAAATTTATCTTATGGATTTTGATGGCTATTTTTGGTATTTTGCCATACAAGCCTCAATATTTTGATTAGCCTTGACTTCTCTTCGAATTTTGTACATATGTTTTGAAATGTGAAAAACGTGGCAACTACGCACAAGCCCGCCCGCCCACACACACATACATAGTTTGACAACAAAATGTATGTCCCTTCGAATGCAATGTGTATGAGCAATATACTATATTTATGGCTCTGCGTTAGCTCCAATGGCCATCAATTGGATTCTATGAAGAGAGAGAGAGAGAGAGAGACAACTATGTTTTATAGTAAATAAGGCGATCAACTGGCGATCAGGCGTTAAATGTGCGCAATCAAGTGCAAATCTTGTTATTCCAAACGAATACTTATTTATAGCTGCGACGACTGCATTGATAATGCGATAGTGCCATTGCGCCAGCCAGGCAGCAATCAAAACTGATTACCCAAGTGCAAAACGGAAAGCAATGCCCAAATCGCTTGAGACTCGCACACAAAAAAGGTTGTAAATCATTTCACCCAAGAATGATTCGTAGAAGTGAATGCTCTTTATTATTACCCCCGAATCAGATTTGCTATCGATGCTCGTTGTTGTTGTTTTGGGTGGATTAGCATTTTAATTGGGTTGTTGCCATTTGAATCGAGTGTGCGGTATTTATTTTCGATTAATTAACAACAATTTTCTTTTTAATCAACAATAATGCTGTAAACAACATTTTCGAGAACTGTTCAAATATTTATGCATCAAACGAAATAAAGCGAAAAAATGTACATAAAAAATAATAAAAAACGCTTTTCGTTGGTATTTATTCATTTAAGCCCAGAAGCTATTTAATTATGAGTAAGTGGATGAAAAATGGTTTCATTAAAAAACAAATAAAAATGCGTTTTTTGATGAAACATAATGAAACAGAGAATTTACAACAAAATTTTGCAATTTGCCTCGCTTGACCTTTTCGACTTCGCTGATAGTTTTGGCATTCGAATTGAAAAGCATATTAATAGACAGTTTTTCAGATTTTCACTACACAGTTTGTATATTTGAGACTTACGAATTTAGCGGCTGTTGCATTGTTGCTGCTGCAACACCTGCCTCTAAATGTTGCTGTTGTCGCTGCGTTATTATTGCTGCTAATGTTTCTATCTTCGAATTGGCGTTGTTGTGCATTGCAGGCATTGTGTTTGGCGGCAGCTTATGAAATAAGACTTAAGCATTTGTGTGCGCAACTTGTTTACTAAGAAGGATTAAGAATTTGTATAAATTTGCTGTTTATAGAAAGCCTGACATTGCTCTCTGAATAAGTTTTTAACTGGAAAAAGCTATACAATGGGCTTTATCAACATTTTCCCTAAACATAACGCCTACAAACATTTGCACAAAAGCATTATAACCCTTTTACCATAAACAATTTCTAACAATCAACTTAGTGTGGGACACAAAATAAAACAGCTTTGAAACTGTATCTAAGTTTATTTTTATTTCAGGAATTTTCTTTTTGCCAAGAAACTAAATGATTCACCTACAGCTTTCGCGTAATAAGGCATTTTCATAAGAAGCAAATTGGTTGTTATTCATGAAAAGACTGTGTTTACTTTAAGTTATGTTTTAGCTGGAATTCGGGCAGACAAGAAACGTAAATGGTTCTTTTACTTTAGACAAATGTAGCACACGTCTTCGTCTTAAGCTGGCTCACAAACTTCAAACTGAGGACACCCAAAAAGCACATTGGAATTTTTATTTGTGAGTGTTTCTTTTAAATTATTGTTGCTCTTGTTGTTGTGGGTAACTGGAGTTCACAGGAAAATTCGATAAACAGCAAGCACCAAGGATGTCAAGTGGCTGTTATTGCTGTTATCCTTGCAACAAACTGTAAATGCAATGGCGACAGCATGCCAGCAAACAAGCTTAATGCACCATATCCTGCAGCTAGAAACTTCCCTTGCACTTCCACTGGACTGATTCGGATCCCAGATCAAGCATGATAATGACAATCTATGCCACTGTTGGCAATTACATGCACAATGGACACTGGACACAACAGGATAACAGCTCATAACACAACAGGCGACATCCCTTCAATTGTTCAATGGCGCAATAGTCAAAGCCATTTGTATTTGTTTTTACTGTTATGCTGCCTTTGAGTTGCGATTACCAAACAGAAATAGTTATTTAAGCCTCGCACTTCAATCAACAGAGCTTTCCTGAAGCGTTGTAAGACATGCGATTTAACGAGCACTCGTTTTGTCGAGCTGTTAAAAGTTTGTTTGGTTTCTTTCAAATTGGCAAGCTATGGCGAGACAGAGATTAGTATTTTTGTCATACTTTTATGTTTGATTTGAATTTGCCATTTTCTCAAAGCATCCACTGTCGTCACGTGGGCAACCGTGTTGAACGCTGCGTATACATCATATAATGCCCATTGTTGTCTAAAATTGAATTGAATTACATTTCGAAGTTGATGTGTCGCGCTTTGTTGTCAGCGATGCCATTAGAATGCCGTTCAGACAGTTCAGACAATCAAAGCTGCTGCAGCTGCTCAAAGTTTTTGTTCTATTTGTTGTTGTTGTTGTTGTTGTAGCCACGTGTCATTGGGGTCGTTGCCAAACGTACTTACTGTACGACTGTCAGAAACTTGCACACATGCACGGACCAGAAAAAAACAGATAGTTGGACAACAAGCTGACAAACTTTGGCAGCGTAACTGCTTAAATAACAACATAAAACTGAGATTCTTTAAACTAGCAACTAAAGATCCATTTTAAGTATTCAAACTATCCTTCCTTCCTCAACTTGCTAACTATGTTAATGTTAATATGGTTTCAAAATTTAATTTACATTTTCGCCTTCACTTTTGATTAAATTTTACACACAAAATGACTACGAAAATTAAATTAATTTAATTTATCCAAAAAAAAATCATTTTTTAATCATTTTTATACAACAAACAAATTAGGTTTAGTATAAATTCTGTGAAATATAAAAAAATGCAAAATCGATTTTTTAATATTTGAACTTTAAATGTGTTTTAACTGACATCGTCGTCTGTGTGTGTGTGTGTGTGTGTGAAAATTATGAAAGGTGGTCAAGCTTTTTATTCAATTACACGCCGAAATCTGGCGGCCCACTGGATAAATTGAAATGTCGATCCAAGGTCGCACGGCAGTCGACCGTTGACAGTTGTAATGTTTAGCGTCCCTTTTGGCTTAACTGTTTGAGCTCTCCAATTAAAATCCAAATTGCAAACAAACACTAACGCCCTTGCTGTGGGATATCAACATGCCAGGGGAAGGCGGGGGAAGAAGGGGAATGCAGAACAGAATCAGGGACCTTGGGACCACTTGCTGCCCACATGTGCTTTGGTTGGCGGCGCAATTGGGCGATAATTGACTTAATAAGCATAACCACAAAGCCAAATAGCCTAACAAACAACAACAATAAACACACACACACACACACACACATACACACACGAACACACACTTTGATACACATGTAGACATGTGAGAATAAGTGTTGTACCAGCAGGAAAAACATTTACGCTAGTCAACAAAATTGAATAAATTCGGTGTTCGAAGCTTAAAGCACAGCAGAAAACTACAGCAAACTAAATGACAAAGAAACAATCATAAAGTTAACTGGGCAACGATAATGTTTGTTCGGTGTGAACAAGTATTTAAGTATTTAATTAAAGTTATTTGAAAAGCAATCAAGCTACTCAACTGAGCTAAGTTAAAGACCGAGGAGCCTGATGCCTAGCAAAGTAGAACCAAATAAAGAGATTAAAGATACTTCACGGGCATGGGACAATAAAGCTTGAATCTAAGGGAGTTTAACTTATTCAAAGTAGACAAAGAAGCACTTTTAGCGAATAAAATAAACGTGAAAATCTTTCTTATAAAGATCTGGTTAAAGAGGTTGCAATAAATATATATATTTATATATGTACGAACAAAGGATTATTCTCTTCTATTGTTAACCAAAAGTTAAACTAAATATCGGTTAAAGATCCCATTTGCCTGATAGCTAGTGTGAATGATGTGGGCGTACGACATTTGGTATTAAATATTTATTGGGTTGCTTGTTGAGTTGGATTTTTTGGTTGCGAAATGCACATAGAAAAAACACTGCAGCACAAAACAATGCAATTAGGCTAAAACACAAACACACACAAGCACAAGCCGGAAGGGTGTTAAATTCGTGTTCGTCCTTTGGAATTGTCGAATACGATTCGTCGTCTTGACTGCACTTCGAGCGAAACCAAACTGAGCCCACTAGGAATACAAACTAAACTATAAAGAAACATCGACCGACAGCAACAACAACAACGACCTGTTCTAGTCACAGTATTAGCAGCACCAATAAGTAGTCGAGTCGTGTAGTAGTTATATGTAGAACTTGTTTACCCCTCAACCTGATCGGAGATCAAAATACAAAATAGTTTGTCTGTCCATGAAGGCAGGGTGCGTGGGTTGCTGCTTGACGCCGCTGTTGATTGTGAGTTTCGGTGCGTGTGGCAAATAAATTTGTCGAATACAAAAAAAATTGGAGCACTGACTTTTTTAAAACTAACCAAAAAGAGTGCTCGACTAGCAAATACCCTGTGTTCACTGAACTTTAACAAATCATAATATTTAAAGCAAAAATATATTAAAGTAAAACTTTTTCAAAAACTTCACTTCAACTTTGGCCAAAGTTTGAGTTTGACCATATCGGATTAGCCTAGGGTATATCAAAATTACTGGCACTTTCAATTTCCAAGCCGATTGCGTGCGTCCTTGGAACCGAACCGGCGAAACACGGGGAAGGGGTGTTAAGTTATTTGGCAAGGTAAAGACAGACGGAAAGTTAAAGGGGCGAAGCGGAGCGCATCAGGGTCCCAGGTGCTGTCAATTAATTGAGAGCGGCTTAGCATGTGAATGTGAATGGCGGGGTTAATTAGGCAGCAAGGGCCCCTTCGTTGCGCAAACAGCAGCAGCAGCACACACAACCCCTCCAAGCCAATGTTCAAGGGTAAACTAATGCTGTTTTCGTTCCCCATTTCCTCTCCCTCTCTCTGTTTATTGTTGTTATTATTGTTGATTGGATGCTGTAGGTTAGGGATTGGGACAACAAAGGCCAACAAAGTGAGCGACATAATTCCAATTGATCAAATGAATAAATAAAGGTATATTTAATAGTTTGGCATTATTCTTATTCCTCTTCTTTTTTGGGGAAGCTGGGGGAATTTTGCTAGAGAATATTCTACTTGAATATTATTGAGGGGCTAAAGATGCTGCAAAGGAAGCGCATCTGGAAATGGTTTATAAGTAAGTAAGTTTATTTACTATAAAAGTTTAATAACTGCAGTAGGATAAGTACAAACATTATAAGGTATACAATATGCCCACGATCCCAGTTATTGTATTTGAGCTACGCTCATTATATTAAGCTCGATAAGTAAGTCAAAGCTCCAACAACACATTGAGTAGAAGAACTTGCCGCAGCTAGAGTAAAAAATTACAACAATATAAAGTAGCTCAAAAAATTAAACTTCCCAAAAAACATATTGATACAAGTTTTGGGTGTTCGCATATAAAAATAAAATGCATTTTTTCGACCTTTTTTTTGTTTCCACATAAATCACTTTAAATTCTAATTAGTTTTGTGCATTTAAAACCGAGACAATCTTGAGAATGTTTAATTACTGTAACAGTCACATTTGGAACACACACACACACACACAGAGAGACAAGAAGAAGAAGAAGAAGAATGCAGGATGCAAATGGCAAGTGGCACGTAAACGTTGGCGGTTTTGAATGCCAAGTGAAGCTGTGAATTTTTCGGAACCTGTCAACCTGCTTGGCAATTTTCCGCTTTCGCCATTTTCTCTTTACTTTCCACAGCCCCCCCCGTCGCACAGAGCCCCTCAACGCTCCTTAAAAGTACTTTTTTTGCGTTGCGACAAAAACAAGATATACAAAAGGGGTTGTGGCATTAGCTGTTGTTGTTGTTGTTAGTCACCTTAAACGGTATTTGCATTTTAATGACGCACTCTCGAAATGTTTTTGTAATGGAAATATATGTTACACATGCCACCGAAAATAACGAGAGACAAAGTCGCAGCAAACAAGAAATTATTGTCGAATATGTGTTCAATTTATTAGATCAAAGATACTGGCTGCAAGCAACAATAAGTTGCAATTGGCATTCCATTTGAAGTATTTGTTTATTTGTTTTTCACGCTTTCCATTTCATTACATTACAAACGAAAGCGCGTGACACAAATGTCAAATGTGCAATAATAAGATTTGCATATTTTTTTGCTAATAATCATAACGACAATGGCAACTGTAAACAACAAAATAAATACATATCCAATGCCAAAAACAACAAATTACTTTTACGCAGCCACAAAACAGACTGAAGTTAAAGTTGAGCTATTTTGTTTTGGCTTCAATGGTTCTTTATAGATTTGTGATTCGTTTTATGCTAAGCTGATATATTTTGGAGGCAGCACTTTGTTCGTTCATTAGATTAATAGAAACAAAAGATTTATTTGTTAATAAATTGATTAAGCTTTTTTCGTTGCACTAAAGTGAAAAGTTGTAGAATGAAGAGCACAAATGCAGATATCGATTTCATTGTTGATGTTTATTCAAAAATTGTTAATCCTTTATACGCTTGAAATAAAGATTCTCACAGCTTAATCAAACATTTCTCCCCAGTATTCGGTATTTATTTATATAAAAAGGCGCATCGCCAGCGCATCCGATACAACAATAATAAAAATTAATGCAAAAATAAAACAACAAAAAATTGCCATTAAAATTGTTATATGAAACAAATTTTAAATCGACCGTGCAATAAGATTATAATAGCACAAGACTATAAAATAAAATTTCAATGGAATGCAAATTAAATTAAACTTTTTCTAGCTTCTTTTTGCTGCAGCATTTTTGTGCTGCAGTTGCGAGATTTTTGCCAGTTCCGGCGCGGCGTCGCACAAAAAAGTTGCAAAAGTTTGCGCTGCGTTAGGAGAGGGGATAGTTCGGGGGGTATATGTATGTATATAGCGTTTAGCATTTTTTGATTTAAGGCTGTGCGCGTTCCGGCTGCGTTGGGGCCATTGTTGCCACCAGTTGGTAGCATGGAAACAGGTGCAGCGGGTCACGTCTTGGCGCCCCACGAGAAACGGACAAGCGGACGATGTTGCACGGATGCACGTGCACCACACAAAGAGAAGCAAAGATGTCGCCGAGCAAAGTTTGAAATGCGCAAAAATCAAAACAAAAACGTTTGCCAGCCAAAATCACATAAATGTCAATTCAACAGAGAACAAACGAAAGAGAGAGAGAGAGAGGTAAAGAGAGAGTAGAGTGCGCACTAATAAGCATTGATTAGTGTTGCAGATTGGTATAAGGTGCACAAATTTGCGTTAATTGACAAATAATTAAACTAGAAAATTATAAAAATTATGCCGGCAAAATGAAACGGCGACATCAATTGGGCGAGCTGCCAACAAAAATGCCTCACTATTAATTCAAATAGAGAGAAGTCGATCGAGAGAGAGAGAGAGAGAGCGCTAGCCAAGGGCATGATGCAATTAATGAGGTGAGCTCATTTGTAAAAGTTTCGTACCAACTAATCAAACGTACAAAGTCGAAAGGAAATGCTCTCTTCACATAATAATTTGGGTCAAAAACGAGGCAATTTTATTAAATCGACGCCATGGCCAAGGGCACGTTTTTTAATCGCATGCAACAGCCACCCTTAATCCTTCCTCCACCCTATACATCTCTCTCCCACACACACACACTCACGCCCTTAAATATGCAATGACTTTCCATTCACACACAAAATGGCGGAGGCAAAGGAGGGAATGCGGTTGCGGTTGCCAGATGCAAATTGGGGCAGATGTACGGCTTGTGGCATAGAGGCACAAACTAAGGCCCAAGCATAGACAAACTTTTAAGCCTTTAAAATGATGATAAACTACAATAAATGCTGATTATATGGCAAAAATTAAGTCTGATTGCAGGATTGAAATATATAATTATAAGGATGATATTACGACGAGGCTAAATGCGTTTCATAACTGAAACTTATAAGCATGAATTATGATCTTTTACTTCCATATACCGTATCTCAATGGAACAAAAAAACTTCGTTGAAGAGAAAATTCGATTAATATAATTGTTTTGTGATTGAACCAAGTTGCAAGTTTCTTCTATACCGAAGATCGCATTAGAGAAGTTCGACAATATTTTCAAATTTTTGTGCTTAACTTTTTCTAAAAAGAAAAACTTTCAACCAAAGCTGATAACAAATTTCTCAGGAATCTTAGCAAGTTTAATGTCGCTTGTGGAAAAGATCTAAGCGTTTCAATTAAGTCAAAGTGATAAGTACACATAAATAAGTAACTTTTTAAATTTTATTATTTGTTTTTTGATCGTGTTATAAAGAATAAAATATTTAACTTAAAGTTCAGTCGAATCAGAAATGAGTTTCAGACTCAGCATAATCAATGATCAAAGACAAAACAAAACAAAAACTGGACGAAATCTGATGAAATCTAACGAAAGTTTAGCAGTGAACGAAAGTTATCGAAAGGTTTGCCGTCAACATTAGTTGTTATTGTTGACTCAGCTGATAACAGTTTGTAAGTTAAGCAGTTGTTGTTGTTGCTATTTTTGCTTTGTATTGCTCACCTGTGCCCCAGCTGACGCTTGTGACCATGATAGGTACTATCGGCGTTCAGGTGTAGACCATTGAGCACCGATTGATCGATGTCCGTTTCGCCAATTGTTTGTGTGCGTTCGCGTGCCACGGAATTGCAGTTATTCATATTGGAATGTGCCTGTGCTTGTTGTTGTTGCTGTTGTGTTTTTTGTTGCATGTTTGGTTTGGGTAGCGGCATTTTCGTGTATTCTCGCTTGCTGCTGCTGCTGTTGCTTCTGCGACTGGTTAGCGAAAAGTGCCAAAGAGCAATGCCAGCAAAGTAGCGACGCCGCGTCGCTGCCGATAAACGACTCGTCGTCGAGTTAAGAGCTCTCCCAAAAAGCAAAGCTCAGTCAGTTCGCGAGAGTAAAAGAGTGGGAGAGCGGGAGAGCGCAGGCGTGTAATGCTGTGCTAGAAGGAAGCGATGTCGCCTTATCAGATGGTTTAGCGAAAACGTCACGAATCTATGCGCAGACAGCGGCAGCGACAACAGCGACAGCAACAAACTACGTACTGTTTAATTGTGGAATGATCTTGTGCGTGGGCAAAGCGCGCAAAATTCTGCTTCTTGCTATTTTTATTGTTTTGCGATTCTCTGATTCTTTTTTGGACAATATTATGCTTATCACAACAACACACACACGAAAAAATATAACAATATACAAAAGTACAATAACAATTGTGTATTTTATTTTGTTGTTTTTTGTTTGCCTTTTGCGCTGCTGTATTTATGTATGTATGGCGAGAGCAACAATTTCGGTCAACGTTCGGAATTCAACTGACGGCGACGCTCAATGAATGCAACGTAGTAGAAATGGGAAGGAAGCAGCACCAGAAATAATACTAACAACAACAAAAACAGCAAGCAAGTAAATACTCAGAGAACGAACGCAGTTGAGTAACGCGCGCATGCTCTCTCTTTCTCTCTCTCTCTCTATCTGTGTGTGTGTGTCGTTTTAAGCTCTTGGTTTTTTTTTATATGTACATTTGCGTGTTAAAGAGTAGGCGCGCACCGGACAGCTGTGTATTTTCTGCTGTTGTTGTTGTTGCTTTTGTTGCTGTAGCCCGTCATTGGATTTGAGTAGTTGTTGGCTTAATGCCTTTTATGCAATAAATACAAATTGTTGTGAGTTTTATTTTGGCTGCCTCTCTTCTTGTCGGCGGGCATTATAACTTTTACACGAGTGAGGGTCAGGGTAAAACACTTTTAGCTAGGTGTAACAAATGATGACAAGGCGACACACAAACAAACACACACACACACAGACAAATATAATAGAAGTTTCCAGTATCATTTCAGTTTTTTGTATATTGCACATTTAACCCACATATGTACATACATATGCACATATGCACATGTAAGTATGTTTGCTTATACTATCTACTGCGTAGTAGAGCATTCACTGTTCGAGTTTGCGATTGAGGGTTATTGCTTTTTTTTTAATCTTCACGCCAAAAGATGCATACACATACACATACACTCATAAATAGCTGGGACCTAGGGAAATTTTAAGTGCCTGCCGAAAGACACAAATTAAAGCAACTGAGAAATTATAAATAGCACAAATACATACAACCACAACAAACACAAATAAGCTCAACTCAAATTATAAGATCGAGCTTAGGCGTTTCATTTTATGCGTAGGTTTGTGACTCGACTAAGCGGACTCGGTTGTTGTTGTTAAAAGTGAAACGTGTATCAAAGATCTACATAAACTATCGATTCGTTTGTTCAAAATGTTTCGGAAACAAAGTCAAGATGATTTTTATGAGTTTTATGCAAATCTTTTGATTTTATTAATGCTTTGACACCTTTGGCTGACACATTGCTTTGATTTGGTTTTTTTTTTTCCTGGTATCGGGGCCATAATACATAGTTTATGTTGCCTACACCGAGCACAATAAGTTGGTGTCAATTGGTTGAGTAATAATTTAAATTTCTAAAATATTTTGTATCATAAAAAATGAAAACATTTCAAAGCAAATACTGATTTATGCTTATTTTAGCAAATAGTCAAGTGTACGCATACATTTAGCATAGACTGTTCGTACTATGTCCAATTAACATAATGATTTGTTGAGCTTGGCTCATAAATATTCAATTGGTTTTTGTGACCATATGCAGACATACATATATAATACCATATATGTATAAATATTTATGCTTGTGCCTGGACATTAATATTTAAATCTTATACCATAATTGGGGGCACGCTTACGCCTCTGTCTGCCACACACACACAATTTGTCTTGATTAGCAGGTGAATTATTGCTTTACGGTTCAATAGTTTTATCTTATCTGCCTGAAAGAAGAGTTTTATGGTTCCTGCACCAATATAAAACGCTTTATATATCCTTATTACGTCGGATCCTTGGACATTGATCTTGTTAATCTGTGGTGAAGTTTAAACTGCTTAAGGACAAGTGAATACCCTCATTGAGCTATCTCTTTTTACTAATCCTCCATTCGTTTGTCTGTCCCAATTATCCTCGGACTGTAACAAGATCTATTCCCTCTTCTCCTCTAAGGGAGGGAATAAATACTAATATACAACTGTTTGATTGGATTTTCTGATTCAAAACAAATAATTAAATAATTGTTTTCGGCAGCATTTTCGCTATTTCTTTGGGTTATCATTGTGACAACTCGAAACATGATAAAAATGTCTAAAATAAGAGCTTATTACTAATAATTTTATATCATGTTTGCAGAGAGTTTTTGTGTTTAGAAAAATCATAGCAAGGGGAAGAAACCGCGAAAAAACGTAATGAATTTTCTCCCGTTACATTTTTGTGTTGTTTCATTTTTGCTTTTTGAACTGATAATCTGTCTATTTACTCTTGGCGGAGATAGCTTTTCAGCTGATTAAGAAAAAAACAGCAAAAAAAAAAAAAAACACCGCCGGGAACGAAACGAAAAGCAAAATCGAAGAAATTCTCACAAATCGTAAAATTGAAATCGAATTCCATTAAGCGAAAACAAAAATAGGCAAATATTGGCACAGCAACTGCAAGGCAAAAATGCCTTAGGCCAGCAATATTTCGGGGGGAGGAGGGTTGGAGGCGAGCTGTCGAATAGTGGAGACTCGAGACTTTTGTGTAAATAAAGTGTATTCAAAGCATTGAAGAACGAAGCAACAGCTAAACTTTTTTGCAGTGTGTCAATGTCAAACAGACAGCCTCAGTTAAGATAACATTTAACAGATACTTAACATATACATAGTATGTACATATGTATATACTACACATATATGTACATATATATGTATGTATATTTAAATGCAGTTGACACTCGCCCAAAACAGGCCCACTTAATTATATGGCAGATGGTAGAGAGAGAGAGAGAGAGACGGTCTTTAGAGTTGTAGTTTTACTTGTTGTTGTTGCTGTGAGCGTTTTTGCTGTTATTTTGTGTGTTGTTTAGTTGGTGTCAGTGTGCTTTTCGATAAGGCCGTTTTGCATTCGGCATTCGCCCTAAACACACACACACACACACACACACACACACACACACACACACAACGTTCAACGTAGATTTATGATTTTGGGGTACACGGTAAGAAATTAGCGTAAAGCAACATAAATAATGATCGAATGTTGTGGACAGAACAACGTTAAAAACAACAACAAAAACAAGCGACGCTAATGATAAAAATAATAAGGCAAAGGAGGAGAAGCTTTTACTGCCAGACAATTTTTGGAGTTTGTATCTTTGTAATTCCTAAAGACCTTGTCAAAAACAACATAAATCCACCCATATTTCATTTACTTTTTTGGGTATTTTTGCACTCACCTGTGAGCCGCATGGCGATAATACTTCTTGGGTACCGAACAGGGGCCGGGTGTATTGGGTGCTGAATCACTCATATCGCACTGCAAAAGAGATGTGTTGATAACAGTTATACTAGTGACAAAAGAATGAGTGAAAAAGATTAACAATGAACAAAGTTAATGTTAAGAAGTAGAAGATGGCGGGCGGCGGTGCAGTAAAAGCAATTAAGTGCACAAAAGAACATCAGAGTACAGCAATTCTTATGCTCTCTCTCTCCCAAGTGTGTGTATGGCTGTGTCTGAGTGACACAATTGGTACAGCAAGCTAATGAGCTTCACTGCAGCTGATTGATGTCTGTCTGAGTGTGTATATGTGTGTAAGTGTGTTTGTGTCCGTCTCATGCAAGTTTATAATTTCTTCGACTCGCTTTCGCTTACTTACTTGATACGGCAAGTCGTAATACTCTCTTGCAAGCTCAGCATTGGCCTGAGCCTCAGCCAGCTCTTGCGCCACGCTGTCTTCAGACATTGTTGTTGTTGTCCCTTTGATTAAGTTCGCATAGGCACTGAAGCTTTTGCTTATTCTGCTGCTTCTCCTTGTCTTATAGCTGTAGTTGGAGTTGTTGTTGTTGTTACTCTTCTGACGTTGACAGTTTGAATTGCTGCTGCTGCTCAGTTGACGCAGCAGGGAGACGTAATAAGTAATTTGGAGTTGAAGTTTTGTTGTGTTTACTATATTTGTTTGAGTTGCTGTTGTTGTTGTTAGTGCAGTTGATTCTGATGCGCTAGTTCTGGTTATTTTTGTGGGTTTTGTTGTTATTGTTATTGTTGTTCGCATAAACTGCAAGCTGTTTGAACCATTGCCCAAGTTCCTTAACACTTGCGACAAGTTAACAAAAGCCATTAATCGCAATTGCATGGAATCTGTGTACATACGTACGTATGTATGTATGTATTTATGTACTTATGTTGGTATGTAACTATAGCAATTCTAATGGTCTGCTTGTATGTATGTTTGTATGTGTTGTGTTTTGTGCCAATAAATACAAATGCATAATTTTGTTGCAGCAATTTACCAAAAATGAAAAAAAAAAAAAACAAATATTAAAATTTTGTAATTATTAGCAACGACTATTGGCTTTATATTGACATTATTAATAGGATTGGTTATATTAGTTTTAGAATTAATTAAAAAAATAACATTTAGCAAAAGCGAAAAGCCATTAAGAGCTCTGCCTAAAAGTAGGCTATGAAAATGTGACCGCACTTTTTGGAACAATTAGCAATTCAACAAAATGAACATACTTATTTAATAATATTTAAACACTCGTATTGATTGTACTTATAAATAAAAGTGCATAATGGTTATTGCTGTTGTTGTGAAAAACGTGAAATTAAAATAATGATGGGTCGAACGGTCGAATATATCGATCTATCAACTGCGCCAATGGCGGGCCGCAGTAATGAAACGCTATGATGGAGGCGGCCGGGAGTCTAAAAATAAGCCTCCATAGGCCCGTGGACTACACATACATACTTATGTGTGTATGTATTTATGTATGTATGCGTGTGCGACAACAAAATGAGTCATCTCTCATTTACAGTAAGCAGTGAATATGATAGAATTGAGAATAATTGATTTTCGAACAATGTTTAGTTCGATGCACTGTTCAAAAATGCTAACAAACAACAAACACACACACACTCACAATATCTACCTGAATACACTGAGAAGAACGGGGGTATGTATGTAGTGACCGACTAGCCGTTAAAAATAACTGTTTATTAAGTTTCTTTCTTTAGGTTTGTTTTGTTTTGCACAAACCACGTTTCATAACACTCTTTCGCTCGACTTTAAAGCAGGTCACGTTAAATACGCACGAGATATATGGAGAAGAAACAACATAACGAAAGAAAGAAAAAAAAAACATACATTAATTAAATAAGTTTACGCGTCGCGACAAATAAAATGCGAGAATATGGAAAATTTTATTTGCATGGATTTTGTTTGATGAATTTTCATCGACTAATTTATCATACGGCCGGTTTGTGCTTTTGTTGCTTCTGTTTGTTTTTTTTTTTTTTTTTTTGCTAGCGCTCAGTTCGAATTTATTTAAGTTTTATTTTGTTGTTCTTTGGCGACACTCGCTCACTCGCTTTCACAATTTTTTCGTTCGCTAAACATTGTACTACATTGCAATTTTGACGTTTGCAGCGCACGCGCTCTCACAGCGTGGCCGCAGACAGGTGCAGAGAGCGAACGTGAGAGAGAGAGAGAGAAATTGTTAGAGAGCAAAGAGAGTGGAATGCCGGCCAAAGCTTTCTTGTTGTTTGTAAACAAAGTAAAAGCTTCTTCGATGGTCCTAATTAACAGCTGGCAGTGCTGTTGCTGCTGCCCGGCATTCTAACTTTTTGGCGGCAATAATATTCGAAATTAGTGGTGGGAAATGTGGGTGTAGGAAGTCAACTTCGAGTAAAGGATGATTTTTAATAAAATTGCTTAAAATTTACAAATCAATCACAATATGTTTTGATTTCAACAAATATTTAATTATAATAAACTAAATATATTTTTAGCATTCATCTTCCTTTTATCTTTTTGTCTCACTTTTCGTTTTACAAATATTGATTTTATGCCAAACTTCATTTTTTCTTTCTATTATTTTATTTCAGTTTTTGTTCGATTTGAACATTTGAATTGTGTCTTAAGAGTGCAATAGCTGTTTTCTCACTTATCTTTCTCCCTAAGATGTTAGCTATTCGAATGCCCCACACCCCCACTTCCCAGTTGATAAATCTTCCGCGTACTTCGGCTGACGAGGCACTTCCTTGCACTTGCCACTGCACTTCCTTTGGCCACATTTGGCGCCGACCAGATCCAAACGAATAAACAGAGAAGAGAAATATGAAAAAGTGAAAAAAAAAGAGCCAAGTGGCTCGGCCAATGGCTGTTTGGACACTTGGCCATTTGGCCATTTGGCGGGCGTCGCCTTACGCAACGTTTTAGTTTTATCACCTCAACGGCACCGTATGTTGGCCGGGCTAAGATAGTGCGAGCAGTTGAAGCTTTCGGCTCGCTGCGCTGGCGGGTTTCTATTCAATAAATTGGCCACAAAAAACGGGAGCAGTTCGATGCTGGCGCTATTTTCGCACTTAATGCCTGGCTATCAACGGTAAATAAAGTGAAGTGGCCTGCAAGCGATCCGGACAACTGCGTAAAGCCACTAACACCGCCAGCAACAACTACAACAACTACAAAAATAATGGCAACGATGCTGCTGACCAAAACATTTGCCCTCTTGCCAACTTGGGCTAGCTGCTTAGTAAGCGTAACTTTTTTTTTTGGGCTAACGGCACAACAAATGCAGGCCGTAAAAAAAACACAAGTTCGACAACGTTTGAATACCCTTTCAAACAAATAAATCAATAAAATATGTATAAATATATTTTAAAAAATTTAGCCTTAAGAAAAATAAAAAATAAACAATATATTTGAGGTAAAATGCAGCTAGCTTGGGGTTGGATTCAATAATGAAATTAAAATTATGACATTAAAAAATAAAATGTTATTCGTTTGTAAAAATTGTAAGTTTATCGCAATAAAGGTTATAGGTTTGATGAATATTATTTCAACTATATATTTCATACTAAATAACGAGTCGAAAAAGTTGTACGATAAATAATTAATAAATCCTTAATGCTGATAACAAATTTAATATCTTATTGCTATATGTAAGAGATGAAAGTTATTCCTTTTGCCATCCTTATTTAAGATAGGATACAGTTCGATGTTCGATAGAGTATCAAAAGCTAAATAAAAACCAGTTGACCATGTTCATGTGCAAAGTGCAGACAGCGCCAATTGTTGCCTTTAACTATAGCTGCCGCCGCTGCCGCCGCTGCTGCTGCTGCTGCTGCTGCTGCAGTTGTTAGTCTGGCCTCGCGAATTTGGTCAAACAATTGCTGCGGGTCTGTACCTTAATTGCATTTTGTTTGCCCGTGTCTGGGTTGGGCTTTTCAAATCATGTTTGCAACTTTTTTCTACCTTTATATACATTATTTTTATTTTTTTGGATTTTTGTTGTATTTTTGGTCAGCTTTAATGAGTCGCGTGGACGGCTTTAATGGCTTCAGCGGACTGCGCTGCGTATGCGTAATTAAAGCAGAAAAATCACAAGCAGCGACAACTTAGAGTTACAAGTGGAGCAGCAGGCTGTTTTAAACCCACATACAAATATATTTCAAGGCGGCACAACACTTGACAGTATCCCGCAGAGAGAGATTCGAGCTTATAGGCAAACCAATCGAACCTATTGAATACATAAGAAGGCTATCAATTCGCGAAGGTGCTTCGCTTGTCCTGCGTCCTTCCGCGCCTAAACTGGATACGTTAAGAAGATCCACATCTGAATCGATTCATAAAAAAAACCGGTATGCTCTGTCTCGCTCTATCACTCCCTCTCTGATTTTCTTAGCCTTCGACTTGGCGCTTATTTAACAAAATTAAATATTACAAAAGGATTACTAAGAAGCAGGTAGATGAAGATAGCGAATAATATATACATAGATAAATATCGACCCTCGACATTAGTTTTCTGTTGAACGAAAACAAACGTTGATAAAGAAATCGTTCTGCGCAGTCACAGCACAAATTCCTTGACCAAGTTCCAACTAACTAAAGCTGTTTATGTCTCTCGATATGCAAACAATTCTGAGAACAACAAATGCTTAATTACAGGGAAATGTTGTTATGATGTGACTTAAAATTCCTAGAAATAAAACTGTAAACAAACAATCAAATACAAATTCAACAAAATAATCACAACAGTCCATCCATCCATCCATTTATCTATCGGTCTGTCTTTGTGTGTGTGTGTGTATTCCTATCACCTCCAAACTGACATTCCCCTCGTTGCAACCACATGCTTTAGGCTTCTTGGCCTGCTCTGTGTACAGATTTGGTTATTGGCTTCGAAAAAAAATACTATTAAAGCAAGTCAATTAGGCAGCAGCTGTAGTAGCGTCGCTGCCAAAAAAAATATTCCCAATCAGAAACGTATTTTTATTTGTGTTCTGGGGCTTTTGTATGGCTGCCCCTTCGGGGCACGTGGCCACGTGGTCAGCCCAAATGATTTTCGCTATTAATGCGAATATAAATAAAAATGAAACTAATTTAATTAAAAGGCTGTCGTGAGGCAGCAACCAGCGCCACCAGCAGAGAATGGCTTTTCATTTTTTGTTTCCCCCATCAACGCACCACGCCTATGGCACCTACACGCACGCACACACACGCACACACACACACACACACACACATGTATGTAAGACATACATTTAAATCTTTGAGTGCTGCCTTAAACAGAGTCAGATCAAAAAGTCTTTTTGCAACTCCATAAAATGTTTTACAGCAAAAGTCAAAAGTTATTTTACAAATACTCTTTTAATAAGTATAATGTCAAGTGTTTTCAAAATTCAAAACAAAATAAAAGTAAGTAAATATATTTATACATTTATGTCTGTCATATTCAATGGCAATATTGCTAAGTTCAAAATAATTTATAACAAATATTTGCAATCAATACTTAGCTTTAAATAAACACAAAAAATGACTGTTAAAAATATATATGTTTTAGCTAAATATTTGATTTTATTCAATGAAATTGAAAAGTTGCATAAAAATGTTCGGCTTATGTTTTTTATTCTTTTAAGATTTTCCTTGGCAATATTTTTTTCAACAGAAAATCATAAAGTATTTTATGTTGTTTATAGAAATTAGAAGCAGATTTAAACTTAATAGAGTATTTGAGTAGCGGTGTTTGTTTAATTTTGTGATATTACGTATCGTTTGATGGTCATGCAACGTTGGGCGTGGCAAGCAGCGAGAAGAGAGAAGCTGCAGGCAGGAGGGAGGCATAAAGAAGAAGGGAGGGGGGGAACGCTCTACACAATTATATATGCGTTGTGCGGCTTGTCATTTAATTCGCGTCACATTTTACATAAGCCGCCAACAGCTGCACTTTGCAACTGAAAATTTGACTGCTTCAAATCTGTATTTTCTGTGGGACCCAGAGATAAGTTTGGCGATAAGCTTTTGGCGTTTCCTGGGCAACTCGCCTGTTGCCCAATATGCAACACTGGCTGCGCCTTTGGCCAAGTTAAGTACGCAGCGTTGCCCAAGCTAAGACAACCGATGTAATGTTAACTAGCAACAACAACAACAACAAAATCTACGCATGAAAGGCAAAAAAGTAAATTGTTGAGTGCGTTTTAAGTGGCGCCGCTAATTGCTGCACTTATGCGCAATTATCTTTGAATTTCTATTTAGTTGCTTGCAACATTTTAGCATGAACCATAAACATGTTTCGCCCAGCTCGTACTTGACTTAACATCAATTAAAAAAATAAATTAATCACAAGTCCGAAGGCATTTTTTTTTTAAAACCAATTTTGAATAACGTTGAGAACAAATATTTTTGTAACTTCCACTTAAATTAAAGCCACCTAAAAAGACTTGAATAAATCTATTTGATATTTCTTAATGTCCCAGTTGTAATTGAACAAGAAAATTGATTGCACAAAAAATCTTTGAACATCAATAATAATTAAAAAGAAGTTGTTGTTGTTGTTGCAGTTGAGGCAGTTTGTGTTTTGTGGGCGTGGTCACGCACCAATCAGTTCCACCCACTTTTGCAATTGTTGTTCTGTTGTCTACATAATAATATCTGCGAGTGGCGTCAAAAGTTGACTCACACACAGAAAACTTGGCAACAGCTCTGCACACACTTCGAATATGCTGCGATTCAAAAGTTGCTGCAAAGACTGGAGCGGAGGGGAGGCGGCTGCAAATTATCACCAGACCAGCAAAAAGTTCATCACAAGCACTGACGCAGATTGAAAAGTTTCATCCAAAAAAAAAAATATAGAAGACGAAAAAGTCAAAGAAAAAGCATTTACGTGCTA
This sequence comes from Scaptomyza graminum, assembly GCA_018901835.1. Classification (NCBI taxonomy): domain Eukaryota; kingdom Metazoa; phylum Arthropoda; class Insecta; order Diptera; family Drosophilidae; genus Scaptomyza; species Scaptomyza graminum. The sequence continues at coordinate 11,361,920 of JAEIFL010000001.1, read as the reverse complement.
TTAAGCTTGCACAAAAGTAAAAGAAAAGAAATGCCAAAACTACTTTGAGAACTGTTTACCTAAAGCTTACGACTTGATTAGTTAAGAGCCCCAGTTGATAGAAAAAAAAAGACTTATAAGTAAATCAATCATTTAAGTAATTATTACAAGCATTGCTTGTAAATCTAAAGAACGCTAAACAAATAAGATAGAAACTCTTGGGATAATTTAGAAATGGAATTTTAAGGTTCGAAGGTAAAGTCGAACTACCATTCGCACTACAAAAACTATGCCGTGTGCCTGTTAACCTATGTTTTATTTTATTATCTAAAAAAACACTGAACACTTCCCCCGTCCGGCGAGTTTCTACCGCCCAGTCCGTCCTTGCGGTCTTAGCTGTCAATGATGGAATCGAAAAACAAGCCAAAAATCATGTTTGGCATACACAACTAGTACATAGATGTTTCTATAAAAAATGTATGGGGTTCTAGAAGACAACAAACAATAAATAAATGCATAAATTTAACAACAAATTAACAAACACACACACACACACACAGAGTGTGGGCGTCACTGATGCCAAGTTGATTGAGATAAAGAAAAGCACAAGAAAAATACAATAGCAACAAGAAAATTGGGCGTGTTTGACGGCCCAAACGTTTCCATCTCAGCTGCGGCATCGGCACGAACAACAATTTAACTAATGAAATAAAATACTCGTACCAAAATCTGTGTAAATAACAGACAAGACAAACCAAATTTAGAGAACGTAACTCAGACAAAATCTGGCCCCAAACAAACAAAAAATAAATAAATATCGAAAATCTCACCGTTGTCTTTTTTGAGGCGCGCTCTGTTGTTAATGTTCTTGTTGTTGTTGTTGTTGTTTGGGAGGTGCGGGCACTTGTGCCAATTGATTCTGAAAATTGAAGGTTGAATTTTAATGTTGGCTTGGCTAAGCACTTATCTACTTTATTAGTTTAATCGAAAATAGGCATACATATAGACGGTACCTATATATATTTTGTTTTTGGTGAAGTCTGTTTAATGGAGCGCAACTTATAACGATGGACTACAGCGGCGATGCCCAACTTTAATGGCACGTGCCGTTCTTTTTTTGTTGCCCTCAGCACTAAATTGAATTTTTGGGAGCGACACCTGGCGTTCAAGCTAGACAAGTTGCGAGTTTATCGAGCTGAAAATTGCCCTCTAGAAAAAGAAATTGGAAATGTGATTACAAAAAATGTAAGAAGCTTTAATGTATTGTTGTTGCTGATTATAAAATAATAATTTTTTACAAGACTTATATAGCATAATACAGGGTAACTGCATTATATGCTAGATAAAACTAAAGTTAAATAATATTCAAGTAAAACAAATTTCTGAGAGGAGTTTAGTTAAGCCCTTGGAAAACACCATACAAGGGTATTAGAATGTTTACTTTGCACATAAGCTAAGTTATTCGGATAATTTATTGGACAAGTGTTGGGTGAATATTTATTGGTGGGGTGGGAAGGATATGTGACTCTTAAAACCCTGCCAAAGGGTATGTGTAATGCAACGAAGGATATGTTTTTGACCCCATAATGCATATAGTAATTTATAACTCTGTCATATATCATATGGTATATACATATGTGTTTATTATAATATCATGTTCAAAATCATTGTTAATGGCGCTACTTAATTTGAGCTCTCATTCAATCGAGAGCTGGAAGACAAACGTCCAGTTTGACATGCAAAGGACGCGTAATGCACATTTGGTTCTTGTGGTTGATATGATTGAGCGGGTGAAGGGGTGAAGGGATTGGGTCGATGACAATGCCATACCGAATACAAATTAACAAAGGCCACACAGTGGTGCCCGCAGAACAAGTGAGGTTGCAAAAATCATGAAATATTTCAACAATTTCACAAATGTTACTCTTAATACAATCTCTTTTAATTCTGCTCCCTTGATTCAGGTGCAGATACAGGATAATCAAATAAGCTACCAGATATACACATAATATAGGAATTTTTGGCGTAAAAACAGTCACAGTTAAAGTTGGCGAGACAAGCCCACTGCGACTAAAAAGATTTAAGAAACGGATTCCCATACCAAACCTTTAAAAGTATGGTTCCGAAGTATCTTTGGCTTTGCTAGGCAACTTGTTCTACTTTATTTTAGTTCCCATAAAATTTGATTTCCACAAACTTCAACTTTGCTTACCCATAAGAAGGAAACCAAAAAGCGTAGAACCCTTTTCAGACACTCATTTCATAGGTTGATCAATTATCCATCATATGTTTTTTAATTTTTTCGATTACCACAATTGGTTGAAAAGCTATGATTTTTGCAAAGAATGGCCCCACTGTGCGCCGGTCATTAATCTTGAAGTCGTGGAAATGCCATGCAAAATAGCAACAGCAAAGAGGAACAGAATAAAAAAGCAAAAAAAACAATAATTTTGCACATTGCTCTCCGCTTGCCACTCTTCGATCCTTGGTCGTTGTGTGTGTGCTAATGGCCTGACAGTTGTGAGTATTTGGGGAAATATGGTGTCTTTTACCCCACAGCAATAACATCTTTGGTCTGTCTGTACAACAGATAGTGCAGAACAATGGGCGGGCAGTAACAAGAACAGCTCGGACTACAACCAACAACAATGACATCAATAGGCGCAATTGAAACAAGTGTTGTCACTCCGCTGACTGCGATGTCGACGTTGACGTTGACAGCGACAGCGACGGTTACTGCGGCTAGAATGTTATTGTTCTGGCCAAATGGTTGACAGACAACGGTCATCCAAATAACAGTCTCTCGCATTTTGATACCCTTTCCAACGCATCATTTAAGCTCTTAAACGTTTGATCTAACAAAATGCTTTAGATTAAAATAAGATGTTTCAAAAGACTTAAGAAACTATAAAATAAAAAGAAGCTTCAATTCAAGTGAAAACCAATTTATGTTTGTCTGAAGAAATTCTCAAGAAAACTTGATATAAATACTATTTGTTATTACAACTAATAAAAGATTCTTAGAATTTAGCTATCAATGTTATCCAAGGGTATTAGGCATTCGTGTTTGTCTGTCTTTAGTTTTGCTATTATTATTGTCTCTGCCATTTTGACCCATATACACGCATAAAAAAGACATGAAGGAGTCGAAAGACAGAAGCACAAGGATGTGCTTGCCTGCACATTTAAACAACTGTTACTGTTGTTATCCTTGTGAAAACAACACTGCAATTATACAAATTAATTTTGAGAGAAAAGCGTAAAGATTGCTTTCCAAAACCAAACAATGGCAACAAAATGACAAAACAGCAGCAGCAAAATATTATCGATAGCTGCTTAAACTTCACACAACACTGATTCAAAAAAAATATATTAAAACCAAAATGCAGCTGCAACAATCTCATGCGATTGCAAGTTTTGCCTTGACAGCTGAAGCAGCTCAACGCAGCGCCTCAGGCACGCAACATGGCGTCATCCTCAGCATCCTAAGCATCCTAAGCATTGGCCCACTTCCAATGCTCATTCTCACACTGCATCCAATTTACATTGTGCATGTGTTGAAGGTCTCGTTCGATTCACTGAAAGCACTTGCTAACCATTTATATGTATGTATATATTTTATCATTAGTTGGTTTTATTTTCTGAAATGGCACCACGCTGAATTAGCCTTCAAATCATCGTTGTCATTTAAAGCTGCTACAATTGGCAATCCTTTCGGCAGATATGTGGGCAAATTAATCGCTTTAAGTAGTTTTTAAACTTTGATATGGCCATGCCATGCAAATTGCAAGTGCTTGACAATTATGGGTCGAAACAAAAAGAAATATCATGAGCTTAAAATTCAAGTCAATGGGATATTTACTCAACAATATATAGTAAATGTGACAGATATAACAATATTCTTGCTTGGAGTCATTTATTTAGCTAACTATTTAATACGAGACTAAATTTGTTGAAATAAAAAAATTGTGTTAATCTTTTAATCTTTTCATAGAACTTCTGTATATTTTTAAGCATTCATACTGAGAACAAACATAAAATTCGTTTTTTTACAACATAAAAATTCAATATTTTAGGCAACCTTAATTTGTGTTTAACTTTAAAGTAACCTCTTAATTTTGTATTAAAAATTCAATTTCCTAAAGCTTCACTCATTTTGGTTTCCTTCAACAACATTTAATAAAGAATTCAATTGATGAATTCACAATTCGCATAAGCTTTTCGGGTACTTTAATCGTTCACGTGGCTCACTTCCATAAAGCTTTATTATTAATGGGTCTCAGTGTTTGACTCGCAAAATTCAGCTAAAACTGCAGCCACATTTTTTGACCCAGTTCGGTAAAAATTTGATTTTGTTTGTTTTTTGTTCTCACGCAGCAGCCGCCAAAAAGGCGCGGAAATTGGGCAGCCAGCCAGGGCCAGGCAACGGTATCCATGCGTAGCACAAAAAAAAAAATTGTTTCGCTTTCAAAATGCCTTTTGCAACAATGGATCAGCGGGATAGTGGGGTGGGCCTGTGGTGGGGGTGCTGGTTGAAGAGGGGAGGCCTTATTGCAAGTGGTTTGATTTGTGATTTTGGCATTTTTTGTTATTCTTATGTTTTGTTTTTTTTTTGTTGTTTTGTATGATTTTTGTACTAGAGTATGTCGTTGGCTTTCGATTTTGTGGGTCGCACAATTTATGCGCACGTTATGCGTTGCCCAAGTCGTGACTTGGACTGAGCCAAGAGTGGTGCAGTTATGTAATGAGTGCGTTTGTGTGCTTTTGTGTATGCTGTGTATGTGTGTTGTGTGTTGTTTGTGGGGGCTAAGACAGACAAGTGAGAGTTGCACTTATTGCACCAGATTTACAGAGGGGGCAACTTGTTCATTTCGGCTTCGAGGCAGAGAACAATTAACAACGTGCCACCGCGCGTTGCTAGTAACTGCATTTTAATTACATTTTATTATGCCATTCAATTCAAATTTTGTACGCATTCATTTTTTTATGGCATTCATTTATTCAATACTCAGTTCGGTAAGGAAATTGACCAAATAAATATTACAAATTTATGGCGAATTATTTCATACGACCAATTTCAAAATTCAAGCACCTCAAAAGTTATCGAAAGTAAAATAAGTAAAGTAAGCTTAGTATTTTTTTGGTATTAATAAATGAATATGTATTATTAAATTGTGTTTGCTTTGTAAACAGTTAGCAAATCTGTGATGCAAGTTGGGGGGTTTCCTGCTGCCGCATGCCACAACAGCTGGTTGCATTGAAATTTCCTTGACCGGATCAACAAATTAGTCAAAAGCAGAAACAACAACAATTACCAATTAAACAATGACTTTTGATGTGATTTCGATTAACTTGATTTTTTTTTTAAATTTATCTTTGCTATTGCAAATTGAAAGGCAATCAACAAATGGGCAGAGCAACAACTTGATGGCGGGTGTTGGCTGCAAGCGGCAAGTGGCATGGTACTGCGTCTGCGTCGGCATTGCGTTGCATTGCGTTGGCCGCGCCTGCGCAGTGCGAACATTCACAATAGATCGCAGCGGCTGCCTGCTTTGCCAAAAAGATAAACGCGCGACGCGATTCGCAAAACAAGTTTGCCATGGCTGCTGCTGCTGCTGCTGCTGCTGCTGGACCATATATTTTTCCCAGCCATATTTATTCATGTGGCATGTGGTATAAATAGGCGCAAAGAACGCCATACTGAGACAGTTTTCAATAGGAAGCCCAGCAGCCAAGTGCAATATTACAAATTTTTTTTTCACGTGAATCCACAAATAATCAAAAAAAAAAACAACATAAAATGGCATTCAAGGTGCGTAAAGGACTAAATAAAATGTGTGTGTGCGTGTGTGTGCCAGTGTTGGACAAAGACAACAAGGCAGAAGGACAAACTGAACTTTCTGCCAGAATGTAGACATGTTGCCAGTTTGTTCCTGTTGTCGTTGAGAGAGAGAGATTCTGACTGCAATAGCAATTATCCTTTGCACTGAGGTGTAGTAGAAATCCTGCTACGCAATGACTGGCCATTGTCCTGGCCACAGTAGACAGTTTAATTGATTGCAAGTTAGGTTCTCTCCTTCGACAAAGTGCAAAAGTCAGAACAGCCTCGTAAAGTTCTTGTCATTTAGCCATTTGTGTCAAAGAAAAAGGCTTAGAACACAGCATTTGGCAAAAGGATAATTGCAACAACTGACAATCGCATTACCATCCTTTTTTTTTAAGAGTCAAGAGTCTCAAAATTTGCTTGAATATTGAATTATGTGTGTTAAAATTAATTAAATCTTCATTGTGCACATAGAATATATACTTGAGAAGTTTATGATTGCTATATCAACTAACTTTAACATCACTTTTAAGGTTTTGTGTTAAGTGAAATGCTTAGGAACTGCTGTAACTAACATGTTTTCTTGTATGGCTTGAATCTAATAGCTTTTCTTTATAATATAACATTATTTATTATCTGCTGTCACTTTCATGCAGCATCATTTAAATAAACTTAAAATGATAAGCTTAAGGTTGCAGCACAGATTGATATGTTTAGGCCACAAAATATATAGAAGTTACACATTTGCCAAGGCTTTCTGGTCCAGTTTTGCTTTAAAAACTGACCTGAGTTATGTTTTGCTTTAATTTTGAATGTCAACCAGCCAAAGAACATATGCAGCAAAGGCAACAACAAAAACCATTGAAGGCAATCTAGTTTGGCAAGTCGAAGAGTTGCATTAAAATATTGCTTAAATTATTATTGCAATGGCAATGAGAAAATTTAATTGGAATATGCAAAATCAAGTTAATTGTGTATTTCATTCATGTTAAAAGTTTCACATCCTTGAAAATGAATTTGAAATTGTTCACTTAAAGCTGCTGCTTTTAAACTTAATGTGTTTACTATTTTATGTTGTTCTTTTTGTTTTTTATTTGTTGGTATGTTTTGCTCTTGCTCCTGCTCCACCATTCCCCCATTTCTGTTCGGCAGTCAGTAACGCTTAATTAAAATCAGATAAATACCAAAAGACAAATAAAATCCGTGCCAAGTCAAGTGCAAGGCAGCCTGGCAGCAAGGCAGCCAGAAAATAAAACAAAACAAAACAAAAATTATATAAACTTATATATACAAAAAAAGCAAACACAGATTCCCACGTTTTTATTGCATAAAGTGAAATTTAATGGATTTGTTTACGAAATGTAAAGTCGCAAAAGACAACAAAAGAAGCTTTACTAAAAAAAAATAAACAAATAAAAGAAATAATATTCAAGGGAGAGTAAAAATCAAATGTTTGTAGATAGTGCCAGTTAATAATAAATATCCGAAAAACAAAATCCAAGTTACGAGTTGGTGAAAAAGAATGTCGAATAGTGAAAAATTGGGATTTGAAAGCAAGCAAGCAAAGCAAAATGTTGGCAGCAAGATAGATTTGTATAACAAATTGAAAAGTTATGTTTTTATAAGAAGGACTCAACGATAATATATATAAGTACTAACTAACGAGTAACAGTAAATATAAGTATCGAATGCTGAGTTACGATAAGCCTCTGGCTAGTATGAATGAAGATAAAAACCGCTCAAATGTAAATTGTAGCTAACGATCTAGCTGAAGGACAACTCAACAAGGAACTACAAATGCTTGTTCACAATTAAGTTAATTGATACTAAACGACAGCAAAATATGCTGTTAACATAATTGTTGAGCGGTTAAGCTGTGTCAAAGAGTGTTGTGTTTCAGCATTTTTGTCAAGCTGCTGGCACGCACAAAAGACAAAGTTGTGTATCTATGGCCAAGCTTACCTTAGAAATAATGCGCATACGCCGCATTGCCAACGGCAAGACGGCAATGGAGCACAGCTGCCGTGTGGCATTCAGGAACACACACACACACCCTCAGAGGAAAAGGGGAGAGGGTAAAGCGAGCGAGAGAATTTGAGTTTTCAACTACTTCGGGAACTTAATTAAAAGTTTATGCGCTTGAAATTTCCTGGTGCGTTGTATGTTTGTGTGTGTGTGTGTGTTTTTTCTCTCTGTCGATATGCAAACAAAATACCAAATGAGTTGTCAAGCGGCTGCCGCAACACTCACTGATTTATGCATGGAGCACAAAGTGTGTTTGTTTATTTGAGACGGGGGTTTAAGTGGTATTCTAATGCTCTTATATACCATACATACATATACTTATACCCACTCTACATGCAGCTCATCTTCTGTTTGGCCGCAATTTCGATTGCTTGCGCTCAAGCCAAGCCCGGCGGCCCAGCTGCCTATTCGATAAGTGCGCCAAGCGTGGATCACGCCTCCGTTGGCAACACACAGGAGCACACGGTCAAGGGACACTATGGCCAATCATCGCAATCCGACTATGCCAGCCAGGTGCAAACCGCACACTCTCAATCTCATGTCCAGCGTTCAAGCATTAGCAACGATGGTGGTTTGGCACCCGCTCACTATGCTGGTAAGCAATATCCGCCACACACACACACACATACACATATTGACGTTTTACAAGACTCAACACACATTTGCACACACACACAACATGCACATGCACATGCACATGCACATTGAATATCAATTTATGCACGTAGTTAATATGCTAACAAAAAAACAAAAAACAAACAATTTAGCAGCACCACAAGCGACTTACGCTGTCGGACACACTGCACCCGCCCAGATTCAGGTGGCCAGTGGACACGGATTGGCCTACGGCGGTGGTGCTCACTATGCAGCTGCCGCTGCACCAGCCTACGCTTATGGCGGTCATTATGCTGCCGCTGCTGTTGCACCATCCTACAGCTATGGCGGACACTATGCGGCCAGTGCACCAGCGTACCAGCTATCGGGCGCCTCGCATCTGGGTCTGGGTTTGGGCTATGGCTATGGCTATAGTGCTCATGCTGCTGCACCCACTATTTCGCATGGTTATCTGGCTGCTGCACCTGCTCCCGTTTTGAAATATGCTACAGCTCCAGCCTATGGTAGGTGCCGAAACGAAAACAAAAATTGATTCCAAGTAGTTGCCTCTAATCTCTGAGCACCTTTTGCACCTGTTCTTACTGCTTCGTAGTTTCTTTTGCGTAGATTTCTTTGAACTAATTTTCCAGCAAAATCATTTCTAACCATTTTTTTCAGCTCGTTCCTTGAATTTGATATGCTTAACTCATCTGTTGGGTAAAATTTATTTAGTCTTCTTCTGAATTTATCTTGCTGGCTTTTCCAAGCCAATTTATATATACCTACATCCGTATTTCCAAGTGCACTTGGACAAAAACAAACTTAATACTGTGTAAATACTACTACAAAGCACAAACTTTTATTCGTTCGACAAGTGGGGGATATGAGGTTTTGTAGCCAAAGCATCGTGTTGCCAAAGTAAATGCAAACAATAACTCTTTGAGCAGAAGCAAAATTTCACGAATTTTGCACTTTAGCACCATCTGGTGGCGTAAACATCAACAACTCGTTATTGGGAATAAAACGAGTGTCAAAGCATATAGTTTTTGTTAACTGTAAGGCATATGATATCAATTCGTAATGATCAAAGTTTTTAGCAGAGCGTTCATTTATTCAAATAAAAAAAACGAAGGCAAAACGAGTTTGTTTACTACATTTCCTTCTCATCAGGCTTTTCCAGTGAAAACATTTGAATACACGCAAGCTGATGGCAAATAAAATTGCTTTAAAGAAACCAATAGTGTAGACAGTGCCAGCAAACCGTACCTTTAAAATATACTCAATGCAATGCAATGAGTCATGTCATATCAAGTTTTAGTACACATCATGTTGGTTATTGATTAATTGTGGCTTGCGCTCAACAAGACAATTGAAACTTTTGTGCAACTTAATTTATTGTACTAAGGAATTATTTGCCACGCCTTAAAATCGATATACATACAAACTTCATTAATCAGACTATAGGGATTATGCAATTATCTCATTAATATTTGACAGCCCTGTTCAAAAGCCACACTTATACATTGTCAATAAATATGGGCTTGTTGCAAGTTAAATCAGCCACTCAACGCATTTCCTATAGTTCATACAAACTTTTCTAGGCCTTGCCACTGGCGCTCTTTTCGATATTTGATGTGTGTGTGTGAGTGTGTTTGTGTCGGGGCAAACGAATTGAAAGCGCTATAGGAGGGAGGGTCTTAGCAATGTCGGACAACGCATGCCATACAATCAATCATTTATTCATTGTTGCCAACTATTTTAAAGCATTCGATATGTGGCCAAAAGATGATGACGACGATGATCATCAAGTTGTTGAAGTTGATGATGATATGGAATCCTTGTTGCTCAAATGGGGCCCTCACTCGGCTTGTCAGCCACTCGAGGAAGTGGCATTTGACGTTGGCAAGCGAAAAGCAATTCGCGACCCTCAACTTTCTGTCCAATTCCAAGAAAGCAATTGGTTGTTCCCTTGTCGCAAATCGCATTAAAAGTGCAATATTTGGACAATTTGCTCAATTGCACACATATGTACATGTTCGAAACAGTTTCTATTATTAGTTCAGTTTCCATTTAGTTTTAGTTTTCAAACAATCAATTGTAAGCAGCTTTATACCGCACTGTCTGTTACGCTTTTCTCAGTAATAAGAACTTAATGGTTTGCGAGTGGGAGTATCATATAAAATACCATTATATGGTTATTAGAATTTTGAGCACTATTATTATTGTGTAGGAGTGAAAAATTCGGAGAATATTTTTTGGGAGTGCATTGTTGTCAAACTTACCACGTACTTATGTTTTCAGTGGCTGGTAAATACATGCGATGTTGCCACACTTCAATAAGGGTGTGTTTCTCCCAGCGCGGTTGCCCCACTTCACTGACAGGTGTCCGTCCGTTGCTGTCACTTTTGTCATTGTTGTCGTCTTCTTTGTGACGTACGCGCATCTCATTTCATGTTCGCTTGACACAACACAAAATTGCAGACCTTGCCATGTATGTAACTTGATTGATGTCGACTTGTCAGACGTCATGTGCTCAGATCTAAAAACTTCTGTCCGACTTGTCCACCCATCACAATGCCAAACAAAAAGTAGCAAAATTGGTTTTCACGGTCACTCAATTGTTAGTATTACTATGAACCACTTGGGCTTTGGGGCTTATTGATACATGTGTCGATATATACCCAAAAATTTGAATTGCCAAAACACTGATTACGCATCCGTATTGCCTTTCACTGAGTGACCGCCCACCCGCTCACCTGCCTGCCTGTCTGTTTGCCGGATGCGTTTTGTTGTTAATGCGATTTGGTGTTCGGTTTTTCGCAGCACCTGGCATCATTGGACACGGCATTGGACTGGCTGCACCAGCGTCATATGCAGCACCCGCCTACGCCGCACACGCCTATGCAGCACCTGCGTATGCAGCACCTGCTTATGCAGCACCCGCTTACACCACGCATCTGGCTGCCGCCCCCGTTCTGAAGTGAGTAATGCCAGAGGGCTTTAATAAATAGAGATGAATTGCCTTATGCCTTCTTCATCTCATCGTTTCGTGTTTCTACGCAGGGCTGCTGTTGCTGCGCCCGCTCTCGTGCACACATCCGTCTCGGGCCATGGCGTTCACTATGGTTACTAGAAGGACTAGAGGAATGACCCACAGCATGCAGCATATAACAACAACAACCACCAGCAAACACCACCCAACCAGCAACGACCCCAAACATGGAGCTTATAGCCTAAAATAGTACTAACCTGGACCTTAACGGTTAATAATGCGATGTTGCTCTCTAGCCATTTTAATTAAAGCTCCAAAATTTCAAAATGGCAAAGGTCAAAGTGCAACGTTGCAAAATTTTGTGCAGCCATTATTCAAAATTGAGTATAATTTTAATTATATATTTTTTGTTTAGTTTTGGTTTTGTTATTGTTTGCAAAGCTCCAAACACCAACGTCGGAAAATACTGAGAATATTCATTTATTAATTGTGTAATATTTTGTTTGTATTTTTTGCGTGTGTGTTTTGATTTTGTTGGTGACTCTTCTGTTTATTTTTTTTGTTGTATATCGCGGTTAAAATCACCTTTTATTTAAAAGTTACTTTGTACAGAAAATGCATGTGAAATGTTGAAAAAAAAAATAATAATAAAAAATCACTTAATATACTTAATTGTGGACTATGCAATTTTGTTACAGCCTGCTCTATTTTGTTACACATCCATTGCCACCACAACCCTTCCCCCCATTGCGCTGGTGCCATCCACCCTTGTACAATCACAGCAGTTATAGCATGATATATGATGGCCAAAAAACTGTGCTGCGATTTATATGCCACGCTCCAGTTAAGCACTTGTCGTACTACCAGTGCTAGTGTAGTAGTACTGCATACTTTATGGCGCAGTGCGTGGAATTTATCATACTCACTACATACTACATGCATATCTATATGAATATTTATGTATGTTGTATGTTCAAAGCTAGCATTAAGTCCATGTTATATAGATAGATCGATGGCTAACTCGCTAACTGTGCCAAATGTCACCAAGTGAACGCCAAAGCGAAGGTATTAAAATTCAAATGACCGAAAGCCTAAACAAAATCTAGTTGTACACGAAAAACAAAATAAAATTTTTATAAACCACATTAAAATGTTTATTTTTGGAAGCTATAAGCGACAAAGACGGCAAGTCTTAAAATGTGAAAGCTTATGCCAAACAAAGCGAACAATATTCACAACAAAATTTGAATAGAAAATTGACGGGCATTCGATTATTTTTATTTTTCTAATATTTGACTGCACTGTTCGACTATGATTCTTACATATTTATGTTAAAAATAAGCTTTACAAAAGATTAGAAATAAAAGCAAGATTTTAAAGTGTTAAAAAAAAGTAGTTTAAGTCTTTATACAGATTTTTCTCTAACTTTTAACGATGCTCCTACAACAGATTAATGGTTTTTGAACTTATCTTACAACACTTCGAACTCGTTGATTTAAATAAAAACTTGTTTTTGAAATCTGATCAGAACAGTATTCGTTTATGAATGTCATGAGAAATTGATAAACAAAAATGTCATATTTAATTGCCGCGCATTAAAAAACATTTTTTTTGTGCTCTTCAATAGAATTTTATAATTCTGTGAATTGGTTAACTCTAATTGAATTCACTTTGAAACATAAATCAATACCTTTCCCTCCATAAAATAGCAAATATTAATTGAATACTCAAACATGCGAGTTTTTTGATTTTGTTTATTTGCACTGATATCGTTTAAAGTAAAAGCCCCAACAGTTTTAAAGTTTCTAGGCATTTAAATTTTGAATTAACATTTTCTACGAGTCAGCTATTAACAAACAAGTTTTGGAAATTAAAGCACAAATTTTGTGTTCTTTATTCATTACAACGTTTAATTATTTATATACATAAATGTAGACATTCATAGTATGTCTTACTCAATCAAGGTTTAGTTCCAAGCAATACAATCATTGAATCAGCCTGCAGCCCTCAATGCTTTGGCATTTTGACACTTTAAATTGGGAAAATAGCTGAGCTTGCTTGTAAGTACAGTTTTTGTCTGTTTAGTAATTGGTTTGGTGTAGCTTGGAGCAATTATTTATTTTATTTAATTGCACTCCTTTTTCGAAATAGTAACATTCGAAATCAAATATGCTCGTTTATTGACTCTGTGGTTGCTCTGAAGTGATCAAATAAATAAAAATAGATACATACAAGGCGAAATTTGTTCAGGTTTTATGCGCATCAGTTGATACGCAATTTACAAGGCATGTCGAGTTCAATTGTAATTTAAATCCAGGAATCGTTCTGTTCGAGCTCTGTGTGAGACAACTACTGCCTTTCAAACCGAATTCGCACAACACAAAGTGTTTGTGGTTATTATTGTATGGAGTTGCACTCTCCCCAGGCGACTTTGAGGCATCCCGTGAAGCCTGAATGCAAATAAAGGCAGCAACAGCAGCACCAGCAAATGGAATGTTTTTTCCTGGCAAACATAAAAACATACATGTGAAGATATTTATATGCATATAGAGTTGAGTATGAGCGCGTAGAGATAATAACTGGGTGTGTGTGTATGTGTGCGCGTGCGTGTGTTTGCACTTTAACAAGAATCAAGCGGTTTTTTGTTCGCGGAAAATAAATGCAAGTGGTTAATGTGGCGCTGCAACAACAAACATAAGTACTACTTCTGTTTATTTAAGTTAAGCTACAAAGCAACCACAAAAAGAACAGCTCAGCACACAAAAGAGAGAAGAAGAGAGAGAGAGAGAGAGAGAAAAAAGTGAGAGAGAGAGAGACAGACAGTGACTGACGTACTACAGCAAATATTGATGCAAAAGCGAGTCAGTCTTAAGCAGAAAAGCACACAGAGCACTATTGCGAAAGCAGCTGAATATCAATTAAGATGCAAAGTTATGCTAGTGCCACGCCCTGACCGCAAACACCCTCTACTCCGCCCGCTCTCCGCCACCAACTACCCTAAGCCCATGAAATGAGAAAAGGGAATAATGGTTTTGTGCCAATGAATGTAACACGAGGTAGAAGAAAGCATCTCTGACCTGTCTTAAACTCGAAAACTAAAGTTAAGTCAAGCATTTAGTAGCGCCGTTCATACACACACACACACATACATACAAACAATGATTGTAGGCGTAATGTGTGGGATTAAGAGCATTCCCAAGTCGTGCTGTCCTAACTAGTACAGCTTTCTGACTTGTTTCCTTTGTGTTTGCTGCGTTTGTGACGTGCGACACGCGTGGCTTATTACATTCAGCCAGAAGACTGAAAGCCAACAACTGAACCAAACTGAATTGAACTGAACTGACTTGACTTGACTTGAATGGTGTGTAGCAACAGTTGTCAGCCAAAAATCTGTTTGGCATTTTCATTTAGAGAGCTCTGTGCAAATAAACGAAAAACGAAAAGCACAAACAGAGCGACATGTGCCACAATACAGGACACCTGAGCCCAAGGACGAAACAACAGTCGCCTTCGCGCGCTTCCAATGTAAATACGACCACAAACAAACAGCTAGAGCAAAGAAAGAGCAGCGCAAAGAAAAACTCAAAGCTAAAACACGACAATTGCATTAGAAATTGCATCTGCAATAGAGCTCAAATGCAAACGGGGAAAGATTGAAGGGAAAGAGAGAGAGAGAAACCAGAAAAATAAAATGAAAAGAGTCTGGCGCGGAGATGCAAGGCCATGTCAGTCAGTCAGCCAGTCAGTTAGAAAAAAATATACAACAGGCACTCAAGAAAACCAAACAAAGCTAACGTCCACAAGAGGCCAAAGCAATGCCAAAAGACAACATAACTTGGGGTCAATATTTAAACCACAAGTTAAATGAATGCAGCGATTTAAACCTTCAAGTTCCTTGATACTATTATTTGACATACTATTGTTCTAATTTATAACTTATCGTCATTTATGGTGCAATTCTCTCAACAAGTAAGCTAGTTAGCTTAAGCTACGAGCATAATTTTACTTTTATTGAACCGAAAAGATACGTGAAATTTGCCCAAAACCATTATACCCTTTGAGTTCAGGGTATAAAAAACTTTATTATAACTATATACAATACCTTCAATACCATTGTAGTATATATAAATAGGTACGACTCGTATGTACAATTTTATGTCACCCTCTTTACTCATTAATTTTACTTGTAAAAATATAGTTACGAATAGTTAGAGAATTTTTCATAGCGAAGTGTCCTCGGAGATGCACCATTTCGTAATTAAATAAAAGCCATTTGGCTAAATAAGTGAAAAAAAAATGTTTTGCTATCAAAGTTCGTGCGGGGGAATTCGTTGCACGCAGCTAAAAAAATCAACGGTTTGCCAGTGTGCGAGGATGTAAGGGTGGGGGAAGTAGTTGCCAGTGGGGTCAGTAGTGTAAGTGTTAGTGTTAGTGCTGTTAGTTGACCATTCTGCAGAGATACTACATAGTACTACCAACCAAAAATATTTGCATAGAAAATTTCAATTTAGTGCGTCCAGCCAACAACAACAAAAGCAAATCAACAGAAATGTGCTGCGGTACAAGGCAAATGAAGAAGTGGTTCGAACACAAAGAAAAAAAAAAGACAGGGACAAAAGAGAAAAAGGGAGAGAGGTATCCTGTGAGTGGGAACAGGCATACATATATATACTTATACTACCTTTTGACCGCAGAGTCTAAAACGGTGTGTCTATGTCGATGGGCAGCGGCTTCCTGTTCATTTCCCTAAATGACAGAATACAACAAAGCCAAAACTTCAAGCAATGACAGCGACGAATGTAACGAATATGCAACATCAACTTCTTCTCCTCATCCTCCATCTCCGCGCCACAGAGGCTTGACTGCTTGGAGCGGTGTCTGTTCTCGAGAGCCACACAACTGGCCGCATTTCAATTTGACCAACTGCATATTGTCACACGAAATATGCCAAAGATTTCGCACTAAAGTTGCATTTTCACCTACACACAGCCGGACCATTCTGCTTCAACTGACAATTGCAATTATTCGCTAATTAAACCCTAGTGCCATGCATCAGTTGCTCAACAATTTGTAAGCTCAGGAACATACTCCGGTCTATCTATGCTGGTTTTGTTTTTTTTTTTTTGTGTTGTTGCCTGAGCTCTAACTATTAATTACAATTGCAATTCTGAGAATTTTGTTCGCTGGCATAACATGACCCTAAAATTGTTCTACTTAGAAACTTCCACATAATCTGTGATTATGTGTGTGTGTTAGTGTCGAACTGCACATATCAGTTCTCTACCATGCGCTTTTAATTAGCTTATTAAAAAGTTTCATGGCCAACGGAATGTATGAAAAGAAAATCAATTTTCGAACGCACAAAATAAGAACAAAGCTTCCACCGCTCCACTGGAAATATTAATGAGGTTAAAATGGAGCCGGGAAATGTAACTACTGTCGTTAGTGAGGTTTGTGCTTTTGCCTGATTGTTCCACAAGTTCATACAAAATTTTAAAAAAATTAATGCCATGCTCTTAACTTTTTAATGGGGCGTTTGTACTGCACAGTTTTATTTTTATTAGAACATGCTCAGAGAGTGTTGCAAATATTTAAATATAAATAAATAATGAAACAAAGTTAATGTAATTACTACGATCAAAAGACATTTAAAATTAGTTAGTTTGCATAAGGTCACGTTTTAACCCCATTAAATAAGAAAACTTATTTGTTTAAAAACATGAAAAACTATTCACTGAATTACTTTTTTTCACAAGTGCGTACATTTTTAGAGTTTTATTCATTGACAATTTGGAAACTATAAATTTGCACAATATTCCAAAAAAAATATAGTTACAGATAATTATAACTGCTAGGATTATTATAAGTAAGGACTAGTTGCGAGCAAAAAAAAATAATGGAATAAGTATGACGAAAAAAAAAATGGTGTGTGTTGTGATTATCAGATACTCTCAGCTGGATCCACTTTGGCTAATGAGAAGCAAATTGTGCGCCTGGCATTATGTGAAATGTTGAGTGATTTCTTAGAAGTTGTAGCTTAGATTGCCACTACTGAATTTCACATGCGATACGTCTGACGCAGGTTGGTATGCTGCAGCACCCAATACGGAGGATTCGGGCACGGCCATGCCATAGTTTGTGGTTGTGCTTGGGGCACTCTGTCCAGTGGCGAACTGTTGTGCAACGTTTTCTTGTTGATGGCGCAGCACATCCTGATGTTGCTGCTGCATAAATCCAACATGGTGCTGGGTGGAGTAGAAATTGGCCAGTCCGTCGGTTGTGGTTGGCTGCACCTGCTGCTGTTGCTGCTGCTGGCGTTGGTACTGTTGCGGCTGCAATCCATTGTTGGCCCCGAATGACGAGGAAGATTGGCGTGTAATGAAGCGATTGCCGGCAGCATTAAAGTTCGACTGCTGCTGCTGCTGCGGCTGGGGTTGTTCGGCTTGATGCTGCAGCTGGTGTTGCTGCTGCCCGGATACATCGGGATAGTAGGTGTAGAGCCTTTCCAGCAGCTGTTGCTGTTGCTGCTCGAACTCCAACCGCTGACGCTGGTAATCAGCAAAGGCGCTTTGCATCTGATCCGCATAGCTGGGCACATTTGGTTGTTGCTGTTGTTGTTGTTGCTGTTGTTGTGCCAAATATTGCTGCTGCTGTTGTTGCTGCAGTTGCAACAATTGCTCCTGCTGCTGCTTTGTCTTTGCTGCAGAGCCTTGCTGCGGCTGTGCAGCTGAATATTGTGCGCCCTGGAATTGAATCGGATTCTGCTAAATTGAGAAACAAAACGAAAAAGTGTCAAGAGAAAGTTAGTACAAAGAAAGATAGGCCTTTACCTCTCCAGAATCATTTTTGGTTTTCTTAGTAGATTTCATCTTTTTTTTTGTATGAAACACCCACAAACACACGCAATAACAATTTTGATTTGGCTGACGCGTTAGAAACAGCAAAAAGCAAAAAAAAAAAGGGCGAAAAAAATAAATAAATTTTGTACGAATTCTAAATCAAATGAAATCTGATAAACAAGCAAACGAGACTGACTGCCATAACCACATACACAGTACATAAAGCCCGGAAGCTTAGCTCAAAGCCTGCTCCGTTGGCACAAACAAACATCGAAACAAAAAAAAAAAAATCAAATAAACAAAAAAAAAATCCAGAAATTCAACATACACGCAACGTTGCACAGATGAGCTGCACGCAAGCCGATGTCGGCCATAAAAAAGGCTGCACAAACACGAAATAGATACAGTTGCAAAGATGCATTTGCCAATGCAATTAATGCTGCTTGCGGGCCTGGCCTGGTCGCGTGTCAGCGCCCAGAATCCTTTCGAGCAAATGGCCGCGGGTGCTCTAATGGTGGGCAGCGAGATAATGAATACCCTGCAGGAGGGTGCAGTTGCCACACAGCAGATGAACTTCGAAACTGGTCTGGTCAATGTGCGCTCCAAGACAGCGATGGGCTATGGCGATGCCATGCGGCCCGTCAACGACGATGACTCATCCGAATCAGATGAAAGGCGTCGACGACGAAGGCGACGCAGCACCTTAAGCAACAACAACAGCGACAACAGCGATAACAGCAACATCAATCTTCATCAGGCAATGCATCGTATCCGGCGTTCGCCCTGTTTCAAGACGATGCCCACCATGATGTCCGATGATGAGGTTGAGGCGCGTAAGAGGCGTGCACGCAAACGTGCCGCCACCAATGCGACCAAGGCCAAGAAGAAGAAATTGCTTGAAGCTTTGCGACGTGAACGTCGCCAGGCATTGACTTTACCCATGGAGCCGGGCGAAATCGGGGAGCGGGTGAAGGGATTTTGGCTCTCGATTGTGAACAATATGGGCGATGTGGTCGAGCAGATGGGTCAAAAGATCAAAGGTGCCGCTGCTCAAGCGGCCCAAGCTGCTCAAGGTGCTCAACAACAGCAATAGTTGAATCAATAACGATTTCAATTAAATACATTTTTTTTTTTTACTTTAAGATATTCGAAAAATAAAACAAAATAATTATCATGAAAATATAGATATGCATGTTAATTATTTAAAACTAAAGCACATTAATTATACTATAAAATAAATAATATATGAAATAATGCACCAATGAATAAATGCAACTAATGTAAATTTAATTTTGTTGGGCAGGTTATGAATCGTAACAATCAGAAGCTTAATCTGTTTGGATTTACAATAAACAGCTTGTTAGGCAATGAATATTTCCGGCATGCAACTTGTGCCACATTTAACGCCGCACGCCATCATTGATCTTGGCCCCAAAACAACAAACAACATAAACAACAAGGCCTCGTTAGCATTGCGTCAGTTAACACAATGAGTTCCATTTGTCGTCAACAACTATTTGGACTGGTCTTGTGGCTAGCGGCACTTATGCTGCTTGTTAGCTGCCAGGACGACCTGGAAGCGGACTATTCCAATGAGTATGACGAGGTGCGACCACGTTTGGCTTATCCGGATGAACCGAGGCTAGACGAACAGCTAACTGCAGCAGCCAAAGAGCTTGGGGAGAGCATTCGCATGGCCTGGCAGTCCATGG
Organism: Scaptomyza graminum; assembly: GCA_018901835.1. Classification (NCBI taxonomy): domain Eukaryota; kingdom Metazoa; phylum Arthropoda; class Insecta; order Diptera; family Drosophilidae; genus Scaptomyza; species Scaptomyza graminum. The sequence continues at coordinate 11,341,955 of JAEIFL010000001.1, read as the reverse complement.
TGGACTCATTCCACAACTACTTTGAGGAGCTGCGCAATGTTTTTACCGATGGCACCGATGCCAACCTGGAGATCTTTCCCGTGGCCAATTAAACTGAGTTCAATAGCAAGTTGCATTCATGTATGAATTTGTTTTAATATTTTTGTTTTTATGTGTTCATATTAAACAATTAGTTAAATTGAGTAAAATTCATTTGAAAAATTCAAAATGTGGAGAAAAATTAATTAACGCAGAAATTGTGTAAAAGATACTTAGTATGTCAACATTTATGAATAATAATTTCAATTAGCAGAGAAACAAAGCATACATTTTAAGCAGCAGAAGAGCCATTAATTTACAATCAAAACTAATAATAATTGATTAAAAATGCACTAAATAAAGAAAAATATATCAAATTGCGATCCAAGATCATAATAGTTCTTTAACTTCTTCTTGCAGCCTATAAACCATATTCGAGAGCATTTTATAACACCAAAAAATACTAAGCCATAGTTATTTTTCTTTCTGTTTATCAACTGATCGTTGAATTTCCGGTATCACACAACAAGATTGTCGATACAAAAATGTTGGCAGGCTAAACAGCAGCCAGCAGCAATAACTATGTAAATTGAGCACAAAAAAAGCTCGACAGCGAGATGCGGCCTTGTGATTGTTGCCATCATGCAGCGGATGTGTGCAACACAAAAGCAACTGTTATTATAAAACAGTGTTGTGTTGTGTTGTGTTGTTTAGCTGTTGTTGCTACTAATTAGCCTAATGGCAAATGGGCGTGCATCCAAACGATGCCCCCAGTTAAATAAGCTGCGTCGAGCGCCAAATTAACCAGTCCCAGAACCGACCTGAACAATTTCCATGGAAATGAATTTGATTGTTGTTGCTACTGCTACTATTACCTTGCTGCTGCTCTTTAATAGCAGCTCTGAAGCCAGGCCTCAGGTAAGCTAACTTGCACAAAAGCAGCGCACCAATTCAACAAGCAGTGCCGTAAAGGAAAAACCTCGTCTTCTATTCGAAGAAATCGGCTTAAAAAACAAACAAGTTTTTCTGCAAATAAAATCTTAGGTAACGAAAAAAAATTTCTAAACTTAAAAAACACTTTCCACAGTTAAGCCTATTCCAAAACTTTCATGTTTTCTGTGTTGAAGATATATTTACCTTCCTTTAGTAAGTTTGCAAAACGTAGATACACAATCCCAAGGATCGAAAACATGTCTTTGATTATATTAAAAAAAAAGTTAGTCTTGGGGTCTGGTTTTCTAGTTTTTGAGAAATGGAAAAGTCTGCCTAAAAGTTAAACGAAAAAAACTCATTGTGTTGAAAAGAAAGGAAAATAATTTCTAGAAACCATAAAAACTTTCTGTGTCTTAAGGCAAATTTTGCGTATGTGTATTGACAGGACTTGGCCACCAGCATGGTGCTGGCTGTGGCACAGGCCAAACAGCTGGTGGAAAGCGGCGCAGCAGCCCACAATGAACAGGAGTTCGAGGTGCTTGGCCAAAAGATGAGCGGTGGCATGGACTTGGGCTTTGGCGATGCAATGCGGCAATCGAATGGACGCCGAAGACGTTGAAGTCAGCGAAGAACTTCTGTACTTGCCCAACTTGATTTCGACTTAAGCGTGGTTTAAAAAATAAATTTTTTGCAATAATTAAACTTACCACTTGTTGCTGCAGCTCCGACTCCGGCTGTGGCTGCTTCTGCTTGGCGGCGCCATAGAAGCGTGTAAAGCTTTGCTGTAATCCGGGTGTCTTGAGCGTGAATGAGTTTGTGTTAGCATCGGAGTGAAAGGATAATTGCGCGTGGCATGCATCCAGTACGCAACCGAGCCACACAAGCAGCAGACACAGGGTCAATGGTCCAAGCGAGGGTTGAGACATGTTTTCACTTCAAATGATTTATGAGTTGACTTGGCAGCTTGACTAAAAATGCTAGCTGTAATTGATTCAAATGCCCCACACGATGCACTTTTCCCTCTCTCTCTCGCTCTCTCTCTCGCTCTCTCTCCTTTCTATCTTTTACTTTGCTGCTAATGGCTGCCTAAATTAATCCTCACTTTCCCAACAAACACCAGCAACAATGTTCCGTTATCAGCGAGTAACGACAAGAAAACACCCGGCTGCAGTTTGTCGTCCAAATTGCGACTGTGCGTTGCCCGCCCGCCGTTTAAACGTTTTATAGTAGTACTTGCTCTGCTCTCGTTTGGCTGCGACGGCGGCCGCATGTTTTGGTGCCCCTTCGTTGCTTCGATGGCCTTTTGGCCATTAACTTGGCATGCAAAAAGGGCAGCGCAAAACGGAGCGCGACGACGACGCCAACAACAGGTGATGGCAAATTTATATATTGGTTTTGTCTTTGGCAAGTGCTGCAATTTAAAGCAGCATTACGCGTCAGGTGACAGCATACCACCATACAACATGCCCCTTTTGGCTTCTTGCACTTCTTTAGCTGGAGAAACGAAATAAGACGTGTTTTGAGTCATTTTTAAAAGGAACGTTTTAAGGAAAAGGCGCATTCTAAAGGGCACTAGGACTGACTTAACAATCGTGTCAATCTTTTAGCTAACATATTGGGGTAGAACGCAACGAGCAGAAGATTAAAACGGTGTCCACAAAAATGACTTACAAATTTACCGACAGAAAACATCTTTCAGTTGGCGTTCATTTAAAATTTTGTTCAATTTATTTTTTTACTTAGTATTTGTTATTATTACAAAAATTTCTTTTGTTTGTACTTTCAGGCATTTTTTTGATTACGTTAAAAATGAAGACAACCAAAATTCCATTAGTTTAATAAAAATGTGTAGTGCTTGTAAAAAAAATAAAAATATTAGTTTGTACTTAACAGTTATTCGATTCCAAGTGCACAAATGTGCATATTTAGCTTATTGTTTACATATTAATATTTGACTTTCACACACACACACACACAACTTTTTCAATAAATACCTTTTGAATTAAAATGCTTAGCAGCAGCAACAAAAACTTAACAAACCAAATTTCTATGCTTACATAACACACATACGCTATATTCAAAAAGAAGGCAGCAAAAATTATGTGACCACAGGGCCAACTAGGTATAAAGACTGCATAAGCTGGGGTTTATTTAAACGTGCGTGGCATACGCAAAATTCGAGACAGTGCGTCAGGCTTAAGACATCAATAAAAAGTGAAAAACAACAATGTTTAGCTGCAAAAAAAAAAATCAAACTGATAAGAAAGCGGGGTTAAGGCTAACAGATAAGACGCTGGTGCCAACGATTGCATTTGCAATTGGCTCACATGCTTGCCAACTTTTCCAAAAGCGATTATGAAAGACGAGCGTTGTGTGTGCACACTAACACAAGCGCGCGCACACACACACGCACGCACACTAACATTACACATGTATGTGTTAAGCTAATGTGGTCAAGCACATGGCGTATACGTGATCGACATATATATTTACTTTTATTTATTCGGACGCAATCGCAATTGAAAGCGCATTTCAAATGATTGAAAGTCTTTTATGTGTGTCGTTTAGCGGCAACATCACGTAAATACCACGCCCCCAAGGCGTGGAATGGGTATGAACATATGTGTAAATGTGCTTGGCTTTGAGTATATTGGTAGTATATTGGGCATGGTTTGGCCGGCACAATTTACGATTCGATGTGTAATTGTGACAATGAAGACAGTCAAACAGTCGCCAATAACCTGTTGCCAGATGTTAGCTGTTGCCACGCCATATTTGAACATATTACAAGAATGTTTCATGTTTTTGTACCAAATTGTTGTTGCCTGTGTTGGTCGAAATGCGTTGGGTTATCGACCGATTGGGCGAAATTTATGTGTATAACAACTTAAGCAAAAAGAAAAAGTGGTTTTAGTTGTGCATTAAAAACTTCAACTTTATTTAAAATAGTTTAAGTTACTTGAAAACTGTTTAAAGAACATTTTTATATTTTTATCTTCGTTTTTTTAGCGTACTTTTTTTGTTACTATTAATTTTTTTACATCAATAGCACATAAAATTCGTTATGATTATGCTGTGTACCAATAAATTTAACATCAAAAAATGCAAGTAAATAAAAAACAGCAATAGAAAATTATTACACTTAATAAAGGAATACATATTTTTCTTCACTTCTTCTACTTTCCAAAAATAAATGCTGAGACGTTTCGAAGCAGGTTATGTCCGGAGGGACGCCAAAACATTTCTGCTAAATAACGGTACTTAATCATTTTACTGGGTCATTCGAAAGGCGCAAAGCGACCTCCACTGCGGCTCTGCCAACTGACCTCTCCAAAAACCAGAACAAAAATAAAAAAGAGTGCAGTGGAGATGAGAGTGGTAAAGGTGATGCTATATAGACCATGAGACCAGATACCAATGCGAGGCTGTTAAACCCCATTGCTGAACTTTTGAACTCGCACACTGACCTCATTGCACAAACACAATCACACGCACATTGGAACACACAATCTTTCCCTATTGCCAGCTTTACAGCTCTGCCTCTGTTACTTACCATTAAGTTTATTGTGTTGCGAATTATTTGGCTCCCATTTTATTTTTATATATATTTTACGTTTGCATTTGCACAGATTAAATTGAGGCGAGCTTCAGCTTCAGCCTCAGCTGCTTGTCCCGTTTCTCCTTTGACCTCTCCAATTCGGCTTCGCTTACTATACGTCGCTTACATAGAGAATTGCAGTAATTAATCAAGAAAATTATTAAAAATAGTTTTAGTTGAAAACAAATCAGTTTTAGAAAAATAACATATATCCTTTGAATATGCAGCACAATTTAAGAAAGTTGTACACCATCTGCTATACTAACGTTGACCTTTTTTTTCGATAATTTTTGGATCCTATCTTTGCTAGATGATGGTTCTTATATACACGCTTTGTGGCACTGTACCTGAAACGCCATTAAAAGTCAAGAAAACAGGGAACCAATGCAGCAGTATTTTGTTGTTTTTTTTTTCGTGGGTTTAACTCACATTATTTAGATTCTTTTATTAGTTTCATTCTTTGTTATGTACACCAAAACTCAAAAAAAAAGTTCGAAAAAAACCATATGCAATAAATATATATATATATATATTTTAACATATGCATCTATCAACATACATACATATATATATAAATTATATGGGGGAATTCATTTGATGGCGCTTTCGTAGACTTTGTTTGATTTCCTTTATGAGCCCATTCTTAGATTTAGTATTATTTGTATTTCATTTTTAGTTTTTAATAAAATTTTGTTTACAGCGTAAAAAACAGCCATGATCATTAAAGAGTATAGACGCACGTAAACAAAAATAAATACAGGAAATGCAATTTTTGTTGTCAATGTAATACTCCAAGTGTAATATGCGCTTAGACATGTTAAGATATTTGTTTTCTGTACTTGATAACATTCAATAAACTGTTTATTTTTTGATTTTTTTTTTTTGTAATTAAGCATTAAATGTTGATTTCTTAAGTTTGATATTTTGAGAACTTTCACCATAAATAGTTATGTTGCTGTTCATACATAATAAATTATTTATATTTGATTTGTTCTTGGACATTAAAACATCAATTGAAATATGTAACTTTGATAAGATAACAACAATAGATTTGCATCTTGCATAATTTCTCATAATAATGAGTGTATTTTTATTGTAATATGATGTACGTTGTACAATGCGCGCATGTACTATGTATTTTGTGTATTTGTTGGTTTAGTTTTAAAAATTGATTTTTGTGTTGTTGCTTGGCACATTTTGCATGCTTTTAGCAATGCTTGAATATTTAATTTGACGCTGTGCCATTTCTCAGAATATTTATTCTTAGCTAAACACAGCAAAAAGTTTTTTTTTCAATATTTATTTTTGTGGCTTTTGCCAAATTCGTTAAATATATACATATATGGGTGTGTACGCATTCTAGCATTTATTTTTTTTTGTTTCTTTTTCATTTGATTTTCTTTTGTTGATATCGTATGTTGTGGTCTTCATCAATATCATTTGATATTTTGTTCTAACTATTCCATGTTTTCTTTCAAAAATATTTGTTTTCCTTATCCCTTATGTTTGTGTATAACAACTTTTCCAAGCGACTGTTTGCAGTCCCACCCACTTCTCATGGAACGTTAAAAATTCATGTTGTTTGCCTTTTCAGCCATTCGGCAAAGTAAATGAGCGCTTTAAAAATGATTTTATATTTCCATCTTGTTATTTGATCAGTATAACGTTTATATAAACATAACAAACGCACATCGTAATAAACTCACAAATTCGTTTGCCTTTGCAAATTGTTTATTTATTTAAAAATCGCCATCCTTTGTGATAAAAATTTTGCCAAAGCAGCTAAAAAATTCTTTTACTACAATGTTTTAGCTCTTATTTGGCCGCTTAACCTTACCAAATCGCCAATAGCTTAATACACAAAAAAAACTACACCTCTCCTCCATTTGTCACAGCACCCTCTCCCGATTCACATCGCCTACAAACTACACCTAAGCTAACATGTAAAAAAAAGTTCCAGCTGCAAAAATACTTATTTCTTATACACAAAAAAAAAAAAATTAATTTCACTCCACAAAAACTAGCTCACAAATGCGATAATGCAATTGGATTTCTAGCTTATCGTGGAGATTTTTGGTTGCGTTTGGGCGTTTACAGCTCAGCAAAGATATTCTCCCTAAAGTCCAGTTCAGGATGGGCCGAGTGAGTAGAGCTGTTTCCATAATCCCGCGATTTTATTGAGCTACGTGCGGAGTTGGAGCTAAAGCTGTTGTTCCTTGGGCTGCTGCGACGCATCCGACCATCGAGGCCGGTCATCTTGTTTAGCGGCTGGGTGGGATCCAGCTCACAGAAAGCTCCCGCAATCAGATCGGTGCCGTTAAGCGAATTAAAACTGTCACGCTTGGCGCCGCGCGTGGAGACACCGCCACCTGTCACATGATGCAAGCCAGCGCCGGAGGTCTTGCGGCTTGCCCGACGGCTATACTGATACTGATAGGTGGGCGGGGTAGTGGGTTGAGCGGCTGGAGTTCCCTGCACCATGGCAACCTTCAACGCTGGGGGTAAATTGTTGCTGCCACCAGGAGTATAGTTGTCATAAAAGTCTTGCGGCACTTCATCCTCCTCCAGACGCTGCTGTTGCTGCTGCTGCTGTTTATGGATAGGCATCTGAAGATGATGCTGCTGGTGTTGGAGCTGCTGATGCTGCACATGATGATCCTGTAGCGTGGAGCATAGACTGTACTCAGTGGGCTGACTGCTGCTGGAAAGGGACATGCTGAGTGGATCGGTGCCGGGCATCACCAGTGCCAGAGATGTCTTGTCATAGCCATAGCCGGAGTCGCGTTTGTTTTTCGGGGAACGCTGAGCATAGATCTTGTCAATGTCGGGAAGTTGTCGGCCACCGCCTTCACTGACCGAGAGACGCACCTTGCCACCCTGCTGCTCCCGATGCATCATCTCCTGTATGTCCATGCTGCGTTCACGCTCCAGCAGATCAATCATCTCCAGGTCGCGGTCCAGGGTGCTCGAAGAGAACGTGCTGCTGCTGCACTCGCTGAACGAGACGTCCTTGTGTCGTATGCCGGCGGATTGGGGCCAACGTTGCGGCGGATGCATCATGCTGCTTACTACGGAGCTCTCCTCGCCATCGCCATAGTTGCTGGTGCTGCTGTCGTCAAGCAGGGAACTGCTGTTCGGATTGCAGAAGGTCGAACCGGTCAGATTGGAATTGTTGGACACGGACATGCACTCAATGGCCACCTTATGCCGATTGTGGCCTTGACCATGGGTTTGACGTGCTAACGAGTTAGTCGGATGGACGTGAGCGTTGCCTGGTGTCTTGATGCGGCTGTTGCTATTGTTGCTTGGGGTTTGCTGCTGCTTGCGTCCCGTTCCACCCGTTCCATGCGCACCATCCGAGATAATGTTAATCTTGACGTCGTGCTTTTTGCCACGCATATTTTTGCCCAGGTTGTTTACAGCTCCAGCATCGCCAGGTCCGCGTCCACCTAACGAATTGCGTTGACGTTCTACCCTATCTCTTTCCCTATCCCTATCCCTTTCCCTTTCTCTATCCTTAACTCTATCCCTTTCACGATCACGATCCTTGCCGCCGGACTGACCCTGCCTGTTAGGTACACCACTTAAACCATGACCCTGACTACGCTCATGACGCACAGTTGAGACGGTTGCCTTGACCTGCGGCTTTGGTGGATCAGTTGACGAATGTACTGCTGTCTGTCCGGCTCCCACAATGTTGGTCGTATTTGGTTGTTCATCTCTGTCAACAGAATCCTCGCGAAAGTCCTCGCTGCGACGCTTCGATTTGTTCTTACGTTTGGACGATAGCCGAAAATAGCCCCGCAGCCGTTCCTGTTCATTTCTGAGAAATTTATGGAGAGAGATTGAAGAAAAACGCAAGAATGAATACTATGGAAAAATAAGTCTGGTAACAAAGACTCTAATAGTAGAACATGCAAGCCCCGATTAGAATAAGGAATCAAATAAGACATAAGTTGTTTGGATAGTCTTTCAAATACATACCTGGGCAATATTTGGGACGCATAAATACAAGGAAATATGACCGTGGGCAAAAATGCAATCCACACAAACATCAAGTAGGTAAAATCGAAGTGCTTCTGATTCTCATAGGTCTCCTCGAGTGAGAGGCGTGCAAATCTCAGTATCATCAGTGGACACAAACAGACCACCTGAGTGGCTGCCATGCTGCCAAAGTTACGCTGCTTAAGCTTCTCACGGTTCACGTCTAGTTCGGCGCTGTACAGATCGTAGGAGCGGGTGCTGGCGCCATGCCCATTGGCTAGACCAGCTACGCCCCCACCGGCGTGAGTGCGCGGTTCAGCGGAGGTTGTCGAAGAGTTCCTAAGTCGGGGGGCAGTCGGGGGTTAGTAAAATAAATAAAAGATAGGCGAACGGTGAGAAATGTGTAAGAAAAGCTTTCGAGGAAATTAAAGTCATTAAACTGCTATTGTATTTGGAATTGAGCTCATTAGCAACGGGGCCAGGGCCCTAAGACACACACACACACAGAGAGCTCAGGTGTCCTGGTTGCCCAGTTTCTCTCGCGTTGCTGTAACCTTCCCTTGCATCCTCCCTCCATCCTATTATTTGCCTTGCATCAAAGTTTTTCCGCTTAATCAAAATCAGCGCAATTAGCAGTACTACGACTCGCACACAACTGAAACCCAAATCGACGAAGCCCAACGACTTGGATGAGTAATGAACTCACATTTTATCGATGGCCAACAAGCGCTTGATACTTCAATTTAATGGTACACGCCCTTCCCACCTCCCCAAAGGACAAAAAATCAACAACAGGTATTTGCTCAAATCATTGTTTCCACCGATTTTTCTTTCACATCTACATTAAAAGTCTGCGAACTGTGCGAGAGGATTACAGATTGATTACAGATTGATTACAGACAAGCTCAGAATGCACGATTGAATAAGTAACCATATTATTAATAATAAGGTTGCAGTTCAAACAAATTGTTATGCAATGTAATATTAACCTGAAACCAACTGTTACGTAGCTCTTATAACTTGACTGATATCAAATGTTATTGAAAGTATTTTTCAATGTTCTGCACTCACCGTTGTCGCATGCGAACATCGGCGCGATGTTCGTACATCATAACTGCAAAGGGTCCATCGGGAGGGCGTAGCTCCTGGGAGGTGCGGATGTACAAGTAGGATAGTAATATAGCCGGACCGCAATACCTGCAAACGTTCAGATAGAATACAATTGTATGTTTAAGCAGATGCCTTTGACAGTTGAGTCGTCGGTCTTGTTGTTATTGTCGGTGCTGTTATTGTTGTTATTGTTGTTGTGTGGAACCTACATGATTAGAAACAATCCCCTTGAATATTCCTGCATGTCATCCATCAAATTGACAACGCACAGCCCAATGCCAGCTAGTTGTGGCATGTAGTCCTGCAAATAAAGGAAAGACAAAAACAAACACAATCAACACTTATTCATATACATAGAACAAACGCGCGTATTACTACAAACAAATTAGTGACGCAGTCAAAAGGTCAGCGCATGGCATTTAATCTCCCCGTACAACGGTTGTAAATTCAACTTAATAATTACCGCAAGCAGCACAAAGAAAACTAAAACAAATAAGAATGTGTTTAACGACAAATGGATTCACCCCATTTGACAATTTAAGGTTTAAGCTTTTCTGTCTCTTTGTTAAGTTTTCTCGCTCACGTTCTCACTCTCCCACACTATCTTAAATATTAAAATTTGTTGATCCGTATTGGTTTCTTTTCATTCGTTCAATAAGTTTTCTGCTTAAGCAAGCGTTAAGTGTCACTGATTGCAGGGTATCATATGCTATTGCAAAAACAATTCGTTTAACAGGTGAGTGAGTCTGTCTGTCGGTCACATTTATTGATTCTATATATGTATGTCCAGTGCTCATAACCAAATAGAGATAATTGAATGAAATTTCCGCACACACGAAAAATTCAAATTTGTTGTTGCTGGTGTCTCTGCCCCTGGCCATGGCCTTGGCCTTGGCACTGGCAGTGGCAATTGCAATGGCCCGGACAGTTTGCGCTTGTGAACCTGTTCATGGCCAATTACCAACACTCACTTTTGACTCTGCTACTGCTACTAATTCTTTTTCTACTTCGCCCGCACACAATGTTGTATATTGTTTACACCCATCAGGCATACCCAGGATCTTCATGCCGGTGGCTTGTTGTCATATTTTGCGTAATTGTAATAACACATACAAAAGCAAGCAAGAAAGTATTTGCGCAATGATGAGCAGGAGGGAGGTGGCCAAAACACAAAATTCAACAGTGCCGGAAATAAATTTATGGATACAAAGTTATTCCTGTCATGGCCCAAATGATAACACACATGCGTCTCAGCTGTGCACAGCAAGCGCGAAAAAAACAACAAAAAACACATAATAATAAATAAAAAAAAGAAAAAAACAAATATGACATTACGCACGAAGCGACATAAGAATTGATGGCATCAATGTTTCTTATCAAAAACTTAATGGAAAAGTTCTCAAATTACTCAAACAAAAGCGTGAAGCTATTGCTTTGAACATTACGTATACGTCGCGAGGGTCGCTTTGATTATTTCGCTTCACGCCTTAGCAGTGTTCATAAAAAATTTAAGATTTAAAAATAAAATTATTTAAGGGAAACGAACTGTTTGAAATTGAAATTACTAACTCAAATTCAATAGGCTATACTTTGGCATACTTTCCAACACTGAATAATCTAAACACAGAGTGCCCGCATCTTAAAGGGCTATAAGGATCGCAGTTGAATTCAGTTACAATAAGTTGCAATAAGTTAAGTCCACTTAGCCCAAGCCAGACTTTTTGTTAGTAGAGCTTCACTTGATTCGATTTGTTTACGTTTGTGCTAAACGCAATGCTGTCGTGATTATTCCGGCAGAGTGGCCACATGAGCTTGGTCGATTGGCAACAGGTAACGAGCATTACCGCGATATTTGAGAAGGAGCTAGAAGCAGAAGCTGAGACAAGGAGCTGAACCTGTAGCCTCGTGAGCATCGTGAAAAAGACGTCAAGGATGCTTCGACATTTCCTCGTTAGGAAATTTCTTTTGCTTAGCAACTTGGCACTTTGTTCAACTTTTGATATTCTTTGCATATGTTTAGTACGCACACACATACACATCATTAAATGGGAGGGCACTCGAAAATGATTTTGTATGAGCAACTATTAAAAAGTTTACTGCAGCTCCCCCGAACAACAGACGGCGCCATCCAACATGAATAAATAAGTAAATGTTAGTGTGTTGCTGCTACCCAATCCGAAGGCAGAGTAGGGTGTTGGCTGGAAAAAGTTGGGTCAAAGTTTTAAAGGAGCAAAATTACAGGACGTAAACTACCAAGCAATATGCATAGGGAAACATTAAGCAAAAGTTTTTGGGTAGCCTAACCTAGTCGAGCCTGGCCCCAAAAGTGTGAGTAAAGCCTTTTTAGCCAAAAATGCGATGTAGCCAACCCAAGAATCTGCTTTCTAACTCTTGACTCCTGCTGCTTGAAATCCCGCTGCTTTACTACCAGCCTGCCCACAGCAGTCATCTGAGTAATGAACTGTTAGCGCTGTACAATCTGGCCAAGAAATCTGTTTTTGAATTTCCTGGCCAAGGCACAAGAAAATGCAAATAAAGGACAACAACATCGACAGCGATGATAGCGACGATGACGATGAAAATGATGACAATAATTCGAGCGGGGATGAGAATGTGGATGAGTCTGTACCTTTTCCCTACCTCCACCAACCAACCATACATGGCTCTAAGCGAGACAGCCTGTGATTTTATTAGAGTTTGCGTTTACGGCCAACCGCGATGCCGCCCACAAAACGCGGTTACGGTTAGCGGTAACAGTAAGGGCAACGAGAACGTTAACAGGACCGGGAACGTGATCGGCAAAAGGAACGGAAACACGAACAATACGGAAGCTGAACGCAGTTTAACGAGTCTTTCGGGCATCTTTTTGATACTCTTCCCACAGAGAGGGAGATAACGAGAGAGAGAGAGAGAGAGAGAGAGAGCGAGGAACAATAACAGCTGTGTCATGGAGCTTGGCAGCTTGTAAAAGATGATGGTGATATAATAAGCCTCCAAGTAGACATGTTGACTGATGGCCATGCAATCTGTATGACCAGCCATTGGAATAATACAGATATATCTCATTTAACTACAATAATTTACTTTCCAGTATATTTATCAATGGATGTCTGCACATCATTTATTTTGCCTTTTTACAATTTAATGTGAATAGTGAAAAACACTTTAACTTTTTTTTGCACTATTTCTATGACTTTATAAATTGTGTTTTTGTTTGTTGCGTGTATTTCTTTTCAGCTTGCTTAGCTTTTGCCAAATTTTAACTGTGCCACCGTCTGTGACTGTTTCCGTTTAGCTCTTAAAGTTTCCTGACGCCCTTGGCTTAACAGTGTAGGGGATATGTTAGGGGTTCTGTGGTACGCCTCGAATGGGGTTTCTGACATCAATTGTGTCGACATCAACGGTCTCAAGCAGTGCAATTGATTTTCTTCGTGTGCTTGGAACAAATCAATTTGACGGCATCCATAAACAGTTTATGGCCGCGTCAGGTCCTTTTCTCTTTGCAACAAGTGGCAGCCGCATTAAATTGCCGCACATTATTTGAGCTTTATGCCACACACACACCGACACACACAGACCTATTTCGAATTTAGCCCGCATTTCAAATAATACATTGACTATATATAGCAAAAACTGACTTAAGCCAAAAGCGTTCCTTTTTTGTAAGAATGTATGTACGTATGTGTGTGTGTGTGTATGTTTAAGAAGCTAACGCATTAATAACAATTTATTTCCGTCATGCCAACGGCTAGCAAGCAACAAGCAGGCTAGCGCAGCTAAGGGGCAAGCAACACGGGCGACATTCCGCAGATGCCATAGCCGCAAAGCTAAAGGCAAAAAAAAAAACATAAAACATAAAAAAAAATAAAAATAAATTTCGTATGGACATGGGGAGTTCAAATAGGAAAAGTTGGCTGGCAACGGGAGCTAGTACTAGATGTGGCAGTAAGGATGGGCTACCGACAACAAATTGCGACAGCAGGCGCACAAAAAGTACTCTTAAGCATAATCGTGCCCACTGTCGTAATTTTGACAAAGACGAATTGTTGCTAAAGGATATCACCGAAGCCAACAACTCTCTTTCTCTCTCTCTCTCTCTCTCTCTCTCTCTCTCTCTCTCTCTCACTCCCTCTCTGTGGCTGTTGGTTTGCTTGTGTTAGCTGGAAACTTGAAATAAAAAAAAACACTTTATTATAATTTGGCACAAGTCCCAGGGGCGTAATAATTTTGGATTCACACAGACAATTTCGGAAAAAGTTTATTGATTCTTGATCAGCAGCGCTACCTATAAATGAACTTGTATACAATATACAAGGGAGAATTTGGATCAACAAATTTTACATAATATTTAATAATTTCAAGTATGTGTTTTTCAATTAGCGACAGGCATCTTGAGGAGCCCTCTTGAAACGCCACTGTCTTCTGCACGCAAACACACTTAAACAAGATAAGTGTGCGCGAAAAGAAAAAGTAGAGAGAGAGAGAGAGAAAGAGCGGACGCAGTAATTTCAATAAAGTAAAGCCAAAGTAAGCCCCGTTCAAAGCAATTCAAGAATAACAAATACATTTTCAGGCCATTATTTATTCAAATTCATACCATTTGAAGAGCAAATAAACCCCCAAAGAGATAAAAAAAAAATAAGATGAAAAACGCACATAATAATTACAAAAAAAGGTTTAAATGGTAACCATGGCGTATGAGTAATTAATTAGCTTTCTAATTAAAAGCACTTTATGGTTGCAAATAACTAAAGCAACAACATTATTTGTTGAATAACTTAAGGCAAAAATCATCACTCTGATTCTTTCACAATTTGTGTTCTTTTGTCCCCGTTTTCATTCTCAGTATTTCTTATTTTTATTTTTAAAGTTTTGTTATGAAAAAGGAAAACGGTAAGCGCAGAAAATGTTTCGATGCATAGTTAACATCATTGCGCATTTTATAATTTAAATAATAAAGAGAAAAGAAGAAAAAAAAACACAATGCCAGCACAGATTATAATGCAAGTAAGAAGCAAACCCTAAGGTAGGCGTTACAAGGCGGGGCAACAACAGCAACAGCAACGACCCCAAAAGCAATAACAACAAGAGCCAAAGGCAGCCAAACGAAAAATGTAAAAAAAAATACACTGCAGAGGCTTAATGGCCGTAAAATACTTGCCAAGCAGACCATCCAGACAAGGTCAGGCTTGGACGAACGTACACGAATACACGACGCACACAGTTTCGCGTTTGGGGCACTGAAGCATAAGAAACACACGGGACCTGGCCAGAGCCGAGTCCGTACGCTTATGATAATAACACAATTATGTACTTACATAATTAAAGTCGTATAGTGCAGACAATACACAAAGAGACAAAGAAAGGGAAAAAGAGAGAGAGACACAGGGAGAGAGGGAGAGACACAAACACACAAACATGCACCTATTGACTTGGCATTTGTATATGTACGAGTGACTCCAATTTAATTTAGTAAAAAATATCAACGATAGCAGCTGAACCTTAGGACCTAAGGACCCAACTTGCCCAAACTGAAAAAAAAACACTTGCTAAGATATGCACGAAAACCGATTCAAAGAATTTGAGAAGGTTTTTTTTTTGTTTTTTGTTCACTTCTGAGACGGGTTGTGGGACCTAAGAAGGCACAATGATATTTATTAGTTAGTTTAAAAGTTTCTCAACAATAATTTGTTGGATTGAATGTAATATATTGAAATGGGCAAAGGTAATCAGGTTGTCAGAGTTCGACTTGGGGATACCGGGTAATTTCACCCCAACTCAAATATTTGACAAACATCCAGTCTAAAAGATAACATACAAAACTCGATTGTGATTATTTTTAAGTGATTGGACGTGTTCAAAAATAAAAAATAAATATACTCTAACGTTTCCTTGAACTTGGTAACTTTTATAAAATTTACAAAGTAAATCCCTATTGACTTAATAACAAAGTTAATAACAAAGTAGTCCCAAACTTAATAGCATAACAATTCTACTTTATTTAATTTTAAAGCTTATTTATGTCAGTATCAAACGCTCTTTGTATGTATATTAAATTTTTTATGTTTTGGGTGGCCACCCCACCTGTCCCCACCTTCCTCGTTGACAATTTACAACAAATATTTCAGCTTTTTTATTTCTTGTTATTATTATTATTTTATTTTTTGACTGTTTGCTGTTAAAGTTGATGATATTAATATTTTATGCTTATGTGCATAACAACGTGGAACAGTGCCAAACAACGACAGTAAACAATCCACAACAACAGCAATAGCATTAGCAACAACAACAACAACAAGTGGTTGCTTTTCAAACGCTTCTGACAGTGGCAACAAGAGACGGCAAAAAACATTTGGGCAATGTTGGGGGCGCTTTTTGTGTCTGTGTGTTTGTGTTATAGAATTGCCAGATACTCGTACATTTAAACTTTGTTAAAAGTGTTTGGGCACTTGAAAGTGTTTTGTATCCTCGTATTCGTGAATGTGTTGTACAATGAACGTACTAGTATCCTGAACTTGTTTACCTGAAATTCGGCCTGTGCTCCATTCGTATTTGATAGGCAGACAGGCAAATGCTGCACAAAATGCAGATGAGATTCGCCTCAGGGATATTGAGACTATACTAGTATTGTATGTGAACATACATAATACACATATGCTAAGTGAATTGAATGGTACGTGGGCAGCATGTATAGAATCAATATCTACATATCTCATCTTTTAGGTTCAAAGCCTGTCTTCGCCACAAGTCTACTTTAAAAGTAAGAGTATAGCTTCACTTGCTTCTTATATCTTTTAATATGCTTATAGTTCGTCGAGGAACATTAATATATTGCCAAAAATATGAGCTATGTTTTTATCAGGATTTTATTCTGTCTTGATTTTCATTCAATATCAGAACGATGATGAATGAAATGGTAGCATTATAATCTATGAAAAATAAACATACTATGTATTTGATAACTTAACTTTTCAAATTTTTGTACCTTCATTTGGCATTTACTTTCATTTTAATTTTAACTGAATTATTTTGATATTTTAATTAATTATAATTTTTTGTCGACTGTTTATAGTTGACAATAAATGAATAAATAAATAAATAAGCGCGCATTGCGAGTGCAATAGGACAAATTTCATGGTCAGTATGCTGGCTTGTCCGTAGCTTTTAATACAAAATACGAAGGTCAATATAAAACAATTCAATATTCAAATATCAAATTGAAAGTTATTGAGAACTCTAAGATTAGAAAAGCTAGATAGATAGATAGATAGAATGCCTAATCTATATTAAAATGCGAACAACTGAATATTGGGGATTTCTTAATTTCTTTTTTTTTTTATCCATAGCAATTATTTTCTTCGAAAAATCTCTAGATAAATTGTCTTTGTAGTATTAAGAGTAATCTTTTCTTTCAAATTTGTATATGCTACTTTTTGGTGTATCCATAGCATTTGTTTTATATCCGATTAATTTTAAAACAACCAACGTAGCTGGCTGCTTTTAGCTTATTTTTTTATTTACTCGTCTTGTGCCCTGTACTAAATTTGTATATTGTTATTTTACCATATGTAAAGCATTTATGCGGAGTTTTGATGAGCGTGAGGCTTTCGGCAAAGCACGTCGAGTGTATAAGAATTAGCATAAGGATGAGGGTGCGGCTAAGCAAGTGGGGGTATTAAAAATGTAACCCAAGCAACCAACCAAATCAAAGTTCACCTGCATGCATATGAAATTTGTCAATGGAAACAATTTTTTCAGCTTTTTGGGCCAGGTTTCGATGTTTTCATCTGTTCTCAGCTTTTGGAACGTTGAGGTTGTAAAAAATTGTGATTGACTGTGTGCGATGCATAAAACCAATGAATATTTGTTGATTGGCAATTGCTACACAATGCGTTTAACAACTTAGCCGATAAAATCGAGTCGTATTACGAAGAAAAACAGTTGCCAGAAACGAAACCTTCGAATTTGCTCCCTGCTGCTCCTTGCTGCATCTGGCAAATGCCATTCACAGCAAAAGTCAAGCAAAAACTCAAACGAATTTCAAATCCAGAGTTTTTTTTATTGCAGACGCATGTGCAACAAATCTACAAGCAGTTTGCTGCTGTGATTTTGGATTTGCTATTCACATTCACATTTATCCATTAATAACAACAATAACAATAAAAGCACATATAAAAACTACTGAGCTCCAGCTGATATATGACCCTTATAAGTATGCTACATATTTCTTACCCCTCGCCGACAATCAGTGTGTCCTTGCAAACGGATGTTGTCGCTCAGTATATGCATGTACATATCCGGGCTAACGCAGAGCTACACAATTGACGAGGGTACAAGGTACTTTTCAGTTACATCTTAAAAAGTCAAAGGTTTTGTTGAATAAAGTATCCAGGCACTTGATTAGTTAGGTTGACAACATCAAAGACACATAACAAAAATGGACTTGATCCCTTTTGAAACCGTTTAGTAATGAACGTATTTATTATTGTATGTTATTGAAATATGTTTTTTATTGCTTTAACCAAAAAAAATCATAAGCTCATTCACACAAAAATCTTTATTTTTTAAAATCTGTGCATTTCCGCAATGATTATAAAATGGATGACCTTAACGCTTTTCTTCAATGAAAGCTATAATAATAAGATATTAATATAAAACTTGGGCCGTAATCATTACTTTTCATTCAAAAAATCGGATGGAGTTAAACCTACCTTCCATTTGGATTCAGCGACCCCAAAATAATTTAGTTAACATATTCAGGGCCTCAGATAAAAACGTCAGTAGTTTATGGTACAAGTCTTATAAAATGACTTAAAAATAATGATTATCCATGAAAAAACATTAATTTAATTTATATTAATTGTAAGAATGATGAGGGAAAGTTGTATGAACAGAAAAGAGTTCGAGCTCACACTTGAGTGTAAGCAAAAATTTGACACTCGTTGCAGTTCTCTGGAAGACCCTTGTTTTGACATATTTATTTTATTATATGAAAGTGTTTTCTAAGAAACCAAAATCTTTTAGGCAAATGTATATTTTTCTTATTTTGGTTAGTGTTGTTCATGTACAGGATATCTTCATGTCAATCAATTGCAGCATTCCATATAAATACATATGTACAACAGCTATTTTTTTACAGTCCAAAAAGCAAACAATAAGTTTTCAAATTTTTTCAAGTGGGTATTTTTTTCAATAATGCTTAGAGCTTCCCCTAAACGCAGGGTATAAGCTTTATTGATAAGAAAGTTGATAAATTTTTTTTTTATTTTTGTGTTTCACAAATGGAATCTACGTAAAAATCGTTATTTGTACAACTTATTACTATTATTTCGATCATTGAAAATAAAATAGGCCAACATATCTTTTTGCAGTTGTACACATGTATTTATATGGAATGCTGCAGTTGATTGACATGAATATATCCTGTACGTGAACACTAACCAAAATAAGAAAAATATTTATTTTCCTACCTGATTGTAGTTTCTTAGAAAACCCTTTCATATAATAAAATAAATATGTCAAAACAAGAGTCTCTTACAGAGAACTGAAACGAGTGTCAAATTTTTGCTTTCACTCGAGTGCGAACATGAACTGTATGTATTTATATGGAATGCTGCAAGTGATTGACGTAAAGATATCCTGTGCGTGAACACCAACCAAAATAAGAAAAATATTAATTTGCCTAAACGATTTTACTTTCTTAGGAAACCCTTTCATATAATAAAATAAATATGTCAAAACAAGAGTCCCTTACAGAGAACTGCAACGACACAACACAAAAAAATCTTGCGGTCTGAATCTTTTTTTCGCAATTGTATATTATATGAAAGTGTTTTCTAAGAATCAGGAATAGTTTAGGCAAATTAATTTTGGTTAGTGCTGTTGACGTGCAGGATATCTTCATGTCAATCAGTTGGAGCATTCCATATTAGTACATCCATGTACGTTTGTTTCTTGTTTCGCCTGGTTTTTAGACTCCCACGATTAGACTCCTACATGACAGCTCAGAGAGTGCAATAAACAATGGTGTGGGACCACAAAAATGTTTGCCCCTGGCCAAGAAAGGGGAGCTTTGACTACACACAGTTTAGAGATGGGCCATTTGTCTGGCTGTCTGAGCCGCCGACTAAATGGCAATTAAATAGGGCCTAGACATGCCTACACTAACAAAGTTACAATCATAGTAATAACAATAATGATAGGCATGAGAAAAAAAATAAATAAAAAGGGGCGACGCAAACAAAAAAGGTTGCTGCCTTACTATGCCTACGGGGCACTTCGATTTCCTGTACGGGCTGAAAGTCGCATTTACCAGGTCATATGTGTGTGTGTGTGTTAGTTTTGAAAGTTTATTATACGTGCTCTAAGGAAATAGTTGATTGCATTTGCTTTTTGTGCTGCCTTTTTGTTAGTGCTTATACCAAAAAACTGAAGAGCGTAATTAGATCAATTGTGCTTTCAAAGGCAAATCTGAAATTTGTAAAATGTCCAATCTAAAATGGAACTTCTAGTTAAGATAACAATTCAAGCGAAATCAAATTTTACGCAAGCAGCCTAATTAAAAAATTCTAAAATGGTTAACTTTAATCAATAATTTTTGGCACCAGTTCAAAGTTATCTTACATGTTTTGTCTTGTTTTGTCGATGCTTAAATTTAAAGTTTAATGCAGCCATTTGCCATTTATTCTACTCTCAATTTAAGCCTAATTAATAGAAACATGTAAGTTGTTTAAAGAGGCGAACTAATCTTAATTCCTTACTTTATATTGCTCTTCGGTTTTTCTATAAATCTCTCTAGTTTTGATTAGAACTAAAGCTCCTCTTACACACATATACCACACGCACACATACATGTTTATTAGCTTATTTACATTTCTAAGATCCGCCTTACAATTTAATACACATTGTTAAATGCTAGCCATTGAACCTAACACAATCATTTAGGGCCAAACAAATTTTCGCACGTCTTCTTTCCCTTCGCCCCAAAAATAAACCCCATTCACGCCTTAGCCCCTTGCATGTTTACGATTACTTTTGCCGTTTCTGTTTTCTTTGTTACGGGTAGTCACTTGTATTTTCATAGCTCGTAGCCTGTAGCATAAATTCGTTTTCCAAGCGCATATCCGGCTAAGTTCAATGCTTGATCATGCGGGCGGAGTGGAGCTGCAGAGCGAGTGGGTGATGCCCCCTGGATTAGGAAACACTTCGTGCCAAAGTCAACGCTAGTAAGCGGATATTTGCAACAAGACGTTGCTGCTACTCTATACACAAGCAGCACAACGTGGTAAACATAAATAAACTGTGGCCACATTGTTGTGGGTCCTGGACTGAGGCGTGGGTGTGGCCAAGACTCTCTGCATAATTGTATGAGAGTGTATTTGTGAGCCATTTGAATTTCTTATGCCGAAAACAAAAACATACAAAAAACTTTCAGCAAAGCCAGCTTGTAAATCCTATAATCTCATTCTTATCTGTACATTTTTCGACTCTCATAACTTGTAATTAGTTAACTAAGTTAGTTGGCTAACTGAGGTCGAAACTCCCAAACGGCTTTGCGTCAAGATGTAAATTGAAACCCGAACACATTACAAGTGAAAATGTTGCGGTTGGGCGCAACCGACTGTAAAATACTTTGATACAGTATTCGAACATCTGGTAAATGGTATGTTTGGGAGCGGTAGGTTTGGTTGTGGCCTTCAAACTTTATTTGATGCATACCTTTGGACGACTTCTCCAGCTGTCATTCCACCAAATTGTTTAACCCTATTTGGAAAATATGTGTCTTTCATCGATTTGCACCAAAACGTTAATAGACTTGTTATCGATTTTCCAATATCTACACTTTGTTTGTCAGACACATGGGTTGAGATATTTGCAAAGTTTCAAGTCTCATGTCATTCGGACATTGCACACATCCAATATACTCTAAACCTTCGGTATCACAGTATTACAATAAAGAAAGTTTAAAGCGTTTGACAGATTGAACTTGACGTAGGTAAACGAATAATTTTCATTCCCTCTTAACGTTGAACATGCAGTGGAGGGGGCAAAATAAAGTTATACAAATTAATATTACAAAGGAAGCATTAAGTATTTTATTAGTGTGTCAAATTAAGTAACGACTCGTGCACAGGGTATCGACTACAGCACACTCACTTGTTTATTTTTGTGAGCTGTTCTCAAGTAAATTTGTTTCAGCGTTGATTTGTTTCTCATTGTAAAATTTGTTTCAGCGTTGACGTTCTCATTGTACTATAAAAGTATACAAAACATTTTCAATTTATGCTTTTATTATCTTCGGTTCTTGGCGCAAAAAACTTTCTGACACATTTGGACAGAGATAAACAAAAGAAGGCCATGCGCGCCATTGCGGAACTTTTAGCTGAATCTAAAACTTACCAAACAGTTCTTGTATGCAACTTTGTTGCGGTAAATAAAAGGACATAGTGTTACCCAAACTTGTAAAATTTATAAGGCAGTCAATCGAGCAAATAAAAAGAGAGAAAAACTAAATTGATTAAAATTTTATTTTTTTAAATAACAAAACTACTTTAAACCTACTTTGAGATTTTATTTTTTACTCAATTTTTCTACCATGTTCGCGTCATAGCCATTCAAATTAATATCAAAGTGACACGCGACTATCCATTGTTTATCACAGATTGCACACAGAGGTATGCTAGAGATTTCAGAAACATCATTGAATCTCTTGACACGTGACTAATCAAAGTTGGCAGCGTCTCTGTGTGCGTATGCCATGGCAATTTGTTGAACCCCGAAGAGCAAAATATTTAAATGTAAAGGCAAATAGCACTTGCATCCACTTCAGCAACAATTTGGCCATAAACTAAACGTAAAATATTCATAATTGCACATAAGGCGAACCCAAATGTGATAATAAGCTCTTTGCCAAAGAGGATCAAGGACTGAAAAAGGCGGGATCTCAGCAGATAGTTTCCATATGTCTGCTGCCTGTGGGTCTTTATGCATTTAGTATGTCTGGATGCCTGGCGTTGTCATCGAATTAATTATACTTACACATAGATGTATTGAGTTAATTAAATTATTGACGACTGGTTGAGTTTGACTACCTTAGTAAGGTAACCTTACACAAGTGTGCACAAACATAATACTATAAATCGTCACAGTTATGATTGGGCATTATAATTATAAATATAAGTATCTTCATCATCAATATCAGCGTTTGTTCATCTTGGTGTGTGTATGTCACTTGCTGCCAACAGCTTGTCAGTTTTATGAGAACGACAGACATTCACTGAATTGCCATATAAATAATACAAATTGTCATTTGCCGTCGACCCCAAATTATAGTACAAGCATATAAGCCATGACCTATAAATTCGGCATATAATTGCTTGCAGCTTGCTTGCATGATATGGATCTTATATATGTATAAAACACCCAGAAAAAAAAAACAACACAAAAATCAACTTTGATTGTTTCAAATATTCTATGCGGTTTTTATAAAACATGTTGATTCAACATGTTCCATTCAATATATAATTGTAACACTCTTCATATTCACAATTATTATGATCCGTATTCAAAAGCATTTTGATTTACTTCACAGCTAGCTGCATACGAAATATGTTCGGCAACCACGAAATGGCCAAGGCATCCGCATAGTGAACAAGAGCCCAGAGGTCCAAATCCCGACACTGGCCATCATACCATTTCGTGTTCGGTAAATTTGATCCAATTAACTTTCATAGCACTTCTAGCAATATTATTGATTAAAATTATGTTGCTAACATTTCTAGTATACAAATGCGAGAATGTCACACTTGATTTTAAGGTACCCCAGACGTTAGAACAAGAAGTTTTATGCTAAAATTTAATACCAATAATATGTGAATCTTATACTTTTGTGCATCAATAACAATACGTTTTTTATATTTGATGCTAAATCATACACGAAAATAGATGGATTAGCCATGAATATGATTATACTACGATTTTCTCTGAGTGTAGTAGTACTTAAGAGCCCTAAATAATATGCTAATTTCTTAACTTTAATAGCTGTAAAATAACAAAATATTTGCTATCTTAATTGGGCTCATACTTAAAATTGATTCGCAAAAGAAATATTAGCAATTCTTTTATAGGGTATCACAAATACACCTCAGTATAGCTGATTTCCAAAATATTTGATGCCAAAAATGCAAGCACATTCACACCAACAAGAAGAAAGAGACAGAGCAAGATAGAGAGATGTACATGTTGAGTGTATCAAAAGGTTGCAAGACTTTATGGGCCATAAATATTTATGTACAAGTATGTTTTTGTTGTTGTTGCTGTTGTTGTTGGTGTCGTTGTTGCTGCCGTGGGCGAACTTTAAGAGCCCATGTTGCAAATATTTTGGCAGCAGAATGCAGGCGCAGTTGACAAGCCATGTTAACGAGTTTCAAATTGGCCCACACACACACACAGTAGCACATCATCAAACGTGCTGGCATGCACTCATACAACCATTCCCCCTCCAACCAAAAAATTATCAGGCTGCAGTTTGCCATTTGCCAGTTTTTGCCAGTCGCTAATCAGGCCTGTGGGATTTTTCCACACAATGCGAAAGGCAATGTGAATGCAAACGATGCGACAGCGTGTTGTATAACAAATTATGGATTCACATGGGACACAGTAAGCGGATTTTCACACATTCGAAAATGTCCAAAAGCCATTGAGTGCAAATTGTTTTGTTTTTGATTCGATTAGCTTGATGTCTGTGTCTGATGTCAAAGCTATCTCTTGATGCTACTTAAAAATTAGGTAATCACATTAATAAATCTGAAGAAAACTAAAATTATCTAAAATTGAGCCAAAAATTGTCATATTCAGGTTAGTTTGAGTTTTGTGTTGTTTTCAATACACTGGTTTAAATTCCTCAGGCTACATATAGATAAAACATAAAGAGTTCGTCACTGTCTACGAATATCAACTGTCAAGTAACTCAAGCTCAATGCTTTAACGGTCTGATGAATTCACTTTGATCTAGACAGGTGAAAAACATTTAAATACACCCACACACATACATTTAAAGATACATTTCGTATCACGTTACTTTTAATAAAAGAAACACACATTGCTTATTTACCTCCCCGCCCATCGCCCACTTTGAATACTCACCCCAAGTTCCACGTAAATCGTATATATAGGATAGGGCAGCGCAATAACCATGCCAGTTAGCCAGGTGGCACAGCAGCAGACAAAACCGGGTATGCGACCCTTGAGCGGATCGTTTAGCCAACGCATGCGATCCCAGGCAATCAGAATGTGCGATATCATGGCAACATGTAACGGTATGTCCTGCAAGTGCAAAAAAATAAAACAAAAACAAAATGAACAAATTGTACAAAGATACAAACTAAAAACACTACTTTATCGAGATGATACGAAATAGTTCTTATGCATATATTTTTTAAGTGTATACATATTTTAGCGGCGAAGCGCAAGTTGAATAGATTTCTCCAGCTTCGTTAACTTAGTTTAATGGCTTAGGCAACCATTTTTCGACCGTGTGCGGTAATTGAAACAAATTTGTTTGCCTCTGATTGTTGCTGTAGAGCATCCAAGCAGATTCAGCTTGCCTCGCTGAGCATTCACATATGTATGGGATGTATGTATACATTGTATTTTGGGGCAACATTCGCCAACATCTTGTTATGCTCATATGAGAAATTCTTAAGATTTGCTATGGCTATCCATTTTGACTAGGTCATTGCTTTGTTTGTTTATTTGTTTGCGTTCAGATTTGATATTGTGACAACAACACCTTTAACGAAAACATCTGTATGTTTGTTTGTGCCGTTTGCATCTTGGCCTTGGCAAAAACCTTTAAAGCATCATCATTATACATAGTCAGTGAAGCCCAGAATTCAAATTGATTAAAGCATCATTTGCGGACTTATGGTTTGACAGTTTGAATTCGCAGTGAACTGAAGTCTGTACGGACTTAAGCTAGCCGTGTTGGGATACAAAGTCAATAGGTTTTATAAATTTAACGCCACTTGGTTAGTTTTCTAGTGAATAATTCCAAGCACTGCAGATGACATTCCCCTTGAAATAAAATTAACGTACGCTTTGACCTGAAGGCCACAGCACTCTAGAGCAATTAGGCGGCGCAAAAATTAAAGGGAAATTAAAAAGTGCTTTCGACAGTCGCAGATAAAATACCATATAGCTTGACCTTCACCAAATTCTAGCAAATAAAAGCCAAAAAAGAAGAGCTTTGAAAAAAAAGCTGACTAGCCTGGAAATGGGTTTACTCTTAGATAGGGTGAAATGGGTGAAATGGGCAGTTGGGCAGATCACTCTACTGTAATTGTATAGCCGCACTAAAAATAAACAAACATCCATCGAAGCAAACCAAATAGCTGCTTGATAATTATTTACATTTATGGAAAATGTTGTAGTTTCAGCAAATGCCTTTGTCCATTGTTGTAATGAAAATTGAGCTGAAATCATAACTGTACACCTGGCCAATAATAATGCAATAAGATAACAATTGCATTATACTCATAACAAGCAAATGTTCAATTACACAATAGAGACAATTTCCAAGCAAATGCCGCTAGCAAATACTTGAACATGATTAAAAACAGTTTAGTTATGTTTGACTTGTGTCGGATTGGTGAAACTGAGCTCAGCAAGATAATATTTCAATTGCATTGTTCGACTGGAAGAAGTCGTAATTGTATTTCACATTCAATTGCCTATTGGGCTTTAAGTGATGATATTAAAGGTATATCGAACAAGTTGTTACTTTTGTTGGAGAACTGCGGCGCCGCCCCAAGCATCAATCAAACTCAATGGGGTGTTGAGCCCGCTGAGTCTAAAGACAAGCGCGCACGGGCGCCAATGACAAATGTGTGTGTGTAAATCCCACAAATATCCGTATGCGTATTTGTATTGTGTGTGTGAGTGTGAGTGCGTGTGCTATTTGTCACCCATTGTGATTGCAATCAAATCGAATCATATCCGTTGCCTGGCATTTTGTTTCGTCTTTCTTTTTGTAAATGGGATTTTCTTTAATACTAAAATCCTGGCATCTAAAAGCCACATTTTCAAAAGCACACAAGAAACCGAGTAAATTTAATG
Organism: Scaptomyza graminum; assembly: GCA_018901835.1. Lineage (NCBI taxonomy): Eukaryota > Metazoa > Arthropoda > Insecta > Diptera > Drosophilidae > Scaptomyza > Scaptomyza graminum. Next base: position 11,315,197 of record JAEIFL010000001.1, on the reverse strand, counting down.
GCATGACTAAAAACTGAGCAGATGTGCTTGTAAAAATGTAAAATTTTCAGAAATCCTTTTACTTTGATATAAAAAAAAAAAATGAAACTTCTTTAAGTTAAATTACATGTTTATACATTTCGGAAATGTAAATATCTTTTACGAAATTATAAATTTAAGCAAATTTTATTTTTCTTAGAAGCTACTTTTCTCCATAAATACATTTATTTTCTCCTTTTTTGTCCTGAGTGTAGAAACAAGGAAACTCAATAACAACATCAATCATCAATTCTAGCGCTGTTAAATGTACTTACTTACCTGAAACATAAAATGGAAATGAAAACGAAACAGAACAATAGCTTAGCATTAAATTATTCGCGATTTGTTGAATCTTTTCTTTATTGTTGTGTAACAGTTATTTGTGTCACAAAGTTGAACTGATAAAGTTAAATGAAAGTAACATAACAAATCGAATATAAGTGAATTATATTTTATTTCAATGTTTTGTCTGATCTCGCTGTCTAATGTCTTCTTGTAAGTATATGTATTTAGATATGTATATGTATGTACTGGCTGCCGGCGAAAAACGTGTCAATCATTGTGGCCTGTGACAAAGCGATAGAATCTATATTGCGTAGGTGCTGCAAATGTCACTGGTGACACGAAGACAAGGTGTTGAATTCAGTATGAACTGGCAAATCGTTTGCGATAGGCTTTGTTACAGCCTTTTGATTCCAGCAGCCCTCCTTTATGAGCCTGAAATGTCAATTAAGTTAAGTTGCTAGCCTTTTAACTGCCACATAAAAGAGGGCTTTGAAACTTTGAAGAAACACTGTTAAGCGTTGTATGTATTTGTAACAGTTTAACACAATAATAAGCACTAGTAGCTTCTCTGTTCATTTCTTTAAAATATAATTAGTTAATTGTTTCGGTAATAACATTTACAAAATGTGGGTGCTGTTTGATCTTGGAATTTTGTATTATACAAAGGCATCAGATAATGAAAATAATTAACAATTATAATTTAGTGTTCAAAGGTTTTGCACGCAGAGAACTTTGTACCAAAAGTTTGTCGAATTTATTTTTAAAACAATTTGTTTAATCGTTAATTTAGTCACAAAATTTATTTTTAGCCTTCAATTAGTGTACCTTTACAGCTACGTTTTTCGCTGAGTGTACGTGTTGGTGTTGCATTAATTTTCAATTATATAATAATAATACAGCAAATTGCTTGTGTTTCACTAATTGAGGAATGCAAAATTCAAAATTCACAAGAATTGAGTTGAGGGATAACAAGTCTTTCGCGAGAATAGCAGCTTAATAAGATTTAATGAAAGCAACTAATTGTTATTGAAACCAGTAAAATTAAATGGAAAACAAGTCCGTTGAAATTCTTTTTTTTTTAGTAAATGTATTTAAGTTAAACTATAAACTCAAAATAACGATTTAAAATCTTGGTTGGCTTTTTAGGTTCTCATATTTTAGTGTCTACTCCTTGGCTCTTATCCACTCTTCGCTATCTGTCTTTTTTTATATTCTCTGGAACGGGCTATTGTGTGCAGAGGCAATGGAGAACCGATAAAGGAGAATGCGTTAAGTTTATTAACTTGTCATAGTGCCATGAGGTTTATCGCTAAACCCTTTCCCTACCCACTGTTGGCTTCAAGGCTTGCCAAGGCGAGACAGAGGTAGAGACAAAAAGGGAGCGAGAACAATGATAGATAACAATGCTCATGAGTAAGCTTAATTAAAATGTGCTGGCCGAACGAGAATGGAGCAGCAGCAGCAGGAGCCATTGCAATAAGTAATAAGTAAAATAAAAGCCAGTAAGGTAAAAAGTTTGGCGCACTCACCTGCAGCATCGGTAGAAAAAAGCAAAGAAACTGTCCGAATATCCAGTTCTGGAGAATCATCACCATCAGGGATATGGGCAGCACCAGAGCACACTGCACAAAATGGCACAGAGCCAGATTAATGATGAACGCATGCGTTATATCCTTGTAGAGTCGATGATACATGATGTACACCATGATAGCGATGTTAAGGATGACACCCAGCAGCGCCAATGCCGCATACTGTATAAGGAATAGCCAATAGACCGACTTGATGCTGGCCTTAAGTATCGGTCCATTGAAGCGCTCCATGTCTGCCGAATCGTTCGTTTGGCCGGCCAAAAAGTGTGCAATGACTAGCAAATACTTGTCGGGCACATCCTTCCACTTCTCCTCGCTGCTGGTGCTGGCCGCCAAGTGAAAGTCGTCATCGGCAGCCGCATTGGGAGTGCCTACATGATGCTCAGCAGGCGACATTCCTACCACCTGCAATAGGATACAACATTAGCAACAACGGCAACAATGATTATATCTCTCTAGCACGCTTACACGTCAAACCCCCGAACAATGGTATACAACTGATGATGAAGCTATAGCGTTGATGGGGGGTGAAGGGAAGGTTAGGGATAGGTAGAGTTGGACCAACAAAAGTTGCCCAACCTGGCTCCTGCCAACATTCGTTAAGCATTACGCATGCAAAAATGGCATTTGTTGAATAAGGAGGTGGGGGGAAGGCGGAAGACGATGCGGACGGTAGTTGGTTTTGTCAAGTTATACAAGGCACCCACACACACACACACACACACACACACACACAGGTAGTTACCTGTATGCACACCCAACCAAACAATCAAAAGATCGAGTCCAAAAGCATTTCGCATTTAAAAGTACAAAACTAACTCTTAACGATTTTCTCAATTTTTTTGTGTAAATTCCTCAACAATTTTAACAGGCAATAATCAAACAGTTATAGAAATAAAAAAAAAAGCTTAACTTAAAGTTTTTAAAGAGTATCCAGAATTGACGCTTCTCCATACTCTTAATATATAGTAAAAATGGTTTTGTAATTACCATAGCTTAAAATTTATATTCTCAAATAGGCTCATTACATTAATTAACTTTTGACAAGAGCATTAGAAAACAATTGCGGCTAAGCATTTGGTTAATTTGTGCCCCAAGAAAATATGCTTAAATGCAATTTTCATTTTTTTCTTTATTTTGCATCTTAGACAATTTTGTCGCCTGGCTTTGTTCGGTTTGATATTGCGGTTTTATATCGCCACAAAAAGATTTCTATTCATTCATTTGGTTTCATTGTTTGCACGTCGCCCTGCAGTTTCTGTTCTTGCAGCTGGACTTCCTGTTGTTGTTCTTGTTGATTTTGTTTTTTTGCAAAAAAAAGTGTGGTTCACCATTGTTTAGTATTTGAAACGGAAATTGCCAAAAGCATTTCAAACGGTGTTGCACCACCGACAAGCCACATTATGTGAAAATTGAAAAGCTGTATGCGACATCTCATGCATGTACATAACATCTGACCATATAACCACATACATATGTATGTGCATAGGTCTGCATATGTTTAGGCGTATGTAAATAAGTCGCGACTGCAACTTGTGAGAGTCTAGTTGACAGTCCTTGTTAAACAGCTGGCAAAGCAGAGATTTACTTAAGTGCTCGGTTCCGTTAAGAGGTAGATATGTTTGCAGAAGTAAAACAAGTCAAAGAAGCTGTCTAAACGTTTGCCGACGTTCTAATACCCTTTAAGATGAATAATTAAATGATGCAAAATGTAACGAAACATTATACGATATAATTTGGAATGAAATGATAGGAAATAGAATGATGCAAGTGAATTAAGAGTTGGTTTCCATATTAAAGCTCAATCTCGAACTATTTTAAAATAGTATCTGATCTAGACATTCGAATATATGCCTGAAAGTATATACAAAGTTAAGTTTGCCATGTCATACACTATAAACTTGGGTATTCATGCATACATAAAACACTAACAAACTTTGTGACAAATTGACAATGCTATGTGCTAGGAAACGAAATAAAAATAGGCCCATTGCAGCCAGCCCACGGTAGCGCAAGAATTTCAATCTGGTTGGCAAGACAATAGCAACAACTATAAGAGACAAACATACAAACGCAGTGACTGCCACGTATGTTACATGCATGTAGGTGTATGTGTATGTGTATGTGTTGGCCAAACAGCCACAGCAATAACTGCAGACAAACAAACCCAGAAGTCTGCCGTACTTCGTTTGCTCTATGAGCTGGCTCTTGGCCATGTCGACATTTGCCAGTTTGCCGGCGTTCCTCTTCGTATTTTCCAAGCTTCCGCTATTTCAGATATTCCCTTTTTTTGTTTTCTTCATTTTCTGTGTTTTGGGTTTTTTGGTTTCTGTTTTCGTTTACCATTTTCCATTTTAAGCAGCAACTTCCGTTCAATTTATTGTGCCTAATTTTTCTTCACTTTCGTAAAATATTTGTTTGCAAACGAAGCTGTCTGGCGGATAAAGGGTGGCTTGAGGTTACGGAAATTGTAGCCCAAAAGGCACCCCCAACTGATCATATTGTCTTTCAATTTAAAAAAAATACAATTTGCATTTTGCATGGCTTAATAATGAAATCATTTTATCATTTGGAATTATTTTTAGGAAGTTGGATGTTATTGGCAATTCAAATAACGTCAATTTTGCAACACCCTGTCGCGATCATGCAAAATTTTCTATTACAAAGACAAATTTTCATTTCACTTTTTTTTACCCCTTATCAATCAAATACGGTAAAATGAATAGCCCTAGGCAAGAAAATAGATTTTAAATCAATGTTTTTTTAATTTTTTAATTAAAGAAATTTCACTAGCCCTTCGTCAACTACCTCTATAGGGCACTATCATTTTTCATTTGGAGCACCCTGTACCGGTGGTGTGCTGAACTGGCCCCAACTGCATCGGGCGCTCGGTTTGATGACCCATGCACTGGCAACTGTTGGTGCGCTTAATTTTATTTGAACATGCGCCCAACCCATCCCGAGCAGGCATCAAACATTAGAAGTTTTTTGCCCTCTGCCTGGGACTAGCCGGGTAGGCTTATCTATGCTTCGTTTGGGCGCATGCACACATGCATATGTGTTGTGCACACATATGTGTTAGTGCATGTATGCACGGCCCCAATTGAGATGGCCTATGTAGCTCCTCTGCTCGGTCTATGGCCCGTCCAAGTCCCTGTGTAGTATATATATATATCTATATAGTATATACATACATATATATGAAGAATATAATTTTCATCCTGCACGTCTCTCCCAGCCTGTGCAAAGCGAATGCCTGACTGCCCGCCTGTCGACTTTATTATGCCTTTCAATGATTTATGCGGCACTGACAAGCCGCATTACGGTCACAAAAGAGAGAGAGAGAGAGAGAGTGTCCCAAGGGTAGAGTGCACAGGCAGGTTGCAACTATCGCCCCAGTTACGCTTCAGTTCAGTTCAGTTCTCTCGTCAGCATTTGGCGCAGGAATGCGCCATCCCAGGATAACGTGCGATTTTCCACACTTGTTGAGCACATCAACACACACACACACAATCACCTAGAGAATAATCCAATTGCTGTCAATTTGTTGAGAGTTTAGTTTCTTGGACACATACTTGCAAACAACAATGCATATGGCATGATAGTTGCCACATTCCTAATTATTTTTGGCTGTCAGTTGCAAGTTTCCGGAACGATCTTTAAGTTCTTCCTAAATCTCTTAGCCAACTTCCGCCTTTGTTTAGTCCCACAAAAATATCATTGTTAACAATTTTCATTATCACTTTAACAAACGGACTTCAATATAGATCCAGTGTTGCGTAACACCGTATAAAAAATCGCTTTTTTCAAACTAATGTTAATGCTTTCTAATTTGAATTAGCATTGTATTTTCGGGTCGCGTTTACATTTTAATTGAAAGCGCCCGCACAGAACTTTTAACATCAAAAATGCATCAAACTGTCAACTTAATAGAGGTTTAGATGGCAAATTCGTTAGATTCGGTTGGCAATGCTCTCTCTATTTGTGCGTTGAGTAGTAAACGAGCAACCTATTAGCCTGGCTAAAAGTTGACGCAAACAGAAAAATACAAAAATAGAAGAAGAAAACAGATGAATCAACTTTTGTGTTAGCCAAATCCAAATCCACTTCATAATGCTGACAGACGTGGCTTTGTGTATTCGCTTGTTTTTGTGTGTGTGAGTGTGTGTGTAGCAAAGCCAAAAAGTACTGGCCGATTTGCAGCGCTATGAAAAAACGGTAGTGCATCAATCACAGCCACTTTAGCCAAGGCTAAAAGAGCAATGTGATGTGCCATTTAGTTGGCCATTAGATGACTGTGCTGCGTTGCCACCAAAACAATTTGCCAAGCTAAATGTGACTAGAGGTTTGGTGTCTGAGTGTGTGTGTGTGTGTGTGTGTTGCTTTGTTACCAACATGATGAAGAAGCAGAAACAGAATCAGCAGCAGTCAAAGAAGAAGTCAAGTAAGTAATTAATACTGATTTCTCGAATCGTTCATCGATGCGGAACAACGCACACTAGACGAAGGTGCCACAAACGACAGCGTCAACAACAACAACAACAACAAAAAAGCAACCGCAACAGCAGCCAAAATTTATGCCATGTGACAGCAGCAACAACAACAACGATAGCGCCAAGAAGACGCATTAAATAACAACTTAATATGTCTCAAGGTTGTTTTGTAACTAACTTACTTATTATGTATGCTCTCGGCGCTGTCAAATTCTTAACAAAGTTTCCAAGCCATGCAACACACACACACACACCCACACACTCACCCACATACACCTTTCAACCAAAAGTTGTTATACGGGCTCATTTTGTTTACTCATCGCGTCTATAATTGTTCAACACCAATCTAAGACGCATTCACCTAAAAAAAAAAAACTATAATAAAACTTTACTAATTAAGTACTAGCTGTAGACGACAGGCTTACATGGTCTCATACGCACATTTAATAAGAACAAAATCCCATGGATGAATGTGCATAAAGCCATATAAAAGCATTTAATAGGAGTACAATTGGAAGTTCATGAATTTGTTTGTTTTCAACGTTTTTACTCTACAATTCAAAACACGTTTATTAACTCCGACTGCATGTGTGCGTTATTAAATTACATAGCGTAACAGTAAGTCAATAACAAAAACAATTGTCTGATAACACATTGTGTGTCAACAAATATTCGATTTAATGAAATTAACTATTCCTAAAGAACAACAATTAGTTTGGCTTTCGTCACTAAAAGCTTAAAAATTGATAAATTCAATTTGTAATCTCAAGCAAGAAAATTGAAATTTTATTAATGCTATTTAGGTTTGGTTTTCTAAAGAAAAGTGGAAGACTTTGGGTTGTAAGAAAATGCAATTAGCCTTAGAGCTTGGAGAAAATTCTTTATTTATTTTTTCTTTTGGTGCCAATACATCCATTATAAGAATGAATTGTCGTATCCCTCACAAATACCCACCTCCATACTTATACCCTTATCCCACTCCGGGCAGAACTAAGGTGTAATCCAACTAAGGCGCGCTCGAACCGTGCCTAGGCTCAACTTGTCTGCACTACAGGAGGCCATTCTGGATGAGAATATCCTTTCAGGATGGGGGCTGGCTACCTGATGAATGAAATCCGTAGGGTCAGAACATTGTAGACTAAGGTCACCCTGCTAAGCTTGAAATAGCCGGATGCGGCATATGCAGGCTTTGCGACATGGAATGGATCAGAATGCGTAGCCTTAGAAAGGGAAAGTAGTAGTTTTCTATTAAAACATGATATTCAAATTGGGATCTTAGAAACCCACAAACCATCAAAAATAGTTGCACTTTGTGCAGGACCTAGGTTGCAGTGCATTAATCCCCACAAAATAATAATAATTCTTATTGCAATTACAAAAAAATAATATGCATTCAAATTCCAATTAAATGCATAAATTGAATAGAATAGAATAGAATAAATTTATGCGGAATTTGAATTATTTTTGCTGGTATTGGCAATGCAAAAAGTTTGTCGTTTTGAATGCCAATTCACTAATTAATTAAAGCGAATAAATTTTAGTACATTTCCGATGTGCGTTGACCTTGGTCGGATCTCATTGTAACATTTACACACACATGTGTGTGTGTGTGTGCGTGATGGTGTGAGTGTGTTTATCAGTTATCCAATTAGTAAAATATTTAATAACAATGCCCCAACCAGCGAGGCTCATTTTAAAAGGTTTTAAAGTAATAAAATATTTAATAATATCTTACAATATCCTATTTCCACATTGTGGCTGAATTGGATTTAAATTAATATTTATTTTAAATACCATATTCCAAATCAACATATAAAAAATTTGTGATGAACATAAAAATTATTGTTTAAAGCATTTAAATTGAAACTTAAAGTGCTTTACAAACTTTAAATAATCATGTTCACTTTTGTTTACTAATTGAAGTGACCCTCGTAGATATATATTTCAATAACTGCCACGCGTTGAGTTTTATGCATTTTTGAATGATGCACAAATTCAGCAAACAAAACGCTGTGTTCGAGAATTGTGCAGAATAGACGCACTGTCTCTCAATTAACTGCATTCAGGGTACATTTAATGGGCGTGTTCACAGCCACACACACACACCGTTCTTCTCCTTAATGCGCTACACAGCATGCTACATAAAACTTGAATGCGCGACACACAACAACAAACAGACAAATGCGAATTAATTGTTTTGCAACACGCAAATGTAGCGTTGCTAAATTCTATGCTACTTTTGTATGGGTATTATGCACATCACAGCCCATTAGACACTTGCCTTTTGGCATAGGTCAACCTCAAATTTCACTGAGCCCATCTTCAGCTCTGTGTCCATATATATATCCATATATATATTAGACACACGCTGACAATTGATGAATGAAAATCACATATTAAAGCAGCCGCCGTCAAGTTTTTGCCGGCCATAAATTAGCGCACAGTAAAAGGCATCGCCAAGTAAGGAATTTCAAAAACTTTTATCACCTCCTTTTATGGCCGCCTGCCTCTGAAAGGCAACCATGGGGCCACCCTTCCTCCTTGCTACCACCCACCTCTGCAACGTTTGCCATTTGCGTTGACTGAATATGGCTGGCAAATGAGCGCGACAAGTGGCAAACCAAAGCGATGGCAAATAAAGCTACCAAACGGGTGACAGCTCCTTGAGGGTGGGGCTAAAAAGACATTGAAATTGATAAGCCACACAAACAGACTCACACACACACCACATATAATTTAACAGCATAACTCGCATTTTATGCTTTTATTATTTTTGCTACACACACACACAGCGAGGGAAACAAAAGCATAAGAGTAAATATATGTAGCATACTTAGCAGGGCCTGCGGCTGTGATGCCCTTGAAAATCTCGGATTTTAGTTTTGGTATTACCTTGAAAAAGTTATCCAATAAACCAGCTAATTCAACTGAATTCTGCCAGAAAATGGCAATGTTAAATTAATTGATATACTTTAGGCTTATCTCGCGCTGAACTATAAGTAGAACAGATTAAACGTTTGCTTCACTCTGAAAAATTCTCTGAACAGTTTTTTAAGTATTCAAAGTATTTCCGTCTTAATATTGCGAACTACGATTGGGTTTTGTGTGGTGGTACTAAGCTTAAGACACTTTACTAACATTAATAATACCCACAACTCTATAAATTGTTGAGTATTTAATGTACTGCAAAATTTTATATCTTCTGAGCATTATATTACTTTATAAACGGAGAAAGAACCATGATTATTTGTTATGTAAATTTACATAAAAATTTAATATTTAAAAGAACAGATTTTACGACCATTTATAGCATGTGCTACAGCATAGAATGTTACTCTATGCTAGCAGCTGTAATACCCTAACAATGTCCTTTTTATCAAATAGATTATTAAGCAGTTAAGATAACAAATTCTATCTTTTGAATTAAAATCGTTCGTAAACTGTTGCTGTTTCTTTTATTTTGGCCATAATATTTGATCTTACATTGTCAATTCAATCAACATGTGCCTGTATTTTTCTGCGTGTCTCTCTGTGAGTTTAACCAATTTAACCTTAAGAGCTGGAGACATTTTTATAACGTTAGAGATTAAGATGTGATATTACATTTGATTGTGTTTAAATTCCTTGCTCATTTATAACTATTTAATCATGGGCTTTGTCCTTGGAAATTGGTATCCCATTTCAAATTTGTTTGCGCACTTTATAAACTGATTATGTTTATCTTGCCAGAAAGTTGCTGTGTGAAGATTTGAAAGCCATTTTAAACTGTCTCTGAATTGTCTGGCTTTTAAATTTTGCTTATGTATTTGGCATCTACCTTGAATTCAGTTTAAGTTTAAGCTATGAAAACAGATTTATTGTTATGAAACTTTTTACTTGGCAATTAAATATGCTCAAGTTTCAAGCGTCATTTACGTGCTGTGATAGCTACTTATGATTACTTACATAATAGTTTAAGTACGTGCCTCCACAATCATTTTCACTGCCCTATTACATCACGTCTCCTTCCCAGCAATTAAGCGTTTTTCCATCCATAAAAAATTTTTATTGTATAGTATATACTACATATGTATATATGTATTTTTGTAGAATAATGAAAAAACCGCATTCAATGATGTTTTCTTGCGATGGTTAACGAAGAGAAATCGACAATAAAATGCGCAGTCGTTATCCAATCTGCGCCGAAGGAAATACAATTAATGCTTTTGGGGTCGTTGTGGAACATCGGGAAATGGCCAATTCTACAATTGAGCTCGCAAAACGCATGTTCGAAGATAAACTTTGCCCCTAATTGCGCAATTATATCATTTGAATGTGTGTCAACCGAATAAGGTGTGTGCTCTGTTCTTCTGGAATGGTCAAAGGGCGTAAGGACAGAAAGTGGTTGAGCGAAAGGGAACTGATCCCGAGCTAATTATTTTAATAGTGCCAATCAAGCCAATTTACACACTGAGCAAACAAAACTTAGCCCAGTCATGACAATTGTCATCGGTGTCAGCGCAACAGTTGCCCCCTATTTTAACCCCAACCCCTGCACGGTCCTCTACCCCTTGCCTGCTTCACCCACTGCCATAGCTATGGCATAGAGCGTGCGTATAATTGCATACTTTTCTGCATAAGTAGACAGACAAGCTGTAGTTGTAACTTTAGCTGTAGCTGTAGACGTAGAGTAGAGTTGTTCCATTCTATTATGGCACTTAAAGTAATTACGCTTGTGCTCTCATTTCCACTCATACTAACCAGCCCCGTCCCCGTCTCCGCCCACATAGCCATACCCATACTCATCCCGATTCCAATTTCCACTCGAATTGGCATTCGCGTTTGGCGCGTTTGCCTTTCCCATTTCCAATGTCATCCTGTTCTTCAGCTGTTTCTTATTCTTCGACTGGTATTAGTGCTTAACGCCAAACACTGAGCGGAAATTGATTTTGCAGGCCGATGGCAGATCAGCTGCTCTGCAACATTCACAGTAGTTAAGGCATTGATTTTCTATATACACTCCCTTAAAGTCTACACAATCAATTTATGCATTTTGTCTATGTTCCTTATAGTTCTTTATGATTCAACATTTAAATAATACAAGACTAGCAGACTTTATCTCTATTTCGATGACTTAGTGCATCAGCAACCGCATTTAATTTATTCAGATTGTTGCTTCAATAAAATTAAAAAGTAAACATAAATCAAAGCATGACTGATAAATATCACCACTTGCACAGTTAAGAACGCATGATGAACAAACGTTTTGCAGTGAGAACAGCATAAAAAGCAGTTTTTAAAAACTAATGGCAGACTAATGAGTAAAAAAAACAAACCCGGTTTGATTTTCTGCGAGTTTTACGATCGAAATATTCTTAAAACAAGAAGCTTTTTGCGACTTTTAATATTTCAAGCGCTTGTAGAGCATCTAATAGTTCGGTTCGTTTGTTGTTCTCGTGTCATTTGATTTTGCTACTTTCCTTTTGCTCTGCTGCTTTTTTATTGAGTAAAAAGACAACTAAAAAAGCGCAAAAGGCGACGACGTTAGCCTGCGGGCTATGGTTGGGTAATGGGTGAGCAGGTGGGTTGTGGCTGGATTGTGTGCAGTGTAGTATTGTGTGTGGTTGTGTATGGGCTAGTGGGTTGGTGCCTCTAGAAAATTGACAAGTTTTAGCTCGAGTGTGCAGTCAAAGAGCATTGGCGTTTGGGGCTGAAGCCAGTGTTTGTCTCTTTATCTATCTATACATATACATATATAAATATATATATATGTCTGTGTCTATGGCTGTGTCTGTGTGTCTATAGGCATGTCTATGTCGATGTCTATGCCTGTGTCTACGTCTATGGCTTTGGCTGTGTCTACGATGTTGTCGATGCGGGCAACGGGCAAAACTCTGCAACGCCCAGTGGCACGCCCGCTTGGTGCAGTGGCTCGTTTGCTTTATTTCAATGCTTGTTTGCCTGTTCAGTTGTTCAGTTGCTCAGTTGCCCGTCGTCGGTCATTGACTCGTTGGCGCGACTGCAATTTTCAAGAAATCAGCAAACCTTACACACACACACTCAAACACACACACAGTGCACAGTCCTTCCTTAGCCCCAAGCCAATTGTCAATAGCAACAACAAAAATTCAAAGCGTCATGAATTTAATACAAAATCGTCCAAGGGGCGAGTATAAATAAGATGGTTCTGTACAAATGTAAGGGAGAAGCGATACCGAATAGATCATTGATTTTGGTCAATCATCTTTGGACTGCTAACGAAATGAGTTCCAGTAATCAAGTCTTGAAAAAAGGGCTGATAAGACTTGCTGTTGTTGTTGTTTTGTGTCAGCTATTGAAATGCTTAACGGTGCGTATGATTAATCTCAGTGTTGGTCAGCTATGCTTAACTTAATGATATACACAGAGTAAAGCGGCCACGCCCCCAGCGGCCGCAGTGTACTATCCTCATTGCAAATTAGCACAAAATAAAAGTGAAATTAGAAGCCTGTCGGACGGGAAATCTCAAGGGGTAACACTGCCTACTAATTGCCGACGGACGGCTCCGGAGACACGAATATTGATTTTTGTGCTTTCGCTCACACACAAGCCAAATCCGATCCCAATCTCGGCCAGCAGTTGGCCCCCAGAGCTGCCAAAATGTTGAATTCGCGTATTTCTTAGAGGACCATCTCTTTCTATCCCTGTCTCACTCTAATGTTGTTTTTTCTAAATAGAACAATTTAATTTATTACAGCGACAATTGCAGCTGCTTTCTGGTTGTATTGGATAAACGCCAGCTGGTAAAACCATCAAATCAGTTTGAACAATTATAACGATAATTATAATAATTATGTGCTACGAATATGTACGTCAAGTAACGGCTGAAACAGGAATAATTACTATGTAAATACTTTTTTATAAAGTAACCAGATAAATAACAATAAATCAAGTTTTTCGACATATTAACAAAGAAAAAACAATGCCACAAAATACACTTTGACATGCCAGTTCAGAGCGTCATAAGGTATACTGATACTGTTTGGCTTGTTCGTTCCGGCATTTCAAATGTCATATGCCCTGTGTGAAAGGGTAGTGAATCAGTGGTGATTCAGTGGTTGGGTCTTCAATGACTGTGCTCGGCTCTTGACCTGGGCGATAAAGTTACCTTGACTTGGTTTTTTCAGCTCACAGTTCGCAGCTTGTTTTGAATGCGCTGACGCTTCGATATCCTTGAACTTTGTGGGTACGAGAAGAGGGTAAAAGGGTGGCGGGGGGGATGGCCTGCCGGGAAGATGAGCAGCTCAGACGTTTGTGTGTACTTTGAATTTTTTGTTTTGTTTGCTATTTTGTGTACTTGGCTGTAAATTGCTGGTGTGTTGACGCTTTTGTATTTTTGGGGCGTACAACGTTGAATGTCGAGCACATTTGCATTTTCTTTTCATTTTTCTGTTTTTTGGTTTTTGGGGTCAGGCCGCAATAACAAAAACACCCCACCACCCCCCACTTGCGCTATTCATCATTTGCACGGGAAACAAAGATGAAAAGGGAAAGAGTGAGACAGAGTGAGACAGAGAGAGAACTGTGCAATCTTATTTTAATTTTATCTGCTGCTGCGTGCGTTCGAGGATTAGGTGCCACGTATATAAGTGGTAAGTCACCAATTATTCAGATTAAAAACGATGTGACATAATGTTTGGGCTGAATTAATTGCCAGGCAAGGGCACAATAAAAAAAGACTTTGCCAAATAAAATTAAGTGTTCCACATTTCCACAAGTCTGCATAAAGCGAGCAGATAGAACATTAACGATGGCAACGTGCGACGAACAAAGTCAAGTCAGGGCATGGTGTGACAACGTTTTTAATTTTGTCATACATTCATTTCGAATCCGTACGCAGCCTGCGGTTCGTATGCGTTATATACAAAAGACCCCGCCCCCCATCATTGACAATGGCACATGACAACAGCACAGACAAAACGAAGGAACAGACAATGAGAGAGGGAGAGAGATGTTTAGCACTTGCAACACCAAAACAATTCATAATATGTGCACAATTTTGAAAGCACTGCTTGTGACACTTTTAACACTTGCCTTAGTCCTTTCACTTTCCAAATTAAAATGGCAACAAATTCATAAGTATTTAGAAACCCCAAAAATATTGCCTACGGACATGAAAGGGTTAACATTAAGTATTTGTTTAAAAACTAACACAATAGCTGCAAAATGTTTAAGCAGAGCTTCGAGAATGACGAATGACAGTTTTAAAGAAATTTAATGAAAATGGGCGAGTAAAGAGCAACTATCGATACAGAACAAGCGCAACGCAGTGTAATGATAAACAAAAAAAAAAACGTACACTCACCAAACAAAAAGTCACAGGAAATAGCCGAAAACCACTTAGAAAAGAAAAGTTCTTTAGAAAAAAAAGAAATCCATTTTCTACAGCCAGCAAGAAACGTTGAGTGATGGACGAAAAAACGAAAAGAGTTTTTATCAAGCAATGAAAAAAAGGAAAAAGGAAATTAGAAAAGGCAATATAAAGTAACCATTTTAACCATCCTTTAGAAATTATCATTTTCTCTACTCTTTTTCTAATCAAATGGGTCTTAATCCATATATTTATGTTGCCATCTTAAAGCCAGCTAACAACGATTTTTAAATTCTTGACATCTTCCATGCAACAGCCTTTTAACAAATGGATTCTATTGAATTTAGATTTTGAAGTGTTTCGATGTTTTATTGAAGTAGGCAAGCACAAAATGAAAAATTGAGCGGGGACAGCCGCAGGGCTGTCGTCAAACCAGCGAAATTGGACATCAACCCTTTCATTGTGCCCCATTGCCATTCGCATCCCCTATTCCCCCCACACACACACAAATAGTATGTAGCTCGTGCGCAGACTATTGATAAAGTTAAAGTTGACTGCCGTCGCACAATTGAAAACAGGCGGCGCGTGCGGGCTTCTCGTGTGAGCAACTTGCGGTCGAAATTAGCACCTGAACAATATGGCGACGCCCAAGGAGTGGAAAGCTGAAGCGTTAAGGCAAAACACTTTGTTTAATGACAAAAGCAGCCATCAGTTGCCTTAACAGTCAACGAAAGGCTTACTTTCTTCTAAAATAAACAGCTATTTGCCTTCAGGTGGTTTTGGTATGCGCATTCTACACCATTTCGCAAAGTTTATTATTTAAATTTTGAATTCGTTATGTTTTTGAGAAAACATTAAGTGAAAAGTTGCAATTTGATTAATGAAATTAAGCCTTTTCGATTTTTATTTGTCAATGTTTATATTTTTATGTATATTTTTTAGATTTTTTCTGATTATAAAACTCAAGATGAATTCAGTTTCAAGTCCATCATATGCTGGCTGCCATCATTTTTTAATGCTACCAACGCTGTTATTCATTAAGTTTAATGAGTTCATTTTAAATTTGAATGAACCGCGGGCTGACAAAGCAGAAGGGAAGGGAAACGCAGCCTGAGTTATTAAAGGCGTGAAATTGGCGCGAGGCTACAGGCTAATTGACAGCCCGGCCCCCATTTTAGCGCAACCCTCTCCTCTCCTCACTTCAATCCTGTAAACATAGGCTACAGCGGGGCGAGAACTCAGCGCGAAATTCCGCCATCTCGCAGCTCGCAACTCGCAGCTGCCAGATGACAGTTGTGGGTTCCTAGCTGCCACGCGGCTAATTTAATTAACGTCGCTAATTTCAGCTCTATTAGCTGACAGGCTGCCGTTTTATGTTTCGATGTGCGATACGCAGATACACAAATTTTTTGTCAAGCACAAATGTCGCAAATGGCAGCACTCAACACTTTCTTGGAAAACATTAACCAATCAAACGCGTCAACCGATGAAGCACAGCAACAATTTTAGTGTTCAAAAGCAGCTGTCATTTGACAAATTATATTAAAATTAAAATAATTGCTCGACATGAGATAAGACGGCTTTCAAAAGCTGCCACATAAATCTTGAGTTATAAATTGCAAAGCATTCCTTGATTAGCATAAGCCAACAGGATAATTTTCCGTTTGTTTTGCCATCAAATGAGTAATTATTTCATTTTACAGTAAATTTCCTTGTCTAACACATTTTTAATTCATATTAGCCTTACAGAATTTATGGAAAATTGGCTTTTACATGTTAACTAAAATTGAAAACTTCAATGTCAACAATATCCATAATAATAAATCAAAGTTGACTTGAACCACGTTTTATGTGGCTTTCACATTGAATATTCATGATTTATATAGTGCTTAAAACCAAACTTGTTAGAAAAAAATAAAGATGGAAAAAATTTGGTAAGAATATCAAGTATGTGCTTAGAATATTTGTGGCATGCAAAAGATCAAAGCTGTCAAGGCAGTGACAACATTTTTAGCAATTTGTAATTGCCAACCGCAGCAACAGGCATTTTTGTTGCAGTAACAACAGCGATAACATCAACAACGATTAGTGCTAAAAATAATTTACACACACTTAACACGCACGCACAGCAAAGAGGAAAAAACTTAAAGTTCCACATACTAAACTTTTTACTCGGCTTATATTTGTACTGTACTGTATTGTACAAATGTACCACAAATACTCTTGAACGAAGCTGAGCTAGCTGCGTTTACAGACATTATAACATAAATATTATAAAATGCTACTGTTTTAAAGGCAAACATATTTCACTATTATTTGAAAAGTGTGTTAAATGTTTCGCTGAGATAAATGCAAATATTTGTCTCTATTTTTTTTAATACCGCTTTTTTGTCATTAAGAAAATATCATAAGGTAGACGACATATGAGAGAGTTATATGATGCGTGCTCTTCAAAATCGAATGGGGATGCGAAACACATGCAGGCAGCGACGGCTGCACGCGTTCATGTTTGCTCCCAAGTGAAACCAGCATAGACGACACAAAAAGTTAGGTGGTATGGTATGGGTTTGGTTGTGTGTTGAATGGAAGTAAATGGTGTAACACGTGCTGCAGCGAATCGATTATATTTCCTTAATGCCAAACCATAAATTTTCAGTTGTTTTACCATTGTCAACGACCTTTCAACCCAAGACAATGCACAGGCAGAAAGACACACATACTTAAATAGCAACAAAGTGACAGCCCCAAAAACAAAAGAGTACCGAAAATTATGTCTAACATCGCATAGCCCCGATTTTGGCTGAGAGTTAAGTGCCATATGAGAGTATTATATAAGCAGATGTATATGCATGTACAATGTACATATATGTATTTTGGTACTTGTTTTTATTTTGGTCCTCTGTGTGTATGTGTATAAACGTTATGCTTTGTTTGTCTTTTCGTTTCCTTACAGCTTTTTCGTATGCAGTGGTTTGATTTTTTTGCTTGTTTGTAGTATGTAGTATGACCCAGCGAAATGAGAGATTTGTGTGAAGATTTACGCGCTACATAAAAATGAACTTGTGTAAATTTATGTGCATTACAAACACATACACAAACACACATACTCAGTTAATGGCATGTGAATCTTTGAGCTGCAGATTCCATCAACAGAATCCAGGCTGGATGCCTTTCACTAAGTAACTAACTCCATTAGGCGCTTAGTTTTTGGCCTTGGACCTTTTTGATCGCGCCACTTCGACCGCTCCACTACCGTTAGCCTATGGCATAGCTCATTTTTATTGCTGTACTCGTCAAAGCAACATTAAATTATCTGCAACATATTTGCGACTAAGCCGGCTTTGGACTTTGGCAAGGGAATATCTCTGTATAGCGACAGTGTCGCAACAAAACGCAAGTTTTATCCTTCTCTATCCTTGCGCACGACACTATTCATTTGTGCTAGGGGACATGCGGCACAGCACAATCGTTGCTGTGACACGAATTGAGCATTAGCGAGCATCTAATGAGAATTATCCCATGAACAGCAATTAGTTGATAGCAATCCTATTTATATTGGTCCCCCTAATTGTTTAGCCCATTTTATTTTATGCTTTGCTACTTTTAAACTCAAACACGTGCATGTCCTCAATTCTTGAAAGAAATCAAAACTATATCTTACCAAATCGAATCCAATAAAGACACCAATGGTTAAAAATAAATCTACATATCTGTTTTTGGCTTTCAAATCATATTTATTAAGTTTTGACTTTCGAAAAAAAAGTTGATTAACTTTGAGAACTTGTAAAGTTCACAGTCATTACAAATCAGACTCTTGTGTATGGAAAATGTAGAAAGATATGAATGGTTTTCTTTTTATATAGTATATATGTAAAACACATTAAAAATACAACGGACCAAATGTGATTTTAGGAAAACGCTAAAAAATTCTATTCTTTTTATGCAAATATTTTAACTTGTTTTATGGCAGTTGAAGTGGGATTTATTTTGATTTTTTTTATTTTCTGCGTATTTTATGCGAACAAAAAACTTTGCAATAAATTATGATTATTAATCAGAAATTTTTTCGGCCAACTGCAAAGTACGCACAAGCTGCTACGCACGAGATTGCCTACGGCCAAACATTTCTTAAAAATACATGAATATTCAATGCGCTCCATTGCCGTCATTAATTTAATAAAAAACATAAATAAATATATAAAGAAAGGAGGGAAAATGAAAAAGAAAATATGTTTAAGCTGACAGGGACACAAAATAATGAACACCTGCGACCTGCCTCAACATTATTTTTTGCTGTTTTTGTTTTGTTCAGAGAGCCATTTTTATGTTAACTGCTGACAAGCCGTCATTTACAGTATTTACAGTATTTTGGCCATTGAGGGCACTTGCAATTGAAGTTGGTAAATGAAAATTAATATTTTGTTTCTACTCCTGTTAATACGTATATTTTATTTTGGTTCTCTTTTACTTTATTGTTTATGTTATCTGCGCTCACATTTATTAATTAAAAAAGCCCACAATTTGTGGCGATTGTACTTGTCAGCTCAAATTAGAAGCACTGAGAACAGAGAGTTAGGCCGCAAAAGGCAAATAAGCGGCCAATAAAAATATTATTAATATGCCAACGACACACAATCCTCAACTTTTTGGCATCTGCCACGCTGATGTCCGCACCGATGTCGTGTCACTTTCACGCACACGCACACGCACGCACACATGTTGGAACAAACAGGAAAATTAGCGGCAAGCCAGAGCAAACCGCGGCACAGCACACACCATATCAGCTGGGTGTGTTTTGGTCATAAATTTATTAACTTAGTGTCACATTTATAGCCGCATTTTCCAAACCGAACCGCCGGCAGCAAACATTCGAAGGACACCCACGTAACCAACAGACAGACAACCTCAAGGCACACAAACACATACAAACACATACACACAGACATATGTACATAAGCAGCAACAGTTCGCTATACACTCCAACTCAATCCTTCCCTTTACAACACCCCCTATGAATGTGGAAGGTGCAAAACGTTCTGCCAACAAATTGCTTTAAAATGCACTACATAATGTCTAATTGATTGACCGGTTGAGCGTGCAAATAGTCGCGTTTCTGACAATATATCAATCAAAACTTAATCAGCGATCAACAAATTAAGTGATATGCCATTTAAATACGTATGTATATAATCGTTTACAACATTGACTTTCTGTACGAATACATCAATGCATAATTAATGCAATTTAAAGCTTTAATGCAACAGCAAACCTTAGATTATATGACTGAAGTAACGGTAGTCTAAGTTGAACAAAATTTAGCTAAATATTTTACTGGTCTTGACTTTTAATTAATTGAATTATGATTGAACTTTGTTTCTGATTTTGATTAATTTTTTGCTGGTTCCGTCAAGAAATTAAAAAACTCTTCCAACAGCCATATAGTTAATTTTCTCAAAAGTGCAAACTTTAAAACTTAAACTAAAACTTCCATGCTAAATTAATGTAATAATAGTAAGCTTAACAGCATTACCCATTAAAGGTTTTCTGTTTCGAAAACGTTCTCACTTATCGGTTTAAGTTGCGTTACATTTGAAGACAACAATAACAATTTCAAGGAAACACTTAAAAGAAAGCTTCGGTAAATTGCTTGATAACCACCGTTTCTTGGGCAATTTGAATCAAATATCAAATGACTGAGTGTTTCAGAGTATTTTAGATACGTCGCTGGGCCGCTGGGCACCTGTTGTCCATAGGGCTTCAACCCAGTTCTTATCAAAGCATGAAACGTTGCCCTTTTGTACAAACGGCGATACAGAATAGCTACCGGACAGGTATTTCCTATGAGTATACGTATAAGTTTGTATATACATAAAGGTATTTAGATTTATTGTTTCCAATGTTTATCGATAATGGGCCCAACAGATGTACAATTGAAATCAATTTCCCAGCTAGCTTTTGGTTAATGCGACAATATGTGGCACAGATAAGCAAAGTGCGTCGAATGTTTAACGGTGTTAACAACCAACGACAACAACAAATATGCAAATATAAATAAACAATTGACTTACATTTGAGACACGATGCGCACAGTTAAATTTAAACAACTATTGGCAAACAATTTCGATTTCAAATAAGTCGCGCCAAAATCGTTGCATACCGCACAGCGCAACGAGCGGCGGCACAGAAAGAACAACAATAACAAAAAAAAAACACTAGAAAAAAAAGAAGGTGAATGATATCAGTCCGAAAGCGCTGCTTTAGCTGTGTTCTGTGTTTGAGTCGCTTCCTTAGTGCTAGAAACGAACTAACGGCAACGCAGTCTCGCGACCAACTGAGGCGCCCAAAGCGCCAGCAGCAGCATTTAAGAACCAGCTGAAACAGTTGTTGCCCCTACGAAGTGCGTCTGCCTGTGTATGTGTATTTGTGTGTGTGTGTGTGTGTGTGTGTGTGTTGTGTGTGTGGTGGAGCTACAGAATGGTGGCGAAGGCGTCAAAGGCGGGTGGTTGATGCCTGATGGGCGAACGGGGCCAAACACAAGGCAGCGGCATTTTGTAACGGTTTCACCAACTGCTGTTTGCAGTAAATAGCCTCAAAAGCTGAGTACGTTTAAAGCTTAAAGCTATTGCCATCCTTTTATTTCGCATTTGGCAATGCTGTCTCGCGTGACACAGAGAGAGCCGGAGAGAGAGAGAGCTTTTACTAATGACAGCGCCACTGACAGTTACTCTTGCTGTTTTTTGTTTACGTAGGCGAGTGAATAGCATAAGGCGTTGTGGGGGATGAACGCTGTCATGGAACCAGAACCTGCAGCAGTTTGAAGGCAGACCGGTAAAGAAAAGTATTTAATTCATTTCAAAATTGGATGCTAAAACAAGAGATACTTTTCAATTGACTTAATTGTACTTGTGCTGAAGAAAAACATAAAAACTCAATGACTTTATCACATTTTCAATTTAACAACAACAAGTAAAATTCCAAGATTGTTAAATTTTTTTAAAATAAACAAATATAAGGTGAATTATTCTTACTAAGCGGTATGACCTTGTATTTGAAATCGTTCTGCTTAAAATTAACAGATTTTCATTGAAGATCCTAAAATATCAGTACAGTACAGTTATACAACATTATCGGGCCACACGATCTTCTCGATCCAATCCAAAAACGATGCAACGCGTGTGTATAGTCCCGGTGTCTTGGTTGCACAGCCAAAGCCCGAATTAATGATGCCCATTATGGTATACTTGCTGTTCACAATATCTGTTTCCAGGATCAGCGGCCCACCCGAATCGCCATTGCAGGCGTCCTTCTTGAAATGGATTGTATCTCCCGCACACATCAACGAATCGATAACACCATCCTTTAGATTTCGCACGCTCATCGGCTGCTCGGCATATAACACGTTGCACTGCGGCAATGGAACAACGGTCAACGGTGCACGCAGCAATATTTTTGAAGTGCGTCGTGCTGTTAAACGACAGAATAAGGATAATAACAAGAAACAAACCAAAAAGACATTTGCAATGGAAACTTACTTGTCTGATTCATAGTGCCCCAGCCGGCAACAAAAAGTTGTGCTTGCAATGGCGGATCAAGGAGATCAAGGGACAAACAAGCCGGATAAACCCAAAAGTTCAATTCGGCCTCTTTTACCAGTTCAAGTATAGCAACGTCATTGTACTTGCTGCTTCTCACATAATCCGGATGTATCATAACATTTTGCTGCAACAAAAGATAATAATATGTGATACGAATATATCTCATATCGCTTGTCACTCACCGATACGGCAATATCCTGATGATGTGTAGGCTCAGCGATATTCACCGATCCAAGGCGAACATGAACGGGCATATCGGAGATAAAACAATGGGCAGCCGTCAGGACATGACGACTTGAGATCAGCGAACCAGCGCAACGGTAATCAAAATTACCAAAATTACTGAACGCTATTGCCGCCATATGCGGATAGAAGCCGGGCTCGACCGGAATACCATCGAGTATGTGGACCGTTAATAGCTCCTCCTTCTTGCGGCTCTCAATAAAACGGCAGGCTGCAACAAATCATAACTTAATAAAGAAGTCGATTAAAGTTATCTCTCATTAAAAACATACCTCGCACCGCTGGTCGCTCTTGTGTGGGAACATCAACTCGAGTGGTTGGCGTCGGTTGAAAAGTTCTCGCCGTTGTCGTCTCCGGCCTATAAATATACAAATTTGAGTTGAGTAAGAATCAGCTTGACAAGAACTGTGTGTGAGAGATATGTTTGGTAGAGCTAAGGCTAATTGATGTTTATGTTTTTGGCCAAATTAACAAACCCAAATGCTGCCGCATCGCCATTGCCCAGTTCATTCGTTGCGATCTCATCGATTGTGCTCTCTCGAAATCGAAACGGTGCCCAGGGATCCAAATCGATATTGGCTGTTGCTATTGGCCTTTCGCTGGTCAAATCAATTTGGTTCGCCTGCTGTGCTGGTACAATTTGCATGCCCTGCTGACGCAATCGATCATTGACCTGCTGGATAAGGTCCTTAGGTTGTTGTTGTTGTGGTCTTCTTGTTGTTGTGACGGTAGTTGGTCGACGTTCAAATGCCGGTCTTGGTCTTGGCATTAACGTTTGCGGTCTGTTTATAAACTTTGGTTCCCTCGGGTTCGAAGCAGGCGCCTGACCACACGGACCAACGCTCTGAAACTGTTCCCTTCCACCCTGTTGAGTTGGTTGTTGTGCATTTTCTGGCCATGCTCTTGGCCGCTTTTGCAAGGCTTCGTGGGTCACCATCGGCACATTTGGCTTAAGCACCGGCTGAGGTTTACGTTGTTGAGGTTGTGGCTTTTGTTTATTGCTAAGCATCTGCTGAAAATCAAAATATGTCGATTCCCCATCCAGATTTGAGTTTGCAGCTCTCTTCCCGCTTTCCGTGCTGCTGCTGCTGGTTCTACTAGCTTCAGTTGTGGTTGTTGTTTTTAGTGTTGTTCTTGCTGTAGTTCTTTGAACCTGGCTTGGGCTGCATATGTAAATCAGATGAGAAATTTAGACGCCAGTTTCTTTTCACTAGCTGACAAGTTGAAACATGCAACAACAATTGGCACATAGCTAGGGGTAGGGGACAACAACAACAAGAACACAAGCAACAATAGGCATTCACTTACTTCTAAACTAAACACCATAAGTTCTTACCCCTTGTCATCGTCGCAGCACTCGGCCACTGGACAGCAGACGATCTCCTCGCGTGGACCAAGGCCACAGCTGGGCACATCGCTAATGGTCAATCGGCCCGTTTGAATGTACTTGTCGATTATCGGTTCACATTTGGACGAAGATCGGCACACGCCCGGCAAACTTCCCTTAATCATGCAGGTGTCGCCTTCTAAAAGCAGAAAAAAAAAAACAATGATATATATTTGCTGGAACAGTCCAGAAACAATGCGGGAAAATGCATACCTTCAGCTGCCTCTAAATGTGGCATTTGGCACAACATAAGTAAACAAAACAGAAAGCAGCCGGAGCAAAGATTGGCCAAAGATGCCAGAACCAACTCCATGATTACCATCAACACGTAATCAGTTCTGAAAATAAAAATTAATATATTTTATTTCATATACATGTTTCATCAAAGAAAAAACATTTATTCAAATCATATTAACTCAAAAATATGTTACATACATACATAAACGTTAATAATAATAATAAAATTTAAAATTTTACAACCAAAAAACGTTATCAACCCAGAAAAATACTCAGTATTTACAATGTGTAAAGAGATGTTCAGCATTTATTACATTAAAATAAGTGGGTTAATTACTAATGAATTGTTGTTTTTATTAAACTGATTGCGGGAAAACAAAAGCCAACTAGAACTGTTTTTATTTTTTTTGAGGTCTCAGTTGAAGTGGCTCTGGAGGTATCTCATTTTTGTTTCTTATTTGCATGTTACTCAAAATATATATTTAGCTTTTGTTGTATGTCATTTAGAGCGCAGCTTTGCTGATAATAATGAACCTGCCATTGACCTATATATAAACAATACTCTCACGTACGTAAATCCCATTGGCTTAAGGGGAAATTTCATTTACACCCAACATAAAAAAAACCACTTTCTACGCAACGTTTGATGAGTAAATATTATTTTATAAAATCGTTAAAAATCGGCAAGAGAGCTACTTATATTTTTGATTTATTGATTAATCTTTCGAACCTATTTCTACATTTATCTGATCAACTTAAGATCACTTTCGATTCTAACTACTCCTCAAGCAATTTGCTTTTCGGCTAAATTTTTTCAACTTATTTTGTAATACATTTTTGAAATCTTGTGAAAAATGTCTTATCTGACATTCCATTGCTTGAAAGCTATACTTGTACCGAAATTCTTAGCAATTAAGAAATTATCTTTTGTTTCCGTATCGCTTCTTAGTTGAGAATTCAACTGTATTCACCGTTATCATTTATGTTCTGGGCGTTGAATCACAACAGATTGAGAAAGTACCGACAAAAATGGTGATAAAAATGTTTTGAAAAAGATTTCGAAATTTTTGAGATAAAAAGTCGATCAGACGCAGTCTAATAAAGTAAGATATAAATTTTATCTATTTAACCAAATTAACGGAACATTTGCAAGTTAGCACAAATTCAAAACTAAAAGTTTTAAAAAAAAAACATCTGAGATTAAAAACTTTTGGTTCATAACATGCAAATTGTATAATTTATATATTGGATAATGTTGTGAGTTAATTTTTGATTAAATTTTGTATACATTTTTAGACTGCACAGTAAGTATTTGAGTTATGACGTCACAAACAGCACAGGCTGTGGCACTTGTGGTTAATCTTGTGAGTCGTGACTTTATGCAGCTCATTATTCGATTATTGCATCCATAATGGAATTCTTGAATAGGAAAATTTTTTTTTTTAAGTTAAAATACTATATAGTATAATAATACAGATTGTGCAATTTAATTGTTCTATATTTATAATTAACTATATATTTTGTAGTATAATTATTGTTGTTGGTTTTTATCAAACAGACCTTTGGCAATCGCGAGTTTTAATTTTTTTTTTTTTTTTTTATTACTATTATTGTTTTGATAACGCAAACAACAACAAACAAATAAGCGGATTTCCTTTAATTGTTTGTGTTTTGATGCCGTTATTCCACAAGTTGTATTCAAAATAGCACATTAAAAAAAAAAACAAAGAACAAAAGCACACACACACACACAGAAATTCAAATATTGTATATAAGGCAAAAAAAATATATATACATTGATTAAAAACCGGTGCCTTGGGCGCTTATCGGCTCTCTCTTTGAAATCAAAAAAACACTGGAGGCTGGGGTCTACCTCTCAGCAACGCGTCGCTTTGCCAACTGAAGCTGCGATTAGAACCCAAAACGGTGCCCAAGCCAGAACCAGAGCTCCAGCCAGACACAGAACTGAGGCCGTGGCCAAGCAGCCACATACGTTATTATTGTGCTTGTGGTTGTTGATTGCGCTCAGCGGTGAACCGGTTTTAAACATTTTTTTTTTAGCATTTCACAGAATCAAAATACGCAAGTGAGCGCAACTTTACAGCTTGTTCAATACTACACAAGTATGAACGCGAGTCACACAAGTTCACAAGTTAATAAGTAAACAGCACAAAGAGCTGAATAAAAAAAGCAAAGCAAAACCGGCAGTAGCAACAAAAACACTGTGATTCAAGGGAAATACACAATAACAGTCAAAGTCAGTGTCACTGTCAGAGAGCGCTACTGAATAGGATTGAATTGAAGTTTTGAACCGCAAACCGTTTAGTGGGTTTGTCCAAAGTCAATATTTTACTTATTTTGTTTTATGCTTACCACTATAATTTGTAAACATATCATTATTTTGTTGTTGTTTTTTTTTTATACACTTATCAAAATGCATTGCAAAATACCCATTGATGTACATTGTTTATGTGCTGCTTGGTAAATTTAATATAAATTATTTAAAAAAAAAGGTCTTAAGAAAAAAAGGTTTATTCAAAGTACTGCAAGTATATGTATACATGTAAGTACTGCCTTTTCGCAGTGTTTGTAATTAGTTTTGGGGCTGTGTTTGGATTTTTACACATTGAATAAAAAACCCGTTTATAGTTTCTTGTTCAAATATCGCAATATGCTTTGAGTTTACAAGCTTTTTTAAAGCTTACAGATAATATGCATACTCAGCGACTTTGTTTTTGTTTTTTTAATAAAGAACATACATCTAGTATACTTATATAATACTAAGTTAATTAATCACATTTGGAAAGCAGCCAAAGCCACATACTATCAATATATACCAATACTATGTTATTACTACAACGCAGTGGAAAAACAAACAAAAAAAAAGATAATAATAATCATCAACTGCTGCATAGTTAATGTTCATGCTGCTTTTGCTCCACAAAATCGATGAACTGTGCATCCAGCACACTGGTAAAGTACATGGCCTGTGCATCACAATTGTCGCCGGTGGGCGTGGCAACGGCCAGCACACAACGAGAGCCACTGGGACGCCGCAAATGCAGAACGCTGCCAACAACCGCCGGACACGGCGCACACGTGCTCGCATTGTTGGCGCCAAGTGTATCCAAGTGTATGGGACCCACACAAAGATGCGATGCCGGCAAGTTTTGTACACCAGCCACATTATCAATATCACGGCAGGCATCAAAGGGCAGCAGACGCATGGGCATCTCATAGAAAGGACAATCGCTGGCTGCAAGAAAAAATAAAAATGAGCTTAATACCTTTTGTTCTGGAAAGTATAATCGCTTGCTTGGCGCATTTAAGTGGAACTTATACACAAAATAAACCAGAGAGAACATTAAGCTATTTAAGTGTTGAAAAGTGATTGGAAAAACAAAATAATTACAGACTGCATTAAGTAAAACAGAGAGAGAAGAGTCAAGATTAAAGTAGTAAAAGCTTACCATTGCCTTTGGCCCAAGCACTGGCCAAGAGTTGTCCACTTGTCTGCAGGCGTGACAGCTCAAAATGTGTGCACATGGGAGCGAGCGTGAGTTTTGGACTCAAATCCAATCGCTGATCCAAGCGTAACAGTTCCAAATCTTGACGCAGCACATCTACATGCTAGAGAGTGAGAAGGAAATATCAAGCTATAGACAAAGCAAAAAAAGGAGAATGAAAAGCACTTACTACAATATGAACTAGATAATCCTCATCGCCGTCAACATCACGCATATCGGGAACACCAAAAACTGCATGACTTGGCCGCCCGCAGCCGGCAACGGTGAGGAGCAGCTGTGGTGTGAGCGCCAAGGCCGTGCAACGATGCACGTGTCCATCGAAGGCAGCATTTGGATATGCCAGCGCTGCCAGATGTGTATAGTGTGGCAAGAGCAGTGCTGCACGCTTCACTGCTTCCTCATCGCCCTGATCCTGAGCTAAACTCGGCTCGACAGCATCTGGTCGGGACGCCGGTGTTGAGCGGCTGGGCTGTGAGCCGGCGCGCGTACCGGTGCCAACCTGACCACGCGGCGTCAACGGCAAGTTGATGGGGCAGCAAATGATCTCCTCAATGGTGCCATCGCGGCACGTTTGCACATCATCGTCGCGCAGTCGACCCTGCTTTAGCAATGGCTCCAGACTTGGACACTGCGAGATGCCCAAACAGTTTCCCTCGTATAGTGGTGTTTGGCATGGGGCGCCATTTCTTTTATTTGTCTCCGGAAACACAATGCTATCCCGACTAAATGGCACACTTGTTGCAATTGAACGTTGCACATACTCTCGACTTGTCTTGAATATGCTCAACCATTGTGGGCTCTCCGTTGTTGTTGTTGTGGTTGTTGTGGTTGTTGTTGCTGGGGCTATTTTAATGTTGCCGCTGCCTTTGGATGAGAAACGTAGCGCTGTGCTGCCCTCCTCATAGAGGGGACAACACACTTTCTCTCCCGTTATCGAATATCCGCAATTCATCACAGATTCCACGGAGAGTCGGCCGCTATCGATAAACTGACCAATTGTTGAACATTGCTCAGCTGGCTGGCAACTGCTGCGATAATCTCGCGTTGGACAGGGATCACCCACTGCAAAAAGCCCAAAGTCATAACGTTTAAATAGTGAGCGAAAGCGAGAGCGAGAGAGTAGGACAGTACCTTCCAGGCTGTAGTAGGCGCGGGTGTTGCTTAGATAGAAACCAAGCAGCGCTGATATCACACCAAAGACTCGTTGTGTCATCGTCGTTCCGACAATCGAACTGGACAGGCGCGTTGCTCGCGCTCAACTAACGCTTAAATTTACTTAGCTCTCTGTCTCTTTCGACTGGCCAAGCAAGCAACAAACGCTGCAAACGAAGGCAGAGACAGAGACAGCAGCAGCAACGCGACGTCAGCATCAAAGCAGCAGCAGCAGCGCGGCCTGAGGAAGTGTCTCAGTTATATCCGAGTAAGATAAAGCTAGACGTTTAAAAATATAGCTTATTAATAGTAATAAACAAATCAGTGATTCAAGTTGTGGGTGCATTATGGTTGATTAGGCTATTTGGTTTATCCAACTGCTAAATCAAAGAAAGCATGATTCATGGCGTGGGAGTTTCAATTATTTCACACATTTTGCATTTGCATATCATTATGAATGACGTTCTATAACTTTAGCTATCCATAATGCTATTGCGAAATCGAATGTGATGAGTGATAATAAGCGAAACTAATTTGCCAAGCACGTTTCATACATTAGTTTGTGTGAACAGAAGTTTCCAATCGATCCGATGCAAATCTCAAACTTCTCCCATTCCTTTCCCCCAAAATCAATCAATAGGAAAATAAGATAAGAAAATATGAGAATAGGCCCTTAGTATCGCTAAAATACAATTCATGTCAAGCAATCAATATTCTACACGATCCCAGAAACTGCCATCGATATTACCAAACTGTGTACTGTCTGATCTTTATGTAGATGGAAAAGATCGCTATAAGTTTATTTTTCCACTTGCGTTGTAAGCTTAAGTAATTTTGATTGAGACATAATGATTTGAAATGTAATACCGGAAATTTGTATGCATTTTCACAATTGGTTTTGTATTAGACTTTCTCGGGAGGGAAATTGAGTGCCGTAATCACGTTTGATGGGATTGGGATTCGGATCGCGGCTTTCGGTGTCTGGAAAGCGATAAGGATCCGGCAGCAATCCATTCGGTCCAACGGGACGTCCAACGGGAGGTATCGGATCAGGCAAACGGATTGGCTTTCTCAGCGACGGACGGTGAATGTTCGCAATGATTGGGTCGCAAAGTTCATGGCGAATACGTTCCGCAATCACAAAAACAGTTGGCATTATCTGTGAGATTTTACCAGAGGTAAGAGATACCAGGGATTCAGGCTCTAGACTAAGATGGGACTCATCCTTGCTCTGATCATCCAGTAGACTGACAGTCAATATACCATCGGCTATTTTGCCCGACAGCACATAGATCTGCTTATCAGAAACGTACCTAACCGAGTACCGATCCTTTTCATTGTTCCAATTATCTGGCAGCAGATCGGTCACGATCTCATAAAACGACCCGTGACGCCTAGCTCCCTCTTCACTAGAACATAAACAGCAATGTTTTGCGAGCATAAAGTGGGCAAGAACCATCAGGACATCCGCCTTCTTAGTGATCGAATTCTTTACGTTATCGTATATCGCATCCCAGCCGCTGAAGAACTCATCATAATTGAACAGATTCATATTGATCACAATTTTTTAAATAAACACAGAAAACACAAATACAGCACACAGACTACAAATAAAATGAAAAATATTTAACAAAGCCTGGATATGTTTTCGAAATATATATGCTGTCAATTGAATTTAATATGTTTAAAGTGTTGGAAAGTCAACAAAACAGTGCTCACAAATGTATGACAATCGTCAAGTAAACCAAACAAACTTAATAGAAAATGACATTTCATTTTTATAATTTGATATGGAAACATATTCTTTCACCATTTCTTTGGTAAAATCATTGGCGAGGTCATTAACGATGCTCGTATAATACAGTTTTCATTCACAATACACTCATCTGTTGTGGGCGTGGCAATGCAATCGCTTAGTTCCATATGCAGCACATTGCTACTGGCCTTCAAGCATTTTCGGCAACCTTCGTTATCGCTGGTCCGAAAATAATCCCGAATGGGTGCCACGCACAAATGCAATCGTTGTTGTAATGTTAAACCATGATCGGGACAGCAGAGAAGCTCTTTGCATATTTTTTCCAGGTCCTTGTAAGCCAATAACGTGGTACAGCTTTCTGCACTTCTGCAAGTGCTTTTGGGAAATCCATATATTTTTGGGCATTGTTCATCCACTGTTTATTAGTATACCTCAAACTAACAATTTTAGGAAGTTAATGAGCTCTAGCGGCGTGAGCTTAATTGAATGGTTTTCTGTAGTCAAGTGCTAGATGTCATCAATTATAATCAATAATTATCGAAAAATTTATTTCTAAAACAAAAGTTTGCGTCTTACCTTACTTTAGATTCGCTGAACTATAAAACTACTTATATTAAAATGTTTATTAAATTATATTTATTATATTACATTTTTATTTTAATTGAAAACATTTTCAATTACTAAGTAAGTCTTATTTTCAATCTAGAAACAGGACGAAAAACCTTTAAAATTTGTTGTTGAATTTTTTGACAATTCATTTAATATAGTGCTAATAACGTACATACTATCCGAAAATCAAATTGGCATCGAATAACATCATTTTATATCATCGTAAACTGAGCTGAACTTAGTATATGCGCAATTTACCATAGAATCTTGATCAGCATCGACTCGCAATCTCATCTAGATGAAATCATGCTTTTGCAGGCATATTGTCTTGGGGTATTTACCCGCGCAGCAAAGCGATTGTGAAAATCACATAGTGCATTCATCAACAAATAGTTGGAACCTCTTCAGGTGAGACACGTGCCACGAGTTGTATATTAGATCATATGATAGACAAAAGTTTTTTGCTAACAACCAAACTAACAAAAGCAAAGAAACGAAAAACAAATCGAAATAATCAACGACCATATTCAATTAAAATCGCCCTGCATTGGAAAAACCCACGCGGTAATTTGACAATGTATAGATACATATGTGTATGTGTGCGTGTGTGTGTGTGTGTGTGTGTGTGTGTGTGTGTGTGTGTGTGTGTGTGTGTGTGTGTGTAAGAGTGTGAACGATAAGCCAGTGCCACTTTCATGCAGACAAAGTATTGATTAAAAAAAAAAACAAAAACAAAAAAACAATTAAACTGATGTGAAAAATATTGAATGAGTTGCTCAAAATTCGTTGTTGTTTTTTGTTTTTTTGTCTCATTTCATGTGGGCTATTTTTTGTTTTTGGTAGTTTGATATTTTTTCTTTTTGGTTTTGGTTTGTTTTTTCATTTAAATTTAAGGCACTATAATACTTGTCTCGCGGGGAGAAGGAATGGTATGGGCTATGGCGTTGGGCGTTGGTAATGTCAATGTCGATCACAGTTCAGTTCCAAGTTGATGAGGCTGTTTTATTTGCTTCAATTAGCTCTCTAGTCTAGTAACCATAGAAGAAAGCCTCGTACGAGAATGTGCGCGTCCTATTGCTGGCCAACAGTATGGCTGCTTGGTTATTGCCAATGCCGCCATCCATGAAAAAGGCGCATGCATCATCCGCCGATGCGTCCGCATAGATCTCAATGGCTGTCAGGGTGATGCTAATGCTGCTGGATGCTGGATAAAGCATCTTCACCTCAATGTCAACGGCTGTGGTAAAGCTATCGTCATCATAGTTGTTCACCAATAGCTTATCACCTAATAAAAATAAATTCAATTATCGAACAGAAAAATATATAGAAAATAGTTGCTTACCCGTTATACGCTCGCCGGCACTAAATACAAAATTGCCCTTCGCATGCTTCACCTTAGTCAAAGCGACCAGGTTAGCTGTCATAAAGCGGGTATCATCGGTCACTGTCTGAATTGGCGTATATTCCAAATCATTAACGCGTTGAAGTCGCTGCGGCGACATCTCCGACAGCGGCAGCATAGGCGCAGCAAGTACGCAAGCGCATAGCACAAACAGCAGTAGACACACTTGCAACATTTGTGTGCGCAAGAGACAATAAAAAAAAACAACAAAAAAAAAACGCACTCAAAAAACAATAATACAATAAAAACCGTGCAAAATGAACCGAAAGTGTGAAGAACAATCAAGACAATTAAAAGGTAAGATGTTAGATCGACTTATTCGTGTTTAGTATGTATGGCTTCCGCGCCGTGTGCAATCTATTTGGCGACTGTTTTGTGCATTCGCTCGAACTGACGATGGCTTTTATACCGCGCGCTTTCTTATCGGCGGTCGGTGTTAGATAAGGCAGCTCGACGACTGAACGATAAGCCGCACCAAAGTCTTATGGTATTGGCCATAGTGCCATTATATTTGCTGTTGATTTTGCTATATTTTTTTTTTGGCCCTTATATTGGCAATATTATTCGCTCAGTGTCTATTAATAGGCATTAATAATGGTAGACATGCCCTAACACCAATTGGATTTAAGCAATTAAAAAAAGTCCACAAATAATCATTCGATCGATCCCCAATAACCCAATTCAAAATTCGAATTTCATTAAATCAGCAACGATACATTGTGATGATCGTTTTCACCTGATCATGAGGACATGTGATAGAGTCGAACTCTTTTTTTTATACATACATATAAGTATATACAGACCACCTGATATTAGAACTTATTTTGTGTACATAATATTTGTTTATGCATACGTACTAGATTTAATTTAAGTAACACTCGAGACGGACTTTTACTTCCGTCTCCGTGTTGGCCACTTTAAATTGTTTGCCCAACTTTGGACGTAAGTAGCTGGCTGACTCTGACGTTTTGATTTTCTTATCGATGGCAATAACAAAAAATTAAATTAAAAAACTTAATATGTACAAATATAAACAGCAGTTAACTTACGTCGTTTTGTTTATCGTGTTGCACTCGCAAATTCAATGCCCAATTATCATCTAAAAACCGAACATGCCTGCCATAAATTAACGCAATCAGCACCTAAAGCTCTTTATTTTCTTGTCCACCTCCAAGAGTGTATTCTTGGTGAAGAACGTTTGCAATAAATTACCAATTTAGATGTATCATCAATGAATAAATATTTTTTTTTATCAATTTCTCAGCGTTGCTTGCTTTTTTGTCTTTTTATTGGGTGAAATATTATTTCGAGAACATTTTAACGATCATTTCATGCTTCCATTTAAATCTATGTTTGTTTAGTCTTTATAGGCATCGAAAATTATACAAAAACTAGCCCAAATTTAAACTTACAGTTTAGTGTCATCCTCATCTATATAGTTACATAGGTCGTAAACTAAAACTCAAGTGTTTTCCCCCTATTTCACATTGAATAATTCCCCTAGCAACATTTCACAATTAATAATAATCTTTTTTTTAATGTGAGTCAACAATAACAACAGGCATTAAATCAAAAAAAAAAGTCTTTTTTATATGTACAAAATTATAGTAATTTAATCAAAGTCAACAAAATATTAATGAAAGGGATAAATGTGTATATTTATAAGTTATTTTTTGTTTTCTGAGAATTCAGCTGTGGTCTTAACCCATAAAAAATTGTTATCGTTGGCTCTTGATATTTATTATTATTATTATATAAATAAATTGTCAAGTATATTAAAAGCTGTGATTTGCTTGAAGTTTGTTTATGGCGCGTGTTGTTTGGATTTCGTTTTGCAATCTTAACCTTGATATAATTGCGCACAAAAAACGCCAAAGACAATCTAATGGGCATATTGCGCAAATTGAAATGAAAGAAAAGCGACATTTTAACTGGACTCAATAATGTCATTTGATATTTTTTTTGTGTCGTTCAGATATACATATGTTTAATTGCACTATATAGCCCAATAATTGGATTGAAAACCGACGAAAGCGTCAAATTAGGCTACATAAAATGCGTTATCAGCATCAATAGCAATAATTGCGTCAGCACGACAAATCAATCAAAATTTATTTTTAACAATAAAAAATATTATGATAAGAATTTCACTCTAGCAAAGTACAGAAGAGTATCACATTGTCGATTACTTTTGATTAGCTGGTTATCATTTGCTACTTGCGCCAAAAATTAAAGTATTTCAGCTTTGTTTTCAAACGTTTTTCTTAAACCGAGGACTAAAACATCAATCCTAGTAAACACCAAATACCCTTGAATCTTTCTGGAAAATAAACAAAAAATAATAATTATGGCAGCAATGCTATAATCAAATTAGAACAGTTGCCAATCGAGGCCGTC
This sequence comes from Scaptomyza graminum, assembly GCA_018901835.1. Lineage (NCBI taxonomy): Eukaryota > Metazoa > Arthropoda > Insecta > Diptera > Drosophilidae > Scaptomyza > Scaptomyza graminum. The sequence goes on along the minus strand of JAEIFL010000001.1, from coordinate 11,280,178 downwards.
ACTTTTGTCTGGATCGTTTAATAACTTATCGATAACATTTACAAGTGTGTCAGTTCACAACTGCTGAAATCCCTCAAAAGTTAAAGAGAAACAGTTTCCTTGATCTTGGCACCACAAACCGACAACTTTGAGCAAGATAGAGAAAGAGAGAGCGAGCGAAGAAGTGAGAGCCGCGTGAGCTATTTTCGAAAAAGTTCCATTGTTTTTCGCATTGATAATGGTACGACGATTGCGCGAATCGAATTCGGAATATCCCCACTTCGTCAGAAGGGGCGCCAAGCGATCAGCGTCATTGTGCGAAAAGCTTAACGGTTATTTACGAGGGCGTCGACCTTATTCGAGTGCGAACCGCGTGAGCGCGCTCAATTTATGTATCTGCCAATGGATTTGTCTACTACAGCAAATTTACGAATGCCAATTTTAAAATCTAGACACACACACACACACACAAAGACAAACACTTCGTTGACTGCGCATACAATTTATGGATAGTGTATTTTATACCATTTGGAATTTGTTTTAATTTTTGTGAGTGTACAATAAATGCGAGAAACAAATGTATGGGACTGAGTGTCCTTGAAGTTAATCGGAGCCATAGTACTGTGCCTGATAGGCAAAGTTTTCGGTCATCTTCGCCTCCAGCACAATGGAAATGAAACGCTGGCTAATGCCGCCGGCAACAACATAGGCATTGCCCTCACTGCTGTCCTGTGTGCAGATCACCTCCACAAATGTGACAATGGAGCCGGCACCGGATTCGGGATACGTTATTTGCAAGCTAACATCCTTGCGTGCCGGATAGCTGTAAACATCGGCGCCCTGAGCCACCAATCTGTCGCCTGAAAGTAGACAGCACATTAGTTATCTCAAAGTTGTTGCATAGTTTTAGGAACTATCATCGGCTCAGCACTTACCCGAGATACGAGCACCGAGAGTATATCGCACTGATTCTCCGCCCACACGACCCGTTGGCTGCTGCTTCTGCAAACGCTGCAACTTAAGACCCGGATGCTGAGCAGCAAAATCACGAACATTCTGTACCACAACAATATCGCGATGAACATCGTTGGTGTTAGTACGGGCAACGCCCGCCAAACCATCGGCAACCAGGCAACCAAAGATGCCAACCAACAGACACAAGCTCAATTTGCACATAATGTTTGATTGATTTGACGAAAGAAAAAAAAATAGAATTTGTAATTGATTGTTTATTCCAACTGCTGCGAATGTTTATCGCTGAATGAGCTCTACCATGTCGAACTCTTTATTATTTATAGTTGCGCCAACTAAATGAAAGCCTTTGATTTGCTTGACTTTTGCTATTCCCCGCCCCGCTTATACGTCTCGGCTTGGTTCCGGTTGTTATTTTTTTCTTTTTTGTTGCTGAAACTACCACGGCTCTTATCACGCCAATTGACAATTTCCAGCCAACAATGTTTAATCCAACAACACTGCATATGACTTTTTTATAGGTCCCACTTTTGCTAAATGCTCTTTCATTTAGTTTGGAATCTTCTAAGATTCATAAAAAACTACAAAACAAATAAAATGAAGAGTTTCTTAAAAAATACCATAAAAAAGACGGTAAACTTGAAGAAAATCATGTAATACAGTTTGATTTGCATATAGCGAAACCCAAGCGGACAAATAAAATACTTTGACATCAAAAAACGAACTTCCATATAACGAATGCGTTTCAAGAACCCTGCAATTCGACGCTATAAAAAACTGTTTGGCTGTATAGAACAATAATAATATAATACATAATATATAAAAACCTTCGTCGTACAATAATTCGATATATATTCACATTCACTTCATCTTATAACCTAAACTGACCAAAATAATGGTGGAACTATTTTCTATTGCTTCTCTTGTGGAGAATTCAGATCTTTAACTAACCTGTACTTAGCTAGCCTCAGCATTATTTATTATCACCCAAACTCTCCGATGACCTTCCGCAACAAACACGAGATCGAATGTGCCGAATATCAATGCTGTAGGCAAACTGCATGACCATATCGAGTGACCCTTTTGCCACCTGTAGTATTTACCGAAGCAATGCTGATAAGGCTGTTTCCCGGCCCAGCCCACAACAGTCAATTAAATTGACTAATTTGGTGATATAGCGTCCCGCTCCGCACCCGCACCGATCTAATTATGAAGCCAATACATCATAATGTCTGTACTTTTGTGTATTTTATAGGTGGCTGGCTGATAAATGATAAATGACCTGAGAATCGAATAGGCAACATAAACGGCACCTGGCAATTTGACAGACAGTAGCTGAGTAGATTTCTAATTAGTGTTATAATTGGCGCAACATCGATATCTTCTCTGAACGATTCCTTACAGCTGACAGGGGAACCATACCAAAATATATAAACATTTATGTTTACCAGTTAAATTTTTGTAATGAATTTCGCAGAAGCCTATCGAGAGGCGGCAGCGCAACCCTTGAGGAATTCCCTAGAAATTGTACAAATTCAATTGCCAATTAAAATGTTAAGTATATCCCGATTGGGCAACGGGCAAAGATAACACCTGTTATTCATTATCAACATTTTTCTTTTTAAGTAAACAAAGAATCTTTTAAAATACCAAATTTTAAACAAGATCTCATATGTATATGTATTGCCATATATTTTAGATGAAATTGCATAGATTCTGCTGCAGCATGATTTTTGTTGATGCCATTCTTTCTTTCGAACCAAACCCGAAATGATCCAATTTTGTCTTAGTAAAAGGCTTGCATGAATTTTACATATTATTTAAATAAACATATATGTATCATATGATATAATAATAATATATGCAACATTTTGTGTTTAGAAAACTTGTTTTATTACTATTCGTTTTTCAGACTTATAACTCTAGAGTTACATTTGAATGTAAATATTAATATATAGTATAATAGTCTATAAATAGAATTTAGATATATACACATATACATATATATATATATATACTGTGTATATGCATGTATAATAATAATAAAAAATTACATTTATAATCAAAAATTAATGAATATTAAAATTGGCAAAAAAATAATATAAAGATATCAAGTTTAGCTTTCTTGTTGCATCTGGAATGTGGCAGAAACAAAACTTAATTGGTTAATCATAATAAATACATATGTATATGTAGATCGATCGATTGATAGTTAGTTTGTTTGTTATATGTATGTTGTTACAGACGAGTTATATAAGCAGTATGCATAATACTTAACAAAATGTCCTGGCAAGCCAACAAACATATACATACACATATACATATACATATATATAAATGCATATATACTGTATATATTGCGAACGATCTGGCGACAATTGCATTATAATGTATATAATATTCTACTATATATTGCACTCTCACTCTCACTGTCTCTCTCTCTCTTACTCGCACACACAATAAAAACAGTTTGCCTTCACCTTTCGCTATCGCCATCTTGCTCACAAGCATGCCTATCGCGCTGTCTCACTCTCACCTTCCAACACACACACACACAGCTGTTGTGGGCCCGTTGTGGACAATCGGTTTTAGCTAATTGATACAGACATATATAGTATATGATCCATCACCTGGATCTATATGTTTATACTATTACATACTTAATCAATAATTACAATAATATCTGGAATCAGATTTTTACATCTGGCAGTCATAATAATTTTGCAGTTATGTATATATATTTTTTTGTTTGTTAACAATTTTGTTGGTTTTGCTTTCCAATTTGTGGGCTGCATTTATCACAGCTCGAAATAATGCATAATAACATTAAATAAACGAAACTTAATTAAATGCATTCTCATCTTGATATAAATAGTATATCTTTAATAATATATAGCTGTTGTGTGTGTGTGATGGTGTTGTTGTTGTTTATATAATTGTTGTTGTTGTTGTTGCTTGGGGTTTTGGCTTATATCATATGGAATCACAAATAGGTTTAATGCTTACTAAACCGAAACTCAATTTCTTAATTTTTCTTTTTTTTTTTTGATTAAAATTTGTCTGTTACGTCGGTCTGTCCACAACAATTCCATTTGTTTAACATTTTTGCTAAATTCCATTTTGTCTAAAAAAAAAACAAGGGCCACGCCCTCGCTAACCCATACGCCGCCCCCTTGCTTGCACGTCCGTTTGAAACCCTTTTTTTGTTGTTGTTTTAAGATATTAACGACACTTAACCCTACCATCGCGGACGCAGCTCCTTGAAGAGCCACTTCTGATAGCCGTCGTTGACATCGCATTGACCCAGCGATAGGGTTTGGCTCGTCGGATGCAGTGCCATACACTTTTTGTGGACACGATGCAATAGATGTTTGGTGTGCTCGTTGTAGCTCCAAGGACCATCGACGGTGCCCAGACGGCAGACAGCCAGCTTGATGCCCTGACGGTCGGCCTCCACGCAACGCTCACCGACGCCCAGTTGACCGCCAGCATTTAGACGCACCAATTGATTATTGCCACCGCCATGGCAATAGGAGAGACCCATTATGGCCGGCGGCTGATGGCCCATTGAGTCCAGACAGCCTTCGGAGGCGACCGAGCGCAGTTCGCCCCAATGCAGATTGGCCGGCAGTGCGGGGAACTTGTCAACGACATCGTAGGCAATGTTGTCCATAAACCATTGGAAGGATTTACAATTGAGACGCTTCTTAAGCGCCAGCTGCTCGCTTATGTCACCCATGTCCAGAAAGCGAGCCAACGGCTCACGCGTATAGAAGAACTCCTTGTGCGTGTCGTCGAACCAGGTCTCGATCACACGCTTATAGTTGATGGTTATCAGTGGGCCCTTCTTTTTGCTGGCCAGCTTGCCGAAATTGTAGGGCATGAAGCCGCGATAGACGTGACCGACACGGGAGCAGGGCACCCATTCGATGCTGCCGCCGCATTGCCAGATCTTGAAGCTCAGCTCAAAGTTCTCGCCGCCCCACACAAGCAGGCCGGGATCGTAGGCGCCCAGCTCGAGGAAGTATTCGCGATTAATGGCAAAGAGGCCGCCCGCATGTGTTGGACTGCGATACGGCTCGGAGTTGTGGGCACGACGACGCTGCTCCCGACGCGGCACCTCGTTCTCCTTGTACAGCATGCCCCACTCGAAGATGCCACGAAAATGATTATCGCTGCCATAGACGGGGCGATACTCGAAGCTCTTGTGATCGATGCCATCGATAATGGGCACCGTCATTACGGTGCGATCTCGATAAATGGGGGCCAGCAACGGTGGCAGCCAATTGAGATTCACCTCGCAATGTGCATCCAAAAAGACAATCACTTCACCTGTAAACAAATCACCAATAAACCAAAGCCCACAACGATATAGTCTGTTGTCCACACACCTGAGGCCTCCATGGCGCCGCGGGAACGCGTACGTATGAGTCCCTCGCGTTCCTTGTTGCGTATGATCTTGACAAGTCCATCGAATTGCACAACATACTCATCCAGTTTGGTGCGCAGATTCTCCTTGTCCGAGAAATCATCAACAAGTATAATCTCATGCAGCATGTGCTTGGGCGAACGATCAATGACCGAGTGCACGGTGCGCATCAGCACCGAGAAGCCCTCGTTGTGAAAGACAATGATCACACTGGTCCCCGGCAAATCGTAGGGGTAGTCCCAGTGTTTGCACTCCTCGAGCCGCGTATCGCGCACCGACCGATGCATCGATATTTTATCGGAGCAGGCAATATTCATGCCGTACTCCATTTCGGTGGCATCTGCCACATTCTTCTGTTCCGGCGGCAGCGTATACCCCTCACCATTTTCGCCGGGACCAGTACGTGGCTTCAGATCTCTGGGCTCAAAATTGCCCAAACCTGCGAATTAGCAAACAAATTCGTTTGGTCAAATGGGGATAATCAACATTTACACAGCTGACAGCTGTTTTGCACAATTATGTTTAACGTTAGCAAACAGATCGGTCGATCGATCAGTTTATATAGCGATAGACTATGCACATATTGATTCAAATGACGTATTTACACAACCATGCAACATATATACATATATGTGTGGCTGCAACATACCTTCGACTAGTTTGGGCACCTGGCGTGGCCGATTCTCTAGGCGCTGATGACTGAATTTGGGTCCGCCAAAGCGCGTGTGATACGCCTCTTGGACGCGCTTATGATGATCGCTCCAGTTGGCCAACAGATAGAGCAGCGGCAATATAACCAGCAGGCAGAGGGCCAAGCGGCAAATGCGCCCACTGCGTATGTTACTCACACGCATCTCAATGGAATGTTTAGTGCTTTTGTTTGTTGTTTTAATTCAGCTTGAAAAGATTTGAGTATGATTTCAAATAAGTTGACGTTCCGGTGTTGACGTGTCGACGCCGACAACAATATAAGCAAAGGCAGTAAACGCCGCACAATTAGCCAAGGCAAGAAGAATTTTTGATGTTTTTTTTTTGGTGTGTTTGCTCTGGATGCGATATTCGATGTTTATTTCAGAGTGTGTGTGTGAATCTGAAAGTATATGACAATTACTAGTATGTGTGTGTGAGTACAAATGAGAACCAGATGAGTGCCGCCGCTGCGAAAGCGTTGATCAAAAGACACTCGGCGATAATGATAAATCAGCGTAGCGGCTTAACACTTTTTTCATTCGAATACCAGTTGCAAGGCAATTACGGTTTAATGCAAATTAAGTTAATGCTGCTTACACACTAACAACACACAGCAAAGATGCAACGCGCGCGCCGTTTGCAATTGCAATGCAGCAATGCAGAAATAATTGCGATGTAAACGTAAACAAAAAAATGGGCTGTATGTCGAACTGCCACGCGTTTGACGTTTTCTAGCACATCAGGTGGCACTGTTTGCACTTCAACGCCAACTGGCGGCAACGACATGAAGCTAATGCCGGCTGCTATCGATAGTCGACTGCAAAAAATACCAATAATATCGTTTTCGTATATTAACGGAATTTTTTTAGTGGCAAACTATTTAATAATAAGAACTTGCTTTTAGCTCCAGCCCCACGATTTCGTTAATATTCCCCATGTCGATGTTTTTTATCTGAGTCCCAAAAATGCTTTGAATTTGTCGATGTTTTGTTGTAATATATTTAAAGTTTTGTCATTTTGGTTTCACATGTTTACTTATTATAAATTATCAACTAATTACCCACAAGGATAAAATTCAGTTGCAATAAATATGTTTATCGAATTAAACGTAAAATAAATGAATTTTTACAGTTATTTCGAATAATGTATGTACATATATATATTTATGTATGTAAATTATAATAGTTTAATAAATAAAAGTGGCAATCAAGACGAGACAAACGCGCATGATAATTAAGCCATATTGATAATGATGCCGACACGACAGTTAAAAATCTGAATTACATTTTCAATGCTGCATCTTGTTTTTATTGGACATGGTAAAAACGCTGCCAATGCGACGACGATCATAGAATGGCTCCGGCTGGTGCAGCGCTCCAATCGCTGTAACTGCTGCAAAGCCACCATCGCCAGGATTATCGGCCATCGTGTGGCCAACCTTGCGCAGATACTCAATAACCTCGTTATTGACCTCCGTCTCATAGTCGACATGCATGGGTATCAGTTGATGGTGTAGTCGTCCATCGTTGACAGCGTTCGACATGCTCTCATGACGTATCAGATACCTCATAATAACCTTAAAGCAAATCAAAATTTCGATTAATACACACAGTATCGATGCAATTATATTATTTATTTGAGAAATTAAACGGCGTTTGTTGTTAGAATACTTACCGTTGCCACGCTGGTTGTGATCTTGGTTCCGCCAGCAGCACCGATCAACAAGCGCACATCGCCATTGCCGTCGACAATAATCGAGGGATTCATGGAGGACATGGGCCGCTTGTGCGGATAAATGTAATTGGCTGGCGACGATGGTACACCAAAGCTGTTGACAACGCCCGGCGTAGAAAAGTCATCCATTTCGTCATTCAGAATGATGCCCGTTCGCGGCGAGGCCACCTTGCAGCCAAAGCTGTTAAGCAACAATTTTGTTAACTCAATAATTGCCATTGTGCATTGTACTCACTAGGTATTAACGGTACTTGTTATGGATATGGCATCACCATTGCTTGCCAGGACATTCATGTGGGCGGTGCCGTGATCGGGCTCCACCGTAAAATTGCCGCCATAGTAGACATAGTCCTGCGATGTGCGTTCATCATGAATCAGGCCACGCACGCTATTCACCAGCTCCGAGCCAAGTATCTTCGTCAGCTGCTGCTTTATGCGATCCCCATACTCCGGATCGTTCTCATAGTCGCCCAAATGGGTGCGTTGTCCGTATGCATGCTTAAAGCTCTCCATGACACGCTGCCAGTAGATGCCCTGATTATCCGAGTACAATTCACTCATCACGTTCAGTATGAAGGCCAAGATCGGGCCGCTTGTTGGCAATGGAGTCGTATACAATTTGTAGCCGCCTGTCACATTCGCCGTTATATGCCCATCACTCTCCCAGCGCACTCTGTAATTAAGGGCGAGCATTGTACTATGTTGCCTGTGAGGTTCTCTGGAAATACTCACGAATAATTCTTAAGATCCTCCAGAGTTATGATGCCGCCTAGCTTCTGGATGTCCTCAATGAAATTGACACCCGTCTCGCCACCATCGTACAGCTCGCGGGCACCATTGTTGGCAATGCGCTCGAGCGTATTGGCCAGGGCGGGTCGCTTCATAAAGTCATGCTCCACATACGGTTCACCCCGCGCGTTGAGGAAGACGGCAGATAGGCCCGGATCCTTGCGGATTAGGGGTAACTTCTGTTGGATGGCCGCTGCCAAATAGCGGGAGACCACATGACCGTTGCGTGCAATGCGTATCGATGGCTGGAATAGCTGCTTCCATGGCAACCGACCATATTTTTGGTGCATCTCCCAGTAGCCAAGTATCTCGCCGGGCACCGCACCGGCCACTGCTCCCGTCACCTCCTTTTGGCCCACAAACATCTCCTTGTGGGCCGCTGCTGGAGCCGATTCGCGTGCCATAAGCGTTTCGACTTTACGTGTGCTGCGCGTATAGATGGTTGCCACAAAACCGCCACCAATGCCCATCGAATGGGGCAACATGATGCCCTCACAGAGAAGCGTCGCAATAGCCGCATCCACCGCCGAGCCCCCATCCTCGAGCATGCTACCCCCGACAGCGGCACAGCCGATGCCATTGGAGACAACGGCTCCGGTTATATAGCGCACTTCTGTCGATCTCAATCCAAAGACAAGGCCCAAAGTGAGACCAGTGACCATCAGAACAGCAACTATCAGCCATAAAAGGCACTTCTTATTCAATGGTAGTCTGCAAAATACCCAACAACAACAATACAATTTATTAATTTGTTAAAGCAGCCCCAAACGCAACTCAAGTGCCATTAGCCAGATTTTCATTCATTAACATGGAAACATTCAAACACTCACTTGTACACCCTTATGGCAAGTGAATATTTGTTATTCGAAAGCCAACAGAGATATTAATTATTGCTGGGTTTTTCAAGCCAAAGCAGTGCGCAGTGTACTCACACTGGGAATTTTGTACAAATGATTTGCATTAAAACTATAATTTATTTATCAAATGTACAATTATATTTGTTGTTTACAAGTATTGAGCAGCCTGTTTTGTTTTCATTTCGAACTCTCTTCTCATGAAATTCTATATACAACTTGCTTAACGTCCAAAAAGCCAACATCGAGTTCTGCAATTTTGTCAAGTTAGTATTTGTTAATATCGCTTAGAGCTTCCTCTAAACATAGAGTATAAGTATTATTATGGAATCTTTGTAAAAGTCGTTATGTTTACCAAAACTACCTTAATCATTGAGGTGTAAATTGGCCAACATTTTATAGTTTTGCTGCTAGAGCAACAAAATGTTCATATCTCAGGGAACACATTTCAAAAACGTTACAATCAATTATGAACAAACGCAAGATTGAAATCAGAATCGGCTAGAGCCACCATTTTTGGTACCAAGATGGCTGGTTACGACCCCCAAGGTTCTGCATCAAAACTTATTACCTCTTATTACCCGGGCTTAAACACGTATCGAGTATACCGCAGTCGGTTGCGTCCAACTGCAATGTTTCCACTTGTTCTTTATTAGTTTTGGTATTTGCTGCGTCATGGGCGCACTCTGGGTACCCCTGATATAGATTAAACTTAATTGGGTCTTAATTAGTTTAACGTCAGTCACAAAACAGAACTGTTAACTTACGGCGAATCCTTATCAAGAATTCATTAATCAAACTAAAAACCAATTGAGTAACTTTAAATAACACATTGTAACGCATTCTTTGTTGTTCATTTGTAATGGAAAAGGATGATGAGTTTATAAATTATATGCTATATGTATCTGAAGTACTACCATGACATCTAAAAGTGTTTCGCGCCTTGTCTGGCAATTCCGCTGGTCATTCTTGTAGTACCCAAGCATCTTAGCAAACCGTTATAAACAATGTTCAGCTAGGCCGCTTATCAGTACACGCTTGTTAGTTATAGATGTTTTTTCTATATATATATACTTATATATTCTTGAGATATTGCGTGTCGTAAAGATACGTCTTGTGACTATGAAACTCGATAGTTTCATTAACAAGCCCTTTTCTATAATTAACAGCGATTTTTAATGCCTCACACTTCAAAATGGTCGCAACCTTTTATTATTATTAAGTGGTCCATAAAAGTGTGAAGCAAACTGCAGTTGGTATATCCGACTTAATTGAGTAGCTGTTACCATATTGATTCTGTTTTCGAGTTATCTTTTATTTTAATGAGTTTTGTTGCCCAAAATCAAATGGATTTTTGCATATTTTACTGTGTCAAGATCGCAGCAGACACTAAAGAAAGCTTATTTGAAACTTTCTAGCGCAGATTATGAATATGCAAAGTTTAAATAAAAGTTCAATCTTTGTTAAAGAAGATTGCAGAGTATCTCTAAGGGTGTTTACCAAAAGTACTCCTGACATGACCACGCAACACAAAAATCCCAAGAGTTGGTCAAATACTCGTAACAATTTGTGCATGTCATTCGTCTTATCGGATCCAACTGTAAACATCGATTGTGTCTTTTCCTGCAGATTAAGATTGTGACATTTTTTGCTGATCATTATCGAACGTCATGGGCCAAAATGCATTACTTTGTATTTGACGATTGTTGAATGGATGGAATGACAAACACTTCACTTTATCCAACTGTTTCATGTTCAAACTGCAGGCAGCTGCAGTAATAGGAAACCTCAAAACGACCTTGCAAAGTGACCAACGATATGTTAAAAGAGGTTCGTTGAGAAGGGTTAGGGAAATCCCCTTAATAAACATCAATTTATGATTTGATATCTGTGTCTGTTCAGAACTCAACGGTATGGTGCCCAATTTACGATAAATGTATAGATTGTGTTTCTGTCATTTTTACAGTCTTTCGGTAGTTTCAGTAGTCAACGGTAGCCATTTTTTGTAAATTATTAATTGCTAGCGGCACCATTTGATCGACGTTTGCTTCATCAATGGTGAAGTGAACATCATATAAAACCTTATCTGTACAGGTCCTAATCAAGCGAACTTTCCCCCTCACAAACTATTTTCAGAGACCTCCAAATACTTAGATATATTATATACGCGTTAATGCTGCAATTCAGCCTCTTAAGAACTGAACTGAAGCAAGAAATTAATTAACAACAAGGGAAAATGTTGCGGTCGGACGCCACCGACTGTGGTATACTCTGAGACTAGTATACAAAACGGTTGTTAAGCGGGTGTTTGATGCAGATCTGTGGGGGATGTCACTTGGGGACTCTAATAAACAGTGGCAGCCATTGGGATTTTCAATTTCGAAGGGCGTGGCATCGGAATGTATGATACAGAGCGACATGTACCAATTTAATTGCAAACTTTCAAGTCTCTACTCTTTACCCTCGGTATCAGAGGGTAAAAAGGTGCTAAAAATTTGATAATTGGGTAAAAAAATAAATATATTTGATATGTGAGAATATTCTGTCATAGCCAAAAAAGTATTCCACACGCAATTAGCTTCAATGTTTTCTTTCGTTTGAGATAATTATTTGCCATTGAGATAGTTCGAGCCCTATTTGGTAGGGTTGTAGAATCAGTTTATCAGGTTCTGAATTCGATTTGGAGTAAGAAATAAATGAAAGTATATCCCAAACATTACTCTAATCGGTAAATCTATCTAAAAAGTGCTTAAAAGCGGCAAATGCCTTTGACAAGCTTGTAAAGAAAAACAGCTGGGACTCTAAAATAGCTTACATTTAACTATGCGCCATTATCTCTCTCTCTCTCTCTCTCTCTTTTTCTCTCCAAGCACTTGAGCCGTTAGTTGACGGGTTTGAGCCTAGCTTGGGCTTGGGTTATATTTCAATTATTTGTTTTTCGTTGCGTTTTGTATTGTTTCACTAATTTATTCAACCGTTTTGCGATGACGGCGTGCCAAATGGCCAGCAATCAGGTCAATGTCAATGTTGAGGAAACATTCAGCTAAAATTATATATCTTTATACATATATAATTTGATTAATAAATATGTATGACCGATAATTGCATAGCGATTTAAGTATTGGGGGAAATACTCAACGAGAAATAGCAATGCACAAAAGGGAAAAGCCATATTTACTCGTAAAATATAATATTGTAAATGTTGTTAAGTCTCGTTTTTTCGTGCTAACGCTTTTCACTTGCAGTTGCAATAAAGTTAACTATATATTTTTGACATATTTTTGATATGGCGATAAGCTCTGTATCTTACAGTTTCACCTTTTTGAGTGTTTTGATCTTATCGCAGGTGCTAGACCTGCCAAGCATATCCATAAATGGCTTTATTTAGCAGCCCCGCTTATCGAAATTCCAATAAACTCAGTACTAATACATACACACACACACATATATCTTATAGTGGGGGCCAATTAAGTGAAGCAATTTTGGGTCTTTAAAGTTACTATAAAGTGCAAGGCGATAATATGTCAAGCAAAGAACCGATATTCGAATTGTTGTTAAATGTTATTAACAATCTCATTCCCACAAACAATCTCATGCCGGCCAACAACCAAAAGGGTTCATAGTTAAATACCCTGTAACTTTGTTTTATTTTATAAGCTTTCATAATCATAAGAACCAATCTTTACGACCTGTTAATGAGACAACAGTTAGAAGCAGGGTGTCGAACCGAAAGTACCGGTTAAGGTAATTCGGTTAAACCGGTTAGCTTAATCGGTCAAACCCCGGCAAAAAGTGTGCTGAAGTACAGGGTATACAATCGCAACGCCATTGTGATTGACTACGATATACTATAAATGATTTTTGGTTTTTGTTGTTCTCAATAATTTGTTTTTTGTCAATTATGAGACAAATTGATTCTGCACACTTTGTTGATAAGAGAGCATACAAAATTGAGACCCCGTTACTTTTCTACATAATACCGTAACGCGAGATCGATAACATGCGTTGAGTTTTAATTATGGCTGGGCTAATTATGATTTGGAACTAATACACTTTTTTGATTGGAAGCTTAAAAGAAAAACAGTTACGAGTTCAGCCTATCTTTTATAGATTTTTATATATTACTTTAGATATTTAATCATGATTTAAAACTCTTCAAATGTCTTTATTTATATTTGCTTTACTTGTCGTAGTTTCATAGAAACGACAAAAAAAAATTCGAATTCGAATTCGCGAAAGAACCGTATTTGATCTTCTTTTCATTACTTGGTTTTCATTAATCAATAAAATGAAAACACACTTACCTCATATTGCAGATATTTTAACCTTTCAACCAAACGATTCACTAAAAAGATTCTTTATTTAAATAATCACGTTTGAGCATTGACCGATTTCGTATTTGCCACAAAAAAAACAAAACCAAATAAAAAAAAACGAACCAATTCGCACGCAAATAAAATGCAAATAAATTAAGTCGAATTGCCAGGAGCAGCTCAGAAATGGCGCTGATCTCGAAAACTCTTAAAACACGCTAAAAGGCGCTGGGGGCCAAATAACTAACTGAGCACCGGTCGCGTTCGAGTTAGACTGATGTCGTGTAGAGACGCACGATGCCGCATTACAACTTTGTTTCAATTCCACTCGATTCGATTTTGTTTTTTTTTTGTTGTTGTTGTTTTTTTTGCTATAATGTATATGCACTTTTTTTTATCTAACTGTTCCTTATCGAAAGAGTCAGCAAAACTAACAATCACACACACACACAAAGTAGCTGAGATTCGCTCACGGCGCTCACTCGCAGTATGAGCTTGCGGGAAAAAATGAAAACGAAACTAACAAAAAAGTTGATAGTGCTACAGGTACATATGTAAATACGAACATACACACACATTCAAGGTGGACTATATATGTATGTATGTAAGTGTGTACTAAAGTTAAAGTCGCGCTTAGCGCACAGCTGGGTTTGAATTTACATAGTGTTGCCAGATAAAAATAGTTACATACATACATATATACCCGACCACCCATACAAAGTTGTTAAAGCCAGCTAGGTCGATCTTTATGTACAGCTGCTTTTTAAATCATTAATATAATAATATAAATAAGTTTGTTTTCAAACAGCTGAGTTAGCAGCTTTTGCGGCTTATAACATTTTCCGTTTAAATGCCGACAATTGCGAAAAAAAAAACCCTTTCTTCTCCTATTTCAATTCCACAAATCACGAAAGCAAAAGCATTCATGGAATTATTATTATTATCTATTATTATTTTTTTTAACACTTGAATTTCGTTATAATGCTTATTTTTGCATGCTGGGAATTTTGTTTCTTTTTTTGTGCCAAAATGTTAAATAAAGTTTAAACTTCTCCAATTGTAATTAAATGCTTCTGCCAAATATAATCTCTAACTTATCTTAAATGTTGGGGCTAACGCCAACGGCCCATGGGGCCAGCAACTCTAACAGTATATTGATTGGAACGCCTCTTGGCCCGCAGACGCTGCAGCTGCTGCTGCAATTGCTCCTCCTTGATCCTCTTCAGAGCAGCCGGCCCAAGTGCCACGTGCGGCATATCGGGATTGGGCACAGGCTGGTATGGGGGCGCCTGACTCTTCGCTTGACGCTGGAACTTCGGCAGCGGGGCATTCCGCTTCTCATGAACGAGATCCGTGTAGCCGAGGCTGCGCCGCTGCTGTGGCGTTATCTTGTCGCAGTGGCACATCTGATGGATGCGCATGGCTCGCTCCAGATCGAAGCTGCGATCACAAAACTTGCACTGCTTGTTATCTGTTTTGCCGGCGGTAACAATATTATTGCCGACGAGCAGCTTCTCACGGATTTGGCGTTCCCGCAGCCGTTCCTTGAACTCGTCTTCGTGGGTGCGACGATGTGCACCAAACAAGGATTTGATGTGGAATTTGGCGCCGCACGAGCTGCAGCTGTAGGTGGGCCTCTTCGCCTCATCTGTGGCAGACGACGCCTGGCTGCGTCGCTTTCCCAGAGCACTGCCCTTCCCCATGAGCAGCTGGTGTTTGTGTTCCGCCTGCAATTTGCGTACATTATCTTCATATTTTTCTTGGTCGTGGTCGCGTGGCGAGAGGCCGTTGCGAGGGGGCGACTGCAACGGAGCTGGAACAGAAGGAACAGATTAAGGTTGTTAAGGTTGCTTAATGAACGAAAATCGAACTTACTGTGATTATCTGGACTCTTTGGCTGTTGCACCATCGATGGCAAACGCTTTTTATTGGGTTGGTTGCCCCCGGAGATTAGCTTGTTGGAGCCTTGTTCGCGTCGTTTGGCCAGGGGATTGGTTAAATAGTGTAACCTACTTTTTTTGAAATTATTCTCTGAAGTTGCATATGGACGCAATTGCAAAGCTTTATTATGTTTCATTGTGCTTTGTGGCTTTTATGTGTTTGTTGGTAAAATTTCTTAGTGTTTTTCACTTCTGTTGAACAATTTTCGTGTATTTGTTTACCTTGACTAAAAGTTTAATGTTGGTTTTAAGTTACCAAACTGTGAAATTAAATCCAACGACTGCTTTTCATTAGATTTAAACATTTAAACTGTGGCAGTGTTTAATAATTTCGCAGATTTATTGGTATTTTCTTATCAAAATCGATATACGTTCTTGCCTTTTCGATTGCGTTACGTTGCTCTTTGTGCGCAGCAGTTGCTCATTTTTGCGTTGACGTACTCTTTATTTACGTGCCTGTTACTTTCGGCTAGCCGCGTGCATTTTTGGCAACCAATAAAATATTGCGAACCGCGCAAAGTAACTAAAGTGTTTCGATTCAGAAGCATATAGTTGATCACATTTTTGTTCAGTGTTATTGTTGTTATTGGTGCTGTGGCATTTGGAATATGAGTGATACACGGGAACAAATTTTGGAACACATTAAATTGCAAGGCGATCTCGTGCGTCAGCTGAAAGCGTCGAAGGAGTCCAAAGAGAAGGTAACCAAAACATAATACATAATATCTGATTATGATACATTTGTGTGTGAATAAATGCCAAACACTTGTCGTGCTACTTTAACGTCGTGTTTTACAAACATTTACATAGGTAAAAGCTTACAAACATTTTTAATTATATATTTCATCAGCTCTATGTTGATACATACATATGTACATATATACGTACATACATACATATGTAGATATGTTCACGCATCAACACAGATTACCTTTCTCCCGTTTTCGTCTCTTTGCTGCGTTGGCAGCTGCTTATTGTTCAATTTCAGCATTGGAATGCATGCACAAAACAAAGAGCTTAAATTGTGCCAGTAGCAACATCAAAAACAGTGCAGAACTTTCACATTCAAGTGATTTAATTGGTGCTGTTGCTGTCAGTTCCTCATATTGTTTTTCACAATCGATCTTTTTCGTACGAGGCCATCGTACTTCATCTAAACAACCGTTGGCTTTGCCCCTTTTTTACTGTTACATATCGTACTCTTGACCGACTGACTCTCTCTGGCAAGAAGAAAAGGAGCGCAGAGTTGCTTAAAACCGGATTGGGATCAAATGAGTATTATGACTCTGTCTCTCTCTCGCATGGTAATTGCATTAATTGATGGCGTTCATGGCATTCAAGAGCAGGATCAGCTGTTCTTTTAGAGCTGTCGTCAACCAGCTTATAATAATGTTTTTATTTTAAATGCAAATTTAAATAATATTGTTTTCTTTGCAAGTGCTTATAATGTATACATATGCACATACTAACACAATTGTGTATGGGCATCTCATTCATTAAGTTATAAACCAATTACAATTCTAATTAGGATTTTTTTATTGATGTTGTTGTTTATTAGGTTTGAAAAGAGCATATGCAAATAAAAATAAACACTTAAGAGAAAACTAAAATTTGAAAGACAAAAACAAAAAGAAAATGTTGCGTTCGATTGGCCGCCAGTGGCTCTGTAGTGCTGCGTTTCAATGCCGCTGCCATCAGCTGCGTCTGGCGCCATCTAGCGCAAGGTGTGCGATGTCATCAACAAGCGTTGGACAACAATTAAAAGAACAACAAGAACATGAAAAATTACAAGAACTGCAACAACAACAAATTCATAAGGTTAGCATCTAAGTGCCACACAACATAACCCACAAATCATGTACTTCACTTCCGTCCATTGCAGATCGATGAGGAGGTATCTCGTCTGCTGGCCCTGAAGGCCAAACTTGGCGGTGATGCAGCGCCCACCAATCAAAAGTTCACCTTAAAAACACCGAAGGGCACTCGGGACTATGCGCCTCAGCAGATGACACTCCGACAGGGTGTTCTGGACAAGATTGTGCAAGTGTTCAAGCGGCATGGCGGCGAGGCAATTGATACGCCTGTCTTTGAACTTAAGGTGAGAAGAAGGAACTTGAAATAAAGACAAATGTTATTCATCTAAACATTTGTAGGAGGTGCTTACTGGCAAATATGGTGAGGACTCAAAGCTCATTTACGATCTAAAAGATCAGGGTGGCGAGATCTTGTCAATGCGCTATGACCTGACCGTTCCTCTGGCTCGCTATCTGGCAATGAACAAGATATCGAGCATTAAGCGCTATCACATCGCCAAGGTCTACAGGCGCGACAATCCAGCGATGACTCGAGGTCGCTATCGCGAGTTCTATCAATGTGATTTCGATATTGCCGGCACCTATGATCCAATGTTGGCGGATGCTGAGTGTGTTAAGATAGTCTCCGAGATACTGGATACTCTGGACATTGGCGACTATGTGATTAAGCTGAATCATCGTCAGCTACTCGATGGCATGTTCGAGGCATGCGGCGTGCCACCAAACAACTTCCGAGCCATCTGCTCCGCAGTTGACAAATTGGATAAGGTAAACTTATTCGAAAACATTGTAGATTCATATTGATTGATTGATTTGTTTTGCAGTCACCCTGGGCTGATGTGCGCAAGGAAATGGTGGAAGAGAAGGGTCTGGATAGTGCCACCGCTGACAAGATTGGAGAATACGTTCGTCTCAGCGGTGGAGCCGATCTTGTCGAGCAGCTGCTTTCCGATCCTAAACTAAAAGCAGTTCCCAATGCTGTCAAAGGACTCGAAGGCATGCAGCTGCTGCTCAAGTACTGTGCACTCTTTGGACTTGAGCAACGCATCAGCTTCGATTTGAGTCTGGCGCGTGGCCTTGACTACTACACGGGTGTCATCTACGAGGGTGTCCTCAAGGCAGACCCAAGTGCCCCAGTCTCGCCAGCTAAATCGTCACAGAACGGCGACCAGGCAGGAGTGGAACAGGGTGGTGGAACTGTTGGATCTGTGGCCGGTGGCGGTCGATATGATAATCTGGTTGGCATGTTTGACCCTCGAGGCAAGGCTGTGCCTTGTGTGGGCGTGTCGATTGGCGTGGAACGCATCTTCTCGGTGCTCGAGGCTAAGTTTGCTGCCAGCAAGGTGAAGCTGCGCACCAGCGATGTTGAAGTGTTTGTCGCCTCCGCCCACAAGGGATTGCACGAGCAGAGACTACGAGTGCTCAACCAGCTCTGGGATGCGGGCATCAAGGTGAGAGTTCGAGAGATATAAATATATATTCTTATTAATTTTAATCAATGCGCAGGCGGAACATTCGTACAAGCTTAATCCGAAGCTATTGGCCCAGTTGCAGCACTGTGAGGAACATCAAATACCCTTGGCCATTGTGCTGGGCGATGCTGAGTTGGCTCAGGGAGTCGTCAAGCTGCGCGAGGTGACCACGCGGCAGGAGTCCACTGTACCACTGGCCGAACTGCCCAATGAGATTCGTCGTCGGCTCAAGGAATAGATGGATTAAATGAGTAAATCGGCCAATCCTCGCAACCTTTCGATATTATCTTTTATGCATCAAATGTTTTTTTTGTTATTCTTAATGATTATTTTGTACGTTTTGTATTTGCTATCGACTGCTGCGCCTTGGAACGGAGAGATCCGTGTGCTACTATATAATATGAACCTAACATTTAGTTGTGAGAATTTAGTTATAGCAAATTCATACCAAAACTGGAGACTTAAAATAAACTGCAAAAGCATTCGCATTTAAACTAAATCAAAACAAAAATCTGTAATTATTTATATTTATTAAATAGTATTTTTAAATGCGTGTCAAATATGCATTAAAAATGTTCATTTTATAATAATAGTTAATCACAAAAATTTGTATCTTAAGCTGTTTGCATGTGTCCTCGACTTTTGTCCTGTCCTTTCGCTAAAACCCAAAGATAATCTTATATTGTTGCTGTTGTGGCTAACGCCAACGTCCCGTCGGCGGGGCGACTCTGAGTGGAGGTTGGTTGGATCGCCTCTTGGCCCGCATACGCTGCAGCTGCTGCTGCAATTGCTCCTCCTCGATCCTCTTCAAAGCAGCCGGCCCAAGTGCCACGTGCGGCATATCGGGATCGGGCACAGGCTGATACAGGGCCGCCTGACCCTTCGCTTGACGCTTGAAATTTGGCAGCGGGGCATTCCGCTTCTCATGAACGAGATCCGTGTAGCCGAGGCTGCGTCGCTGCTGTGGCGTTATCTTGTCGCAGTGGCACATCTGATGGATGCGCAAGGCTCGCTCCAGATCGAAAATGCGATCACAAAACTTGCACTGCTTGCCATCTGTAAGGACTGAGTTGACAGCGACCAGCCTCTGACGCTCCAGACGTTCCCGCAGGCGTTCCTTGAATTCACCTTCATGGGTGCGACGATGTGCACCAAACAAGGATTTGATGTGGAATTTGGCGTCGCACGAGCTGCAGCTGTAGGTGGGCCTCTTCAGGTGATTGCGGGCGCTCGCCTGACTGCAGTGCTTTCCACTCGCATTGCTGTTCTTTAGGTGATGTTTGTGCTCGAGCTCCAACTGCATTTTGAGTAGAAAATCCTCATCCTGTTCTTCGCCATGTTGAAGGATGTCGCGTGGCGAGAGGCCGTTGCGCTTGGGCGAGTGTAAGAGGGCGGCTTGGATTGGTTAGATAATAGGTTGGGTTAGCTAAAAAGATACTGATGGTATCAATGGCTTACCTTGAATATCTTCATCCCTTGGGGGGAACACTTCCGATTTATTTGCTTTATGTTGTATGCCACGAGTGCTTAACTCGCTCGAACACTGTCCATGTTGTCTGGGATATGAATCGGAGTGATAGTTTAGTATGCCTCTAAACGCATTTTCCACTTCGAAACTGTCATATGCCGGCTGCATTATAGTGTCACGCTGAAATGGCTTGGCTCTGTTGTGTTTCATTTTGATTTGTGAATTTTTATATTTGTTTAAACAGTTACATTATATTTGTAGCACCTCTGATTAAGTATATTATATTGAGGTCTACAGTAAATCCTACATAAAATAAAATCAAACGCATGCTTTTTGATTTAAGAATTAAAAAACTGTTGCTGCTTCAGTGTTTGGCAATGTTGCACTGGCGAAATTTTAGTACGCAAATCCAACAACAGATGGTGCTGCTTATGGTATTTTTAAAACGACGTTTATTTTCAAGAATTTTACTTTAAAAAAAAACTCGAATATTGTCCTCAAAAGCCCTCATTCAAGTTTGAACAATAATTTATAAGCAGTTATAATAAAGTAGTTATTTGCTCCGTTTTTGTTTATTTTTAGCTACGTTACGTTGCGCTTTTTGCGCAGCATTTGCTCATTTTTGCGTTGACGCACTCTGGTTATTTACGTGCCTGTTACTTACGGCTGGCCGCGTGCACTTTTTTGGCAGCCAATTAATAAAATTATACAAAACCCCGCGCGAAGTTTCCAAAATACAAATACACATAAAATTGCATAGTGGACACATATTGTTTTAAGTGCTTCCGTTGTTGTTTGTTCTGTAGTATTGTGAATATGAGTGAAAGACGAGCTCGGGCGTTAATTGCAGCCGTCGAAGGAGTCCAAAGAGAAGGTCAGTAAAACAATATAAAAATAATTGTGTTCTAATCAACAATTGCATTTGTATGAATACAGTACATAAATGCCAACTTGGCATGCTTCTTTTAAGCCTCATTGCACTTACATACGTAGATACATACAAATATCTTAATATTCATTTAAATCCTGTTGCACTTGTAATGTTAATTATGTATTTCATCAGTGTCACATACATACATACATGCATACACATATATGTACATGTACATGTACATACAAATGTAGTTACCCACACACACGCACACACAACCCAGCACATTATCTTTTCTCCGTTCGTTTCCCGCTCATTCGTGCGTTGGCAGCTTCTCATTGTTAAATTTCAGCTCTGTAATTAGATTGCATGCGCAAAACAAAGAGCTTCGTTCGATGGCAACAACAACAACAACCGAAGCTGAAGTGATTTTATTGTTGGCTTTGCCGTCGCTCCTAATTAATACCTACTGTAAATTAAGGATGGTTAAGCTTTTAGCGCCTTGCCCCATCCCTTCCAATCATCTATTACCCCTTCGACTTTATTTTTGTTGTTGTTTTTTGTGTAATATTTCGTACTCATGACCGAATGACCGTCTCAAGCAGGCAACCGGCTTGGCAACAATTGACTATGACGACTCGGCGGCCACCGGCTGTGCGGCAATTGTTGGATATATTATTGCGTTTATTTGCATTCAAGAGCAGCGTCAGCTGTTTTATATATTTGATGTTGTCAAAACATGTATCGAGTTATCGATAACTTAATGGTTGAATAATCGTTAAAATTCGAACAAAAATTAATCCACTTGGGGAGGCATAATATGTTTTTGTTTTTTGATATGCTAAAAACGAGAATTATGAAATGTCCTTGAACTTGCTGTTGGCAAGGCCGTCGCGGCGTCGCAGTTTCAAGTTTCGGTATCAAATTTTAAGTGTACAAAAGTGTCAAGTGCGTGTGTGTGTGTGTGTTCGGAAAAAGGTTTCATGCTCGGAAAACGAAACAGTAAAATAAAATACAAGAAAAATAAATAAACAGCTCATGACCGGCGGTCAAAAGAACGCAATGATTTTATATAGCGTAAAACTTATTATTTCGTAGATCTTATTGCTTATTTTCTGCACCCACACACACACTTACACACACACATACATACATACATATCTAAAACACTAAACAACATTTATCGGTTTTACTATTGCATTAATGTAATCTTTTTTGTAACTCACTTTTAGAAAACACCAATACAAAATTCAACTAATAATTATTTATTTTTATATTGTTGTTTTTTATTAGGCTTAAAAAGAGCAAAAAATAGAGATCAAATACTTGCTAATTTTAAAAGCATTTAAAAACTGTTTAAGACTAAACTAAAATATTGCGTTCGATTGGCCGCCAGTGGCGCTGTAGTGCAGCTTATCAGTGTCGTTGTTTCATCCCTGCCCGCCAGCAGTTGCGCCTGGCGCCATCTGGAGCGCGTTATGTCAACAACAAGCGTTGGACAACAACAAATGGATAAGGTTAGCATCTAGCTCCACTTTTTAAATGCCCACAAATCATTCACTTCACTTCTGTCCATTGCAGATCGATGAGGCCAAACTTGGCGGTGATGCAGCGCCCACCAATCAAAAGTTCACTTTAAAAACACCGAAGGGCACTCGGGACTATGCGCCTCAGCAGATGACACTCCGACAGGGTGTTCTGGACAAGATTGTGCAAGTGTTCAAGCGGCATGGCGGCGAGGCAATTGATACGCCTGTCTTTGAACTTAAGGTGAGAAGAAGGAACTTGAAATAAAGACAAATTTTATTCATCTAAACATTTGCAGGAGGTGCTTACTGGCAAATATGGTGAGGACTCAAAGCTCATTTACGATCTAAAAGATCAGGGTGGCGAGATCTTGTCAATGCGCTATGACCTGACCGTTCCTCTGGCTCGCTATCTGGCAATGAACAAGATATCGAGCATCAAGCGCTATCACATCGCCAAGGTCTACAGGCGCGACAATCCAGCGATGACTCGAGGTCGCTATCGCGAGTTCTATCAATGTGATTTCGATATTGCCGGCACCTATGATCCAATGTTGGCGGATGCTGAGTGTGTTAAGATAGTCTCCGAGATACTGGATACTCTGGACATTGGCGACTATGTGATTAAGCTGAATCATCGTCAGCTACTCGATGGCATGTTCGAGGCATGCGGCGTGCCACCAAACAACTTCCGAGCCATTTGCTCGGCGGTCGACAAATTGGATAAGGTAAACTTATTCGAAAACATTGTAGATTCATATTGATTGATTGATTTGTTTTGCAGTCACCCTGGGCTGATGTGCGCAAGGAAATGGTGGAAGAGAAGGGTCTGGATAGTGCCACCGCTGACAAGATTGGAGAATACGTTCGTCTCAGCGGTGGAGCCGATCTTGTCGAGCAGCTGCTTTCCGATCCTAAACTAAAAGCAGTTCCCAATGCTGTCAAAGGACTCGAAGGCATGCAGCTGCTGCTCAAATACTGTGCACTCTTTGGACTTGAGCAACGCATCAGCTTCGATTTGAGTCTGGCGCGTGGCCTTGACTACTACACGGGTGTCATCTACGAGGGTGTCCTCAAGGCAGACCCAAGTGCCCCAGTCTCGCCAGCTAAATCGTCACAGAACGGCGACCAGGCAGGAGTGGAACAGGGTGGTGGAACTGTTGGATCTGTGGCCGGTGGCGGTCGATATGATAATCTGGTTGGCATGTTTGACCCTCGAGGCAAGGCTGTGCCTTGTGTGGGCGTGTCGATTGGCGTGGAACGCATCTTCTCGGTGCTCGAGGCTAAGTTTGCTGCCAGCAAGGTGAAGCTGCGCACCAGCGATGTTGAAGTGTTTGTCGCCTCCGCCCACAAGGGATTGCACGAGCAGAGACTACGAGTGCTCAACCAGCTCTGGGATGCGGGCATCAAGGTGAGAGTTCGAGAGATATAAATATATATTCTTATTAATTTTAATTAATTCGCAGGCGGAACATTCGTACAAGCTTAATCCGAAGCTATTGGCCCAGTTGCAGCACTGTGAGGAACATCAAATACCCTTGGCCATTGTGCTGGGCGATGCTGAGTTGGCTCAGGGAGTCGTCAAGCTGCGCGAGGTGACCACGCGGCAGGAGTCGAGTGTACCACTGGCCGAACTGCCCAATGAGATTCGACGTCGGCTCAAGGATTAACGAACAAATCGGCCAATATTTAAATGTATACCAAAACTAAATGCTGAATAGCAAAACTTATGTGATGAATATTTAAATAAATAAAGTACCAACGAAAAGTAATATAGCTGTGATTGGGAGTCCTTAAAATAAAGTTTTTGTTTGTTGTTCAAGCCACAGATTTAATGGAACTTGGAACGTGGCAATAATCGGTGGTATTATTATGTTATTGTATTTGCAGTGTTTGCCAAACGGCGTTGATAAGGGACAAGGCGAGTCAAAAGCAGCGGCAGGTGGAGAGGTGGAAGCTGCAAAAATTGATAGGTTCAGGAAAAGCGGAAAACAGGATGCCGGAAACATTGCCAGCAACGGCAACGGTGAGCGCGAGCGGCATCGATTGCACCGTGGCTGTGCTTAAGGTGCCCACGCCCACCATGCAAATGCCGGAGGCGTGCAATCTTCAGAGCTTAGGCCTCATCATGGAGCCGAACAACATTAATATCGAACTAAATCCTGCCTCAACCACAACTGTCGTTAAGGTTAGTGCATAATCATTATATAATAATTACTTGGCTATAATATCATATATGTAGAATATAATATTTTCAAGATTTAAGGACATTTATTGATAGATCGAACATTTGTTTAGATCCAACTGTTTTTTAAGAGATCTTCAACCAAATGAAAATATTTTCATGTAGAAATTCTTATGGGTTTTAAATCAAACTAAATACTGAAAACTTTTGTGCTGTTGGGGGAATCCCACACTTTAATATAATATGGGCGAAAAAAAATCGGAAAATCGTATGGGTGGAAAATAATCTAAGGACAGTGAAGGACTTATTTTTGATTCATCTTTGTCTTGCAAAATAAACTAAGGAGGCTGAGGTTTTTTTTACTAAAAAGTCTTGGAATGGTCCCAAGATTTGTTTTAAGAAAAGTTCGTCCAACCAAATTATTATTTAGTTGTGCTAATAGATCTGAACATGTATGAATACTTATGTATATCCCCTTTCTGCTTTGTTGGCTTTTACTCATTTTCTGCATTTTCGTTGCGTAATTTAATTATGCGCACGAAAATGTCAAACGTTCGCTGTTGACGCTTCTTCTGCTGCTGCTGCCTGGCTGCCTGCCTGCTCGCATCGTTTTTACACTCGAATTGAGTCCTGTTTTACCCCTCTCTCTCTCTCATCCTGGCTACTGCTGATGATGCTGATGCTGCTGCTTCTGTGGTCGCCGCATTTTTCATGCTTCAGTGCATGCAATTTGGCCCGCGAGCAGGATAATGTTGGGTGGTGATGGTGGGTAGGGGAGGAAAGGGGAACGGGGAGAAATGAGCGTATGCCGTCCTCATTCAAATGACCTAACCCAGGATGCGTTGCTGATTTTGACAGGCTGACAGTAGAGGAGGATGGCCAGGCAGGCAGGCAGGCGGGCGGGCGGGCGGGCGACACTGACTAATACACTTTTAATATAAATTTCATTTAATTTTGTTTCGTTTCGTTTTGACTGCCCAACATTTTGTTAGTTTTTATTTTCCTTTCGCTCTGTGCTTGCTTTTGTTGCTTTTGTTTCAGTTCTTGTGTCATCCTTTGACTTCTTCGTTGTCTTTGCCATTGACATGTCACTGTAGGCACAGTGGTTACAATCCTATTGTGATCAACTGTAAATGAAAAGCTAACTATTTTTTGTTTGCCATACTTTAAAGTAACGTTTCATTTAAAAGAAATTAAATTTTTAATAATTTAAAAAAAAAATAAAGTTTTAAAGTTTCGAGTCGATGGCCCGATTGCTAAAGTTAATAAATTATTAAATGATTCATTCACTCAAGGTTTATAAAGTTTTCGGCATTCCCGCTGCATTCATAACCCAATATTTATTTAAGTTTTTAATTTATTTTTTAACTTTCATAAAATATATTTTTATTATGAGAGCAAATTATCAAAAATACTTTCTATGATTTTTAACATCTAAAATGAAAAATTTATGAAAATTTGGTTTTTTAAGTTTGTTTGTCGATTGTTTTCGGATGCTCTTCAACAAGATGTTTCAACCAGGGGAAATAAAGATTTTCTCTTTTTTCATAATTGTAAATACGGGACACTAAATTTTCCACGCCAAAACCGTTTTCTTTTATCCCAGTTTACCACAAGATCTTTAATGATTTTTTCATACATTATTTCTTGGTCAAATTTGTATTCGCTATAGAGAAATTTCACTCTTGGGTATGCTGATAAAATTAAGGATGATTTTGCCATGGCATGGAAGCACTGTGCGGCGGCATTTCCTTTGGACTCTGGTGGTGGAATTGGGCTTTGTGGGATTGCCCTTCAAACTTTGTTGACGTGGCTCGGCAGTGTAACTCTCAATGCATATGAGTGTTAGTGTTAGTGCGTGTGTGTGTGTGTGTGTGTGTGCAGTGATTTGTTGTTGGGTTGCGCAGGGTGCACTTCAAATGCGCGGCTTGTTTGTCAGCACCAGCTATAGTCAACTTTATGGTTAGGGAGAGCGGATGGGTGAAGGGTGCGTGGTGCGGGGGGTGCGGGGTTAGAGAATGCTGCCAACGGCAGAGGCAGTCATCCAGCGAGTTGAGCTGATATCATTCAATGCTTCTAATTTACGGATTAATAAAGGCGCAATTTTACATATTGAATTTGTTGGTTCGGTTTTGGTTTTGGTTCGGTTTGGTTTCAACTCGATCGTGGGAAGCGATTAGTGGCCATGGCCGTGGCGACACTGCAATTGTTGCCCCCGTTTCATTTGGTACACTTTGTATTTGTTGTAAGCCTTGTCTGGCATTGATGGATTGCCATATAAAATTGTGATTTGCCAAGCTTGATTTTCCGATTTCATTTTAATTTTAACTTAAAATGCACAAACTTAATTTGTATGAATATTTATATATGGACTATATATATAAAAGATTATGTTGTATGTCGATGATTGAAGGGGTGGGTGGGTGTCGGGTGTGTTTGTTGTCCTGGGCTGTGATTGCCGCTCAATTTGCATAATAATATCAAGTGTGTGTCCTCTGCAAAGAAAGCGCAACAAATCACAAACTGTTACTGCCACAAAATACCCAATCAATGGGGGGGGTCTCAATAAAATTAAAAATAAAATTATTCAATTAATCAAAACTTTTCGAAACTATTTAATTTGTATAACCGACTTCTTGATTTCCATTTAGATTAAATAATTAGTATTTAAACTTGATCAAAAATTAAGTTGAGCAGGAAAGTTGATTTTTTTAATTGCAGAATTTTTATTCTAAGCCGTTTTTAAGCCTGAAAAATTTAAATTAAATAATTAAATGAGTATTTTGATTTTTGATATAAGACTTTTAGCCTTAATGCTCCCCTACCAAGTTTTCAATATCCTCGAATAACTCCTTCATCTGAGAAACTCCTTCTCCTTGAAAGTTAAAGCCGCTTTAGATCGTTTATCTTTAGCTTCTCAATTTTCCAAGTCACAGTTCAACGCCTCTGCTAAAAAGCAAAGAGGAAACGAAAATGAAAAAGAATAACGAGAATCAAGTCAGTTGTGCTTTGTGCAAACACTAATAATATTAATAACAATAATCGTGATGAAAATCAAATCTGACAATCCGATTTCAAGTCATAAAAACGCCGCTCACCAAAAGTCCATTGATTGATATCTTCCCTGCAACAACAACAGTGACACACAATGCGAGAGAGTGCGAAAAAAAAGAGAGCGAGAGCGAGCATTCCAGTGGCGGCGGGCCATGCGTCGGCAGTTGCTTATCTTGGGTGACCAGCACGCCACGTGCGATTGCCAATTCCAATTCCTCAATTCCATTCATAGTTTTTGGCACGTATGTGTGTGTGTGTGTGCATTGTACTGTAGAGGGGAATAACTGTTGCAGGGACCAACAACAAATTTGCGTGCAATCGTTAGCGTTGCGCGTTCTTAATGACTTTTTGCGTTTCAGTTCTGTTGGCATTGCATTTAATTCGATTATGATCCCTGTGCCCAGTTCCCAGTTCCAGTGCCGTTAAGCAGGCATGGGGGTAGCTTTAAAACTAGAGATGGTCGCGTGACCAACAACTTCAAACATCAAGCACGCAAGCACGACAAACCGAATAAGACGGTTTTATACATACATATATTTTTATAATGCCTATTGCAATTATGGTTTATTCCTCTTGAGTATAATAGCTCTTATGTTTTATCTAGACGTGCTTCAGAATGTTCTGCGATGTTTATTTACTCTTTGGTAATAAATACTTTTCGCTTTCTAGCACTTTGCTTTATTAATATTGAACAACTTTTTCGAAACTAACCGCACGCACATCTCTAGTACTCAAAAGTAATTGAAAAGAAGAAACCCGTAAGTGGAGCGCTGTGCATTTCCCAGTCGTGCATAGACATATGCATGTACTATGTGTATGTGTGTGTGTGTGCTCGTCCAAGTACAACTAATGTGGGTGTTAACGGTGTGTTAAGTGATTTTGCCAGTTGTAAAATCGAACAATTGCAAAAGCCGCTGCTGCGATAACTATCGATGTGCCTGTCGTCGACGCGTCGATGTCGATGTCAGCGCACGTTTTGCCCATATTTCAAATGCTCCTCAACTTGAAACTTTTGATATCCGTTCCGTTTTTAAACTCGTGCAATTGTCCGTGAGCATTCGAAGAGTATCGACTTACGTTTTTTTCTCTCCTATTATTCATGTGTTTACGTTGTTGTTGGCGCGCCGCTTGCCAGGGCTGACATGCTGCTTGGGTGTGAACAGTTGAGAACCAAAAACTTTTTTAATATACAAATACAAACAGACGTTCATACATACGTACATACATACATACATACATATGTATTTTAATGCTCTGGCTCTTTATATCTTAATTTTGGTCTGTAAGCCATTTATTATTATGCGCCCACTGTCGTCCGTCCCCCGTCCCCGTCCCCGTCGTCCCTTGTCACTGGCTTCATGGCCGGCTTTGGCTAATGAAAACTAAAAACTTCAATTACCAAGAGCAAAATAATGCGTTTTTAAACCCAAAAATGTTTGGGAACTGAACAGCAAGAAATTGTGATAGATGAGGGTATGGCGGCAATGCTTTTTACGGGCCACTTGTTTGTCCCGTGGGCTGCTTATAAACAAAGAGTTTCACCAAAAAGCAAACAAGAAAATGGCAATAAATCAGTGTAAGCAACACACACACACACACACACACGTACACAAATAGTAAAGTAATGCCAAAGCAAAGGCAAAAGTAAAAGAAGCGAAAGGGTTTCGATTGTTATATTTGTTGCGACTTTCCTTGAAATTTCCCAATGGGGTGATTATTTAAAATTGTGCAACGCATAAATAGCAGCTGAGTATTTGTGTTATTGTGTGTGTGTGTGTTTGTTGCCAACATTTTGTTATCAAAGTTTTGCGTTAACAACAACAACAACAGACTTGAAAGCGCGCGGCCAAAGCTAAATGATGCTCAGCTGTTATTATTGCGCAATTTGTTAGCTCTTGAAGATCAACGCACTCAGAGAGAGAGAGAGAGAGACAACCGCAAAAATACCTACGCCGAAATGTGATCAGCTGTTGTGAAACCAAGTTAAATCAATTTCTTTTTAAAATCAAATTATTTGGCGCTTTATCGACTATTGTGAATAAAGTGCAATTCACATTCTACGAAATTTGTGTCTATTGTGAATAGCTTAATATCGATAGACGTATTAGACGCGTGCTCCGATCAGTTTTAAAAGCTGCGCCAACAAAATGCCAAAAGTTGAGAAAAAAGACAAGAATATAAGCGATTCGAAAGCAAATCAAAGCGCTGAAAGTGTTGCGACCAACTTGGAGAAACTCATGGCCATGGGCTATCCGGACAGCGAGGCGCGCGCGGCCCTCAATCAAGCCAAACAAAATCTAAGCCTCGCCATCCAATACCTGGTCGAGGGCACCGACACTGACACCGCTGACGGCGGGCAGCAGGCTTCCCATGTGCGAAGCACTCATCGTTTGCGCAAAACGCTGCGCGCATCTCTAATGGATAATCCAAACACAAACAATTCTACGATTGAGGCACTGATGAACGACCCGAAGACAGCCGAGGCGTGTCGTGAAATGCTGGCAAATCATAGTGTTGAGTTTTTGGACTCCTTGCTCGAAGCCTCATCCGATGAGGATGATACCAAATAATATTAAATCACCTTATTGTGTCATTTGCTCACTCGCTAAAGTAGATATTTTTCATAAATTTGTAAATAAAAATAAAAAATTTAAAAAAAATGGCGCTGCTGTTGTTTTTGTTTTTGTTCTTTGGCGCCGGTCAAGCCACCCTTTGTGCGTTTTTCTTGTTTTGCTTTTTTTTGTTTTTGGGCACTGTTGAGCGTGTCAACCCTTTTGGCTTGATGATTAATGATCGCTTTTATATGTATTTTATTTTATTTTACTTAACTTGCTGCTGCTGTTGCTGTTTTGGTACTGATTTCAATTAAGCGCTTATCATTTACCCATTTACCCTTACGCATCGAAGTACATTAACTTTTTCACGCAGCTAGCAAAAACATACATTTTGTATAAAAGAAATACTCTAAGCATAGAAAGTGTACCAATGTACCAAAAGTACCAAATTGTGTAAATGTACCAATCTGTGTATGTGCAGCCCTGGTAAGGGCATCCCGTTTGGCATTGAAAAAGCTTTCTTCATTTTTCGTTCTGCTGTTGAAAATTCTAATTAATTTTGACTTGCAACCGTTTGCAGTGTCAACCGCAGTCACGTCACAGTCACAGTCGCTGCCGGTGTCGTTGTGTCAACCGCCTTATCGGCCATTTGATCGCCGTTGCGGCGTACCGCAAAATGCGACGCCGTCAACCCTTGACGCGGCGAGAGCGCGCGCGTAGGCGTCGCCCTATCATTTATCATGGCGCTTTAAAGGCGGCCCTTTAACCAGATCAAGTAATGGCAATATTTTTTGAGTGCATTAAGCGACACCCCCCCCACCCCCTAATAAATAATGTATGGAAATTGGATATCGCCGACGCTAGACGCACAATGCAACGCAATTAGACGCGTTGAGAGCGATGCGCGCTTCTCTCACGAGAGACAATTGAAAATTAGCATTATAAAATGTGTAAGGCGCCGCGCCAGTTGAGCTGAGCTTTGTGCAGCCCTCGTCCTTGATCGTGTTTCCCTTTTCGGAGAGCGCGACTCGTTAACATGTTATTAACATTGGCAATCAATATGTTGACAAAAAGGCAGTTACATACATATGTATGTATGTATGTATGTGTAACAAACAACCGCAACGTAAAATATGTAATAAAAAATAAAAGTAATAATAAGTGAAGACAACAGCGACAACGACGAATTTAATTGCTGTGCAATTTTACATACGTAACATATACTTACACACACACACGGACACACACATATGCAAATTAATTGGTTGGTTGAAGACGTCGCAAAAGATGCAGCCAGCCGGTGGAAAGAGTCGCAACTTTGTCGGACATTTTGAAAACTGATGCAAATAACGGTTTGTTGTAACTAATTTATCAAAATGATAAATTCCAAACTTGAAATGTTTTTTTTAATAATTTTGCAATTTTATTTAAATTTAAGTGCAATTTGAATTAAGTTTTTTGTTTCTTCTAAGATTTTTGTTCATTCTTCAAGGGACTTAATCTTCCTTACAATAAAGTTGTTTTCCAAAAAAAATACTTTCAACGATATAATGAATTTTGCTTAAGAAAATAATCTAACTAATAAAAAATAAACATTTATTTCAATCAACAATTTTCTAATCTATATTTTTTTAACGAAATTTGGTTTAAGTTGAAAAAAGTGTTTCGGAATTGTTTTTGTAACCAATTAAAATTTGTGTTTCGATTCGAACATGATTCAATTTACATATTTACATATATGCTTGTTTGTATGTATGTGTGTGTGTGTGTATGTATGTAATTGGAACGATGAGAACCGCTTGGGTTTGTTTCGATTTTTATTTGCACAAGCGCTTAATTGTGTAAAAAAGAAGGAAAATGGGAAGCGAAGTCCCGGGCAGCAGGAGCAAGCAGCTGCTGAGAGGGCTGCCCAATTAATAGACGAAAATGGATTTGTGTAAGAAATATGCGTTGCCATTTGCATGCGCAACAACAACAACAACAACAACAAAAGCAACAATGCGTGCCACTGACAAGCCCCGGACCAGAGACAATTAGGCAATTATTTGCGCAAAGGATCAAAACCAAAACAAAAGGCATTGAACACAGCGTCTGTCTGTCTGCCGTGTGTGTGTGTGTGTGTGTGTGTGAGTGTTGTCTCATCTCCCTCTCTTTGCACACATACACGGGCGTGGTCTGATGGGAAAGCACAGTGTGGCCGAATTCCAGAGCGGCGTTTCATTTCGTTTCGTTTGTGCTTGTGTGTGTGTGTGTGTGTGTGTGTGTGTTTGGAGTTTGCTTTTAATTGAACATGAGCAATTAGCGTGCAATTTGTTTCGCTCGCAAAATGCTAACGGTAATCGTAGCAGCACCACCCCCCTCCCCTGCCCACACTCAACTCTGTCTTGTGCTTTACGTTTGAGCCACGTGTTTTTCTCTCCGTTACGTAGAAAAAAGAAAAACGCACTTGAGTAGAATTAATTTTAAATGCTGCGCTGCACGCGGCTAAGTGATTATGCCAAGTCATAGGAACACCATGCCATAACATAATACGCCATATACCTATACAATATCGTATCGTATCGTAACATCCACCTAAGCATTTCCTTTTGCTCGTTCTTCGCATGTTTAATTATAATTAAAAAGCCTTAGCTCATCGTTTAACTCGCATCCCCTTACCCCCTCCGCTCTCTCTCTCTGTCTCATTTGCACATGCTTCGGAACATAACCTCAATCCCAAAGACATTAAATATGGTTAATTGAGTGCTTAGTAGCCAAGCTTCGACTTGCAACAACAACAACAACAACAGCGGCAGCGGCAGCCGCGGGATCTTGAACCTCATCTGCCTTGGTCATTGTCGGAGCGAGAGAGAGAGAGAGAGAGAGCGAGAGTCATGCACTCCATAATATTAATTATTTTAATTGAAATGTTCATTATTTTGGATCTAATTTACCATTGGATGTGTGTGCCATCCCCCTTCCGCCCCCTTTTTGAACGCCACCCTGTGGCAGGTCCCATGCTTGGACAGGACAGGAATCCTCACATGCTTTTTAGCTTTCACTTTGAGGCCGACCGTGCACAGTGGGCTGCAACCGATTAAAATGTGAGTTCAATTTGATTGGAATAAAAGGAAGAAGAAGTAATTAAAATTATATATAAACTACCCAACGATGTGTGATACTTTTTTGAGAGTGTATTTCTTTACAGTCTAACTTCTCTATGACGAACTTTCGTAGAACAAAACTATTTTTAGAACAATTTCATATCCAGAATAAATAATAATATATAATTTAAATAATAAAAATAAAAAATAAAAAAAAAAAAAATCTTATAGTTGATTATTAGAATTAAGAAAAACTTCGTTATTTAAAATGGGTTTTTCATTGAACCGAATTGCTGGGAAAGCTCGAAAATAAATTCGTTATATGGGAAAACATGGAAATTTTTAAGAAAAGTATTCCGAACTTCGAACCACTGTGCACAGTGCTTAGATTTATTTTGTTTTTAGGGGTTGGTGCATTTGGGCGCGGGGTTTATTATAAATTTTTAATTGGCTTTTTATATATATGAATATATATATGTATATATGTATGTTTATGGTGGAAAGGGATGCGCAGCTTCAGGGGGTTGCGGTACATTTTGTTCCCTTCTCTTTCTCGCTCTTTCGATCTATATGTGTGTGTGTGTGTGTGTGTGCTGGGTGCGTGTCCTTTGCTTATCCTAAGTAGTTTGAGCCTATTATTTATGCAGCCAATTCATTATGTGGTCGTCCAACGACGAACGGGCCAACGTTTTCCGTATTTTTATTCAATTCTATTTTTTTGCAACAAATTTGTTATGGACTCGATAGAAAAAAGAAAGGGGTTGGAAATGCAGGAGGATGTCTGTCAAGTTGGCTGGTTAACCGACAAGAATCAAATCAGTCCGAGGTGCAAAATAATAAATGGCTAAATGCCAGCAACAATAACAATGCAACAGCCAAACCAACCCCGTGTTACAGTGGTGCCACCACCTCAAATATATATGAAAAGTCATTAGAAACGCGACGATGAAAGCGGTGCGGTGCGGTGCGTAATGCCTTTGAAAAGGGTTCTTTTTATTATATTAAAAAAAAAAAAACAAAAAACTGTCACAGCAAAATGCTTTACATAAGAAGCAACTGGCTCCACCTACCGCAACTACAACTACAACTAGAACAGCAACAACAACAAAAAACCTTACTGTTAACAGCGCCTACGCACAGGTGTGCGATTTACAGCGCGCTGTTAACGGGCTGCTACCCTCGTTTGCCCGGCACCTGCGATAGGCGGCTGGCAGTCAAGTGCCAAACGATTGGCATCCAATCGCAGCGCAGCCCCAAAACCATACAACACTACAAACACAAGAAGTTCAACACACAACAGACACAAAAAAAGGCAAAAACAAAAAATGAACCAAATACAAGAAGACCCCCCCCCCACACACACACACACACACACACACACACATACACAAACTGGAGCAGCAGAGTAAATATGCGCAAGAGCCAAAACTACCCTCGCAGCAGCAGCAGCAGCAGCAACAGCAGCAACCAGCAAATGCCGGTCTCAGCAGCAGCAGCAGCAGCAGCTGATAAGCCAGTGAGAGAGCGAGAGAGCGTCAGAGCGCAACCACCTTAACAGGCATTGCCACAGCCGCCGTAGCAGCAGCAACACTAGCAGCACTAGCAGCAGCACAAGCAGCTTTGACGCTTTTCGGTTTTCATTCATGCAACCTCGTCGCATTCGTCAAGTTAACTTCGGCGCTGGCGGTCGTGTGTGCGCGCAGTAGTAGAAGCAACAAATTACGTTACGCGAACAAAACGCAACCAAATATTTTTTGTGTGCAAAATGCGAGGCGCATTCATTGTTTATAAATACAAATTTTAAGCAACAAGAAAATATACGAAAAAGTATGATAATTATTTTTTTTTTTTGCGTCCAAGTTATTCATGCAATTCGTGCATAATATACAGAGTGCGTGCCACAACGACAACAACAGCAGCAATAAAAATAACAACAACAACAACAACAGCAAGTGTGTTTACGCCCCCATCAGCTTACTCCCTGTGGCGAATGTGTGTGGCGCAATTATTTGAAATATGTATACAAATTTACGATCTAACTAATTGAGTCGAGTTCAGTTCGCAGCTCTCTCGCGTGTGTGTGTGGTGGTGTTTGTTGCTGCAGGTGTCGGCGGCGGTCATCAATTCGATTGCTCTCTCACCCTTTCTTGATCTCGCTCTTGCGCTCTCTCTCTCTCTTACTTTCACTGTCTCACACAAACACTGTTGGCTGATCGTGCAGCATCTTCTTCTCGCCATCTGTACTAATTCAATCAACGGTAAATCGTTCGCGCATACGGCTCTCACGTAAACGGCTCTCACACCCACACTCTCTCTCTCTCACGTGTGCAAGCAGCAGCAACAACAATTTGCATGCGTTTAGTACGACTTTTAAAATTCGCACTCAATTAGCAGCAGCAGCAACAACAAACAACAACAATAACAAAGCATAAACAAAACAAATGAAACGAAAACAACAACAACAATACTAGCTACCACATTCCTGTGTGCAAATTGTACAAATAACAGCGCTAAATAAATAGTGCAAGAAAATACAAGAAAAAAGGCTTTTTGCAAGAGCGAAGAGCAGAGGAAACCCGACGACAACAACAACAACAACAACAACGACTAAGAACCACAAGCCGATTGTGCCAGCTTTTAAGAAGAACAAGAAGACGGCGAAGAAGAAGACGAATAAGTAGAAAATATCCGCCAATACCCCCGACACCCCCCCACCACGTCTCGCTCACACACAAAAAAGCAACAATTTTCTGCATATGTAAGTCGAAACTTTTGCGTTGCGATCCTTTTAATTAGTTTACTTTTAGTTTTTGCTGCTTGCCCGCTCGCTCGGTTGCTTGCTTCTGTTGTTGTTGTTGTTTATTTTTGCCATTTGTTTTAATTAACGTCGGACTGCATTTGGCACTCACTGAAGAAAAACGAGGCGAAGAGACCCCAACAACAACAGCAACAACAACAACTAAACGCAAATCTTTTATGTTAATTGCTTCAGTTTCAAGTTACGCTGCAACAACAACAACAACAACAACAATACCCAACAAGACAAAACAATATCTTGTTTCACTGTGTGCGTGTGTGTGTTTGTGTGTGTGTTTGTCTGATGGATATAGAAAATCAATCAGAAACAATTTGTTAACTTTATTAATTGAAATTTTGATCGATGATCAATTCGAAATAAATTCATTTATTCCAAGAACTAAAATGCTTGAATCAAGTTTCTTATGGCTTAAAATATTTAACTGATTCGAATCCTTTCGAAACTATGCGTTTCCTAACTGAATTTTCAGGTCAAAAGCTCTAACAACTAATAAATAAATAAAGTTCTCCCAATAAAATTAAGCAATTCCTCAAGTATTTTGTTTGAATATCATATTTGTTGATTTTCCATATTTTCGACTTACCAACGGTATTAAAAAATATCCTCCAGCCCTGAGTTTGTTTCCAAAAAGTGCGAAAAAATAATATTTATTCAAATTTAGCAAAGAAATAATCCAAAAATATATATTTATTCCAATATTTCATAACTTTGTGTAGGTTGATTAATATTGCAATAAAATTTGACAAATTAAAAGAAATAAGTTAATTCATTTCGAACCCAATTTTGTGGACTTTTTTCCCTTCCTCTGTTACTCGATTTTTCTTTCAGTTTCCATTTGAAGTTGTAAAAGATTCATTTGCATCTCGTTTCAATCGATCATCGCTCGATTAATTTTAGCTCCTTTTCCCAATTGTTGCTCTTTACTTAAGTAACTTAATTAGTACTTAATAACTATTTAGCAATTTTCCAACCAACTGCGCGCTCTCTCTCCTTTTTTGCTCTCTCGCTCTTCGAAACTTTAACACAAAATGGTGCTCTCTTCGCGATAACGCTGTTGCTCTCTCTGTTGTTGTTGTTGTTGTTAGTCTCTTCTCCCACAGCAGTAACATTTTTGTTGTTGTCGTTCTCGATCTCGTTCTCGTTCTTGTTGTTGTTGTTGTTGTTGTTGTCAGTCAAACAACCCATTAATGCCAAATGCGTGTCTGTCAAGTTATAAGCTCGAAACTCAGACGCTGGGCGTCTCGCTTGTTTTTGGAGCGTGTAAAGTGGAGGTGCAAAAATAAAAAGCAACAACAACAACAACAAATACACAAACCGACTGCAGCGAAGTGCATTCATTGGCTCAGTTAACGTCGCGACTCACGTTGCATTAATTAACATTTAAACAATAATTAAATTATTCATACAAATGTGGCAAATGTAAGCGAAGGCGTGGCAAAGAGAGAGGAGACCCCTTCATCATCATCATCATCATCATCATCATGATCATGATGATCATCGCAGATGCAGTCGCCGATTGCGTCTGGCAGCAACAGCCTATTAGTATGGCTTATTGCCTTGGCTAACCGACCCGACCCGAGCCTACAACGAATCTCCCCTCTTCCTTCCCTATCTCCCCATCCTATGGGCTCCTCCGCGATCTTATCGGGAGCAGGGCGCGCACGCGCACCTCGCGGCAATGCACAGTAGCAATGTGCGACGGCACACAGACGCACCTAAACATGCATACAAACACACACACACACACACACATACATATGAAGACACACACATGACAACTAATAACACTACACAGCGGGGCAACAAATGCTTGCAACTTCACAAGGAACTTCTTTATTTTTTTTGTGAATTTCCCATTAGCTTAAAAGAAAATATTCATCGTAATAGTTAGGAATCAATGCTGAAACCGAACCAGGTCCTTTGCTTTGTTCTTGGCTTAGATTACATAAGAAACTAAAGTCTTTCATTTGAAATATGATAAAAATAAGAATGCTCTAGCCGAAAAGGCGAAGAAATTTCGTCCAATTAGCCTTTCGTATACTTCAGTCAAACTTCCGTATAACAAATCTCAAGAGGACAGAAAATTCGCAATTCTGGAAATAAAATCAATCTTAAGAAAACTTCGTTATGAGAAAGATCGTTAAATCGTTGTTAGACTGTCGTAATTTGGGGCTGTTTTACAATGAAATAGTAAGTTGGATTTTCTATAAATAGTCAGCCGAATATTCTATGAATATTAATCGTTAAACTGTTCATTTATCAAAATCAACGAATGCAAAACTTGACTCAAATAACCCCGCTAAAAAAAAACCCTTAAGAATTAGCCATTTGCCATAAATACCATAAATAATCAATTAAATAAATTGAGCTCACTTTTCATTCAAAGAAGAAGAAGAAGTAAACAATTTCAAATACATAATTGAAAAGTAAAATAATTCGAAACGTGTTGGACAGTGTAATTGCCACACATTGCGCTGCGAACTTTTAATGCTAACAACTTGCTTAGCCAGGCGAAAAGCTTGCCGTCTCTTTCTCTCTCTCTCGCTTTATTTGTTGATCCTGTTGGCATTCCCCCCCCCCCCCCAACCACCGTTGCAAGCAGCTGCTCCCTTTGTCCATACTGTAATCCTTTAATTTATGACGCTCTCTCGACTCGGAAACCAACTAGAAAAAGGGGGTGCGGGGAATCAGGGGGAAGCTAAGTCACATGACAACAATTTGCAAATATTTTATTAATAAATGGCATTGCCCCAGCCAGTGGAGAGAGAGAGAGGAGGGAGAGAGGGAGAAGGAGCTGCAATCAAAAAAAAGAACTTGACCAAAAGAGCAAAGCGAATGAATATTGAGCCAACTTCTTTAACTTTGTCTTCGTACCGTCTTCAACAACAACAACAACAACAAGCAGCGGCAACAAGAGGCAGCAACAAGCAGCGGCTATGGCCAGCGATGCATGCAACGACTTTTGCAGCTAAATTAAATTAAAACAAGTAACTATAGCGCGCGAGAGAGAGAGAGAGAGAGAGAGAGAGAAGAAGTGCTCGACTAGCCGATGCCCTGTTTAAGGCAGATTAAAGCCGATTTATACAGTCAAACTTCCATATAACGAACCTCAGAGGGACAAGAAAAGCTTCGTTTTAGAGAGAATTCGTAGTACAGAATGGGTTCTTGATGGAACCAGGTTGCAGGGCTCTCAAAATTAATTCGTTATATGGAAGTTCGTTGTATGGAAGTTCGACTGTATTTGAATAAACTCGATTATATTATTATAAATTATATAATATCGATCCTATAGACATAATCGCTGAAAGATCTATTCAATACTAAAAACTGTGTTGGTAAATACTGTAAAGGTATTTTCAAAGCTTTCGCTCAATGATCTAAGAGCTTTAAGCTTATTTTATGCGTGTTCCAAAGTTTAAGGTTGAAGAAATCAAGGAAATTTATTTATTTTTTGTACTTTTCCTAAGTAATTTGGGTTACTCCAGACCCTAGAATATATCATCCAATAAAAATATGAAAAACTCAAAACTTTATCGAATAGTTGTAGGTTGCAACAATTTGTGGCACAGACGCAGTGACAACTGGCCAACTGGCCAACTGTAACGCCCGACGTCCGGCTGGCTAAAGATCAGGCAGGGACTGGTTAGAGGACGTCGGCGGCGGTACAAAACCCGGCCAGTTCTGTGGGCAGTGGCAGCCGTGGCAGCGGTGGCAGCATTTGCCGGCGCGTGTGTGTTGGCTGGCAAATTGAAATCGAAAAGAAAACTCGTTAATTAAAAAGTTAACATGTTGGTTTGGCTTGCCTCGCTGCCAGCAACCCCCCCCTCCCCCTGCCTGCTTGGGGTTTGGTTGGCCAGGAACGACGACAGACGACGCTCAATGCTGAACTTGGCTTGCAATTGGTTTTATTAATAATTAAGAGGCATCGTCAGCGTTCATCATCATCATCATCATCATCATCGTCATCATGATGGTCAGAGGCAGAATTGTGGTTCGGCTTATGCCACACAACATTTTTTGTTGCCTTCGCCTGACATCTCCGCGTTGAACGGGACACATGCAAACAGGCAAAAAAAAAACACAGAAAACCCGAAAAGGGGGCGGCACAGCAACAAGGGGGCTGAGCCCGACCCCGACCCGTCGAACGAGCGAACAGTTCTCTCCTTCTTGTTGTTGTTGTTGTTGTTTGTCAAAAGGAAGTGCGTCGCGCCAAAATGAAAAATGAAGTGCGCAACGGCCTTTCCCTCTTCTCGCACTCTCTCTCTCGCTCTTTTGCTCTCTTTCGCACATTATGTGTTTTTATTATAATTTCATTAAAAACAAACAGCTGCAAGTAACAAGGGGGTTGCGGTGGGGGGAGGGCGGTGAATGGGTGAATTAAAAGCTACCAGATGCACAATATTTATATGTTTGTACAGAGATCATAATAATTATAAAAATAATAATACATAATAATAAAATAATAATAATATTTATTTCGCATCTTTTATTGATTTGAATTAACTTTTCTCTTCACACTAAGTAAGATCTCTTATCTAACGATGACATTTATTGAGCTTGCGCCTGCTTTGAGCTCTTCGGCTTTTGTTTTCTCTTCTCTCTTTTGCTTGCGAAAGCTTCTTTACCCCACACACAGCAACTCTCGCTCTCGCTCTCGCTCTAGCTCTCTGGCACATTTTGGGCTCATTTGCACAGATTTTAATCAGAGCAGCGCACGCACCTGAACAAACTGCAAAACAACGAAGCTGAAGCTCTTCTGCAGCCGAAGTTCGAGTCGCGAGAGTCAAAGCCGAATGCCGAAAGCAAGACACAATGCCAAATCAAGTCAGTTGCTGCTGCCGAAGCGTCCTGTGCTCGTTGTTTTTGTTTTTGTTGTTGTTGTTGTTTTTTTTGTGGTCGTTTTCTTTATAATTGGTTTGAAATTAATTTGCCAATTACACGATCTCACATTTAATTGGCTTACCCCGGGGCGGCAACGGCGGCAACGAGGCAGACGACGATCATGACGACAAACTCGGCATGGTGCGTACAAGTATGTATGTGTGTGTGTGTGTGTTGCGATCTGTTGTGGCCCTTCTGACTGATTCTGCTGATGCCCTTTTTAGTATACACTGTATGTGTGTGTGTGTGTGTGTGTTGGGTTTACGCTTCGCTTCACCATAGGTCCCCATGGCGAAGAACTCTTCTTGCCGCATCATCATGATGATCATCATCATTGTGAGATTGGCAAACATCATCATTAGCCGAGCGCTGCCCCCTAAACATTGTCGTTTTCAATTTGAGTAAATGAAGCAAACAGTGCGTGCGACATTCGCTTTATGTGCCGACAGTCAACCGAGTCAACCAGTCCCCCCCCTCATTCTCGCTTCATCAATCTGTGCCCCATACATATATATATATATATCTGAGATCAGTCGCTTATCAATTTGCATTATGCATTTTTGCATAATACATACAACCAAACCTCCTCCCATACCAAATTGTATGTCATACGATCCAACAACAACAAAGGGGGGTTGGGGCGGGGGGATGCGGCGAGAGAGAGAGAGAGAGAACCGGCAAACGCGTTAATTGGGTTGAACGTACCGCGCGGATCTTTTGTTCAATTCGCTCTCGCACACACACACACACACACACACCAACACACATATGAAAACCAGTTATTCTGTTTTTCAGTTTCTCAGTTTTCTCGATTCTCAGTTTTCTCAGTTTGGCCAACAATTTTAACTAAAGCCTAAACACTTTTAGTTAAAATGCCAATTAAAATATTTATTTTTTTGTTTTGTTTTTGTTTTGTTTTGGTTGCATGCCCCAAGATCAATAAGAGGGGCAGAGGCAGGGGAGGTTTTGTGCCGTCGCAAAATAAATGCAGATGTCAATTAGAGCCTCATTAAAAAAAATGCACAAAAGCGCAAACTTTCAACTCACAATTTGAGAGAAACAAAAACAAACCTGGCCTGCCTGCCTGCCTGCCTGCCTGCCTGCCTGCCGATCTTCAAAGTAGTATCAAGTCTCGAGTCTTTAGTCTCTCCGTCTGTTTCAAGTGCCTCGCGAGTCCTCCGCCGGTCTAGTGACTGAGTTTTGTTATGCTGGACTTGATTCTGTACATGAGCATCACTTGCACTTTTGTTTGAGGCTTCCAGCAGTTCGGGCGGACGGACTCTTGTCTGCCGCATTCCGACGCTCAAAAGCGCACAGTGGTACAACACTGCAGCTAAACGTGATCGCATTTGTCCAAAAAAAATATATATGTCTGTGAAATGAATTAATCAACTTATTTCTTAATAATTGTCAAATT
Organism: Scaptomyza graminum; assembly: GCA_018901835.1. NCBI lineage: Eukaryota > Metazoa > Arthropoda > Insecta > Diptera > Drosophilidae > Scaptomyza > Scaptomyza graminum. The sequence continues at coordinate 11,237,334 of JAEIFL010000001.1, read as the reverse complement.
AACTTGAATAAAAAACACAAAATAATAATAATAAAACGAAATAAAATTCCATCTTGATTAATAACTTTTTGTTATATAATAAACAATTTGATCACGATATCATTGACTTGGGACCACGGTGCGGGCTAGCCACAGTGTGTCCAGAGCCGCTGAGTGAAGGTGATTTAAAAATTTTGTCACATTTTCAGTACAAAGATTTTGGTATTTTTTAATGAGCTCTCGGGGATTCTCAAGCAGCACCACCAGAGGCACACACACACACACACACACACACACACACACACACACTTAAGTCGAGAATGAAAGCCTACACACGGTTTGCAGCCAGGACAGGTCTCTTCTCCACTGGACGTTCCTTGGGTTCTTCTTGACTTTTTTGGTTTTCGTTTAGTTTTGTTTTGTTTTGTTTTTTTTTCATTGGTCTCAGCGCTTTTGGTGCTGGCAAAGCGGGTTCTTGGTATGCTGGTCGGGCAAAAGTGCAAATTTTGTTGCATGTCCGCGAGATTCGAGAGGTTTATATTATTTTATTTTTTAGTTATATGTATTTCTTTTTTTGTTTCTTAGTTTTTTGTGCTGTATGCCGCTTTTTTCTCATTTATTTTTGGTTTCTTGTTGTATTTAAATTGTTAATGTGATGCTTATTGTTGTTGTTGTTGTTGTTCCTTCGACTGTTGTTGCCTTTGGGGAATTAGCACTGGTTTTGTTGTTATTGCAACTTGTTAAAATTCCGCAATGCGTCCGAGGCGGCAGGCATTGCCTATGCCCCATGCCCCATGTTCATGTTCATAAATTCAGCGACACGCCGAGTTGGCCTATTGCCTGGATTTATCATCATTAACACACACACACACACACATACTTATACAAACTGTTGGCATGTTTGGCATCTCTCGTTGGTTATGATCGCATTTTGAAACTATATATTTCAACTATGATTCTTAATTGGTATTTAAACAGCAATTTTTTCAGATTTAACTCAACAACATTTTTGTGTTTTAGATTGTTCAAATATTTCGGCATAATTAAGAAAATATTAATGAAGTTAGATCATTGAGGAGCTTTGATTTGTTTATTTCCCAAGCTATTTTGGGAAATTAAACATTTTTTAATATTTTCATTGCTTCAAAAGACTCAAGATAAAGATTAAGATTAAGATTTATAAGATTAAAATTGACAAAAATAAAATAAAATTAAGAAATTAACGGTTAAAATGTTGTTAGCTAACGCTGCGTATGCGCAATAAAGGAACAAACAATTAAGACAAACTCAACAACAACAACAACAATAAAGTGGAACGAACGAACGTGCAACGTTAATTAATTAACGAATTAAAAGCGTATGCAGCAATAATTATAAAGCCAAAAGCCAATTATGCAAAAAAGTAAAAAAAAAGAAAAAGAGGCAAACGGAAAAAATAAAAAATATATATATATAAAACAATCAGCAACCGACAAACGAAACGAAGCCACGCAATGCGGATGCAATTGTTGGATATGTTGTTGTTGTTGTTGCGGTTGCCGTTGCCGTTGTTGTTGTTGTTGTTGTTGTTGCAACGCATTAAATTAAGCTGCCAAAGCGCACAAAAAATGGAAATTACATGCAACGCAACAGCAACAACAACAACAGCAACAGCAACAACAACAACAACACTCATTAGAATTAATTGACTTTCCATAATTGAGAAAACAATGCGGTGGCGTTGACGACGACGTCGACGTCGACAGCGACGTCATCTAACTGCCTACCTGCGGCCGGCCGCCTACTCGTTATTGCCGTCTTAATGCATACTCTATGCACGCATTTGGGTATAATAGACTAATAATTAATCCAGAACGGATGGAAAGAAGGCTGCCCTCGCTACTCGAAATTAACCAGGGCTGCATAAACTACACTTGTCCCAGATACTCTTTCTCTGCATTTTGTTTGGGGACATTGATAAAAGGAAACATCTACTGTCGAATTCTCTGGCATCAAAGAAGAATGATTTCGCATCGAAATATTTGTTAGGGTATACAGAAAGTGTGCTTGATTTGTTGGCGTTGCTGCATTCGTAATATTAGGTGCATTAATTGCGCTTCAAAGTGTTTGGAACGCAACGCGACGAAATGCAACGAAATGAAATGCAAAAATAAATTGCATTTCATTTGGCCAAGGCTGCTGCTGCTGCCTGCCGCCATTGCAGTAGAAAAGGGCCAACTGCAGCCAGTTAAAAAGTCAGCAATTTTAATTGGTTTTTTACACGCATTAGCATAACAACAACAACTGCAACAACTGCAACTGGCGCATCATCAAATGTTGTGTCAATTCTGTTGTTGTTGTTGTCTTTTGTCTTTTGTCTGTGGGTTGCTTGTGACTTTGCTTAGATTTGGGTGGGGTTTGACTTGACTTGTGGCAAACAAACACGAGAGAAGGAGGAGTGAGTGGCGGTGGGGTAAGGGTGGCACCAACTAAATAATATTGTTATGCATGACCAACATTAATTTAGTGAAAATGCATTTAGCCAAGCGCATAATTCAATTTTATTTTATGCAACAGCCACAACAACAACAACAAATTGAATAATAACAATAGCAAAAATTAGCAACAACAACAATTGGCACAAGTTGTTTAGCGCGCCGGCGATTGCCAGCGTTGCCAGACCCAAAAATATACAAGAAACAAGTTGCCCTGCAACAAAAAGTAAAAGAGAAAAAAGCAAAAATAAAATTGTGATTTTTGGCCTTCTTTTAAAATCTAAAATTCTTAGTTTTTGTTAACATATTTCCCTTACCAGTCTAAATACCCACTTAATAACACTTATTACAGGGTATATATCGCGAGTTTAATTTATAATTTTGCTAGCGCATTTTACTAGTTGGGCCCGTCGAAGGCAGCGGCGGCTGGCGATCTGTTTAATTAGACCATTTCTGGGTGCTAGCAGCTCAGCAGCATATTGCATTAGCACCAACAACAACTACAGCAACAACAACAACAACAACAACAACATAGCAGCAGCTGTTGCCAACAGCAACAATGACAATAACAATGTTTGTGTATTTTAATTAAGCCTATTTAAAAGGCGCGACAATGTTGCCAGTCATTAATGTTTTTTAGTATCAACAACAACTCGAAACTTTTCGACAACATCCACAGCCACCGCACAAAAGTGTCGCTAACGAACTCTAAAAATCAACCAAAGCAAAAAAAAAAACAAATTAATTTATTGATTTGAAAAATGTGTTTCCTGCATATTTCATTTTTCTCAGACTAATATTAGTTTTGAAATTAACATTTCGTTCACACAAATGAATGACAAAGTTAGCTTAAGTGATGGGCGGTTCAGCTGCAACAAAGTTTTTCGCAAATTATCACCCAATAATATGTTTTTCTGTTTAACAGTTGCCTTCACCCTTAACCCTTCACCCTTAACCCTTCTAAGCAGTCAGCAGTGCTGTGACTAATTAATTCGATTCGTAATGCATCGGCGTTAAATAAAAAATAAATCAATGATAATGAAAACAATTTCGTTAGAAATAAAAAGTCAATGCTAATGAAATTTGACAACAATATTATTGAAGCAGATAATTTGGATTGCCTAAGAATTCAAGAAACAATTTTGAAATACAAAATGCCGTTACCATCAGCAGCAGCTGTGGGGCGTCTTTTAAGCCGCGCTGGAATGGTTAATGGCCAAAAGAGACAGCATTTAACGATCCTTAGCTATGGAAACGTTGCAGTTGGACGCAACCGACTGCGGTATACTCGATGCCCGTTTAAAAAGGGTTAGAAAGAAGTCTGATTGCAAAGGGGTACGGGTGGGGCAGGGGAGCGCGCTGCGTTCAAAGATGCGTCCGAGGCAGATCTTTTGGGGCTGTCACCAAATTTGGTGGCCCTAGCTCAAAAGCTATGAGAGATATAGGCGTTCTCGTTTTTACCGAAGTGGTGGGGCGGCAGGGGGCGTGGCATCCAAAGTATTGATGCAGTTTTGTGTGGAACGTCGTTGCCTATCTTGACCCCAAATTTGGTAGCTCAAACTGGAAAAGTGTGGGAAACATAAGGATTTATCGATTTTGAGTTATCGAACTTATCGATTTGGCATCGTAGTAATCGTACAACCCCAATCTTGCCGCTTTAGCTGCCCCGGACTTCACCACGACGGACGGACAAACCAAATATACCCTTTTGCTTCGCCATCGGAGTATAAAAACGCAGCTTACAATTAGCGAGGTATTTAATGATAGGCTTTCAGGCTTTGGGTTTTATGCTGACTTAATTGTAGATTTAGATTGATAAAGCATATGTACTTTTGTGCCAATTAAGTCGGATGTGCTATAATCTAATTTAGATGTGATTCAATCAAAATATTTATTTATAATCGCCATGAATATTGACATGATTTCAATACTAAGTTAAGAATACATTAAATTCATGTCGAAAGAAAGAGAGAGAGAGAGAGAGAGAGGGATGGAGATAGGCAGAATTGGAACTGAGTCAGCGCTGATTGCGTTGCTTGATTTTTAAGCTTGTGTTGTTTTTGTTGATTACATAGATTAACACTTAAGTCGCGGACAGTCGATAAAAGCGAAAACAAACAAACAAACAAAACGAGACTCTTATCAACATGACGCACCGAACATTAAATACCCTTGCCTCTCATACTGAACTGAATTTAATTCGCAAACTGATAAGAAACTTTACTTAAATTCTATATTTAAAAGTGATCCTATGACAAAATTAATTGAACAAAAACTATATTGTACATATTCACGGGCTTTTTGAGAGCTTCAAAACTTAGGACTTAAGTTGAACTTATACAAATTATTTTCAGAATATATTAAGGTTGTGTTTTTTAATGATGAAACTATGAATATCTTAATTGAAGTAAATATATGAAAAATTTTAATGGAGATTACTTTAAAAAATTATAAAAATAGTATTCAAAAATATAATTAGTAGAACTCTCTCATCAAAATATAAATAAAAGCTTTCATAAATGTCATTCTAAGAAATCTGGGCTTAAGCATTATTTTTGAACAATTTTGAAAATGTTTGATGCTTTCCGTTTTCAGAATAGATTCTTTCAATAATTGTTTTTTTAACGTTAAAATATTTCCAAGTTCTTTAAAATGCAATAATGTTTTTAGATTTTATGCGAATTTAAAAACGATTTTATTTATTTGTTTTATTTTGCAAAATTCAATTGCCAATGCTAGCTGTAATGAGCGGCAAAAGCGTTGCTAATTAAATGAAGATCACTTTGACTTTTGCTATTTTGATTTGAATGCTCATGGGGATCATGGGGAATAGATCATCCAACGTTGAGTTGGTTCGGTTGTGTTGTGTTGTGTGTTTGGGCCGGGCCGGGCCGGGCCTGGCAGCCAGTTGGCCCGGCTAGCAGGCAGACTTCTTCGGCTCTCTCGCTGCGTTCGCACAGTTCGCAAGTTTTAGCCAATTATCGATGCAGGCTTGGATTGGATTGGCAGCCAACTGACTGCCAACTGCTGCTGACTTGGGCACCCAGTTGCCAATTAGCCTGGCTTACTACCGATCAGTCCGATCTGTCTGGTCTTTTTTTTTTTTTGTTTAATTACAACTTGGCCAACTGCAGCCGGCTGCGCGAGAATTGCGTCAAAAGGCCGACAGTAAAAAAACAAAAAAACTAAACTCAAATGCGACTGCGATAATTGCAATGAATGAATGCCAAAAGCCAACAAACTAACAAACAAACAGACAAACAAACAAACAAACAGACAGACAATGCAACGCAAATGGGCCATTTAGTGCAATCATTAGCATTTATTGCAGCCACACGTACTACGACGACAACAACTGCAACAACAACAACAACAACAACAACAACTTCATCCATAAGATGAAGAGTTGTTGCTGCAACATGCATCATTACTACAATTAAGTCAATATTTGCGCGCCACAAACTGAGTTGTAAAGAGTCTGCCTCGTCTTCGTCTCCTTCGTCTCCTTCATCCTCGTCGCCGCCGCTGTGTCTTGACTCTTAAAATGGGGATAAGAAAGAGCTTCCGAACGTATTAACACATTTTCATCATTACACTGTGCAACCAACAAATTGAAATCCATTTCATTTGCTTTCATTTGAGTTAAAAATTAACATGAACAAATATCAAAACTGTTATAAAAAATTAGTAATTTAATTTTTTGATATTTTTTGGAAGACTTTTTAAGCTTTTTAGGTTTTATTCGATCAAAAAAGTTTCCATATATTAGCTATATATAATAATTCAAGTCCGATTAGATAGATAATTGACCTTCATTAAGAAATCGGACATGTTTCAAGCCTTATCGAAACGCAAGCTGAACAAATCCTTGTATTTTCAGGCAAAGGTTTTCCTAAAATTCCATAAAATAATTAAAATTTAAAAAAAAAAACCTTAAAATGTTTCAGAATTTTGACAAATAAAATAATGTGCCTCAAAACAAGTTGACCATAAAAAAAATGTGGGTTAAAAATTGAGGAAAGATCTTTTTACAAAAAAAATATAAATTACCGTAAAAAAGAAACGAAGCAAAGCAACTTTCGACTTTTGTTGCTCAACACTGTTTTCAGAAAACTATCCTTAATTGTTGTTGTTGTTGTTGCTGCACAGTGTTACGCAATGTCTAAGTGCAAAAACTTTTCATTTTTAGTTGGTAGAAACAGAAACAGAAGCCTACCTCGCACATTCAAGCATCAAGACTGAGCATCGGAGAGCCAACAAGAGAAAGAAAGGGTGGGTAGAGAGAGAGAGGGGGGGTAAGAGAGGAGTATATGCAATGGAGAGGCGTGTATGTCTAAAAGTAGTCATCATTAAAATTCCTACAGTGACACACAGCAGCAGCAGCAGCCGAGGCAGGCGAGGCACGCACAGTGGCAACCCGGCTGGCTGGCTGGCTGGCAACTTGGCAACAGCAGTGGTGAAGAAGGAGGGGAACGGGGAGGATGCAAGTGCAACTGCAACTGCAACTGCAAGCGCGACAATGGCCCAACAAATCCCCAACTGGGCGGCCAGCTAAGCAAACACAATGGAGATCCAATGCGGCCGTGGTGCTTCTTTCAATTTTCGTTAATTATGTTATGAAAAAAAAAAATAAACAAAAAAAAAAGAATACTTAGAAGAAAACAAAGTCAACTTGCAACCTGCAACAAGGGGCAACATCTTAATGAGTGAACAGCAGAGGCGACTGCCTCAGATTTATGGCCATGCCACGAGGTACAGAGAGGGAGGGACAGAAAGAGCGGCAGCTAGATCGCAATAAGATCCGCGTGGGAGTCGAAGAGTTCTTCAGTTTGGTTTGCATTTGCCACTAATTAGCATCCCAGCTGAATGCCGCACGTTGCACTTTGTGTTTTTGTGTGGAGGCGGGCTCCCCTCCCCCATTCCGCACCTTTTTTACTGCAGAATTCACCCCCCCGCCTTAAGCCTCACCCAACTGCAGCAATGAAAGTGCCATTAGAATTTCCTTTCTTAAAAAAATATAATAATAGAAACTTGCTTCAAAAATATATATTTTTTAATTTAATTACTTTATTTAAACTTGATATTTAAATACAGTCAAACTTCCATATAAAAATTCTAAAGGGCACAAAAACTTCGTTATAAAGAAAATCCGTAACAAAGATTGATTTTTTAATGAAACCCAAATGTAAATAAATTCTTTTTGTTGCTCGTTTAAAGTTTTATATTAATGCAACATAATTGTGTTGAGTTTTAATATGCAAAAAATATTTAAAATTTTTTTTTTTTTTTTTAACAATTTAATATAAATTAAAAATCAACTGTACAGCAAATGAACATGGATATTTAATAATTGATTAATAATAAATTAATATAATAATTGTGGAAAGGGCTAAAAATTGGTTTGATTTGGGCAGATTGCGTATACGCCACATTGCCATTAATTATTGCTTTTAACCATTTTTGTGTTGTAATGCAGTTGTTGTTGTTGTTGTTGTTGTTGCTGTGTGTGTTGTTGTTGTTGCATTCTCACATAAAACGGCAATCGTCGGACGCCCCAGCGGCTTTCATATATATTTTTTAATTAACGCCTTTTTCTTAGTTGCTCGTTTGCTTTCCGTTGATTATATATATTTGTATTTCTCTTGCAGTTTGGCTTTCTTTTGGTGCAACAGTGCAACAAGAGCCAAGTGCATTAATTGTTAATTAATAATAATTGTTGTTGTTAATGTTGCTGCCGCTGCCGCTGCCGCCGCCGCCGCTGCCAGCAACTGCAATTAAAGCGCAAAGCGTACAATTAAATGATTGAATTGCTTGTTACTGTGTGTATGTGTGTCTGTGTGTGTGTGTGTGTGTTTATAATTATAAATTGTATTTCCATGTTTATTTTTATTTCCACTTATTTTTCCTCTTTTTTTATTGCTCGCCTCTCGATTCGATTAGTTTCGAACTGAGACTCTCATAAATTCAATAAACGTCACTACAGATTGCCCCACCCCCCGCTCCTCTGACCCTCCCACGTCCGGCCTCTCCGTTTGTGTGTGTGTCTAATTTAAATAGAATAACAAACTAATTAGTGTTGATATTTTTATTTTTTTCTTTTTTTTTTTGTTCCAACATTTGTTCAATTCTCTGTGGGCAATCACGATTCTCTGCGTTTGTTGTTGTATTTTCGTTGTTTGTTTTTTTTATTATTTATTTTAATTGAATTGCCTTCGGTATTGCAGCGTTTGCGTTCGCAATTGATTTATTGTTAATAAAAATTTGCCATTGCCTTGTTAAATGTAAATGTGGCCCGATCCGACTTGCATAAGTAATCAAAATGCTAAGCACCCAACACAAAAAAAAAACACACAGCGCACTCGATTATTTAATATAACTCATTCAAAATCGCAAAAGTCGCAAATTAAATACTCTTTTATATTTATGTTAATAAAATAATACATTTCCCTTCTTCTGTTCGCTCTCATTTATGTTAAGCCAACAGCTCTCACTCCTTTAACAGTCCGAGCTTAAACTTAAGCTGCTAATATCAATGTTATGCCGTCGCACTTGTCTAATTAGCATGGCAGACAATTGAAATGGCAATGCGCGCAAACGCAAAGCGATTTCGTTCGAAAGAGTGTTCGAAAGAGCGAGAGGGTACACACACACACACACACACTACATGCGTACATATGTTTGTATGTCAGCAGCATGCCAATTAGCCGTCGTGCAGTCAACGCTGGCGTCAACAGCGAAAACCGGACGACAAGTTTCGCTTTAAACTCAAAAACTTTGCATATTTCGGTTAATTGCGTTTATTTTTAATTAGTTTTGCAGTTGCTGCTGTTAAGGTACTTGTTCCTTAAATTAATAGTAAATGCTATTTTTAGCTCATTCAACGACTGATTGAATGTCTGATGATCACAGAGATCTGTTAACTGTTAACATAAATATGTTAATATTTTCTTCTTCTGTTAATTGCTGATAAATGTTGTGGAAGATGCTTTTTGATTGATTGATTGTGTATGTGTGTGTGTGTGTGTGTCAATGTAAATGTAAATGTAAATGAATGAGTTTACATCAGTATGAATGAATGCTCGTTGCATTTGGCTGTATGCCAATTACATACATACATAAATATAAAGTAGTTCTAATTATTGCCCTCTGCCGCTTGATGGTTATGTCAAAAATGATTTGAAACATTGACAGATGTACTTGCATATGTATGTACATACAATTTTACATATTTATGTTAAATTTTAATGCATTTAACATTTTGGCCAAAGCCTTTAATCGATTCTTAAAACTCTTTTAAATGCAATTAATAAATTAATTTTTATAAAATATTTTTTTTCTTTTACTTTCAGGTAAGTTTCTATGAAAGCAAACCACTTACAACATTGACTTTAAATTGCGAAGCTCACCATGTGGTGAGTTAGGTAAGTTACGAAAAAAGAGAGCAACTCTCTTTCACTAAGATTCGGTTTAACCGTTAATTGTGAAACATTCTGGTTCGTTGTTGATATCTTGTGTGTTGAGCTTTTGTTGTTGTATGTTATCAACAACAACAACAACAATAAATACCATCCATTTTTTTCAACATTATAATCAGCCAACAAATGAACCTTGCGCATTTTTTTTAAACCTAATTAAGCCGCAAATTATGGCCAACTTGTCAGCGTGGGTTTTGCTGCCGACTTAAAAGTTGCCGTAACTTGGGATTTTTTTTTTTTTTTTTGAGTTAATTTTTTAATATTTATTTTTCGTTTTGGTTTTGAGAACTTAAAAATATTTCAAGGGCTTATGGCTTAACAGTTTTAACGTCACTGACAAATATTTATTGTTTATTGCTTAATGTTATTTGCATTTATAATTTTAGTATGTAAAAAATGGTTCTTCCCTGGTAAATTAAAAGAGAATTTCTTTGAGGGATAAATTGCAACAACAGTGTTCTAGGGTTGCCACCTGTTGCGAAAGTGGTTTAAGCTTAACTCAAGAGAAAATGTTCTGAAATTGTTTTGGATTTCCCCAAACCTTTCTAATCCAAAATGTTTCTATTTTCCGGCAATAAATTTCAAGATATTTTTTTAATAGTTTTGTTGCGTGTGAAATGTGTTAATTATGCTTAATTAATAATTAATCACAATTTTGCTGATAAGTACAATTAAAATTAATTAAATATCGACAAAAGCAACGGCATAAAAAAACACAACAAAAAATCAAAACCGCAAGCAAAACAAATCAGAGAGAAAATCTCTAGCAGCACCCCATCCTCCCCTCACCCCTACCCTTGGTCTACCCAAAAGGTGGGTCCATTAAATGCAACACTGACAAAATTAATTGCCACTTTTTCGCATTTGGCAGAGCAACAAACGAAAATGTCAAGAAGACGAAGACGAAGGGGACAGAGACGACGACGACGACGACGACGAAGGCAACGACGACGACGATGAGAAAAACGAGCAGAAAATCAAACGAAACGAACAAATTATGCGCCAAGCATTTAAAGTTATGCAGTGATGGGGTGGGGGGGGGCCTGGCAGGGGGAGCGGCGGCAGTGGGTTAACAGTGGTATGGGATATGATGATAAAGATAGGTGGGCGGGGGGAACAGGGGGAAGCGTCGCTTGCATTGCAAATTAGCAATTGCTGTCATTGGCGGCGGCGGCGGGGCAAAGCTGATGCTACTGCGGCCAGCAACAACAACAACAACAACAAACCGAACCGAACCGAACCGAGCGGAAGTCGCCGCAAATTTGTGGAGGAAATGAGTTTGGCCCGACGACGACGCAGCCCCCCCCCCAGCGGGCTATTGGATTAGTTTGAATTGGTTTTTACAATTTGTCACTGCAGCAAGAGGAAGAGAGAGCGAGAGAGAGAGTGAGAGAGAGGGAGAGAAGGGAATCCAACAGCTGTTTGAAATAAAATCCAAACCTAACCTTAATCACTTGACCCTTATATGTATAATATATCATATAATTTATTTATTTATAATTTGATTATTTTTCGAATTGAATATTTTGAGTTTTAATGTGACCCGAGCGATGCCAAATTATGCATTCAAACATGTTCAAACATGCATGAATATGCATAAAAATTGATAAAATAGTTGCGTACAAAGTAAATCTCAAGCTTTTCACTCCCCCTCCTCCCCCCCGCACATGAGTGCATCAGCAGGTTTTGTTGGCAACTCTGTGCTTGTCTGTTGTTGCCATCTGCATAACATACATATATGTATGTATGTAAGAGAGAGCATCTACATAAGTTTATGTGCATGTGTGTATGTGTGTATGTAATGTTGGCATTTCTGGATGTGGTTCTTTGGCTGCTGCTTGTTTTTTTGTTTTGCTAATGGACAACATGTTGCACGCTTGAAAGCGTTGCATATTATTGTTGTTGTCTCTATTGTTGTAAAAAAAAAAACAACAACAACAAGAGCAGCTCACATAAAAACATTATGTCTGAATCATGTTACAAAACAATTTAGCACACAAACTGTCAAAAACATGACAACTTAAAGCGTTGCCTGAGACGCCGACGTCGACGTCGACAGCGACTGCTTCGGCTTTAGCTTCGGCTTCTGTTGTTGTTGTTGTTATTGCTGTTGATGTTGATGTTGACGTTGATGGGTCGAGCACATTGTAAATGACATTTGAGAGTGCAAGAGAATGAGAGCGAGTGCGTGTGTGTGTGAGTGGGAGAGATGGGCTTTGAGTTGAGTTGAGCTTGCTCGACCACCCGCCCGCCCGCCTGACAAATTATATTTGTTAATTCCACTTTCGTTAGTCACACATGTACAGATTGCAGCCAACTTTCTTTCCCCTTCTCTGTCGCACTCTCTTTCCCGTTGTGTGCTCTCACATGCAAATGGTTTGGCGTAATTAAATCAAAGAGCAACCCTTCACGCATTACGTTTTATTTTGTGGGTGACGATGTTGGTGGTGGTGGTGGTGGGGGAAATGGTGATGATGATGGTGGCGGGGTTGATTTAGCTCCACATATTTTTACACACACTCATACACCGTGTTTATGGCATAATTTTGGAGCTTAGCCATATACATAATATTTTTTGTTCTTTTTTTTTTTTCTTACAATGAACGCTAAGCTGCCAAACGCCCCAAAGATCAAGCGTTTCGCAGTTGCGGGCTTTTGGCTGCAATTAAGTGCAGCGAGCAAGGAAGTTGGCAACCCTTTTATTTTTCGCCAGCCATCACGCAATGCCATTAAACACGCACACACACACACACACACACAACACACACACACACACACACACATACATAACTGCACATGATAATGTCATAAAATTAAATGGCCACACTTATTGTTTGCCGTTGTCGCTGCTTTAATTAGTTTTTCCAGCCGCTGCTGTTGGCGAAACAACAACAACAGCGAAGAAAATTTCCTTTTGCTTATTCCATGACTGGGCGGGCTGAGGCCGAGGCTGACTGCCGGCTGGCTGCTATACATAAATATTATAATTGTCAAAAAGTGTAGCGTCGTCCACATCCAGCGTCGTCGACCGTCGACGAGTAATCGTAATTGAGTTAATTAACACGCCACAAAACGCGCCAGGCAACTTCTTTGGAGCGGGATATACAACTACACACACACACACATACGTACAAAAAGAGAGGGAGAAAGAGAGAGTAGGCATTTAATTGGTTGTACAAAATAACAACAGCAGTGCGAGCGAGGATATAAAACTGCATTTGCTGTTATTGCTGTTGTTCGCTCTCTCGAAGATTTGCATAGAGATTTAGCAGAGAAGAGCGTATGTTTAACATTAACATAACAAAGATCTTCGTTAAGCTTTGGAATTTATTGATTTATGTATGCGTGTGTGTGTGTGTGTGTGTGTGTAGAATAGCCCGCCATGTATGCAACAATTAATCAGTGGCATCAGTTACCAAGCCACAAAACTTGCCTCACAATGTAAATACTAATGACACAAGGCTGCTAAACTGATGACTAGCATTTGGCCCAGCCTTAAAACAACAACAACAACAATAACAAGCGAGACGACGACGGCGACGGCGACGAGATCATTAAAAGTCCAAAAGCAAAACAATTATGGAACTCATTGAAGCCAATTATTAATAAAAGCAGCAACAGCGACGACGCGCAACAAGTGGCAAGTGGCCAACAGCGGCAGCAACAACAACAACAACAACAACAAAAACTGAAAGGCCTGCAGCAAAGAGCCGGCCTTCGTCTTTGTCTCGTTTTCTTGCGAGTGTGTGGCACAGTAGCAAGTAGCAAGCACAACAACAAGACATGTGGCAAAAAGGGCAGTAGCAACAACAACAACAAACATTGTTAATGAAGCTGCAAAGGAATGCAGACAAAAGAACGAAGAACGATGAACAAGAAGCAGAAGTAGCAGAAGAGAACGTGAACGACAAAGAGGAGGAACCCGTGGGGCGTGTAGAGAGCCGCACAACTTCACACATAAATGGGAGCAACATGTTGCCAATGATGATGATGTTGCTAACAAATGCAGCGAGGGCAGCAACATAAAATGTTCCCAACAACAAATCAATCAATAACTAATCATTAATACATAATTCAACTAGAAATTAAATAAATTAACTATCCAAATTAAAATTAAAATTTTTTAAACTGGGCTATTATGTTGCAAGCTTTTGAGGCACATCTCGCATATATGCAACATGCTGTGCCATTGTCGTTGACTTCGTCTTTGTCTTCGTTGCCGTTGCCGTTGCGACAATTAAGTTTGTAAAACTGCACATAAATGGACAGAGAGAGGGAAGATGTCGCCAGCCGAGCAACTTGTGCGAGTATCATGGCCATACGAGAGAGAGAGAGAGAGAGATGCTGCTTAATAATGACATAAAAATTAGAACGGCGTATTAATTGGCAGGCCGGCTGCAATAACAACAACACATTAAGAAGAGAGCGCAATGGCTTTGGTGAGAGAGCGAGAGCGGAGAGTAACTGCTAACTGCAATTGGGACTGCGTGTGGGAGCGCAACGTGTTGCCTAGTTTTTGTACATATGTATATTGTTGTTGTTTTTGTTACTCTTGCCATTGTTGTTGTTGTTCCGCTGCAATTTCGCGCAAATAAAATAAATTGGCAGCCAATTAAGTGAACGTCGCTCAGCCGCATATCAGAACAAAAGCATAAAGGCAGCAAATTAAGTGGCTGGCGCAGAGGCAAAACGAAAAAGCAAAAAAAAAACGTTCGAAAAAAAAAACGAAAATGAAGAAATGCATGCAGTAATAGGTAGACAGACGTCCGACGTCGCTATGGTGGATAGCGGAAGCTGACCAGCCGTGAAAAAGCAAATCAAACAAAATGAACGGCATAAGTGCTGTTAGTGAGTGTAGAAGAGTGCGAGAGAGTGAGCGAGAGATAGAGTGCGCAAGCATTAAAGCTTAGATTAATAAATGTGAAATGTGTGTGTGTGTGCGTTCGCTCAGTTAGTGAGCCAATTACACGACAAAATCTTATATGATCGTGCAAATTGTATTTTTATTGCCAATTATTTATTTATTTTGTTTAGCGAACGACAAACGACGCGACAACGATGCCGACTGTTAAAATGCCATGAGAGTGGCGTCGCGTCGCGTTGCTTCGTTGGGGGGCAGCGACGTCAACGCTAGCATCGCTCTGTTAGTATACTCTGTAAACAGTATAAGAGTGCGCTGCTGTGAGGCTTATTCGTTTTGCTGTTAAGGCTAAGCTTTGATTGCAGTTTATTGCCCATATTAATAGTGTATACATGCAGTCGCTTCTGTTCCATTTTGTTTGTTTTTAAAGCGTGTCAAATTCTGTCTATCTGTTTCAGTCTCTCTCCCACGGCTGTTGTTGTTGTTCTTCGAAATGATATTCAATTAATTGTCATTTTGTTGTGTGCCATTGTCGTCGTTTTGTCGTTTTGCTGATTGTTAGGCAATCTTCTTAATTATACGAACAAAATTTTATTTATTTATTTTTGTCATTTTGCACGTCGTTCATTCATTCATTAATTATCAGCAAGAATCTATGTATGTATATGGTATAAAGCGAAATTTGTATTCAATGCAATTAAAAATAAAATTGTTCATTTCACAGTTTTGCTTAGATTTTCGATATTAAGCTGTTGAAATTTGTGCCTTGTCGTTAATTTGTTAATTAATTATTTGCACTCATGAGAAACTAATTAGTTTCTGCCAACTAACAGCGCATACCTGCTGTTAATTGGCCTTGCTGTTAAATGTCAATGTTAAAAACCATCGAACTGTTCAATTTGTTTTTTTTTTTTTTCATTATTATTATTATTGTGTTTCCACATTTTTTGCTTAAACAAAAATAGTTAATTAAAAATAAATGCGATAAAATTTCATTGCAAATAATTGTAAAATAAATTAATAAAACGGCGTTGGGGCCAAAAATACAAAATACAATTTGCATATGACAAAAAAGGATAAAATAAAAAAACACAGATAGTAGGACAGAAATAAAATGTATGCATAAAAAAAGTGGGCCCAAACAAAATGCGGCGTAAATAACAGTCGGTTGCACTTGAGTAATTTCGCATAAAACATAACCAAGTAGAAAGGATATTAATAAACCGACATAAACCACACACACACACACACACACACAACGACGCATACGTTTACATTTGTGTGTGCACATGGACAAGTGGCTGCCAATGGCAGTTACTGTTGTTGTTGTTGTTGTAAGTAAATCAGTGTCCAATGTGTAAATAATTTCCATTTGAATGAGCAATTGTGCATTTTTCACACACACACATGCGTATGTGTGTATGCTGCTGCGCTTTTCATTTGCAGACGGAACGCGTCGACGTTTAAAATCGCATGAAATTTTATTAAAATGAAGTAAATATGGTGTAAACGTGCTGATAAAACGGTTCGTGCTCAGCTATGTAGAAGAAATGAATGGACAGCAACAACAACAGCGCATCGACTGCGTTCGACTGCGATGGCAACAGATGCCGACGCCGACGCCGCCGTCGCTATGTCCGAGTCAGTGCACGTGAGAGCAGCAGAAGCAGCAAAATATTAAGTGCAGCTTTTTACAGAGAGAGTGAGATAGAGGTGGTGTGGTGAAGTGCCGTTGAAGAGTAAGCGATTATTTTGTGTATGCATGTATGTATGTATGTATGTAATATGTGTAATTATTGATTAAGGCAACTGGTGATCAATGCGGTCAGTGAATTGCACTGAATGAACGGTCTAAGCAAAATACATATTCTTAAAACGGTACAATGTATCGATAAATATAATAGCTACCATATGCATGTGTGTATGTATGTAACTATCATTTACAAAGTTCAGCTACTGTTAAGTAAATACATATGTACATATCTTTTTGCCCGCATGCTGACAGCGCATACAAAAGTCGCCGCACAGATGCTTTTTTGAGGCGGTACAGCATAAAATCGCTTATGTAAATAGTCGCGCCAATATGTATGTATGTATGTGCGTGCGTGCGTGTGTGTGTGTGTTTGCAATGTGCAGAGTTGCCCGTTGTCCATGTTCGGTTGCTCCCTGTTATTAATGATGTCGGAAGAGATAGAGCGAGAGAGAGAGAGTGTCCTTTGTCTTTGCTGCTGATGCAGTTCCTGTTGTTGTTTTTAATTGTGAGAATGATGCCAGGCAGTTAACCGTTATTTAATGTTCGTTCGACTACGAGGGCCGCCCCCCCCCCCCTCGAACTGGCAATGTGTACGTAATTTTCATGCGGCTCGACAAATGTAATTAACTGTAATGGCAAAGCGTTTTTAAGAGAGCTTCTGTGCGGTCAGTGTATCAATATGCATACGTGTGTGTATGGGTGTGTTTGTGTGTGTGTGTGTGTGTATGTGGTCAAGTGGGCGGCAGCATTGTTTTTGTCATTTTTTTGTCGGTGTTGTTGTTGTTCTCTTCGTCTTGAAACAAGCAAATTAAAATCATTATTATCATCATCATCGTCGTTAATGTTGGAACATGGAATAGCAGCAGCTAAGTGTTGGCCAAACAACCATTGACACAATTCAGCAACAATTACAACAAGAACAATGTGTAATCAGTTTTCCCCTCTCTTTGACTATCTGTTATTCCCCTGCACTTGCTCTCTCGCTCTCTCTCTCTCTCTCTCTCTCTCTAATTTACTGCTTAACGGTTAAAACGATTTATAAGTCGTACACTGAGCAAAATTAGTGTGTGTCCAATTCAATTAATAGCCAATTAATTTATTAAATAATTATTCAATGTTCAATCATTGAATTTCTTGCAGTGCACATTTATTTATTTGTTATTGCTTATTGGTTATTGGTTATTGGCTATTGTTTTTGTTATTGCTTTGCCTTTTGGCACATTCGTTACGGTGTTTGCCATCTCTGTCAATTGACAGTTTCAATTAGGCTTTAACACTCTGGTTGGCTTGTTGGCCTGGCTTGTTGTCCAGTTGGCTCATAACTTCAGTTGGCCATCTCCATTTGCGGCTTGGGGCGCTGTTGGCTCTCAAGTGGCTGGCAATTACGTTCAATTAACTTGGCCAACTTGGTAACGGATGCTGCCAGACTCTTGGCCAAATGCGTTTTGCTTCAATGTAATTAAATGATGTTGCCTGCTGCTTGCGGCATGCCACCTAATCATAAGTGATACCAAAAGGAAATGCTTTTCAATGCGCACCTGCACCGGCAGCCGTTGCAAGCAGCGATCCACTTAATTACATTGATTCTTAGACGAATGCGAATGCGAATGCCAAAGTTGCAACTTCCATGTTGCAACTTGCAACATGCCCCTTCCCCCCCCACTACTTTATTTTCTTGTTGTCTTCTTCTTAGCTCCCAACGTCAACTTAATTAATTGTGCGTCCGGCCGCCGCACGCTCGAACCTCTCTATCCATCTATCTCCATCTCCCTCTTTTTCTCACTCTTTTGGTTAATGCGATTGCAACTGGTTTTATTTTTTATTTGTATTTTTTTTCTCGCAGTGATCAGCGTTCGATCGTTAGCAAATTTCTATTTGCGGCTAAATTGCTAATTTTGTGGAAAAGGCATTAATTAGCGCAAAATAAGTGCGCCAACGAGCTGAAATGATCATCATAATGATAATTATCAACATCATTATCATCATTAACACGCTTCGTTATAATTAACTTGTCGCGTCAAGTGGAAAATCAATATTTACTTTGATCAAACAGCCAACTAATTTATATAGAGATAATTATCTATTTTATTTTATTTTTAATAGTTTGAGAAACAGCGTTCAGTGTACCATTCTGTTTAGCACACAGATACATACATACATACATGCATGCACACAAGAGAGCAATAGAAGCGCTTTCACCTAATTAACGACTGCAATGTGAAGCAATTAAGCTCTGCCTGCATTAGTTCGTTGAGTTGAGTTCGCAAGCGCACACGCTGCCGAAGCTTTTGCTCATGACAATGTCAACGTCGACGTCGCAGTCAGCGTCGCAGTCGGCGTATTCGCCTTCGACTTCTTGGACGGTCGCCAGCTGCGTCTGCGTCGCTTTAGTCCATAAAAGCGCAATTTGTCGTAATTGTTTAAGCAGAAAGAAATAACAGCAAATGGCAAACTACAACAACAAACACAATACATAAAACAACTTAATAAAAATTCCAATGCCGTGTTGTACATCAGTTGAAGGGAGGGGGGAGTTAAGAAAAAAAAGAAGAAGAGAGCAAGCATTTAATAATACTTAAAGTATAATGGGAATTGTCGCACAAATCAAAACCGTTTTGGCGCAATGTGTCGTTGACGCGCAATCGAGAGAGAGAGAGAGCGAAAGGCGGAGGAGGGGGTATTTCGAGCATAAATCTCACTTAGAATCGCAAGCGCAGAGAAGAAAAGAAAAATCTGTACAAATAGATTAACAATAACAACAACAATAAATGTACAAACAACGCAAGCATCACAGATGCCCAGCCCCCCATATGTTGCCGCAATAATAAACACCGTATCAGCAGCAGCAGCAGCAACAACAATAACAGTAACAAAAGCAACAAATCGCATAAATCAAACAAGCAGCGTGCCTATGGGAGCGGGCGGAGGGGGGGTTGAGTGGGTGGTAGCCGATGTCGATGTCGATTCCAACTGCATGTGGCTGGCAGCATTTGCTTTTTTGTTGTTGTTAGTTATTGAGATTGAGTGAAATAACAACAACAACAACAACATTCGACTTTCGATGGCACTAGAGAACAACAGGCGTAAACACAAACACCGACACTTACCAACCAACACATACGCACACAAACGGCACACACACATAAAGACTTTTGCTTCGACTAACTGTAAACAGACTCGGTTAAATATACAGGCGACAAAATTGTCACTGGAGATTTCCTATCGCTGGCAATATATAAAAATCAAATTAAATGTAATTTTGTTGTTGTTGCAATATTTAAATGTGTTAAATATAATATACTCAAATTCCAATTTAATTTGAAAATGTGCGAAAATGATTTATGTTATTTTGTCGGCCGTTTCAAATGCATGTGTAATACATACATACAAAGAGAGAGAGGGAGAGTTTAGTTGAAGCTGCTGCTGGTGACATCGCAAATTATCAAGTGCCAAAAAAAAAGCTCCTTCTCAATGGCAGATTCAGTAGCAGGCGGAGGAGGAGAGATGTCGTCTATACATAGACCCTCTCTCTCTGTCTCTCTTTTTTTCTCATGTCGTGCTTTTGCGTGTGTGTATTTGAGTTTGATTGGTATTTATGGCAATTTAAGTATGCAATCGAAAATACGATGAGGATTGGGCAAAATTGTTGTAAGTAAAGCAGCACATACATATGTTGTTGACAGGATGAAGCCAAAGGGCAGCCATAATTAAATCAACAACAACAACAGCAACAAAATATTGCAAACGTTATTTAATTGTTCAGCGGGCCACTTTAAATCTCGTTTTCTGTCGCAAAACTTTGTTTGAAGAGTGCACAAAAATAAAACAAAAGCAAAAAATGTAAAAATACAAAAAATAACAAGAAAAACATTAAACATGGACCACGGCAATCGCAGCCGTGACGTGACGCGGTGTGTGGTGGGAACGGGGAAGGTGATGTGAGTTGGCTTATTTCTTGTCGCACAACATGTTTTCCCCCACCCACCCTCTTTAGTGACTTTTTCGTGCTTGGCTTTGCATAGCTTTGGTGACCATTCTCCCGCTCTCTTCGCGCTCTCTTCGCGCTCTCCACTTGTAACTGTCCCGTGCCCTTTTTATGGCCATGCAAAGTCTTCGTTTGCATTTTTATGGCATAAAAATTAAAAATGAATTTTGATTGTTTTGTTAGCTTGTTGTTGTTGTTGTTCCTTTTTTCGCTCTCTTGTCGACGTCTTGTTCTGCTGCTTCTTCGTGCCTTGTTTTATATATTTTTGTGGCATTGTTTTAGTTTTTATTATATCGCGTACTCGACTCGCTTTTTTCTGCCTCTATTGTTGCCGGTAATTTGTTTTTATTTTTGTTTTTTGTTCTTTTGTTTTGCATAACTTTGGTGTACCTATTTCTTTTAATTTGTGCGCGGAAGCCTTGCATGGCCAAAGGACATTGAAATATGGACTTTTCTAGGTGTTTCAAGTGAAGCTTTAAGCCAATTCGGCCTTAAAGCAAAACATTCAAATCCTCGATTGCCTTTAATAAGACAAATATTCGACAGCTCTGTAAAGTAGGCAATAGAAAATTCAAAGTTTTTTGTCTCTCTTCTTCTTCTGCACCAAAACCACCTTGATCTTGGGCTTGCGCTCTTTGTGTTAGCTTTCTCTGAGCGCTTTTGAGTAAGCTCACCACGAAGAGAACAATTTCACCATACATATTTATGAATTCTCTTTCGAATTAATTATCTAATTGGTTTTGTGATTATGAATAAAAATATATCCTTTTATTCTTGCATATTTTAAATATAATTTTATTTTATTTATTTTTTATTACTCACTTGATTATTTTTCATAAATTCGCCATCAATTTTCGCGTCGCGCGTTGCGTGCACAAATTTAATTTATGTGATTTTTGTTTGCGCCAACCAGCCCAGCCCAGACAGGCAGGCAGG
Organism: Scaptomyza graminum; assembly: GCA_018901835.1. Taxonomy (NCBI): domain Eukaryota; kingdom Metazoa; phylum Arthropoda; class Insecta; order Diptera; family Drosophilidae; genus Scaptomyza; species Scaptomyza graminum. Next base: position 11,215,871 of record JAEIFL010000001.1, on the reverse strand, counting down.
CGTGTGGCGAGGGTTGGCAATAGAGGGGCGTGGGGGCGGGGGGGACAATGGTGTGTGTATCGTAGTCTCTCTCTGCACGCTCAGCACGTTTATTCGCACTTAATTCGCACTTTTTGACACCTTTCGCTGTCCGTCAGTTTTGCACGAAGCGAACCCAAAAGGCCAAAACCAAAACCAAAAAATAAACACACTGCCGATATTGCCCAACCAACGACCCCCCCCTCAGCAACAACAACCCCCCTCTTACCGCGCATATGCCGGCTGTCAGCAACATAATGTGCAATGGCAAAAAGCGAACGGCGCGAAAAATTATGCAAAATAAATTAATTACCAATTAAGGGTGAGCCAGGCCAGGCCTCAATGCAACGGGTGTGGGTGAGGGGGTGAGGGAGCGGAAGAGCGGGAGGCTGCAGCAGCCACTTCAAAAAACTCGGCAGACAATTTTCGGGGGGCTGGGGCGGGGGCGTTGAGCTCCCTACTTTGCAGCTGTTGCAGGCAAATATGCAGCAATTTTCACATTGCCAGGGTTGTTGCTGTTGTTTTTGGGGGGATGCATGTGTGTGTGTGTGTGTGTGTGTCGACAAACAAGAGGCCAGGCCGAAATGGCGTTGCCGTAACGCGTTTGTCACATGAGCCTCGGCCACTAATTAGTGTCATTAAATGCGGCGCTCCACATGCCACGCGACATGCGACCAACATTTGCAACATACGGAACCCACCTCATCATCGTCAAACCTATCAAACAACTACCCCTCCCCGTCTCGTCCCTTTGCCTACACTTTTGGCATGCATTAAACATGACACAAAAATTGCACCGAACCACTTGAATTCTGTTTTTTTTTTTCGCTCGTAAACCAAATAAATAAACCATAAAGGAACGAAGTGGAATGGAACAAAACTATAGCGACAGTTTTCTTATAACCGTCGTCACTTCCGTTACCTTGCGTGCAAACCTGTAATTTAACCCCCCACACCCCCTTCGTCACCACCACCATCCAAGAATTACCTGCCACAATTTGGGGTTAAAAGGGGCTTAAGAGTTTCGCCCCCACCCCCATACTCACATGCATATGTATGTGTCTATGTATGTATGCATAATTATAGAGCCCGCAACGCAATGCACCTCCCTGCCCTGCCCTGCCCTGCGCACCCCTTTGGGATGTTCCGCTTAGCAAACTAAACTGTGAAAATGACCGCGAGGCAAAGAAAAAAAAAAAGAGTAAAAAGGGTCTCTAAGGCAAATTTGAATATTGATTGGGTTTAATGAGCGCTCAGGTCGCGCAATTAGTTGCCCACCCCCACTGTCCCCCGGTCCCCCTGTCCCCCTGTCGCGGGCGTATCGGTCGCGTTTCCGTTTTCCGAACGGCCCACCAACCAGTGTTGACCAAGTCAAACGGGGGAGATACCAAATTATAGGCCAGGCCGACAGGTGCTGGTACATATATTATTATTATGTGTGCCGTAAATCGTTTGGGTTCGGTTCAAGAATATTTCATTAGGTGAAAATTATCTTAATTAAATTTGATTAGGGCTACTTAATTATTGATTACCATAATTCCTAGAATGACGAAAAAATTCAAGTACAATCATGAAATTATAGTACATCAAATAAATAATATTTAAATAATAAATAAAATAATAAAGTTAATATTTAAATAATAAATAAGAACAAAGTAATAAAACTGGAATGGAAAGCGAAACAAAATAATAAATAAATATAAATATAAATAAAAGCAACAACAAATCGCCAGTTAAATTTACTTAAAATTCCATGCAAATTTTGACAATGTACAAGGGGTAAGGGTTTGGTACTCGAAGGGGGGAAGGGAATTTAATGCATAAATTAATTGAACTCACACACACACCAACACACCAACACACACACACCAATACACATGCCAAAAAACTATGAATGCTGAATGAATGGCGCTTTGGGTTTTTCGCTGTCTCCGATAAAATGTTTGGTGTCGACCACGCCCCCCACCCACAAATACACACACACACACACATTGAATTGCATTTTGTGTGTGTGTGTGTGTGTGTGTTGGTAGCAATAAAATGTTGGATGTACAATTTGGAAACCGTAGCGCCAACAACGTTTAGCATTCAATTCATTTGTGTCTAAACTAAATAACAATGCAATTTGAACAGCACGAGCAAGGGAGGGGGAGGAACTGAAGAGTGTGAAACTGTATGTGTGTGTTGGTGTGTTGGTGTGTGTGTGTGTGCAGCTGACTTGGTTTTATTTTGTTGAGTCGTCGTTAAATTTACATAAATTGATTTGATTGAATTTTTATGAGTGATTTGACCGAAGCAAGAGAGATGGATAGGGGGAGGGAGGGATAGAGGGGAGAGAGAGATCACTTGATGAGTTTTTGACACTGACACACACACACACACACACACACATGTACACACTGCCTGTGGGATGTCTAATTAAAGTCATTGCCAGCAGCTGCACAGAGCAAAGCTGCAACATGCAACATGCAACTAGCCATCCCCCCACCGCTTTGTTCCCCCCGCTCGATGGCCGGGTCACAGTTGGCGCTACATGGTAACAAACAGCCGAAACAAACAACATTGCTGGCTTAATGCATTTGGCCAGAGACAGCAGCAATTGACGCTCGAGCCCCAGACAGCGTTGCACATGAAAAGATACAGAGAGGGGGGGGGGGGGAAGGGGGGGGGGGGCAATTTGTGAGCATTGCATATTTTTAGGGTTTCGCCCCGTTCCAACACCCCACCTCCCCCCCCGCCGCGGCTACTCAAAATGGGCAGCCAAACTAAGTATTTAGCGCTTCGGTTTTGGTTTTGGCCTCATTCGAACGCTTCGAACAACCCCAAATGCCACCACCAACCCAAAAGCAACAATGCAAAAGGCTAGAGATGGGCTACAGTGAACACATCTTTATGGCTACAGTAAACAATCGATATATGTACTATGAACTATATATTTGAAGGCAAATTCGCAAATTCCTTAAGCAAACGAGAAACTAAAAGAAATCAAATCTATTTGATTTATTTATGAGTCGCTTGTTTTTAATACTTTTTAACTTCACATACCTATATTTAATACTTTAAACACATCTTTGAAATATTTACAAAAAATAACTTTGTTAGTTAGTTTGATAGTTTTTGATATTTTTATACAATTTTTGAATGGAGCTTTATGTGCTTTTTCTTTTATGTTTGTTGTTGTTTGAGTCACGCACGACACGCTCCCAACTCTAGCGGACAAAATGCACGCGACAAAAAACAAAAAGCCCCACTCCCCTCCCCTTCTCTTACAGCATTGCGTTTCATTTCATTTCATTTCGTTTCATTTCGTTTTGTGCTCTTCTGTTGCCAATTTGTCATAAATCTCGTTATTTTAAATCGTTGTTGGCATTTTGCTGCTGCGTTTTGCTTGCATTGATTTGTTGCTTGTTGTTGTTGTTGTCGTTGTTGTTGCTGCTGTCCATTGACAGAGGCCTTGGCCATGTTTTGTTATCGTTATCGAGCTGCTGCAGTCAGCAATTTTACAGCGACGCTTAAATAAAGCAAAACTGACGTCAATTGGTCGACAGTTGTAAAATGTTGCGGTTCGCTGGTTAAATGTCCTGTAAATGTAACAAATTAAAGAAACAAAAACAATTTAATATACGTTCACATCAATTATGTAAATTTCAAAAATTACGATTTATTTTAATATTCATATTAATTTAATTTAATTTGAAAAAAAAATATTGTTGATAAAAGACTTTGACATTTGCCTCCTGTGAGGTTTGAACTCACGACCCCTGGTTTACGAGACCAGTGCTCTACCACTGAGCTAAAGAGGCAATTTTACGAAGCTTTCGTCGTAAGCTCATTTATCACAAGGACCAACGCCCCCGCACACGAAAGCTGCGATCAAACCTTGAGCTGTGCTATAAATAGCAAAATTGCGAAGAAAAAAACGACACGTAGGCAGCTTGATCGTGCCAAGGTTGTGGTCGCTTATGCTGACTGCCGGTTAGATCAATTTTGTGGCAGCCCTGGTTGTGTCGGCTCGTTGGTCTAGTGGTATGATTCTCGCTTCGGGTGCGAGAGGTCCCGGGTTCAACTCCCGGACGAGCCCGACTTATCTTAATCGACGAGAGGATTCTTTTTCAAATATTTATTTTTCATTTGATGAAATAAATTGCAAGCAGTTTTTGGCGCTGTTCGAAATTTTTGCACTGTTTATTTAAATGTGGCGCACAAAAGTATGCTACATTTATTGTATGTGGCTTTGTATGCTAAACGCCGCCGTCTGTAAATGAGATTAGACAGCACTGTTGAGCAATGTTACAGCTGTTAAATGCCGTTATGTGTATTTCTGATGCATTGATCAAGACTGCGTTTTTTGCGGCGCAATTCGCACAAATATAAACGCGTTTATTACATTTGACAAATAATCAAGTTCACAAATTTGGCAACGATATGGAGAACGATGATGATAATCTTGAGATCGTTGCATTTGACACCGACGACGACGATGCTTTGAACCTGAGCCATATCAAACGCTCATTTGAGGGTTTGGTGGCGTCGACGCCATTTCCGTTCAGCCCATTCGATGAAAACAGCGACTCCATCGATTTGCGTTACTTGACAAAGTGCTACATCATCAAAGATACTGACATATTTGAGAATCGGTATATAGTGCCTTTAATAGCGCCGCCTTCTGATCGCATGGAATGGCCTGATGATGGAAATGATTACATCATTGCCAACAAAAACAACAACAACAACAAAAACAATAAAAAAACAAGTACCGAGTCGCCATTTGACAGATACTTCAACGAAATAAGCATTCCAAATGTATTCAAACTAAAATATTTAACTAAATCAGCTCAAATCTAAACTAAACTAATCTCGATTAATTATTTTGCTTTGCAGATGATGACTATGGATATAACCAAAACTGAAGCCGGACTTGTCGGGCTTTCATCTAATCAACAGCAACAGCAGCAGCAATCGGCACAGCAGCAGCAGCAGCAACAGCAGCAACAAGCCGCAAACATGAATAACAACGGGCAGAATAACAATGGCAACAACAACAACAACGGCCTCAGCAATGGCAATTCGGTGAACAACAACAACAACAACAACACCAATAGTAATAACAACAACAGCAACAACAATAATAATAATAGCAATGTGCAAAGCATCGCTGCCGCCGCCAATAACAACAATAACAACAACAACAATGGCAGCCAGCTATGCGCCGGTTGCGGCAAGCACATCCAGGACCGTTATCTGTTGCGCGCCCTCGACATGCTGTGGCACGAGGACTGCCTCAAGTGCGGCTGCTGCGATTGCCGCCTCGGCGAAGTCGGCTCCACTCTCTACACCAAAGGCAATCTAATGCTCTGCAAGCGCGACTATTTGAGGTAAGTGGAAGAGACAGAGAGAGAGAGAGAGAGTGCGAAGAGTATGTTTCAAATGTGTATTTTTGTGTTGCAGATTATTTGGTAATACTGGCTATTGTGCCGCTTGCAGCAAAGTCATTCCAGCCTTCGAGATGGTAATGCGTGCACGAACCAATGTCTATCATCTGGAGTGTTTCGCGTGCCAGCAATGCAATCATAGGTAAGTTGTTGAACTCTGTTTTTGTTTATTGTCCCCTTCAAATATATTCGCTATATAGAAGTTCCGACTGTATCAGTAGTCAATTCACATAGCTTCTTCACACTTCACAGCCGAGTCGATATAGGCATGTTGATTGGCTCGTCAGTTTGTTCTTTGCGGTGTAGTTTCCCGTTTATATCTTTGCTGCATAAGTACAAAATTGGCCAATATTTCTGATTACAGGCTTGTTTCTTTTTAAGCATTAAGTAAAGAGAAGCCTTAACTTGGTTATTTATGGCAAGTGCCGTATTCTATTGACTTTGAATTTGAATTGTTTTGGTTAACAGTTAAAAAATGTTTGCTTTCAACAATACTTGCCCCAAAATACTTATGCATTTTTATGGGCCATTTGTCTATCAGCAGCTCCCAATTCGATATTCAAACATAAAAAAAAAACCGAATCCCTTTTTTAATCTTTGGCCAATATACAAAGCCAAAATGGTACTTGGAATTTTATAAAACATATTATTCAACAGCAACGAGAGGAACATTAGGCAATAACAAACAACAAATTGACATCATTTACAAGTTAACATGCATGGCCAAGGAGGAGGAAGAGGGCGCGAATGGATATGGGAATGGGATTTTTGGAGCAACCCCTTTGAGTGTCGTTGAATTTCTATGAAAACCGCATAAATTTCGTTAGCATATTTGGATTCTTCGAACCCTTTGGGGTGCCATCAACTAGTCAACGGCATACCATCTGGCTAGGTTCACGTGCCGTGCCGTGCCCCGTGCCCCGTGCCCCGTGCAGTGTTGCCAACATTAATATATGCTTTCGCAAAAATTTATTGCATTTGGCCAATTTGCGAAATGTCACTCTAGAGAGTTTTTTTTTTGCCTTTAAAGTGCGTACACCTCCGGGCCTGGTCAACAATAGTCCTCGTTCTTTTTTTTTTTTTTTTATATATATTTTGTGTTGCTTTCTTTCGTTGTTTCGTGGGCTTTTGCATTAATAATGCGGCCGCACATATGCTAGCGTCTCAACCTCTTCTCGTCTGTCTATATCCCCCCCCCCACCACCGCTTCATTGAAATTCGTTGTGCAACGAATCGCATTAAATATTAAAAATGCCTGCCACACGGCATTGCCGTACAAAAATATTGAAATAAATGTTACAACATATTGGCATATTGTTAAAAATCTCAGTTCCCAGCTCCCCCTTTTTTGTTTATCCGGCTGTTGCAAAATGCATTCGATGGGACGCTTTTGTTTCCACATTGCCGAAAATTGGCTTTAAAAATGTAACAGCACAAAAAGAGAATAAAAATGCGAGAGAGAGAGAGAGAGAGTGGTCTTGTCCCATATGAGATTGTGGCCAAAACATGTGTCCCCAACTGCATTGAGTCCCAAATGTTTTTAACAAACATTTCAAATACAATTGCAGCTTGATTGAACTCAATGTGGGAATTGTATGAAAAGTGAGTAGGAATATGAACTAAAGATATATTAAGATATACCAGACCATATCAATTAGAAGCAAATAAAACGGCTTTCACTGCTTAAACAGTCAAATTTCTCTCTTATGATCTTCCGTGCATCAAAGACTTGTGCAAAAGAATTCATTTCCAAAAAACTGCAGTTTGGATCTATCTAAAAACTAATTTTCTCTTTAACGATGTTTTCCCCCTTGAGATTCGCTTTATTATATTAATATAACTTATCATCTATCTATACTGTAAGGGATAGAAAATCGGAATTTCTACACAAGTTTACGTAAGTGCTGAATGTAGCACGAAGAAAAGGTTTTGGGAAGTTCCAACTCTAAAGTGTTTTCCGGCCCCGGAAAGGATTGTATGTAAAAATGGTTTGATATCGTCTGATCGGGTTGAAACTCCGTTCAGGAGTAAAGAATGGATTATGTCTGATTTTATTGGATGGTCTTTTAGTTGCGGTGTAGCGAAGCCCACCATACTATGGTAACTGTACTAAATGGAACAGTTTTCTGATAACATTAACATGACTCAATATGTTAATAACTCTCTGGCTCTCTCTCTCAGACTCTCACTTAACAGTTTCAAGCACTTTCTTAATGTTTCCTTTATATTTAGTTATAGTTGTATTGATCCCTAAAGGAACCACTGAATCATATGCTCTTTTCTTCTACAGCATATTTGCTCTTCCAATCATACTGGACGAAAATATTTGTTTACGTAAATAATTTCAATTGCCAAAAAAGTCATTGAGCCGTGCACGCATGGCCAGCGGGTAGGCGGCAATGTCCATCATGCTTCCACCGCTCCCCCTTCCTTATCAATTTTAACTTGCAAACATTGTTGTTGGTCGCCCAATTCACATTTAATATGCGGGCCTTCACTCGCCACATGATGGACCAACAGCGGCAGCAACAAAAAAAAAAAAAAAAAATAATAAAAAATTGCTTTGCACTTTTTGGTTTTCGCTGGAATTATTATTTTATTTTTATTTTTGCCGAACCGAAGTGCATTAAATTTGCTGTTGTTGTATTTATTTTTGTATTGTTTTTGTTGCTGTTGGTGAAAAGTTTGCATAATTTCCTGTCGCCAGCATCGACGGCGGCGCAAGTTGAGTGGCAGGCAGCTGTGGCAGCATGGGGTAAAGTTTGTCGGTGAATCTTTCGATTTGACTAAGAGAAAGCAAGAGAGTGGAGGGAGAGAGAGGAGAGAAAAGCGAGCGGCGTGCGCCATTTTAAACATTTTTTGTATTTCCTGTTGACAATTTGTTGCTGGTCTTCGCTTGCCCGGATATGTGCGAGTCCTGCACACACACACACACACACACACTCAAACACACACATGTCTGATGGGTGTGCATGTCACAGGTGCCTTCAATGCCATGGCTAAGAGCTGCTGTTGTTGCTTTTGTTGTTGTTCATTTTTATACTTTGTTGACTCGGGCGTTTTTTCGTTGTTTTGGTAGATAAACAAAGCGTTTTTCATGTAGACGACAACAAACAACAGCATCTACAACAACAACAACAGCAACATCAACAACGACAACCGACAGCACATGACACGCCCACACAGTCAATCGATTTGCTGCAACGCCAGCAGCCAAAAAGAAACCAAAACCAAAGCAAAACAGCGAAAAAACAAAAGTTGACGTAAATCAAAAGCCAAATTTCATATCCGCTGTAAGTCTGCTGTAAGCTGCTTTACCCAAACCCCCTTCCATCCCGCCGCTACTACACCCATTCCATTTTACTCTTACCCTGTGCCCCTGCCTTTTCTTTTCCTTTGTTTTCGACCAGCTGGGCTACATGCAGTACTTGTCAAGCATAAAAATACTGCACTGGAGAACATCGAGCTATGTTGAAATGGGCAAAAAGTCTGATCTTTCGCATCGATCGAGAAATATCCGCTTGGAGGTGCGGATCCCCAAGATATATATGTTTTATATTTTAACGATGCCCAGATTCAAACATTTTCAATATTATATTTGAGACAAAAGCAAAGCTTCATAACTTCTTCTCTTGTCCTAACTTTCTTTACCTTCGGTTAGAGTATTCGTTGGGTCGTTTGTATGTTACCACTTTTGTGCTCGTGTAAGCTGTGTGTGTGTGTGTGTGTGTGTTTGCGTTAGCTTCAACTCCACAATTTTGTTCCAACTTCACTCTCATGTCATCCGGCACAGGTGCTAACATAAATATTTTGACAAAGGGCTTCATGTTGCACAAAAAAAAACACACACAGTTTTCTCTCGGGCAAAACGACTGAAAATGGGCGAGTTCATTTGCGTCCTGGCTGAATGCACACTGCATTTCACTGATGCGGAACTCAGTCCTGTGCTCCTCCTGTACTTCCCCCGCAACACTTACTCTCATCTTCTTCTGTTTGGTTGTACCTTTCCGTGGAGTCGCAGCAGCAGGAGCAGTTCTCCATTCCAGAGATCTGTGGAGCACTTCCTGCCTGTTGCCTCAGTGACATTTTCAAACGCTTATCTGACTTCCTTCTGAGCCGTCATCATTCTGTGATTTTTTCTGCTTCTGTTTCTGTTTCGCCTACTCATCCTTGCGAACAATCGCTACTTTACTCGTTGTCTTCTGTTTGTCTGTGCGCTCGCTTTTGTTTTTTAGCCAAGTCGAGTGAGTTCCTGGCCAGTCAACGTTAACCGCTGTCAATTGTCATCTTTGTGCTGTCAGTCGCTCGCTCGCTGGGGCTTAAGCATGTGGAAAAATCGTTTCCAGTTAGCAGTTCCTGTTCAACTTGAAACTCCCATTTAGCTCTCCTTAACAATCGCTCCAACCTTGAGAATGACTTCGACTTGGAAATATTCATATATTGTTGTAGTATATTGAAGCATATCCAATTATATCTATTTTCTCGAACAGTAGAATATATCCCCTTTTTTTTGTTGCCTATAACATTTATAAATTTAACTGGATTTATTTCGAATTTGTTTCTTTGCAGATTCTGCGTTGGCGATCGCTTTTACTTGTGCGAGAATAAAATACTCTGCGAATACGATTATGAGGAGCGTCTGGTGTTCGCCTCGATGGCCAATCATCCGATGCTCAAGCGTCATGTGTCATCTCTGGGCCAGGGCTCGCCAACAGGAGCGGCGGGCGCTTCTGGCGCTGCTGGTGGACTGCTGGGCGGTGGCTCGGTTGGTGTCACTGGTGGTGCTAATGTCAATGGCGGTCCGGGCATTTTAAATGGCCCACGCACACCGGGCGACCACAACAACAACAACAATGGCCCACAAACGCCAACTGGCGGCAACGGAGGCGGCGGCTCGCCATTTGCTGCTGCTGCAGCGGCAGCAGCTGCCGCCGCGCACATGAAGAACCAGCTGGGGGCGTCCAGCTAAAATAAAGCCCAGGGCATGAGCAGCAGCAGCAGCGGCGGCGGTGGTGGTGGTGGTGGTGTCAACTCTGGTCAGCAGTTCTATGGAGCCGCCGGCTTTGGTTTGCATCATCAGCAACAACAGCAGCAGCATCAGCTACATCAGCAGCAGCATCATCAACAGCAGCAACTGCAGCAACAACATCAGCAGCAGCAGCAGCATCAGTCGCAGCAGCATCAGTTCATGGGCATGGGCTTAGGCTTGGGTATGGGAATGGGCGTGGGTGCCGGTGGCGTTGGAGCCGGAGTAGGAATTGGGGGCGTTGGTAACGTTGGAGGCGGAGGTGGAGGTGGAGGCGTTGGCAGCATGGGCAACAGCTGCAAGCGCTACCAAAGAAAGTTCTACAATCGCAACTAGAATCAACTAAACAAAAAGTCGTCCCCCAAATAAATAAATACACTAATATATATATAGCTTGATATACACTATGTATGTATGTCGCATAAGGACATATGCATGTATATATATATCGGATATGTTATAACTATTTTATAATTATAGGACCATACATTGTTCGTTTTGCTTTGACTGAGTTGAAGTTTCATAGTTTTAGTTAGTTTGGCTATTCTTTTTTTTTTACCTACAATAAGATTAAGTATGTTCGATATAATATATATGTATAATCGATTTTTTTGAACACTTTGTTCAATAATGCAGCATTAAAGTGACAATATGCATAGGTTCTACATAAGGAAGAGAACAAAACTATTTTTATTTTGCTTTTGATTAGCTGGTCCTTTAAGCTTTGTACATATTTCGAGCGCAGAAGAGTGAGAGAAAGTAAACTGTTGAACTCTTGACGAATAAAATTAATATTATTTTCGATTGATATTTAAGTCACAGCACCGCTTTATGTACGGAATAATATACATATGTATATGTATATGTATGTATGCATAATTGATTTTTTTTTTTTGTATTTCTAACGCTTGAAGCGTGCGGTGCCAAAACAATTCAAAGCAGTGCCAAAAACAAAATAAATTTATAAAGAGCAAAGAGAAATAAATATATAAAAATAAAAACATTATATAACGGGGCAAATTGACTATTTGAAATAGCTTAAAATATTTATTTTGGTACTATTATTTAGAAATTAACCACAAAATAACTAATATCAAACTTTTCTGTAACGAATAAGCTGTAAAAAAAATACATTTTCGGAACTGGTTCAAGAGAAGTTCGATTTGGTACAGTTGAAAAAAATTAGAAGTTAAACACATCCCCACCGACCATTATTAATTTTTTACTTTAATGTTTACATTTACAATAGACTATATTCTCTCGTTTTTGTCTCGATTTCGAAATAAATGCCGCCAGATGTAAAATAAGCTAAGATATTGGTATTTTGCTTAATATGTAAATAATTAAAAATATGTATGTCTATTTTCTATATGTGTACAACAAATGATTTTTGCGTTTTCATTTTGAAGTCTGTTAGAGCCACATTGTTGATTATTATTTAAGTTTAGTTAGTGCGAGGCTAAAAGATTGCAACAAATCAACCTTTTTTTTTTGTCGACTTAATGTAAAAATAAATGCAAAAAACAAAGAAATGAAGAAGTTACGCAATGTGAAACCTTGTTGAAAAAAGGATTGACCATGCAAGTGTAAAGATTTAAAACAAAACCAGATTAAGAAAAAAAATTATGATATGTGTATAAACTAACAAAATATAAGTATATAAATAATAAAACAGCAAAATGAAACAAATGCAAACAAAACTAGTTACAATATAAATGTATTTATTAATATGATATAAATGAATTTTTTTTTATTATTATTATTATTCAATATGCATATTTAATTGTCAGCAACTCATGCGATTCCATTTATTCTATAAAACTTGAAAACTAAGTGTTAAATTAAAACTGAGAAAAAATACGGAGAAAAAAAAAAAACGAAAACATAAACTAGCAAAAATATTCACGTATTAATTAAAAAATCTATATGTATATCCAAAATAAATATGTAATAATAATACAATTTGTAAGCCGTAAGCAAAATGCAAAAGCAGTGAAAAGAATAACCAAAGTGTGTATAAGCTAAAAAATTACAAAAAAAAAATAAATATAAAAAGAAAGAAGCCTATTATATAACTATGCATTAAATATACATACATATATATAAATATATACACAATACTACCTACATATATGACTATGTTAAATGTAAAATGCATAAGTGAATATTTTTTTTTTTGTATTGCGCAACGTCAAGAATCAAAAGTATCTAAAATTTAAGCTACACATACAATGATATATAGTAGTATCGCATTGAAAAAATGATTAGTGTGCGCCGCGTTGCGTTTAATGTTAGAACAATGCGAAACAATGAAATTAAAACTGACAAAATAAACAAGCAAAAAACTACAAAAAAAAAAAAAAAAAAAAAACTAAACGAAAGTTACAAAAAAAAAAAAAAAACAAAACCAAAACGAAAATGAAAATAAATGTAATTAACAAACATTGAAAACCATTGACTTTTATTACGTTTGGGCAAAAATATTAACATTTTTAAACCAAGCAATAAGGAAACCAAGGAAAATTAATGCTTCAGGTAAGGTTTTTTTTACAGCCACATTTATTGAAACAATTTTATTCAAATAAATGAAAACTTTAAATGACAAAGTTATAAATCAATTGAATTTTTTATTTGTTGTTATTATATTGAGCATTTATTATATGAACATATTTATGTCTACTCTCTCTATCTTTTAGGATTAAATTAGTTTAAAAGAAAAGATATTTGTGTCTTTATTCAACAAACGATTTCTCGAAGATAAAAACTAATATAATATTTTAAAAATCTAAAATTCAAGGGGTGCGAAAAGTCTTTACCTTGTTTTTTCTCTCCAAACTACTATACCCCTTCCATAACATGGGTTCAGGGTATAAGTATCAATAAGATTGTAACGATTTTAACGTTAAGGCATCCAAATTCGCATAGCGTTATTGGCCAAGCTTAAGCTTGACATTCTTTTCAGCTTTAAATTACTATTTGTTTTGAAACAGAACTTTGGACTAGCTATTTTGTCAGCAATTGTGAAATGTGCAGCTTTGGTTTTAGTACTGTTGTTTATTGTTGTTTATTGTTGTTGGTGGTGTTGTTGTTGCTGCTGCTGGTCGCTGTCAATTGGCATTTTGTCTGCATGCTCGTGCTTGACATTTGTTGACTCTTTCGCTTTGACAGCCATTAATCACGGCATTGTTGTTGCCAATTTCAAATCCACACGCAGACTGATATAGACGGAAAGAGAACCGTACATAGAGAAAATTGGGTGTTACGGGATGGTTGGTCGGGGTGGTTGGTGTAGTCTGATAAATGATGCTTCATATTTTGGAGCTGGCTGCAATTGAAATAATAAAACGTTTTATGCCGCCTCCCCCATGCCACATCCCCTCCGCATCCTGCACTTGCCAGCCTTGATTAATGAAACTTTAAAAGGGAACACGCGTCGTTTTTGTTGCTGCTGCTGCTGCTGCTGTTGTTCCTTTAGCGCTTTTGTCTGCGGCAGCGGATGCGCGCAACTAGAACGACCGCAAAAACTTTTAGATAAGCGATCTTTTCAATATATCCATGGAGAATAGACCATATACTATATTCACATGTGTGTGTGTGTGTGTGCGACGAAAAGTTTTTTGGGGCGTCTTATTGGTTTGTCTTCGATATGAATTGAGAAAAGAGGAGAGGGGGACGACAACGACAACGACGACGAAGACGCCGCTGCAGGCTATAACAATAAAAGTCATTTATAGATTTCGATTTGTGCGACGCTTTCTCATATGTGAGCAAGAGAGAGAGACTTGCCCTGAGGGGTTTTGCCAGCCGGCCCCCCATCACCTCCTCCTCCTACTCTGCTTAGCAGCGGCATAAGTTTGACGTTGCATAGTTTTAGGCTTCTTATCAGCACTTTTGTTTTATTGTGTGTGTGTGTGTGTGTGTGTGTATGCGGCTGCGGTTGCTAGTTGCTGCTTGTTTGCTGGTGGTTGTGGTTTCTTCTGGGACCAAAAACTGCTATCTGAGGCGGTTGGGTGGAGAAATTCGGCGGTGGGGGGGGGGGGCGAGAGTCGCCTTTTGTTTTGCGTTGCGCTGCTTTTGGTGTCATAATCAGTATAATGCTTATGAAAATGTCTTTTGTGCCATTTGCCGCTTATCAGCAAAAGCAAATGAGAGTTTTTGTTGTTTTTTTTTTTTCTGTTCTTCTCATTGTCCTTTTGTTAACGACTCCGTTGTGTCGCCGCTCCATCAGAATCTATAAAAGTAATGTTTCAATTTGGTACGCTTTTGGTCCCGGGCATTGCATCATTTATTTTCTGTCAATCACAAAAATTCCGAAAATGATGTTTTTCATACTGTTGGCAGTATTTATTGTAATTGGCTTGTTTTGCTCAAAATCCAGTAAATATTTTAAATGCAAGAGCTCAGAACAAAATATTTCGCATGAATATTAAAATGTCAAAAATATCCATTTAATTAGGAATGATCTTTAAAATCAATGCAAAATGTTTCTACTAGAAAACTGGGAAATGAATTAGTTTTCGATTTTAAGCTTTAATACTAACTGACATCGACACTTTCATATGAGCAAAACTGTTCAGAATCTAGATCGTCTTGCATTTCGATGGTGATTAAGATATTATCTGCTCAATATACTTTGAGATGCTTCAATTTATTTTTTTTGCTAATTTAACTGCACCCCTTTTAACCCGACTGGAATGCTGTAAAGATGAAAATAAAGGAATGAATGTTCTTTGTTTAATAACATTTGTTACACTTGTATACCAAGTGGTGACAACACGGCCATCAAAACAATCTGGGCTGATGCCGAGTGAGATTTTTGAGCTTGAAGTCAGTTAACAGCAAATCGTGCTTAACCTCACACTTCAACTTCAGCTCACTCTCCACAGTGAACCCTTTGAAAAACAGAGAAGAACAACAGCAACAACAACAACAACAGTGTCAAGTGTCCATCGTTTTAATTTAAAACAAACAAAAGCATTGTTCAAGCAATTAAATCCATAATTATTATGATTATTGCCATGCTGCTGACTGAATTCCGCAACCCTCAAGCTTACCAAGCTCGCACACAAAAACCACCAACAACAACCCTTCTTACCCTTCTCTCACCCCCCCCTTGAGAGAGCCATTCGCAAAAAACACTTGACAAATTCCGCGCTGCCGCCGCATGCTTAATTAAATGAGTTTGCGCACAACTCTTTTCATGTTTTAATTACGCAAATACTCAGCATAACTCAGCTGCTGCTGCTTTGACTATAGCAACATAAGCAAAAACAACAACAACAACAACAACAATAGCAACAAGAACCTTGAGAGCAACACAATATGCATGAGATAGAAATTTGTCTAAGCTTTCAGCCTTTGTAATGCGAACAACTTCAAAGCGGGAATGTCGTCACAACTCAAAGTTACTCCCCCCTCACTCTACCTCTCTTCCCACCATCTCTCACAGTCTCCACACGCTTCGTTTTAGCTCGCTCACATTACTCTTGCCCAAATTGTTTGTGTAATTAGTTCACCTGCATGACCGATCAGCTCAAAAAAATAAAACAACAGATATTTCTAATCTATAAACTTTTCACAAATCGTATAATTATATAGAGCCACTAAGTCTGAAAATAAAATTTCTAATACGGAACTATGGATTTCTATAATTTAATATTCAAAATTAAATAACAAAGGCTTTAACAATAGGGAATAATGTAAGCCGATTTTGAATACATAAGCATTTCTCCACTCGGTTCCATATAAATTTTGGTCGAGATCTGATCAGTAAATGTTAAAATATACCTAACACAGCAAGTTTCAATAACTTAAAGATCGGATAATTTTAAATAGACTCCAGCGCAAAAAATGAGAAAGGTTTATTGAATTTCAGATTTAAAAAGCTCGGCCTTAATAAATTTTGATGATCGAAAGGGATGACAATTTTAATGTAGTTTTCTAAAGGATGCCAGGAGCTATCTCTTTGCCAATGTGGGTAACTCTAGCTGTAAGGATGTGGGAAATATGTGGATTTATCGATTATCAGTTTTCGAATTCATCGATTTCTCAGCCCTCCAGCAACCCAACTGTCTGTCCCGCCCATAGACAAAGATATTTGCAAAGTTTCAAGAATCTAGCTTGAAGGGTGTACAAAAAAAAGTTGCGATTTGTCAAATTTTCTTACCAGCAGCAAAAAAGGATATAAAAAGAACGAAAGTTATAGACTAAACTCGACCGTTCTAAGTTTGTTGGTTGTATTTAAAATTGCAATTTAATGTACTTTGTATATGCTGCAAAATGCATAAACTGACAGACAGCTACATAATGTAAAGTACATATGTATGTATGTATGTATTTATGTCGTGGCAGTGAGCGTAATAAATAAATATGCGCAGCCCACACACAAGTCACGCAAGGACCAATCAAAGGCGGAGACCCCCCACAGTCAAAGGACGAACCAACCCCATCGCCAGGGACACAACACAAATCTGACCCACATGTCAAGTGATGCACATAACTAAAGACACGGGCCCCACAGTCAAAGCTGTTTGTTAGCTACTAGTAGCTGGTGGCCTCGAGAGTGGGGTATTTTGGCATTTCGGGGTTAGAGTGAAGTTGGGGACCCGAAGGCGTAGGTGTGGCCAAATGTTATAGTATGTTTATCCGTTGTTGTTGTTGTTGTCGTCAACGTCTTGAAGAAGAGCGCGCGGTGAGCGAGAGCAGTGCGTGGCAAAATGGTAAACGCCCACTTTTTGTTATTGCTTGTAAGTTGCTCCAAATGCCACCACCATCATCATCATCAAAGAAGAAATATAAGAGTCAAGTGTTATGTTAACAGTTAACAGCGCGCGTTATGTTAAGTTTGTGTGTGCCTTCTGTTAACGCTGTTGTAGGCGTTGCCAACTCAAACATTATGTGTAGTAGTTGTTGTTATTGCTTCAGTTTGAAGTTGCGCTTTTGTTGCGTTTTGTGTGTACTATCTGATGTAGACAAACTAACTACAACGGGGTTGCATAAGCGCAAGGGTTGGGCACTCCTCTCGCTTCCCCTATCGTTTTGTCTTGTTCACTTGTCTAACGAGTCGCGCTGGCAATTGTTGTTGCAGTTGCAGTTGCAGCTTATACTTGCATATGCATTATTCACCTTTTTGTTAGTGCCGTAATATCCATGATTTAATTAAAAACTTTAATTTGACTCGTTGCATGCAACGCAACCACTAAAAATATACATATGTAAAAATGTTTGCCCGTCATTTTGCCATTTAACCTATCATTAATTTATGATACCTAACCATTTACATGTGGCAATAACAATAATTGCCAGCAATTTAGATAAACATTTATGACTGGCCATATCGTAATTTGCAATATGCGGCTATTGTTTTCAACAATTATTAACTCAATTACATTAAATAACAAATGTGTTTATTTCTTTCTCAAACAATCTAACAGGATAAACTTTAAGTTGTACATATTATCAAAAAAGCATTTTCTTAACTATTCCTTTAAAAATGTAAAATACACGATTATATCTTGGCCGTTGATTCTAGGGAATTGTTAATTGTTGGCCTAAGGCATATGTCAAGTTCAATTAGAGATTTATTAAAAAATACAAAAAAGGTTTGCAAACAAAAATGGATTGTTAAAATGTAATCTTCACGGAATTAGATTGCTATTCAAATAAGCGATAAACAAGAATGTCGAAAAATAATAAAGCAATATTAAAAGCTTTAGTTTAAAGATCTTGTAAGGATTTAGATTTGTGTGGAACGAAAGAGAGTCTCTGACGTGCAATTTTAGGATTGTTGTTTTTATTTAAATGTTTCTAATAAACCTATTTTTGTTGTACTTTTGGGCCCATCTTTGTATTTGTAAGCATTTTTAGCGAAATAAAAGGGATTATTCAATAAAAGCGTTTCAGCTTGTATTAACTTTCTTGATGGTTATTTATTTACAAGTATATATTTAAATTGTTAAATCACTTTTAAACAAAATACACGCATACATAGTATATGTTACATTCACAAACATTTCGGCATTGTCATCAGACTTAAATTTGTACATTTATTTTTTATACCATTTTTGATTCAACATGTTCAAAAATGTTCAAAATTTGTTTAGGTTAATAAAAAATGGTTTTAAAAATTTAATTTAATCTTCACGATATGCCTGGCGATATTTTAACGGTTTTTTAGATAGAATTCTGCATGTCACAGTTAGAGGTTGTTTTGCCAAAAGTTTTTTTTTATCAAAATCACATAAGTTTTATAATACATAATACAACTTAGGTACTAAAATCTAACCGTCAAAAATCCACAACGTTAATAAAAAACACGCATTTATTATTAAAATTGCTAAAATCTCTTAACATGAATTCGAGTAAATTATTGAATCCTAAGATTCATAACAATGGTATTGAATGGAACAAATTCTAGTTTACACAACAAAGATAATTTAGAACATCTATACAAAATTATAAGTATCTGAATATGCGTTGTTAGTTAAATTAGATTTGGTTGTTCAACTATGTTTTTAGTTAAATCATTTTTGTATAGTTAAATTTATTACGTTCCATGGTTAAAACCCGCTTAGTAAATGAAGTATTCTCATAGTCGATGTTCTGAGTGTAGAGTCTAGACTTTTGAGACCATCTTTTTGTGCGCAATTAAATTAAGCTCAACGATGTCTTAAAGGTTTAACAAATGACTCTATTGTTAGTTAGCAGTTAGTTGGGCCAGTTAGTCAAAGGCTTTGTCTACATCCCTTACCGACAAAAAAGAGAAAAGCTCAAAGCCAATTTGTATGCAGTCGCCATAAATTAGCTGGCCAAAAACTTGACTTGGGCGATGCGAGGGATGCGAGCGATTTAGACGCTTCACGTGCGCTACTCATTTGTCTCTCGTCAGGCCAACATCATTCTCCTCGCTGACACCTCCTCCTCATCCGCCTCATCTTCCTCATTGAGGCGTTGTTGTTGTGCGGGCGCATGAAAGTTTTTAATCTCCTACGATTATTCTCGCATTTGCCATTTGTTTACACAAACACATGAAGGCCAAGGGATAGGTGGTGCGAGTGGGGGATGGTGTGTGTGTGTCTATGTTTGAGCTTATCAAATAATGGCAACATTTGCTACAATTCACTCCACTTCCACTCTCATCGTGCCGCACAGTCTCTAATCGCGGTTAATCTCAAAACAAACGTTCGCCAATTTATTTTCCACTTTGGCGGGGCAAAAACTTTCGTGCCATAGCCCCCCCAACCGTCACCCACCCCAACATTCTAGATCAGCCCCAGCAAAGTGGCAGCTCCAACTAATGACTTAATTTATCTGCCACAGGGCTTTCAGCGGGCGGGCAAATTAAGTTGATTGTTTCTGTTGCTGTTTCAGTTTCAGTTTCAGGTTCGACAAAAATACGAAAAAAATATGTATTTGAAGCCCGCATTTCACAGTTTGACTACAAACATATATGGATAAATATGTATCTGTGTTTTTGTTCTTTTTTTTTTTTGTTACTGCCCCACATTTGTGGCTATTAGCTGTGTTGTCTTTGCCTGATTAGATTTACTTTTCCTTTTTCTTGGCTAGTTCATTTTTCTTCTACTATGATGTTCACACAGAGGGTTGGTTAATCGTTTTGCAATCTGTCGATGATTGCGTATAAATGTTATATCCAATTATGTTCGATGTTCGACTCTTTTGTGTGTGTGTGTCTGTGTGTGTGTGTTTTCTGGCCCTTTTGTTTTTGATAATAAACATGACAGATATTGGCAAATCTATCATTGTCATTATGCTTCGATTGTTTGCCACACAGACACACACAGGGAGATGCCATTAGCATTTGGGCAATTTGTTAAGCCTTCGCTATTGTGCCACGCCCCCACTGCCACCACCAACCCCCTTTCCTCCTAACCAACAGCAACACAGCTAACGCCATTGTGCAAGAAACATGTCGCTGATTGTTGTAATTAATCGAATTAACAAGCAGGCCAGCACCCAAGCGCCCCTCTCCTTGCCAAGCGTCTCCTCCTCCTCGAACTTGGCTTGAATGCATTGTCCAGTGCCTCCGTTGTCTTGAGTCCTTGCGCCCCACCCGCCCCCCTCTGACTATACATTGGGTCGTGCCTTTGTCTCGCTTTGAATGCGTAAGCGACGCCTGCATTTGACAGTGATTAGACGGAGTTGCTTGCCATGCTGACAGCTAGGCAATGAACCATTATGCATAACCACACTCACAAACACAAGCACACATACACACACACACACATTCATACAAACATACAGAGAGTCAGTCAGATACAGGCGGTCGTCACACACTCACCTCAAAGGCTTTGGCTTTAACCCTTACTAAAACGCTTTGACATGCCTGCATTCAGGGCTTATTGGCTGCATGCTTAGCTTTGGCAACTAACCGTGAACTATATTTATGCGATTGTGTTTGTATTTTACTTATTTAGTCGAACTTCCACAAATCAAACTTTCGTATAACGAAGATTCGTATTTAACGAATTCATTTCCTGAACCCTGCAAGTTGGTTCAATCACTTTAGCACACATTGTTAACAGAGCATACACAATTCGTTGGGCATTAATTTGAATATTTGTTATCTGTTTATCTTCTCAGTTTGCTGACCATTGGCTATTTTGCGGTTTGTGACGCGGGCACTTGAGGCTCTCGCCTTTGAACTGACTGCAACTGATTTGGGTAAATTCTAGAATGGGGTTAATAGCTACTTAGGAGGATAGGGTAAGGGGGCGAATTGAAAATATTATACGGCTTATAAGTTTGCCCGCAACTATAGAAATTGAAAGGCTAGCCGCTGCAGCGTGCTGTCAATTTAATATCTCAACTCAATTTAATTTCTTGAACAGTTGCTTGCCGCTTAACGAAGGGGGAAGAGGAAGGTTGGTGCTACTAGTATACTATATACATTTATTTTTGGCAATCACATTGTAGTCCATTAAAAAATTGCCAGTCATCGGAGATATATATTGTACAGCTTTTGGGGCTATCTTGTAAATGTCTGGCAGCGATCAAAATGGCAGAAGTACGTGAGTTCTGGCAAAAGTTTCGCCTTTATTGCCTGTGAAATTAGTATTTATGAGCGAACGGAAGTCCATGAGCTAAAGCAGACTTCAGACTCGCAGATACAATGCAGCCAACATCAAATAGGCGTCCTGGGAAGCCAGCCAGGATATTAGAAATGATTAAGGCACCTGAAACATTTTGCAATAAAATTGAATTATGACTTTTAATATTGGCGAAAAAAAATACACGAAGAAAACAAGCCTCAAACCACTTACACCACCCCAACCACCCAAGCAGCAATCGCACCAACCCCAGACATTTGTTAAATATCGCAGAATTCTTGATGTTTCTAGGGTTGCAAAGCAATTATCAATCGCAAGTTATGATGCTCTTAGAGTTTTGCTGAAACTTTACTACATATTTATTTCTTGTATTGTTTCTGAATTTGAAATGTTTTACCTTGGCAGTAATCGTTCGGTTCGATTCATGTGGAGAGTTTCAATCGAAATTTCAACATAACAAGATATCAGATTTTAAACTTTATTCAAATGCAAATCTAAACCGGTTCAACCAAAATGGTATGGCTTTAGTATAGTACTTTGCAGTGCAGCCCTGAAAATGGCATGGTGTTATGGCAAATGCCAATTACAATTTACTTTAATAGCCAAGACATAATGCCATAACACTTTTAGACAAAGTCCTCGTTCCGTCCTGGGCCATGTGGCAATTAATTTGCATTTTTAAATTGCAAAATGGTCGCTTGGCTTGCAGCTTTGGAAAGAGTTGGAATAGAGAGAGTGGGAAGGAGTGGGTTATGAGTGTCCTAAAATCGAACAGATTGCAATAATTACAAGGAAACGCGCGAATACGAAAGAGAGCGCGAGAGCGAGAAAGTGAGAGAGAGAGAGAGCGAGTTCTAGTGTCGACTCCGTCGAAAGGGTTAAAATGTTAATGGCAATCAACTTCGCCGCGCCGCCTAATTTTTATGTAGCTCATGCAGAGCGCATTTTTAATGAAGCCAACGTCAAGGGGTTAAAGCACAAATTAATGAAAATAAATTGTTATTTGCCAAGTGGCAGGCGGGCAAAAGGAATAATAATAGCCAAGTGTCCTGCCAGCCACTTGAGAGCAAAGAATAAAAACAAAAAAAATTAAGACCAACAAAATAAAAAGGAAAACAGAAATTTTTAAATAAATCAAACCACAAGCCGCTTAGAAAAAAACGTAAAACGAAAGAGGTTGGACTCGAAAGGTTTTGTGTGCTTTGGTAGACTGGCCAAATAATTTTCATAATTAATTTCCTTGCGCTCTTTTTTCCGCCGTTCTTAACGCATTTTCATAATTCGAGTCTTTTTCAATGGCTCGCAACAACTCCGCCAAATGCCATCTCCCATCATTATTAATCAATTTTGAAATGTGCATGTGATAAAAAAACAAATACAAAAAACGAAAAAGGAAATAATGGCAAAAAGGCAGAAGCAAGCAAACACACAACAAATGCAACAATTTGTATATTTTTTAAATGTGCGAGCTTTGTGTAGGCCAGCAGTGAAATTTGAATACCCTGCAATAAAAATAGCATCGGTAAGATCTGCATCAAAATTGGTTTAAGTAAAAGTTAAAAATATGAATACATTTACTTTTCATTCTAAATTATTCTTCATTTAATTTTTTATTGTTACTTTGATTGTTCGTTTGAGGCAGCTCAGTTTTTATTGGTTTCTTTGGTTAATCGACGCCAATTTAATGTACGAAATCAAAATGCCTTAAAAAATGCGTGGCGCAATAGGCTTTCCAAAATATTGTTTTCCGCACAGTTTAACAAAATTCTGCCCTTAAAAAAAAGCAGAAAGTACCAAAAAAATGTTTGAAAAAAATCACGCTTTAATTAACCGCAATTATGTGCGGAGTCGTGGGCGTGCCTTGCCCCATCCCCACCCTGCCACCTCTCCCCACCAACGCCGACGTAAAGACCGTGGCATCGCCGTTCAACATCTTGGCCACCAACTTGAGGCGAGAGTCAATAAAGCAAATGGACGACGGCCGCTGGCTTAAAAAAAAGAACACAAAAAAAAAAAAAATCAAGTCAAATTACGTGCTTATGAACGGGAAAATGTCGAAATGATTTACCGTGCATAATCGCCACTCGGGTAACAGCCAGCGTAATCCACCATCCCAAACTCCGTGCGTCCGTCCCCCTTGGCCACAATGCTCCTCAGAGCTTCCCACGTTCCTATCTGCAAGAGCCCGCTCCTTGGACAGCCACCAAAGAAAAAAAAAAACAAATAAAAATCAAGAAAAAAAAAGGAAAGGAAAAGAAAAATTAAAATTAAAATTTCATTTTCACGTGGAGCTCACTGACTCGGCCACGACTTCTAGTAGGTTGAATTCTAGGGCGAAACTCTTACTCCATCTAGTAGATCCGAGTGTTCGTCATGGCTGGCCCTATGCTGAAAAATGCCTCTGTCTGCTGCGCCTCCTCCCTCGCCTACTTGTCTCTCCGTTTTTGTGTGTTTCGAGCCTGCTCCTTGTGTTTGTTTGTTTGGCTGTCTGGTTGTTTGCTTGGTTTCATTGTTGTTTGCTTGTTTGTTTACTTAATATCGAACCTTCCCCTTCCCCCCCCTCTCCACAACACTAACAGCCCAAACAGCCCTCAACTGCCAAATCCAAATGAAAACAATTTCTTGTCGCTTGCCATTTTCGCTGGTATTTATGTACTTTATATAAATATATATTTTTTTTTTTTTTTTGTGGAATTATCTTACATTTGAGAGTTTGCCGAATTTGATGTAAATTTAATTTATTGCCTTTTCATAAGAGTATTTACTTTGCCTTGACCCTTGTAATTTATTTGCTGTCAACTTTTTCAATGTTTGTCAGCCGTTTATATAGCCGATTAGACTGATTTGCATAAGAATTTATGGAGGTGCACCAAGTCAAACAATTATCTTTGTAAGAGAGAGATATTGGATCTATGAATTTTGTAGGTTAGTTTTCAAATTAATATAAAAAATATTCTTTGAATTTTCTAATAACTGAAAATACAACATTTATAATTTTTACTAACGATCTCATCTCATCATTCTAATAAGACGTAAAGTGAGTTGGTGGAGTGAAAATGTTGAACCAATTTATGTTGCTTTTTTTGGCATCACACACAGAAACGTTTTGTGCTGCTATATTGACAACATTAATCATAAATTGAAGCTTTATTATTGTTATAATATTTTGTTTTTGGGCATTTGCTACGCATAGCCATTCATCTAGGCTTAGATCCTTTGAGACAGGGAATACAACAATTCAACCCTTAATAGACAACCAAATGCCATAAACAAATCTATAAAGCTGCTGTGCTTATGCATTATGTGTGTGTGTGTGTGTTTGATTAATGTGTGTCTGCATTTATGAGTGTGCGTTAACTGTAGTCCTGTTGTGCCCTCTCTCTTCTCTGTATGTGTGTGTGTGTGTGTATTTGGTGTGCCTGTCATCAGGTGCATTTAATTGCGCGATTTTCGCGCCCACTAGAAAACGCGACGTTCGCCTCGCACTAATTGGCCCTTACACATGGCCATAAATTAATACATTTTAAGTTAAATTGTCTAAGCTGTTGGCTGTAAGTAGAAGCCAGCAGGCACTCGATGGGGAGGGGTTGTCTCATTAATGCCTGTGGGCTCATTATAATAATTAAGGCTAATTTATGATGTCATTAATTTTAAATATACATGTGTACTTGAATACACTCATACATTCATATGTACATACTGCACATACATATTTGTACATGTTCCGGTCAAACCTCTGCCGCAGTAGGGTTAAATAGTGTGTGTGTGTGTGTGTGTGTGTGAGTGGGTGTTAAATGACCGAATGATTAAATAAATGCTCACACAAACGTATAATCGAAGTGTTATCTGGATATTCTCAGTAAAAACAGATAGGTCTTAATTTTGGAAGTTCGTTATAAAGTCAACAAAATGTTTTTTCTTCTCAGCAATCTAACATTTTGGACATTTTAAAGCATTCACTTGTTGCCCAGAACTTATCCAAATCCTTATGTGTTGTTTTATAAATTTCTTACTGAGTGTCTAAAGATTGTTTTCAACATCTAAGACTCGAAATTTTAGTTTTACATTAGTTTAGATTTACATAAATCCTTGTCAAGACTAATTATATAGTTCGGTCTTTTGTGGTAATCTTAAACGTTGCTAAGCTTTGATGATTGGCTAAAAGGCAAATAGTTAGCACAACATATAATAAGCAAATATAATTGTTTGGATTATTCATACACACTTTTAGACACACACATACACACACACAAGCTATTGCCACATACTCATTATTTAGTTAATTTCCGGTTGGCTTAATTCGATGCTGCCTCAAATGTTTCAGGACATGGTCGGGTCTGCTTGGCTGGACTGCTGCACATCATAAAATTTATCAAAATATGAAAATCACACACTCGTACACACACCCAAGCACTTGAAACACCCTCTTGTGGGTCTCAAGTGCAAGCCGAGCGCTTAATTAGCCTCGTCGTGTGAATTGTTTAACATTTTTGGGACCTCACGGCGTATGCACGTTGCTTTTTATGATTTTCACACTTTGCCGGGCTGTTACCCGACTGCGAAATTTAATTACCACACTGCGGCCAAGGACCAGGGACCGGGTATGTGTGTGTGTGTGTGCGAGTGTGGGTGCGGGTCGACCACTTGGTTTGCAAATTACGCATGTATGTGGACCCAGCCACTTGATTGGCACTTGCAAGGGTCACAATCGCACTTGAAATCGTTCATCTCGTCCTCGTCTGTTCCTGATCCTCTTTTTGGCTTTTATATTTACCACCTCGCTCTCTCTCTGTATAAACAATTGATGGCTGACTTGGAAATTTCAACCGTGTGATAAGTGCTTTTGAGTGTGGTTCTTCTACAAGATTTTTGGTTTCGCTAACGAACTCAAATCTTTTTTCTTCTCTAAATTGTGGTTTTTATTGAAATGTGTATTTAAATATATGATTTGTTGATCTTACTTATGTGTAGTCATTAGCATCAACGAATAAACTAGTTAGAGCATTCTTAAACCTTTCTCTCAACAGCTTTCTTCCTTCGAAAATATTAGCAATTCTTAAAATGCATTCTTGGCTTAAATCAAGTATGTACTTACATCTTCAAATCAAGATGTTTTATATTCTCGACTTAGCAATTAAACTTTTGCAAATGATCAAATTGTGGAATTTTAAGTAATAAATATTTGGTTTTTAGCAAAGATTTCCACCTGTTTCACTTACGCATTTCGCATTCGTTTACATCAATACTTTTGTGAGTAAAATTTAACAGTATTTTTTGTTGCACGCATATTTTCTCTCCCTTGTCGCATACTTGAAATATGTGTGTATGTAAATGTAGAGTACATACTTGTATTATCTGGCCATATAGTCAGGAGCCATATTTGTGGCCGGCAAATTAACAAAACTCGTTACGACGCCGCTTGGCTGGCGGATAGGGTCGCGGGTGAGTGGGGATGTGTGGTGGTTTTGGCGTCTGTCTTGTCGCATTGTGGTTTTTACACCTTTTGCGCCTTTGTCAACATTTTAATGACAGCAATTCACAATGTTCTGGGGCCGCTGATTGCGCTCATGATACCTGGCATTGTCTGCGACGCGTCGCAACGGTTAACAGCAGGACCTGAACCAGCATCAGCAGCAGGAACAGGAACATGAACATGAACGCATCCCGGACCCGAACCCAAACCTCAACCAGTCATCAACTCAACCCCTGAGTGCTGTAATTTTTGAAGTCGTTGTCGTAATGTGTTTGAAGTTTGTTTGTGCGCCAGATAAGTGTCATATTTAATTTTTTCCTGCTGTCGCATTTTATTGTTGCATATTCATGGCCAAACTCATGGAAAGGTGGACAGGCAGGGGACTAGGTTGAAAAAGGTGGCCGTCATCTAGGCAAGGAGCAGCTCTTATCTTTTTTATGTTGCAACTTTTCTTCTTGCCAGCAGGTTAAATGAGACATGGCTATAACGAGTCTATGACTTGTCGATCGACCAACTCCTCCATCATCATTTTTTTCATTTTAAACATTCCTTAATGTCAGGAACTTAACTACAAAACTTTGTTATGCAAATAAGCAAATAAATACGAAATATAAAAAAATACGAAGAAAAAAAAAGTGCTAAATGGTGCATGAAAAAACCCAATCTACCATTTAGTTATCGTTCTCAGACATATCATATCTATTAGCCAGTGTTTGTCATATATGAAACCATTAATTTTCCTACCGTGCGGAAAGGAAAAAGAAAAAACTGAGCCGTTGAGTTTGCCATTTAATTTAATTTGACTGCCACAAGTCTGGGACATAACAAAGCTCTTGGAAAAGTGTCACGCACACACATACACAAGCATATATAGTGTAACCCCCTTGGCAACTGTGAATCCTGCCTGACCTCCCTGCAGATATACTTGATATGCTTATCCTGCTCACATGTGTCTGGAGACAACTTCATAGAGGATTTCACGTGCCTTGTCAAAAGGAATTTAAATAATGACAAACGACGCTCGCTGAAGTCAAAGATGAGAACAGACCTTTCCCTTCCACTCCCCTCTCTCTCTCTTTATTCACTAAGAAAGAAGTTACAAAAAGAAAATGACACAAAAAAAAGCAGAGAAAAGAAAATAACCGCAGCATAGATAAAAAATTGCGGTTGTCGGTTTTGTCTTTTCTTGGGGCTAAGTTTTTTGGCTGTTGAAAATTCTAATGTTGTCACATTTGCATCCATCCATGTGAGTGAGTGTGTGTGTGTGTGTGTGAGATCACGTAGCACGTGGCAGATTGCATTGGGATTGGTTTGGTGCTTAGTTACTGCGGCCCTTTTGTTATTTTCATATTATTAAGATTTCGTTTATATACCCTGTATTGAGGAATAGTTCTTGCTTCTGTTTGCTTCTTGTCCCGAATCCTAAGCGTTGGTTCTTTTTTATGTTTTTTAAATATTTTTGTATATTAACAAACACTTCTCCCTTGTTTTGAAACAGAAAATGCTCTCAATACATCTATACTTATCAGTTTGTTTGTTAGTCCATTTCAATGTTCCCTTTTTATAACGTAACTGCCCAGTTTTATTGGTAGGATCGGTTTTATAGCAAGTATCTTAATCAAGACACATAAACAGAAAGTAAAATATTAAGCCTGAAAATTATTCCTTTAACAGATTTCAAGTTCGTTAAATAGGTTTAGGTGCAGAGCATCCCTTAGTCGCAAAACTCAGAGTTTTCTCGTATTTTTGTTCCTGCATCATTTTTGATTTATGGCACACACGCATCTAAAACAACAACAACAACAATAATATGAGAAGAGCAAAAAAAAACAACAACACGTAACCGCTTTTCTTTGGCATTTCCCCGGTCCAGAATTATTTACCATTTGGCTTTGTTTGGGGCTAGTTTTTAATAGAAAAATAAAAACGAAATGAAATTTATGACGGAAATGATAAGGCGCACACACACATTTATATATAGAGAGAATGAGAGAGAGAGAGAGGAATGGGAAGGATACAAATAGGCAACAAGGATATCTCATAACAGGGCTAAACAAAAACTTTTGGCCGAAAACATTTCTATTTGCAGTTTCCGTTTGTTTTGCAGCTATTTGAAATATTTTTTTTCTTTTTTTCGGTTCCCAGCTGTCCAGCGGAAACGGATGCGGCCATTGTTGAACATGGACAAACACAAACACAAATACAAACACACACACACACACACAAACAGGATTAATGCTAACAACAAATATAACTTTATTAAAAAATAAATGAAATTTGTGCACTGCTTGCTGGTTAAATCCTAAAAAAGGATTTCACATCGCAGGATTTGGCCGCAATACAAAAACTAAGTAAAAGCCAAAACAAAACAATAAAACGAAACGAAAAACTCAATGCCAAAACTATGCAAAGAATTTCAAAAGTTGAGACAAAGGCCTATTTGACCAGTGTTCAGATGTTGCAGCTGATCCTGGCCGACCCCAGTCCTTTCGCTATTTCGGCATACTTCAAATTGTTGTTGTCCCTGTATGTGTGTGGAGCCTGTGGCAACGGCAGCTGCTGATGCTGATGCTGCTACTACTTGTACTCGAGGCATGTTGAAAGCATTTCTGACATTACAACTGACCCAAAACTGGCCAAGACCTGCACAGATAGCGTCACAGCACATACAGGACACACATGACCGCCTCCTCATCAAGCATGTATGTGTGTGTAGGTGTGTGCGTTAAACGGAAAACGGAAACGGATATGGCTGCTGGGCAACGATTCGGTTTACGTTTGGCTTCTCTACTAGACTCCAGACTGTAGACCCAAAGGCGTAAACGGGATTAATTGAATTGAATAATTACATACACAAACATGCAACACCAAGAACAATAAAACCTACAACAAATTCCCAAATTTATCATACACTAGAAATGTTCTTATGATTTCACATGAATTTCAATATGCCTACAAAGAGTTTAAAGTTACAAACATTTGCCAATTATGAAGTGAGTCATGTAACAATGGTTGATTATCAATTAGGTTACAGTTAAGAACTGTCTTGATATGTAAATGTGAGTAAAATGTAGATATAATATTGCAACAAGTTCAATGCTGTGCTCTAATCATTCATTAAACAGATTGTATTGCCGAAAATGCCTAAACGCGAGAAGATGACCCCAGACAAGGCTGGTGCTAAAGTTCCAAACAATGCAGAGACCGAATGCGCGAAAAGTGGCAATTCAAATAGTAAGGTGTAAGATATCTGAAACATACGTTAAGAAAAGCCGTAGCAACTTAACTTTGTGCCACACTTGTCACTGACTCGTTCTCTCTCTCTGGCTCAATCTCTGTAGCTCTCCTCCTTTTGATGTTGTTAAATGGCTAATTTGTTTTGTTGCATGCTGTTGTTAGTTACAGCTGCCACAGAATGCGAACAGGCAAACCTGACCGTTGCCGGCACCCGAAAGGGTTTACAACTGCCCGCCAACGCTGTCAGGGACATTTGTCATAATTTACTAACACAACTAAGCATTACTCTATGTGGTGTGTGTGTGTTTGTGTGTGTGTGATTTGTGTTCATTGGCTTAAATGGCTTGTGACGCAGTGGCGTTATTAGTCTAAGCACCTGTGGCACATGCCACATACGAATGTGTCACAAGCACTCATATTGCATTAATTATGCTTAAATCACTGCAAATAATGAATATCATAATGATGATGATGATGATGATGCTGTTGCTCTTGCTAATAAAGATAAAGATACTTGATGCACATATTAATTATGTGGACAATTTAGGCAAAGACGACACACTAAATCAACTAAACGATGGCCACGTAGCGGCTCGCGAGCCATGCCGGGCTCGTTCCGTTGGGTTTTTACAATTGACGCCAGGCTGATGCACAAGCTAAGGATCTCGAAGCTCGGCCACAGAATCATAAACATTAGGTTGTGCATTTACGCTTCTAAAAAATAGTGTAGATCAAAATATACTTTGTCGCTTTCCAAGCTGCTTAAGTTTCAGTCTCGAAGCGACGCATCTTTTGTGTTTTGCTTTTATACGAGACTACAAATTGAAATGTTATATTTGTATGTTTATATTAAGGGTCATTAAATTTGAAATACTTATCACTGAACATACGCTGATAGTTTCCCACTTATGGGCATTTAATGTGCAACCCTTTAAATTAAAGCTAATTAGAAGCAAAAAGAAATAAAGATATTTTTTTGATTTATTCATACATATACATACATATATTTAGACATTAAGATTAGACCATAAATATTTATACATGTATATGATTGTATTTATGTGGCGGGTGTTTCTAAGAAAAACATTTGCTTGACATTTTCCTGGCTCATTTATGCTGAACTCTTATTAATTCGATTTTTATCGTGCCCCTGGGACTCATTGTGCGGCATTTCACGAGTTTCGAGAATTGTGCATATTTCCGCCATGCCACACCCAAACAAGGTGCCCACACAAGGCCATAGCCCCATTCCAACAGTCATCCCCCCACACCTCCCTCATACACCAACAATACACGCTGAGGAACAACAGGAAAAACTCACCTAAAGCGCGTAAATCTCGTGCGTCTTTATTTCTTCATTAATTTAAGCGGCTACGTCGACGCTGGCAGCGACGCCAGCAGCGCCAGGAACGCACACTTCAGTGCTGAGATTGCCAAAGGCAGATTATTTTATAATTGATACCCTTTAAAACTGTATGGTAGCCATGCGATTTTTAATTCGGTTTGTCAGACATAAAAAATAAAAATAAAAATACTTACTTAAATTTCTTCAAAATAGAATAAACAAATAACCATTCAAAACATGCCGAAACGTATGTATGCAAAGCTTAGGTTCTGGAAGTGCATTTAATATTCGCCAATCTTTGCGTCAACATATTTTACTTGCGTGGCGCGTGCGGCGCCGCTTGGGGTGATCCTTTGGATAGAACGAAGGTGGTGGGTGGGTGGGTGGTTGGTACGGGGTCGGGAGTCTGGAGTTGGGCGTTTTAGCTCGCGATTTGAACGAGTTAACGTTAACGTTAACGTTAACCCCTTACAGCTGTGGCAATTTAGACAGTCGTCCTGCTTCTGGGCTCAGCCTTGAAAATCTAATTAAAACAACAACCACCGATTTTTGTCTTTCGGGCCGCATATAAAGCTTTATAAATGTTTTGATTGCATTAAAGCGCTGCCAAGCGAGACGACAGCCAAATATTAAGTGAGTTAGAGCTAAGGGGAGGGGGAAAGAGGAAAGGTGAATCAAGTACTTACTTATTACAAAGCTAAATACTCGGCTATTTTGTTTGTTTTCGTTAAAAGGGAATGGAAATCTTTAATCAGACTTCTCAGCAAAATGTTTATTACAAACTTTGCGAGCTAAACGTAATCCATATGTGACATTGAGATATATCAATTTTGATATTAAAAAACATATATGTATGTTTGGAGCATGGACATGTCTAAGCTTCACAACTTAATTATGAAGGTTAACAACTACGAAGAAAATACAATTTAATTTTCGCGAAAGAAAAATTAAGTCCTTTTATTTCACTTTTTGGGTTGTGTGTTGATAGCAGTCAGTCAATCTGAAACTCATTCCAACTATAAAAAAAACTCTAAATCGTTTTCAAATGCAAACATTTAACATTAAATTTTTTAAAGCAAAACAGGAAAAATTAAATTTCTTTATAATCAAAACAAAAATAAAATAATTTAAGACCTGCAAAGATCTGCATCAAGTATTTGCAAGTAAAAGTAAGTCTTAGAATCAGAAATATACTTAACAAAATATTTTTATATGTATATTCGATTCGTTTTATCCAGCTTTCGACTATATATCACCTTAAGTAAGAAGTTTATTATTAATACATTTTTCGAGCTTGTTGTTGGAACTACAGTAAGTAAATATGTAAGAGACAAGTTCAACTGAAAGTTTGTTTATTCTTAGCTATTAATGTGTGGGTGTGTTGGAGTGCTTGTGTGTGTGTTTGTATATTGGTGTCTGTGTTTGCGTTAGTCTATTATTTCAGCTCGATTAAATCGTCTTACGGCTCAACGAGCTTTGTCTTAATATTATGTAGATGTCTAGAGATAACCAGGAGCCGGTCACATTTAGATTTGTATACGGACAGGACTCTCTCTTTCGCTTTGAGTCCATTGTGTCCCATAATCCGAGCACATCATAAGCACATCCTTATGCAAATCTTCATGTGTGTGTGTGTATGTGTTTGTTGCTTGATAAACAAAATGTAATTTACTACAAACGGCCAAAGGACCCAGGCCCATGGCACCAGGCACCAGGCACCTTGCAGCGTCTTTGGGGCAACGTGTTGCGCCTTGTGAGATGCGAATCTCAGAGAGAGTGTTGTGAGTTGTCTCTCGACAGCTGCCAGGACATGCAGGCAGGCAAGCAGGCAGGCAGGCAGGCCAGCAGTCAAAGACAAATGCTTGTCTACATAGCCAAGGCAGCTCCTTGCCACATGCTTCTTGCTCCTTGTTGCTTGCTTCTTGTCAAGTGGCCTCGACAATGGCAACGGCTGTGCAAAGTTGATGATGATGAGTTTGTTTGAGGTTGAGGCTTGTGTTGTTGTTGTTGTGGTTGCTGCGTTTGAGAAGCCGTTTTGGGGCTTGGGTACTGCGTATGGTGCAGCCTTTTGTGCGTGTGTGTTTGTGTGTGTATGGGGGGTGTGTGTTGGTGGGGGGAGTTGTCACACATGTCGCCAAAACGGCAAACACTTTGGTGGCTGCCTGTTAGCAGCAACTGCTTTTTCCTCAACTTCTTCAACTTGTGGCCATGTAAGCGATGTGTTTATTTGCTTTTTATTTGCCATTGTTAAAAAACATTTATGCAAACAGAGAGCTGAGAGCTTTTGGCAACTGGCTTTTCAATTCAGCTCCTCGAAATCGTCAGTTGCCAAGCAGAAGACGAAGCTGTTGAAAATCTTTTCTAGCAATAATAAAAGCTTTAACAAATAAATTGCATTTCTTTTTGTTTTTCGTTGATTTACTGACCATAGTTTTCTCACTTGCTCTCATTTTTTCTCACTCTTTCTTTTTTTTTTCGTATCGCTCTCTCCAGCGAGTGCTCTCTCACACTCCATTCCCTATTTGCGCTCGCGCTCTTACTCTCTTTGTCATGCTCTCTCTTTCGCTCTATCTCTCTTGTTCTCGCTCTGTTGGCAAAAGCTCCTCCTACATTTGTGTGCGTTGTCGCCGCATCAGCTTTAGGGATTTTTATGACAAACACCAGCAGCGACAACAATAACAACAACTACAGCAACAATGTACAACAACAATGGCATCCAGGCATCGGCACTGAGAGCCGAGCACTTTCCGCATGCTGTTGTTGTTGTTGCTGCTGCTGCTGTAGGGGCGTCGCCATTTTGTATGCTCCGCCATTGGCTCCACCCATTTTACTAGTGTACAAATAACACAAGCAAAGCTCCGTGTTGCACATTATATACATACAGTACATATGTACATAGCACATATGCCATTTAATTTGCAGTTATATACTATGCAAATACGCGTTGTGCTTTGGGGGTCTTTGGCCCCGTACATATATTTAAACTTTTTTTTTGTACACAATTTCATTTACTTTGCTACAAATTGTAAATAATTGCAGTTTGTTTGCCAAATGCAAGCAAAATTCAGAAAATGAAATCGTACATATTAGTTTTGCAATTGTAAATTTATTATGCTTTGCTTGAAAAACTTTAACAAGAAATAAGGTTTGGTTAGAGAAATTAAGCAACTACATATAAAAAAAATAAAATAAAACAGAGGATGCTAATAATTTAACAAATTTTATTATTTTGAGACTGATACTTCTTTAGAAACTGGCCAAAACTTAAAAAACCAACTAACTAAATTAACTAAACAAACTAAAAATTAATATTGCAAAAAGATAGTTTATAAATGCTAATAAAATATTTAAATAGCTTAAGCAAAGAACATTTCAATTCGAAAGTTGATTACATTTGGATCCAAATATACAGAAAAAAATAACAATTTTGCAGCCCATTTAATGCAATTTGTGAGCGTCTCGTCAAAAACAATCGAAGTAATTCAATTAACGACAAGAGTGGCCACTTTTCGCCATTTCTTGTTGTTGTCTTTTTGCTATTGGCTTATTCTTTTTTGTGCTCTTATTTTTGTTTTTTGCAAAATTGGTAATTGGATTTGTGGTTCTCAGAGTCGGCTCGTCGACTATTTAACTTGTTAATTTTATTGTTGTTCTTTTGGAGTCGTCTGCAGACGTCTCCAGCTCCTTTGGCGTGTCTCGAGACCCCGTCTAATGAGTGAGTAAACAGTCAAAACTTGTAAATTCGGTAAATTTTTCGGCGGAAACTTGTCAGCCCAGTCGAGTCGAGTCGAGTGGAGTCGAGCTAAGTCTTTGATTTAAGGAACAATGAATGAATGAAAGAAAGTTAAAACAAAATCCTTTTGTGCTGAGCCCAGTTCATTTATAATTAAGTTGTCTAATTCATTTTGGGCTTTTTGTTGATATTTTTCTGTTTATCCTTGGCACTTCTTTCTGTTGCTCCTTGTTATTTGTTATTCGTCGTTGTTGTTGTTGTTCTCATTACCACAAAATCCACTCTTGACTCCCTGCCCTGCACTGAATCAACAATAAACAAACGTTTGTTTTTTTTTCTCTTACTGTATTTTTGTTTTGTTGTTTTTAATGATTCTTATGGCATTGAAGTGGCTTTTTATGCGCACTTCAGTTTCAGCTGGCAGTGCTGAGACCTTCCCTTTGGGCCCTCCAGACCTGGATGTCTTCAAGTGCCCAAGTCAACGCGAATGCGGAAACGGAAATGGAAACGGCAAAAGCAACGCCATGAAGTTAATTTTATTTATGCGCTCACTTTCCGAGCATAGAATTAGCAGGCAGATAAAACAATGGAACACACAGCCAAATGGAAAGACAACTTTACCTGGCTTTACACCAGATGGGGCTCCGTCTTAAGTCACTTTAGAGACAAAGAGAGAGAGAGAGACATACTTAAAATGCAATAAATACAAATGAGAAATGAATGAATGAAGCCAAACGGATGTGCAATATTAAATGAGCACTCAGAATAAAAACTGATTGGCTTCAAAGAAATGTTTGAGCAATGTGAAAGTAAGATGCTAAATTTCGTTGACCCTCTACATAATATAAAGACTCTCAATCACCAGAGAAATTCACACATTGCATTTTTCATATGCAATGCCTATCGAATACCTTATTGGCACAATTTTTAAAAATCACGATTTTAAACTTATAATTATTAATCGAAACAACATATCAAAACATTAATTAACAGAGCAGATGGCTTTAAATAATTCTCTAATCTATTTGTGCATGGGTAAATAGTATTTAAGTAGAAATACATAAACAAAATCACATTGAAATTGGTTTGAAAAACAAGAAAGTACTTAAAGTGTTGCATACCCTTAGGCGCAATTATTTATTCGTTTCGTTTGTACGTTTTGTCGATTTCAATAAGAATGCGAAAACAAACGCGGCAAATGCATAAAAAATGTGTTGCCTAATTTGCCATTTGGGCTATAAAGGCAAATTATGAAGTCGTACCACCTTTAGCACAGCCCCTCCCCCCGCTCTCACTGTTTGCTGGTTGTTTGCTTGCTTATCGCACTTTTCTCTGTCTCGTTACTCGCTGCTCTAATTCGCCTAATATGGCCAAATGACACGAGGCACGTTCTATCCTACAGTTCTGTGTGCGGGGAGGGAGGGGGGCGCAGTTCAGTCGACTGGGCGTGCCATTTTTCACGGCCCTTGTTACCGCTTATCCTCATGGCTCATAATAGCTTTTCATTATTGTTATTATGCCGAGAACTCCACTCGTAAAAAAATCTCCGTTACAACATTAACAAACGCACAAACAAAGCGCCAAACACACACAAGACAACAACAACAACAACAGCGCAAAAAAAAAAAAAATGCCAAGACTTAAGCTCTGCAAAAAAGCAAAGGAAGAAACAAAATACAAAAAAAAACAACCAGAATCCTTAAGGACAGCAAATATTCAAATGAAGTCGCGCGATAAGCCGACTCCAAATCTAGGAAAAACTGATGAGCCCCTTCGCCCCCCCCCCCCCGCACTCCGCTGAAAAGGCCTCGTCCTTGTGCCTGTGCTGTGGAATTTTTGTGCGTTTTCCTTGCCCCTCCCTCACCCACCACTCCTTTGGACAAGGCAGCGTTCTGTGCGTGTCCTGTGCCACTGGCTACAACTAAGATGTGGCAGCCCCCCCCCCGCTCTTTCCCACCCACTTCTTGTAATGGGGTGTGATTTGTACACTTTCCTAGCTCTTCTTCGTTGTCGCCGCTTTCTTGTTGCTGTCTTTGGGTTTGCCTTTTTGGCCGCAAGTAAAAGAAGGAAGGAATATATTTTTTTTCTTGTGCTGGAGCCCATCCTTAACTAAGCCATAAAATTCCATTTTACAAACTGTGAATCCTTCATGATCGCTTTAAGTGGTTCGCGCGTACTTTTTTTTCATACTTATGCGATTTTTGCGTACCCTTGCGCCCCTTGCGGGCGGACAGTTGACGGCAATCATTGCCGGATACTTAAGCGGATTTGCATCTTTGTTTGGCATTCTTTTGGCACCCTCACGTCCCCACTCCGCACTCCGCTTGCTCTGGCCAGGACGAGCGAAAGTCTTTGTTTTGTTTGTTGTCAAAAAAAAAATGAGAAAATGTTGGTGTTCTTTTTTTTTTTTTTTGTTTTTTGTTTGTTGGTTGCAACTTGTTTGTTTACTTTTCGCGACGTCTTCATCAAATTAGACAATGTCGCCCAGGCGCTCAACACTCGTCTTGAGTACGTCTCGTACTTCTCCCTCCTCTCGCTAACCTTGCTCCTCCCATGTTATCTCTTGTTCTTTCCGACTTGTTGTTTGCGTTTGTCATTTTTATGCGAGTTCTTCAAAACTTTACGCCCAAATGGCGTTTACTTAACGTCTTGCACTCGACCAATGCGATTCGTTATTAGGTTAAGTGCTTTGTCCTGCAATTGTTCCATCTTTTGATATAGCCTGCCCTTGCATTTACTACATCTCTCAGATGTAGCAGTCTATGGAAAAGTTATTCTTGGTTAATCAATCAAAATAACAGAGAGATGGAGAAAGAGATAGAAGAGATAGAGGGAGTACGTTTGAGGAGAGAGAAAGAGCTAACGTACAGAGGAGCTTCTCTTCACTATTAGTACTTTTTTTTTGAATCAAGAAACAATTGCATATCTATATGACGCTTGAGATAACTCGAGATCGCAAGATCAGTACAGATGATGTGAAATTCACAGAAACATCTTCTTTTATACTTCTTCAGTACTTTTTAGTAAAAAATAAGTTACTATATATTTGATTCCATACTAAATCTTATGCACTGTAACCCCTCAAAAATGACCAACAACCTCATTCGATGCATTCAAGCATTCCAACTAGTCATTCATTTATTCAGAGTGCGGCCCATTCAAGCATTCCAACGAGTCATTCATTTATTCACAGTGCTGCCCATGTGAACGTAGACAACAGTTTTGCAAACAGTTCAACTTATCGCTGAAGTCGCGGCGTCTGGCTAAAGTATAGAAGAGTAACCGTTTGAGTAACAGTACATTAGCTTAATGATTTTGCCACAGGACACTGGATAGGATGAGAGAGAGAGAAGAGAGAGCTGTGAAAAAGAAATTGCATGGCCTGATGGCATAATGTTGACGATGTTACGCAGCACATTTCATAATTCCCGCGCCATGATTAAGTGCCCAGCCCAGAGTAATGACGAAGACAGAAGACAGAAGAGAGAGAGAGAGAGGTAAGCGAAGAGCTGTGAGCTTTGAGTTTTTCTTTTGGCAAAAGTTTTGCAAGTTGTTGCAGTGGCTCTTTCTCAAGATGGCGGTGGCATAATTTAGTGTTTGTGCGTGGGGCAAGGTGAAGAACTAAAGATTCGCGCGCTGTTGCGGAAGCCTTAAAGTTCTACAATAAAATCGCACACCCACACACACACTCTTTCCCCCTCTCTATTTCTCTATATTTCTTTCTGGCAGCTGGGAATACGAACGCTTTGAAAACTTTAACTAAGCTGAATTTCTATCGAGGGAGAAAGCATTAAATAAAGCTCTACCAACATTACCAAAACCAATAAAAACAAGTTTTAACTTTTAACATCACCTTTATGAATGTTTGATAAAAATAACTAGATAATGCTTTCATATAATAATAATTTACATATATTTTTAAATAACAAACTAAATAAATTCAATGGCTCAAAGTGTCAAAATAACAATGTTCAAGCATATTATTTGTAGAAGAAGAAGATTTAACCCTTTAACATTCGATTGTATGTATTTATGGCTATCTATCTGTTTTGCTTTGTTGTTGTGTTGTGTTGCGTTGCGTATTGTTTAATAGCTGAAAAGCAAAAGCAAAAGCAGCCAAATCCAAGTCAAAATCAAAACTAATGAAGTGAAAACGGCACTAAAATGTCTTAATATGTTTTCGATGTAAAAGCGAGCAACCTGTAAAATGGTAAAACACACACACAAGGACAAATCGGGCACATAATATCCTTGTTGATTTCTTTTCAGGCGATTTACTGCCTACACACGTTTTGTGTGTTTTCTTGCTTCTCCTGTTGTTGGTGTTCTTGTTGTTTTTGTTGTTGCTATTGTTGGTTGGGTTGTTTTTGTGCTTGTGCGTTGCTTATCTCAATGCGGGGATCAGCAGCAACAGCAACAGCAACGCCAGCAGCAGCAGGAGCTTTAGTCCTGCTTCCCCCCCTTCCCCTTCCCGCACCGTATCCTGATCGATAAATTTTCCATTAAAGTTATTTTTAAATGCCGTAGAAAAAAAAAAACAACACAGGAGTCTGACTGGCTGACTGGGTGGCAGGACGAACGTGTGCCAGCCTGCGCCAGGATAATGTACTCGTTATGCCTGATAAAGTTATAAACTCGTATGTGCTACAGCAGCGAGGGTTGTCCCTTTTGCAGCCGCCTATCGAATTGATTTACTGCCTTCCAAAATTTCCACACACACATTGCCACTAAATAGGGTTGGGTGTTTGGTTAAATGAACCGGTTTTTAGCCACTCTAAATCGTTGCAACCGCTTGATGCGACTTTGATTATAGGAATTCCAAGCATAAAATAAAAAATTTAAAGCTCAATTAGCTACGAACTTAAATGTGTAAGGTTTATTTTAAAAACCTTCAATTTAAAATTTTGTGACAAACTTAATAACAAAATAATAAAATGGTAGCAAAGAATAGGAAACTAAAGATTTCAAAAATCTCACACTTCTTCTTCCGACAAAAAGCAGCAATTATAATATTTATTTAAGGATGTGCCAGGATTTTGGTAACAAGTGAGAAACCAATTGTCAGCCTCTTCCAGCACACAAACAACAGCTCATTTATAAAACACTCATGCATTCATATATAGAAATACTCACCCACATGTGTGGATGCACACCTATCATATTTGTGGCCTGCGGCTGGAGAATTCCTTTGGTGTTTTTGTTGCTGCTGTTGCCTTTGCGTTTGCCCAAAGTTATCTGATTGAGTGCGAACTGCCAATGGTCTCAACACTCCCAGCCAGGACATTGCCAGGATGCTTCACTCACTGCATGAATGTGTGCGTGTTTTTTTGTGCGATGATCTAAAACGGAAATCCTGTGGGCAGATAACTGCCATGCATTAAGGCGAACTCCACCAACCCAACTCACATGGCTGTTAGAATGTAAGCATGTGTGTGTGTGTGTGCCATTTAGCATGTACAACATCCTCCCCACTTCTCCCAACCATAGCCCCAACTCCGCACTTAAAATCTAAAAACCTTACAGTGGCAACGTTGTTGTCCTTGTTGGTATTCTTTTTTTTTACTGTTCATGCTGCCCTCCTGACGCTGTTGTTGGTTATTGAATTAGCCCAATAAACCAGAAAAACAAGACAACAAACACCCACAAACACACACACACACACCATACGTAAAAGCCAACGCATACCGCAAAAACGTTACCCCCAATCCACCCGCTCTAGTTGGCAGGAATAAAGAAAGGAAGAGGCGTCAAAATAACAGAGAAGGAAACAAACATTTCAGCACTCGCATTTCAACGGCCAAACCTGCCTGCCTGGCTGCCAGGCAACTCATTAGAATGTTGGCTTCCACAGAGCGCTAATAGTGCCAGTTACCCAACACCTTACCCACCCACCTACCCATTACCCTACCCCATCCAATTCAACACTCCCTAGCATAATTGGAGGCGTTCGTTTCAAGGAGGGGAAGGCACTGTTTGAGTTTTTGTCATTTGTTGACGACCAGTTTCAATGTATGATTTTACGTGTGTGTGTCTGTGGGTGTGTGTGTGTTTGCTGTACTGGTGTGCTGGTTACACCTGTGTACCAATTTGTTTGTTAGATCAAAGCAACAGTGCTAAGGCTTCATTATCAGTCGTAAGGAAACTGGAATGGGGCGATTGCGAAGCTAACTGAAACTGTCTGTGACGTGGCATAATTAATATTAGTCTTAATTTTAACGAGGATATAGCTCACAATATAAGTACATATACCTAAAGGCACTTGCACAACTGGACATGCCAACAAAACCTAAGTGAAAAACATAAAAACTATTTCTTAAAAATTATACATTACCAAATATTTACATACAGAGTTTACCTTTGCCTTACGCCACTGACAAGATTCTAGGTTTAATTTTATATTTTAAGAGAAAATAAACAGACAATAATTTTCAGTCCAGTTGACCCTTTCTCATGAGAAAAAATTAATTTTATCAAGAATTATTATCAATTTATTTTGAAGACCCAGTGAAAGTACTATAAGATCAAGCCATAACTTAATATTTTATTTTATTCCAACAGTTATGAGAAAATGAGTTAATCTTGACAGTAATAAAATCAATACTTTCAATTCAGAGAATGATATTCCAGAAAATCGCAACTAAAATTTATTTCCATTCTTAACATGAAAAAATTCGTGTCTTGAAAAATTGGCTAATCGACTGAAATTGTGCTATATCAATCATCCCGAACCCAGCAACATATGGTGGCTTACACTTGATGCTGTGGGTTGTGTCAACATTTTACATGTATTCTGATTAGGTACATGTTGGTCTTAACCGCAACTGTGCTCGCAAAGTGAATCAAGCAGAACAAACTGTGTTGCAGCTCACGGAAAAGCCGAACGGAACAAATGTAACAACATTGCAGTGAAATTGAAGCAGTGAGAAATGACCATTGTAACCACTATTTGTAAAAATAAAAGGGATCTGCCATTTCTGGTTTTGTTTTCGATCGTAACGGAGAGATGTCGCTCGATGGCCTAATGTCGTGTTTTCCAACATGCTCGATATATCCGCGTTGAATTCAATTATTTTGTTCCTTTTTCATTTGATGATTGACGCAACATTTTGCAAAATGCAGTTGTTGTGAGAACAGAGCAGAACATATGAAAAATCGATAAGTGCAACAGTAAATTTTGTTTTACGAAAAGATCAACGCTGCTGGTTGAAATCTATAATTTCAATGCATCCAGTGAAATAATTTTCAGTTTAGTTGATTTAAAAATAAGAGATATGCATTCATTTTCATTTACGGAATTCAATTGTCAATAATCAGTTGCCAATCGATAGTTTGTGGTGCTGCAACGATATTTTTATAATCTTGAAACTGGCGTTACCCAACACTTAGTCGTATTTACTTTGTAACAATAAAAATATAACGAAAACTTTGAGCTCGTTTAAGATGGCAGAAAAATATTCCACAGATATGATGGGCGTTGTTGTTGCCCAATTAGTCCAAGCAATAGGATATAGCAGCACTCATAAGGCGCCTATGGATTTGCTACAAGACATTATGCAACGATTTATCCAAGATATGGCACGCGACATGCTTAATTATGCTCAGCACGGTAAATATGCATAAGTAAATTCATAAACATATGTATATATATTAACATAAACTTCTAATTTGATCATGCAACTGCTTTTCCATATGCATTCGTTGCCATTTCCATGATTAAGCCGAACTACACATACCAAACAGTGCAGTAACACACTCGTTTGTTGTTATACTTTGTGCAAGCAGAAGGAAGCAACTCCGAACCCATAAAGTATAGATATTACTGATAAGCAACAACAGCAGAG
Source organism: Scaptomyza graminum (assembly GCA_018901835.1). NCBI lineage: Eukaryota > Metazoa > Arthropoda > Insecta > Diptera > Drosophilidae > Scaptomyza > Scaptomyza graminum. Next base: position 11,172,697 of record JAEIFL010000001.1, on the reverse strand, counting down.
TCGATTTGGCTATGTCCATCCGTTTGCCCGTATAAGCGCGTCGGTCTCAGGGACTATAATCAAATACTCCGCGCCGTACATGTTTCATGTTAGCGAAAACTTACGCGTAAGGTGTAGGGTTCAGGGTATCTGCTAGTCGAGCCTTCTCTCTTGTTTCTTCTAATGTGCAAGGAACCTAATTGTTTTTTTTATTTCTAGCAAACCGCCAGGAGCCTAATCTGAAGGATGCTCGTTTGACCTTAGGCAACCTGAAAATTAACATCAGCGAGTTGAAAGAATATATCAAAAATGTGGACCCGATTCCAATCGACCAGAAGGTGCCAGCATACCCAGTCAAAAAGGATTTAAGCTTAAATTTCTCGAAGCCTAGCAGTGCAGAGGCTCTAACAAGACCCAAATACATATTTAAGTATTTGCCGTCATTGTTCCCACCAAAAGAAGAATCTGAGGAAGAAAGTTATCAGACGTTTGATACCTCGTTAAGGGATAACGACGATGACGAATCCCAAGAGCTTCGTTACGTGTCGATGACGCCTGAAGGATTTATTTCTTCGACAGTAGAAGGAAAACTACCAATGGCATATGAGCCCAAAATTGTTAAGAAGTTAAGGCCTTTCAATTAAACGGTTTACGTTTAGCTTTTGTTCATTGTTTTTTGTTTGTTCCTTAGAAATTTGTCCATGATTGGCAATACTCTATAAGAATCCATCTGTGACACAGCTAGCAAGTGTATTTGGTCTTCGGCTTTATATTCCGTTTTGGTTGGTTTTGTGCAACAAGTAAGCAAGTAATGCTGCTGAGCTGTTGTCGTTGTCCTTGGAGCGTCCGTGCGTCGCGGAAGTAATTTTTATTTTGCCAGACAGTTTGCTTATTTTGTGATTTCCGTTTGCCTACCCCAAGCTGGGCAAATATTTCCGGTATTTGACTTGCTTGCTGTCTGTCCATTTTCTTATTTTTATTTTTTTTGCGTATTTATTCTTATTCATGCTTTTATTGCATCGTTTGTTCATAGTTTGCTTTTGCCTTAAATCCTTTTTAGTCCCTCGTCAAATTAATTTTAGCACAAATATAAAAAATACATTTGTATATGCATGTATTAAAAAATGTTTGTGTCGCTGGCAGCTGCTGTTCGTGTTGTTGTTGCTGCATGCCCGCCAGACGAATATTTACATGACACTGTGTGCAACATGGCAGGGAATGGGACATGTCATACAAAAATATATATGACCATTACGCTTCATTTGGCCAACAACAGATACTGGAATCATAAATAGCCGCTTTGTTGTTGTTATCCGAAGTCATTTAACAATAATCGAGCGCATATGAAATGGACCATGAGCCATCCACATGACAATGATGAACACGATGTTCGTCCATCAATTTCCCACACAGCGAAAAAAAATGCATGAAATCTGTTTTAAAATTGTAAGATTAACAGTGTAATGCATACCTAAGTGAAATTAAATTAAATTAATATGATGTAACATTTTTCAATCTGCCAAAGATTGCTTAAGCCTATTCAGAGCTTAGAATAATATATTTTAATGTTGGAATGTTGACAATCTCAAAAAAAGTCTAGTCTAGCTTATATCAGAGTATTCTCTAGTCGTTTAAGTTCGACTGCGATGTTCCCATTTGCTGCATGTATATTTTTTTATTCGGTTTGTATGAGAGTTCAGCATTGATACCGATTCAACCGATTCGCCGCTGCAATTCATGGCCGGATGTGTAGCCATTGTTGGGTGCTCATAAATTGCAAATGGCCAAATACCGTTTAATGGTCACCGGCCTCAACAACAGCAACAACAACAATAGCAAATACTGAGAAGAGTGAAAAAGTCCCATTGGCAATATGCGTTCTGTTGGCGTATTTAAGAATGATATTTTTTCACGGTGTATTTTTTTTTGTTGCTCTTTAAGCTAGATCAAAGATATATATTTATAGGCTAGATAAAAAAAACACCGTTTAAGCAAAACTAAAGGGAAATAAGAACAGAAAAAAATCATAAAAACAACTTATGAACCTTAGCTTTGAATCACTTTATTAAAATACAGATGAATATGTCTTTAGTTTAGCTAAAGCCTTAGAAACAAGCGTATGTAGGAATATTGATTGGTTGATTTTATTATTTAAAGGGTATCCAACAAGTGGTCAATAATTATATTTATTCATAGCTGTTGGCAGGCAGATTCGTAGCTGTTGCTGTTGTCGTTTTATTTACGAGGCTTGATGCGGCGGCCGTTACTTTTATTGCTTGGCCGCTGGCAGGATCTGAGTCCTGGCCACTGGTCACTGTCACACATGGCCGGAAATCGGCTCCGACACTGCATGAGGCCAAACATTTGCATAAAATGCCAGAGCAGAGCCGCATCGGCCACTGCGGCTGCCAATGGAGCTGCCAATGATGCTCTGGTCCAGGACCACGACCAGGACTCAAACTCAGACCCATCAACCGAAAATATATCGACAGAAACAAAACAGAGAAACAGTAGCCATTGGCCATCGGCAGGCCATTGCTTGATTTTCGATTCTTCTCACTGATTTTTGCACATTTTTCAGTGTTGAACTTTCGATTTTTTTTTTTTTTTTTTCAGCTGAACTGTTCTTCCTCTCCATTTTTTGTTCAGGCAGCGCATGTTGTTTATGTGTTTATAGATTAATCGCTTTTTGGTTAAATGACTTCGATAGTCGACGGCCCACTCACATCACCCCTCCCTGGCGGTATTTGGATGTATGTGGGAGCAGTGAATGGTACGCTTTAAAGTTGCCACATTTTGTTGCAAATTGCTGGCGACAGCTGTGGGAAAGCCAACGACAAACACTTGCATGATATTTTTATTTCTTTGAGTTTGATTGGGATTTTTGTGTTGTAGTTTTTTTTGTTTTATATATTTGGTTGCTCGTAAGGCTTAAATCTGATATTTATGATTTTTTATAGGTAACAATTTTTAGCTTAAGTTTTAATTTGAATTTTTATTAAAATGTGAACAGTTTGGCTTCGTTCAAAAAGGGTTTTAGGGGTTTATTGTGGGATTTGTTACTGATGCATTTCCAGCTCTTTCACTCTCTCTCACTCTGTCTGGCTGTCGGCTTGTGTCTGCTAAGTTGAGTGTCCTGGTTTTGGCATTAACAAAAATGTTAAATACGTTTTTACAATTCTAATTATGCAGCCACGTCTACCGCCAAATTACAACAAATGGTAAAAGCAGCAGCAGCAACAACAACTCGCCTGGCACTTGGAATAATCAAGAGAGTGTACGAGTGTGTGTATGGGTGTGTGTGCTGAGATTGTCGCTCTTATAACATGCATAAAAAATAAGTAACAGCGACAACGGCGACGGCATTTTAAAAGTTTTACAAATTAAGACATACAAAGTGTGTTGGCGTTTTGGTGGTGGAGGAAGGGCGATGAAGAGGGGCAGGGGCAAGCCGCTTTGCCTGTGTACCAATGACTATTTCCGTCTGCGCAACCCCGACCCTGCCCAGCCGTGCATCTTGCCACCCATCCCCTGCCAACGAACGAAAGCTGAAACACTTGCTGAGCTCATGTTAATCAGGTTATGATAATTATTTGTAACAAATTGTTGGAAAATGGGCGGTTCGAGGGCTGTCAACGGGGTTGAGAGATGGGCGTGTAGCTTTGCAATTAAAATGTGTAAAATCTACGACGCGACAGTGGAAAACTTTATGAAAATGACAAGGCTCAAGCGACATTTTCATTAAAACAATTAAAATTTAAACTGGCGTTAAATTATACAGGCATTAAACGGGCAATGGGGCGAGAAACTTCCGCAAGAGGTACGTACAACAAAGATAAGGGCGGGTTTGTGCCAAAGTGCTCGAGCCCAAGACGTACAACTCTCGGTTGCTTCTCAATTATTCAGTGTGCGCAACGAACACAAAACACACACAAAACTAAAACCAAGAATCCAAACTGTAACTGAAACAGAAATGCTCAAACTTTCTTTGGCCGCGTGTCACTTTGCCAGTTTGTCACTTCTTCTTTTACTAACACGCACACACACACACACACACACACACGCGCCTAGACATTTGGCCAGAAATTAACTGGCAAGTTGATAAACTATCCATAAACTCAAAGGGAAACCGCAGGTAAAGCCAAAAGCGCCAAAAGTTGACGGCCAAGAAGTTGACATTTTCACTCACTCTCCATCCTTATGTAGTTAGATAGTTTTCTATCTTTGTAGAGGCGGGTTTGTTTTACTTTGCTTGGCAGGTGCACGATAAAAGTTTTGAGTTGACAATTAAGAAATTAAGTTGCCACTTAGGCAACTGTCACTTTGTGTTTGACAAGCAGTCACAGATACTACTATATATGTATGTATGTATGTACATACTACATATCCATCTATTCACGCATTCAACTTTTGACTTCTTGTTCAAGTGCTGCTCTACCTGAGGACCAAATAACTATGAGAGCTAACTTGCTATCTGCTGAGTTTAATAAAGCTTGAGATATTTATTCTTTATAAGTGATATTTTTGTTTAGTCTGACAGATTTACTACACAAAGATCAAAAGGCGACGTTCGATTAATATAATATTTTATGATGTTAAATTAAAATTACTTAAATAGAGCATTTAAATATCGTTGCGATGGGCTGCTTGATAAACTTTTGCCTTTCTTATTTGTTGGCGGTTTGTTTGCATTATCAACAGACTAACACCTTGCCAAACGCGTGTGTGTTTGTATGTGTGTGTGTGTGTGTGTTAACTGATAGCTGCTCTTAGCAATAAATGCCACTCATAATTAAATCAAATGTTTGCCTGCCTGCCCTGCCCTGCCCTGCCCTGCCCTATCTCACAACTGACTCACTCGCATTTTGGGCAAAAAAACTTTTTGCGTGAAGCTTAAACAATAATTTCCAACATGTTCACCCCTCCCCCTCCCCACCCACACACTCACTTCCCCACTGGACCCATTATCTACAACTCCTTGGCATATGAGCATATTCACCTATCGCATTTACTTTATCATTGGCATAAGGTAAATACACTCGGCAAAACTTAATGGTGAGCCTCCCCTTGGGGAAATTGCTTTTCATATGCCACCACCCCTCCTTTATCCTCCCCCCCATTCATCAGCGAGCAGCTTTCATTCATAGTTTTCTCTAATGAGCGGCAATGTGGCAAGCGTATCATTTTTGCATGGAAATTTTAAGCATGTCGTGGCTGATGTCTTAAGTTACCATCAACCCCCTCCCCCCTGCCACCCGCCCTCTTCAGTCGCAGATAATATGTATGCTTGGCATATGGCTGCTATATGTGTATATGGTTAGTACCGTTATAGCGTTTGATACTCTTGCGTGTTTGTGCGCGTTTGGCATGCCAAAATGACATTAGTCACACAGCCAAAGCGAGAGTCCTGCGAGATACAGCCAAACAAGGACTTGCCTCTGTGTGTGTGTGTGTGTTAGCAGACAGCTTCATTTAGCATCCTTTATTGCTATGCCTGCATTTATATGTATGTGTATGTTGTTAGTTTCCTACATCCCTCTCCCTTCTATCTCACTGGTTTTTAGCATCTCCATTTCTGGCCAGGCATTTGTTTGTTTGACTGCCGCCGCCAACGCGATGTGGAAGTTGCTGCTGCCACAATTTTGTCGACACATTTTTGGTATACCATATGAATTTTGGGTTTTATGTGTGAGCGGGCAGTGAAGGAAGGGGTGCGTGGTGTTTGGACTGATGTGTGGCTTACTGCACTTGAAGCACAATAATCAGAGGTTGATTTAAAATTAAATTTTACCTGCTCAGTACTGCAATGGCAATGAATCACACTTAACTTTGACCTCTAAATGTATCCACTTTCGGTTGCATTTTGGTAAATCCCATTCTTATTGTTCCCCAACGATACAAATTACCATTTTGGCTATGCGCTGATAGCAGTCAATCAGCAGTCAGTCAATCAATTTATTTTTGTTTTCTTTAAACAAAAAATATAATATAATATATTTTTTCCATTTTTACAGTTAGTTTAAAGATCTGTTGAGGGCCTTACTTAACTATTATTGAAAGCAAACTCTTGAGAATTTAAAAATTTGTAAACCTCCTTCCTTTCACCTCACCCAATACTATACTGTCAGTCCATTAGCCCTTGCTCTGGCCCCAAAATTGACATGGACAATATTTCACAACATAAAAATAAGAATGGAAAAAAAACCAAATTGACAATGTTGAAGGAGAAGTAGAAAGGAAAGGAAAAAAAATGAAATGCCTGGGCAAATGTTTGGCAACATCCGGTTTAAAATGGCAGTCGCTGAGCCATTTTGACAAATCTACCAGTTATTATGCGCCTTTGTGAGCAGCCAAAGTAGTACTATATGGAAGTATACGAAAGGTCAGACACTGAAAAGGTGCATAATGGATGTTGATGTGGAATTAAGTGTGTGTGTGTGTGTGAGAGACTGTGGCCGATAAATGTGCTGTTAAAAGGAGGGGCAACAAAAGGTAACGGCGTCCATGTAAACGATACCTAATTTCCGTTGCATGTTGCGAGCTTCGAGCTGCGAGCTGCGAGTTGCGAGCTGCGTTTTCAATTGTATTTAAGGGTGGCTGTCAAAGCCGGTTGTCCCCACCCCCAACACACACCTAAAGTACTGTTTGTTGTCTTGCATTTTATGAACAGGACATTCAGACTGAACACGACAACAACAAACAGGACTCTCTCTATATATCGGTATATAACTCTACTTTTTCACTCTGTCTCTGTGCAGGGCTCTTGACATGCTTTCGAGCGCAGCGAGCCGTGAGCTTTTATAAACTTATCTCATAACATTAATTGTGGTCAACACTTTTGGCCATTTCAGGCTGCCTGACCTGCACATGTGGCATTGGGTGGGTGGCTGGGGTAGACGCATGTTTACATTGTCAGTGATTTATGCAACAGCGCCACATGAGCCATAAATACCAAAATGCCAAAAGTTTCGCACAGGTGAATATTTGACCAAAAGCACTAGCAGGAGGTGTGTGTGCGTGCTTGTGTGTGTGTGTTTATGTGTGTGCGCTCCCAAGTGACCAACTAAGCAGCAAAAGGATCAACCACGAACCAGTCAGCCAACAAGGAGGCCAGGACAAAAGGCCATGGCCAAAGTTAAATATTTAAACAGCCGACAAAACAACTCAATTAATTTGAAACGCTGCGCCAGAGGGCGCCACTCACTGACACAGCCAAATGGCAATTGAGAAAGTTTATGAGCAAGTTATCCCAACTGCAATTCCACCACATCCTTTTCCATTCAGAACTAACTAACCAATGAAATGATATACTATTATATCAATCGCATGACACGACAAAAAATACGATGAAAAATTGCTGGCCAACAGGCAAATACTATAGTATTATCGCCAGAAGCTTTTGAGCCACATCAGCACTTTTGATAGTTCAGGCAACTGTTATAACACAATAACAACAACAACAGTCACAGTTACAGTTACAGTCACAGTTACATGCTCATTAAACGATTCTTAGCCTCAAGCATAAGGAGAAAGACAGCGCATAAGTAAAGAAGAAAAAGTGCCGTTAATTTTTTGTTTATAAACCTGCTGGGAAACATTTTCCTTAATGCTGCAGGCAGCAAAACCAAGCGCCAAAAACAAAAGCACAATGGACTTGAGCAAGAATCAAGAAAAAACTTATCCTGATGCCTATGAACGACTTAAACATATCCATTAGATAGCGATGCACAAAAACAAGAGAATATCATCGAAAGCCTACTAAAAAAAAGTACACATTTATTTTCGTCACCTTAGAAAAGTTCCTAATTCGATTAGGAATGGAGAAAAATCTCCTAAGAATTTTTATTTAAAATAAAAGAGATAACAATTAATTCAAACAAAATTTGTAAAAAAGAAAATATTTGAATTTAGGATGTGTAACTAAAGAGATAGTGTAATATAACGAATTTGTGGAAGAACCGTTTAAGACATTCTAATTAAATTGCATGTTATTCTGAAAGATAAGAAAAGTAACGATTTAATAATTTAATATCAAGCCAATTTTATAAATGAGATTCATTTAAAAATGAAATGTTTCTTTAAACTGCACAACAAAAGTTTTTAACGTTATTAATGGGCATTTTTTCTTTAGGACGAAAGAAAACAAAATCTAATTTAATAATGTACCCATTGAATTATCTTGTTTAGGGTATAGAAAGCATTAAGAAAATAAAACTTAGACACAAGATAAACATCCGGCATTGAAGGATGTGAGCAGGGGCTGTGGTGGGGATGGGCATTGAGCTCCCGGCCGAGCAACAACAACTGAGCAACAACTGCTGTAATCAGCAGTTAACAAAATATAAAAACAAAGCAAAAAAAAAAAAAAAGGCAAACAGGGCACAAGAGTTGGTAGCGGCCGGCGGAACGAAGGACAACCCAGTGCGCTAACGAGCAATTAGATTTCATTCTAAGCTTGGGAATTAATTGCAGTTTTGCCAGCTAGCGCCACAGGAGCTGCCACCAAATAAGCTTGCCAAGTTCAAGGAGCCAATCGACCATGCAGCGGCGACACACGCACACTCAGAAAAAATAATGTGTTACTATTACAAAAGATCTGTAGAAGTTGTAGAAAGTGTGAAACCTATTAAAACTGGGATAGTTACACAAAGGAATATAAATATTCGAAATAAAATAAAATAAATCTTTGATGTGAGAATAATTTCTATATTTATCAAAAGAGAAAGAAACCTGGCTGTTTTTCTTAGTGCAGGAGCCAGAAGATGGGTCCGGTGGGCAAGTGCCCTATGTGCCATATGCTGTCCGTTTTGTGATTCATTGTGAAAATGGCCAATTGGCATGAAGGGGGGCAGCAATCGAGAGCAGCAAGGGAGAGCTCATCTTCATCTTCACACTACTTGACAACGTAAGCACCTTTCGAAATTGCACATTAGCACATTAGCTAGAGCTGCCACAGCCAAGATAATGAGGTTAGGCTGCGTACCACACATTCAGCGTTATTTTTTGAACGAGACGTTTTAGCCACAGTTTGCCCGTTGCCTGTTGTGATTAATTTTTTATTGCAGGCAGAGGGCATAGACAAGAACATAGAAGGGACAGAGTGAGAGAGAGTTGTTTTTGCTTCTGGGGTTGTGGCAAATAATTGGGGTTTGTCTTACTTACGCCTGTTTATGAGTATGACAACAATGGACTTTTTTGGTAACGAGCAAATAAGCCGCAAACGACTTCCGGATAGGTTTATAGGTGCCACAAATGGGTGTTTAGGGTTAATATGTTGTGATTTACTTGCTTCTACTACTACTTGAACTAACTAACTAACTAAAACTATTAAAATGTCTCTCGCTGCAAAGCTGCTAAGGTTCATAAACTGTCTAGTCAAAGCAATTTAATTGCCAGTCAAAAACCATTAAGGTAAATCAAGTTACTTACTTACCAAATGTTCAATTCAACTAATCAACTGAATCGAATCATGTTGAACCAAGTCGCTTTGAAGCGACGAAGAAGACTGAAACAGAGTGAGACCGAGTTAAAGGTATGGAGAGTGAAGGCGGTGTGAGTGGTCTTGGAGGGGTTGTGGTCTTATCAATAACCATAATGATGTTGAAATGTTGAGTACATTGGGCACAATCAATGCTTGTCTAACGAGCGCGTAAGCGGCGCGTGCAATTTCCCAAAGCCATTAAAAACTCACAGAGATACTGACGCGAGAGCCGAGTTGGGTAAGAAAGAAGAACATGAAAAGAAAAAAATTGGCAACACAAACATTAAGATGGCGCCATGGCTTGAGCCTTGCAGGCGTGAAATTAAATTGAACAACTTTTGACAGCTAATCTAAAAGAGCGCAACTAGACTAGATGCAGCATGTTCGCCTTCCTGCCTGCTGATCTCTTACACGCATTAAATTTTAATGGGGCACTCAAAAAGTCTGCCACAAGATGCCGTTAAAAGTGCGAACAAAAAGATAGAAAGAGAGAGAACGTAGAAACTAATGAAGCCAGCTGCTGCTGCTGCTGTTAGCTCGGCTCAGCTCTGGTGGTTGCTCAACCACAGATGCAAATCACAGCAAAACCAAAAAAGAGCAAAGATTTACCACAACAGCAGCAGCACCACCAGCACCAGCAGCAGCAACAGTAGCAGCATTAAAAAGAGCAGGATTTGTGGAGTTGTAGTAAAAGTTCAGAACCAAAAACACACTCACACAGACTGGATGGATGGTAGGCGAGGTGGAGGTGGAGGTTCGACTGCCAATCGAACCCATGTCCAACTAATCCGCTCTTAATTAAAGATTGCCGCCCACTTCCCCTGCTCCTTGGCTTGTCTGCTTTAGCTAGAAAGTTTTCAACGTCGCCTTCTTGGCAAATAGACTCGTACTTGCAAGTTTTCCATATTAAGTTGTTTCGGTTTTTGGGGGGGAAAAACTACGAGTGAAATTTTCTGGCCAGCAGCCGTCGCTTAACCTCAAGAAATAAATCTTTGACAAAGCTGCGCCGCAAACTTGTTTGTCTAAGCAGCAGCCCCCACTATCCTCTACCCTTTACTCATCAACCATCTACCGTTACCCTCACTTGCTGTCCATTGCTGGCCTAGCTTTTAGTTGGCCAACAGAAGGTGTTATTATAATGTACCAATATGTCTGGCCGCCAAGTAACGTTGCTTCCTCTGCTGCTGCTTCTGGCGCTCCTTGGACGTGATAAGATCATAATCCCATTTATGTCTTTACTCTGGGTTGGCGCACAGAAACTTTTGTGGCTCTCGAACGGGGTAACACAAGACGCCGCTGTTTATATTTAAACTCAGGTCAGAGAGCACTAAATCAAGTTGCCAGCGCGTCCACAAACCAAACGGGTGGTGCTGCTACAAGTGTTGCACTTAAAAAAAATACTGTACCTATCAGACATAAAAAGAAAGAAGGAAACACACGAAAATCAACTATGAAAATAGTTCATTTTAATGTTCAAAGAGTAATGTTTATAATAAAATATTGGCATTTCACTCTTAAACTCTTCGTTCAGTTAGAACTAGTATGGATCCGTATTCAAATTAAAGACAAGGCATGTATTTAAATCCTTTTTTTCAGTGTACACGCAAAGAAGCTGTTAAGCAGCTTATAACTATACTTGGGCTTCCACTTGGGCAATTGTTGATAAGCGCCCAGCCAAACGACAGTTTTGCATTGGAACAAATTTGAGACTTTTGTTAAGAAAAGTTTTTGCCCAAAGAAGCGGCAAAGACTTTTGTAAAATGGGTAACGTCAGCTGCTAAAAGGGCTGTCTGTGTGTGTTTGCTCGAGTATGTGTGCATGAGTGTGTGTTGATGATTTTATCAGTGGACCACGTACGGCAAATATTCGTAGCGGCAGCAGCCAAATAGTAGTATGTGCCCCAAAACAAAAGCTAACTGAAAAGCACCTGGGTTTGGGTAGAAACTAGTTTTGACTCTTAGAAAGGGTATTTGTATGTTAAGGTTTTTGTACTTGCAAAGAAAGAGCATAGCTGAGTACATTAACTAAAACTGCTTAAACACTTTGCTCTAAGGTACATATTAGAAATATAAGAATGAATTAAGCCAAACAATATTAAAAATTTCGAATGGGTTATTCTACGTATTCAATTAAGAGTTTGGCCAACCAAAAGTTGACAGCTTCAATATTTGTATTGATTTTGTTTTTACTTGCAGATTGCAAAGCTATAAAATTTATATAAAGCTACAGCTTATCATTAATGTAAGCTGATTCAAGCTTAATTATAACTATAAATTATTGTCTATTATCGAAGGGCATACAAAATTCAGTTACTTACTATTTAACCACTGTCAGATGAAGTTGTATCTTTCAAAAGTTTCGATTTGATTTCTTACCTCTTGTCTATTGTTGTTTCTAATGTTTGCCACAACCGCTGGTTGCACTCTATGTGTGTATGTGTTGTGTGTGTGTGTGTGTGTGTGTGTGTGCGGCTGATAAAACAAATGAGCTTTAATGCGATTTGCTTGAATGGACCTAAGATATGCGGGTGTTTGTTTTTAGGGCTCTTTGCTTTTGGCCCCTTAGCTCTCGAGCTCAGTCAACCGTAACTAATTTTGTTGCACAGCAGTTTGGTAACTCTCAACTTTCATAGGTTGCATGTATGTCAGCATCAGCATCATCATCATGGACCCAATTTTGCAGCTGCAGCTTGCAGCTTGCAATCGATGCAAAACTTGGCCCGTAAATAACTTGATTAAGAGTGCATTGAACATCATCTAACTCTTTGGTCCTCGGACCTTTTTAGAAATTGTTACGAATACAGAACAAGCAATTACTCTGCATAATTAATTGTATTGTTTTGCCAAATTAGTTAATGTACGGCACAAATGATTAAAAAAAAAAAAAACATTATAAATCCAGTAGAATATCAGAAAAACATTGAATTGTTCTACAGCTTGGAGTAAATTTTAGAAAATTCTTATAACAATTACATATTTGAATTCGAAAAAAAAAATTAATATTTATTTCTTATGTTTGAAGTCTGCAAGCAAAGCCACTTTGAAAGGCTTTCATTGATTATGTGTTTGGTTTTGAATCGCCTTTTTGAGTTGAAATATTAATTATTTTCACTATTGTTCAACTGACAATCCTTTATCTGATGATAGACGATAGCCTTGTGAGTGTTTTCAAATAGTTTATTGTACTTTGTAGTTTTGTTGTTGCTGATGATTGAGTTCGATGCAAAGAGAAAGCAGTTGGAGAATTACAGACACAATTCTGGCATGCCCGCATGCCACATTAGAGCAGAGCCGAACAGACACACACAGGACACACACACACATAGTAATCGTTATCAGCTGGCGAAAATGTTGTTGGCGGGGCAAGTGAGTGAATTTTGCACGGAAACCGAATTTGTGCGCCTGTCTGACTGCGTCAAGTGTGTAAATTTATATATATATATATATATGTGTGTGTGTGTGTATTTCCAATGAGGTTTTGTTTCAATTTCCTTTCGATAGGCCACAGGCATCCCAAAAACACAGGACGCGGGCGTCGACAATTTCATGCATAAATTCATTCATGTCTCTTTTTATATGTGTGTGTGTGTTTTTGTGTATATGTGTGTGTGTGTGTGTGTGTGTGTTTGTGAGGGCTTCATGCCTCACTGAGATTCGAGTGAGATACTTCCTTCCGCCACATTTGTTTGTTTTGACTCTTTACCCCCCATAACCCATCCCACCTTTCATATTGCAACGTACTGCTGATGATGATGATGATGACTTTGCATCTAAAACAATTAAGTTTCATTTAAAAACAACAACAAAAAAATAAAACGAAACACAAGCAAAAAAGAACCAAAAAAAAAAGAAAGGAAGCACACATCAAATCGGTGCGGCCAAAACAATTTACATACTGCGCATAACTTGGCTTAAATGAGTTTTGCAACAAATTCGGACAGGAGGCAAACGGTGACAGCAGCCACAACAACAACAACAACAGCAACAAATAACGATGTCCAGCGACGTGGCTGCGATTTGCAGCTAATCCCTTATGGGCATTTTGTCCTGCCACCCCCCCCTTATAAACTGAACCATTCAGTTTGTATGCCATGCAGGCTGGCAACAACAACAACCAAGTTCAGGGCAGATCCTTGCCAGCTTGCGGCTCATGCAAATTTCATGGGGCACGCAGAAAAAAAGCGACACATAAAAAATGTGAAATACATTTCCTGTCGTCTAGTCATGGGGCGAGCAACAGCAGCAGCAGCCAGGACATGGCTAGGACAGCGTCGTTCACGACAACGACAAGTGCGACAAGTGCGCCCAGTGCCTGGCTATGGGCGTGGCATAGCATACATGTATGTGCAAAGTGTGTGTGTGTGTGTTTGTTTGCAAAAGGCAACAACAAGTTGTAAAAAAGCCATGCACACAATTTATATCCTCTGGACAAAGGACAGTCGCCGCTTATCCCAACTTCAGATAGTGGACGACGAATCTCTCGCTCGTTTCACGTACCCTCCCTCTGCCACCCTGCCACTAGAAACCCAACAACCCACTTACTGAACAGCCTGGGACGAAAAACTTTGCTGCCGAATTTAATCCAATAATAAATGGAATATTGCTGACCTCGGGCATTAAATTAAATGTTGTTATCAGTCGAGTGCAGAGAAATTATCAGGCGGCGGTTTGCAATACACACACACACACACACATAGAGTGTGCCGGATGGAGAAGAGAGGGAGGCCGTTTGGAGCGCAAGTTGAGTTATTTGTGCTGAAACTTGAAATAATATGGTAAATGGCCAATGATAGATGCAAGAAGTATTATATGTGTTGTAGTTGCAGTGGACTCCACTTCGAGATACCCTTTAAGTGAAGACTAGACTTAGTTTTTACCTACGGTCCATATGCTTCAATTTCATGTCAAGTTTAAGTTATTATGTCTTACCGTTTGAGCTGTGCGTTGATAGCAGTCAACCAAGCTCTGTAATACTTCCTTAATGGGTATTGGGACATGACGAAAGTGATTCGACACATTTTAATAAGGACCACAACAATTCAACAACATTTCATATATTTAACACCATTTATTGTGTTATTAATAAAATTGTTGTGTAAAACACAAAAAATCATATCGTAAAATCGCACAGCAAGCTCCAATTTACTTTGTGCTATTTTTATAATATTATTCTTTACGAAACTTGGCTTACATCCTGGTTTGTCTTATATTTTAGCTTGCTTGTTAAGTCGTTAGGAATAGTAATAAAACTAATTAAGCTTAAATCCAGTTAACTGTTTTACAAGAGTTATTTGTCTAAAGCGATTTTCACTCTATAATATAAAAATCCAGCTTGGTTGCATCTTAAAAGTAGCTGCGACTCACAAATAAGTTGCGTTCCTGTGAGCAGTGAGTAAAGTTATGAGCGTGTGGCAGAGTGGAAGGTACCACCGGTACCGGGTGGAGACTACTCCTGTCTCTGACTGAGTGGCCGAGTGTGTGCGTCTGTTTGGCCGGATATTAAGCTCGTTTGCATATAATTTGCGTTGCAAAAACAGAAACAGTAGCACAAGCAAACTGAATCTGAATCTCATTCTGTAACTGGCAACAGAAACAGTTGCAACTCGTCGCTCGTTGACGATGTTGACGGTTTTTTTGGGGGGGCTCGCCGCGATAAGAGTCGAGTAGCGCCCAGTCCAGCCCAGCACAGCCCAGCATAAAGAATCAGACAGTTGTTTTTTGGGGGCCCAGAATAAAGCAATTAAGTTTTGTGGCCACTTGGTATTATCCGACTGCGGCTGTCCCTTCATCTTCTGCTTGTTGGCATTGTAATTGAGGCTGCAAATTGTTTGCCCGACCGACCAAAAAAAGACGGACAGCACTTCATATGCTAAATATATAACCGGGTAATGCACACATAAATAGTAAGTGTGTTTAATCTGGAGATGGAAAATACGGTTGAGGCAGATAGGACAAGCGGTAAGCTGTAAGAAATTATGAAATAAGTATTTTATGTAGCTTAAACATATGTATGTATTTGTATTATTTTCCAAACTCATAACATAAGGCAACATATTTAAAGCGCATCGTTAAGCCAGAGTTTTCTTGATGAATTGCCAGCGGCTTAAATGTCTTTACCTCACCTATATATGTATAAGCCCCGGCAACTTTCTACAATGTGTGTTGCCAATCAGCTAGAGTCTTAAAAGACTTTTGCATAAGTTAAGGCAAACTCACACATCCACTTTTGTATCTATGTTTAAGGATATGTGAATGTGAATGCTTTTTAATCCTTTTTGCGTGACGGCAGCTGCCGTTGAGAGACTCACAAAACGGCTCGGCAATTGTCTCACTCCTTTCTTTAGAATGTGGAATGGGTTTTTTGGCCAGGCGTTGATTATAATTGACTTTGGCTGACTTAAGTGCCAAAATGGAAATATCATGTTGCACATACACTTTATAATTGTCTGAGACGCCTGCCAAAAAGAGCGTTTATACAGAAAGCAATTGCCTTGAGGCACATTTATCGCTTTAAGTACTTTTGCCCTTACACATCAGCACCATAGTGATAGTTAAAAGAAAAATAACAACGCATGATTACCCCAAATTAAATCAAATGATGTGCAAAAATTTGTAATATATATATTATATGTATATGGGTACGACGTATAATCATGCTTATAACGTTGTCCTGGACAATGGTCAAAAAATACCTTCAATCTATTGCCATGGATTTTAAGCGCTTTCAATCGCACCGAATACCAACTCCATCCACTTACCATCTTCCATCACTTCACATTCCACTGTTCTTTCAAGCACATGCCAAACATAAAGGCAACAAAATAGTTTCATTCCTCGCCAATAAAAATGAAAAAAAAAATATAATAAGCACATTGTCATGGTATCAACCATTCTTAATGCTTAAGGGAGAAAACGAGATGGTGTTGCTGGCAAACAAAAAGCCATTTCAACTTGAACTTCAACTGAAAGTTGCACTTGCAACTGCGACTGTGAAGTTTTCTTTTTCGTTTCTTGTGTAGTATATACACTTTTTTTTCAAAACACAAAACACAAAAAGAAAAAGAAAATATTTTAATATATTCAGTATACAAAATTATAAAATTTACAAAAGCTTGCATATTGCTTTATTTATTTACTAAAACTTTTGTAACAATTTTGTAATATATAATATCATGTAAGGTTTTTTCTTAGATCTTTGCAAACAGAGTATCTCAGAAATGTTTTGTGCTTGCGTTCATCATTTTTTTTTTGCTTAAGACTTCTTCTCCTTTACGTCTACTTGCTAACTTTTTGTTTTCACACCTTGGTACAAAAGTGCAGTTAACTGGCATAAAAAATTTGCGCACTTGCGACGTGTCTCTTGCATCCGCATTCACATCCTCATCATCATCATCATAGTGCCATCAGCATGATTAAAAAACTTTTACATCAGCTGAAAAATCTGCATTGATCGGGTCCCACTTAGTCTGGGTTGGTTCAACGGCCTTACGTCTCTGGCTTGCGGCAATGCGCCGACTAAATAATTGATCCCCAATGTCTCATTTAGCCCCCCACCCCACACACACACATATGACCTTCCTCCCTCTCTTCCTTGGCCGGCTTGCTCCTTTTGGCATTCGCGCAAAATCAAATTGAAGTCCATAACAAGCGACTGACCGCCTCATAAAGCAATTAAGTGCATGTGGCTGACCGACCAAGCAGCAACGTGTTGGAATATACCCAGGAAAAACAACAACAACAACAACATCAACGACCAGAACAACAGGGATCCACATAGCTGACCCTCGGTGTCCCCATTTGACGCCAGACTCTTAGATTGGATGGCTTAGTATGGAGCTCAAGTAATTCATAGCATTAATTATATTATACGACCCCAAAGCCGGACAAGGCGTGTACTCGTAATTTGGATCGAGCGCGGAGGGAGAAACGGCAGCAACAGCTTATGAGTATAGTCCTGGGCTACTATTATGGCCTTCAGTATTTGTGGCTGTGGCTGAAATTATAACTGCATTTGGCTTCTTAAATGTGTGTATATATTTTAAAATAAGCATTGCCTACTTTTTAGCGCGTCATGTGAAACGATGATGTCGGTAAGGAAAATAAAAGTATAAAAGTTGTGACTGTTATTTTGTGATATTTATGCAGAGTATGCGCTAGTCCTTATTTTTGTCATAATAAATAAGCTAATAAATTGCCGTACAAAAAATCTCCAAATATTTTACATAACAATTGAGAAATTGATTTATATACGAATGAAAAATAAAGTGCATCAAATATTATAATTAATAATTGAATTTGACCAAAAGCGAGCAAATATAAACAACGGTTGTTGTTGACGATTGTGTTGGTGTTGTTATTGTTGTTATTTTTGTAGTGTGACAATACGCAGATAAAAGTAATTAACGCCTATTTGGGGAATTGGTCATATTGTGTGCGGTGTTGAGGGGCTTTGGCTCTGTCGCTGACTCTGGTCAATAATAGCTACAACAAAACGTGGCCAACAACAACAACAATAATTATTGACTTATTGGCCATAATGGCATTTAAGAGTCCGATGCCACCGAAAAATATTTGCATAAAATTTGCATTGACAACAGTTGAAAGCAATTGAAACAATAATTTCGTCATTAATGTGCGACAATCCCCTCCAATAGTCAAACGGCCATACAAATCCAGCACGAGTGCAGCACCAATGTTGCAATCCCCTTATCCTCCTTTCACCCATCCACCTTTATGCCGGCTGCTGTCCACCTGCAATTGCGAATTGAAAACGTGCTTATCGGCGCGCATCAGCAACGTTGCCTGAACCCGGCAACCCGAACCTGAACTCCAACCAGGACGACGACCAGGACCAGGACCAGGACACCAGAAACGCTGTCTGAGCTGCATTTGAACGCCATTACTCGCACATTGCAATTGTTTAATGCGTTTAATTACATTTGTTGGCTGGCACTTAATGTTTTTATAATTAATAGAATCAATATTGATATTGGAGCTGGGTCTGTGCGCCAACTCCAACAAAAGCAACTTAACCCCAGCGCCCCCTCCGCCTAGGGCCCTTTGCCAAACAGTTGTGGTTAATTGTAGATTAAAAATGTAGCAATGCGGTTGCATGCAATGCGTTTGCCCTTTGGTCATGCAGGCGTTAATTTTCTGGTCAAACTATAGCCCGCAATAAAAATAAATACTCGATTGAACAAGTAGTACGCAAATAAAAAGCAAAAAATAAATTAAAACAATAAATAAAATTAAGCACAAAAACAGCATAACAGTAAAGCTTTGTTAAATGCCAAAAATGAACAAGAATATTTTCTTCAAAAAGTAATTTTTTAATATTGACAAATAATTAAATAAAATATTTTTTAGTATTTAAATCCGACAATAATAAATTTCGGCACTAAAGTATATGTGAATACAAAAAATAAATGTTGGCCAAAATATTTGACTAATTTTACTTATACAATAACTTACTTAAACTATAATTGTATTTGTGTTTTAGAAATATGCAATTTCTGGTTGCATTTTATGTATATCTTTATTAAATTTATCAAAACTTCATTTAATTTGTAAGTCCGATTGTAGCTAATTAAAAATGTTTCGTCTGATTTCAAGCTGATTAATATGCAATTTTTTTTTTTGCTCTTAAATTGTTTACCTGCAAATATTTTTGTTTGTCTTTGAGCGACGCATTTAATTACAATATGAAGTAAATAAAAAAAAATTCAAAACACACACATGTGTAAGAGAGAGGTGAGTGTGGCAATGGGGGCAGGCAAGGCGCAAGCATGCATGCAAAATGTAAACTGGCTAACCCTTTCCCCTCTGTTCACCCTGCCAGTTAAAATAAAAAATGTAAGCGCTTTAAAATGCAAGCAGCGTAAAAGATTAGCCCGATTATTTCAGCTTGAAGGCGTTTAACTTTGCATTGCAACGCACACGCTTCGAGTTCAAAGGGTTCATATTTGCCCGCCCCTCCCCCTCAAAACTCCTCAGGTCACCCTTGCAACTTGAGTTGAGTTTCATGTTGCACAGTTCTGGCCACTTGGGTAAAAGCCAAGTTTTGTTACGCTTTTCGTTTCGTTTCGTTACGTAAGATTTCGCGTAAAATGTATAAATAAAAAGAAATTTTAACATAATGCTACGATTTGAAATTTACACATCGTTATATGAATATAAAAACGTTATTAAATGGGATAGGGCATAACTCCCCATGAATTTGGGGGTTGCTGTGTCTGGGATGCGTTTGTTTAGCCCTGGCGGTAGGCAACATTCTTGGCCAGCCGTACAATAAAAGATAAACACAGATACATTTTCCTTCTTTATTATTTGCTTCTTTTTTTTTAGTGTCTGTTTGTGTGTGTAGTTGTGTTAACAATGCAGATTTATTGGTGAAAGTAAACTATCACTTTGCTGTGGGTGGAAAAACAGTTGATTTGCTTTTTACAATTGTTGTTGTCATTTCTTAAAAATTAAGTTTGATTTTTTGCGTTTTTCCCTATCTCAAAAGCAATTGAGCTATTGTTGTCAAATGCATTAAAATGATTTTGTAAAATCGATCGTGTGAGTGGGTGTGTTATCAATACAGTTTTGTTGTTGAAATTTAAAAGTATGCTGTGGGTGGAAAGACAGATGCTGCTGTTGCTTTTCTTGGCGTCATTTCTTAAAACATTTGCGTTTTTCCTTACCCTAGAACAATCGAACTATTGTTGGAAAGTGCATTAAAATTTTATATTTAAAATTCATGTTCTGATTCATTGTGTTCGTTGTGATTGTGTTGTATCTGTTTGGCTAGGGTTCACTTGTGATTGTTGATAGCATCGCAACATTATTTAATTGCGCAGTGAAATTGTTTTTTTTTTTTTTAATTTTTCTCACTTGCTGTGCCATAGATCGGAACTAGTCACATTATTTATTATCATTACCGCGACGATGTTCCTTATCGTATGCCTTTTCGCGATCATCATGGGTATTTGCATTAGAGCCATTGGTGTTCTCTTGTTGATTATCGTTGGCTCGATATAATAAATTGGAATTAGACATTGAACGGCTAGTCGAAGAGCTAACATTCATTAGAGAAGAGTGTGGTGATGACAGTTCGATGTTCTGTACGCGCGATTGTGGCATTATTGGAGAGGAGTTATCAGTCATATTGCTGCTCTCGCTATGGTCATTCAACATTGAAGCGGATCTCGCCTCGCGTGCTAAATTGTTTAGCATATTTACACTTATATTTATGTTTGGCAATAGCTCTGCATAATTCGAAATTGGACTGTCACTGGAATTCATATCAAAGATCAAGGGTCGATAATTATCGTCCTGACCGGGCACATGTGAATAGAAGACACGAGGCAACGAAGGCATTACTGGGCCCGTTGGCGTCGTAAAGAGGCTACTCATTCCCGGTAAAGACGGAGAGCTCGAATTGTAGTTACCATTTTGAATTCCGTATGAGCAAATCGAACCGCGGTAACGCTGCTCATCTGTGAAGCGAACTTCATGTTCGATATTGTTGTGATCGAAATGATTGAAAGCGACGCCACTGTTTCTATAGCTACTGCTGCATCCGCTGCTCATGCTGTGGGTCGAGGAGCTGTGAGGCGATGTGGGGTATGTAGACGAACTTTGACAGCTACGATCCCCCGGCCGAAGGAATGGCAAGCTGAACTCGTTGCTTGACGTTTTTCCAGATGGTTTACCTATCTTCTCCTGCTTGCGTTTTATCATGTCATTTAGTATATGAAGTATCGACGCAGACGACTGTGGCGGCTGTTGCGGCTGTTGCTGCTGTAGGAACTGTGGAGACTGTAGTGACTGTTGTGACTGTGGCGACTTTTGCGACTGGTTCGAAGATGCACTGCTTGACATCTGTGGCTCCATGTTGTAGCTGCGACTTCCAGTACCCTCTTCGCTCGGCTGACTAGACGACCCACCATTTGATCCGCTAAAGTGACGCGAATGCCTGTTGCCCTGATGGTACTCAAAACGACGTGAATTTTGAGGTTGTTCCCGGGGCACTGAAATTATGTATAATAAGTGCCTTGTATTTATGTTTATAACATCAGCTAACTTACCCATGAGTGGTTTGTTCATGTTTGCCGAGTGCGGTAAGGCAGCCGGTAAACTTGGAGGAGAATATTGAGGCAGCGTTCCGGATACTGGTGAGTCTGACGGTAATGACGGAGGAGGATACATCTTCATAAACATGCACCAGCAAAGGTATTCTGTCTGAGTGGCTGCATTAATCTGAAGCGGTGCTGTTGATGTTGTTGCTGATGTTATTGCTGTATTTGAGGATGACGTTGGCGTACAAAACGCTAAGTCTGAACCACCGAACAGACACAGAGCCATACGCGCCTGATCCTCTGGGGACAGGTTTTGCGGATTGCCAGGCTCCATATTCTGCACGACAAAGAAAGGGAACCTCATTCAACACATAGTCAGTTATTGTAAGCAGTACTTACCGTTGGTATAAAAAGACACGGATGAAAAGCCGGCACTTCGAATATGCCAGTTGTGTATGCGGCCATCTGAACAGGTGTCATGTTGGAAAAACTTTCGGTCAAAAGTGGTAACAATACATTGTAGGCACGTACCAAAAGATTCCTTAATGTGGCCAAGTAATCGGTGCTGGACAAATTGTAGTCATTTAGTTGGATGGCAAATTCCTCAAAGGTTGGAGGCTCGCCATCGATTTCTGCATCAGTCGAAACCATATCATCGTTCTGACTTAGAAAATCTTCTCCAGCTTCTGAAAATGTGGCTGGCGCGGCCACTATTGGTATCGAAGCATAGGAATACGGAGCCCATGGGGGTGGTTTCTCAACCTGGAACAGCGTTAGTCCGTGCTGCTGCGGCGTGAAGACATCCGCCTGCCACCATTCACGACGTCGCTCTGTACCCGGTGTCTGCTGTTCCGGATCGTTTTGATCAGCTGTTGCTTGTTGTGCTGACGACCGTGGTGTACCTAAAGGGCCCGGGTGCTCCTCTGTCTCTTCCGGATAATTGGTTGGAGATGATCCTGCTGGCGACACTTCTAGCTGTGGGGTAGCAGCACTAGGGTTAATCTGCAATGAAAATTTGTATGAATGCAATGCTGCACAATCTTTTTGTTCAGTCTTTGGCTGTAAAGCATTAGGTTTTTGTTTAATCGATGGTACCGACTGCGCAGAAGAGCATTCTGAAACCTGGTCCTTAACTTCCCCGGTATTTAGTGGTGGTGGTGCAACTGCAGCAGAATTCATGAAAGGTACCTTTAGAGATTGTGGCTTTGGTGCCCCCTTGAGCCTAAGCGCTGGCCAATCATTCTCGGAAAACCGATGCGGTGGTGGCTGTGTCGCTACGGTTGGACCGTCAGCAACATTTCCCCTGGTTGGTGGCCAACACTCGCTGCGTGAAGTAACTGTTTGCGATGGTAGCTGTGGTGCACTCTCAGCGGCTTTTCGCCACTGTTTTGACTTCCAATTATTTGCTCCAAGCTTTAATTCGGGCCATTCATTTTTTGACAGCGGATGGACGGGAGGTTGTGCTGGAGCACATTCTAAGACCACTGATTGCACTGATTCTCCGGGATTTGGTGATGCAACCGAAGCAAAATTCTGCTGCATTGCTTCCCAACGTTTGTTCTGAGCTGCTCGCCAATCACTGTGCGTAAGTGCGGAAGGTGATTTAGATCCATATTTTTGCTTCAACTCTGGCCATTCATTATCCTTAAAGAATGTCACTTGTCGCTGGGGCTGAGATGCAGCAGTAAAGCCAGAAGCTTGCTCTTCCATGTGCTGCACTGATGCATCGTGATTTGATGATCCTGCCAGCCAACTCTTGTTATGTGATTCTTCGTGATTAGATGATGCTTCTTGCCAACTTTTGTTACCTGGCGTGTCCACCTCAACTGACTGCTGTTGTGCAACGGCTGCTTCTTGCCAACTTCTGTTACGTGGCGTGTCCACCTCAACTGAGCGCTGTTGTGCAGCGGCTGCTGGTACTGTCTGAGCCGGTGGTTTTCGTGAACCTTTTTGCTTTAGTTCTGGCCATTCGTTGTCTTGAAACGAGTTCAATGTTGGCTGTGGCACAGCTAGTGATTGTTCGATTGTGGTCCATTCTTCCTGCATCGGTGGTGTTGTGGTTTTTACCTGTGATGGTCCTTCTTGCTGTGGTATTGTAATCCGAAGCCCCATAAATTGAGTAAAATCACGTGGAGGTTCTGGTGTACTTGAACCAAAATTTTTCTGCATTTCCTCCCACCATTCTTCGCGTGATTGTTCCTTATGAGCTGGCGGCTGTGGTGCCGCAGCGCTGCCACATGGCTCGTTTTTTGGCAGATGTGCTGTCTGACCATACTGCTGACCGAAACACTGTTCCTGAGGCGGCATTATTTGTTGCATGCCACCTGCAATGTTCTGCTCTTGCAGATCCATCAGTGAGAACTGCGGTTGCTGCTCTCTCTCTTGGCAATATCCACTTGCCATTGATACTGGCGTTGGGTGTTGCCGGTTCAAGTCACGGCAAAGCTCCTCTTGTTGCTCTCTTGCATGCTCAGCCATCAGTTTTTCTATATCACGCCAACCATCATTGGACGACGAATCGGACTCCGATCCTGATTTGTTGTTTTCTGACATCATTTGATAGCCTGCAGCTCCTTCAGCCTGTTGCTGTTGCATGTCGCGCTGATGATCAAGGTTAAATGGTGCGGATGGCGAATTGTCTGGAGCTGTCTGCTGTTGTTGTTGTTGTTGCTCAAACAGTAATTGCTGTTGTTGTTGGTGATGCTGTTCAAACTGCCACTGCTGCTGTTGCTGATGATAATGCAATTGTTGCTGAAAAATATGATGCTGCTGCATTTGATACTGCTGGTGTTGATGCATCAGATTCACGTGGTGTTCCTGCTGCTGCTGCTGCTGAAAGCGTTGATGATGCTCAGGAATTGGCGGCGGGAGAATTGGCGCCTGAATAATTGGCGGCTGAACAAGCGGTGGCTGCTGATGATGCTGATGTTGCTGATGTTGCTGCATCTGCAGCATATGCTGCTGCTGACGAAATTGAAGCTGATGTATTTGCTGTTGTTGCATTTGCTGTTGAAGCTGATACTGTTGCTCCACCTGATACTGCTGCTGCTGATACTGTTGCTGCTGCATTTGTTGCTGCTGATAATTGTGTTGATGCAATTGCTGCTGCTGGTGCATTTGATGCTGCAGTTGTTGCTGCTGGTAATGATGTTGCTGCAGTTGCATTTGCTGCTGCTGGTGCTCCTCCTGTTGGTGTTGCTGCAGTACCTGCTCATTTGGCTGTCGCTCCTGCTTCAATTGGTGTTGCATCTGCTGTTGCTGGTGCTGCAGCTGGTGCTGCATGAGTAGTAGCTGCTGCTGATTATGTTGTTCCTGCAATTGCTGCTGCTGCCGTTGGTGCTGATGATGCTGCTGCCATGCCATGTGCTGCCAATATTCAGCGTCTGGCTGTTCCATTTGACGCTCGCCCATTGCAATCGGTTGCCCCAGGTCGTGGCAAGAAACTGTGGGTCGAGTCACTATTGGATGTTGCGGTTCTGTTTGTGGTTGAACCGATGCCGGTCTATGGGGTTGATTGCGAGGCACGAATTCACGAAAATTTGGTGGATCTTGCTGCTGCTGTTGATCAGACAAATGTCGCTCTTCCACTTTCATCTCGCCCGGACGTTCTCGGTCTACTCGAGGCGGCATTGCATGATATACTGGCACTGGCATAAAGCGCCGTTCGACCTGCGACCAATACAGACGACGGGTTGATTCGTGTCGCATACCTTGTCCTGGGTTGGGTTGATAGATAGAACGAGGATTTGGTTCCATCCGTGGCTCACTTTTTGAATCACCAAAACCGGGATTCATGGGATTCATGGGGGGCCGCATGTCGTTTGCTCCCTGGGAGGTAGACGGCTCTGGTACTTCGGGCTCACGCACATCAACGGTCCCAATATCGGGCTCCACCTGACGAAGTAACGGTACCTGCCATTGCGGATTCACCTGTTCCGCTTGTTCCTGAGCCAACAGCTCGGCCGCATAAGAGCCAGCGGGTAGAAATACCGGCGCATATGGCGACATCCGACCTGCCGGAACTGATTGATCCGGTTTTGGCTCCGGTTGCTCATTACCTATTTGACATAAAAAATAAGCAGAATCGGTTTTCGTTAGAAGAGATATTTGGGCTGCATGCGTTGATAGCTTACCTAAGTTGCGTTCAGGTTCATTTGAAGCCAACCTTGCCCAGTTGGGCGATGACGAGCCAATCGACGGATCTGTCATGCTTGCAATGCGCACCTCTACCAAACAAAAACCCTTATGCAACTAAGTCTGATTGACGATCTGTTTCCGTAACTGTGAATGAGCAAAGACGAATGTCTTCAACTGTAAATTTAAAAGCCTCTGAAAAAGTGTAAACAATAAAAACTTATGGAGAATTTTGATAAAAAGTAAATTCAATATTTAGCTACGATCTCGTCATGTTCGTCTTTGATTGTGAAAGTATGCCAAAAGGGTTAGGTTGAAAAAAAAAGAAAAATAGCGAAGCCTGCTTGAAAATTTCTTTGCTTTGTGTTATGTGAAACGTGTTTGTTCCAGTTTAAAAATCATTTCAACTGCACCAAACGTGCCTCGCATATTGAAGGACACCAGCTCCTTTAACCGTGTATGGCAAAGCCGGCTTTGGCTTGGCTGTTTTATGGTGCTTTAAAAGACGCTAGCTCCACGCACAAAAAACCAAAAATCTCTCATCCACAGAGCCGGCAACATTTTTGCAATTATTTCAAATATTTTTCAACACGGCTTTGAAATGCGACGTGCCGACAAATACAACAAGAGCCAAAGGATAGCAAAAAAAACCCTTTTATGCTGTGTTGTTGTTGTTGGTGTGTTTTGTCTTGCGCCAAAATATTTTTCCACATTTTATGCTGTGCATATTTTTTGCCGCAGCCTTGGCGCGAAATTAGCGGCAAGTGGCTGAGGAAGTGGAAAAAAAGGCAGCGTAGATAAACTTTAAATAAAACATGGCACACAACACGGTCCCTGGGTTGGGCGGATTGTGAGCGGGGTTTGAGAAAATGGTGCGAGATTTCATGGTGAGGGGGCTGGTTGCAAACGTCGAACGCTGGCGCAGACCGCAATTCAAATAAAATCCTTTAGGGCTTTTGACTTTTAACTCATCCGTTTAACGAGCGCTCATGTTCGTGAGACGGCGAATGGCAGGCAGGATAGCTGGATAGCTGGATAGCAGGAAGGCAGGCAGGCAGGCAGGCAGCATTGGAGTATGATGGCAGAATGGCAGGATGGAAAGATTGCCTGGGCAAGGACAATACCCTTGACACCTACACGCACACAAACACACACATGCAGCATAAAGAGTCCAGCACGTCGCGACTTTAGCGCAATTTCTTAACAATGAGAGATATATACTCTACAATATAGAGAATCTTAAACATTTTCTATTGGGTTTATACTTGAAATATCGATTAATCTAAATACACTTCTTATTGTATGATGAATAAGGGTATCCAAACAAAGGCTTAATCGATTACCTGGCGCCCCTCAATAAACCCACAGTTGTATTATGTATTTGCGAAGTCGACTCAACACTTCAAAAACACTACAGAAACAAAACACACATAAACCGTTTTAAAAATTTTATGAGTCTTTGTCGGCTAGGATATAGCATGTATATCTCTATAACACGGTTCTGATTGCTTTTGCCTGCTGTTTGCCTCTGCTCTGTTCTGTTCCCCTCCTCAACCGGCGAGTCGATTGATGACGACATCCTAAGCAATTGCCAATTGTCAGTTGGCCGTTTGGCCGTTTGGCAATCGGCTTGCTGATGTCGATGCTGTTGTTGGCATTATAGAATTGTGAACAATTGCCACTCGGTGCGCATAATAAACGAGCTGGGCAAGTCCTGCACCGAGAAAAGGGATTCACATGCCACACATGAAAGGCGTCGATTGTGGCATTTGCTTAAATATGCAATGAGCCAATTCATGCACAATGGCACTAGTCTTTGGCATTGGCGTTGGCATTGGATGATTGCTACATTTATGAACTAGCGGAATACACTTGTCGCGAATACGCCCCGTGGACACGCCCACACCCACTAGCAAGACGACAAAATAAGAAAAAAATAAGGTATGCTTCATTTAATAAATTGAGCGTTTTATGCAATTTATGCGGCTGATTTGACATTAATGTGGCCCGAACAGACTACGCCTACAACATGTTCTCCTTCTCCACGCATACGCATATGCATAAATCAGTTTGCGTGTGTGTGTGTGGGTGTGGGTGTGGGTGTGCGAGTGTGTTTATTTACATGTTGCCTTCGTGCGACTTAACACGCCGGGGGAAGCGTCTTCAGCTGCCACTTCCGCTTCCGCTAGCTGGCTTTTTATTTATGACAACATCTGTCGCAACAACTTACATTGTTATTGTGTGTGTGTGTGTGTGTGCGAGTGTGTATGTGCGTGTGTGTTGAGGCGTTAACATCTATGCCACACACACATCATCAATCATTTTAACGGTGCAACTCCGTTTTGTGGCAGTGTCTTAGTTGTCAGCCACCTAGCGCATCATTATCCCTAAGCTTGCCGCATTTTATGCCCAAAGTTTGGCGATAAAAAAAAAAAAAAAAAAAACACAACGATGAACAGAAAAGCGGACTAACGCCGCCAAACACGCGGTCGCCCACACACACACACATGCACACAATCTTACGATTGTTTGGGTTGAATGCACTCACCTGACGAGTTGTTTCACGATTTATTTAATTTTTGGTTATATTTTTCGTTACTTTTTATTTTGAGATTATTTTTTCGTTGTTTTATTGACACGTTGATAGTTATACTGATTTTAATTTTGATGCTGCGATGCTATGTACAGGTTCAGCGCCTACTACTGAGCTCTGTGTAGCGTCGAGCAAAACAAAAAATAAACTGAACAACAGAAATCTAGTTTATGTTTAAATATATGTATATGTATGTATAGTCCAAAAGGGTTGGAGTCGCTTCTACTATTCTTGCATTTGTGCTTATGACAGTTTTTTTTATAAAACTAAATCAAATTACACAGAATTGCAGAAATGTGGCGTCTGTTCGTTGTTTCTAAGTATTGGTTAACCACACACACACACACACACACACACATGCATGCATACAAGCAAATGCAAACTCGTTGTATGTTACAGCGAGTACAACGTATTTTGACTCTCCTCGCCTTTAACTATGTTCACCAAGCTAAAAATAACTTTTTTCAGTCTTTCTGCCTTCTTTTAATTGTTCTTAACTAATCAAACCTTAAATTATGGCTAACAAACAGTGTTCAATGCTTGATTTATGTGCAAAAATTGATCGCGTGTGTTTTTTTTTTTTCAAAGTGTTTGCCAACAGAATGCATATTTGCATAACAGTGCTGGTTAGGTGTTAACAGTGCTTCCTGCTGCAGCCCTGCGGTCACATATCGATTAGAGATTAACCGATAATTGACTGATCTCTAACAATGAAACAATAAATGTAAAAATATAATAATATACAACGTTTCAATAAATAACGGCATTTAACTTTTTCAGAGTACTTATGATAATACAATTTTGTAATCATGTAACATTGCATATTCTTCTCTTTGAACGCATTGCGCGCACCTGATTATTGGTAGATGAGTAAGATATTTGAAGTATTTAAGATGTTGCCAGCAACGTTAATATGAACACATTCCATTTAAACGAATAGATTTTCAGTTGGTATTTGTTTGCCTGCCTTTCCCAGAAATGCGGGCGGGCAATTCCCAGTTGCCAATCAATGTCAAAGAGTTTGAAAACTCTAGACGACAATAATTCACGTATGCAAGCTAATAAATTAACGGAAAACGCTATTCAGGCATCAAAGGACAACAGGGATAACTTTCTGCGCTCAACTTAATGTCACACACACACACACACACACACACACACGACATTAACCTGCGCAAATAATCAGCTGTAAATATTTTACAGATGAAACAAGCGACACAAAACTTTGACTTCACATACATATATGTATGCACTCTATGGAGGCGAGTCGCTGGATTTGCGGGGAGGGTTGAAGAAGGACATTTAAGGAATAGCTGTGTTGTCATAGTGCGATTCGGTTGCTTGCCTCTGATGTGGCATGCCACAGCAAATGTAGCAAAATTTTTACTCTGGCTTAGTTTTATATATGGGCATAAGCTTTGCTGGTCATTTACGGGGTCACGGGAATCCCCCGACAAAACCATAGGGCTGATGATGATGATAAGGCTAGGATGTTGATGTTGATGATGATGATGATGATGCGGATGCGGCTTACGATAAGAAACCAACAAATAGAAATGAATGTCAATTGATAATCAAAATAAATGCCCAACGGCGGCTCAATGAAACTGGACAGAGAACTTTCATCTAGTGAAAGCTTGACAAATACTACACATAAAACCATCCAGACGCTGAGGGTGAAAAGTGAGAAAGTAAGACAAATACTAATTTGATATGTGCCATGAGAAAGGTACAGCTCAAGCCAACAGTCCGATTGGAATATTAAGTAACCTTGATTGAAACTTGATGTTTACTTTCAAACACGATGTGTGATTTTGAGAGATAATGGATATAGTATTATAACATTCCAAAAGCTTAACTAAAGCCTGGAATGTATTGCATGTAGAAGTTTTGGGGCTCGTCGTACCGAAGGGGCGAGTCCTTAGCCATAAATTCATGTTGGTGTCGCCTGCACATGCAAATGTCTAAATGTCTAAATGCCTAATGAGGGAAGCTGGCAGCAGCAAGCACAGCAGGAGCTCAAATGAGTCCTTAAAGATTAATTAATCTTTGTGGCACATGCGGCCGGAGCTGACGTCGCTGGTTTTCCACAAAACAACAACAGTTGGACACGCGTGTACTGTTTGTGTGTGTGTTAGCTGGGGCCTTGCCCAATGCTGACCATTGTCCTGAGTCCTTTTTGGTTTCAGTTTTTAAGCTAATGACACAAAACGCCAAAAAGGATGCGAGTCCAGGGGGTTAATTTGCCAGCCAGCCGGCGGGCCGGCAGGGTTGCTCGGTCTCTCGGTCGCCTGGTACGGCTTATCTTTTGCTTTTGAAGAAATAATTAATGACCTCGTTTTTGCCACTGTGACCGTATTTGCAACAGAATGGGAGCATGGGTAGTTGGAGGAGTCTGAAGCTGCACCAGGAGCTGCGTGCTGGCCATTAAAAATCGTTTATTTCGATTTGATTTAATCCAAAATAGATTGCCCTGTCGGGCGATGCGACGCAGGCACAGTGCGAGAGCGAGAGATGCCAATTTATGCACTCAATTTACGCACACACAGGAGACGAAGGAGGGAGAGAGATGCAGAGAGAGATGGAGAGAGAGAGAGCTGGCTGCAGGATGCAGTTGGAGCTAGCGCATTTATATATTTCATTGGCTAATCCTTATTTTCACATTAAGGGAGCAAGCGCACGGCCGCAGAGCTATGCAAATGTTTATGCATTGTCCTGTTGCGCTGCCACCACAACCCCCCAACCCCAACCCTCTCTCTCTCTCTCTCTCAAATCGCACCTCGCACCTTCCCGCTGGCAATTAAACTAATCGCACGCGAGGCTTAAAATGCGATTTGCGGCGTCGATTGCCAATTGCGCGCCATTGAAACGTTTTCGTAAATGTTTGCTGGAATATGCCATGCACGACAGACAGGTGGGGCTGTGCCGCGAGGGGGGGAGTTGGTGGTTTTGCCGAATTGCCACGAAAATTTATTTAGCCAACAACACATTGCAAAATTTTCCATTTCACATTTGCTCCCAACTCGGCAAACGCCGCAAATGACATTTAAACTGTTTGCATTCGGCGCCGCCGAATGTTTAGCGGCTTTTGTGTTTTGTGGCTACTCCAAACACACAAACACACACACACTCACACGAATCCCCTCATTGAGGTCAACCACCGCCTAATCTGAATGTTTAGTTACGCTTAGACCTAAGTTGTGTGCTTGGAGGACAGCGATAAAAACTTACCCACTTGCGTTAAATTTATTGTTATACGTTAATTCACTGTTTGTTTTTTTTTATTTTTCTCTGCTACTTTAAATTTCTGCGTTTTCTTTTATTTTCGAAAAATGCTACGACACTTACTATTTTTCAATTTATTTCAAATGATGTTTTTTCCATTTGAACAAAGCCAACTTTAAGTGAAAAAAAATTAATTAAAATTAATATTTGTATTCGTCCCGTTTTTGACGTCTGGGTATTGTGTCATAAGTCGATACTTTTAATAAAATGTTAAGCAGTTTATCGATTCATAAAATAAATACTTTAGAAAACTATCACAATTGTCATTTGTTTGAATTCGCATGGCAAAAACTGAATCTAGTATATTGATGTAAAATATTTAATAGCTTACATCTAATACTCTTTAATCTATTGCTCAGCATAATCTCTGTGTTGCCATGTATTCAAAATATGCTAATCATTTTTGTTTTATTTGTTTGTTTTTTTCTTAAGACATTGTTACCGAACAAGTTAAAAGACAAAATTGGGCAAACCACAAACGGGCAACAATTTGAAGGGCTCCTTTGAAGAGTTGTCACAGATGCAGAAGCTAGAATACAATTTTCATGTGATTAATGATGTCAACGCAACGTTGGCCACGCAAGTGCCTGGCCACTCTAATCGTCAATTCCCTGGTTGCTCTTTAGCAGAAGTCAAGAAAAAATAAACAAAAAAAATACCTCAAAGCGAATCCGTCAAGAATGCGTCAATTTAATTGCACACGTGACGCGCTTTCGGGTCATGAATGACAAGGACAGCACAGATGGAACGGTAGGGGTTGAAGACAAATACGAATACGAATACCGAATGAATGGAGTAAAGGTGGACTTTAGAATGGGAATTGTTGCGATTCTCGGTGCCACGTGACACTGAAATCCACACTGACAGGACAGCAGCTTACAATAGCGTTTCTTGAAGGCTTCAAGGACCCGAACCATCAAACCGGCAGCTAATAACGGGTCCAAAAATGTTGAACATGCTGGGATCTATATATGTACTTATATATTTGATTTTTCGCAAATTTCATTAAGCTAGATAAATGGTTGGCTATTAACAACAACAACAACAAGCTTAATGCCGCAACCATTGTAATCATGTTTTGTATTTATGCAAAAATTCGTTATGGTTGCCAAATAGCGGATGCGGAAATCGCACGCACTTTTCTTCTTCTTTCGCAAACACTGTCTGATGTCTAACAAAAAATAAACGAAAAAATGGCAATGGTAACATTGTAATAATCATGATAGACTAAGGTTCATGGTTCAGCACTTTAAATTTCATATCGTTATAAAGAAGTGTATACACAATTCGTTGCTTTCTCACAGGCCTTGTGGGTAGAATGTGGCTCTGGTGAAATGATAAATTGCATGAAATTATTTTCAAACTGCCAACCCCTAGCATGCGGAGAACATGGACTTACTTGACTTTTTTTTGGGGGGGAGGTCGTGGAGAGGTAGTCCTCTGGCCGTGTGCTCATTTATATCTCGACAACAGATATCTGCGGTATCTGTAAAATGCTATACTTAAAAGTTAATTGTAGCTGAGAGTAAACTTTTTAGGTGGAGTCTCACGAATTCGAAATTTATTCAAATTTCGTCTACAAACTGCGACATGTTGTAATTCTCCAAGCGGATTTTTGTTATTGTTGCCACTTAGCCAGAGTTCTGGCTGCCTGTTGTTTGTCTTGTTGCTTATCAGGCCCGCATTTTGTTAGCTTGCCAATTTTTGTAACTTTAAGATTTATCGCACAGAAGTCTGAGTCTGATGAATGCGACATTGTTACCAAATCCGAAACGCGAATTGCGACAGCTGCTGGGATTGGCTGTGTTTGTGGCACAAGTGGTGTGGTGCGGTGCGGTGTCGAGTGAAGCTTTTGACTTGGCCTGGCAAATTGGTCATTAACTGAAGCACAGCCTAACACACAATCGCACACACACACAAACTGTGGCAGATAGATGGGACACAACGATGGATGGCAGGACATGGCGTCAGGACATTTTAATTTGTTCTGTCAACGGCAGACGTTGACCACAGCAAGTTGCAGTTGCAGCCAAAACTGATTTGTACAGAACACACAACACCTGAAGCACACCCTTCTGTTACCCTGTTACATACACGCACACACACACCCACAAGCTGGCAATGTGGACGTGAAAGGACACGTTGTTGATTTCTAATTTCACGCTGCGTTGTGTGAAAATCAACACCGTTCAACGGTCACAGTTTTACAGTTTTTGTCGTTGATGGAAATCGAAAACGCAGCCCGCAGAAAAACGCAGCTAATGAAGCCTAAGCGCTGAGCACCACCCCATTTGCCGAATATCCATTTTCCCTGAAACAGACTTCACCACGCCAGCTTTGCCCCTTATTTTATTGCACATGCAAATAGATTTGCAATTTGACTAATCGTCTCAAGGGCAAGGGCGACAGCATAATTAAAGGCTAGCTGTTTCGCAGTGTTTAAAATACTTAAAGTTTCAATAGATGCAATTTTTGTGGACTGTTTTTATGCTTTTAAAAGAGAGAAATAATTTAAAAATATCAGCTTAGTTTTATCACCACTAGCATCATGGCAGAGTCAACTCTTCAACATATCGGGTGAAAAAATATTGAAAAACTATCGTATGTTGCTAGAATTTATATTGCCGCATTCTTTTTCCTATAAATTGAACTGAATTTGTTGTATATTTTTTCGCTGCCAGTAAAAGACATTTTCGACATAAAATATCAATGATTGTGCAACAGTGACAGCTTAAAAAATCACTGCTTAGAAACAACAGCCGATAAACGGTATCTCAACAGTATTATTATTTAACTACCATGACCTTACAGTTAAGAATTACTTATTATACTAAAATGATAGAATTTGTAGCCACAAGTCTGTCTGTTGATTTTTTTTCATTGAGACATTTTGTTGCCCAACTATTTCCTGTTACTAGTTACTCGTTACTTTAAACTCGTCTAATCTGCAACTCGTTACTTTCGATAGTTACAGTAAAATGCAACACTGCCAAAAATTGACTATTGTCCATCGTTAGCTGCAAGCCAATTAAAGTCGTTCTTTTTACGTTTTGACTTGGACGTGTTCGCCAAAGCCCCGGTTGGAGTTATAGACAATTTACAGCAAACGGCGGTGAATTTCTATTTTAAGGCCAACACAGCCTGCAAGCATTTAAACGATGATCGCCATCGAGCTCGCTATAAGCGTCTCAATGCCTTGCTACGCCTTATTGCGGCACTGTTTCCGCACTTCGATTTCAACGATTGGTCGCTGGTCTACAGTTTTTATTGCAACCTGAGAAAATATATGCAGAAGGTGAAAGAACACAGTATTTATACTGTATTTGCCGAAATAACTATCTACAGCATTAAGATACTATATTACACCGTATCTTGGGAGCTGACCGAAACGCTCGCTGACCCAAATGACAACGAGGGCCTCAATTTATGTGTAACCGCATCATGGAGCTCCAATTTAAGTTCGGCGAAATTTGGCAAAACCCAGACGACATGGGCGTCGCCTACACGGTGAGTAAAAAACAAAAATAAAATAATCCAAACTCAGTTAAAAACTAAAATTATTAATTGATTGACTATCAATGCATTTAACTTAAAAATAAAAAAAACGACATTCGATCAATCTTAGTTTGTTGAACTTTTATTACATGACTAAGTTCCAACTAGTTAGATTATCTGCAGTTTATTGATTCTATCATTTTTTTTTTTCAATTTAGGCATTTAATGCCGTTTGCGATCTTTACTTGTTGTCGTACAAGTCGTTTAGGGGAGATCTTCAAGGACTGCGAACAGAACCACAGAATGAGGAGGTTGATATGCTTCTGGAATTTGTGAGGAATCATGTGTTTGATGACACCCACCCAGCTTATGACAGTCAAAAGCGAGACGCTTCATATCGTTTCTGCCAGCTGGCAATTCACAAGGTCCTGGACAAAGCTGACATTTCATACATATACCAGTTCTATCAAAAAGTAAGTCATCATCACAATCGATGGTCCAATGAACATTCATTTATTCAGTTACATATACCCATTTCCAGTACCATGACAGCTACACTGACATTATGTTGAAGGCACTGCTTAAAACACCAACAAATCACGTTGGCTATATCGTTGTTCACGCCTGTATGGATGCCTTCAGAAATGCATTAGCGGTGTGTGAGGCTCCCGCGGATCTGAGTGACTCGGATGAGTTTATCGAGCTACTTGCGCTGGCTCAATCGCTTAGCGACGAGGTCTTTGGAATTGACCCGTTGAAGGAAAGTTCCGCTGCGCACAAAACTCATTCTAAGGGCATTAAGTTTGCCTTGGCTAAATGTCGGATGGATGATCCAAATGATTGGCCCCCAAATGCCGAATTTTTTCAAGTCCTAGACATATTCGTTGAAAAGTTGAAATGCACCGATATAGACGATATTATCTATAGCCTGGATCAGCGTACCGGAAAGGCTGTGAAGAACAGCAATTGCAAGGAGAAGTGGCATCCGTTGATCAAATATAGGCAACATTTGCACACTCACGGTGACATCGACGACGACTCTTCCATATCCGTACCCATTTCTGATAACGATGAGGACGCTGACATCAATGGGGAAACTCCCATTTCTGATAACGATCAGAAAGTTGAAATCGATGGGGAAACTCCCATTTGTGATAACGATAAGTAATCCAAACATAAAAACACAGAGTCCGTATTAAAATAACGAAAACTTTGCCTGAGATTCTATATTTAAAAATCTTAACAAAAGAAAACGGATATAATTAAAAATGGTAGTACGCAATAATACATAATTTGATTGCATTTCAAGAAGGGTATTTTAAAGTGCGAGGCATGCTGGCTCTGAATGCTTACCTGTACGAGCATTATCGGTGTAATTGTGCGTAACGGCACGCAAAATTAAATAAGCTGCCTGCCGAGGACTAAAGACGCTGAATGGCCACACTAAAATGGCCATACACAATGGAGCTGGGAGTTGGGGAAAGTAGATAATGAAGAGCGGTTGCTGTTGCTGCTGCTGCTTGAGTTTGTGGCGGCTCGAGGGGTCGCTAAATTACAAAAGAATGATAAACGCCAAGCAGCAGCACTTGCCTTGGCTGCCACACAACCACGTGCCCCGCAGTTTCGCTGCCTTTAGGACCTTACGGAACACAGCGAGGTGTCGCAAATATATAATTTTGTTTTGGGACATTTACGCATTTCTCTGTGCTCTGATAGAAGGCGTTGGCGCGGGGTGTTGTCTATTGTTCCCCAAAGTAAAAACTTATCAACATCGGAGCCCAATATAAAATGTTGACAATCTCGTTCTTCTATTGGTCATCATAAGCTAAAGTAGAAGAGTATATAAACTTCGGATGGCTAAGTTATATTGTTGCTGTTGTTGGCAGTGCCAAGAATTGTCCTGCAGGGGTTTTGCAACATTTCCTTTCGTTTGTTTTATTTTATTTTCTTCTTATTATTGTCTTATTTGCCTTTGTCTTAGTTGTTGCGCGCATTGTTTTTGTTGCCTTTTATGTGCTTCTGCTCGTTGCTTGACGCTAAATTGGCCGTTAAGATGCTAAGGATGCGGATTTTGGTGATTAAGCAAGTTGGTCGCCATCATTTCCATTTTTCCAAAAATCTTGCGGCGGAAATCGCGCTAATTTTGCCACCTGATGCCAATAACAACACAAAGAGGATGAGAGGAGAAGGGGGCTCGAACAATGGAAAGCAATTCCTGTTAGATTCTATACAATTTGCTTACAACAGCCGATAGTTTGTTGTGTTTGTTGGAGACGCTTATAAGGCTAGCAAAACATATTGAAACGGTTTAAAGGAAATTTTAATATAATTTCGTTCATGCAAGTTAAAAAAAAGCATGATATCTGATCATTAAATTTTTCGAAAATACAAGCATATGCCAGGCATTAGAAAATAATCTGTTCTGTCAGAAAATAAAGATTGAGCATTGGAAATAAGATTGAGTCAACTAGTTTTGTGTGTTTGTGTCCCAGCTATGCTAGCGAAGACATGCACTTCGCTGTGTACCTAAAACTCTTGACGAAGAAAGC
This sequence comes from Scaptomyza graminum, assembly GCA_018901835.1. Taxonomy (NCBI): domain Eukaryota; kingdom Metazoa; phylum Arthropoda; class Insecta; order Diptera; family Drosophilidae; genus Scaptomyza; species Scaptomyza graminum. The sequence continues at coordinate 11,135,120 of JAEIFL010000001.1, read as the reverse complement.
TTAGCGTGGACACACACCAAAAACGAAAATCCTTATGGTAAAGATTCGAAATCGCTGTGAACACGCAGATAAAGCTTTATGTACTTGTGAAATTAAAGCTTTATATCTGAAATCTTTACTTTTGGATAGAGTACGCGGGTAATGTACAAGTTTTGACAATAATAGTAGTTCAATATTATTATTAGTAATAATAAGTAAATAAAATGAGATTGTGGGCGTTAAGTTGGGCTTTTAGGGCTTATATTTGCATACATAGTATATTGCTTTCATGCGGAAGGTCTGTATTTTTGTTATAATTATATTTTTTTTTATTATGTACTCATATGTATTTATCAATCTATCTTTATATCTAGCTTTCAAATCAGTAAAAGAAATTAATATTAATTTTCTAATAGAGACTCTCTCTGTAGTGTTGTGCTGCGAACATTCCATTCACAGTCCGTGATAGTATTTTTGTTTTGAAATCGCCTACGTTATTTAAAGGCGATTCTCCAGATTTGTAGTGCGTATCTCGAGGTTGGAGCAACTATTTGTGCAGTTTGATTGTTCCGAACAGACAGCTTACTTTTGCCGTTCAGCAATTAAGATGATTTTTAATATCAGAGTGCGTCAAGTAGCCTCGACTGCAGTTATATGTCGATTATTTTTTTGTCAAGTGTTACCCCTGGGTACTTGGCTTTACTAGTTTGGAAAGAGCTTGACTGTTGGTGGAGCTTCTGTTTTTAACTACACGCTTTAGTTCAGGTCTCGAAGCTTTTAAGGCATTCGTTTATTCCGTCAGCCGAGTCATATACGTAGTAAGGCTACTAAAATTATAGAGATAATTTAACCATAAAGTGTCAATAATAACAGAACAGCTACTCCATAACTTATTCAATGCCCATAAATTTATTTAATTTGTTTTTTCAATTTATGATGTTTTTAGAACCGTTTCCTTTGTCGACATGGGAATGTCTAAAATATATCAACTGCAGTTTGGAACCAATGCGGAAAGGCATCTTTCTAACGATAAGGGTTGACCACAGGAAACTCGCGTTGATCATTTCCTGGCGCAGCATCCGTTTCGGGATGCTTCTCACATATGTCTGCGAATTTCCGTTGTTTTAAAATGAATGCAAGTACATTTAATTATTTATAGACTTGCTGTTCTCGCAACGTAATGATCAAGAAGACAAAATAAAGAAATTGTCGGTACATATTGCATTTCTCGCTCGTTTCTCGGCCAGCGGAAACGCAACGTCTAAAATCGTATAGCCAAAACGATAATCAAAGTGTATCAAACGCTCTGGCCCAACAATTTTGATGCCCTCTATTGGCTCTGGCTAATTGTCCGGCCCAAAAGCGGACGCCCAGCGCATTCCACTTGCTGCCTTCTTTTTGTATGGAGAACGTGCGATCGGCGACATTTTCGTTTTGTGAATGAAACTTGAAGCTCGAAACTAGCACTACTACTCCGCTCTCCCTTCTCCACTACCAAAGAGCCACACCCACCGACGAGGGACGCCCCACGTTCATTGCCAAAAACGTGTTCGTGGCGCTATATTTTTCGAAAACATTAATCAATTGGCAATCGCGTTCCACAAACACAGCAGCAGCAGCAAATGTGAGCAGCACAAAATGGATTAATGGCAACGCCCTCAAGCCCCTTCCGCGGCATTTGGCGGAGCAGCAGCTGCTCAATGTTTCAAGTGCTTCTAGCATTTCAATCGCCCTAGCTCATGTTCACTTCCTTCCGCTTTCGTTTTATTTCATTTCATTTTATTTCGTTTCGTTTTGTTTCGTTTTTTTTTTTTTTTTTATAAACCACGCTCGACTTTTTATCAGTTTCAAGTGCAGCCAACTTGCAGTTGCTGTGTCGTTGCAGCATCTCATCTTGTGGCAGCTGTGACAATGCAGCCGCCAGCCGCTTGTCGTGTTCGCATGTTAAAAATACCCTAAATGAGTTTGGCATGTGCCACAATAGCTCACAGCTAAAGAGTCTAGAGTCCGTCGAATTTTAAACACGTGCTATCCCAACAAAAAAATAATGATAAGCAAATAATCAAATTTTTCTTTAATTATAAATAATACAAGCTAAAAAGTTTTAGAGCTTTGCTTTTCAGAAATATTTTATTTAATTGTTTTATTCGCAAAAACTATAAAAATGATATACAAAAGTCAAGCCAAAAACTAAATAATTTATTTTACTTGATCTAAGCCATTTTTTTGTTTTGTGTTTATTGATCTTTTCCAATACAAAGTGTACTAGCTTGCTTTAGTCTTTGGTACTAACTTGAGATATTTTTAGCTTAGCGCAGAATTAGCCGATCGCCCAGTTTAATGGCTAATAGTCTATAGCATAAACGATCAGACGTTCCGTTCCAGCTGCCAATGTTCGTTTGCTTGGCTTGTGATTTTTTTTTTCTGCTAATTTATGCCACGTTGCAGCTAATTAATTTCTGTTAGCCAGTCAAGACATGGGGGCAGCATTGGCAAATCTACAACAAACAAGAAAGTCTCGCGGCTCGTGCTTGGAATAACCAATGGGTGCCGATTGTTGTTTTTGTTTTTGATGTTGTTGTCTTGGGATTTTCATTAGAAATGTTTGCGCTTTATTATTATTAGTCGGCGCGTTGCTATTTTTTTCTGTTTTTCTGTTTTTTTGTTTGCCTTGGCCAAGCCAAAACACGCGCTTTGATGTCCCAACAACATCAACAACAACAACAGCAATAATGTTGTTGCCTCAACAAGCACCTAATTGTGTAACTGCACAAAAGCAACATTAATAAACTCAAAGGCGTTTGTCGTTTCCATTTTCAATGTTAATCGTCAAATACAAAATGCATAAAATGCAAATTCAAAAATGCTAAATGCAGCCGCGAGAGCAAAAGAGACCAGGGAGTTAGGTGGGGGATCGGTAGCACCAAATGTGTGTGCATGTTTCTGCCCATTTCCATTTTCGTTTTCATTTCCATTGAAAGACGTTTCCTGCCTAGCTCGCTCCCATTTAACCCTGTCTCCGTCTCTGTCAGACTTCTGTCTCTCTGTCTCTCTTTACATTCAGCAGCAACATTGGCGACATTTGCGTTTGGCAACTTGATTTTCAAAAGCCTTACAGAAAGTAATCAAATTATATATTCCCTATGCCTAGGTAAGCAGTTTCTTCTTGATTCTTTTCAGTCTTCGTTTATATTAGTCGATTAACGAACCCATTTTATATGTTTTCTTCAAATCTAATTGTTTTCTGCATAAATTTATATTAATAAAGATATGATCTTAGGTCCAAAATATGCTTAACACATGCATGTGCAATCATGTATAGCTATAGGCTTGTAAGTTCATAAATTTTCCGACAAAATGTGTACATTAAATTTAATGGGATACAATTAAACACGTTCCATTTGTGTTGAACATTTCAACGCTACACGCCATAAATATCGACTGAAAGATTCAATAGACAGTTCTCAGGGTCGATCCGCCGACCACTCGCCAATACTCTTGCCCTGTTGGGCAGTGGGATAGCGAGGCGGCAGGAAACCAATTGAAAGCCTTCAATTCACACAATGAAAATAGAGAAAACAGCAAGAAAATTCTATAACAACAAAAATTCAGTTGAAACAAGTAAATTAATTTATAAAACTTTTTATTGTTGCACACTTAAAGCACTTAAAATAATAAACATTTCTTTTGATTTTTACATTTACTCGCTTGTTTTTGTTTTTGCTTGATTGAGTTTTACAATATTTTGTTTTTGTTTTGTGTGTTTCGATTTGTTTGGATTATTTGCGTGTTGATTTTAATGTGGCGAAGCCTTATTTTGTTTGCGATTTTTTATAGTTATAAAAATATTAAATATTGATAGTCCCTTAATGAATATTTTTTCGCATTTCGCTAAGAACAAATGCAAGAAAAGCTTTTTATATAGATATAGTATATGTGTACGATGATCGATATTGTGTACGATAAACATTATGCACGACAATATACGATATTAGTACATATAAGTAGTAGCTGATATGCTGCCAATATTGCTTGGTTCTTAGTTAAACATTCGTCACGTTCGATCGCCTTAATATATTTACATTAAGTAGAAATTTGTGTTAATCATATTAGGGGCTTCTTCTTCTATTATTAATGCATTAATAGTTTGTAACTTTCTTCTCGCTCGCTCTTTCTTATACACTTCGTTCTTCGTTCTGGCACTAAGCAAAAAAAAAAAACAGACTTTATTTTATTTATTTACATAACGATTTGCCAATTTCGCATTTAGAATTCATTTAACGTTCATCGAGACGAAACAGTTCCAGAGAGAGCTGATCAAAATATATAAATTCTTTCAAACTATCTGCCAGTTTTCAACGTAATAGTTTTATTAATAATTTTATTAGTAATTAATTGCTGTGCCTTTGCATTACAAACAAGTCAACATAACATTTAAATTTATATTAAATATTACACAAAAAATATACTTGTATTAAATGGTATTCTTTTCTTTTTTCTGGATTCTCAGTTGTGCATGTTTGTAGGTATTACCAGACGCGTAAACGTACACTTAAGTAGTTAATGTATGTAGTAGTAGTATTAACTTAACTGTTTCAACCCTTTAAGCCGGCCAAAACTCCAACTCCAACTCCCATTCCGATTCCGATTCCAACTCCTCCGTTGTGCTCCTCAATATACACATTGCCCGGCTGGCGGGTTTTTAGAATACGTCGCTCCTGATGCTTTGCATGCTTTTCCACTAAAAAACAAAATCAAAAGACAGAGAGAGAATCATGAGTAAAGTGTCTTGAGCTGTAGGCCACAAGCGTGGCTGTCAAAAACTGAGTGACAACCGTTTGTGTGTGTGTGTGTGTGTGTGTTGGCAGAGGAGATACATATGTATATTTGTATTGAAATTCAGTGCGGGCACGTTCTCATTTGCATTTGCCATGGAATCAATTGCGATCGCATTGGATGGGCCCATTAAACGGCTATTGTCGCCGCCAAGAGGCCGCCGCCCACGGGCTCAATGGCCAATTTATATGCAAATTTGCCAACGCCTTGGCCAAAAAACACAGAAAATAACAAGGAGCAAGCAAGCAACAAGACAAAAAGAATAGTAATAAAAAGAAATTCTTTCGTCTTAAGGAATGCAACCCCGCGGCGTGTTTGCAACACCCAGCGATCAGTCTCAGTCCGAGTTTGAGTCCCAATTTTGCCTATGATATGTCCCCTGCCAGGCGTATCGGGCTGTTTCTCAAGTGGCTTAACCTTTGACACACTTACCAGGCAACAGCACATGTTGCGGCTGAAAGATGCCCGACTGCGCCGCCGATGCTGGTGCCGATGCCGCCGTCATTGCCGAGGCGGGCAGACCACGCAGCGCATCCGCATTGCCTATAAAGAAGGTGCCACCATCGAGACTCTGCACCTCGGCCAGCTTGGCCATTAGCTTTGTGGACAACTCTTCCACATCTGCAAAAGAGAGAAAGCAAAAACAGATTACTTCAAACATTGCTTACAATTGTCAAAGCCATTAGCAAAACATCTGGAATTTTGGGTTACGACAATTTTGTTTAGATCAATCAAATTATAAACCTTTGTAAGGTTTCTGACTAACTCTGCCATTGCAAATTAGTTATTGTCAATATAGACAGATTCATAAATGCGCAATTATCTTAAGATTATTTTCAATCTTTATTTTGCATTATCGCGAAATGTTTCGCGAGATCCATGAATTGCTGGTTATAGCCGCCATAAACACGGCTATAAGGCTGTTAAAATATTTATTATATATTTTCATTTGTTTTTCGAATTTTCATTTCATTTTCATGATCGGTGCCAGGAAATTGAAAGGGGGTCGGTTCAGGAGCCTTTGCTGCGCATTTCCGACTTGTAAACAAGCACTGTGGGCGTAAATTGTAGGCGTGGCCGTGGGGAAAATATAGTCAGCAGCCAGATACTAATTTATCATTTATTTTTAAAACTGAAGTCAACAAAAACGAACAAAAATAAAAACAGAACCAAAAACAAAAAATCAACACACGTTCGGGGGAAAACTGAAAATCAGAAGATGACGAAGAAGCAGAAAAAAAAAAACAGAGCAACACACAAAAAATTAAGTTCCGTTGCCCAACAGACGCGACGGCTGCCTTTCGGTTCTTTGCTTTTTTATTATAAACAATCCTAGCAAAAAATTTCACACGAAAAACAACAGCAACAACGCAGCTAGTACATTATGAACAATTTCTATTATTTTTTGAAAGAAAACAGAATGAAAATACCAAATTCGAAAAAAAGAAAAGCTATGAAAACATATTTTCCGATTTTGCGCAGTTCAATTAATTCTGAAAAATGCTCCAAGTACAAATATGGATGAGCGCAGTCTTTAGTAAGAAGAGGGGCCAGAACAGGAGCACGGCAATGAGTACGTGTAAGAGTACAAGTACGAGCACTTGTTGTACATATGTATGTATGTATCTGGATGCGTTGTAGTACTATGTATTGTAGCATGTTATTTTATTTGGAATATTGGGTGAAGCGGCACATTAGAAGTTTCCATGGAAATTGAATGCCGAGAATATTCTACGAGTAGCAAACCGATTAGTGAAAACAGAAAATCCGAAATGAACACAAAACAAACAACTAGCACACAGCCGAGCAAACGTGGTGAGAGGTGGGTAGGGGGTGGGGAGCTAAAGTTAAACAATTGAAACAGAGCATAAGATTCAAGTGAATTTTTTTGCTTGTGAAAAACATTAGGCATTACACTATATATTATAAACTGTTTTAGTTAAATTTGTTTGGTCTTTTACTTGGATTTATTTTCATGGGTTTCACAAATTGTCTTCAGATTGTTTTATAATCTAATACTGTGAAAAATAATTATGGTTCCAATATTTTTGTTTTATCTCAAACTAAGATTATTTTTCATATTCATTTCCCGTGGTTCCCATTACTTTTACCCTTATGGTTTTTATGACTTTGTAATTTGCAAGTTTGTTTGCAATGCCACGCGACTTGGAGCTCGTTGGGCATATTGCCTTTTGCATCGTTTACCAAGCTTCTGCTTAATTTCCATCCCCATATTTGTTGGCAGAGGAAACAAGGATGGCAGCATTGCTATTTTTGGACAAGCCGTTTAATGTTGGCAGCAACAAAAAAACAGAACGACGATCAGCAAGCAAACTGCAAAACATTCCAGCCATTGTTGGCTATTTGATGTTTTTTAACGCATAGTTAAACACGTTAACAGCTTCATCGAATCTTTTGAACAATTGCATGGTTTGGTTTTGTTTTGTTTTGTTTTGATTGTTGCTTGCATACAAAGTAAAGATACTCTTCTTTTTGCAAGGGTATTTAATCGTCGATGTGGGTGCTTCCTTATTTGGTTTGGATCTGCATTTGCTCAGCACTCAATGTGCATTTATCGCCAGTTCGTTTGCTTTCAAGTTAAAGAAGGAATGAGCGCGTGCCAAGCAAATGTAGGATGGGGAAATGGCAAGAGGAAGCTGCCAGTTGGGTGGTGGGGGTGGGGGCCAATTGTCAATTGTGCGCTTGAATGCCGCCCAGTCACACCTTTCCTTACACAAGAACAAAAGCAACAACTTCCTGTACTCAACTCTCGCCGCAGCTGGTTCAATATTTAATCATCAAGAGCAGAACGGCGTAGAACGCGGCAAACAACTCAATTGAGTTGAAAGACTATTTTTAGAAGTCCGGGAAAACTGAGGAAACAAGAAGAGGAAGGAGAAGAAGAAGTCATGCCATTCATTCATTCGATTGCTGCTCGATTGACACTCTGTGATCTACAAAAGCATAAAAATAATATATCTTCTCTTACATAAAGATACAACACCAACAACAACAGCACTTCCTGCCCTTCGTTTGTTTTTATAGCACTTTTGGCTGGGACTGTGACATGATTTTCGAATTTCATTACATGCCCACGGAAGTGATTCGTCTCTGCGGTCTATAAACATCCGCTTGTCCTTGAGCTAGACACGCCACCACCGCCACCACCACCACATTGCAACATGCAACATTTTTGATATAAAGAGAGGCGGGGCGGTTTTTAATTTACTCTTCCGATGCACGTGTTTTTCTACCTGGACATGTTTTCCTCCACTACATATATGTGTGTGTGTGTGTGTTTGTGTATTTCCGGCATTAGGCTGAGAATCTTTTTGAGAAAGTTCAGTTTGTGTTTTTTTTGTTTTTGGTTTTTTTTTTGGGATCGTTAACAAGTGCTGAAGTGTTTAGTTTTTCATTTAGACATTTTTCATTCTTGGCGTCTCTGCCGCTTTTTAGTTAATTTTGTTGCAGCGACTTCATAAATTTTTCACACTGAACATAAATGCATTTTTCTTGCCGCTGGGCGCTGCGTGGGCCGACGCCAACGTCAGCGTCAATGTCGACGTCGACACGCGCTGAATTATGATTACAAGAGCAAAACACGAAAAATAAAAAAAACAATACGGCAACTTATCAAAGCAAGGCATACATTCTTATGTTAACCTCCCCACCCTGGCACGGACCCGTGGGTAGGTCGAAAGGCCTCGGAAAGTGTGTGGAAAATGCATGCTGATTGTTGGCATTAGGAACCAAAATGTTGTGCCTATAAGTTTCCGAAAGTCAGAGTATTAATTAGAGTTTAGTATTAGGTTTTAGGAATTTGGAACTTTAAAGAGTAAGGAAAAGTTTGTTAAGAAACTATTGTCGTTATATAAAGCTGTCATTGCCTTTGGGCAGCCAGTCAAGATTGAAGCTCTGCGCCATAACAAGTCGATAACACCCCGAGGGACGAATCAATAAAACACAAATATTTCCCACATTCACCCAAAGATCTGCATCATAAATTTGTATGTCACGCCTGCTCTGCAACGCGTTCACTTGATTTATCGAACAGTTTTCGAAAGGTGAAAAGAAAACACGGTGTTTTGACATGTTTGAGGTCATGGCAAATAAAGAAAATGTTTTTCGATGGCATTTTGTGCACCTGAGAAAGAAAAATTCGTCACGTTTACTTTAGGTTTTGAAGATATCATATTATATCTCTGAATTATCGTGCGTATTGTTATGATTTTCGTGTTGAGGAATCCCAAGTCCATCACAAAAGTCAAAGTTGCTCAGACATTGTTATATTTAATGCATAATTAGTTGTTAATATTATGTGGTATTTTCCGATATGAATTTCTGAATGGATTGTACTATTTCTTTGGATTACTTTCCAGCTCCTATACCAAAGTCAATCGATACTGAAAATTTGTTACCCTTCATGTTCGCTTGTGGTTTGTCGTTGTTGTTTTCCATAAGGTACTCATGTTTGCGGTCAGTTTGGACACCGACTGCCCAAATCGAAATAAATTTAAATTAAAAAAGTTGTTGTTCACGGACATGCACATGCGCCAAATTTTTGGACGTTTCGTTCTACTTAAGCGCAGGCGCAGCTAAAGCTGCCTAATTAATATGCAGCTCAGCTGCTTCAGTTGTTGCAACATCTTTGAGCTTGCAGCACGCAGCTCGTGCAGCAATTCATTGGAAATCTGCGCAAAAAGGGACCCGCGTCTTTTGCATTTTATTCGTGAAGAGAAGCAGCGAAGAAGGAGATACCGCGATTAGCGATTGGCGATTGTCGGTTAGCTTCCCATACATCAAAGTGTCGTGTTTTGGTTCGAGACTTGTCCACCGGCTTATTTATATGTAGATACGGCGTTGATGTGTCTTGGCCACGTTTAGGGAACCCAAATGCAGCTGCAGGTTGTTGTTTTTCTCTCTTTAACCATAAGCTTTCTACTGAAAATCATATAACAAACACCGAGACGCTAGCACACATGCCAGGCATGCTAAGCAGCCGGCGCGAGGAGGTGGAGGAGGTGCTTGGAACAGTGCAAGTAAGTTTCGGCTGGGAATTGAAACACATGCGAGCCACGCACTACTGGACTCGCTGCAACCGTTTGCAGCCAATGCAACTGCAACATTGCAACGCGTCACGCATTTTAAGCACTAAACTTTTGGTTTAGTGGGGCGTTTTTGGACGGGGGTTAAAGGTGTCCGTCCCGTGCTCTCGTGTCGAAGGCGTGTGAATGTCACAGCAGTAGTCAAAACCAGAATGCCCATAACTCTGGCAGATACAAAAATGCCTTAAAAAAGAAAACCAAAATGGGTTTCTCTTCTGTTGCAGCAAGAGACTCGCTTGACGTTGTTTCAAACGTCTTAAGAAATGAGTTAAGAAGTTAAAAACAAATAAGAAGTCTCACCTTGATCCAAGCGGCGTTCCATGCGACGCCATTGGCGCATATGATGGATGAGTATGCAGGCGGCTACCGAAAAGAAGAGGAGGCAGGCCAGCACCGCAATGAAGAGGGCGCCCGTTTGCCAGTCGAGTGGCAGGACAGCGGCTGCCTCCTCGTGCAACTGTTGCAGCTGCTCGTGCGTCAAATGCTGCAGCGGCGTTGGATGCTCAAAATGCTCATACTCCGATGACTTTCGGCGCTGCAACAGAAAATAAAATAGTAAATACATTTTAGTTAAAAAATATATCAAATCAAATCAATCGATTTCGATGAAATTCACAGTCAAACTGTAATATAACGAATCGGAAGGTGACAAGAAAATCTTTGTTAAAGTGAAAATTCGTAATAAGGAATGGGTTTTTGATTGAAATGGGTCGGATTTGTTTCCCTTTGTCTGTTACATACATTTGATTGGTTCATTTATATAAGTATGTAACTAGTACTCGACTTACCTCTTTCCAGTTTGGTTCCGTCTTGGCCAGCACCACCCAATCGATTTTCAGATCGTAGATCGAACCACAAACGGTATCGATATGCAGCTGGCAGGGGCGCAACGGAATCATTTCACCTTGGCAACTGGTGCACGGCGTACATTTGTCCTGCACATGATCCCACCAATGCTGCGGTTCGCATGGCGAACTGGGCAACACAAAGCTGCTGACGCTGCCACCAATTGTTGTCGTGGCAGATGCGATGGCGGCGGTGGCCGTTGCACTGTTTCCACTGGATGATGATGCGGCGGCCACAGCGCACAAGGAACATGTTGTTGTTAGGAGCAGCAGCGTTAAATAGGCGCTCGTCTTATTCAAATATGCTTTGCTATTACTTCTAGATATTTTTGTTGTTGTTGTTGTTGCGGTTGTTGTTGTTGCTGTTGCGGTGGCAATGCTGCGTCGCCTTCGTCGACGTTTGTGAAATTTGGAGTTAATGTTTTTTTCTAAATTTGTTGTTGCTTTTGCTGGTATTGTTGTTATTGAGTGCATATTAGTTAGTGTTAAGTTATTGTTGTTGTTGCATTTACTGCTATTCGTTGTTAATTTCGTTTTTGTTGCTGTTGTTGCCGCTGCCGCTGCTGCCACTGCCGCTCCACTGGCCGCGCTGCTTTGCTCAATTAATGCCGGCATCTCTGCAAAGATAAAATATAAAATAAATAATTGCGTTTTTATACCTTGGTGTTTTATCAATTTATGCAAATTAACTATAAAATAATTATGTATATGGTTATAATTGCCCATTGTCAGTTCGAATTGAAAGGAAAAACAGCTGTTTTTTGTGTGAATGGCAAAAAAAAAAAAACAAGATCGTTTATCAGCACTGCCACACACATAACAAGTTCATACATGTTGCAAAAACAAGATAATTTACGCAAAAACTCGACGAAAAATCAACATAATATTATGGAAAGAAGAAAAAGTGATGCCTTCATCGTTCGACCCAATTTTGTAGACAATTCAAAGGACTAAGCAAACACAAACAAGACGTGAATTTGCCGATGGTAAGTGCCCTGAGTTATTGACCTAATTCACAGCTCAACAAATTAGCCTTGAGATTTGTTGTTGATTTTCCCAGGCGCTTGCTTTTCACACACTCATCAGGGCCAATCTCTGGGGGAGTCTTGGCAATAAGTTATTTCAAATTAGTTTTGTTGATTGCTATAGAGTTGCAAACCAATGGAAAATGGAAAATTGTCCAACGAAAAACAACAAAAAACGAAAAAAACGGAAAGAACAAGAAACAGCGGGATGCCTTTGCCGTACATTAAAATCGCGCGCGCAAAGGCAAACTAATAATAAAATGACCGGCGGCCAATGATGTTGATCATCAACAACAACAACAACATCATCATGATCATCAACAACACACACACACACACGCGCACACACACACCGAGCCATCATCATAAATGCGTACAGTTTGCAATCAACTTTAATGTCAACGGGGTGCTTAAACGTTTCGCCAATCCCAAACCCAAACTAAATCCAAATCCCCTACCCTACCCCCGCTGCCCGTAAATATCGTCATCCCTTTCTTATCCACGGCTGTCGGCTGTGCTCGGTTCGGTTCATTGGTCGGCTCTGCAGTTTGATTCCTTTTTTGCATCGGCGACAACGTCGACGACGACGACGACGACAACAACGAAACTATTATAAATGGCATACAATTATTATTTATGCAGCGGCTGTCAGTCATTGGAGTAAAGTGTACATGGCATCAGGAGACAGAGGAGGAGTGTACAGTGGCCACTCGGCTAGTGGCTTCATTTCCGTTGCACCAGCGAATATATGCATAGTATATTGATTGGGCCTCCTCCTCGTAAAAGGTTAATGGAATCAAAAAACAACAGCTAGCCAAATGAATTAACGAATCACCTTCTCCTCCTCCCCATTTTTTTGGGGGAGGTATTTAAAAAATCGATATACATAATTACGCCAATCGTCGTGTTGTATCAATATTTCAACTGCAGCTGTTCCTTTTCATACGAAAAATTAAGTATGTAAAACTAATATTGAAAATCTCATGCAAAATTAATTCTAAACGGATCGCAAGCACTTGAATAGGGAAAACAAAGTGTATCTATAAATTTAAGTACTATTTTATAGTACACACATTCACATAGAGCGCACATTGAGCAATGACAACAGCAACAACAGCCAAACGAATATAAATGGAAACAGCAAACAGGAAGAAGATATATTTAATTAAAATCAACCATTACTAGTAGTCGGTGTATGGCCGGCCACCGGCACCGTAAGCCAGCCGACGTAAACTCAGCTCAATGAGTGGGTTATAAAATGGTTGGCGTATGGTGGGGTTGGGGCGGTAACGTACAGGAAAACCGATGGGGTTACAAACTACAAACATGTCTAGCAGACATTATGAATAGTATCTCTTTTTGATGTCGTCGTACTATGTACTAGTAGTAAATGTATGAACTCTGGATCGAAATTGCCTAAGTGAAATCAATCAATTTTGATAATTGAAAGAAAAGCGGCGAAGCGACCTAAGGTGGGGGGGAAAAGGGTAGTGGTCGTTGGTATTTTCCTGCCATTTTGCTGGTCAGTTATGATTTATAATTGGGTGTCTGTTTTGTTTTGGTGTCTTGTTGCCATAGCAAGCACATTTTATTTCTAATTGGAAACTCAAATCGGAAATGCATGCCACATAAGGCATTGACCATTTCCTTCAACCGGCGGCTAGGCTTGTCCGTGTTTTGTCTAGCACCTGCCTTTGCCCCTCCACTCGACTATTCGACTATTACAAACGCATTTCGACGTAAATTGAATTATTATAAGTTGTTTTTTTTTTTTTTTTTTTTTGGATTTGTGCCCTATTATGCTTTGTAGTATTAGTTCCGGCATCTCATTTGGTCAGAACTGTATGTATTGGCAAAGTTTTGTTCACTTTGATCTTTGGGCCAACTTAACAAATGAGCCAATTTGCGTCGTCTCTACATTATTTATTGGCTCAATGCCATCTATCTGTCAGTTGCTCAATTAAACATTTGTTCCATCACTCACTTTGTCACTCACTCAACAATTCACCACGGAATCAATAACATTATTTAGCTTACTCTATGTTCTATGTATTTTACAGCTCAAAATGGGAACAGAGTTTTTTCTCTTCTTCATAATCTAAATTTAGTCACACTTTTGTGTGTAATCTCTTTTTACTGTGGAAACCTTTAAATAATTATTTCGTATTTTAATACTTTTTAATCCATGTAATAGAACTTTCTTTGTGCTAGACGTTCCAGTTACATTTTTCTTTGGTGTTTTCGATATGTTAAAGGTCAGGTTTCATGAAGAAAAGAAACTGTGATTCTTTGTGGACCTAATAGAACTATTTGTACCCTTCATAACCAGTTCTTGAGTGTATTTTATGAGTCCGTCCGCTCGCCTGTCTGTATAAACGATGCTTTTTTCAACAACCAAAAATCTGGAGACTTGAAACAAAAATGTTTTTTAATTTTGTTGTATAGTGTAGTCTAGCTTGAGTATATTTTTTATTGGATAGCCCAATATTATTTACACTGGTTATGTTTATTATATAAAACAGGAGTTATATCGAAAAAGTTTTGTGTCATCTCGATGGCCTCAAACTGTGTGCCACGTGAGTGCTGCACGTCCCTGACCTGGCTGTTTGCTCCTGATCTTGGCCGAATACAGCATAGATAACGTGCGAATTGTGCAACAATGACAACTGCTGCTGACAATTCCGAGGGGGGGTAGGGGAAGGGGGAGGCAGACGTAATGGAGAGTTGACGACATCATGTGGAATGACGTGAAAAGCGCAGTCAACTACAGAGAACAGAAAATCAAGTGTAGAGTATTTTTAGCACACGGAAAGTTCTAACCAAGACACATGCAAATAGATATATATACATATATATAATATAATATTATATAAATATGCGTGGCACCCAAGGAAGTTGCAAGTAGTACACGACACATGCCAACGACAGGCAATGGAGGCCAAAGGCTGCAGAGACATTGAGGCAGCAACAGCAGCAACAGCAACAACAACAACAACAAATCGCTGCCACATCAGTGTCTCACGTTGTTCGTTTTGTGAGATGATTATGTCAGAGAGAGAGAGAGAGAGAGAGAGAGAGAGAGAGAGAGATACGCATATGCGTGTAGTATCCATAAGATACATTTTGGTGCAACTGACGTACGTACGAATGGTTGGATGGATGGACGGATGGACGGAGGCGTGCAGCTCCCTGTTGTTGACGCTGTCGCCGTTGTTTGTTGTCGCCGTTGTCTGACAACTGACAGCGACAGCAATTTAAATCATGTTGCTGTATTTTTTCTTCTTTTCTCAGCTTGGTGATAATTGAAACTGAACCAAAACGCCACACACTCTTTATCGTAAAGTCCCAATCCAACCACAAAATGGGTCAGTTGTCAGTTGAGTATAGTTAAGGATAGTTGAGAGCGAGAGCGAACCTGGCGAACCATAACAGATTCGAAAAAAAAAATATGCAAATAAATGTGGAACAAAAATTCAACACAAACTCAACAGATATTATGGATTGAAAATCCTTATGCCATGGCATAAAATAAAAACAGAATTCACTCAAAATAATATTTTAGAATTTATTTCCATTAGCAAACAAAATTCTCGATTTGTAGAGTATTTCATTCGTCGAGCTTCTTTTGCTCGCATTATAGGAAACTCACGTGCAAATGCCATTACAAGATTTGTGGACATACAATATGTACATATGTATGTATATGTATAAGGCACAACCCTTCAGTGGTTGATGTTGCTTTTAAAGTCGATGTATTGTAGACATACATACATATGTATGCATATTTTTAGGCCAACAGCAGGCGGCTGTCGCCACAAATGTTTGCCAAAAAGAAAACAAAAAACAAGAAAAACTATATGTAAAAAATAAAAAATAAATTAAGCAAACCATTTGTTAGCTGCAATATGGTTTATATATAGTATATGTATCCGTTTGCACATAATTATGAAAAAACTACTGACGTTTACCAGCTGGACGAGCTTCAGCTATAAGAAAATGTTGATAAAAACAGCAAAATGAACATTAAACATATTTAAATTGACAATTTATCGTTGAACCACATTGACTTCAAATAATAAAATGTGCCATTCAATACCATTATCGTTAATTCTAACTAAAGAGTGTTAAAAATAATTATTATCTCTATTCAAATAAAAGAGCGAGAGATCTTACTTTCCTTCCGAAGCTCAAAACTAACTGAATACGAAATATGTTCGGCAACAATACAACCGAGTTTCATATTAAATTTCGGTATCACTTATATTTGAATAAAATACATTTTCATCAATATTAAGTCGTTGTCAATTGATATTTAATATGAAAAATAGTAGTTCTTGATTTAACAATCCTTAACAATCCTTATTTGTACTAAGTTTATTTTAGAGTTTCAAATGTTGTAGATTAAAATACAAATTTTTAGCTAATATATTTTGGATTTGTTAAGCAATGATTGCGAAATGATTGCCACTAAAATTTCAATAGCATCTAATCTTTCAAGATCTTAAGTTCTTTTAAGAAATTTTTGAGGAATTTCTCCTTGCGTTGGACAACGCGTATTATAATAATAATAACAATAATAAAAACAACAGACAACCGTCGCCAGTGGCATTTATTAGAATGTCAACTGAATGCTTGTTGTTTATTAGTATTCGTTTTTTTTTTTTTTGTTGTTGCTTTTGCTTTTGTTTTTGTTTGTGTTTATTCAAAGCGCGACAAACCATTAAAAACGTTTCCATGAGCTAACAACAACAACAACAACAACGACGGCAACAATTTAATGAAACGCGCCATGAGCAACAGCAACAACAACAACAACAGCAATAATAACAATTACAACAGCAACAATAACAACACGAAAATTGTGCAACAATTTAGTGAAATTATTTAGAGCCATTCAGCTGCTTCAGTTTTTATTCACATTTGTCTAACCCTCTGTCTGTCTGGCGGCTTATAATGTTTGGGTGTCTGAAGAGTGCTCGAGAAATTTCAGCGTAAAACAAAAGAATTTCAAAACTGCAGTGAAACGTGGCTGACACTGTAATCCTCTTCTCAAAGCGAAACTTTCACAAACATCTGTTTTTAACTTTTCGCAAAGCCGTTTACTAATAAAATAAAAATCGATTATCTGCAACCAGCTTTTCATTTTCTGAGAACATTAGCCAATCCAATAAGTTAACTAGCTTGAAGCTTGTGCTGACAGCTGTTTTGGCATTTTCTTTGAGTCATTTCGATATATTTTCATAAGGCAGATTTTGAAATTAAAGGGATTTAAGAGTTGAAATGTGCGTCTGATATTTTTTTTTCGATATTCAAACCTACTCAAAATGATCTTCAGTATTACCAGGAAAACCGCTTAACTTTGTTTTGCCATCCGCAAGCTCGAAACAAAACAAATTATGCAAATCATTTATCACAAGACTAAGTTTTTGGTAGCTCGACTACAAAGATGACCTGTAATTGTTGCTTTGTGATATATGTATGATGATCATAGGGATTTAAGGGAATTCCGAATACGTTTTCCTCTTTCTGCTAACTGTTTTTGGTATTATAATAACTGTCCGTTCGATCTGTCCAAAAGCAGACAAAAACAGCCTTTTTATAAGAAAGCATATACTACAAGGTATATATATGTATGTGTATACGTATGTGTGAACTTTCTCATGTTTGTACATCAAGGCAATGTGAAAATTTCGTAATGTTGATTGATGACGCCATCGAAAAGTTTATTGTTACTGTTAAATTGAGCCAAAACAATAGAAAGCTGCACAATTTCTAGATTAACATTGAGAAATAGGCGTGGAACAAAAATTATTCTAATTTGGAAAAAGTTAATCCTTCAAGTATTCATTAGTTAGTTAATTATCTATTAATTCCATAAAAAATATTCTTTTATTTGCAGATCCGATCAAAAATGCAAACTTAGGATATTGAGAAATCCCAAGTTGGATCGATGGAACAATGCTTAAGGCGAGCATCTTAATAAATCTATACATAGTATTTATTGCATTATCTCCTAATGGCGATCGATTTTGTAGTTAAGAAGATGCTATCTGACAGATACAAAAACATTTACGGATACAGATATCAGTTTGCGGAGGGCAAGCAACTTATTTTTACAAAACACAAAACTACAATTCACTGTAGACAAGACAGAATTTTGACATTTGAAGTAAAAAAAGTGTAGGGGTCGTTCGTCGCTTGTTGTTATGTAAGCAAATGGCAAACAGAAAGCAGCGACAACAGCCGCGACAGTAGGAAGAAGAGTTCAATGTATTTGTCTATATAGTATTTATTTATTTATTTATGGATGATGGCAGGCAACCGGTTGCAGCAGGAGCAACAACAGAAGTAACAAGTGCGCCGGCAACCAAACTCCTCGCCTCTCCTGCTCCGCCCTACTCTGACTGTGACTCGTGACTCTGAGTTTAGGGTCTCTGATCTTGTTGTTGTTGTTGTCTGTTTGTTGCTTGTTTTACCCTTTCGGTATTTTCCTTCCGCTCCCGGGTTTTTATGGCATGTGAGTGTCTCTGCCTCTGTGTGTGTGTGTTCGGCTAGCTTATCCATTAGTTTTGTGTTCGTCTCGTCTATGTATTGTGTATTCATACGGTGCCCCCTAATGTCAGTGCATCAGTGCAACAACAAACAGTTTTTTGTCAGTTACTCAGTTGTGTCGGTCTGTGGGGGTTTCTCATTCAGATTCCGATTATGATTATGATTCTGATTCTGATTCTGTTTCTGATTCCGATTCTCATTTGTTTTTGTGTGTGTGTGTGTGTGTGTGTGTGTGTGTGTTGTGTGTGTATACTTTGAACGATGCCCGAGCACACACAGAGGGCTGCCACTGTTTCTACACTCGATTTATATTTTTTATCATTTGATTTAATTTAATTCCATTCCATTTCGGCTGCCTGCCTGCTCAGCCTCAGTCCTCAGTCTTCAGCCCCAACCCAGCAAAAGCACACACACTCACATACGGGACCGGCAATGCGACAGAGAGAGAGTAAGAGAGTGAGCGAGTGAGAGAGATGATCAGCATCATCATCAACTGTCGACGGTCTGCTTCCGAAACAGGGCATAACCATAACCATAACCATAACCATAACCGTTGCCGTGCCACAAAGCTCGCCAGTCAGTTCAGTCTGCAACCCCAAAACCCTCATCCCAACCGCCCCCCCCCCCCCCTCTCCACAATCCCCTCCCCTTGCGTTACATCGGGGTCTTGTCCGGTCTGTCCGTCTGTACATGTATATATGATCATGATCTGCCGCCTTAAACCTTATACATATTATTTCGTACATATAAAAATTGTGTATTAAATAAATCACTCACTATTTTTTTTTTCGTTGTATTTTTATTTTTTTGCTCGTTTGTTTTTTTTTCTTTTGCTCCTTTTTATTTTTTTTGATTATACATACATGTATGTATGTATGTGTTGATATTGATGTTGTTGTTGTTGTTGATCTCTCTCTCTCTCGGCGCTGATTTGTTTAACTTGTTGCATGCAGCTTTAATTTGGTGATGCTTCAATTTGCGGTTGCCGCTGCTGCTGCGGCTGTTACACTTTGAACGATCAATCAATCAATCGATTATTAGTCGCAATGCAACTTTCTCGTTTTTGGCATTTCGTTTAAACAATTTTGTACATTTCTGTAGATTTTTCGTGAAGGATTCCGTTGACATCCATTGACAAAATAACATTAAAAAAAGTAAAACAACAAAAAAATTGTAACACTCGCGAATCACCAAATCGAACACTTCGAGAATATAGTACATACATATATGTACATATGTATCTGTATATCTGCGTTTGTATATAGTATTATCGCACTAGTACATATATGTGTATATGCATCTAGGTAAGTATACAACCAGACATGGCAATGGCATCATTTCAAATGCCGTCGCGTATTCCACAGGCGATTATACAAAAAAATTTAAAAAAAAAAATAACTAAATACGTTTTTGTTATGCTCGTATTTAAGAACTACCACTCGGTGTACGGACGACAATCGCAGCGATGATCCGCAGCTCGTCGCGTGCGTAGAGAGACTGAGAGACAAGCAGCGGCTGCGATGCTCGTTTTTAAGCGTCGGCGTACGCCAGTGTTGCCGAGCCAGCCATTTTAACCGTTAAATGTGTACCTTGTTAAGGTGCGATTGAATGAAATAAAGTCAATTTGTATTATAAAATCTTGTTTTTAAACCTTTCGTTTTTTAATAATAGGAATCCATACCAAACTTAGTGTTAAATTCCACATAATTTAAAAAAGAATATTTATAAAAAAAAATTGTATTAGACATGTAAAAATTGTAGCTGACACGCTAGGATTTTTAGAAAGCTTTTTAAATAATTCAGCCCTAAATGCTATTAAGCTAACTAGAATTTTAGCCCATACAATCAAGACAAGTGTTAGATTTAAGCCTAAAAAGTTTTAAATATTTATTTTCATTAGCATCTCTAATTTAACTTGATTTGCTTTAATCATTATAATAATAATGCTAATAACGGTAATGTATATGGTATATAAATATTTATTATGTAGCTGGTTTTGATTCTTGACTAGTTGGCAGCACTGTCGCAGCTCTCTCAATTCTGATCGTATGCAAAAGAGCGAGCAGAACAGAAAGAGAGAGAGATCTTGGGGGTGGCATAGCTCTCACTCTCTTACCGTGTAGCGGGCAACACAGATACACACATACACACGCACACACAATTTCCAAAGTATTTGATTTTTTACTCTACCTTCTGGATCGTAGGTTGTTCCTGTCCAAAAAGGGACACCATTTTAGTATTCTGTTTGCAATAATTTAAAAAAAAAATCCTAATCAATATTTTGAGCTCAAACACAATTTAAAAATATTCAAAATTACTTCCAATATTATTGAAGCACAGTTTACGGATGCGACTTGAGTCAGAATTCGCAGCATACTTTAAGTCCGGCACAAAACAGCATTAAAGCGCGTGGAAAAAATATTTTTTTAGTCATGTTTAAGAAGATTCTCCGGATTCCAAAAGTATCGGTAAAGTTCTACCAAATTTTCCCAAAAACATTTTTTTTTTAGTTACACTCTAGAATGCAAAGCATGAATCCTGTATAAGTTTTTTAAATAAATCAAAAAACAGAAATATTTTTTTAAATAAAAAAATTTGTTTGCATTTAATTACAACATCAATGAACATTTATTTTGCAAATATTTATGCATTTATATGCCGATATATATGTATGCACAATATATATAGTAAGTATATAACCTTAAGATTAATGATAAAATCGTTAGTTGAGTTCGTGTAGCTAGTAGGGTTAGTTAGTGTGTCAGTAATAATTTGATCGAATACGTTTACAAAAGCCAAAAGCCGAGACAAGTTCTCTTTGGCCAAAATACAAATACTCCAGTCGAACCTTCCATTAAAACGAATCTCAAAAAGAAAAACAATTAAGAATGGTTTTTAGTTTGTTCTGGATATGAATCGGTTCGATGTTAGGGAGGTTCGACTGTAGTCTACATATATATATAGTATATAGTGCATCTGGTGGTGGTGTGAGGATACGAAAGGATGTCGATTTGACTGGGTTTACTTGAGGTAGCCCTGGTCGATGGCATGCTTGAACATTTCGGCGATGCGCTGCTGCTTGGCGGGCTGCTCGAAGGGCTTGATGTTCCAGACATCGGTGAGTACAGCGTTCTCAACGATGGCATCCAGATCGGCCACCTCTTCGTCCTCGATCAAGGACATGGGCAGCGACTCAATGCCCATGCCGCAGCCAAAGCGACCAAACTGCTTCAGCTCCTCCTGCAGCAAGTCCCACGACATGATGGACTCGGCATCGCCACCCAGATCGGTGATAAGGGCCTGGGCGCTCTCCAAGTAGGCGCGCAACAATTTCTCAAAGTGCTCCTCGCGCAACTGCTGGCTGGTGCAGGAGTAGATGAAGAAAGTAATATCCAAAGCAACCGAGGCACAACGCGCCAACTGATAATCAATAATGATAATCTCCTCGGGCCCACCGTCGTCGTTGTAGCGTGTCAGGAAGTTGGGTGTCCAGCAATCGCCGTGCCCGAACACACTGAGCTTGGAGCGCGTCGAGACCAGATCGATAAGATCGTCGAACATCTGGGGCTGCAGAAAGTTGTTGGCGAGCGTTTCGTACTTGGTATTGGGTAGGGTTTTGGCCACCGCATCGATGGCCACCTTCTGGGCGAGCACCAGGAAATCCTTGTACCATTCGCGCGTATGCTCACCATAGTAGGTCT
The DNA here is from genome assembly GCA_018901835.1 of Scaptomyza graminum. Lineage (NCBI taxonomy): Eukaryota > Metazoa > Arthropoda > Insecta > Diptera > Drosophilidae > Scaptomyza > Scaptomyza graminum. The sequence continues at coordinate 11,113,077 of JAEIFL010000001.1, read as the reverse complement.
CCTCCAGCGCCTCGGCGGCCTTCTCAAAATTATCGGCATCGAGCGCCTTGAAGGCCAAGGCAACGCCATGATAGCGTCCCATTGTACGCATCGTCAGCATTGCCTCCTCCAGCGAAATGTAGTTCTGGCTAAATGGGCAAGAATTTAAAATGGATTTGAAGGTAATGGTTATTCTCCCTCTTGGCGCTTACCGATTTGGCGAACGATAGCCACGGACGCCAACATCCTCGAGGGCGATGAAATCGTTGAGGCCATCGCACAAGGAGGCATAGCACTTGGGATACTCGACAAAGGGTTTCTTTGGCTTGGTCTTGCGCGACTCCTGGAACGCCTCGACCGCCGGTATGACCTTCGTATAGAAGTGAATCTCGTTGCGAAAGAAGTCCGTCGAACGGAAGAGACGACGCCGATGCAAATTCGCTGGCATGCCCTTGACAACGACATTGACCTCCAGCTGCTCGCCGTCGGGCTCCTTCAGGCCATAAACGCACAAGCGGAAGATGCGACTCAAATAAGAGTCGCCCTTCTTGCCGCCCTCACCGAACTTGAAGGAGGTATGCTTGGTGCCGCCAGCATTCTTAATGATCTCATCCAATGTCTCCTCATTGAACTTGGCGGAGATGTCTGCAAATGTTTGCTCGCTCATCTTTCTTTCTTTTCTGCGAATTGCAATTACATATATAAAATAGATTTTGATGTATTGTTTATTCAAGTGGATTTTGATATTTTGTTAGTGTTATTTTTATTGATAAAAAGTTGTCCTCATATTTATTATTTACACGTCACACTATATATGTACACACATACACATATTTACTTACATGTATGTATGTATGTGTGCGTGTATGTGTTACTTCACCTACCGTAAGAGCAACAATATATCAATTTACCGGCGAAAGCGCGTGTGTCTGTATATGTCTGACGTGGTCAACACTGTGCGAGCGACTGTACGGTACTTCAAGTGCACTCGTCAATTTATTTGATTTATTTTACTTTATGGGGTTACACTTGCAAACTTGCTGCACTAATTTAGCGCCAAAAAATCAGTCCGCTCTAACAATAACGCACGCCTTTACCACACTGATAAGCAAACCTAACTGTACACACACTCAAGGTGTATCGAGTACATAATACACATACGCACATACAATATTTGTGTGTATACAAAGATGTACAATTTGCAGTGCAAAATTTGTGATTGTATCGTGTGTGACCACCCAGCATACAGCTGATTATGACAGATTATGTTAGTTATGCAAAATCGTGTGACCGTATGCCGTTTTACCTGCATTTTAATGCAACTGGCATGTGTGTATGTGTGTGTGTTTGCGTTGCCGGTGCAGCATCCAATTTATCTCGCTGCACACACCCTTGCAACAGTTGTTTGAAATCGTATCGTGTATGGCCCACCAAACTGCTGATTGTCAGCCACCATTTAACAGCACTGCGTTCAGTGCTGTCTAGCAGCCTACCAAAACTTGAATTTAGTGCTGTACAACGCTCGCAGTTTGCACGTGTTTAAATTGAATTGAATCTTTGATTCTTTACGACCGAAAATTGTTGCGCCATGGCTGCGCTAGATTCACCCATAAAGAAGAAGCGCATTTCAAAGAAAAACAAATCTGCTTGGCGCAAAACAGATATTCAGGATGTCGAACAGTTTCTAGAGGACCAGCGGCAGGAAGAGCGCGTCGGGTAAGCCAATGCCAGAAAGATTTGTAAACAATTCACGTTTCACTCTCTCGCTTGCAGCACCTTCACGGACAAACAGAATGAGGATCTGTTTGTGGTGGATGCATCGCCGCTGAAGAGCGCACCCAGCCAGCTGACAGTCAAGCAAAAGCGCAAACTAAATGCCTTGAAACCGATGCGCAGCCATCAGGCGCTCGAGAACACATCCAAAGTGCAGGATCCCATTGTCAAGCGGTAACCGTTGCCATTTACTCGAGTTGAGTAAATACTATATATCTGATCTCTTTATAGCAATCATGTGAGACCGATGAAGAATGGCCGCAATATCGAGCTGGAGGTGTGTTGCCCGACCAAGGGCAAACATCGCCAGGCCAACAGGGACCGTGGGCAGTACTACGAGAAGTTGGAGCAGCGTTTGGCGGAACGAAAGAGTGGCAAGAGGGATATCACAATCGATAAGGATATATGGCAGGAGGTTGACTTTCGCGACAAAATACCCGGCCTGAAGGACCAAAAGGGCTGGATTAGTCGCGATCTGGCCGTGCACATTGCCGGCAACGTGGGCCGCAAGGTGGTCAAAACGCATTCCAGCCTGCGCCACAAAACCATCAAGGCCAAGTAAATATCAACTCGATCTCAACTGTGTTAAGGATTTGTTAAATTGTGTCAACTTTTTGCAGAAAGTTTGAAGCGCCACATCCGGGCATGAGCTACAATCCGTCGCTGAAGGCGCATCAGGAGCTGCTGGCGCAGGTTTGTGACCGCGAGGCGGGCATCATCAAGAAGGAGCAGCATCTCAAGCGGGTCACCACCAGCATGTTTAGCAAAGTGACGCCCGAGGAGCGTGACATGCGACGCCTTCAAGAGATGAGCGAAGGCATCAAGGACGACGACAACGAGGAGGACGAGGAGGAGGTGGATTCAGAGGAGGAGCCAGTTGATGGAAAGAAGACAATGGACGACGCCTATCATACGGTTAATGCGCCCGTCGAAAACAAAAAGAAAAGCCGCCAGGCACGCAACAAGGCGCTAAAACAAAAGGAGCTCAAACGCCTGCACGAGGTGAAGAAGGCGCTCAAGAAACAAACCGCAGATCTGATTAGGTAAGCCAAAGATCGATCAATTGCATCATCCATCAGCTCAACAATAAATTTATCCAGAATAAAATCCATACGCAACGAGGTGAAGGAGGAAGCCGAGGAACTAAATGAGCTCAAGAAGCGACGCAAATCGAAGGCGGAGCGCAAAAAGTTCGAAACAAAGCGTCTGGGACGGCACAAGTTCGAGGAGCCCGACGCGGATGTGAACATGCCCGAAGATTTGGCCGGCAATCTGCGCAACGTGAAGCCCGAGAGCAATCTCTTGACCGATCGATTCAAGCAGCTGCAAAAGAACAACATGCTGCCCATAACGGTTGCCGTCACCCACAAACGCTCCAAGATCAAGCGCTTTCCACGCAGCACCCACAAGGATCCGGGCGTTAGCTATCAGGATTTGCGCGATCAGCGCAAAGCAGCCGCTGCTGCGGCCAAGGCCAATAAGGACACCATCAAGATTTAGTCTATATGTCAATATATTTCCCCCCCTCTTATTTTTTGTGTTATTTAACAAAGATCCATAAATATAAAGGTTAATGAACTATTCCCCCGCTCAAATCAGTGACTTTCCCATGCCACGTTTTGTCTTAGGATTCTTCTTCTTCTTTTTGGCTTTCGGCTGTCCAGCGTCGGTTTCGGACTCCATCGGCGGTGCATCCATGCGCTTGACGCCACTGCAAGGAAAAAAAGGGGTAACAGAAGTTAATATTTATTTTCGGTTAGTTTTGTTTCACTCTTTTTTTTGTTGGTATTTCTATCTCTTTCTAAACGGTAGCTACCTCTCTTACCTCTTGACTGAGAGCAGCCCGCTTCCGCCGCCGTCGCCGCTGCCGTTGGTCTGCAGCGCCTTGTTCCAATCCTCGTCGCTGCCCTTGATTTGGTAATCGGCCAACGCCTCGGCTTTGAGTTGCTTCAACTCCTTGCGCTGTTTCTTGGCTATCTTCTGGGCCTTCTCGTCCAGCTCCTTGTCGAGGGACAGGGTAAGTGGCTCGAGTGCCTCGCCACGCGGCAGTTGCTCCTTCTGCAGCATGGTCGACTCAACGTGCGCCTCGACTATTTGGCGGAAGCAGGCGTTGCACTTTTTCATCGCATCGAAGAACTTGGCCAGCAGCTGATTGCCCGGCATTCCCAGCTCCTCGCCAATCGCATCCACTGTCTTGCCCTGGACGCCGAGACCCAGCAGAACCGCCTTCTGCACACGATCCAAGTGCAATCCCTTGATCCGACCCTCGAAATAAAGCTGAGCAATGTCGCCAACCAAATCCAAGATGACACGGAACTCGCACTGCTGCCTCGCAAAGCTCTCCAAGCGCTTCAAGTCATGCGCCAAAAAGCGAACGTCCAACGTTGGCTTGTCCAATGCTGGAACCAAATTGTTGTTGTCCAACGCCTTCGATTTGCTTTTGAGCAGCGCCAGGCAGAGTTTTATTTGAAACTCGCGAAAGTTTTTGCCCATCAGTTTGAGGACGCGGCGACAAAAGTCCGTGTTGTAGGAATTCAGCCAGCGGTAGCTGGCGTTGCTCTTCGTCTCGAACGCGTACAGCATGATGCAGCTGTGCTCGGCAGTCAAATCATTTGCCTTCTGGCTCAGATAGACGGGCACAAAGTCGGCGCTCCACCAGAACTTGAGCAGCTCGTGGGTGAGGCCGTAGGAGGTGCCAATATAGTCGATGGCCTCTGGCTTGCGTTCGTGCAGACGTTGCAGCAACGGCGGAATGCGACTGCGTGGACGGATTTGTTCCTTAAGCAGACCAATCTCCTCGTCCTCGACCTCCTCAATGCCATCAGCTGCAACAGCAAAAAAAATAATTAGAATTAGCTGAATAAATTAGTTACATTCGTGATGTTACCTGGATTGATGCTGGCCGAAGGTTTATCATCCAGATTGTGAATTATTCCCTGATAGTAGTTCTTGAGAATCCCCAGAGCATGCCCGCCATAGCCCATGCGCTGGTAGTTGGGATGAGTGGCAATCCGCACGATGCGAATGCCGGATAGCGTCGGGAAATGACTGTCGCCGAATTGTTCGGCTATGTTCCACGGGATCAGATCGCCGGCAGGCTTCTGGCCACGATGCATCGATGAGCTGACTTGTTGGCCATTCAAATTGCCCTCGAACGCCACCTGGATGACAACCAGGATCTCGGGCAATTGATCCAAACGCTTGACCGGGCCGAGCAGGCAAAACAAATGATGGGCGGGCGCATCGCTCATCATTTGCAGATCGTTGGGAGTGTTCTTGTAGTGCGACGACACATAGATGTGCACCATGCGATGCAGAAAGGATTCGGCTGCCTTGTGGTAGGAGAATAGGGCATCCCGATCAATATAGTAGAGGTCACAGTCCTGGCGCGGCGGGCAGCCCGAACCGATGTGCGGCACATTGGTTGTGTCCAGACACAGCAAATTGATGAGCCAGCGCTCGATATCATCATTGGCCTGATAACGTATGGACTCCTCCAGCTTCAGCGGTGGCTGTGCATTGTTCTCCTTCTGCAGCTGGGATATTAGCTTCAAGCTCAAAGAACGCCCAGTGCCCTCATAGCCGTTAATGGTGCTGGCCATAAAGATCAGATAGGGCCCGATCATCTTCTTGACCAGCGGCAGCGGTATGGCTGCCGCCTCATCGATCAGCAGCAGATCGGCGGCATTCAGCAGATGCGTATCGTTGGGCGCTATATACTGAATCGTCTGGCGACTGTTGCGCGTTATATTTATGCGAATAATTGCCTTTTTGTATTCAGGATTTGTGCTGCGAATGATTGTGTAGTCCGCGTGCTCCTGATACTCCAGCCCATCGAAGCCCTTCAGCACGAACTCGAAGAGCGTAATTAGGTTCTCCGGGTGCGGCGATGTCACATATATGTTGACATAGTTAAATGCAACGGCTGCCGCTATGGACAGACCCAAGGCCGCCGATTTGCCGCGTCCACGTGCGGCAGTCAATGAAATTGGCGGCTTTAGCTGTTTTTCGAGCAGCGCCTCGATGAAGGTGGCCACTGCGTTGCCCTGGTCGTAGGTCTTGCAGAGACTAACGAGTGCGTCGGCCGGCTGCACATTCAACAAGCTCTCCTTCAGCTCCTTCAGCTGGCTCTCGTTCTCCGATTTGCCAATGTTTATCGGCTTTATATAAAATAAAATCAAAATTCAAACACAAAAATTAAATTTTGTCGTTGCTTACATTGACTGGCTCCACATTGATCGTCTTGGAGCTGAGTGGCAGCACGGTGAGATCATCGTTGACCACCAGGCAGCGCTTGCAGTCGGCCAGCGAAAGAATCAGACGCTCATTGAAGCGGCATGTGACCGTCTCCTGGGACTTGGTGCGAAAGCGCTTGTGCACATCCATGCTCAATGTGAAGAGCTGCTTGAGAGACTGCAGCTCCTTGAGCAGCAATATGATCAGGCCACCACCCTCGACGGTTTCGATGGTGCGTGCCAGCAGATTCGGAGTGAGTGCCTCGAAATCTTGGAGGACACAAACGCCATAGGTGCGGCCCAGTATGGCGTGCGTCTCTGAGTAGTAGCGACCGTGTATGGTCGTTGCCACACGGAACGCATCAAACAAGTCCACCTCATTTACATCTAGCTTGCCGTGGGCGATTTTCTTGGCACGCTTCTTGCCGTGACTGAAAAAACGCAAAAAACGTTTGATTTTGGTGAAAATTTTAATGCAACAACTTTAAGTACTTGGAGATGGCATCATCTTTGTGTTTGTAGCACCACAATACGGTGGGACGTGCCTTAACCGTTGATTTTATGAGAATATCATAAAGAATGGGCACTTGATCGCGCGCCTTGTCGCCGGTGATGATGAACATGGTGCGATGGCCGAGTTTAACGCCATTTTCTATCATCACGCGAATTCGATTGTCTATTTTCTTCTTCCCCATTTTTTTTTTTTAATTATTTGTCTAAAACGTCTTTGAAAACTTGACAAACACAATTAATGCAGCCGTTTTTGGCAGTTCAAATGCACGTGTGATTTAAAGTGCTGTTAAGTGCGCACAGTAAGTTAACAGCTGGCAAATATCGATAACGATAATTACAGAACGCGCAGAGCAAACAGCAAGGTCACACTTGTCAACGGTATACAATAATTTACCTTTCTTGTGCTTTAATAAAATGGCTTTCTGTGAAGCGTTAGCTGAATTCATTTATCATGATATGCGTTATGTCATTTATAAATTATTTTTGTAAGCTCCAGCGATGATCTCGTTGATGGTCTCGTAATTTTTCTTTGTATTTTTTTGTATAGAAAGGGGTAAAGAAATTTTAATTGTTTTGCTTCATTTATTTTTATTTATTTTAAGTATTTATTTTCCATTCACCTATGCTATAATTTGAATTTAGGTAAATTAACCAAATGTCGTCTGCAATTCACCACGTTGACTACAAATGTTAAGTTGGATCGAAATACAACCGTGTCTTAACAGTGACAACCACTGCTTAAAACCGGTGTTCTTGTAACCCATGACCCACATTAGCTCAGTTTGTTTTGACTGTAGAGGAATTCAACTCCATTTTAAGTTCGTGCCCAACTTAACGTGGCTGAAATTTGCGTTTGCAGCCAACTTTGCGCAAAAAACAGCTGTTTGTGTGGTGAAAACGATTCGGCGATACTGTTTCACATTCGTAAAATGGCGTCGGAGCTAGCGGTTGAACAACAAGACCAAGAATTTGTAAGTGTACAAACAAAGAATTGTTGAACCGATTGGATACATATGTATATATATATATATATGTGTCAGTAACAAAATGACCCACGCCCTAAAATAGTTCATAAATCCTGCGTTCGAACGCAACAGGGCAACAACAATGAACCATCTAAATTGCTTGCGTGTTTTAAACGTGTGCGTGTGCTTGCGCGTTATTTCTGTGTGTGTGTGGGTGTGCAATGCACTTGTGCGAGTGTGTGTGTGATGGTGTATTGGATCTTGAGTGTGCTGCAATCCATCAAAATCTGTTGCAGTATTCGGCACTTGCTAAATAAATTCGGTTTGGGTATGTGTGTACATTCTTAAAAAGCCATGCGTATCTGTGAATGTTTTTGTGTGGGGGATATGCTAGCACGTGCTATTTACAAATAAAAAAATAACAACAACATCGGCACAGCGGTGCCTGTATAAAGGCGCAATCGGAAAACATTCCTTTACACTGGCTCTCTTCGCTATCGGTGTTATCATACAATAGCAACAACACAACACAAAAAGGAAACAACAACTGGACAAATGAAAGTTCAAAAGTGTTTGTGTGTGAGAGAGAAAGAAAGAGAGTGATTATTGTGCTGGCAAGCTCTGACTCTTTCTCTCGACCGCCGCTATTATCGCTATTAATTTCTTGTGCTGCTCCGCTCGTGTTGCATTTTGTATAGGGAAAGTGATTTCCGTTTGTTGTTCTTGTTGTTGTCGCTGCTGCAATTCACAGTGCCTGGTAAATTGTGTGCTGCGATCGCAAAACAAGTTTACAGTTAGACTATAAACAGCGAGTGCTAATTCACCAAAAAGATCTCTGCGCTCTTTGCCTTGTTATTCTTCGTCTCTCTCGCTCTCTGCTATCTGCCTAAAATCGAACTTCCGCCAGCTGACGCAAAGTTCATTTTTCGCCTAATCACTTGCTGGCAGAGTGCAGTGGCGCCATCTAGTAGTATTTATTGTAACAGGATCGTAGATAATGTTAAAGGTGGGATGGTAAACGGTGGTGAATTGGTTGTTGGGTTGACCTTGCACGAAACTAAAACAAGCACACAATTCACACCCACTACTGTAACTGCATTCTACTTGAGTTGTTGTTGCGCATTAAGTTAATCTACTATTAATTACTTTTTTTTCCCATTGAAGTGTTTTTCGCTTGAACTATTTAAGTGTTGTTTGCCCAATTTCCAAGTAAAAGTCTAAAAGTCTTTGAAATTTTGCATTTATTTGTTCAACTTGCTTGGCGTGCATTTTATTCATTCAACCGTTCATTTATTTACGACTTACTAGTTGCCAATTTGTCGGTCTTTGCGTCGTGTTCGTGTTTTTTTTTACCCTTTGATGTAAGTACTTAAATATGTTAAGTATTGTTCATGAATGAAAATCTTTGGAGCTGAACGTTCCACGATTTTGGATTCCTTTGAAAATGTATTTTAGAAGCGTATTATAACTTTGAGATCCGCAGTTAATTCCTTTCTATAGAATGAATTCTGTGCAATCGATTTCCGATTGTAACTGTTAACAGCAATCGATAACAGCTTTTAAACTAGTTGTCGTTGGACTACATCTCTCTCTCTTTTCATTGATATTTGATAAGCCAAATAACTAAACAATCGAATGCAAAAAGCAATTCAATTAAAATGCATCAATTTTGTTTATTGCCTAACTGGAATTACAAACAAAAATAAATGAAATTGCAATGTTGCCTGCTTGTCAGAGCTCAAAATGCATAAATCAAATTTCTCATAAAAAGAGGCAGACATCAGGCCCCTTTCTATGGGTGTGTGTGTTGGTGTTGGTTCATGGTGAAATTAAATGCCTTTTTCAAGCTGTGGTGAAGTGCTTCAAATCAAAAGAGAGCAAAGCGCAATTGCACATACATAGAAAGTTCAACTCTGTTAAATTTACAGTTAATCAATTTACATATATTGTTCTCCCGCACCACAGCTGCTCTTTTATAAGTAACAATGCAACGAAAATAAGCACTTTAAAAGAGGGGCAGACAGGCTGAGTACGTCACCTATAAGTGTGCGTTTGTCTGTGTGTGTGTGTGTGTGTGTATAGTTATGAAATATAAGTTTCCCCAAAGGCAGCTGTTGTTTATCCTTGTGCACGGATTCCGAAGCCCCCCATTTGATGTCAGCCCGCTAAAAGTACAATAACCTTTTTGGCACCCTTTGGCTGTGGCGGGTGGGTGGTGGGGGTTGTTGGATTGGTTGTTGAATGCTCTTTTTGTAGCCTGTTGCTGTGGCGGCCGCTGACTTTTCGCTCATTTGCCTTGATTAAGCCGCTCGTTCACCAGATAACAACAAAAATAACTTTTTAGTCAAATAGTATATACAAAACAAAATGCGATGTGCAGCAAAATATATATGTTTATATTTGTATAAGTATATATGTAAATTGTGTAGTTGAAAATGGGTCAGCACGCTGCGGCCGTCGCTAACACTAACAAACACTCACACATACACACAACAAAAGCACAACAGCAATAACAAGCGAACGCCCCAACAATATGGAACAGTAAACCCCTCGTCAGTGTCTCGGGGGGCAGCTCAATCCCTTCGTCCCTTCGTCCACCCTAATGCTTAGTCACTCTCAGCTCTAAGCGAAACTAAAAAAGCTCCAACAAAATGTCAAGAACTTTAAAGCGAATCACAAAATTCTCTAAATAAAATAACCAAATTAATACATTGTATTAACTTGGCTAGGGTATTGACACATTAATTGCTTTGTTATCAAATTAATACTTGGACCTTTTTAGTGTTTGTTTTATATAATCATGATCAGCTGATTAATGAGACAGTTCGTCAAAAGATTATACTATGCCGATAATGACAAAAATGGAGCTGATTCTGCTTCTTTTTTTTTTTGGATTGAGATCAATCTAGATTTTCATTTAACTTTCTTGCGACATTTTCTTAAATTGTAAAAATATTATATATTTTAATTGAATTTTTCAAAACTATTTAAACCTTATTTGTTGTAGAATTTAATTTTGTGTTCGAACGAAACTTAAAGCTCAGCTATAATTTAGTTAAATATTTTAAGTGTGAAAGGTTTTCCTACGCTTTGACATAGTGATTAGACTCTTTTGTCATTGAAACAAATGAAACCTTTTAAAATTTATCAAAAATGTTTCGCTCTCTCTCTTTCTCTCTCAATGCACAATGCTTACTTTCCGAGTTTTTTTTATTTATAGAACTTTCGTAAATAATACCAACCTTAACGTAATGCTTTTGCGTTGTACTTTCCGATTGAAGGCATTATTTTATATTTTGGAAATTTAACAATTATTTGGCCAATAAAATTGAGATGTTATTAACAAACTTACCCAAATAAAAATCAACTTTAGATAAAATTAGTAAGGAAAGAGTTATCTTTGCTTTGTTATTGCTTTTTGGAGCACTTTGCATAATTAGGTCAATGCAACAAATCAATGCAACAAATAAATCTTGCCTCGTGGGGCAACCAAAGGGCAATTAAAGCTCCTGCAAATCGGCAAATCATTTCTGGTTTTCCCAAATGCATTTTTCATTTTCATTTATTTCTCTATTTAGTAGAGAAGCAATCAAATTTTCTATCAATGTTGTATTGTTATTGTTGTTGTTGTTGCTTGGCTCCAATCACAGGTTGTTGAACCCGCCACATGTGACCGACCGGCCAAGTGGCTCGATGCTCTCTCGTCGTAGACTTCGAGACCCGAGACCCTCGTAGGCTCTGCTTTTGCTTCTGCTTTTTGCTTAAACCGACTTGCCGCCTTGCTGCTTCCGCAACGCTTTCTTCTACTCTGTGGGCGCTTTATCGTCGTTGCTTAAGCCGCTCTTTTTACCCTGTACCCATGCTAAATGGTTCATGAACCGTTTCTGCAGCAATCATAAAACATACTTTTTGATTTCTATTTGCAAAGGATAATTTATAAAATATATAAATATAATATATTGCCTACAGGGTATTAACTAATCGCAACACTTTTTTCGACTTGAGAACGAATAAAGTTTTATTTGTTTTGTTCTCTTCTTTTTCTTCCTAAGTTCAGCTCATCTGCGTTCTTTAAGCTTTCTGCCGTTGTTGTTGTTGTTTATCATGTTCATCTTCTTGGTTTTGTTTTTGTTATTTCTAACAGTGGTTTAGGCAGCAGCAGCAAGAGAGAGATGAGATGACAAAAACAACAACAACAACAGTAAAGGCAGCGGCAGCAGCGCCATTGTTTGACGTTTAATTTCCGCTGCTGCTGCTGCTACTTTACTGTTGTTGTGCTGTTGTTGTTGTTGTCATCTCATCTCTCTCTTATACACATTGCATTGCGGCGTGCTCAAGTCTTGGTTTGCAATATTCAACTCTTCAAGTGCATTTTGTTTGTCGGTGGTGAGGGTGGGGGTGGGGGGGGGATTTCTTTGGGTTCAGTTGTCACAAGTCCGTCCGTCCATTCACATATCCCCCTCATACTCAATTATCGTATGTTGTACAGCGCTTTCCAAATAGCCAAAGGCTTTGATTCCAAAAAAAAAAAAAAAAATTGTTGCAAAAAACAAAATCGAGTTGAAAGAACTCCAATAGAGCGTTGATAACATCGCTGGATGGACAGGCCTTGCTTGTTGCCATCATCATTGTTGTTGTTCTTTTTTTTTGGTTTTTTTTTAGCTCAGCCTTTTTGATTGCTTTGACCGATTTACATTGTTGAAAAGAAATGAGTATTTTTTTTATTTTTTATTATTATTATAGTTTTTTTTTTTTTTCGTTTTCGGTGTGTCTAACTTCACACACACACACACACACACACACACATACGGTTATATAGAGACGAGCTTTTATTTTGCGTCTTTTGCCCTAGATTGGTCCACCATTCAGTGGGACGAAATTTTGTGTTTGTTTGTTGTTGTTGTTATTTCTGATAATTAAAAAAGCAACATTTGCTGCTCTTCTGCTGCTGCTTGTTTGATGCTGTTGTTGCTGCTGCGGCCGTTTTTGTTGTTAGTTTTGGTCTGGATTTTAGGTCTGGCATTGTGCCAGCAAAGTTTACAAAATAACCGTTATGCCGATTTTACCAAAAGCTTTTGTGCTGTACTCCAAGTTAATTAAGATTTAACGTTCTTGGTTGAATGTGAAAAACTAATTACTTTTAATCTCTAATGGATTCTCATTACATTAAAAGGTGAATCATAGTTTAATGGTTGCTTCTGCTGGCGCGCCACTGTTAGTTGTTGTTGTTAATTGTCAACTTTGTGAAATGTCACCTCCTGGTGAATTTGCGCAACTCACCCCAATTAATACGCACCCACACACCAATACACATTCCGCGAGCTGCTTTTGGTAATGCAATTGCACAATAATAATAATATTGATGTGCGATCTGGAAGCTTTGCTGGTCTCGTTTTTGGCCAAAAGAAAAGTCACATCATCACTTGCGTAATCGCAGCGACCAAAATGGCGGCCCACTGAACCCATTCGGATCACTTTCTAAGCGGGGCGACAAGAAATATGTATATTATATTATATTTATAATATAAACATAAACATTCGCGCAGACACATATTATTTATTTACATATAAAAAAACATATGTAAAAGAAAGTTTTCAACTTGATATACATATACATACATACATACATACATATGTATGCGTGTATGCATAAAGCAGCTTATGTCTAGTGTCAATGTCACGAACCACAACAACCCCCCTCCCCTCCTCCTCCCATGATTAAATGATTGACGCGTCTGAATGAAAGCATCAATGATAATAATCATAATAGTAATAATAGCAATAATCATGCGCAAATGGTAGAAAACCAAATCCGAAATCAACGCATCGAACCGAACCTCACCGAACCGGACCAGACAGACAACAGACAAATCAGCGGGTGAAATTTTTACTTTGCCAACCACCAACAAAACGTTGGCGAAATTTCTTAACACTTTCATAAGAAGTCGCCATAAAGAAGTCTCAAGTTGGAAAGAGAAAGAGCTAAAGAGCTTAACTAAACACACTGTATGTTTGTATGTATGTATTTACTTTGTGCGTATGTACAAACATAAATCAAATTAAGCACAAAAGTTGCTCAGCGAGGCGTGTGCTTTAACTTTTGACTCGCCGCCGCCAAATGTGCACTTCATTTAGTTTCATTATATGTGTGTGAATGGTATAAAAGTAACAACAGTAAAAGTGTTAGAAATTTTAAGCATTAACAGCAGCAGCAGCACACTGTTAGTTAAGAGGGGCATAATTTATCCTTCTTCAATTAACTTTTCTCTTCGTTCGCTCGCTCTCTCTCTCTCTCTCTCTCTCTCTGTCTATCACTACTACTCTCTGGCTAGCTGACATTGAACTGTGTCAGTGGCAGCAGCAGCAACAACAACAACATCAATAATAAAAGCGTGTAATGGGGCGGGCTGCTGCTGCGTCTGCGCACGCTCTTTTTGCTGCTGCTGCTGCTGCTCTGTTTTGCGTTGGGCTGCGCAGTTGGCTCTGCCTGGCCGCCGTTTCATTGTCTGTTGTCTTGTACTGCTGCTGGCGGATAACTTTGCTGCCTGCCAGCTGCTGCTGTCTCCATCAGTCGTCGTCGTCGTCGCAGCCGCGTCGCGTTGTTCATCTTGTCTCTTTACTGCGTTGCCTGATCGACGCGTGCTTCCTTGCATGTTCATTTTGTTTTTTGTTTTTGCTGAAAAAGTTTCAACAAAGAAATGTTAACTACAATTTATTGAACATTTACCGAGTTGTTCAATAATATTGTTTAAATTAATGGCATATTCGATAATGTGCAGTGTTTAAATTGAATATTGTGTATATGTGTGTGTGAGTGTGTGTGTTGCGTACTGTAAATGAGATCTTTATCCAACCAACAACAAACATGGATAAACAAGGAGCCGACTGCGATTATGCTTATGCCAGCTGCCATCGACGTCTCTTCCTGTGCATAGCAAAGGTGCTTACTCTCTCTCACTCTCTCTTAATTCATATTGCTCCCACTCAAAACCAAATTTTTGGCTAGCATTAACTCTCCCTCTCTCTCTCTTATACGCCCACTCTCAGCTACGATTACTTCTATTATGTATTGACTTTCTCATGTTTTGTCTCAAATGACTTGAGATTTGGCTTTGCTGCCTGCGGTTAAGCCCTTATCCTAAACCCCTTCCCCCCACCCCACCCCACCCTACACTCACTCTCTCTCTGTGTGTGTGCCTTTGACAGCCACCTGTGGTGCTGTGTGTCAGTCTGTCTCTCTCCTTGACGTTGACATTAGATTGTCTTGCGCTGTGCTTGCACCCATCACTTGCAGTTGCCGACGCTTGGCGTCCTTTTGTTGTTGCTATTTATAGACGCGCTTCATTAGTTTTTGTTGTTGTTGCTCTTTTTGCGTTTACTCTTGCTTTGCCTTTACCTTAGCTTTAGCTTTAACTCAACTCATCTCAGCTGTCAGATGCAAACCTGACGCTGACTTTCAGTTCTCGCTCTCTGTCTACCTATTCTTCTTAAGAATTATAATAGTATGCGTGTGCGTGTGTATGTGTTTGTACATTAATAGCAAAGCTAATAAACTTAAATGCTTGAGAAAGCTTTGTTTTTTCTGCCAGGTAGCAAGTGTATTTATGTATTTACATACAAAATGTTTGTTTGTATTGTCTGTCTTAATTATCGTGTGTGTCTAAGAATGAGATAAAATATCGTTAGATAAACCCAAAACAATAAAACTTTTATTTTCAAAAATGTGTTTTAGTGTGAATGAATCAAAGAAAGTGGTTTATCAATCAACTTTTCGATCAGTATCAGTTACATTTGAATATAAATTATTTTTTATATATAGTCTAAGGCAACGACCAATAGCGATATATAGCTCAAATCTTTTATCTTTTAATTTTTTTTCATTGTTTTCTCAGACAGTTGGCTTTAAACCGTTACAGTTGGTTCAAGTTATTTGCGAAGCGTTGCCAGAGTTCTTGCAGTACAGCGTTAAGTTGGCTGCACCTCACGAATTCATTTGAAAATTGCACTTAAATTGTTTTATTGCCTTTTTGTTCGCTTTCTGTTTTGTTTTTCTTACTTATCGGCAGGTGTTTTTGTTTTTCATACTTGATTTATTTTTCACTCACTCATCGAACAAAAATGCGAGCGGTATCCAACATCCAATTTTCGTACAGCTGGAACTAGCTAGTATAAACCAAAATCTCATTTGGCCTGGCAAATTGCATTTTTCGAATAATTTTTTGGTTGTTTTTTGTTTATTATTATATTTCGGTTTCGGTATGCAAATGCAGTGTGTGTTTTCACGGTTCCAGTTGGTAATCACCGCTTCCCCCCCTTTGTTTTACCCCCCTTCAGCTAGACGCAACTGCGCACAAAGCGGAAGCACATTTAATGTGCTTTAAAGAGCAATTTTCCTTTTTATGCGAAAGTGTGCGTGTCTCGTTTGGCTCCTAACCCCCGCCACCCACTCGCTCTTGGCCAGGCCCCGGCGTATACATATTTCCGGTTGTTGTTGTTGCTAAAACTGTGGCCGAGTAGTTCTCGTTGTTGGCGGCGGATGTATCGTTTGTTGGTGTCAACGGCGGCAATCTGTCAGCCAGAGATATCCTGCATCCTGCTGTGTTGCACTTTCCCAACTGATCCGAAATCAAAACAATATATCAAAAATTGAATTTTTCCCAACTTGAACTAAATAAAAGCTACTTTTAACCCATCTGATCATCAATTTGTTGTTGTTCGAACATTAAGCAATTAGCAGCTGATGCAATAATTGTGAATATTTATTTTTCTTGGGATTTCTATTAGTTCACAATCCAAATTGAATGCTTACCAATTTTATTTGTTTTTTTTTTCACTTTTTTACGTTTAAAGCTGAACACGATCTTAAAGTGATATATTTTAACTACACTGAAAATAAAAATAAACCCAAAAAACTGCTTGCTATATTTCTGTAAAATCCTTTAAAAGCATACAAAAAATAAAAATCCATTTTATGCCGATAAATCAAGTATTTTGGCATTTTCAACTTAACTTATCTTAAGGAATATATATTTTTTTGAGTCGAAAATAAAACTTAAATAGTTTCGAGAATTTTTAATCTAAGAATGAGTTTATTCCCTGAGTTATTTCGGAGCTCCTAAGCTTTTCGTATTATCGATAAAAAAAACTATTTTTTTTGTTGCTTGAAATGTTTTGTTATTTGTTAAGATATGGGACTTTACTTACTATGATATTTCTGTATAATCAAAACCCCTTTTGTTGTTGTTGTTGTTGTTGTATTCATGCAACTGTGACTTGACTCTGACTTCAAAAAAAAAAAGAAACGTCTTGAATCAGAATAAAATTAGCCCGGCTACAAAACTGTCATGCAACAAAATTCAGTTCAACGTCAATCTTGCCGTTGCTTCTGCTATCTTTTTTTTTTTATCCGAGCATGCGGAGCAAAGCGGATTATACAGTTTAAGAATGTATGTTGTTGTTGTTGTTGCTGTTACTTTGCATGCGCAGTTATGAGTGCTGCCTTGAAAGAAGAAAGAAAGAAGCATAAAGCAACGTTTCACTTGTTGCTCTATTAACTCGCTTCAAAGAGCTAATGGCCAATAATTTAAGGGGCACCGCACGTTCCGCCTGCTATTCGACGTCGACTTCGCAACCGGAAATGCTGTTCTCCTAACACACACACACACACACACACACAACGAATAATTGACGAAACAATCTTTACTCAACAACAACAACAACAACAAATGAGAATAGAAGTATTGTTAAACAATTTAGCCTCAAATGTTTATCTACATACAAACAAACATTTATTGCAATATTTTCATAGCAACAAACAATTTAACATTTATTTATTAACTTAAAAAGTATACAAAATTTAACAACTAAAAGAGTTAACGACTTGAATATACTCTTTTATTTGCTTAGCTTTTGTGCTTATTGAGAAGCTATATTTAAAAGTTAATCCATACAGTTTCAAAGTTAATCCCCAGCGAATCGAAGAGCTTAAACCAATCTTTCATTGTTATCGGTAATCGATTTTATTGAAAATCGTTATCAATTATAGAAACATAAATGTTTTCCACTTATGATAAAATGCATGAATTAATTTTAATTAAATTTATTCAATAAATTATATCGATAGTCAATATCTTTGAGCGAAAATCGATCGATAAAACATGATATCGATAACTATATACAGTCGAACTTCCATACAACGAACTTCTATTACGAAGTAATTTTCAGAACCCTGCAAACTGGTTCCATCAAAAACCAACCCATTCTATGCTACGAATTTTCTCTATAACGAAGGTTTTTCTTGTCCCCCTGAGATTCGTTACACAGAAGTTCGACTGTAATATTAATGTCTTTGTGTGGATTAGCCAACATGTGAGGCAATGTTGATAAGCCCTTTTTTTGTTGAGTATCGCTGAAAAGTGAAAGCTAAATCAACAAGCAAAGCAAACAACACAGCTTCAAGTTGTTGACTTAAATTAGAGAGACAGTCTCGTTGATCAAAGCTGACCTGGTCTCAGCACACACACACACACACACACACACAGATACATGCATACATACTATATATGGCGTCATGGCATTGATCGGGTTCAATTCAGCATACAATTTACATCAAATTTAAATTCGGCTTAAATCCAGATTAATGTTTTTCACCTTTTGATAAAAAGGGTATTCTAAAAATGTTGAAAAAAGGGTTTTCAATTATAATATATATTTACACTTCTAGTATTCGTTTGTCATCCATCCGTCCATCCAGCCTTAACATCTGGCCATAAAACAGCCTGAGGCTGTGTTGATAATACTACATATAATGATTTCGTGGAAACAATGAGCGACTACAAAAATAAAAAAAATACAAAAAAAAAATTAAAAGGTGACGCACTCGAGGCCTGTCAAATATTATCGCCTTTACCAGCAGCGGCATCTCTCTACACTCACAAAAAATGTCGCTTGCTATTCGCAATGAAATTTACAAAACGCCTTTTTCCCGATTTATTTTTGAAAAATTACTTAATTCTCGGTAACTTTATTTTAAGTGAAAGGATTTTTCATTAGAAAAATGTTCTTCTCGGTTTTTCGCGACGAATCATATATTTAATGAAAACTAAAAAACTAAACTAAAAAAAAATTACGATATTTATTATATGAAATATTCACGGAAAATAATTTTCACTTATTTAAAGCCAAAACAAAACTAGTTTAAACACCTTGCAAAAATTATTAACTATTCAAATCCATAAAACAAAAAAAATACATAGTTAGAAAAATAAAATTCCAACTTAAATCTTGGAATAAAGATTTTTAAGGTCTTGATCGATTGTCAAAAAAATGAAATTAATTTAAATTAAAAAAAAAAACTGCTTAACGTATATATTATATTTTTCTCAGAACTTTGGTCAGCACACAATTAGTTTATGATCATAAAAAGATTTAATGTGCTCAATTATTTCGCTCAGTGCACAGCTGCAGCTGCTGTGTAATGGGTATTTGATGACGACACTAATGCTCTCGAGAGTGTAACCTCCTCTGTGCAGCGACTGCGACGTTAACGGCGACTGCGACGGTAGCGGTGACATATTAAAGGAGGCAGAGCGAGAGCGAAAGAGAGAGACGATACGAGAACGGTATGACTCAAATTGTTGGTATGCCAGGGCCCTGTGAACAGCAACACGTTTCGACCAAGTCTGCCTGGCGGCGCATGCGTTGTTGATTTTGGCTTCTAAGAATTTTCAATGTCTAACCAACGATCCTAGCCGCGATTGCAACTGTTTGAAAGTTCGTCTCGTCTCGTCCCTCCCTCTCTCTCTCTCTCACACACTTGATATTTGATCGTGTTCGTGTGTTTCGCTTTTTCGCCGCTTGGGGACTACCCCCCGAATGCAATTCAGTTCAATAAAGTTCGTTAACGTTCGAAGCGTCGCGACGCGTCGGCCGGCGGCTAGTCATCACAGCTGTCGACGTTGACGTCGCAGTCAGCGTTAACAGCGGCCGCGCCTGCTATCAGCATATGCCTTTGTGTCACTGTTGTTGTTGCTGTAGTCGTTATTTATTGTTATTGTTATTGGTGTATGGCTGTTGAATTCGCTGGCAGATCGACTGCGCTTTGTGTGTTCGTTTTCAGTAATGAAAGCAACTTTGAAAGCTTCGTGTCGCGAACTACCGTTATAGATTCCGTCGTTTTATTTTGGTTTTTTTTGCGAGTGAAAAGGAAATACCCAAAAATGGTGCATTTGTATCAGCGTCGACGCAACCGCGAACAGGTGGGTGTCATTTTCAAAGGCGCGATAAGGTCACACCTAACCCCTTTATCAGAAGGAAGAAGCAGCAGATAAGCGCGCGTGTATTCGCAGCTAGGCAACAGCTGGGGGGGAAATCGCAACAATAATTAAGCCG
The DNA here is from genome assembly GCA_018901835.1 of Scaptomyza graminum. Classification (NCBI taxonomy): domain Eukaryota; kingdom Metazoa; phylum Arthropoda; class Insecta; order Diptera; family Drosophilidae; genus Scaptomyza; species Scaptomyza graminum. The sequence continues at coordinate 11,093,222 of JAEIFL010000001.1, read as the reverse complement.
AGAATTAAGCTGAAATGCAGAAATTGTCAAACGGCGAAAGGGGAACACAAACTGGATGTGGGGGTGGGTGGGGATTATGTGCAAACGCCATTAACGAGGAAAAAAATTCAGTTTGATGCCATTTGAACTGCACTTCAATAACAAAACAATTCAATTCCAAGAAACCCAAACAGAAACAGAAACGCAAAGCACTCAAGCAGCAACTAATTCCCAATTAAAATCGAATTTGTTACCGTAACTCGACTTTTCTAGGTATTCCCCCCATTGCCATGTTGCTGCTGCTGCTGTTGCACCGTTGCAAAATTCGCAGAATTCCTTTTGCAGAAAATCTAATTAGGTTTTACTAACTGCAAACATATTTATTTTCTGCTTAAAGTTAATAAATAAATGGCTTATGTTTAGTTTTTTATTTCTTTTTCTGTTTAATTTGTGGTTAGTTTTTCTTGTTAGTAGAAGACATTGTTTACCGTATCGGTTGGCTTATACCGACTTTTACTTACTTCAATAAAGTGAAGAAGGATCTGTTTTATAGGATTAAAGACTCGAACCGAGTGGGATTCTCGGTCTAACAATCTATCATTATTGATGGCGTCATTGCATTTTAGTCACTTTTATAATTAATAACAATTACCATTCCAAAGTAATGCCACATTAGCTTGGTCATATGTCTATACAAAGATATATATGTACATATACTTATATAGTAAATCACGCCTCGTTTGTTTAATTGTTTATAGTTTGGCGTTAAACAAAGCTAAATAATTAACTGAAACGTGACAAAAAGCACTTTTGTTGTTTAATTGATTTTTAGTAGATATGGCAGCTATATATGACGTCAAAAACTGATTAAAACCCAACGATAAGACAGTTACACATGTATATACTATACATAGATAAGCAGCCAATAGCGCTTAGGATGATATCATGTGAAAAAGTTAACACCAAACTTAATTTATTTTGCAGGCTGTCAAACAATTCATTGATCTCTGCAACAATTTGGGCTCAACAGCAGCCGTTGCCACCGCCACCGCCACCGCCGCCGCCGCCGCCACCTCCCCGAATGCCAACACATCAAATTTCTTTGTTACACCAACAACAACAACAATAACAGTACCACACGAAACATATGCATCATCATCATCGTCATCGTCGGCTGCTGCTGCAACATTGCCCATCAGGCGCAACATTTCGCATACGACAGCCGTCAAGTTTCTGTACGCCCGAAAGTTTGACATACCTCGGGCCGTGTCCTTGTACGAGCAGCATGAACAGATCCGCCAAAGGGAATACCTGTACAATATTGATCCGGATGTCGAGCCATTGTACAGCGAGCTGCAAACCGGCAAATTCACAATATTGGTAAGTACCCAAACTCAAACCCAATAAAATCCTTTGAAAATACTAATTCCCAAAAACATATTCGAACTTCTCCGTAACGAATTATCCCTTACTTACTTACTATTTGCTCTACATTTTAGCCCGCTCGAACATCGTCGGGAGCGGCGATTGCATTGTTTACGGCCAATCGTCACAGTCCGTTGAGTGCATCGCATACGACAACATTACAGGGTATTGTCTATCAGCTTGACTGTGCACTCCAGGATACGGAAACGCAGCGGGCGGGACTTGTGTTCATTTACGATATGAGCGGATCAAAATATTCCAATTTCGATTATGATCTATCGCAAAAGATTCTTACGTTGCTCAAGGTAAGTTATTCGAATATTTTGTTGCATACTTTTTGGCTGCGCTGCGAAATTCAACTCTTTGGCAAAGCTATTCAGCGCGGAGGCTGAATTGAGGATGTGGCACACAAATTGTGCCACAAACAAATTGTTTATGGTGTATATATGTATCTATGTTTGTGTGTAATCTTGTTGCAATTTTGTTCTCTCGCTTTCCGAGGAAAATATATCTTGTACGGTTCGCATAGGAAAGAATTGTTTAAGAATCCAATTACTGCATAATAAAAGTCTCGTGGATTTCACTGTAAGTTTTCTTGACGTTGATTCGTGGAAAAACGAATTCGCATCGTTTTCCTTTTACCGTTTTCCTCCTCCCAGCTTTAGTTCCAAGAAATCCTTTGCCAATCAAAAAGATAACAGCTGGCTGCTTATTGTCAATTGCTTTTGTTTGTTGGGGGGATGCGTAGGTTAATTTAAAATTCACTTGACTTTTGCATCGATGCTTGATTTCTGTTGAATGCTACCCCCTGCTCCCTCGTTGCGCTGTGCAGTTGATTAGGGGCGCCTGACTGTCTTTATGGCACGGCAATAAGCCATTCTGCTGTTGAAAAGGCTTACAAAAGGGAGGGACTTGGAAATCCTTTTGAGCAGCATGCGAACGGAAATAGCAAGAGCAACTAGCGCATCCCCAACTATCCATTCATTCCAGTATAGGGGTCGCCCACACACACACGCACATGTGAAGATCAAAACGGTGACTTTTATATTTCGCCCACGCAAGAGAGGCCAACAAACAAGACGTAATTTTCTCTTGAACTGTTTATATGTATTGGTATACACATACATGCATACAAACATACATCCGTCATAATTACGCACTTTACGTTCGAATGCCAACGAGTCGAGTCACATATGTACACACATACATACATACATAGAAAAAACAGGTAAATGGAAATTCATACATTTGCTTTCAAAATCAAAACGCAAAATAAACATCAAAAAGCGCTCAACAATTAAATTATTTGCGTGGGCAACTAAGTAGCTTAAAGAAAGAGAGAGAGAGAGAGAGGGAGAGAGCAAACATTGAGAGCAGTTCTTGCGCTGCCGTGCGTGCATGCGAAAGAGTGCAAAACAAGAGAAAGAGAGTAAATGCGGGAGAGCAAGGTGATTGTTTATTGTAGCTAAAGGAAAGTGACAAAAGATTAAAAATAATTTGTTATTAAATACGCGTTCCTTCTTCAGTGCAGTACTTGACACACACACACACACAGGCACAGCGACGTATGCGCAACATTTTTGTTGTCCTATATTACGCATACGCAGCGTGGGCTGCTGCTCAATGTTAAATAGTAAACACTTAAACATGTATGCATAAATGTTTTGCGTCTCGGATATAGGTAAGAGAGGCAGAGAGATAAGGCGATCGTAAGGTTCATTGCGTGGCGGTCACAATGGAACAGCTGCTTCGGAACACACACACACATAAGTCATACTGACACATTTTCACTCTCGTTTTTTTAACCTCACCACTCTCAGCTCAGCTCACTTGCTCTCTCTCGCTCTCCCTGTCGCGCTGCTCTCGCGACAAAAAGCGCGCGCGCCGACGCTTGAGGCGATCTTTTGCTTGATTAACTAATTCAGTTGACGAGTTCTAGTCGAACGCAAAAGATTGATTCACAAGCACACACACAAAAAAGTATATAAATAAATAAAAGCGACGTGCGTTCCGTTCCGTTTTGGTTTCGATTCGTTCGTTCGTTTGTTCGTTGTTGTTGTGCATTGTGCCGGCTCGTTAACCGTTTCCGTTACGCCCTATCATTCGACACCCCCCCCCCCCCCTCTAGCTTTAACGACAATTGGAAGCAAACGTGCGTAGTTCGGTAGCTTTTAAAGTTTGTTATTGTTATTGTGTGTGGTTTTTTGTATTTTTCTCTCCTTGTTAAACTTCAATTTCTACGACAAACAACAACAACTTTAGGTAGCCGAAACACTTAACGCAACGCAATCATCAAAAAGTGTATAGAATTGATATTGTTATTTTTAGTGTTCACCCACACACAAACACACACACACACACACACACATAAGAGCAGTGTGTTCATTCATTGAGCAGTTGGCTTATATATTTTCGTGTTATTTTTACAACGTGCGCTTTGCACGTTGTTGTCGTTGTTGTTGTAGCTTTTTTTCGGTCTGACATTGACGCAAAAACGTACAGATCTTTATATCTATATATGTATTTATAAGTTGTTTGTGAACTTAAAATGCAAATTCAAAGTCAACGAAACGAAGTTATGCGCTATTATTTACCTTATATTGTTGTACTATTTTATTTTATAATCTATGATTTTGTTGTTGTTGTCGTTTCCGCATTGAGAGAGCGTTGAGCTCAGACACAAATCGTGTGGGGGCGTTAGGGTTTGTGCCAAGGCTAAAGTAACTGTCCATAATTTGCATAAATCATATGACACAGTTGTGGTGGCAACACTGACAACTTCAAGATCATCATAAATATGTTTAAGATGTTTAAATATGATTCTCTGTGCGGTTTTGGCAACCCTTATTCTACAGTCGCAGTCGCAGTTTGTTAGCAGCCCTGGCGTTGAAACACCTACAACCCAACAAACACAAAAAGCGGACAGCTGCAAAAATTGCAACCATGCACGGCACGACATGCAATGCCAAAATCCAACCGAAATTCAACCCTCAGGTGGCAGCGGCAAACGTGCCATGTAACAAAAGCAACCCTAAACAGTCAGTTATCGGTTTATTTTTGGCCAGGGTGGTGGTGGTGGTGGTGTTGGGCAGTGTGTGTGTGTGTGTGTGCGAACAGTGAAAAGCAATGCAAAGCAGGCCAGTGGGTTGCTTTACTCTCTCCACCTCACCTCAAACGCGCACACTTCTCTCTCTCTCTCTCTTAGTCATACTCTCTCTCGCTCACTGCTCACTGACTCTCTCTTGTCACTTTCATTACTGCTGCTGCTGCTGTTTGAAAGGAGGTGGCGCTGGGAGCGAGAGAGAGAGAGAGCAGTGGTGGTGGTCGTGGCGGCGGAGCGCGCCTGCGTCAAGAACGCTGCGTTGGCGTCATGTGTGTGTGTGTGTGTGTGTTTGCCGTTATTACCGTTTACCGCTGCTGCTGCCTTCATAGTCGCAAGCAGAACATCACAGTAGAAACAGCAGCAGTGGCGCTGAGGCCGACAAATAGACGTAGTTCAGCTCTCCACGACGACGCGCAGCAAACAAAGTTTACCGTTAAAAGTTAACTTAGAAATTAACAAAACATTAAATACAAACTATTAATAATCCAAAAGAAATTCAACGCTCAATGAAACAAACAATTATAGACAATTGTCTATAGAAATAGTTCGTTTTTTTTTAAATAATATTTTTTGTGACAAAGCGAAAAGTGAGAACCGTTATTTTAGACAGTCAAAAGAAAATTGTAAGCAAAAAAGCGTACAAAACGCATTTGTATGCGTTTATTTTGCGTCTGTGCCTCTCTCTCTCTCGAAGAGTGTGTGTGTGTGTGTGTGTGTGTATCTACATATATGTGTGTGTGTGTGTGCTTAAACATAAGCTAAATGCTGTCACACGGCTGCTGCAAGTGTCACAATTTGTTGCTTAAACACACACACACACACACACTTACATTGCATATGTGTATAACAAAAACAAATCCAATAAGTGCCGCAACTTTTGATCGCCAAAGACGCCGCTGCCCAAACGTTGTCCGTTGTCTGGGTCTATCCGCTGTCCGCCATCCGCCATCCGTCGTCTGCCCGCTGCGGCAACCTTATTGTTGTTGCTGTCGTAATTGTAACTGTAACTGTAACTGTTACTGTAACTGTATAACTGCAAAGCACCGTTGTCTCTCTGTCTGTCTATCGGTCTGTCTTTCCGTCGTCTGTTGTTTTGTTTTCGTTTCACCCACTATTTTTGTTTGTGTGTGTGTGTGCTTTTTTGGGATTTATTTTTCTCTAACAATTTTTGGGATGCATCATTTGTGCAATTGTGTAGCCCGACAACAGCAGCAGCAGCAGCAACAACAACAACAAACAGCAACATTGAAAATCGTATTATATAAACAATAAAAGCAACAAATACAAATTGCCAATTGAAATTGTCAAAAAAAAACAAACAAACAAACAACACAAAAACAAACCCTCGTCGCGTTTTGAGCAGCTGGTGCTAACCCCTCGCCAACTGCTCCCCCCCCTTAGCAAAAACAACAAACAAACGGCAAACAAAAGCGTGTTTATAAATAATTAAGCCCGACTGTCCGCAAATTCACAGGTAATAATACATATAATATTTAATAACCCATTTTGATCAAAAATGCATTAAAATATTTTTTAATTATTATTGCTCGAAAGCCAAGCCCCACAAAGAAAACCTTATTTTTTAAATGATATAGTTGTCCGATCTATAAAATAGTTGTATTTGAAATAGTTCTAATGCGAAACTTTTTCGAAGATTTATTAAAACTGTTTTGAAAAACCGCGCCCTAACCTTACCCAATCTTTAACCAAAAACTGGTTAGCAAACAAAAAAAGAAAGGGTTCCGAATTCATTTAGAACAGGTTCTTCAATGAGCTCCCAAAAACTTGGCCCAAAATAGAATCAAATTCAATTTTTAATTCAAGGTTATTGCAAGTTCCAATAAGTAAGAGTTAAGACTAAGTTTTGAGTTTTAAGTTCGAGTACGAATTCGAATTCGAACTCCTCGAATGCGGTATCTCGAAGCTTTTGCCATAACTGATTGAGAACGGCGGTGGTGAGGCGGCGGTTGAAGAAAAATCAAATAGCGAGAACAACAACAACAACAACAAAGATGTTGACTATAATAATAAGCTTAAGCAGAAAGCAAATCACAATGAAATCACAGCTGTTTGGACTTTTGACGCTTTTGATTTATTTCTTCTTGACCTTTTTTTGCCTTTCATTCTGCTTGCCAACATTGTCATTCGACACTTTTGACACAAAGGCATGAATATATGGTCATAGCAACAATATAGTATATGCATATAGAGAGAAACCTCACAAACAATTAATAATGAATCTGGTCTGGCCCACCAACAACAGGTACCTACCGCCACAAAGCAAACTGTTGACTCTTGGCAAACGGCATACAAAATGGGCAATTTGGCCAATTAATGCATTATCCTCAAACGAAAAAAACATTGCATACAAAGTTGCATACTTTTTTTTAAAATAAATAAAAAAAAAAAAAAAAAAAAACTACCTTAATTTAAATACTTCAGCGTAATGGCTATTTACGAAAAGGATTAAACAGCTTTTTAACTTAAACGTCTGATATGATTCCAAAGGTAAAGGGTATGTGTTTTATGTTTTGTTCGACATCCTTAAGGCTAGAGAATTTAAACACGGCCCCCCCGGGCCGGAACGCCTTTATCTTCTTCACAGTTCTTAAGCTAACACCACAAAATTTGGTGGCAAGATAAATGATGTTGCATCAAACATTTTTAGACCACGCCTACTCACTCCGCCCCTTACCTGCCCTGCCCCCACAGTCGGTTGCGTCTCAATGCAAGTTTTTCGATTGTTGAAAGGCCTCTTTCAATAGGTTCAATAGGTTCGGATACAAAGAAAACATTTTTCTGTGCACAAATGGAAATAAATGGAACTCGCCCTTTACGGGGACAAAAAAACGTCAATAAAAGTTCGCAGCGCCAAACAATGCAAAGGAATCATAATTAATATATATACTATATATATATATGTATGTATATATGTATGTATGTATGTACTATATACGCTATGAGAATATAAACATTTGCGTTGAATGAATGATTAAATACAAATATTATATTGAAGAACATATATATATATATCTCAGTGAATAAGCAATATTTACATAAAGCTTTTTTTGCATTGTTATATATACTTATTTTTTTATTGGCAATTGGCGTGTGTGTGTATATATGTATATGTGTGTCGATATCCGGCGCACTCACTGATTAGACAAAACCAAAAGCAATATTCAGTTATTTATATATTTATTGTTGTTGCTGTTGCTATGATCTGCTTCTGCTTCTGCTTCTGCTTCCCTCTCTCTATATTTATCCAAACTATCTGTCTATATCTATCTGTCTGGCCATCTGACGGTTTCTTTGCTGCTGCTGCTGCTGCGTCGTCTGGAGCGCCTTTTGAGGCAACAACAACAACAGCAAATTCGCTTCATGCCCAAAGCCGGCGACAAGCTTAAAACGCCTTACCAATTTTGGCCATAGCTAATTTCACATACACACACATACATATTATATTTTTATATATATGTATGTGAGTTTGTTTTTATTTTTCATAATTCTTATTAAAATATTTATTTTGTTGTATTTTTGTTTTTTGCTTCATTTGTCATTTGGCCAGCTCATTGTTTGGCCAGCTTTTATTTTTGGGCAACGCACACACACACACACACACACATACATTATCCAAATAGCAAATGAAAACGAAGTTAAAATACTCTTCCAAAAATAATTGTTTCACTCCCCCTCAAAATAGATATGTTATTAGTTTTGTATGGGAAAATCGCTGGGAACTCATTAAGCGGTCCGTTTTTCCTTTTCGTAACTTAACGGGAGAATCGCTATGCTCGTCGAAAGGGTATAACAGCAAGTCACTTCAACAAGTTATTTAAGTGGTTCTTGTTATTATTACAAATCCAACAGTTCAAGTGTTGAACTATGTTTCATTGGATATATACAAATACGGATAGGTTAGGTTAGGTTGAACCGGCTGACACTGAGACCGCTGAAGGGTCCTTAGTGCGGCCGTTGGTTGGAGATGGTTAGGACTATCTCGACGTGCGGATAGATACCTTAACAAATGTCTATATGAAAAGAGCTTTCGACTTATTTGATTCTTCTTTCTTGTTTCGGTTGCATAAGTAAATATTATTATTATTTTATATAAGTATAACGAAAATGCATTGAACTCAACGATTCTTTTTCTTTTATCTAGCATCTTTATCTTATCTTTGTTTTGCAATCGTAAATCGTTTTTTTTAATCTGATCTTAAGCCAACATCAGAGACACATTTCTTCTTGACTCAGCAAAATGACTAATTTCCCACGAAGAAGTTTAGCAAAAACAAAAAAAACACATTTTCTTTTTAATTATACATTTTTATTCTACCTTAAATTCATCCAGCTTTCGGCTGCTGATGTTGCTGTTGGAAGGATCTTATGCTCGTAGGCTTTGTGTAAAATAAACGTCTAGTTTTGTATAAATTATTATACATACATGTTTTTTTTTGTATCTTTTTATGTTTTGCGTTTAGGTTTTTTTGCTTCCCATAACGCCCATCACAATGTTGCGCGCGTCTTCAAATTCTTTTATCTCCAATTTAAGATGCTCGATTTGTTGATTTTTCTGTCTAATAAGATCATCGCACTTATTGCGCGCCTTCCGCTGCTCCTCAAGCGCCTTGTGCGTTTTGGCCAGCTCCAAACTGCGCTCCTCAATTGTCCGTACTTTCTCTTGAATATCCTGGTTTTTCGCAATCACTAGCTCATCGAAGTGTGTGCACTAAAGGGAAAGATAAATACAATTGCCTGGGAATTATTGACAGCCGTTGAAACGGGATGCTCATCAATGCTGTGGACAAGCTCAACAAGATGCTCGATCAGCACAGCTAGATGCGGCTCCTCCCAATCGATGCGTAGTATGCCACAGGTTAGATCCTGCAGCAGTAGCAACAAACGTTGCACACGCTCCTCTTGCGTCCTTTGCTTAAGCAGCGAGCTCAATAGTGGCACATAACAATATTCTTGTTGCGGCAACAATGCTGCAGCAACGATACACAGCTCCACAGCGCATCGCCGTCGCTGTCCAAGTCACTCATCAGTGCATGCAGCTCCTTGAAGAAGTTTGCCAACTCCAAATTGCCAGATTTCGCATAACAATGCGGCGGAACTTTTGTCCCCAACAACGTAATACTTCGTTGAAGCTGCACCAGTGCCTCGTCCGATCTCGTTTGATGATATGCTGCGGATTGGGTGCTAAATTCACATAGCACATAGCTTATTGCTTGCGACAATTGGGCATCCTGTCGGCATCCGCCTGTATATCATCGATAGGCAAACTAGTTCTGATATTCTGAGGGAAATAAATGTTGTATTGTATGCGGTCACACTGGAGTTTAGTGTTTAGTTGATTTCAACTATTCACAGTAAGGGGAAAACTTAATGTGATTCCAATTTTTAGGATTTCCTAGACAAATAGCTATTGTGTGTTTATTTCAAACGGAACAGAAAAGAAACCATAGCCAAAACTCGAGTTATTTACTCAAACAGGTATAATTTTTATGTGGAATTCAACAAAGGCTGTGAAGCACGCAATAGTAACAGAGAAAGCAAAAAAGAAGAAGGAACAAGGAGACAAGCAAACAAATACAAAACACAGCAAAAACTACTTTAGTTTCTCACGTATTTCTTCTGTTCGACAACAACAATTTCTAAGCACACATTAAAGTACATTCTTATGAATGCAGTGTGTGTATGTATGTGAGTGTGTGGGTGTGTATTGTAGTTGTTACGCAAATATGCTTCGATTCTCTGCGTGTGACTGAAAGTTGAGTTTGGGGATCAAATATACTGCGACAGTTGCAACAGTTGTGACATCGAACGAGAGAGAATACCAAAGAAAGCACATTCAGCAAATATATCGCAAGCGTTTTTCAAGCTTCACTGCAGAAAAAGAAGCTTTCGAGTACATCAATGCAGCAGCAGTAGCAGCAGCAGTTCGGGTAAATGGTTAAAATGGCTAAAATGTGTTGCCTACTTTGCTGTGGGCACAGCCTTGAATGTACGAATGTACAACGTACTAGCTTAAACAGTGACAGGCGGCAACATCATTTAAGAACAAGAAGAACATGTTGATAAAGTGAAAAAAGAATCATAAAGCCAAGCCAAGCGTTGAGAAAGGCGCTTAAGAATGGCAAAAGACTCGCTCTTAAATTTGCTACAAAAAGTAGCAAAGTGGCACAGAAAGATGGCACAGAAAAACTGTCACGATATAAAGTGGGCGGGGGTGGGTGTGGGAGGGTCGGTCTGGTCTGGTTTCTTAGTACTACATATTTGTATTTATTAAATTGTTTTTAGCTGGAAAACTTCTTTTGGTGCACGCAAAATGTCAGCTTGCTGTTGCCAATTAGAGCGTTTCAATTGATATCGTACGTTATACTACTATATGTATGTATGTATATAAGTAAGTACTATATAATAGTACACGTGTAACTACAATTGCGAAAATTTCCACGTATTTTTGTGGCAAGTGGCAGGTGAACGCTGAACGCTGAACGGTGAACAGAGACAAAGGTATAATAGCATTCAAAGAAATTCTCATTAGTGATTTAATTAAAATTGAATTCACTCATGAATAATAATTGATATAGAATATTTGCTAGGGACCGGTGGGGGTGGCTGGGGGTGGGTGTGCTGGTCTGATCGCTTGGATGTTGGTGGCGCGTGCCAAGACCAGTTAGACAGACAGTTAGACCCCTTTAATCAGTTCCAAGTTCTGATTCTTCTAGTTTTTGTTGTTGTTGTTAGTCGCTGTGTGGACATTGCTTTTAATTAAAGGGCACATAGTGCTTTTGTACAGTGAGATTGCATTGTGTTGACCTTAATCTCCGCGCACTACTGCTAGTTGCTGTTACCTACATATGTGTGTGTGTGTGTGTGTGTGACCACAAGCATATAAATACGCACACATCTTCCATATATATGTAAATGTATAGGCAAAACGAGGCTGGTCTCGGTTGCGGCAGACAAGAGCAAAAAGCAAAGGGCGGTGAATTGGCCAATAAACTACGAATAAATGGCGTTGACACGGATTTACATACATACATGTGTGTGTGTGTGTGTGTGTGTGTATAGGTAAAGTGCAAGCACACAAAGCTCACTAAACTGGAAATGGCCAGGCCAAAGATGGGTGGTTGGGTTGGTCGGCGCCATTTTATGCAATTGAAAAATGCCCGCAATAACATATTCTATTCCCTCCCCCCACCCTCCCTCTTTCTCTTTACTCTTTCCTCGATCCAACTGGGTGAAGGTTGTGTCGCATCAGACATCAACATCCAACAGCCAACAGCGTATACAACGCTTAATTTGATCATAGATACAAACACACACACACACACACTGAGAGAAATGCTGCTGTCAATCAACCAGCTACGCCAACGTGAAATATTTATTTGCGTCTGTCTTTTTTTTGTTTTTGTATTATTATTATTATTATTATTTAATGTAATCAAATTTATGCATTGCATTTGAGCATTTGGTCATTGAGCTGTAAGCATATATCAACTAGATATACTACATTATTTATTCTATCGAAATATGCAAATTTTCATATGAAATATTCGGTAAAAAGAAAGATAATTAAAATGATACAAAAACACAATTTCTTTATTTGAATTGGAGCCAAGCTTTAATTGTTGAAATTTTTAACTTAACTTATTTAAAAGTCGAAAGAATTATTCCTAGTAAAATTTCTACATATTACCATGGAACAAAAAAATGCTTTAAAACAAAGAATCTTGTGTATGTAATGTATCTATGTATGTAAGTATGTATGTGCCTACCAACATTAAATATTTATGGTCGTATATATGTGGGCCGTTGTGTTGGCCAGTTGACCTTAGCGTGTGCAATCGATGTATCGAAGCTATATAATCAACAAAAGAAACAAATAACAACAACATAATAATCAATCAATACACACACAAAAATACACTTTAACACTAATACGCAGACCATATATACCATACACGTACATATGTTACCAAGAAAATCGCATACGGATTCTAGCTACACATATGTCGAAAGAGTTTTACTGAGTTTTAGGGTCGCACGGGACGTGTCGCTCTGTTAAACTATAATAAGCAACTTCGGCAACTTGATTTTCTATCAGCGACATTAAATAAATATGGATATTAAGTCACATCTCCTTTTCCCTAAACAACAAATATAGATAGAGGCTCGAATATCTCGAATGAAATACATATCTTTAAATTTGTTAAATTTGATTATTTCCACAGAAAAGTAATAAGTATATGTATGTTCCATATTAACTTGTTCTTTAAACATATATTTGTCGTTTTAGGGCGGTTATCCGGCACGTTTGAAAAAGGTGCTGATTGTGACGGCGCCGCTGTGGTTCAAGGCGCCATTTAAGATACTGCGCCTGTTTGTGCGCGAGAAGCTGCGCGAGCGAGTGTTCACTGTATCGGTGCCGCAGCTGAGTTTGCACGTGCCGCGCAAGGCGTTGCCGTTGCATCTTGGCGGCACGCTCCAAATCGAACACGCCACATGGTTGCTAAATTGCCGCAAATCGATGACGAATCGTGAAGACGAACTGCTTGCCAATATTGTGGTGGGTGTTGGTTGCGCACCTCTCGCACCAACAGCAGCAACAGCAGCGGCAACACCAATACCATTAAGCAACGGTAGCAGTTGCAACAGTAGTGCCGCCAACGCTGGGGCAGCAACAATTATCAGTGCCGTGCATCAGTTGGCCGAGAGCAACACAACCGTTGTCACCGTTGTCAGTGGCGAGCAGAGAGGAGAACAACCAAAAACAACCAATAACACGGAATCGATAACGATATCGGAATCGCAATCGCAATCGCTATCGGAACCCAACGAGAATATCACCATCAACGGATTGAGTCCAATAACAACAACAACAACAACAGGTGGCATCAACGCTCACCTCAAACTAAATACCAGCGGCATACAACAAAGTAAAGCTGCTGCTGCTTCACTTGCTCCGGACGCAACAGCAACAACAGACGCAACGGCAACGGCTTCAGCAACGGCAAACGGCAGCGCCGCTGGTGTTGCTACGAGCAACGTCGGTGGTAGTGGTGCTGGTGGTGCCGGTGCAGGTGCTGGTAGTGCTGGTGGTGCCGGTGGTGAATTCTGGTCGGAAAATCCGCCAAGCAGCGCCTCGTCGGGCTTCAGTGATGACGACAGTCTGGCCGGCCAAGAGGGTGACCCCAAAACGATTGATCAAATCGTTCAAATGGTGCGAGAACGTGGCAGGCAGGGACTAATCAAAGAGTATGCCGATATACGAAATCGGGCGCCCGAAGGCACCTTCCTCCATGCGCGGTAAATATATAACTTATATACATACATATATATACAACATATAACTAATTAACGTGTTTCGAATCCAAGTATGCGCAACAATTTGACCAAAAATCGTTATACCGATGTGCTCTGCTATGATCACAGTCGGGTGGTGCTGGCACGCGAAGATGAGGATGATGAGCCATCTGATTATATAAATGCCAATTTCGTCGATGGCTATAAACAGAAGAATGCATATATTTCAACTCAAGGTAAGGTCGTGAAACGAACGAGCGAGCGAGCGATCGAATCGATTCGATTCGATTCGACTTTGCTATGGCTTCCCAATTTGAATGTGTTTGGTTTGTTGGTTGCAGGTCCATTACCAAAGACATCCCAGGACTTTTGGCGCATGATCTGGGAACAACATTGTTTAGTTATAGTTATGACGACGCGCGTCATGGAGCGCGGACGTGTTAAATGCGGCCAATATTGGGAGCCGACTGACGATAGTTCCTTAGAGTTTGGTAATTACCATGTGCGAACAATTAGCGTCGAATGCAATGAAGATTACACCGTTGCATCCCTAGAATTGAGAAACCTAAAGGTTTGTTGGCAGCCTCTCTCTCTCTCTCAATTAAATTATAATTTGGTTATTTTCTTTCTTTCTTTCGTTCATATATTTAGACTGACGAAATTCGCAATGTGTCACATTGGCAATTTACCAGCTGGCCGGATTACGGTGTGCCCAGTTCCGCAATGGCCATGCTCAACTTTTTGCAAAAGGTGCGCGATAAGCAGGCACAGATGGTGCATGCCCTGGGCGATACATGGGCGGGCCATGTGCGCGGTCCGCCAATTGTGGTGCACTGCAGCGCTGGCATTGGCAGAACCGGTAAGCAATTGAACACTTGTTGCATACAAACTGAGTATTTATTGTATTTTATGATATTGTATATTATTATTATAGGCACCTTCATCACACTGGACATATGCATATCGCGTCTAGAGGATGTGGGCACGGCGGATATACGCGGCACGGTCGAGAAGATACGATCGCAGCGAGCCTACTCCATACAAATGCCAGATCAATACGTCTTCTGTCATCTGGCGCTCATTGAGTACGCGTATTCGCGTGGCATGCTGCAAGCTGTCGACTTGGCGGGATTCGATGAACGGGAACAGGACTCCGAGTAGGCGGTTCAAGGCAACAGCGCAACAACCTCCGACAAGGAATACAAATTGTATACAGATTACTTATATTATGGTCAATTTTTTTTTTATCATTATTATATACATACATATATTATGAATGGAAAACTTTTTGTATTAGAAATGTGTGTTTCACATTCGTTCGTTCGTTCATTCAGATGCTTAGTCGGCAAACAATTTATGTTTATTATATTATCTTTGTTTTACCAAACATACCATTAAATATGTATATGAAAGAGAATGTGCAAGCGAGAGAGAACGAAGAACGAAAGAGAGAGAGCGAATGATACAAGATTTAGCAATGTTCGATGTTAGCGGCTGGTAAATTGTAAAGTTGACTTATTTTGTTTTTGTACTATGTTTCTTATTATTATTATTATTATTATTATAACTATTTATGTGAAAACTAATGTGTAGCTGCAATTGCTTTACAATTTCCATTGATCGATAGAAGTTAGTATGTGTGTGTGCGTATGTGCGGGTGTCTGTGTGTGTGTGTGTGTGTGTGTGCGGATGTTGTCGATTTTTTAGTATTTCCTTAAGTGTTTTTTTTTTCGATTATTCTATATGTAATTGCAAAAGCCACATACATATATTATCGGAAATATATGTTGCTACATCAAAAAAAAAACAAACACGCACACACACACACACAGCTACACCTACATACATACCGACATGCTATGTATATGTATTTGTATTTATAACAAGTTTTTTTGTGTAATGTACGTGATTAATATTTAAAAAAAAAAAAAACAAAAAAAACAAATGCATTATTTTATAAATAGATTCATTTCATGATTACAAACGATGCTTATAAGTTTATATATTTCCCATCTCACCTCCCTCCCCCCCAAACCCCCAACCAACCCAGCCCCCCTATCTTCCCTGCTATACGTCATCATATATTAACATCAATTGTAATTGTAATGTACATTTATTTAAATTAAATTAAAATTGAAAGAAAACAAAAACACAAAAAACAAAAACTAGATAAAAATAAAACAACAGCATTATGCGAAATAGCAAAACATACAAAAATGATTAAACAAAAATCAAATAAAACTAATAACAACATGCTAAAAAAAAAAACAACAAAAACACAAACATTTTTAATTAATCAGCCCCAGACAACAAAAAAAGTTAACTAAATACGAAATGCAAATGCAAAATTAATTATGTTCAAAAAGACGCTTAGAGAGAAACGCGGCAAAGTACAACGAAAAGAAACAAAACACAGATGGCCAGGCCAACAAAAAGTACGAGTACTTTGAACCGAACCGAACCGACCCGAAACGAACCCGAACCCAAACCGAAAGGAACAGATAGAACAAAACCGATAACTTCCAACAAATAGAGAATAGTGCCCCGAAAAAGGAAAAATATGAAATGAGATTATATGAGAAGTTTATACCGTCCGGCGCAACGGAGGCAACGGAGGAGCAGAATCTGAAGTCAATAAATTATTAAATGAATTAATTAATTATTACTAGATAGAAATTAGTCGCAGCAGGCAGTGGAAACAGCAAATGGTTCAACAACAAATAAATGGTTCAAAGCAATTGAAATTTTTGGATATTTGTACCAAGCTGAATATATAAAAATATTATGCAAACTGCTGCAAATTTCCTACAATCAACTACAAATCAGACAAAGTTACAGACATACATACATTTAGACACAGATATGTATGTACATATGTGTGTGTAAATACAAAAGTATATAAGCATTGTTCAACATGTTGTTGCATCCATACTACTTACTACAGCTACCAAAACAAATAGCCAAAAAAAAAAAAAAACCCACAATACAAATATATACAATTTGTCTCTCCCCCTCCAGCTCCAACCCCCCCTCAATTTCAGCCCCACACGATCTAGAAGTACCAAACTTTAATCGCTTTGAAAGGAACCACGTTAAACGTAAGCAAAACAAAAAACAAAAAAAAAAATATATATATATATGTATATATATTAAGACTAAATACGAATACAAAAGATGATGAACAAAATTGCGTAAAAATTGAAAAAAAAAAAAAAGTATAAATAATAAAAAAAACCGTCGTACTACTAGATATTGAATGTTATCATGTATTTAATGTGCTTTTGTTTTTCTTCTTTGATTTATTTAATTTAGGTTGTTCGTTATTTGATTTATAGCATTTTTGAATGTAGAACAAAATAAATTGTAGTGGAATTTTACTAAAACATTTTACCAAGTATATAATTATATAGAGATAGTACATAAATGCATACATACATCTAAAGAAGAAGAAAGAGTCGCTCTGCATATGAAAATTTATAAACATACATATATCTATATATACAAACACAGATGACTTGCCTTCTTTTCAAAAATATTCATATGCCAGGCAAAAACGTATAAAAAAAATAAAAAAACACAAATTAAAAACTAAAACTCAAACTACAACTAAAATCAACATATTTTGTATTAACTTTTTAAAAACAAAAAGAATATTAAATAACAAAATAAATAAATATTTAGTTGTTGTGAGCATAAATATATACATACATATATATGTATGCACACATTTAATAACTGGCAGCTTTCTTAACAATTAAGCAACAAAAAAGAGATTTATAGAAAAAAAAAAAGAAAATAAAAATTATGATTATGAATATATATAAATGAAACATTTTTGGCCAAGGCAAACTTTGTGCATATTTGTAAAAGTCAAAGCAAAAAAAGTATTATAAATATATTAGAGCTATATGCATATGGCGGTTGGGCCGATATACATCAAAGCTGACACTTGACACAGTCACATACATCATGTACATCAACGACATACAAACAGTATTTCTGGTGCGAATTTAGTAGAAAGGACAAACATACATACACACATACTTTTGGTTTGGTTTGGCATACATACACACACACACACACACACAAACATACATACATACATTCGAATTGTAAAAGCTGTGATCAACATAATGATAAAATGGAAAAGGTTATCCCAAAAACATTCTCCTCTGCTTACCACGCCTAATACCATTCAATGCATAATAAGATACATCTCACAACCCCATCAAAACAAAAATAAAAATAAAATCATCAACATTTCAAGGCCTTTTCGGAATGTAAACGCAAGAACATCCCAAACTCAGATGCAAAGAATTACTCTATTCAAAATTGAAAAAAAAATAAAAATAATAATAATAATAATATTTTTATAATGTTTGAAAAGTAATAAATTAAAATCACTAAATACACACACACACACACATACATACATACATACATTTATACAAACATATGCGTACATAACCGTCGATGTCAATATTTTTTTCGTAGTAAATATAAGCAAAAAAAAAAACAAAACAGAATTTATTTAAAGCCCATATAAACATATATGCATAATGCATACACACATAGACATATGCATATATATTAAGTATACATATATATATATATGATACCTTTGTATATGATAAATTGATTTAGCAAAATTTCTTCAAGTGTAATGTACAATTAGCTAGAGTCACTTCATTCGAAACTGGCAACAAGCATTTCTATTTTTTTGTTTTTTAAGTTTTCTGTGCTTAGCATTTAAGCATCCAAATGTTGCAGGTGATTTTGCGACCAGTTGAAGGCTTTTTGAAAGCTCTTGCTGTACTCGCAGGGATCACACACACACACACACACACACACATACACACATATTTAAGGGAGAACAGAGAACAGAGAGATCGTTATCCAGCCCACCCAACTCTGCGCACCTAACCTAACAAAAAAAAAACTTCTTCTTATTAACTCACAAGCTAATCTCTCTCCTGCTACTATCCTCTACATACATACATACTACATACATAAGTATTACCTACAAAACTAAAACTTCCAAAATGCCCAGCTCAAAACTTTGTACATACATTGTATAAGAAGAAGTCTAAATGCTAATCCAAAACAAGGAAATCGAAGTCCAACAAACGATCGAACATAACGATATAAATAATATAGTATACTATATGTATGTTATAATATTATACAAAGGAAAACATAAAATGATAATGATGAAAAGAAATCGGTAATATATGTTTGCTGAAACGAAAACAAAAAACCCTAAAACTAAAAACGATACCAAACACAAAACATAAAAATAATATGTGAACATGGAAACAATATACATATATAGAAAAAAAAAAAAACAAAACAAAACTATCTGTTGTTCAATATAAAAAATATAAAAAACAAAGCAGACAGCCATTAAGGAACTGTGGGTCTAACGCATTCCGGGTCACCTTTTTTATGGTTTGAATAAATTTTTACTTCGAATAACAAACCAAAATGTTTTAATTTTAATTACAAAGTGTGAATGGGTATCGTACATCGATCAGGACATTTCCGGCAAGTAAACTATATGGAGAGATAGATTGGGGTAAGTAAAGAGTTTCGTCTGAAGAAATATATCTCTTAAGATTATATAAAATCAAACGCAATATTTAGCTTTTCAAGTAAAAGGCTCACGTTTATTAATTTATTAATTAATCATAGTAAATTTATATTAAATAAATACACGCACATTAATAATACAGTTAAACATTCGCATGCATCATCAAAAAGCGTTTCTCTATATTTATCTCTAATCTTCAGTTTGTCTTTTCGTTATCTTTACCATCTTGCGTTTAACCAATTTATATATATATTATTCTCTTATTTCTTTTTCATAAAAATTTGTCTTAATTTTTGTTGGTAAATTTTAGTAATTTTTTTTCGATTTTTGTATGCGCCGGAAAATCCAATAATGCCAAAGCACCAAATCCAAATGTGGTTATAATTAATTCGTATATAGTATATATAATATACTTCAATTTGTACATATATATATATATATATATATATTCTCGTACATTATCGACTTGTGTTTGTTTTTTGTTGTAAATTTCTTTTAATACACTTAAACTTATTACAAGTTTGATTTTGGAATAGTAGATAATTAACATACGTATCTGTAATAATTTTGATGGCAGTCCCAAAATGGAATGCATACATAGCTAATAACGCACACATCTCGAAAGAGATTGTTTTTCTTTTTTTAAGGCTAAGAAAATTACAAGCTAATTTAAGTAAGTATTGGCGTAGAATTTGTCATAGTAGGTTAGCTTCTCTATTTTGTGTTTTCTTATTGTTATTTTGTTTTTGATTTTTGTTAAATGTTTTTTATCTTTTGGAATGCTCAGAAAAAGGCGCATTTCAATATTATTCGCTATAAATTGAAAATAGTTTTGTTTTGCAAATTTAAAGTTGCAAAGTTCCTTTGGGCAGCAGAATATCATTATTATTATTATATATGTATGTAGATCTTAAGCACTTCAGTTTTATCATTGGTTCACTGTGTTTGTATGGGTGTGTGGGGGGGTGGATATCTTATGGCTAATGACTGCAATAGTTTTTGTTTTTTTGTTTCTTCTTTTGAGGTAACGGTAACAGTAACGGCAACGGCAAAGTAAGAGCGGCAATATTTTAAATACATTTAGTAATTAGCAAATAACAAAATATGCCAGCAAAATAAGATTATTATTATTACTAATAATAAGTTATAGTTATTACATGAACAAAAAAAAAAAAAAACAGTCTGTTGAGCTAATCGAATTTGCTGTCACAAATGTGTGTGTGTAAGTTTTAGATAATTACAATCGTAAAAATATATGAAGTAAATGAAACAACGCTCATTAGAAAAAGCAGCGACAAACAACAACAACAAACATCAAATATCACGCATCAGCAGCATTTAAATATACATATGTATATGTATTTTTATATATCCACACACATGTGGCAATAGTTCAAGTAGTTGATTAAGTTTTATGGAGCTGTTTGTAGTATATTGAATTTACTCAATGCCAAAGGTGTTGGTCTCCTCGACGGCTAGCAAGAGCTTTTCGTATAGCAGCTCGGGCGTGGGATAGGGCGGCAAGTCCAAGCGATTGAAGCACGTGTGGGCACGTGGCAGCGAATTTGGCTTGCCCCACTTCTCGATGCAGAAGCGCCGAGGGCCGGTGGAGCCGCGCAATGCGGAGAAGCCCTCGTACGGTATGCTCGATGTGCCAGTGACGAATTGGAGGAGGCGCAAACGTTGCTCGTTGCTGAAACGCTCGATGACCTGCCAGAACCAGACGATCACCTGATGGTTGTCATGGTAACCGGAACGGTATTCCGTATTCGAACGCCAATCGTTGGTGTCGATCTCAGCGGTGCCGGCTATGACCAGCTCCAGTTCGCGAGCATCGAAGACGGAGACGAGACGGGAGTCAACCACCTCGTAGAAGCCACGCACCAGCGATTCGGTTTGCTCCTGGACGCCACGCTCCAAGCGCCACTTGATCATGCGCTCCAGATACTCTTTCTTGTTCTTCTCGTGCACAATTATATTGCGGCCGCCCGGCTTGAGTTCGCGCTCAACAACACGACCCAATAGCTCCTCGGTAACGCAAAAGGTCAGGCCAAGATCAATGCCCGTGCCAATATCATTGTCGCGTATCCATTGCAGCGACTGGTGGAACTCATTGTCCAGCGACTCGAGATCACTGAGCGCCACAGGCAGACGCAGCAGCGCCTTGTAAAAGGGCCGCGTAAAGAACGCATCCAGCAGATACTGATGGACGAGAGCGAGGCCGAGGACGCGGCCACTAAACCTGAACCAGTCGTGGCAGTTGTCCACAAATGCTGACAATGGCGACACCTGCACCGTATACGTATCATTGGCCGAGTACTCGAACAAGCCGTAGTACGGATTGAACAGTTCGCGCGACAGCAGAAAGAAGAACTCGCGCGATGGGCCGCCATAGTCCAGGCCCTCCTCGGTGTCCCAGAGTACGGCGAGACGGCCACGCTGCAAATCCTTTTTATTGGCCGACATTATGCGACGGAATGCATCCTCCAGCAAATGGCTGCGCCGAATATGCAATCTGCACAAAAAAGGGACTTTATTTGTTTTGTCATTTCCGGAGTATTGTATTGTACTTACTTGAGCTTGTGTGGTCCCTGGCCATAGCCCTTGGACTCCAGCTTGCGATAAAAGCTGCGCAGTTTGGCCTCAAAGTCGCGTCGAAATGGTGGCGGTGCCCGTTGCGTCATCCGGGAGCTGAGCACCGGCGAACCTTGTGGACTGCGCTCCTCAACAGGAACATAGCTCATTATCTCCTGCTCGAATAGGCTACGAAAGAGAAAGTCAATACATATATGAAATCAAAGCTCAAACTAATATATTTTAGTGCTGCTACACTTTACTCACGGGGCTAATTATTCATTATTATTCATTATAGCTCATAAATCGTTTAATTTAATTTTGTTAAGCTGACAACAAACTAATGAGACGTATTTGACAAGCTACAGCAACAAATGCAACAAACTAAACGAAAGCAAATGTTGTTCGGGTTTGTCATTCCAACAAATAAATTGTCTATAATCGATTATTATCGATTTTTCTTTGGATCGCCAACAATTGGTTTACATCATTGCATTAAGTTGCTCGGCTATCGATAAAAACCGATTGACAAATGCACCCGAATATGGGGTAATGAACATTTCATTTAAGATTATCGTTAAACAAAAGTTAACAAATCGAATTTAAAACATAATCTGAAAACAACGTATCCCTCGTCTCTTTTAATCGATTTAGATCCATATGCCTTTCGATTGTATTAAGTGCAACCAAATCAATTGCAACAAGCATTAAACTTGACCATGATTTTCCATTAAAATAAAACAAAAGGCGGCAGAATAAATAAATAAAAACGCTTGCCGGAAGAATTTGAACCAACCGCAAACCTTGGAACAAGAACTTGTCGAGAACTTTCCTACATAATACGTTTTTTCATGCCATTTATCGGCTAGAATTCACAAGCTCCAATAATGGTATCTATCTTTCCAATATTCAGTAGTATTTTAATTGCCGATTCATAATTTGTGTACCGTTTTTATTTTATTTATTTTTTTTTTTGTATTTGTGTTTTCACTCTTTTTTTTCGCGCTTACTTTTGACCTTCAACTTGAATTTAAAAATTGGTCAATTAATAACACAAATTATGGCGATCGGTGACTGTCTGTGGTCAACAGGGCTGGGACGAGAGAGAGGTGGCGAGGGGGGGGAGCTGGGACGACAGGGCGTGTCCATGCACTAGTGACAACAGTTTTGAGTGCAATTAACGCCTCTTTTGCTCACCACGGAAATGACTAATTTCCCAAAAAAGCCGATAATAAGTTTGGCATTTTTTTGTGTATTTTGTTTTCGCGTTTTCAGCTACCGAAAACTTATGTTTATTCTTAATGATAACTGATTGTCAATATAGTTGTTTGGGCCGTGTCAAATTACTTTCAAATTGACTAAAGTTAACAAATTTAATGCGAAATTAACAAATAAAAAAAACACAGGAAATTGCAATTAACGTAAATTAAAAGCGGCGCAAAACGCACTCGCGACTTTAAACGCGCCCATTTGGTAGCCCCGCATGCGGGTTTTGTCGCCAACAGTGGTGGTTCTGGTTCTGGTTCTTTGGTTTTGGTGGTGTCATCTTCATCTTCTAGTTATCGGCAGTTCCGAGTGCAATGCGAACTGGTGGATGAATACGCTCATGGGTCGGTCGGGTCAACGCAAGTTTTGTGGGTGTTTTCAATTTTAATTAAATTAGCTTTCAGTTCTTGGAACAAATATCAACATTGAATACAAATAAAAACGAACATAAATATCCATATTAGAGAATGGAAACTAATAAACACTTATTACTTGGTATAATCAATAACAAAAGTTTCATGCACTCAAATCCTAATACATTGGCATTTAATTATGCTTTTTATTGCAGTTCTTCTAGTTTATGTTTACCAAATACCCAGGGGTAGTATTTTATCCAATATCAACGGTCCCATTATTATTGTGATAATACGAAGCAAAACAAAATTCCATTCCATGAATTTGTGCTTGTAATATGGTAATAAACATAAGTATATATTTGTTTGAAGAATGCACTTGATTTTTCTCTCTGTCTGTGTGCAAGCCTTGACAATTTGAGATGCACCAACAACAGAATCAACTTACTTGCCCACATAGGTATTGTATGTGAAGCTGAACTTGGAAAAGAGTCCCATTTGATATATCAATACAATGGCTGGCTGGCTATGAAGCCCTTCTCGGATTGTAAAGCTCTAATGGGTTCTCAATTAGCACGCTAGTATAAACTTTACTTTTTAACAGAAACAAAAATAAATAACAAAAACTTGGCGCCCATTTAATGCCCCGACGATCCGAAATCAAAAACCTTTCGACGACTGAATTTCTGGTTTTCTGGACTACGCGTAGGAGTTGCATTTAACCCGAAACAGGTGAAACAGCGAGAGTCAGACAGAGAAAGCGATAGAATGGGCAATATTGAGAGCGAAGCCCGATAGCATTGATAAGCGGATATGATAAAAAAAAAAGAATAGCCATTGTTGGGTATTACGATTTTAATAACAATGTCGCAAGTATGACGAAGGGGGTGTGGGTGCGGACGAGGAACGAGGAAGGTGGTGTAATCCGTGAAATTATTGCGACCACCGCCAGCTGCAATGTTTCAACAGTGGAATCGATTCAGTCACAAATTCACTCCAATTCCCAATAGCGAGCGCCACGATAAGGGTTTAACAAATTTAATGTTGTTTCGTCAGTTTTTATTGCCTGTGTAATCTGAGTATAGAAAACACTTGAGCACAAAAAATACAAGATACTTTCCGGTCTTGATCCTTGAGCCTGCATTAAGTGCGGGTAATTGGATCCAAGATCACAACGAAACCAAAACAATATACAAAACAACAATCATATATACAATATACATATATGTATATGAATTTCTCACAGCATTAGAAGCACAAAGATGATTACTGTTGGCGTAGCATTCCTTCAACCCGATACACTGAGATACTTTCAAAAAATATTCATAATATTTGTGTCTTTTATTTTTTTCGATGGGTGGCAAAGTTGCGACACAATCGTGAGAACCGCATACATCTGTGGATATGGAACTGTGCAAGTCGATCTTGGATTCATGAATGACGCAAATGCAAGACAAAAATGCTTTGTAGGCGCAACAGTTTGATCCGTGATTCATACGATTATATTGAAGTACTATAGTACGAGGAATGGGCAAGTGTGTAATCTGAGAACTCAGGATGTTGACGTTAGATAGAGACGCAGAGACAAAACGAGAGAGCAACATGACCGGGAGCTTTAAACCGTTTCGTTTAGTTCGAAAAGAAGCTTGCCAATTCTTTAATAAATACTAAAATCAAAATCAAATCCAAGTTGTTTTCATTACGAACGAATTGAACGAATTTTCCACTGAACTTTACATTTTTCGGATAGTTGTTCATGTTGCCAAGTCAACTTGTCATTATATATAATCAATTGTTTCCGACAATTAGTCAGATGTTTAACCTTATCTCACCTTATATTCGTGACCAAATCTTCCCTGTCTTTGTTCTACTTTACAAAGCTTTTCATTTGGGTTGAGCTTAATTTGTCTTTTGTATCTTGCCAATTCTCAGGTTCTGGGCAAGTTCTTAAGATATCTTCCCAAGATTATAACATCGACATGTTTTTTACCATAATCAATTGATTATATTTTATTTCTTTGCCTCATTTTTAACTTCTACTTGCAACTGAGAACCAATAGAAGTATTTTTCAACGAATTGAATTGTGTAAAATAATGAAAAAGTAATTCTTTTAATGACATTTGATAAGATTAGAAAAATATACTGGCCCGAAAACATAAGCCTCAAAAATGAATGAAATATAAACAAAAAATATATAAATCGACTTAATCGTTGTGTTAAGTTATTAAGTTTAGAAAAAAAGTTGTCAAAAGGCATTTTTTAAATAATTGTTATTTTCATTTCATATAATAAAACTATAAAAAATATATTTAAAATCGCAAAAAACCGCATTTAAAATGCTTTTGAATATTTTCCTAGCAGAAAATAACATATTTTTCCATTTCATTCAAGAAAACTGTGAAAAATAAGTTTTAAGTAAAGATCTTAAGGAAATGCCTAATGCATTTGTGTTCTTCTTGTTTGTATTTCAGCAATGCGAGTAATTTGCGATTTCCGATTTAGTCATGATCGAAGCGCTATTTGCATTTGCGAAGCACAACAAACCGGCTCACTAAATAGCTATTAACTAGGATTGTGACTACATATATCAAATATATGTATGTACGAGATGTGTTAGGAAGATATTTAGTTAACACTTACACGGCCCAGACGATGTACGCTGCCTTCGATAGAAAGCCCATTTTGAACTGCGCTCAAAGTCTTGAGCACTAAATGGTGTAACATGCCGTTGGTTGCAATGGATGCTGGAAATTCTTTGAAAACTATTCACAACAGAACTAATTGTAATAATAACGACAGGTCACAAACAATACACGAACAAAAAATGATTAAGAAACACGCGCACAGTTTTTAATTAAATATTAAGTAGTTCAGGTGTTTGTTTTTTTTTTTTTGTTTCTGAAGTTTAAAATTTATGTATTTATGGTGTTGTTTTTTTTTGGTTCGTTGTTATGCGATTTGAACAGGCTGGCAGTTAAAATGCTTCTGTTTTGTTTTTAGTTTTTTTGAACCGAAACCGATACAGTGCCGACGAGTGTCGAGAGAGTCAGAATGGATGTAGTATTTAGTAGCTTTGGTGTTAAAAATGCCGCGTCCCCGCCGTTTTTCTAATGTCGAATAGCAAACGCAGAATGGACGCGTTTGTCTAGCGTCCAACCGATAAATATGAAATTGGAAATGGAATTAAGCGAGCGCTCAAAAAAAATCAACAGAAGCAACAACAGCAACCAACAACAACAACAGCAGCAACATTAACAACAACTCCGAACAGCAAAGAAAATTGTTTAATTGTAATTTTTTGTTTGTATTTTGTTCTTTGCGCCGAAGTGCAGCCGAAGCGCCAACGAACGACTTTGCCGAACTTTAAATTCTGCTGCGACAACAGCGACTGCGGCTGCGACTGCGCTACTGCCTTAAGAATCAAATGAACGGCATTTTGACAATGGGTGGGGTGGGGGGGGCGGTGGTCTACGGCTAGCTGACTCACAACTCATTCGATGGTGGTGCATTTGGATAACGAGTGATTGGGCCGAGTGACAGACAGAGAGAGAGAGAGGAGCGAAGGAGAAGGCGAAGAGCATGTGCTGCACACGATGACAACAGTGGCGTTGATCATGGCTCTGACTCTGGCTCATCATCAGCCGATCGCCGGCTGCCGATGCCGATGCCTTATGCGGTGGTGGATGTGGGGAGTTTCGTATCGTACTGAAAGAGAGACAGGGTTGTGTAGCTTAAAGGGCGCGTCATGCATTTAGCAAGCCCTAACCAAAAATAGAAGCATGTACTTGGATGCAACAACAAATACTTCCACTATTGAAAGCACGTATTCCATGCCCAAGTCCAAGCCCAAGCCCATGCCCAGATGCCCAATGAACTGTAAGCCAAGCGAGACGAAACGACAAATTTAGGCCCCAACTTTGCCTTCAATGGGTCAAATCACAAATACAAATAGCCCCCAGCCCTCAACAACAACAAAAAAAACAGCTCAAATGCTTGTCAACGCTTCAGTTGTGACAAAATAGTAGGTAATACATCCAACAACAACAACAACAACGAAAACGAGAAGGAACCGCTAGCTCAGGCACTCCAAATATATATTATTGTATACCCTCCCTTGCTGTAGGGAGTATACCTGCCAAACCATAAGAACTCAACTCAAATATTGTAAACGATTTTTAAAGAAGAACTTATCTTTTGGGCTGATCAATTAATCCATCTACTATAAGTATTAAATACCAAAATCTGTTGAACTTAAAACTCTGCTTAAATAAAGATCAAAAGCAAATCATATTTATACCAAAAAGTTTGAAATGTAAAGGGTATGCAAAAAAGTGAAAAAAAAAACAATGATCGGTGATCGGTGCTACTAATGAAGATGACGTACGTACGTACTGCCACACCCCCTCCCTCAAGCGAACCCAACCCAAACTGATGAAGCTTAGAGCCAGCCGATCAGCCCGAGTGATGCAGCTGGAGCTGGAGCTGAAGCTGTAGAGAGACGCTCCGAGACGCCGCCGTCTAGCCAATAAATTATGGTTTATTGGCAATGCTCATTTGTCGCTTTGGCAGCTGAAATTGGGTTAAACTGCTGCGACGGCGACGGCGACGGCGACTCGTTTCGATTCATTTCGTTTCGTTTCGTCTCCTTTTTCAAAAGGGATTAGCACGAGAGAGAATTTAGCGACTGCTATTGTTGTTCGCGTTGTTGTTGTTAAAGGGGCGCGTCTTTAAAAATAAAGTTAACAGATAATTAATACAAACCAACAACAACAACAACCGCATAAAATGCTGATAAGCTACTATTCCGAACAGGGTGATTCTTGCGTCATATCTCGAAGATTCTCTCAAGCTTTACGCCTGAAAGAAATTAGAACCGCTAACTGAGACACGCCGAAAATGAAATACACTTTCCGACTTCAGTTACAAAAACAAAAGAGATTTTTTCTCCGGCAATTACTTATTTTATATATACAATATTTCCTAAAGTACACTCGTTTCAATCAACTTTTCCTCCATGGAAAGTTCCCCTAACTTTTTGTCCCTTCATAATGATCGTTGCTCGACCAACTACATATTTATTCCATGAACCATTTTGTGTTCTATGCTCTGAATACAATAAACTTGATTCCGTTGTTTTGTTTCGTTCTTTTTTATTTTTCTGGTCTGATTTCAATTTTATGGGATTTTTTCGAATGCACTCAAAAAAATGCTGGTCCACTCAATTGCTTGTTGAATTTTTCAGCACATTATCTTTGAAAATATTTATACCTATTTGGTTTCAGATTAAAAATTTACTTGAAATTTTATGATTTTTAATTATTATGATTTGAGTATCTAGTAAATCAATATAGAAAGAAAAGGATATTGTATTCGTCTGATTTATAATGATTTTCCAATTTGTTTCTAATTTTGGGGAACACCACTTGCTGAGTTGGCAAGTCAACCAATTTTTCGTTTGGGAATAATTTCTTGATTATCACCCAATCATAGATATGAGGTTCGTACATATTACTTTTTGCTTAGCTGATAAGTTTTGCTGCATTTAAATATAAAACTTTAAATAGGCATTTGGACTGCCCACTCCCGCATTGGTAGTGCCAACTTGCATTTGATCGCCGGCTTTTTGGGATGCAATGGAGCGTAATAATTTATGATATCTAATTGAAAGCAATTAAATTGCTCAAAAACTTTATCGGTGGGGGCAGTGCTATTGAAGCTGTTTGATGTTGGTCATAAGCTGAAGTCAGCTCCATTAGATCACGTCGACTAATCTAATGGCTTAATCTTTCCACAACAACAACAGCAACAAGTTGTTTAGATTAAGGTCAGAAAATGCATGCGAATATTTCCTCAATACTTGTGGTTGAGTCAACAACAACAACAACAATAATACTATTGGCCAATTAAACAATAAGTGTACTCTAATGGTTCTACAAATGGTTCTAAGGAGAGGGAGAGATGGTGTTGCAGGAGGTTTTCAAGCAATTTTGTTAACCTTGTTGTTATTGTTATTAATATTGTTTTTGGAAAATGAGTTGGTTACCTTCGCAGCTAATTTTCAAATGCAATTAACACACATGCAGACGGACAATCGACTTCGACGACGAGCTCACTGAAGCAGGACGATCAAATACACACTTGCCACCACCACCGCCACGATCGAACACTACCAAGACAAGACATCCAACGCTCGAAGCCGGAGTCGTTGTTGTTAATGACGCACCAAATGCAATTGGTGGCAAATGCACCTTGGCTATGACTCTGACTCTGACAGTTCCACTTGAATATGAATGTTATTTATTTTAATATTTGTAGTATTATTATTTTGCCTGTAGGTCAAAATCCATGTTATACAAATTAAACTACTAACTAGCGAAGGTTAAGGTTGCAACTGCAACTGCGTCGACTGCTTTCTTATTCATTTGTTTTGTGGCGGATTCTACATTTAATTCTCGTTCGATAAAGGCAAAAAAAGGCACTTACCTCAGCAAAATGGTCAGTTGCAAATCGTGGCCAAGACGCTCCAAGGCGGGCACTCCCTCAACTCTCAGTATATTTATTTTTTCACGCAACGAACGGGACACTGTATGTTGGCCCTGACGTTCCCGCAGAATCTCCAGAATATTGGGTTGCCGAAGAAATGCAATAACCTAAAGAAAATATCGATATTACAATCACCATTTAGGATAATATATTAGAAGTTTAAGTGAGGTTAGTTAGATCTTGACCAAAGCTAGGCCACGTAAGATGCCTAGATAAAATAGGTCCAATGGTCAATGGAAAGAATGACAAATAATACTGTCGGCATGAGAACCTCATCTTTTTTTTATGATTTTTATGATTTCAATTGGGGGATCTTTGGAGTAGGAAATTACGAAAGTTCAAACCAACAAAGCTTACTTTCGGCATTTTGGCAAAGAAGTGTTCCTCAGAAGAACTCACCTTTTCGTTGTAGGCAATTGGTACATCCTCATAGCCAGCCTGGGCATGAGCACTACCGCTGGTGCTGGTGCTAGGTCCTCCGCCGGTAGCACCGCCGCCGCCGGTTAGGCTCAAGGCGCAGGCAATGGCCGCCGCTGTGGTACAATTGTGAGTTGCGGCTGTCGACGCACTGTGATTGGGATTGGCACTGCTGCGACAGGGTCGTGGCGGAGGCAGAGGCGGTACGCCGGAGACCGAAACGGTTGCACTGCTGGAATTGGAGCTGTGGGAAGAGTTGATGTGACCGCTGGTCGCGGACAGGCAATTGCCATCAACCAGATCGGGTTGCGTTTGTTGCATGAACTGCTGATGTTGCTGCTGATGCTGCTGCTGGCGATGCCGGACGACACGAGGACACTCGACGGGCAGGCGAGGATCCATGAAGGAGGTCTTGCGATGCTGATGATCGATAAAGAACTGTTTGCCCGACTGATCGATTTTCGTCTCCCAACTCGAAGGCAGATCGCGCCCAAGCTGCGCAAAGGTATTGACCAGCGCCACCAGATCCTTGTTGTACTGGTAGCGCTGGAAGCACTGGGGATCCCGGCGTATACGCATCACCATATGCTTCAGGGCCGCGTTGCGATTGTATATGGCCAGGGCTGCCTCATTGGTGTGCAGCAGCGAGTAGAAATCCGGACGGCAGAGCAACAGAACGGCTGGATGAATATTCAGGGTGGTGGCGGCGGAGGCGGATGAGCCCGGCGCCGGTGGCGGTTGTGGAGGAGCTGCTGTTGTAGTAGACGCTGTTGTCGCTATTGTTGTTGTTGCTGCTGCTGGTTGTTGTTGTTGTTGGGCAGCGCCACGTGGCAGATTGTAGAGTGGATTATGGGCATGTCCCGTGGACGTCTCGGCTCGATTGTGCATGGATGTGAGACAGGGGTTCTCATTGGTGATGGTACGCCGTATCGATTGATATCGTCTGTCCAGCTGCTGGCGATGATGCTGCTCCCGTCCACCGGGTCCACCCGTACTCGCACCGCCCGGACGCTGCCACGATGTTGTGCGCGTCGTATGATCGATATAAAAGATGCGACCGTGACTGTCCATGCGCGCTTCCCATGCCGGCGGCAACGGTGGCTCACCGCTCACACTTCCTCCTCCGTTCGCTCCATCCATAAGATTAGAGCTGGCAGCAGTGGCGGTGGCAGCAGTGGCGGCGGCGGCAGCAGCAGCTGCAGCGGCTGCACTGCGTTCAGGTATGGAGGGCAGACGAGTGCTACTAATGTGCAGCATTTCGTTGCTGTCATCCGTGGCAAGGGAGTCGCCGGGTGTCGCCGATGAGCCAGACTCCGGCACAGAGTTGGCAGTGACGGCTTGGAGACGCGCATGCCGGCGTGCATGATGCGTTGGCGTTGGTGGACAGATGAGTCCACTAGCGACAGTTGCTCCTCCTCCTCCTCCACCGCCGCCCACACGCTTCAGTAGACGCTGCTGTGGACGCTGTGCATGGAATGTTGGCGTGCCGGGAGGCGGCGGCGGCAGTGCCAATGGCAAAATCAATACTGGCTCCAAGCCACCAACGCCACGTCCACGCGTTGGCGAATGCTGCTCGGGACTCATGCTGAGATCTAGCGGTGATACACTGCGCGTCGAACAGCCCGAGGGTGGACTGCGCGTACGCTTGGGCGACAGGAGGAGACGGGGAGAATTGTTGCAGCTGCTGCTGCCGTTGCTGTTGCCAACAAAATGATGATGAGATTCGTCCTTGCCGTTGGAGAGGGCGCGCGTTAGGGGACGATGCTGTCGCAGATGGGGGAAATTGGAGCTGGTGCTGGCCATTGGCTGGCTGCTGCTATTGTTGTTGTTGCTATTCTGCTCCTGCAGCGGAAATGTGGGAAACTCATAGGTGAGATGAGCAGCGGGCACCTTCTGTGTGCTAATCGTATTGATGTAGCTATCGGGTCCGATCTTTTTCTGTATCAGCGGCTTAAAGCGCATTGGCGGCGGACTGGCTGTCTCCGTCTGGCCTGATCCTGATCGCAATGGTGAACTGCAGGCACCGCTGTAGCTGGGCAACGTCTCGTCGGCATTGAGCCGCTCATCCGTATCGAGTATATCGAACTTGAACACATCGCCATGGAGCTTGGCACGCGGTGGCCATGAGCGCTCCAACGGACGATGCGCCGCTGGCGGCGGCTGTCTCAGATTGTTATGCTTTGGACGAGCCAGTGCACCCGATGCCGATGCCGAATAGGCACTGGCCTGTAGGGCTGCCGCAGCGCCCAATAGACTCTCAACGGCAGCGGCTTCCTCATCCAGATCGTCGTCATCGTCTTGATGATGGAACTGTTCGTCTTGCTCCGGCTCCTCTTGTTGCTCCTGCAGCTCGGCAACGGTTAGGGTGTCCACCATTTCAGCGGGCACCGTTTCAAAGCATTCGCGTGCCACCCACAAATTGAAGCTGTCGCCATTGGAGGATGCCAACGGTTTGGTTTTCCTCTTGCAGCTGGCGCTTTGGGGTGACAATGTCCATGATTTGCGTCGGGCACCGCCGACGCTGCTGCTGCCATCGCTGCCAATGCTGCCGTTGCATGAACTGCTCGGCGATAGCGTTGCAACAACAACAGCGCCAGCTGCCACAGGCGTCTCGAAGGACTTGGTCGCCAGCAGGGTCGGGTGCTTAGCCAGTGCTGCTCCCCCGCCAACTCCAACTTCAGCTATTTCGCTAATTTCGTTGTTTGTCTCGTGTTGTAAGTCTCTTGGAGCTTTTTATTCGTAAAAAATTATTATAAAATTAAAAAAAGAAATAAAATAAAAAACTTATTTCACTTACTTTGGTTACGCTTAATGCGCATCACAATCGCATCCGATGTGGCAGCCAGTGGAGCATCTACATCCGCATCTGCATCCGCATCGGCATCGCTTATGTTTACTCTGACGTCACTGGCCAAATTTAATGCACGAATTGTTGTTTCCAGCTCATCGCTTTCGTTGCCATTACGTGCCTCGTAGTAAGCATCCTTGGTGTCATCATCATCTTCGTCGTCATCATCGTCATCCCTATCGTCGTCGTCATCGTCATCATCATCGTCATTATCCTCTTCTGCGTCATTGTTATGCGTTGTTGTTGCTGTTGGAATTTGATTATCAAGCTCAGCATCCGCTGAGCTCTGGCCAAGGCAGCCAGTTGTCGTCACACCCGATACAGCAACGTTCGCTGGAGCTTCCATGCTGCTCCTGCTGCTGCTGCTCCTGCTTACCACCCAACCACTCCAACTGCTGCTGATGCTGCTCTACTTTTTTATAGGTTTCTTGTTTCGCATAATATTGGCTGCTTGCTGCTGCGTCGTTGTGCTCTTGCTATCGATAAGTTTTTTTCAAATGGTACACAAGCAGCTGTTTATAGTTTCTTCTTCATCTTCTTCTTCTTCTTCATAACCAATCCACAACAAATTTCCCCTGATTTGTAACACCACTGTTAAAAGAGCCATACACAAAATGTAAACAACAGTAAGACCATTAACAGTATGACCAAACATACAAAGCTATTACTTATTTTTAGTATTTTTTCTGCTTGCGACAAATTCTCGAATTTAACCCGCCATAATTTAAATTTATATTATTTTAAAAAAAAAGTACGCAACTGAAAATAAATAAATTCAGGAATTCATAGCTACAATAGTTTTATAAACGTTAAGACATATTAACAGTTATTTTATTTATGTTACATTTTTGCTAATTAGACAGCACTGTTTTTTTTTGCGATTGTATATGTATATGTATGAAAATTGCGGTAAATCTAAATTTGCTTCGAAAATTGTGTTTTTCTCTTTAATAGTATTTGATTAATGTCGTTTTAATGTTTTGCGTCTTGTTTTAAAAATGTTTATGCGTACCAAGAGCTTCGAGGTGGATGCTAGTTTCGCTGTCAACGATTCGGACGTCGAGAGCAATAACATTTGCATCGATCTGACATTGAAAAAATCGAAAAATACTTCCCAGCCGCCCTTTGGTAAAACGATATGCAAATGCTTTGTTAACACATATCAGGACTATTGCCAGCACACATCCATACATGGGCTGCAGTATATGGGCGAGAAGAAGCGGCCGGTTAAGGAGCGCATATTTTGGTTTTTCGTTTTCATTGCGTCCATTTACTGCTCGGCAAAGCTCATCAACAGCGCCTACACTAAGTGGAATGAGACGCCGGTGATTGTGAGCTTTGCGGAGAGATCGACGCCCGTGTGGAATATACCCTTTCCGGCTGTGACCATCTGCTCGGAAACGAAACGTATTATCAAACCGAAGGGCAACAACAATTCATATGCAAATCTCTATAGCCAGTTTACGGCTAGCATGCGTTCCCGTCGCATTTTTAGGCCACAAAATATAACGGCATCGGAAATGGAGGAATTTCGAACATTGCTGCACGTCTGCAATACACAAATAATTGAGCAGAATTTGCCGCTGATACCCGGCGAGGAAGTCGACTACTTTGAGGTGCTGGAACGCATGTTGCCGCCATTCGAACGGCACTTCTTCTACTGCCGCTGGCTAAGTCATTTCAGGGATTGCGACCAATACTTTAGCCCCACGCTGACCGAGGAGGGCATCTGTT
This sequence comes from Scaptomyza graminum, assembly GCA_018901835.1. NCBI lineage: Eukaryota > Metazoa > Arthropoda > Insecta > Diptera > Drosophilidae > Scaptomyza > Scaptomyza graminum. Next base: position 11,058,074 of record JAEIFL010000001.1, on the reverse strand, counting down.
ATACGTTTAATGGGCTGCGAGCAACGGATGTTTATCGCGAGGATACATTTCAGTACAACAACTACAACTACAACAATGTCACACCAACAACAACAACGTGGAGCCTGGAGACAGGCTATGATCCGAGCAGCGATGTCGACACCTATCCGGCGCGTGTGCTAAGTGCTGGCGCCCGATCGGGCATGTTTATGGCACTGCAAAACTTCAAGCAGGAGGTGGACTATGCGTGCCGCGGTCCCGTGCAGGGCTTCAAAGTGGCACTACATGCCCCGGACGATGTGCCCCAGGTGTCCAAGCAATTTGTGCGCATACCCATGGGCCGAGAAGTGCTGATTGCGGTCAAACCAAATATGATAACAACATCGGCGGGCATTGCCGATTACCATCCGTTGCGACGCCAATGCTTTCTCAGTCACGAGCGCCAGTTGCGCTTCTTCAAGGTCTACTCCGAATCCAACTGTCAGCTGGAATGTTTGGCCAATTTCACATTGATCCAATGCGGCTGTGTGAAGTTCTCGATGCCGCGCAGCCTGGACATGCCCGTGTGTGGCGAGGATCAAATCTATTGCTATGACCGGGCCGAGCGGCAGCTGCTCGTTCGCGAATTCCATCGCGTGCGCAATCTAAATTCGATCGGTGAGGCGGAGACGGAGGAGTCGTCGGATAGTGCATGCAATTGCATGCCGGCCTGCACATCGCTCGTCTACAATACGGAAATATCGCAGGCGAATTTTGATTTGGATGAGATGCTGGCGGCCGAGGGCGATGAGGAGTTTATGCGTGAATATCCCGGCTCGCAGATATCCCGCCTCTCCATTTACTTTAAGCAGAGCCAGTTTATCACCTCGAAACGTTCCGAGCTATATGGCGTCACCGAGTTTTTGGCCAATTGTGGCGGCATATTTGGCCTCTTCATGGGCTTCTCCATACTCAGCTTGGTGGAGCTGCTCTATCACTTTACTTTACGTTTCGGTGTCAATCTGAAACATTTGTTCAAAGTGGATTTCTAGTTACCAAGGATCTATATGGTCTGTGTATCCGCAATTTGCATGTTGCGGCATACAAAACAGATCAAAAGTTCCCCTTTTATGTTTTCTTTGTTTCTAATTTATTTTATATTATTATCATGTTTGCCATTTCCGTTAATCAACTTGAAACTCGAGCTAAAATTTAAAAAAGTCTTTGAAAAGATTCAGGATTATCTTAGAAAGCTCGTCGTTTATAGTATAGCTTGTAAAATAATCGTATGATATTTAATTGTATTAAGCTCGCTAAATGTTAAGTTTTTGCATTTATATACTTTTGTTCAAATATATCGAAGAAGTTTTTAATTAAAATATATATTTTTACGATGCACAGCAAGAACTTGATCCGACCGGGCTATTTCTGCATAATGTCTGGCAATGCTGCGTACTCTCTCGCTCCTCTCGCAAGCTAATGTGATCGATAAATATTCGTCGCGTTATCGCAGCGCCAAACTTGAAATGTTTCATTCCCAATTGATGTCGTCACCGCGAGTAGTATAAAATAAATAAATATTCATTTCAGATGAGGTTTTTCGAAACAAATTAATTTCTACTTCTTATTGACCCGAATTATTATGCACACAATTAGTAATTTGGTAGCCATCTAAAGCGTAAATTATCAAAATAAATCGATTTTATTTTATTTTAAATCAGTTATTAGCATGTTTCACTTGAGAACAATGTTTTTTCATTCTTTTTATTATACACGATTTCGATAAATTTTCGTATTTAAGCGACATTTATTTTCAAATGGGTTATAGCACCGCATCAGGTTTATTATTGAGTTGTAAATATGTATGTGTTTTTTATGTATGTTTGCCTCGATTTACTGTGTAGTTTTTCTTCAATTTTGTTGTTACATTCTGTTATTATTATTTTAAAGCGTTCTGGGTACACAGATTAAGTAGCTGCTCAACATTCGCATGCGGTTATATATATGAATATTTGTTAAATATTTTGTTATATATATATATATATATATATATGTATTTACATTATTGCATACTGCTTATAGAACATGTAATCGAAATTCAACTCAACTCAATTGCAATTTGCATCTTTAGTAACTAAACCGCTGCTCCAAGAAACACAAATAATAATAATCATAAAATTAGAATATGTATTATAATAGTTTAAAAAAAAAACATAAAATAAAATAATATTATTATACAAAGCACGAGCACAAATAACAGAACATTGAACTGAAACAGTGAAACTAATCCGAAAATTGTACAAAACCTATTTTAATTTTATATAAGTATAGGCATATTTTTTTATGTATGTATGCAACTATGTATGTATCCATATAGATGTTCGTATAATACGAATTACAATGCAACAACAATTTAATTGATATTTATATGTATGTATGTATTATGTATGTAGCAAATTAATAATTGTCTGCCTTGTTGCCTTTTGTCATAATCGCTGTATAAGAAGCCCAATTGGATTTATGTTGTTTTTTTTCTTTGCGTATGTAGTAGTGTTTTTGTATATATGTATAGTATTTAAGATACATTATTAGTTGGTAATACCGAGAGACGTACGATAATAATAGTTTACTTAAAATCATCCGTTTCAAGTATCTCAAAGTCGCTCTCATCGGATGAATCCAATGAGGTAACTTGTCGTCGCTGATATTTGGCCAGTGCTCCGCTGCTGTCTGCGCTGTCGCCTGCCACCGCCGCCATCTCGGTGGCGGCGCCCCACTTGACCAAATTGGACATTAGATTGGGCAGCAGCGTCTGCGCTTGTGCTTTGACAGCCAGGGCCAATAGGGAGCTGGCGCTACCGATGGCAGCCTCATTGCTGGCGGCAGCAGCAGCAGCAGCAGCTGTTAGCTGAGGCAACGAGGAAGGGCTGCTGATGGCATCGACGACACTGGTATGATCGGGAAACTGCAGTCCCTTGGATAAGCTCTCCTCCGACGATGATGAGGTTGTGGACAATGACGAATCGCGCTTAAAATGTCCCCTACGAAAGTCCATCGTTTTGTCCGACGATGACGTTTTGGTGGTATTGTCAATTGGAGCTTCCGCTGTTTGCTGCTTCGATTGCTTCGGCACCAACGGCACCAGCTCGTCATCCTCGTCCGTTGAATGCTCATCGATTTCGGGTATGGAATCGGGTATTAAGAGCTCAGAGGGTATATCATCGCTGCGATCATCATCGTCGTCGTCGTCATCATTACCATTGACATTGTCGGCATCGGTGGGTGAACTGATTGTGGCCACATCGCTGGCACGCTCCAATACAAATAGATTCGATTCATTCACATCGGGCATAAACTCATCATCCAGCTCCGCATCGATATTGTTATAGTTAAGCTTTTCCGACCATTGAAAATCTGGGAAAAAAAAGGCAAAGTAAATATAGTTTGGTTTCTCTATAAAAATATGAGATATATTCACCTTTGTGTTCAATTTGAAACAGTTTGAAATTGTATGTGGTCGAGATGAGGGTGGAGAGCACCAGTATGGCTAGCACCAGCGATGAGCCCGATACCAAATGACCCAAAATGGCGAGTGAGGCCAGGCAACCGCTGCTCACTAGGCAAAACATGCTCGGTGAATTTCGACGCCAATCTGCCGCACGTTGCAACCACGCCTCAAATTTGGTGCGCAATTCCGGTGTTAGGACCACACGAAAACTGCAACGTGTCCTATACAGCCAGTAGCTAAATAGGCCCAGCAACAGCACACTCAATGGACGTAAACTGCAAAAAAAAAAAAAAAAAAAAAAGGCAAAACCAAAAAATACAAAAATCAGGAAGCAAAAAAACGTTAAGCAATCGTTTTGGCAATGATTAAACTGAAGACGTTGACGGGTCAAGCACGAATGCGACTTGATAACTTTGGGTTAACTCAACAATTATGTACCTCCATGGCGTTACTCTCTATATAAGATTTGTGCTTAGTTAAAGTTACCCAAAAAAAATCAAATAGAAACATAAACATGTTCTAACAGGAAGCAATCGTGTGTCGTCATAATCTTCTTTCATAAAGTTCGGTTTCAGCGTCTTTCGATATTCAGTTTTTTTTTCATTATGCGAACTCAGCTGATCTATGTTTGTTTGGTTTTCTTCTTCTTCTTTATCTAGAATCATATATGTATGGCCTAACTGACTTACAGGTTATGCAAAGATCATCGCTATCTACCCCTCTCTCTCTCTCTCTTCTTTGCTAGCACGGAAATAGACAACGCAAACGCAAGCGCAAACTGGCTTAGAATGTTTAAAAAAAAAAACATTCTAAAATTTTTGCTTAATTAATAGTCTTTATTTTACTCTTTCGTTTCTGTATACCCTGTAACAATTAACAAAATATTTGTTTATTTTCTTTTTCTTATTATGTATTTCTTTATCTCGATCGATCAATCAATTTTAGATACCTTTACTAAAAGCATATAATATTTTGACAAAAAATTTCGATAAAATTCGTATTATTATAGTGTAAACATTCGGTCACAAAGTACAAAAGTACAAAAGCTCTTGAGTTAAATATCACTATGTGGAAAAAGTCAAAAATTGGGAAGAGTGTTACAGAGCTGAATGTTAAAAATTGTCGAAAAATTGCATATTTTAAGGATTTCTTTCTATCCTAAAAATTCTCAAAATCTAAATTAACAAAAACGAATTCCATCAGAATCTTTATCCATACTATATGCAACCAATTCGACTAAATTAATGATGTAGAAATTCTAGTTTTTGAAAGCTCTTTTTTTTTTAAATATATTCAATCCTATCTTAGCATGGCTTCTATATGTTGCATAATGTGTCATTTATCATAACCGCTAAACGGTTATTATAAGTATATTCCGAATATTTATGCACATGAATTAAAATTTAAAATGCAGTTAATTTTTTTTTAAGAGAGAATACGTGTCCATAAATCTATGGAACAGAAAAACTTGTAATTAGTCACACATTTAATTCACCATGAAGAACACAATATATGAACATATATACATACATACATACATATATGTGTACTTACATATAAAGTAACTTTAGTCAACACATATTAGATCTACAATGTAGATTCTACATACATACATATGTACATATGTATATGTATAATGTATATATTGCTAGGTTTAGCGATTTTGATTATAAAAGATAAGATTTTTTAAAGTGGGGCAAATAGCGAAAGTTGTCATTTCTTTAATCTGTCATTTCTGAATTGGCAATAACAAAAGCAATTCTGACTAAATTCCTTCTCTTGACGGGGTATATACATACATACATACATATGTACATATGTATATGAATGTGAAAATTATTTTAGGGCCATTAACGTGTATTTTTTTGCTAATAATATACAATACAATATAACGTCACTATAAACTTTAATGATAATGATTTATTTTTGTGTTCCCTGAACTAAGGTCAACAATGTATTGCATCTGTAAATGTGTATGGGAAAGATGTACATACATATGTACATATGTATGTGATACGCAAAACGAGATCATTTTACCGATGAAGTCTTTCTTTTCGGTTGCACTTAACTGTTAAATGTAAAGGAAGACAGACAAAATTAACATATGTACATACATACATACAAGCTTAATGATGGGTGTAACCAGTGCTGCCAGGTGTTGAGCGCCCGTATAAGCTAGATTCTAAGAAAAAATAAGCTAAAATCAGCTATTTACCAAAAAAATTTACTCACACTGATATCAATTGACTCAACCGGAAATAAGCAATATTTTTATGATCCTATGTGATGTTTGCAAATTTTCTTAGCTTATCTATTTTTAAATATGATTGATCTAGCTGGAAACAAGCTAGTCTGATCCTATGTAATGTTTGCAAATTTTATTAGCTTTTCTATTTTTAAATATGTTTGTTTGATCTGGCCGGAAACAAGCTAATCTGGCAGCACTTGGTGTAATACTCATTCTCTCTCTCTCTCTCTCTCTTTTATTGCTGACTAGAGAATTGTATAATTATCATTATCGCACTCTGCCTTCATTTGACACTTCCGCATGCTTCTGATTCAAAGGCAAACATTGTTGCCAGAGGACAAAGTGAAAATCGGCACTTTAACGAAACCTGCAGAAATATCATTCGCTTTCTATTGTATGCTGTAATACTTTGGCCACTACAAGTTTAGCTCTACATACATACATACATACATATGTAAGTGTGTATGAATATGTTCAAGAGCAAGTAGAATTGGCTCGAGAGGCATTTAACATATACATAACATACATATGTATATGTATGTATATGTACATAAATATTGTTTTTCAAGGGAAAATCAGCCGTTATATTAATTCACTGTCAGTGAACTGATGTCCACTGATAGTACGCTTTAAACTTTTGTTATCAAATAAATGTTGTTGTTTTTTTGCTGTCTTTTAATACGCATTACGTACGTAAGCGAAAATAATCGAGAGTCATTAACTAAAAGTTTCGTTAAAGTACATATGAGTAAATACAAATATACATACATATGTACATATGTACATATGTATGTATGTATGTACATATTGAATAATGGTTTCGCTTTTGTTGTTGATTGTTGTTGTTGATTTTATTGGCAGTTGTTGGCGTCGTTGCCTGACAAACAACCTTAAGCTGCTTAACAATTGCAATTGTTGTTGTTGGTGGTTTGTTTGTTTAATTTTTTTGTTATTGTTCTTTTTTGTACGTTCACTGATAGTCGGATGATAAACAAACAAATGCATCACAAAGTGACAAGTGCATTTTATATACTCGATCAACTCTTTAGGTAGAATCACATGTACATACATAAATGCATACTATGTACACATGTATGTAAATACATAGGTATTTGCACGCGTAAAAATATATATGTACATATGTAATGTGTGTTCATGCTAAGTTATCTTGCGTACATGTGTAAAATGCATCCATGCAAACAGTTATTCTAGTGAGGTGCTTATATGTATGTATGTGTGTGCGGAGTATCTGTAGAGATGTGAGGCTGAGTGCATACATATGTATTTCTTTGGTTAATTGCGCCACACAGCGAAATTGTGATGTGCAAAACGAACGAACATCTGAACTGTTGGTAGGGGTGGGGGAGGACTGCATGGAAATGACATTTTTATATACATACATACATACATACACACAAACGCCAGCGCAAAGAACAACGCAACTGACCACCAACCACACATACATACATACATATGTACATACACATAACGGTATATATAGATATATACATACGTAGGTAAAAGAGGCAGCGCTGAGCAGTCAGCCAAAACGAAGGTGTAAGCACGTACATATGTATTTACATACTAACACATGCATAAAAGTACATATACATATTTACATACACACATATATGTACATACTTATTCCTAAAATAAAACATTGCAACTTTCAACAAGAGAGAACTAATTATCATTGTGGCGAATATTAAATACCCTAGAAAACATATATGTACATATGTACATAGCTTATATGTTTGATAAATTGTGTTAATGCGTTACTAAATATTTAGTAAAAATTTATGTTCAAGATATCATTTCGTCTAACCACGCGAGCCAATTGTTATTCCCACAGCAAGGGTATACGATATTGGCCACGCGACGAATCTTCAGTCACTCTCACTCGATCTCTCTCTCTCTCGCTCACTATCTTTGTTTGTGTCTTGTTTTTGCTTTGTGCTGCTGTTCCTGTGTCGCCGGCTATATAATTTATTTTTATTGTGATTCCTTCTTGTTTTTTTTTTTTAATGGGAATGCGTTTGCGTTTTTGCTATACATACATATGTATATGACCTAAATTGAGAGGCGTGAGTGCACTTACATACATATGTACATATGTATGTATTAGTATGTATGAGTGTGTTATTTTAACTTACCAGGATGTTAGGAGCACCGTTAGAAGAGCAATGGCTGCACCTTGCAGCGTTAGCCGCAGTGGTCGTGGAATTTCCAACATATTTCGATTTGTTGTTCAATTGATTTATTAAATGTGCGTTAATTAAGTTCTCCGATTTAATAATGAATATGCTTTCCGTTGGGTTGTATTAGTTTTGATCAAACGATTTAAGTCGATCAGCTGTTCGCGCATGAGCGCCGTCACAATAATATCCGGCGGACTTGCACTTTTCCTCAATAAATGCGAGCAACCGAAAAGAGCCAAGTTGTTATTCCGGCTGATGCTGATGCCGCTGCGTAGAAATGAAATATTGCTGCATGAAAACAACAGAATATGGCAATTTACCAAAAAAATAAATGCAAACGAATAATCCAAAATATGAAAAGAAAGAAAAGAAAACAATGTTGTTGTTGTTGTTTCAGTTCATATTAAAATTGGGACAAAAACAGAAATGTCCATAACCATGGGGAACTGGCAAATGCTCTTTGCTTGAACTTAAAACAAATTCACTTCACCGACTACGCAATACTCTTATCGTTAACTTTTCAATGAAGGTCTATGCATATCTTTTTTTTTAAATTATAATTATTTTTAATTTTGAAATATTAATAATACAGTTTGTCGCATATTTTCATAGTTAGAAAGCGTCTAAATAATATATAAAAATATATGTACTCAATTCATTTGAAAAAGTGTATTTTTAAATAACAACAATAACAAAGAAAGAGAAACTGCGTTGCGATTGCCAGAAAAATTTAATGGGCCGCAAAATAATGATAATGACAATTTGCTTCCTTCAAGGATTGAAGAAATTTATTGCAAGATTTACAGTTAGCTCAGTTTCATAAATGTCATTTGTTGTTGTCATTTACTGCTACTCTATGCTGCTGCTGCGAAGCCAGCAGAGAAGCTGAGAGCGGAGAGAAAATGAGCGAGCGATCGCGCCAACGAGTTGTGGTGCAGCAAACAACAACAATAGTGTGCGAATAGTGAGTGAAGTTGTGATAATAACAAAAACAAAGCCAACTAGCAGAAAAGCGTAAAATGAAGAAAAAGGCGAAAACAAAAACAGCAAAGTTGTTTGGCCTTCGATGTCTTTTCAATTGCGTCGCAAAATAAACATACGAACATATTTTCTGTGTGCGTGCATATACATGTGTGTACGTATGTATTACATACATATGTAATACATACATATGTATGTATTGTGTATCTTTATGTACAAAGTAATTAATAACATATATGTACATACATATATATTTATGAATGTAAAGTTTGTAAGAAAAGCAAATAAAAGTCAAGTGACTTGAGACTCGTGCATTTACCCATTTAGCAAGTACCCAGTGCAAAAAAACAAAACAAAACAAAAAACTGTCTCGATGTACACGCCTCCCTTAGAGACACAAACTAAAACGCAGTTACAATTTCAGCACACTACTCCCGAGCCACACACAAATGGCAGCTGCTACGGATAACAACACCCACACAAACACACAGCCGACACAGATACAGAAACATTTACAAGGCTATATATACAGATTTTCCGCGCACATGTGATAATTTTGGATTTTCAACAGTTTTGATATCAAAATTCAAGTTTTTTTGACTTTATGTTTTTATTTACATGCCCGCAGTCTTAAGTTCATTATTTTTGTTATTCGCACACACACACACACACACATCCACACATAAAAAAAACGGCCTGGAGTAGCGTGCAACAGCACACAAACAAAAACAACAAATGTTGTGAGACGCGTTGGTGCCCGACTGGGTGGGGGTTGTTGAGGTTGGTTATTGTGGGGGTCGTAAGTCCTTAAGCTGCTACACGATTGGATGTTTTGACAATTGCACGAATAATCTAATTTGTATACTTTTAATTATACGGCGTAGCTGTCGTGCGTCTGTTTGCTTCGTTAATAACGGCTTAATAAACAAAAACAAAAAGTGTGATAAAAACAACGAATAAGGTCCGAAACGCGCAACACGATATCAAATGCTGTGTAACATTTATGTTAAACTGCTGTTCGACACTCGATGTTCTCGACACAACGATAACGTCATTGATATCGATTTATTTATTTAACAGCGCATGTTGTTCAACCTGTAGCCGAGTGCAAGAGCTGTCCACTTGCTGTAATGCAAATTAAATTCAAACACAACAAGCTGGCAGGTTCATGTAGCAATCGAGTCAAACTCAAAAGCAAATGCCAAACAAATTTTTTTAGTTTTCGTTCATTATTTATTGTTTGGCATTATTTTAAATTCATTTTTTTGGTTAAATTGTAAATGGTAGCCAAGTGCTTTGCAACGTTGCGCAGGTGCCCTTCAAAATTATCATAGCAACGGACACAAAACAAATGTCCAGTTAGCTTTCAATTATTGCATTTGGGTTCGCGCTGGGCGAAAAAAAAGAAAAGAAAAATCGTTTGGCATTTTTTCGCACACACAACATTTCCAAAATTTACAGTGCACACAAACAAAACTAACCAAAATGGAAATGGATAATGCACGGTGAGTCGGAACCAAAACAAAATAAAAAAAAAGTTTTATTTATTATTATTTTTGTATTTTTGTTACAGACTGGCAATGGATGTGCTGCGTGCCGCAACGGAACAAAATGAGGGCAGCAACACACCCAACATGAACAGTGCCATCGATGCCTACAAGCTGCCCGTGCAGTCCAACTACGTGTCGCAGTTCTGCATCGATGGCCAGCCCATATTGCCGCCACTGGTGAGTATTTTATTTGTTGGGTGTGCCGTCAACCAGTGAAGCATTAAAATCCAATCCATATATGCAGATGACGGCGGAAAAGCGGCAAAAAATGCAGCAACTGCGACAGCAAGCTATCGAGCTGGAGGCGAAGTACAAGCAGCCGCATGCCATCACATTAACAGTAACCGTCGACCAGCTACAAACATCCGACAAAAAGCTTGACGGGAACGGCAGCAGCGGCAGCAGCAGCAGCAGCAGCAGCAGCTATTGTGCTATGAACGCAACGCAGCAGCGGCTGCCACAGCTGCAGCAAACCGAAACGTTTATTTATGATAGCACGAAGGAGCAGGAACAGCTGAGTAGTCCACAACGCAATCGTCCGCAAACGCTTGACATTATTCGTCCAACAACAACTGGCATTATACCAACGATATGTGTTAATCCGCCAACTCCAATGCAAACAACAACCATCAGCACCAATACATCGACAATATTCCATCCGAGTCCAACGGTGTCGACTGCCTTGTGTTCGCCACAACGCAAATTGAACAATATAACCAATCGGATACTCAAATTTGAGAGCACTGGCGCGGAACAGGCGGCGGAGGCAGCGCAAACGGAGCAGCTACCCACAGATATGCTTTGGCAAAACGAATCGCGAATGATGCGCTCCAGCACCAGTCCGGCACTGAGCGCTGCCCAACTGGACCAGAAGCAGCTGCACCGCTCGCGCTCCTTCACGCTCGAGCAGCCATCGCAGGCGCTTGTCGAGCATATGGAGCGCGAAGGCCAGCGACAATCCCAGTCACCGCCACCAGTGCCACCATTGCCAGCTGAATTATCGCCACGCTGCCATCTTGAATTGAGTGCATCATCGCCAGCTGTGGGCTTGGCGCTTTTGCGTCGCGACACCATCGAATCGCGGGCCAAGCAAGTGCAGCGCATCATCAACAAATCGCCATCCTTGACGCCATCATCGTCATCTGCCGGAGCAGACGCAATCGCCAGACGACGTGGTGGAAGCAGCAGCACCACTGCCAGATTGCAGCATCAGCAGAAGCAGCTGGAGGAACTGTTGGCGCGGGCGCTGCACGAGACAAACGATATGCTGACGGACAAGGAGCAGATGGATCACAACAAGCTATCGCTGGCCAAGCGTCAAATGTTCAGCGATATTAAGATTGCGCATCGGGATCGCTTCCAGCAGTTGGTGGAGTATCAGCGCGAGGAGCAGCGTCGCATGCAACAGGAGTTCGAACGCCAGCAAAAGTTTCTTATCGACCAAATCTGCACGGAAATCAATGTTTCCACCTATGCCCACGAGCCAATGCCCAGCAGCCCCAGCTGCATCTCCGCGTACACAAGCACCAGTGATCTGAAAACAACGTCGCCCAGCAATACATGTACGCTCGATTCGCTGGTTATGACGCCGCGCAGCTCGGGGTATCCGAGCCAGGAGAGCTCGTTGCAAACGGCACGCAAGCGGCTCTTTGACACGGACAACGATTCCGAGGGTCAGCTGATGAACACGTCCCCAACACCCCAGAAGCAGCAGCAAAACGCTTCTAGCTCAGCCCGATCCAGTCCGCCAATGCGCAATCAAATTAGGAAACCTGTGCAGCAGCGCAACCAAACAAAGACGCCTCCAACGAACAGGAAGGTCATCAATCCAGTTCAGTCGATCTCGGCCAAGTCGCCGACGCCAGCACGACGAGTCATTAAAAACAACAACAACAACAGGACGACAATAACCAAAAACACATCTTCGCCACAGCAGCAAACGTTGCGACGCAGTGCATCACCAAGCCGCCAAACTGTAAGTAGTGCCAACAAGTGGTGTGCCTCCTCCTCCCATCTTAATCGAATTTCTTCCTTCTCTTCTTAATCTATCTATCTCGCTCTCTGTCTCTGTCTCTCTCTGTCTGTGCACTGTTTTGGGGATTTTTAGCAGCGTTTTGTGGCGAAGAAGTGATTCGTGATACTATAAAGAATAATTCCGAAGTGCCTTATATAACTGGGAATCAATAGCACCAACAATAAATAATTGAACGAATAAAAATTTTGAATTTGAGAGAGAACTTTAACCGAACTAACTTTTATTTACTATATTTTATTGTATTTCAATTATTCTTGATTTAATCTCTTATATATGATCTCAGTCCGAGTTGCAGCGACGCTGTGAGGCTGCCACTTTGCTTACTGCGGCGACACGCGGCTTTCTGGTGCGTCGTCTCTTTCGTACGGAGCAAGTGCAGCGGATTGTACAAACGATACGCGACACGCTTATCTTTGTGCTCAATTTGCATATGGAGACATATGGCAGCAGTCTCGAGCAGGAGGAGCCTGCCAATATTCGACTCAAGGCACGTTTGCTGCAGCAGGTGGGTGATAATTATATCAAAATAAAACATTATTTAACGATTTTGAATTTTTTAGTTGTGCTCCGCGAGCCGCACTCTGCATCTGATCTTCTTTCAAACGAGCATTAAGGAGCGCATGGAGATAATTGCGCGGGATCGCAAACGTATCAAAACAAAACTAATGGCAATGCACGTGAAGCAACGTCAATAAATAATGGCTCGATCAAAGATCGTTTCATAATTTCGCACTCCATTTCGTTTTGCATCCGTGCATCCTATATATCCCAATGATATCGTTAAAACCTTGTTTGACTACAAATAAAATTGTTTGTAAACGAAAAAAAAAGAACAGAAAAAAGTTATTTGGAATTTTTAATTAATTTATTTAATTGTCTTTTTTTGGCTGTAGTTGGTTTTATAGGTATAATAACTAAATAATATCAAGAAATCAAATCAACAATTGAGAACAAATCAAGTTCACATTTAGAGCATAATACTTCTTTATTTGTAGTCCACAGAAATCGGTTGTTGAGTATTCGTACATCTAATTGCGATCCTAAGATAGTGTAATAAAAACAAAATCGACATCTGATATAAAGCGGAAGATCGACAAAATAGACACAAACAAAAACACATAGTTTAAATTTTGAAACTTATTATCATAATTGTGTGTGTGTATATATATATATATATATTGGTATAATTGCATTGGTATAACATTAGCCTAGAGACATTTGCGAAACAACAAGAATAAGAACAAGAACACACACAAAATTCTCCCACACATAAGTAGCTGCACATTCGAACATTAAATTATACATATATGGATGTATACATAAGTATAATTATGTATGTATGGATGTAGAATATACCCAGCCGAAATTTCTAAACTAACAAGTGTTTCAAGAAAAATAAATATGAACAGTGTAGACAACATTCGATGTAAAATTCAATTAATCTGGCTAAAACTCTATCTTATCTGCAGGTTGGACAATAAGATCAATGCGTTCATTTCCTGATCCTTGTGTTGTTTTAGAGACTTTGCTTGATAGTTAGTTGACTCTTTCTAGCTGGGTATTTAGTATAGTTTTGTGTTATAGTATATTAAATACATATAAAATATAAAATTAACTAATTATTTATATAAAAAAAGCGTACAAATTCTAAGCCAGTGCCGCAAGTATCGAATCGCTCTTTGTTGTAGATTCGCTTCCTTGGTGATGTTGTTTTGTTAATCTTTTGTGGTGTTTTTTTGTATGTTCCGTTTTTTACGCTTTCCAGTTTCACTGTGCATAGCTGTCTTAGGCGAAGCTGCAACACGAATTGGTCTTTTTCGCTGTCTTATAGAATGCTTTGCTCTGCATGGATAGCTGCTCCGATTTGGTGACCATATCCTCCAGCTTCTCGCCACGTTCCAGCACCGATTCGATTGTGTTTTTTAATATGATTTTCGTTTCATCCAAATCGGTTTGCATCTTTGTCAGCGGATCGGCCTCTTTCGGATCCTGATATCGACCCAAAAATGCTGGCAACGAATCAAAGCTTATTGTTGCCTCCGTACCGTTGGGCCACTGATCAACGGACACCTTGGCCGTAAAGTCATCCAATATCTTTGTGATTAACGTGTGCGCCACACGATGTGGATACTCATGATCGGCGATAAGAACGCCAGCCAGATTATCGGCTCGCACATACACATGGCACATGTAGGCATCCTGTTTGACCGATTGCCGCAGCGCCGCCTGTGTCCGTTCCACAATTGTTTTCGATGCAAAACTGGTGGGTGGGAGAGGGGGGGGGGGGTAAGCAAACATATGTATCGATGAAAATGGGACAAGTTGTCAAAGGGGGGGTGGCGGGGGGTCAGTGCATACTCACGTCATGAACTCATTGACTGTGCCACGTTGAAAGAACGAGAAGGACTGCAAGTCGGATGCGGATTTCAATAGGCGTGCTTCGCTGGCGCCCTTGTAAAAGACACTCAGTGTGAATAGTCGTACCATATTTGATGATTTCTGTGTTGTTTTTGTTTGCCAGAGGTGGGTTCAAGTTGAGTCGCACACACTTGTTACTATTGGTATGTACACATATGTATCTATATTGATGAAAAATTTGATTTGTTGTATGCGCTTCTTGTTCGTTTTGTGTATGAGCCTTAGTTAGAGTTGAGCAATTTGGGTGAGTACCTGAGGGTATGTCACTATCAGTGGTTAATTTATCGTGTTGCGCTGTGACCGAATATTGAGAGTAACAGGTCATAGTCCGATAGTTAATTGACACGAGTGTATATCGATACTCAGCTACAACTGTTGTGCTATTATGGTGAGTTCACGGAGGGGATAAGTATTTAAATTAAAGAAATTCTGTGTAATTTAAATTAAATGTTTCTTGTTATTAATTATAAAATATATTTTACACAGCGTCAGGTCGTTATGTTGCTAAATGCTTAATCTTCTGTAGCAAATTGCTACTAGCAATCACGCGCCAACCGGTAGATGGCGTTCATAAATCCAACATTTATCGAACCTGCGACGCTAAAACACACAAAAAACTTCAATTCGATAACAAAAAGTGCAATGCTTGTCGAATACATAATTAAAATGTATACCGGCTGTCGCGGCCGCCGCTTCAGCACATTTTTATTGAATCATGCAGTAAGTAGAACAATCTTTAAACCACGCGTGAAATAATGTTGCTTAACAATTTAACAATGGACACAGGCGATCGCGGGCGAGCAGCACCAGCAGCGGTCGGGCGCCGCTTACAGCGCATCCGCCCAGCCAACCGTTGGATGTGCCCAAGATTATCATAATACATCCGGGATCGCAGAATTTGCGCATTGGCCGCGCCGCCGACCTCAATCCGTTGACCATTTTGCATGCAGTCGCCTACAGGCGCTATAAGCTCAGTCCGCATCATCATCAAATGGAAGACAGACCACATCACGATCCTCTGCTGCCGCCGCTGGACACCCTCAATTCTGCACGGCTGCAGGTCGAGTTTGAGGAACAGCGTTTAGCCGTCTCGCGCATCCTCCAGCACTGCATTGTCGACGAGCAGAATCGCCTGCGCGTCGCAACGCCGCCACAACAGCTGGCACATTTCAATCGCAGCAGCGCTGCCGAACCGATTTCCCCGCCCGTGTCCGCCGAGGTGCAAGACAACTGGAGTGACGGCGCCGCTGCCGCCATGCTGTATGACGAGCAAATCCTGCGTCTTAGTGCCACCGATGCGCTCAACTATGACATCCACTTTCCCATTCAGCGGGGCGAGCTAAATGTGCATGGCGAAAAGGGTGGATCGCTGCAGGCGACGCTATCGCATCTGGAGCGCATATGGTGCTATGCACTGGAACAGCGTCTGGGCATACCGCTGCGTGAACTGAGCACCCATAGTGCCGTCCTGGTCGTCAATGATGTCTATGTGCGGCGGCATCTGCGCGAGGCAATGACCCTGCTGCTGCAGCGCATGGGATTCCAACGCTGCTTTCTCGTCCAGGACAGCGTGGCGGCCACTTATGGTGCCGGCATTGGCTACGCCTGCGTTGTGGACATTGGTGCCCAGAAGACATCAATTGCCTGCATTGAGGATGGCATCTCACAGTTGGACGCTCGTGTGCGGCTCGATTATGGCGGCGGCGACATTGATCAGGTGTTGCTCATGCTGCTGAAGAAGTGCTGCTTTCCCTATCGGGAGTGCAGCGTGCAAACAAGCTACGTCGATGCCCAGCTGCTGGACGAGCTAAAGGAACGATTTTGCCATCTCAATGCAAATGTGTGCGGCGCCCAGGAGAAGCACTTTACGCTGCGCCAGCAGAGCGGCCAATGGGTACGCTATACCCTGCAGGTGGGCGATGAGGTCATCATGGCGCCGCTGTCCCTCTTTCACACGGAGCTGCTCAACATTATTGGGAAATCGCGTGCGGGTGCGGCGGTACACACGCAGCAATCGGTGCAGGAGCAATATGACTGCGAGGATTGCTTCGATGCGGAATACTTACGCGAGACGGGACGACGCAATGGCGGGCGTGCTGGTGATCTCAGCATGCTGTCCGGCGCGACGATAATGAAGCAGGCACAGCTGCCCATTACAGCCGACGATGATGAACTGCTGATTGTGGTCGACCAGGACGAGACCACAGTCAGCAGCAATAGCAACTCACACCAACATCCACAGCTGCCACAGCAGCAGCCGCCGACGGCGCCGGCTATAGATAACAGTTCGTGGTATTACAATGCCAAGGGGCAGGTGGTGGCACTGGATCAGGCAATCATTAGTGCAATTGGTCGAAATGGCAGCTACGAGACGCGCCGCAAAATGTTTGGCGCCATCCTTTTGGTCGGCAGCAGCGCCAAGATGCGTGGCCTCGCCGCCTGGCTGGAGCATCGCATTAGCCAACAGGTGCCGCCGGGCATCGAGGTGAACGTCTTCAGCAAGGGGATGGATGTGGGCATGGTTGCGTGGAAAGGTGCCGCCATCATGTCCGTGTTGGAGAGCGCCCGCGAACTCTGGATATCGCAGCGTGAATGGCAGCGCTACGGCCTCCGAATCTTACGAGAACGCTCCCCATTTCTTTGGTAGCATCTATGTACTCAGGCTTTTACCAATTTTATATTTTTTAAAGTTCAAAATCATAAATATATTTATATTTATCGAATATTAATAGTTCAAACAATATTAAATTCAGTGCTTTTTGGCAAATGTAGTACCAATATTTTGTATCAAATCATGTTCGATATTAATTGAAATTTGAAAACTCGTATTTTTTGCCCAAAGTGTTAACGAACTGAATTAATTACAGCTCTCCCCCGATAAACCGCTCTTTAAAAGAAATCTGTTTGAGTTCTCCGCGATAATTCGACTTTAGCGAGAGAGACCTGTACTTGTTTACTTGTGTTGCAACTGTTATCAAAGGGCAATGAACTCCGTTCATTTGGCAAGTCACAGATATTGATTTCATATAAACATGCCTATTTTCAAAGCATTTCTTAGCAAAGTATATATAACAACATAAAGCGTTAAGTAAAATATATAATAATATTTATGTACTGCATAAAAGACAGGATTCAACAAACAACAAGTAATAACATATAATAACTATGCCAAATACTTTGGCGCACTGGAGCCCATATAGTGGTAAAGATCACCCAATGTGGAACGGACTAGTTTCGCTTTTATGGTTTCCCGATTAAGTCGCTTATATGCCTCGAAACGGTGACAGCCGCCAAAGCTGAAGTAATAATCCCCGCCTTCGCTGCCCGTTATCCACAAAATATCAACTGGTGGCACATCATCCTCGCTACATTTGGACTGCAACAAAGAAACGAAACAGAAAAGAGAGAGTACAGAAAGTGAAAATACTTTGATAATAGTAATCTTAAGTGTAAACAAATACGAACATCGATCGTTGCCATAAGTGACTGAACTTTGAGTTCATCCAAGACCGAAGGTATTGGTCGCTTAATAACGCTCATTGGCACATTATGTATATCGGCAATGCCTGCTGAATGTATTGTACGATCCATTTCTTGGTGAATTGCGCTCGTTTTCCCTGCCATGAATATTATTAGTAAACAAACTGTAACTGTATTCCAATGTTCGTCAACGTTGTGAAATTGTGTTGACAGCGCTTTACATTACTAGCGTTGGGCGTTGCCACCCCTTCCGAACGCTTACCGTTCTGTGTTGATCGCAATCTCTCTGTGCTGCGACTGTTTGCCTGCAATATGAGACGCCTAATGAAGCTCATGACGCGCCAACAGCCAACAATTGGAAGAGTTTCGTAGCTGGAGCGTTCAAACTTGTTTTCTTAGGTGTACTTATTTACAGCGGTATATATGTATGTGAGCATGCCTTGTTGCACTCTGGCGTATGATTTTTTGCCGATTTTACTTTGCTTTTGTTTTGTTTTACTTGATTTTAAATAATCACTAATCATGATGGCCCACTGCCACCAGTGCAAGCCTCGATAAACAAAACGCAAATAAGCACCAAAGCGATATGATAAAGGTAAATGAAAACGAAATTCTAATTCTCAAGACCTCATACATATACAAAGTACATATGTATGTATGTATGTGTACATATGAACATACATACATACATAGTACATATGTGAGCGCCTCTAGCATTTTGATTAGCGCTTGTACGATATGGTTCATATGCAATCTCTCACATATGTTTTAATTTCCAAGCGGTTGCCTATCAGCAGATAAAAAAAGCTATAAACAATTTCCAATTGTTTGGTATCAAAAGGTGCAGTATCAGCTTTACTTGCGCTTTGATTACCATTTTTTGTTATTATTATTTTTTATAAACAAATGTTTACAGCACTGTATTTTTGTCGTTGAGCAACACTGCTTTAAAATTTAAAAATTCAAATTTAAATGCGCGATAGTAAAAGATCAACATCGGTTATAAGAATAATCTGCATGAGGTTTCCCCATTTGTCACTTTAAATGGGCCAAGGAGTGGAAAAAGACACTTTTTAATGGTTGTTTCCATGACATTGAATCAGCAGTTAGCGTCTGTTTTAGTCATGCCCATAAATTAGAATTCTGTTTAGTGTATCTGTTCGTATCTTTGATGCGCAAACAATCTTCAATTAACCATTACAACTTGTTCGTCAAAGTCGACAAGCGAATTCTAAGCAATTTCCCACAATATTGAATTTTGCTATTGCTTTACAAAAGGTAACTGACAGCGAAAATCGATCTACAGTTATATTTTAGCATTCATCGCCAACATTCCATTCTTTTACTAAACGAATCATATTGCAATTTCCTCTTTTTTATTGTTTTGTTTGACAATGCAAATTAGTTTAGTTAAAACAATTGTTTTGATTAGCAGTCTGATTATTGTCCAAATCGATGGCATACAAGGTGATTAAGGATATACTTTCAATAAAATGTTATCGATAACTTTCGATCTCTTCGATCATCTTACCCAGCAGATGCCGATGGCAAACGAATTGTGAGCAAATACGAGAGCATAAAACAGCTATATCCACAGCTTGCCACAAGCGAATCCTCGCAATGGCGTCACGCCGACAAGGACCTGCAGCATCCATGCAAACGCGAATGCGTCGAACAACAACCGATGACCTGCTACTACTACATGGTGGTTCACTACGATGACACCATGTCGGATACGTGCAAGCGCTACCTTCAAACGAAATATCGCTTCAAGCTGAACGGCAAGGAGTACATTGATGGCATTAAGCTGGCCGAACTGGAGCCCCGCAACGATGACTGCAAATATGCCGATGGCTTGGAATCGCAGGTAATGGTGGTCAACGGTAAGCTGCCGGGTCAGTCCATTGATGTGTGCTTTGGGGACACCATCGTGGCCGATGTCATCAACAGCATGCATGAGACGACAACAATTCATTGGCATGGCATCCATCAACGTTTGACGCCACACATGGACGGCGTGCCGCATGTCACCCAGTATCCCATTGAGGCCGGCCAAGCGTTCCGCTATCGTTTCGAGGTGGATCATGTGGGCACCAATTGGTGGCACAGCCACACCGAACATCAGCGTGCCTTTGGCCTGGCCGGGTCTTTGATTGTGCGCCAGCCAAGCCAATTGAATCCCCATGCGCAGCTCTATGATTTTGATCAGACGGAGCATGTGATCGTGATTCAGGACTGGGTGCACAATTTCGACGAGAGCGTTGCTGAAAATATTCTCATTAATGGCCGTGGTCGCAACATGAAGAAGGATAGCAAAGTCAAACCCACACTCTATTCCACATTCGGCGTCATTCGTGGCGGTCGCTATCGTTTTCGTGTCATCTTTAATGGTGAGTTGAGAGTAGAATTAACACTTAACCACATTAACAATACATTGCAATTTTACCACCTAGTGGTGAATTTTTTTTACATACAATTGGATGTGTAGCTTAATCACCTACATTCCCGACTTGCTGTTAGCATTTTGCGTTACAACAAACACATAGTATCGACTATGTTAAAGTTCTGTTCTGTGTAATGTTGACTTCTAGCATTCCCAGTTGGTTGGAAACTGACCAACTGGGAATGTAACCAACCAACGGTAACAAACACACATACAAACATACATATTTCTACTACTATTTGCAGGCGTTTCGAATTGTCCAATTAGGCTGAGCATTGACGATCACAACCTGGTGGTGATATCAAGCGATGGCAATGACATTGAGCCCGTGGAGGTGCAAAAGATAATGTTCCATGCGGGTGAACGTTTCGATTTTGTGCTGCACGCAAATCAGGAGGTGGCCAACTACTGGATACGCATCAAGGGCTACAGTTTCTGTGCCAAGAATCAGCTTCATCAGGAGGCCGTGCTGCATTATCAAAACGCCGATCCGCGCGATTTGGACACAAGCAGTTTGAGCTATGCCTTCGATGCGCCGGGCGTTGTGCTTAACGAGCTGGGCGACGATGCAGGTGGTCACGGGAGTGTCGACAGTATTTCGCTTGTCTCGCTAAATGCACAGCATGTGCAGCCGGCGCTGAATCCTTCGATCAGCTATTATACTAGCATGAATGCGTTTGAGCTGCCAGATGAGGGTTTCCGCTTTCAAATGGATGACATTTCGTTCAGCATGCCAAAGATGTCTTTGCTACAGACACGTAATCTGGGCATCGGGCAGTTCTTTTGCAATAGCTCGCAGCAGGCGGCACTTGGCTTCAATTGCAAAAGTCGTCACTGCAAGTGCTCGAATGTTATCCATGTGCCGGCAAAAAAGAATGTTGAATTCGTTATTTCCAGCAAATCAAGTACGGCGCATCCTATCCATCTGCATGGCTATACGTTTCGCGTGATTGGCATGGGTGTGCTTGGCGAGAAACGCATTGGTCAAATCGAGGAGATCGACCGGCAGACGCCGTTGCCGCGTCGTGGACGTGGTGCTCCGCTAAAGGATTCTGTGCAGGTGCCTGCCTTCGGCTATACCATCATACATTTCAACTCGGACAATCCCGGCTATTGGATGTTCCACTGTCACATATCGACGCACTCGGAAAATGGAATGGCTGCCGTTGTGCGCGTCGGCGAGGATGTCGAAATGAAAATGTGCCCCGTTAGCAATTGTGGTCTGTGTAGCTCGGTGGCGTAATATATATCTAAAATCAAAATACATAATTAAAATACTATGATTTACCACAAGCAAACACCTGCAATTATCAATTATATATGTAAACAGAATATACCGTTAGAGAAAATAACTGTAATCAGTGTTGAGAAGCTGCCTTTTCTATTGTTATCGTTATCGTAGCGCACATGCTCTTATTTATCGATTCGATATACACAACACTCAAATGTAAACCAAACTTCCTTAAAATTAATCACAAAATGTCAAAGGCTGTCAACAAAGGGAAATTGAAAAAATATGACACTGATTCTGACAATGACGAGGATGACGAGCAGATTTGGAAGTTTTTAGAAGCTGCCGACTCCAGTCTGCTCAACAATCGCATGTATAAAGTAAACTCAGAATCAACGAAAAAAAGTGAATTAACTTCAACTAAAATGGAAAAAGCAGATGAGACGCCGAAGACACAACGTTACCTATTAGATGCGGAATTGGACACAGATGCCAGCTACTTGCAAGTCAGCAAGGAAATGAAGAACCACATATGGGGCAAGATAAGCTCCCTCATTAATCAGAAACACAAATTTCGTGATCCAAAGCCAAAGCAGACTTCTTCTGGATCACAAAAAGAGGAATTGCCGTGGCCCAACAAATTGAAACTCGTTTCCGGAGCCAATTGCTACGTTGTGGATGACATGGAAGAAAAAGTCGTAAAGCGCAAGAAGCCGGAAATTAAGAAACGTAGACTGAACGAAGAGAATGAATTGTCAGGAGATGCAGCTCTGGCAGCAGTTGCCGTTACCAGCGATTGGGTAATGAACAAAGAACATACGAAATTTTTTGCCGAGAATTCACGCGCAGATAAACTCTTCAAATACACATCCATAAGTGAGGAGGGTAACAAGCTTGTTCTCCGTGAGGACACTAAAAAGCCACAAAACTAATGGACCGATCCAAAGTTTCCCCACAAAATATAGAAAACAAATACAATAAAATAAAAACATAGTCCAATAATGTTTGTATAAAACAGTAAATTTGTATTTTATTCTGGTTAAAAGTCTAAGTTTAAGTTTTCCTCATCTAGCATTTATCACTTTTGCCCCATTAACCTCATAAAGCAGATTTGTTAATTGAACTGAGGAGAAACATTCCTGAGATAATGTGTGTTTATTGTAGAAAATACTAATAATTCCTATGTATCGAAATTATTTTGGTAGCTGCTGGTCGAACTAACCAAATTCGAGCTGGCATTGCTCATTTGGCCTTCGAGCAGACCGTACAAGGCGTTCGTGCCGAGCATTTGCTGCTGGCCATTGCTCACGTTGCTGAGTGAGATGCTGGAGTTTGTGCTGCCGCCCAACTCTTGCAGCATGTCGCCAACAATGTTATTCATGCTGTTGCTGCCGGTGGCGTTGCTATTGTTGTCGTCGCCCGACTGCATGTCAACAATGTTAAGGAAATCGTGTCCATTGAAATCGTGGTGATGCTGGTTTTGTTCCTGTTCCTCCAGTTGTTGCTTCTGCATGCTGCTCTGGCTTTCTTTCATTAGTTGATCGTAATCCTGCAGCACGCTGTCAAACTCAGCTATCTCGGCGCGATTGCGCGATATCACATTGTGCTTATAGTAGTTGTGCACCTGGGTCAGCGATATGCCCGTGCAGCTAACGTACGCCCGCTCAAGTGGCACTAGCTGCATTGTCGACTTCTTTCTCAGGCTATCATCGATGTCATAGTAGCTGCGATACTTTGAAATAAGGCTACGCAGAAATTCCTCAGCCGCATCGGTCAGCAGGACAATAGCGGTCTCGGAGCAGTCGGTGAAGCCGGCCAGTCGCAGAAGGCCACACATGCCCTTGCGCAGCGCATGACGGCACACGTTGCTGGATATCGCCGGGTAGACCTGGGCATCTCCGCGGGAATACGCCGTATCTGCGGGCGGTATGAACCAAATTGGCTTTTGAAACTTATGCTCGGAGACCAAATCGGCGGCGTTCTCCGGCGGAAAGTCCACCTCAGGTATCATTTGGCACGGATTTAAAAGGTAGTTCGAGGAGCCCTTCAAAATGAAAATACAACAAATAATAATAATGATTGTCCAAATTGTTCAAGGCGAATTGTACGAGGCTTACGTTTTTGTTTGAGTAGGTGTCAATAAGGGATTGCAGCACTTCGGTTTGTTTCATCACTTCAATACTCTGCGTGACCAACGAGCTCTTCAGTTCCAGTCTGTCGCTATTTTGAATAATGGACAATATACAAAATTTAAATCGCATCGCCAAAAGCAAGTTTCTACCTACTGTTTATCCTCTGGAATCGGATCACCACGCTGCCGTATGTCATCGAACTTTGGCTTTTTTGCAAGGGTAGACACATATTTGTCGGACGTAAACGTAATGCTTTCCTCCTCTATTTCGCCCCAATGTTCTTTTTGCATTATTTGTGCTTTATTTACAGTCCTTTTAGTTTACAATTAATTGTAGTTAGTAGTGCTGTCAAGCGTCTAAAATATATTTACACCGGCTATCGAACAGCTGTCGGCAGTGCGCGTACGTGGCAACGCCTAATGCACGAGTTACAAATATTTTAATTGTTTACAAGTAAACTTAGTATTTATTGTTATTTTTATTGTTTAAATGAGCAGTTGGCATTAAAATTAAAGAGCCCGTGTGCAAGTGTAAGTTCCATTATAAATTTTTTCATTTGATTGCTGGCACCAAAGGTGAAATGGCAACGCTGTTAAGCGGTTAGTAGCAAGTGGCAATACCACTGATAGGCAAACAGTGACAACATGTAATATTGCATTATTATTAATTTTGTTTTTAGGTATAAATTACTTAGATAATTTGTGTTGAAAGAAACAACAAATTGTGGACAAAATTCAGCAAAGACGCAGGCGACGCTCTGGTTTGTACGCGCCAGCACACAGCGACAACATGCATCAACAACACATGGACCTGCATGCCCCGGTGGACTTGAACAAGGTAAGAAGGGTGCACAAGGGCTGATTATTCGACTAACTCAACTAATCGTTTGTTTGTTTTTAGTCGCTGGACGAGATGTCCCCGGAGGAGCGCATGCGGTAAGCAATGCTAAAACGGGCTTCAATCTGAAAGCTCAAAAGTATGAAAATTCCATTTTCTCTCATATTTAATTTGTATCGTTTTCTGTCTTTCACAGCGCCGAGCATCAGCTTATGGTTGAAAAGCACAAGGGCCACGATGCCATGCACTCGGAAATGGTTATTATATTGTTTATGACGCTGGTTATTGCCCAGATCATACTCGTCGAATGGAAGAAACGGCACTACAGATCCTACGCATTTGTCACGCTCCTGGCCATGTGGCTGATACCGCTAATCATCTCGTGCTCCTTCCTCTGGATACGTTTTATCATCATTTGGCTTATATTTACTACCTTAACAGCCCTTGTCATGCGACGTGCCACAACTAAACCCATACAGGGAACAACACCCAGGTAAGAGTTACAAATCAAATAAGTCTTTTTGCTTAATTTTTGAGCTTTCAATTGGATAGGCTCGTTTATAAATGGTTCTACTTCATCTACAAACTGAGCTACGGCCTGGGCATTGTTGGTTATTTGGTCTGCATGGCCGCCTTTCTGGGCATGAACTATATATTCTCACAGCCGCCCAATACCTGGATGGATGTCGGCCTTATGTTCTGTTTCTATGGCCTATATATTGGTGTACTGGGCCGCGACATATCCGAGATTTGTTCCGATAAAATGGCCGCTGCCATTGGTGTAAGTATTTTTGGTTAAAATATTATAGTCAGGAGCCATAATTACCATTCATTCATCTACAATTTGCCTGCAGTATTACACGCCACAAGGCATTCCGACGCGCCATTTGGATCAGAATGTGTGTGCCGTGTGTGGCAACCAACTGTTGGTTTCCGAAAAGGAGGAGGGCGTCATCGAGAATACCTACAAACTGTCATGCAATCATGTATTCCACGAGTTCTGCATACGAGGCTGGTGCATCATTGGCAAAAAGCAGACGTGTCCCTACTGCAAAGAGAAGGTCGATCTGCAAAAAATGTTTCGCAATCCGTATGTAGCTTAAGTCTCTCTGCAATTATTTGCTGTACTTATTTATCTGTTTGTAGTTGGGAAAAGCCGCATATGCTGTATGGTCGACTACTGGACTGGATTCGTTGGCTGGTCGCTTGGCAGCCGCTTATATTTTTCATAGTGCAAGGCATCAACTGGATGCTTGGCCTGGAATAAGCTCGCACGCACCACTCGCTCGCAAATTGCGTCTAGTCAAGCATATTTCATGCCTAACACTGTGTGCTTTACACTAACTAACCAACCAACCATCCACTTCGGAGACCAACCACACAACAAAAATAAAACCAAAACCAAATCATATAGGATTTGAAACAAAAGACAGCAGCATTCCCAGAAGACAAAGCGCGCGTCATCATAATTCACTTCGCTTGATCCTGTAGCAAAAACAAAAAAGGAGCGCAACTCATGGGAGCATTTCTTTAGGGAACAGGAAGTAGCTATGACGGAACGGATCGATCGATTTTTCGAACAAATTTAATAACCGGTTGGAAATTTTGTAATATGGAGAACAATTTGTAAAATTAATCGGTTCAACGCGACAAAAACCATTTTAAGATTCCATAAATTATTTTAAAAACTTGTAAACAGGTATTTTGGATTTATGTATACGTATGTCGATATCTACCATATGTATGTATATATATATTTGTACATCATGTATCCTTTGTACATATATGTAGTGTAGTATGTTGTGTGTATGTCAACGTATTATGCGTTTCTTGCACTGGATATTGAAGTCAAATGAATCTACCGAAACCTTTAAATCATTAAAAGAATTCTAAAACAAAACTATTTTGCGCTTTGTTATTGCAATTGGTAATTGTGTAGCGAAGCATTTGGGAAAGGTCAATGTACCCGATATATCCAAACCAACCCAACAAAAAAGTCGGACTATTATTGATTTTCTCTACTTAATTAATATTTGAAATAGAAAGTAATAATAATTCTGTTGCAATCATTTAATCTTTTCTAAATGCAATATTATCTCGCGCAACCCAGAACCGGTTTGTAGCCGCCGGTAAAGTACTTTTATGTTTGGTTGAACGTTTGTTGTTGTTATTACGCGTTATCGTGACAACACCGGCAAAACAAAACCGGCATGCAATGGCCAAAGTTTAATCAATAATCTATGCGCTGGATATGCATGCAAGACCAAGACGAATGTGCCAAAAATGCAAACCGCAAAAATAATGCGAGTCATTTTGCAAGAAATGGCAAAGAAGGGCGGAGTACAACAATTGCAAGCGGATCTGAGCAGCGATGAGGAATTCGAAAAGTTTTTGCAGCGGCCCGGTCTGCTGGGTAAGTTGAAGAAGTTGACAAAAATTGAATAAACTCATTAAACTAAGTATATAGTGCTGGATATATATTCGGAATGGTGTGGGCCATGTCTGGGCATGGTTGGCAGCTTGCGAAAAATCAAGCTGGAGCTCGGAGGCGACAACTTGCAGCTGGCAATCGTAAGTTTACTTAGGTTAACTGAAAAATAAAATGCGTTTAATGTATTTTCTTTCAAGTGCAAAGCTGGATCGATATCATATCTGGAAAGGTTCAACAAGAAAAGTGAGCCAACATGGATGTTTGTCACAGTAAGTACTTATAGTAACCCCAGGATTGTGAAGCATTTATTCTTGTGTACACTTTGTAGAATGGCAAGGCCATAAATATAATGTTTGGAACAGATGTACCCAAATTGGTGTCGATGATCACGCGGGAGCTAGAGTCAACTATTGCCAAGGAAACACACAAAACAACCTTCGAGATAACCGAGTTGCAGCCCATTGAACTGGCCCAATTGCGTATTAAGAACGAGGCACTCGAGTTGGCCGCAAAGATTGAGCTGGAGGAAAGTAAAAGGAAGCGTATCGAATATTTGAGATATGTGACGGATACGATTATGGAGAATTTGCCGGATATTGGGATAACGGTGTTTGGGCCACATATCAATCGGGATATGTTCAAGAAGCTCTCGGAACCAGCCGATCCGCTCAAGATTCAATGCAAAGATCGCAAAGTCTTTGCAATAACCAGAGAAGATTTCAATACCGTGAATTTTGCTGCCGAGAATCCATTGCCCAGCGACGTTATCCAGCACCTGTACGACAAGGAACTGTTGATGTGCTTCTGGAAGGTCGATGAAACTGTGGGAGCCCCAACAAATATACTGCAGCAGTACGCCTTTGAGCTGACCAAAGAGATCGTTAAGCCGCCCGATGAGTTCAACGAGGAGGAAACTATTTTGCCCCCAATAATAGTGCCCCTAGAAATAACAATTCAAACGAAAAATGAAGAGAAAGTCAAGCCTGAGCAATCGGGGGAAACAGGCGCTGAACCAGATCCCAATGATGACGATGTTGACGGTGAAGAGGACACTATGGAATTCAAGGTTATAAAAATCCCAGCCATTTGGGTGGCCAGCGATCACAGGACGCATGCTGCACTCATCTATACCTATTTTCGGGCACAAACAACAACATTTCTGCCAGCCGATCCTGTGCCGGAACCACCCCATATTATCATGACATTCGAT
Source organism: Scaptomyza graminum (assembly GCA_018901835.1). Lineage (NCBI taxonomy): Eukaryota > Metazoa > Arthropoda > Insecta > Diptera > Drosophilidae > Scaptomyza > Scaptomyza graminum. The sequence continues at coordinate 11,029,414 of JAEIFL010000001.1, read as the reverse complement.
GCATATAAGAAGAAGGATCTAATGAATCTTGTGGATGCCTGCAAGGATGATGTGCCGCTCTATGGTTTCTTTTCCAGCGATAATCCCCAGACGGCAGTTTTTATTGCCAATTCCGTGGACAAATATAATGCAAAGCCATATGTACCGTAAGTTCACCTCGAATAATAATTCGTTAATATGTAAGTTTTGTTTTGTTTGTGTTTTTATGCAAATTCAAGCACCGATAAAATTGTGCTCAAAGTTAACAAAGTGCCGACAGCAACTATACCGCTGCTCATGGAATATGGGCCAAGCTATGTTAGTCCAAACTCTGTGGTTGGCCACAAGGAAGCAGCCAAGTTTTTCCCTTCTAGCTACAAATCAGCTTTGCAGGAAGAGGCCGAATTGCATGCTGTTAAAGCGGAAAAGCCGAAAAAACGAAAAAAGGTTTCGCTAATTTTATTCTTTGATTTATTTATCATTATTTTAATGCTCATTTTCATACAGAATAAGAAAGGAGCGAATGCCGAAGAGAGCGAACAGCCAGCGGCTAGTGCCCAGGAGAACTTGCAGGAGGCCGATGAGGCAGCCAAAACATCGCCAGAGGAGGGGGCATCGACAACCAGCAGCGGCGAGGAAAGTTGCGAAAGTCGGCCAGCAACTGCCGATGGCAATAATCAATCCGGCGATGGGGCCCAATCGTAATATATTTTTGTACTTATACATAACCTTACCAAAACAAGTATTTATAGAATGCAGAACATACTTTCTAGCTTTAGTATCTATAACAAACTGCAGCATATTCGCATTAACAAACTATGCTGTACTCAAACTTAAACGCATTTATTATCTATCCATTTGCATATATATCCATATTTCATAATGTATAGTAAGCATGGCATTCGGCGAAGCATGTTTCTGTAATCAAACAATAATAGCCAGTTAGCTGTACAAGGACACACAAATCTAATTACAAATAAACAAACTCTTCTCTAGAAGCTCTTGATAGCAATTTAAATGATATATTTTGAATAACGACACAAATTTGTTTGGCGGCAAACAAAGTAAGCTTCTTCTTGTTACTCATGACGCATGCGCAGAACGCAAAATATTATCGAGCTATCGTAACGTAATCTTGATATTTTCGATTATTCCAGGGCATCATTAGCAAGTCGCGAGTCGCAACACTATTTATCTACACAATTATACACATGACAAAAAACTAACAGCTAGATATGAATAGAAGTGCAAAATCACGGATATTGACAGCTACATTAAATGTAAGTAATCGAAAGCGAAATGCAAGGAGCAACCGATGACGTTTAGTATTGTTATTTAGCACTGGTCAAGAAGCTATGCAACAGAACAGACAAAAACAACACAGGCACAGGCACGGCCAAAAAAAAGTCCTGTGTATATTGGTCTTACACAACCACCTAATCCGCAATCGGTAAACACCGATTATATTGGGCCACCGGATCCCAAAGCCAATCTGCGGCCTTATATATGGCACTACGATGAAAACGAAACAGAAATGGCTAAGAAATTGCGACTGTTGCGCATTGAAGTTGAAAAATGGAATATGGATTTCTGGACAAAGCACAACAAACGTTTTTATGAGGTTTGTTACGATTTTGTAGATTTTGATTTCATTTGGGTATCATTTAACTCACGCCGCATCGCATTCTCAACACTTGTTGGGTCAGAGGTTGTATGTCTCTTTCCCGTTCTATGTCACGCACTCACTCACCCACTCTCTCTCACTCTCCCTCTCTCTCTACTGTCTTATTTTGTTCCATGTTTGAATGCATTCCATAAAACTGTTACAAGAAATCCGATGTTAATTATGCTCTATTTGCAGGAGAAAGATGATTTCGTACGTTTACACAAGTTAAGCGGAAACGATGAAATAAGCGCCGATCAAATGAGCGTTTTTTATAAATCATTTCTGGACAAAAATCGACGAATGCATATGATGTACAACATTTCGTGGTATTTGAAAAACTTCGATATGCTAACATTAGCATTTGCAGTCCAGGTGCAAAAACTATTAAGCCGAAAGAGAAAAAAGAAGACGTAGTACAATTAAAGCCGGGACGTTGTTAAAAATGAGAAACACAAATGTACATCAGATATTAACTATAAACAATATATATATATATATTCAATGACAATTCAGTGTACGTACATAATGTAAATTGTTGAAATTAAGTTAAATGGATTCACTACAAAAAGAAGTATGTATGTGTATTATAAATAAACGAAAAATCATGTGTATATATGGTTAAAGTGTTTACATTTACTTAAAAATTAGAGATACATTTCATTATTTGATTGTATGTATGTTTAAAAAAAAATATCAAAAAGAAATTAAGTCAAAATACATTCAGTTTTGATGTACATCGAATCAAATAAATTACTACACCACTTTGGAAGAGATTATTTTTCATATTTTCTTCCAATACAGTCTCGAGATGGATACAAAAAATAAAATAAAATAATAATATCCAAATATAAAGAACAAAGGCACATCCAGATCTGCGCTACCCTCTCTGCAGGGCATGCCCGCGGAGCGAGGCAACTCCTTGCCAGGTTTTTGGATAAAAAAATTTACATATTATATAGCATGTACATACGTAATACATACGCTGATTCATAAGATAAGTAACATAAAAAAACATGCTTAAAAGTTTTACCTAACGATAGTATTTTATGCGTGATGGTTTTCTTTATGTTTGTTTGTTTGTTTTGCTTTTCATTTTAGCATTTGTTTTAAATTTAACTATAAAACACGTTTGGCTTATGAGCAATAATAGGATACAAATTAGCTACAATATGCACATTTTGGTGCATTCTTACAAATTACAAGTTTTGTTTTGCTTTTTCCAATAGAATATATGTAAGTATATAAATAAATATACATAAGTAGACACGTATTTACATCATAAACGTATACACCTATTTATGTACTTTTAAAAATATAATAAATATATGTACATATATATAAGTATATATGTATATACTGCTTACAAAATATATATATATATATATATATATATATACCATTCTGTTAATGTGGTTTACAACGATAGAATAACAATAAGTATTCATTGATTAATTCTTGTTCACTGGGGGGAGGCGGCGACTCCGCGTGCACCTAAACTCTGTTGATATCGGGGGTCTAATTGGTTTTGGTTTGGGAGCTCGTGGTCGTGCTGGTACGAGTGCTGGTTCTAATGCGGGTGCTCGTGCTGTTGGCATAGCCGGATCCTAGTTCATCCATTTTCTACAGTTCGGCGCCCCACATGCGCAGGGAATCTTGTGGGCATCATCCTCAATATCGAATTTGTAGTCATACGAAAGCTATGCAAAAAATCAAACATTCAATACTCGACCAATGAATATGATAATGATATGATGATGACAATTACCTCTTCGCCGCGATAGATCTTGCGCTTGGCAAATATAATGATGCGAACGTCGCGATCAACCTCAACGATCTCAGTGACACAATTTGGATTGCAGGAGTGATTAATATAGCGGGCCAGACCGCCGCTTAATGTTGCATCAACAACGCGATCCTCATCCAGGCGGAACATATAAATACCACGATTCTAAACAAAGATAATTATTAGGTTATGCAATACGTATAAAGATTGTAATAATTACCTTTGATTCGTATTGCTTTTCACGTATCTCCGATACCTCCGTGCGTATTACTTCGCCAATATATTCAATTATCATCGTATGCTTCTCAATGTCGCGGGCCGCATACAAGCCCAAACCCTGAATTTTGGAGCTAATCGAAAGAGCGAAAAAAAAGGTATAAGTCATAATTGGTATAGTGTGGATTAGGGTTATAGGATATCGTACCGGGCCAAGTAGACATTATTGCGCCACTCCTGCTTCATCTTTTTGTACTGCGAACTCTTTGAGTGGACAAACTGTTTGCTATATGGACACGCAACTTCGCCGGCAATTGCCGCTGAATTGGCCATGCGTTGTGTTGTGCAACTGCCGGCGGTGCGTTGAGTGTGCGGCTTGCGCCACACAAGTAGCTGCCGTTGCTTGGGCTCGGTGCGTGCAGCACCCGATGGATTGATTGCCAGTGGGAATTCGAGCAACGGATTGCGTCCATATTTAAAACGATAGTCGGTGAGCGTCTCGATGCCCGGCAAACTTTCCAAAATGCGCACAATTGCCGGCTCCGTCAAGCCAAACAGATCCTCGCCACTAATGTGTTGCGGAAAGAGTTGCAGCCACTTGTGCAGCTTGCGCAGACGCTGTATGGGCTGTAGAATCTGTTGCCAAACGGCCGATGGTGTACTGTCCCGGTACTCGCGATCTGGCTCCTTATCATTGCCTTCGTGCACCTGAATGCGAAACTCTGGCCGGCAGCCAACCTCGGCAATGCTGCAAACATAACGACATCGACGATTTGGCCGCCGAGTGCACCAGTAATAGCGGCTCTATAGAATTTCAATATGTGATTTAAATGTGATTTTTATAAACTTTAGCGATATTGCTACTTACCACCTTGTAGCCAATGGGATAAATGTAATGGGGCGTGTGAAAGGCTTCCAATTGATGCGGCAGCAGTTGGCCGACATTGAGAAAGGTCATATTGCCGACGCGCAACAGATTGCTCAGCTCGGAATAATGCATTACGGTAGCCACCTGTCGATTCTCGTCCCGATCCACAAATACCCGACGATGCACCACAAACGAGTTGAGCTCATTATCTGCGGCAGCTGTTGAGCTACTCGACGCATGTGCGCCGCAATGCACCGATTTATTTTTGTAGAACACACAATCCTCCTTAATGGCGCACGGCAGATGATAGAGACTGTTGCAACGTGACTTAAAGCACTTGATGGTCGCGCCCAATTGATGGCAGGCAATGCACGCCTGATTCAAACCCGTCTGCAAAGCCGTTGGGAAGTTCATCAATGCGCCCGAAACCGTCTCGTAGACATCGTTTGACCATAAGGCACAGTTCAAATGAACCTGTTTTACAAGTTGTTGATAATTAAGCTATTGAATAATATAGATATAGATATAGCTTACCCATTTGTCCACATCGAAGTTCAAAAGGCGTGAGGGACCATCGGCTTGACCATCGCCGCGTTGATTGCAAAATACACACTGACGCGTATCCTCCATTGTTCCCAGTGCGTCTCTCTCCCATACCGTATTGTTATGTGATGTTGTTGCATCTGTTTCGGGCTTATGGATGCTACGATCTGTGCTCATTGCAAAGCATTCGGCGCTAAAACATTTGACGATGCACTTGCGTTTAACTAATTGAACGGTTGATGGTTGTGTCAAATCTTGTGTAGATTGCTGCTGTTGGTGCGGCTGTTGCTGCTGCTCCACCATATCAACATCTTCAGGCTCAACTTTATCAATGGGCATCATGGCCTGGCTTGCACTCGATGTCGATGTTGTGGCGGTCATCTCGCTGTCGATTGTCAGCGTTTCGTCATCAATTGGTTCATCCTTGCCGCGATATTTGTACTGGGTAAAGCAGCTGCGATTACAGAAATACACAAAGGGCGATGGCGGCGATTGGCGCGGCAAAAGCGCACGCAGACGGGCCAACAACGGTGATGATGCTGGCTGCTCTTCGGGCACATTTTGATGCGGTATACGCAGACCAAAGGCAGCAATGGCGCTGCCACAGCAACGGCACAATTTTCGCTGTCCAGTTAGGATCTTGCGCAAATTACCCTGACTAGTCACACTTGCAGCAGATCCACGTTCCTCACTCAGCTCTGACTCTGATTCAGTTTCCGCGTCGCCTGGCTGTTTGTTCGTCTTGTCTGCCGCCGCCGCCGCCGCCGCAGCTGCAGCTGGATTGTTTGCATCAATTAATTTGCAGGTTAAGGCGGGCGTCAAATGCAACAGATTTGCCAAATCTCGCAGCACGCCGGCAATATTATCGGTTGCCGATGGATGCAGTGAGAGTATCACATTTTGGTTCTTCTGCTGATAGTTGTTGTTATTGTTGTTGTTGGTGTTATTGCTAGTGCTGCTGCTTGTGGCTGCTGCTGTCGCTGAAGATGTTACTGTTGCCGTTGGAGCTGCTGCTGTTGTTGTTGTTGCTGTTGTTGTTTGACCCAAGTCTTGCAGTTGCGCCTTGCGCAACTCCTCGGCACAGCTGCGCATTAGCTGAGAGACGGGTGGCCGCATTGTGCTCGCATCCATGGCAAGTGCAATGGGTGACATGCGTCCCGGCGCACAGCGCTGATTGCTATTGGTATTGAGTAGCACCAGACCCGGATAACGGCTGTGACGCGACCAGGCAACGGCGCCGTCCAAGCGTTGCTGTTGCTGCTGCTGCTGATGATGTTGCTGTAGATGATGCAATTGTTCCACGAGCTCGGTGGTTTCCAGATTGCAATCGCGCACCGCGCTTATCAAGCGCATTAAACGCTCCTTTGGATTGCGTTGGATGTGCGATGAGAACTCCTGATCGTAAAAGTCATTCTGTATAGTTCCAATGCTGCTGCTGCTGCTGTTGGAGGCGTTATTGGTGCTTGTACTTGGTTCACCGCTGCCACCGAAGCGTTCGCTGTCATACAGCGATTTAATGCTGGGATGGCGCACATTGCCAAAGCGGCCAAGCAGCTGATCGCAGTCCATGTCACTGCCGCTACCATCTCCACTACCGTTATCGTCCAGCTGACGCTGCAGCTGTAGGGCACGCGATATTGCCTTCAATTTGCCACCGCCAGCTCCAAAGTTACCAAATCCGGCACCACCACCGATAAGAAAATTGCGATTGAGCAAGGGCTCCAGCACTTGCAACGGCTGCATTTGGCGTATGTGCGTCATTAGTTTCTCGGTAAATGCATCGTGATCCTCCTCCACTTTGGAAAACTTGCGCACTCGCTTCTTCTGTAGCATGGGCGATGAGCTCATGCTGCCAGCACCGCTGCTCCCCGCACCACCACTTCCCAAATGGCCACCACCAGCTGTCAATTGGCTGCCCAGCTGCGAGTTCGTCGACATGTTGGCCAATTGGATGACAGCGCCAGCGGGCAATGTCCCAGGCATATTATTATCCTTTAAACTATTTGCTGTAGCCGCAGCGGCAGCAGCAGCAGCAGCCGCTGCCGCCGCCGCCCCAGCAGCACTATTTGCATTGCTCCGTCGCGGTTTCTGTGTCTCGCGTTTGCGTCGCTTCCTTTGCTCCGCAACTTTGGGTTCGATTGTAGTTGATGCTGCTGCTGTTGATCCAGCGGCGGGTATCGATTGCTGATGCTGCTGCTGTTGATGATGCTGCTGCTGCTGCTGATGATGCTGTTGGTGCTGCTGATGATGCTGCTGCGGCTGCTGCTGTTGTTGTTGTTGTTGTAGCTGCTGTTGTAAATGTTGTTGTTGTTGATGTTGCAGCTGCTGCTGCTGTATTTGCTGCTGCTGCATCTGTTGCTGCTGTAGCTGCATTTGCAGTTGGTGCTGTTGCTGTTGTTGCAAGTGGTGCTGTTGTTGGTGCTGCTGTTGCATGTGTTGTTGCTGCTGCTGCAAGTGTTGCTGCTGTTGCTGCTGCTGCGCCGTTATACGCGCTTTTATTAACTCATGTTCCACATTATTGCTGCTGTTGATCATCATTTCAGATTTAAGCTCTATCGCAGGTTTCTCCTCAATATGTTGTTGCTGCTGTTGCTGCTGCATTGGCAACTTGCGTTTGAGTGCTTCGCAAATCAAGAGACTCGTATTGGTGTGTCCTTCCTGCATTTTCCAGTTTTCACTGCTGGGCGTCGTTGTTGTTGTTGTTGTCGCTGTCGTCGACTTTTCCGGCTCGTCATTTAGTTGCTCCAGTTTGGCCAACTTGCTCACCTCTTTACTGGGCTTGGTCGTTATGGAAATGGTCACATTCGATGCATTTCCGGTGCTCAGTTCGTACGGAGGCGGTGGCGGCAGCTGCTGCTGCTGCTCCGTTTTCAGGCTCGACTCAACTAACAACGTTGGTGGAAGCTTATTGACAACGTTGGGCAACACCACCGTAGATTGGGCAGATTGGGTAACCTGTGGTGTCGATGATATAAAGGATGTCTCCTTCGAAACTATTTGCACCGACTGCTTGACCTGTGTTGGTGCTGTTGGTGCGGTGGCAACGCAAACAGTTGTTGCTGCGGCTGTTGGCGGTGGTGCAATTGATATTGTTGTAGTCACTGCTGCTGCTGCTGTTGCGGTCAGTGTTGTTGTTGTTGTTCCCGTCGTCTCTGTCGGCTGCAACTCAATTAGCTTTTGTGGCTCATTTGTGGACGTAGTTGTTGTTGTTGGTGTTGTGGGCGGCGCTTGACTTGCTTGAATTGCCACCATTGTAGCTGTTGTTGTTGTGATGGTACTGCTGCTACTGCTACTGTTATTGTTGCTGCTGCTCACAGCCGTCGGCACTGGCGGTATAACTGGCCTTGCCAGCTGTGCCTCCAACGAACTAACCAGCCCCATGCTCGGTGCCCGCACATTAATTACTTTGCGGGCGGACAGCGGTGCTGATGTTATTGAAATCTGTTGCAGATTGTGGCTAGTGTTGCTGCTATTACTATTGCTGCTACTGCTGCTGCTGTTTTGTAGCAATTGCTTGAGCAGCGCATTATTAGAGTCATCCACACGATTTGGCGTCACTAAGCGTTTCTCCTGTTGTGCTGTTGCTGTTGTGCTTAGCATTTCTTGATCCTGCTGCTGCTCAACGTTCGCTTCCTTATTGCTGTCGTGCTGTGCCGTCGTCGGTGGTGGCGGTAACTGCGCTGTTTGTTTTACCAGCAACAGCTTTGGCTTGGCATCCGAATCGTTGGAATCCGTCGTCTTATCGCCGCCAAGCTTGACTGTCTGCGTTTTAAGCTGCAGCTTGGTGGTCACCGTTTCGGTTTCGTGCGCATTGAACTGCTGCAGCGTTGCTGATGTTGTTAGCAATTTGGCCTTTTGCTGACCCACCACCATGGGTGCCTTGGACACCATTAGCGAGATGTTCTTCTGTAGCGATATAATAGGTCTCGCAAATACTTGTGCTCCGCCCGCTGTTGTTGTTGACTTGTTGTCGTCGGCGAGAGTATGTTGCTGCTGCTGCTTGAATATGTTGATGCTGGAGGCAGAGTGTAGTTGATTTTTGTCGAGTGGCTTGATGACAACGCTATTGATTTTGCCAAACTGTTCACTGTTGCCATCGCTACCTTCCACCAGCGATTTGCTTTTGTTTAACAATATCTTCTGTATGTTCTCGCTGTAGCTTATAGTTTTTGGCTGCTGTTGCTGTTGTTCGCTTTGATCTCCATCTCCAAGTTGTTGTTTTTCTAGCATTGTAAATGTTTGGCCTGAATTTGTTGGTGTTATGGTAACAATACTGCCGGTGCTTGATTGTTGTTGCTGCTGTTGTTGCTGCTGCTGCTGCTGTTGTTGTTGATGTTGTAGCTGCAACTGCTGCTGTTGGAATTGCAGCGGCATCTTTTTGACCACCTTGGCGGTGACAATTTTAGCATTCGCCGGCTTTATTTGCACATTGGCAAATGAGACAAATGTTGTTGGATTCTTGCGTGTGCCTTTGAGCAGCTTGGTGAGGTTCAAGTGTTGTTGCTGCTGCTGTTGATGCTGCTGCTGTAGTGCTGATGTTAGTGTCGCTGTTGACAATTGTTGTTGTTGTTTACTTTCAACTATTGTCGCACCACCAGCCGTTGTTGCCCCACTAACACTCATTAGCTGGCCACTTTGCAAGATTTGCGGCTTTAGCAATGGCACCGATATCGTCTTGTTGCCAATGGACACCTTGGCCGTTGTCTGTGTGACTTCAGCCAATTTCTTGGCATTCACCATTAGGTGTTGGCCTTTGAATTTCGCATTCAAATTGACGCGATTTAGAAGCTGTGTTGTTGTGGTCGCCGTTGTTGTTGCCGCCGCAGTACTAAACAAGCTATAGCTGCCCGGATGCGTTGCTGACTTGACAATGGTGCTGGTGGTGGTGTTGCTTGCAACAATGTTATTAATGCTACTACCACTGCTGCTGTTGCTGCTGATGTTGTTTGTGACCAGTGTCGCCTCGTGAGTGGCTGCTGGCTTGAGCTCAGCGCTTGTTGTTGCTGGCAGCAGCACGTAGTCAAGCTCCTCAATTGAAACTGTCTTGCCCAGCAGTTGCTGCTGTTGCTCGCTACTGCTGTTGCTGTTGTTGCTGTTTTGGTGCGGCTGGTCGGCGCTGGGCTCAATTGATATTATGGAGGCTGTCGAGGAGCTGGACGAAGCCGATGAGCTGGCAACATCTTTTTTGGTGAAGCTGGCATAATCTGCAAACAAAAAAAGATATATAAATAATAAGAAATATATTTATAAAAATTATTAAATATATAACCGCTTACTTTGCTTTGGATTGTTGCTGTTGATGGTGTTAGTTTTGGGGGTTGTGGGGTTGGCGGATGAATCCTCGGACTTAATGGCGCTCATTTCGCAGACAATGATTTGATCGTCGCGTGGTTCCCAACAGACGTCAGCAGCAGCAGCAGCGGCGGACGCAGCAGATTCTGTTTTGGCGTTTGTCTGACTGACAAATGGGGGTTCGTCCGTTGTTGTTGTTGGTTTAACGGTGATTGTGGCTGTTGTGGACGCTGCTGCTGATGGTGTTGTTGTTGTTGTGGATACTGTTGCTGCTGCTGTTGTTGTTGTAGAAGTAGCTGCACGTTGTTTGGCGGGTAAACTGGTTGTGGGCGTGCATATAACAATGTCGCGTTTTAGTTTCTTGCGATTGGCATCATCGTTGTCATCGACGCTGCTGCGCTTCTGTATGGTGATTGTGTTAAAACTGAGCGCTGCCGTTGCAGATGTTACACGTTCGGGTTTTGCTTTTTCGGCGGCAGCAGCCGCAGCAGCAAGCGATGTTGTCACTTTCGATATATTCATAACAACAAACTATGCGGCCAACACACACATTTAAACGCTAGCACAATTCTAGCTCAATGCACTACGATTCCGAGCTCGGTTTGTTTGTATCTACATATAGAGAATGTTTCAAAACATACACTAGCTAGACAAAAAAAAATTATTTTCGTGTATGCGCAGGGTATCCTAAACTTTAACCAGTGATAATATATGAAGAAAAATACCACACTTTAACAGCGTTGTATTTTTCGATAACATTAAGTACACACACCCACACTAAAAATACTGCTTATCCACCATAGCGCTGACAATATACATATTTAACCTGTACAACAATCCGCAACATATAATTGAAATTGTTTGCATATCACGATTTACAGATGTTTTTTTAGATTTTTTTTAGCAATAAAACAACATGTTAATGTTTTTTATGCATATATGATACATTGCGAATTATATTAATAAATGCCATGCCGATAGGTCGTGAGCGTGGGAACTCAAATCGTGGTACGGTAACTCTGCGTCTCAAACACTGCTGGCTACTGGTATATAAAAAAATTAGGCAATATTGGTAACATACACATTATATTAATGTGCATTTATACGCACACCAGAGTAATGGCAAAATATTGTAGAATTTTACATTGCAGACTCGAATGTTTTTTGTTATTTTCACAACACAAAATCGACAGGTTAACAGTCTGGCAACGCTGTGCTGATGCAACCAGCGTTAGACCAAGATTTATGACTTGACGGCACAAATAAAATATTTTAACTAAAACGACATGTGGTGCCTTAAAACAGTCACACAACTACTTAAAAACAGCATAACATGTAAGTGCGTCATTGTCGATAAGCAGCACAGACCTTATTTATTAATATTAATTAAATTTTCCAGCTGCAAATGTTAACTACAATTGTGTAGCCGGCCTAAAATATTTTCCACCGCCAATCAAATATGAAAGTAAGTTGCTTCAATTGTTATTTTAGTACCATGTACCTAATCAAAATTATAAAATTGGGAGTGCTAAAATTGTGATCTTTTTGTTGTTTAGACATCGAAAAAGTGGAGCGACCCAAGCTGCGAATTATGGAGCGAACACCACAGCATCCACCAAATTTGCGACCGCCCAAAATGCAGAAACGTCTTCGTTATATGCGCGGTCCTGAACTCGTCCACAATCAGCTGCTGCATAAACAATATGCAATCGTTGCGACTGGCGGTGGACGTTTGCGCTGGGGCCACTACGAGATGATGCGTCTAACAATTGGTAGAAAGATGAATGTTAACACGATGTTCGCCACTTGGCGAGTGCCGGCGCCCTGGCAGCCCATAACCAAAAAGGGACAGGGACAGCGAATGGGCGGCGGCAAGGGAGCCATCGATCATTATGTGACACCCATTAAAGCTGGCCGTGTGATCGTTGAGATTGCTGGTAAATGCGAGTTCATCGAGTGCCGCGCATTTCTGCAGCAGGTGGCCAATCAGCTGCCCTTCGAGGCTACGGTTGTCTCCCAGCAGATGCTTGACGAGCAGCAGGCAAGCGAGGAGCTCAAGGCTCGACAAAACCAGAATCCCTTCACCCTGAAATACGTTATACAAAACAATTTGAATGGTTGCCATCGTTGGCTGTCGCCCGTGGACCACAAGTGGTTCGGCAAGCATTTATAGATTTAATACTTCTATCTAGTTAAATTGTTAATAAATCAAACGATATGTTTATTAATTGTTGTTGTTTCTGGAATACATTTGATTTTTATCTTATTCAACTGTCAACAATTGAGCCCATGTTAGGGTTGGCTGCTAATACAGGGTGGTCCATTTTCCAGTTGTTTCGACCTAAAAATCAGTTTCATATCCACCCACAAAAATAGAGCATAAATAAGTTGGAAAACGTTTTTAATTCATGATTCTATTGCAAACATTCGTTTAATTTCCATTTGTTTTTTGTATATGGGTAATATGTAAGATTTCGCACTTTATATATGTATGTTTTGTTCTGCTTAATGTTTTTTGTTTTTGTAATATAATGTATGTTTTGTATTTTAATTGCACGACATTGGCGTGATCGCTCTTGTTATCGTTATCGTTATCGTCGCCGTCGTAATCGTCATCGTTATCGTCTCTGCTTAACAGTCAGTATCGTACCAGGCAGCCAAGTTGTTGTTGTCATTGGGTGGCGTCGGCATGGCATCCAAATCAAAGTTAAGAGCGCCCGCATCAATCTCGCCGACATCCATGTCCATTGAGTAGGGCGATGTGGGTGCCCCAACCGGTGGTGGAGCGCCACTGCCGCCACCACCACCACCGCCTACTGTATTGCCAGCAGCGCCAGCGCCACCACCTACTGGACTGCTGATCTCGAGACCTTGCATTGAATCTATTGGTAGAGTATCATATCCTGTGAAATGACGAAATCAAAGTAAGCAACAATTAATCGGGCATGCTCAACACAATGTTTTGGGGGAGGAAACACTTATCATTTACGATATATGAGAGTATATTATAATTTTACGATATTCAATATTTAACAAAAAAATTATTATTCAGAACTCCGTAATAATAAATATGAAGCAAGCATTTTTTATGACATTTCTTGGACATGCATTCAAGTATAAGACATATATTTAGACGATAAAAGATATACGATATTCATAATTATGCACTTAACTACAGATTGTTTCACAGTAAACGTGCAAAGTTATTTTACCTACATATCTAAACATAACAATGGTAAATAAAATGATCAGGTAAAGTAAGTAAATTATACTAAAAAAAAAAAATAATCATAAACATATTAAGGGCGCTTTTAAACGAATTTATATTTGTGTGTACGTGTGTTGGTGTGTGGGTGAGTGGTATCTTTTGTGTGAGTGTGCGTGTGTACATTTGCCGATATGTTATGTATTTTACTGCATCTAACTTATATTTGAGACTTCAACATAATAGCTGCAAACTTAACATGTCTTAATGTAATTTAATACTCAATGGATTTGCATTTGCAGAATATGTATGATTATGTATGTATGCGTGAAAGAGTAGCACTCACCTAAGCATAAAGCTCAGCTCTTGCGCTCTCATTTAACTCACTTACTAAGCTTGGAACGCAGCTCTCGTGATTTCTAACACTAAGAGAACAGGTAGAAATGATTCTCTCTCTCTGAATGTGAAAAGCAATTTGAAGTTTGGTAAGGTAAATAAAATAATGGGCAGAATGGGGGAGGGGGTAACCAACTTAACACACGCAAAGAGAAATTAATTATTGTTACGCTGAGGGATTTTTTTTTTTTGGTTTTTATTGGTATTTTGTTTTTGGAGCACACTTTACATGCAGAGCGGCGGACAATTGGGTGGTGCTGACTGGCTCTAGCGATGAGGGGTAGCGTGGTGAGTTTTAAGTGGTTTGTTGGGTGGGGTGGGTTGGTATGGAACAGTTACAGTAATGGAACGAGCATGAGCAAATGTGCCTACTTATATGTAGTAGTATATGTAAGTATGTAATAAACACGAGACACTTAAGATTAATATTCACACGGTACAGTACAATTTCTTATTGGCCGTGTGAAATATTGTTGTTCGATAAATAAGACATTTATCTATTATTTGGTTATCGATAATAAGAATATTTATATGTTAATCGATTTTGTTTTTTTTTAATCGATTAATAAAACACCGATAGAAACAATAATGAAAATATCGATGGGTGGGTGGAATAGGGCGTTCCTGGATATAAAATAAATTGTTAAGTTTGGATAAACCCATCTTATGTCGCCATTTTGTTTTCGGTTTGAGCACACATACATTATATTCAACGTGGGCTAAAGGGGGCAAGGCAGGGCAGGGTAGGGTCAGGGCGGATTGTAAGATTAGATTTAGATTGTTGAGTTTGTTGATCCTTATTAGCCGTAGAGCCTATGTAGGTAGAGCAAGCATACATACCTTGCTGATGGAATGCGCGACCTCCGTGCGAACTGTGCACACTGGGCGGACCTTGTCCGTAAAGGCCCTCATATGCTTCTTCGGGTCCAAGCATATCCTGTGATATCGTGATCGTGATTTTTATCGTGTTCGTGATTTTTGTGGTCGTTAAGTCAATTCGTGAGTGAGTTTGAGTGTGGATGTGTGTGTGTGTGTGTGTGTGAGTTCGAAAAGTAGGTTGATTTGATTGGTGTGTATGTGGATTGTTTTTGTTTTTATCAATATATATGATTATTTTTTTGGATGGATCAGAAGTGAAAAGTTGTTAGGAAAGAGAGAGACACACAGACAGAAGGCGTTTTTTTTTTTTGTTGTTGCGTTTAAAATTAAAGGGATAGTTATGTTTGGTGTGTGATTGTTGTTGTTATATATTATAGATAAATATGTAAATGTGCGTAATGCAAGTGAAATTCAGTCGGTATAGTGTATTTGTTGTTGTTTGTGTATGGATGATATATATATATATATATATATACGGTGTTTTGGTTTGTTCGATTTTTGTTTTGCACACACAAAGAAAACATAATGAAAGAAAACGAAAAAAAGAAAAAGAAATATAAATCAAAAAATATAAATTAATTACAAAATCAAAAATATATATATTATGTTAATTATATGAAAAATATATATTGTATTATATGTATGTATGTATGCATATATGAACGAAACATTATCAAAAATAAATGGGTACAAAATTAAATAAATGTATATGTAGTATATATATAGCAAAAACTATATATATATATAGTATATTTATATAGCGACAAATCAACGGGATAACATTTTGATTAATTACTCTTTTTTCTTTTTGGTTTTTTGGGATTTTCGAATACTCGAAAAATCATCGCATCATTCTACGGCCAAATGCTTGCTTAAGACTAACATTAAAAATAATAATAATCGATATTTCCGAAGTACAATTAATTTGATAATTTCAAGATATTGAGAATAGTATGTGGATAATTTTGGTGAATACAATTTATATATACATAATTAATATGCTTACGAAATAATTTTTAAATATATATACAGTCGAACAGCCATAAAACAAAAACAACTTCGTTATAGAGAAAATTTGTAAATTTGCAAAATTCTGAAATGAATTCGTTATACGGAAATTCGTTACATGGGAAGTTCGACTGTATAAAAATATATGTACATTTATGTTCATATATACATATATATCTATATATATAAATGAGAATTGCTACAAATTGTTAATGTGCATATTCAAGACTACAAGTTGCAACAGAATTGAATTTGCTTCATAAATTTATATATATATACATATATATACACATATGACATTCGAACTCGAATGTTGCGATAGCCGTTAGTTCGATCGTTGCATATTTATCGATAAATTCAAATTACGCACCTGTAAATCTGGACCCATGCCCAGATCAGCATTGGCCCAAATGTTGTTCTCCTCGCGCAGCAGCGAATTGGTCAATTCGATGGACAGACGCTTCTTGTAATCCTGCGGCTTGTCCTCGCTCATGCGGAAGAGCACGGCTGCTGCATACGTGGCGACGCCCTCGTTGCGTGAATGCAACAAATCAGTGAGCGGCCCAGTGGCGCCCTCCTGTTCAATTATTTCGGCGCCCTCCTTATCGGCGGCAAGCTCGCACAGAACGCCGGCAGCGACGCGCTATAATCAAACCAAATCAAACAAAAGACAAACAACAAAAAACAAACAGCTTACTTGAATGTTCTCGATTTCGTTGAAGAGCAAACGCACAAAGATTGGAATAACCGATTGTTGGCGTATAAGAGCGCGATTGTGCGATTCACGCGCCAGGATATGCAAGGCACCCACAGTGCCCTCAACAATCTCCTCCATCCGTACACCATCGGCATACGCAGATGGCTGCTGTGACCCAGTTGTTGCAATTGACGAACGTTGCTAATAATCCGAAAAAAAATCAAAAATTATAACAAAATGAATAAACTATATATGATATCACTGGAGACTTACGCGTTCTGTGTCCTGGAATGCGCGCATCAGTAGACGCACTAGATGATGAATGGCGCCGTGTTCACGCAGCGGTGCATGATTGGCCGGACAGAGGGCCAGATTGCGTATTAGCCCAATGACGGCTTTGATGAGCGGCCAACGCGATGGTGGATGCAATAGCTTGACAATTACGGACAGTCCATAATTGAGGCGTACGGCGTTCTGGGCCAGCTCGGAGTCAACGTGACGCGAGGTCAGATGGCGTAGAGCACAAACGGCCGGTTCGGTGATCTCCTCACGATCGCCGGCATTGATGATGGTGCGGACGAGCGCATCGACGCCGCCCACTTGGCAAACAGTCGCCTTGTTGCGCTGATTGTTGCATGTCAAATTCGAGAGAATGCCAGCGGCACAGGTGACCACATTGACATCCGTTGAGCCCAAGACTTGGACGAGCGATTGCAGCAGCGCCTCCAGGCCCTCCACTTTTGTGGCCGCATCCGACAGATTGCGCAGTGTCCACAAACAGTTCTGGACGAGACGGGGCGACATGTTGCCCAAATGCATGGACAATGCCTGCATGCCGCCGGCATCAACAATTGCCGGCTTGTTGCTGGAACACACCGATAAAACTTTGAGCACACGCGATGTGGTCCACAAGAGCTTCTCGTAATCGTAGGAGCGCATAATGCGCACCAGCTCATTCGGGCCACCCGAGGCGAGTATGATGAGCTTGCTCTCCTGATTACCATATGCCAGAATCTGCAGGCAATCCGTTACAATGGCCAAAAACTTGACATTGTTTCGCTGCAGCAGCGTAACCATCTTCTGCAGCCCACCGGCCAGACGTACTGCCATTTTGGAGCCATCCTGATGCAGCAGCAAGTTATGGAGCGTGGTAATTGCATAGAAGAGCACACTCTCAACGGGCGATGAGAGCAGCTTGACAAGAGCCGGTATGCCGCCGCTCTTGAAGATGGCCAACAGGCCCTGACGATGATGCGACAAATTGTGTAGAGTGCCGACAGCAGCCTTGGTGCTCTCCAGATCGTTGCTATTGGAGATGGCACGCACAAGGGCGGCCACCATTTGGGGGCTATTCATGATGGCATGACGTGAGGCCTCCTTCTTGGATAGCTGGTGTACCATCATGGCTGCCTGTGAGACAACCACCTGATCCTCATCGTTGAGCAGCTTAATCAGCTCGGGTATGGCGCGTGTAGCCAGCTCGGCATCATCCTGATAGTTGATCAAATTGACAACAGCATGCTTGAGCATCTGTGATGGCTCCGACAGGCGCTGCACAGCGGTCGGCTGCTGTGGATCAAATTGTGTTGATGGGATCTCGATGCCCTCCTCGAGTGTCTCGGGGAACATGGCGGCACGCACACGCTGCGAACGCGTTTGGCTTAGTTGTTGATTCATATCGTCGACCTGATCCTGCGTAAAATTCTGCGGAAATCCCGTATCCAAATCAAACATCAAGGGATCACCCTCCATCTCCTCATCCTCTTTGCCCGACAACGATGGCACCTGGGTGACGGCGCCCGAGTGTATACCAGAGTCACCCAAGTACGAATTTTGCTGCCACATCAGTGTCTGCTCTTTGGCTGACACCATTGGCGGCAAATCCGGCGGATTATATTGATTGTTATGGGACACTAAAAAATTAGGAAAATTGATTTTAAAAAAAAAAAAAAATTAAATCATAAGTTATCTTTCCATTTATATACAGTTCAAACAAGGCTTCTTGCATTCCTATTAAAATTCATCCCTCTAACCCCGTATACACAACCTTAGACTTTTTAGCATTTAATACTTTTATATACTAGAAGCTTAAGCACTCATCGTAATACATTTAGGTGGATTTGTGCTTCCGTTGTGTGAGAGAACATTTTTAATGGATTAAAGAAGCAGAAGAAGAGGAAGCAGACGAAGTGGCTCAAACAAAACGTCGACGTCGACGTCTGCTCGCTTCTTCTTGGCGTGTTTGAAATGCGACACGACAACAATAACAACAACACCGACAGCTAAAATGACAGCAAAGTAAAGCAACGTGAAATAGGAACGTGACAGATTCAACGCTGCAGGACATTTCGTTTGCATATTGTAAAAGCGACGCCCCCCGCCCCCTCTTTCAAATGCATAAAAAATTTCCCTTGAAACATACATATATACTTATGTTTGCATACATGTGTATGTGTGTGTGTGTGTGTGTGTTTGAGGAGACGAAATCATTAGTGCCGTTTGTGTCTCAACGAGCAATCAAAGCTAAAATTGCAAACTGAGCGCGAACTGCCTTTGCCAGATTGAACAGCAAACACAACGACGCTCTGCCAGAGATCCCGTTAAATCATTTTTTTTACAGCCCCATCAACAATTTGGACTTTCTCAAAAATGGTGTTTGTGTGTAAATATTTTAAATTACAGCTTGCTCACAAGAAATATTATTTTGTTATATATTTAAATATTTATGCAGGCAGCGTAATCAATAACTCTTCTACTATTTGATAAATTAAGAAAGTAAACAGAATGAGAAGACACCCGCCCCCCTCCCCAACCCATCAAAAACACTAGCAGTAAATGCATACATGTGTATGTATGTTTGTGTGCTTTTTGCTCAACACAAGACGGCAACGCTGCAAGCCCAGGGATGATTGCCAGCTGTGTGTGTTGGTGTTGGTAACTGGGAATATATCAAGCTCCAAATGCGTTTGGGCGTTTTGTTTGCCACTTTGCTTTAATTATGCCTGCTCAGCGATTTGCTTTGTTTTTGGATTTGCATTTGAATTTGCACTGATTATGCGCTGCCGCTGCTGGCATTCGACAGAGTAGTCATTGAAAAGGCTCATTCATGTTTTGTATCCCTGATCGATTAAAACGCACTTTGTGTGCTTTATTCTCAAGCGGGACCAAACGCCCTCGACGCGGCTGCTGCTTTTGCGGCGCACTAATTAAATTTTCGAGCAAAAATCACAGCAAGAAAAAAACTCTCAAACGTGTGCCGACAGTTGAATTTCAATAGAACGAATGCATACGTAAGTATTCTTGTGTGCGAGTAAGGCACCGTGCTCAAGAGAGTCAGAGCGAGCGAGCGAGCGTGCACACACTCTAACACACACACCCACACGCCCCAAATCAAACGCATTGCAAATGAAGTGGCAGTGAGAGGGCAGAAGCGAAGTGTGGGAGTAGAAGCTGAAGCGAGAGAAAAAAACTGCCGTTACAATGCGCAATTTGCAAATGGCAGCATAAAATAAAATAATGTTGAAGACGGAAAGAACAAAATGAACAAGTTGCTAGCTAGCAGGGGATGGCTGCACTCAAGTAGAAGGAGATGGATGCATTACAGCATAACATAAAATAAATATGTATAAAAAACAAGAAGCAGACAAAAGAACATAAGCAGCAACAACAATGGCGACCGATAGATTGTGTTGTTGTTTTGAGCTCATTGGAGCCCAGCCACACAGTTTATAATCGATTACAACAACAACAACGCCTTTGCCTCTGCAAAGTAATCGTTTGTCAATGGGCATTGAAGCGCATTTGAGCCGCATTGCAGAAGCTGTGCAACAACAACAAACAGCGCCCTGCCCTTTCCTGCCCAGCCTAACCCCTAGCCCCACCACTCCCTATTAAATGCACCGAACGGCCAAAGAGAACGCAAAGAGCTCCACTTTAATAGATGTAAGTACGTGTATAAACATCAATTTGTTGACCAGCTTCCCATTGTAGCTCACCAAACCAATTCAATGCGAGCTTTCGCATTCCCAAAGTCCGTTTATAGTCAAAGGAAAGGAATGCTATTCACAAAGTAAAGCTTGATTTTTCTTTTTTTATTCTTTTTACTGGGAAAAGTAATTTGAACAATGCTTATGTATCCTGTCGGACGGGTAGAACTTACTTGTACGATTCTGGGCTGGCATGTAACTCATCTTGGTGGCTTTTTCGGCGATTTACACCACACCTACAAAGATAAAAACAAAAATATATTATTGAATTAAGTTTTTTTAAATATAAACATACATGGGATTCGTTTGAAGTTAAAATGCAATTTAAGGTCGTTACTAATTCTTTTCGTTGGTAAATTAAAGACAAATCAAACTGCTGAAATCTTATGTTTGTTTCAGTCTCAGATAAATATGAGATGAAGATCGCTGTTTCCAAGAATATCTATTTGGTGTTTAATTTTGTTGGCAATTTAACTCAACGCTTTCATTCATAGTTCCCAAAAACTTAGTTCGGTTAAATGTATGCACAATCTTAGGTACATATATATGTAAGTGTATGTGTGTGTGTACATTAACATTGACACACTATTTCGTTAAAACAAAAACTCAACGTGAGAGCTGCTGACTCAAGTTTCAGCAGAAGAAGCTAAACATAAGAAAAGACACAAACTCCCTCAACTCATGCTTATGCTCATACATACATACATACATACTTATCCCCGAGCAGGTAACACGAGTATGCATCAAACGTTACAACTACATAAATACACTCATACACAAACATTTATTTGTATGTACACACATACATATGTACACGCAAGCATGTACTTATTTCCGTTTCAAGCCGATGCGGTGCAAACAAAATAGTATGTTAAGGTGCATATACTCAAGATTGTATGTATGTATGTATGCATAAAGGGCATCCAAAGTAGTAATTGATAAATTACCTGCAAAGCGAAGAGCACAGCTCTCACAAAACTAGCGAAACTAAATTCACTATGGTATTTTTGTTTGGATTCTTAACTTTTGATTTAATAAATCGTTGCACAGTAAAAAAAAAATGATGTGTGTTTTGCTCACTTGTTATGCTTTTCTTTTCTTGTAGCAAGGTTGTACTGGATTCTTCTCACACGCAGCTAAAAAAAACCGAACGACCAGCACCGAGCGAAACAGACAAGTGACTGGAAAACAGTGAGAACGACGCCGTAGCGGCCGCGTTGCACGTACAAACATTGTGCAACTAGAATGAGCGAATAGCAACCAGAAATATATACATGGAGAGAGAGAGCGAGAGAGAGACATATACACACACATAAGATACGGAAACTCCAATGCAGCTTAGCAGTGTTGCCATATGCTGCGATGCTAAATGGTAATAATAAAGTTAACATTTTTACACGGAAATTAAATCGTCATGATTTATCAATTAATAATCAGGGCAAATTTTTTGAGTCAAATGTATCTTTTATTGACATAGTGCACCAACATCATTATTCCTTCATACTTTTTTAAGATAAAGGTATACACATTAATATGTTTTATGCTGCGCAGAAAGCTGGCAGCTCCATTTTGCACACTTACGTACAGACATGTACATATGTATTTATGTATGAAGTTGTCTATATTCTATCATGTATACATAAATTGATACACCATTGATTTAAAACTTGATCAAGACAAAAATAAATAACATGTACTCAATTCACTTGTGTTGTTAGCGTTGTTTATGTTTATAAAAATGTAACCAACATGGAGAATGGATATACATATACATACATACATACATGTGCAGTGTTTGTATGGTTGTATGAAACTGCCACACCCCCGCTAGTTGCTTCAAACCCCTGCTCAATAACGCTTTCTTATGTTTCCTTTTACTGTAGTTTTTGTCTTGTACATCGAGCGTCTTAAATTTTCATTACAAAAATTAATGGAAGCCAATTGTTAGGGAAAAGAATTACTTAACTTCTAAACTTACCGCGTCAATAACAATTTAATCTGCTTAAAAGCAGGAAATATTTATTTTCTCGCACTTAAATACACGAATTTTACAAAAAAATTTCACAGCGAAAACTAAGTATGTGTGTATATGGCCGAAGACCTGCAATACTACATTTGACGATACTATCGCTCGATTGGTTTTATTATTTCGATACCTCCCACTTTATATCGATGTGTATGATTTACATGTACTCGATGTTTGCGTGCTTATTTTATAGATTTTGTTTTTAAACTTTTCCCTCTTCTTTTATAACAAAATAGGATAACAATATTGTATTCATATATCTATTTTTGATTTTCGTAGCTTGGCTTTTCAGCTCAATGCGTCAATATACATTCACATAAATGTTGATACATGAATGTATGTATGTATGCCGTATGCATTTACTTGACACATACATACATATGTACATACATATGTCAACAATCAACTTGTGTGCAAGCTAACAATTAGTGATCAGCACCCAAGTGAATATGTCATCTAGCTGAAAGAAAGCTTACCTGGTCAATAACAATTTGGTCTGCTACAAAGCAGAGCTTATATTCAGTTTTACATGCACTTTTTGAACAAGAGTTTAACAACAAATTCACTGTAGCAAAAAATGGATTTTAATGTATTAGCGATGGCCCAAAATAAAAGAATCGATATCGGCCTTATTGCAACAAGTTGAACAGGTCACTGAGAAAATATGCAAAATAGCAAATGCACATCGATGGCAAAGTAATCGTTTAACAGTCTTTCATTTATTACTGGAAATCATACAATTCTTCATTTGGATAAGCTTACTTAATTATATATAACATCATTTAGGTAGAATTTTGGGTCGATCCACTTGCACACTGGGTGTTTCTATTGTGTTGCACAAATTTTATAAACGCATCTCGATGACGATCCATTCCAAAAAAATCGTAGATCTGGGCAAAGCCAAAATATGCAATGATAGCAAATCCAGTTACACCAATGGCCAAACTGCCGAAACAAGCAAGAAATACCATAAGGATAACTGTCAAAACGGTACCTGCAGTAAAATGTATGAAAATACGGAATTGTCTTTAAATATATTCGTATAGATAGTATTACCTTCTAGCACTAGAATGCCTGTAAATGTGACTGCCATGGTTATAATTCCAAATCCAAAGATAATAAGCAACGGCAAAAAAAACACAAAACAGGCGGCAAGCAAACAAATAGCAGTCTCCGGATTTTGGAGGCACCAGCCAGTTATAGCTTCGACCAGCTCATTTCTGCCCAGTTCGCACATAACGGCATATGCGATGCGCTGCCCCTGCAGCCCTGTAATAGAAATGTTATTTAAATGTTTAAAAAAATATATACTTAACATTTAAAATGTTTCAGCTTACAAAATTTGTGCATGACTTGAAATAGCCCATCTAAGAGTTGTTCAAAGTTCAAGGATAATGGAACCTTATCGCTGTTTTGTTCGTGATTGTTTTGGCTTTTATTTGATTGTGTCTGTTAATAAATATATGCAATTAAAAAGAGGCAACAAATGTTAAGACGAAAAAAGATCATGTCACTGATATTTGTTGTTGCCTACCATATTGTGACGGTACGGGTACGATGAAATCTGTATTTTAATTAACTGTCGCACTAATATCCATTTTACGATTTATTTGTTTATTTGATTTTTGGCAGCTAACCAAGTGTAATTGAAACAAACAATCCTGGCAAGAACAGCATAAAAGTAAACATTCAGCTCAACCAAGCTGCCAATTTGTTTCAAAGTGCAGCGTTGCCACTTCGCTAAGATTTGAATATGTACACAGTGTGCTGGCGCTACTTACCGAACGGTGGACAACATTTATCAAGATTGTTTAATATATTAGTAACATTAAAATGAAGTATATATTTTTTAACTGTATTCAATGAATTATGAATTTGAGGCCGTTAAATGGTGGGCGTTCGGTAATGCGGCCTGCTATTATTTGTTCACCGTGTCTTGTCATGCGGCAGCGTCGTTTCGGCGCATGTATACAATTTAAATAGGTGGCAGCCTCCCGACATTGCAACGGTATCCAGCCATAAACCTGTGACTCCAACAACGGATAATCCGTGTTCGGCTTCGAGTGCCTGTGGCGCTGTGGCTGCGCCATAGAAATCGGCTGAGGCTCATATTTGGCGTAAAATTTGGTAGTGATTGGATAAACTGCAAGCAATAAATGACAATTATGTGAACGATGTCTTTGTAAGTCGAAAAACACACACTTTTTTGGCCGTTCGCATAATTGGTACAATTGGTACAAGTGTACCAAAACAGTACAAATTTCTGTTTAACTTTACCTCTGTTCGAGGGCACGAACTTTTCACATATCCGTATATGTTTATTCGAATTGTTAATGATTTCCTTTTCGAAGGCGTAGGGCAGCGGACGTGGATCTCCTTCAAAATGATCGCTAGGCTCGCCATCGCCAGGCTCGACGTCGCCGCCGCTGTTCGCCGCCAATGCAGCCTTTGACTTCATGCCGGCTAGAACAACGAACAACTTCTGGAATTGGAATTTGCGCTGCAAGGACAGCAGCTGTCTTTTCCTTTATTAAACTCGAACTCGAACTCATTAAACTTTTACTATTATTATTATTGTTGTTGTTGTTGTACTTGCTTCTGTTATGACTGCAGCCCATGACAGGCAATTTCGCTAGTGTACACACGCACCCACAGACAAATATGTACATACATATGCATATGCACATACATGCAAACGCATACAAATGGCAGCCGGCAAACTGCGGCGTGACCTACATACATACACACACACAAATGTCAACGTCACCCAGGAAGCCTTGCCATTTATTATTATTTTTGCAATGGGGCAAAGCTGATCATCATCATCATCATTATCGTTAGCCAAAGCTGCAAAAGTTTTCCCTTTCACTTTTCTTTATTTCTCGTCATATTTGTTGTACTACTTACGTTTCCATAAGTAAAACCAAACCGAACCCTCAAAGTATGCAACGATTTACGAAAATAAACTTATTGTGAACGCGACTAGCAGTTGGTATGCAGCCATTCACAATAGGTTTTTAAAATCACAATAAAAAATGAATTTCTGTGAGAAAATTAATATTTGAAAGTAACTATAGCTCATAAATCGAAAAAATATGTTTTTGACCATAGCTTAATAAGCCCTTAATTTGATTCTGAATACAGGGTACAAGAAATGGCATTGCGTGCCGCCGCATCAGCGTCAACCAACAAAAGTCAAACAGCCCAAGAAGATGGAAAGGGTATAAATTACAATTTGCTTACAGGGCCATTACTTTCGATTGGAGTTCGACGAAAATAAATCCATCAATCCAATTAGCAAAAGTAAGGCAATAAAAAAGGTAAAATTACAATTCTCAAGAGACAACAAAATCAAACGGGAAAACGGAGTGTATTTGTAGTACTTTGGTACATTGGTACACTGGTACATTGGTACTTTGGTACATTGATGAATTGTCTTTTTTGTTGATATAAATTAGATAAAAAAAATATATATTTTGTATGTTTTGATTTTGTTTTGGCAGCATTGGCGCACATAACAATTGGAATCGCATTAACCACTCTTAACTAACACATACATATAAATATTAATAATATATATAGTATATATACACACACACAACGTTAAATATCTACAGATTCAGTCGGATTCTTACAGTGCCTCGGGATAATAGTCGCGATAGGCGAACGCTTCGATATATTGTGGTCGACGGCAGCTTAATAGATCGTAGGACAATTGTTTGTGTTCATTCTTTTCGAGAGATTTGCGCGTCTTTTCCAGCAGCACGGATTCATCAAATTTCACCCGTTGCACTTGCGTTTTGCGCAATATATTTTGCACAAATTGCGACCAAACCGAGCCGGAGTCGGAGCCCGAGCCCGATGACTCCTCGTTTTCCGGTGGCGTTGGCGGTGGCTTCGCCTTCGATTTATCCTGATCTTCCTGCAGCTGATGATGCTTCTTGCTTATTTCAACCGGTGGCATTGGCTCTGGTAACGGCACCGGCTCCGGCTCGGTCTTGGTCTCCGTCTCCATCACCGGCACCGTCGTCTCTCGATCCTGCACAATTGTCTGCAGGCGATCCACCGTCTCCGACAAACGCTTGCGAAAGTCAACGATGCGTCGTGTGTACTTGAACACTTCCTGCTCTTCCGCCGGCTGCAGTTGACCCACCTCCAGTTCATCCAACTCTTGGGCACTGAGCAGCGGCCGATACTCCTGCAGCTGGGCATCCTCGGCATTGTTGGTGCCATGCAGATAAATGCGATACAGAAACTCCTGCATGGCGGTAGTATTCGTGATGGAACGCACATAGTCCCCGCGTGCCTCATCAATGGCAAAGCGTATCAGCTGACGGTCGGAGGAGCTAGTTCCATTCTGGGCTGGGATTGTCAGCTCATCCAAGGACTCGAGTATGTTGGCCAAATAGCCATTATCGAATGGCACATTGTGCAGCTCCAGGCGTCGAATCAACTGCACATTTACCGCAAACTGTTGCTCCAGTTCGAAGAGCTGCCACAGGGAGCGCATCCTCGATTCGTACTCCTTTTGGGCAGTTACGCCGAGAACCTGGCTGATGTTTCCATCGTATAGCTGGAGGCCGCGTATAAACGCAACATCCATCGTGAAATTGGCCATAAAGTTGAGGACATATTGGAGCGTATCCTGCGTGCTGGCGAAGCCATCGCGTCGCCGCCCAAAGAACTCATCCAGATCGCTGACGGTCAATTGGTTGCGCGGCACAGCCGGATTGGGTTGGGTTCGATTCGATTCGCGCTCCTCGCGTATACGCTCAAAGCTGTTGACAAGCACCTCCGCCGCCGGCTGCTGGAACTCATCGAGGACCTCAATATCGACGGCCATTGTGGTGCTTGGAGTGGTTCGATCCCGTTGCCGATCCGACGTTGATTGCTCCTCGAAGTTGTTGGTGGAAGGATGACAGTCAGGCTTCCAATTGTCTTGGACGGCGACACGCTGTTGGCGCTGCCGCTCGAACAGCGCCTTGCCCGTAAATCGGGACACGTCCAGCTGGGCAAAGATGTCCTCCTTGGAATTGTGGCAGCAGTGCAACGCCGACATGTCCATGGGATGCGCCTCGGTATTGAATATATAGGCGCCCGCCTGCACCACACAAACATTCTCCTCGCTGTCCAGCAGCTCACCCAGCCGATCTTCGCCATCATTATGCAAAAAGTTCTCCTCATCGAAGAGCAAAAAGAGGTACTTGGTCGTCTCGGCCAGAAAGAATGATTCCATGCGATTCTCCTTCTCGTGGGTAACAACATTGCGTATCTAGAAATATGATTAGAACTTTAATACCCTGGAATTTTCAAAGGGATTCATTCTTACCGTGGCATAGCCGCATTTGGTTTTGGCACTGAACTCAATTGTCTCCAGCATATGTTCGCCGAGTTCGAGGAGATATTGGTTCTTGGTTGCCCGGTACAGATACATGGCCGACTCGATGAGCTCCGGCCGCAGGGGGTAGACCTCCCGGTTGGGCGCCGCCTCGCCGGCTGGAATGTTGAAGAACTCGGGCAGAAAGCCGTATTTCTTCCACACGCTGATGTAGCGCGCCATGGTGCGCAGGGCGGGCTCGGTGTCGCCCACAATGCTCAGGATTCCCGGCCAGAAGGATTCGAGGGATTGGAAGACGGGCAGCGTGACATGTCCCTTATTCATGCCCACCCACACATACCAATCGTCCTTGCGCATATACTTATCGATGGGTGCACGCGCCTCCGCAAACAGCTTCAACAATTCGGGACGATTCAACAGGATCGCTCCTTTGACGAGGTACTCGAAGAGAGAATCGACGCCAGCGCCGATGCCCGAATCGAGTGCAGTCCAACGTCCGCTCTGGACATCAATGTGATTGCCAAAGAGACCGATGGGCGAGCGGCGCTCCCACAGGGCATAGATCGCTTGCAGGGCAACCTCCTCGTAGATGCTGTTGCCGGTGAGGCGGCTCAACGTTCCGAACTCCACCAGAAACGTGCCCACGCCGGCCGTGCATGTTATTGGTGTCTCGCCGCTGGGCACACCATAGCGCAGATTGACCGTGCCGTACGGCATGCCCGTGTTGGTGTCGAAGGCGGGCAAGAGTCGACGCGCCACATCCTCGGCCATGCGCAACAGCGGCCCGGAGCATGGCCAGCCGGGCTCGACTTCGATGCCGGCACGACGCGACAGCAAATGGGCCGAGAGCAGGCCGCCAACAATGCGAATGTTTGTCTCAAAGACGGAGACATTGATGTCCCGATTGAAGTTCATCTTCTCAATGAGCAGGGTGTGGACACGTTGAAATTCGCTGAAATTGCCCATGGTGGCGAGCGTGTCCAACGCATCGATCAGAGTCAACGAATAGCTGCCCCACGTATCGTGGCCATCGCAGGTCAACGGACGCAGTTCGTCATAGTTGCCGGCATAATTAAGATAGCCATCGTAGGCATGTTGGAACATTCGGCGTACATCCTCACTGCAACAAAAACACGATGATATTTATATATTTACGTGCTTGTTTATAAATTCTTACCGCAGCTCCAATTTCCGGGCAGCTGAGTAGTGTTTTTGTGCAGCACCCTGTGCGGCCAGGCTTAGAAATGTACACAGGGTGCCGATAATAATGTACAAATTCTTGGCGACTTTTTGCATATTTGCGTTCAAACCATGCATGCGTCCCTAATCAAATTATGAGCATTGTCACATTGTCGACATAGCCATCAAAAGCAACGAGTGCAGATATTGGGGTTCTGGCTACGTAGCCGCAAAACAAAAGTCAGCTGTTCACACATCTTATATCGACACGACATACATACATATATCGATATTCGAGCTGAACAAAACGATATTTATTGAGGTAATAGTAATTATTTATGAAAAAGTATTGCAAATTCAATAAAAAAATTAATATCATTAAAATTCGTATCATTTGCATATAAAACACATATATAAAAGGGGAGTATCACTAATAATAAATATCGTAAAAATGTTTCGATAATCTGTCGGAACTCGGCAATTTTAAACATGTCATCGCTACTATAAATAACAAAGGATAGCCAAAACAAAATATTTTACCATCTGGAAAATGAAGCAAAGTTCCTTATGTACGTATGCAACGAAAAAAATCCAGTAGTTATGTTAAATGACGAATACTTTTAGCTATCTTCGCCGAAGATATCCTAAGGGATTATGGCACGTTCATGGAGCAACACGATGAACAAATGAAACTTTTGCGAAAAGAAATGCACAGAAACGATCCCGACCAGTTGCTGTCGTCTGTGGCACCGGCTATAGAAATCAACTTAATGGAGAGCGACTTTTCAGGAAGCAACACTATCAAACTATCCGAAGCCGAGTTGCTGGCCAACAAGCCGCTCACAACTTTGGCCAATTTGTGCAATCAATGCAACGACTTGACCAAATCCGCCCAACAACTGCAATTGAAGTTTATGAATGCTAGCTCGCAAATAGATACGGCACAGGAACCCAACACTGCAAATTTAGAGCCGACACTATATCAAATGAGCTCTACCATAGACTTTTTCTGTCAGGTCTATTTCCTGCTGAAGCGCATCATTCTTGTCCTCCAGAATATTTGGACGCAAATCACATCTTACGTATCCATTTCCAATGAAACCCAGGAATCGCATCTCTTTGTGAGTACAAAAGGAATTCAAATCACAACTCAATTTACCATTTCCTTGTGGTTTTTAGTATATTTTTGATGCAGTTGCCCATTTGTTGGAGCAAATAGTTATTTTTAACGAGATCAGCGAACAGTCGAGCCTCTCCAGCAAGTGGTCCTTCTACAAAAAGTGGCTGCAAACGCTCGCCAAGAACAACGAAACCTACGAGCATTGCACCAACTGCGAGATAAACGGCCTGCAAACATCGCTCGATGATATAGAAGCTGTAGTTTCGGGCAATATATTTCGGGTAATTATTATTATTTACTTTGTATGCATTTAATTAATAATTTTTCTATGATATAGATCTTCCTGGACAGCTTGCTGGAAACGAGAAAACAAATCAATTTAAAAGATGCCAATGTTAATTATATAACGCAACATTCCAATGCATACATTCGCAAGCTGATTAACGCCATTGAGTCGCATCAATCGAACGAGTTCAAGAACTATGAGGATCCCAAGCATCTTCTAAGGCTAACAGCATTCATTTGTGTCATCCACAAGCTGGGCATTCTCATGGATGGCAAGCTAATAAAGAGCTCCATGGAGATTTTGTCACGCTATCAGCGTGTGCCTTTGGGCCGCAATATCAATTGGTCGCCGCATGCATTTATCCGCCGATATGCCAAGACGCTGGTCAAGACCCAGGACAAAGCACAACAAGATTGCCTGCGACAATATCACACATCCGTTGAGCGAGTGAATGCCAACGATATGAGAAGCTGCCGCCAGTTGGGCAACCAAATTGCCTTGTGGTCCATCAATATGCAGCGTGTCTTTGCTGCTGGGACTTTTGGCCAGCTTAAGGTATTCTCGAAACTGTTGCTGCAGGGCCAAAGCTATGTGGACGAGGTGAATGGCCTAATTGATGGCCTGATCAAACGCCATTTGGCCCTGGCGCTGCCCGTATCGAAAGCAACGCTCTTCACAATTTGCAAACTTATGCAGTTTCTGCAAATATTGCAACAAATCTATGCAACAAATCAGAGCATTTGCATCCGCTTGCTGAGCACTTTGTTGCAATGGCAAAAACAGAAAATCCATCATCTCTTGCTGTTGACCAAGCAGAGTATCGCTGATGTTAAGCTAATGCAAAAGAAGATGTCGATTCTGTCGACGTTGAAGCTGTCGGAGAAATCAATTCGAGGCTTTCCTCGAAA
Source organism: Scaptomyza graminum (assembly GCA_018901835.1). NCBI lineage: Eukaryota > Metazoa > Arthropoda > Insecta > Diptera > Drosophilidae > Scaptomyza > Scaptomyza graminum. The sequence goes on along the minus strand of JAEIFL010000001.1, from coordinate 10,998,039 downwards.
ACGGCGTTTGACCATCGTCAATCTGGCATTGAGCGAATTTCTTGGCAAGGATCGCGTACTGCCCGCAGATAAGCAAAAGTTTCTCAAATCCATTTCGTTGCGTGCAAATAATCTGTGCCGTTACCAAACCAACATCCTCGGCCAATTCGATGCGACGACACTGATTTACGATTCCCAAACCATATCCAATATCGCTCTCAAGGAGTACGTCGAGCAACAGCATAATCCCTATATACTGCAAGTATGTGTTTGTATAGCAACAACAACATTATATTATAATAATTGTTTATATTTAGAATATGTTTGCAGCTAGCAATAAACTGGATAAGAATCTGGAGCTCTTTAGGCTTCAGGCCGAACATTCGATGACTAGCCAAAGTGTCATGGATTGGGAATGCGATTTCCTGTGCAATCATTTGGAGTTCCTGTTGCGTGTGGAAGCCTTATCACATCTGTTCCTCAGCCAAGAGCCGCCATTTAGCAAACAGACAATCGACTACAGGAACTGCATCAATATGTCTGCCATCGAAGTTGGCGGCTCTTATAATATATTAAGAGACAATTTGGAGAACTATTTTACGGCAACGTTCTACAATTTAACAACGATTGCGCCGCACGATTGGAAATCATACGAAAAGATGCGTCACTTGGCCAATAAATTGCTGCAATTGCGGCCGGTCGATGATTATTTGCCGAATCAAATAATTGATCAAGTAAGATTGAACAAACAATTGAAAAAGTCCATATATATAACATATATTATTCGTATAGGGCATCGATGTCTTGCAAATAATGCGCAACATTCACACATTTGCCTCATCCTATGCGTACAACATGAACTTGCAACTGTTCGTCGAGATGCAAAGTCGCAATAAGCATTTGGATATTATTGGGACGCGTCATGTGGCTAATTCGGTTCAGACTCATGGCACCGGCATTATAAATACGACGGTCAATTTCATCTATCAATTCTTGAGGCAAAAGTTCTACACGTTCTCAACGTTTCTGCACGATGAGCACATCAAGTCGCGTCTCCTCAAGGAATACCGCTACCATGCCGAACACAAGCACATCAAACCATATCAGTCCTATCCCTACGAAAGGGCCGAGAGCTTCATTAAGAAAATCCGCAAATTGGGTGTGTCCGACAATGGCGAAACCTATATGGATCTGTTCCGAAAGGTTATAACACAAGTTGGCAAGTTTTAAATCAATTTCAAGTAATTTATTGTTGCTGAAATTGTTTCTTTTTGTTTCAGGCAATGCTGTGGGCTATGTCCGTTTATTGCAATCGGGTAGCAAGAATGCCAACTTCCGTAGCCGTTCATTCATGTCCCGATTCAATAGCAAATTTGTGCGTGGTGAGGATAAAACTTTGGAGCCAACCACCGAAAGCTCAATCAAGGAATACGAAAAGAGCATTGAACATCTGAAGGAATGTTATTCCGATTGCACCAACTACTTCAAGGTACCAAAACTGAAGTAGTTAAATCAATCCTATCTTAATCTCAATCTTCTTTTGTCAGTTGTTGATGCAAGGATTCCAACCATTCTTATGCAATCCACACAATCATCATTTGAGGACATTCTTTTTGATAACGCCCGCACTGATTATGAACTACATCGACTATCGCGTCAAGGAGAAGCTCAAAATGTACAAGAAGGATCAAACGAAATGTTCGCTCTTCGAAGATGGCTTCGCCATTGGACTCATCTACATACTGAACATGTTGAATCAGCTGAACGATTTCCATGAGCTCGGCTGGAGCCGGACGACAGCAAAGCATTTAACTGCCGAACGACAAAAGCTTAAAGAAATCCTCGCCACCTCCAACCAAAACAATTCGCCCCAAAAGACGACGGACATTGATGAAAAACTACTTCAGACCGTGGCAATTACCGAACGGCATTTGAATGCCAATGAGCAGGAATGCAATTTACTTTATGCCACATTGAGTAGTGCTGAAATATTTTTTCAATAATCAATAATAATAGAGAATATTATATTTTTGGTTTCTAATTTCAGTTTATTAAGACGAAATTATGAAGTCTGTTTGTTGTTGGGTTAAAAATTGGATCAAAAAACATTTGTTATCGACAATGTTGCTACTAATGGTTAAGAGTTAACTGGTTGGTTTTACAATTGGTTAGACTACGTATTAAGGAATTACTTTTTCGGGCACTTTGCAATTTGCAAGTTTGATTAAATGTTTTTTAGTCGCATCGTCCATACATACATACTAAGGGTATAGTTTCTATATATGTATATGTAGAAAGGCATAGGCATAGATAGCACTGTGTTTTTGTAAATGCATGAAAAATAGTACAACATTATAGCGCTTATTCATGTGTACTACATGCATATGTATGTGTGTGTATGCATGTAAAACCCATGCGAACTCTCTCTTCACACACATTTTAGCGCAACGGAGAACGAACTCTTAGGATTACTCTCTCTCTCACAAATAGAAATGCTTGAATCACTTTTTTAATCGCACTGTCTCATATTATACTAGATACGATAGCACATGCGGTTATTTTGTTTTAAGATTTGTTTTTGATTAAATGTTTTGGTTTTTCTTTTTTAGAATCTTTAAATTACATTCATACTCATAAGGTACTATTGCGATTCCAAATCTGTTTTCTTGTTCTGTCTTCTTCTGGAAAATTGCCCGTTGTTTATAGTATAACATAAAAAAGTGTCTATTGAAAATATGTATTGTATTTCATATTATTACAGTTATTGGTAGAAAAAAAAAAATGTAAATTGGTTTTGAAAAATGCGAACGTGTGTACTTTAGTTTCGTCTTAAACAGAATTTAGCCCCATCTTAAAGAGAGCCACAGTCGGCGACCACGATCTTCTTGGTGGTCTTGCCCGATTGCGAACCGTAAGATTCAATCTTCTTGACAACGTCCAAGCCCTCAACAACCTGACCGAACACGACGTGCTTGTTGTCCAGCCAAGCGGTTTTCACGGTGCAAATAAAGAACTGCGATCCGTTGGTGTTGGCGCCAGCGTTGGCCATCGACAGGATGCCGGAGCCGGTGTGCTTCAGGCGGAAGTTCTCATCGGGGAACTTGTTGCCGTAGATCGACTTGCCACCGGTGCCGTTGTGGTTGGTGAAATCGCCGCCCTGGCACATGAAGTTTGGAATGACGCGATGGAAACTGGAGCCCTTGTAGCCAAAGCCCTTCTCGCCGGTGCAGAGAGCACGGAAATTCTCAGCCGTCTTTGGCACGACATCAGAGCGCAGCTACAAGTCGAATGACAAAACGAACAAAAACAAAAAATGATTAATTGAAATTCAAACTTGCTGTTTGTGTTTTTGGGGGTAACATACTTAATTAATAATGCTTGTTGGTTGTTGGTATACCATTTAAGTTTTCGATACAACCAAAAATCGATACGCTTAATTCGACACTAAGTGTGTTTATAAATAAAATATAAAGCTATCATCACGAATGATGATTCATATCAATTTGCAAATTATTTTCTAAACGGTCTATAATTACATTTACACACTACATACATACATATGTACGTGCATATATACATACATATGTATGTATGTCGCGCGGTGCGACATAGTCATGCATTTAAGCTTAATTGCAACGATAAATGGCGGGTGTAGTAATGTGAACGAGGTTTAAAGATATTAAATTATAGACTTGTGTTGACAATCTAAATTGACGTAAGACCATTACATCAGCAAATAGTATAGAATCATTTTTTATTTTTAAAGACCGTTTGTCAAAGTCAAACGGGTTTACTTAATTCTTAACACAAATACTTATTTGTATGTGTGTACATACACATACACACATGCAGCATTTCTACGTTTGGGAATTGAGGTTATGTCGGCGTGTATTGATTCGTGTATACACACATACGCGCAAATGCCGGCATTTTTGTGTATATGTACACATTTTTATTTTTTGTTGTTGGTTTTAGCTCGTCACTATGCATATGTATATTTAACTCGACTACCAAAAATCTAAGCGGTGAACTTTAATTATTGCTATTTTAGCACCTACATACACACATACATACATACATATGTATACTTGGCTCTGCGTAGGAATGCATACATATAAATTTATATGTATACGAAAATACACATACAGCTTCTTTTTTTTTTTTTTTTACAAATGTATGCATGCATGTACATACATACATATATATTTTCGTATACGGTCAACTCCTACATAGGTGGCAAAATAGTAATTGCCACTTAAAGCGATTATACTAAAGAAAGTACACACACATACAAGCACAAACATATCTACTACATCCGTAAAATATACATCTATGTATTCCAATGAGTTCATATTCATACATATGTATTTAAATATAATGAGGCACAATATGCCAGAAAATAAATTCCAGTTAATCACGTGTTTTAATTTATAAGCGTACTATGAACTTTCTTTTGGAACGTGTAGGTACACGTGTATACATAAATGTACATATGTTTAGCAATATGTACATATGCAAGTTTCTGTTCGCTAAATAACTGTAAAATATCACAAGGCATTTTTAAATGCCAAATATAAATAAAAAATTAAAATATCTAACTTACCTCCATAACAATCCTGCCGACGGTATCACCATCGGCGGTCATATCGAAGAATACTCGAGGTAAAGTACTCATTTTCGATTCGTTTGAATATTCGCGAACAAACTGAATTCCAAATTGCAACTGACCTGCGTTACTTCCACTTCGAGCTGGGGTTATAGATTTATTAGGTAAAATGGCGGACCCAGCAAAGCGAAGTGCCGCTGACTTGTGAATGTTCCGTATCAGAGTTGCACCGAAAAATGACATCGTGTCAGTGTGCCCGCTTGCGTATCACTATACGAAACGAAGCGATTGGAACTGATTTACCCTTGTTCCATTCCATTAGCTCTGTTGTTATTATGTTATACCACAATGGATTCTTGGTGTGGATTATTTGTGATACAGGCGTGCGAACAGCACCCGAACTCATTTTAAGAGTTATTTAACGTTTATTAACAATAAATTAATAAACCTGCGTTTATTGTTTTGATACAAGGGCTGCACTATTTACAGCCAGACTAACAGAATCAAGCAGTCCCCTGTAAACTAACACTAACAGAATTTCTCGATTCTGTTAGTGTTATTTACAGTAAAACCGCTCCGTCTGCTATAAACTACTGCGCGACAGAAAGCTGATGATATGGCGTAGCATACAACAGAAAGCTGTCTGATAGAAAACTTCGTTGCTTCTTAACAGCTGAAGAACAAAAAAACAGTTAAATGAACCATTTTTGTGTTCGCTAGCTCACATGAACAGCAAAACGAAACAAAATACATATGTAAAATTGGAAATCAATTAATAATTTAATAATACTTCCAAACTAATGTAATTCCCCGCAGTTCTATTGGCATTTAACCAATTTCAATCAATTTTGCTCATCAGGTCAAACGATTTTCGCATATCTTATCTTAAGCTTCTGGCGAAACTTATCAAACACAGATATTTTCAACATATTAAAAAATATTGATAAACAAACTTAACTAGCGACGTCATGTGTAACAGTAAACTGCGCATTAAATGAAGAAAGGGCTAAAAATATGTCCAATATACCGACAATGACAGCGTCTCAAGACCGCACCCGAGAGTGGTTGGCCTCCTCACAGGAGGAGGAGGAACTGGAATCGATAGCCGAATCCTCCGTAGTCGATAGCTTGGATGATTACAAATACAGCGATAACGACGACAACGACGACGATGATGATGATGAAGAAGTCAGCACAATTGCATTAGGCACACAAAATGGTGAGTCAACATAATAGCAAGCTATTGTTATTTAATATTTATTTATTTATGTTCAACAACAGGTGTTAGCAAAGGTTCGATCATTGGAGACACGCTCCGCGATCTTATAAACTCGATCAACAGCATTCAAACCGTTGGCAATGTGAACATAAGCAACTCCAACAATGTCCACATTGGCAATGTGACGAACATCAATGGCAACATACAGATTATAACAGAGACGACATCGCGCAAGGCTCGACGACGAAGAGCTTCACTTGTGACTGCACCCAATAATCCCAATGAACATGAAGACGAGATGAGTCGGGATGAGTCGGAGGAGCGTGTCAATGCCGATGTTTTTCTCAATAGCCAAAGTAAGCAAACTTGAACATCAGAGTTGGATTCAATAATCAATTGTTACATTTACTTTAACAGAATTCAAAATACCCAAAGAGCTGTGTTCCATTGTGCCGCGTCACTCCTGGCTGGCCCAAATGCCCATGGAAGCGCCAGTTAAGCTGCAGCGTCCGGTTAAATATGTTGTTATATGTGAGTATGCCCTTAAGCTCGACTAGTTTCCATTCGTTATGAACTTATTGTCATTTCTGGTCCACAGTACACACAGCCACCGAGAGCTCGGAGAAGCGGGCCATCAATGTCCGTTTGATACGGGATATTCAATGCTTTCATATCGAGAGCCGCGGCTGGAATGATATTGCGTACAATTTTCTTGTTGGCTGTGATGGGAATATATACGAGGGACGCGGCTGGGAGACGGTGGGTGCACATACTCTGGGATACAATAAGATTGCGCTGGGCATCAGTTTTGTGGGCTGCTTTATGCGCAGCCTACCCACGGCGAATGCATTGAATATGTGCCGCAATCTGTTGGCACGCGGCGTCGAAGATGGCTATATATCGGCCGATTATCGTCTAGTTTGTCACTGCCAATGCAATTCGACGGAAAGTCCGGGTCGTCGACTCTTCGAGGAGATTCAGACCTGGCCGCATTTCTACAATATCGCTCAGGATGAGCTCTAGTACAAGATGACCTTAAATAACAATATTGGTGATCTTGGTCTTGGACAAAATGATTCTAATCGTCTATAAATACTATATACATATATAATATATTAAATATTACGTGCACATTAATAAGACGAATATGTTTTAAATGTTTTTCATATTTAATTTCTCGTTTGATTCGTATTATTTAATTATGGAAACATCTTAACATTTTGCCATTGCTCCTTGTTGACCGCCAGTTGATAAGAAAGCATCTAGGCCGATTCCGCTTTACGGGCTATTAAAAAAGAATGTAAAGTTAGTAAAATAATAAATAGGACAATTGCAGGATAATTAGTTGATAGAATAACACAGGCATTGGCGGACGTTTTGAGCAATTTTGTGGGATATTTGTTAATAACAATCTCTGACTGTCAAACACGGAACAATTGGAAATATAATTCGTGGTAGAATTTTGATCCCGGTTTTGGATAGGCCAAATAACATTATTAATGAGTATTTGGGAGCTGATTAGTATTAACGATAACGCTTTTCTTGTGGGGGAGGTCTATAACTTACACCTCTCTCTACATAACTGACTTTCGTTGTTGTTTATAATAATTATTACTTTTCATCTGTAATATACAAGGATAAATTGTATAATAGCTAGCCGTATTTGCGGGCCATAAATTCTATTGTTGGCCAATTGCATGTATATAGCATACATATTTATGTATCAGATTTATATAATCGTTCCTTAGATTTTTGATTCAATTGGAACTTCTACTGCACAACGTGCAACGATTACTTACGTGCTGGCTTGCCGTTTAACCATGGTGTGAACTTCACGTGGCTCTCGTTGCGCTTGGCGGCGGCGGCCTGGAATTCTGAGCGCAGTGACTCACGCAGGACACGGGCCGCAATGTTCGAGTATTGGATGTAGCTGTCGAGAATAATGTATACAAAGTGTTATTTGTGTATAGGTCGACTTTGGCAAATTTCAACTAACAACAATTACGTAATGTACATAGACACAGAAGGCGCACATCAAAAATGACGCCGCTGTTCAAGTTATGAGCCTGACCAAAGTGTTTCCATATTAAACTTACGTAATTCCCGCTGCTCTCCAGGCGTTGGTCATCTTGAAAAATCTTTTTGCAAATTATTTGTACGGTGATCGAAAATTGAGACCTTTCCCAGTGCACTCGCTTTCAGAGCTGATGAGGATGACAGCTAGGGGTGCTAGATACTATCGATAAATTTATAACGATGAGACCAAAATAAGTTCTCGATATGTACAACGAGTGACACGAACAATATCAATATCGTACCGATATGATTACTATTTGAAATTATATTCCAATTTCGAATTAGAATGATAGCTGTAATTTAAACTTACAAAAATATTTCAGCAACGCAGAATAAGACAAAACTAATATATTTTTTTGTTGCACTTGGTTATAAAACACTGTAATCTTATTGTTGCGCAAGACAGCAGCAGTTCTCTTTTGCAAAACATACACCATACGCATCGTCTAAGTTTCGAAACATAGTTTCATGTTATTTTATTTTAAAAAAAATTAGTAAATAATTAGGTGAAAAATAAAAATTTTCATATTCATATATATAATAGCGTTTGCGCAGAAACTGGTTTATGTTCTGGGCAGACGACGTCACATGTGATGAATTTGTTGAATACAATAAAATAATATAATAAGAGAAGAACAAAATATTTTGTTCACACTATCCAGGTTTGCCTGTATTAAATAGGATGTCATACGATTAGTTTTCCATATTTGCTGCTTGGTAATATTCATCAATGCTGTCGAAGCCGTATTTGCTGCGTGGTGCCATTTTAGCGGCTAGATTTCCATATTTATTTTCCTTGCTAAACTCACTGCTAAATTTCGACGACATTTGTTGCAAGCCGCTACAAATATTCTCATAGATTAAAGTGTCATGCAACTTATGCTGTAATATGGCAATTTTGGCCAGATACTGCAGCTGACCCTTGGACAACGGCCGTGCAGTGAAATGCTGCGATTTACTCACCTAAAAAAAGAGTATGTAATAATTTTGTGACTTTGTAAAAGTAATTTATGTATAAGACTTACACCATTCATCTCGTCGCAGGTAAGCTCGGCGGGGTTTAGGTCAAAGGTTAAAGATATGGCTTCCTGCAAGGTGCAATGAGTTTGATCCTGGCGAGCGACGCACCATGCGACAAACGTGTCGCAAATTCCATTGATCTTAAGATTATGCTGATGCAACAGCAAATCGCATATTCGATGGCTGTAGTGCATGATTTTCCTAGGACTTGTGTCCTCCAACACTTTGGCCAGCTCTTTGAAAATCACGCCCAGCGCTTGAAGATCGAACGCATAGGTGTTATTGGCGGTCGCAATAACTATAACGGATGTCATGCAATGCCGCCCATAAAAATAGGGCTCGACCAGCACCGAAATGCTCAGCTGGTCGAGTATATCTTTGATGGCTTTGTAATAGGATTCGTCCATTTGTGTAATTACTTTAATGCGTTTTAGCTTCTGGTCCAGTGATGACAATACATGGGCAGGAAGTGGACGACTTTTTATAGGTTTGTTCTTCCACTCGATTGCAGAAGCAAAAGATTCGTTGCTGTTACTGTCCTCGTCGTTTTCGAAATGACCGTTCATTTTTATATGTATGTATATTGATTGCGGTTAGCTATGTTGATAAAAAAAGTTGTTGTTATCAATGCGCAATCATATTAAGTGTAGGTAAACATTACCAAACTAACTAATTTGGGCAAATTTGTACGCCCTCGTGGTGTAGCTTCCTTCCTTGAGATTCTAACGGTGAAAGAGCAAAATGTTGCACTCGAAAAACATCGATACTTAGCGAAATCGATTACTTAACTTTTTTGAGAAAAGAACATTGATGTACCGGTCTTTTACTGCATATTAATTATATTTTCTTTAGTGTGTTTTAAAATATTATCATCTTTTTGTCTATTTTTTGTTATTGATTGAAAAGAAGTGTAAAACTCGATCATCGATACAATCATTGACGTAACATCGATACTTTTGTCCAGCACTAGTGAGGGGCGATAAGTGCACACACTTATTTCTTATATGTACTTCTTTTACTCTCAGCTTTGTTTGTGTTGTGTCTCCCTTGCACATGTGGAACGGAACAGTTGTTGTTGTTGAACCGAACAGCAATGGCTACTAATTTGCAATAAGTTGACCCGGTCTATTAAATCCTTATAACGCTCAGCGCAATTAAACCAATTGTCCTAGTGTTCGAAGTGCAAAGCGATGTCTGCCAAGCCGCAAATATTAATTATTGAACCATTCTTCGGCGGCAGTCACAAGCAGCTCATCGATACCCTAATCGAATGTAAGTGTAAATTTGTTATTGTTGTTGTTTTTACTTTGCTAAAAAAGTTTTTTGCTGTCGGCAGGCTTAAACCTTTGCGACTATGAGATATTCAGTCTGCCCGCCAAGAAATGGCACTGGCGTGCACGAACCTCGGCTCTGTATTTCTCGCAGCTTATTCCGCCCGAGCACGATTATAAGGTGCTGCTCACAAGCTCGGTGCTAAATTTGGCTGAGCTGATTGGTGTGCGTCCCGATCTAGCCACTTGCCGCAAGATTGTCTATTTTCACGAGAATCAGCTGGTCTATCCGGTGCGCGAGGTCAAAGAGCGCGATTGTCAATATGGCCTCAATGAGATTCTAACTTGGTAAGACTTTCAAACTCGAATTCGAACTCGAATCTGAATTCCCAATTTAATTTCAGCCTGGCTGCGGATATTGTGCTCTTCAATTCGAATTTCAATCGTATGTCATTTTTGGATAATGTTCAACCATTTTTGAACATTCAGCCGGACTTTAAGCTGAAGCATATCCGCGAGCGAATCGAAAAGAAATGTGAAGTCCTGTATTTTCCCATCAAGTTTCATGCCTTTCCCAACAAACGTCACATGATGGACGCAGACATAATTAGCACAGAGCCGGAGTTCTTGCATTTGATATGGCCACATCGCTGGGAGCACGACAAGAATCCGAAATTGTTGATGGAAGTGCTATTGGAGCTGAACAAGCGTCAGGTGGACTTTCGTGTGACAATCTGCGGCGAGAGCTATCAGACAGTGCCCGAGGCTTTCGAGGGCATACAGGAGAAGCTGGGCAACAAACTGAGCAACTTTGGCCATTTGACCCGCGAGGAGTATATCAAAACGTTGCTAACCGGTGATATTGTTATCTCGACGGCTGGCCATGAATTTTATGGCGTTGCCATGCTGGAGGCGACGTATTGCGGCTGCTATCCGATAGCGCCCAATAAGCTTGTCTATCCCGAAATCTATCCCAAAGAGAATCTTTACAATACGTCCAATTCGCTTATCAAAATGCTTTATAATTGGTGTCGTAATCCGGAATTGTTTCGGCGACATCGCGACAAGTTCTTTGACTATTTCACCTTTGAACGCTACTCGGCGCAGCATTTGGTGCCCAAATTCATGGAAAAGATGCGAATTTCAATGTAATGTAGAGGTGCCTTAAACAACAAAAATAATAATTAAATAATTCCAGTTGCTGTTTTGTGCAATTTCGCATCGAATTTAGTTTGTAAGCAAAACGCGAACGTTAACTGACCAATTTACCATTAATACTTATAGCCATTTTGGTAGTATACATATATGTTTTGTAGCCTAAATGCAGGATCATTTAATATTGTTTCCTTTTAAGCTATTGTTAATACTTTGTTAACCGATTGTTAATAATTAAAAATTGCACAAAATTAAACTACATATATTGAAATTGCCTTTGTTATGTGCTAACAATCATTTTTTTACCTTAAATTGCCTTATGTAAACTTAATTAATATCACTTAAGAATCGTTGCCTCTCTTTTTCTCCTTGCATCCGTCTCTGTCTATATCATGAGTCTTATAAAATTATGCACGGATTTAGCTTTATATCAACTTTATCAAATGTTGATACGTTTTTATTAGTACATTTAACAAAAGTTCACTTTAACTTAAAACAAGTTCTTTTCGGATAATTAAAGAATAAAAAACTCAAAAAAAATGCTTTAGCATTATTTTACCACATAATGATTATAATAAAATGGTTTATAATGACAGACGAAATTTAAAAGTGGTTCTCTTTAAAATTGGGCGGCGCACTGTATTTAACCTTCGCATGAGCACGGTACTCCTCATCCTCGTGGCACTCACGATAGCATTGGGCGCAGTACAGATCCCCGTCGCAGCCGTGGCAACGGAATACGGCATCTTCATCACATATATTGCACCAGGGCAGCTCTTCGTTGCCGCTGCCGCTATTGGGATTGATTTCGGCCTCCAAAGGATCGGCTGCTGGTGGCAAACGTGATTCAGCCAAATACTAACAAAAGGAGTGTAATTAAGATTAATGTAATCAATCTATTCAAATCGTGTCGAACCTTTCTCATGACATTTTGCAAGACAATTTCGTCGTTCTCCTCTTCATTATCACTGGGAGTATTGGTGACACCCGTGGCCACTGCTGCTTCAGGTCCAACACCCGTACCCGCAGCTACTATATTATCGATGGGCGCATCGCGTAGGGCACGCAAACGTCTTTCAATGTCGGAGATGGCATCATTGCGGTCTGTGTCGACGCGTTGATCCAGCTCGGATTCGCCCAGAAACTGATGCAGTAGATCTTTGATTTTATCTTCGTCGGTTCTTTGGTCGGTTGACAATAGCAGATCCTTCTTATCGTAGTTTTTCTGATGCGGCATGCCACTCAAATTGGCCAGACGTTCACGGATTTCATCATCGTTGGTCGCTGGTGTTTCGTCGGCTTTTAGATTTTGTAAACGCTTCTTAATAGCTCTGTCCAGATTCTCGTCAATATCCTGGTTGTCTGTCGTGTTGTGAGCTGCGCCAGCTACAGCACTACTAATTGGCGATAGCACAGCTCCCAGTTCTTCAGTGGGCAGAACATTGCTGCAATAAAGATTAGATAGGCAAACTCGAGACAATCATAGACTGAGCTACTTACTCAAAGAGTGCATCGGCTTTCTCGGCCGCAGCGTCTGGCGATGCTGTGTGCTTTGTGGGCAGGCGCAACTTGGTTACCAGGTCTCCGGGCAGAGCGTCGCAGTCAATCACTTTGTCGGCATCGGCATTGGCCTGCATCTTGGAGAGTTTGTCGTAGCAGATGAGGCATACGTTGAGCACCTTCTGAGCGTGACGGGGCACAGCGATTGGCCTTTTCAGGCACTTGGCGCAGTAGGAATAGCCGCAATTGGGGCAGCCATGCTGCAATTATCCACTTAGCGTTAACAGTACATGGAAAGACTTTGCTGGTAGTGCTTACCTCCTTGCAGAAGAGTCCATATTTACGGCTGCAACCGTAGCAGCTCATTATGTGGCAAGTGTTAAAATACGGCAAATCACAGAAAATTTATTTGCTACATTAATTTGTTATAGTATGAAAATGTAAACAAAGATTGGCAGTCAGCCCTCTGAATCACGATACTATATCGATATATTATATATCGATATTTTCGATAGCTTCCAGTCACAGTTGTCACTAGCACGACCAAATTTAAATCTTTCAGATTTGTTTATAGATTTATTTAAATTAAAATGCGGTATAAATGGCTGCAGCATATTTCAATTCAATGGAAATATTAAGCTTTTAAATAAAAATAAATAAAACCCTTTGGTTAAGAAACGATGCGGGGAATGTAAGTTTTACTTGTTGGCCATCAAACTAATATGAGCATTAAGTATTATTTATAAGTATGTTATTGTAATTATATTTAGTATAAATGCAAAATACAAAATTTCATGCGTGTTTGTATATCGTTTTGCGCATATTGAGCTATATGCAAAAACATTGTTTTAAGCCCTTAAACCTAGGGTTGTGGGAATAAAAATATATGTATATTTATATATATTTATGTTATTTCAAAGCTGTGTGTATTATTGGTTAAGGAAACTTGCGTTTGTTTTGTTAAACTCTTTTGTTGTTGTTGTAGTTTTTCTTAATTGAGAAAAGAATTCCGAGATCCCGTTAAATACACGAGTAAATACTTTCTTTGCTAAGATCAAGCGGTTGGTTGGGTCGGATTTGTTGTGGATATCTGTTGTGGGTTAGGTTTAGAATTTTGTTTGATTTGAGTGAACCTATTCGGATGGAGTGAGATCGCGTTCCGGTTCGTTTTCATTGAGTATCTGCGATAGCAAATCGTGCAATGGTTCGAGTATCTTTTTGGCGCCGGTATTGGTTAGATTCTTATAATCGAACATATCATGGTGACTGATGCTGCCATCGCCCTGCACCAGACCCTTATCAACGGCAACTGTTTGCACACGATCCAATCCCTTAGTCTGCTCCTTAACCAATCCATTGATCTCCACATTTTTCTCACGCAGCGCATTCGGTTGCTGGCCTCGTGGCAGAAGTGACTGCAATTTAACCAGAAATCGAAGATAAGTAAGTATATAAAGTAGTATTACATGAATTTAAACACTTACCGGCAGCACAATGTAAACGTCAGGCAGTTTCTGACGTATCCTTGCAACGTTTGCAAGAACTCCTTCAGCCACCTCGGCCGCACTGTTGTCCACATTGTTAGTGCCGACATGGAGGACAACTATCTTGGGATTGACGTTGTCAAGGGCGCCATTTTCGATGCGCCACAGAACGTGCTCGGTGCGATCGTCACGTATGCTAAAGTTAAGGCAGTGCAGCGGGGCAAAGTATTGGTTCCATGTGTCCGTGTCCTGCAGCGTTTCGAATATGCAATCGCCCAGAAAGATGACGTCCGGGTCTTTTTCGCGGCAATCGGATATGAAACGGCGATGTATGCTCTGCCAACGTTTGTCTCCGTCAACATCGGGCACGGCTGTGGGCACGGCGCAGGGATTCATTTCGTTTTTGTTGTTGTTGGGTTGGTTGTGCATTCAGCATGCGGCGACGCTGTTCTGGCCTGTTATAGCTGAAATTAAAGTTATTTAATTATGGAATTTGCCGCAGGTGAGTGCCGCTGCTGCGGTTTTAGTAGGCACCTTTGATGTATGTTGCGTATTGCGGGTGTAGATGAAAATAAATTTAACCAAAAGAATAATTGACAACAGAAAACAGCAGCGGTAGGTGTTAGCGATGTAAGTCTGAATTAACCATCGATTTTATATATCGTCTGGTACCAACGAAGAACATTCAGAAACTTATCGTTAAGAATTTTATAGCTGTAAACTATCGATGACACTTTAACTGCGCATTCGATACTTTCAAGCCTCTCAAGTCGAACTTTAGCGAATAATAAATGTCAAACAATTATAAAATTTTTATCGCAACAATAAATTCAGCGCGTCATAACTGAAAAATAAAAAATAATTTTGTCGACCAACACAGACATCATCGGGAGTAAAGATAGTCAAATCGACCACAAAAAAAGCCACCGATATTTGTAAGAAAAAAGTGCAGCCCTGAGTTGTCGCTTTTCCACGGCTACGCCAAATACCAATTCAGTGGCAAAATAGTTGTTGGAGATTTGTGCAAAAATCTGCATGGGAAGCCGGTATTTTATAATCATAAAATAAAAGTGCGCAACGCGCCAATCTTACACAATGGACGTTGATCTTACACTGGACGAAATCATCGAGCAAAAACGCACACAAAACCCCCCACGCAGCAATGGCAAAATGCTGTAAGTATTGCAGTCAAAAGAAAATGGTGGCGCAGCTAATGTTTGCATTTGCCGTTACTGTTACAGCCATGCTAACCATGCGAACCATGCTCAAATGAAGCCACGTAAGCGTATAGGCCAGCCCAGCCAGGTCAAGCGTTCGTACGACGCTCGCAACAAGATCATCCAAAAGACTCGCGCCAAAATAGTCGACGCGCGCGACATACTCAACCAAAATATGCGTGACTCCGGAGTCGATGCCCGCAACATGCTGATTGAGCGTAAAAAGGAACGCATGCCAATGCCACTGCCTCTGCTTTCGCAGTCAGCACGTCGACTGTCTGGCGCCGGTGGTGGTGGTGGTGGTGGTGGTATTGGTGTTAGCGGTGGCGGTGGTGGTGGTACCGTCCACAAAAGCCGCTTTGGCCAGCGCACAATAACCATGAACAATCAGTCAGCCGGCGTGGTGCGTACGGTCTGGGATGCCAAAGACGATATTGTGCCACTTGTAAGTCACAAGGCAAACTCGGGCATTACGTATCAGACAAGTCGCTTGAACCCATCTGCCAAGCCGTTTGCGCCGCGCGGCTATGTCGACTATGACAACATGCAGGAGCTAGAGGACGGTAAGTGTGTGTGTTCACCACAATCAATCCGATGAATAAAACTCAATTTGCTTGCAGAGGAAACTTCACGCACGCTCCACTTGAGCGGCTACCAAAACCAGTCGCAAAGACGCCCCTTTGTCGGCTACGACCTGGACTTGGATATGGATGGTGTGGAGATTACACCGCCAACAAATACAGGCGGCGATCCGTATTCAGTTTACGAGCCGCCGGCACGCAATCGTATCGAGCGTCCCACTTTGCTACCACTACCATCGCATACCGGCATTGGGGATGCGGTAGAAAAGATTTTTGAGCGACGTCAGCGCAATATGGTGGCTACCTCCAAGTTGCCAGAATCATTGCGTGCGCGTCTATTTAGCGGCCAGCGTGATCCTCGCCAATCGCATGGCATCTATGCCAATGAGAATGGCAGTGTTCAGTCCAAGGCACATTTGGGTGGACCAATGGTCTCCTCGGTATCCCGGCACCAGCATCGCAGTCCGCCATCGATGTCTTTGCCGTTGCCATTGAGCGTGGCAAACAATAAGCCCGGCTATCGCCTGCTCGTGAGCAATCTGCACACAAATGTCACCACGTCGGACATACGGGAACTGTTTAATGACATTGGACCCATGTACGATGCGCATGTGGTGCGACCGGGCACTGCGGAGGTCATCTACAAATCATTGGAGCATGCCGAAATGGCTGTGGATGCCTATCATCAGCGTGAGTTCGACGGTCAGCCCATGCACTGTGTCCTGGTTAATCCACACTCGTCCCATCGTGCCAATCGCTCGGTCAGGTGCGTTCTCTTCACATTATCAATTGTGTATTTATTAATTGCTTTCATTTTCAGTTCTCGCACCGTTACCACAAACTCATCTGGAGTGGAGGTGGACATTGATGCGTTGCACTCGGTGCTCTTCCGGGACCGCTAGATAAACAAAATTTCTCAACTCAGGCGCCACAACAATACAGATTTAGGCAATTATTACATGGAAGATTAACAACATCCTACATGCATAATTTATAAAAGCATTATTGTCACCCTTCTAAATCTATTATCCATTATACTACTTATTACACAATAAACATTGGCTTATATTATAATTTAGTCATCCAAGTATCACGCATTATATTTCATACTTCACTTTTGATCAATTAAATATAAAACAATTGTTTAATTTAGCTTTTCAATGTTCTTGTTTATACAAACATTAGATAAGTCCACAGTTTAAATATCTATAGTTATTATTATTATTTTTTTGCGATTTTTGCTTATTTTTTAATTTTTTTTGTAGCTTTTGTAGTTAACGGTCTTCCTGTTACTTCAAAATCCAAAAGTATGTCTTTAAAAGTTAAGTTTAAAGATTAGATTTAAACATTTTATACGCAAAGAAAACCGAAAATAAATTTTAAATATTCGATAAATTGATAGAAAATTTGTTTCCTACATTGAAATGAGAGTAAATGGTTTTGTTGTTGTTGTTTCTTGTTTTGATGTTTATTACAAATTACATAAAATGTACAGTAAATATTTTAAGATCGCATAAAATTAATTCATAATAATTAAGTAAAAAATGGTAGCAGAGTTAAGTCAGCAATTGAAAAGGTGAGCAAAAAAAAAAAAAAAGTTAAGAAAATTGTTGGATTCACCAGCCTTCTGGCGATCTGTCGCCTCAATTGTCACGTATGCCGGTGCCATAGTTGGCGCCACCGGCACGATTCAATGCCTCACGGAACAGTTCAATGTCCAGTTCCGCATCCACGCCAGCCTGCAGTTCCACAGCAAAGTTCTGCCAAATCAGCCGAAGGATTATAAAATATTTAAATTGAGTATCGATTTTGGGTTAAATCACTTACATTTAGCACATCCTTGATGAGCGCCTTGTCCGTTGACATTTTGGCACGCTGTATTACGCCCACCTCCTGGCCAATCCATGTGAGAAAGATGAACTTCTTGCGCTTGGACATCTCATCGCCCATCTGTATGCGTATGTAGCCGAAGGCGCGCTCCGAATCGCCAAATTGCTCACGGAACTGCTCAAAGCACTGGCCACGCCCATGCACAATTATTTGCGCCCCATCAAATTTAAAGACAGCCCATTCGGTGTCTGTGAGATCGGAGCGTACATCCTCGTACGCCTCCCGTATGGCGTCCTTATCCAGAGATGTCGCCTGCGGCATCTACAAAACAACAAAATTAAACACAAAAAATATTTTTAAAATGTTTTTCTTTGTGAGGAAGCAGTCCGTCGTCGATCTCCCGCCGCCCCCGCTGCTATTTTGTTTCAATCAAGTTTATTTGCTTGGCGTTGTATAAACGTTTTAATTCATATGCGCATTCAGGCAGCGCACAAAAAGTGTTTTTTGTTTTTTCAGATACTTTCGCTTTCTTTTCGTTTGTTTTGGTTTCCGTGCCAAGAGCCATAACTACTACTTGCGCTTGGGGTAATATAATCAACCAACTAACGAAAGCAATAAATTTTTAAGTCAATCACGCTAGTACATTGTGTTTTTTTTTTTTCTGCACAAAACTCTTCAATTTGTTCAGTTCAAAGAGTTGCATAAATTGTAGTACAATGCAGCATATGCAATTTTATCTTATATAAAAACGGCAGCTAATAATACAAAAAAATGCAAATTGTTTCCGATGCCTTTTTTTTTTAACAAGTTGGAATTAAAATTACTTTATTAATTGCTTCGTTTTTAATTAGCATTAACAATTTAAAATATATAGACAATTACTTAATCATTCATTAAAAATACTTCAAGTATTCCCGCTAAGTAAAAATTAAGATTCCAAAAAAATATTATAAATTTTAAGCGTAATTTTCTCTAAAAACATTTTGGAAAACAAACTGCTTTTACTATTAAAAACTAAGCCCGGGAAATAAATCGTTTTACATTTCTAATAAGCTATCAAAATTTGTTGATTGATTTATGGTTCGAAGCATATTACATTTATTTTAATTATCATTTTATCAATATTTTTAAAGTCGTTTGATAGAAGTTAAATGAATTTCATAAATGTTTCAAGCTTCGTTTCGTAAAAATAGTAGCCGTAGTATTACTTGACTGTTGTTCAGTGAGTTCACCAAGCAAAAATTATATTAAAATAAAATCTAAAAAAAAACCACTGCAAACTATTAAAGCCAAAGATCGCGATTACTTCTTACGGTAGAATGGGTTCAACTTTATCGAACATAAAACTCAAAACCAATATTCAGATTGTAGACAAACCTTATACGGGGAATTAACTGTTTTCTATGGCCGATGAGTTGTTGGGATATATGCATTCAGCATGCAAAAAACTATGCTGTTACAGTTCGGTACAAGAAACACCAAAAGAACCATCCCCGTCTGCCTTCTGGATCGTGCTATCGCTTCTGATAATATCATTAATAATCGCTTGTTTTTTGACCTACCAACAAGTAAGTTCGTAGTATCGTATATATGTATATATATTCATGAACAATCACCATTAAGGAATATGGACGGAAGGTACTAATCAACAAAACAATTATTAAGGCCGAGCCAAGAGAAGATGAAATGCCTGTGCTACAGGCAATGGAAATTTGGTAATTTCGTATCACTATATGCATATATGTTCATGTATCAATCAAAATTTAGAACCGATCTGATATTCCGAAAAAGATTTAGTGATGCATTCAGGATCTAGTAAGGACATTCACACAAACAATTTAAACAACAAGAAGCAAAAGCCTCTTTGGCAATTCAACAATGAACAAAAAAGAAACACAAAAAATAAAATTGTTAATTAGTTAAATTATTAAATTAAATGCTATTAACCAAAGTCTGAGACCATCAAACTTGTTCAGCTCAAAGTCTTCTCTTGAGAGAAGTTTTATTTTTTCCGGAACTCGCTTTAAAGACACGTGAAAACGTTGCAATCGGACGCAACCGACTGCGGAATACACTGATACCAGTTTAAAAGAAGGGGCTAAGAGAATACTTGTGAGAAGGGGGGAATGTGGGCGGTAGTAGTTGGGTGTTGCGTAACCTTTCAATAGGATTTTCCGTAAGTAACTTGAGTTACTTAAGGTTTGAAATTGCAAAAGAGAGTTTTGTAAAATTTGAGAACAATTTAAACAAGAACAAAACAGAAACAAAAATAAAAGAGGAAACCAATTTCGAAGGTACATATATATGTACATACATTTACATATAGTATCTGTAATGTATAAGCAGCTGATCTAGCGACTTCAATTATGATTTATTTATTGCTTTGTTTTGTCTGCGCTTCATTTGAAACAATTAAACCGTCACAATTTTCAATCAGCAACGCCGCGGACAAACAAAAAATTAACAAAAACGGTCCAAAGATAATTTTGATGCACGTATATATAGCTGCAACAAATATAATAGAGTCACCAAGCAACTTTTTCTTACAGCCCAAAGAACAAACAAGTTTTGACATTTTTTTCAGTGAGTATTATTTTTAATATGTTTAGAGCTTCCCCTAAGCTGAGTATATATAACATTTTATTGATACGATATTTAGAAGATTTTTTTTTTTGGAAAAAGTGTCGAAAACATGCGAAAGAAATAATAGCACCACCAAAAATCGTTATGCTAACCAAAACTTCCTTAATAAAACAATGTCTTTATTATATTTGACAACTTATAACAATTATTTTAATCACTGAAGAATTAATTAGTCGTAAAAAGCAGTGTCAGCACGAATTTATCAAAGAATGTATACAAATTTGAAAGTTTCACAGACAAGTTGGTCAACTTTCGATTAAAATGATGCCAAAAACTTTAAATAAAGGACAAATACAAGTAGTCAATAATGTGTTTTGAGCTGGTTTCTTGACAAAAAGTTGATTTGCGGTCCTTATAAAAATTCAAAACTTGATGTTTGTTTTTTGGTCTGGTAAGAAAAATGTTGCTTGGTGGCGCTATTATATTTTTCGCAGCTGTATTTATTTGGGTTGACTTCGTTTGGAAGAGTCAAGAGCAAGAGTGATATCAAAAATGGGGAGAGTGAAATGAGAGAGGAGTGGGAGAGAGCTAGATCATAGTAATGCGTTCGTTGACCGAAACTTATAAGTGTATGTATGTATGTATGTGTGTATTTATGTGTGTGTGTACGAGAATCATCAATTGGTAAAGTGCGCTTCGATATAACGAAAAATGGTATCAAAAGACAAACAATTAAGTAAGATGATGAAAAGAACAAGACTTTCACAACGAAAAGCTGTAATCGGCAAACATACATACGTACATACATACATATATATTTAGAAGAAGATGCAGAAATGGAGTCGCGATTTGAGCTGAATAAATTAAGCTAACAGTAGCCAAATGATGCAAAACTGTGCCAAAATCAACAGAACGCGAGATAGAGAGAGAGAGGGAGAGAGACAAGCATGCATAAATAAATAAAACCGTTGCCATAATTTGTGCGCTTAACCAATTTGCAACAACAAAACCGAACAATACTATATGTATGTATGTATGTATATGAAAAAAGAGAAAGAGAGAATCATTTGTACGTGAGCTAATATGCAGAGTTGCCAGCTGCAATTTGGATTTTGTTTTTTTTTGCCTTTCGCCTGATTTTGCTGTTGTTGATAACTGATAACAGAACATTCCCCTCCCCCAAGTAACTTTTTTTTTTGCAAATTTGCACAAAAAAATTGACACACACACACACACAGATTGGTTGACTGGGCCTGGCCCGATAACTTATCAAATATAGCCTCAATTGAAATGTACTCTCTTTCATACAAAGTTGCGGGAACTTTTTTGAGGAGAGAGGGAGAGAGCGCGTTATGAGTTCGCCGTTATGGCTCATATTGCGGGTGCAGCATTGACGCAAACGTAATATCAATGTTCTTGGGCGAGATAAGTCGAGTTCGGGCTCCCCCCTTCCAACCCCCCTCCGCCACCTCTTGCAATTGCTTACACTTGTTCTTTGACTCGACAATTAGAGCTGCTGCAAATACTAAGAACAATCAAATATTTCCACTTCACTTAGTTTTATGGCCAGCAACAACCCCCCCAGGAACCAATTTGCTTTTATAGTTTTTCCAATGAATGAACAATCATTATTACGGCATTTTTATTTTTTTGTTTATTTCCAGCTAAAGAAAGTAAAAGTTATTGATTATTTTTGGATTGAAAAGGGCGGGCCAAACAGTTATTGATTGCTTTCTTATCGCAAAACTTTGATTTGTTGCCAAGTGCACACACACACACACACACACACATACATATGCATGTGTATATCTTTTACTTTATATAAATGGAAATTTAAGCAGACTGCGCGCTGGAGATTGTGACTCAAAACTAAGACGAACTCATAACTTACTTTCATTTCAAGAGCTCGAAAATGAATTAAGAAAAAATCATTAATTTTTCACGTTTTTGGCTTCAATCCTAATGGAACTGCAACTTTTTCTCAGGAAAATCATTAGCGTAATCATCATCAAGCAGCAAACTAATTATTTTTCTATTTATCCGAAATGGTGGAAAATATTATTGATTTTTTGGGATTAAATTTTCATACATAAAAATTACAAACGACATTTTTAAATTTAAAGAAAGAAATAAAACAAAAGCTTTTTCTGTAAAGTTTGTGTTAGGTTGTTGGAGGTAATCTCAGGATCTACTGTTTCTAAGTGTCCTAGGATATATAGTATGTATATCTATTTATCATTTATCATTCTAGCATGTTCAAAATTATGTGAAATCTGATTGATTTTTAGCCAGTAGAAAAACCGCTTGGTCCGCTCTATATGGATTGACATCATAGTCTTTATTCATAGTGTTTATCTAATCTTAAGTCCACGGCAACTGCACACGATTAAGCTGAATTGGTTAACGTTATTTCATTCTAGAATATTCCAAATTGCAAGTTAATCTTTTAATGGTATTTGCTTTTATGTTTGGATTAAAAAATGCATAAAAAAATAATGAAACCATTTAGTATCAGAATATTATGATGCACTCGATTCGTATTCAACTGGAAATGTATTTATTTATTTTTTCTATTTTTTGTTTTACGTCGAATCAACTGAAGTGGAATGCGATGGTAAATATATGCTTTGGAATGCATATAAACATAAATATAAATTGTATAGAATATTCGTAGCAATGTTTACAAATACATACCGATATCAGATACTACTGTATGTGTGAGTCTTTGTCATAAACGTGGCAACACCAAAAAGCAACAAGAACAAGAAAATCAAGTGAAATCGGACGCAACCGAATGCGGTATACGCTGATACCAGTAAAGAAAAGGGGGGAGTACGGAGGCTGAGGCTGGGATGACCGATCCACGTTTGGGGCCAGCTAAGTAACGGAAGGGGTGGAGCGTTGCACTAACATTTTTTGGTAACTCTTGCTGTTAGAATGGGGAAAATATGCCAATTAATCGATTTTCATTTATCGTTCTTATCGATTTCCCAGCCCCCCATAACGCGTAGCAGCCCAATCTTGTCACTTTAGCCCAAAGAAAAAGATAATAGCCAAGTTTCGAAAGTCTCGAAAAATCCGGACAGATGGACAGACATTGCACATAACGAAGATACTCTTTACTCTAAGCATAGATAGATACTCTTTACTAAAGCAAAAACAAAAACAAGCCGCATGATATGATATGAATGTACTCACACATATATATATGTATATATATAACTATATATATAAGTTAGTATTTATTTGAAGGCAGTGGATAGCATTTAGTACTGACTAATGGTAACAACTAAAATAGAAATATGCTGCCAGGCAGTTTGCGTTTGAGTCATTGATAAGTATGTGTGTGTGTGTGTGTGTGTGTGGCAGGAATAATTGCATGCGTCAAGTGTGGCACACATGCATTCTTCATACATCTTTCATCCAATTGTGCGTGAGTCACAGCTGAGCTTATGATTTTTATACCCTGTTCATTTCAACTGAAGGATCTGATAGGATATGGAATAAATACAATAAAGTTGTGTCTGTAAAAGAACTTTTTTCTATAATATTCGGGATACAATTTTTATTTTATATTTTTGAAAGAATTGGTATTTTTTGCTCAAGTTTTAATTATTTTTTTGATTGATGTCGAAACGTAACTGTTCTCTAAATTGAGTTGTTTGCGATAACCAAAAACTACTGCATTATATTGTTGTGGTTTTTGTTGTTTTTGTAAGTTTCCTCTTCATGCTAACTGACCTTGCAAACGTATTTGCATGCGAGGAATATTCTTGGCTTGCCTCGATTGTCCAGCAGCGAAACAGGTTTTTGATTAAATGTTGGCCAAAAGAAAGAAAGAAAACAGCAGAAAACATACACATACACACACAGACACACACACACACACGATCACAAAATTGCTTTTAAATAATATTACATTATGTACTTTATTTAAGCATTTTTATTATTTCGATTCAATTTTAAAAAATAAGTTAACAACAATTATAATATATATATAGATAGTGCATGAACCTTATAACTGAACCTTCAATTTAAACTAATCTACTTTTTAATGATTTGTTGTTTTGTCTTCAATTTGTTTGAAATTGCTTTTTTCTCCACCCAATCAAGTTATTATCAATTTCTCTGCTTAATTAGCAATGTTGATGGCAAAAAAAAAGAAAAACAGGATATTAACGATTGGATCAGGTTATTTAGAAAAAAACCGCGCTTGTTCTTGTTGGTTGAACATTTTTCTTATCAAAGAGTGCCAACAAGAACATTAAATACACTCAAAAAATAAAATAAAAATATGAATCATGAATTTTGAGAGGCGGATGTGAAAAAGGATTGAGGAGGCAAAAATGGGGTTCGTTTAATAATAATTATTATTATTATATTTTGAGACTCGCATTCAGTTGTTGTTGTTATTGCTTTACGCTATATGTATTAATAATTCTTGGTTGATTTTTGTTTTGTTTTTTATACATTTTTGCAGTGAAACAAAGGCATTGCTCATGCATCTGGCGCTGCTGACTCATTGACAAAGTGTCAGACAGAGTTGAGAAATAATAAATCGAAAGAAAATCGCAAAACCAAAATTGGCAAATCAGGAAGTCAAGGGGAGGGCGGGGCGGGGGTGGATCGCATGTTTATTTAAAACACGAAAATAAATAATTTATTTTGTGTTCTTTGTTGTCTGTGCATGTGTCCCTGCCAACAATTATGCCAATGATATTATTATTGGTGGCAGTTGGAGCGTTGCGTATACGCCGCATATTGCCAGCCATGCCACAACGTTATTCAATATTATTTATTGCCATTGGCATTGATAATGTCAGTAACTTTTGTTGTTGTTGCCATTGTTGCCATTGTTGTTGTTGTTGTTGTGGCACCTGTCTGAACACATTTCGTTTCAGTTTTCATGGTTTTTGTTGTTGTTGTTTGACTTATTGATTGAGTTATAACCGTAAATGGTTCGCCTCTGTTCCAACAGATTAGGCATAAGACGCACATACATACATACGTACATAACTATAATGAAATTACATACATTAATGATGAATTCGCTGGTTTGCATTGAACGCTTCAACCAACATGACCAACTGAACACTGAACAACAAAATGTTGCACGAAAAATAAATAAATAAATAATTCTTGATTAAAAAAAGGAACATCAGCAAAAATATACAAATGTTATTATTATTTATTTCGAAAACCTTTTTAGATATATTTTCTAGTATATGGTACCAACTGAACCGACAAACTCGCAGGTTGAATAACTTTTGAGTTATGACGTTTTGTTTTTTGACTTAATTTAATATTGAAGGTAATTGAACTGCATCTTTTTGTTTGTCTGTTTGTTTGTTTGTTTGTTTGTTGTGCATGCATCAATCCCATCCCCGAAATGACTCACAATACTAAAATTCAAACAAAAATCGCTTTTTTTTTGACATTGATAAAAGTACGAAAAACCGCAACAAAAACTTGTTTTTGCAACAATGCTTGATAAGATACAGAAAGGGGCGTATCAGACTTTATAGAGGGTGCAAACTGAAAACTTTTCTTTAAAAAATATTTTATAAAAATATTTAATGTAATTTCTTTACTCTGTACCAAATAATAAGTACTTAAGCAAAGCGAAATCAAGATGATTCACAAAAATCTTGAGACCAAAAAAAAAAACAATTCCATAATGCTTTTGGTATAATATCCTGAATATGTATGTATGTATGTACGTGTGTGTACGTGTGTTAGTGTCTTCAGCTGTGCGCACTTGAACTTGATATGCATAGTCGGTGTTGTTGTTGTTGTTGAGTATTCCAATGCCCACATGCCTATCTAACCTAACCCCTTGGCTGCTGCTACATACAGAATGCATGTACGATGCATGTACATATGTATGTATGCAAGATTGTGTGTGTGTTTGCAATGCGGGCTGCATCCTCCCCCGCATTAAAATCATAAGCATATTTTACGTTTCTTTTCGTACCTTCTGCTTCTTAACACAAACTCTCTCTCTCTGTCACTCTGTCACTCTGTCTCTCTTTCTGTCTGGGACCGGCACCGGCGTTTTACTCTGCTGCCTGGCCCTGGCCGGTTCTTCTGGAGTCACAGTTATTTAAAGTCCAACACTTGCACACACACTCACACACTAACACAAGCGAACACTTGACTTTGGGCTTGGGCTCACCAACATTTTGGCGAGGCTGTGTGTCTTCCTCTTCCTTTTTTTTGTGTGTGTAGCAATCTCCCGCTCACAGTTCTAGTGCTTACTCTCTCTCGCTCTCTCTGTCCGTCTGTCTTGCTATCTGTTTCTGCAGATTTTCTTTTGCTTTACTGCTGCTGCTGTTGGTGTTTGACTGCCCCGTTGTCGCATCTTTTATAAGTCTAATTCGTTTTGTTCTTCTTAATATTTTCTTAATACATATGTATGTATGTATGTACATGAATATAGTATATTGCATGTACGTATGTGTGTTTATATGTATCTGTATCTCTCACCCTTCTCGGCTTGCTCTCCACAATTTGTTCAACTTCAATGCCGTCTGACATGTTGCTGGCTGGCTGGCTGGCTGGCTGACTGAATGGGATGCTGCGGTCGGCTCCTGCACTGCTTTGCTTGCTGGCGGCTGGCGGCTGTTGCTGCAACTCAACTGGGAGTTCAATGAATTTTTGCCTTTTGGCTTTTCGGTTGCAACTTTGGAGAACAAGAAGAATGCAACAGTTTCAACACAAAACGCGCACAACGACAGCGGCAACAAAAACAACAACAAAAATTAATAAAATACAATATACTTTAAACAAAAAAAAATGTTTAAAAAATAATAATAAAGATAAAAGGCACACAGGCTATAATCTAAGTGACCAAAATAGCCGACCGACTCCGTCCGACTCGCACGAATTGTTGCTCACGAATGCGGGGCCGGCATCGTGTGCAACTCCAACGAAGTGGCTGACGCAGAAGCAGAGCCAAACACAGCACAAAGCATAAACGACAAAAACCGAAGCGGGCAGTGCAGTCGTCAGCATCGAGCAGTGCCAATAGCACCGAGCGAGCGAGAGAGAGCGATAGAGTTAGCGTGATACGTCAGCGGCGACGGCGCCGCCACCGCATTTGGTTTTATTTTCAGTTACAGCTCCAGAGTTAAAAGTGTGCGGGCAGCGACGCAGCGACGTCGACAGCGTCGTTGACAAAATGTTTAAGAACGTGCTATGCGTGAATCCATGTGTGTGTGTGTGAGTGTGTGGGAGTGGGGGCACGGCTGAGGATGCATTAGCACTGTGCTACAGAATTTTATTGATCGTAGACGACACATACATACAAACATGCTCGTTCTTCTATCATCAAATCAAATTATATACATACATTTAATATTTTTATTTCTTTGCTCGAATAAAAACGAAAGTGATTTCACTTTCAATAAATAATATTATCAAAGTGGAATGCGCTGAATTAAAAACAATCAAGTAGCTTGATTATTCCTTAAATAAATATTATACAGCTCTACGATACTCTTTCTTTTTTTTAAGTGCTTCGATGTACATGCAAACATACATACATTCGCATTTTTAACATTACATAAATTTACAATAATATCAACAATTTATTTAAAATAATAAAAAAATAATACCACAACCTATGACTCTTTATATTTTAATAATGTGAAATAATTCTAGCCTCTTTCAGTTATAAAAAAATAAATATAAAAAAATAAAATCTTGAAATATTTCTTATGCCGATCTTTGGGTAACAACACTAGCCATAATTACACCGAATTTGGTAACTCTATCGGGAAGAATATTGTTTTCAGTTATCGATTTTTATCAATTTTATCGATTACCCGGCCTTCAGTGGGCCTACGCCCAAACCAATCTTGCAACTTGATCTGACCAGAATCCATTTAAAGAATTCGTGGAACTAGACGACGATTAAAACTCAGATTAACAATCGAAGCTAAGATTTCTGGAATGGTCGTACGACTTGAAGAAATCACAATTCAAAGAAAGTGTTCTTAATAAATGATTAATTTTTCGATGTTTGTTTATTTATTTGAATAAATCTTAAGTTAAATATATATTATTGGTAAAATATCTTTTTTTTTGAATTAAGTTTCGTTTTTGTTGGACAGTGTTGTTAGTTGAAGTCAGCCAGTTGCCAATCAATCGAAGCTTCAATTGTAGGCTTAACGGATTTTCTTCTTTTTTTTCTGCCCCAGCAAGCAATCAGTGCCACAGACAGCAACCTTGCCACAGCCTTGGCAGGACCAGCCTAGACCAGACCTGGTCTGTTTTTTTTTTCATATTTTTTAAAGACTGAGATTGAGAGACTGCAGAGAGTGTGAAACTGATTCTGCAATCGATGCCGGGCACGTTGCAATCAACTGAGCACGTACCACAGCCCGACAATACCAAACGTATATATATGTGTGTGTGTGTGTGTGTCTGTTGGTATTTGTGCAATGCATTTCGGCGGTTGAAGGGGACGGGTAGGTAATGGGACGGCTTATCCGGTGCGCTGGGCTTATCTTCCTCAGCGTCATTCACGTCGCTTTTTTTTTTTTTCAAGCTGCAGGCGGCAGGCAGCGCAATGTGAATCAGGCAATCAGTTTGCTGATATATGTACATATAAAAAATATATAAATAAAGAATTGAGAAAAAAACAAAGACAAGTAATAAATAATAAACTTGGCAAAAAAACAAACAAGTGCCAGCCGAATCTTGTCTCTCCTTTTAGATACATTTTTAAATAATATATATATATATATATATATAATCATTTTGAGTAGAAAGTACAGCTGATCCGAGCTAAGCTTTGCAACAACATATTATATTTATTCCAATACGAACTTGTTATCGATAACAATAAAATCTGGAATTTTCGGAATTTTTCAATTGCTTCAGAAACTTCATCATACCATTGACCAACTGTAAAAATTTAGTCGAAACCGCCAGAGGATTGTCAATGATATCGAAAATTGAAATTTACTCAACGTGGTAGTACCGCGGTACCGCAAGTATATTTCAAACCGCACAAGCTACGAATCGTTCTCAGACCCATTGTTTCCTGCCAAACATTTTGTAAAATTCTTGCCTTTCCTTTTCCCGCACTGGTTTAGTATTGTCATCATAATTAACCAGAGTTAACTTGTTGTAGGTGTTAATATAGTTGTGGAGCCGGAACATCTTCTAAGAAGAAGATCTCACCATAAGCGGGTTCCTTGAAATCTCTCAACAGCATCATCGTGAAGAAGTCTGAGGCTGATGCCAATGGTATAATTTTATGGAACTTGATCCTTTTGGACTCGAGGATAACAATCAGTAAATTCTATAGCCAAACCATGAGATTTGCTATAAGCCTAAAAGTAAACGAGAATGTTAAATGAATCCTCAATAAGAAGACACAACCAGGAATGCAACCTTGATGAATGCAAACTTCGATTTATACCTTTGAACCTTAGACCTACCTTTCAGGGCTGATATTGAGACAGGGGGCAAGTCGATGAGTCTGATTGGGGAAATCCTGCTTTGATTTGGTTTTGGGGAAAACAATGCACAGACGAATCCTATGTTTTTGATGACTTGCCAGTTGATATGGTAAGCCAATCCGACAAATGTCAGCAGCAAAGGATTTGTATATATTTTAAGTTTAATCAGAGGGCAACAGGCAGAATGATGGCTCAATGGATGGTGATTGATGCGGCACGTGTGTGTGTGTGTGTGTGTGATTTAGCTTGGCTTTATGATGTGTAAATTGCAGCTGACGCTGTTAAATTGATGCAAATGCCCATCCCACCACCCAGTTTTGAGTACTACATCATTCGGCGGTTGGCAACATGTTGCTGAAACATGTGGTGAATTTGATAGATGCGCAACGCAGGCGCCAGCACTGCTGGACTTAAGGACCAACCAGTCAACCAGTTGCCAACGGTTCGTTAAGCGTAGCGGTAACGCAGACAGAAGCGAAGCGCGCTCGCCATCACTGAACGACGACGACTTTGACGTTTGACGTCGGCGCTTGTCGTGGGCGCCGTTCTCGTCGAATCACGACTTAACAATTTACTATATTAAAAGCCGTTAACTGTTATCCTCGACGCCTGTACGCGCGCGCATTTCGACCGAGCAACAATATCTTGTGAATTACTATTTTGTTTTGTGGTTGTGCGTGTTATGTTGTTGTTTTTTTTTTTTTGATTATTGTTGCTGGTGATCATGAACGATGCCAACAAAATGGCGTCCACCTTTCGAGCATTGCTAGATTATTATGCCAATGTGCGCAGCGCTGCCAGCCACATTGTTTCGCTGACGCTTCTGCCGCTGACCAACCAAACACTTGAAACGGCAAATATCAGCAGCAGCAACAACAACGGCAGCAGCAGCAACAACAACGGCGCCAAAAGCAGCGCTAACCGCAGCGCCATCTATGAGGAGGAGGACGAAGTTAATTTGTTTGCAGCAGTCACCGAGCGCATTGCAACCGAAGCGAGCGTTGCTCTGTCTGGAACGGCGCGTTCGAGCAAAGGTTCGACAGTTGGCACCGATATGCCCGCTTGGCTCATACCCAGCTACAGTGTGATCCTGTGCTGTGCCATTGTTGGCAATCTTTTGGTCATCTCAACGCTAATGCAGAATCGTCGCATGCGCACCATTACCAATCTCTTTCTGCTCAACCTGGCCATTTCGGATATGCTGCTGGGCGTCCTCTGTATGCCTGTGACCCTTGTCGGAACATTGTTGCGCAATTTCATCTTTGGCGCATTCCTCTGCAAGCTCATCCAGTTTGCGCAGGGTAAGTTTTGCCATTCCCCTCGGGGCCCATCATCAGTTGCGAACTCTTTATTCAAATGTGGTTGTGGGTGTGTGGCGTGGGGTGGGGCGTTGTGGGGCGGGGGTGTATTATATATGTACAGTGAAAGTGAATAAAAAGTGCATTCAATTAAACAAAAATGCGCATTCCATTTTTAATTTTTGAGTAAACTTCTCCCTTAAAACTGTTCATCCATATGCGTATCCATTTTTTCGTTGTTGTTGCTTTTCGTGGTCAGATTTTGTGCTGCATTAACTAATTAAAAATAAAAAAATTATTTCAATGCACATTTACGAGTTGAACCGAGTTCCAGTTGTAGATTGGGTTGCTATACCCACTGGCTGGCTGGGAAATCGATAAAATCGATTAATGAAAATCGATAAAAACCATTTTATTCCTTCATACTTTCAATACGATAGCTGATTGATTTTAGGTTCCAAAGATTTTCAACTAGGGCCATTAAGTGTTAAAGGTATATTTCTTAAAATGCTCTTCAATGAAATTAAGAAATCTTTCCATTCATTTAAAAATTCGCAAAACTCTATATCTTTTTCAGACCTGAAGTTGAAAGGTTAGTTACGAAAAACCCTATTGAAAGGTTACGCAACACCCAACTACTACCGCCCACATTCCCTCCTTCTCACAAGTATTATTTTAGCCCCTTCTTTTAAACTGGTATCAGTGTATTCCGCAGTCGGTTGCGTCCGATTGCAACGTTTTCACGTGTCTTTAAAGCGAGTTCCGGAAAAAATAAAACTTCTCTCAAGAGAAGACTTTGAGCTGAACAAGTTTGATGGTCTCAGACTTTGGTTAATAACATTTAATTTAATAATTTAACTAATTGACAATTTTATTATTTGTGTTTCTTTTTTGTTCATTGTTGAATTGCCAAAGAGGCTTTTGCTTCTTGTTGTTTAAATTGTTTGTGTGAATGTCCTTACTAGATCCTGAATGCATCACTAAATCTTTTTCGGAATATCAGATCGGTTCTCAATTTTGATTGATACATGAACATGTATGCATATAGTGATACGAAATTACCAAATTTCCATTGCCTGTAGCACAGAAATTTCATCTTCTCTTGGCTCGGCCTCAATAATTGTTTTGTTGATTAGTATCTTCCGTCCATATTCCTTAATGGTGATTGTTCATGAATATATATACATATATACGATACTACGAACTTACTTGTTGGTAGGTCAAAAAACAAGCGATTATTAATGATATTATCAGAAGCGATAGCACGATCCAGAAGGCAGACGGGGATGGTTCTTTTGGTGTTTCTTGTACCGAACTGTAACAGCATAGTTTTTTGCATGCTGAATGCATATATCCCAACAACTCATCGGCCATAGAAAACAGTTTATTCCCCGTATAAGGTTTGTCTACAATCTGAATATTGGTTTTGAGTTTTATGTTCGATAAAGTTGAACCCATTCTACCGTAAGAAGTAATCGCGATCTTTGATTTTAATAGTTTGCAGTGTCTTCGGCGAAGTTTTTACGTTTTACATTTATTTTATTAAATTTTAGATTATTTTCGATGATTAATTTTTGTTGAATACACTAAACGAAAGTAAAGTAATGCTACGCCAACTATATTCACAGTCGTACAAGGGATTCAAAGCAATTTGATTTGCTTCTTTGCTTTATCGATGACGCCGTCTATCGATAGTTCTCCTTTTCTAGTATGTATGTATGTATATGAAGCTGATCAAGAATATATACATATATATATATGTACTCACCTTATGAGATCCGATTTTCTTCCTTCTGCCTGTTACAAATATTTTCATTATTCTATAAATCCCTTTTTAAATGGTTATAGGGCATAAATAGACACTGATAAAGTCTGTCAACAAGGGAAATGCCATTTTTTTTTTGAATCTACATGCCTTGCGGCTAACTCTGGCTCTGGTTCCAGCGAAAGACGCATTCAAGTTGGTAAACAAAATTTAGTCGCTGGCAAACAAAAAAATAAAAATAATTCCTGGAAATTTGTAATTTTGTAAACGGAACGCCAACCACTTGGCTTATTTTGTTGGCGCCTTTTGGCTTTTTATTTCGTTAGCCTTTATTTAATTTGTGACCCGGGATGATCAAACCAAAGCAAATCTGACTTTAAAACTAAAAACTTAATTTGTTGTCCATGTTGTTTAAAAAGGATTTTAATAAAGTTAGCTCGTTAACAAACTATTAATAAGCAATTCCCATAAGTTTGCGGGTATCAAAATTGTCAGCATCTGTCAGCTGCTTGGCGTTCAAGGGGAATGTTTTACAGCAAACTGAATATGCAATTTGATTAAAGATAAACTTAAGTCTTGAGGGTCATTATTAAGTTTGACTAATACTTGAGAGACATTTGAAAATGTTAAGCTGTGCTTAATACGCCGCGATATGTTCGCAATGAATACTACATACTATTTTGGTTATTTATGCCCGAAGATTATGTGCCAAGTGCTTTTTGACACAATATAAATCTTGGTCTTGAGAAATGCGCCCAAGCAAAATAGCGATTTAATTTGCTTAATATCTTGCTTTGACATAAAATCTTCAGCAGATTTACAAATCTGACACATGAGGCGGCCGCCGCCGCCATGATAGTCAGGTAACGGTATGCGGGTGTGTGTGTGTGCGTGTGGCAGGATTTACTAGCAAAAGCCAGGCGATTTATTTGCCGGCATCTGGGTAAAATGTATCATTTTATTAAGCTTAATGCTGGCCCAAGTTATTTTACGATTATATACCCCCCCCGCCTTCTCCCCCTGTTCGGGTCCTGCGCTTTCCCTACTTGTCCTCGGCCATTATCGTGGGCCGTGTGAATGCCGCCTGCGGCTGCTGCTTGTCACATTTAAAATTACTCAAATTAAATAACAATTTATATACGCATATACATACATATAGAAGAAAAATATTTTTAACAGTTTGTTGTTGTCGCCTCGCGTTTATTTCACTCTCGCTTTTCAATTTATAATTTCAATTGCGCCCTAAAAGTGTGCTACGAATTTTTTTCGCTTCTTTTTTTTTATCAAAGTTTTCAAAGGTCTGCGCTGATACCCTAGGTCAACTAACTGTGAGGCATGGGTTGGGGCAAATGTAATTTGTAATATGCAAATTCTTACTAAACATTTTAAATGAGGGATGACACTCGATTAACAATACATAAGACACAGTCAAATTTTCTTAAGGGAATAAAAATAAACTTCGCTATAAAAACCCCTAATACAGATTGGTTTTATTTTATTGCATCAAATATCAAACATTAAAATCAAAAGTTAAGTCCTAGTTCTTGGACCTAGATACAGAATATCCGCCAACTAAAGGCAAATCGGGTTTTTTGTGTGAATTTTTTGTATTTGTTTTGGACTGTTTGACTCGCCTTAGTTACCATTTGGCGGGCTCGACCCACTCGATTTGTGTGGTGCTGATTCTTATTTTCGTTGTGTTTTTTTAGGGTGTTCTTTTGTGATGCAAATGCGAAGGCGGAACAAAGCAACATGTGATACAATCATACCGCGAATGCTAACGAAAACAAAAACGAAAAAAAAAACAATGATAAATTGTAAAGTACGCACAAAATGCGATGCTTGCTGTGTGGCAGTATTTTTGTTGTGTGTGTGTGTGTGTGTGTGTGGGTTTGCACCATGTTGCGTATACGCCAGAGTACAAAAGTCGCGCACAGCATTCGGCATTTCACTTATGACATGCCATTTCTCAGAATTTGTAATAATAATTTTGCCACGTTTGCCACTTGCCACTTATTAACGAATGGGGGCACTTTGTGCCAACAATTTCAAATATATTTAGCGTGTGCCGTGCAAATGAAGATACATTCGTGTTCACCTTCCTTTTAATAAATCAATTTAATTTTTCGATTTCTTCTTGCCGATTCCAAGAATTTTGATTAAAAACTTAAAGCTCCTCTCAATGTCAGAAGCCAAATATGATCAATTATGGGTTTTTGGTTCATTAATTTAAGTTAAATATATTAACTCATAATTATTATTAATTATAGCATAGTTATTTGGGAATGACAACAGTACTGAGATATTTGGGCAATTAAATTCCCAGTTAGATAAAATATTACATAATTTAATAATAAAGTCTTCTTGTTACTTAATCTGTTCGTAATAGTAATTAGTATTATAAAAATAAATATGTAAGATACGCATTTTTAATAAGTAAGTCAACTGCATTTATCTAGAAAATCGTCCTTTTAAGCTATACTCATTTACTATCTCCGAATTAATTCTCTTAAGATCTTTCAAAAACTGCCTTATCAATTTCATCTTAAATATGATATTCCTATATTTCTACAACATTTTATAAGGAATGCTTCTCTGGCATCTTTAAAACTGATTAAAGGGTAACTCTTAGTCGATTAAGCCGCAGAAACAGCAACAACAGAACCAGCATTATCATTGTTATGCTCTCGGTTTTAGTTGTTTGTTATGCTATTTGGTTTACTTAAGTTTTTAAATACAATTTCGGCCTACCATGGGTAATTTGACCAGTTTCTTAAACCAAATTTTGGCGGCCGAAGTTTAAGTTAAGTTAAGTTACATGCTGTTAAACACAGCTGTTATGACAGCAACTTAACCAAAATTCCCTACCCGGGAATACATCAGGATGACTTTAGTTGTCGGCGTCGCTTTTCCTGCGATTTTGCGGTAGTGTAGATTATGATTGTAATGTCCCTAGCATTTTTTTATTGTCTAATTTCTAATTGCCTAACTGGAATATCTTGCGACGTTCTAGGGCCATAAATTAATGCCACAGAAAAAGTTAAAATTACCCATGGTGCGGCCTTGAGAAGCCATTGATGAGGGAAAGCATTTAAAGCCAGGTAGTGTGAGACTTTCGCCTACTAAACCTCGGTTCTCTCGCGCGGCACACAGCTGCTTAGTATTACATCACGAGCGAGAGATGGCCTCGTCTAGATCTCATTTAGAGTTTTGAGGATTAAGATCACAATTGTTTTGCGAGCTACGAAGGATATCTAGCAAGTCAATGACTGTAAAATTCATAACAATTCTTGAAAAGGATTCACAGTATTTTCCTCAAATTTGATTTGACTCCCGTCGGTTGTTGTTTGTTGGCCTAACTTTCGATTCACACATAACCGCAGATCCGGGATGACTCGTCTGCCATTGTTTGCTGCATTTCGTCTATCTCGCTGCTGAGCTCTGTTGTGGCGTTATTGCATCGCTGTTCCCCGTGGTTGCTCTGGCCAGCCTTCTATGCGGTATTGTCATGAATGTCAGATATTGCATTCGACTCCACACACATCGAACGTTGTGTCCTTTGCCTGAAGCCGAATTCCTCATCCGAGGGGTTGCATTAAATGCAATTTTGGCGGTCGAGCAATCACAAAGGCCGACATGCTGTGGGGTCGTCGGATGCCTTGTCTCAATTGAAAAGTTGATCAAGCCGCTGCAGCGTCCATCTTCCTAGAAATTTTGCTGTGGCTGGACTTTCAGGAAACACTAATTTGGAGAGGTTAATTTGGCTCCGCAAGCAAAGGGCGCTTCATTAGTTTCCCCAGAACTATGCTGTCGTCTGCCTCGGCAGAGGCCTAACAGCGTTTTACAGCTTTAGCAAAGGCAACTCGATTCTTTCTGTTCTGCGTAGTTGGAGAATCTTAATTCTGTGAAATGTATTTCGTAGCCTGCTCTGTGCGTGAGAGAATAAGTGTTTGCTTGCTAATGCGCCAACAACATAATCATAAACATAAGCAACAATAAGCAGCAAGTAGCGGCCTAATTCTGACTAATTGTCTGGCCTGTTTGCTGTAGCCTAAAGAGCAAACAGAGCCGCAACTCCCAAAGATGCCAAGCATCGTGAAATGAATTTCATTTCAATTTTTAGGCCCCCCCCCCTCGTCTTCACCGCGTTGACAAAAGTGTGACGCCAAATTACTTTCCGCCCACGCAGCGAGCGAGCACAGTGCCAGAAAGTTTGCTGTAAAAGCAAAGTCCTTTGTGGCAAATGTCTTTTTAATAGAATCCGACGGGAGTCGTCGTGTGTGTGTGTGTGTGTGTGTGAGTGCGTGTGTGTGTGTGTGTACGGTCGCTGACAAGTGTTTGATTTGAAATTATTTGATGGCTTTTTGTTCCTGTGGACACATGATTAGAAGCATGCTGGCTTATCCCGTAAATGTATCACAATGGCCAACAACGTCTGGCTTAATGCCGCAACCGCAGGTCAAAGCAACACAGGCAACAACAACAACAACAACGGTAGGATAATAAACATGGCCGGAAACAATTAATTTTAATTCAGCAGCCAAACAAAGTACAATACAAATATATACTATAGTCAAAAGTGTTAGGCTTAACGATTCTCTCTTTGTAATTTAAAAGCAAACAAATTTATTATAGAAACAAAACGGTTCTCTTTAAAAGCTTTTATAGTTTAGTTAAATGGAATAAACATTAAAATTTAAAAAACAAATAAATAAAATGTTGTAAAAACTAAATAAAAAGCATTACATAAACTCATTTTGGTTTTCATAGAAATTGCATTTATTTTAACAAGTTTTCATTTTTAGAACTTGGCGAATATTAATAAATAATTTACAACTGAGCTGAAAATTGCCACAACATTTTCTTAAAACCATAAAAACATGAAAAAGTTCAAATAAAACTTTTTAAGCGTTTTTACTGCTTATGAGCCGTAAAATAAGTTTTTAGAAAACTCAGCTAAACTGCCAGCTTATTTAAAGCCACAAAAAAACAACAACTTCCAGCACATATTTAATACTTGCGTAAGTAATTGTAACTGTATTTTAGTGGGCCATTATTATAATTGGCTAGCACCGATTGCGAACGCAAACTAGAAGGTCCACAAAAGCCAAATAAACTTGTTAAAGAATTTTAGCTAACCTTGATCCTTTGTAAGAAAAATGCCTAAAAAGTTCATGAAAGGAGTTAATACTACTTACTACAGTCGAACTTTAATGAAAAGCCCATTCTATAATAAGTTTTTTCATGACCCCTTGAGATTTGTGTTGAATGGAAGTTTGACTGTAGTTACTTTTAAAAAGATGAGAAAATTATTAGACTCCCTTAAAATTCTCTAAAAAGCGCGAAACTAAAACATAAATATTCAATTACCTTTTATGCAGATTTGATTGAGGCAAATTCGTTTTTAATGGCCATCATTTTTAGTGTGATTGTTCAAGTGCTGTTTGGCTTTTGGTAGTATTAATAGACCTGGGACCTGGCCCGTTCAATTTGCGTTCTCAGTTTGGCAGTGTTGCTAACGACTGTGCTTTAATTTCCTTTTCAGTACATTTTCATTGTTGGCCAAGCCAAGCGGCCAAACACTCGTTGGTGGCACTTAAATGCATGCTACCTTTTGTACTAAAAGCCACAGCCATAATCAGGTCCTCAGCTCTGTTTGTGGCTTTTTCAAATGCAAACAATGCGAGAGGAACAGAACTAAGAAGAAAGGAGAATGTGAGTATGAAATATGGTAGGAATGGGAAAGCAAGAGTCCAAGCAAAAAACTCATTAGGTAAATTGTGTTGCCCCCCCCGAATCACTTTCAGCTTGCTTGAATGAGAAAACCGTCAAGTGTCCAAAAAAGTAAAGTGGTCAAGTTTCTGGTTAATCCATGGCTTCAGCTATGAACCGCAAAATGTTTCAAGTTTGTGTTAAAATTCTTGTTACTCGGCTTGGCCGCAGATGTCATGTGTCCACTCTATATGCATATATGCTTGTGTGTGTGTGTGAGTGTGTGTGTTTGCCCCATGTTAACAACACATTGTGAATTTTATACATATAAATGTTGTCAGGCATTAAAACTTTGGCTAAACACACGCTTTTATCTCTCTTTCTCTCTCTCCCTCTGTTTGCACAAGCAACAAATTTCAAATGTGCTTTGCATATAAAACAAACAACAACAAAAACTCCATTTTGATCTACCAGATTTAAAGTTAGTTTAGCGTCAGCTTATTTCACTATCTAACACTTACGAGTGTTAGCCAACTTGCAAGTAAAAGAAAAATCCACAGAATAATGAAAATATACATATTTTTTATTCACTTTATTTTTTTATCATTTTTTGTTAAACAGCAGCACCAAAAAGTCCGAATTTTTTGTTGTTTATTAAATTGGCAAATTATCCAAAAAAATTAAATTATTTTTAATTTGATCGTTGCCCAAAATTAAAGTTGTCACATCGTTAATTTGATCCAAAAGCAAAACTAGGCAATGATTAAAGCTCAACCAACTTAATTTACACTGTTCGTTGGTGGCTGCTGATGATAAAATTGTAATTCGGATTTGTTACATTAAAAATTTGAACAAAATTAATTTGTTAGTTAAGCTTTCCAAAAATTGTACATAGTTAGTAATTTTATAAAAAATTAATTTACCTGAATAAAATATTTGGCGACATTTCGAATTCAAAGTCCGGAATTTCCAGTATTTACTCAGTTCAGTGAGCTTTAAAGAAAGTTTTAATTTGCAAACTGTATTTCCGGCTAATGACTCTTTGGGGAACAGCGGGTTGCACATTTGCCACTGACTCGGCTCAATGACTTTTTGTTTTTGTCTCTGTGCTTTATGTGTTTTGCAATTTTGTGTGCACTTTTAGTACTGCTTGGCCGAGGAGTGAAAATGCCACAAAATTCTATTAAACAGCACTTGGAAAACTTAAGTCTTCTGGGTAGAGATGAGTTTGTTTGACAAAGCAGCTCAACTTAATCAAAGTTTTGATACACAACAACAAAAAAACCCATACCCACACACACACACAAAGAGAGAGATTGAATTTACGTAGCCACTTTAAAATACTTATTTAATTTGATAAAAAGGCGGGTGCCAAGCACTTTGCCAAGTTTGTTTCACTTTTGAAATAGAATTTAAAAATAAATAGAATTTGTTTATTTGATTTTTTTGCTGTTTCGGCAAAGCGCCGGATTTTGGTTTGTTGCAAAGTTTTTTCCACATTGCCCTCGGCAACTTTGCAGCCTCGTCGAAGCTGTGATTGTGGCGCTTAAATACTGGCATTTACTGGTATGTGTTAAGTCTATTCAATTTAATCAAATTTCCCAACAAAAAATAGGTACAAAATAATTCAATAACAGCATTAAAATTTCCCCCCCTTTCAGCCCGCAGATTCTTTTTAAAGCAGCGCAAAGTTTGGGGTCTTTAATAGTAATTGAACGAATATGGAAAGCCCTAAAAGAAAACAAAAAGGATTTTGGCCCAAACTTACCAAAATATGCATGCTACCTTTAAGCCATTTATCCATGCCGGTTTTTAAACTCCAATTTCGATTGAAAAGCACGTAGAAACGAGAAAACTGTTTTCTTTTTTTTAGATTTTTTTTTTTTTGAGCGAATACCTATTATAAATAGGTTTGTGGGATTGTATAGAGTTGATCGAATTCTCGTATACAAATATGCGATATTTGTTTATTGATAAAATTGCTTGATTTTAAATAAAAAAAGTAAAGTGAATAAGCAAATTTGAAAATGAAAATCAATTTCCCAAATTCCAATTATCCAACGATGGTTTTGCGTGGAGTCAAAGCCGCAGTAACCTACATTAAAAATGTGTTTGTTCATGGCTCAGTGGTCAATATGTTGTTTGGGTATCAAGAGCAAGAGCATGTCTTAAGGTGGCGGGGACGTGCCAAGGACTTGAACTCGGGGATTGAGCGTCGAAACAAACTTTGCCAGCTGCATTCTGTTGACAATCCTCGGGCAAGTGGATCAGGTGGAGGCGAAGTGAATTTTAATGAATGAAAATCTGTTAAACGAAACGTTGCTGCGTCTCAAGTGTCGATGAAAAGTTTTTTATATTTTTTATATGTGCATAATTATAATTTGTCTTCTAGCCGGTTGGAGTCTAGCACAAACAAAGTTAAACGTCTAAGTATTAAATAATGCTGTTTTATACATTTTTTTTTTAAATAAAACAATTTACTATCAATAAGCATCCTACATCCATGTTTGCCAACTGTTGTGCTTATAGAAGACAATAAAAATACTTTTTTATAGGAACGAAATTTTTTTTTAATAAGCCTTAGGGCCGACTGTATCCTTGTCAGGCCGTTGGCTGTTGGCACACAATCTTTACAAAGAAACTAAACGCATACATATTGTTACATAAATCAGAAGGGTGGCCGTGGCCCAGAAACACACATACACACAACCACACATACACAAAACCACACATAGAATGACAAAATCAGTCGGGTTCAGGTACTCAAAAAGTAGAGATCCAAATAAAATCTGTTAAGCCCTGTTATTTTTCGGCTATTTATTTAATCCTTAGAACTTGCGACGCCTGACGGGCATACGAACGGAGGCCTGGGGCATGTGTTCGTAACAGTATATATTTTTAAATTTCCTTTTTCAACTTTTTCTGAAGGTTACATTCACATTTACTCTCCTTAAATATCAATAAATATAAAAAGTGAACTAATTTTTGAATATGCCTGAAAGTATGCAATGTTTTTTATAACTTATGCCTAAGTGATGCACACACAAATTGCAGCATGCAATTCCCGAAAGACTTCGCTTGGTATTGGTGGTTAAAGAATTTCCCAGCGATGCCGCCAATAAACTAAACATGACCGACCCTTAGTGTTTATGTGTGTGTTGAGAAATGTTTGCTACTTTACTTAAGTGTGGCAGCTAAACAGTTTGATTGATTGGCCGAAAGCGCATTGACAACTAAATCATTTTAAAATACAAACGCAATTTGTAAGCGCCTTGGAGTGCTAGTGTGTGTGTGATTCTTAGAAAGGCGTGAGCAGTGTGCGTGCGTGTGTGTAATTTGATTGACAGCAAATAGGCAAGATGAAAGAGCGGCAGCAACATCGCAAGACGAACAAACATTGAACACAAATTCAATTACATGTTTTCTATATTTAAATTTGTATTTACATATCTCTTTAGGTTCGTGTGTATGCAGTATGTATTTTATACATTTCTAGTATTTGTACGCATTTTTTGTGTTGATTGAATTTGATTTGTGTAAAGGTCGCACGCCCGGCATTTTAAAGGGGCATCCCTAGTACATTTGGCAAGCACGCTTAGGCATATAAATCCAAATATTTAGGA
Source organism: Scaptomyza graminum (assembly GCA_018901835.1). NCBI lineage: Eukaryota > Metazoa > Arthropoda > Insecta > Diptera > Drosophilidae > Scaptomyza > Scaptomyza graminum. The sequence goes on along the minus strand of JAEIFL010000001.1, from coordinate 10,955,650 downwards.
CTTTTTGGACTCGGATTGTCGGAATCAGATTGCAAGTCAGGCGCCGCCTTCGGTCGACGTGTTGAGCATATTACGTATACGGCATGCATGCACAACCCCAGAGCCCCCAAGAGAACATAAATATGCGCAGCGGAACGCTGTGACAGACCCAAATTTATAAGCGTCAGTTGGGCGATAAAATTTGATTGTCGCAAATAAACGAAAAAAGCGTGGCCAAGCAACAGCAACAACAAGAACAAACTTCCCTTCAATGAATACCGCAAAATTTGTTTACCCGATAACAAGCACACACACACACACATAGCAACAACAGTTAAAGTCCAAAACATGGTCTGACATACGGCCAACATGCTTGTTGGGGTCCAGCGCCGTTTTACGTTTGCTGTGATTCCGACTTTAAGCAGCCGATTCGTCACTTCTCCAACCCCCCTAAGTACAACATCGTCGTGTCAGTTTATGTTTTTACGCATTTACCACTAAATTTGGTAATAAAAACATTTTTTTTATTCAAAGCAACCGCGTTGAAATATTTTAAGCCCGGATAATAAAATAGGCGGAATCCATCGTTTTGTGTTTTCCTTTTTTTAAGGGCGAAAGCACATAAATAAGCTAGTTTAATTAAAGCTGCAATAATAAAAAGACAAAAACCACAAATATTTAATTACAATATTTATTTTTTTCTTTTTACCATTTTTCAGCTGCATCAGTTGCCGTCTCCTCGTGGACTTTGGTGGCAATCAGCTGTGAGCGTTACTATGCCATTTGTCATCCGCTGCGCTCGAGATCCTGGCAGACAATTAGCCATGCCTATAAGATAATCGGCTTTATTTGGCTCAGCAGCATTTTGTGCATGGCGCCGATTGCGGTTTTCAGTCAATTGATACCAACGAGCCGGGCAGGTGAGTGTGGGGCAGGGGAAACGGCTGATGATGATGCACCCACCGATTGTAAGCACTTAAATGATTCCACCACCATTCAGGCTATTGCAAGTGCCGTGAGCATTGGCCCGATCAAGGCTACGAGCGTTTCTATAACCTGATGCTGGATCTCATATTGCTCGTCTTTCCGCTGCTGGTGCTGTGTGTGGCCTACATTCTCATCACACGCACCCTCTACGTGGGCATGGATGCGGGCAAGGAAGCAGCAAGGATGCCAACGCATAGTGGCACTGGCAGCGCCCAGACAATAGCGACAACAGTGGCAACAACCACAGCCACACCAGGTAGCAACTGTATCCTTGTCCAGAATGCTATCACTAGCGAGTACACTGGTAAGTGTGTCCCCAAGCTCATGGCTGGGCTTTGTAAAGCCAAAATCAACCTCAAATGACAAACAAGTGAAGCGTTGCCACCCAGTGAAAAATGTATTATTAAAGCATTATTCTTATAGTATATTGTTGAATTTTAAGTTTGAAAACTGTTTGTAGAAATTGTTTATTTAATGCATTGTTTACAGAGAGCAGCAACAACAACAATGGCGGAATGACAGGCACATCAACATCGGCAACGGCAACAATGACACTAACAACGACAACAACAACGACATCAACAACGGTTACATTGACAAAGTCTTCAAATGCATCGCCAAGCATTCGCATACACGATGCAACGCTGCGCAGGTAAGAAAATTAACCTCAAACCTTTCGAGCTTCGAGTTTCGATATATGCATTTGTGTTGCCACAGATCGAACGAAACCAGGACGCTGGAGAGCAAGAAGCGAGTGGTAAAGATGCTGTTTGTGCTTGTGCTTGAGTTCTTTATATGCTGGACACCACTGTACGTGATCAATACTTTGAGCATGTTCATTGGACAGACGCTGTACGAGTACATTGACTACACATCGATTAGTTTCCTTCAGCTGTTGGCCTACTCCTCCAGTTGCTGCAATCCAATCACCTATTGCTTCATGAACGCCAGCTTTCGACGAGCTTTCGTGGACACCTTTAAGGGCTTGCCATGGACACGCAGGGCCAACGCTGCTGCAGGGCTCTCAGCCAGTCAGGCTGGAGGCATGCCGCATGTAGCCGGCCTGGCCATTGGCATGGACACCTGGCGGTCTCGCTCCCGCAACGAGCAGTTTCTCAACTCCGTTGTGTATACAAATAGCGCTGCATCTGGCGCTATTGCAGACAGTCCCCAGCTATAAGGGGAAAATAGAGAGAGAGAGAGAGAGAGACTAAATGGACGTAGTGAAGTTTTGTCTGTAAATATGTATATATATATCGCGTGAAATTTTTTTTTTGTCAAACTAACAATTTTATTGTTAAGAACTATTCGTGTTTCAATTAAATATCACCCAGTTGCAAACAAACTTATAAACGAACTCAACTTATTGCCGATCTTCAAAACGCTTATCTTTAATCTCATTTTGATCAGCTTCCAGATGAGAGGCATTAGGATGCCAAGCTGAATCTTTTAAACTATGCAGGATAAAGATTATCCAAGTGTTAGTCTGATTCGCAGTCGTAGGTGTTCATATTAAACTCGATGTCTTGTTATCCAACTGAGTCATCTAACACTTCGTCTGGCACTCCGGTAAGTAGGTAAGGTTATCATCGCTCATAAGGTAAGGCTATGTTGCTGTGTGGCATTCAAAAGTCGTCACAGTTGCTGTTTGCAATGCCAAACGAAGAGAGAAATGCCGTTTTACTCTTTGCACACTTTTTCGCATTCAGCTGCATACCTGCAACATTTCAACTGAAACGGGGTTACTCTTGCCCCACAACATAAGCGGCTTCAACCTGGCGGGATTTTTTCCTCTTTTTCTCATTTTTGCTGCCGTTCGTTGAGCTTGCAATTAAAACGTTCATTTGGATTGCGTCAATTATAAATGCGTAGCTAAGAATATAGAGCGAGCTGAGTGGACACTCAACTTCACAGCAATATAGAACAGACTGAGTGGTCGGTCACTCAGCTTTACCATTAAAGCTGCTCAGTCTAGATTAAAGATGTCACCTAGATTGAAGGTGCAAAACATTTATGCATCGCATTGAGCAAGAAATCAAAGTGAATGAATATTAAAAGACTTAATCAAATCTCTCCATCTTATTTTCTAAAGATTCAATTCATTAAAGAAAACTTTATACCAGACCCAGTTTATGTTTTGATACTCGACATTGCTGCTAGGCATGCAACCATTTGCTTTGATATTGCGAAACATTCTTAAGTTTAGCAAGCACTTTCGTTGGCTTTGCATTTAATTTTGAAGTTTGCAACTAGTTTGCCCCTTAACAACGCTCTTAATTAAACCAATTAATGGAAAAACAAATAAATTGAATAAATATTTACGGCTGTGATTAAAAGGCGATTTCTTTGATGCTCAAACGATATAATAGGAAAATTCCAACAAAATTAACTTTAAATAAGGTTACTATTAAAATGTGATTTTTGTTTCTCTTAATAATCGCAGCTTTTATCCTGTTGCCGAGAGCTTCCATAATTTTTTGGCTGATTTTTTCTGGACATATCGACAATAAAATGCTAACAAGCATAAAAGTAAAAGCAAAGCAAACATTCCAATATATGTATATATGTAAATAGAAAACTCGTTTATTGGCTCTCCGTCCATCGTCTCTAAAAGAAGGAAGCACGGCTCTCTACGAGTTGTTGTTAGTTTTTCTTCCTTCGCTTAGCATTTTTATTTTTGCCTTGAGTAATTTTATTTATGAAGCGCCACTTTCCTTCCACACACGCACAAACCTGATAAAGCACACTTCATTTCAGGCTTGTTGCAAGAACAAAAAAAAACTAGTAGAAAGAAAGAGAGAATAAACTCGACAAATAAATACCCTTGCTCTATAGTAAGTACATACAGATTCATATTTCGAAGATACTTCCGCTGTTGAAGAGAAACCAAACTTACCCTTACGCCTAGCCCGGCATCTATGTATGTATGTATCTTCATGTTGTTTCATGGCGTAAGCAAAAAATATGTATTACGACACCAAAGATTGAATACCCTTGCCAAATAGCAATGAAATATTCATATCGGATTTGCGTTACATAGTTTGTGAGGAAATCGTAATACTCACAGCGGAATGTGGCTTATAGTGCAGCAATAAAACTAAAAAGATTTGAGTTTGCCTCTGCTTTGTTGGTGTACGTTTTGGTTATGGATTCGGGTCGATGTTTCAGTTGAATGAGTCTTGGACATTCAACTCGTGAACGGTAGAATTAAATAATTGAATTATTGTATACCCTAACCTTGTCTGAACCGAACGGTCTAAACAGTCCGAATATTGTCTTAGCTGGCGAAAAACGACAGCACATTGGCAGCCTAACGAGGCTATTGGTTGGCTTCAGGTGACATTATTCATGAAGTTTTTCGTCCCAGTTATCCAACTTGGCCACGTTGGCCAAGACAGTGCACCAAATGTAACCACAATTGATCTATGCGTAGCGAAGCAACGACCATTATTTATTGAATGGACTTTCCCCCAATTGTGTTAAAATCTCTTGCCTTAAAGAGTCAAATTTTTATTGTTAAACAGCCGGCCAGATTTTAGTGTATCTGTAATCTTCAGGATTGAAAATCGTATAACAAATTTTTACGATTGTTGCCCTTGCCCCGCGGACTGTCTCAATCAAATAAACACCGAATCAAACTCAAAGCTGCTTTAATCAAATGCAAATGAATATTCAAGGCACGCGTCAGCTTGGCTCCAAGTCTGGCTCCTCCTTGGCAAGGTCACTTGTTTGTGGTAAGGCAAACCAGTTGGCTGGCTTATATCCGGCAGCAGGAGGTTTGATCATAATTACTGTTTTGAGCGCCAAACATTAAACTTGTGTGGGTGTGTGTGTGTGTGTGTCCTGGTCATGTCCTGGCCATGTCCTTGATATTTGCTATTTGCTATTTACTGCTTGTTGGTAAACATGACTGAACGTGTGAGTGTTTCCAAGTAAATGTCTTCGAGTGTGTGAGTGCGTGTGTTTGCGGGTGTGTGCGTGTGAATGGATATAATTGTGCGTGAGTAAATTGCCACTTGCGAGTTGGAGTCAAATCCATTCCCAACTGGGAGGGATTATGCATAGATAGTTTGCAGTTCCTTTTACGAATAATCCGTTTTTCCGCTTCAGAACTTTTTTGGTGTTTTCATATAGGGCTTACAGTCATCATGGTTAAGAGCGGCTACCCTGCGTTCTCAATTTCATTGTTGTTGTCCATAGTGTTAAACGTGTTTGTGTATTTTTTGATATTATGTTTAGTTTGTTATTGCTTTTTTGACTTGTGGGGATTGTTGTTTTTGTAACTAAACAAATTACGTATCAAGCGGAACTTTGGTTTTTCCTGCGGTGTAAGAATGATTTTCTAAACAGGAATTTTCCATGTCAATAAACAACATTAATATGGTATTACTTGTGCTGCTGACTTACCCTCACTGCAATATATCCATAACTTCCAAGCATCACTAGAAAAACATATAGTAAAGTGACGAATCCATTCCTGTCATCCTCTCTCCACTGATCTTTAGTACACGCCTTATAATTCTTTCCAAAAGGTGGAAAGATAAAGCGCGCAATTCGGTCGATGATGTTTAACATCATACCTCCGGCATAAGGACGATCTGGAGCGTTACACATTCTTGTCGTGGAGCTTTTGTTAAAGGTTTAAGCTATTCTTAGTTTAAATGCAGTTCAGTGTTTTTTATTTAAATACAAAATTAATATTTTTTTCTTTTTCCAAATTGTGAATCTTTGCTGTTTAACGAGCAATGACATGAGTATAGTAAAACTAAGCCTACTTTATTTCTGACCCAATGATGACGAGGCAGTTATGAATTCCGATAACTATTTTAGGAGAATATTAGATGGCGGCGCCTAAATAAGTCAAACAATTAAAATTTGTGACACCAACTTTTTAATAGACAACAATGAGTACCAACATCCAGCAGAGTTACTGACGAAACTTTCCTTGGGAGCTAAAGACAGGTCCTTGAGGAGATGTCTGCTCCCAACCCTATGCCAGTTTACCCTATTCCATAGCGACTTGGGACCAACAAACCAGATATTTTATTACTGTGCCACACAACCCACCCTTTTTCTCTAGTGGGACTCATCTCGCGTCTCATCATCTGTAATAATAACGGAAATAACAGCGAAACGTGATCTTCTCGTGGCTCCCATTGCGATCACGTTTGTTATGGCAGTTTCGAATACCAAATGAAATGAATGCAATGAAATATAAGTGACTAGTTTCAAGGTCGTTATCCAATTGATTTCTTACAAATATTGTTTGCCATTGCGGATGCAGATGGGGAGATAAGACATAAGGCAACCAGTTGACACAATGGGGCCACATTGTACTAGATTCGCACTTCGCACTCTGCACACGCGTCACTTAATTGATGACCTAGAATGGCATCAAAGTTTCGGGATGGGACAACTTGACGTGTGGTTAGTGTTTGGTGTTTGTTTAGTGTTGTTTTTCAAGTGAAAGGATCAAGCACAGAACTAAACAACATGCGGTATGTGTGGTAGCGACAAGTGAAATATTTCAGCTCTGACAGCTAGACAATTTGCAATTGTAGTTGTAGTAGTAGCTTTGTCTGGTAGACACAAAACCAGTGACAAATAGACAGTGAGCGAAAGTGAGTGAGTCAAAGAAGATTGGTTTCATTTTGCTATTCACTCTCGGTGGTTACAGAGAATGATAGACTGAAGGACAGTGACATTTTTTCCATCACTTGAAGTTTGTCGTTACTTTCCAGTGAGTTCAGTTCTGTCTGTCCCTCAAGTCAACTACACTCTACTCCACTCCACTTCACTCATCTGGACTCAGCTGTTAATTGTTTTCGCAATGGACCAAGGTGCCATTTAGTACTGAAGTCTCCGGCTGAGCCTGACCACGAACTCTTTCATTTGTGCAAAATGTGCTTGAAAGTGTACTAGTAATTGGTGCGTGATTTGTAGGGCTTTAAAAAGACGACAAATGCAATAAGTTGTGAGACGTGCCAAATAAGCTTTTAATGTCATTATATTGACAAACGAATCTCGAACTTAAATATAACAAATACAATTTTTCGATACAGATGCAGCAATTACAGACTGTGCAAACACTTGTCGCAAAATGCTGTTAACGTGCTGGAGAGCAGACAAAATGTAATTGCATTTACAGTTTACCCAACAACGCCGAAAACAGGTTAACAAACCACCATCGTACCGTAGTATTTAACCGCCACATCTTTTGAACAGCCTTGCCAAATAGTTTGAGCAGCTGTAAAGTCGAAACTCTCTGCACAGTTTATAAAATTTCCGGGCATATACGTACGTACGTATTGTAGTTACATATTTCCTAGTTACATAGTTCCAAGTTGTTGCTAAAGCAAGCTCGCAACCTTTGAAACACTTCTTTTCAACCTTTAAACGCACACAACGAAAACAATTTTGAACTGACCTGGTGTGTATTACAGCCACTTAACCCCCGTGCTGCCAGCTCTCCACACTTCTTGTGCCGTTTGGGCTCCACAGTAAGGCAGCAAGTGCCGCTGGCCAACGGTGCGGTGCTCTGATTGCAACGTGCCTGTGCCTTGATTGCAAATTCCGAGCTAGGATAATATCTCGTCCACAGTTCTAGTCAGGCCACAACACATTTCGTGGCCTGTGCCTACATACATATACTATAAAAGGTATCAAATAGTTGTTAAAAAGTGGAGAACTTTTTGTCATTCTTTCATGTTGTTTTTTTCTCTTTGCAAAATAAAGTAGCTGCGGTATTATAGTAAAATTGAATATTCATTGAATGAACTTTTTTAGACTTGAGTGGATAACAAAAATCAGTTTTGAGCACATAACATTGAAGACATTCAACATGACCAGAGTCAATTGTGGGTCAACTTGTGGAGTAATAAAGTGCAATTGATTTAATGTAACATTGTTTGGCACAGTAGAAAACCACTTGGAATCAACCTGTATCCGCTTTATTCCATTTGGTTGGTCCAAAGTCAAGGACACACGTTGCTGCTAAGTAAACACAAGTGGATAAATATACTTACAAGACGATTTATAAATACGCATGAGTGTGTGATTATCTAAAGAGTTTGTTCCTTCAACAGTTTTGCTGTGGCATTCGAAGTTAAACGTTTGCTCTGGCTTTCACCCAATAACAACATATTATGAGTTTTCTTTTGCCGATGGGAAAAACACAGACGACAGCTCTTTGCTTCCACTGTTTTATGCGTTTCGGACCACAAAAAATACACACAGTCGAGACCCACTGACACAGAAACGGAAGAGCAATTGCCGCTGCCGATGCCTAAGCCGAATCTGCAACACCGAAAAAAACATAATATATTTTTTTAAGCGTTGCCCAACATTGTACGTCTCTTACACAGTCCAATGATTTCTTTGCGGCAATGCATCAACATCAACATTCACAACAACAACGGCAAAACATCAACTCGGAACATTACGAACATTGCCCTATAATGAAATTATTCCCGCTACTCCGATTGTCTTTGTGTTGTTTGGGTTGGTTTTTAGGGATAGGTTGGGTTGTGTTTAAGTTTGAGTTTCGCTTTAGCTCTAGCTTGTTGCCTTTTGCTTTCGGCAAGGACATTACTTAAAGCGGTACCATGAGGATATTGTCCAGGTCTAGTAGATTTTGTTTGGCATCCATTCAAACGGCATTCACATGGTCCGGCGCATGTTTGTAAATATTAAATAAAAATTATTTTATTGAAATTTAACTCAGCTCAACGCACATTCAGAGCCACAGGCACAAAAGGGATGCCACCACATTAGCCGCAATAAGTCTATGCCCCGAAGAAAGTTCGGAGTTTATGACATTGGCGGCTGTTTTTACCACATGTAACATAATATCCTATTACGCCCAAAATTAGAATGTTTGGATTATTATAGAAATAAATACTTTATATTATGATCAATTTGTTATTTAATCCGAACAGAAATATTTATTGATTCCAAAAATTAACACATTCCAAGAAGGATTTAATTTTTATAATAATAATAAAATACTCAGTTCAAGATTATATATTCCGCAGGATGATAATAGTTAATTTCTGATTGACATAAACATAAACATTCGCAATAGATTCTCGCATCATACGTTGACTGCAACTGCAACGTACCGAGTCGGGAAAGTAAGTTTAACTTGAGGACTGGAACTGAATTGTCGGTTTGAGAGCATTACTTCGTGTCGCCGTACAAGAGGTTTTGCTCTTATCCAACGCTTGATTGAGTATAGAGTTCCACTTGCTAGTAACTGACCTCAGACCCAACATTTATTTCCTGTGTATCCTCACCGTGTTCTGGCTATTTGATATTTACTGCTTGCTGGTGGACATCTGAGTGTTTCCATATAAGTGTCTGTGAGTGTGTGTGTGTGTACCCTATTCCCTAGCGACTTGAGACAAATAAATATAGCGCCCCGTTTGTTACCTGGTTACAAAAATGATTTTCAGAATGATGAGCAACTAGATCCTTATATTATTTTATATTGGATAGACTAGGGGGAAAAGTGTGATGAGTCCGATAAGTCTGATGATTTTGATGGATTGCAACTTTTTTATAGATGTTGTCATGCCTCGCTATATATGATTTTTGTAAGTATGATTGGGGATCGTTTCATTGGCAAAAATAACTATATGCGTTTCGGATGATTCTATTACGAGCAATTGTCGACACCGCAAAAGACACTCGACTGGCTACTGCTACTGAATATTTTGGAAATTTTATATAGCCATATGACAAATCTATTTTAGCGTTATTTTTGGTTTTGCACACTCCAATTAAGGCAGGTAACACTTTTTAAATGGCTGTCATTGGTAATGGACATTACTAGAAAAACCGCCTGGATCATTAAATATTTTCGTTTGTTTTTTTGTAAGAATTTTTTGTTGGTTTTTCTTGTTAGCGTTTCGGCTATTTAATCTGCGCTGCTATTTTTGCCATTTAATGTTGCCTTTGGGTAGACTGTCGCTCGTCACACCGTTTCTAAATAAAGAATGTGTCTGTCAATATAAATTAGTATGGAATTACTGTTTGGGCTGACTTACCTTAAAAAAGAAAAAGCCAGCAAAGACGAGGGTCAAACCAAAATCGTAAGAAAAAACAACAACAAAAAAAAAAAAAAAAAATGGCCTTTGGGCTTGGCCTTCATAACATAGATTTACATAAGGACAATTTTCTTGAGTCATGATTTCGGCACATTATAGGGACGATTGAACTAAATAGCTTAAAAGTCATTCTTAACAATTTCGAGATCATCAAGGCAACTTACTTATTGTTATTAATGACTACTTTTTGAAACTTGTGTTGATTTCTGATGTTTACGGGCCTACTTGAGGATATTGCCCAAGAAATATGGTAATTAAATTGATAAACAGTTCGTTTGAAACATTTTTATTACTCATTACTTATATCACGTTAAAACACTGCCTAATTCCATAAATATTTTTTATTTACTAAAAACTTTCCTATCCCAACACCGTCGCATTATTCTTCAATGATGTTAAGTTATTTTCATTTTACGCACTATTCCACTCTATCCACATTTTTTTTCGCAAGTAAGTCTCTTTACAACGACCCTGGGACACATCTCGCGCCCCATCATCCGTAATTTGATAATTGTTCCAGGCGTCTGCTATTTATGTTTGTGAGACGTGTTCCTCGGCCGCATATCCGCATGGTGCCTTGGCTCCCATTGCGACCACGTTTGTTATGGCACTTTGGAATGCCAAACGGAATAAATGCAATCAAATATAAGTGAATAGTTTCAGTGCTTCCTAAGCCAGCAGCAGTAGCAGATGGTTCAGGTCGTTATCCAATTGAATGCCAACATAAATTCTTTTCCCTTGCAGATGCAAATCAAGATGGAGATAAGACAAATAGCGGCTAGACAACACATTTAGTTCACTTTGTGGCAGATTCACTTCGCACATTTATCAATGCATAACGCAACGGAAAGATAAAGTGTGGTCAGCATTGGCTGTTTGTGAAGTGTTGTTGACCAAGGTGCAATATTGCAGCTCCCTGGCAGCTAGACAATTGGCAATTGTTGAAATGTCACTAGCTTCTTGACAAAAACACAGACAGGACCGAGACAGCGGCAAATGGACAGAGGGACAGAGGGAAATTGAGTGAGTAATAGAAGATTTGTTTTCATTTTTCCATTCACTGAGATGCACTGACATTATTTTACAATAAAATACCACTGAGGAAGTCCTTCCGATGTTCCTCATCACTTAACTCGACACAAAACAGATGGCCTCACGAGGGGTGCTTTGACCCTTTTACAGCTGTGTCAACTGTTATCGCAATGACCGCAGCAACTGCTTAATAAACCAGCACATTTGTTTTATTACTATGTAGTAGGTGTCGTCGTGCTCCGTCCATCCATTTAACTCTGAGAGTCATTGAACGTTGCTTGCGGCCAGCTCATCGAGATTCCATTGACTTTGGTTTCTTTACGTCGTCACTAACATATGTTCATTGCAAATTTATTTAAATTGACACCGTCTCGATCATGATGCTGGCCAAGAAGTGTATTCGCATTAACTGGCCATTCGTTCAATTGCTTTAATATCATGAGTCTTTTGTGGTCTTTGACACTTTGGTATCTGAAGATGTAGGTGACAAATTCAGCTTTCCACTTGATAGAGCAGTCTGGAAAAGTGACACACAGTTTTTGGTTGGGATGGCTAAATAAATGGCCAAGAGGCAGCGTAAAGAAATCAATTTGATTCAACAACCAAACAAATAGGCGAACTTCTGTGTTTGTTTGTTTGTTTGCAAAACGGAAATTGATTTTAAACTACTCAAAAGCAAGTGCAATAGATGGCGGTTGTGTTTAAACACGGACAAAGGACAAAGCGGCATTTATGCAGCTGCTGCATTTCGCTGCCGGCTGCCTATCCTTCCCCTCCTTTCACTCACTATTTGCCATGAAAACCGTTAACGGTGTCGAAGTGCGAACACAATAAAGAGCTAACAGCCTGGCTGGCCGCACAACATCACGGTCGAATTGGCCAAGCGTAAATAAAATTTGTACGAGGGCTGCCCCTAAAGTTAACGGTTTGGTCGCGCCAAGCGCCAAGACCATTAAAATATGTACTAAATATATATGTATTAAAAATATATATTTAAATATTCTAGCTATTTTGAAACATGATTAATTGGCAGAAGATAAATATGTTTATTTTGTATCTTCCCTTCCTTTCAAAGCCAATTACTTATGGGTCTACTCTCGGCACTGTTAAACGATTCGAAATAAATTTGCAATCGAAATGGAATACCAACAAGCAATTGTCTAAATATTGAAAATAATTGCGGGCTACTCGATAACATTTAAAGCGGTTTCCCTGGAAACTATTTTGATATTTTTGGAAAAAAGGAAATTGGTTTCCATGCATTTAAATATTGTATATTAAAATTGAGTTGAATAAGGTTTTAAATAAGTTTTAAGATAAATATAATATAGGATTTATATACATATGCCGCCTTGGGCAACAAGCAGTGTCAACAGTGCGTATGCTCAATATGATTGTAAACGTTACTGTGTGTGAAAGTGTGGGTGTCTTCGGTGTGGTGGGGGGGGATCATCAAAATTTGTGGCCATTTTGGGCACGTGTTACGCCTACTTATTGACATTGTACAGTTAATGGGCACAAAGTATCTGTGTATATACATATACAATATACATAAAGTGGTTTTCAGCAAACTCGAATCTGACTTTTTAATTAAAAATTGTTGTGAATACACGCATGCACACACGCACCTGGTGGTGGTCCGTGTGTTGCCAAACAGGGATTGGAGTTGATAAGAAGGAGGTTTGTGTGGAAAAAGAAGTCATGGCAGGAAATCAAAAATACACACAGCTGGCGCCATAAATGAGATTACAAGTTTGTAATTTTAACATAATTGCCTCTCTCTCCAGCAGTAGGTTGACTCCAAGTCTGACAAAATTGACTAGCGGTGTACATTTGATTCCATTTTAGGCTGATGCTGATGCAGCAGTTGTGGCACACATTTATTTTTATTCTCTCTCATGCTCTCTGTTGTCCAAAAGAAAGCAAAGCTCTACAATTGCTTAGACTGTGATTTGGCAGAGGGTTTGAGTTGGCACACACACACACTAACACATATGTATATGCCAAATGCCAGATGCTTTGCATGTCTTGTTGTTAATCTAATTAAGTTGGCTTAAAATTTATAACTGGCATTTGTTTAGCCTTCTGTGTTTTTGCATTACAATCACAAAATAGACAGATTCATTCAAATAATCATGTGATGACATCTTTATAAATCGTTCTGTTTTATTGCTTCAATCTAGACGCAAACAAAGAAACAAGAATTGCGCAAAAATTCTTGCAAAATTTCCATACAAATTTGTACATTGTATTTGAACTTGAATGAAGTCCTGTGTGAAACTTTTGCAGATATTTTATGCTTGATTTGTACATACTTACATATATAGAATGTCAGGTCGTGTGTTGTATGAACCTAATTCATTTTCTATGATTTCAATTGTTGATGCTAATGCAATAAATTATAGCATTATCTGTTGCTGTGCCAGTCGTCAAGTTGGAACAATGGCTGCTATAATTCGGTTCAATTATCAACTTCTTTAAAAAAGCGAGAGGGAGAGAGCTGAGCTAAGCTGATTTGCTGATGGATTAACAAACAAAGCAATTAACATTCCTTCAACGAAATTTGCTTGTCTTTGTTCTTTTTATTATTTTGTTTTTTGTGTATTTTTTATATTTATTTTGTGCTTTTGTTGGTTGATTTTTACCCTTCGGACATTGAGGAGTTTGCTTTTTTGCGAAAGAATTTCTGGACAAAATATTTATTAAATTGTAAACATAATAAATAGCAAATAGCAAAGCCCTTTTGTTAGCATTGTGTGCTAAATCAAAGCGAATAGTATCCTCCGGGTTCACAGCTCACCGAATAGAATAATAATAAAGTACAAAAGAAATTTATTGATATATGTGTTACACCAAAGGCTTAGAGCTGGAAGTGATATGTCCCGGTCGATTTGTGTGGAATAATTATTTGCCTTAGAAAAAGGGTGCACAAAGCACAAACATTGACTGCAAATAACTGATAATATATTATGTATTAATTTTGTGCTATTGTGTTTACGTTTCAAAACAAAAAAGGAGAAATGCAAATTTCGCTTACCTTTCCATAGTTGCTGCTTCTGTTGTTGTTGCAGCGTAATCGATATTCTTGCAATCTTCAAACTCTAAGCTCTCCAACTAGCCGAGTCAGCAGCAATTTGGCAGCTGTTATCTTGCTCCTTTTTTAGCTTCAGCTCCATTTTCACAGCATTTGCCCCCAAATTGAGCACAATCAGCTTATACACGCCCACGTTGCAAAGAGTACCAAATTGTGTCACTTATCGCAATTACAGGGCGCTCTGATATCTCCTAAATTGAGAAACATACACACACCATGTTTAATACATACATGCATGAAATTACTCGCATTTAAGCATGTCTTGCCTTAAGACGTCCGAACAAGAAGAGTACATGAACGCATGCTGTTAAACAAAAATGGTGTGTTGCCGGCTGGCCTTGTTCGAGGAAATGAATGAACTTGCAAAGAAATTAAGCTGGCCGCAACCTTAATTTGACCCCAGACACCAAAGGCGGCCAAGTCAGGCAAAAAGGTCCCGGACGAGCAATTAAAAGTAGAGCATGAAGCGGCTTTGCAAATATTTGCATTGCAAACAAAAGCAACATTCACCATTTCAACATCCCAGCTTCATTATGAATAAAAAATAAATGTATATAAAAAAAATGGGACAAAGGCATTCGAAAAATACTTTTCTCAGAATTTATAAACTTGCTACTTAAACACTTGACGCTGACAAAAATCTGAGTGCTTTTGTTAAGTGTACGCAATCGTATACTTTTTAAGCCCTGAACCCATGAAGTGGGTATAATGGTTTTGTGCCAATGTTTGTAACAGACGGAAGGAAACATCTCTGATTCTATAAATTTGGGCGCATACTATAGACAACATAATGATAATCTGTTAATTAATGATTTAAGTTAAGTTAAGTCAAGTATTCAGTAGCGTGCACTTTCAGGGTATTTCCTAGTCAAGCTTTCTCGATTAAAGCCTTCTTTCTTGTTTTTCAAGGGAATCACAGATGGCTTTGAGGATGCCAATGCTATGAACATAATATCACCGTTTAAAAATCTAAGGAAGAAGATTAAACCTATAATTATTATGGCCAATAACAAGCTCAAAGAGCCGAAGATAATTTTTAAAAACATTTCTGCGAAATATAAAATACAAAACAGAGTATTTTCTGAATAATTTAATTCATAAATCTAGAACTAAATAAATAAATAAATATTGAGATTCTGAACAGAATCTAAATAAGTACAAGTTCCTCTCAAAAATTCTCCTAAAAACTTAATCGGAGTTAATAACTGCCTCGTCATCGTTGTGTCAGAAAAAAAGTAGGCTTAGAATTACTTTACTCAGTTAAGATTCACAATTTGGAAAAAGTAACTAGAAAATTAATTTTTAAAATTTTTTAAAAGTATTGCATTCAAAAGCACTGAACTGCATTTAAACTAAGAATAGCTTAAACCTTTAACCAAAGCTCCACGACAAGAATGCATAACGCTCCAGATCGTCCTTATTGTATCAGTGAGTCGGATATGAATTTTTACTATGTATGTTTACTATGTGTTTTTCTTTGGATTCTACAATTGTTTGGATATTTTGCATGGAGGGTAAGTCAGCAGCACAAGTAATACCATATTAATGTTGTTTATTGACATGGAAAATTCCTGTTTAGAAAATCATTCACATCATCATTACACAGCCGGAAAAACTAATACGCTTGATACGTGAAATTTGTAATTGCAAGTATCCCCACGAGTCATAAAAACAATAACAAACTAAACATAATATTAAAAAATACACAAACACGTTTAACACTATGGAAAGCAACAATGACCACTAACCGGCACTCTTAACCATAATACTGAAAACCATTTATGAAATTATACCAAAAAACTTCTGAAGCGGAAAAACGGATTATTCGTAAAAGAAACTGCAAACTATTTATGAATAACCCATCGCAGTTGGGAATGGATGCGACTCCAATATCCCCTCACACGCACACACTCAAACGTACACACACACACACACTCACAGACACTTATATGGAAACACTCAGATGTCCACCAGCAAGCAGTAAATATCAAATAGCCAGAACACGGTGAGGATACACAGGAAATAAATGTTGGGTCTGAGGTCAGTTACTAGCAAGTGGAACTCTATACTCAATCAAGCGTTGGATAAGAGCAAAACCTCTTGTACGGCGACACGAAGTAATGCTCTCAAACCGACAATTCAGTTCCAGTCCTCAAGTTAAACTTACTTTCCCGACCCGGTACATTGCAGTTGCAGTCAACGTATGATGCGAGAATCTATTGCGAATGCGAATGTTTATTCATGTATTTTCATCACTCCATGTCTATTCATCCTCGGTTCGAAGTTTGTTTGGCATGGTTTGATTGGGAACAGGAGGTGTAGCTGGAGGACATACACTAGATAATGTTATGGTTTTTCTTTGTATTCATAAATATACGCATATGAATTAAAATTCATCTAAATCCCTCATAGTTTTCTTCTGAAATTAGTTAACATTGTTCTGATTTAGTTTAAGGAAATGAGTCGTGAATTAACTTATTTATTTAGAGGTGAGTGCGCTTTGCCACATTCACAAATAAATCGCTTGACAGGAATGTAAATAACTTTTGTTTGTTCCCCTTCACAAATCAAACTAAAGGGTTTGCAGGATTGCCTGGGGCTATGTAAAATGGTTCATTAAATTCGAAAAGATTGTGCATGTGGGGCAGTAAGCACAAATTAGGTAATATTACCCCAAAGCATTCAATGGTCAAAGCACAATGCGCGACAGAGACTGTTGTTGTTGTGTTTGTTGTAGCTGTTATCGTTCAACTCATAATGGTTTCGATGGGAATTCTCATTTGCATGGGACGCAGATGTCGCCGTCAGGAGGCCCACAATGGACCCTATGTAGGTCCATCAAATCTCAATTACACGCGGGGTGACTGGTGGGGGAGGGCTCAGGGATTTGCTTGAACGCAAAGTTTATTAAATTTCTTGTCTTTGTGCCCAAACAGCGGGCAGACCAACTGCAACACCTGGCGACCGAATTGTCAACAAAAGTTGCAGCTGAAAGGCGACAAAAAACAAAAAACCAAAAAAAAAAACCGCACAAATGGCAAACATTTGCAATAGAAAACAAACAGCCCAGAGATAAAAAAGAAAGTGAGGGCAAAGCCGTTTGTCATAGCAACAAAACTTGAAAAACAAAAAAACTAAAAGATAAAGCTATGTAAGGCACACCGAAAATTATATACTCTTGCAGCTCAACGGTCTAATAATATTAATTGAAGCAATGTGATGTTTGGATCCATTTTGGAAGCTTGTAAGACATTTAAGTACAAAAGTAGTTTTTTTTTTAATGCGTTTCACACTTTACGAACAAATGGGAATACTTTGGTATAGTGTATAGGAAAACAAATACCAACAAATTGCTTTGCAGAACCTGGCCTCTTTCGGGCCATGACTGTCGGCCATGAACGTTGCCAAAAATGGGCAATTATGAAGCAGCTGCTTTCTTTCTACGCGCCTCCAAACTGGAAAATTGTTAAGAATTTTCCTCTATTTCAACAATATTACTTAAAGCCAAGAAAGATAGAGAGAGATAGAGAGAGAGAGAGAGTCACACCAATTTAATACGTTTATAAGTTCGTTATGAAAATTATGTCTGTTTTTGAATACATTATACAGTTGTATTCTCTCTTTGTTTGGTGTACAAACTCCAACGAGTATTTGTGGTAGATTTCTAATTTCAGTTTGAAATGTTTCAGTCGAAATGTCAAAAGTGGTACTTAATTAGTAAATGCTGGCCATATTGCAACTTTTGTCGCAGCAACTCTGTTGGGAGATAAGCAGACAACAAGTTGTTGTCATTGGTATACTTGTGCTCTTTGTTGTCTACTGAGAACTGCTTAAATTATGTTGCTTTGTTTGCCACTAGTTGTTTTTCTGTCTGCTGTTTCTTGTACAACTTGTACTTTGAGTACTATGAGAAAAAGCAGCCGGCAGTTGCTTTTGTTTGGTGGCTGTCGCCAGTTGCAATTTGATTTGCCAGACAGCCAGGGAAATAGCCCAACAGCTAGTTAGATAGTCAGTTAGTCAGTTAGCCAGACAGTCAAACAGCCAAACGGCACAAATGTTGCCTTAACAATGCACATAAAAATAGTACAGCAGCAGCAGCAGCAGTCTTCAAAGGACTCGGGCGACATTTTAAGCAGCTTGAAGCCCACGCAGCTGCTGTTCTTATCCGGCGACAAGAGATTAAAATGACTGGCGACATCTACGGAAACGTTAACGGTCCAATACAGCAAACACATCATCTCGCAGCAACAAAAGACGAAGGAAGAAGAGATGCAAGCAAGGCGAACTATTGTCAATGGCGGCTAGTGAAACTATTTTCATTGTGTTTCAGAGGGAAAAAAGGGTATACAATGTTTGTTTGTCAAAATCACCGTTTTGAATTAAATCGAATTTTAATATTAATAAAATACACAGTTGTAAATCACAAGGTTTTCAATCAGTTCATCATAAGCATTGTAACAATTTTGTACTGTTTTTTAATTTAAATTTAAAGTATAGGATATCTCTTAATCATTCACATTTAACATGCTTTAGAATTTGTTTTTCACATCCGCCTTCGCACTGTTCTTCCTGCTTAGCCCAGACGCAGGCTCTTGCACATTGCACAGTGCACAACATGCAATCCATTTCGATTGGTTAAGGGAATCTGCTATGAAAATACAGCGACGGTGTTTTTAGACGCTTGGGTGACATTACAACATAAACTTTTTATTTAGTTATCTAGGAGCGTTAACAAAACGGCTGAGTCCAAAACAAACCAATTTCGCTTATGGGAATGTTACTTAAGTGAGTTCTGTCTCTTTCTAGATACTATATAATATTTAGCTCTGAACTTTTTGAATGATCAGTGTATGAAAGTATAACAGGTAGTTTTAATGTGCTTTTTGTTTGTTTATTGAAAAGCATTTTCTTGTTGAAGTTTTGGTCGCATGGCGCATTACAATTGAGCACTCTCCAGATTAATATCCCCATTGAAAGCTCAAAAAGTATTTAAACAAGCCATTAGCAGCGGCTGACATTAAATCGGAATGAATTTAAATTGGGCTACTTTTAAGTATACAATAAATTCAATGAGTTGTTGTGAAAATGCAATGTTTAAAGAGCAGCTCGCGGCTGTTTTACATTCTGATTTTAGGGCAGCGATTCATTTGAAAACGGATCCACGGCTCCACCATCCCTATTGGTTGCTTTTAATTGGAAACCATAGCGAATGTTTTTCATGGAAGGTAATTTTTTAACGAGTTAATAAGAAAACATGCAGGTTCACTGAGGCAACGAAACTAAAGGATTCTCAGAAATGGCGAACAAACACATCATAGAAAGGTGGTTTCGTAACGATTTTATTCAATTGCGTGCCTTTGAATGTTATTGAACAATAATAATTGCACTGGCATGGCTATTCGAAGAAGAAAATAATTTGAGCGTGCATTTAGTTTCCTTTTTTTTTTCACTGTTTACTGTTCTCTCAGAATGTGTAAATACTCTGACCAATCAAAGTAAACAGTTATTGTTGAAAATTATATAATTAAATAGTAATTGTTGTATGTTGCAACTGCAAATCAGCCCTTGTTTGAGCCGCTTTATTATAATAAAACCACATTATTAACAACAAAGTATAGTGAAAAACAAGAGTATTAAACGCTTATTGCAATAATTTCAAAATAATGCCACAAAACGCTTACTGCAATAATATGCCAATAATGCCACAAAACACCATGCAACAAAATAAGAAAAAAAAAAAAATCATCTAGTTAGACATTTTGTTCAACATTTCCTTATAAATTCTTTTCTCCTAAACACAAAAATCACAACCAAAAAAAAATAAGAATTTTCATGAGAACAGGATCAATAAATTCAACAGAATTTGATGGGGAAGAATAGTGCTTTTAGGTGCAAAATATTTTCCGTGAAAACAACATTTTTTTTGGTTGGTTGTTACTTAACGTAAAACAGTTAAAAAAATGTGTTTTTCCACTTTTAGGTTACAATACCGCGAAACTTATCCATAAAAAAATGGGAATGTCCGACATAAAAATTACGTTGTATAGTGTTATGTTAACAAAAGCTCTTGGTGTTAGATAAGTATGCAAATGGGTAAAATAACTGTTGCATACAATATATTTTATTTGTATGTTGCTATAGTATCTATGGCATTGTTATATAAGTGCGATTATTTATTTTTCATTATTTACATGCATGAAGTAAATATATGCATTTCATATTGTGGCTATAAGCCCCCAGTATAGTAATTAAAATCAGAACAAAAAATAACTCATCGACCCGCTGGAGCCTCGCATTAAATCCCGCACAAGGATGCAAAAAAGCCGTTGGCCAGCAAACCATAAAAAAGACATTAATTAATTTTGTCAACAGCAATGATAATCAACCGGCAAATTATTGGCAAGCGCAAAAAGTTCACTTCACAAGCAAGCTGGGTCGCCGGAGTTTGCCGGAAAAGAGCCAAAAAGCCGAGTGCCGCAAAGCCTAGACTGAGGGATTTGATGAGCTAATACATAATAAATACTTTGTCTGATTTATGCCCAACGCTGCGAGCAGCATCTGACTGGGACACTTCGCGTCGTTCACTGTGCCCTTCATCCATCATAATTGGCATTTTATGAGCACATCAAACACCAAATCTCCTGCTCACAGCGCTCTGCCTTAATTGATGCCCCATTCAATAAGTGCCGTTGCTTGTGACTGTGCATTATGTACAGACTTTGGAACTTCTTATGTGTGCTTCAGTGCTTCTTCATGTGGCGGCGCTTTTTTTTTTAGTGCCTACCCATATGATGATTAATATAAAGTTTTGATGAGAAATTTATTTTGAGCAGCACTCATAATTTACAGACAACAAAGCAAAACAGAAAACTTTATCATCCATTATCTTTTTGCAATGGATGAATAAGTTTTTAGATCCTTACTAAGATTTGTCTGACTCCAAAGACCTTTGTTTATATGCTTTATTTTTTTGGAAATTGAGTTAACCTCAAGCCAAGCTTTCGATTACACACAAAGTATTGCAAAAGTACTTGTGTTCTCACGTACATAACAAATTTTAATTTCAAATACTACAAGCATACACACTTCGTTCTTGGCAAAGAAGAAAACGATTGTTCTTGTTGGCTTCTGATGCTTTTGGTGTTGCTGTTGATGAACTGATACTTTGCATGTTGCCTGTCTGTCCGTCTGTCTGTCTGTCTGTCTGTTCTCTTTATTTTGCACGTAAATTTCAATTTAAGTCCGCTAACGTTAAGACGACGTTGACAATTCCCCAATCACTCGCACAGCTCACCCTAAATATCTTGCACAGTTTTATCCTTTTGCAAATGCACTTTCTTTCTTTCACATCTAAGATGGCTATGACTTTGTCGGGATATTTCAACATTCACCGTTTACCCATTCTGTTTAGCTTGATTTTATGTTTCAACCTTGCTATACCGAGTTTCGCTTCTGTTTTGTGCAGTTTTGTCCACCCACACTATAAGTAGTAGTAGTAGTGGTATGTAAATAGCTCTGGTCTCTCTTTCTGGGATCTATTATTAAACTATGCGACTTGCAGGCTATTTATTAATACTCTCCATAACGAAGGTATGCAGTATATGTATTGAAACTGGAGACTTGAAGCCTTGCAAATATCTTTGTCTATAAGCCCTATATGGGTAAAGATTGGGCTCCTACTGGGAGGATAACTGAAATCGGGAGCGCTTATAGATTTGGTGACAATATCTCTGAAACCCAAAAGACTCATTTAACAAGCATGCCCTTAGCTGGTCTCAGGGTATTCCGCAGTCGTCACTTGTTTTTTTTTTTTGTGTATTTATCTCGTTGCCGTTGCTTGCAGTGCAACTGATGCAAGTGCTCTCATGAATAGAAGTGATGGTGATGGACACGAGGTGAGCAAGGGGGGTGGGGGGTGGCTCAACTTGATGCTTGTGCATCAGTGAGTAATGTTTGCTATTCCCACTGTCACTGTCACGATTTCTTCCCCTCCACCCCCCCTTATTTTCTGCTTATTCTGTTTCTTTTCTATTTTTTCCTATTTGCACCATGCACCTGTGCATGTTTTTTATCTGTACACGCACTTTAGATTTTACTTTGTTTAAAACCAACAAATTAAATTCGCTAACTCTGGCTGCTGTGTTAGACGAGTTTTAACAAACTAAGAGTTTAGTTTTTGGCATTAAGTAAAGTGCGCCATGATAAGTTTTAAAATATTTACTAGCTATTGTTACTTTTAGTAAATTGCGATCTTTAAAAATAACAATTTAATTTTTAATAATAAAGCGAACAAAAATATGTTCCGTTTTTTTTAACTTAGGCTTTTTGTTTTTTTTCTCTACTTCCATTCCATTGCTTTTGAGCTGGCCTTTTCTGTTGCACACATAAATTGGTAAAATTTTAATTTTCCACATTTTTGGCTCGTATTTGAATGTGTGTGTTTTTTTTTTTACCCCATTTTAGCTTTGCTATGATTTTTAAACTGTGCATGCATAGTGTGGGCGTGTTTTTGTGAGTTGGCATAGGTGTCTGTGTGTGTGTGCTTTGTTTGTTATTTTGTGGGTATTTTTGCATTTATTTCTTGATTGTATTTGCAATTTTTTGGACTTTATACGCTGGTCAGTGAACTTAAAGTCTTGCAAGTATCGTCTGTTAGCGGGCAACGTGGCGTATGATGAATATTTATATAAGAAATTGCGTGACAAAATACAATTTGTGAAAATCAAATGCCAAACGAGCTGTCATTGTTCTTGGCGAGAATCAAATGCCGTTGGATTATTTGCATTTATTCTTCGCGATTCTCGTTTTTGCAGTCTGGTTTGCATTGTTTTTATCATTAACTTTGAATTTTGTTTATCCACTGTTCTACTTATTGCACTCATCAAGTTCGCAGAATTTCTAAAAGTTTGTTTCGTATTCTTGGAGTTGGCACAGACGACGTGCTTCTCCTCTATTTGATTAATTCCAGTGCCGTGCTCAAATAAGTGGATGGATGGAGGCACACTTGCCAGCAAACTTGGCCATGATTTATGAATAAGATAAAAAGTCTCAATGGCAAAAACTTTTGCCTGCTCCCCAATGACTAAAGCCGTCGTGAAGTTGGCATCAAATAAAATTATTTTGTGGCATTCCGTCGGGTTTGCAAAAGTGTTGTTGCTGTATGCGGGTCAAAATAAATGGCACTTGACCCTCGAAAAGTCGATAATCGTCATAGGTGAAGATGAAAAAATATTATCTGGGCTCATTAAAAACGCGAAAAATTAAATAAAATTGCCACCTAAAAGATCAGGTTGCAGGTTTATTGTTTGGAAACAAAAGGATTTGACAACTAAAAAGATTGAGATTAATTAACTTATATGCATTAAAATTTTGGTTAGCTTATTGCCGGCTTTAGTTCTGGCTCCTTCCTCTAGTTGTGGTCGAGAACGCGCAGCTGATTTTCAACATACTGACGGCTGGTTTCCTCGGCATCGGTTGCCTGTATATAACGTTGAATACCATTCAGCTGCACTTTGAGTGCACTGAACGAAGTGGCATAGAGCATTTTGTTCTTGGTCGAAGCTGTCGCTGGGCACCACATCATAAGAAAGATCTTTTCCTTCAACGAAGCGGACAGGGCACCCTGGCACTGATGCAGATAGGCATAGTCAAAGATACCATAACGGCATTCGGTCGGTCCACATTTTTTTAAATCATCGAGAAAATCTTCATATTCGGCATCACGGTCCCCAATCACATCGACACCAATCTCACGCTCCTCTTTAATGCGAAAGATCGCATAGCGATGCTGTTTGTGTTTTTGGATCTGGTCGAAAACGCTATTGCATTCCGTGGCAACTCGAACACCGGAAGTCATGTTTTTCAGCAGCTGCTGTGCAAGTTGATTTGATACAAGGTTGGTATATTGAATGAGCAAAGAAAAACATACCTTTAATCAATGCGCGTTTTGCAAAATAAGTATTTGTTTCTTAGTTTTTTAATGTTTTTTTTCGTTGCTAAGAAATATATTTTTTTTGTCACTTTTTTCAAATTTCGATTAGAAGTGCTATGTGCGTTTTTGCCGTATGAATAACAGGAATAATATTGTGAGATTCGAATCCAAATATTAAGCCTACTTTGTTGTACTTTATACTTACATTATAATATATTTTATTTTGTTCTGTATTTGATTAAGTAGATAGAAGACACAGTGGACTATATTAAGTATACGCAATATTTGAATCTCATATTCGGTCTGAACGAAAAACAATATATGAGTAAATGCCTGAATTATGCTTTTTCTGGCTATATATTTTTTTTTAAAGAAAATATGTGTCAATTATCGTTTGCATATTTAATGGTCTCTGCTGCGATGGCTGGCTGCCTGCATTTGCAGTCGCATCTTAAGCCGAAGTGGCGTGAACGGAGGAGAAGAAGTTGTGCGGCGCGTCACAGAGTTGTGCCATTTAAATTCAATATGTTTGTTGCCTCACGCACATTTAAGCGGGCTGCTTTATGTAATCAACGTGCATGGCTTATGACCATTAACAGCCACCCTCCAATTTGCCAGTGCCAACGCGTTAATCGAGAACTTATTGAGGCGACTGAACAAAAATGCAAACGAAAACCAACCAGTTGTTTCTATATAAAAAACTTGCCTAAAGCATATAATTTTGCCCGCTATGTTCAAACACTTATCTGTTTTAGGTGCCATATGGATCAATAATGATTTAATATAATATGATAAATAAAATTTGTAGTGCATATTCCACGTTTTCAATTATACGCATTGAAAAGTTGAAATACCTTTTGACAGGGTAAAATAAAGAATAAAACACTTAAGGCAGCAATGCAAGGTGAAAGTGCCAGCAAGTGCCACCACGTTGGTGCAAGGGCAAGTAAGCTTTTCATAGTCGGGAGACGAGAGGCTCTGTCTGCAGCAATAAAATACAATCATTGTTTTGTTGCACAGCTTTAAATCGTTCAGTTATTTGTATATAAAAAAGTTCGTTAGGTATTTTTCCACAATTCCGTTTTCGTTCCCAATGGTGTTTGATTTTTCATGAACTTGGAAGTTTGATTATTGAAAATTATTTTAAACCTGGTCAGAGAGTTAACGAAAAGGCAGCTGTAGCGGCTTATTAAACTATTTAATACATAGGTGCTTAATAAAACGGTTATGAGTGCTCATCATGTAATAAATGCTTTTATAAAACAAGATGTTTTTATATATAAGTGTGGAGCTAAAATATGGGAACTGAAATTTGGATTGGGACTGAGCCAGGTGTATTCAAATTTACCCAATTTGAGGTTTTATTCTCCTTTGTATGAAATCTGGCCAGCAATGCCTGCTGTTCGGCCAAAGTATTGCATTAAACTTGGCGATTATTATCGCTTTTGCTGCCAACGGGCGCAAATTAGAAATGAGTAACGAGAGAGAAGAAGGAGGAGGACGATAGTGGAACGGAAGATGGCTTTAAAATGTTTTATCTCTAAAGTTAAATATCGCAACATGCTCATTGTGATATTTACACAGGCACAGTTTACAAATCATTGAATCCAACTACAAAGCGTAGGCATTGTTGGCATGGGCGTGGCAATATTTGATTTTTGACTTCTGTATTAGCTTGTTTTTAGTTTATAGAAGTTTTGTAATTAAATTCGAGTACATACCTGGAACTGAAATGCCTACAATGGAAATGTTTGCCCAAAATGTTTATGAACAATTATTACATAATTGAATATATTTGGCATTTTGTGAATGTTTTAGTTTGCCAAAAATTGTGATAATTAATTATTGATTTTCATGTTCGAATTTGTAATAAAATAAATAAGTGTATTGAAGCAAATGTTTGGGTGTATTACAACAATAAATTAATGTAAGTTAAGTATTTTATTTAATTTTTGCTTGTAGCTAGGCTGCGTGTAAGCCTTATGCTGTACTCATACACAGAAAGCAATTAAGAATGCTTTTTTTTTTCTTATAACAACACGTTGTCATTCGATGCACAGGTTGCAATTATTGCTAATGGCGCATTTGCCACACAAGTTGATGTTGTCAGCTGCAACACATACATCTCCATTCAACTATCAACTAGTTCAAAGATGATGAGCACAAAAATCAAACATACACACACGCACACATATACATACATACATGCACAGTACCTAAAGATTTGATTTTTCTGTGAAAGCCTTGACGAAAACTTGGCCGTTGGCAAACTTTTGAGTTCGGCAGGATGGGAAAATATTAAAAGTTGACGATCAAAGAGGTGAGCTAATGACACCTTTGAAAATCTCATCGCTGGGCGGCACAAACGTTTTCATTGAAGTGGCAGCGTATTTTTTTATTTAAAAGTTTTTTCTTGTCAGATATTTGAAGTATGAAAATGGTACACAATGCGTAAAACTATACATAGCTTATTAGCAGCCTCATCATCCTAATCAAAAATATATAAACTTTGTGAGGTCAAAAATGCATCCTTCTGCCGGTTACATTACAACATTTTCCCTTTTTACAGATTTCTAACCTGTCAGGCAAGAATAAAAGAATTTATTTATGAAAGAGTCTATTGTAAAAATCAAATTTATTTATATTGTTATGTTTTGACATTTTAAACTGCCATTAAAGTGCCAATTACATAATATAATTAGTTCTTAGTTCGTTGGAATCGTTTATTTGTAATTGGATAAGGTAAGGGTGAAAAAATTATAGGAGTTTGCTTATGATTTATCCAAGGCAATTGCCGCGCATGTCACAGGAAATTTGAGCAATAGCATGGTTTAGGCGGGGAGGGTGTGAGGTAAAAAATTCGTTAATATTTACGACAAATGTGTGATAAATTTTGATTTTAAGCGCGTGCAACACACACGCAATTCCATCAATTCCACGCGCCACGTGACTTGTGGCACGTGGCATTTGCCTGCTGCGTGCTGCCTGCTTGAGTTGTGAGCTATCTGAGACGCAGGCCCCCTAAGTCAATTTTTTTCTTTTGTTCAAAATTACATCGTCAAAGCGGCTTCCGTTTCCGTGATATATAAACGCAAGTGTGTAGTCGAAACACTGCCAACAACAACAATGCCATAGCCATGATGCGACAATGATGATAATCAGAGCACATTCCGAGGCAGGCATCAAGTCTGCTCGATGCTGGATGCTTTACTGTTCATCGTATTGGTTTTGCCATTGGCTTCTGCGTTTAAAAGCCAAAAGCGCTTTGTACGTATGAGTTCTATTTATATTGTCCTGCTCTGTAGATGCCAATTAAATGAAGTGCATATTTATTTATTATATTCAAGAGACAAAAAATAGCTATAGTGATTTCTGCTTCATATGAAAATCAAAGTGATTTTGATTATTTTCTTGCTATCTGTTGAACTTCTTGCATTCATTTTGGCATATCTTAATTGCAATTTTCTGTGGGACTTTCATTTAAAGCCAACTCATGCGGCAACTTGACTAACTAGCTGCAAAAAATTTTCACAATTCAGAGTCTGCCACATTCTGCCAAAAAACTGCACTTTGATTTGGGACTTGCAAATGGGGTCATTTCTAATGAATAGCCTGTTAAAGATCAAACGTTTTGCAAGATGACACATCAACTGAAACTTTGTAATTGAATTCATATTGCATTTGGCATTTCAAATTTTAAATTTTGCATTCAAGAATTGTATTGCTAAATGAAGTTGTTGGCAGTTTGTTATGGGTTTATGATTTCCTCTGTGTCGAGTCGGTTAAATCAAATGAATAAACCAATTAATTTTAATTGAATACTTAATCAACTACTTATCAACACTCTCTGCGTTAACTTACATAAGTATACTAAGCGTTGCACATAAACGACTTGCCTTTTAATACTTAGAAGCACATTCCGCACAAATGCTACACAAAAGCAAATTTCGAGCAGAAGAACATGGCTGAGTTGTTTGTGGTTATGGTTGTTAGATAAATATCCTGTAACAAAACTGATTGAACTATCTTCTTTCTTATGAATTTCCAAATTAAAAAGTCTTGCACGTTAGGTTATTTCCCCTACAAAGCAAGCATGTTTGGATTGTTTGGTTGGATGTTCTAAGTGCTGCAGGGTATGGTATAATAACGTTGTGATGCTGTTCGTTTGTGTCTGTGTGTGTGTGTGTGTACTTTGTAACCTCACTAGCAGCTAATCAAAATTTGACGGCTTATGTGCAATTAAAGTCGCATCATTGAGGACAGAACACAGAGCAAACACATGCACACACAGACCTCACAGTGTGCATGTGACACACACACACACACACACACACTTCTCGAGGGTATATGTGAGCACTTGTCACTTATTTGGCATAACATTATGAGTATGACTTTTATGGTGAAGATGTTTTTTAATTCCAGACAACATGCTGCTCCTTGAACATGGCGTCGGATTTTTAATATCTAGCATCTATATACATATGTTAACACAAGCGAGCTGCTTGGCTTTAACTCGAACTTAAAAAGAAATACATATATATGGTGCAGTTGCCCCATATAAATGGTTTCCTAAGACAAAGTTATTTATGAGTTCAGCTGCGATTGTTAAGCCCCTCTCTACCAGCGAATCGATACGTACATATAAGGGCTTATAAACTTTGGCAATGACAATAATTGTGTGCTTTTTTGTTGTTTAGTTTTTTGCTTTGTGAGCTACACGCGTTGCCAACTTTTCTTGTATGCAAATGGAAGACATGACGGTGACACAGGAAGTTTGTTTTTATTGCTTCCGATGTTCTGCGGCCAATGACATGACAGTCATGATACAAAAACAAGGAAACACAACACAAATAAAACAAAACAAAACAAGTGAAAGTAAAAGTAAAAGTGATATCGAGATTGATTTAAAAGTACAAACTCTTCACATATTTCTTGGCCTTAAAGCTCACATGAGCTTGGTCATTAAATTAAACTTTCAACAAGAAGGTAAAGATTGATTACATTTATTAGATACCAACTTGCAACGCTGCTTTGTGCAGGCTTCCTGCGGGCGCGGGCCTAAGCAAGGAGGCCCGGCCCCGAAATGCCCGAAAATCTCTGAAATGGCGGAGCATAACATAATTCTTAATAATTTTGGTGGTACATTTTTTTACCAAACTTCGAAACGGAAAGTGAAGAAAAGTGTTATTGTATTTAATAAATACTACCCCGCACCCATCTCTACTTGCAACTTTAAAATACATAAATACATAATTGCAAAACGAAAAGAATGTTATAAGTCCTTATTTTTTTTTAAAGTCCTTATTCAAAGTCTGTTATGATACCATTAACTTTTAAGTAGTTTTATATCGGATACAGGGTGGTGCTGCAGCATTCACAAGTGAAAATGCGAACCGAATCTAATGTGAATATAGCAGTATTTTTTTTAATTTAGTCAGCTATTAAGCCAATGACTGTCTTGAACTGCTGCTCAACAAATTCCGATGGACGGACGAGTGCAAAATGCACGTACACATCCTAGTTGCCAAGCGCATGCTAATGCCCTATTTAGTAAGTCTCGGCCACAAAGGACACCCAGCCCTCCAGCCACCCAGCCACTCTTAAGCAAAGTTCCAACTTTCGCCGAACGCGCACGCAGCTTGCATATTTGCACATCAATTTGGACCGCACAAAGGCAGGACGACACGAAGCAGATGCATGCTAAGGGAGGGCTTTGAGGACTTTGATGATGGCATCGTTGGGTCTGAGGAAATTGCAGTGCGTGTTTAATTTATGGCACCAAATCGGCGATCAAACTGTTATGCAACTGGAATTCGTTGAGACGAGCAGAATTCACAACTGCATTAACATCAAAATTAACACCCCGTTTGTCAATGCTCAGGGAGGGCAAACGGAAATTAGAGG
Source organism: Scaptomyza graminum (assembly GCA_018901835.1). Taxonomy (NCBI): domain Eukaryota; kingdom Metazoa; phylum Arthropoda; class Insecta; order Diptera; family Drosophilidae; genus Scaptomyza; species Scaptomyza graminum. The sequence continues at coordinate 10,925,616 of JAEIFL010000001.1, read as the reverse complement.
TGAGCATGTCAACGAGCCAATTAACTTAGCAATAAATCAACAAAACGCATGCAGCAGCTTAAAGCAAAATTAAATTTAATTTCCCGTTAACGAAAATATCTTGCATACGCTCTGCCAAGCAGAAAAACTCAAGTCAAGTGTCAAGTATATTTACATACATATATGCCACAAGAGAAAAGGGTGGCAAGGCAAGGATAGTTGGTGGCTCAAAATGTTTCCAAGATGCTTGCAAAGTTCATGTGTGTGATTTTTGTGTATGTGTGTGTGGTAATTAAAAATAAATTTGCTCTACTTTTCGTGTGGTTTTAGGTTTAGACTTAAAAAGTTTTGCTTCCGATGTCTTTTGATCGCATTAATAAATCATGGTCAAGGGGGCTAACTTATCAATACTGCTGCGGTTAGCTTTCATACCATTTGGCAGATCCATGCAATTAATCAAATCATGTCTCTAACCAAGGAAGAGTAGTGAAAAAAAGCTTAATTTTGTATAAAGCTATGAGAACAGAATTTGAATGAAACAAGTGTGTGGCATTTTAAATTTGCTTGCACCAAATGCAACGTGCTTAATGAATGAATTTTATCATTTGTTTTTAGCATTAAACATGCCACTTTTTATTGCGACTTAAATTTCCTTTTCATCTTTCTTGGCTCGTGACCCTGACCGCAACTCTTTGTCCAATACTCGAGAAGCTAGCAGAAATTTATCATACGCCACATTGCCAGCGCTGAACAAAGGAAACCAAACGTCTGTCTGTCAAGGAAAAATCGTTAAAAACTGTTGCAGATTCCACTTAGAAGACTTGAAAGTTGGTAAACAGCACGAACGAACTCAATAACAATGCGGATGCACCCAGCATTTGTACCATGAACAAACCAATGAAACTTAAAAGAATTCTCGACAAAGATGTGGCCCATGAACTTTTACCATCCTTTCTCGATAGCAAGGCAAAGAAACCCTCACACACACACACACACACACACACAATTGACACATAAAAATCAAAGCAGGCTACAAAAAAAAAGATGAAAAAAAAAAAACACACAGAAGCCAAATTTCCACGCAAATCTAGTGGAAAATTAAAATTTTACCAATTTATGTGTGCAACAGAGACAGCAAATGGCAGCAAGACCATGACAGAGACAAGGGCAGCGAGATAATGGTTGCCAAAAAGGGACTCACAACTGATTGCTGATAGAGGGGGAGCTTGGGAGAAGCCGACAAATTTACGACTTTTGAATACCTCGCTCTGCCACAAAAGGCTTTGCAGACAGTTCTTTGATTTGGCGTTAGGAAGAAATTCCCATGCCTTAAGCCAAATGTGGCGACAGACGCACATGGGACTTTTACGCTTCACTCCACGGCTAATGTTTCCTGACTATCAACAAGCTTTTGTATATCTTATCTACGGAACCTGCCGCACAGCAGCATCATGCTAAATTTGATAAAGGCCTCTTATTATTTATTTAATTTAGCTTTTGCGGCTTCACCTCATCTGATTTTGATTATGGGAAGCAACCAAAAGCTAGTGACCCTACACAAATATCTACAATTATTAATGAATGTCAATGTCAATGTCAGCTTGATTAAAAAAGAGTTTTGCGGGTTATCATTGTAGACATTAATCAAATAAAATCGTAAGCCATTAAAGTAAACAATAATTATTATAGTTCTATTTCTCAGTAAATACCTAGTATTAAAGCAGTTATGTAACGTTATGTTAGCAGCCACAAACGATCCAAGCAATATTATATATATATATATATATATATATAAAAAGAAAGTTAATTTATACAGTCGAACTTCTTTATAACGAAACTCAAGGAGACACGAAAGCCATTCGTGATAGAGAAAATTCATAGTATAGAATGGTTGATCTGTTGAATGAAATTGCAGGGCTCTGGAAATAAATTCGTTATGTAGAAGACTTCGTTGGATGGCAGTTTGACTGTATAACATGTGTGTACGGATAGCCCTAGAACTGGCTAGTAGAGTTAATGCTACTTTTGGACAAAAATTTGAACGTTGCTTGAAAATACTTCATTGCCGATCGATGGCTTTTCAACTGTGAACTGAAAAAATAGGTCTTGAAAACGCATTGAATCATTTGCCCCCAAGCAAACAAAGTATAGCATACATATGAGCGCACCCATGTGAGTGGCAAATATATGGATGTCTACTTGCAGCCTTTTGTTCGCTGTTAGGATAAATACTTCGTTAATGGTTTTATCTTGAGAAGATAACGTAGAAATTTTGCGGACAACCACTGCAAACTTTTAAAATCAAAGCACCGTGTTTTTATTTAGAATGGCTTCAACTACATCTAACATAAGACACAAAACTAATATTCAGATTGTAGACCAACCTTATCCGAAGAATCCACTGTTTTATATAGTGGATGAGGTTTTGGGATATATTCACCCAACATACCAAAAACTAAACCGAATCTCACCAGTACAAGAAACACTAAAGTGTCCATCCCCGACTACCTTCGGCATCGTGCTGACGCTTTTGATATTATCATTTATTATCGCATGTTTTTTGACTTACAAACAAGTAAGTTAGTAATATCGTATTACTATATATATAAATTTAGATATTCTTGAACAATCACCATTTAGAAAAAAGCACAGAAGGAAGCAATTAAAAAAATGAAGGCCGAGCTTAAAGAAGAAGATGAAATTCCTGATATTCGTATTGAACAGGTAAATTAGTAATATCGTACCACTATATGCATATATGTTCATGTCCACCATTTAGATCTGGTGTGATATTCCGTTAAATGGCAATACTATTTAAGAGCATACAAATGCCGAAAAAGATTTAGTGATGCCTTTTGGATCTAGGAATCTATGATGCCTTCAATTATTAACAGAAATGTAACAAAAAAAATGTTGTTAATTGAATAAAATGTATGTTTTATGTTAATAACCAACGTCTTAGACCATCCACCTTTTTCAGCTCAATATCTTGAGAGAAGAACATAAGTATGTACTGACATAGTATTTCAAAGAGCTGTTGTTGTCTTTCTTACTGACAAATTATTTGATAGTTAAGTAACGGTCGTGTACAGTATTTTCTGCCTGTTGAAGCTGTAGTTACCTCTGTTACTAAAGTTTAATATCTCCTGTTGCTTTTTCTATCCGTTATATGTAGCTACACGCGCGAGCAGCTTGTGCTTTTTTACCTGTACATTTATGGATTGTGTGGGCAAACGTTTCGTTTGTTGCTCCTTCAAGCGCACGGAGTACAGCACACAATTGATATGAGGTATGTGTAAAAGTCGACAGACAATCGTTGCAGGTGTTGGCTATTATTGAAAGGTTAAACGGTCCGTTAGTGTAACGTAGGCGTAACAATCGCTGCAATGCGAACTAACCAGCTCGCGAAAATGTTAGACAAAATTGATAAGCGAAGTGATACTGTTGCGAATGTGCTGAATACCTTTAGGCTGCTATTGGCAGAATCCGCCAATTCGCTTATGCCAAATTGTGATGCATGCTTCAATGAAGCAGCTTAGCAACAGAGCAGCGTATCAATTTAAATTGCAAAATGACATGGGAACTGGAAGCTGGGATGCATGATACACAGACCGACACACACCCTCATCAGCATCAGTTAGTGCGCGTGACATGTGGCATGCGGCTGTTCGGCTGTATGCCTATGCTGAGACAGATGCCAACAAAAAATGTCCCATGCCCTCACAAAACTCACTTGAACAAGCATAAGATAACGTGTTTAAATAATTGTTCATCAAATTTGTTATCCTTAAAATTATTTAAATAAATATTAATATTTTTTTGCAATAATTTTTTATAATTTAAATTTTCTTTTAAGAGTATTTAAACTTCAATGCCAAAAATTCGCTTGGTTTTACCAACGTAAACTTAATATTGACATTTTTTTATACGATGCTTAAATATTTAATATCTTTCCCAATCTAAGCAATTGAGTAAGTTAGTGTTCACAAATGGGATATTATCTGTATGTCTGTGTTTGTGTTTGTGTGTGTGGGTGAACATATGTTTATGTACCCTGGGACTTTGAACTCTTTGGCATTTTTTTGGTGTCCGATAGCCAGACGACGAACTAACCACCAGACACAAGACAGACAAGTAGAAAGGGTAATAAAACCACTGCCTGCAACATATCCATATCCACTGAGTGAAAGTCTGCAAAGTTTTGTGAGTGTTTAATTGATGAGAAATATGAGTTATGTTTGCATGCTTAGCAACGAACAAGTACCAAATTATGGACATATGCAATCAGGATAAGAAACGTTCGTTTGGAGCTGTCAATAATTGACAAAGTGTATGTAAAATTATCAGCAAATAATGGATCTGTCAGTCACATTTACTTTTGCCCCTTATATTCTATGCAAGTGGTTATTAAAATACGTTTTTACACAATAATATATGCTGGTCACGATTTGATTTTATTGATAAATCAGGAAGAGAAGATGCTCAGTTTGATCAGGGACCTAACAAATACCAATGAATATATATTGAAAAGCTAATATGACGTTAACTTGAATTTGCATTTAAAATATGTTATGTGTCAAGCTTTGACATCTTTGGGATACTTGACATGTGTCCATATGTCAAAATTAATTATAAATAAATGTGCATAAAATGGGTTCAAAACAGATTATGTTATTATTTTTAGAATTACTTTTCGCATTACATTATTTTTAGTTTTATTTTCTTCTCTTTTTTACTTAGGCGGTAGTTGCTGTTTATGCGATTAGCATGAAAATTAAAATGCTTTTTGTTTTTGCCGCTTAATGAGTGCCATGTGCACCAAAGGGCTTACCACTTGTGGCCAAATGAGCTTCTGAATTGCTTAGCAACAAAAAACAGGAACTCAAAGTAATTTTCATTAAAAAGGCTTAGTGAAAGCGATGTAATAGAGAAAATAAAAGACAAATACCGTTTTGCCTCTGGGCGGGCTTGGGAGCAATACAAGCTCAGTAATTGATATAGGCCGCTATTTCGCTGAGGGCTGGTGTGTGTGGATGGGTTAGTGGGTCATGCTTAGTCAGTGGCTTATTGGCTTCCGCCTTGGCTGTCAAGGTGTCATGCAAAGGAGTCTGAACTGAGTGGGCAGCTCAAGTAGTGATGCCAGCTAATTAATGCGCCTGGCAGTGCGATGTACACAAGTGAAATGCTCATTAATTAAAAACGGATTTTGCGTGCCTTTGCTGTCATCTCATCCATCTACTACATTTGACCATTCCACCATACCAGACTGACCACCCACGAACACTGCGTCTATGTTTCTGTCATTTCTCTGTGTGTCTATGTGTGTGTGTGTGTATGTGTGTGTGGTTTCCGGTCAGCCGCTTTGCATGCTAATGACAAAATATGTGTGTGTGTGTGTCTGTGTTTGAGTAATTGGCGGAAACTCAAAAGGACTCAGCTGCGGCTTAAACATCACCTGTGGTACAGTAATCAATGTCAACAATCAGCTGCATTAATTAACAATTTATTCACATAAGCATGACGCATATAAATGAAAATGACAAATGTTCGATTTAATCTTTGGGCACATGTCGTTACATCTTAATTAGCCTATACTATAACTATCTAGTTTAAAAAAGCAATTTAACATTGAGTTATTGTACTTGTTGTAGGTGAGCTTATCTACTTTCTAGAGTTTCGCTCGCTCGAAATAAAAAGATTGAATAAAAAGATTTTGCCTTCTGCATTTGTTCGATACGATTAGCATACGTACGTACATACAAATGTTCCCTTTAAGGAGTTAAGCGTTTGAATAAACCTCAAAAGTTAACAACGGCCAAGACCAAAGACAATCACAAAAGGCTGTCAACAAGATAAAGGACATTAACAAGCAAAAGGCGCAAAGACAGCTAAATGCGCCAAATGATCCAAATGAGCATCTACTGCTCGACCCAAGAGGGCTGTCTGAATGTGAATTTGACACAAAAAACATGATACAAAACACAATAATATAAACTCTAAGCCACATCCAATTCACAAAACTCAGGCCGAGCATGTTTCGGCGCCATGCGAAATAATCATAAAGTTGCTCGTTCAAATACTTAAGATTGCCTCGTTTTTGTTCTTTGGTGTTGCACATACGTTTTTGCTCCTAGCATCTGCGAATGGCTGTAGGTGGCAAACGCGCAGTCCTTAAGTGACCCTAAGGCCTTTCGTTTGAGTTTAATTTTGTTTCACAGATAAAATTTTTATATGTGTGTTTGGCCGTGCTTCTTTCAAAGGTTTTGCTAGCAACTAAATATTTCAAAACTTTTATCGCCACACATCCAATTTTTTTTTAGATACAGGGAATCCACCAGTCGAACTTTATCGACAAAGTGCACACATACAAGGATAAACTTGTTCTGTTTATTTTATTATTTTACGTTTGTTTTGATGTCATGTTTCTTACTTTTTTTTTCCTAATGTGTTTGCTATTTGTTGTGACAATGCTGCAGCAAAACGGGAAGTCTGTTAGTCGGGGGCAAAAGATCTTTGAGGACAACTTACTCAACTGAGCCACGAGTCGTTAGACATAAAAGTCTCCACACAGGTAACCTTTAGCCGGAAGTGGCATGGGAATTATTTAGCGTGTGTGTGTGTTTGTGTTGGAATAACTCAGCGCCATCGCCAACTCAGATAACTGGTAACAACAACAACAGCAACAAAAAAACACGGAAATTGAAGTGCAATTTGCCCAGACGCGAGTCTGTGGCAGGAAAAATGGTTGGGTTGGTTAAGGAGTATTGCAAGAAAAAGCTGCTGCATAGGTAAACATTTTGAAAATCGCATTAGCGCACACACACACACAGTTGAAAACGAATTATTTTTTGCTTCCGGATTTTCTTCTTAATTTAGGTAGAGCATTCACCAGTCCGGAAATGCTCTTAGGACGTAAAATATTGGTTAAAGATCCAGTTCAGAATGAACTGACTGAAATGTGTTTTTCGAACTTTTTAAATGCATAGAATATCGGCAGTTTGTGAAATCAACCAAGGCAACAAGAAGATGTTTTCTAGTATAGCTTTAATATCTCTAAATTGTACTGTTAATGCTGCGAACATTATCTCTGCATCTGCCTCAAAAACTCAATAAATTTGCTTGAGTATTCTATCTTACGTTGGACTTCTTTGCTGATTTTGACGTTTGACCCGTAGCAAAGCTTGGGTAATTGAGGTTGAAAGTTGAAGATAAAATAGCTCTCAACCAAAAAGTCCCAAACATATAGCCAGGCGGAATACATATACATTAGTTGTGTGCGAATCTAGTTGACAGTTATTGTCTGTTTGTGTTTATGCCAGGCAAAATAGTTTTGTGCTGGTAATTAAATTCGTTATCAGAAGCGCAGGGCGGAGTGGGTGTGGAAAGAGTGCAGGCAACCGGAGGGAAATCAAGTTCATTGTTCGGCACGTTTACCAATGTTTTTTACTATTCTTATTTTACGATTTGTCTGCGAACTTTCGCTTGCCCCATTTGGTGTTCAGCCATAAATGATGCCACAGCAATCAATCAAAATTAAAATCAGGCCGCCACTCGTAAACCTCCAAATGGGGTATGCGGGAACATATCATGTTATTTTATTAAACATATACGGTCAAAACAACAAGCATCATTCAACTACTTTCATGTAAGGAACTTAAATTTATAAAGTGTTAAAAGTCTTAAAGCTGTTTGAAATGCATGTTCGTAAGTTTTGTTAAAACACAATTTGATAAGCGATTATTTGAGATTATTTCTGAACTAGTATAATTGATTCAATACCCACAATATGTTTGTCTGTATTTTTTCTCTTTAAGGAGCTCTCAGATTCAGTCGGGTGATTAAATTAGCAACTCATGGCACTTGTGTTTGTTAAACTCTTGCCATACAAATCGCATGCTTTCATTCAACTTCATGTTGAGCAAGTTTATGACATTTGCTCGTTAAAACAATGCCTTGCCGTGAGTTAATGCCCAACAAATCTGAGCAACGCACAAGCAATTTTCCTGTGGTGCACAGCAGGGCTAGGCTAGGCAGGTTGGGCAGGTGGGGTAGGGTTGGGCCTTTCTATTTGATTTATTTGGACAAGATTTAGATGTAGTAATGTTGCTCCCCAATAAAATATGAATCAAACAAAAAGCAAACATAAACATTTTGAACGTAAATCAGAATATATGGAGATGCATACACAAACGATTATTTAAAGAGCCTAAGGCAAACAACTTTAAGCCACTTAGGGTATTTTTGATGAAAGATTGGGCGACTTAAAAACTCCCCCAAAACATTAATTACAATATGAAGATATTTATATATATAGCAACCTTCGCGAGATGATTAGGGTGCGATGGGAGCTTGCTTAAGTGTTTGTTCCGCTATGGCCTCCCTGACTGGTAGAATGTTTGTCACTTTCGTTTTTTCTCTCTCGCTGCCCCGGTGATGGTTCTAAAGATCTTCAACTGTGCTCTTTTTGTAGCGCAGGACCTTGAAGAGAAATGGAAGATCGGGCGTTGACCAGCCAATTTAGTGTTTATCTACGTTTTCTCTAGTTGCGTTGCTAAATACTCCTTGCAACAGTATGAAAAGATACGAGGTATACACAGCATGTGTTTGTGCATGAATGTGTGGGTGTGTGTGCGTGTGTGTTCATGTGTGTGAGGTGAGTTCGTGTTACCTTTGGACAAAAAACGTGCGACTGGATTAAGGGAAATAGGAAGTGGTTAAGCCGCATGTACAAATATTAAATATTGCTGCGCAAAAAACTGAGGAATACTCTGCAGCCTAGGTTTTTTAGACAAACATCGGCTCATTGTAGCTTTTCGGCCAGGATTTTGCACCCGCTACGTTTCGTGCAGCTTAGAAACTCTAAAGTTTTAAATAAACTTATTTGCGATACTTAAAGTAATTTGTAAACGTTAGTTAAAGTAAATAAATAGCCAGGAATGATTTTAACTTAGTATCTTTTGCATAAGACTATAAATAACATATTATATTTGTATAACCTCAAGCTCTTCTTTTTATTAAGATTCTTTTGCAAATTTCAATATTCTGCTGAAACCAGGGTCAACATGGAAAACGCAATGTGAACCGAAAAGCTTAATGAACCTTGCTAAGTGGGTGGCCAGAGACGAGCAAGGATATTTGAGTTTCTTTTTGTTTTTGTTTTAATTTTTCTTTGCTGTTGGTGTTTTTGTTGTATGCTTTCGGAACGGATTGTCGATTTCTTTATTGCTGTTAAGTTGGCTCAATTTATGTATTTAACGTCTTTTTCCTGTGGAGGGGCGCGAAATTTACTACTGCACTTTGCACAGCATATTTTAAGCTTACTGAGAAGGCATATGAAAGAGGAACAAGAGAAACAACGGAAAAAAGCAACAGCAAGAACAGTTATAACAATAATACTAATAAAAGCCCATAAAATGCTGCCAGTAGCTGCAGAACAATGAAAAGAAATGCCACAAACAAAATCACAGTGGAAACTCAAATAAAACTTTTCTGAGCTGGGGGCACAAACACAATTTTTGCTGTGAAGCCCAACGAGAATTTTCCCCTCCGAGTCAATAAACAAGGGCAAGGCCAACGATGAGCCCCCCAACATGGACTCCAAACGGTAGCTCAAAACATTAAAAAGTGCGCTACCAATAAGTACGAGCCATACAATTAGCATCTGAACAGCTGCTTTAACAGTTTGAAAGCGTTAAGCTTAAAAGCAAACTGAGGCTTCAGCATCAGCTCACCTGTTGTGCAGAATGAATGCCAAATGGCTGGCTTTATGGCCAAGTCAAAAGCAGCAACAAGAGCAATGCGAGCAGCATAGTTTTTTAAGTAGTTGAAACTTTGAAAGTGTTGTAAACATTTCTCTCTCAATTTGTCAGTCTAAATCTGCCTTAATTTTCGCACATTTTTAAGCGCTTTTTCAACCGGCCAATAAACTTCTTTCATTATCCTTAGCTGAACCGCGGACTTGGAATTTAAAATAATTAAACTTTATTCTACTGCGTTCCGAGTTGATGAACTTACTGCTAAAACAAGCTAACACAAGGTGAGGCTAAAGTGCATTCGGCTTAAGTTTGACATCTGACATCAACTAAACTTTACAGCCACGTCAAGACCAAGTGCCAGCGCCAAGATGTATACATTGTAAATATTAGCAGAGTTAATTGAAGATCCATTCATAGACTGGATAAAACATACGTGATTGCCATCCTACACATTAAACTTGAAAAATATCGAACTAAAATATATGTTTTCATATACAGTCAAGGGGACAAGCGAAAACATAGTTACAGAAAAGATTCGTTATATAGAATGGGTTTTTGATCGTGCCAAATTGCAGGGTTCTTGAAATGCATTCGCAACACAGAAAACTTCGCTTTACGGAACTTCGACTGCAAATGTTTATTGGCATTAACCATATTCTGCGAAGCTTTAATGGATAGGGACTATTCTCATCAGCTGCTTATATTTTCTTAAAACACAATTTTTGCTCCTTGAGTTAACTTCATGTTTGTCATATACGTTAAAATATCTGACAAACTGAGTAGGCCAGATTATACATTCTAAAGGTAGTATATTTAAAGCTTTAAAACATTCCAAATCGAATTTAATTTCAAATATATATGAATACAATTTTATCATGTCGTTCGATTCATTAAAATTAAAAAACCACCAAGGTATTTTCTGACACAGGCCATTGAAGCAGTCAAAAAGCAATAAATGCAGATACACTTCTTAAAATTAATGAATACATCAAGTAAATAAATAACTTGAATGAGCGATGTGGCCAGCAACCAAGCTATAAAAGTTGCCACGCGAACTTTTAGCCGGAATCTTGGTAAATTTGGTCGAATATAATTAATGCAACGGCATGTTAGAAAATAAAAAACAGGGAAGACCAAACAAGTGTGAACGTTGCGGTCGGGCGCTATCGACTACGGAGTACTCTGATACCAATAATAAAACATGCTCATGTTCAATCTGGTTTACTATGGGGTGAATGGGGGCGGGAGGAATGGTTGTGGCCATAAAACATTTATGGGATGGGAGAGACTTTGCCAGTTATGTCTCCACCAAACTTGACGACTCTATGAAAGGGGGAAATATGTGTGTTTTTATCGATTAGCACCTCGTGGTGTATCGACTTGTTATCGAATTCTCAGCTCTCGAGCGGGCGTAGCTTTAAGGGTGTCCAAAACAAAATCAATATACTCTATACCTTCGGTATCAGAGTATAAAAAGACCAAGTGCCAGGTGGTTGGAAAAAAAAGGAATAAAATGTCAGCTTTCCGAAAAGGTGTCAGCGAGCAAACAAAGCAAAATGTTGGTTAAATAATGAGCTAAAGGTGTAAACAAGTGGAAGCCGTGTCCGTTACGCTAATTAACATGACAAATGTCCTCTCCTTTTCACTGGCAGCCCCGCTGATTATAATAATGTTGTTCGGCGAAAAGCACTCGACCAGGTCGGTCTCAAGGACAAACATCGCACCGATTTCGGATCCTGTGGAACACAAAAAAGCGTCGCTCTGTGCCTCAGTGCGTGGCCAAGGCCTTAAGTGTGACACTTAACAATATATGTATATATAAAATAATTGTAAAAGCACTCTAGATCACGAAAAATTACATGTTAATGATAAAATTGCACTTTTCATTACATTTGAGCAATTCTATAAAGCTTAGACCATTATCACTATTTTTCATAAGAAAAATAAAATTTTAAAATAGAATTTTTGTTTTGTCGCTTTAAATAAAACTCAACACATATATTATTGCATATCCTTGTAAATGTTTATATGTTCAAGTTAAAATTAAAATATTTTGGTAACTGTAAATAAACAATGAATGTTGAATCTGCTAAATATTTGGTAGGACATATGTATGTATTTCCTGCATCAATACCGCAGGCAAACATTCTACTGGCAGTAGCAACAAGTCCGTTAGCAACATGTTGCCTGAAGTTGATGAGTGTGGTGAATTTCGCATCTGTTGCCGCAAAAGTCGGTTCTATAGGCACACAAGGATTATTTGGCGGCATTCGGCTTTCAGTGCACGACGGAGTCTACGAGGCAGCGGCACACAGCGCGGCTACCACTGATTAAACAGTTGGTTTTTGCTTGCTTGCTTGCTCGCTTGCTACTGCTACTAGCTACAGCTTTCGTTTTATTTGTCTATATTTTTGTTGTTGTGCTCTTTCGCGTTGACGAGTGCAAGTGCAATTGTTTCTTTGTACTAGATAGACAGAGACAGCTTCACGATTCTCGCCCTCATCAACTGTCGTCAGCTGCTGTCTGCGCTCGCGCTGCTGGCCACAAATGCTGCACTGCAGCTTAACGCTAGCTATGGTTCTGTCCAGCTATATGACAGAGCCAGCGGCAGCGGCAGTGGCAGTGGCAGCGGTGACTTAAGCGGCAGTGATCTTTACATTTACAGCAACGAGCTTCGTCTCGCAGAGAACTCATCGGCATCAACATCGGTCACTTTAGTATCGCTGGTTGCGACAGCTGCACCGACAACCGTTAAGCGCAGCATGTCGCGCGTGATTGCTGATGTACCCATTTGGGTGATACCCTGCTATAGCATTATACTGCTGTGCGCTGTAGTTGGCAATCTGCTGGTGGTGCTTACCCTGGTGCAGAATCGTCGCATGCGCACCATTACCAACGTATTTCTGCTCAATCTGGCCATCTCCGATATACTCCTTGGTGTTCTCTGCATGCCCGTGACTCTCGTTGGCACCCTGCTGCGTAACTTCATCTTTGGCGAGTTCCTCTGCAAGCTTATACAATTCGCTCAAGGTAAGTCAACCAAACCAAACCTTAACCTCTCTGCGCAACAATAAATAAAATGTTATTACCATCTGTGTGAAATTATGCTTCTTAATATCCACATACATATGATTTAATTTATTACATTCATCGTCTATTCCTTGATTATGCGACTCGAGTGCGAATATTTGAATTGTAAATAGCAGCAAGGAGCAATGAAACCCACAATGAATCAGTAAATTAGACGCGAATCTTTTTGTGCTGTGCTTTGTTTTATTGCCAAGTGAATTCTTGAGTGTTTTTCAAAATGTTAATGTTTATGTTTTTTTTTAGCTGTTATAAATATAGTTACTATGCTTAGTGCGTGTGTGTGTTTGTGTATTCCCAATGCTAATTGCCACAATTTGGGGCATTCGCAACGAGTGTAATTTCACCTGATGCCCCTCTTAAATGAGCTAGGTTCAAATATCTACTCCAAACACTGACTTCTTGTGGGTCTATTAAATAAAATGGCTTATCTTAATGACCGGGGGTGACAAGTTTGCCCAAAACGTCTTTTGTAACGTTCCAATCGACTAATAACATTCAAATGTTTTTTGCTTTAATGTCTTAAAGTGTTTGTCCTATTTGTGATTTTGTATGGGTCATTTGTAACTAGTGAGTTGAAACTAGCAGAAAAAGCTTAATCAAGAAAGCATAACTCAGCGATTTAATCAAATCTAGATCATCGTTTGTCATTGTTTGTATGTGGGATAGCACGAATATTTCGAAAATTTCTGCACTTTTGACTGAGTAAATTTGAGTAAATTTGAATCGTTGATATCTCTTTTGTTTCTGTAGAATTTTCTAAACAACGAGATTTAAAAATATTGCTGTTATCGATGTAAATGACACGAGAAGTGTTATCGGTAATTTAATATAATTTTAGTTATCATTAAAATCTATTCTGTTGAGTTTTTACCACTTGAGTTTTTCTCTAATGGGGTATATTAAAGTATGTAAATGTAAATAGAAAAAAACTAAAAAAAAATTATCGTTGCTTAATTTACGGTGGATTAACTGTCAAGAACATTTAAAATATAGTTGACTGTTTGCGCTAAAAGCTAAGAACCCAGACTCACACACTCCGTCACACACACTACCTCACACACATAATGTCCTTAAGTGCGCTTAGCAAAATGTTTAACACCCCTTAAACTAAGCAAATAAGTCAGCCACTTAGTTTCTTGCGATATCAGCGCTGACGAGCCGTTAAGTTTAATTTATTGACATGTTAAGAACTTTCTCAGATACTTGCATGAAATTTTTATGACATTTGGTTTTTTGATTTTATGACAGCTTTTTATCTACACTTCACTTGAAGTTATTTATGAAAAGCGCTTGTGATGTTTATCACAAAAATTCCTTATTGCTTAGAGTAACTGCCGAATGATGCTTTGTCATGAATAAGCAGCTATCACCGATTTCCTATACCCTTTACCAGTCATATATATTTTTAAAAATTAAGTTTTTGTGCATTTCGTGCATATTTATTATTACTTGCTTGTTATACAGCTCACAAAAGAGAGTCAGCAAACCGGCAAACGTTTGGCGGTGAGCCCTTTCAAAAAAGTTATCACAATGGCCGAAACATGGGTTCAAAAGATTAAATATGCATACACCCACTAACAGAGAGAACGGAAATTGCCGACTATAGAGAGAGGAACTCACTTGTGAAAGTAGTTTCATGAAGCTACTAGTACAAAATGCAAAAGCCTTTTCAAAGCAAACAACGCAAAAGACTCGTGACTCGCTATTAAATGGGTTTTTGTCATCGTTGCCAGAGCAAGGCGACCTTTTGTTGTTGTTGTTGTTATGTTGAGCCCACCCAGAAATGATGTGCCCAATGAGCCAGCCAAATGGCGATCATTTTGGTTTTGGTTACCAAACCGATACCCTCCGTTGCCACCTCCTCTGGCATAATCAATGTTAGCAAGAGCTTAATGGAATTTGTTTTGACACTTGTCACAAACGCTTGTCAATTGGTGAACTTGATTTTCTAAGCTAAAAAGCACTTTTAGTGCCAAGCACCTAATCAAAACCAAAGGGTTGACCAACCACCGAATGCAGCAGGATAAAGTTTCTGCAAAAAAAAAAAAAATTAAAACAAATAATTTAATAATATTTTTATAGAATTCTCACTTCGAGTCTAGTTTAAAAGTTACTTAAAACCACGAGCCATGCTTACTTGAAGCATGAATATAAGACAACATAGACACATGGAATTAAATACAGATAAAAAACAAACTACAGATGCTGTAAGAGGCAAGTGGCTGAAGCTTCTTCTGGTCACGACCTGCATTTGGGCCTAAGCCAAGGGCACTGAGTCTGTTGAGTTTAATGCTAGGCAAATCCTCGTTTTCAATCCGAATTAGGCAAGTCTTAGCAAAATGTGAGGCCTGTCTGCCTGCCATATTGTGAGCATGTGCAAAATGTGTTAAGAATGTGCAAATGTCGCAATGTCCTTGTGTATGTGTGTGCGTGTGCGTGAGCTTCAAAAAATCTGCATATTAGCATTGCTTCGACGATTTGAGAATGTGCGTCTGTTTCAATTGTTGAAAGTAAGGCAAAGCCTTAAAGTTAAGTATATGCTAATGCTGACGGTTTCATAACACACATTCGCTGAGGTAGAAGGAGAAGAAGCAGCGCTTGCTATAAAGGCCAACTAGAATTCGGTAGAGGGAAACAAAAGATAAGCACGATAGCTGTTGACGGGTTTGAAATGGGACTTCTGTAGTACGGTTTTCTTATCAAAGCAAAAAAGAAAATGAACTTCCAGCTCAGTTTTTTTTTTACACATTTGCTTTTTGGGGCCGAGCACTTAAGCGCTGATGTTTTTTCTTTTCTTTCCATAAATCTTAATAGTCCTTTTTCACGAAACTAAAAGCTTATCATATTATGATAACTAACTTGTTTCCCAAATCTGGGCTTTCTAGCTAAATGTTCTGATTTATAATACTTTATATCGTTCCACTTTCTCGGTGTTGGCAATGCTGTTGGCACTTGCCGTTCTTTTCTGTTTGCGGCATGTGCAGTTTTATGACTGGTTTCCGTTTCCGGTTCTGCTGTAGCTGCTAATTATTGTGTGTATATTGTTGTTTACTTTGCTGAACAGCCAACTTTGACTTTGTTTAGCTGAATTGAAAATTGTTGTTGTTGTTATTCTGCACGTGCATGCCTATTTTTAGGCAGTCATCTATCAACTCGACACCCACAGAACCAACTCATTAACCTCACAATAACAATCCCAAACAAATTACTTGTGCGAACGCAACTCTCTCTCTCACTCTATCCACATACTGCGAATCGATATTCATCACAAATTGGCATATATAAGGCTTGCCTTTTAAGTTCTTAACTACGACATTGCATAGTCTCACAGCTTGCAATTGTCAAATGCGTCGCTGAAAGGCCTGGCACACCAATTTAAAACCGTCATGGTGCAACACTTGTACTGCATCGATTGCATTAGTTTTCGGTACTTTGAAGCCAAAGTTTTCACTCACGCAAACAACTTTATAAATATTAAGAATTTTTGGAATTCGTTTACTGTCAGTCTTGACTTCCAAATATCAATTTGCCTGCCAGTTTTCGTGGATATCAATTTCTGCTTGGCAATGCTCAAAGACCCAACCCGAAAACAAATCAAATCCTCAATTTCACGGCTGCTGACGGCTGTTAATTTTCCGAGTGCGAACTTTTTGCGCAGCTTCCCACACAGCTAAGTGCCAAATGCCCTTAAATGTATGCTACATATTTTGCCGGCTTAACACACGGTAATCTTTACTCAAAACAAGTAGATGCTTTGCAGACGGACGGAACCGACTGCGGTATACTCGATACCTGTATAAAAACGGGTAAAAAGAAGTCTAGTTGCAAATATATACGGATGCGGCAGGGGTGTACGCTACCTTTATAGATTGGCCATAGATAAGTTTCAAGTCTCTAGCTTTAAGGGTGTCGAAAAAAGTTGCGTTTATACAGCCGGATAGACACCATGACGGACAAACTCAACATACTCTTTCCCTTCGGTATCGAGTACAACTACACATAACCCGCATGAGTGCTTAAAATCGTACACAAAACGAACTGTGCACTATCTAAGCACACATTCACTTCAACTGTATGTAGTAAAGCAAATAAAAAAAGGCAGAACCTGCTCGCTACGCTTGTTGGGCAAAGTTCTCGGTCTTGTTCAAAGCGCTCAAGTCGAGCAAATTAATAAATAATTGGATTTTTTTAATTCTTTGCTCTAGTTGTAATACTATTTATTTTTCTCTTTCTGCTTTTCGTTTTAACTGTGTTAAACAAATGTTTACGTCCATCAATATGCAACGACAGACGAACAAAAAATTAATTCTGTTGCATAAACCATTTCACAGAGTTTGGTACTTGACCATGCTAATCAAAAATCTACAACCATATGGCAATTATCATACTGAAAGTCTGCGCTTTAATGTGTTTTCATGAAAAACTTGGTTGCATTAAAGTGGTCGGAATTCGCCTAAAGTGCATGCTCTTTTTTCAGCCTCATTGTTGTTGTTTGCCCCTGTGTTTTACTAAGAGGTAACCAACCGCTAATGTTAAACACAGAAAAGCAGACACAGGTTCACCGCACCCCTCACCCCCCACCACATAGCTTAGTCCACGCTCTCATTCTACCTGCACATGTTTTGCACATCACAAAGCATTTTGCCAGCATTGTGTTTTGCCTCCAACATCGCGACGTCAAGCTCGCAAAGGCTTGCAATTTTAGCTTGGCGCATAATACTGCTGGGAGGCACTTGTAGCGCTTTGGGATTTATATGTGAGGTCGGTGTAGCATCATTTATCCAACATACATGTCTGCCACATACATATATTTTGCCAGGATAATTGTTTTGCTAAATGTTCCGGTGAATAAAATGTATCTCAATAAACTCGTGCGTATGTGTCAGATAATGCTTTAACCATTGTATAAGCGCTCGATTTTATGTTGTGTTTTGACAGTTTCAATTGGTTTTTAAATTTTTTTCACTTAAGCTATAATGGAATTAACTTTCTTTTTTTACATAGCAACTTTTTTTTTTTTTGCCGGGCTTCAGCATTCGCTTTTCAATTTAAAAACTGTTTCTGTCCAGGCTGCAGCAAAATGGCCGTCGACCAGTGATATAGATTAAAATATATATTAAAAACGACTGAACCATGTTCATGCATTAATTTGCTCGCTTAATGCAAATGTGTTGGCGAAAAACTAAAAAGAAAATAAATCATTTAAATCAATTTCATATTTTGTGGTAGGCGAGAGACAAATTGGCGCCGAATATCTCCAACTCTCCACGGAAACACATAAATTTAAACTAGTTTCAGAAAATAGTACAAGGTAAAATACAAAAAAAAATGTATTTCCATACGTTATAAAGTTATATGTACTTTTCGAAATACCTATTTAGCCTAAAGTTTAATTTTTATTGTCTTTGCAATCTTCTCACATATACTTAAATTTGATTGATATAAATTGTCGTCATATTCAATCTACAAATCTTTACACACACACACTCACCTTGCCACCTTGCTACTATGTGGCACAGCACATGCCAGCTGATATCAAGGTGTGACTAATATGTAGGGGCAGCTGAATTAAATTAATGTGACGCGCTAAGGAAACATCAAGTGACGTTGTGTTTGTGTGTGTGTGTGTGTTTGCTGTTGTCACATGCAACAAAAGCATACAAATGAACTGACATTTTTGAAAGGCACAAAAAAAGAATGAGAATTTTAACTTTTGCAAGACTTTGATTTGGATTATATTGCGACAAAGGTATTCGAGCTGGGAATGCATAGCCCCAAGCATAATTTAGTGCTTCAACAACGGCATCTGTTTACCTTACTCTATCATCATTTGCAGTAAATATGTGTCGCTTTAAGCCTGCAAAATGTTTTGTTGCAATATGAGCCAAAGGCGTCACATGCAAAACAACTCGTCCACTTTGTCACGCAGCTCAGCTCGTCTGTTCAGCCAATTATCTAGCTGCCTTTAAACAATATCTTTTTGATGCCCCGCCCACATATAGAATGGTTTCGCATTCATGGTGCGTCTCGTTCTCGTTGCTTACTTTGCGCTCTTGGCAAACAAAGACTGTGTACCTTTTGTATTACCCCAACAGGTAGTATAAGAACTTAAAACTTGGCCATGCCTGAAAGGCAGCTTGAACAAGCGCGGTGAACGAGAGCAAATGCTCACTCTGCCAATAGTTGGAACGATAGTTTTTTTTTATTGAGCAACTCAACTCAAGAGTTGTAATCCAAGTTACGGATGAATGAATTTTGGTGACAGCAATCCAAGCAAACTAAAGTTTAAACGTGACTAATTTTTGAGAACTTTCCTCACCTAAAAAGTTCAGCGGGCCAAAGCGAGCAAACAAGAATCAATTTTGAATTTAAACAAATATTGAGGTGGAGATCGAGTAACACTTACTGTTGCATGATGCTACATACAACTGACTATAGTTGGGTATTTGCTCTCACTTTTAGACGGAAGCAAACAAAATTCTGATATTGTTTTCCGCAAATAACACTTATTTGCCTTATCCATATTGATAAGTGGCTTAACGATTCTGTTAAGTTTGACAAATACAAATACAATCTACGAACACTCGAATACATATAGTTTTATGTATTGTAAGTTTAATTTACTACTAGTGATTATTGTTAATTTTTAAAACTTTTATACTAGATCTAAAGTGCCGACATATAAATATTTATGTACAAATGTATTTAATTAAAATTTTATTCATACTCAATTTGAATATTTAATTTTTTTTTCTGTGTGTAGTCAATAGGTATGAATATATTTTGAGCGCACATTTTGCCTGCATAATGCTTGTAAATTGCACTAATTTTCAAGTGCCTCGCAAAAATAATAATTGGCAATCAGTTGGCCAACTGAAATGAACCCAAACACAAAAAGCCATCGACCATTAAGTAAAGGTGTATAATTGCTAATTTTGTTCGAGTCCTTAAAGAGCTGCTCTACCAACAAAATTTAAAATTGAATGCACTCTGGTAAAATCTGGCAGTTGCTTAAAAAATATGTCTGCAGGTCTTTTTCAATCGAATCAAAGAAGAGTGAATTTTCTTTTCGTTTGAGATTTAGAATTGGTTTTTTTCGTATATCTTTAAGCAAACTTAACTTAAATCAGCCTATGGCGCGTGTATAAAATTTGACAGCACATTTGAAAACGGCACATCTTAATCAACAGACATTGAATATCAAATGGTAAGCTCGTGTTTTTCCCAACCCCCTACCCTTCGAACTGTCATTGGCCATGTCGATCCTGCAATGTTGGGCCACCTCTGCCAATTTGTACATATTATGTGTGCGCATCACAATTTAATTTTGTGCGTTTGTTATGTTTTTCAATGTGCTTGATAACATCATTGGCCAATAAAATGGGGCCCCTGGCATTTGGCATGACTGTTGTAATCCTGTTGATCCTGTTTGTCCATGAAATATGTAACAAAAAAAAAAAAAAAACTCTAGAACACAAAGTTGGAATGGAAAAATGAACGAAAAAAATACATTTTAAAGTTGTTCCAAGTGTGAGCAAAGATTTCTGACATATCCTGTATTCAAATGGTGAAAGCGTATGAGCTTAAATTCTTAATACTTCGTTGTACGGAAGTTCGTTATACTCGTAAGAAGTTCGACTGAGGGATAAAGCTTTTTTATGCTCGCTGGCAGCATCTTCTGCATGCAACTTTTTATTGTTAATTCAAATTTGAATTGATTGTTATTGACACAAGCAAGCACATAAGCAACCGAAAGAGCTTTTCAGTGTCAAGGCAAAGAACTTAATCGAAACGAAACCAATACCCAGTCCATTAAATAGCTGTTATGACGACCATGCTAAGGAGAAGAAAATACCCAGCGCTAAATCAAAATCAACCATCAAAGGCATGCCCTGCCCAACCCCTCCCAGCCCCTTTTGCGATATTTGAAGCATAGACGCTGAAAGCAGGACATCGATATGTCAATACATTGAAATTAGAATGCGAGCTCATAACAGTTTTCACATTGGTCACAGATGATTTCGTGCTGCAGCTTTCGCTTTAACAATTTTGAATGCTGAGTGCATTTCAATATTTATGACAGTCATTTTACTTATTTCCTGACTTTGAAAAAATCGAACTGTCAGTTGACAGTCAAATGCTTGCTAGAAAAACAATTTGAAGATATTCAACAGCTTTACAACATTCATGTGCATTTCCATCCAATGTGATAGTAAGAAAACGTCTTGCACATAAAATTTGGAATGTTTTCATGGCTGCAAACAAATGTTCATGCATTAGAATTTCAGCAATATTTATGATATCCACCCAGAAGTCAATCAAACGCCGTTGGCTGGCATTAAATTTGTTTATGGCGAAGGGCAACCAAGTATACTATTGGTTACATTTTACTTTTATAAAGTTTCGGTTCGAAAGAGTTCTAGGCTTCTGATGCACTTGTGCTGACCTAAATGTATTTGCTGCTGCAACTTTGTCTTGGCCGGGCTTGTAAACAAATAATATTCGGTTTGTTTACTTTTTTGACTTTTTGTATATATTTATTTATCCATGGGCTGCATTTGTAGCAAAACATCTTTGATGGCAATGTTGTTCCACCTGCTCGACGTCATCATGGCCCATTGCAGAACTCATTTAGCAAATGGATGGTCAGCCTCACCTGAACGAAACGACATGTTGGCTGTTGCACTCAGTGCTGTTGCCCTTATTACCTCCTAGCAACCGCAGAGAAAAAACTAGAGCGGAAGCTAAATTGTTTTTTTGCGGTGTTTGGCAAAAGTGAATGAAACTTGTTAGCTGTGGTCCAGACCGAATTAACTAGCCAGCTCCTCCAGTCGAGATTGGATTGCAATTGCACAGAAACTAAGATCCTGTTCTTGACAGGAAAGTGTCGGGTAAACCAATGGGAAGCACTGTAAAAGCGTTTCTTTTTTTGCTTTTTGTTTTTTAACAGGAATTTGTTTTGAAATTTCCCAACTCACTTATCATTTATCGATTTCTTTAAAAGCGACAAGCAATTACTTGTTGTAGAGAACACATCATTCTTTAGCTACAGCTAGAATCATTGCAAAACAAACAAACACACTTTTCTCAACATTTAGTCATTGGATATCTCTGACAAAAACATAAACTTCAAAGCTAGGTGTTAATGAAATAGGAAGACTTTTGGTAAAAGAGTAGATTGCTAATAAGAAGTTCGGACTTTAGTTTGAAAACTAAACTCCAAACATAAACTGTGATGACATAACAAAGTTATAGCTAAATTAAACTTAATAAACATCAGAAAGTGGGCTGCTCATCAGCCTTTTTCGTATACAGCTTTTGACTTGAAGCCGAATTAATCTACTACAGTGAAATACAACGCTTACTATTTTTACGAAACGCCACCCATGAGACATGACTGGTTGGATGACAGTTACGTCAAATGATTGTTATTGCAATACGATACGAAAATTAATTAGTTTGTGACATTTGAGATATTTTGATAATTGTGAGATGCTGCTCTACAGCAAACAGAAGGTGTTTACTCATAAGTCACTCAAACTTTAAGCACTTAAACATTGTTCTGTTACTGGAGGGTAAGCAAAAAGAAAAATTCTATCAATCTTTTTTTTTGTTAAAATCAAAAGACTTTTGTCATTAGATATTTGCCAATTTGTGTGTGCATAATGCAGAAATACTATATGAGGGATTATAACCTTATCTACTTTCCTCCCTATTTGGGCGAAGTGGCTGACGAAATCTTTCTCGTGGAGTATGAACGCGACCCCCTATACCCCACTTGCTGCGTAGATCAAAATTGCATTGCCGGGACACCATCAAACTTGAGATCATCGTTCCATGGGTGTGCATTGAGAACGTTCCGCCGAAGCTGCGCATGCCGATGTATAGGATTTTCTCGGAAGTGGGCATGGTGAAGTGCGTGCAAGCATATAACAACTGTATTTACTTGCTGTTCGAGACACCAGAGCAGGCACAACTGGCATTTGGCCATGACAAAAAGAAGAAGTTCCCCCATAAGAAGCTAACCCTGTGTCCCCGTTGTGTTTACATGAACGGCTTGGATATCAAGATGTTAGGCATCGAGCTTAAGATGCTCTGTTATCACTACAAAAATTATATAACGGCTTTAAATAAGTGCAACAATGATACGATAAGGCGCATCGGGCAGGAGACTGCGAATCAGATAAACATTTCGATTCCAATTGTGCGTAATTGGCTGAAGCGCATTTGGGCCAGATCAAAGATTCAGCTTGATAAGTTAGTGCAAGATCCGCGCTTGTGGGTGTCTCGCACCTGGAAGGTGATCAAAATGAAGTTCAAGAAGCGTACTGTTAAACGACTAATGCGACAATAAGTTTAGTTCGTTTGTTATATAAGTAATAATTAAAAAAATTATTACATATTTACAGACACAAATCCACACATTAATTTCCTTTCATTTCATATTTGCAATTCGTACAGTGTATAAATAATCGTAATTTCATGGGTTGTCGCGGGCAGCGCAAAACATGTTTAATTCAAAAGTTATGCATCAATTCGCACTTTTCGTGTTATTTATAAATATAATATTTGACGAAAATATAGCTGAATGTTATTCAATTTGTTATTTACAAACTAACTTTATGAAATTTCAAAATAAAGACATGCTATTTTTATTTGTAAGACCAACCTCACTCCAATTAAAGCTTTATATTTTAAATTACTAAAACTTGTGTACATGAGACATATTCTTCTTAGTCATATTTTCTGAGCATTAAAGAGACGATGCTTACTAAAATCTTTAAAGATAATACTCATTTAAGGATACTTTTCCAAAACATCGACAGTATACTATTTCAATAAGATTAAATAGCAAACAAGTGACAGTAATTTCGCTGAATTTGATATGCTTGCACAGCGACTATTGCCGCATTATAACTGACTGGCTGACGTTATCCACTGGAATAAACGAAACAAACAGAAAACTTTTTAATAAGCAGAACTACGAAATGAAACGAAATGACATGAAATGATCATAAATTGCGTTGCACACAAATGATATAGTACATATGCATTTCTCGTGTGCGGATGTGTGGGCGAGTTTTGCATGTGGCATGCATCGTGCAACAACAACAACAGCTCGAATAAAGGCCAGCGAAATGGGAAACTTGAATTAGCATTACCGACCACGAGCGCAGCCCACACGCAACTTCATTTTAGCAATCAACAATTCAATGAGCCTGCATTCGTACCCACAGTTACCATCGCAGTTGCTCATCATTAGGGACGTCAAACAAAATTAAAAATACAATACCAAAGGACCATACGTGTTTTTAATGGAAACGTACATGTAGTACAGTATGTATCCCATACAATCGGTTGGCAAGCAAATAACTTCACAAATAATAATTTGAGCATATTTATTTAACGCCAAGCCTAAGTTCTTTCGGGTCGCTTGATTATTTATTTATGGTGCCTATTAAAGAGTGTTGAGTTCAATAAGAACCTTTTACTACTAAATTATTCAAAGTTATATGTTGATGTGTGTGAAGCAAAAAATTTAGTCACATTTTAAGGCACACGCTTAAAGCATATTCCGTATATTAGTTTCTTTGAAGCTTGCTGCATTCACAAAGTTCCACGTAAGCAAAAGAAATTGGAATACTTTAAGAAGCAGAAAAGCACGGAGTGAGAAATATGAAAATTGCACATAGCTCAGCCATATCCTTGGTGATTTTAGCATATTGTGATGAGTAAGAACGGCGCATTCATTAAAGTTATGGGGGTAGTATAAGGCTCAGACACATTTGAATACTAAATATGGTGATGACGATATTACTAACTTACGTTTGCCCGTTTGCCGGTAGTTCCAGGAACTTACTGATATTTCACTTGAACAGATAAAATAGATTAAATTCACCAAGTCACAAGCAGCGGGCAGGTCTTCCCCGAGGATGGTAGTTTTAAGCTGTATAAAAAATAGAACAATTGAATTTAAATTAACACCCGACATGCTTAAAATAACAACAGCAACGACAAAATAGTAGCTTTAATTTTGTTTTTCGTATTCGAAATATTTTGGACGCGTTAATTTCCGCTATTTAAAGGCAAGTGCTTTAAGGAAACGTCGCTGTGGGATTTGCATGTTTCGCATTATAATATATTTTGGCTACCTAGGATGCTCCATTTATCCGTCGCTGTTGGAGCCGGAGTCGGAGTCGGAGTCGGATGGGTCTGTCGCACTGTCCAATTGTACTATATTTAGCAAAGCCATAAAATTTGCATGTTTATTTGCGGGCAAGCTCATTGAACCATGGCCGTGGTCCAAAGCGGTTGGGCTAAATTTAATTTTGATATTTTGTTAATGAGCTTGGCTTGTTTAACAATTTCGCTCACGCCCAGCTAATGGGTTGCTACGCACACACACACACACAGAGAAAAAGACACTTTGGGTTTACAAAACATTAAGTAGAGAACCTAACTCCAAAGCTCCTACAATCCCTTTTTGCCCAGCGTCCAACTCAAGTTTTAATAGATGCTTTTGCTAGTGTCTGTGTGTGCGTGTGTGTGTGAAAGACTGAGTTTGCATTCTATCTGCATGTACGAAGATGTAAATTGAGTGGGAAATAGGGGAAGTGGCTTTTGATGGAGCGCAAAGCATCTAACTTTTTTCCTCTCTTGATAATCATCATGAGCAAGCAGTCTGCGATTGATATGATGATGAGTTATGCATAGCTGTAATATCTACTCATTGGCGGCAGGTGGTTTGGAATGAAATAGAGAAAGCATGCGAATGGCATGTAAATCAAGTTAACGCCGGCCAAATGTTGGCCAAGACAGTATCATTATCATTATCATTAGCGCTGTCTCTGCTCAAATGGATCACATTTGTTATGCCAACACAACATATTCAGTAAATCTAAATAGTGGGGCACATTCCTTAAGTTTGACCGAATATAAATGCAATCGATGTTTGCTTAAATCTATTCTTCAGTCTGACGAGTCGAATTTAAACATTGTTGTTTTTCTCATTTTACAGCTGCTTCAGTGGCTGTCTCATCTTGGACACTTGTGGCAATATCCTGCGAACGTTATTATGCCATCTGCCATCCGCTGAGATCTCGCACCTGGCAGACAATCAACCATGCCAACAAAATCATCGCTTTCATCTGGTTGGGCAGTCTGCTCTGCATGACGCCAATTGCTGTCTTCAGCCAACTGAAGCCGACCAGTCGTCCAGGTGTGTGTGTGTCTCTTATCAACATCAAGGTGCAGTTCCAACAGCACAGATTCTTTCAATTTTAACTTCAATTTCAATCAGGTCTGCACAAGTGCCGGGAACAGTGGCCTGCCGGCTCTTTGGTCTATGAGCGTGCGTATAATATATTTTTGGATCTGGCGCTGCTTGTGCTGCCTTTATTGGCTCTCAGCTTTGCCTACATGTTCATCACACGCACTCTCTATGTGAGCATGAGGAATGAGCGGGCCATGAACTTTGGCAGCAGTGGTCCGGACGATGGCCAAGCCCCAACGGCCAACAGCGGCAGCAGCGGCAAATCTATCCCTTGCAGCGGATTCCATCACAACAAAGGCAATCCGAGTCAGTCGACGCGACAAAAGATGCGCCAGAAGGCAATCGGTGTCGATGGCGCTGCCCAACTGGATATGCAACAACAGTTTGGGGCACCCCAATACTATAACGGTAAGTTGTAATACATTCACCAGCTCTTGCGATTGATTTCCTGTGTTTTTGCCGTTCGGCTTCATTAAGGTTCTTTTAGCCAGCGGCACTTTGGCTTTTAACAATTTGTTTGGTTTCTGTTTTCTCCGAAACTCAATTTAACAAGTAAAGTTGGATAAACAATTGCTGCTGCTGCAGTACATGTATACATGTATATACAATATTCCGTTTCCATATGTCCTTCCACTCCGTTGCCCATTCACACACACGCAATTTGCATGGCAAAATTCATTGACGCGCAAAATGTGTCCTACTTTCATCCGTCGCCTTTTTTCCATCTGCTGCTCGGTTGGATCTAACGAGATGTGGGCCGAATTAATGGCGTTTCTCATACGCCACATCCGCCGTATTTGACAGCCGCTGCTAAGGCATGTGGGACGATAAATCGCAATGTTCAATTCAATTTGATGCCGAGCACTGATATATTCAAGTGAACAACTTAAATAGCTTTTCATTTGCATCAACTTCAAACACTTTGTAGCTAATCTAAGTGTAAATTTTGCTGGTACCATTTTTGAGTAGGCTTAACTGAATTCCTTTTTCATGTAAAAAGATCCTCAAAAGTATACTTATTTATCTGGAAACCTAGAGGTAACTCAACAAATATTCAACAGGTATATTGCATAAATTAAATTTAGTCTAGAGTTTAGATGTTCATATCTAAGTTTAATTAAAACATACATACATATATGTACCATGTACATACGTTCGTTTATTTCGAGAGCTTTTAAAGGCAGAGCTCAAAGGAGATAATGAGTAATCACAAAGCGACGCCTGGAGCACAGCTAGATGTTGAGTGTCGTTTTGCACGCACCTTTCACATCCGCTTTGCATTACAATGGAGTAGGAGCACTTCAGAATTTGCAGTGCCATTCCGAATGAATGCAAAAGGGTCAAACTAAATAGAGTTAATTACGCTTGGGTCGAGCGTTTAAACGCTCGTTAAATGTCCTTATCTCTTGTTCGTCGACCAAAATGACCAAGTAGAAATTAGTTTGGAAAGATCTGGTCTGGCAAATGGTGACACATTTCGTATTCAAACATTCAAGAGAGGAAGTGAGAGAAGAAAAATATTGCCAACTTTAATGCCAGTTGATGATAAATTTTATTCAATTCATAAAACCTATGCAATTTACGGGCGGCACTTAACATTTTTGTGTCATAAATTACAATGTAAACTGGCATCCAGCCACAGGGACAGGCAGTTAGTCAGTCATCCTTCATTCCTTAGAGCCAGACATCTAGCCGGCTTATTTGCCCCACTTAAGAAATATGGCTAAAATGTTTTATTGCTGAGCGCTTGTCGTGCTGCCTGGCAATTTGCATAGAGCCAAGTTAGTGTATATAATTAGAGACAAAAACCCATAACTTTTCTGCCACACATATTTTGAAACATTATGCTAACGACCAGATGCACAATTGAAATTAAGTCAATATTTGGGTAATTCACTGATTAAGATACGTTTTATATTATTTGCATATAAAAAAAATATAAATTGTGTACAACATTAAAATTTCAGCTATTGTAACTTAACGGCGAAGATGGGTTCAATTAAGATTTATTGTTGAAATTGTGCTCCAAGATGTAGTTGTCAGCAGCTATCAGTTCTAAATATAAATGCTGTTAATGAGAGCGGAAATTTGAAACCTTTGAAAACTTTACCTTTCGCTTCGATGAATCCCGGTGAATTCTTAGGGGGCGCGACTGGCGGCAAGTCCAACAGGCTGAGTTCGCCATTTCTTTCAGCCTGCGATTCTTTTGCAACAAGGTGGACAATATGTCTAGCAATAAGCAAGCGCTTCCAAAGATCAAGGTGCCGATTGTGATCTGTGTTGGCCTTAAGAGCGCTGTGATGAATGTATCGCATTATGCGACTGCTGTTATCATTATTGTTTATTTTATCATCCGAGCTTGCAATCTCTTTGGGTGGCTCGCTTAGCTCATTTTCCTTCTTCGCCAATGCATCCATGGTGAGTTTGGCACAAAGTCCCGCTGAAAATAGTTTCGTTCACTCGTTTGAACAGGAAGTGAACGGCATTCATTGCTTACCCCAGAAGACAATCATTAGAAATATCGAAGACTTGTAGACAAACGCGCCAGCAGTACATTTTTGTCGCTGTTTGTTGTGTTGTGTTGGCTTTTGCTTGTGTACTTTTAAACAGCACGAAGCATATATGTTGTTAGTTTATTTCAATGCCTGCTTGTTTTGAAATTTATTTAATTAATGCAATAATAATGAGTTTCCTACTAAGTTCAAAGGTCAGTAGCATGCTCAAGGTCTTGCATCCCTTAAGCAGAAGAATGCTTGTCAAAATCACATGCAAGTTTATTCTCCGCATATTTGCAAAAACCAAAAGAACAACAAAAAATGTGGCGTTCATGACGGAAATTGCACAAAACCCATATATACTCTGTACCTATCGGAGTTTAATAAAATAAGCCTTAACAAATTAAAATTGTTAGCTTATAAAAAAAAATAATAATATTTGTTTGTTGGACTCATAAAGCTCATCTGTAAATTAGCAGCAACAGCTAAAAATCTTTGACAACATTTCCTTTGTTATATTTGCATAAGTTTGAAGAATCATTGTCCACGTGTTTAACGTTGTCTCGTTAGAGGCACGCGAGCTGTTAAACAGATGTTGCAATTAGATATATTGTGCTCGGAGTAGCCTACTTACATGCTATTAAAACTGTTGCGTTCCACACGCAAAATGGAGCAGGTACAACAAAGCCGTATATATGTTGATACAAGTGGCATGAGAAGGCGACACCTGCAATACGTTAAGTTGTTTATCTAGTAAGTATATATATAGAATACATATATTAGTGTTGCTTTTGTCACAGACACTTAAGAAAAAGAAAACATTTCATTGGTTTCTACTTTGTATCTCTCTTTTAAAGCATTAAATGCTTTAAGTTCGAAATTGATGGTTAGCTTAATAGCAATGCATTACTCTATTCTGACATTTTATCATTTAATCAAGTACAGGGCATTATATAGTTGAGCAACCTCCATTCAAAGCATTCTATTTGCTTTATATGCAAATATTTGTGTCATTATGTGTTCCATTAGCAAACATGCAAGCTTCAAGCTAATGTTTATTTTCAGGATAATCAATTTTGACCCAGAGAAATGTTTTGGAGCAAATCGTCGAGTCATGCATAAGTACGAGTGAATGTCTTAAGGCTTCATGTTCGTAGAAGTAGAGCAACATTCAATGAAATGTATTACGCTTACTTAACAAAAACATTAAGATTATCTTATATTATAATATAATCAATAGTTTTTGTTTAGCTTGATGGTATTGGACTTAGGATTTTTGTTGGTATTTAGTGTTGGCGTAGAGTTCAAAGCATTAGTGTTTAAAAGCTTGAGAAATAAATAATGATTCCAATTTTTTTAAAATTTCAGATATTGATAACTTAAGAGCAATAGTTTAGTTATACTACATCTTCCATTTTTACGAAACGCCTCTAAAAGCAGTCATGAACTCCATATAACTTTCATGGAACAATATTAAAGCAGGCTTAGAAATTGTTAGGGACTTAGAATAGTTTATTTAGTCAGGAAAACTAAAAATTTTTAATTTTGTGTACATTCTGTACAAGTTTAATAAATACAACCAAAATTGCAATACAGCAGATAAAACAGTTCATAATGAGGAGAAGCAACTTGCCCGAAGAAAACATTCCGTTGCAGGTTTTGAGCAGACCGGGTAGGCCGTACCATCCCTGGCCCACAACTTCTCGATCTGATGATGATAATGGTGATGATGATATGAATAAGATAGAATCGGAAGATGAGCCTGACGATGGATGTATACAATATTGGTTGATACCATGGATGATTTCGCAGTTGCTCAGGTGGTCAATTGATCTGTTGAACATTTTGATTCAATTTGTACGTTTTTGGCTGAAACGCATTAGGCAGGAAACTGAAACTCAGCTGAAAATTCAAATTCCAATTGGTTGCTTTTGGATAAATCAATTTTTAATATGGTTTGAGATCGAATTATTTATTTTTATTTTAAATGGATGCTATGGGATGCATCACAACTTAAAGTGGATTAAGCATCGGATGGTCAAAATAATGGCAACTAAACATAAGCAAATATAGCAATTTGTATTATTTTAAAATTGTAAAATTGTCTAATCAATCCTCGACAACAATTGAACAATAAAATTTGTGTGTAAGAATAGCTAACTAACTATTCCTCTCAAAGTATGTATATACTTTATTTTTGCAAAGTGCTTCCCTTTTAAAGTGTGATATAACAAAATAGAATATTAATAATTTCCAAAAATGTTTACATATGCAGTTCACCGAAAAACATACCTTCTATTTGTACTTATTTTTGTTGGCAGCAGATGGATATATTCATGGCAGTAATAAGCGTCGCTTGTTTGGCTCCACCAATGGGCGGCAGCATCTTTACTGTATGCGGAGTGCTTCAGTTAAATCGACAGTGCGACATCAGCAGCAGCAGCAACAACAACAGTCGCAACAACTTACCGGATCCGCTGACTGCTGCGCTCGATTACAGCGTTTGAGGCATCAACACCAGCAGCAACATCTCATCATGAGCATGGCCAATGGCGAGGGGGAGCGACGCAAATCTCTATCAACGCCCAGCTTGCGCATCACAGAGACAACACTGCGCCGGTAAGTCAACCTATTCTATTACCTATTTGTTCCAGCAACAAGATAAGGCTGCATCATTTAATTACACAGATCGAACGATACCAAGAGCTTGGAGAGCAAAAAGCGTGTGGTTAAGATGCTATTTGTGCTAGTGCTAGAGTTCTTCATCTGCTGGACACCGCTGTACGTTATCAATACGCTGACCATGTTGATTGGGCCTGCTGTGTATGAGTATGTGGATTATACGGCTGTTAGCTTCTTGCAGCTGCTGGCCTACTCCTCGAGCTGCTGTAATCCCATTACCTATTGCTTCATGAACGCCAGCTTTCGGCGGGCCTTCGTGGACACGTTTAAGGGCATGCGATTGTGGGATGGGGGACGTTTAAGGTTCTGCCGAGGACGGTCCAAGAATGAAGCCAACCTATCGGTGGCTGGTAACTCCATTGCTCTGGCCAATTCGGCCATGTCCAGCCACACGGTGCTGGAAAGTCCACGTCTCTGAGCCAGCCGGCGTCAGCATCAAAGATCGCGCTCGCTAACACGCCGGGGCAATGACAGGGATGATACCTACAGAGAGGAGATGGGGAAAGAGGGTAATGTTAAAAATAAACGCATTAGCATGGAAACGGAGTCGCTTTAAATGCATTTTGAATACAAGTTATGTGATGTGCAAAGAGCTAAAACTGTGGTTGTCAACGATTCTACTACATGTAAATTGTAAGAGTTGTATTTGGTATGGATAAATTCATATACATAAGGTATATATATATATATATATATATATAATTTGACATCAGCAAAGAAACCCCACTAATTGTATTTTAAGAACTCACAAATACTTACAACCTGTAATTATCTTCTCACTTGGGAAATCTAATTGTTAAATGTAAGTAAATTATTTGGCTTCTCCTTGCCTGCCATTTGACAGGCTGCGTTTCAGTGTTTATACAATACAAATGTATTTTTTTTTAAATTACAATTACTTATATGTATGTAATTTGTCTAAATGTGCAAGCAATCAACCATGAAAATTACTCAAAATTAAAACGACAAATTGTTTAATTAATATTAATTGAGGCTTAAGAAGCGTTCATGTGAAACAAATATCAATGACACTATTCTAATTGAATAACGAATTTTTAAGGATTACAAATCTCAGAAAAATAGCTACTCATTACACTCACTAGAACTCTAAGAATGACAAAGAAAAAATATTTTGAAATCTAAATGTATTTAAATTGAGCATGACTTTAAGAGAAAAATAAATTGCAGCAATTAACGGTAGATACCGATGGATATATCATAAATAGGATCCGTCAGTTGATTCACTTCACTATAATCAAAGCTTAAACCGTTGGGTTTTTTGTTTGTTAGTTTCTTAAATTCTTTTTTTTAGACATTTTGTAGCATCTTAGTAAGATTGTTACATTGAAAATGCAGCTTAAAATAAAAAAAAAAAAACATTTAAATAATGTTGAGCTTCAAAAACTGGTGCAAGGTTATAGCTTGTTCTATTCATAAGCACTTTCTCGATTGAAACAAGAACCTTAGATGCAAAACTTAGTTTAATGTCCTAATAAAATTATTTTAAACCTAGTGAAATAAGCGAAAAAAGAAAATTAAAATCAATTGTAGATGAGATCGTGTTTAAGTAAAGTACATATGTAACTAAATGCAAATTATTGATGTGCACCGCATATATTAAAGTTAAACAAGATTTATACTATTTATTAATTAATGTGTATGTGTGTTAAATGCAATTTTAATATATAATATTTCCCTCCTCACACATCAACGAACTTAAGAAATTCAAATAATACACGATATACTTAAATACATGTGTTAATTATAGCGATAAATGTTTTGTGTAAATATCAAAAAGAAAAAAAAAAACAATACAAACAAACAAACAAAAACAAAATGGAATGGTACATTTTTTCGAAACGCCGCCTGAGCAAAATAAGCATTGCATACTTTTAGGCATGACGGTAAACAAAACCACTGAAACCGCAAACGAAGCAGTAGTTAATTAATTGTCTGTCAGCAAGCAGGCCAAAAAATAAAAAATAAAGCATTCGCCATGAATAAGCTCCGACATCGCAGCATATGTGGCCGGACTTGTATTGGATGCAAATACTCATCTGAATTGATTGCCCATACGAAGTTAACGAGCAGCGCATAAATTCTGTACAAATTTCTGATTCGATTGTTCGCCCTTAGCTGAATGTGAGTCCTGCCAAACGTTAGCCGCAGCAGCCACTCTCTCATCATCTCTTTCTTTCTCTCTCTCTCGATGATGGCCATTAAGCTGTCAAACGCATTTTCAACACCAGCTGCATAAATTACGGCAATGATAGAGAAGAAATTCGGAGGAGAATCGCCCAGCACTCGCATTAAGTACATTACACACATTCATGCACATGCTTGTGGGAGATGTTGTGGTCAAGTGAAATCCATTTCCGCTTGACCATCATAACAAATAAAGTGTGACGCGCAATTGTTAAAGGGAGCCGCCTGTTGACTGACTACCATATGGTTCCTGTAGATGGCACACTGAAAGACTTTCCCACTGGTTAAGCAAATTGTGCGTGCGAGTGTGTGTGTACGTGAAAGAAGGAGATTGTTACATATGCAACTGCAGCCTGTCAATATCATATTTATTATTATTTACTTTGCAACGTTGCACGAAACGTCAAACGCGTGCCTGCATTTGTCAACATCTTCATGAAATAATTGAAAAAATGAAAATCCAATAAAGTGCATTAAGGAGGATTACTTGACGGGAGGTAAGGAACAAGACATTCCATTAGCACTTTCACTTCTCGACTTGTCATAGCTGCCTCAACCACAGTCAGAGTCGAAGTCTGTCTCTGAGTACATCTG
This sequence comes from Scaptomyza graminum, assembly GCA_018901835.1. Taxonomy (NCBI): domain Eukaryota; kingdom Metazoa; phylum Arthropoda; class Insecta; order Diptera; family Drosophilidae; genus Scaptomyza; species Scaptomyza graminum. The sequence continues at coordinate 10,891,543 of JAEIFL010000001.1, read as the reverse complement.
CTGAAGAAGTGTCCTCAGATGTTTGTAGATGTTGGTTGGTCGCCTCTGTTGTGTGTACGTGACAATTACCACAGTTGTTACACGTAATGAACAAAGCCAAAAACATCATCAGCAGCAGCACTAGCAGAAGCAGCAGGGACTGTCACAAGGCAATGGTCTGCAAAGGAAATATCTAGTGTTTTCTCTTCTGCTGCTTATGTTGTTGTTGATGGAATTATAATCAGATCACGGCCGACTAGCAATCGGCAACTAACTCGAACAACAATGTATTCAAGTACAAAATTGTGTCGCAAGGGATCGTTTCTGGTTTTCCCTGGACAGTTTGTATCCAAGGCAATTGTGCAAAATTTCATATGTCAACTGGCCATACGTAAAAAAAAGGAGATGCCCTTTGACCAACTGCACAAACTTATTTATTTATTTATGAAATATTTATTGCTTGCAGCTGGTGCGTGGCCAGGACCTGCCACAACCACTGGCAACTTAAGCTAACTAACTCATGTCTACACACACACTGGCACACTTTTCCCCACTCTGTTCTGCCTTGCCCTTAACTTTGAGACATTGTGCCAAGGCTTACAATTACATTATTACTGTTGATGTTTCTTTCCGAGAACTTATGCAAAGAATGGCCATCAATTTAAATGCGTACAGACATACATTTCTCTCTTTGTTTTACTTAATGCCCAAACTACTTGCTAAGGGACCAAAATTAATAAATTAACTTAGTGTACTTAAGTATGTGTACAAATATTTATAATTATCAACATTTGTTCATGGCATATGTATTGTGGCATAAATTAGGCACGTGACTAGCAACGAAAAAAAAATGAAATTTATTCCTTAATATATTCCATGAGGAAAATAAATAAATACAACAATACATAATGCATAACATATTATCTTTCCAGAGGCATACATTCTTGGATTGTCATATGTAGAATATCTGAGACACCACCACATATGAAACACATCCATAGTATTATATTTTTATATATAATAAACCGAAATCTAAGCCGAAACGGATGTCGCTCCTAGAAAACTATATATATTTTGAACCGTTTTAAACTTTTTTTTTGGTTAATGGCGTCTTAAGATATCCCATCGTTTTGTAAACACACTTTTCTCAGTCTTTTTTCACCTCTACTCCACTTAACCACTTAAGTACCTATGAATAAAAATACCTTTTCGTGTCCGAGATGGCTTCATAATACCTCATGCAACAGCTTTTAATTGGTAACGAGCATTTAAAGGTAAATGTAAATATAAACAAGAGGTCAGTGGCCGAGTGCTGTTATATAATGCGACGGCTAATAGGCCGAGTTCACTGAAGAGGAGGCTTTCTACTTTAAGCAGATGATTACGACATGAAACGTTCAATAAATTCAAGTGAACTGAACTCAATACCTTTTTTTGTTTTGTTTTTTGACATATAAGTATTCGTTCGCACTTGTTTCAACTTCAGGTGACGCAATGACTACAACAGTTACAATAGCTACTTTAAATAAATCGAATACATTTGCAGTTGACTGAGTTTTCGAAGGCGTTAAGCGAATGCCTAACAAACTCAGCGCCTTTTGCCCATCAAGCATACGCATAGAGGGCCCGTAAGGCAACGCCACGACGACCTTGACCAGCTTATACAATTTTTCTTCGTATCGTACTTATGTGAATTTTGTGATTTTTATATTTTATGTTGCTTTTGTTTTGTTGCCTTTGATGGCACTTGTGACCGCGACTTGAAGGCGGATTTGCGCAATGGACGCGCCCTTTTTAGCTCAATTATACAATTGGTGCTGCCGTTAGCTTGGATTACGCTGCTTACCACTTCGACTTCACTTGAAACGGGTTATTGGAATGGTAAATTAATTGCACTGCTTATCTGTCGCAATTTTGAAACGTGGCTCAGCTATTTTATTTTGATTTTTTGAAGAAGTTTCGCGTCTTATTTCATGTTGCAGTTGACCTTCGCACAAAGCGATATTTGTTAAGACTTCATTATGCTTTTTACGCATTTTACGCTTTTTGCAGCTTGAATTTTTAAACGCCTACAAATGTAGTTTAAGCTTGGTGAAAGTTTTATTTTTTGGGCCTACCTTAAAAGCCTAAAAAAATGTCATAAATATCTGCTTCGCTTACCCAATTGAATGGTATTCGTTGAAATTTCAATTTGGATTTACATATAGAGGAGACAATAATTCAATCTTTTTCTTTTTAACCAAACTAACTTATTTCTAGCAATAGTTTTCTCGAAAATATCATGATTGTTATTAGAACCACGATGCGTATGGGTAATAATACAATCTGATATGCCTAGAATATTGTATTTCTTTGACCCTGTCATTATAGCTAATCATGTAAAATCTTACTTGAACAATACTGTCGTAATCATCAGTCAATGACCTTAAATATAAAAATCTAGAAAATTGTTTCTAGAAATCAAAAACAATAACAAGTGTATTATGCACTTTTAAATATGTACTATAACGTAAATCAGTCATTGAACTTGCACACCTGACACACAATCTATTTTCGTACAACTACAAGTTTATAGTAGTTGAGTGCAAATTCTGCTGCTATCTGATTGAACAGATTAACAACGGTTCAAAGTCTCAAACTATTTAAAAGCTGCTTTAATAATAGACAAAGCCAATGAATAAGTTTCCATTAAAATTGTATAGAACTAAGAATGGGTTTTTGTTATTACAATATACAATATTATTTATCAATGCTCGTAAGTAAAGTAAACAGTTACTGAGAAATATATATATTCAAAGAATATGTATGTGTGCATAAAGTCGCGACCATTGCCCAACAACAGTCAGCTCAAAGGTAAGATATTGTGACAAACATATTGCTGAATTACCGAACAGTCATTTATAGTACAAGTACAATCAATCAGCAGACTCGCAAAAGCATAACACACCATAACAACATGATATTATTAATGACAATGACCCATCGAAGGGTTGGTTGTCATTCAAGTGGGGAGTGAGTTCTGTTTATTGTTAATGATGTTGATGATGATGGTTCTTATTACTTACTTAATTTACTTACTTCGTGTGCTTCTCAGGTCATTTAACGGAAATGTTTTTGATGACATTGCATTTGAATGCATTTGTCTGGGACTCTGGATATGGAAATACTGGTCAACAGTAAGTTGATAATTTTATCAATGGCATGTCAAAATGGTCATTGACATTTCAGCAAATAACTTAAAGATCGTTTGATCTTATAATTGCGCTCTAAACAATTTATCGATCGATCGAGCAGCTCATTTGCATGGTGATATTTGTGAAACCAAATAGGTCAATGGACATGAAAACAAGAGTAACCTTGAATACAAATATCCAAAACCACAGAACATAGAACAGAAACGTTTGGTGGGCAGTTAGAAAGAGCGAGAGAGAATGAGAAATAAGAGGTAAGACGATGGAATCGGCCACGCGATTTTTGTTTTGCTCTTTAAGAATATTTTGTTGTTTCTGTTTGTATTTGCGGGTTTTACAACTCGAAGTTTCAATGAACGAGGCGAAGTGTTGAGGGTGCTTATTAGGCCCAGCTACGCTTCATTCAAAGATGATGGCAAAAAAACCCAGAGATATTTCAGTCATACCGAAACAAGGCGATCTATTGGGACTCGGATTTCGGGTGCCAATCAGTTTCATACTAATCCGGATATCTACACGCTTGTCTCATTCAAAGGTGGCTAGCAGAATTGTTGTTTTATTTAAATTGTTTCAGAACAGGAATGTGATATCAAATAGAATTTCAGTTGTTTTGATAGAATTCGCATTGTTTTAATGTGCTATTATAAATGCAGATATTTTTTTATATTTTGTTGTTTTCTTTTTCTTTTTTTTTGCCAATTGACGCAAATTGAACGCGTTTAAAATTAAGAAAGACATCAGCTTACAGCTCTGGAATATTTAAATGAATGCTCTAGGAAGTGGCGCAGCACCACTTGAACTGTGTAAGATCGAGCTGGTGCTGCCAACTGCCAATCTCTGAGGTGGTTGAACTCCCACTCGCTCACACACACTCAATCTACTTCCACTACACACACACACACACACAGATTCAACTACATACTAGTACATTAGCCTGCAGCTCTCCGATTCCAGCCTGTGCTGGCCTGGCCTGGCCGTTATGGCGCAGTAGCAGCAAGAATGCTAAACGCAAGCCGCTCAAAACCCAACTCGTGGAATCGTGAGCTGGGCTTGATGCTGTTGCTGGTTGCTGCTGCTGCTAGCTGGCATTTTAGGGGGGCTGGAGATGTCAGCGAACGCTCTCAAGGTTGAGCGAGCTCTGACTCTGGCTCTGGTTGTGACTCTGGCTCTGGCTCTGGCTGTGGCTGTGATACTGGGTGCTATGGCGCATTGATTGACATTATATAATCGGCATCAGGTTGAGCTCAGGTTGGCCATTTTAATGAACGTAGTATGTAGTAGCAGAGAGTAGGCATGCGTATATCGCATGCCTTTTGCCGCCTACAAAGTTCATTGCTACCAATAACCAATACAACTCTTGGCGCGAAAAACAAAATGGAAAAACACGTTGTATCCGCATCTAATAGATACTTGTAGATACGTTTACGCATACGCTTAATCAAATGAAGTGAATCGTAGTAGTAGTAGTAAACGTACAAATACAATATTTATAAATATGACGTGTTTTGTGGCATTGTTGTTGCTTAGGGCCAACGGATTGGATGCTGGCTGAATTCTGGATCATCCCTTTTGTACTTTTTGCTTTTGGCATGAGTCAACTCCCTGGCAGACAAACAGACAGACTGATAGGCTGATAGACCCGGCCGGCTATCTTGGTTGTACGGCAACAGGTTGAACGCTGCCTGAGGAAGGGCCCTTAGTGAGATGTTGTTGTTATTAATATTTTTATCGATTAATTAAGGCGAAGCAAAAACATAAACACAAACTGAAATGTCGCTGTCGACTTCTGACGGGCCTTTATTGTATTCCTACTGCCACTACTACGACTACTACTATTATAACGGGCATCCCCCCTCTTGCTCACGCTGACGATGCTGCTGCTGCTGTCAGTTTAATGAACTTTGAGGCGTTCTTGTCTTATTGCCCGCCAGCAACAACATTACAAATTCGTACGCACATTCTTCGCATTTTTAAAACGCGCGGATTAGGAATGGCGCTATTTTTGTGGCCGCTACCCCCAAGCCCACCGCAGTGCAGTGCCACTAAGTCCAATCGGACTACGTCGGTGTCGGTGGCGGCAACTACTCCAATTACATAATGGCTGCGTTCAGGGAACTAAGCGGTTACAAAGCTGCTTACTAAGCGCTTAGTGCTAATCGCTGAAGACTCGTGAACGCACTGCTTAGTTGATCGAACGATTACTAAACATGTTTTGTAAGCGCTTAGTTCCCTGAACGCAGCCAATGTCAAGCCAAAACAAAAATACATTTTTTTGCAACAAAGTTTCCCGACGGGTTCAATGAATTCCCAACATTTCACACGCCTATTGGATTCTTAGTATTTTTGTCTGCAGTTTTTTTGTTTTCGTCTAGTTTTGTTTTCTTATACCCTGTAATGGAAAAGAATCAAATCGTCGAATATATCTTTCAAATTGGTTTATTTGTTCAGAAGGTAAGATTTTACCATACAATAAATAAATAACAATTTAAACGGAGTGCGATTTATGCAATTTATATTAAGTTTTATATCTTTTATTATCACTAGAGCTCAAATATAATAACATTTTAGGATTAACTTTAGGATATAGAAATATAGTTAAAATTAATATAGAAAATAAGAAAGAGTCACATTTAATGACGTTACTCAATTTAATAAAGTTAAGAGGGTATTAAGAAGTGCAAAACTTAACAAATAAATATCACATGAGAATCAAAAGAATAATAAAGAATGACATTTTTTGCAAACCTGCACATATTACAGTTATAATCGCTGGCGTTTGCATTTTGGGGGGGTTTTTCAGATCAGGGGGGCATGAATCGTCTTGGTTGGGTTCGGTTCGGCTTGGTTCGGTTCGGTTAGGGACTCTTGCACTTACGTAAACAACAATTATGTTGTTTACGATCTGTGTTGTGGCGCTGGCATCGGGTTTCTTCAGCGCCAAACAGATACTACGTAGTAATTTTGTTTTTTATGTTTACATACATAAATATGCATTTATAAATCAACTTCACAGATATTAATTCAAAAATGCAATGTTAGAAGAAGTTAAACTGTGCAATTTATTTGATGATAATAACAATTTAAAGTAAAACAAAAGGTTCGTTGGCATTTGACATTTAACGTTTGAGGTACGTGTGAAACGATCCTAATTGTCAGGGACCTTAACGTATATAATTTTAATTTTAAATAATTATAAAAATAAAATTACGAACAAAAATCAAACGAAAGTTTCAAAACATGGATGTAGCGCATCCGAAAGAGAGGAAGACTGAAATACCAGCACGAACGAACTTCTTTTGGGCTGTGAAATTCTGAAGTGTGGCTTTTGCGTTGCGACATCGTCATTTGTCAGCGTTAGTTTTGTCAATATTGAATTAATGAGTTTTCAAGGCCAAAAGGATGAGAGAAGTGCCAATCGGGTGAATCGAGCGAGATGGCAAAAATCGAAAAGATACACACAAAGAATAGTAGTATTTCGGCGAAGAATAATAAGTAGTAGCTGGAAATTGGGAAGATTTATTTTTGTTTTCGTCGTTCAATGGCCAGGGATGAAGTTGTTGTTTTTTTTTTTTTATGATGGTACTACGCTCTTTCTTTGATCTGATCTGTTATTGTTGCTGTTGTTGTTGTTTTTGTTTTTTGTTTATCTTTGTCATTGTTATTCTTGCCGCCAATTCTGTCATTTCTGCGTTGTCATGTGACTCGATTTTTGTTATTGATATATTTTTCTATTTTCTTTATTTTTTGTTTTGCTGTTTTTATTTTGGATCTAATAATAGGAATTCACAATGCTTCTTTCAAGTTCAAGTTCAATAAAATCTTTCCCAACGTCAACAACAACAAGAAAGTTGACTATTTAGCATAGCGATGAGCTTAGGACAATTCAAAGCATTCTTTCGCGTAGAACTTTCGGGAAGCACAACAACAACAACTACCTATATTGTTTACGCATTACTATGATTATAAATAGATACGTGCAAAAATATTAAAGAAATTTATTAAGCTGGATACTAACCTGAATTGATTGAGTATTGTTTACGTTTATCGAACGAACCAATATTTTCCGTTGATGTTATTCAACTATTTAATTTCTAAGAATTATTTGTTATTCACCTTTGAAGATGCAATATGACGCATTTAAGAAATGGACACCAACCAAGGATTTAGTATTTTTTTTTTAAATGCAGCTTCAATGCTCTACTACAATTCTATATACTTAGCTTAACTGTTTATTTTAGTTGCCGGTATAAACTAGCTTAAAGTCACATTAAATGATTGTTCTTGCCTTCTTCTTAAATAAATTTTTGGCATAAGTATTTTGTTACTTATTTTTTGTTGATTTAACTTAAAATGGATCTGAATTTTATTACATTTTGATGCATTTTTCTGAGCAGAAACTAGACTATTTTTCAAAGTGATATTTTTGCTCCTTGAAGCATTTCTGTTAGGGTTGTGCCATAAACTTTTAGGGTATTATATCCTGTCTCTCTCGTCTGTTGAATTTTCTGATGCTTGCTTAGTATTAAATTTCTCAGCTTTTGCTGTACTTAATAAGGATCTTTGCATTCACAAATTATATCTTCAAAATTTAAAAGAGGTTTTAAAGTCTTTTCCAGAACAAAATTATTGCAGAATAAGACAAAATCTCGACTTTCGAAATTGTTTATCATATAAAAAGGTTTTGTTATTATTATTGTAAAAATAAACTGCATATCATCCAGGAACAATTATTTGTTTGTTGTCGATGCTACTGGGAACTATTATTTAAATGTTGTAGAATTATCTAAGTAAAATATTTGAGCATTTGTATTATGTAAATTGCATATACTATATTGTAGATTGGGTTTTGCCAACCTTATTTAATATATTGCAATCAACATATTTTGGAAATTACAGATTTTTTTTTATTGTTTCAACCTTATACAAAACTAAATTCAAAAATTAAGACAATGCATTAAATTGATGTCTATATACAAACGTATGTAATTATTTTCTTTGAATTATTTAAATAAGAGCAAAAGTCAAATAATAGACCACGCTAATAGAGCATGCCATTATTATCCAAATAACGCTTTATTATTTATTTATTGGGCATGCATTTTTAATACTCGATTTAGTTTGTTGAATGCGCGTAACAATTATTCAGTTTAGCTGGTCGGTCCCTCTGCGACACGAATACGTTCTGCCCCTCCTATTTCGATGTCCCCCTCAAACCATATTTTATTTGATTATGTTTTGGTATTATTATTTCGGTAGATTTGAGCTTTTGTGTTTCGGTTGCCGAGTAATTTGTTATTTATAGCCAAATGTATGGTCAAATGTATGTGCTCGGATGGTTGCGTATGCATGCACACGTTTATTAAGACAATACTTTGGGTATATGTACACCGAGCGAAACAAATAAATGGAAATTCTAACCTGAGACGCCTCATTCCAAACTTGCCACAAAGAATAAAATTGCTAAATTCAATTTATTTTTTACTTTCTACTCGATTTATGTAGACTGTAATTGAAAAATGGATCGATATGGCAAATAATCAATTTGGGAACGACTTTTTTCGGTCTGTGTATAAGTATATACCTGATTGTAGTATCGTATTTCACAAACGATGCTTTGTTTGGTAACTCAAGGTCGCACAATCAAAATCATGAAAAAATACCAAATCATTAAATATTGCATCACGAATGTGAACAGAAAATAAGCTTATACCACATATGCTTGTCATGAATCTTAAATACTCTAATTCTTTTATTTAATGAGACGTTTTTTTAAAGGACTTCCAAGTACCAAAGCTTCAGTTTCGTCCACTCTGAAGTTAATTAAACTGCATTGCTGCTTTGTATTTGAACGTTTGAAGAAACAATCCGAACTAATTCACAACTAAGAAAATCGAAGAAGAACAAATTCAAAGACAACAATCTACAGCTTAAACATATCTTATTCAAGAGATGATTGATCGAAAGGGAAATCTATTTATTTAGTTTTTTTGGAGACAAACTTTGTGAAATGTGCGTTATGATCTAATGGGCAAGGGTATAAATAATAAACAACATTTTTATTTTGAATTTGCTGAGTTCATATTATGGGATAGGGGCTATTATTTGTAGAGAGAGAGAGAAAGGATTTTATGCGAAAATTAGTGCATTAATTCAAATTCATTCATTGTAGAATTCCACGAAAACCTGTCAAATATGATCCTATTATGCATAAACAAATAAGTATACATATATTTGTGTGTGAATAATTTTGATATTATGTGTTTATGTTATGTTAATGGCTAAATTGTGTTAACCTTTTGATTTGCAGTTTTTGTGGTCGTTGTTTTTGTTGCTGTTGTTGTGAATTGCTTTATAATTAATGGGCGAAACTTTGTGTCTAGCATAAGTGCAGCTGACGTTTTGTTCTTCTTTCTCTGTTTTAGCATTTTTACGCTACCTTTGCGCATCCATTGAGATCGGCAAACCAGTTGATTATTATCAAGCTGGGTCGCCTGGAGCTCACTGACTCTTTGGCTCTTTGAAGAAAAGAAACAAAAAATCGAAACAGAATCTGCTACTGCTACTGCCACTGCCACTGCCACATAGGTGCCAGGCATATTTCTGCATTGACTCATGTCCGGCATCCTTGACGCACAGGCACAATCGAGACTGTACAAGTGTGTGGCAGGTAGTTGTTGTAGTGGATCGGATTTGGGTTCGAGAGTGTTCGAGATCTTGAGTTCAGCTTTCGGTTTTTCCCTTTTCCTTTTTTGTTTTTTGCCTAGCAGTCATTAGCCTTAAAGCAGCGCCTCAGTTCCTGGAAACATCCCTCTCCATCTCTTTATCACTCACTCTCCCACTCTTTCTCTCGCTCTCTCTCTTTAACTATCTCTGAGCCTGTTTGCTCTGGAATCTGTGGGATATGTGTCTGGGCCAATGACTTTATTCAAGGCCACAGTTCTGTTCTGTTCTCATTTTTCACGTGCATCAAGCGGACATGCATGCGTTTGTGTGTAGGTGTGTGTGACTGTGTGTGTGTGTGTGTGATGATCCTTAAGTGGGCAACTTAAACAGCACTAGTACACTCAGAGATAAAATGCGCACTCAGTTTTATAAAGTAAATTTCATTTTGATTTCTGTGCAAAAATTCAATAACATAAGATAAATTTTGTTTCTGTAATAAAGTTTCATTAATTTGGAAATTAAATTATTGAATTTTTATTATCTTAAAAATAAAAATAATAATATATGTTCCGAAACCCCTTTGAATGATAGTGTATATATTAATAAGTAAATAGTCGTGAAAATAATGTTTTGTTTCTGAAAAATCCGCAAACCTTAATGCTAATGCTTTATCTCTCAGTGTATTGCTGCAAGTGCACATGTACTTGCACGCATAACACACACACACACACACGCACACACACAGTGCCAGTCCCATTTTATAGTTTGTTGTCCTGTGCTAGGGCGGGTGCATTGACCCAGGCCAACAATGTATTGTTTCAAGTGCTTTGTTTTGTTAAATTTGTTGGTTTCCTAGAGGCCGCATCGCCTTGTGTCTGTTGCTTTTTGCCTGTTGCCTGTTGCCGGTTGCCGGTTGCCTGTTGCCTTCTGCCTGTTGCAACTTGATGCATCCTAGTTTTGCAGCTGTCGTTCGAGTTGCTGTTGTTGTTGCCAGTTCAATGACTTATCCGCTTAAATCGCAGCCACTTAGTGTGGCCTGTGCGGCTGTACAACAACAGTTGCTGTTGAGGTCGATGTTGCTGTTGCTAAGCCAAATTATGAATTCATTAGTAGTATCTCAGCCCGAAGGAATCCTGCGCTAATCATTGTTTGGCTTAGCTTAACTCGCTTTACTGCTCTGCCAAATCATTTATTACACAAATACAAATGTTATTATTTTTTGGTTGTTGTTTATGTTTATGTTTTGGCCATAACCTCAATATTCCAGCTTCTTTACACTTGGCATTTGCCATTTGACGCGTTATTTTTCGTATTTGGTTTTGGTTTTATCTTTGCCTTTTAATGACCTGGATACTGAATGAGATTGGACCCGTTTGCTTAGCATCCACAGGCTAGCAGTTGCTGCTGCTGCTGCACAAATCTGAATATTAATAAGGTTAGCATGATTATGCAAACTCCAGTCCAGTTGAGAACCATAGACAAGGACGGAAGGAGAGGGAAAGCGAGAGAGGGAGAGACATCTGACGCGAATGCAGATTTCGATTTGTTAATTAATTATGCTAGCTTATTATCAAAATTGAATTGAATTCAATTTAAGTAGATGCAAGTTAGTTGATCAACAGCTTGTACTAAAAAATCAACAACAACAAAGACTCGATATAAGCTATAAACATAGTAGTTAGTAGTAAAATATGCTTTTTAATGTCTTTACTATAACAATATTTAATGAACTCAAAAACTTATCTAAATTCCCGACACTTTTTATTCAACAATTTTGCTTGCAAAATAAATCATTTTTTGTTTGATTACAAGGCATAAAATATCCATCTAGATAATAGAAATAAACAGTTTGACAATTTGGATAAATTTGTGGTTGGTGTCAATTAATTAACATATTAACTACAAACAAGGATAACGGCCGGATAATAAACACAAAAAATAAATCTCAATCATAATTTCGCTGTAAAAAAGCAATTTCAATTAAATTATAAGCAAAAACAATAAAATTTAACACTTGCAATCAATTACGTTATGCCATAAAAAGCAAAAAAAAAAGACCGCAATTGAAAATTAATTATTTAAATCTTTAATGCTAACTGCATAATTGGTTTTCGGTCACATTTATGTTTATGTTGCCCTTTGAAATATTTTCCTCTTTTTATCTTTGATAAAGAAATTAGTTTCAAAGGGCAATGAAATATTTTTATTATTAATAGATTTTTGATTAAAGGCTTATGCTTCTAAAATCTGTTGAGACTTGCACTTCATTTAACTTTATTTATTTAGTAGATACTCTTTATTAATAAATAATAAAAAATAGTAACAGATTAAATTTTCGTAAATATTTCAGTTTATCCTGACTGGTGTCCATTTAAGATAAAAATAAGTAGTACCTTAGAAAGGATTTTGAAATTATCTGTGGGAATATATGGGAAAGTTTTTGCTTAACCCTCCGATCAGTTTGAAACTTATTTAAAATTATCTTTATGGGCATTAATAAAAGAAAAAAAGGCAATCTGATATGTTTCAAATATTTATTTAGAAATAACTTTTAACTTATATTCCGTTTCGATGGTTTTCTCATCCTCCATTTTCTGCGTCGCGCCAAGTGTCTTTGGCTCAGTCTGCAGTCTACGTGTCAGTGCTGAGGGTAAAATCTTGACCTCAAGCCCAGAAAAATAATCATACCAAAAAGCAGAAGAAAAAGAAACGAGCATGGTCTTCGGCTTGGATCGAATCTTTGGCTAACAATCGAATCAAGGCAAATGAAACCAAAATCGAAACTTCTGCAGAATTTATTACAAATGCATTTTATTAAAATGCCAATATCTTCTTCTTCTTCTTTTTCTATTGTTTGCTCAACTCGTGTTTATAATGGATTGCTAATAACATTTTTGAACTTGAATGCGTTAACAATAAATTTTTGACGTCATTCCAAAAATTCAACAAAAAAATACCCAGAAATCTGAGATCGTCTCTGGAGGGTGTGAAAAAAATTCAATAAGATATTGACATATTCAAATGATTTGTTTTTTGATTTTGAATTTTGTTTCTTGCTGCAGCTCTGCATAGATCAGTTCGCGAAGGCTGACCGAATTGACCCAAAATGCAAATTGACCATTGAATTAAGAGTTAATTTTTTATTTTGATAATATTTCTTCTTCTTTTTCGATTTTGTATTGTTTGGACTGATCTTTAGCTAGTAATAATAAATGTGGACAACACTGCAACTGCTTCCGCCTGTGCTGAATTTTACATTCACATGCAACCTAGTATGGTTCCGTTAAGTTAAGTTTAGTTCCGGATCGAATGGGTTTGTTTTGGACGAGGGTGAGAGTTGGAAAAACTGCCATACATCATCAGCGAGTAGGTTGAGAACCCATCACTTGGGCACAATAATTTCGCTTATCAATCCACAAACACTGATAAGCGCAATAATACTACACCTGCATGAAAGAGCACTGAGCTCTCATCTTGCTCGATGAGTGCTGACTGTCGACCGTTGTCGTTCGACTGCCGAATAACGACTGCGCTCTTGAGCTTGGCTTGTGTGTTGAAAAACATAAACAGAGAACACGCTGTACGGTTGCACTCAAAACAAAAGCCGACGGCATTGAGCGTCAGTTTGAGCTCAAACATGTTCGCTGGCAGCGATAGCGTCGACGAACATGTTAGGACAACGCTGATATTGAGTGAAACAAAATACAACAATAATAAAAAGCCGAACGTTGCGGCGCGCGCTGCTCTGCTCATATTGGTAACTTGTTGATTTGGCGCTGTCAGGTTGTCGGTGAGCGGGTGGCGGGGCTGCTAACGGTTGGCGGCGGCAGCGGCGGCGACGACTGACACAAGACTGAGATATGGCGCCGGCAGAGACGTCAGCAGCAGCAGCAGCGGCTGCAGCTCAGCTTTTAACTATCAGATTCTGTCCCACCGTGTCAGAGTCTCAGAGTCAAAGCTGCGTCGCGACACGACGCGACGCTCTGCCCAAACGAGCGCAGCTCATTGCAGACAGCGACGTCGCAATCGGTCGTCGTCGTCGTTGTTGCTGTTGTTGCTGTTGTTGCTGTTGCTGTCGTCGTCGGCTCTGGCTGCTGGCTCTGGCGAGTGTGCGCGCGCTTGAAGCGGCCGAGCCGCGATTGCCGTCGATCACTCGTTCGCGTTCGGCGCTGCTCTGCGAAGCGGCGGGGCCGAGTTGTTATAAAAGTGGCAAGGACATACACTCGAGCCATTAGTCGAAAACTATAAACGCTCGACACGAAATCGTCTCGCCGTCTTCTTCTTCGACTCGAGTACGCAACTATTTGAAAATATTTTTTTCGTTACCAAATCGCCAAGCAAATTTATACTAAAAGCAACGATTTTGGGCAAATTTTTTTTTTCAAAACAATTAAACTAAAAAAAATTAAGGAAAAATAAATTTTTTTTTTTTTGCTACCCAACAAGACACCTCCAAGCAAATAACAAAAAAAAATCATAATAATTTGACAACAATCCAGGCGCAAGTAAAAGCAAAAGTGACAACAAATGGCTCACAAGTGCATCAAATAAAATCAAAGTTAACAAAAAAACAATAACAACAACAAAAGCAAAAAGGCATCGCAACAAGCGTCCTTGTGTAAAGCGCACAACCCCGCCCCCCTTCTTCTTCTTTTAACCGTTGAGGACACCAGCGCACAAAAGATCGGCAACATGTTGGCCGATTCGTATCTGATTAAGTTTGTGCTGCGCCAGCTGCAAACGGAACAACAAGATGCACAGCATCTGCTGCTCGTCTTCCTCATCTTCCTGACACTGATCAGCCTGGTGCAGTGGCTGCTGCGCCACTACCAAGAGCTGCGCAAGCTGCCGCCGGGTCCCTGGGGTCTGCCGGTCATCGGCTATCTGCTCTTCATGGGCAACGAGAAGCACACGCGCTTCATGGAGCTGGCCACCCGCTACGGATCGCTCTTCTCCACCCGGTTGGGCAGCCAGTTGACTGTCGTCATGAGTGATTATAAAATGATACGCGAGTGCTTTCGCCGTGAAGAGTTCACAGGACGACCGGACACTCCCTTCATGCAGACCCTCAATGGATATGGTGAGTAAATTAAAAAACTAAAACATAAATGCTTTAAATATTAAATTTAAAATGTGTAGTGACAAGCAGAAAAATAATAAATAGTTTTAGTTGATTTTACTACAAGCATTTCACGTAAATTTACAACCGATTCGCTCGACAATATATATAGTAAGTATATATAAAAAATCAGTTGAGCCAGCAAAATATTCAACAATACTAGATAAGCAATATATATTGTATAAGTATACTTATAATATTTAAGTGCATGCTGTTATGCACTTTTAAATAAAACTAGTATATTATGTATGTATTTCGAGAAACGGAAAAATACTTCGAACTGAAAATTATTATAAAGAATCCGTTGAAATGCATTTC
This sequence comes from Scaptomyza graminum, assembly GCA_018901835.1. NCBI lineage: Eukaryota > Metazoa > Arthropoda > Insecta > Diptera > Drosophilidae > Scaptomyza > Scaptomyza graminum. The sequence goes on along the minus strand of JAEIFL010000001.1, from coordinate 10,876,273 downwards.
TTTGTTGCAGGCAGGGCTTAAGCAGCTTTGTTGTTGTTATTAATATCCAACAATATTAAAAAGCCATATTTGGTAATGTGGGTTAAGTCGCAGCACCTCTGCCCCGAGCCTACCTCAATTAAATACAAAACAAAGAGTTCGTTTTAAGTGCAAAACTCTCGATTAAAGTAGCAGTATTAAAAATGCTTCGTTTTTGTTGTTTTTGTTACTTGCAGGCATTATCAATAGCACCGGTAAACTGTGGAAGGATCAGAGACGCTTTCTGCACGACAAATTGCGCCAATTCGGAATGACCTACATGGGCAGTGGAAAACAACAGATGCAGAAACGCATTATGGTAAGTACCAACATATATATGTATATACTCCTTTTGTCTTTCATTTCTTCATTCAATAAATTGCTTACTTAAATTTTGTGTGTAAATTTGAATTACTTGCAGACTGAGGTGCATGAATTTATTGGACATTTGCATGCGAGCGATGGTCAGCCGATTGATATGTCGCCGGTCATTTCGGTGGCGGTCAGCAATGTCATCTGCAGCCTGATGATGTCGACGCGCTTTAGCATCGATGATCCCAAATTTAGGCGCTTCAACTACCTCATCGAGGAGGGCATGCGGCTGTTTGGTGAGATCCATACCGTCGATTATATACCGACGCTGCAATGCTTCCCCAGCATTTCGACGGCCAAGAACAAGTTGGCCCAGAATCGCGCCGAGATGCAAAAGTTCTATCAGGATGTGATCGATGAGCATAAGCGTAGCTTTGATGCCAGCAATGTGCGCGATCTTGTCGATTATTATCTGTGCGAAATCGAGAAAGCCAAGGCCGATGGCACCGATGCCGAGCTCTTCGATGGCAAGAATCATGGTAAGCATCTCAAGGCGACAAACACTCAGACTTAATACCTTTTATCTATCTTTAGTTCGTCTTAACTAATTGTATTATTATTTCTTTCGTTCTCTCTATTTCTGCAGAGGAACAAGTTGTTCAGGTTATCATTGATCTGTTCTCGGCAGGCATGGAGACAATTAAGACAACATTGCAGTGGATCAATGTGTTCATGTTGCGCAATCCCAAGGACATGCGCCGCGTACAGGACGAACTCGATCAGGTTGTGGGACGTCATCGTTTGCCAACAATCGAGGATCTGCAATATCTGCCAATCACCGAATCAACAATACTCGAATCCATGCGACGCTCCAGCATCGTGCCATTGGCCACCACCCATTCGCCCACAAGGTAATTTACTTAACTTACTTACAATCGAACAACAACAACAACACAACGGCTATCAGTAGTTTGTGGCACACCCACTTTAAGAAACGCCTTCTGTTTGCTTACGCAAATTGACTCGGACGAGGTCCATGCCGTTCATTCACACCGCACAACACACCACACTCGAACGGACGGACGGACGGACGGACAATGGCATTTAAGATTGCAATCAAACATTAAATGGCTTTGGCACTGGCAAAGTGCGGGAAACTGAAACTGGCTTTCATTCACACAAAGCTCGTCACACACTTCTCCCTTCAACTGCCCTCCCCCCCTCATCAGTTCCATGCTTGCTGCGATCGATCGCATTGCATTACGTTTTTAGTTTCCTTTGCGTCGCAGCTTGGCCCAGTTTCGGTTCTACGCACTTGATACCCCACAGCTGATGATTAGACTAAGCTGATAACCACTAACCGCGCCACACGCCATATCAATATCAAATACACACACACACAAACAACATGCATCTTGACTAACCCCAAAACTCTCTCGTTCTCTCTCTCTCTTTCGCTTCAGAGATGTTAAAGTTAATGGGTATACCATACCGGCCGGCTCTCACGTCATTCCATTGATCAATAGCGTTCACATGGATCCCAATCTGTGGGACAAGCCCGAGGAGTTTCGCCCCGCACGTTTCATCGATACGGAGGGTAAGGTGCGCAAACCGGAATATTTTATACCCTTCGGTGTGGGTCGTCGCATGTGCCTGGGTGATGTCCTGGCCCGCATGGAGCTCTTCCTTTTCTTTGCATCGTTCATGCACTGCTTCGATATTGCACTGCCCGAGGGTCAGCCATTGCCCAGCCTGAAGGGCAATGTCGGCGCTACCATAACGCCCGAGTCCTTCAAGGTTTGCCTCAAGCGACGTCCTTTGACACCAACTGCCGCCGAGCCGCATCAACAGAGAAATGTGGGCGCCAATTGAGAGGGTTCTAAAGAGCACGGTTTTGTTCCTAGACACATAAGTTTTTTTTTTTTTTTCTTTCCAATTTAATTATAATTAATATTTAGATCTTAGATTTTAGGACAAAAAGATGATTTAACAAATTTAGCGCATTAATTTAAGTTTTGAGTTTTAAGTGAAAAACAAAAAAGCTTTCCAAGGCTAAGCACCAACAACAACAACGACAACAAAAGCCTTATAGTAACACAACATATCGTTACTATATAGAGCAAATTCGTATATATAACCAATTCTATTCTTTCAACCCCAAGAAGCTGTGTTCAGTTAATTATTGCATTAATTAATTTGTCAATTGCAATAATGCATTAATTATTATCTAGCAATTTAATTAGCAAAGTTTAAGTTTTTTTTGTTTATATTCATAGTTAATAATGTTTCTTTTTTTATCTTTGTACCTAGCCTTAGCTAATTATAATTAGTTGATGTTTTTTGTTTACTTTATATGATTTAGCATTAAGGCAACATACAAAAATACAAACTGTGGTTTAGTTTTATTCACACAAAAAATATATAGAAAATAAACATAAATAAAATCATAATTAAAAAACAACAGCTTTAGAATATAGTTTTTTTTTAATTGAAAAAAAACAGAAGAAAATAAATTAATTGATATTTTTTTACAATCACCGCTTTAATTAGGTTTTTCAATACACAAACAAATTTCGTAGTAAAATTTATTACAATTTCTTGGACAAAAAAAAAGCAATAAAAATACAAATTGAAGATATATGTATATGTATGTAATAATGGTTTTCATTTTATCGAACTCTACTAAACACTATATAAATATATATAAAAAAAACCGTAGCCAAATTGTCAAGAAAAAACTTAAAGAAATTAAGTAAAATGTTCCAAATGCAAATATATGAATAATAAAAATCAAAAAACCAAAAATTATATTCATCGGTTATTAAGGATTTATTTGCTGCTGCGGCTTGTCCTCAAGTTTGGTAAAGCGCAGCTTGAAATGTGCCGGAGCCAAGGTAATGCCACACTCACCATCCATGTCCACTGGGCCATCCAGTTCCACGTGGAAACGCCTCAAAATGCGTCCCGTGAAGAGGGTGAGAATCATGCGAGCCAGCTCATCGGCCGGACACATGCGCCTGCCGGTCTGGAAGGGTACAAACTGTGTCGGCGTCACATATTCCCCCTCGGTATTAAGGAAACGTTCCGGCCGGTACTGTTCCGGGTCCGGAAACGACTCCGGATTCATGTGAATGGCCCACTGAAGTACTAGTACCATGGTGCCACTAGTCAAATAATAGTCCCCAATTGAGACATCCTGTTCGACGCCATGTGGTATGCCCAGCGGCACCACAGATCGAATGCGCTGCACCTCCGAGATGCAGGCACGCAAATAGGTCAACGGTTCCAGTTCCTCGAGCGTCGGAGTGCGGCTCAGCTTGCTCAGTTCCGAGTGCAATCGCTTCTGGCAATGCTGCTCTCTGGCTATATAGAGAAGGAACCAGCGTAGTGTGGCCAGCGCTGTATCGACACCGGCTCCAAAGAGATCGGCCAACAAATGACGCAGTTGCTCGTCGCAGTACAGCTGAGAGTATGGCTGGCGTTCTTCGAGAAAATGCTCCAATATGCAATACGCCTCTGGAGGTGAACGTTGCGGCTCCACCGGTTGCCCCGCCTGTTGCTGCATCCGCTCGCTGCAGCGATTCACTATCCGATCATAGAGCTCGTGCGTCTTGGCCTTGCCATCGAGCAGAAACTGTATGCAGCGCTTGTTGCCCGGCAGATGACGCAGCCAGGGCAAAAAATTAACCACACCGGAGACACCAAGCAGCTTGACACCCTGCTCCTGCAGCTGCTGCAGATACAACCAGTTGGGATCGTTGCGTGCGTAGGTCTCCCCGAAGACAATATCGTTGATTATGTTGCCCAGTGTGTGTTGCAAGGCCGGCACCGGATCCAGCGCATTTTTAGCTTCCGTCTCAAGTGACTAAACGGGCGAGAGAGAGAGAGAGAGGGTAAGAGAGAATGATTAAAAGTGTCAAAAACGAAAGGGAGAAAAACAGAAATGAACAAAAAAGAAATACAAAATTGCAAAGCAAAAAAACACAAAAAGCACCAACAGACAACAACAAAATGAAACGACAAGAAAGAACAAATATATTGTCAAGCCGAAGATAAAATACCCTTTGCAAACTTATCGTAAGTATGCCTCATAACATATACATAATTCGTATGAACAAATTGTTACGAAGTCAATAAAAAATACTTTAGAAATGTTTTCAACAATAAAACAATTATAAATAGCTGGACGCTTATTTTGTATGCCTATTGCACTACATACTCTATGTATATATATGTTAGTGCAGAAATGGAAGATAAGAACAGATTTTTCAAGCAATTATTTCTCTTGCAATTGTTAATTATTAAAAGGATAAACAAGCAAAAGGTTCTACATATAACTGGTATGCTCCGGCTATCCGGCTATCCGGCATTCCGGTCAAACTTGGCGATACGCACAATAAACGAAACTTCTTTCACATTTGATTGTTTCTATGAATGCTTGAAGATACAGTGATCCGAATCCAAATGGTTTTGAATGTATCAAATGACCGAATATGATTTCAAGTTCAAGTTGAAAAAGAACGAACACAACACAAACTTCACTGCAAACCAATAACAACTCCCTGCAAGAGTATTAAAAATTAGCAAATTTTAAATTTACGCGTCGTTGTCGACAGCAACAGCAACAACAACAGCAACAGCAACAAAAATCACACAGCGGACGTCGAGTGATGACCACAAGGGAAAGTGAATGTCCGTCTGTCTGTTTGTCTGTTTGTCCATTTAGCAACGACAGCAGCACTGAGATGATGACGATGACGCGTAGGACCTTCACTTTCATGATTCTTGGAATTTGTGCTGAGCAGCCGGCCAGCAGTTTACCAATTAGTCAGAGATACTCCAGACACTCCAGACACTTCTTCAAACAGAGAAAGAAGCACAAACACAGACAGACAGACAAAGACAGAGAGCAAGAGAGAGATAGCTTCTCAGACTCACTCACCTGGACGCATTCGTTGACGCCACGACTGATTCGCTGCTCCAGCTGAGCACGCGTTTCGCACGGTTTGCGCGTCATGCCCAGCGCCTTGAGCCATTCGATAAGCTGACGTCTCTGGTATTTCCAGATGTCGCCGCCAGCTCCAATGATGCCTGCAAATAAAAATGCACACAAACATTAATATTAACTATTATATATATATTAATTTAGTTGCTGTCTTAAGTCGTTCGTTTTATCTATATAGTATTTGTCTATCTTTTTTTATACCATAAAATAAAAAAATTAAAACCAAAAATTTCAAAAGTCAAGTTAAGACTTTTATTTTATTTAACTATGTATAATATTTTTTTTTTCATTTTATTCTCTTACCATAACCGCCCATTATGCCGTGCGTTATATAGAGTGGAGCACGTGCCGTAAGCTCGTCGCAACGAAGGAACTCTCGAACCAGTTTTGCATCCGATAACACCACGGTGCGCACCCGACCCATGCTCAGCTGATAGATGCTGCCATAACGTTTGGCCAGCGCCTGCAGAGATTTGTGAGGTGCACGCCGGTCCAGAAATGGTAGGTAGCCCAACAGGGGCAGGCCCCAAGGACCGGGTGGTGTGCGTCCAAAGAGAAATTCATTTCGCCGATGACATATCACCGATATGATTATAACGATAATGCCGAGCAGCACTCCAAGCACAATTAAGCCCCGTCGCTCCGATTCATCCAACCATTCATCCATAATTATTTTGTTTTTAACGATTCGAATAGGATAGGATTGCTTTTAGTTTTAGTTTTGGTTTTGCTCTTGCTGCCTAGAACGTTCGTTCGGCAACAAGGTTCTTGAGTTACTAACCATTCCATTGAAATTGAAACGTCTCGGGAGCGTAATGTAATGCAAAACGATGAAAACGAAACACGCAGACAGCAGACAGCAGGAACAACTGAAGGCCATACTAACTCTATTACAAACATACACACACACACATATATTTGGATGTGTAACCACACACCTTTCGTATATTCAAGAAATTTTTCGCTTCTTCCTTTGGCTCACGAAAAAAAAAATTTGAAATTCAAACATTGCCGGCAAGCTTAAAAAATACAAAAAAAACAAAAAATATTTGCTATGTACATATAATTACTCACACAGACTAGTGCATTTGGACAATCACAATTTGTGGCACAAATCATTGTCATTCGATTGTTCGAATCTGAATCTGTTGCATATAATTTGTGATTTAGTTTTTGACTTGATTATCATTTAACTTTTGAATAAAAGGGTAATGGCAAAAAGTCGTCTTGTTTTGTTGTGAAGTGTGTAACGCCCACTAATGGCGTAAATCTGTACAATCTTATCCACCTTTTGGCACATTAACAATTTTCTTTTGTTCCGTATAAAAAAGTTAAACTGATTTATGATTTGTCATACCTTAGATAGTAGCCTAAAAAGGGGCTGTCCACTCTTTTTTACAACCGATTGAGCTCGATGAATTTTAATCAATATTTTCTCCTGCAATAAAAAAGGCACGACATTCTTATTGTTATTGTTGCAGGAATCACCACATTCCCAACAAGCCCAAAAATTAAATCAAAATATGCAAAGCAACAAGCAGGGTATGTAAAATAAGTTGCTAACATCAATTTTGTAGCTAATGTGCTTATTGCCCAGTGTATTTATGTGTTGTTACTGAATCGTCTATGGCCAACAGCTTTTTATGCATCCTTTGATTCTTTTTGCGAAATTAAAATGATGTTTTTTTAAATTCAGAATTCCACCAAAACATCCTTATTTGTTTAGCCAACCAGTGTTCCAAGTTTCCTGTACGAAATTATTTTACTTTGTATCCCTGAACAAAATAACTTGACACATTCATTCTCATTCAACTTGTCATATATGACAACAACAATTATTTAGTATAGAAGAAAAAGGCAGAGACAGAAAGCGTCTACAAATTTTAAGCACTTTTAAATAAATATAGAAAGAATCAATCTTTTATCATGAAATTGGTCGATACGCGCAAGAAAGCAATAGAGCAGCTTCTATGCAAGCTACTCGTGCTGAGAACAAGCTTTGAGAATGATTGCGATTTGGAGGTTTCAAGCGTGTTCAGCTGGTTAGGCGACTTCGACGTCGATGCCATGGCAGATTACCTCAAGATGATGGAGCAGTTTAATATCAATGCTCCATCGCTGAAGTGGAACGGAACTAGCGACTATATTGAAGTGCATTACCAGAAGAGCAACAATATGTACGAAATGCCAATTGCCAAATATAAGGCAGTGGCCGTCAACCTGAAGCCGGACAAGATTGAGCTGCCTCGCAATATCGCCTTCTATTTGATCGAGCTGCTTAGTTGCGCCCGCAACCTTACTAAATTGGCAGTCGGTGATGAGCTGGATGAGCATAAGGAACTTGTGGATCAAATATTGTTTCTGGGCGAAAGGATTGAGATGTTCCACCATTTGGTATTCAATTTGTTGCCATGGTATCGCGATAACGTAACCGTCCAGACAATTTAAGCTGTTTATTTTATTTTTTTTTAATCTATTTCGTTAATGTTTTTGATTATGTATCGTTTATTTATATGCGCTTTGATTAAATCTTACCGATATAGTTAAATTTTGTGTTCAACACTAAAAACGATTAATTGTTAAAACAGACTTAAGACTGCTATTACCACAACTGTGTGTCATTAACGTTTCCAATCCAGGTATCTGTCTGCCAATGAACCGCAACTTTCAACCATCAACTAACTAGCTATTAACTTATCAGAGCTGATTATTATACCTGCTAAATTCTCGTTAAATATCTATTCACTTGTGGTTTTATTTCAATTCAAAATAATCTCAAGAACATTTAGTTTTATAACTAAATTACTTTGGTGATTCTGTTTAGCGGTTTTCCCTCAGCTTTTTAGTTGCTGATTTGTTGGTAGTGATTTAAATTACGAAGACCCTCGGTCGCAGAACCTTTTTGATTGTTGCCAACGCGACTTACGAAGCAAGGGCTGAAGTTTCGAGAACAATACGATACAACTCAGAATGGGACTCAATGAACTGCCTATGGCCTCCGGGCTATAAAAAGAATGAAAGATGTGTGTGAAGCAGCATCTACGCATTCTGAGGAAAGACTGAACATGCTTTTGATCGGCAACAGGTTCAATCCAGCGAGATCATTGGCCGGGCAACATCCTATAAAAAGGAGATGAACCCAAGCCCCTAAGTCTCAGTCTCAGTCTCAATCAGCGATGCGCTGTTGGCTTGTGCGGGATTCTGAATAATTATTACTTTTAAACTCTTCGTTTTGAAACGATCTGTGTTCAGCAGTAATCAATTTATTGAAACCCTACGAATTAAAAACTGTCCCAAACGCATTGTGTACACTCATTCCACACACACGCACACACACTTTAATGTCTAATCAGCGCATTGCGCATAAAAATTTCGGTTTCGAAAATGGGGACAGCTTCGGCTTCAGTTATAGTCGGGCTCACGTGGCGTATGCGCGTTCCTCTTATCATTCCAACATTCTTTAGTTACACGAGCGTGTGTGTGTGTGTTTGTGTGTGTGTAACGCGTATAAGCGCGCTTGTTTAAATTTCGTAAAAGCGATTTTTATTACAATTACAACAACAAGAGCAGAGACTGCAACAATATTCTTTCTCGCTAACTACACAATTTCTGATATGGGGATGGCATTCAGCACCACAGCACTCACCCCACCCACCAAAGTGGGCATTTTATGCCCATCGCCAATCGATGTGTGCGTGTGTGCATGTGTGTGTGTGTTTGTTTGCTTTGTATACTATGTATAAATATAATTTCGAAAGCACGAGCCCGGGAAAATGTGTCAAGGTAGTTTGCATGTTTTATTTCTTAACCCAATTTTTCTCACTGCGCTTCACAATTGCTGTTGATATTAATAAATATAATGTATATATACGCTGCTGCCGTTGTCATTGTTCTTTGTACATATTTACACTACAACACGATCATCCATCCATAAATACAAATGCTTTGCGGCACATTTTGCGCTCAGTATCCGATGGTAATTGAAACGCTTGTCGCTTGGCGCCAAATATGCAACGTTTGCAGATATTTGAACATTAATGGAACGCATCTCCCGTTTGCCACGCTTTGCACTTTTCGCAGTTGCCCAAAGTCCAAGGTTGTGTGCTTGGTGTAAGTGCTTACCACCCGACTGACCTTTTTTCGGCTTCTGCTTCTGCTTCATTTTTTTGTTTTCATGAGTTCGCCAAGTTATAGGGCAGCATGTGCATTATAAGAAGCATTATGCAACTGATACTTTAGCAATGAGCAACAAACAAAAAATGCAACTGACTCATTGAATTGATTGAAAAAAAGTTTGTGTGTTATTCTGCTTATTAGGTTAATTCCTCAACAATAGATTGATCCTAAATTGCCTAATATATCGATGCGATTTTTATTCAAACAAAATATAATATTTTACTATCGTAGCATTGCTTTTACTGTGTTTAACCAATTTAAGGTGCTATTCATGCCATAGCGTCCATATGAAATTACTAATTGAATCTTTGACCATATTAAAAATCCAATAGCAACCAATCGGAAGCCATACATTAAGATGAAGCTCAGATTCCTGCCAAATGAATTTCATACAACACCACACAAATGGAATCAAAATGAGCGACCACAAAAACAAGTGCTCCATCATTGAAAACAAAATTGGAACCCAATAATCGACCTGCCTCTCAAAAAAGCCCATCCTCCAATACCAAAGATATGGAATCCAACTAAGCAACTGCTTCTTTGACCACATAAACAAGCGCACCATCAACGAAAACTCAATTGGTGTCCAATGTTTGAGCTGAACATCAGATTTTTGCCAATTATTATTAGTACTTATTATTATTATTATTATTATTTTTTTTTGGTGGTTCCAGTCTGTTCGTCTCAAGTATCAAAGGATATGGGTGCGCTGGCATGGGGTCGTGAGCGTGCCTCCCTATGAGGTCCGGTTGATATCTAAGGAAGGTTTTGTCGGTGCCACTTTGAAAATAGTTTTTCCACATTATTAAGTGTTTTAGCTGCAATTTTGGTATTATTTAAATATTATACTTTGAACACGAAATTCTAAGTCTCTTACAAATGTGTTGTATATGGAAAATTGATTTCGGCTTCAAGCGGCATGTAGTAAAAATAGTAGGCGGACTTTAGGCTTCATGTCAAACAAACTCACTAACAGCAAAATGAATAAATTCAAGGCAACTCTGCGCTGGTATCCATATCTTTAATTACAAAGGGATAAATATCATACGGCTAATAAAACTGTTGTTGATATGTTAAATTAACTTTTAATATCCAATGTTTTACCAATTACAAAGCGGAAATGGTGTCGATGGTGTCGATAGAAACTGATTTGCACCTTGTATCCGAAAAGTGATATTCCAAAACTGACGTCCTTAGCTCGTAAAGCCTCCGAAATCAAAGCGTTTATACAGACGAACAGACACGAAGGACATGGCTTATAAATTTGTAATGGTTTCGGCGATGTTTTCTTCAGTCTTAAAATCTATAGCATCGCCATTCTTTTTTGACAATAAGGACTTGAAATATTATTAATATAATATTAACTCAATGCTCTTTCATTTAATCAGTTTATCAATCATATTGTATTTTTCCTGATTTTGCGTCAAATTCACAAAGAAAAACGAAAAGAAATAACAATTAGCTGTAGTATCTGTCAGATGCAATTGCGCATTATTTGCAGCTATGAATAGCTTGTACTAGTATGTGTGTGTCTTTGTTTTTTGTTGTTTTTAAGTTTTTGCGCACAATGATTGTGATTAGCGTACAAAATCAAATACAAAATTTTACAATACCTTGACATCTTTCATAGACAAAACGAGCGTTCATTTAACTCATCTAGCAAGAACGTGTGTCTACAAGCATGCCTACACACATACATGCATAAATATATATATATATATATATATATATATCTACCAGATACTTGATAAATGATTAAGAACAAGCCGCAGTAGAAGCAGCAGCAGCAGCAACGTCGCCAATAAATTAAAAAACAAATGAAAAAACCACATCAACATAAACAACAACTATATTATCCAAAAGCATTTTCCATTTGGTCACATATTTGATTTCATTTTCGATTTCGATTTCGATGGCTGGCCAACGAACTTGGCAGCCCCAAACCCGAGTCCGAGCCTCAAAACTTATCGCTAGTTTAGTTCGCTGCACAAATTAGCATAAGACACACACGCACACACACACATACTAACTGACTGAAAACGAGCAATTCACAAATTGCCTCTGAAAAGTTCTGCCCCGATGTTGGAGGTAACCTGCCTGCCCGGGCTTGTCCCCAAAGCCGACGACGCTGATGTTGATGTTGATGTTGATGCTGTCTCTGTTGGTGTGGCTGGGCCTCAGCCAAAAAAAAAGCCAAAAAAAACTAACCGAACCGAACCAAAACGAATCAAGCCGAACCGAACACACACACACACACACACACACACACACCACGCACACACACAGCAATTTGTTGTTGCCGTTGCAATGGAGCGCAGTTCAATGGCTTTTGCGCCATTTTAAGATCAATGCACCTCGCTGCAACAAACGCCGCTCAAACAATTAAGCTTTGCTGCTGCTGCTGCTGCACCTGGGCATTGGCGGTGGGTTGAGGGTGGATGGGGTACGGCCATGCTACCGGCGCGGCCCGGCCGGCCCGGCTTGACTCGACTCGATGTTAGTGCCAGTCTAGGCCAGGCCTAAAGCGAGCCTAATCGAATACGGAGCTAGCGCTGGCGCTGGCGTTGCTGCAAAAAACCTTGCGCATGAACGAATCCATGGACATGGACACACAGACTCTTTGGCAATTGACGTTGCCGTACCCCATACAACCCACACCCCACCCCTAAGCAGCTATGTAGTAGTTAGCCAAGCCTTCGCTCTGCCGCTGGGGCTTTAATCAAATATTAAGAGCTCACGGGAATTTGCTTGTATGTATAAGTTTTAGGGGATTTTTTTTGTTGGAATTTTGGAATTTTCATTTTGAGATGCGAGTATGCAAAAAATGTGCATTTCGAATGTAAAATGGTGACCGGGCTGCGTGTCTAGCCGGTTACAGTTGCCGGTTGACAAATTGCCAACTCAACTTGTTCTGACATTTTTATATGACTTGTTGTTGTTGTTTTTGTTATTGTTAGTGTTGGTGGTGTTGTTGGTCGTCTAATGAATGGTGCAACATTCTAATTTAAATTGCGCTCCACACATTGTTTCGACACCTGTTCAATAGGCACATTCACACACACACACACACACACACAAACAAATACACTGTGGAAGAGGCGTTTTCGGCACTGTTATGAAGTCATCAAAATAAATACGAAGTTAATTTGAGTATTTGATCGTTACTAATATTATGAATGCTAATTACATGATTTTAATCGTATAAGAAACAACAACAACAACTTGATACGATTTAGTAATTTGAATTTTCTGGGCTTATTTTTCATAGCTTAAATATAGAATATTCGACATATTTCGAGAAATCTTTATATATAACGATGACCATTTAAATTACTCTAAAAATAAATAGCTTAAGCAATTTTAGATAAATACCCTTTAATATGTATTTATGGTAATAGGATGTCAAGCGCTAATTATGTATAGATACTTAAGTGTGAATTAAATAATTAATATATGATTTCCAATAATATATTCATAATAGCTCAACTAACGAATTTTACTGTATTATTATCCTTTTACCAGAAGATATACATATCTGAATATAAAAGTGATAAAGTTTATTTAAATTTGAAAATTTTAAATTTGTTGTCGATGCTTAAACAAGAAAGGCTCTTCTCAAAGAAGCCAGACTATAATCATTATCTTTAAAGAACCAAAAACAAATACATACAAAAAAAACAAAAACAAGTGAAAACTTTGCAGTGAAGCGCAACCAACCGACCGCGAAATACTCTGATATGTGCATAAAATAAATATGTGGTATATTGTTCGATTACAAAGGGAATTTTGTGACGCAAATCTTTGGGGGACATCAGCAGCTATCACACTATCAAATTTGCTGACTCTAGTTTCAAAACTGTGGACGATACTGGCATTCCCAGCTTTAAAGGGCGGGTGGGGGCAGCAGGTGTGAGCTTAGCATCCAAATTTTTGTAAGCTACTACATAGCTTTCTTTCCAACAAATTTGCTGACACTAGCTGTTAAAATGTGGGGATTACGAGTGTCTTATCGATTTGCAGCTCGAGGCGTTTCGACTTGTTATCGATTTCGCAGTCTCCCAGTGGGCGTGGCGCCGCAATCTTACCAACTTGTCCGACCCACACATGGACTTAGAATTTGCAAATATGCAATGGTGTCAACAAAGTTGCGTTCATCCGAAAGGCAAACAGTTGCATCTGCATAGTAAATTTCAATCGGGCTGGTTACAAAACCAACAGCAATTTCGGCAGATCGGGGAAGTTGTGCTTAGTGCTGGTCACCTTTGCTAGTTGGTCTGTTTCATAATAAAATGCTTGTTGTGCCATGAGTCAGCACATTTTGTAGACGATACGAATTAACATCAAAAGAAAATAAATGGTTGTCCAACTTGGCAACGGCTTGATCTACAACTGACGCTAAAGGTAATAATGTAGTGTATTCGAAGTCGGATAGTGATTTCATTGCGCGTTAGAGCCGCAGGTAAAGCCCCCAGCCGGACTTATGTAGAGCAACAACGTTTTATGCAAATTTCAAGGTTCTGCATAGCTTGGGTCAACGAATCGTATCGATTTAATGTCGATGCCGATGACGAAATGAATTGAATCGAAACAAATCAAATGAAATCAAATCGATTTGTAAAGTTTCGATTCAAAACAATTAAATTCGGAGCGCTTTAATCGCTTACAACTAATGCGACAGCTAATCATCGCCATAAATCGAAAAACAAACAGATTCACATGGCAAATGACAAAGAATAACATGACTTGATTTGTTTTGTTTTTTTCAATCGTGTTAGATTTCGATTTCCTATTGAAAGCGTTCATTGATCTTCAATGTAAGTTCTGCTGCTGCTGCTGCTGCTGCTGCTGCTAGGGGAGATGGCAAGCTCAAAATACTTGTTTGAGCTGAGTATTACAAATTCGTAGCGATTCAAGGCTATGTTTACTATTGACAATTTATGACCCAGCTTCCTACTAGGGCAGTGGAAATATGTTTGAAGGTCGGCCAGCCAGCCGGAAAGCAAGCACCATGACCCATGGCAACAGCAAACCACAAATAACAAATGGTAAACAACCAAGCACAACAATCAAAACAACGACAAATGTTGGCCATGTCCGCCCCAACCAGGCTGTAAAGGGCCCGAACCGAATTTTCATATGTATTAATATTGACATGCAACTACTAATACGAGAATTAATCGAGAATTATCATATTGATAATAGAATCGCATAAATAAAGACTTAAGTCGATGCAAACGCCTTGGACTAGGCATTAGGCATTGGGTTATGTCAAACAGGATCGATCGCATTTGGTTTGTCAAGCTCAATGAAACTTTGATTTTGATTGTGTAACGCACACCAGGGGCTCCCCCTATTTAGTGTATAGTAGTATGCGTGCGTGTACTAATCTCATCTCTCAGCAGTCATTTTGCATTTATTTACATGAATTGCGCTTGAGCAATTACAATGTCAGCCATTGACAATTCAATTACAACGATAAATCTCATTTCTTATGTGACACATGAATAACAAATGCACAAAAGGCACAGCAACAAGTTGCATGTGTGTGGGCACCCCAAACATCAAACGAATCACAGGTACTCTTTCTCGGAAAACATATATATTTTGTATGCTTAATTCTGATCTTGCATTAAAACATGGAAACATTTACATTTGATAACTTAAACCAGTTTATCAAATCAATGTTTAAGCCTTACAAAGTTTCAAGATCGATCTCAAAGCATCATGAATGGAAACTTTTGGCCCGTCAACAGGTCGTATACTCTACTAAAAATATGCATTCGATTGCACTTTGCCATCATTAAGATACGGGGAAGCACATTACATAGTATTTACGGGGCGGGGGGCTAGGCGTGTAGGTGTCAACAATAGCGTCAAATTATATAAACTGACACACCAAACTTCACTCAAACTCAAGCTGACGATAGCGATGGCAACGCATGCTAATCAATATCAAAATGCAATTGCGTATTTCATGTCCCAATGCAAAGTCCATTTCTGTGCAATTGCAATTGTGTGTGTGTGTGTTGTGTGTGGCGATTTGCTTGTGTTTGTGGACTCCAAATAGTGTTTGACCACACGTGACCAAATCGGGCACGTGAAACAATGCTATTGTTATTCTGTGTCATCTGCTTCTGCTTGAAGAGCGAATGAAATATCTTTCGATCTTTTTTTTTTTTTGATTTATTAGTTGAATTTTTTAATCTTTATCACATTGCTATTGCACTCCCTTTAAAGATACTCAAGTCGAATGTTATTCATAAGATACCAAAAATATGAACTGTTTTGAATTGAACCTAGACTAGACTTAAAACTGTTAAGTATTCAGTTGCTATTGTTGATACTAAATATATGTTCTAGTCATTAAAAATATATATATATTTATTTGTTAAATACCTTTGACTATTAATATGACAACAAAATATTGCATAAAATGGGAATGATATACTATTTAATAATGTTGTTTTGAATTTATTTGTATGTGGTCTTAGCTTGGCTTATTAGTTCTAAATCATAAGCGATTAACTAAATGAGCTATTTTTATCTGGCTACTTCAGTAACATAAACGTAAGCCATATTCAATCAAAAAATTGTCAACTGACATTCAAAATTAAAAGTAATAAGAAACCTTAACACCATAATTGGTAGAATTGAATTATGCTTTCGAACTAGTTATTTTCTCTGCTCGTTTAACGAGAACAGCTGCTTTTGTGCTGCACTTCAGTTGACAGTTGGCCTGGGCCAGATTTGTGGACAGCTTTTGTGATGGTAGCAGCAGCAGCAACAACAATTTTTGCAACAATCTTGCATTAAATTGGAAAAAAAACCCAAAAACCCCAAAAACCAAAAAAAAAAAAAAAAAAGAAAGAATTCTTGCCACTAACTGCTGACCTCCAGCGGGCATTTATTGCTGATGACCCGGGTCCGGGTGCGGAATGGCAATCAGGTACATTTAGCATTTAACAGGTAACAGTAGCAGCATCACAAAATTGAGGTGCCCTGCCAGGTGCTGTTGCCTGGTCGCTGGTCCCTGGTCCCAGTATTTTCAGCTGGCTGGCAGTTTTCACCTTATGGCAAAAATTGACGCTTGAATACACACACACACACACGCACACACACAGGCACATGCAAACAGTCGGTAAATGTTTTTTGAGGCCAAATTTAATTGCAACAACGACAGCCACAACGTTCGGCATGAAATGTAGAAAATTGGCAACTGTGCATGAGAGCAGCTGCCAAGTGGACAGCGGTGTGTGTGTGTGTGTGTGCTTGGGAGCGGGCGGACGGACGGGTGGCCAGTTGGAAATGTTGTGCTGGAATGGATCACAGCACAGAAAGTCGCCAACATCATCAGCAACAGCAAAAGCAACAGCAGCAGCAGCAATGGGCGGCAGCATCAATAACTGCCGAATTCTGTGTGTGTGCCTGTTGTGTGTGTCTGTCTGTCGTGTTGCTTTTCTCATTATAATTTTAATAAACAGTTTTTTTGTTATTCTGTGGGATTGTTGCTGCTGCTGTTGTTGTTTGTAGCATTTTAGCTACTTTCGCAAAGTAATTGACATCAATTTGTCCCAAAGAGAGACGCCAGAGAATGCAGTTCAATTTCCAAAAAAGAGATTTCGATTGATATACTACATATGTTAAACAAAAAGGATATGCTTCATATACGATTTGCGACATATGTAAGTATTTTGCAGCCTTAGGCAGGCAAGGGGCAAGTTGTGTGAGGCTGCAACTTAGCGACATGGTCAAATGACAAGTTGGTTCAGTGGGTCGTTCAACTGGTTGCTTGACGTTAAGCTGTTGCTGTTGCTGCTTTTGCTGCTGTTGCTGATGTTGTTGTTGTAGCTGATGTTGTTAGTGCTTTTTGGTCTGTTGTTCGGTCGTTGACCGCTGGCCTACAACTGTAGGCTATGGCACAACAATCGCACCGCACCAACTTGGGCCAATACATAATAATAAGCATTCAAATGCCCTTAGACGCCCACAACAACAACAGCAACAAGCAACATTAGCTGATCGATCGACTATTAATTTCTTTAGTTTCTCTTTTTTTGAATCGCTCTCGTTCGCATTTGCATTCTAATGGCGTTAGCAGCATTGATTTTGAAAAGTCAGTCATTAAGTCAATCCGTTTTCCGGTCACTGTGCCAACGACATTGTCTCACATGCGATCCATGCAACATCAACTTAAACACAGACACACACACACACACAGAGATCAATAGCGAGATCAATGCACTGGCTGGCTGTGTTGACAGTGAGGTTATTGCCTAATGCAGCGCCGCGTTGCAAAAAGGTTAGAAACAACAACAGCAACAGCAGCAACATTAGCGACACATAACCAACAACAACATCCGCAACAGCAATAACAACAACAACAACAGAAACAACAACAACAAACCCGGCCTGGCAAAGTGGCTTACCTACATTCCCAAATGCAGCTGTGTTGGTGTGAATTGCACACACAAGACGCGACGCCCCCACGGCAGCAGCAACAACAACGACAGCACCAGCAGCCACAGCAGCGCTGCAAGCGGATCAGTCGTCAACGTCGCACGACGGAGTTCATTGACTTTTGCGCAAACGCACAAGCCTCCAACTCCAATTCAATGCACATAACGCGCCACTCACACGTAGGCCGTCAACTTGTCCAACAAGTTGGGTAGACGACGCAGCAGCAGCAGCAGCAACAAAAGCAGCAGCAGCAGCTAACGATGACAACGCCAAACTCAGACTCTTTCGCTCTCGCTCTCTCTCTCTATCTCTCTCTCTCTGTCTCTGTTGTTCTCTCTCTCTCTCTCAGATTTCGTCACTGTCCCTCTCTCTATTTGCTTCTGTCTGTCTAGCTAAGCTTTAAGCTGTGTGTTTTGCACTGTTTAGTTAGTCAGGATAACTGCGACAACAGCAACAGTAACAACAGCAACAACAACATTTTCTACAACAGCAACAACAGCTGCTGCCTCAACGGCCATGCCAATGGCAGCGGCGTCAATGCGTCTTAGCTGCAACGGTCAATGACCGACCGACTAAAAGGCACATACGCACACACACATACACACACTTACCCACACGCACACACACACACACATGTTGCTGTTGCTGGCATCGCTGCCGACGATGCTGCTGCTGCCGCTGTCACTTCCGAGGCAACAGCAATCGCAAAATCCTTGCCGTTCATTTACATTTAAAATTGTTGTGGTTGCTGCTTCAATGTCAAGGAAGTTGAGCACACGCGACTTCCTTATGCGCTGCACACGAGCAGCAGCCGCAACAACCGCAGCAACCGCAACAGCAGCAGCAACAGTAACAGGCTGGCATGACTCAACCTCAGACTCACTGAGTCGAGGAGCATTTACAGTGGTGCGCTTGCGCGCCGAAATGCAGCCAATATCAGCTGAGCCCCAATGCCTTTCAATACCCATAACCACTGTGCGAGTGTGTCTCTTATTTTTTCATATCATCCGTCTGTTTGTCTGCCTTTATGTTTGCCAGGCAGTGCGTGTGTGTGTGTGCGAAGCATTTGAAATGCGCGTCGCTGCGGCTGCTGCTGCTGCCGTCTCTCTGCTGCTGTTGCTGTTGCTGCTGCTGCGACTGCGTGACGGCTGCCGGCAGCAGCGTTGACTTGTGTACACAGAAAAGTTCGTAAACCTTTAAAAGTGAAAGTAAAATCGGACGTAGACCTACATATACAAATGTAAGAACGCGGCGACTGCGCAGCCGTCGCGTGTATCGCTTGTGTATGTGTGTGTGCGTATGTATGTGTGCCAAGAAGCAGCTGCCAAACCAGAAAGCAACACACGACACGCACAAAGCCAACAACACACGAAGACTTGATGTTGCTCTTAGTGTAACTGACGACTGGCAACGAACGACGCCAGCAGCAGCAGCAGCAGCAACATTCCCGCGGAATTCCCAGCTACTGCTCCCGGCTCCAGTTCCCGGCATCTAGAAACGAAAGACTTGGTGTGTGTTACAAACTTTTTAGATAGCTTTTAACAAATGTGGCTTGTACAAATTAGTTTTGCTTACCTTTTTGCATTCAATGCTTTTTTCATATGTATCTTAGAAGTATTTGCTCAATGAGTGATTGGTTATTTTGTAACAAGTTAACTGAATTTTTCATAAGCTTTATTTTTTGTTCAACGATTAAAGAAGTCTGCAATTGGTAATATGATTTCCTTTATTAAAATAAAATGTGGCATGCTTTAGCTTAAAGCTAATAATGTTACTTAAAAAGATAATTACTTTGGCTTTTGGCACTTATCGAAACTTTTGCTAAATTATCAAAAATACGTCTAAAATATTTTTATTCAAATAATACTCATGTTAAATTCACAGTCACAGTCTGAATCAATTCTTTATTATTGCAGAATATAGAATCCTACACGTGGCTGTTGTCAAATTCGAATTGAATTGAAACTTAATAATGAAAGCAATTGGAGCACGTGCTTCGATAAATGACCCCAAACAAATCATATGTCCGATACTGTCACACTCTGTCAAAAGAAAACAAAAACAACAAAAAGCAAAACAAAACAAAACTGGAACCTGGCCGGCATTGAATGAACTCCTGCTCAGCTCCTGTCGCAACAACAACAACAGCAACAACAGCAACAACATCAACAACAGCAGCAGCAGCAACAACAGACAACAACTTCCTGTCGATACCGTTACGTATGCATTTTTGAGCAGTCAAAGCACCAGCGTTGAATTGTATTGCGCAAACGCCAAAAACAACAGCAACAACAGCTACAACAACAACAACACGAAACCATTACCCACCCCAACAATATAATGCGTTGGGATCAAAAGCCAATAAACTTTATATGTATTCAATGAATTTTGGCTGCTTGGCTGGAGATGTTGTTGTTGTCAATATATATACAATATTATTATATATATGTATATATATATATTTATGGTTTTGAGAAACTTTCACGTTCAACGAGCTGGCGGGCGGGTGAACCAGATCGCAGCCGGTACTGCCAACCAGAGGTTAAAAACTTTCCTCATTAACAACAAAATCTGATCAAACCTTTCAATAAACTTTTTATTTAAATCATTTTAATTGTATCTTTATATATGTATGTATATATATGTATATTATATAACCAGCAGAGACCGCAACAATAACCGGCACACAGCAACAAGTCAGGTTAACCAGCTGATCTGAGAGGTTGTCAACCCCATTGGCAATACAGCAATAACAACAACAACAACAACAACAATGCATACATTTAACAAAAAAATTAATAAAATAAAATAAAAATTGTTTAAAATGTATACATAACAAATAATAATATAAATGAAACAGCAACAACAACAACAAAATCGCATTTCATTGGCCCTGGCCAGCTCGAATGGAGGTGGGCGGAAAAGGTCATCGACGTCGCACCGGAAGCGTGCCAAAAATATCAACTAAAATCTCTAAAAATAAAAACGGGCTCACTCACACACTCGATATGTCGATTTGGCAATTTGTAAATGTTGTACGCGCTGTTATCGGCTGGCTGCATTGGCTCAGATCTCACAAATGTTTGTGTTGTTTTAGACATAAGAAATAGATACACAATCATAAGCGGAAGCAGGGCTCAGAACAGCTGATCGGGTAGCTAAAAAAAAGCATTAAAAAAACTCACGTTTTCTACTATTACTATAACAACTACTACAACAACTGCTTTATACATACATTGAGAGAGCTGCTGCTGCTGTTGTTGCTGTTGTTTGCTGATAAAATGTTTGTTGTTCCTGGTTGCATATTTGGCATATTGAAAGCGGCCAAGCGGCCAAGCGGCCAACTGGCGAAGCCACCAAGCGCAGCAATAAACTTCAAAAACCCCAACGGTCAACGAACTCGTCGCTGGCTTTAAGCCAAGACGCTGGCCATGTCTCTGTCGACGTCACAGTCGCAGCCAACGTAGCGGTTGCTGTTGCTGTCGCAGTCGTTGCCGCAGCAGCACAAGCAGCACTTTTGCCAATCTACTATAACAGAAATGCTTTAGCTGTCGCTGTCACAGTCGCAGTCGCAGTCGAAGCTGACAGCATGGAGAACGTTAACCATTTTGGTCGACGCTAGCCTCTGTTGCCGCCTTAAAAGCGGCAGGCATCAGCTGCTGCTGCTGTCAAGCTCACAGCTGGTGGGGCAACCTTAATAATACAAAATACTACAACAAACAAACCAAAAAACGAAAATCGAAAAAAAACGCCCTGCTACAATAGCCCACCTCTCACATTGGCCCAAATGAAACGTCATAGGCAAACTCTCGCTTCTTCACTTTTTAGTAGGTCTTTCGCTTATGTGATTTGATTTCGATGTGAGCAATGCCATTGAACTCTGCTGACTTTTTTACCACATCCATCAAGAGATAAAAGCTAGCATTCTGCTGATTTTCTAAAAATAACTTAAATAGTTAAAGACAACTTAGGTGTGTGCAGCTAAAATGTTTAATATAAAACAACATTTTATGGTATATTTTGTAAGCCTTGAAAATGTTAAGCCTCTTTTTATTAAACTTTGTTTAATAATAAAAAAAATTGTTGTAGACGTTTTAAGCATATTTTTATTTATTACTTGACAATTAATTGTATTAAAAGAATCATTTGGCACGCAATTGCGATGAGAGAAATCATAAAATTAAATCTAGAATATATGGTGTTTTTTTATCTTAAAAGATCTTGTAATATAACTTTAAATAGTTTCTGTTTTAAGTTAAGTCGGAATAGTATTATTTAAAATATACAAGAATTGGTATTGATTCTTAGAAAGCTACGACGCACACATACACACACACACACACACACACACACAGAGAACTTAAGTGTGTAAAAAAAGCAGTTGATGTATAGAATAAAAATCAGCTGGCTAAAAAAACGAAAGCTAAAGTTTATAGACCTTCAGTGGAGCGCAGCGATCCGACGACCACAATGACAAAAGCGACAACAACAATAACAACACAATCGGCAACAAATCCAAGATTCTCTTCTAACATATTGAAGTTCAGTAAATGATGATGCGCCATGGCTGGGCCGGGCCGGGCCGATAGCTGATGGCTGATGTTTGACTCTTTGAATTTTTGTTTAAATAATACATTTCACCTGGCGAGAAAGTTTTGGTTATTCGGTTTGAGCGGCTGACGCCGTTGCGCATTTAGACTATCTAATCGGAATGAATGGCGTTTTGGGACGGGGGCACGAGGTGTGGCGCCAGTTGAGGGTGGCTGCCACACATCCTGCGCACGAAGTGGCAAAATAACAACAACAGCAACATTTGGGGCCTGCTTAACGGGTAACGTTGCATGCATGTTTATTGCCAATATATAGTTTTATATGTAGCTGGCAGCTGGCAGCAGTGCATTGACTCAGAGCAATATAGTGTGCTATGGGCAATCACTCATACGCACCGGATTCAGATTCAAATACAGAGATATTAATTCTGTCTGACTCGCTTGGCTGACTCGCTGGCTAACTGGCTGACTGAGTGGCCGACTGGCTTGCCAAGAATTGCATTTTCTTTACACCTCATGCACGCTGCAATAATATTACTATGTACACATGTATGTCACATATCAGCACATACATACATAAATATTAAACACAAAACATACATATTGTACATGTACATATGTACATGCAACATGTGAAAAACACACGACAAAACGGCTGCATTTAAACTGAACAGTGTTAAGTCAAGCCGGCCACCGGTTGCCCGTCGCCTTTAAATACCCTATACAAATAAAAAAGATTTAAAAAGGTATTATCCAAATTTGTTAAATCGGATTGTATAAAAAGCATGGTTAATATGGCTAATACAAATACAAAACAATTAACTTTAATGCAGTTTTTCTATTTTTATAACTGATTTGAAAATGATTTCGGCAATTTTATTTTTATTTATATAGTGTTTGTTCATAAATGTTTGTTTAATTATTCATTACAAGCTGAATAATCCCTTGAAAGTTTTCTTGCTTTATAAGTATTATTCTTTATTTCAAAAACCGCGTTCTAAAAATAATATCCAAGTAATTATTATCAATTAATGAAGACTACAAACGGTTTTTTTTATTTAAATTATTAAACAGGGTATACAAATATCGAGCTCTCTCGACTATAGCATTCTTAGTTGTTTTTTACCCGGTTTTTGAAAAGACACTTTAGTTTATTGAACTTTTGTGCTGCATACTTTGAGACTCAGCTGAGCCCAGCTTGGCGTGGCTTGGCTTGGCTCACCTCGCTGACTTCACACGCTCGATGCGTTGGCGTTAACGTTGACGTCGTCGTCTTGATGGTGGTGGGGGTGGTGGTGGTGACGGTTGGTTTCAACCGAACCGCACCTCCCCCTCTACCACCTGCTGATCAGCTTCACTATTGCGAATGCCTAGCCTCGTTCGCAGCTCATTTCATGCAAATGGCCTTCAAAAAGATAATTCAAGCGCTTAAATTGTATCTACGCTCTTTGCAAAGTTTATTCAACTCAGCGCTGCGCTGCGCTTGGATGCTGGCATAAATCTGCTGGTCACTCAACGGCTGTTGGTGCATTCGGTGACGGGGCGGGGGGTATCGTGGCAGAAGTTGCAGTTCAGTTCAGATTAATGGGGGTTGCACGCGGATAGCAAATAGCCCTTGCTAAAGGGAAACTTTCATGTGAGAACTTTTAAAGTCGCGTCCCCATATCATCCCATTATTTCATTACTTTATAGCCAAAACTTCATCAGCGGAAAAAAAAGCGACAAGACTCGGTTGCAGAGGCAGGTAATATACGTATTATGGACACAACGCCTAAAGCAACGGCAAATGTGAAGATTATTGCCGTTATTTAGGAAATCATAAATCAAAATGCCGCTGACCCATTTGCAATAAGCACAAAAGCTTACTTATATGTATATTATGTATGTGTAAGTGTGTATTTAGTTTAGGTTATTTTATTTTGTGTGCTTTCTTTTCACATAGTCTCTCAGTTGGCAACAGCTTCTTTTTAGGTTAATCTGTTGTCTGATTGCCTATTGCACATCCTTTTAACCACATTTTATATAAAAAAGGGTTCCAGACCAATACAACTTATTTTTCAGGTAACGAAAAAAAAAGTTTAACAGCGTCCACAAAAATCAGATTCTGCGAAGAAATTCAAGCAATTTAAACTAACTAAAAATTTACCTAAATATGACAAATTACAAATTTAATAAAAAATTTTCGCAGAACAAAACAAAAACAAATAATCCAATAATATATTACTATTGGATTTCCCGATAAAGATTAAGTTTAGATCTAAGTTACAACCCTCAACCTCGTTTTAGCAGTTCCAAAAAAAACCGCGACGCTGGAGAGCAGAAAGCAGTGTTTGTGCTGGAGTGTACCATATGATATATTATACGAGATTATAGATACATTGCAGTTGTTTATTTGTAACAAAATATTGTTATTGTATTGTGGTGAATCTTTGTTGTTAATTTCACTAACATTTTAATTTCATTGTTTAAAACTATATGCACATTTCAAACTATCAAAAGTATAAAATTCTATCTATATTTTGATCATCAAACTCTTTATTTGATTCTGAGCTATTTGTTGAATCGTCTTGATCTATTGGGGTCCAGGGATGGTAAGGCCTATCCGGTCTGCTTAAAACCTGCAACGGAATGTTTTCTTCGGGCAAGTTGCTTCTCCGCATTATGAACTGTTTTATCTACTGTATTGCAATTTTGGTTGTATTTATTAAACTTGTACAGAATGTCCCTAACAATTTCTAAGCCTGCTTTAACATTGTTCCAAGAAAGTTATATAGAATTCATGACTACTTCGAAAATACCTAAGAATACCCCGACCCAAACTGTTATGCCGAACAACAATACTGAAGGTCCTAATAGAAACTCTAATAAAAACTCTAAGACTCTTTAAGCTCAAAACAATAAATACTATCAAAAAGATCAAATGCAAAAGTTAACCCAGGTCCAAAAGTAGACCAAATATAGCAAAATATTGTTTAAAAAGTTAAGAGACTTTAATTACAAAGCTAAAATTGTTGGTTTCTAAAAATAAGCGAAGCTAAACAGAGTCAACAGAGCATTCGTTTGCTTTGAATACTAATTAGTTGGTGCATATTTTATCTAACACAGCTGACAACCTTACATATTTAGTTACCCATATCTTCGTATATACACCACAAGATTTGTCAGCCACCCTTGCCAATGTATCTTGTATCTTTTGGGTTTGGCAAATGCATATGCAAATTCAATAAATTAATAAGTATACGTACACATATTCGAAAATCAGAGACAAAAGCCATTATTTAATTTAATTTTATTTGGAGAAAGTGGAAAGCCCCTCACACACACACACACACATACACCAACACACTCGCAAACACTCGCAAACTCACGCATGGGAACCCAAAAAAACGGGCAACAGAAAAAATATATATGTATATGTATACATATATATAAATATTACAAATGCTTAATCTATCCAAATTACACACGCATTTGAATGATAAATTATGAATGTTGACACCGAGCAGCGAATACAACGAACCGAACAAAGGAACAGCGCCAAACCAAGCCAAAGACGACAAACAACAGCAAACACTTGAGCGCATTGGATATTAGCCAGATTCGAAGTGAAAAATATTAATTTAATGGCCGCAATGCCAACGAAATGCAAATAAAAATCAATATAATATCACAAATCGAACGACCAACAAACCAAATTTCTACTTATGCAAAGCAGAAATATTGCTTAAAGTGGCACCGCTGTAGCCGACCCTAAAACCATGTCACAATATCTGCCCAAAAAAATCATAAAAAAAAATATATTAATCAAAAAAAAAAAAATACAAAATACAAGTAAGCAGAAGGCGCAGCCGCATTCGAGCGCCAGTTACATTAATTTTATTTTATTTTATTTTTTTTTTTTATCTTGCCTTTTGATAGGCATTTTTATTATGCAAAACATGGAAAATACTGAATTTTAAATCGTTCGCCCAACTATAAATTAATTTCGATTTGCTTAAATACAGTGCGAACGTTGATCTTCGAATGGGACTGTTGCTGGTTTAGTTTTGGGCGCAGGGCGCTGGGCTCTGCGTTTTGTGTTTTGGGGGCGTTCGCGTGCGCTTTTTTTTTTTTGTAACGAAATATTCGATATGTTTATAATGGGTATAAGGTATTGGATGTTGTTACTGTAACCGCGTATTGAACAATATGCGACAATCAAAATGGAATTCATGAGCATTCAATAACTTTGTTTCGTACCGCACAAAAGGGCTAAACTCTTTTCGTTTTGGTTTCATTTCGTGTAAAAAACAAAAACAAAAACAATAAAAGGTTTTACGTAAGGCCCTTAAACGTGCAGCGCTCGTTAAGTTAAAAATCAAAAAAATTTCGGTGAAATTTTTTTTTTCCGCAACAGATTTTTTGTTTCTATGGCCTGTCTGTCTGTCTGTCTATCCGTCCGTCTGTCCAAGTGTGTGCGCTTTTTATTTACCGATAACCACGTTAATACTTTGTCAGTCGGCCACTTAGTCACATTATAGCTAGGACCAAAAGCCAAAAGCCAACAGCTGATTGCCATCAATTGTCATTGTCGTAGTCGTCACTGGGACTTGGCTTGAACATCAACCAAAAACCAAGCCTCCGGGAGCCGAACTGAAAATTGAGTTTATGTATATACTAGTAGGGATGTCGAATGTCTCGGGCCACTCTTGCGCAACAATGCACTTATTTAATATTAAATCGAGTTGGTTAAGCACAATACTGGTATATTTATGCATGAACGCCAGATGATTGATTTATTCACAATATAGAAGTACAGGTGAAATTAGTTCATTGAGTAACTCAAGCGTTTATCTTTCGATTGTTATGCAACCTTACTGGCAATACCAACTATTTGTTTCATCTATCAATCTGAAGCGCATTGGGTTTTATCGACTAATAAATGAAAACGGTATTAATGATGTTATTTATATTCGGTTCATTTAAAATACAGTTAAATAAAGTCATAAGAAAAATCTAATACAGCTTTACTCATACTTTTGAGTTATAAGGCATTTCAATTCAAATACACCCAGCTAAAAATATAATTATAATGTTTTTCTTATGTTCTATAACAAACGAGTTTTCATAAAGCTGGCAAAAAATAAATAAATCATTGAAAATTGATGTGATAACCACAAGAAAATAAATGCAGAGATTCGTAAAGTGTTGTAAATTAAATTGAAATTACGCTCGACTTGATTTTAATTAAATTGTGTGCTGTGCAGCTAAGCAAACAAATAAGTGAATGAATGAATATGCAAACGCGAAAAGTGTAAGTCGATTCGTTAGCTGTTTATCAGATTCTTTAAACGCGCCGTCAGCATCAAGTTGGAAGTAGTAGGATCTATCTAAGTGTAAGTTGAGACGACACACATAAGTTCTTGAATATATAAGGTTGTATCTGCTGCTGTTTCTGATTGCTATTGAGTGAGTGCAAGTACGACAAGTTGAAGTACTACGACTAAATTGCATTTCTTTTATTGTGTAAAATCCTACAGGTATTCGCTTTCCCACCACCAGCTCAATTGCCTCGCACTGCTCTCGATCACGTGGGACACCCACTGGGGTCTGTTTAAGCGTTTCCTTTCCCTTCGTTTCGTTTCGTTTCCCTGTGTTTCTCGCTGCAACTTATCACTCGAATGAGCGCTCAAATTACGCAGTCACCGATGCGCAGTTTCAATTTTTTTGTCGTTGCAGCGCAAACAAGCCAACTTTTTGACCAACTTATGGAAGACTCGTAAAGTGTAGTATATGTAATAATGTGTGTGTGTGTCTGATTACGCTCGTACATACATATATGTATGTATATGTTAATGTATATATACGGGCACTCGCACTTGAAATCGCATTCATGTGGCTGATAAGCATCGCCAGCAAACATGGGCAACGACGCTCGTCAGCGAACAGGAAAACCAGGCGCCAAAATAAGGTAAATAAATAAAATAAAATAAAATAAAAAATGTGTAAGCAAAAAAAAAACAGACGAAAAAAAAAAACAAAAAAGAACTCCCGGAACTCTTTGTCGTCGCATGGGCCCCGTCCAGTGAAATTGTATGCATTTGTTTATTTATTGCGTGCTTTAATTTTGATTATTATCGAACGTGTTGCAAATCGGTCGGGCGACTTTCGTTTCGTATTCACATTACCTCAACACATTTCTTTTTGTTTTCGTATGTGTTTTCTTCTTGGTCTCGTGCAGGACATCGTTGTTGTTATTGTTGTTATTGTTTTTATGGTAAGCAATGCTCATTAAAAGTTTGCAGAAAGGGTATGAATAAAATGTAGTATGAAAGTATTTAGCATATTAATGAGTACTTTTCCTTCCACAATGTACATATTTACTATACCAAAGCGTTGGACGTCAACGGTAAAAATCAGCACCACATTTAAGGACTAACTTTACTACGAACCAAAAATAATTACCTTACATTTTCAAAAATAAATAGCTAACTTTATTTTTAGTATTCTGAAACAATTTTGACAGTTTTTGAAGAAGTTGATTATTACAAGCGGCACAAAATGCATTTGCTCGGTGTTCCCTACCTTGCTTGGAGCTGACAGCACATCCTTTACCACTAACCATTCTACCACTTAGCATTAGCTGGAAGCATAAGAAATCCATTGGACACATTTTTACCATTGACGAACATTGGGACACATCCGTGCCGCGTTTTTCTGAACAAAGGCTCTAAAATAAATCAATTAACTATTTGAATTTGGTAATTAAATTTATTCTAGTTTAAATAAAAATGGTAAATGAATCGGTAAAGCTGTCATTTTGTTCTTGGCAATTAAGATATTAAGTTGATTTAATATATTAATTTTATTATTTTACAAATTTGCGCTTTAAATATTAGCAAGTTCTTATTGATACTTTTTGTTTGTATTTATGAAATAATAATAATAATAAAAATCTTTATATTCATTTAAAATGTTTACATAAAAAAACAAATATGTTTACCACTAAAATTAATAATTCAACAATTGTTGCTAACCAATTTTTGAGACAATTTCTATGATCTAACTATGATGTTCTCCGTTAGTAAGCTTTTAACTATGATGGCTTAATAGTGTTTGTGGGCCCCAAGTAGCCAAAGATGAACGAATTGATAAATGATTGATGACGATTGCGGAGAAAGTCTCTTGGCGATCGATGCGTGCCCCTTCGGCAGCGGCTGACTTGCCGCTCTATGGACAACATCGGCAACTCCAACCGCATTGACGGACCCAGCTATCGACCAGCTGAGAGCCCAAACCTGAGAACTGTGAAAAGTTCAATAAACTTGGCTGTGTGCAAAAAAAAAACCAAAAAAATTAAATAAAATCAAAAACCCAAAAGCAAATTTTAGCGGCGATGCCGACAGCAACGTTCGCGACGGCAGCAGCAGCAGCAGCAACAGCAAGAAACAACAGCAACAAGCATCCAGCAACAAGCAACCAGCAACGTGCAACGTTTGTGAAAGCAACCAAAACGCCAATTGTAAGTGCGTTTACGTTTGCATTACGATGACATCGTCAGCGTCAGCGTCGTCCATCGATGCTGATGTTGTGTGGATGCCATGCAAACGTGGCCGCAGCAGCAACAGCAGCAGAAGCCAACATACAGAAAAAGATACAGGCAATGCTGTTGACGCTGGCGTCAACGTCGCAGCTGCTGTTGTTGCTGCTGCTGCTGTTAATGTTGCTGTTGCTGCTGTTGCTGTGGCTGTTGCTGCCATCGCGGCCGCAGCTAGCGTCTGCGCGGCTGCGTTCGTTGACTTAACGCACTACTAACTCAGTGCCACAGTCACCGACTTTTGAAATGTGTGTTGTAAATACACAGAGACACACAAAACACAAACCACACACACACACACACTTAAGCGCTCGAGTGCTGCGTTCGCTGTGTGTATGTTTCATTTTTCACCATTATTTATGCTAATGATAATATTCACGTTGTTGCTTTTGCTTCGGTTTTGCCTGTTTTTTTTTTTTTTTCTTGTATTTAATATTTCTTTTATTTTCTTTATTGCCACACTGATACAGCGCCAAAATATAAACAGAAAGATAGATGAACAATTTCTTGTATCATTTGGTCAATATTTATTGATCGAACATACAAAAAGTAATAATAATATCAATTGATACATTTTTGTATATCTCTCTTTTATCTAGTCAAGTGTATCAAAGCAGTAGCAACAGTTACAAGTGCAACTGCAATTTGTAGTCTTTGTTGCTCGAAGATGTCGAGGCTTGTTGCATGCGGGAGATGTTTTTTTTGTTTTTATTTTTGTTGTGCTGATGGGCTACATAAGCAAAAGCAGCAGCAGCTGCCAAAATTTTTCCAAAATATGGAAGTGAAAGCATCTCCGAAAGTTGTAAAATATGAATGTGCTTGACACCAGCTCCAACAACAACAAGTCAGTATAGATTGACGCTTTGCTTGGCATTAGCCGAATTCGGCTGCGCTACACACGATCAGCAATGAACAATATCATATGGCCATAGTAAATGGAATGTAATTCAAATAATTGCAATAAAATATTCAAATTCAATTCTTAAATTTAAACATTCAAGCTAAGTCATGAATATGCCCAGCAAATAAGCCGGAACATCAATGATCATAAAATCTATGCATTTAATATTCTATATAAACTATAGTTATTGAAAATATAAAAATAGCCTTTTGCAAATGCATAGGAAATACAAAGATCGTTCAGCTGGCAAATAGTTACGGCCTGTTGCCGCCAAACTACACACTACTACTAGCAATAAGTGTGTAGAGATCGGTGTTAAAGAAAGCCCTCGGCCCATAGGCCTTTTACAAATTACGAATTAGTCAAAAGTTGGCGATGGCCAAAGAAAGCAACGGTAAATTTGACCAAACAACCGTAATACAACAAGCAAACAACCGACAACAAACAAACAACAGACAGTCAGACCGAGCAAACAGACAGAGCAAAAGCAAAAAAATCAAAAAACGCAGCTCGACAACTTTTTAATTGCCCTAAAAAAAGCAACTCCAAAAAAACCTAAGAGCCAACACTCATCATGATCATCACGATCATTATCATTTGGACATTAAATGCCAGCCCAGAATCGTAGACGGGCTGGGCCCTTTACCACCAGCAGCAGCAACGACAACAACGACTACGACGACGCAGTCCAACAATCCAAATAGGCCGTAAAATTTCTTTTTCTTTTTGCTGCTGCAGATTCTGCGCGCAACACCAGCAACACAACAACAATAACAACAGCAACATCTTTGAGAGCTGTCCGCTTCATTTTTTTTATTTTTTAATTATTTTTTTAATTTTAACATCTTTTCTCACACTTTAGAAAGTTTTTTTTTATTGTCAAAGAGCTGCTCAATAACCTAAAGGATTTTTTTCTGTTATTGTCGTTGCCACAATAGGCAACTCCAAGTCCCGAAAGTAAAAGTATCAAATAGAATTGAATGTTGCAGGCCGCAGTCACTGTTAACAGCAGCAGCAGCAGAATTTCATTCATATATGTATGCATATTTTGTTGTATTCGAATTTGAATACAAGTAGGTGAAATGTCATTGAACTCGCAACCGCAACAGCAACAGCGCCGAATGATTAGAAGACAGCAGCGACAACGACGCCGCCGCCAACAGCAGCAACTTGATGTTGTTGTTAACATAAAAGTTGACCAATAATATTTACTAAATGCGACTAATGTCCTTTATATTTGGCATAAATTTTCCTTAGTTGTTATTTTTGTCAACTGCTTGCTTCGTTTACTGCGTTGCAGTTGCAAGCTGATTGCTGCCTGCTGCTTGCTGTGCGCGCACGTCTTTGTTATGAAACGACGCGCTGGCGAATGGCTCGGGCATGCAACAGCCGCTGGGCTAATCACAAGTGATAAGAGCAGCAACTTGCAACCAGCTCGAACATGTTTGAGATAAAATAGCTGAATAGTGCTCAAAATTATTTCAACTGGAGCGCTAAGAGAGCGAGAGAGTGGGTGAGTCAAAGAGCGATAGAGAGAGAGAGCGACAGATAGAGAGAGAGAGAGAGAGTGGGAGAGCGTAAGTAAGAGCAAAAACAGCTGATCGGTGGCAGGTCGCGAGTCCCACGCGGCGTATGCGCGACGTGAGCCACGAAAAAAAATGCCACAAAGATGGCAACAAAAGTGGGACACTCACACACACACTAACACACACCGATCATCAAAGAGTTCGTTGTATTGGTTAGGTAAGAGATGTAAGAGGAAGCAACAGCCAAAGCCACATCCGCCTCAATGTCAGCGAGCGCCCCTCGTGTCCTACATTTCTAAAGATTTGGCACAGCAGCAGCAGCAATAAAAAACAAAAAAAAGAAAACTTTGCCATATGCAAAGCTACTGGTGAGTGCAACAAGACGGATGTTGTAGCAACAACGTTGTTGCTGTTGTTGTTGTTGTAATTTATGCATGCAAAGTTCATTAACATTTGGTAAGATGCGGAAGAGTGGTGCGCAGGTAATGGGGGGGGGGGGGGGGATTTCACTTTGCATAGATATTCAAAAGTTCTGCTTTCGCTCTACAACATTTCAGCCAATTTAATAACATGTCCATGCCCCTCTAACTCTCTTTCTCTTTCTCTCTCTCTCGGGCTCTTTCTCTTGCGCGTGTGTGTATGCGCTCAGAATCATTTGAAATTGCAGATATTATAATATCCGTAGGAGTAGAAAGTTGGTAATCAATCAAGTGGAAGATAACTTTCGCTCAGCCTGAAAATTGTTGCAAGTTTTCTAGCAAGTTCGTTGCCTAAGTCTTTCGTATTTGCGGCTCGTGACAGTGAAAATTCCGGAAATGCGCCAGAATATGGCACACATGCATTTCGCTCGATCATACCGCAAGCACCATCAGCCATCATTATAATGCTTTCTTTGAAAATATTTGAAAGGAAATGGAAACGAGAGTTTTATAAACATCTGATCCCCAAGAACCTAAAAGCTTCGCTCAAAAGCTGAACTTTAACATTTTAACTAAACGTCATTGAACAATTTTTGGTAGTAAAAATTATTCGAAAATTTTAGGGGACAAGCCAAGGGTTTGTTATTTAGAAATGTATGAAAAATTTCGTTTTTTCATCGACTTTTTATTTAAAATAATCAAAAATTGTTTTCATAAGTTGTGGTTATGCTACTTCTCTTCTTCGGTGACATTTCAATTTCCTAGGGCATCATTCAATAATTTGTATATTCACTAATTCGCTTCAAGGCAGATCTACACTTTTTCAAAAAAATAAACATTTACAACTTTTTTTTCTGATTTTGTTACCGAGCCTCGAGCGTCATGCCGGGCGGGCGCATTTTGTTTCTTCAATAATCTGTTTGCAAAACTTTTCAATGTCTTACTGTCTTGATTTATGTTATGAATGCGTCCGTGCATTATAAGAGACAATATTCACATAATCAAAATATCATATCAAAAATCGTAACAGGATAGAACGAAAACGTAAGAGGGTTCAAAAATTTTTAATAGAGAAATATTTATTGTATGAACAGCAAAACACACTGAAAATTTAACCAGAAAGCATAGTACTCGAAATTAATTCGTTGCAAAGAAAAGTTCGTTTTATGGAAGTTCGTCAGCAGTTTATTTTTTTTCTTAAACCTTAATGTTTGTGTTAGCAAAATGTTGAAACGAAACTAAATGCCTTTTAGTAAATGGTAATAAAAAATATTTGGGATTGATATAAATATCCAACATTAATAAATTCTTTTTTTTAATTAAAAAAAGGTTTTTTTGGGATTTTTTTTTTTTGGACGCAAATGCATTAATAATATATATTTGCTGGTGAAGAATGATACTTAATGCAACAAAGTTAGAGCATCATCTGTAATGTAATGACAATTAATCGTTTTGACAGCTAAGTGTGGCCTATATGCCGTAAGTGTCACCAACATACTTTCGCCAAGTGCGTGCAACAACAGCAAAAATTCAAAAAAAAAAAAAAACTAATAAATGAGTTTCCCCAATTAAACTAATGTTAAATTGACGATAGAAATTTCTTGGAAAAAGTCTACCTGTCAGACGAGCCAGACGACTAGTCACCAGGCAGCAGGCAGCAGGCAGCCAAATGTCGCTAGAGCATAAACGGCAAAAAAAATGGGAAGCAACTCGATGCAACAGCAACAACAAAAACTGCAACTTGAAAATATATATATGTATAAAAACAAAGCGAACAGAAACCAAAACAAAAAGAAATGGGCAAAATTGCAGAAGGCGCAAGACATAAATAAAAATTAAACAACAACAACAGACAGCAACAGACAGCAACTAGCAACAATCAACAAAACAACAACAAGATGATTACAAATCATTGCCGCCACAGTCAGTCATGGACGACGGCGACAGCGGCGACTACGCTGCTGCTGTTGCTGCATCCACTACTGACACAGTGACTCCATGGTGTTGTTGCAACTGTGTTGCATGTATATGGTTGTGTGTGTGTGTGTGTGTTATTCGCAAATTTGTGACCATGAACGTGAAACAATAACAGCAAAGTGAAAAACAATCGATTCCGGAAGGAAACTGACTCAACTGGTTTTGTGCATTAGGATTTGTGTGTTTTATTTTTGTTTTTGCCTTTTTGTTTGCTAGCCTGTTGTTAAGCAAATGTTTAAGCCAATGTTGCTGTTGCTGTTGTTGTTGCACTTTGCATTTGATGGCGTAACAGTGAAATGCATCGCGCCATTTAACAACGGACTTTACGGACGGGCGAAACTCTTGTTCAAATTTGTTG
Organism: Scaptomyza graminum; assembly: GCA_018901835.1. Lineage (NCBI taxonomy): Eukaryota > Metazoa > Arthropoda > Insecta > Diptera > Drosophilidae > Scaptomyza > Scaptomyza graminum. The sequence goes on along the minus strand of JAEIFL010000001.1, from coordinate 10,840,995 downwards.
TCACACATTTCTGGTCAATTATAAAAAAATCAAGCTGCGGCTGCTGCTGCAGTTGCTTTGGCAACAACAACAATATTTATTTTACTATGTATATTTTACCTTTTTACGGACATTTATTTTTTACTCGCACTCAAATCTATTGTTGGTGTTGCTGTTGTTGTGCAGTGATTAAATTTGCCATTGCTGTCGCTTGTTGCAGTTGCTGTTGTTGTTGTTGTTACACTTGACATTCGCTGAGTGTCTTCAGCAATTGCTGATATGTTGATGACAGTTTTGTGTCAGCCATCGGTGCGCTTTTGCTATTGCTATTATTATTTTTTTTATACACACAATTGCTCGTTGTTCGTTATTGGTGTTGTTGGTGTTGGCTGACGCTAAAAGGAAGTGGAGAAATCTGAGCCACTAGCCATACAAATCGTTAATCATTGCAATATTTCTGGTCGCATCTTGACTATAAAGGGTATCGAGTATGTTGTATGGCTTAATAAGACTTAACTTTCAACTAATTATTATAATAAATGCATTCAATTTCCCTTCCATAAGCCGTTTTACATATTATTTCTGGCGCCCACGACACGACAATTTGAAATGTTCTGAACGCCTTGAAGTTGTGATTTCCGATTGCAGGCAAAAGACAAAAAATCTTGACTTCAGGTTGGGCATCGTCGTCTACTCGATGCGGTGCTTGTCTCAAATTTGCAATCTTTGCCGGCGAAACTTTCTCAAATTGAAAATTGCATTTGAGTTTTTTGATGCCCCGGCAATGTGTTGGTTACATGGGGTGGGGTGGGGGGCGTTGAAGCAGGCTGATGCCATTGGTAGTTGCAACGTCTGCGATTTCCCTCGAATTTTCCGCAGCTTGACTGGAGCCAAGACTATAGCTAAAAGCTGGAGCTGGAACTATTAATGTTGTTGTTACTGGAAGTCGTTGCTGCCAGTCGCTGACCGAAAAATGTGTGTCAAGTTTTCGACAAAGATCAAGTACATCTCAGATAGTAGTACGTCAAATGAGTTGTTATTGTTGTTATTGTTGTTGGTGGTGGTGGTGCTGCTATTGCCACAGGCCTGTTGATGCATCCGCTGAACGGGCAATTCCAGTTGCCATGACCAAAATGTTCTCAAAATCACAGCATTTTGGCTTAGATTTTGGTACAATTATCTTGTTGCACGCTGTGCTGCAGTGAAAGTGCAGCCAACTGGCAACAACAGCTGCCCCAACGATCACGAATACCGATTACAATAAAAAAAAAAAACATTGTACAAACTAGAATGCTCTGGCCGAGAAATCTCAACTGGGAGGCCCCACTGTTAAACTATAGCCATTTTCTATCATCGTAACTGATTTTATTAAAAATAAATACTGGATTTATTTAAATTTCAATTTGTTCTAAACATAAAAAACGTTCAACAAAAAAAATAAAACAACACTTAACTCAATTATGAAAATAGTTAATTTTACTGTGCAGGTTTTAACTATAAAACAAATAAAAAATTTGATTTCACTAAAAACATTGTTAAACAGCAATATGAAAATGAAACATATTTAAATCATATTTAATTCAAAGATGGACGCATACTACAAATTAAAATATTTATAATAAAATATTTATTTAAAATAATTCTATCATTATATATATTAAGAATTGGTAAAATCCCTATTCAAATTAAAGGCAGACATTTGAACTCCGGCCCGAAGCTAAACTAACTATATATATGTTCGGCAACATACGGCATCCGCTTGGTGAACAGAAGACATAATTTTAATGCATGTACAAATTGTTCAAAGATGACTGCCGCAGATGGCTGCTGAACTGTTGCTAAGCTTGTAGCACGAGGTCAATGTACCGTTCTGGCCGGGGTCAGTGCGCCAACTGGTGGGTGTCTTGTGGCTTGCGGCTTGGCAATGGCGATGGCTATGGCTATGGCTATGGTTATGGGTTCAGGTTCGGTCATCTGTATGAGCTAGCACACAAACATACATACGTGTATAATACATGTCCGTACTTTGGCGACCTACATATTTGGGTTTCGTCTACACTGACCTACTGCTGCTCGAAGTGCTGTTGCGGGTCTGGGTCAGAGAAAGGGAGAACTTGTTTGTGGTGAGTGTTCACTTTTGCCACTGACACTGCCACTGCCACTGCCACACAATCGATAAGTCGCTTGCAGTGATTGCTCAATCGAAAAAGAAGGTAACCAACCAAGACCAAAAGCATTCCAGCACATCAAGTTCAGCACTGGCCAAAACGGAAACCTGCACCAATCAGAGCGGCAATCAATCGGCATCGGGCAACATACAGATGCCACATACAGGTTCAAAGAACTTTTTCGATCGCCCATTCACCTTCTGCTGCTGCTGCTGCTTTTGATTGTTGATTAGGCTTTCACGACATCACCTCTGGACGTGAGCCACGTTCAATCGGAAAACCGACAATGTAAGCCATCTTAAAAATATCACAAATTGTCCGCACAACAAGTAACTTTACGGCTGCTTAGCTGTAAATATACCCTTTGTAAGCTTAAATCTTAAACGGTTTCATCTCTTACTAGACAAAACCCATCCATACCAACCATTTAAAGCAAATGTTTCTTGCTAAAAATGCTAAAAAATATTAGCATGATCGAAAAAGACAAACATTTATTTGTAGGTAAACGCCTTAAATGTTGCATGCCACTTTCCAAATCTTGCACCAGACTAGCAACGGACTTGCACACTTATGCAGTACAGCAATCTTTATCTTTGCTTTCATCTAAAAGTTTTCTTTAAATAAATACAAATATTAATCAAAGCTAATTAGTGTTTTTCGTGTCACGAAAGAGCACGAATCAAGCGCCCATCTCTAGATTGAATAGTGACAAGCAAAGGGGAAACCGGCGCCTGTGCTGGTGACGGTGATATTTTCATATGCGAACACTGTTGCCGCTGATAACCCAATATCCCAGTTAAATATGGCATCAAAAGACGCAAAAGACGAGGGAATTTAAATACGCAGCGAGCACTGAAGAGAGAGCACAAAGCCAATTACTTTAAGAAACAAAAGCTAAATATTTTGTCTTTGTGTAATTTACAATGCTGTTCAAACACTCTAGCTATTTGATTTTAGACATTTTAGATTCAAATGCCAGGAATTTTGTGCTTAAAAAAAATTCATTATAGCCTTATAATTATAAATATTCTGTTGTAATTAAAATAAACTTGATTCAGTGTATCCGTTTGAAGATAAAAGTGTATTTTGGAACTATTGATTAACTATTTTAATATAAATATAAAATGGTTTTTATATATTTTGCATGAAAAGTTAAAACTGTGTATATTATATTCGAATAACTTCCATAGCACATGTAAAAATAAAATGTTTTCTTTATATTTTCATTTTGAATATGAATTTCAATAAATATTCGCAATTTTTCTTAAAATTATTAAAAGGTTTTCTTAAGAGCTACTGATAAATAGACGTTGAAATAACGCTTAAAACTTATTTATTTCTATATTCACAATTATATTCATGAAAGTACTAAATGTTTTATAGAAATAATAATTAATATCCAAAGTAACCTTAAAGAAAAAGAAAATGATTTAATAAACAATTATTTTCACTCATTTCAAAGTATTTATATCGAAGTGGAATTAAATGTGAATATGCTCGCTTCGTGTGTTAGGGCAAAATAAATCCGATATGCATAAATCCAGCAGCGTAGGCGATTTCGTTTCGTCAATTGCTCAAATGCTCAAAGTACTTTCAATTGTCGCTTTGTCGCCGCCAAAGGTAGTGTCTCCCGCCCTCTTGCAACTATGGCGTTGTCACCGCGTTTTATTTTTGGCCAAATATAAAAGCGACGTTACAATCGAGCAGGCATTTCTTTAGCCAAGACAATGCCAAGAAGTGCACTTATCGACTACAAGCACTGGCCAACATTGGGCATGGCCATAGGCATGATCATGTTACCTTGGCTAGCCGCCGCCGGCATGAAACGCTTTAAGCCAGCCGTGCCGCCCCCGCCACGCTGGGGTGCCAATATGCAAATGCTGCGCACGCACAACAGTATGAAATTGATACTAACTTCGTTTAAGTAATTAATTGATTTGATTGCAGGTGCGGCATTTGACTATTGGACCGATGAGAGTGAGAGCAACATTTGGGAGCACAGCGGCCTGTTCGAGGGCGATATCATGCTGCATCGTGAGCTCCTGCGCAACGGGCTGCTTAACGAGCGGCAAAGCTGGCCAGATGCCGCTGTGCCGTTCTACATTGATCCGCAGGACTTTAGTGAGTTCTATATATATGAAATATTTGTTGAAGATTTAAAAGCAAAACTGGCACAGCGATCAATCAGACAATGGTCATACTGATGTCGTTCAAGGAATATCACGAACGCACCTGCATACGCTTTCGTCCATACGAGGAGGGCGACAAGCACTGGCTACTCATCAAGGGCAACTATTCGGGCTGCTGGTCAAGTGTGGGACGTCGTCAAGGCGGTCAAATACTCAATCTCAATACGCCCAAATGTGTCACCCATGGCGTTGTTGTTCATGAGCTGCTGCACGCTTTGGGCTTCTATCATCAGCAGAGCGCCACGGAGCGCGATGAGTATGTCAAGATCAACTGGGAGAACATTCTGGATGGTCATGCGCACAATTTCAATAAATACGCTCGCACACACATTACCAACTTTGGTGTGGAGTACGACTATCAGAGCGTGATGCACTATAGCTCTTGGGCATTCAGCAAGAATGGAAAGGCTACCATTGAGCCACTGGTAAGCCAATAATACAACTTGCTCTTAAACAAAAGATTTTAATGGTAATATCTGTATTAGGATCCATATGCCTCTTTGGGTCAGCGACGCGGCTTGTCCGAGAAGGACGTCTCCAAGCTGAACGAGATGTACGATCAGGATTGCAACGGCAGCTATGTGTTGGGATTCGATGGCATTGGTAACTATCTGAACGAACTGCTCGACTATTTTCAAGGCAATCTACAGGATCTGTTTGGCTGAACATGGATTATAAGTTTATTGATATTAAGCACACACATTAAGTAATAAATTGATATTGTAGTAATTGCTTAGGCAACAAAAAAGCTAAACTGACTAAGCTCCTCGAGCGTCTGGGCGGCTTCCATGCGCAATGATTGACACGCCCGCTGAGCGGCAAGCGCTTGCAGTGCACCTTTTAGCTCCTCGCTCCAGATATATTGAATGCCACGCAGACTAAAGCGTGTCAGAAGCAAGATCATCTGACAGGCGCGTTGACGTAACAAGTGATGGCGACTCTCCAATAGGAGCGGCAAGCGCAAACGCGGATCAAAGACAATCTTCTCGACTAACTCTGCATTCTCGGGTAGCTCACGCAAAACGCAGCAGAATAGAGCCACAATGCAGCTTGCCATACGCACTGAGCTGCTATCCTTCAAGTCTGCAAAACAGATTGGGTAAGAAAAGAAATAAATATCTCCGCAGTGGAGTGAGTTGTTGTTGTTGCTTACCACAAGTAAGAAAGTTGATAAACATATCGTTGACAGCGAGTATGGCGACAGCATCGCAAAATTGGCTCAAAAACGGCTGCTGCTGATGCACCAGATGGCAGACAAGCTCGTACAGGCTACATGCGGTTTTCATCTCCTCAACGCTCAGATCGGAGACACTACGCAGCGTACGACTTAGCGAGGCGCCAATTGCAGCTGGCAATGAGGCAGCCGAGTCGTTTAGCCGACGTTTGGAGAGCAGCAACTTGCAGGCGTACATTAGATTGGGCACCAGTTTAACATCAATATAAACGCTCTTGATGGCATTCATCACCAAATGCTGGTCGGCCAGCACAAATGGTAGGGATAACAGCTGCGCCACGCTCTGCAACACCTTGGGTATGGCTTTGGCATTGCGCAGTGGCGCCACAATAATGCTGACCAAATTGTGCTGCCTTAGCGAATCGAATTCGCCTTCTAGTAGCTCCTCTATGGACCGATGCAAAAATGCCAGCCACTCATCGTTCTCGATGGGTGGACTCTGGGATTCATCGCAGCTATCCCAGCCGGGCAATAGACAAGGCGGAGAATTACTATTAAAAAGGCGAAGCGTTTGAGTTGTGGCGTAATGTGGTACAATAGTTTACTTACTCGTTGCTTAGCTTATCGTTATCGTTGGTGGAATGCATCGATTGCTTTAATTGCTGTTGTGCCTTCTTCTCTTGCAGCTGCTGCAACTGCAACTGCTGCTGATGCAGCAGAGATTGTTGTGACTGCTGTGTAAGCATCTCTGTTGTCTTGCGCCGCAACTCAGCATCAACACTTTGTCCCAAGCGCAACGAAAAGTTATCCAAATTTTGACTCAGCTTGCGCTTCTCCAGATCCTTACTACGCGACTGTTTTATATTAATCGCCATTTTTAGCTTGGACTTCATGGATTTAGTTGAGCTTGAGACTGGCGGTTCTAAAGCAAAATTATCATTCAAATGATTGAGTATCATGTTTGAGTTGCCGCTAACAAAGCAGGTGTGTGAATTAATAAGCGGCATAGCAGCAGTAGCAGCAGCAGCAGCTGCAACAGTAGCTTGGCTAGGCATTTGCCTATAAGATACGTCCGCAAATGGTACAATCATACGCTGCACATTATCCTCCATATCGGTTTCCAATTGCTCAATGTCGCTAGGTGCAATGGCATTAATGCTGTCCCGCGATGTGCTCAAGTTTTCATTGGCCGCATCGCTCAGCTTGAGCGCTGCCAGCACATCAACCATATCGGCACCAATATGTCTAAAAACAAGCAAAAAGTACTAGATTAAGTGAGCCTTAAGCCTAAGACTTTGTGTACGCACCTGTTGTGGGGCTGTGTCATTTTAGCGTCTTTGGCTAGCTGAGGATTGATAAAGGGCGAAGTTTGTGCTGCCTGCACCTCGGGTATGTAAAGTCTGCCCTCGACAAAGGGATGGCACAAGAGCTGTGTCCATGACATTCGCATGCTCGGATCCTTTTCGAGCAAGCCCTGCAAAAAGGAGCAACACTCGTTGCTCAGCATGCTTGGCCATTTGACTTCCTCGTGCTTGATCAGCTTCACCAGATGCAAAATCGATGTGGCACAGAATGGCGGCTGTCCGGCCATACTCTCGTATGCAATGCAGCCCAAAGACCACAGATCTGCCTGATGATCATACGGCTGCTCGCCGAGCAGCTCTGGCGCCATATACAACGGAGTGCCTTTAATCGATGTCAGCACATGTGTGCCCATTGTCATGTTGCGTGCTAGCCCAAAGTCACAGAGCTTAGCGTGCATGTTCTTGTCCAGCAACACATTTTGCGGCTTCAGATCTCGATGGAGAATACGATTCGAGTGCAGATAATAAAGCGCTGACACCAAATGGCAGATAACACGCCGTGCATGCTCCTCGCGCATTGATCCGTTGTATGATAGATATCGATGCAAGTCCATAAGCGCAAACTCTGTGACAACAAATAAGTCAAATTTCGATTCAAAGGATTCAACCATTTCGATGACATGCGGATGTTTGAGATGCGCTTGAATGTCACACTCGCGCCGCAGATTCTTTAGTTCACGATTCGAGCGGCCTCGCTGAATTTCATAAGGGTGGTTATTAGTAATAAACTGTTGCTTGTGGCTCAATACCTTGAAAAGGAACTTACCTTCGAGATGACTTTAATGGCTACAACTTTATCATCACCCCGCCGTTGCGCCTTGTACACACAGCCAAAGGAGCCCTGGCCAACCAGAGAGCTAACTGCGTAGCGCTCCATTGTGTGTAGGCGGTGCCAAAATAGTTTATTTCAGTTTAGCAAATGCGCTTTGGAATGCTTTAAATGTCAACAGGGTGCAGAGTGGCTGCTAACATTTGATGCAAAATGCCAAAGAAACGGAATAATATCGATATATTATAATGACGATAGACAAGTCATCGATAGTTGCAGCTGGCACTTAACTGTTGCATCGGAATGTAGAAATCTAAGCCGAGCTTCACTAAACACTTTAAATGCAAGTACACATTTTTGTATGGGCAAATATATGTTAAATTCCTAATTAACTTATCATCGATAGGTATTTGATTTGGCACTTGGATACACAGCTGGCGCGCTTACCATACCATATTCACCTGCTTCAAGATTATAAAACAGCTGACTTCGCTACATATATGGCAACGACGCAATCAGCTGTGGCGAGCTCATTTGTTTATGGGCTAGAGCTGCAGCAATATCGACAAAGAACCTGGCCAATTTCAACATCAACCAGCAGACAAATAAATAATGAATACACGAACCCATTGAACAGTTAAACGCCAACACAAACGCTTAGCCATGCGCGAGCCCAACTTGTACGTCATATTATCGCACGCGCTAATTGGTAAGCAGTTTAATGATAATCGCCGGCCGCCCCAAACATTATATATACTTATAAATGTGTATGTATGTATGTCATCTCAGGTTCGGGTTTCTTTTTTCTGTACATGCATCATGTGCGTGTCATCTTCGAGACCCGCACCAATATCCGGCATCTCAATCAATTGGAGAGCGAATCAATGTTGCGCCGGGAAGATGCTCTCTACTACACATTCTACAAGAAGCTGGCGGATGGCCCAGACTTCTGGCATGGCTATGAGCAGCTAAAAAACGTAACGGACATTGAATATCCGCACAGTGTCAATGTGCTGCAACGTTTCTATGTGCTGCCCGAGCTGATTACCGCGTAAGTATCTGATTTCAAACACCTTTTTTCTATTGAATCATATATAATCACATCAATATTTTTCTGCTTAACTGGCATTGCAACTGCTTTGAGATTCTGTATACATATATGTACTTACATAAAAGCTTCTCATTATAGGCATTTTGCATTGTTGTTTCTTTTGCTTTATAATGAAGTCTTACAACTGTTCGGTGCGTGACTATTGGGAATGCTTTTATGTACATACATACTCACACTCACACACTGCTAATATAATGTTATATATGTACTTATGTATTTCATTTGCAGCTACTTCTTTCACGCTGTCCGGGCCGGCTTTAATCCGAGCCTACAGCCCATGGAGTTCTATTTTGAGTTCGTCTGGCTTATGGGTGGAATAACGCTGCTTGTGCTTTATTTGTATGGCACGCTGCTAAGCGAAAATGTATTTGGTGGCATCTATGGCGTCATCTCCTATCTAATGTTCCACAGCTTTGCAGCCAAGATCTATGAACGCCCGATGGCCCGAGAGAATTTTGCATTCCCATTTATATTTTTGCAAATGTTTTATTTGTGTATATGCATTGGACGTGTTTTGCACCGGCAAAAGCACACCTCCCGTCTCTTTATGGTAAGTGAGAATTGAGCTTGGATACAAAAAAATTAAATGTAATTCGATCCGTTGGTTTCTTAGATATTCGTGATGGCTTTGTTTACGGCCTGTGCACTTCTCTCCTGGCAATTCTCAAACTTTATATTCACAACACAAATTCTGATTGTGATGACTTCGTGGAATATCGGCGCAATGCCAGCGGGACTGGCAAATGCATTCGCATTGGATTACTCGCTGTCACATCTGCTGGGCAATTGCTTGGCCTTTCTGTTCTCTCACGGCAACAGCCAACTGCTCTTCACCTGGCAGTTGAGCGTTGCGCTCAGCTTGTTCCTCATAACGCTTGTACGGCAATTTCGCAATCGTCGCTGCACCAACAACGATCTGCTGCAAGGCGACTATTTCTCGTTCAAGTTCATATTGCTGGCATTACTGTTTGCCAGCAGCATGCAGGGCAAACTGGTTGATATGCTGAGCAAGTCGGGCCTGCTCAACTGGCAGGACAATACGTACATGCACTATTGTGATCTGTGGGCCCACTGGATGCTGCAGGCAAAGGTGAACTTCGTGACCAATCTGTCCGCCTGTAATCCGCTGTATGCGCGTGTCGCCTGGTCAGAGCTATGGCAGCTGGTGAAGACATTGATTGTTAAGCCATATTGCATGTATGGCGTTGTCATGCTAGCCATGTTTTTCCGCAAGTGGCGCAAAAACAATGCTCCAACAGCGGCCAATCAGGAACAACGCGAACGCGCTCGCAACTATGTTTTGGAGGATTTTCTTGAAGAACATCGTGTGTCCATGAGCGATATGTCCAACAAGCAAACTGAGCAACAGCTGCAGAAATGCTTTGCCATGCTCGAGAGCTGCGATTACGACTATGATCGATTCAAGCGTGAAAAGTCCAAAATGCAGCAAGAGCAGCAGCCGGCGCGCGATGATTTTATGCAGGATATTAAGCGTCTCAAGGCTCAGATACATCGCAATAGTGACAAACAGCGCAAGGAGCGCAAACAAGCCAGCGAACCCAATTTCACAGATTCCGTTCCATTGGCAAACGATACTGAACTGGAAACGGAATCGAAAACAGAACCTGAAACTGAACCTGAACCGTCGTCGACGGCCGACGCAACCGAGCCAGAAACGGATGAAACATTGCCGTCCCAAAAAGCGTCCCAGCCTACCAAGGAGCAGACGAATGCCAATGCCAATGCGAATGCGAATGGCAAACGACGACAAACGCGTCGCGACTCTGTGATGCCCACAGCCAATGCTCAGATACTTGATTTGCATTATATGTACAGTTTTATGCAAATGATTGTCTTCACGCTCATTGGCCTAACTGTGCGCAAGCTCTTCTTTCTCAGCTTTACACAGGGCTGTGTTATTGCACCGACGGTATGCTCGAAGATTTGGTATCATCGGCAGCGCAACATCTTTTGGTCTGTCTCGCTGGCCGTATTCTTGCTTAGCATGTTCGATCCGGGCATGGTGGTAGGTCCCAATACCATTCAAATTTGCAATCTATTCACTCTTATTGATGTCTTTTTGCAGAACATACGTGAAGAGTATTTTCCTACGCGCAACACTCAGCCATCGGACGATTTAGAAGGCATGCTTGAGTGGATCAAGTTGAATACAGAACGCGATGCAGTGTTTGCTGGCCCCGTCGAAATCATAGGCACCGTGCACCTGACAACCAAGCGACCAATTGTCAATCATGCCCATCTTGAAATGCGGCAAATGGCGTAAGTCTTAACGTAGTGTTTATTTATCATTTAGTTTTGTTATGATTGTAATTTAATATCTGGTTTGACAGTGAGCGGACAGAGCATGTCTATTCGGTGTACAGTCGCCAGCAATCGTCGGAAATCTACAATCAGTGTACACAACTTAAAATCCAATACCTAATCATATCTTTGGATGAGTGCAGCAACGAAGTGCGGTAAGTTTATTCAATCAATTCTTAACAACGTGAAAATAACATTTGACTCTTCGACATTGCAGAGATGACTGTGACATCCTGTCCATTTGGGATGATAAGCAGCCAGCGTTTCGCAAATATCCGCAATTTTGCCACGAGCTTCTGCACAAGAATGTGCCCAGCTTTTTGAAGGTATACACCAACGATAACTATGGCATCATTAAGATGTTCTCCCAAAGTGTGCAAATCAATCTAAAGCACAATAAAATGGCCGAAATGTCCATATGAAACAGGCTATAGGCCACCGCCCAATCAACTGCTGTATATGTATAACTGGGCTATAAGGCAAAATGTGACTAGAATATATTTTAAAAGTGTAACTAACTGTATTAGTGTTTAGTAGATGGGCGAGTAGGCGGCGTACACAGAACAGCCTCTCTACATGAAATGTTGACACCAAAAACAAGATAAAAAAAAAAACAAAACAAGTTCTATATAAAAAAATTATATCTATATATATAAAATATGTTTAAACAGAACGTGTATATGTTATCTACACACACACAAAGACACACATATGCTTTGCATTTAAGACGCATTCGACTTTTGTTCTGTTTATATTCAGATTTTATTTGGTATGCATTCCCCTTCCATTGTATTCGTGTGTACAATTTAAGTTAAGTTTAGCAATTGATTGATTCGACTAATTACTTGGCGAATTTAGTTTCGCGCATTTAGTTTAAGCTAAGCTTTTTTTTAAATACTACAATTACGACTAAGCCACACAGACACAGATATCCAGGGGCGACCCCAGCCCGATGGATTTTAATATTTATGTATGTATGTATATTGGTTCCCGATGAAAAGAATAATAATGACCTCCAAAAGTATAAATTATTAAAAATCTATTGAAATAAAGTTGAACATACAAAATCAAATTAAACAAATAAATTTCGTTCTATTTTTTTTATATATTTTTCTTTTTAAATGATGTTTTTTTAATGTAGTAAAAAGACATTTTTGTTTGGTTTACTTCATGTAAACTTTAATTTATTTCATTTGTTTATGTGTGTAAGTGTGTTATTGGTATTTTCAATTGGTTTTAACTAGAGTATAACTGTATAATATTTCCCTTTTTCCATACATTATTTCAATGGTAATTTACAAAAAGCATAAGAGCCTTGAAGTTATTTCGAGTTCAAAACTCAGAGCGCGGCTTTTTTTTATGTACTATATACATATATAGATCTTGTACAATTTGGAGCACTGGTTTATTCGGCTGAAGGAACAAGTGAAAAATGTTGATATAAGTAGATCGATCAACTCTAAGCAATATACTACTACATAGTACTTTATGCTCATTTTAAGGCTTAAGCGTGTTTCCATAGACTATAAATTTAATGTCGTATGTTCTTCCATCCAATAAATAATTACATAATTGTGCATTTTTAAATGGTATAAGTTGGTTAAAGCATAGCTATATATCATTCCAAGTTTCTTAACAGTTAGCTACAGTCTTTCTTATAGTATGTATGTGTACTATATAGCATATATACAATTTATTAGAATATTTTATTTTTAGTTTTCAGTATTCTGCTAGTTGGAGATCCCATTTGATTTTGTAAGTATTCAACTGAACGATAACAATTTTATTGTATCTTCTTCTTCTTTTTGTTTTGGGTTTTTTTGTGGAAGCAATTATATAAGTAAGTATATATTTTTTTCGTCTTTTTTTTCAGCTACAACTAATCAGTATATTATGTAGCTCCTAATTCAAAACTAAAGCACAAGGCATTGCCATTTTCAAAAAATGTTTAAAAAATTTGTTCTTTACAATCATTGATATTTAAATAATATAACATTTGTATTTATGTATTTTTGTAATAACTAATTATGCACATATGTATATACGTCTGCATAATTATCATTTGGTGCTTGCTACAGTGCAAAATATTTGCTTATTTATAAAATTCATTCACAGTTTGTTTTGTTTTGGTTGTTTTTTTTTTTAATTCAATTTATTTTGATTATCTTATTAAGCTTACGGAAATTAAACGCAATCGTAAAGTGGAGACTGCAGCTCAAAGCGGCAATTAAAAATTGATCTTGTTGCTATTCGAAGGGGGAACTGCTAAATCACCAAGTTTTCTATATTTATGTTGTAGATATTTTTCTTTGATTTTGATGATTTTCAGCAAATTTTCGTGATATCTTTTTAATTACAATAGTTTGCTACCTAATTTAAAAAAAAAATATATAAAGGAATGTTTATGTGTGTGTGTGTCTGTGTGAATGTTTATGATTTTAGGAATTGATTTTGCTATTTACGAGTACATATTATTATATTCTTACAATGTTTTTCAATTGAATTTGTATCACAGCAATATATTTGTTATTTTATCGTGTAAAATAAATTATGATTTTATGTAATATAAATGTGTATGTGTGCGTTTTGTGAGTGTGTGTGTTTGTGAGTTTGTATGAGCACGAAATGTTAAACATTTCTTTCATTTGTAATCACGACTGTCTACATAAGTGAGCTCAGGCAGTAGAAAATCTATGGGGTTTCTTTATTTTAATTTTTCTTCATTTTAAAGTTTCAGCCTTCTTGAAGCTCACTTGAATGCGAAAAGCTAAAAGCAAATCTCAATTAAATAGCATTTTGTATATAAAATATTGAATTTTGGCAAATGTAACCGAAATCATGTATTGGCGTACAGCACAAATTATAAACTCTATATAGTATTGTATGTATTTATATGAACTGTATATGTACGGATGGGCTAAACCGTAGCACAATCAACAACCTAAATAGATCTGTGTAAATGTGTTGCCATAAAAATTTGATTTTGTACTTTCAAATACGTTTGATGGTGGGACCTGTAAAAAATACGGATACTTTACGCTTAAATTTCTCCATTGTCGGCTCGACGTCCGTATCGTAATCATCATCGTCATCGTAATCATCATCATTGCTGTATTGCTGTCCATTGTGGCCAAAGACGACGGTGCGCGTAAACGGCGGCACACTCTTGGCTCCGTCGGATTCACTGAAACCGGGATTAAGTATTATGTTCGGTATAAGCTCAATGCTGTCCCAGCCATCTTGAAGTTCTAAACAGACCGAAAGAGCATTAAATAGTGGGAGAGATACACACAGGAACACAAAGAGAGAAGAGACAGAGAAATTGTAAGGAAATTAGTTAAATAGAGAGAGAGAAAGAATTGATAGGAAAAAAACATTGCATTAGGCATATATCGACATCAATTACGTTACCTTCAAAGTTTTTCTGTTTTGTTTTTTTTTTTTTTTTTTTGTTCGTTTGTTGTTTTAGTTGTATGCGTGCTTTGGAGTATATGTGTGTGTGATGTAATTTACAGTCTTTAAGTGGACAACGTTGCGTATACGCAACGTATGTATGTGTGTGAAGGATAACAAGCACATATAGTATCTAACAATAAGCACATAACTCAAATCAATACGAGACTATAAAATATTTGGATATATGTATTTTTGTTTTTTTCTTTCATTATAATTGAAACATTTAATATGCGTGCCAGAATAAAAGCACATAAAATGGGATTAAATTAGTTATTATTTAATGTTCATATTGGATTACATTTAGATTACAACATCAATAAAGCGTTTATCTAATAGTATTTGCCAATGGCAATTTACATACATACACATATATGTATGTAATTGTTACATCAACACAAAAACGACAACAACAACACAAAGCAAGAAAGCGTAAATCATATCACCTAGTATCTCTTATCACAAGCTGTCAAAGTTGCCCATATTGCAACATGGATGTACTATAAATATTTATTTTTTATTTTGTTTGCTATATTTTGGTCACCGTTTAAAGCTGTTACATATTTTATATCATATATTTTACATACTACTATTTCGCTAATGTTTTTGAGTGCATTTTACAGTTCTAGTATTAATGATAACTAAGTGCGAATTTTAAGTGTGTGCCACCTGTATCACAGTTGTGCCTAATACTTATATAATAATTTTTATTAAAATTGGAAAGCATGTTAAAAAAAAATAAATGTTTATAGATACATTAGAATCCGGCTATAACGACTCCGCTTATAGCGTCCGTCCGGTTATTCTTCCTTTCGGTTAGAGCGTCTTCCGGGTATTACGACGGTCCCTTGAAAGTCGTTATAACCGGATTCTACTGTATTACAATTTTATTCCATCTTGTTGAGAGAAAACTTCTAGATGGAATCTTTTGTTAAAGCTATTAAAAATTTTATAATATCCGTTCTGTTTATTTGTTATTGTAAAATTGCATTATTATTTGTACTAAAAGCTAGTTAAGTATTTGGCAATAAGGACGTATTCACTGAGATTTACCTAGTTAATCTACTTTTTGGCCAATATTCAAAGTGAGGTCCTATTTTACTTATTGATATACCATGTATATATCAATGTATGTATATTCTTTATTTACAGCATACCAAATAAATATTACCTACAATTTAATTATGCGTGTAGCAAGGAAAAATAAAAAAAATAAAAAATTTGTGACACAACTTGTTCGGAAACATTTTAATAAGGTGGATGTGCTTTGCAGCTACTGATATATAATATATATATATACTGATATATAATATATATATATATATATAATAACTGGTGACTGGAAATATTTCTCACGATATTTAATAATCATTTATAGAGTAGCCTGATTCCATAAAGCATACATTTTTTATCTTTCTTTCTCAACACTTTCTTTCTTGCTATATTTAAAATATTTGTGTAAAGATTTTAAGACTTTTTATGTTGTTTTTTTTTTTTTATCTATAAGAAGCGCTAGGCTTTGTTTGTATATCAGCTAAATTTTACTAAAAATAATAAATATATATTATAAATAAATATGTTGAAATTCTCACAACACAAACAGCAAAATGAACACTCTGCCAACTTTTTAAATTTGCCGCTGGAATCAGGCTATAAAAGCAAACTTTATCCATATCGAATGGGTTTTATTATTAATTTTAATAAATACTCTGATACCGAAAGCTTGGCCTATTAATTTAATTCACAACTCATTTAAAGATCGGTTCATTGGTATCAGAGTATTAAGCAGTCGACAACATCCAGCTAAAAATGTTCTTAAGCATAGAACAGCAAACGGTATTCAATCATATACAATTGCGAACGTATATCGTAACTTAAAATTAAACATCAACACCAACAACAACAACGATAACGACAACAAACTGATTAAAATATGCATATGTTGTTAACAATAATAACTTAAAAAGTACAAAAAATAAGCAGCGGGCAAACAAAACCAATAATATGCATTAACCAAAAACAATTTTTTTAATGAGCCCAAATCGCCCAAATCACTTTATTTGCTTATTTTTTGAGAGCATTACACAAATATGTTTGAAATTGATTTTTAGCTGCAATGCGTATTGGGCCCATTAAAAAAGCTATAGATTTTTCTGTAATCTTTAACATTTACAATAAGTATACAGTAGTACTGGCTATATATGATAATGGCAATGACAAAAACAGCTAGGCAATAAGCTGCATTAGCATCAGCAGTTAAAGTTGCATTTCGTTTTTTGGCTAAATTATTGGCAACAATAACAACAACAAAAACTGTATGAAATTTTATCCAAATCATAATTCTTTCTATTATTATTATTATTACTGCTAATTATGATTTGGAATTTGTTCTTGTTATTGCTGTTGGTGAATTTGCTGTACCCATTTGCGTTGATTGATAGCACTCCTTAGAGAGCACAATACAGAGTCCAATGGCTAATATCACAAGTGTTCCCAGCACTATACTGACGGCGACTATCCAAATGCGTGGATCGAAATTATCTAAGTCGGGTTTTATAAGGCGTATGAGATCTGCAAGGTCGTCGAGCGGTTTTTTGAGATAATTAAAGAGAAAGAGAGATGACAACAAAAATTACCAGATAAAAATACTTGACCAAAATTGTACACACATTAAGAGAAAAGTATAACACAAAAAAAAAAAAACAAAAAACCAAATAGTTCTATATATAGTATAATCTACTGCCCGTTCCATACAATACATATCTAACAAGTATACACAAAGCAGAGTCGATTTATCACTCACTGCGAAAGCAACCCTGCGTTGCGTACAGTTGGCACAAGAATTAAAAAGTACTTAATTATAAAAATTAAAAACCAATAACTACACACAGATGTTTGAACGAAAGATGTACGTAGATACATAACCTAGCTATAACTATTATTATAATTATTATGAGTAGTTTTAGAACAATTTTAAACAGTTATAGCTCGTTTTCCGATTGAACATTGATCTTTTAAGTAACAAAATTTTTTAAAAAAAGATTTAATGCTTACCCTCCTCCTTGGTCTCTGGCAATGTTGTCACAGTGGTGGTAACCACCTCACCGGTGCCCAGCTCGTTGTTGGCCCATATTCGAAACTCGTACGTGGTATTGGGTGCCAGGCGATAGACCTCCATTTGACGCTGCGTTTCGAAAGTGAGAAATGTACCAGAAATTATGGTTTTCTTTACTTATATTGTAGACGTACTTACCACATTTGGCGCTATATTAATGGGATCCATGCGACTCCATTCGTTCTCATAGCTGGCATTTGCCGGCGGTGTACGATACGAAACATTTCGATATTCGGCGGTAAAACTGCGCAGGGGATAGCCACCCGATTGAGTCTTATTGAAGCGCCAAATGAGAAAGCCCAATATGGTGGATGCTTTAAAATAGAGCTGTGTCACTGGGCCAGGTGTGGTTCGTACCGTTAGCTTAATACGCTGAACCGCCTGATACGCCTGTTCCTGCTCCTGATCCTCCTCCTCTTGCATTGCCAGCTGCAATTCATCCTGTTTCGTTTGCTGCTCCTGTGATGAGGTAGTCGTTGTTGCTGTTGTTGTGCTTGTTGTTGGTGCTGCTGTTATGGATGTTGAGCGCGTTGTGGTTGACAATGGCAGTGTTGCAAAGCACACATAAATGCCGCTATCCGAGGTACTAACATTACGCAACACTAATACTCGACCCGTCTGTTCAAAAATAGGCAAATAATCTATGAAAATACTATTGTTGTTCAACTGCCTAAAATCTTACAAAAAAAATAATAATAATCAAAATGAAACTTTCAAATAAAATATTCACTTCTATTTAAAGTGTACCTGAATAATAGTACTATTGCTGCCGTGTTCCTTAACCCACATTATGTTGCCCTGTGCTATACAGGGTATGCTCACATTACCGCCTTTGTCCGTTGCGTATTCGTTGTACTTGATTGTGATGCTGAGCACTGTAAGCACTGCAAAATACAAACAAAATGAACAAAATATTAACAAAATGCAGCTATCGGGATATCATGCAAGGGAAACTGAACGATAATTATCGACATACACTTCGATTTGTACTCTTGTCATTAGCATCAGCTGTCATTTACCGTTTGCGAGCATACTTTACAAAAATCACACGACGCCATTCAAAAGGTTTGACTTTGTACAACATACCATTAAGCATTAGTTGAGCTGTTCATTGCCAGGCAAGTATTATATATTTATTTGCCAACAAACTGAGTTGGCCAGCTTGTTACAGTTAGTCAGCATATGTATATAAGGCTTTGGTTATGTTTAAAGTGGATTTATTTAAAATCTAAATAAAAATAATTCATTTCAATAGCTGTTAAAATGTCGACGCCAAATAAAGGGCTTGCTGATAAGGTAAACATTCCGAATCCGTTGCACATGGATCGATTTGATAAGATTTCAAATCACATAAGTATTTTGATGATGCGAGCCAAAAAGCTGGATGAGAATATGACCAAACATTTGGAAGCAAATAAAAATGGTAATCCGGCTGCTGGTATGGACGCCAGCAAACAAAAGGACAATACGGATGCTGCTAAGGGTGAGGATTTTATAAGAAAAATGATAATGCCTTGAACGATTGATGACAATTTTTCAATTAAAGGTAAACCAGCTGGCTCCAAACCTAATGCTGGCGTGAATGGCGATGCCCTGGCTTAACGAATTCAGGAATTTTAATCTGAAGCATTATGATGATTGAGAATTATGAAAATGATTAAACATAATGCAATTCAGCTGGGAACATACATTAAATTTACATTTAACACGAATCAACCAGTAAACCAAAATATTCTTTGCAATTACAATACGCCACGATAAACGGATAAATATTAAACGATTAGCTTGCTTAGAAAACAAGAATTTTAAATGCTTTAATTGGCTTTCGCAATTATTAGGCACTACGATTAATTGGTCGGACATGATAACAAATTAGCTCGGTTTATGGTTTATGGCTGGAACAAATTGAATTCAGTCAAATAAATAATGGCGAGTCGCATGGAATTGCTTATGTCCGTCTACTTTCGGGTGCTGGCGCTCAGTTGCAGTGCCCAAAGGCGCGTTGTTCAAAGTTGGCTCAGTGCCTATTTGGCCATGGTGCTGGGCGATATGCTGTTGCAGCTGTATCACTACTTTCGCAACGGCTGGCAATTGAATGACTTTCAGCATCAGCAGCAGCGCAGCAAGTTTGTGGCCTATGCCAAAATTGTGGATGCCGTTAATGTGGCCTATCTTGTGGCACATATGCTAATGGTGTTGCAAGCACTCATATTGCGCAATCGGGAACGTCGTCTGTTGGCCCAATTGCCGCCGCTGGCGGGCCATGACAGCGAGATGATCAATGTGCGCTTTCACGTGACTGTCGAGTGCGTTGTCACCACTGCAGCTCTGGCTCGGGCCATTTTCCAGTCCATCCGGGGTCGACAGCTGTTGTCCAACTTTCGCTATATTTTCAGCACGCAGGCGGTGCGAGCACGTTATCTCCAGGTGACATTACTGGTGGTGCGTCTGGACACTCAGCTAGTATCAGCTCTGCAGAAACAGCAGCACCACCATCGACGCTCCGATCTGGAGCGGCGAGCATGCTATGCTCATATTGTGCGACTGGCACGCCAGCTCTCCCGTCTCTATGGACTTTCGGTGCTGCAGATGAACGTGCTCTGCATTGGGGATTTCATTGTGGTTTGCTATGCCTATATCTTACTGTGGCAGCTAGCTGCCATGAATCTCAGCTGGCTGCTAATCTGGCAGACCTTTTACGTTATGCTGCCCACAATCATTAAGATCTGGACTCTATGCGCTGTCTGCGACCATACCAGCAAGCGTGTAAGTTCTCCATCGTTAATCGTTTTCACATCTACATACATACATACATATATTTATTTAGTCGCAGCAGCTTCTGCGACAGGTAGCAACGAGGGGGACAAGGGGTTTGGTACGCGACCAGATCGATGAATTCTCGCTGCAAATAATGCAGAATCCCGTGCAGTTTGGTGTCTGCGGCATCTATCAACTTAATCTAAAGACAATGGCTGGCGTAGGTGCCTTAAGCTCTTTAACTATTTTACTATTCATATATCATATTTTGCTTGCAGATGTTTCTGTTTATCGTGGAAACCATGGTCATATTTCTACAGTTTGTGGAGCTTACAAAGCAGCAGAGCAGCTAAACTTAAAGCCGGGCATAAAAACATTAATTTCTTTTAAGTTTATTTGTGGGGTTAAAGTAGAGATGTGTTCGTGCCTAATATTTTTGCCACAGCCCAACACGAACAAATTTTTTTGAGCACGAACCAACTCGCGGTCATGAAAGTACTGTGAGTATGTTAGGGCTTGTAAACGAATAAAATATTTTCTAAATTACTTCTTAACAACCTGGTGCACCATTCTTTTCATAAGTTGTTCTGAGGTAGAAAAGAGCCGTTCGGTTGAACTGGAATTACTTAAACAGTTTAATACAAATTCTGCAACAGTTTTAGGCTAGTAGCATTTCTTTCAAAATATCAACATGGCCGTGTCGGGGTCAGACACGATATTTAGGTATATATATTTCAATTTCGTCATCAACAGGACTTTTATCATAAATTTTTTAATTTACGCTCTTTAGTGTGCACGAATATAACAGCTACAATTTTTTATTGAATCACAAATAAGAAAAGAAAGGAAATGCATGTGGAAATTGTTGTCTGTAAATATGTAATAATTTATTAATTTATTACTTATCGTGTTTCAATTAAACATTTCCAAACAAAATATTAAACGAACTAAACTTATTGCCGCATTAGTCGTTTAACAGTACGCTTCTTGAACTTCATTTTGATCACCTTCCAGGTGCGAGACACCCACAAGCGCGGATCTTGCACTAACTTATCAAGCTGAATCTTTGATCTGGCCCAAATGCGCTTCAGCCAATTACGCACAATTGGAATCGAAATGTTTATCTGATTCGCAGTCTCCTGCCCGATGCGCCTCATCGTATCATTCTCTTCGTTTTTGCACTCATATATAGCCCTTACATCATTTTTGTAGTCATAACAGAGCATCTTATACTGGATGCCAAACATCTTGATATCCAAGCCGTTCATGTTAACACAACGGGGACACAGGGTTAGCTTCTTATAGGGGAACTTCTTCTTTTTGTCATGGCCAAATGCCAGTTGTGCCTGCTCTGGTGTCTCGAACAGCAAGTAAATACAGTTGTTATATGCTTGCACGCACTTCACCATGTCCACTTCCGAGAAAATCCTATACATCGGCATGCGCAGCTTCGGCGGAACGTTCTCAATGCACACCCATGGAACGATGATCTCAAGTTTGATGGTGTCACGGCAATGCAATTTTGATATACGCAGCAAGTGGGGTATAGGGGGGTCGCGTTCATACTCCATGAGAAAGATTTCGTCAGCCACTCCGCCCAAATAGGAAGGTAAGTAGATACGGTTATAATCCCTCATATTGTATTTCTGCATTATGCACTCACAAATTGGTCAATATCTAATGACAAACTTTTTTGGATTTTAACAAAAAAAAGATTGAAAGAATTTTTCTTTTTGCTTACCCTCCAGCAACCGATTAAATACAATTATGTGAAAACTAAACTTAGTTTAAGTATTTAAAGTTTAAGCGACTTATGAGTAAACGCTTTCTGTTTGCTGTAGAGCAGCCTCTCACAATTATCACAGATGTCTAATAATTAATTTTCATTTCGTATTGCAACCCTAAGTTTGACAATCATTTGACGTAACTGTCATCCGACCAGTCATGTCTCTTCACCTGCCTTCCTTAAAAATGAAAATTATCGAAAATAATCAACAACAAAAAACCATAAAAACTAGTCGGATGATATTTTGATTTGTAGTCGAGAAAGTTCAGAAAATAATCGTAATCAATTGATTATTTTGTCAAAATAAAACTAAATAATCCTACTACTAACGATTACGATTAGTAAAAATTGGTTAACAGCCCTGGTTCAGGGTTTGGGAACAAAGCTACAAACACTGAAAACACAAACAAATGCCACAAACTGTTGAAAGTTTACATACACAGTGTGTACCTACTAGATGCATTGCTGTATCACATATCGAAACATTTAATTAAAAAACTTGTAATCTGCATGAGAAGCCTGCAATATTCCCGTCCATATATCGATCTGTCATATTTCAGAGCTCGAACACGCATCTGGCCATGAACAACTTACACTGCACCAAACCATATCCATGCACGACAATTTTATACGTATTGCAACACAATTCAGCTCAAAACAATACTAAATAAAAAAAACCGTGCTGAAAACTGTGACTCGTGGGCCCTTGAATACCCAAAACACATCAAAAATGACCAAACAAAGCAATATGGAAATGCAAAAATGCTTCATACATGCCCCCAAAACAGATCCCTGAGCCATATACCAACCAAGTTTCATTTGTCCTGTTGAGAAAATTTCATAATTAAAGAAAGGCAGATTAGTTATTATTAATATTTGATTTTGTATCGTTTTCTTTATTTTATTGAGTTTAGAAAAATTATATTAATTATAGTTTGTGTGAATTTACTTTTTGCGGTCGGATAACTCTTCTTCTTCTTGTGCGTCAAACACTTCAGGACACATCCATAATACTCTTGCCTCTTGTCAGGCAGTCATTGCTGCATGTAGTCATTGTAATGTTGATAAAACAGCGCAGAAAGTTCCAACAGTTGCCAGTTTTCCGTCATAAGTAATAACATATTTCGAATGTTGATATGAACTGGCCCCAATAGTAATCCACCCACACACACGCGCACACGCACATACATATATGAGTAAAAGTTGTGGCAAGCTGGGTCATCAGGCTTGCCACCAGATATGAAGGGGGCAACTTTTATGTTACGCTGAATTTGGTAAAAACAACGGGCATAAAAAGACTGAACACACAAACACACATGCGCGTATGTGTGCATACTTGCTATTATGCAATGTATTGTAATGTGCAGCTCGAAAGTATGCAATGGAAATGGTTTTTTCGCACAGTATGCTGACGTCACTCTTAGGAATTGATTTCAACGTGCTCCAGTTGCAATTTTAGTACCGATTTCAATTACAATTCCATCCACAACACATCAGTCAAAGTATCAAATCGAATTCAAGCGAGAACTCCAACAGAGCTCGGAACCTCAAATGTTAAGATTGTGCGTCCATCAGTTGGCGTGTTCTTTAATTAGGTCGCCGCTGTCCTGTCAAAACATTTTGAATTGAATTTGAGGTCAAAACTAGCTAGCGTGCTAAAGTCCATAGAAATGAGAGAAAGTTGGTAAAAGACATTCTACACATTTCTGATTTTCGTGAACGAAAGAGCTTGCACCAAAGAAATGCGACTTAATGTTAAAATAAACTGAGATTGACTCGGTTGTTGATGATGATCAAGAATATATATATTTACTTTTTGAGTACTTTCATTCGCACTGCACAAAACCATTATGCTCTTTTTACCCATCGGGTAAAGCGAGCCAAAGCTTTCTGAAGTGCTTCGCTCTTAGCATGCCCTTCAGCAAAGTATCTGTGATGCTTCATGCCACAATCCAACAGAAGTACCAGCGTCACTCTGTTCTATACTTCAACACAATTGTATGCATGTTATTTTATTGTGGAGTGTTGTGAACGAAGGACAAAACTTAATGTCTGCTGCCCATCAAGTGAAAAAAGCACAATCAATATATTTAGTTTTTTTGCAAAGGATATATCGCAAGAAATCTTTCGTTAATTTTGATTGCCTAAAATGTCATGAGATTAACTTCAATAAATAAAAGGGTATTTTATCTTCGACTTGCCTAAGATAGTTGTTCTTTTTTGTAATATTTTTCTTTCACTTTCTCTTTGCCCTTCAACGGTCGATTCGACAGTTTTCAACGGTTTTCAGGCTCAGTTGCATTTGGTGGCCAATTGACAAGAATTTTTGCTTGTTTTTCTTTCAGCTCGGTTTCCTTTCAATTGCTCTGTTTGTGTTTCGCAGGTAGCGCAAGTTATAATGTTCAAGATAACGAAGGTCATGCAATGCCCAAGAGAAAAATATTAAGCCACCGGCAATAGCTTTAGCGCATCCCAAATAACAATAACGACTAAGATAAGTGGTTCCTTAACTGTATAATATACCTTATATAGTAGTAGAATGTGCGATATAATGTTGCTGCCTGTCACATTGTATTATTGCAGTTCGCAGAGTCAGCAACAAAAGCGGCAAATAACAACAAGCACCGTGCAATTCTAATCCTGGTCGAGTTGGCAAATAAACGAACAAACGAAATTCCAGAACTAATTAAAATTCATAATTAGTTGCCATAGAACAAGGTCAACACAACGACAATGACAACGACAACAAAAAAACCTAATCCCGGCATGATGTCCGGCTGCCAAATTGCCAGAGCAGCCAAAGGCGGCACATACATTAAGATTAAATGGGAAAGAGAGAGAAACGACTATGAATGAACGTCAATTTTCATTAAAATCTGGTTGTTGTTTTGCTACCAGCGACGAGTTAACTAAACAAATGATGTTTCCAACGTTACATGGGGCGTATGTTTAATATTTTATGCTGGGCAGTAAATGTATAAAAATCGTTTTACGTTAAACTACTGGCTTAAAAGGTGATTTCATGTTAGGAGTTGAGCACAGATTCATTTAATGCCGCAATTAATCATTTAAGTTGAGCTCTCAATTTTCATTCTTTCGTTTTAATGGGCCTAAATCTAGTTCTTGGGACTTGATAAATGTTTAGCCTATTTGTAAGTACGTTTATCATGATTGACCGACAAAGCTAAAAAGTATGCTATACTTTTTTGTATATATAAAAGTGGGCATTAGGAAATCCTTTTAGGACAGTTCCATTCTTAGAAAAAATAATTTGCTTGCCAACCAAGCAAAAAATTCATCACTCACTGATTGAAAAATATAATTGTATGAATAAAATAAAATATAATATATTTACTAAATATTTACTGAACAACATTCATACCAAAATAAGTTCGGAAAGGATCCCCTTTTGTGCTGTATCATGGTGCTATTAATGGATATGAACAAGTAGTATATAGGAACAACAACAAGAACAAAAGCTGCACCTACAATGAAGTCTTAACCTTGCCGTCGGAAGGAAAATCAATGCAAAATCAAAAGTCACACATGTGTGCCCATTGGGTATACTTCATAGTAGTCACCCATATGGTATATATACCCGTGAGTGTGTGCGTGTATTTGTGTAAATAACAAAGAGTGCCTGCTGCTATTTGACGCCTAACCTTTTGAGCTTGGCATTGAAAATTTGGCACCATTGCCGTGGCTTATGGTATAAAAATAGCCGGGCCAAAAATGTTGTTGTTCTTGATTGTTTCGAAAGGGGGTGAGGGTTGGCGGGTGTTAAGCACTAATTGCCATTTGTTTTGTTGCATGAACCCCAAACCCATCTTGGCAGTTGTTGAACAAGTTTGTGTGTTGTTTTTATAGTTCGGCGGAATAATGTGAAAGCATCAACAAACAAGTCGACAAGTCAGCGCCATTGGCAACCAGCTAAACAAAGGGCAGGATGACATCAACTGCATCCACTTACAACCAAACCGAAACCCAAACCACTAACACGCCCAACCAACCACCCACAATGGCTGCAGTGTGACGGTTGAGTTAACTTAAATGCACTCATCATCATTATCATCAGCATTATTACCAGCAGATGGAAGAGGGTTAAATGCATCTGGCTCTGTTTTCGTTTCTTACTCATTGTTCTCAACTGAATGCAATTGTTGCTCTCGGCCAGACATTCGCAATGTCGTTCGTGCATAAATCATACAAAGGACCTAGAATTGAAAGCCCATTAAAAGCTACAACAACAAACTCTATTTGACATGAGTAGAAAAGGACATCAGCTGCTGCAGCCATTTTGATCATAAAATGCAAAATGTGGCTCAAGTTTGAAGAACTACAAAGTTTCAAGCTTCAATAGCGAACATTCACCAACGCAATATAATTTGCAAATTGACATATGACCTTTATTTGCATGTTTATAAAAAATAAGTAAAGTAGTTTAAAGTACACAACTGCCAGCTCATCGGTGCACTTTTGCAATGCATATGATTAGATAGTGCAATAAATATGTAAATTTCAATTTGTTTTTTTGCCTAGTTGAAAGTTTCAGCGGCAAAGAATACTTTTACCAAAATAATACAAATATCTTTTAGCTTATAAGAAATATTCTTGAGAGATTTCAAGTCATTAGCACCAAAAACTTTTGAAGCTAAAGACACAAATCCAGCAGACCTTATTCCGAATAAAAACTTAAAATATTATTATGTGTTCAGAAGCACTACATCAACGTGTTTTCGCGTAATAATAAACAATTAATAATAAATTAATTAACTAAAATTTTATAATTTAATTTGACAGCTAATATTATAAGACTATATATAGTACATGTACTACTTTCGAGCTTATTCATATAATATTTAGATAGTTGAACTAAACTTTTAATCCTGTTTGTGCAACTTTTGAAACTTGGTCAGTTCATTTGCCAAGGTTGGTAAACATTTCCAACAAACTTTAACAGCGCTAATAGCAAAAAAGGAAAAGAGAAAAACCCAAACATCATTTAAGTTAACTGATTGCTCTCGTATTCTTTGAACGTCCTTTGTCCACTTACTGTCATTGGGTTCGCAGCTTTGGGTGTGGCCAGGTCGTGTGTACACTAATTAAGTGTGGCAGCAACTGTCGAAGTTCCAAGCCAAAAGCAAACATTTGCAAAAGTTGCCGAAATTCAATATCAACACAAATTCTGGTCTAGAAAAAAACTTTTTAATTAAAAGCTAACGCATTGGCCCTTAGATGACCACGAACAGGACCATAGTCGAAGCTTTAAAACAAGAATGCATGCAACGTTTAAGCTGCAGCAATTGAACAATAGTTGCCCTAAGTAAGCCACGCCCACACTAGCAACGACAACAAGCGAAAGGACCAAAATTAACTGCACAGCAACGACTCAAGGATTTATACGTAATTTGCATGCAAATCGAGTTTGCTTGGAGCAAAACACGGAGCAGCAGCAACAACCAGATTCAAGCTGAGTTACGGCGGGCTACGTTTCTAAGTTTATTTAGATTGACTTAGACTAGTTGGTTGGTTGGTTGGTCGCTTTGTCGAGATTTATCATCCAACTAAGCCACAAGACGCCAATCTAGGTTAATTTTATGGCAACTTAAAGAGCCAAAACAAACTTAACACGGACAATTTTAAAGGGAGCCAAACGCAAAAGTCATCCAAACGTTGTTTATGATGTTGTTTTACAGCAAATCGGTTTATTTATTCTGGTTGATGGTAAACTTAGTTGGAAGAAGTTCTACCAAAGAGGTGAATAAATTCACTTAAAACATATGTCGCAACAAGAAACTTAAATTGAATCCCAAAAAGCTCGAAAAAATATTGTTCTTAACATGTACATATTAAAACTAATTTTTTTGGGAGCTGAATCGACGATTCAATTATTCAATTAGCACGTCAAGAGCCATAAGAAAAGTGTAGCCTAGATTATTGTCAGAACATTTAAATAAATTGCCTGTGATATTGAAAAAATTGAATTGAACCTTATTTAAAATTTTTAAAAATAAACAATTTTCTTATTTTTTCGTTTAAGGTAAAATAAAATAAAGTATACATGAGCTGTTTTGATAAGAACTTTGTAGGTGATATAATATTTTTTCACAGCCATTATTCATTAATAATAATATCAATATAATATATCAATATTTACATATGACAATTTTTTCATTATAATCTAAGAACATTGCATAATCATAAATGAAAATATTAAAAATATTTATAATCGGGCACTGGGAAAAATGAAAGACACAATCCCGGACCCATGTTCCCCATAAAAGACTTGTTATATTTAAGACCTCCCTATTAGGTCAGTCGATTCTTTGAGCTTTTGCTGACCAAGTTTATCAATTTTACCGGTTTTAGGTCAATGTTTAATATTTAATTATTTATGGGCAACGAACCACAAAAGGATCAGGCCATCTATCCCAAGTAAAAACGTTAAGTTTAATTAGGCTAAGTGTTTAGCCTTCGAATGAAATATTCAAATGCCAGTTTGTTGAACTTTTGAATTAGAGGTCCTTGTTGACCTCTTATTTAAATTATTAATACCCGGCAATCGGATCACATTTGTAGCTTATATAAATGCTATTTTGGTTTTGTTATTTCGAATTATTATTTGGTCGATGCGGGGAAAATGGGAAGCAAGATTTATGACTCCCACAGCGATTGAATAGAATGGAGAAATTAATACTATAAATACTTAAAATAAGCTTTGTGTTTAAGCAATTGCCAGCGCCATGGGCCAACTCGTTGAATTGGGTCAAGTCCTGGGGGGGACGGGGGCCAAAAACAAAACTTTCAAACGCATTATTAATTATGAAAGAAGTTGAAAGGGTAAACATTGCGGCAAACAGTGCAAGCTGCCTGCTCAACACGGCGTATGAGCAACAATTGGGGAACCTACTATGGAATATTTGATCGATTTCTTCTTTTACTGGTTATGTAAAGTAGCAAGTATGCGAGGGGGACAGACAGAGAGGGGTGAAGGGGGATGGTTGGGGCGTTGTACTGTAATGTAATATTGTTTTACCTTACCTTGGGTGAAAAATAATAGATTGAACGATGACAGCGCTAGCACGGAGCTGGATGTGGAAGACATGCTTCCATATTACACTTTACATAAGCGTCCGTGCACCGAGCCGCTTGGTTGTTGTTCTTGTTGCTGTGCTGTTGTTGTTATTTTTGTTGGCGTTTGCCGATTGCCGGCAGCTAAAGACACTAAGAAAAAAATCCGAAAATAACAAAAACAAGTTAAACAAATGGCGAACGAGACGAGGCGCCAAAAGGCTCTGCTTTTTTGTTGTTGTTGTTGTTGTTGTTGCTGTTGCTATTGTCGCCTGAATGGTGCCCCTTTTTGACGTAACTTCCACTTCGTCACGGGGCATTTCTACTAATGTTCAGCAAACACCCAACACAAAAACAACACACCAAAATAAAAACAAATTTTTAAACAAAATAACTAACAATATAAAATGGGAAACAACAACAAATGTTTTTGTTGTGGTTGTTGTTTTGGTCTTAAGGAGATCTTTGGTAGAGCGTATGTTTAGTCTGATTTACCCAAAGCACGTTGTTTGTTGTTCTTGTTTATAGTAGATTGTCGTTGTTATTATTATTAATGCTGTTTTGCTAAGTTGTTATTATTTATTTGTTTGTTTTTGTTTGATATTCTTTGCGCGGCACGGGCGTCCGTTGCGTTCGAGTTACGTTGCTCGACTGAACTGGTGCTTAGCTTCGTGGTTACGACTTCAGCTTCGGCTTAGTCCCATCGCCCAAAATGTGAATTTGTGTGTGTGTGCGTGTGTGTGTGAGTGTTTGGTGTTGCTGCTGCTGAAGTCCTTTTCTGGCCCCGCTCTCTCTCCATATTGACAGTCACGCGCATGCTGCTGGATGATTTTGGGTGGCCCAGCAATGCCCAAGGTGCAGCTAAATTATTTGCCAAAACAAAGCTGCTGCTGCTGCTGCTGTTATTGTTCCTTTCGTTGTTGTTGTGGTCAAAAATCGCAAAAACATCGCGTGCTCGATCTGAGGCTTATGCAAAAAGTTCTGCAATTCTTTAACCTTCAAGCGTATACTTAATAGCTATTGAGGTTTTTTTTTTTTTTTTTTTTTTGACGTCTTTTATGGTTTTTCTTACTCCTAAGTAGTATAGAAAATGCACGAAAACATTTGAATTTTTTTATGTTCAAAAATGTTAAAATTTTAAGTAAGTACATATTACCTTAAGAAATTTAATAAATTTTATTAAAAATTAATAATTATTTACAAAATGTTCTTAGTTTTTACCAAGTTTCATTCATCGTGCTTATTCTAACATATAACATAACATAAACTATAGATTTGTCTTATGCAAAAACTGAATTGTAAAAGTTTTACATATTTCCGATTTTGCTCTAACAATTTACAAAAAAAAAATTGTAATTAAATTTGATTTCACAGCAAATTTCCAAACAATTTGCATTTGGAAAAGTAAGTAGAAAGTTAATCAACTGCATGGTTAAGTCAGTGTATTATGAAATGGTTTACACGCCATTTATTGTGTTTGAAAAATCTGTTTACAATTTGTATTGGAATTGATAAATAAATAGGTTGTTTGCTCAACGCTGTTCACTTTGCACGCCAATGCCAAAATAGACAGACATTTAAATCTAATGACAAGATGCATGCAACGTGTACAACAAAAAATAGAACAGTTTGTTAGCTAGTGTATAATTTAACTATATCTTTTTCTATTTTTCATCATGTGATCTTGATAGGCGCCACTTGTTTTTGCGCTCAATGAAGTAAGTACATACTTCTAGTTGACCGCAGAATAAATTGCATGCGTTTTGATGTGTTTTTAATCAGTCTGCCCAACTCATCTTTTGCTGTGATTATATTTTCCCCGTTTACGCCAATCGCACCTAAAATGATAAAGAAAGTGGTGAGATAGTCAAACCAAACCCAATATGAGAGGCACCCAAAAGAGAGAGAGTGTAGGAGACAACGGCTTATCACAATAAACCTTTTTGAGTGTACACAGTTGATGTTCTTCTAAAAGACAAAAATATAACCTTAGCGGTTCAGGCTAAACTTATTTTTAACCGATTCATGTAGTACACCAATCAAATAATGCTGATCTGAGTTGCTGATCTGTTTTTCCGCTCTTACCTATTACCATTTCAACAGGCAATTCTGCGTACGAGTGGCGACATTATGCGACTTGGCTACATCATCCCCTCATTAATGGATAAACATCTTTCGGGTTCTTGCATCGGTGAAGATTAGCAGACAGGCATAGCACTAAAGCAACAGAGTATTATACATTGTTATCTACTTTCAGTAAAGTTTGTTAGCTAAACACTTACATGCATCGTTACTATGTAACGTTGACCAATTCTGCTCTTGTTGTTGTTTCCACGTCTTATTGAAAGACTTTAATTTTTTGGGTCAGCCCTGGCCCCGTTGGTCTTGCCGATGCCGGTGCATTTTGAAAGGCTTTTCTTTATTCAACGCTAACGCCATGACCAAAGTTTGTTTAGTTCTCCCTTCTTTTTGGGTATATGCGTGTATTGATAATAACGGTTATACTCATATCATTTGCTGTTCGGTCGGTTGAAATGTTTTCGCGCTGTATGTACATATATGAAAGCTGTGTAGTTTCGTTTTAGGCTTGCCTTTTTGCAATTATCAAAACAAAACATCTGTATCGATTAACCTCCACAACATATGCAAAATTCTCATTGGCCAATCATGGAAAACATATTAAGAGGTTACGTCTTGCATACTGACTATCGATAGATAACGCAACTCAAAAAATCGCACAACTCCTCATAACACGTCCATTAAACTTTATATTGACATCAAT
This sequence comes from Scaptomyza graminum, assembly GCA_018901835.1. Taxonomy (NCBI): domain Eukaryota; kingdom Metazoa; phylum Arthropoda; class Insecta; order Diptera; family Drosophilidae; genus Scaptomyza; species Scaptomyza graminum. Next base: position 10,808,955 of record JAEIFL010000001.1, on the reverse strand, counting down.
TATACAAGAATATTGTACATATCACATTTAAGTGCAATAAACTTGTCCTGAAATTGAAAATCAATTTTGATTAATTTATTATTATTTCTATTGGATTGGATGACGTAGGAAAATTCACCGAAGCGATAGATAACCTGCTATCGGCATACCTTGTGGGCTCGATAAATCTTGTAGGCAACACGTGCAAAAGTATAAAGTTGAATTAATTGCGATTCTTTTAAAATCCTTATTTATGAACGAATTACAATGAGTACAAGCGGCAATAAAATTCAATATCTTGTGGCAGATACAACAGCGTTTTTAAATGCTGTTCCACTAAACGTAAGTGCTCATAAATTTATGTTTTAGCAAAGTAAGATTGTAAACATGCTCAATGTTTTTCTTGTTCGACAGGAATATGCTGATAATGTGCTCACCGTGCCAGAGGTGATTGCCGAGGTGCGCAACAAACGTCAAATACGCCGACTCTGTGTGCTGCCCTTCGATTTGCAGGTGCGTGAGCCACGTCCCGAAAGCGTCAAACATTGCGTGGAGTTTGCCAAAAAGACGGGCGACTATGCGAGCTTATCGGGCATTGATTTGAAGGTGATTTCGCTCACGTATGAGCTTGAGGCGGACACGATTGGCACCGAGCACCTACGCACTGAGCCAGTCGTCTCACAGGTGATTGCGTCCAAGGAAAAGCCCGAAGAGATGCAGGATGTTAATAATAAACGTCTCGTCGGCTGGTACATGCCTGAGGGCGATGAAGAGGAGGATGATGAAGATGAAGTCGAAGAAGAGGAAGACAGTAGCGAGCAGCAGTTGGATAAGAACAGCGACAACATTGATCATATTAAGGCAGCCATTGAAGCAAATTTGCTGGGAGCAGAAATACAGCCAACAGATTCGAAAACAAATGTTGACAACGAAGAAGACGACGAAGATGATCTAACGCAAGAGGAGCTGGACAAATTGTTTGAGAAACTCAAATGCGCTCCATCCGCTGACGAAGAGCAAGCAACATGTGATCTCTTGGTGGCAGAGTCCAAGGACGACGACGATGATGAACAGGAGCAGCAAACACAACAAGAAGATATCAACGACGACGACGAGGACGTTGGCGACGATGGCTGGATCACGCACTCAAACATCAAGAAAGCCAAAAAGGCGCTTGAGGGCAAAGTGGAAACGGACACGGTGCCACCAGTTGCCTGCATGACAACAGATTATGCGCTGCAGAATGTGCTGAAGCAGCTGAATCTGCAGCTCGCCGCGCTGAATGGTCGAATCATCAAGCAGCTGCGCACCTACATATTGCGTTGTTATGGTTGCTTCAAAACCACCAGCATCATGACAAAAGTGTTCTGCCCCAATTGTGGCAACAAGACGTTGAAGCGTGTGGCCGTTAGCCTGGACGAGAACGGCAAACAGGTGATGCACATAAACACGAGACGCCCACTGGGCACCAAATACAAGAATCAGAGTTTGCCACGCTTCCAAGGCGGCAAACATTCGCGCAATCCAATTCTGTTCGAGGATCAGCCTATGCCACGACAGATGCCGTCGCGTGTCGCCAAAACAAAGACAAATGCTTTAAATGATGATTACATTGCCGGCTTCTCGCCGTTTGTGATGCGCGACGTTGATTCCAAGTCGGCAATGCTGCGCTCCAAGGGCAATCTCAAAGAATGGGCGCGCAACAACAATTTCGAGGAGGATCGCCGACGCAAGAACTATAATCGCTTGTACAAGTAGTATAGGCATACTACCTAAATATTATTACTTTTTTATATCAATAAATAAAAAAACATTAACTTAAAATATGTAGAGAGATCTTCTAGAGAAATTGCTGATTATAATTATAATAAAATAGATTTATTCACAGAATATTTATAACTGAAGACACAACTCGTTGCCAGGATATTCGGGTAGATTGAGCTCGTACTTGCGCTGCAAAGCTGGCGGCACAAAGCGTCCGCCCAAATAATGATGTTTGCCCTTAAAGTGTTTGGCGCATAGCTTGGGAGCCGTTAATGAGATGAGCAACGTTGGCTCCAGATCACATTCGTTGAGCTTACCATTTTCGACATCCCAACCGCTAGGTATATCCACACTATTACGATCACAATTAACGGATTAGAAGAGAGCCGATGATGATGGGAAACATTGATAAATACCTGGCAATGGGCAGATGTGTTTGCTGCATCAGCTCCACGACGGGCACAAAGTCGGCGCGCACCGGCGGCTTAAAGCTAAAGCCAAAGAGCGCATCCACAATAAGATCGTAACTATTGGCAGACGTTTCAACGCTGGGACACTCGACAACGCTGCAGATTTCCATGCGCTCGCACTGATGCATCAGGTTTTCGTATAGAAGCTTTGGTGTTGGCTTCGGGTAATAGATTGTTGGTGTGTAGCCCATCAGGGCCAGGTGGCGAGCACAGACTAGGCCGTCGCCGCCGTTATTGCCAGGCCCGCAGCAGACGAGAACACGCCCAAAGCGATCGGCGGGGAAGCATTTGGCTATGGCATGGGCACAGCTTAGACCGGCTAGCTCCATTAATTGATCCACGCTAAATTTGTACTCGTTGAAGAGTTCCAAATCAACATTGATCGCCTCTTGTTGATTTAAGAATTTTAGCATGTTTTTGCTGCTGCTGCTGCTGCAATGACAAAACTCCCTACGTTGTATTTGTTGTGGAATTTGTTTCGGTTTAGCGGCGTTTGGCAAAACGCAAATAAATCGTTTTAACTGTGCCAATCGGCAAATCTTGACAACTTGTCTCTGCATTTGCCAGACAGACTTTTTCAAACCTACTGCACTGAATTATATATTTCCAATATATTTAGAAATTGTTTGACTTGTTGATACTAACATAAATTTCGTTGCTTATTTCCTTACAATTATCAGTTGAAATGTATCGATAAATGAATGCTTTTACGCAGTGTGACCAGCCAGTTGGTATAGCCGCGACTTTTTGAATATGTTTATTTTGTTTGCAACACAAAAGATTTATTCTTGATTAGCAGAAATATTTTATTTGATTGAATTTTCATGAAAATGTTTTTGCTTGCTTCTAAATTTTGTCTGTTCTCATGCGAATACAAACATTTTGAAACAGTATTTAAATCTATGGAATATGCTTATGAAAATAGATTTACACGTAAGCGGTCGGCGGGCCCTAGAATGTGTCAATATGCAGACGCTCATGACGCATTTGAGAGGCATGTGTGCCAAATCGCTTTTGACAATAGCCGCACTGAAATCGTCGCTGCCCCTCGTGCACGACACGCACATGCCGGCTGATGGCGCTCTTGTGACGAAAGAGTTGTGGACACTGCTGGCACTTGAACATCTCCCAGTCCGGATTGTGAATACGCAAATGGGTGAGGAGTTCGGTGCGTGTCACCTTGGCGACGCCGCAATGCTCACAAACGTGCGGCTTCTTCTTGGCATGTCGCTTCATATGTTCGCCGAGTGCATTTTTCGTACTATATCGGCGATTGCACTGCTCACAGATTAGTTCCAGCTCTGAGCTAAGCGCCGCTCTTGTTGTTGTTGTTGCTGCCGCAACAGCCGGATGTACATTACGCACATGCGATCGCAGTTGCTCGTATCGTGTGAAGGCCTTATCACAATCGCGGCACAGAAATGGTTTGGGGTGACCCTCGTGAACGCTTCTTATGTGCGCCTCCAGATATGGCAGCTTGTACACCTGCTTGCCGCACTGCTCGCAGGCTAGCAACTTTCGCTTGCTGGCCGCTGCTGCCGCTGCCTCATCATCATTGTCATCATCATGATCATTTTCCGCTTCAAGGGGATCAATGTCGGCTGCATCGGCGTCGCCACCACCAAGGCTAAGGCCATCGCCTTCGGCGTTTACGTTAACGTCGGCATGGAATTTGGTGTCGGTGTCAGCATCGTAATCTTGTCGATGCTCTATTTCGTCATCCAGTGGCTCGGCTTTCACGAACGGCAACTGCAAAAATGCTAGCTCAGCCCTAAACAAAAAACAAGCTGACTCAACTCTACGAATTTGTATACAATACCAACCGAGTTATTGTCATAAGCATTAGCGTCAAGAGCAGCTTCAGTTTGTTCCGACTGGCCAACGGCAAGGTTAATCGTTAGGCGCATAAGCATCTCGTTGCTCTGCTCGGCAACGGTGCACAATTGCTGGAAGTATTCGATGGCATTGTAGCACAATGCACATATGCTCTGGGGAAATGTGTCTGGTTGCTCAAACACGTCAATAGCAAAAAACTGATTCAACAATTTTGCCAAATGGGGCAGCGCTTTGGGTGTGTAACTGGATTTATTGCGGTTTGGGTGCTGCTGTTGATGCTCGTTAATCTGGCGCAGATGGCGCAGGCAAATGCGACATAATTGGGAAATATTAGCTAAAGTTAACATTATAACGCGCACAATTTTCACTTTAATCGCTTTGTGCACGAAACGCACGGCCGTTTGGAAATTGGTGTGACCGTTTTGTGCTATAAAAAAAATACAGCGACCTTGTCTACTGCCTAAAAGTTCAAAATTATTGATAAAATAATCATTAACTAGCGACATATAAAATGTAATTTTTGTAGAAATATTTTTGAAATTGATAATAAACTTTTACACTGTTGACAAACGACATTAATTTCGAATTATATTTTTCTCTTTTTTTTTCTAATCGATTAATCGAAACGACTATCGTGTTGACAAATCCGTTGAATGTCAATTTTTACCCGCTCCCCGTTTACGGTCACTCTCTCAGTTGTACTCTGCGTTTTCAGTATCGCACATTGCCAAAAGTGTAATCAACTTATTTGACTGCAGCCTGCAGCACAATTGCAATATTAACCAAAATAATTTTATATTGACGCTATGGCACTTAATCCACAATACGAGGACATTGGCAAAGGTTTCGTTCAACAATATTATGGCATCTTTGACGACCCGGCGAATCGCGCTAACGTGGTTAACTTCTACAGCGTAAGTAGTCGCCAAATCTTTTGGCTATGTTGTCATCCTCATCCGCAAACTCTGCCTTAAAGCCACATGCTCAAGCACACATTGACCTACATGCACATTAGTATGTACGTACGTATGTACGTACGTATATGTATGTGCAGGTTCACCACAAACAAGGGAAATTTCCTCATTGTTGTTGTTGGTCATCTGTGCGCGCGTCGCGCCCTTGACAAATGGCCAGAAACTGAATTTTTGCATGGAGCTGTTGCAACAAAAAGAGCGCGCAATTTGCATTTGTTATTTTACGCGCTAAAACGGAGTTGCTCAAGCACATAAGCCTGATATTAGTATATGAACATGTTCATACATTGAAAAACACACACACACAGACAATCAGTGTAAATGAATCCAACTAAATAGTTTAAAAAACAAATAAGTGGTTTATAAAATATGAACAATATTTTGCAAGTGCTTTTGTGGTTTAATATTTTTTGCTGAAGAAATTTTGCATAATTAAAGTAAATGCGTTAGCTTCTCGAAATTTCCTGTGATGACACACCAACACATTCTCATACATTAACATACATAAAAGACATGTTTGTATGTATGTTTAAGATTTCATCACGGTCACTAATCGAATTTACTTTGTTTCAAATAATATTTTGACACAGGCAACAGACAGCTTCATGACCTTCGAGGGCCATCAAATACAAGGAGCGCCAAAAATCCTCGAAAAAGTACAGGTAAGGTTCGATAATAATATTGCCATTTGTATGCACAAAGTTATTCCTAACATTTGCAGAGTCTCAGTTTCCAAAAGATCTCACGTGTCATCACCACAGTTGACTCGCAGCCCACATTCGACGGCGGCGTTCTGATCAATGTGCTGGGACGTGTACAGGTGAGAAATATGATAAGATCAAACTGTATACAATAAGTTTATATTCTTTTTTTTATAGACTAGTGTTTAGTTCAACTTTGTTATACTAGTATTAGCACTTACTTAGATATACATAAATATTCTTGTATTTTGTATTGTATTTGGATGCAGACCGATGAGGATCAGCCGCATGCGTATATTCAAACCTTTGTACTCAAGCCAGTGGGCGTTAGCTTCTTTGTGCAGCACGATATCTTTAGGCTTGCGCTGCACGATGTGTAGCCTGGCCACAAACCAATTTTGGCAGAAACAACATCAACAATCAAAACACTCAACAACGGGGCGATACTGGTCTGTTCAGGCAAAGTAAACAAAGCATTTTGTTGCAACGTAAACTAACAAAAACAACAACAACAAACAACTTCCACATTGACTTACTAAATGAGTTAAAATTACTTACAACTTTTGTATAGTTATTGTTCAATGGAACCTTGCTTAACAATACTAAATACGTCTTAGACTTAATGTATATGTACATATAGTGTATATGTATATATATGAAATGCTTTCCGGCTCATTGCGATACATCGTGTACAATCAATCAACTACTACGCTCCGCATTTGTGAACGCTTAAGGTTATTATGTTAATGTCTAAACAGCATATGAAACTTATGCCTACACGTTTTCAATATTGCATGCATTCTAAAATCACACCAATTTTTCATCTTCTTAAGCCAAGTTTTGTGTTATTTTTTTTGGATTAACCTTTCTGATTTAGCCCTCACCCTTGCAGTTGCTTTAGTTTTTATATGTAATTTATGTTCCAATACTAGAAAATATTTCCTTTCCAAAACGAAAGTAGATTCAAAATATGATTTAAACAATATTTCTCAAAACATTTTGCACTTCATTAGTGCACGTAGCAAAAGAAAAATAGAAGATTAAAATAAGTTCAGAATAAATATTTATTGTTTCTCTGCTCTTATCATGCTTAGCTTCTAGAGTTGTTTAGGTACAGTGGTTATAGGTTCGTGAACAGTTGAAGTATTTAAAATCAAGCTTTATTTGTGAATTCTTTAAGGCTAACAACGCAAACAATTGGAAAAATGGTACTATCCTCAGCTCTAAGTTCTGTGCACTGAACAAGATAATCTTTATTCAAGAGTTCTTGGAAAGTTATTGTTGAATCATATTTGAGATCGAGCTGCTATAAACTTATATGCGATTCCACTTAACATAAATAATAAGCAAATAAAGAGTGAAAGTGGAAGTAAATCAATAGCTAGGAGTACCTGCTCGTTCGAACTAGAAATATAATATTGCACAAATGTTTATTTAAATGCTTAATAGAAAAGCCCCTAAATATTGTTTAGAGTCTGCAGGGGTATATCAGTTTCGGTGCAATAAAGAAAGCTTCTTTTTTTTAATAATTAACATTCGCTTGAGTTTTATTTTTCACATAAAATAGTAAAAGACCTATTTGCACGTAATTCGCACAAATATTTGATGTATAATTGTTTCATTTTAAGACTTTTGATAATGTATTAATGAATTTCTTTTCAAATCCTTTTGCAGTGCGATGACGATCCTCCAATTGCTTTCTCTCAAGTCTTTGTGCTGAAAGCCAATGCTGGTACCTATTATGTTGCTCATGACATTTTCCGCCTTAACATACACAATTCTGCCTAAGAACTTGTGCCACTCAATCAACAACAACACACAACACACACCATCACCAACAATAACAACCAACAAAAAATGACAATTACATGCAACAACATCCAAAGATGTAGCCCGCGATCAACTAAAAAAATACAACCTACTGCAAAGACGACGATGCAACAATTCTCACGTTTATCAAGCATAAAAAACACAACAAGCAACAACAACAACAGCAGCCCAATAACGATTTAAATCTAACGACCATCACAATGTAAAAAAAAAAAAAAAAAAATACAAAATGAGATAAAAGTTGGCGTCCGAGCTATTTTTGTGATTTCCATGTTGTCGGCTAATTGATGTTTGTGTTTTGGGCGGGGCTGAGCCCAATTCATAATCACTTTTGATGCATGTTTAAATGTTTTGTTTGGTTTATTGACACACAAAATAAAACAATACACTATGGCACACAATATGTATACATATATTTTAAGCAACCAAAAAACAAAAACAAAATAAGAAAAAACATGTTTGTTTGAGAGACAACAAAGTAAAAAACAAAAAAAAAAACAATTTAAACAAATAAAAAGACGTTTTTTTGGAAAAAATAAATGAAACCCTATTTAGTATGATTATAAAAAAGGAAATCGATTTTTTAGTGATAGTATCTTCATTATGTATAAATATGAATTTAAATGCAAGCATGTGTTTTGGTTTTGGTTAAGATCAATATTCGTTCATGTTAGTTCACTTGTCGCGAAATGTAAAAATCGCATCGAAACCAAACAGCACACCATTAACGATTGACAGCGATGCCTTGATCAATGCCAAATCCCGTGTGCGTGTCCGAAACGAGAATTCCCAGGCCTCTATAATAAATACGCCACTTGTCACAAACAAGGCGCAGCCCAGCACACTGAAAAAGATGTCGATGCGTTTGTGAATTGGTGCACGCATCAAAACACCTGAAATTTTATGAAAATTACTATTATATAGAGATACATTTTATGTGGATTGCTATTTACCTGCAAATACACCGACGACCACAATAATGAAGCCAGTAAATGTGCCTGTGACCATGAACGATGTCATTATATCACGATCATTAAAACTGTAGAAATGCAGCACGAGGCAGGCGACAGAAAATGCCTAAGGGGTGGGGAACAAAGGCAATTAGAAACTTTAAGAACTTAACGACATAAGCTATTTAAATTTATATGAAGCTTCATGAGGAACATCAGTTTTCAACTTTTCGACAGAATAATTGACATCGGTCTACCAATTTGGACAAAAAAAAAACATAGAAGTACCCAATAGGTATATTGTGTATTCTCGATTCGGTAAGATCGGATCACTTTCATCATCACCATGAAAATATTCGATACCAAATGCGGTCATAGGATAAAAAAAACGGTTTGGTATTTAATGTTAAACTTTTTTAAAATGAAACTTTTCACTGGGAAAGTTTCACAAAAATCGAACGAGAATGTCATATTATCTAAGTATCAACTAAATATATACATATGTTATCTTTGGCGTGTCGGGGATAGCATTTCTAATTGTTTTTTCACAAAGTTCTTTAATCACTTTAAAAAAAAGAAGGAAAAAATTTTTGTAAATTTTTACCAATTCCAAAAATTTAACCACATTAAGGCGACCTTTTCGCTCGCCGTGCGACATTTTTCAAAAGAAAGCACGAAAAAAACAAGTTTATTCGATGTATCCTCAAAAATCCTTAAAGATCGCACGTGGAGTGAACTTTTTGGTTACTTGATGTGATTATATTTTCCGGCGGAGACGCGTTTTCGCGACCAATGTAGAACGAGCACTGAGCTGCCGTTGCAGCCCCAACGAATGTTATGCAAATTTGTTTGCACATTATGATTTATGTATGCTTTGCCCAGCAACAACAAGAACAATAACAATGGGCGAAATTAATTAATTACACTCAAGAATCGGAGGAAAAGGCCATTTCATGTTGAAGAGCCATTTCATGCCGCCTGTTGTTTTCTTTAGCAAAATGTTGACAGAAAGAATTCAGACACAAATCTAAAACGGAGACGGAGACAGAGATGATTAAGATTACAGCGCCCTTTAGTTTAAGTAATACTGAATATACTATTCAACGATTCGGATTTTTTGTAGCCGCACAGCATCTGTTGAGTAAAGTAAGTTTGCAACTAGAATTTGTATTTTTTTTTTTGTTCTCTTATAATTTGTTGCCGCATAATTGAAGGTCTCTTAATGGAGCAAGACACAGCAAACAACCATTTAAGAAGAAAATCTCGGCTATGTTCTACTTACATATTTTATTTTGGGTCCAAAAGAAAATAAATATAGTATGGTGCTTTATAAAGCAAATTGGAACACATAAAATGGTTTCTTCTACGAATTATAATCAACTCAAATCTCAAAATCTACACGAAGGAATAAACTTACTTTGAAAGTAATTACAAATCAATTCAAGATTTCGCTTCTAAAATGATCGTTTTAATTGAAAATACGAAAACTTTTGCCAAGCAACTGTTAAATATTTTTGGTTTGTACTTGCCCTTAATACTATTTCTCTTAAAAAAAAAGGTAAGATCGAATACTTAGGCTATGGCGTATTAAATTTAAGTGCCATAACTTTCACCAAAAACTGCAAACAGCCAAAACACATTTTATTGAAATTTAAAGGGGAATCCAAAAAAGTTGTAAAAAAATAATTCTTTAATTTATTAGCACACGTTTTGTGTTATTTAACTTTGAAATAATTTCCTTTAATCTGTTTAAAACAAATTTCATTCAGATTTAAAAAAGAATCAAAAACTAAATAACTCTAAATATTTTTGTGCCACCCTTTTTAAAAATCTAAAAATTCTCGGTTGAAATTAGTGATATTTCTCCGTGTTGTGAAAAATGTTTAGTTACTTTTATGAATATAATAAAAAACCCGTTTGCAACTAAATTTAATTTTTACTATCGACTACATATTATTTATGAACCTTAACCATGTTTATCTGACTATCCGTTTTTTTTTTTTATGGGATTTCGATTAAGAATTCATCCGTATATAAGTGGTCCAAGAGTCAATAGATACTAGTTTAGTATAAATCGAATGAATCTGAATTTTGTAGCTTATTATTATCATGTTGTTTGCATTAAGTTAATACCAGTTATGTATAATGACACTTTTAGTACAACTTTTCAACTTAAACCTCGAACTAGTAAATATTCTGACATAGTAACATACTAATAGTAAGTATTGTTTATTCATATTTCAAGTTGTTTTGCTTGTGGGCTAATTTGAAAAATGATTCGCTTTTTGTTTTCAATTCACAGTAATTACTGCAATTTATTTAGCTTTTGTATTTTCATTTAATCGCCGCGCGTTTTGTGCCACAGCAACAAAAACATTTAGTTATCTTTCGATGAGCTAGTTTTATAGTTAAGATTTGGATATTTGGATTATGCATTTTGTCTATCAAAGTCACATATCAACTAGCCTTAATTAAAATCTTGTTATAATTTTGATTGTGAGGCACTTATAGAAAACAAAAACGGTTAGTATGATAGGAAAATTCTAGTACAAATAAAAATGACATTTAAACGACATTTAATGGCTGTTTTTTGTAAGTATGGGTGATTGTATATATGTGTAGAAAACTTTAAGACCTTCTCATATGTATGTAGATTATATTCTGTTGAGCTGCTAGACGCCAGACCAGTTATTAGTATTTCATACACGCCAATGTACTATATAGTATATAGTAGTGGATGAAGCTTTTTAGCTGAAACTATTGACAGCGATTGATTCAATCGTCAGGCGATAGTCCGTGCATCAACACAATGTTACATCCCGAGCTGATCTCAATGGATAATGCAGTCTTTCGCTGCTATATGGGCTGGAGTGCGCTATTGGTTTTGAAAATGTTTGCGATGAGCCTCATAACTGGCCTTTGGCGATTCATAACTTTGGTAAGTTACCTTATTATTATAGATAAAGTGTCAAGATTGGGTCTGCAAAATCGATCAAATCGATTTACTGGCAATATAGCCCTAGATGTGCATCAAACTATGTTTGAAAGTGGCGCCCTTCCCTGCGCTAGGGATCAAAACAAAGCGCAGTCGGTTGCGTCCGACTGCAACGATTTGACTTGTTTGGTGTTGTCAGTATGACTAGGCGATTTCAATACCTAAGCTCATTTATACACATACACGCACACACGTTCAGTAAGTGTTGTTGTCATTCTGCCGCTGCTGTTAGCTATCACCGAACGAGAGAGAGAGCGAGCGCCCAGAGAGCCAACCCAAAAGCCGGCATATAATAGAAACTTACGCTGTGCTCACGCCAGTTGAAAACTTGCAACGCACAGAGCTGGTTCTAGAGAAGTTTCTGTAATAACAAATTAAAAATAAACAATCATGAGTTTGGAACTTTTAACGCTAAGCAACCCCGTGTTCAAGAGCTATACGTTCTGGAGCGGTGTGCTGGTCATTAAAATGCTCTCCATGGCTTTGCTCACGGGCCTTCAGCGCTTCAAGACTAAGGTAAGCACATAACGGCACATATTTACACATACTTACTGTTACACACACAGCTGGGTCAAAGTCCAGCCATCAGGTGAAAGCGGCCAGATAGTGCGAACGCATATTAACTTAATGACACTCTTCTTGTTGCCTTCTAGACATTCGCCAATCAGGAGGACTTGATGTCACCAAAGCTGAAGGTCAAATTCGACGATCCCAACGTTGAGCGTGTGCGTCGTGCGCATCGCAACGATCTCGAGAACATTCTGCCATTCTTCATTATCGGCCTGCTCTACACTCTGACCAATCCCAGCGCCTTCCTGGCCATCAATCTGTTCCGTGCCGTTGGCATCGCCCGCATTGCACACACCCTGGTCTATGCCGTCGTTGTAGTGCCTCAGCCGGCTCGTGCGCTCGCCTTTTTTGTGGCGCTGCTAGCCACCGCCTACATGGCACTCCAAGTGGTGTTTGCTGCTGCGTTTTAATTGTACGAGCTTATACTTTTTATAAAATATATATACATTTTTTTTTTATATATAGTATGGAAATGAATACTGCAACAGCAGATTCAGCGCCGGCTTTTTGAACTGTGCGACTTAAGGCATTCGATATATCTGCACTATTATTGATTATTCTTTAAATTTGTTCGCGCACAACGAATAAATTTATATTTTTATACTTTTCGTTTGTTCAATTTTTTGGTATTTCATTTATCTTATCAATAGCTCTAATCTAGTTTATTATTGAGTATCGCATACAGTCTTCGCAAGCCAAATGCACTAAGCAAATAAACTTATGTTTATTTACTAGTGCCAAATGTCTGCAAACCAATAAGAATATTGGCAAAATATACCATATCTTATCGATAAGCATATGTAAAATAAAGCAAAAACATCGTTTTGAACATCGTTGGTGGCAAATAATCGCACTACCGCTCGTAGGCGCTGAATACTTAAACTTATCGATAGAACGAACGTGCGATGTCAATATATCTGTTCGATTGACGGAGTCCATCAAATTAGAGGCATATCGCCATCGCTTTGATTCAGACTACCATACAAATTGCTTTGTTTTAAAGGTGTTGATTGTCATTAATTGTGACACAAGTAATAATTGTGGTGCCATTTTTTTTTTTACTTTCTATATAAGTAAATCAAACCAAATAAATTACGTGTGCATATGAAACGTTATTAGCAGGTATGTTTACATGTATGTATCTGTGTGTTAGTATATATGTTTGCACACAACTAAACCAGGCGCAGCCAGATTCGCCTTGAGGGGAAAACAAAATAAACATATGTATGTACATATGTATTTTAACTTAATCAAGTCAGTGAAAATCTTTTCAACAACAACATCTCATGTGACACCAGTTCAGTGAGTGGCAAAACATATGTACAAATACAATTGCGTACCGTTTGACCAAAACAAGCAAACAATAACAGTAACGTATCTAACACTTAAATTTTGCAATTGTGTGTGTATTTATTGTGCACACATGCATATGTAATTTGGCAAATGTGTGTATGGGTGAGACCGTGTGATACGGTATAACTACATTAGTATGCACCATAAAATACACATACATACAAACGTGCATCAGCTTGTGTATGCAAGTAAGTATGTATGCAAATAAAAGTATGTACCTACATACGTCAGATGCAAAGTACGCGCATAGGCTATAGCTAAAAGCTCGCCTGGTGGCTCTGCCTCTGTTCAAAATATAGAAATTACATACTTACACACATGCACATATGTATTTACATACCATACACAATGTTCATGTGTATCTCTCTGTACGAATGTACAATACGATTAGCGTTAGCAAAATTAAGGTGAAACAATACGGAACTGATTGAACCTCCTAAAGGCGGGTGTCGTTATCTCCAAAACATCACGAATGTATGTATGTATGTATACGAAATACTTACATATGTGCATACATACGCATATTAATAATAACGCAATTTAGTCCGCTTAAATATTAACTGCAATTCAGCTTAATCTCTGGACCCAAGTGCTTAAGAATGAAATTGATATTTTGAAATTTTAAAGTCAGACTCGAGAAAAATATGTCAGCTGTAATAAATATGAACCTTGCTATTCAACGAAAATTGCATTCGCCCAAAAAAACAAGACCTTCGTTTGCTCTGACGAAACATGCGTAACTGTAAACGCAATACGAGAACATTCAAGTTAACACAAACAGGTGCATGCGTTTATATGTATGCATGTGTGTATTTTATGCACGCATTTATGTATACTTGTTGTACATACATACATGTATGTATCGACGGGCCAATGTGGATTGTGTTAACCCTTTGTGGCCGCAATCCCTAAAATACAAAAAAAGTAGGCTTTTGTGTAGAGAGATTTACACACAATACATACATACAAAAATAATAGCAATAGCTTTGTCAGAATTTAGTTTCAAATTTAAAGTTTCGTTAACAGAAATTCTTGAGTAGTTTTAAATAAAAAAAAAATTAAATTTAAAAAATTTACCTATTTCAAAGTGCACGGAAAGCTGAGCTGAGCCCTGAGGCACTTCGTCCATTGACGTGTCCACTATTGATTGGCAGTTGAGTATTTGTTGGTTCTCAACCCAATCCACCCAACCACCCCCACGTTCAGATGAACACGTCCCACACACAGACAGACATATGTAGCATTGCCAATTAGACGTTGTTGTGGGTGCACACCACCACCACCAGCTAATAATATCTATGTATTTTTGTGTTGTGTTCTTTTTAGTTTTTGGGTAACAAGGACGTCAAACCAACCGATAAACTACAGCCCACAGGCTAAGGCTAATAACCGACCATGGAAGCAGCAACAGCGACTCTGGTTGGCGGCGATCAACAGCTGCCAACGGCACCCGAATTGCCAACCACATCAACCGATGGCACCACCAACAATTCCACCACCAATGCGTCGGAGCGCGTAGATGCCGATAATATTGGCTGGAATAGGGATAGAATTGATACGACATCAGGGTTGCGTCAGCGTGCAACGTCATATTCTTTTACGGGCAGTGCCCTGGCCAGTGGCAATAAGTCGGAGGTTAACGCAAGCGGAGCGGCTGGACCGTCTAACGAAAACAACAACAACGGCAATGCTACTGCCACCAACGATAAGGATAAGGAGCAAAGCGACGAATCGCTATACGAGTGCAATATTTGTTTGGATACAGCCAAGGATGCGGTGGTCAGCATGTGTGGCCATCTATTCTGTTGGCCATGTCTGCACCAGTGGCTGCTAACGCGGCCCAATCGTAAACTGTGCCCCGTTTGCAAGGCAGCCGTTGACAAGGACAAAGTTATACCGCTCTATGGTCGCAATAGCACACGTCAGGAGGATCCACGGTTAGCATATAACAGTTTGTTGATATATTAGTTAAATTAACATTTTGTTTATTTTGGTTACAATAGCAATAAGGTGCCACCACGTCCTGCCGGCCAGCGTACAGAGCCCGATCCAGCACCTGGCTTTCCGGGCTTTGGCTTTGGCGACAGCTTCCACATGTCGTTTGGTATTGGTGCTTTTCCCTTTGGCTTCTTTACATCATCGCTAAACTTTGGCGAACCGCGTCCGGCAGGTAAAATGCCATAAAATTATACGTTAAAAAAACATTCTAATTACTTATCTACTTTTAGCGGCTAATCGCGGCACCACACAGTACGACGATGAGCAGACGCTGTCCAGACTGTTTCTGTATCTCGCTTTCCTCTGCATCGGATGGCTGTTGTTTGCCTAGCAACTTCACCATACCCATATTACCCAACAGCAACAGCAGCAACATCAAAGGCAATAGGGAATAGCAAACACAACAACAATTAAATAACAACTAACTAATACATATACATAAAAAAAGTATACTAATGTACAAGAAGCCCCCCTCCCAATATGAATTAGGAGCAAAATCCACCCGCAAATTCCAACAGTTCCTCTTGTGTCCCTGAAATTGAAATTGTAGTTAAATTTTTCATTATCTTGTTTGTTTTTCGCTCGATGTTTTGAAACAAATCAAATTATACATATATATATATTTTAAAACATTCTGTTGAAAGGAATGCCCCACCCAAAAAAAAAAGCTTTAGATGTGATGTGTCAATAATGAATGCAGCTACGCTCCAATCAATTGCTTGTTCTACCCAAATAAAAACGCAATCCTTTCTTCATGTAGTACTTCTTCAATCGCAATTGATGGCTATAATCATATTGAATGTTCATTAATTAAAACATAAAAACAACCCAAATACGACAAACCCAAAAGCACCCCATGAGTGTATGCATGCATTATATATAAAACTGATATTTGATTTATACCGTATATATTGTCTGTACAATGCCCAAGTGAATTATTCATGCAATTTCATGCTTTTGCGTTTAATATGAATGTATAATGTATGTAACAATAAACTATAAAGTTAATGGCAATTGAAAGCCTAGAGGTCGCTTTGAATTTTTTGTAGTGTATTTGTCGAAAGAGGAACTGCCACACAGGCGTCTTAGGTTTCATTACCTTTATAGCCTTTCAAGGACCTTTGTGTACATTTAAACAAATTAGTTTGTCATACAGATAAATCTCTTCTTATTTCTATTTAAACTGACATCATTTGGTCATTTGGTTAGTACTTAAACATATTTATATACAGAATTGTATGGTCATATACATTCAGAAGCGTTTACCCTCGTTAAGACGTGCAACACGGCGTTTAAGTTTGAGAATTTCCGCTTGCAGCTGCTCAATGGATTTTTCTGAAACGGGAGCTGAAGCGGGAGCTGGCTTTGAAGCTAAAACGGGAGCTGGTTTTGAAGCTAAAACCGGAGTTGAAGCTGGTGCAACAGTTGTAGTTACAGTTGAAGCTGCCGTTGCAGCTAAAGCTGGAGTAGTTTGTGTTGAGGCTCCAACTAAGGCTGCAGCTGATGTGACTGATGTGGTTGAGGCGCTTGCTGTAGAAACCACACTGGCAATGGACAAGTTGGGATGTATTTGTGACGCAGTTACGCGGACGCTGTTAGCAGCAACTGGTGTTGGAGTTGCAGCTGGAGCTGGAGTTGGAGCAGCTTGAGCTGGAGTTGGAGCAGCTGTGGTAGCTGGTGGTGTTGCATGCCCACGATGCATCGATATTAGTTTTTGTAGCTTTGCTGAGGCACTCCCGCGATGGGATTCGAGCATTATGCGCATAGCTTCCTGATCCTCCATCTTGGCCTTTTCCTGGGAGTCGGAGCCCTCGTCAATGAACACATAATTGATGATGTGTGCATGTGTTCCAGGTTTTATACGATAGATGGGCTGCCCTTCGCCGCTGCCGCCGGTTGCCGCCGACAGGGATGGTATATCACCCATTTTGGCCATATCGCCGCCCACTTGGAATATCGATGTATGGCCGTTGACCACCAGCGGCTTGTGCATTATGTAAGGCGATGACACAAACTGGTAGGATTTGCGTTTAGTTATCTCCGCATATTTGCTCGCCTGACAGCCGGCTGTGGTGCACACCCGCAGTGGCATTGCACTTGTGTCTGCGGCAGCGACAGTTGTTGCCGATGTAACTATTGATCCTGTATTCGAGCTTGACGTTGTTTCCATCTGCAATTTGTATTTCAGAAGTCAATCAAAATTATTTACAAAACATAGATTTTGTCTTACTTTAATTTTGTTTTGCGAACCGCCTCTAATTTAATAGAAATTCCTGCACACTTTGCGGTCACATTGATTAAATCGACATCGATACTTTGATAATCGGAATTACTTATGATTGGTACGCTGCTACGAAGTACTCCAATAGCCATACTATCGATACGAGTTGACTATCGATAGTTGCTTACCAGTTCTACCCTTTTTAATTTATTGTTATGCGGATTGTTGCGACTCGATGGTGAAATTAAAACAGCACAATGGAAATTGCCGACAGCATAAAATTTCACGCTATTTGCACAATGATGGAAAGGGTAAAAGAGGCTAGAAATACGCAACGCAAAGAGCTTATCCTAAAACGCTATTACAACTCCTTCTGCAAGCATCGGGAGTTATTTCGCTTGAACTCCGGCTTAACAGGGAAGAGCCCAGAAGATGGCAAAAGCAGCTTCTATCCAGTGCTGCGGCTCCTATTGCCGGGTGCGGATAATTCACGCGACAACTACGGCTTGCAAATAACGGCCTTGGGACGTCTTTATACACGCGTACTTCAGCTACCCAAGGATTGTAAGTGGCCGCCGCATTTTTAACTAAATATTATTCATTACCATCTGAATCGTTTTAGCTGATGATGCTATTCGCCTGCAGCATCGAACCTATTCATCATTTCGCGACTATGCGGATGTTGTGCATTACGTATTGCTGCCCCGCTGCCACAACGATCCCAGTAACTTGACACTCAAGCAAATTCACGACATGCTCGATATTATAGCCAATGAGGACACAACTGGTAAGGATTCGAATCCAATCAAGATAGTGACCAGCTTTAATCATAACTATTCTACATTCCAGTAAAGGAACGTGAGCTTATCCGCTTCACAGAAGTGGCGTCTGCCCAGGAGCAAAAATGGATGATACGCATCCTTTTAAAATCGATGGGTTTGGGGATTGGCGAACAACGTTTATTTGGTCTGCTGCATCCTTTGGCAAAGGATATGTATCAGCGGTGCACGGATCTGGAGCGTATTTGCAAGCTGTTAGCGGATGACAAAATATCGCTGGAAACGCTACCTGTCAATGCAACCACCAGCGGCAGCAGCACCACAACCACTACCAGTACTGTCATCAATTTAAACACATTCATTGAGCCGTTTCAGCAAATACGACCAATGCTGTGCGAACGCTTTCCGGGGAAAATGGAGGAGCTAATGCAAGCGGATGTCCTCTATTTGGAGCAAAAAATGGACGGTGAACGCTTTCAATTGCACTACGCACGCAACCGATTTAAATACATATCCCGCAATGGAGCCGACTACACCAAAAGCTTTGGCGATAGCTATGATCATGGAACACTGACACCTCAATTGCGAACCCTTTTGCCCTTGGGAATGGACTCGATTATTCTCGATGGCGAGATGATGATTTGGGATACGCAGCAGTTGCGCTATCGCGAGAAGGGTGAGAATACAGATGTGAAGCATCTTAAGCCGGAGCGCAGCTGGCGACCCTGCTACGTTGTCTATGATCTGCTCTATCTGAATGGTGAGAGCCTTCTGGATATGACGTATGTGCAGCGTGCCCATAAGCTGCAGGAGCTCATTACTGAACACCAGGGCGTACTGCAACTAATGAAGGCTAAGAAAATCAACTCGCTGGAGCACTTCAGTACGCTATTCCAGGAGATGCTCGACTCCAATGCCGAGGGTATTGTGCTGAAGAAGCAAAACTCAATATATAGGCCCGGAGTACGTGTTGGCGGAGGCTGGTACAAGGACAAAGCAGATGTGAGTCTCTTTGACAGTGTTTGTCACAGCATCTTTTCTAATCTGTTTCGCTCTGTTTTTGTGCAGTACATAGAAGGTCTGATTACCGAGTTTGATGTGCTTATCATTGGTGGCTTTTACAATCGCAAACGAACCTTCATTGAATCGTTTCTGGTGGGCGTCTTGAAGCCTGGCAGCGACAAGGAACGCAATGAGGTCTACAGCATTGGTTGTGTGGCCAATAATACGCGTCAACGCGTCGTCCTTAATTATGAGTTGGGTTCGCATTGGCGCAATGCAAGCACAGATCCACCGCCACTTTGGTATCACTACAAGCCTAACGAAAAGGACGGCTGTCCGGATGTTTGGATCGAGCCCGATAAGTCGATCATATTGCAGGTGAAGGCAGCGGATTTGACACCAAATGGTGCATATTCAACACCCAAATCTTTGCACTTTCCGCGCACCCAGCTCGTGCGCGATGACAAAGTGTGGAACGAATGCATGACTCTGGACGAGTATACAGAACTATGTCAGGTAAGATTGATTGAATTAGCTAAATTATATAGACCTACCTTAAAGCATTTGCTATGAAGGGGCGCGGTGGCATCAGGAAGCTAAACAAGCGTCAGGCGAGCCTTAATGACTTCACCACCGAACGCAAACGTCAAAAGATAACGCCCGCTCAGCGGAGCCGGCTCGGATTGGCGGCCTATGAGAAGCGCTACGATGAAGTGCCGCTGGAGCACAGTTCGCAGATCTTTGAGGGCTTCAGCTTTTGCATATTAAGTGGTGCACGCGGCAACAGTAAACAACAGCTGCAAACGCTGGCCGCCAAGAATGGCGGCACAATTGTTCAGAATCCGTTGCCCCATGACCCAAAGTGCATTTGCATAGCCGGCGACATAATTTATCTGGTCGAACGCTTAATGCAACAGCAGCCGCGTTCCAATGACATATTACGCATGGACTGGCTGCTACGTGTGTGCAATAAACAACAAATCGATTTGCGTCCCAGGGATGTCCTCTCAGCCACACGGGCGCTGCAAACACAGTTCGACAAGAGCTTTGACCACCTGGGTGACAGCTATACGGATGTATTTTACAGAGTAAGCGAGCTAAAGGAAGTGCTGCACGACATAACCGATAGTCATCTGGCTGCTGTGCATGTGGAACAGGATGAGCTGGACGAACTGGAAGAGCAACTGCTTGATGGCGCTCCCATTTACAAAATCTTCGCCAAGCATCATGGTTACTTCTATAACCGCGATGCGGACGAACTCTCGAGGCTGCTGTTCATGCAGCGTGGCGGTCAGTTGGTCAGCGAATCGCAGCTTGACAACCTAACCATTGTCTTTGTCTGTCCGAATCACCTGAATCGCCTGGACCTTAAGCAATGGCATCAAACACATTCTGGCTCGCATTCCATACAAATTGTGAGCACAGATTGGATACGGCAATCGCATCGAGCACGTTGCTCTCAGCCAACAGCTGAATTCCTTGTCAAAATCTAGTTTTTTTTTACTATTTGTACACATTTGTAAGCATATTTTAAATTCTATTTTAAATACGTTCAATAAAGGGTTTTTAAGTTTTTTTCATTATCTTTCATTTTATTCACATCAAGACGACGAGTTTCGAGTTCAAGTTGGTCGCAAACGGAAAGAGACAGCACTTAAAATAGCATTGGCAAATTCTGGTTGGTACCCTTTTTTCTTGTAGTAGCTTGGATTGGATATAAGAACTTCTATTATACAAGTTGCATTTCATGAGAGGAAGACAGTGCTACTTTTTGCTGTTTCTTTCTCATTCGCTTTAAACGATTTGACAGTTTTGTTTATTTGATACGCTTGAAATTCGATTTACATATATAATTTGATTTGCAGCAATAAGGACATCAAAAATACATTTAGACATTTTCTTTCATTTGTTTTGTTTTCATTTGTAAATATGTATATATTTATATATTTATGTAAATATGTATGGTTTTAATTAACAATTCTTTAGCGCACTAGCCTGTTTCTTGACTATCACTGACCGACTTTAGGCAAACAATTAAAAATATAAAATATATCTTAATTACTCTTGGTTCAACAATCAATAGATAGTATATGTTTATGGGAAATATATATCTCTCAGATTGTTTCAAACATTTATAAAACAGCTTTGAATTTGGGTTCTTTTGTTAAACAGGTCAGAGCAAAGCGCTTACGTATTTTTGAATTTTACTTTCAATTTGTGAAAATTGCCATTCGGCTAAGTATTTGTGGGCTCAATGGTTATCTAAACTTTATTCACTTCAGCAGTTGCCGCCTGTCTCATTATTATTTCTTATATTCATTGTTAATTCTCGGCGAAATTCGTCCATTAAATCAAATTATTTTTTATAAGTAAAATAAATTATTTCTTTTGCGTGCATAAATATATACTATAACGTACAACAAATTAGTTATGTATAGGTACACAAAATGCATATATGTAAGTTTTTTTTTTTTGTTGTTTGTTTTATTTGTGGCTTTGTTTGTCCTTTGATAATTAATAGTAAACTCCAAATTCAACAATTATTTTGTAATTTTTTGTTCTCTCTAGAACTGTTGTTTCACCCGGGGCACTTATGTTATACTGTAATACTAAGCAATGCGCTTTAGACACACAAGGAGACATTTTAAATACAAACATATACATATTTATTTATTTATATATTAATATATATATTGATTTTGTATATATGGTAATGGTTAATTGTTAGGTAACTCGGATTTGTGGCCTATAACTACGACTACATTAAGCAACTACTAACAGTAATTATTATAATAATAATCATAGTAATATATGTATAAATTTATGCATAATGTTAATATATAATAATAACAATATTAGTTACATTTGCATGTGTGTTTTTTTTCATTCCCTTTCATGACGATATATGTAATTTAAACATGTAAAACACTAATAATAAAAAAAAATTTGGTTATTTATTGTATTTGTTTTTATATAAGAAGTCTTTTGGAATTTTTGCATATTCATATTCGTTGCTATAAATATTTATACATATACATAAATAGATAGATATTTTTCTTTTAATTTAACTTTGCATACTGCTTTAACAAAATTATAGAAACTAATATATTTGCGGGGAAAAAAAGGTGTTTCTTATAAATATTTCAAATCAGACTTCAACTTTAAAAATGTTTCGATAATGTAACGCAACAAAGTAAGAAAAAAAAAAATGGTTAAAATTAATTCAAATGTTTTTTTCTTTTTTCAATGTTAAATGAATGTTGTTCTTTATAGTCTGCGTATTATTATTATTTTGTTTTTTATCTTTAGGGTTGCTTGTGCTTGTATTATTTATTCATGTATTTTTTATATGGCAGTCGTTATCATTTTTGAGATAATTTGACTTTTGTTGAAAAAAAATCAATATAAGTTTAAAACAAAAACAAATATAATATTTAAAGACATACATATATGCATATATATATATAAATCTATAGGGTCTACAGCTTGACAATTTTGTGCTTACAACTATAAAAGTGTGTGTGTTTGTGAGAAATTAACATTTTCTCATTGGTTTCAGTTTTGTTTACCAATTATACATAAAAAAAAAAAAAAGAAAATAATGTTTTGGTCCACATTAAACTCTTGATGTACTATGTGTGTGTTTTATTTATACGCTTAGGATTAGGCCTGTGTGGTGTCCCCTTAGTTATTAAAAAAAAAAATATAACCCAATAGTTTAATTTGTTGATCTTTGTAGCTCTTTAAACTGAAACAAAATAAGAAGAAAATTCAATTAACATTTGTGGGAAAGAAGTAATTGCAAAATTATATACTTACGCTGATCGAAGGTGCTCGGATTGATGTAACTAATTAGATCCTGATCGGACATTGTTGTCAGCTCCTGAGGTATCGGCGGCTGCACAGCAACGGCGGCGGCAGCAGCCACTGCACCGACAGCTGCCGGTAGAATACTGCCAGCACTGCTGGGTGCCGATGCCTGTTGGGTCATGACGGCACCATTGGTGGTTACGGCGGCGGTGGCCACCGACTTCTGCAACGCATTCTCCGTGGACAGGGCAACAATGAGAGATTCTTGTGGTGTGGGCGGCACAACCGGCAAATGGACAGTGGTCAGCGGCGGAAAACCAGCTGCAGCAGCAGCGGCGGCGGCAGCGGCAGCAGCAGCAGCTGCTGCTTCCACAGTTACCTGTTCGGTGGGTGAGGTGTGGTTCAATATCAAATTAACAAGTGGATCATTGTTGGTGGCTGCCACATTGGGAGACTGCTGCTGCTGCTGCTGCGGATGTGGATGTGTATGATGTTGATGCTGCTGCTGCTGAAGCTGTTGTTGTTGCTGTTGTTGCTGCTGCTGCTGCTGCTGGTGCTGATGTTGATGCTGATGGTGTTGCTGCTGATGATAATGATGCTGCTCCTGCTCCTGTGTGGTTATAAAATCAGCTGCTGCCTTGATGATCATGTTGCTAACCGCCGTCGAAGTTGCTGTTGCTGCCACTTCTGGTTGCATGACCGCCGGTGTCGGTGGCAGGGTGTCATTAACATCCGCATTCGGTGGACTCATCATTATGTTGCTCAATGCCAGCGCAGCGACTGCTGCATCCTGTTGTGTCGGCTCCGCCTGCATCGCAATATCATTCAATATCGAATTGGCCATTGTCACCTGATGTGGCGCCAATATGTTGGGCACCACCGCTGTGGCAGCACCATTTGCCGAACAGAGTATGGTCGATGGTGAGACAGCTGGATTCATAATGATATCAGTGGATAGAGCGCCACCAGCTGTGGCTACGCCACCGGCAGCTGTCGGCACCGCCGCCAATTGTTGCAAGCCCGCACCAAGTGCCGCCGCCGGCTCCGAGTTCAACATGATATCCTGTGTGACCGGCGAACTATTTGGCGACACTGTCTCGCTGCCCGAATGTGAGCTATTCGAAGAATTGTTGCTTCCGATCGAATGGCTGCGCTTGAGCACACTGGGCGCGGGCGCCAAAACGTTCACCTTCTGTTGCAGTATATCGGTGATGGCATGATCAATGACCGCCGCGGTGGTAAAGAGCGCCGGCTCACTTGTACCATTGCTGTTGACCACCGTTGTGGATTTGGTTAGGTCATCGATGAACTTGTGCTGCTGCTGTTGCTGCTGTGGCGCTGCCTGATGCTGTTGATGCTGCTGCACCACATGCTTGACAATCTCATGCTTGACGGCCAGCTCAACGGCGACGGCCACAGCAGCCGGATCCAAATCGACGCTTGTTGTGGCAGCCCCAACCGGGAAACCACCGGGCATACTATTCGACTGATCGTACATGATAGCGTCCAGACTGGTCTTGCGTGAATAGTGTGGATGGTATTGCAGCGCATTGTTGGGACTGCATGGATTGATGAGTGCCTCCGGCGAGTGCAGCGTGTTGCCTGAGTTGTCCTGTGCGGCGGTGCATGGACTATGCGAACTATTTTCATCGAGCAGTTCGCTCTTGAGTGCCGCTGCCTCGACGCTCAGATGCACAAGCTGCTGCTGCTGCTGGTCCGTTATCATTGGTGTGCCGCCGCCAGAGAGTGAGGAGCGACGCAATCCCATTGGTATCTGTGTGGTTATCGGTGGCGGCATCATGCCCAAGTCAAGCTCATGCTTCGTCTCGACGACATTGGGTCCATTGCTGGCACTATTCGACCAGGCTGTGGCCGCATTGCTCGTGTCCATGAAACTCCCAACATCTACAAAAACAAGAGACACTCATTTAGTACACAGGTTGTGGCAATTCTTTCATTGGTTGGTTGGGTTTAAGTGGGGCGGGGGTGTGGGGGTTTCGGTCGTGGGGAGAACTAAAAAACAAAAGAAGACTATGTTATAATAAATAAAAATCATAAAATAAATAAAAATTTGGTGGGATGGAGGGGCCATTAATATTGTAACTGAGTAAAGCGCCTACTTCTAGCAGTGATTGCAGACGAGAGACGGAAACAGAATGGCAGAAAAGGAGAGGTTGATCAAAGTAGAGAGAGAGAGAGAGAGATGAGAAGAGAAAAAGTGAAAGATTAGCAGCAAGATAGAGACAGAGATAGATAGACAGTCAGCTGTTTTGGTAGCCTTCAAATAGAGAGCGCATGTTTATGCTTACAAATCTAGAGAAAAACTTAAAACTAATACTAATTAATTAATTTAAGAATACGAACATTGCTCTCTATTTGGTTTGTTTTTTAAGGCAACCAATTGGCTTAGTCATAGTTTGATAGTATATAATCTGTATATTGCTCAGAGTTGGGTTTCTTTTCTTGGGGGATTCTGTTGTGGTCTTTGGCTTAAGGTATAATTTGGTGTGGGTTAAGTCTTATGGCAAAACGATGCCTACAAAAATATATAAAAGCTAATTTATTCAACAACTATAGTAGGATATATGCATAGGTATAGGTATATACATATATGTATATGTATATATTATCATCAGGAAATTGCTTTGTTCCTTGCACACACAAACACACACACGCACACACACACTTTCTCTCTCTGTCTCTCTCTCTCTCTCTCAAGGCCAACATCCGATGAAGCTAGACAAAAAATGTATATTTAAACGCCGTCTTGCGATCCAAATCCATAAGAAAATGTTCAGTGATGAGTAAAGGAGGATTCACAATTTTCACAAATACGTAGAAGAAGCAGAAGCTAAACACACGGAGCGAGTAACGGCACAAAATGAACGAGGTTCCATTGAATACAGATGCTACTAGAAAATAAAAGCAACAACATAACAACAGTAAACAAACGAACTCTCTCTCTCTCTGTCTCTTTCTTTCATACGAAAACAATCACGCTCTCTCTTTCCCACATGCTCTCTCACTTTTCTCAGTCAGTTCTCTTAAAGCAATTTCCAGGGCAGCAACTTAATGTTAAAGTTTTTGTTTTTTTTTTCTGTAAATCTAGTCTTATTATTTAAAAATTTGTAATGCGTTTGTAATGCGCATCAATTAAATCTAGTTAGAAATTTTCAGTTTTTGTTTATCATTATTATTATTATTAATTTTGATTAATTTTGTTTATTGGTGTTTGTATAATATATGGATCGTAAATGTAGTAGTTTGTATATAAGTACATAAATGAGCTTTTTTTTGTGAGGTTGAATAAGTTTGTGTGGTTAGTACAAGAATGCTAGTGATGATGGAGATTGAAGTGTGAGGAATAAAACATCTTATCTAAATATCATATTGAATTATCCTAGAGAAAATATATTAAAACAACAATTAGCATTCACCACAAACCCACTAAATTCAACTGCACCACCACCTCGTATTTCATAAAGATATTGATATATATTAGATATACTATATGTAAGTACATTAATCGTAGTAATTGAAGTTTATCTCTAGCCGTAATGCTGAGGCTCTGAAGTGCGAGCAATAAACTCGTTCTAGGTAACTCCCCTGACTTCCTCTTAAATACTCTTTCAATAGATGTCCATAGCTCAAAAACTATACAACGGAACTGTTCCCCATAATTTTTTGGGACAAAACTAAAATATTTTTAGACGTTAACTATTAAATTCATTAGTATGTAATCAATTTAAATTATGAATCAATCCTTAAAATGGTTGTGTTTGGTTACGATAAGAAATCGATAAAAACCGATAGCAGTTAATTATGTAATTCATTTCTCTTGCTATATTGTCGTGTTAATGTCATAGTAATCGATAACCACTATGGAAAATCGATTAACGATTAAAAGTTAATCTGTTTCTTATAGACAAGCCCACGCCTTATACCGGGTTGAAGCCAAAACAAAATCTTGTAACAATTAGGCAATGAGAGGTGTTGTCAAATGTAGTGTGTTATATACTAATGTACATGTGCTATTTTAGGGTGTATTGAAAGGTAGTATATGTATATATGTATGTATGTGTGTAGAATGTAAAGCTATAGGTTTTAAGTTAATAATAATGGTAGACATATAAATATGTACGAAATGTCGAAACGAGATCAATGATTGAATATTTTTTTTCTCAAAGAAAATTGTTTTGTTTTTTTTTTCATTAATTTGTTGGTATTTTTTTTTGTATTTTTTGTTTTGTATCACCAGTACCCTAATCAAGTGGTGCAGAGGGCTCCAAGTTGTTGTTGTTGCTGTGGCTCTCAAAGTGTTGCTGTTGTTGTTGTTGCTGTTTGCTGACTGGCTGGGCTGAGTTCCGTTGAGTAGTTGAGCTTTTCCCAGATGCAACCCTGTAGATCGATCATCTGCTTCCGGCAGTAGTTCCTGACCATCTGTTTTGTAGAGTCTTAGAATGTCTGTGTGTGTTAGGGGGGTCGACCCTTCATGATATTTATTCGGGTGTGCATATATATTATATATATATTTGATTGAATTTTTATATGGTATTCCATGGAAGCTGTGGCGCTTTTATCTTATTGCTGCCTTATTTGATTAGTTTGACTTGGATATTGTTTTAATACTTTATTCGGGGAATAATCTTGACTAGATTTTGTTTTTATTTTTTTGTTTTTAGATTTTTGCATTTTATAGCACTCAAAATGGTTACATATTTGACTATATAGTATATTGAGCCCCTAAATTGCTAAGAGAAGGGGGGAGGAAGAATAAAGTAAAAATATATATATGTATATTTTTTTTTTATTTGATTGGATTAGTGTTGCGAAAAAGTTCCTGCCAGGTGCCCTGAACAAGAATTAGAACGGCTGCCTTCTGTTTATAGTTTTATTTTTTAGTTTTTAATCATATCCTCATCTTCTTCTTCTTCTTTTGCATCTCCTGTTGCATATATATCGTGTTATCGGTTATCGTTTATCGGGTGTATCGGTTGAGTCATCGTTAGCTGCAGGCGCTGCTGGCTTCATGCGGTGGAAACGTGATCAAGAAAACTCTGCATCCTTTCATCCATAATCCATCCACATTCCATTCACACTCATCAATCAGACACATTCACACCCACTTACACACACAAACACACAGTTAAGCACACAGCAAAAGCATTAGACCCCGAAAGAAGGAAGTGTAAACGGCTCCCCCCACTTATTAGAAATCATAATCATAAACGAAGAAATCTTAAGCAACGCGTTGCCCTCAACTCAAAAAGAGAAAAGTAATACTATTTATGTGAATACAATTTAAAGGATTTCTTCGTCATCGTCAATCAGGGATATATCCATGTGTGTGTGTCACAGGAATTCCCAAAGGCAAAGGCAAAGATAAACTGAAGTCACTTCATATCACATCATTCTTCATTCACACCCGCAGAGTTGTTTCGATCAGTTTCCTTGTGGCTCTCGTTCAATCAGTTGAGATTTCAGTGAGAAATTGAGAAGTGGAAAGCCAGATAATCGCGCAAAATTCATAATGAAAAACTTTTGAGAAAGTTTTCTGAAGTATCGCAGAGTTTCTTACAAAGAGATTGGTGTTTCATAAATATCGTAAATATTAAGATTGTTTTGTTTTTGCTTATTTTGTGTGTGTTTCCCAGTGAAAACACATTGTCCTAGCTATTTCATATTATTTACCTTAAGTAATGTTATATGTAGTTTGTTTTTGTTTTCTCTTAAATATTATAATTATGTGATTATATTTTGTTATAGGTTTCATGCGTTATTCTGTGTTGGATTTTTCTTTTGTTTTGTTTTTTGTAAACAATGGCAATTTTGAATTGGTCGGTGAGTCAAGCAATTAATTAAATAATGATTGGGATGAAGCTGCTTTAATGACGTATTCATGAAATCTTAAAAACGATTTTTTTTTTTTAATTATTAGCACCCAGTTTAATTATAGTAATAAGAGAATTTATCGCATAGAAAATGCTTTTAGTTTTTTGCATAATTTAACTAGCTTAAACTTTGATTTTTAGCTGACTGGAAACTACTTAAAGTTTTTGTTAGATGCATTTTTTTTTTTAACTTTATAACTTTTGAATATATTAGGTATTAGTTATAAATATTCGCTTGTTTAAATAGTAATACTTAAATTTCGCCAGCTGTTCCAAAAAATTTTTGATTCTTAAATAAGTTGTACAATACCCTTTGGAATGAATGAATTATTAAAGGTGTTTTGTGTTTGACATTGAGCTTCTTTGTTTTTTTTTTTTTTTTTTTTTTTTTTTCCCAGCACCTGTACTTGCGTTTAGTGGAAATTCGAGTGTGATCAGGTGAAATATGTAATACTCAAAGTTGGCACACAGAATAAGGCATGAAGGCATTCAATTTATTGTAAGTCGTTTCTTTATTCAATTAAAATTATAGATTATCATTTATGGTTTTATAAACTGCTCTACTACACATCTAAGTAAGCTAAACAATATTTTTTTTTTTTCTTTTTTTTGTTTTCGCAACAATAGCAAGAGGCGCGGTTAAAAAAAATAAGGTGAAGTTAAAGAATTCGAATTTTTGTTTGCTTTTGTTTTGTTTCGAAACTAACTGTGGCGTATAACATAGATACGATGGATAAAGTATGTACATATGTATGCATATATATGTATGTTTTTTGTCATATTTATTGGATAAGCTAACGTTATAGCGCGCTAAACTGGCCTGCCTGCGCCAACGACTGCCTGACGGATAGGTGTTGAAATTGCTGTTTGATTATTATTATTATTTCATCAAAATTGTTCTTTTGCTGTTGTTGTTTTTCTTTTGCTTTGTGCGGGAGATCGTATTTTGAGTCGCGCTTGATACGGTTATGATGGTTTTGATGGCGGTTTTTTTTTTTTTTTTTTAAATATTTTTTTGTATTGATTATAGAAATAGTCATCAAATAAATACCTTGGCTATGCATTGTGCTACTTAACGTGCTGGCCGCCGCAAGCGTTGTATAGCTACCCTTGGGTGTATAGGTGAAGGTGTGCGGCTCGCTCTTCTTGCCACTCGAGATAATTGAGACCTGTACGCTGACCGGCTTAAGTATGTTCTGATGATACGGCGGCACGGTGCAAATCAAATGTGTCTAATTCATACATAAATAAATGCCATTCATTAGAGCAAACAATAATCGATGGATTTATAGACGACATACCTGATGCAAATACTCCTTATCGGGCAGCACGCTCTGTTCCCAAAGCGCGGCGGTGCCACCAATTAACTGTTGGCGCACGGCGATTTCTGTTGCCGGATCATCGGCATTGACGCTGTCGTATGTCTCCTGGAATACCACGTGTGTGTCCTTCAAAAAGTTCTTGCCAATGATGAACAACTCCAAGCCACCGTCGACGGGGCTTGAGTTAAGTGACTTCTTGCAGATTTCTGGAACGCCAGGTGGCTGAGCTGTAAAAACATACAAGAACAAAGTTAGCAAAATGGAAATGATATCGTTTTAAAGAAAACTCTGTTTGGAAAAAGATAGCTGTTGGTCAGTTTTTTGTTTGTACTTGCAATACTTACTGCATATGATGGGATTGGAGCACACCTGCAGCGTTTCGGTGCTGCCATCGTCGCGTGTTAGCTGAGTGCGAAAAACCATGCGACAACGTGTTGATTTCTTCTTGTTCTTTTGCGCCAGATGCTCGGGAAAACGATGCTCCACATCAACGTTGCGTTCCTTCACGAACAGAACAGCATGATTAGTTTCGAGCTTGAAGTTTATTGGCTAATGTACTAACCTTGAGTATGCCAACGCAATCGCAAGTGACGGTCATATCTGTTTCGGGCTTAAAGTCAATCTCAATGACCATGGTACCGTCGACCTTTTTCTCATTGCACTGCGTCGAGTTTTTGCCAGCCACCTTGCATGCCTGATAGAACATGTGCGGCACCACGCGTCCAATGTCCGTGCCAATAAACACCTGCAGCACCGCAGACTTGTCGAAGCCCGTTAGCCGAACAATTGGGAAACCATTGCCGCTGCGATCCTTGACAGCGCCACGGCTACCCTCGGTCTGATAGCGGGCACGATGCTGTTGCTCTGGCTGCGATACGATCTCCAATTGGACGAGGCCATCGTTGGAGCTGGCGATGCTATTAAGCGGCGTTATCGGTTGCCTCTTGTTTGCCACACGCGTCAAAGTGCGCGTTCCAATGAATCTATGCAGCGAGCACGATAATTAATTTATCAAATAATAATACAAATTAGAAATAGTCAATAAACAATTTTTTAATTTTCTTGAACATATAGCAAATAATACGACATTCAGAAAAACAAAATATATGCAATATGTGTCTTTGAGTTTTAAGAAATTTATTCTGGAAACCAGTTATAATTTAGCTCTTGAATATGCGTACAAAATATTTATAACGCAGGCGGCAATCAAACCAGAAATTAGGTAATTTAAATTCTGATTTGAGGCTTAAGATTAAATAAAATTCTGATTTTTTGAGCCTCCGCCTGAGCGTCAAATCCCAAAGTATCTATATTTAGAAATTATTTATAATTTAACTCTTTTAGTAAAAGTAATCATTTTTTTGAGCTTATTTTTGGTATACTTTTTTCAAGTTCATATTTTTGTGTATGTTTGCTGAATGTAGCTTATTTTGTTAAGGGTCGTAAAACGCGTACTTTGAACTTTTGCTTAGACATTGCCACAGATGTGGCATGTAGTACTAAAAGAGATTTTGGAATGTGTGCTACTGTATGTTTTGATAAGTTTAGTATAGATATTCATCTAGTATGTTATGCTGTATGTGCGTGTGTTTGAAATGATATATGACAAAGAATTTAGTGCTACATGTGCTGGCCAGGATGAATAAACTCACATGAATTAAACTCATATATAAACGAACTACACACACATATAAACAAAACATATAGACACCAAAATCCACAATAATTTATTAAACATTTGCATGTACTTTACTTTTTTTCTTCTTTTTTTTTTTTGATATAACAACAAAAATTCAAAATCGTTCATCAAACATTAATTTTTTCAACATTAAAGCTATGAAAATAGCCAACAAAAGAAGATATATAAAAATAAAAAACAACGCGATATTGAAAGGCAATTTGTGGAAACAAAATCAACGCTGCACTTTGCAGTTGTTGTATTTGTTTTGTTTAAACAATTATTTGGATTTTATGATTTTTGATTTGTTTTTTGCTGATTCGTTTATACAAACACACACACACGCACACACACACACAAAGATCGAGAGAGAGAGAGAAAGCAAGATAAACACACACATATAAATAATTCGAAATATACAACCAAAAAAGAATTACTCAAATAATACATTTTGTTGTAGATTTTGAAGAATTTTGGAATTCGAAACCATTAATTTTGTTTTAATTAAATGTGCGAAAATGTTGAAATCATTTCGTCATTTTACTAAACATTGTTTTTTTTTTTTTTTTTTTTAGTTAGTTTTGTGGCAATTTGTCAATAAAAATAAAGAATTTTTATTGTTGATTTTTTTTTGCCTGCAATTTTTTTTTTTTGTTTACACTTTTGGTATATATTTTTTTTTACAATATTTTTGTTTGTTCGTGCAAACTTTCCAAACGTTTTTCTTGCATTTATTTTTGTTGTTACTATATTCGGAAGTATTTAAATTTTGATGCCTGTGAATTTTGTTGTTGTTTTTTGAAGTATTTTATTTTATTTATTTTTTTAAAGCTGTAAAGAAAACGCCGCTTACTTTGGCTCACTGCTGTGATGACTGCTCATCCTGGTAGGGATTTTGTTATTGATGTTGGTGCCGTTGTTGTTGTTGATTTTGATGGCGGCGCCGCTGCTGGTGGCGATGTCAGTGCTGTCGGCGTTGTCAGCAGCAACTGTGGCAATTTTGCGTATAAACTCATCCTCGCTGCATGCATCATCATTGTCCAGTTCCACCTGATTGCACTCGAGCTTTTTGCGCTTCAAATGTTTGCCACCACCACCACGACCTCCACCTCCGCCCCCGCCACCTGCGCCAGTTGAGCTATTGCTGCTGCCGCTGTTGTTTTCCTGTTGATGTTGATGATGATGGTGATGATGCTGCTGTTGTTGTTGTTGCTGTTGCAGCTGCAAATGTAATCCAGGATAATGAAATTGTTGCTGCTGCTGATAATGTTGCTGCTGCTGTTGTTGTTGCTGTTGAGCAGCAATGGCATTGGCAACATTGTGCCCCATGCTCGTTGTTGATGTATTGAAAATGCCACCAAAGAGCTCAGAGCTAATTGTTGTTGCCGATGCTGTTGTTGCCGATGGTGTTGTTGCCGTTGCTGGCGTTGTCTGATTGCTATCGGTGCCGAAGCCCGTGTCCTCATCGTTGATGGAGTGCGATTGGGGAGGTGTTGTTGCCAGCTCAACAACAAACGATGATATCGCCGAGTCCGTCTCAACTTCATCCAGATAGTTGTGCATTTTTTTGGCATGACGCGATCTATATACATACATATTGATTTACATATACATATACATACATGGAGATTAAGACACAAAAGTGCTAACGCTTATAGTTAATGCTATTTATTTGTTTAGTACTCCGATTTCCCAATTGAATTCAAATAGTATTTGTTGTTTATCGTTTTATCGATTTTTGTATATATTTCATTTTTGGTTTCAAACAAAATTACACACAAAAACAACAAATTAGACAAAAATGTACAAAACCAAAGCTACTTATAAATATACTATATATTCATTAAAGTGGAAATTATGTAAACATGCGCGGGGCGACATCATAATCTTTTCTAATCACGTATCAAATAACAAATAAATCACAATAGCACATGAAAAGTGAGAAAATCAAAGTGATTTCCAATACAGCTACAACAAGAGAATTAAGAATAAAGTCAAGTTGCATTAAAAAGCTATAGTATATGTATATATAAACAGCAACTTGATCTGCCTAAAGAAGAGAAAAACTAAGCTTAACCATCTTCGAAACAACAAAAGTAAAAAATTGTAAATCAACTTGGGAATAATATTTAGTTCAACGTTCTTCAACGTCATGAAAATATTTTAACTTAAGACAAAACATCAACAACTATTTTGCTAGGAAATCCTGCATCATGGCGTATACGCAACTCAACAAAATAAATCCCAAATTATTAAACTGACTTTCAAATTGAGAAAAACCTTAAAATAGGAAAACAATAGTAGACCAAAAATATAAATTAAACAAAGGCCAAATCGAATATTTAATGCCCCAACACTAAATACAAATTTAAAATAGTTTAAGTTTGGAGCTGAATGAACTAATTCTGTTCGTTAATTATACAGAAAGTCATTGTCCGAATGCAACAAAAGAAAACAAAAAAGGAGAACGAAAAGAATATCATCCTTGTGTACAAAACAAATTAGCTACACACACACACACACACACACACACGCAACAAAATAAGAAGAAGAACAAAAGAAAAAAGGAGTTGGTGCAAATGAGAAATGTAAATGCAAAACTTGAAATGCAAAAATTAAGTTGGCAGCGCCCAGTTTGGGCCAATAAAGCAATTAACTAACACTCGGCATTGATCATATAAATCGCAGCGCCAGCTATTCGCATTCCTTATTGTTTCAGTGACAGATAGACAGCGATAAGAAGGCTTTGACTCAAGTGTGTGCCGGGCAACTTCAAGCAGCAGCAGCAGCAACAAACAACGAATTGCAAATATAAAACACACAAATCTGCTGCAGCTGATGGAATTGATAAGATACACCCATACACACATTCAACACAAAATGCGATTACGTTGCGATTACAGGCGTGTAATTATAATGTCTGAGTTTGTGTGTTGCCACACACACACACACAAGTCTATCTAAACAACATATTCACCATGACCTACAATGATTTCAAATGCATAGCAAAAAAACAAACAAAAAAAAACCTGTCCATTAAAAACCAAATCAAACAAATTGTATTTGCATTTTTTTGTTTTTTTTTTTTTTTGTGATTATATATAAGTTAAATGTCTTTGAATTATGTATTTTGAATACAAAAAGTAAAGTTACTAAAAATAATCTAAAAGTAATTCTTATTTTTACTTCCTTTGCAAATTTGTTGCAACAATTTAAAGTTTCAATATTTTAATAGCTGCAACTAATAATAATATTTCATTTTATTTCAATCATCTTTCTCTCTCTCTTTCTCTGGAACTTACGGCATCTTTTTCTTGCAAATTTGCTTATAGCTGTTGCGCGTATGCCGCATTGTGGCCAAAATGCTTGTTGCAAAATGAAAACGAAAAAGCAGAAAATAAAATTTGATTTGTTTTTTTTTTTGTTGGTTTTTGTAACTTCGAAAAGAACACTTCCTTGCGATTGCGAGTGCAGCGGACAACTGAATGAAGGGAACTAGCTGAAGCATAAATCCACAAATCGAATTTCTTCTTCTGTTAAAAAAGTTCCTCATTTGTTTATAATAAATATGAATGCGCGCGAATGCGTTTTGGCTTCACTTTAACAATAATTATATTGAATGGCGTCTGGTAACTGATGCGTCTCAATTTGCCAACGAATGCAGTTTACAACACCAGTGTGCGGGTTTGTTTGTTTGTATGTGTGTGTGTGCGAATATGAGTGTGTAGTATGTGTGTGTAGCTAAACAGCTGACCAACAGAAAGGGTAGATGGACTCACCTTGAAACGGGTATCGCGCGTATTAAATGCTGCTGTGGTGAATGTTGCTGCTGCTGCTGTTGTTGTTGCTGCTGTTGTTGCTGCTGTTGTTGTTGCTGCTGATGCTGCTGCAACGTGCTACTGGCGGCAGCGGCTGCTGCTGCTGCCGCTACGGCGGCAACAGTGTTCGTCAAAGCGCTGTTGACTACCAAATTTGTGATCTGATTGGCGTTGCTGTTGCTACTGCTGCTTGGACCAGCAGCAGCAGCAACAGCTGTTGTTGTTGTACCATTACGCAGCTCAGTATGCTGATCGAATCCCAAGCCACTGTCATTCGAATTGTCACAGGGCGGCGGATGCGGTCGTTGTGGTATTCGCTTGCCGGGCACAAGCTTGCCAGGACCCGTCTGTCCAAAAAACAAGGAAGTTAAGTAAGTAAATAAGTTGATGTTGTTGTTGTTGTTGATGCTTACTCTGGTTATGGTGTGCAGTTTACCCGGCAATCCCTTGCCCGACTGTCTTTTCGAGGGTATGCGAAAGCCTTTGCGATGGATCCGAGGACTCATCGTTGAGTTTGTGGACATGGTCATGCGCATGCCTAAGGACAAAACAGAGAGAGAGAGAGAGGGAGAAATATAATCATAAATTGATCATTATGGATTAGAAACAGTTTCCTTAATGTTTAAATTCATTTCAATACAAAAATGTACGCAAATATGTTTGTTTAAAATAAATCTTGACGATCTTCCAGCTGTGTTTGCGGCAAATATTGTTGATAGCGTTGCCAGCTGAGAGATGATGAGATGATCAAGCAAATATATGTCATAATTTCAAGATAAAACCTGTTCAAACCAGTTAAATGTACAATAATGTGATAACGAAAAAAGTAAGAATCAAAGAACAAAATCACAATTGCATCAAGCTGTTTTGTGCAACATCAAGCTTTCATCCAGCTCTTGATCAAGGCATGATACTAAGTGTCTATATAGTATGCACATTTGTTTGTTTGTTGAAAATATATACACATATATACGGTATATGGGGTGACCGAATCAAGTGCTTCATTTAAGCACAATGCAAAAATGGTTCGCTGCTTGCAACGGCTACATGCCGCCGACGGCTGCTACTGCTTGTTGCTTTTGCTGATAATGCCCCGTACGTAAACGAGAGCGTTGGAGCCGTACACGCAGCAGCCGCTTGGCATTTCGGGTGCATTGAACTCGCTGCAGTGACACAGGGACACAAAAGTCCCGTATCAAATAGATTTGTACCCTTGGATAGAAAATATATCAAGCTTACCCAATTCAAACTACAAACGTTATAGATCCATGTTAAGGATTCCATTTCTATCTAGTTCTTGTCAAAAGAAAACGTTGCTTGTTCAATGTATTCTATGTTGCAAGTATAGCTCGGTAGTTTTGCAGCTGTCAAGTCATCAAGTTGCGCCCCATTGTTGCATTCATTGTGGCAGTCAGGCTGGTTTAGTAAGAAGCTTTCAATTGATGCTCAATTTGAGTTTGTGTACGGATAGACATGGAACGAAAGCATCCCATAGCCGCCACACACCATGCCATTATCATTTGCCCAGTTACAGTTACAGTTCTACTGCAGATAGCCACTGGCAGGCAACAAAAACAAGAAAATCAACAAAAACAACAGACAACTCAACTACTGATAAGGCCAAGGCGGCGGCGCTACCCAAGCAACCCGCTTCATCCATGTTTGTTGTATGTATTCTCCGATTTGCATTAATTTATTTTTAAACTTGTAATGATAATGAAATAATTATTGGCAAAAACCCTAATTTTAGTTTCTTGTTTATTATATTATTATTATATTTATTATTATTATAGCCAACTGCTGTTGAATATTTGCTATTTTCCGATTGTTGCCAAGCTGTTTGCCCACAAAGATATTTGTTATAGATAAGCAAAGGAAGGAGCACATAATAGTTTCAGTATTCAGATCATGAGTACATTTTTGGCCACTTTGATATGGCATAAAAATTAGGCATTGATTGTTTTCAAGATAAGATATAATGTTCAATGTAGTTCCAATTCTAAATAATAGCAATTTCAACGATTCAATAAAAATGTAATTGTTGGGAGTTCTGGTGCCATAAGATAAGAGAATTTCGGCAAAAACCAATACACACATACATACATATGCTATTAAGTTATTCTTGATCTTTGTGGCTTCACTATACTGTGCCTGCAGCATCAAGTTCATGCTAAGCTTAACACAAATACGATTTGGGCTCGGGAAACGCACCTTTCTACCTGGGCAACATACCTGTCACTGACGCGGCGGCACCTTTATCTAAGCGCCTGCGATAAGACCAAAAACTCACCCACCCACCTTAATACTACCACACACACACAGATACAAAAAGAGAGCGCGCCTTTTGACAATCCTAGGCGACGACGAGTCGCGATTTATCTGCCAGATATCGAGGGAGATAAAGTTTTTGATTCGCATTTCTTTTGCCGTTTGCCACTTTTATGTAAGGCAATTTTTCATTGGCACAAAAAAGCGATTCAATTCAATTTATTCTTACTTCTGGTATTAAAACAAAAACACTTAAAATCAACAAATATAGGACAAAAGGACAAGTTGCTTGTATGTTAAATGAAATTGCTTTTAATATTTTAACTTTACTTTTGTTTTAATCTGCATAATGTGCGCAAGTTTATATCATTTTTATGATTAAAGAGAACATTTCGTTTCTATTTATTGGCGTCGTCTGAAGAATAAAATCTAATCGCTGGGCGAAATTGGCAACCAAACCACGGACATATTTACATACAGAGTTTGAATGAAGTAAGAAATTTGAGCTGAAAAGCGAGTCGGCATATAATTGGCATCCTTTGTTTGATGTTTGAGTGTTTTCCTGGCACTCGAAACTTAAACCATTGAGGCGCCAGTTCTCTAAACTAATTATGATAAACAAATTGTTTTTTGACACCAGCTTCCATCGTGCAGTAAAAAATATAAGCGGAGCTTTGAGCTTTGCTCCTTGGAAAAACAAACAGAAAAACATTTGTTTATTTCGAAAATTCTAGTATTATGGGGTTTTGCATTTTTGGTGCGATATAATATTTCTTTTTGTTCCAAGTGAGATATATCGAATGCCTATTTAAATTATCCTTATTTATCCCAACATTATCAACATAACAGAATTTAGTATCAACTAATTTAAAGCCTTTATTAAATATTCACTTTCGTTTGTTTTTTAATTTTTCTTATTTATTTAAAAGCAACTTTCTTTGTTTCGCTTTGCAGCTTACCAAAATTGCTTTTGTAATGATGTTGGTATGCATTTGTGTTGGAATTGTTGTTGTTATTATTATTATTATTGTTGCTGTTGTTGTTGTGGTGATGATTGTAGTGATGATGGCCATTGACATTGTTGTTGTTGTTGTTATTGTTGTTGCTGTTGATTTTACCGGCACTACCGTTGCCATTGCCGCCATGATGATGATGGCTCAGATTGTGCATTTTGGATGGAATACGATAGCCGGATTCATAATATTTATACTGATTGTAGGTGAAGCGCATTTTGCAGCCGTTTTGTAGTTTTTCCTATATATGTATATGTTTTTTTTTTTAATTCTTGATTTTTTAATTACTTATATATCTTAATAGCATGAAAAGAAATAATTTAACATTATTTTTATAAAATTATACATTTGGGATTTCGTAGTTGGCACTTTTATAATTTGTTGTTGTTGTTGTCACGTTGATATTATTTAATTGAACTAATTAGATTTCGTCTCATTTTTTGGCATTACAATGATATGTATAGTTTATTTGTACATCTTGTTGTTCTTCTTTTTTTTGTTGGTTAATATTTATAATAAATAAATGTTTGCCTTGTTGTTGTGGTTTTTTTTCACTAACTGTAAAACGAAAGCAACAATTTTATTTTTTTTTGATGTAGTCAAAAAAACGCGCACAAAATGCTAACAAGTTGAACATTTTTACTCTCGGCTGTTTTGTTTTGTTTTTTTCAATTCGCATTTATTTTTAATGTAGCGCGAAAGCCGAACACAGCCGACAAAACGAAACAATAACAGAAGAATATAAAAATATATATATACCATACGCTCGCTACTTGTATGTTTTTTTACTATATGTAAAAATGTGTTCACATTAAATATTAACAACAAAAAAATAAAGAGAGATGTCTGTTTGCCCGAAGAGATACCCTATAAGCCGTCTTAATCCCTCTTAAACACTTTTCCAATATAAACAGTTATAATACTCTCAGTTTAAATGACTTAAGAAATCTCATCACATATAAATTGTATTTTTTTGTTCGGTTTGTGGATTTCTTTTAGGCGCAATGTGAAACGTGGAACCTAAAAACTCTATTTATTATTTTTTAGCGTTATTTGTTCTCTTAAATTTGCTTCAAGTGGGCAACAATCATGATGATCATCTCATGACAATGATCGGATGCATCCTCAATGCACTTCTCAATAATAATGGTCCCTTTTAGTATAGTTTCTTTTCTGTTTTGTTTGTTTTTTTAGCTTGGTAAACAAGTTTTTATGAAGCTACCTTGAGATTTTGGATTTCTTCCTTTTTGCTTTACAGTTATGCATGTGAGAAGTGGTTTCACTGGATGTGCGCAGAACTGGTTCCCTTAGCCCTTTTACTTTTGCCATCACAATTATTTCCATTTTAATTAGAGACTAGGAAACGGAATTTCCCCTGTCGATTTTATATGATTTTAGCTGTTGGTTGGGCTGATTTTTATTAAAATCAAATATAATTTGTTTCTGTTAAGCTGTATTGAAAGATATCCTGACTTTCTTCTACAGTATTTAAAAGATATTTGAGAAACTCTTTAGCTAAGTACGAAAATAATTAAATTAAAAATAAATAAAAATAAAAAAAAAAATTCTATACAAGGTTGAATACACTTTTTTTTTTTAGATATTTTTAAATCTCGAATTAAATAACCCCAATTAAAAATTACCTATAAACGCTTTCAACTAATCTTAACTAATCCTGATTGAGTCGTAGGATAAACTCATCATTTAAATGCTGAAGTGCGTAACAAAACCCATATGAAACTGTCATGTTTAAACATGCATAAAACCTTAATTCGCAAAATACTACTTAGAACTTTAACTGATTGTTGAAATGGCGATTTTGTACCAAACACATTTTGGTAGTCTTTTAATCACTTCACAAACGAAACGAAAAAAAAAACAAAACAGGAAAAAAATAAAATTAAATTGTTTTGGGCAAACAAACAACAATAGAAATAAAACGTAATTGTTGAATAGAATTCATTTCGAATTAATTTAATTCTCAAACCGAATCTCGAACGCGAATAATTTAGTAGTAGTATTTGTCGTGCGTACGACCTCTGGCTGCTCTATGTGGGTTCGTTCTGGGGTTCGGTTCGGTTGCGGTTTGTTTCGATTGCTTCGGACTGCAC
The DNA here is from genome assembly GCA_018901835.1 of Scaptomyza graminum. Lineage (NCBI taxonomy): Eukaryota > Metazoa > Arthropoda > Insecta > Diptera > Drosophilidae > Scaptomyza > Scaptomyza graminum. The sequence continues at coordinate 10,767,622 of JAEIFL010000001.1, read as the reverse complement.
TGGAGCTCTGATTGTATGTGTGTGTGTGTTGGTGTGTTTGTGTGACGCGCTCTCTAGCGGTGGCGTTGATAAGATAAAGCCGCTTAACCACAAGCACCAAACAGCCGATCGTTCGTTCCGTTTACGTTTTACGTTTACGTTTCGTTTGTTATTGTTGTTATGTTTTGTGTTTCGAATTCGGTTTTTCATGTAACAGTTTTCCGGATGCGATTCAAGCGCATTTTTCATATGTGCTTTGACAAAATCTTTCGAAATTTGTATTGTTTTGTTTTGTTTGTTATTTTGTTTTGTCGTTTCAGCGATAGACCGATAAACCGTACCACCATACATCGGGTAGCGATCAGCCGACGACGACGACGATAACAAAGCCGCGACTTTCGATGTCGTCGCTCTTGCATTGTTGTTGCTGATTAACAACAAACACGCACGATTACAATACTAAAATACATATCAAATATCAACAATTATATTTAAGACACACACAACACATACACGCGACGATCAGTTACAGAAAAAAATTAAAATAAAATCAAATAAATGTCCCAAAAATTAAAATAATTTTTAAGCGCGCGTAAATTAATACATTAAAAAACGACACAGTTTTGTTAATTCACAACTTGAGCGTCGTGTTGCGAGCACTTACGATGAGATCGATGAACTAAAATCCTAAAGAACGACAAGCCGTAATGATGCCTGGGTGCTTGGGTTTTGGAATTCCGCCGCAGAGCATCGCTCAAGAGGCAGCAAAAAGTTAAAAGAAAAAAAAAAAAGAGAGAGAGAGAGCAAGCGAGCAACAAGTGCAGGAGAGAGTAACAGCGCCAGCAACAACAACAAGTGTACGCGTGGCCGAAGCTCGTCGTGCTCAGTGGAACGAGCGATGACAACGGGTTTAATTGATTTCAATGTATGTGTGAGCGGAGCGCGCGCGCCCCGTTGGGTCGGTCACACTGATTTCGTTCGTTTGTGTTTTCGGATTCGTATTCTCGGTTTCAGATTCGGTTTGCAAGCGCGCAAATTGATAAACATGAGGCGCACGGCCATCGACAACGACAACGTCGACGAGTGGGCGGCAGGCAGAGTCACAATTGAAACCAATATGCCAATATCAATACACGCAAACTGCGAGCCAATAGTAGCTGCGCTTGCTGTTAATTTACATCTTTTGCATAAGCTTCTTTCTTTCTTTCTACACCTTAACCATTTCCCTCTCGAGCTTTACGCAATTTTTGGCCAATATTAAACAGAAAGCACACAAAGCAATGTACAAAGTGATCCGTTATTATTTCATACAAATGTACTACTATGTTCGTATGTACATATATCTTGTGAAGCCGACCTTTTGCCTAATCAAATACACACATACACATTGATAAATATTTGAACTTGCTAAGCACGCTTCACGCCCCGAGAGCAGAGCACGACAACAACAACACTGCGAGAGATCTGTTAAAAGTAACATAACAACAACAGTTATGGTGTTAAATTCTTATTGGCCCGCTACGTTGCTTCGCACCGTGTCACAAGAAATAAATGCCCGAATTGTTGAATAAGGCAAAGTACAGTCGGATATTTAATACTCTTTCAAAACAATGGCTTAAATGTGCTTCTTTGTAGAAATAAAAATTTAACGATATTAATTTATGCGTCCAAATGAAGGATTTATTTTTTAATATTTTTTTATTACGAAATTTTTAAGAGAATTAAGTTTTTTTGTGTAAAAAATATACCTTAATATGATTAAGATTTTTACAGCCATCTTTAATGGCATAACTAGAATGCCGTCATGCAACAGAGTATGCGAAAACCCATTAAAAGAACTTTCGCTTGGCACAATTCTTTTGGTGCTTGGGCTCCACGGTGCAGGCCAAAGAAATAAAATATACATACATACGTATACGTATCATTTCGTTGGGCACAAATGATAAAAGCAAACAACTGAAAAATAGCGCGTAACTAAATAAATATAGCATACATATGTATTGTACATGTATGTAAATTTTAGTTCAAGTAGCAGACCCCCCAAAACCATCAAGTTCAAATGAAAATGTTACTTATATGCAGCGTTTGATAATGATGATAAAAAAAAAGCCTACACACAGTATAATCACTTTATTATTAGCATAAAAAGTAAATACGTAATTGTTCTTAAAACAAACTTTGCACTTTTGTCTTTTTTCTCGTTTTTTTTTTGCGCCTCTTGGCTTAAGTAAATGGCGAAGTTTGAGAATTTCGTTTGGAACCTTGGAGAAAGCGTTTAGCATTTCTTACATTTAAAAAACAAGTGGAAACGTTGCAGTCGGTAAATGGGAAATAGGTGGATTTATCGATTTGGAGTTATCGAAATTATCGATTTCCCAGTCTCCCTAGCAGGTGTAGCACTCAAATCCTTACACTTTATCTGTCCCGGCCATAGAAAAAGATATTTGCAAAGTTTCAAATCTCGAGCTTGAAGGTTTTCGAAAAAAGTTGCTTTCCATGACGGACATTGTAAATACCCAGTATACTCTTTACTTTTGTTTATATGTTATTTTAAGCTAAAACAGTTCACTTAACAAATTGGTTTCAAATTAAAACAAAGTCACATTACTTTTTACGAGGCAGAAAAGCTGTTTTGCAAAAGTCGGAAAAATTATTTTAAAAAAATGAAAGCAACAAATTAGCTTGCGTTAAAAACGTAAAAACGTTAACTAGAAGAGGTACTTAACTTGAGTACTTAAAATTGTGCATCCAAAGAGCGAAATTGGAGACAGTTCCAAACTTTCTTAGTTTGTTTTATTTCTAACAATAAATTAGTTCCCCAAAGAACCGAAACCTAGAGAATTTTATCTAGTCAATGGTGCAAAGTAAGTTTGCTGATACATTAACGGGCTTTGAGGGACTTCCCCTTCAGAACGGTAATTGTTTTTCTGTGTAGATCTTAAAAACGTTTTGAAGGCGTTCCCGTTTCTGTTTTAACCAGTTTTCTATAACTCAAAAAAGTCGACATGTGTTTGTCGGTTTGTACTAAGTACTTGACAATAAAATGATTCAACTCGATAAAGAAACTGAGAAAGTTTTATAACCAACTATCACACTAATTATTGTTAATAAGCTAATTTTGAAATTAATATACATATATTGGCTTGAATTGAAAGTTGAGTTAAGTTTCAGGGCTGGGCCCTATAATATGGAAAAATTCCAAAACAAATGAAACATCGTATAAATAATTATAGACGCCAATGTTCTTGGGGGTCAACTCTGATTTTCATACCCATATGTATATTGTTATTGTAGCTGCTGCTGTTTTGTTGTTGTTGCTTGCAGTTTACAAAAGTACAATAAACCGTGTTAATAAGTACAGGCTTTAACCTTGAACCCATCTCCCTCGGTTTTTTGTACTTTTTTGCTGTTTTGGCTTCTGTATATATTTTTTGTTGTTGTAAGTTGTTGTTGTTTGTTTGTTTGTGTTTTGTTTTGCTAGGTCGACACGCATTTGCATTGTAGGGTATAATATAATACATTCATGGATAAGTACAACGACAATAACAATAAGTACAGCGAAAAGAACACGCAAATGCGACAACAACTGTAATCATCATGGATGATCATCTGTCACAAAAAATGTTATAAATTATACATACGAGATTGGTAATGGGGTGGGTTGGGAAAAAAGGGAAGCAAAAGTGCGAACGAGGATTGCGCTGTTGTTGCGATATTGCGGGGCGGGGGGACGATGTGCGCTGATAATTATTACAACGAAACTTTAAGCAGTTTATTTTTCTTAAACAAATTTAATTAGCACATCCAACTTTCCCAACACCTTAAGGACTCATAATTAATGAAAACTCCCGAACATTTAATCTTGTCATATTAAACTGAAAACTTGTATAAAATAATGAATGAATGAAAAAAATCCCAGTTTTGTATGGAGTAAAATGTCTACTTTATTGCAGGGTATCCACTGGTCAAGCCTCTTCTTCTGACCTGCCTCTTTCTCTCTTTCTTCGCGAACTGGCACAAAGCACTTAATTGGCCAACCTATATCGGCCCATTGGCTACAGAGAACTTATGGCGGCCCTTATTTTACTAATTTAGTCTTACTATATACCAATACATATACAAATACATATGCACATATATGTATATCTGCATGCAACAAGTTTAAAAATCTTAATAATGTTAAATGTCCAATCACGATTTCGTACAAGTCACTTCGAATCTTCGATTAACGCAGATCGTGGACTTTATAGGACATCTGCATACGTCAGTATATGGTATGTATGTGTATATATGTATGTGTGTGTGTGTATATACAGGTTCCCAATTCGACGACAAAGACGCTAATATTAAATACAAACATTAAGTGAACAAATTCGAATTCGGCTTCAACAATAATTAAAAAAACATAAAAAACATTCAAGTCGCAAGCCAAAAAGAATTTTCAACCATATTTTTGCAATGTTTTGCCGCTAGTCAAAAAACAATAATTAATTGTGAAAGTTGCTGTTCAAAATTACCGACTGTGTAATACTTTAAAAAAAAAAGGTTCAATTCCACAAAAAAAAAAAAAACAATATTTTTTAACATTTAAAAATTTACAAATGCAAATAATCTATATTTTTTATAAAAAAAAAAATAATTCGTCTTCCGGCAATAAAAATGTATGCAATGCATTTGATGTAAATATTATTGTATAAACAACATATGAAAAAAACAAACAAAGAAAAGTATATGTATTTGTATTTGTACAATGTCGATGCGTATTTAAATTGTTGTTATTTAAAACGTTTTTTACAGCAAATTTCGGTTGATTTTTATTTGTCGGCATTTACGAGCGCAATTGTTGGTCATAAAATGCCAAAGCAAATTACTTAAATACAATAGAAAACTTACAAAGAAAAAACCTATCTACATGATGAAAATAAAACTGAATTAAATTATATAATTACAGCTACTGTATAGTGTGCTAAACAGCAACAAAGTAACAGCAAAAACAGTAACACAAAATACGCATACAAAGCACACACACACACACACACAAAACAACAACAACAGCAAAAACGATAAGTGCGAGAGCATTCAGCTGTCAACAGACAACAGCAGCGATAACCGTAAAGTTAACAGCGATGTTATGAAGCTTTTGTAAAAGAGTCGCGCACGCGCTCAATGCTGTTAATCTATTGGTTGCCATCTATCTTTTTGTTGTTTGTTTAACAATAGCAACTAAGTTAATTGAGCGCTCTTAAATTCTTGACGCTTTTTTTTCGATCATTCAATTATTTCGAAAGTGACGTTACATTTTGGTTGGTACTGTTATAAGAAAAATATTTTTAATCATATTTATCATTTTATTTAATTTTTCATTTTAGCACTAAACTAATTGCTGCCTTAGAGAGAGAAAAAAATCTATTAAGCATTTTATAAGACGTTTCAGATACATTTACACTTATTTTAAATTATCTGCTGATCGTTATATGCATTCTGACATAATACATTCAGGCATAGAGATTGTCGAGGAACATGAAACTTTGAGAAGCTTTTCAAAAAACATATGTGGTTTCAGGAAGTCAAATTTCAAAATTGTATTCAATTATTTTTTTTTACTGTCTGATTGTTTTGATAAAACTAAAATACTCTCCACCTGCGTACAAGATATCATCTGCAATTATTTTTTTTACTATCTGTTTGTTTCGTAGAACTTAAGTACTCTCCACCTGCGTACAAGATATCATCTGCAAGTGCGTTTTGTGGAATAGGAACGTGCTTGGTTGTTGTTTTTTTTTTTTTTCGTTATTTTTGCATCTGAAAAAAGTACGCCAAAGCTAAACACGAACAACAGCAACAATAACATAGCCGCAGTTTAACAGACAGTCATTCAGTCAAGCCCTGCTGAATGATCTAATTTTAACACAATGCCACCGCAGGGGGGTAAAAGTGATCGTAAACTGTGAAAAGCTCGCCAAATAAAAAAATAAAGATTGGCATAAATGAGGAAGTTCTTATACTCTTGCAGACAAATATGTTGGTTCTTGATTTAAGATATAGTTTTGATGCTGGAGTTAATAACTGTAATATATTTTTGAATATTTTTGTTTTCGTTTTTAATAGATTTCAAGATTATAAAAAATTTTGTTCATGTCCTTTTTTGATCTGTTACAGAATAGACAATAATATTACAATGCTCTCTCAGCAAGGGCATTAAATATTGTCGCACTTATCATCCATTTCATTCGAAAAGAGAGAGAGAGGACAATAATGGTTCTGATTACTTCCGGGGCTAACTCAACACACGCGCACTTTGTCGTCGCTTGCCTCACGTGGCAAAAGAGTGAAAAAGAGGGAGGGAATATAGCAAAAACAATGCCTAAAACACAACCCCAACACTTTATTTATTTTGATTTTTAAAATAGATCTTGCATAATCATAAAATAAATAGAGTTAAGTGCTTCAATTTGTATATAAAATTCAAGGTATAAAACTGCTTTTAACGACTCGATTAGTTGGTAAGAACTAGTTCAGCTTAGTTAAGAACAAAACGTTTTGAGCAAAGAATATACGGTCGAAATCATATGATCTCATAGATAACGAAACTATCTAACAGATAACCAGTTCAACTGCCACCTTTGCTAGTTAGTTGCTCTTCAATATCTGCCAACTGATAAGCATAGATATGTACAGACATATGTAGATGTCATGTACGAAAAAACAAACCGAAAACATTTAAAGTTGTTCAAAGGAGGTGTTTTTTTAGTTTATACTATGATTGATCGCCACAGCCAATTGCCGAATCGAAATCAAATATTATAAAAGCTTGAAGACATACAAACAGCAAATCAAGATTCCGAGTTCCCACACGCACACACATCCCCAAATCAATAAAAACGTTTTGTGGTTTTTTGGTTTTGTTTTGTAGCCTTGAATTTTGACAGTTCTACTAATCTATAAATTTAATGACGACCGATTAATAAACTCATAAATTGTTTAACAATAAACTATTGTTTGTCGAAAAACGAACGAATTTTCAAATAGTGTGTAGGTGTGTGTTTGTGTGTGTTCTGGTAATTGTAGTAAGTTATTACTATTATAGTTTAAGTTGTAAATGGAGGTTCAATCTTAATATTAAACACCGAATTAATAACAATATTTTAACATAATTTATAACAAAGTCTAGACGCAGTCGGTTTGTTTCGAAATGATGACCAAACTACACTTTTGAGGAACAGATAACAGGTTGATTAATCATTGAGTAATTTGAATATATAATTAATGGTTTGCGAGATGTGTAACTTTTTTGTTAGACATACCAATAATATGTTAATAGGGCCCATAGAATGGGACAGTCAATCCAGACCACTCAGTATATAATTAGCTTTTATAAGAAATATTATTATTATTATGTTGTCTGCCTTGAATTGGTCGTGTTTGTCAAAATGTTTGCTAATGCCACGTGCAACATTTTGGCGTACGCCGAACTTGTTTTAACCATGACGACAAAGAAAACATTTAACACAACAAGTGCAAGCGAATCCATAATACGATTTAACGGTCAATCAGCTCAATGATTTATTTTTTCTTAAACTTGAAAAATATTTTTCCACATTTTTATTTGTGGCTTATGTTTCTGCGTCGCCGTTTCTTAATGAGCTTAATGAGTGTAAAATGGTATCTGCTGTCTGGCAAGCTTCATAATAACTTTCTTTGTCAGCCTAAGTAGTTTTGTGTTTGTTTATTGTTTGTCAAATCAAACCTGTTTGAAGCTTAATATTGGGTCGCGGCTAAGAGCTTAGAATAAGTATTTTGAAGACGAGTTAACTTTGGTTTGCAAAAAAATGTGCAAAACATAAAATATAAACAAAAAAATATTTTCGTTATTTAAATTTCAAATTAGATCGACTAACTAGTTGTTAATTAAGATGAAATAATTCAAAAAATACTAAAATACTGTTTTGGTTTTTACCAAAGAAATTTACGAAATTTGCATTTGTAAGCAAAATAAAATTAAACTTTTCAATTGGTTTATTTGGTTCAAGAACAGAGCCTCGAAAGCATTAAAATATTAAAATTATGTAGAGCTTGCAAAATATCAATTGCAAAGAAAATCTCAACTTTATTATTTGATTTATACGGTCATAACGAACGAATCCATACTGTATTTTGAATAAATTTCAAATTTCGCGATGTGCTGTGAAAATCGCTAAACTAAAGTAGGTAAATGTGGCAGATGAGGATGAGACAAACCTCAATTGTCTATGTTTGTTAAGTATGCATGATGTATGTATGTATTTTATATATACATATGTATATAAAGTGCTTGCCGTATCTTTACGAGTTGGGCGCGAGCTGTGTGTAAGCCAGCTGGCCAACGACGACGACGAAGACAGCGAATAAAACGCTGCCGCTGATAAGATTTTGTTTACTTTTTTTCGCGCGAGAAGAGTGAACAAAGTGTGAGTGTGTGTGTGTGTGTGTGTGTGTGTGTGTGTGTTTGTTTTTATTTTAAGTACTGCTACTGCGTTCCGTTCGGGTTGCTCTTGCGATCATCTTTCATCACGAAACAGAAGTGTGTTGCGATCTTGCATGGGATTAGGATTTTTAATGTGTATAAGGCAAGGCGATGTGATAACTTACTAACTATGACGTACATGGCAAATCGGAATCAAATTGTCAAATGATGCGCGCGACTCACAGAGAGAAAATATGTGCCAAAGAGACAACAAAAGATACAAATATACAAACATAAACCTAATACTTTTACACACATATCAAAAGCAAGCAGACCGACACTTTCGAGTGTCTGTTTTGTTATTGTTTTTACTGATTGCTATTGTTTTTAATTTGCTTCTTTATTTTGTGTTTTTATTTTGTGTGTCACGTGACGATCTCGTGAGTCGCTCGCAAGGCTATCTTTATCGGTTGTGTCGGGCTTGTACTTTATTCAGTTGACATCCCCATATAGGGAAATTTGCATTGCAAACAAGTCCTCAGACTCAGAGAAAGAGCTGGAAAAAGAACGCAAAGTGCACTTTGAGCCAGACACGAATTGGTATCAATCGGTCAATCAATCAAGCACAATGAATGAAAATAAAGCATAGTAAATTGCATTCAATACATTTGTATGCAAATAAATATATACTTTATGTAGTTTAATTGAATCGTCTCAAATCAAAGATACCAAATTTATTGTGAATATATTTCCTAGCGAAAGAAGAAGTGCGATAGAGAGAGAGAGTGAGGGAAAAAGAGGAAGATAGAGCAAGAGTGGGATAGAAAAACAGAGAGACAATTGAAATGGGATAAGAAAGTAACAGAATAAAATATAGCTAGAAAGAGAGAATTATTAAAATAAATATTTTGTTAATTTTTTGCTTATAAAGGGCTTGGCAAATGGAATGAAATACGCCTTTTTTGATCTGAACCAAAAGGTTCGAACTGGATTTTTTTATTCTATCAATCCGTATCAATAACCAACAAATTTTTTCAACACCTTAAGAAAGTTGTTGTCGCCCTCGCAGTATCTTTGTTATTATAATTGCTGAACATATGTATATATATATGAATATAAAAATACACAATTGCCATCCATGTATGAAATATGAACAAACATACAAACCGAACTGTACATACATACATACAAGAAGCCTCTGCTTCGAGCGAATAAAAATTAGCAACAAAGCTTTTGCAACCTTGAGCGCGATTTGCGTGCGTTTGCCAAGCGTTTTTTTTCTTTCTTTCTTTCTTCGTACATTTTGATACCCTTTCGCCCAGGGTCAAGAGTATATTGGTTTTGCCCAACGGCCGTCATAATTATTTGGATACCAGCCTTCCGCCAACACTACCCCCCTCCGCCCTTTTGTAGAAAAAAAAAACCATTTACCACGTGTTGAAATCAGGTTGAAGAGTATTTCGCAGTCGGTTGTGCCCGCGTCTGCTAACGTTTGTTAGTTTAGCTTTATTATTGCCATTGGCGTTTGTTATTGTAATCGTTACTATTTTGTGGAGCTTGGGCATAAAAAAAACCGACTATATATGTGTGTGTGTGTGTGTTCCGAGCTATAAACGAATAGAAGAAAACATATAGAACGAAAATCGACGACGCAGAAAGATGCTTTAAATTAGACAAAGCACAAATATAGAAGAAGAAAGACGATAAAAAAAGGGGCACAGAAACAGAAATAATAAAAGAGAGTCAGTAAGTTAGAGTGAGACAGACATAGCGAGGAGAATATGGAAATTTAGTTTCATTTTTTTTTTTTTTTTATATTATTTTGTACTCGCTAAGACATTCTGCGACATTTCTGCGAGCTGACTCATCCGCAAGAAACCTGCTAAAAATGATAAGAAGACTCCGACTTGAGATCAATAAGGAACTTTACAGTACTCATTGGATATAGTGATTCGCCTTATATCTCGAGAGCTGCTGTCGTGAGGCGACTGCATAAATTGAAGGCGGCATGCTTTTGTTATTGTTTAATCGTTTAGCACTTTAATATGCAAAAAAAAAAACATTTTGTTTTACGTTTGTTGGCATAATAATTTTGCATTTATCTATGTGAGGTTAAATTTATATGATAACACCCACACACACACACACACATACACACATCAATTGTCAAACGTCACGTGAACATTTTTCGCGTCTCATCGCCATAAAGCCCAAAACAAGCTAAGAATGCTACACTTTAAGATATCCTGTACCTTTTATATTTGTGTGCGATTTTTACGTCTCGAATTGATTAAACTCTACTCCATTTTAATGGCAACTAATCCAAGCAATTAATATTATTATATTTGTTTAATTTCGCAAATCAATCAAATCAATAAAAACTTCAAAAATTAACACATTGATGCTAAAATGCCTTGTCCTCCTACGGACGTAGGAGCATTTTCCTGACCTATCTACAGGGTATTATATCAATGCATCAACCAAGCCAAACAATCAAGAGAGAGAGGGGGCCAGAGAGAATGGGCTGCCGCCCGGTTGACAACGCCAATAATTGACTCCGTTTGTTTGCCACCCTTTATTGTTATAGCCCAACACCCTCCCCCCTCTCTGTATCTGTTCGGAGGGCATGATTTGCCTTTTTATTTACTTTTACTCTACGTCGCTTTTTTGGGGCTCGTCCCTCGAACATTTGGGAGGTTGGGCATAGCTTTTAGGCGAAAGATAGATAGACAAAACTTGTGGAGCAATAATTGTGGATGGAGCTCGATTTTGACTCGTCGTTGAAAGTCCTTCCTTTTCACCATTTTCTCAAGGAGCTCTGACAAATGAAGTTTGGCCGATAGCTCGTAACTTTCTTGGGGTCAAGCCATGGCATTATTGGCAACAACAAACAACAAGTTGCAAAAATCGAGACCTATTTTCATTTTACTGAGAAATTGTAGTTTTAGACTTTTCTGAACCGGAGTTTCGCGACGATCTCGAATTCGGGTGTTGCAATTATCGGGGCGTTGCGTTGAGCGAGATCGTACTGTACATTGTGCTAAAAGAACCCTGTTACAGGGTGTGCTTGGCAGAGCGTTTCTTCGCGCTTCGCGCTTTTGGGTTGTTTTTGTTTTTTGGCATCACTTAAATTTGGCATATTTAACAACTTGTTTTGCAATCGGTGTCGTTGTCATTTCATTAATATTATTAATTAATCTAACTAATTCGCACTGCGGTGTCGATTGGCAGCCAATTGACGTCATTGTTTTACAACTTCCGTGTGGCTTTGATTAAGATCCATCATAAGTATAAAGAAGGGCGGCACTTTTCGTCAATCAGAAAAAAGATTTAAATGTATGCCTATATATCCTGTGATACCCTGTAACTCTTGTTTGCAAAAACAAAACCGGCTTTACCGGGGGACTCACAAAGCTGGCAGCGAACTTTTTTTTTAAATTTAATGCATTTGTTGGCATTTCCGGGGCATCCGATTCGTACCGCAATATCCGAACAGTTGCAGCCAATTGGACTTTGTAGTAAGACATACCGAGGGTTGGAAGGGTTGGATAGGGGGCGGTAAGGGGAAATTGTCTTTGTCTGGCTTGCGATCAATTTCTAAGAAACACATTTTGCACTGTTGCGTTTTGACCCTAGACAATTGTTGTTGCTGACGTATTGACGTATTAATAATCGAGCAATGTAATGAAACTTAATGCCCATGTGAACAACAACAAATATTATTAATATCCGAGCGATCATGCAACGATATAGCTATCAACTACGAGCGATTTCCAATCGCTGAATCTCGCTCTTGATGTAACACAAATCGGTTATATCACAATAGATCTCGAAGTTAGAAGCTCTAAAGATTGTATAACGAAAGATTTATATTCGAAGGGGCTTCAAACGGTGATGTGAAACGATTATCAACCATATACAGTCGAACTTGCCTACAACGAACTTCCGTATAACGAAATTTTCTATATTACGAATCAATTTTCAGAACCCTGCAACCTGGAAACCCATTCAAAAACCCATTCTATACTTTGAATTTTCTCTATAACGAAGGTTTTTCTTGTCCCCCTGAGATTCGTTATATAGAAGTTCGACTGTACAATGACAATTTTAGGCACAACAAAACGGTATAAGTCGATTAAAATCGATTCTCAAAAGCTTAAAATTAATAATTTATTGTATTTTTTCGGTTGTATCGGTTCTTTGGCAACATATCGAAACCATCAATAAAATCGATAGCAATTCGATTTATTTTTAGAGAATTAATAAAGTTCATACTTAATATTATTTACAACATAGATCGAACAATTATTAATATTTATTTTTTATTTTATTTTTTTAAACGCTGATAAAATCTTTCCGAGCATCCGTCTGAAAAGTAATAAATAATTCGTAGTGCCTATTTCGATTTATTTCATTCACATTCACATTTAGCGAATACGGACAATTCCATTCATTCATTAAGAATATATTTACAGTTACAAGTTTTTCTATAATTAATAAGGGCTTAAGCAGCTGTAGCTATTCGTTAATTAGTTTTATTGCTATTTAACCCAAGACCCTAGTTTTTTTTCTTGTTGCCAATGATTAGCAAAAACAAATCTCCATTTGTGTTTGACACTTTGGTCGGATCTTGAGATATACGAATATACGGTCACACTAAAATCGCTCGACTTGATGCGATTGCCATACAAATTTTGTGTTTTTTGGTTTTTTTGTTTATATTGCCTTCAGCTTGATATCAAAAATTTCAAGTCTCAGCTTATTGTTGTGCATTATAATAAAATTTAACAAAGGTAAACAAATCAATTAAATTTCAAAAAGTCAAGCCGTCCATTATGATACACTGGCAATAATTTGAGAAACTGTTTTAACTTTTTAGGGGAAAAGTAATATTAAAATATTTTTATTTTTTTAAATATGTTTTTAATGTAATTTGTTTTTGGAATATTGTAAATTTAAAAAAAAAAGCAAAAGCATTTTATTCTGTTCTTTGCACTTAGTTAAATTTTTGTAGTATTCGGTGAGTATTAGATAGAGTAACTGATAGCTAATGAATTGAATTAAAATACATTTGCAGGTAAAACCCAATAACAAACAGCAGCAACACTAAAAAACAATAACAATAACAACATGCACTAATCATTTTGTTTTGACGCCGACTTTGGCGGGGCGCAAGATGGGTGGGGAGGGGAGGGAGCAAATACAATAGACCATACAACAACAACAATAGCAACTAGAACAATAGCAACAGGCAAGTTGAGGAGGGGGAGATAGATGGTATGTACGAATATCTAATGATGCATTGCCGCCGACATCAATGTGACAAAGTCGACAACAGCAACAACAATAGCAGCAACAACAACAACAGTTCCCCGTCCACAGTTGAGCTTGTGAACGACACAACAACAATTTAATTGAGGTGGGCTCGCCGAAAAGAAGAAGAAAACAGAAAACAAATACATATTTATGCCAAAACGAGTATGCACAGAGCTATTCGAACATATGTATGTGCACATAGAAAAGCGCGGGGGGTTAAGCAGAGCGAAAGAAAGAGAGAGAGAAATATCTATAATTCTGTAGCGCAACAATTGTATACACAATTAAATTGATTAGCCAACTTGAAAATATAAATACACTATATTACACAAACTATAAAAATTTAAAAACACTTAAGGAAAAAACAGGGTATCCACACAGTGGGTTTAACCATATACATATACAATATTTCTGAGTTGTATTCAACGAGTTGATACTGTGTTGATTTTAAAGCTTTGCGACGCTTGGAGCTTTAAGCTTTGCATACCAATCAAACCTGAAAAGCCGCGCCGACGCCCCTTCTCTGATCATTAACTAATCTAGAGAGCAGAAAATTGCATTTAATAAGCAAATGACAAATTGTAGAGATGTCTAGTTGAGGCTTACACACACACACACACACACACACACACACACACACATATGGTCGCCGGTCTTTTGACTAAGTCAAGTCACGAGACTTGGCAAAGTGAAATAAAGTTTAATTGTTAGCCAGCTCATAGGGCTCCACCAATGAATAGAAACTGAAACGCTAATAAATCAAACGTCAAAGAAAATAAAACCGCAATAAAATTCGATTAGTATTCTCAATATTCAAATCCAATCAATTGCAATTTTGTCTTTCAATCGATTATCGATAACGATAACTTACGGCACACAGCGTACAGACCGGACGGGATGGAAAGTCCAATTGAAAGCCCGAAGACTTTAAAAATATTCTAAACGACATGAAGGAATTATAAGGTTTTTTTTGTTGTTGGTCGACGCAGAACGGGATAAAAACATATCGATAAATAAGAAATTAAATAGACGCAGTTTCTTAAAGAAATTAATTTAAAATAAAAATAATAATTGTATAAATTTGCTTGCCAAACTTTGTGAAACTTAAGCTGGAAAAGCAAACACTCTTTCCTTTTAATTGGAATTTTAATCACGTTTGCTTTGGATTTGTTTAAGACTTATTTTGAAATGCGAATTTAATTAGATTCTGATTCTAAAAGTTTCCCCACAGGATTGTCAGTGTATTCAAGTGAATTGGACACTCCCCAGAGGGGGCACTTTGAAAGTATTAGTTGCTAGGGCAATCGTTGTTGTTAGTGTTGATGGCCTTGCTATCAGCTAGTCAAGCAGTAAGCCTGGATGCGCAGCACAGCAGGCGGCCACTTCCTGGCACGACCTTGTGGAAACTATTAGATTCTATTAAGTTAACATTAGCAAACAAGAAGAAGAAGAACGCAAAACGCCACTTAAGTTCAAAAGACAACACCTTGCAACACCCACAAACCCCCCACCCCACCCACTCCCCTAAGGGAAATCGAGAATAAAAACACGACAGCTAGGAAACTTAAATCGACAATCATCAAGGGGAAAAAATGGCAAAACGGAAAGGTTCCATTATGAGCTTTCCATTATGATTTCGCAATCAATAAGCAGACAATATGGTTTTCACTGTACTAGTACTTCCGAGAAATGAATGAAACGTTGTTATTCTTAACAATATAGGGTATTCATTTAGTCCATTTATTGTATTAACTAACATAATTGAGTGGAGAACACAAAAGCAAGATAAACAAACTGCCCCCCATCCAAGAATCATATAAACATACATACTATATGCCTAAGCACACAATATCTGTACAAACATTCTTAGTTTAGTCAACGGGCCGAAACAGCTGCTGGCTGCGCTGTCGACGCCGCACAGTGGCTCGATCACAGGACAAATAGAACTTTTGATTTTTTGATCGAAAACTGTCTCTTCTGATTTGTTATATTATTTTAACAAATTTTATCGATTTAGGCCCACTGTGCCTAGCTGATCATGCTTTGAATTATGCTCACACGTGCACTTCAGCGGTATCAGGGCGGGGGTAGGGTTTAGAGAATTGGACAGGCGCCAACATTGGGAAGAGTCAATCAGAGGAAAACAAGAGTCTGTCAATTTTATTGCTGTTTTTGCTCTTGTTTGTTATTATTGTATTGCTGTTGCTATAGTTGTTGTTTTTTCTAACAGTATCTCATGTATGTAAATATTTTTATGTTTTCCAACACTTAAGGCACATGTTAAAGGGATCAAAGAGGTAATATGAAAAAATGAGAAAAAATAAATATATATATATGTAATAACAAGGGTATAAAGAAAGATATTTAAACACAAATAGCACAAACCTGTTCCTCCGCCGCGTACCGCATACGTTGTTGCTGTTGGCTGCATGGATGAACTGGAACCGGAACCCGCGCCGCCGGCTCCACTGGTTTTTGTAAATTTCAAAAGCATCGCGTTGTTGTTTTAGTTTTTATGTTTTTTTTTGCTTTTGCTTTTGTTGTTCGCGCTTGTTAGAGCTACAGTTACTTTGTTATCTCTATGTGTGTGTCGGCAAACCAAAACAGTAACAACAAAAATTTGAAAAACTTATTTAGTAAAATTGCACTTAATGTACTTTCAGTTGATTTACTTTGTTTACTTTGTGTGTCTGTTGTTTGTTTTGCAGCTGCTGCTTGAGCCAACAGGCTAGCGTTAACTAATCAACACAACTTGGCTAACCCAAAGTCCGAACGACGTCAACGTCAGCGGCAGCGGGTTTTTGTCTATTTGTTGCTATTTTTAGTGACAACAATTTTTTTTATGTATTTCTTCTCTTGTCTACTGCGGCGATTGACGCAAGGAACGAGGACCGTTCGTATGTGTTTCGTTCGTTTATTGTTGTCTCCTGACTCTCGCCTTTTTACAATATTTTTTTGTTGCCTTAGGTTCTGATTTATCAATTATTATATTATTGCACACACACTCGCGTTCACGATGTACATACGTAGTTGTTGCTAGTATTGTTGTGTTGGGTTTTCTCTTCTATGCTTTGCTCATATGTTTATGCACGCGTTGCGCGTTGTCTAAGTGTGTGTGTTTGATAGTGTTGGGTTCAATTGTGTCTGCTTTGAAATTATTTCGATATCTGTTCAATCTGGTTTGGAGTGCATGCATTTTATGCTTAAACTGTGCTTAATAGCATCTACAACCGTTGTGTGTGTGTGTTACAACACCGTTTACACGATTTGCACAAGAAAAAAATTAATAATTGGTAGAATATCAGCACAACGCTGGCCCTTTTGCATTCAACTGGTTGCAAAGTGCTGCCAGACTGTGTGAACAGTCAATGTGCCCAGCGCTGTGCGATCACAATTGTCGCTTATCGAAATAAGTTTTCTTATCGACCTCAATTTACATACATTGAACAGTTGGCGACATGACCAGCTGTTTAATGCAAATTGACGAGCCTATTTACAAATAGGCGAGTGTATTTAAATTTTACAGTTTAATACAAAGGTTCATTGCACCACAGCACAATGTCGCCTGACTTTTTTCTAGTCACATCGCTATATTTGTACGTGTAATCACAAAACATTCATTGAGGAGGCGTGGCACATGGCAAGCACAAACATCGCAAAGCGGATAAGATTGTTTAACTTGGCGATAATTAGCCTGATAATTCATTTGTAACCTTACTCTGGAACAAAGCAACAACAAAGACTAAACCTTCGATGCATTAACATCCACAACCTCAAAAACCGAATCTAGTCAAATTCAAAGTCTCGAACAATGTGCGTCATATTCTTCTATGCCAACTCACAGCCAAGCGCCGCAGGCTACAAGCTCATCCTAGCCTCCAATCGCGATGAGTTCTTTGCCCGCGACACACGAACGGCAGCCAAATGGTCCAACGCCGAGTATTGCTATGGAGGTGAGTTAAATACGTACATTATTTGAAATCAAATTTAATTTTTGTTTTTTGCAATTCGCAGGCATTGATCTTGAGCCGGGACGTGAGGGTGGCACCTGGCTGGCCATTGGCCAACAAAGTGGCGTCTTCAAAGTGGGTGCTTTACTTAACCTAACTGGCGAGCCAAAGCCACGCAATGCAGTCGGTAAACGCAGCACAAATTTCTTTAAAATTATGGTACTCTGAGCATTTCATTCATTTTTTTAGTTGGACACAAATGGGTATTTTTTTTGGTTTCATTTTTTTTTATTACAAAACTAACAATTTTCCAAAAAGCACTTAAATATCATTTTGTAAGATAACTTATCATAATTGACGCTGTGTACCCGCTTAAATACTTTTTTAATATTAATAACTTTGACTGAACGTCATCCAAATTATTGTCATCATCCTTGTAGAAGGTTTGGGGAATATCTTTTCATTTCATTTACACCATTCAAAGATCTTTCAAATGGGTTTGTTGCTTGACCTTTAATCCGCTTTTCTCCAAATTTAACTACATTTATGTGATAATATAATTATTTTGTTCGAGCAACCAACTTCAACTTTTCTTTTAATATGCATCCTGTCTTTCTTTCCGACCCCATCACTACTGATCAATCGCATCAATGTTGTTTATGTTTCGAAGAGCACAAAAACATTTTGCAACCGCATAATAATACTAGCAAAAACCAAAGCTGCCAAAGCAACCCGAACAAAGAGCGCCAATCAAATAACGAACATTTTTTACTAGGACGAGGCATGATCGTTGCTGACTATGTGCGTCAATCCGATGTGGACCACAACATAACCAATTACAACCAACAATTGCTGGCGGACTGCCAAAAGTACAGCGCCTTCAATTTTGTGTCCATTGAGATTGGGTAAGCCGAAGCTTCGATGCAATAATTTAACCAATTTATTCATTTATTCTTATTTTCATTGCAGCGACTCTTCGCAGCCGGCTGATATCCATTTGTTGAGCAATGTGCCGCCGACTCTGGCACCGTTTGAGCAGGGCAAGTGCTATGGATTTGGCAACAGTCTGCCCGACAGTCCCTTCGAGAAGGTGCGCTATGGCCAGACGAAATTCGAGCAGATTGTCAGCGAACATGGCCATTCGGATGTCGGCACATTGAGCGCTGAGCTGCTGAAGCTGCTCAAGAACAAGCACAAGTTTTGGCCAGATGCGGAGCTAATGCGTCGCGCCGCCAATTGGGGCGAGGGTCTAAGCGCATTAAATGTGCACATCGAGGAGCATGGATATGGCAGTCGGACGCATTCTCTAATCCTGGTCGATGCCAACAACAAAATGCATTTCATTGAGGAGACCATGCTGGGCTTGGATCCCAGTGGCGAGTGGGAGCGTACGCATATTGAGAAAAAATTTGATAGCATTTAAATTGTATGCAACAAGCATTTTTTTGACGTACTTAATAAATAAAAACATAAATAATAAATTATGCGTCTATCTCAAAACTCAACAACAAATTAATGTCGATTTTCCATTTAATAATCGATTTTTTTATACAACAATCAAAAATTCTCGATAACGTAATTCTTTTCTTGTTCGATATATGGAAATTTTAATATTCCGAATCGGAATTTCCGATTGACAGCGCATAAAATAGCACACCCTGTCACATATCCTCAAAACACGCTTCGACAGAACTAATAAAAATTCAGATAGTCAATTTACTTGTGAACTAACCTGCCGCAATTCATCAGTCAGCGGACGAATATAAACCAACTTCAACCAAATGAACTCTTGTAAGTATAATAAAAATGTTGGTTAGTTTTTTTTAAGAACCTTCGTCCATTTGGATGTTTATTTCAATTCGGCAAAACAAGAACTATTCCGATCGACAATCAGTTGGCCAAGTTACGTCCGATATTTATGGTTTACCAAATTAAGTGTATTTCACAAAACTATGAGCTAGTATTTAGAGACATGCCAGCATGTGCCATGGCACGCTGTGTCTCAAAAATGGACACAAACTGCGGCTCGAGTGTGGCGATCGCACGTTGGCTGACAAGGGCAATGCTCTTGGCCTCGCCGTGATCCCGCTCAAATGCAATATATTCAATCCAGACTCTTGGTTCGCGTTTGCCAAAAAATGTTACCATATATTCGTAGCACATGCGCCAGGCCTTAATTGTCGATAAATCCTGTAACAAAATGTCATAAATATACTTCAAAAGTATTGAGAGACGCCCAAGCTCACCTTTAGTTTGGAGCTCTGTATGAGCTTGACCATTTCGCGGTGCAGCTGCAGAGACAAGGGTGGCTGTTGGGCCAATTTGGCATATTCCTCACGCGCCTTGGCCGGTGAATGCTCGTGCCACAAGTAGTTCAAGTAAATGCAACGCATGCTGGCCGTAAACTCCGGCCACGTCTCCTTGCAGCCCTGCGTAAATATGTCGTTTAGCTGGCGCTTGGCCGCCTGATCACCACGTGCCCGATAATAGGCAATTACCGTCTCCCAAAGCGGCTGCGCCTCGGCGCCCATAGTCCGTCGCACCTGACTGAACAGCTTCTGAACGCCCGGCTCGTTATCGTTGCGAATGAGCGCAGCCAGCAGCAGCTCGTGCATGCGCATCGAATTATCGTGCTGCAGTGCTTCGTTTAGGATGCGCACACAGGTTTCGGCAGCGCTATCATTGCTGCCCAATATCATGCTCAGTGTCGCATAATGTCGGGCATGCATTAGCTTCGAGTCGTGGCCATCTTGCAGAGCTGTCGCCAAGCACTGTTGTACTAAAGTGCGCTCGGATTTGTGGTTTTTGCTTAGCGCCAGCATCGCGTCCAGATATAAGTTCCACATCTCCTGAGTCTGCAGCTGATTGACGGCCGTCTTGTACACGGTCACGCATAGTTCAATGCAACGCTTTGTTGAGCGCGTCTGCCACACTCGTTCTGTATCTGCTCGTGATTTTTTGGCACTTGGCTCTTCGCCATTTTCGGTGCCAAACATCTGGGTTAGATCGCCCAAGTGGAAGCCACGTAGCTCACGCTTTGCCAGAAAATCCCACAGCGCTGGCTCGCGTGGAAACTTTGTCTGTATTTCGTTGATGATTTGATATTGGAGCTTTGCTGTTAGCTCGCTGTGATCTTCACAATTTTCCAGCAATTTGAGAAAGTAATCCAAGTTTGTAATATTTGCCAGACTGTTGCGATAGACGGCGACGACGCGCTCCAATTTGATTTCCTGCTCCGAGACGCTGTTCTCTCCCAAATTACGTTCGCTGTTAGCCTCGCCGGCCTCCTTCAGCTGTATATTGAAGAAGCAATTGTTAAGCGGCTCAGAGCTCGGGTGACGCTGTAGTCCACGCAGCAAAATGTCCTGGACGCGCGCTATATTGCCACGATTGTACTCGTAAAGCCACAAAGCGGCACTGATCCATATTTGTGGATCGTCGCCATGATACTACCGAAAGAGAGAGTGACAGAAAAATGTAGTTTTTATTCACAATAATGTCAAATCATTAAAGCCTTACCGACAGCATCTTCTCGTATATACCGGCCACTTCCTGTGGCGCCGATTTCTTGCTGAACTTGACATAATTTTCCCAGAGAGGCTTCTCATGTACAAACTTAATAAGCATTTCCCTGTACATGCGGATAACTCGCGCACAAATTGAGGCCTTAAGGCCGTTTAGTTTACGGCCGCCCAAATTCTCCTTTTCAACCAATGCCTTGTGCATTGATTTCTCGTAAGCTATGAATTCCAAATAGTCCACCATGCCTGTATGACTTTTGGTTATATTTAACAGCAGGCGTTCGCGCTTCCGTACACATTCTCTGAAAATTAAATACAATCAATTAAACTTCCTTTTAAGTTGTTCTTTAATCTAATTGCTTACCTGATTTGTTCTGGTGTAAATACTTGGTAGTTCTTCATTTGCTCATATTCCGGCAGTAAGCGCTCCTGCATTTCCGCTATAAATTCACCCATCTTAAGATATTTTGTATGTCCTCGCCAATTGAATTGTGTTTTTGGTCTTCGCTGTCTGCCGCGCACGTTATTCACTTGCCGTTTATAGTCAGCTGTTTATTGTTGTGGTGCTATCGATAAAAAAAAGAAGCAGCCCTGTATCAAGTTGTATTGCGATATCTGTTTTGCTCTGACTTTCAGCAGTTTGGTCACTCAAAATACCATACTTCTTGTAGAATGGTCACTTTTTTCAAAAATAAATTCTTTTGCCTAACAGTAAATAAATAAAGCGCTAAGACACGGCTAATAATCACAATATGGCCGAATTTTCAGTCGAGCGTGTTGAGGACAAGCGCTTGGTGAACGGCCGTACAGAATACTACTTAAAGTGGAAGGGATATCCACGCAGCGAAAATACCTGGGAGCCGGTGGAAAACCTTGATTGCCCCGCTCTCATCGCCACATTTGAAGAATCATTAAAGAACAACAAGAAAGATACGAGAAAACGTTTGTCCACATCAACGCCGGATTCAATACGCAGCAAGCGAAAGTCATTCATGGAGGACGAGCCCGACGAGCGCAAGAAGGTGATTGGTTTCGACCGCGGCCTGGAGCCATCGAAAATCCTCGGAGCCACCGACTCATCCGGATTCCTGATGTTCCTGATGAAATGGAAAGGCAGCGATCATGCTGATCTAGTGCCAGCCAAGCTGGCCAATGTTAAGTGTCCGCAAATTGTTATTCAATTTTACGAAGAGCGTCTCACATGGCACACTGGCAATGGTAACGGTAACGGCAACGGATCTGGAAGCGGAAGTTGCAGCGCGCATGTAGAAAGTACCGCTGGAAGCGTAGGCACTCCTGGCAGCACCGCCGAAGCAAGCCCCAGTGGCAGCATCAAGGATGAAAATATAAAACCCGACGCCAGTGCCGCCGATTTGGAAAATGTGGACTAGCTGCATGCGCAGACCTGCATTGAATTTACACAAACACTTACAGACAATTTTTTTACACACAAACACACACACTCACAAACAAGCACTTACAAATGCACATGTAGATGCAAGCTCGCTATTACATACAAATAACATAGACATACATACATACATACATTCAGACATATACATATGCAAAGGTCGATATAAAGGCATGTTCTTAAATGCGCCAATTACAAAATGTTGACGGCATTTTGCAAATAAAATAAAAATATGTAACTTTAATAAACATGTTTACTACAAATTAAACTTAAATATATATATTTTTTTTGAGTATATAATTAAATCACATGTGGCAACGCCAACAGTCAATTGTAAGACAATCGATGCATTCGATAAGTTGTGCAGCCCAAGCCGCTAAATTAAGAAATAAAATTTACTTACTACTCATCTTAATGCTGTGAATTCAACTCAAGTTAATAATGGCTCAATCAGGCTCTATGAAGCTACTTGGCGCACGCAACATGAGTTGCATTGTGGAGCGCATGGAGTGGAATAACAAAATGGATCTTATTGCCTACGGCACCGAAAAAGGTTTGCAGCAACGAGTTTTTTCACTGCATCCTTGCTTGAGATTTAGATTCGTTTTTGATTTGTAGGCGAGGTAATAATACAACGCCTTAACTGGCAGAAAATAGTCACATTTCCGACGCCCGGCGAAGATGTACGCGTGCGTTCACTTAGTTGGCAAATGGATGAGACGCTACTCGCGGTCGGCTATAGCAATGGCAAGGTGGCGCTGCTCGATGCCGAAAGTGAGACTATAATATCGGGTTTGATTTACGACGATGACATCAAGAAGGTGTTCTTTAGTAAAGCGATTAACTCCAAGGAAAAGCTTGATAGCTATACATGCAATTCAAAGGACAAGCACAAACGGTTTTTATTGAAGCTGCCGCCGCTGACGAATATTGATCCATGTTTGAAAACGCTCGACCAGAAGTCGTTCCCCAAGGGCTCACCCTGTTTCCTGGTGGTTATCATGCGCAGCGGTAAAGTGCATCTGCTGCTGCTTGGCGCTCTGCAGGCGGGCAGCATTGATCTCACACAACATATACTGCATCCGGAGGAGTTTGATGTGTACGATGTGCGCCTCAATGGTGACTTTAATGCCATCTATGCACTGCTACGCGATGGCCATCAGTTGAAGCTGTTGCATTTTCATAATCAAGTGCTGGAGGATTGTATATCGCCCATGCTGGAGCTGGCTTCCCACTGTGCTCACATATTGGAGACCAAAAAGTAGGTAGTAGTTCCAAGCACAATCTGTTTTTCTTATCCCTTTTTGCAATATTTTTGCAGCTATATTAACGACACACAACAATGCCTTTTGGAGGCTTGGGAGACGGTGCAACTCGAAATGGACAATAAGCTGACCAAATATGCCAATTCCCAGGCATATGGAATGATTTCGGCGCATTTCCTGGAGCTGCTTGTATTCGGTTACGCCACGTTGGAGGTCGAGGAATTTCTGTTCGAGTGAGTTAATTCAATACAATTAATATACAGTTCTCATGTGCCCCGCCGCAATTTTTGTTTCATATCTCATCGACACGACAGGACATTGACGGAGAAGGGCTTCAAAAAGATAGCCAACTCGGTGGATCTTAGTCTCAAGAATCTGCAGGGACTTGTCTTTAAGCAACTAACTGGCGCTGCCATTAACATGTTCTATTTTCTCAACACAATCGCCGGATTTGGACGCATGTCGCACTTCTTTGAGGTATTTTGATTTCGCAACAAATTGTGTTTAACATATTAATTTGGAATCTGTGCGTTTCTAGGCACTTATCTCACCGGATGTGGCCAGCGATGCAATGCGCGCCTGTGGTGCCTTTTTGCTTAAAGTCCATGAGCTGCAGCGTACCATTGACACGTTGGTGTCGAACATGAAATTATTTCACTCGTGGATGGTATTCACCATACTGCGTCTGTCGCATCAGGAGATACCCGATGATATGATCTTTAGCGGCAAGGAGAATATGGCACTGGCTGAATTCTTTTGCTCTATGGAACCCGAATTGCCGGAAGCATCTGAAGGCGATGATCTTAGCCAGGATGAAAATTCCACAACAAGGTTGTCGGCAGTGGCAACCGATGAGGACGATTTGTCCGACGATGCTAGCACAAGTCCAAATGTGACAATACCACGCACAAAATTCAATTTGGAGCGCGTAGGTCAGTATCTGGAGAATGCGTATCTGACGCAGCTGCATCCGGTGGATCCGGTACAGTGCTGGCAACGCCTACTGGCCGAGAATGAGTGTCTGGCGCAATGCAACCTGCTGGTGCCGCATGACAAGAAGCTTTCCCTCATACAGCAACGCGACAAGATGTTTAACGCCATTGACGCCGTGTTCCACAAGCCAACGGAAAGTATTAGTGGCAGCTTCAAGCTAACCACGACTATCGTATGCTGCGATCTGCCGCAGTACGTCATCGAATCAGCGCTGGAGCAGGAGCACGAACTAAATTATGACTTTGTCAACTGCAGCTACCATGTGCACGAGGCCTCCAAATGTGATATGCTGGCTGTGACAATCAGCTGGCAGGAGGCCATGGTTCTGGAATTCAGTCGCGCCGACGATTGTCTGCTTCGCTGCACGCGCGTACATTTACAGCCCGGACCCTTTACAGCACAGTTGCACGAGGACTACTACAATCTGCGCATTGTTGACATACAGTTCTACAACGAATCGTCGATATCGATGCTGGCACAGACTTTAATACCAACGCCCGGCGTACGTCCGCACAGCTACTTTTTGCAGTTTGCGTTGAGCGCGACACGGAATCAGTGCACACAGCATCGGATGGCGCCTCTGGTCAAACTGCCGGAGGCAACAATGATGCACAGCATTCACGATATACCCGATGCGGCCACATTCAAAGGTTTGGACGGCGTTTGCGAAATGCTCGCCGTATCCGGCAGTCGCAAGGTGGCTACCGTTCTTTCAGATCGTCGACGCAAGATGACCATATTCGAAATGGAGATTGAAGAAGAGGAGGATGATACGGAAATGTCGCAGGCATCGTTCCTGGATATGAGCAAAGAGTCTGTGCTAGCAAGCGGAATGAACGAATCGGACAAGCTGGAGGCGTAAACACATAAACGTATCGGTAGTTTGGGTTAATTTCAACATTTTCCTTTATTTTATTTTTCCTGTTTTGTTACTTTATTTTGTTACTTTTATTTAGCAAATAAATATTATATGTAAATTATAATATAAAACAAATACAATATACAAAACATTAAAAAAGCTATATATTATATCTACATATAGTATGTTGATTAATACATAAACGTTTGAGCCACAAAAATGTGTAATCTTATTTGTTTGGAAAATAAAAGAAAATCAATTTCAGAAGACAACTAGTGTGAAATTGTTATAATATTGATGGATGAAATAAAAGATATAACAAACATTGAATTTCATATTCAGCACACATATACATACTAAACACTATTTGCATAAGCCCACATGTTTTTTTTTTTAGTATTTATTTATATGCAACTGTTTCAACATCGCTTCTCTTGTTGCTTTTAGGAGTTAGTTTGGATATGATTAATCATGATTGTTGGCCAAGTTTGACGTGGGTTTGGACTAGGCATTTTCAAGAATTGGCAGCTGCTTTGAGAATTAACTGATTTCATACTGATATGCATCGTCGGAGTCTTCGTCGCTGGACAGATCGCGTTTGCGTCTGCGCTGATCGCGTTTGCTTAGTTTTTTGGCTGGCACCAGGACAGCGGCAGCGGCAGCAGTAACAGCAGCAGCTGTCGTCGCTGTTGTCTCCTCTGTCTGTGGCTCCTCGTCCTCAGGGAGAGCATCTTCGTCTGCCTCCTCCTCCTCGGCCTTCTTTTGTGTCTTGACCAGTTCGCACAAGTATTTGTAGCGCACCAGGCACTCCTCCTTGGTCTTTTCGGGCACACTGTTGGCAATCTTTTGCCAACGATCGGCGCCGCCGGCGGTTTTTCGATATTTGACAATCGCCGATTCCAGAGCGCGCTGTTGCTCTTGAGTCCAGTTAGTCTCCGGAATAAGCATGCTCTTCTCATTTGTTGCCGTCGCTTTTTTCACCTTCTCCTTGCGCACCGCATCCTGTGACTCTTGCATGAGGTTTTCGGCAACGCTGTCCGTTTGGCCTGGAATGCGATAACCGTTTTCCTTCATCTTGGCCGCCATGAATGTTACCTCCTGGACAGTGCGATTCATGGACTCGGCTATAGTATTCCAGCGGCTGCCAGCCCCGCCCGGATATTTCTTAACAAGTCTTATGAGTTCTGTCAGATCTTCATCCGTCCAAAAACCGCCACTAACGGTACTCTGTCAAACAATAAAAATGTTTTTAAGCATGAACCATCAAATGATATGATAGTGATGCTACCATACCTTTTGGGAAGCTGGGCGTATTGCGTCGTCTTCGGTTAGCTCCCGCGCCTGTATTTGAGAGTAGCCACGAAGTTCCTCCTCCGTCTTTTCCGGCGCCTTACTGTTCTGCTTGCGTTTGCGCAGATTCTCTTTGTGCTCCTTACGCAGCCGCGTCTGTTCTTCAGCCTCGCGCTCCAATTCTTCCTGGCGACGCGCCGCCTCAATCTCTCTATGAAAGGTAAATTTTGATTGTTAGAAGAATGCTCGAAATGAATTTGGACTTTTACTTACTGTCTACGCTTCTCCAACGCCAGCTGCTTCAACTCGTTGGCTTTGGTAAAACCATTTTTAATGGTTTTTGGCAAATTCCATATGGCAAGTGGTATTTGAATTGGGAGCGTGTTGAGCAGCGATGGAATGGGAATCTCGCTCAGAATGACATCCATGTCGATATTTTTGTTACGCTTTTGAAGCTTCTTCAGCTTAGTACCAAACACCTGTTCGGCCGTGTACTTCTTCTCAAGGTAAGCGGCCCAGGCGAACAGATACTGGCCGACCGTAATAATTAGGAAAAGAATGAAGGCGCCCTCGTACAGGCCAATTTTACGCATGCGGCGATAGTAGTAAAGAGCTGACTTCCAATTGGGCAAGCCGTCGCGCAAGACCTTATCGTATTTTTCACGTTTGGAGGCATCCTTGAGCACCTCGTAAATGGAGACGAGATTACGGAACTGGATGTTGGCGTCCTCCGACGGATTCTTGTCCGGATGCACCACAATGGATAGAGTGCGAAATGCGCGCTTTATTTCATTAATCGTGGCATTTTGATTGATGCCCATAAACTCGTAAAAGTTTTTGTTGATCTCCTCGATGAGATCGAAAATCTCTAGCTCCTCGGAGTGCCACGCACTTGCTGAGCCGCATATGAGCAGCAGTCCCAGCAGTATCCTGGCATTCAGCTCCATCAGAAATTCCAAAAGCCAACTGAAACCGAAATGCGGCAGACCCCTGCACACTGACACACACAGAAACTCACACTCACACAACTTTTCACGGGCACCGCACTCACGTAGGACTGTCAACTTCTAAAGTGGCAACGTCAGCAGTAAACAAAAACAGTATGTAGCAACGTTGCCAGATTGCCCGTTGTAAGAGCCGCAAACAAGGGTGTAATTTGAATGTTAATATAATAAATAAAACTGTTTAGCTTAATTCTTTACATTATTGTGTGAATTATAAAACCACATGGTAAATATTGTTATAAGTTTGAAATATGTTCAATAGAAATCGAAGCTATCGATAACTGTGCATGCAAGTCTGCTTTACGGCACAGGCCTGTTCAGCTTTTGCGATATATATCGCATAGAAAACATAGCTAATAGTAGCCACACACAACCTAGCGCTATCGGATTTGCAAAAGACGAAAACAGTGAAAGCGGCGTAAAAAAAAGCAATTCAGCGGAGATAAGAAACAAACCACAGAAAAGTCAACGCAAGCATCAGCGGCGCAGCGTCAACTCAGCGCTAGCCGCTGGGGCTGGTTTTAAATGGATTAAGCGTTGCTCACACAACCATAGATAACAATACACAGGGGGAAACGAAACGAGAGCGCGGAGCGGAGCGGAGCAGAGCAGAGCCATGTCTTCGGCGGTCAACATACAGATCGTATCGATGCCGAATCTGGCCAAGATCGAGAACTTTTTCAAGGATGTCAGCTATCGCGAAACGATTGAATACAGCGCCAATTTTAACACACGTCTCTGCATCGAGCGGCGATTGCGGCTGCCGTTTCTCGATCCGCAAACGGGCGTTGCACAGAATCACTCACAGCTCTTTATGGACAAGCGACAACGAATGCCTGGCTTTCGCCAGGGTCAAATTTACACGTATCCTGCCGCCCGTTGGCGCAAAAGTCGCCGACAATACTTGTCCAAGATGTACGGGTGAGTAAATCGTTAGCTCACATTAAAAGAAGTGCAGCTTGAAGTTTAATCTAAGGTGTACACACAGCCGGTATCCCGAGCGACCATTTCAGGCGCTACGCAAGGAGCACGAGGCACTGGTGGCCAGTGGCATTAATATTGGTGGCACTGTTGCAAGCAGCAGCATCACCCCTCCCGTCAGCATTGTCAGCACCAACAGCAGCAGCTCATCGCTAAGCCTAAGCATGCTAACTGGCATAGGTGTGGGCGTGGGCGTGGGCAGCAATTCAGGTGGCGCATCGACACCAACGCCGGCAGCTGTCTTGAATACTATGCACAATGATAGCACACATGACTTTAATGGGGCGTTTAGCATGGAGGAGTCTTGCTCACTGGGCGCCGCCGGCGGCGATACATCCGACAGCAAGGACAGTCAATTGCAATCCCAACAACATCAGCATTCAAAAGATGATCTGCCGAAGGAGTGGTTCTACGATGAAATGGATATGAACGATGTGGACTCGTTGGAGGAGCCGAAATCACCGGCTGACGATGAATACGACTACGATCCGCGATATGGCAATAAAAAGCGACGCAAACGTCGGCCGGGCAAGCGTTCATCGAACCATGCCAGCGGCGAAACCCCAAACACTGCCAGCAGTAGCAGCGCCCGCCGAAGAAGCGCTGCGACGCGAACACGCGTTGGTACAACAGATGCGGCGCTCGACGCATCACTGGAGGCGATCGAGGCAGGCGAAATTGGTGGTGGCACACCAACATCGAGCGGCAGTGGTGGTCGCCGATCTCGCGGAGCTGGCACACGGGGTCGGCGACGTGCCAAGGGCAGCACATCTGGGACAGCGACTACGGCAGGTGTCAGTGGAATGCCCAGCAATAAATGTGATCCGCTCAGTCCGGGCCTCGTCAATGAGCCGCCATCGTTCGAGAGCGCCGCCGCTGCAGTTGGAGTTAATGTTGGCGTCGGAGGCGTTGAGGATGGCAATGCGCATTTGCGTAACTATCGCAAGTTTCTGTAACGCAAGGATCGGCCCATGTAGGTGTCATTTTGTCGTATCGATCATCATCACCTTTCCACTACACCTACCTATCAATCTGTCAATCAATCTATCTATCGTATCTGTTTATTGCATTCGTTTCCATTAACGGTGATTACTATATATTTTCAACAAATGTAATTTAAACGTTAGTTTAAGGCATAGTTTATTAGTTCCTTATGCGAGTCTAATACCCAACCAGACAACACCAGGACCCCCAACACACATACAAAACACCAAAACTCACCCACGAAGGCGTAGCTAAATTTTTATTCTACTGGTTACTCTGTCGCCTATCTAATTGTACGTTCCCATAGCCAATTGATTGTTGATAATCTAAAGTTTATACTATATACATAAAGCATCCATATATGTATATTTATAAACAAAAAAAACGAAGCAACTTTACTTAAACATAAACAAGAATGCGGCCAACTCCATCGCAATGTCCACATATGGTTTTTATTGCCGCCATATTCAACACTTTATATAAATGTATATGTATGTATTTTTTTGTAACTTTGTTTTTATTTCATTTTTAATTTATATATTTAGTTGAAATTTTAAAAAAATTCATTGGCGTCATCTATTCTTAGGCACTGTGGTAGGGTTAAGGGTTTCAGTCCGGCGCAACAACAAACAAAAATTTCGTAAACCAAAATTTTTTCTCTAGGTCATAGTCTTGTTTTCTAAGGATGAGAGCTGAAATACAAAATACAAAAAAAAAAAAAAAAAAAAAAAAAAAAAGCAATAAAATAAAAAGAAAAACTTTGTACATTTTGAAAATCAAAGACAAAAATTCTAATAAAAAATAAAAGAAACAAAAGAAAATATATATAATCAAAACACATAATTTTACAAACCTTTGGAAGGCTTTTATACACATTTTAAAATATTTAGATTTGGACTATATATATACATAACATGTGCATATATGCATACATATGTACATACATACATGTTTGTGTACACTAACCACCAAACTTGGCTGAACAAATAAAGCAATAAATTTGTATGAAAACAAAACTTTTATGTAAATATAAGAAATGGCAATTATAAATCATTTTTCAATTATATTCTTATTTGTTTCAAATCAACATTTAATGATAACATCATGTATTTATCGGTAAAGTGAAGAAATCAAATTATTTTATAGAACGATTCAGATTCAGCAGCTTTAAGGCAGAAAAGGTCACACTTAACAGTTCCCATAAGGGATTTACCGTTGAATGTTCATATGGCACTATTTGCTGGCAAATCGAAGGTCGTCAAATTATTTGGATGCCGATGGATTGGATGATTTGATGCGCTTAGACGACGATGTTGCTTGAGGTTCAGCAGTCGCGTCGACATCATCAGTGGGAACGCATGAGGATGATGTCGACGAAGTGCGCCTGCGTTTGTTGCTCTTGCTTGAAAGTTCGTTGAAGGTCTCGACTATTTTCTGGTACATTACATCGACATCGGGAAACTTTTGAGCGCGCGGAGTGCGTTTGAGTCCAGACCAAAGTGCACGCTGCTCGCTGGCTATTGTAGTGGGATGTGGGGCAAATGACAACTCGAATGCACCTCGCCGAGGAGCTCCCTGTGCATTAAGCTGCAGTTGGAGACGGAATGGCTGGCCTGCATTCTCAATTCGAGTTTGCAAAGCAGCATGCATCTCCTCGGCGCGACGACGAAAGACTCGTCAGGAGCGACAGTGCTCGATATAGAGCACCGGATTAGTTGGATCCAATGCCTCGGACTCCTCGCTCTTTGGTGGTGTCTGCACACAGAATATTATCTCTTAAGTAAGTTTTGCCTTTGACACAACATCTTACGACTACTTACTTGCTTGGGAGCACCTTTTTTTCCACGCTTTGGTGGCATCGCTACTTGTACGACAATAACTGCGTTTTAAAGGAAAATGCGCGCTAATATTCTTTCTTGAGTAGACATGTATCGATGTATCGATGTTTTCAAGCAAACTGTTATACAATTTATATATATGTATCGAATATAATTGTTTTTTTAGTTTATAAGCATCTGATTAGCGTTAAGCTACTAGCTATATTAAATTGTGATTTTTAAATGCACAATCATAATGATTTGTGCATGAATTACAAAATAGTATGGCAGCCCGTTTGTACAGCTGATGATGCACTCAACAATTGTTATCGATCATTTAGCACCTCATCTGTATGTGTATACCTTTTCGATTTTTTTTGTTGGGTGGAAGATGTAAAAATGGGTACAAGTGTAAAAAACTAAATTTAATATAAAGTAACTGTCTGTGCACTGTCATCGGGTAAGTCATACTTAAAACGACTTTTTCGCTCTGCCCTGTCAACATAGAAATTAAAAATTTAATCGCTTTCATTTATAATTTGCAAATTTTTAAGGCCATCGTTTATTTTTGTCGTGAGCGCTAATTTTAGATTAGCGTCACGTTGATCTTGGCGCCAACTTATATCAATGGAAAAGCCAAAGTCAACCGAAGCTGCTAAACCTCGAGCGTCAGCAGCAACGCCAGGCAAATCCCGCGGCCGCCCACCTCAACCCTGCGCACAACAGGCGGGGGAAAATGTGGGGGCCGAGGCGAATGCTGGGCCTTCGACAACTGACACGACGAAGGTGGAGGCGACAGGTGAGCGCTTAACTACGAATTTACCAAATACGAGCGAGTGCCGACGCAGCTCTCGCAAGAAAACAAAATATGATGTACGTGATTTGTTTAACAAAAGTCGGAAGCCAGAAAAGGTACAAATCCTGGCGCGCATTGATTGCAATGCAGAGTGTGGGTCGTCGTCAGGGGTGCCAATCAATCGTCCGTTTGCCACAGTTGCAGCAGCAGCAGGACAAAAGTTGGCGGAGCACACACCGCCCACTCTTGACATATTTGCGAAGCCCCAGCCGACGCAGGGTCTAGTTGAAGATCGGGAGTCAGCAGCAGTGCCAGTAGTAAAAGCTGCACAACAACCTGTGCAACCATTTAAACGTGGACGTGGCCGGCCTCGCAAGTTGCCACAAGTTGGTGGTGGTAAGGGTGTGAGTGCTGCAGAAACCTTCCCCTATCAGGACTCGGATACCAATTCGAGCACACAGTCGTCAACTCATTCCTCAACTACAAACGCAAGCGCCAGCGGGGAGAGCGATGCCTGCGAAGCAATCATGAAACCCAAAACCAAGCTGCGCGTCTGCATCAAACGTATGACCATGCCCATTATAAGGGAGTCGGACTCCTCCAACTCTATGGAAGTGTCTAGTTCTTCCCAAGAGTGTACTGCAATGCAAACAACTGATGAACAGCACGAGGCCAAAACCGGAACGAATAACAAAAATGATAACTCGATCTCAACAGTTCCATTTGTCGAAAAGGGGCAAATTACATTTGAATCTGTGCTCTTTCCCAAGGAAGAGCAGAAGCCGCTGGAGATCAGCCTGCCGTCTACCAACGAAGAAGATGTTGAACAAAAGAAGAAGAAAGGTCAAAAGAAATCGCAGAAAGTAGTTGTGGCACTGACAGACTCTGAAGCGTCGTCACCATCAGCATCATCAGAATCTCCTGGCATGCGACGCAGCAACCGCTCCCGCTTACTTTTTGCCAGCAGCAGCAATATGACGCTGGAGCAAACATTCGCCGAAATAGCAGCCGCAAGCTGCGAGCTTGCACAAAGCAACAGCTCACAATCCAGTTCTGAAATAGAAACACCAAATATACTCCAGACACTAGTCCAATTGGAACACAAGAAATCGAATGAGAAATGTGTCAAATTGAAAATTCCAGACGTTCCAGCCGAGGATGACAATAAAGAAATATCAATTAAAGTTCCGAATCTGCTTAAAGATCAGAACGCTCCATCGCCAAATGAGCAAGAGTCTCAGCAGCAAGATGATGAATCTCAAACGTTGCCAATTGCTGATCCAACAGCAGCCAATTCCACACCCAAACCGAGTGCCAATAATGATGCTTCCAAGCCAAATCAGCCAAAGCTTCCCAATCAAATTGTTGAAAGCGCTGCCCTAATCAATGCAATTGATAAGGCCAGCGTAGCCCTAATGCGTAGCGCTTCCAAATCCAAAAATAAGTACAATTCAAGCTCCAAGAAGCAAACAGACAAAATGAACACGCCATTGATACCGGAGCAGGTGCAGTCCAGCAAGAGCAACATTTATTCACCGACTGCACCACCGATTGCAGCCACTAAAAAGCTGGCAAACAGCACGAATCCACGTCGCCATACCATTTGCGCCGATGGCACCATCAATATGAACAAGCGGCAAAGTCCTGATCGTCCAAGAAGCAGCAGCAGCAACGACAACAAACCTAATCCAAAAAAACAGCCATGCAGTCATGCTGTCGCCGTCAAGCAAGAGATCAACCGTCCGGATTCGATTGAGTCCAGCTCGAGTAACTCGCAAAGCGCCTTCGCCAAGGCCAATGAAACATTGCAAGCAACGCTAACCGAAACATCATCGTGCGACTCCACCAGTTCCGGCAGCAAATTGACCAGCAGCTCCGGCATTCCCACGCCAACAACGGAGCTTGAGACGAACGATCCGCTGGCAAGTATTATAACCCCAGTACCGACGGCCCTCGCCTCGATCAAGGTAGAAAACACCGACACCATAGCTAAACCTAGCAGCGGTGGCGGTGGGGGAGGTGCAGGTGGAGGTGTTCGACGTTCTCGTCGCATCAAAAAGAAACGTAAATTGCCCAAAGGCAGCTTTCCACATGGCGTGGTTGTTAAGACCACCAGTGACAGCCCATTAACCACATCATCTTTGAGCATGGATGAGCAGCTCACCCAATTGGCCATTATCGAAGTGATCAATGCTAAATTTCTAAGCACCGAGGGCCTCAACAACTTCCAGATGCTGCGCGAAAGCTACTATCGTTGTGCCCGTCAGGTTAGCCGCGAGAATGCCGAAATGCAATGCGATTGCTTTCCCAATGGAGGCGATGACGATGGATCAAATGGTCAAAGCTGTTGCGGCGATGGCTGCATCAATCGAATGCTCATGATTGAGTGCGGTCCACTCTGCTCATACAAAGAACGTTGCACCAACAAACGCTTCCAAATGCATCAATGCTGGCCCTGTCGCGTCTTTCGTACCGAGAAGAAGGGTTGTGGCATTACGGCCGAAATACAAATACCGTCGGGTCAATTTATTATGGAATATTTGGGCGAGGTGATTGACAATGAGGAGTTCGAGCGACGTCGCTTTGCCTATTCACGCAATCGCAATCCTCACTATTATTTTATGTCGCTGCGTGGCGATTCCATAATCGATGCAACTGCCAAGGGCAACATCTCGCGTTACATTAATCACAGCTGCGATCCGAATGCGGAGACACAGAAGTGGACCGTTAATGGTGAATTGCGTATTGGCTTCTTTAGCATCAGGCCCATTAGGGCCGGTGAGGAGATCACATTCAACTATCAATATCAGCGCTATGGCACCGTTGCCCAGCGTTGCTACTGCGAGACAGCCAAATGCAGTGGCTGGGTTGGTTGCAAACCCAATTCGGATGAGGTTGAGCAGTTGCATGGCGACACGGACAGCGAGGAGGTCGAAGGGGAGCCAGCCGATGAACAAGACGAACCCTATACCGAGCAACAGCAAGAGCTGGACAAACAACTTATCAGGAAGGTCAACAAATCGAAGTACCCCAAGGGACAGAAGCCACCGCATCTGACGCGCAAGCAGCGCCGAGAATACATTAAGGCCAAGGATCGCGAGTATAAGGCCGGACGCTGGCTACGTCCATCGGGCAGCGGCAGCGCCAACGCAACAAAACCTGTTCAACGCAAGCCCGAAAAACTGGAGGATGCCGATGTGCTCGACCAGCTGTCGCTACTTAATCGCAAGGGATTGAAGAATCAAGCGGACACACTTCGCTTCTCCCGCTGCATGGTGCGCGCGACACAGCTACAGACACGCCTCCAACTCCTGGGCGTGCTTACCCGTGGCGAGTTGCCATGCCGTCGTCTATTCCTGGACTACCATGGCCTGCGACTGCTGCAGGCATGGATTAGCGAGAGCGGCAGCGACAAACAGCTGCGTCTGGCATTGCTTGAGGCATTCGAATCGTTGCCCATTCCAAATAAAACCATGTTGAATGACAGTCGCGTCTACCACAGTGTCCAGCTGTGGGGCGAAAATACTACGGATAACCCAGGGCCAATGAGCGAACGTTTGCTGGCACTGCTCAAGAAATGGCAGGCTTTGCCCGAAATCTTTCGCATACCCAAACGCGAACGAATCGAACAGATGAAGGAGCACGAGCGTCAAGCCGATGGCCAGCAGAAGGCAGCAGCTCAGTACATGACCACCGCCCTGGAGGATAGCAACAGCAACTCATCCAGTACACTGCACACCGATCGCTATCGGCAGGATCGCTTTAGGCGTGACACTGTCGGCAGCCGCTACGAAAAGCCCAAGCAAACGCCACGAATGAGCGGCAATAATACAGTTTGCCCCATTACCACCACCACACAGGTTAAGGAACGTAATCCAACTGAGACCAGCAACGCCACTGCCACTGGCAATGGCAATGGCAATGGCAATTCAATGCCAACTGGCATTATCAAAACTGAAACACGACGCAAAGTTGAGCTGGCTAATGCGAAACTGCTGCGACGTTCGCTCTTTGAGAAAAAGGTATGTAAGCAAAGCAGTTTTTGAATTGTTCGAAGCCATGACAATAATATACTTTCTTCTCTTTCGAAAGGTGGCCCAAGACGAGGCGGAGAAGCGTGCATCCAGCGAGGATCGGCGCGAGCATGAGGCGCGCTGCGAATATTTTGGTGCTGATCCGAGCACAGATCCCAAGCAGTTGCCCTTCTATCAGAATACGGAGACCAACGAGTGGTTCAACAGCGACGATGTTCCCGTACCGACCCCGAAACGCTGTGGCAAGGAAAAGCCACCGAAAAGCAAAGTTCCTGTGGAGTATAAGCTGCCACCTGGCGTGGCGCCGCTGCCGCCATCCTGGCACTATGGTGTAACCAAAGATGGTGATATCTATTACTATAATATTCAGAATCGCGTTTCGCAGTGGGAGCCACCGAATGCACAGCAACGCCAGGAAAAGCTAATCATCGATGATGAGCCGGAACCCGTTGCCGATCCCCATGACGATGATCTATTAGTCCAAATAGACTACGAAATCGCAGCCGGACTCAGCGACGACAAACTTGAGAAATATATTAACGAGAAGGTGTCGGAGCGACGCCAATTGCGACACAATTGCCTCGTTTCGGTGCGTACAATTAGTCCGCGGCGCGAGGAGGATCGCATATACAATCAGATAGAGGCGCGCAAATACAAGGAGAATAAGGAGAAAATACGCCGTCGCAAGGAGATTTACCGCCGTACAGGCTTATGCGATATGCATCCGGTGGCTACCAATTCCACGGATCCGTTGCCCATTCAGGGCTATCTGTATTCTTCGGATGATGACGACGACGATGATGAAGATGGTGCAACTGCTAACGTTCCGCGCATTAGCGCACCCTCTGGCAAATTTCCACGAGTCAGCGCCGCATTAAAGTTTCCCGATGGCATGTTCGCTGGTCGCCGCAATTGGCAACTAGAGAGTCGTAGCTTCACAGCCCAAACCAGCGAGCTTAACTTTGAGCCGAGTACCAGCAAATCTGCTTTGGCTTCGTTTACCAAGAAGCAGCAGCCAGATCTACCGCTGCCGCCATCGGTGTCCCCGACAAAGGACAAAGATGCCGAAGAGGCCGAAGTTAACTTAAAGCGCACCGAAAGAGAGAGAAGGAATCGAAGCGAGCGCGAAAGGATGCGCAGAACGTAAGCATGCACACAATCCATTTTCATATTGAAAACATTTTTAGCTTATCTGTTAAACCATTTATTAGACCACTGAGCAGCACGTCTAGCGGTCGCGAGCAATGCGAAAAGTTTCGTTTTGAGATTAGTGGCATTGTCGCCGAGTATTTGCGTCCATATCGCAAGGAAACCTGCCTCGAAGGCCGCATCACCAGCGACGAGGACTACAAGTTTCTTATTAAGCGAGTAAGTGCATCTTAAAGAGAGATTTTATTTTATATCACTGGATATCAATGATTTAACATATTTGGGTATTTTTGTTTTTGTTCTAGTTGAGCCACCACATAACAACCAAAGAGATGCGCTACTGTGACATGAATGGGAATTCATTATCGTGCACCGACTCGGTGAGGCACAAGTCCTATGACTTCATAAAGGACTACATGAAAGAAAGAGGACCCGAGTACACGAAGCCAGAAAATGAGTTTGAATTTTAAGAAACAGTAGAATACCAAACATATTCAGACCCAAAATCAATGTTGTTGACTTAACCTTATCTAAATGTCATACTCCTAAACATATTTAATAAGTTCGCGTCAAAGAGATGTGCAACTGACAACAACTACAATGAAAATCTACTATCTTTTTATCGAGTTGGTGAGGCACAAGTCCTCCGATTTAACCAATTCATATGTGTGCCAGGAAGGACTCAACACAAAATTAATTACAATTTTCAAAAACAGTATCCACACAAACAAATGTATTTAAGCCAACGATATCTAAATGTAGTTTAAAAATATCCCTTAAAATTTGATAAGTTCGCTTTGAACGAAAATTTGATCGGACAAGATAAAGAAAAATTAGTTTAAGACAACTTTATGCCAATGAATCGCATAAATCTCATTGAAAACTTATACCAATTTTTTTTTCCTAAGTTTAGGTAAAAATTGCGAGCTTATCCAAAGTTTAAATATATTTATGTGTATTAAAATGAAGTCAATGTTTAGCAACTAAAGTGCATTATTTTCGTTAAATGGAAATTTTTGTATGCTCTTATTTTAAGTTTAGTGCTTAAGTGCGATCCTGAATTAACAATACCTTCAATATTATTTTTTTAGTTCATTACAAATTGTAACAATTTGACAAATACTAGTATTAGTTGCAGTTTCAAGCTTATGAGTTTAATGAGTTACTTGCAAAGTTGTAAAGATTTTTATGTTAAAAAATCTCCATTTATTATTTTCGTTTAAAGAAAATGCTTTGTACATAGTATTTATATACGATATTTCATCATTCATTTAATTTTTTTTTTTTTTGTAAATATTTGTGATTTAAAAAGATTTCTTGTTTCATTTAGTAAGTTCATTATAAAACATTTTAACCAAAAATCACATATTTGCTTTTGTTATTATTCTCGATAGCAAATTTATAGATTACTATATTGGGTTTGTGCAATGTGCAATTGAAATCGGAAACGTCTTCATCTTCCATAGTTATTGAGCTTGAGCCACCACATTTAGTGCCAAGATAGGTGATGACGTCTCGAAAAGATCTGCATCAATACCTTGGATGCCACGCCCACCCATACCATTGAAGGCAGCGTACACCCCTGCCGCATCCGTACCACTTTAAAATCAGGCCTCTTTTAAGCGTTTTTATTCGGGTATCGAGTAAACCGCAGTCGGTTGCGTCCGACCTCAACGTTTCTACTTGTTTTATTTAAATTTAAGTTCAACACAACACGGAAAATAATGGGACACTTTTCTAATCTGTAGCTAATACGATTTGTTTTTATTCAGTGAATAATTTAAAGCGGCGCACATGACTGGGACAAACATGACTTTTGTGAACGATTTTGGGTAATTGGGTGAAAAGATTCGCATTTATTGTTCAGCGGCCTGGTGCTCTTCGGTTGTATTAGCTGCTGGTGTGCGATGGGCATCCTCGGGTTTCATGGCGGGGAACAGTAGCACCTCCTGTAACAGTTATATTGAGAGTAAATGAATTTAATTTTAAATTTGCAGTTGAGGACACAAACCTTAATGTTATTTGAGTCGGTTAAGAACATGGTCAGTCGATCAATGCCCATTCCCCAACCACCAGTGGGCGGTAGACCGTACTCCAATGCTGTGCAAAAGTTCTCGTCCACCATTTGAGCCTCGTCATCGCCGGCAGCCTTGTCGCTTGCCTGTTGCTCGAAACGTTCGCGTTGCACAAGAGGATCGTTCAGTTCCGTATATGCGTTGCACACTTCCTTTTTGGCAACAAAAAGTTCGAAGCGCTCGGTGAGGCCAGGCATGCTTCGATGGTACTTGGCGAGCGGTGACATGATTTGCGGATGGTCACAAATAAAAGTCGGATTGATGCATGTCTCCTCTATAAATTCACCGACCAACTTGTCTAGCAGACGGGCTGTGGTGCGCGGCGCTGGGCACTCCACCTGATGCTTGGCACACAGTTGGGACAAAAAGTCGTTTGTCTCCTGACTGTTGAAGGTGTCGGCCGAGGGGAACTTGACCTGCAGCTTCTCCTCAAGCGTTTTTAGCATAGACACGCGCTTGAATGGCGGCGTGAAGTCTAGCTCCTGCTCAATACCATCTGGCCCGTCTGGATGGTATTTAATTTTATACGAGCCGTGTATGGCTTGGACCATGCCAGAAACCATTTGCTCAGTGAGCTCAATCACATCATGGTAATCCGCATACGCCATGTAGAATTCGCATGTGGTAAACTCGGGATTGTGTGTCATATCGATGCCCTCGTTGCGGAACTGCCGTCCGATCTCGTAGACGCGATCTAGGCCTCCAACGACAAGCATTTTGTGATACAGCTCTGGCGCAATGCGCATAAACAGATTCATCTTGAGATCATTGTGATGCGTAACAAAAGGCTTGGCTGTGGCGCCGCCAGCAATCATGTTCATCATTGGTGTCTCAATCTCGAGAAAGCCCAGGCGATCCAGAAACTGCCGCACATATGAAATTATCTGTTTCAGAAGAATTAATTGAGAGTTCGTTTAATAAATCTTTTTAAGTTGATGTATTGGGATTGCTTACCTTTGCGCGTATTTGGAAAGTTTCGCGAACTTTGTTATTGAGAATCAAATCCAGATAACGCTGGCGGTAGCGCGTTTCCTTGTCTTTCAGCCCAAAGTGTAGATGGGGCAGCATGTGCAGACAGGGCGAAAGCAATTTTAGTGCAGTGGGCATAATTGACAGTTCGCCCTTCTTGGTCTTGCCGGGATGACCGTTAACGCCTATGATGTCACCACGACGAAGCTTGGATGTGTCCTCTTCAAACGCCGCCTCGCTTTTGTAGGACTTGGCACTGGCCATAACTTGAAGTTTGACGCCTTCGCCACGCAGATCGTAGAAGATGAGCTTGGCACCAGACTCGCGTATGGCATGAATGCGTCCAGCTACGCTTAGATTCACCTGGTCGAGTGTCTCTCCATCCTTGAGCTCGGCATATTGAGCAATAAAGTTCTCCAGCGAGGTGCTTACATGAAACTTGTGTGGATACGGATGGCTATCGGGCGATTTCTTAAGTTCGGCGACCGCAGCTGATCTCAGCTTAAAGTACTCATTGGGTGAGATATCCTCCTCCTGCTCAGCGGCCGCCGATTTCTTCTTCTGTCCCGCTTCTGGCGCCGCAGCTTCAGCAGCCAAACGTGTTGCGTCCTTTTCGGCTTTCTCCTTGGCTTTTTGTTCAGCTTTTAGACGGCGCTTCAGCTCACTACAAGGAAGTATAAAGTCAGAGACGTGTTGAATAATTGCAATACATATTTGGGTACCAACAGTTTCGTATTTTTGCTTGGCGCCAGCTGCATATCGCTCACATGGAGTAGTCTCGCAGTTATCGCTGCTGGCAGTTTAATTGATGACAAAAGCACCAGCTGCCTAAGTGCGCCGCGTGCAATCATTTTGCAGCCAAATATTAAGTATCTAACAATACCTATGAGTTATCTGCAGCCGCTGGCGGCCAAGTAAGCAGTTCAACTTAACCTCACTGTTGGCGCCTGGTTGGCCGTTTCACGGTGTTGGCATTAGTTGTTTTTATGACCACAACTAATACATATACTTACTTCTTGGAAAGTTCACCAGTTGCAGTAGCCATGCCGTTTGTCGTCTCTGAGAAGTACCTAAGACAGTATAAATACAAATTCCGAATGCGCCACACACACTCGGAGCGAATTGAAATAGAATGGTATTGAATAAATAACGATGTATCGATAAGTTGATTTTGTTTAAATACTCAACATTGACAAAATGGATGTGTTGCCAGCCCGCTTAAAACACGTGTTGCAGCTGCTGCAGCTGGTGTAAAAAGCTTTCTTCTGACAAAGTCTGGCAGCTCTGTCAAGTTTAGTATTGGCATCGTGAGTAACAATTTTGTAAGCAAAAACGATTTTAATATTTTAAGTAAAATTAATTCAACAAAATTTCAGGATTATTGTAAAATTAAAATCAAATTTCAAAGTACAAATAAAATGTGAATAATTATTTAAGTCTTTGGGGTCACGTGGTCAGGCATGTTACAAATTTAGTAATATATTTAGAAGATCGTTAAAATCTGTTGAAATCCGTTTTTACCAAGAATCAATATCATAAGTAGATATGTTGAAAGAAAATTATCGCTAGAAACCAAACACGAAATTTTTTACCATATTCATATATAACCATTATTTAATAATTTTGGCGATTCACGCGCACATCGCCAATCAGCTGATAAAATTGTGCCGGGTTGTCTACAAACTAAGTGTGAAAGTCGGAAACAAATATATAGAAAAATAAAACAAATACAAATACTCAGTCATATATATTTAACGTCGAACGACATAGAACAGGAAATTTCCCATATTTGTCGATTTAAAAGTTTCCAAAATTACCAAAATTAAATTCCTGTTAACAGCCGAACAAGCAGAAGCCAAAGCACAAGGACCGTTATTTTATACATTAGCCATGGTAACGGTTGGAATGATAACGCGAATGCTAAACAGCAGCAGCATCGGCAGCGGCGCCGTCTGCGTTCGGTTGCTCACGCGCGCCGCCAGTGCCAGAGTCGTCGGCCTAAATCTCAATCTAAATCCGCGTTGCCTTAGC
The DNA here is from genome assembly GCA_018901835.1 of Scaptomyza graminum. Taxonomy (NCBI): domain Eukaryota; kingdom Metazoa; phylum Arthropoda; class Insecta; order Diptera; family Drosophilidae; genus Scaptomyza; species Scaptomyza graminum. The sequence continues at coordinate 10,724,755 of JAEIFL010000001.1, read as the reverse complement.
TTCTTGGTGTGCGGCGGCACATCGACATCGTCTTTCACACCCCCAACCACCACCACATTGCCTTTAGCGACAACAACAACAACAAAGCCAGGAATACTGTCGCCGCTCCTAGTCACAAAATATCGCAGCTATGCTCGTCTCAGCACCAAGCCGACGACCAGCACGCACAGTGCCAATGCCAATGCCAACAAAACGGGCACCAAATCCTCGTCAACGGCATCAGTCACCAGCACCAATGATCTTTTTGGGGAGGCAGCTAATATGGGACTCTTTGCCAAATTCAAGCACATGTATAAACAGTATTGGTACGTGCTCATACCAGTACATGTGATAACATCGATTGGTTGGTTCGGTGGCTTCTATTATTTGTCGAAAAGGTAGGAACTTCAAACTTAAAACTGAATACACATTGTAATCATTATTCCGTTGTGTTCACAGTGGCGTTGATGTTCCTTCGGTGCTGCAATATATGCATCTGAGCGAAAATATTATTGAAAAGGTGCAAGGCTCCAGTATGGGTCACTATGCAATTGCCTATCTGTGCTATAAGGTTGCCACGCCAGTGCGCTACGCCCTCACATTGGGTAAGTGTAACACAAAAACGATTGATTACCAATTGACTGAATGTTTATTTATAATGTCAGGCGGCACCACGGTGTCTATTAAATATCTGGTGCAATGGGGCCACATTAAGCCGATGCCAACGAAGAGTCAACTAATGAAATTGTATGAGGAGACAAAGGCGACACGTGCCAGCGCCAAGTCTAGTACCAATAAGGATGAGAGCCACAAATGATCGTTGCTTTCGGGGCGTATTCCATAACCGCCTGTTATCGTTCGTTGGCTAGTTGTATTTCTTATTTGTTAAACTGTTGCTGCATCTGTTGATCTGCAAATGCCGTCGCTGGAATCAACCTTACGCCCAGAACGCATCTGTACCTCATGTCAACCGGGTTATTCATCCTCAGCGCTCCGCTGCGGCAGTTTTAAGAGAAACATACACACCTCATCCTTTGCGTGCTCCATACATGCATACATACATACAAATGTTTTGTAATGACAAATTTGCATCGCTTTTGTAAGTTACGAAATAGTTGGCGGCGTGACTGTTGCCGCACACACCAAGGAGCAATGTACTCACACAAATATCTACATAAGCCTACTATACACACACACTTTTGCATCATATGTATACATACATACACCCAGAGTAAGGCAGCCTTCGATATGAAATGTAGTATATATTTTATAAAAAAAGTTTAAAATGTTATTACAATAAAAAAAAAAAACCTGACAATATTAAATGAACACATTTATTGATTTTTGTTTTAATTAACTTCCATAACATCAACAATTTCAGCCGCCCAATTAATGTCGATTGCGTCTACACACACACACATGTACGTAGCAAAATCAGCTGGCAAGCAGCACTTTTGTTGCGTATACGTACATATATCTTGCAATAAGCACAAGATATTAAGTATACTGTAACAGTTATTCCATCATGCTCCCACACACGCATCGTGCACTTGATCTACATTGCTATTTAGTAGCAGTCGGTTGGGAGGGGGGCACAGGGTAGCCAATTCGCCTGCCTGTTAATCGTGCCAGCCAGCGATGCACAACTTTTTGTTACTTTAACTAGATTAACAGGGAAGCGAAACCTAATGAGCGAGAATTTAAAGAGAAAGCACCTGTTGCATTTGTGCTCTTAAAACTAAATCAAAGAGCATGCATGCAATAAAATAATACTTCTTGTCACGCTGCGATCGTTAGGTGGGCTTTTATGGCCAAGCCAAGCCAACCCTGGACTGGACTGGACTCGACTCGACTGACATGGCCCGTTGTGGGGATGCGGACGTGCCGTCTCGGCTTTCTGCCAATAATGGTTCGTTTCTTTTCTTCTGTGGCTTTCTTCTCAAAGATTCTCTTTACCATATTTTGTACCCTTTCCATTTTCCTAGTTTCTTAATAAGTAAGTATAGTTATTTGTTTTTATTATAAAATTTCGAAATGTTTCTGTGTGTTTTCTCAAATTCGTTGTGTAGTCAATAGAGAATGTTTTTGTTCTGAGGTTAGGTCAAGTTGGATTTAGAAAAGCCAACTAATTATTTTTTATATAATTTTGATCCTTCCTTGTCTTTGGGTCATGCAGGAGCCTTTGAGAAAATACTTACGACGAAACCCAATCAAACCATACAGTGCTTAGATCTTCGATTTCAATGCATATATATGTTTATTATATATGTATATTAGATTGGTCCTCTTCTCTCCCATCATGCCGTACAATAGAACAACACAACTAGTCTTCTCCTTAAATAGTTTAAGAGATCATCCGTCGTTCGTTTTTCTTTAATTTAATCAGCCAGAAAACCGCTCCTTGTATTTTAATGATTTTTCAAAGTAACTTAAGTATTAAAAAAATTGATTTGTTTTTAGTAAAAAATTAAACTCAGTTTTTATTCGATTTTGCTTTTGCATTTTATATTTCGTTATCATTTTTTTTTTGTTGTTTTATTTGTTTTTTTTTTATATTATTTTTTGTTTGTAACGTTAGTAAAATATCCAACAATTATAATTGTAACTAATAGTTAAGCCAGAAAAAATATATGTATATATGTAGTAGTAGTTGTTGTTGTTTCTTTTACAAATAAATAAATAATGTATGTGTGTCTTGTATTTTTAGTATTTATGCTCTGTGAAGTTAGAGTGTTTCTGTGTTTTTTTTGCATATTTTTTTTTCTATTTTAATAGTAAGTATGTTTTATGTAGTTAAGTGAATTGCTGTTTTGTTGCTAGTTTTTGTTTTAAACTTGGAAACAGGTTGCGTTATGTATGTACATATATTTAGTTCGGTTTCTGATGTATAAGCGTGTATTCGTGTCGTTCATATATAGCATTTAAATAAATACAATACAATAAATAAATAAATAAATTATATTAATTAAATAGGCAACAAATAAGGTAGCAATAGCAATATATTGTATGTAGTTTGTGGGTGCGGGGGTGTAAAGGGTGGAAGGATTGTTAATACGGAAACATTTCAACTAAAATCCATAAATATTTATAAAAACAATAATATAAAAAAAAAAATTGTATATTTATATATATATATATATATGTATTTATATAGATAATAATAATAATAATAAACAAGGTTCTCTGCACCCGCCATATGAATCCTATCACATATGGTGGACATTAAGTAGATCGTATATGCATATACGATAAATATAACTTTTTTGAGACTAGCTTGATATTCAATAGAACGTTTGAATTTTTGATTGCTTGGGTTTGGTTGGTGGTGGTGTCAAACAAATTTGGAACAGAAGCTTAAAATTGCATTTTGTAAATGTTGAGGTTTTTATTGATGGTTGTTGGTGTTGTTCTCGTACTCTTCTCATCATCCTTATTTATAATTAGCTGCTAGCATTTATCATAAGTACGTTTCACAATGCAGCTTTAGTATGTAGTATCTTTTTTGTTTTTTTCTTTGTTTTGCACTTCACGCCAAATGTTGAATTAATCATTTATTTTTTGTTTTTGTATTTTGACTATTCATTTGCTAAAAGCTGTTTTTGCAAGATGTTGTTTTAGTTTTTTAAAATTATTATTATTAATAAATGTGTGTTTGTTTATGGAGCTGTGCGCTGCATAGCGCTATCATTTTTCCCCTTATTTTGTTTTATATTGATTTATCCTTCGCCGATAATTGTTCATTCTTATGATATACATTGCACAAGTTACGGTTAATTTAGTGTTTTTGCTCAATTCGTTATATTTTAAATTTAGTTTTCTTTTTCTTTTTACACAACCACTTGACACGACTTTCGGCAAAACCAAAATAATTAAACTTTAGCTGTCGTTTCGCACAGGTTTAATTTGCAAATTAACTTGACTGTACATAGATACAACATATGCATATATTTACTTTACATAACATAAGATATTATTATGTGCTTTTGTACGTTTTCTTTTGTGTGTTGTGTTGTGGTGTGTTGTGTTGTAGTGTGTGTGTGTCTTCAATAAGGACGGGCCAAAATATTTTCCATAACGCTACAATAATATATGAAACATATGCCAGACACACATTTGTGCTGACCTAATTTTGTAATAATTACAAATTTGGTTGCATAACTGTGTTATGTTGTGTGTGTGTGTGTGTGTGTGTGTGTGTGTGTTGTTGTTGTTGTTGTTGTTGTTGTAACACTTCCTGCTGCTGATAGTAGTTTAGTAATTTTAGGATTGCCAAAAGCGATGTTGCACAAATGTAATTTATCTTATTGTTTTGCGTTGGTTTTTTTTTTCTTTTCCTTGGTACTCTTAAAGGTTTAGCCATCATTTACTATATACATCATTTGCCTCCAACGATCGTGTGTTACTTCAATGCTGTCCAAATTTAACTTTGTTGTAAAGTTACACTTAAATTTTTTTCTGCGAAACATTTACTACGGTGTTCCACATTGTTGCAGTTGTTGTTTCTTTTTGGGTTTTTGTATTTGTGTTTAAATTTTTTTGTTTTTGTTTCTTTTTGTATGTTGATTTTGTGTGTTTTGGTGTTGTTATTGATCCATATTGAGTTGTTATGGGGGAGTTAGCCTTACGCTCGTTCGTAGAATAATATATAGGCACTGGATGAAACGAGACAGTTTTCAGGTATGGTATCGCTGACACTGCGAAATATCAAAAACCAAAAAACATTACATTACAACACACTAAATGAATAAGGCTAAATGTTTTGTACCTATTGTCATTGAACTCATGCCACTTGTGGGAGACTGGATGCTTGCAGATCGCTACATAATGACCACCGGCCGTTGAGCCTAAAAGCCCAGAGAGAAATGGAAGAAAGTCGGAGATAAGTTGAAACAAACACACAGCGTTTAACTAACCCATATGATTGGAGATCGCATAAAGCGAATAATGCACATTCGAATTTGAGTTAGCGCCATACGAAGCCATGTTGAGCTCACGATCCGCTGTTGGAAACTCAACGATATTCGATAGCTTGCTCCAGCGCGTCTCTGAAAAGCGTTTAAGATCTGAAGAGCCAAAAACAAATTACTATTAAAATATTGTTGAAACATATAAAGTTGCATGTGGCACTTACGTATGACCAAATATTTGGGAAAACGCTGAATTGTGAAGCTCTTGGTGCATTTTCGACGTGTCTTGCATTTGGAGCATGTGGGCATCTCGTCACCATCGAGCACCTCTTCACGTATAAATAGATCCAAGCACGACTCCAATTTGCAGCGCGATGACGAGGGTAGCGGCACGCTCAAGTCCCAGAACGGATCGAAGGTAACACTAGTATTGCCGCATGTTGTGCATTTCAGCGTGCTCTTCAATTGGCCCACAAAAAGGTCACGTATTAAAGAGTTCTCATGCCGCGAATACCACTCCCAAGTCAGATCGGCCTTCTTATTGTCACTACACCACAATATAAAATAGATTTGTTTAGCATGAGATTGGAGAAACAATGTAGAAATTACTGACCTGAGATTATCATCAATGTTAAGCGTTTCACCTTTAACGCCCGAGTTGAGCGCCGAGTGCAGTGAGTCGAGGAAGAAGCGCAGGAACTCCTGTGCATCCTGCTGATTGTAGTCGCTGTACATGCGATGCTTTATCGAAAAGGCCCGCTTCAATTCCATAGGTGTCACACTGTGCACATTTGTCGTCCACATCTCCTGTATGAGCTTGGCAAATTCTGCAGAGTTTCGGTCAATAAACGAATTAATAATTGTATAAATAAAAATATATACCGTGTAGTATCTGCTGATCCTTGGAGGTCGCCGTACGCGGGCTGGCATGATGGCCGCGCAAGAAGCGCGTCAGCTCAGTCGTGTGACTCAGACATTGGATGACCGAGTTCATGAAGCAAGTGTTACCAATATTTCTCAGACCGCATAGACCTGTGGGCGAGTTGGGATAATCAAATACATAAATTAATAAAAGCCCAATGTGTGTGTGTCATTATAGCTAACTGGGCATCGCCCAAAAGGCACTCCCCAATTCAGATGTTGTGTTCCGGAATGCCCGTCTTCCCGTCGGCATTTTGTATATGTTATGTGTGAACATCGGGGTTCTAGTATTATCGACAATTGCTCGATATAAGTATACATTTAAATACACATACATATATATGTATATATTTCCTTCTGACATCTACATATTTTACATTTTACAATATTCATTCACAGCCTACTTACTATGGGCCTTATTAAAATTGACCAAAGTCCTTCGACCGTATATTACCTTCGAACTTCTCGTCACGGGAGCTCTTGTAGCCATCGTCGATGCTATTATGCTTGTTGCTCAGCGACGATGAGCCAATGGAAGAAGATGTGGCGTTGCTGCTACTGCGTCCGCTGTCCCGGTCCCAATAGCGGCTGGACGTTGGCGAGACAGGTGGCAGCACGGAGCGAGCGCTGCTCGACCCGGTAGTGCGAGCCGTCTGAACAAAAATAAAATTTCGATTTATCGTAATACATACAAACAATATAAACATTTATATACATATATATATACACAGTGTTAATATTCAAAAGCAACGAGCAATCGATTGTTAAAAGAGAGAGAGAGAGAGAGATGCATGTGTTTGGAATTGTTGTGTTTGGTTGGTTCGCACTGAGAATGAGCGAGAGCGAGTGTGAGAGCGAGAGTGTCAGTGCAAGAGTGTTGGCAGTTAAAACAACAACAAAAGCATGCAAATACCATAATTAAAACAAAACAAGAACAACATAAGCAAACCATACAAATATTGTGCAAGTGCTGGCGAGTTGAGCGCTGAAATAAAAATTTCAAATTTAAAACAAAACGCGTAACGGTAATTAATCGTTATCGATAACGCGCGAGGCATAACGAAACCAAAAACCCAATTAAAAATCTTATTGAAAATCCAGCCTACAAATAATATAAACTTATAATATGAAAATAAATAAATACACACACTTTAGTATAAACTTGTGTGTGTGTTTTGTAGTTGTTTTTGTTTTTTTTTTCTGGTGCCTAGTGGGGGAAGGGAAGTGATGAAGCTACTTAAGGAAAGAAAATAGTTGCTGTTGCTGCAGATGTAGCTTACAAGTTGAACAAACTATAAACTGAAACACACAATGCGAAAAGAGAGAGAGAGAGAGCGTGTGTGTGGGGGGGAAAAGAGCCAATATGAACGTCCCGAAAGAAAGTTGTTGGGGCGCCACTTACACTATCGCTGGCTGTTGCGCTGTTGACTACGCTGGTGGCAGAGGCGGAGGCGTAGGAGGTGGTAGTGGTGGTGGTGGTGTTGGTGTTGGTGGTGGTATTGGTATTGGTAGTATTCGAGGTGGAGGAATAATCGACGGACGCAACAGCCGACGCATCATTGAACTGCTGCTGCTGTTGTTGTTGTTGATGATGTTGATGATGTTGTTGTTGTTGATGATGATGATGATGATTTACCTTATGATGACTGCTGGAGGCCGTTGCTGCCGCCGATGTACAATCTGAATTGTTGGTTGTCGTCGCCTTGGCCAACAGGCCATGGGCAATGCGATTTGCCGTTTTGCCAATGGGCGAAACACCAGCTGTTGTTGTTGTTGTCGATGTGTTGGTGTTGCTGGTACGATAAGCAGCCCGTGTCAGGGAGCTGCTATAGCCGGCCGCTACGCGTGCGTTATCAATATCGCTGCTGTAGCGTTGCTGCAGATTGCCGCTGCTGCCGCCGGACGATGTTGTTGCTACTGCTGCAGCAGCAATTGTTGTTGCTGGCGTCGCTGCCGCAGCTGTTGTTGCTGCTGCTGCTGCTGATGTTGCAATGTTGCGCATTGTTTGCGCTGCTGGCTGACGTTTCTGTTCGCTGAGATTGTTGAATTTCTCAATCGATGCCTTAATGCTAAGCGAATCGATGCCATATCGACGCGCATTGCTGGCGCTGCTGCCACTGCCACTGCCACTGCCATTCTCCCTCTCCCGATCCCGATCTTTGGGCCGCTGCTCTTCGCCATTTGTGTGCTTGTAGTTGTTGAACTTCTCATAGCTGGCGGCAAAATTTGAATTGGATAACGATATTATTGTGGATTTGGGACGCACCGAACGTTGGCCGCCGCCGCTTGGTTTGTTGGTGCCACCATTTCCGGTCAGCTGCTGCTGCTGTTGCTGATTGCGCAACTGCAACGGCGGCGTTATTGGCTTAAAGTAACAAATGTTGCCCAATCTCTGTGCGGATGATGTAGCACCAGTTGCTCCTGCTGTTGTTGTTGCTGTTTCATCGCTATCAATATAGCTAATGTCATCGTGTTGTTTTTGTTGCTGTTGTTGCTGTCGCTGCATGCTGTTGTTGTTGTTGGTGCTGCTGCCGCCGCTGGTATTGTTGTTGTTATTATTATTGTTGTTGTGATTATTCATGTTGCTGTTATTGTTGTTGGTGTTATGCAGCCCCAGCGGCTTGAGCTTGCCAACACCCGCGCCAAGTCGAGCAGCCACTGCCGCTGTTGTTGCTGCTGTTGTTGCTGCTGTTGCAGCTGCCGTTGCTGCGGCAAGTGTTGCCTTCAATTGTTGGTGTGTCGTTTTGCTGTTGTGACTAAACTTGATATCAATCCTGTGGACGGTTGTCGTGTTGATGCCACCACCAGTTGTTGTTGCTGCTGTTGTTGTTGTTGCTGCTGCTGCTGTTGTTTTTGTATTGCCATTAATCGTTGTTGTCGTCGTCGCCGTCGGTCGACGCATGTCATTCGGAGGAACGCCGTTGCCACTAAGGACATGCGCTGGCGGCGCAGCTGCTACCAGTTTGTTGTTGCTGCTGTTGTTGTTGTTGTTGTCACCGTTGGTTTTGTTGCGCTTGTGCGTTGTTTTGTTGGGGGCGTGCGTTTGTTTGAGCGTCACCTGGGCATGCGCCAGCTCGCACTCGGCCTTAAGAAAGCTGGGATTCTTGAAGCTGGATACCAGAAAGTAGCGCTGATTGGCCGCACGCACAGGATTGGCTGCGCCGCCGCCGGGGCCACCGCCGCCCCCAGAAACAGTGGCAGCTGAACGCCCAACACCGCCCCCGCCACCACCGCTATTTGGTCCGTTTTTATGCGAAGTTGCTGGAAGTTTGTGGCAAGTTGTTGTTGTTGGTGTTGCACCACTGCTATTGTTGCCGCCACTCGACTTTAATAGTTTGGCATGACGTAATGCTGAATGATGATGTTGTTGTTGTTGTTGTTGCTGCTGACTATGGCTGTTGGCTCGCTGCAGTTGGCTGTCTGTTGTTGTTGTTGTTGTTGCTGTTGTCTCGCGCTGCTGGTGCTTTGACGCTGGAATCTTATGGAATCCTCTGGTTTTTTGCTTAACTTCTAACATCATTCAACAGCTCGTTGGTCCAGGTTATGGCCGCTGCTGCTGCTGCTGCCACTGCCGTTGCTGGAACGCTGCTTGGGTTGTTGTTCTTGTTTGTTTTGGATTTGAATTGAATATCAATCGAATTTTGCCGCGTTATTGTACATTGTTAGTGTATCTTTCTAAAATTTGAATGTTTGACGTTTGTTTTGTTCTGTTTAACTATATATCGAATATATTTGAAAAGTTTTGTGTTTTTTCTGTCTTAGCAAAATATATAAATAAATACTCTCAAAACTAACTTACACACACATTTGGACTGGTTTCGAATATACTTTGCTACTAATTTCTCTTTTTAAAAACTAATATTTGAACTTTGTTTGGATCGCTTGCCTATAAATTTATCTTTTAAAGTTGCGTGTTATCGATAAATTGGGTTTTGGTTTCGATTGCTTTAGGAAGAGTAGTTATTTGGGTTTGTTTGGTTTTCCAGTTGCTCGAGTTAATAATCAAGTGAGTTAGCTTTGGTTAGTTTGTTAAAAGGGACGCGATCTGCAAGAGTTTAGCTAAAAGTATATAGAGAAACAGACAATATACACATGTAAATCGATTAATTGAAAATGCGTGTAACGGCTTAGCCACAAAGCAAATTACAAAACATAACCAGTACACAAAGAAAGTAACAATATATGATGAATGAATATTATATACATATAAGTATGTATTCGGAGCTATAAAAAAATAATACTTGAACGACCTTTAATGTGGATGGATAATGAATGGAGAATGGGATGGATGGAAGGAGGGGGGGTTTAAATGCAAGGGGGCCAGGCAAAGAAAGCAACAATGCAACAATTGATCGGAACCCACACGCAAAATACAAACACATCCACACACACACACAGTAGTTAAGATGCTTATCGATAAGTTATCGGCGCGTCGCAAATGTCTGGCAGCCCTGTAGCATGCGATTAGTATTGAATTTGCTTAAAATGGACTGCCAGGTTGCATTGCATTATCCTTGCTTTTAGCTCGTTTACCTTGGTGCGCGCCGCTGCGCTCTCTGCCAAAGTCAACGTTGCCGTGGCGCTAACGTCACCATCGCCATCAACATCAATGTGAATGCCATTAGTGGCATCACCATTTGACCTGACAGCGGGAGCTGTGAACGTTGCCGTCACTGCATCGTCTGTGGTGTCCGTTGTCGTTGGATCGGTATCATAGATGGCATTGCGTTTTGGCGATGTCGAGAGCATCGAGAGTCCATTGAGCTTAGCATCCAGCCCATTGCTGTTCGACGCCTCTGTCGCATGACCGTTGGTTGTTGCTCTTGGTAGTGCCGACTCCTGTGCCGCGTTGCGTCGTGTTCGATTGCTGCGCAACGTAAAGGTGGCCGTTGGTACATCGCCAGTGCTGCTGCTGGCGCTGAGGGTGAACTTCCCAGAGCCAGCGCGTGATCGGAGTTGTGATGATGATGATGGTGATGAGGTTTCGCTGGCATCGGTGCCGCTGGCATCGTTGCTGTTGTATAGTCGACTGTAGCGATTGCTGCGCGGCCTGTCTAATGTAACGGTGCAGGTGGTGCTGCTGTCGTTGTTGTGGTGGCTGCTGCTGCTGCTGCTGTTGTTGTTGCGGCTATCAGTGGTGTCATTGACTTCATTGACCGCCGATCTGGAACGTGACAGTTCACGGTTTGGTTTATAGTTGGACGGACTGTACTTTTCGTACATTTCCAGTGCGGATGTGGCAACGTAATGGGCGAGGGATGATGATGAGCATGAGCTGGACAAACGTTTTGAGCTGTTGCCGTTGGCATCAGCATAATCATTGCCATGGCCATTAGCACCGCTTGGTGGCAGCTTCTTTGCAGCAGAACCATCTCGGCGATGCAAACTGCCATAATCGTCTTTCTTTGTTGTTGTTGTCGTTGGTCCCGCTGCTGTTGCATCGCCATTTGATGTTGTGCCCTTTGCTCTACGTGGCAACTGAGTGTTTTTTGGTTTTTTTGGTGTCGAATGTTTTTTGTGTCGTGGTTGTTGTTGTCGATTGAAATATTTATACAGATGTGGTGCGGTTGAATGCAATTTTGTTGTTGGTTTGTGACGTAACGGTTAACGATAACGATAACGGTCAATGATCAACGATCATATTTATACATGTTTAATGATGGGCAGCAACACAAAACAAAATGGAAAATTTAAATTAAACAATAAAATAAAGAAACATATGTAAAAATGAGTTGTTATCAAAATTTTTCAAAAAACATATTAAGCAAGAAGTCATATAAAATATTAAACTTTAAAGTCTCTTGCGTCATGTGTCTCTTGACTTTAAACACAATTACATTTCATAGTTTATAGAGTGCTCGTTTTCAAAATAGACCGTTTCAAAAGTCCATTAACTGATTAAATCAAAAGGTCAGTGTAAGTTGCACTTCAGAAATGTTTGAATTTTGGATACTCTGAGTATCTGTGGAATTGCACAATACAATTATAGATATATTTTATATTCAAAATGTTTAATTGTACCACACAAAACTAGCTCATACAATAAAATTGCCATTAAAATTCAAATCAGTCATAATATGCGGTCAAATTGTTATCGATTTCGATAAGTCATGCATTATTATAACCAGTTGATCATGAACACCCTGTGCAAATAATATTTATTTTTGTTTTTCGCATGTTTGTATGTATGTAAGTAGTTATCGCCAGAAACATACACAAACAGCCATACGCACTCATTAACAAATTCACACATTGCGAATTTTTAATTTTAATGCCGACGATGCCAACAAAAGTTTAATAAAATAGTAGATAGCACAAGGGCGGCGAGTTGTTGTTGTTGTTGTTGCTGTTATTATTGTGGTCGTGATTGCAGTTGTTGTTGTTGCTGCCATTGGAAATGTGCCAACAAGTGGTTCGATTCGGCTTGGCAAAAAACATTGGCACTGTGCGGCGCCTGGGTTATTGTACAAATGTGAGTGTCGAGTGGGTTGGGTCTATGTTTGTGGTAATGACGCATCCGCTGTCTTATCGCTGCTTTGAATAATATGTACGTATGATATGGCTACTTAACGTGACACAAAATACTAACTACAATACCAGCAACAACAACAACAGAGCAAAAACCAAATGACAAGTAAGCAAACTCAAAATGCAAGTTTGAAAAAACCGCCAAACTGTCAAACGAGAGAGTGTCACCAAAGAACGGTAAATATTACATACATACATGGAGGGTATTGTGCTTGGGGAACTTGCATGCCTTCAAGCAGAGCCATTACGGGCGTGCCCGTGTCATCGTGTGTGTACATGTACTTGTACCATGTACAAATATGCAAATAGACATATGAGGAGATGGAGGTGTTCGGGTGTTCAGCTATAGCCACAGGTAAGTGTATTCGTCATGAGCTACTTGTGACTTTTGGACAATGCACAACATGAAATGCGCAGCCAAAGCAGCTGATTAAAAATAGTTTCACATATACTACATACATATATTTATATCACAGACACACACACACGGGCATACATAGTGCAAACGCACAGCTAAAGATACTAAAAATCACATACATACATACATACATATACACATGATTGAGGGCTGTTCCGTATTTTAAAGCAATAAAAATATATATGCATGTATGTATGTATGTTTGTATATGCATATTCAAATGACAAAACTGAATCGAATAGCTCTAGGGATTTAACATATGTTTGATTTATGTGTATGTTTGGGTGTAGTATTTCAGCTTTTGTTCCAAGCCCAAAGAGGTTCAAGTTCGAAAGTGAAGTTTAGAGTGTGTCAAGTGGATACGAGAATTCTACTATGTATGTATGTATGTATGTAAATATGCCCAGAAATATAGAGTACTAAAACATTTGTATAGCCCTCTGTACAGTCACCAATTAAACCAAATATATATTAACGTACATATATGTATGTATAAATATGTGTGCATGTACATACATACATCGAAAAATTAATCAGGAAAAAAACCGTTGGGAAAGGGGATGGGTGTTGGTGTGTGGCTAAAGCATAATTAATAATCGTTAACACTCACTCCGCATCGGCCAATTGTACCATAGTTGGAACCGCTTGAATACACTGAACTAGTTCGATATCCAGAGCCGAGAACAGAGCCAGAACCGCCGCTCAAATACGATGAAGATGCAATGCTATTGCGCTGTGTGCTGACCCGCGGCGAATACGAAAGTGCTGAGTAGGAGCTTGGATAATAGCTGTGATGATTACTGTAGGCAGATGTTGTTGGTGATGATGAGGATGCGGCTGCGGTTGCTGATGTGCTCGTGCTCGTGCCGCCAGCTGATGTTGGCAGCAACTTTGATAGACTGCTGCCGCGATGATCGTAGTAGGTGGAGAACCGCGCGTAGCTGTTGCTTGTGGCGCCGACGCCGCTACTGCTGCTGCTGCTGCTGCCGCTGCTGCTGGTGCCGTTCGAACTTCCAGCGCCGCTGGAAGACGTTGTGCCGTAGAAACTGCCACTGCCCGCTGCTGACGTTGACGATCGACGCGGCGAAACCACACGCATATTAGTGGCAGTAGCGTTCTACCGCTTCAATCGGACCAGTTTGTTGCCGGTTTGCGCTTGGCCGTTCTATGAATTGACTTGTTATTGTTGTTGTCGTTGCTGAATTTATTGCGTTTATTATTGTTGTTGTTGTCTTTCGTCTTCCTGTTATCCACTCTCCTTCGATTACGCTCTTTGTTTGTAAGTTCAGCTGCTCTCTTTAATGTTATTGTGTGTAGCTCTGTTTGTTTTTATTGCTGTAATTGTGAGAGTGAAAGTGAATGCGTGAGTGAGTGACTTTCAAAATGGCCGGACAGCAATTGCACTCAGTACTCACCTTGACTTGCAGCTGCTCTGTTTTTCTGCTATTTATATATGTGTGTGTATTTATATTTATATATATATATATAGAATATATATTTTTTTTCTGCTTATTTACATAGTTAATAATTGTAGTTGAGTTACGGTTGTGTTGTTTGTGTTGTTGCTTATTCTACATTTAAGACCCGCTATTGTTTCATTTGAGAATAGGCAAACTGTAATGAGAGAGAATAAATAACCTTCGATTAGATTTATAAAAAAATCGAAGAAGAGGCAGTCTGACACTTAAGCATATGTGTACATGTGTACATAAACAGTTACACTTTATGACTAATTTGATAAATTTATCACTACGACGCGTCACATCGCTTGTTTACCAAACAACAAACAGCAACAAATACACACACACACGCACACAAAATGTACTCAATGCGCTGAGCTACACTTGCGCTGCAGCTTTTCATAACAACAAAACAACGCAATGCAACTGCCGGTGGATGTGTGTGTGTGTGAGTGAGTGAGTGGGGTAGCTATGCGGTAATAGTGAAGTTGTATATGTATATATGTAAGTCGCCGCCAGGCTGTCTAGGGCCCTATACGGCGCGCAATGTCATTGTAACCGAGGAAACCGTTGCTTGTGTTTCCAAGTATTCGTTCGCTTTTATATGTGTTGGCCAGCACAAGGGGAGGAGGGGTACAAAACTCTCTCACACACACACACACATACACGTAAACACGGACACATGGTCACTATCATATCGATCTCTCGTTCATAAATACTACTAGTACAACTACAGCTACATTCATAAACACCACACAGACAGACAATAACTCATTTAGATTCACACATTCCAATGCGCCTATGTGAAGCAACGATGCCGAAAATCACGTCAAAAATCGAAATAACTATAATAAAAGCAACAAAAAAGACAAAAAAAAAAACGGCGAATCTATTTATAAAAGCGCTTTAAAGCACACACACAGCTGGCTGGCGCTGGCGGTCGCCACGTTCCTGTTGGTTGGGTGGTGCGGCGATGGCAGTAGTAAAACTGCTATGCTGTGCCTGGCCTATGAACGCCATAAGCATAAACGAGATAGCAATGTTGATATTGGCGACAGCGATTCACTAACACACAAACATCATGCACGAGCACCAACAGACGACGAATACAGCCACATACATTTATATGAATGTATATACATACATACATATACGCGGCCAAGCAAGCAACGTACGAATTACGCAAAGTAAAATATCTTTCTCAAAAATGGAAAGTGGAAAAGTGACGACTTAGATTGTCAATTTTACTTAAAGTCGCGAACATTTTATTTAGTGGTTTAAGGGGTAATACAGCGCTTGTGAAGCTATGTAGCAGGCGTTATTTTTATTTATAAAATTCATCATTCATATACAACCCACTCACGACGCTAGAAAAAATTATAGATACGCTTAATTGATTCAACGCTTTACACGCACGCACAATAACACATGAGTATAAGTATATAAAAATAACACTAACTGAGGTTTTTTACATGGTAATAACTATATTATCGGCTTTTATATGCAATTTTTCAGCCCACAGCACGAAGAGCTCACTCAAGAGCGAGTCAGTTTTGCAAACGAACTACCGAAACCTAGGGCTACATCGTCAATTGGATCGATAACTAAATATTTTGTATGATTTTAATCGCACCATCAAATCAAAAGCTATCGACTTCAGAGGCCATCACCAACAGCAGAAAAAGTGGCAGCACCGCCGAGTATATACATTTTGAGAGAAAATTTTGTTCAGGTGTGAAAATTAGATGCATACGAGTCTAGTTAATAAATAAAATAATTTTTAATGCAAATGGCTGAATGGCTAAACAATCAGCTGCTGTCGCAATTGTCATTGCCTGTGTAGTGCGTTAAGCCGTATTAACTTATTTATAAACGCAAGTCAACAGCCACAAACTGTCGCGTCGCATTACATTTAGTGTTGCCAAGTTTTGCATTTGCATAAAAAGCTAACTCGCTCGATTTTGCACTTCTGTGTAATGAAATGTAGAACTATGCTTGAAAATACTAGTATTTGCCAAGCAGCCTGGAATATTAATGGATCGAAATGCAATGAATAAAAAATAAATCTTTTCTGCAGAGCTAAATCACCGCCGTTCCAATAACTTATATACATTTAAAGGATTCTGGACGTATTAAAAGCTAAATTTAACCGGAAAGGGCTAAGTAGGCAACACTTGAGCCTGCGCCGCCACCAAAGTCGTCTAACAAAATGAAGTGAGCAACATAACAAAGAAAATAAGCCAAATTGAATTAAATTCTAAATAACTAATTAACTATCCTTAATTTTTTTTATTTATTTTCGATCTAGTAAACCAAAGAGCACAGCGGTTTTTTGTTAATTTTCTGAAATTTCAATTCGCCTCGTCATTGTCATCATTTGTCGCCATTCGCATCCGCCATCGTCATTTTTGGCAGCTTTGTCTTGTACCACCCACCATCGCCCGCCCGCCCAGCAATCGTTGTGGGAAGCTTGTATGAAAGTTAAATTACATTTGGATCAGTTTTTAATTGCAACACAAAGCATTGTCGCAATTGTTTTCTTTGTTCCTTCCTCAAGTACCCAATACCCACACACAGATTAAGGTAAGTGTTAGTCGCTTTGCAATCTGCTGCTGATCTTAATTATTGCTGTAACTTGGCTTATCGGCGTTTTACAGTTATGTCATCAACCGCTGGCAAACGCAAGGAAATCTACAAATATCTGGCGCCATGGCCATTGTACTCCATGAACTGGAGCGTGCGGCCGGACAAACGCTTCCGGCTAGCCCTTGGCAGCTTCATCGAGGAGTACAACAACAAAGTGCAAATCATAAGCCTCGATGAAGATACCAGCGAATTTAGTGCCAAGAGGTAAGAATGACTTATGAGACTCATCTTGGATCCTTTGTTTCAATCTCGACTTTTGCAGCACCTTTGACCATCCATATCCCACAACAAAAATCATGTGGATACCAGACTCGAAAGGCATCTATCCCGATCTTTTGGCCACCAGTGGTGATTATTTGCGAGTATGGCGCGCCGGTGAACCGGACACTCATCTCGAGTGCGTCCTCAATAATAATAAGAACAGTGATTTCTGTGCACCGTTGACATCATTCGACTGGAACGAGGTGGATCCCAATCTGGTTGGCACATCATCCATAGACACAACATGCACAATATGGGGCCTCGAAACGGGGCAGCCGCACGCTCGCGTCTATGTCGCCGGGCATGTCAAGACGCAGCTGATAGCCCACGACAAGGAGGTCTATGACATTGCATTCTCACGTGCTGGCGGCGGCCGGGATATGTTCGCCTCTGTTGGCGCCGATGGCTCTGTGCGCATGTTTGATTTACGTCATCTCGAGCATTCAACCATCATCTATGAGGTGGGTTCCAAATTGATTTGAAATTGATTTCGTAACTGAATTGTAATTATTCGATTTTGATTAGGATCCTGCGCATACGGCGCTGTTGCGCTTGGCCTGGAACAAACAGGATCCGAATTATTTAGCCACAGTTGCCATGGATTCATGCGAAGTTATTATTTTAGATGTTCGTGTTCCTTGTACACCTGTTGCAAGACTGAGCAATCACAGAGCGTGCGTCAACGGTATTGCGTGGGCGCCGCATAGGTAAGCAACAAAATACTACTGAAAAATGTGCCCGCAAAATGTGATTAAATACGTTTTTGTAGTTCCTGTCACATTTGCACTGCCGGTGATGATCACCAAGCACTGATCTGGGATATACAACAAATGCCACGCGCAATCGAGGATCCAATTTTAGCCTATACAGCTGCTGAAGGCGAAGTCAATCAAATCCAATGGGGTGCCACGCAACCCGACTGGATTGCCATTTGCTATAACAAAGCGTGTGAGATCCTCCGGGTCTAAGAGTCAATTTTTTCTTACCACCACCACCCACACCCAACCCCCGCTCCAACACTGCTCTGCCTGGGACTGTGAGTAACGGATGATGACGCGCACAATTCACAGTCCGACGACGACGACAACAAGGACACACACACACACACACATGCAACTAATACAAACGCAATGTAGTTGTAGTTTTTTTTGTAGGCGAAGCGGAAGAAACGTGTTTTAATAATGTAACATACATACTATATATATAATATATATATATAGTTTTGTTTGTTTGAATATCGATTTGTATTCCACTTCCCCACGCACCCCCGCACCCGCACCACACCAAACGGCATCCTGTCCATATATTTGGGTCGCCAGACGAAACGAAAGGCGGAGATATCAGGTGGAGCATTTGAAACATGCTCTCTCTCTCTCTCTCTCTCTCTGTGTGTGGTCAGGAGTCAGGACACTTTATGCATATTAGCTTAGTTTAACATACATTTACGATAAATAAGTCTCAAGTATAACCAAATTATGTATTGCTATTTGTAATTTATTTTTGACTCGTTTCCGCACTTCAAAATCAATCGCTTTATTTCGGAAGCTTAGTTTTATATTTCTCAGCATATTTTTTAATCAACATAAAAACCAGATGAGAAAAACCAGAACAATGTCCTACCTCGTTTTTCAACATGTGAATGTTGTTGGTATATTTGTATCTAGCCGCAGTAACAACAACAGCATCAACAATACCAACAACATGCATACAAGAACAACAACAAAAACAACAACCAACAACAAATGAGAGAAAAACCAGATGAACAAGATGAAACCAAAAAGACGCAAATCGCTTTTTCGAAATGTTTTTTATTCTTTGTTCAGATTTTTTATTATACGTTTTCTATGAGAAACAACAACAAAAAAAAAAAACCAAAACAAAAGCAAAAAGAAAAAACAAAGGACTTAAGCTAAAAAAAGAAACGCAAACGCAAAGCAAACATAAATTAGCAAGAAAACAAATAATAATAATAATTGTATTAAGAAAAAAAAACAAAAAAAAACATAAAAATCAACTGCACAACCACAGCTAAATACAATACATACTATTTAAATACATACAACTAAAACAAAAACCGAAATATTATATGAGCGAGAGAGAATACAAGATTGTTGCTATCCATTTAAAAAATAAATAAAAAATACGAAAAAAAAATAAACATAAAAAACCAAAACAAAAGGGAAGACATTAAAATATAATGACTGCATACGATTACCATAAACTTCATATTAAATATATATACAGCCAGGCCGAAAAATCGATCGATCCCCCGAACCCCCCCCCCACACTCACTACACCCGCAAAATAAAACTAATCCCAAAATCGCACACAGACAGACAGACACACATTTTCTACGGTCGAAACTATAGTGCGCGCCGCTCTGAGACTGAAAAAAACAAAAATAAAAATAAAATAAATAAATTCAAATCCCATAAGAAGAAAAGATGCCTTTCCGTTTGCTCAGAGTAATATTGGAACTTCAAACGTATACACATAAATACCATATATATACTTATATATATTGTATACATATATGTACTTATGTATGTGTAGTACTAAAATGCAACTGATACTGCTCATAAATTTGTATGTAAATACGAGATTAAAGTCTATTCACCACCATACTCTGTTCATATTTAATGGGTTCTTATGTTTCTGGTTTTAAGCAAACAATTTTGAAGTATAAACAAAGAACAACAACAACAATCAGCAGCTGTAAAAACTTGACAAGACTTAGCGCATATTAAGCCAAGCAATAAATAAAAAACTTAAAAATAAAATACCAATTATTTACCCGAGTACTACTAAAATCCAATCGAATCACATCCTTTTTGATAAATATGTAATTGTACGCACACATACACCAACACACACACACATATATATTTATAAAAGTACCGCGCGTAGGTTGAGCAAGCAAAAGTTTGGCAAACGGTTTCCAAAACTATTAGCGTTCTCATTAACCATTGACAAAATATAAGATATTCTTTATATACTTAATATATAATATAGACACACACACACACACACACATGCATATTATGATTACGTAAACTCAAGAAAAACAACTTTTTGATTTGTTTTTTGAAATTCGGTTTCGTTTGCAATATTTATAAAATTATAATACTAAGTTTAGTGTAAACACACACACACACACAGATGTGCATCACAAATTGTAACTACATACATATATAGAAAAAAAATGTAATATATATATGACATCGGGTATGAAGCTGGATCAGCGCGGAGTGTTGAACTAGGAGGCAGCAGGAATGTGAATGACGAAAGTGAAAACAAATCCCAAGACAGAAATTATTTAAATAAACCAATTTTTTAAATAAACAACAATTTGCGCTCTCCTTTATTTAAATCAAATCGGGCAAATCGGGCGGCTCACAAATATTCTCAATATTGACAACGCCAAGCGGTTCCTTTTGACTGCCGCTGCAATAAGTCATATTGAATATAAGTTCGAATAATAGCCAATATATGTACTTTGTATGCTTACCTCGTTTTCTTTGGCTTTTGCGAAGACTTGATGCTTAGGAGCTCGTTGCATTTGAGCTTCTTGAGAGTGATCTGTAGATGGCCGGTGATTTGAGAGCGCTGGACAATGGACTCATGTGGCTTGACCTCTTCGTTGTAGGCAATTTGGAATACCTTGCCCTTGACCGTGACACGCACATAGTTCATCTGTATATCCACATCAATAAGGGATGTGTCCAGATGTCTGCAATAAAATTGAAGCAATCAGAAGTTATTCATTTGAATTGTTTGTGTTTTTATACGCACTTGTACACTTCCAATAGCAGACTATAGTGATCAGCTTCGTCCTGGAAATTGAATGGTAGCTTGGCCTGGTTCATATTGTAGGGTCGTCCGCAGGCTGCAAACAAATTGGTGACACGTTTTGGCAACTGTGTCAATGGATTCGGTTGCGATTGGTGTCTTTGCTTGCCCAGCTTATGCTGCCGTGCAATCTCAGTGCGTATTTCCGGACAATGTTCGCTTTTGGAATGCCAAAAAGCGCGCACGCGTTCCTCCTCGTCCTCCATGTTGGCGCACTGTTGGGCCAGTTCGGCCTGCTGCTCGGCCACACGTATGCGCTGCTCATCCCGCTCAATGGCCTGAGCCGCCTGGCGCTGAACGATAACAGCTCGATGCTGGTGCACTAAGCGCTGTGCCTGCAAACGTTCCGAGGGCGCAATTTCCTTGCAATCGAGACTGTGCAACTGGGGCAGCGTGCCAACGACATACTCACGATAGTGCGGATAATCGACACAAGGATTGCCAATGAGGATCAGCTCGCGCAAATTGTAGTTACCAACTAGAGATTCCACGCTAGTCAGCTCGCCAATAAAGTTAAGTGTCAGATCGAGTTTATTAAGTGATTCGAGGCTTTCCAGGTTCTCAATGCGCTCGATGTTATTGATGGCTACATTGAGGTACTCGAGGCGCTTGAGCTTGTGCAAATTCTCAAGGCGTGCTATTAGATTTGATTGCAGCAGCAGTATCTTGATATCACGACACCAGTTCTGTAGATGCTCGATCCGCTCAATGTCCTCCTGGTGTAGCGAGAGCTCCTCAAGCGTGCTAATCAATCGCTCATTATGCTCCGCCTTCTTGCGCACCAGCTCCTCCGTGACTGAATGACAATTACCCATAAATATTTCAATTAAAAACAATGGAAATGATTTTATTTAATTCTTTTACTTACTCAGCACCATTATTGCTCAAAGTTTATATAAGTATTGATGTTACAATAATAAACAAACTACTAGCTCCGTTGCTAAGAATATTTGATGTTGTTGTTATCGTTGACACCTAATTCAAATTAAAAGTTTGTGTCATCGGCTTGCCATTGAACTTATCGTCAGTTACATATCGATTGGCATGATTGCGGCGTATTTGGCGCGAGTATCACCCTGTGTTTTCGTATTGAGGGAAATCTAATAAGTTGATTTAGCGCATTTTGTGATCGAATTCAGGGCCGGACTGGAGGTGGGCCTGGGGTCTTTTATAACAATAATTGCATCTGTATCTTTTTATGATGTAGTGTTCACAAGGAGGGCAGGCATCTCCTGATGCGTGCCGAGAAAAGCGATTCAACCATTTGCTGATAGAGGCGAGCCATTGTTGCCATTGGAACGGAGCAGACAACATCCTTGGTTGCATTGCCATACAATCCCGTTGAAATTGTGTTCACGAATTGGGTGCACGCTTGTCTCGGAACAAAAAATAACAAAAGCAAACAACTGATTACTTCTACGATTACAGGTACACTGAAAATTTAAAATAATCTACTGCTGTTATCAATGCTCGCACCATTTATCGATGTTATTGTTTGCTGCAGCTCTGACAAACTTTGTGCTATGCGATAGGTCAAGAAATTCGTATTTTACAGCACTCAACACTGTTGATACTCGTCAGCTGTTTGCGCTTTATTTCATTTTTCCAAGCGTTTTGGTGTAATTTAATTATTTTAGTTGCTTAAATATTTGATTGAATCAACAATGCCAAAAGTTCGTCGCAGCCGCAAGTCGCCACCAGATGGTTGGGAGCTCATTGAACCTACGCTGGAGGAGCTGGAACAAAAAATGCGCGAAGGTACATAAAATTAATAATGCCGAATGTTTCCCGTCAGTCAATTAAACGTATATGTTATATATTTTATTTGCAGCTGAAACGGAACCGCATGAAGGCAAGCGCATTTCAGAATCATTATGGCCCATCTTCAAGATACATCACCAGAAGACGCGCTACATTTACGACTTATTCTATCGCCGCAAGGCAATCAGCCGCGAACTCTACGACTATTGTCTGAAAGAGAAGATTGCCGACAGCAATTTAATAGCCAAGTGGAAGAAGTCCGGCTATGAGAATCTTTGCTGCTTGCGTTGTATACAAACGCGCGACACGAATTTCGGTACAAATTGCATTTGCCGTGTGCCAAAGTCCAAACTGGAAGAGGGTCGCATTGTCGAATGCGTTCACTGCGGCTGTCGCGGTTGCTCCGGCTAATCTACCCTTGACATTCCGTACGATGTAAGGATATGCTCCTGTAGCTAATACACTTTTCCATTTGACACTGCATAACGCGGAACATGTACAAATATCTATCCACCTAATTGTATACTATGATGGTACAATAGAAATTATTTGTTTAATTTATACACAATATATACTTCTGTGAATGTTAGCTCCTATAACTCGTGGCACATTACTAGTAAGTGGACATTTTGCAGACAATTTCAAATGTATTTTTAAATAAAGCGAAATTGTATCCTACTTATGTCTGAATTATATATGTGCTTATATATACTTACATATATCTTTTTTTATCGAATATATATAAGATGTAAAATACAGAAAACATATTTTTTTTAAAGTATATTGTTAACTTTTGGAAAGAAGGGTATGACATAATATGGACTGAGCCAACCCAAGCAAGAACTAATCAAAAATTAAAATTTTACGTAGTTGATTTAATTATTTCTAGAGTAATACTTGATTGATGAGTTCATTTATTTTAATATTAAGAATCTATGTACTTGATTAAAATATGTTCATACTAATTTCAAGTTTTTCGTTATTGGCCTTACTATTTTCATACACTTAAATCAAGAATGAATTTTAAACTTCATTTAAGCTCGGCTTTTCTCTATCATTTACAAATCAATACAGTTCTACAATTACCACATTATTTCATCATTGCAATGGCTTGCCTGAAGATAAAGTAACGTAAAACAGATAGTTCTGGATGGATTTATTATTGTAAAGCCGAAGGCATTTAATTTAATTGTTGTGCTCTTTTCCACCCAAACATGGAAGTTTTTTTGGGCGAACAGGCAGCAACATGTTCAACTGCCTGTGTGGCCTGACAAATCGGAATGATGACCCATCCATCAATTCTAATTACCTGCTACCGATCGCGACTCGTTGCAATTTCAATAAAGCCAGTCAACCATTAATACATCAGTATAAACGGAACGTGTGTTTTTATTCAAAATTATCGATATTATTATTATTATTGAAGTTGTTTGCTAGGAACTTCTCCAGCAGCTCGTTACGCTTGGCCTGCAGCCTGTTGGCTTCCTCAAATGCGGACATTATCCTATTGAATCGCTCGGTTTTTAAAGCCTCCTTATCAGTCGCCTCAGATGCGTCGCGCTTCCGCTTCTTCGCTTTGATTGCCGAGGACGTTGAGGTGGACGAATTTCCATCGTCCAACAGCTGCTGTGAGCTGCACCCATCACCCTCTTCCCTGCTTGAGTCAGATTGAGACGTCAACTCTGTAAGTTAGTTGCCTGCAGCATCACGACTCAACTTTTATCAGTGTGTGAATGCCAAATGCCAATTACTTATTGTATGCCTCCTCAATATTGACAGTCAGATATGACAAAGTCAAACACGTTCAAATTAGTAGGAATAAATTCTGAGGATATATATATATATATACATACATACATATAGAAAGCGTGGTAAACTTACGCTTTACCATTTTAAGAGGTCAGATGACTACCCTTAATTTATTTACTGGAGGAGTCTCCATTTATTAATATAGCATAAAAATAAAAAACCAAAATGAGAAAAAACTGTGTTAAAGGTGAAAATGTTTATAATGTATAAAAATTTATTTTAAAAAATTTTACTTTTCATATTAAAATAATATATTTATATTTCAATCATACGATATTGAAGTTGAATAAAACTCAGATTTCAAGCGTAATTTAAAGTTTCTTGTTCTCTCGTATTATATTATAGGACAACATAAAATATTTGACGTTGATACAATCGGAAACTATTCAGGTAGCTTGTCATTTGTGATAACAGTTAAGGTCAATGAGGTCAGAAAGGACTCAATCGCGTTAATCCGTTTGTTTACGTTACCCATTTGTTTTTTTCGGTCAGTTCAGGTCAGTTCGGAACAGGTAGTTTAAGGGCGTGTGGCATGTGGCTGAGCCAAGAGGCTGACTGAGACAAAAAAGATCATAAAATTGTTTACAAGTTTATTCATAAAAGGTTGGCAAATACTAATAGCAGGTCAGCTACCAATTTTGTGGGCTGTTGCCGCTATAAAAGCGATGCGTCGACGTGTCGGAGGCAGCAATTGCAGTTCTGATTTCGGGGCGAGCAGATCAAAGAAGTGAGATACAGCGATGGAACAAGGCAATCTTTATCTACACAAATTCTACAACCAGCTGGGGCATGGCTTTGGTTCAGTGCCGCCATCAGTGAAAATACCATCAATGCTGATTTCCGCCAATAAGCCAGAGCAGATTGACGAGCTGGTTGCCGTGGAGCTGCAGCAATTAAAGACGCACTATGCCGACCAGGAGCAGCGCTATGTGCAACAAATGCTTATCGAGAATCCCATTGTGGTAGAACGACGTGCACCACCAACCCGAACAGAGACAAAACAAAGCCAACACAGTCAGCTGCCAAATGAGATCCAAAGTGAAATGCCAACGGTGATGCCCAGAAGTCGTGATGCACAGCGTCAGCGTGCCGAATCCTGCCGCAAGTCGCGCTACATCAACAAAATCAAGAAGGCCAAACTACGTTTTCGGCACAAGTTCGTCTGCAGCCAGCTGACGGAGAGCGCCGGCGCACTGGACTATATGCGCGATGTGATCGCTCAGGCGGAGTCGCAGCTCCTGGCGCGTGGCTTCAGCCGAGCTGCCATGGAGCGCATGCGCCAGAACTTCGGCTTGTCCGCGATTACAATGGCCATTGATCCAAAAAACATACAGCCGCTGGCGTTAAAGACCAAACACTTTAAGCTTTAAGTTGTACAAAGTTAGGGAAAACAGAGAGAGATTCAAACATTTATAGAAACTTAAGTGAAGTTATCGTAATATTAATATACATATTTTTTTAACTGTTGGCTATACTATTTTCAATTTTTTTTTTTTTTTTAATAATTACTTTTAAGCGAAAAATTAAATATTATGTTTTACAAAAATGAATAATAAGAATTGATTTATTTTAATTGTTGGTTTGAACCTAATATAAAAATGTTCGATACTGAAATATATTTGCTTAAGCTTCAGCAAATAAGTCCGAAAACGGTTTAAAATAGAAATATTCAGATATAAACTTAGGAGAAGTTTATGTACAGTGAACGCTCGGAAATTAGAATTTTGTATTTGCCTCCAAAGGCTTTTTTTCAAACCCCATAAGGCTCACAAAACTGAATCTTGTGATTTTGCAATAAAATTGATTACATAAATAAATCGAACTGTACTCAAATTGAATAATTATTAAAAAAATATGCTTATTTTAACTTTTTTTAAACTCTTTTTCTTGTGAATTCAGCCATTTTTGCTTGTTTTTTGTGTTGGTCTAGCTGTTTTAGCTCTTGATAGAAAAATGGCAGCACTGCACGTTAGACTTATTTCATCATTTCTATCGAGGCGATTGAGCGCTCACGCATTCTAGCTCAAATTCAATTTTTGATTGCGATTAGAAGCAGATAAGCAGCCGACTGGAAGGGTCGAGCCACGCAGCTCTGCTGTTTTTATGAGTGTTGGGTGTAATATCTCCAATCAAAGGTTGTTCCTGTTCCCATCGCAATGGCCGAGCATAAGGATAACGATATTTTGCGTCCACTCAACGATGGCGAAGTCGATGAGCTGATGCACTTGTATAAAAACAAATACGGCGTACTTAACTTTCATTACCTGCTGCTGTACAATCAGCGTAAATGGGATCGGCAGCTGGACGCGGCGGGCATAGGTCGGGACGACGAGGCGTACACATCGTTGCGCAAACGATTCTATACGCATCGCCAGGGTGATTTCCGAGCCTATGGCACCTATGTGAGCCTGCACCAGGACGTTGTGCAAAGCGTCTCGTTCTTTACGTGGCAACCAAGTGATCCGGTCGAGCTATTTGCCTGTCTGGAGAAAACGAGTCGCATTCAATGGTCCAACGGTGCCTTGATCACTAATGTTGATCTTGACTTTTGCGCACGCGTCAAGGAGCTAGCGACTAGGAAGGGTGCGCCGGGCATCCAAGCACGTCAGTGCAATGGCTTGGTGCTGGCCAATGAGGAGGCTCGGGCGGTTCATGTACCTGACCTGTTAACGGACTTTGAGCTGCGTCGCCTGAGCGTTGAAGATGCGGCCATGGTTCATGCAATATGGCCCAACAAGGGTGAAGGATCGCTGCAATATATCCGTGCCTTAATCGAACACAATCGAACGCTGGGTGCCTGTCGCAGCGACACTGGCGAGCTAATCGGCTGGATATTCCAAAACGATTTCTCAGGTCTTGGGTATGTTTCTAGCTCTAATCTGATACAAACTTTGGATATATATTTTGTCACTTTGCAGCATGCTCCAGGTGCTGCCCAAGGCGGAGCGACGTGGCCTTGGCAGCCTGTTGGCTGCTGCGATGACCAAACTGATAGCAAAACGGGAACAGGTCGCGGTCACCGCATGGATTGTGGCCAGCAACTGGCGTTCAGAGGCACTACTTACCCGCATTGGCTACCAAAAGGGGATCGTTAACGAGTGGATACAACTTTTGCCCTCCCATATAGGATAGGATTAAGGATCTTAAGCTATGTATAAGTCTGGTTGAGGTTGGATGGGGGGCAACGTCAAGTAAAAAGTTCAAAAGTGATTTACATAGTACGCAGAACGTAGTACGCAAGTACTATATCTTTATATTTAGTATATGTCTATGTACACGATCAGAAATTTTTATTACGCATTTCGATGCGCTTCGATCATTTTTTTGTTTTGTTGTTTTTTTGTAAATACATACACTACTATTAGGGCTTAATCAAATTCAAAGTTGAAAAAAACAAAATTAATTTTCTAGCGGCAATGGAGGCTAAGCCAGTCTGGGTTTGGTCTCGATTTTATACTTATTTACATACCGCTTCACACGTACAAACATATACATATATATCATACAATAATTTACAATATTGGATTGGGGGACAGGTATTGATGGGAAGAACACAAAAACAAAATGAGGTATGGAGCGTGAGAGAGACAAAGAGAGAGAGCTGGTTAAGTGAATGAATACTGTTCTATTTAGATTCGACATATTGATAATAGTTGACGCTGATAAGAAAGAGGGCTTTGTTATCATGGATCGAGACAAGCTGGTGAGGGGTGGGTTGGGTGCGGGAAGCGGAAAGTGTCAAGCAAGTGGTACATTACAAGCTTTGTTGCTGCAATACAATTGAACTAACTAATACAACTAAACGAAAAGCAAGCGCGTGTTGCTTGCACTTGGCAAACCGCTGCCGCTTGCCAACAAACTATTGCTGCTGTTTGATGGCATTGTCATTGGCATTGTAACGGTCGAAGAGCTGTTGGTGTTTGTTGTTTGCATTTTGTGCAGTTTCCCATTTCCCATATTGCCGCCATTCATTGGGCCGCGATAGTAGGAATCGTTGAGCGGTGTGTACTTAATGTGATTGCTACTATGTACGGTTGTCGTTGGTAGTTCCCGAGCCCTTGTCAGTTGTTTGGCACGATTATAGCAGAGCACACCGATTATGGCCAGCGTCATGCCGACACAGTTGACCCATGTAACCGGATTGCCCAATATTATAAGCGAAACTGCAATCACAAAGATGCGCTTCGAAGCGCTAGCAACCGCATAGGTGAGCGGCGATACCAGCGACAGTACACTAAAAGCAATTATGTTTTGCATCCAATTGAGAACACCATCGGTGAAGAGCAGCGCAATTACCCTATAGTCCAGGTTTTTCTGTAGAAATTTGGTATTAAGATGCGTATTAAGGCTCGTTGTACAAAGAACAACTCAAATACTTACAATGGCCGAATGACGGAAAACAGCTAAGCTGTCTACGAGAAGCCAGAGAGGCAGGAAAATTAATAGAGATAGCTTTCCTAGAAGATGCAGCAGTCGCAAATGATGTATCCCCGTATCCTTAAGCACCTAAAGTATATATAAGTTGTTTAGTTTCAGCTTATTTTTGTGACTTTCACTGTTGACAGATTTACCTTTTTGGAGAAGATGTTTTGCATTGAGAAGCCCATTGTGGAAATGAGTGCGCTAACCAGGCCAAGCATGTCAAATGATATTTCGGTTACTGTTGCAATCGCTACACCTGTTATGATGGGCAGGAGACTCAGGTACACGAGCGTGGGTTGTTTCTCGCCGAAGAACAGGCGCGTCAGAACAACGGTAAAAAGTGGCATCGTTGCTTTAACTACAAAGAACATTGATGACGTGTGGGTTCAATACTTTATACTTTATGTATTTACCTGTGTGCGCATAGGAGACGGGCACTTTCCATAGCGATATATGCGACGTGACCGAGGCAAGCAGCTTGCCAATGGCCAGCGGAACAATCAGTCGCATGTAATATGAACGCGGTATGTCCTGATACTTGCGTATGCGCCATAAATTAAAGAATGGCCCACTATAGAGCGTAATGCTGCATAGTTGGACTAGCGTGACAGTCATGGGGAATGGAAACTCATTGAGCACCATTTTGCCAATGACATTATTGCTAGACGAGATCACGTACCAGAACAGGCACATCAACAAAACGACTGCAACATGACGTGAACTTGTGCGCTTGCCACCCAACATTTTCGATAATATTTGTTGTGTTATAAGCTGTTGTAGCTATGGTCAGTGTCAGCGAGCCAGTGTCACTCCCTGTGCGCCTACCATTCAGCTGGTCCTTTACTAATGTTTCTTTATTGCATGTCGTTATGTGTTTAAATATTAAATTAATAATATGCACGTCGACAATGTTGTCCGTTTGTTTTCTACGTGGACGTGACAGTGTGGCCAGACATTGCCGAGAGAGTTTTGCCAAGTGTTGATAAGTGCCACACTATCGATAAATTGTACACAGTAAGATTGAGAGGCGGTACATAGCCAGTGCTGCCAACTTTTGTCGAGCAAAAAGAGCTAGATAGGCGAAAAAATAAAGCAAAAAAAGCTATTTACATACAAATTATACCAAATGACTCATACAGAAAAAAGCTGTCCCATACAATATTTGAATTTTTTTTTTAATTTTTCTTCTTTATTTTGTAACGAATTAGG
Organism: Scaptomyza graminum; assembly: GCA_018901835.1. Lineage (NCBI taxonomy): Eukaryota > Metazoa > Arthropoda > Insecta > Diptera > Drosophilidae > Scaptomyza > Scaptomyza graminum. The sequence goes on along the minus strand of JAEIFL010000001.1, from coordinate 10,694,585 downwards.
AACAATAACTTAGAAAGCCTCTTTCCTTGCGATCGGTTGCGAACATCGAAAAGAATAACATCGATATTCGATACATCGCTTTTTGTTAAACATCAATGTATCGTTTGCATCCCTATCCCTATTCGTCTGTCAACATTGAAAGCCGTCAGGGTGGAAAATTTAATAAAGTAAAAGTTCTTGAAAATGCGTAGGAACGTTGCTAACAAACCATTTGTTCCTGGAGGTATTTACGTAAGTTGCATATCTTTTGAATACATATGTAAATGCAAGCAGATATATGGTTATACCAGAATGTATATCATAATAGCATTACTTATTGACCAAGCAGGGCTATTAAAAAATTGCATACCATTCTGCTTGTAAATACATATACATTATGGATGCGTAACCGTATCCGTATATTAACTTATTTGTGCATTACATTGTTAACAAATGTACGTACATACAAACTTTGGTACACACACACAAAATGCATGGATATTTGCAATGTACATACATACATATGTTTTTGTATTAAACGTTGAATCTGTTTTCAATATTGGTATACATCAATTTTGTAATATGTACTGTATCTACCTGAAAGTATGGAATAGATTTGCAATTTTGTTTAAACTACCAATAGATTCAGTGTTTTCGGAAATATGTAAATATGTATATATTTTTCGCAACACTCGTATGTACATACATACATACAAACATGAATACATACACATCTACATATGTGTGTGTATGCATCATTTCGAAACATTTAAAACAATTTTTTTGCAATAATAGTAATTCTGTTTTTATTTATATAATTTACAGCGCACAAATTGAAAATGTGTGTCTCAAACCAATTGTGTTTTTATTTGCAATAGCCATTAAAAGTTTCTTTAATCGCAAGTGCCTAGCGTTGTCCACACCCCTCCCATGGCTCGATGCTGACACCATGGAGCAATGGGCACCTGGGCAATTAAACAAATATGTATGTACATACATATGTATGTAATAGCCGTATTTGCGATTTTGGTTACTTTTAGGGCTACTGAAAATCAATTCACCCAAAATTGTAACTAAAATTATTAGTTTTGTGTTAGATAGCTATGCTCATTTACTTCACTTAAGTACCCAAACGAGACACAAACAAAACAACGCCAATGCGAAACGATCAAATGGCCGACAGTATGGGTGACCTGCCACAGTAGTATCCTCGGGGGTGCTGTGGTTGGTAGCTACTATAAATGAGGCCAGGTGTCAAGCATTTGGTGAAAATGATTGATTACGTTGACGCAGTGCGTCTGCATGATTCGTTTGGGCACTTTGAGTTGTAGGAGTGGTCATGGCTATTCCTGAACTATGGTTTTTAGTAGAACCACCGGCACACGTGCTGCGATAAAAGCCTACAACCACGCCGGTAGTAGATCCCTTTAAATGGCATGTAAGACATTTCGAGATTGGTATTACCTACACATAAGCATAAGCAAATCGGGCACAGCAATTGTTTGCATGTGCCTCATAGCTTAAGCTAACCATAAAATAGTTTTTTGGACAATCATTAAGTTTATTATATTTTCAACATTAACATTTTCTAATAATATATTTTAATTTTTAATTTAACATAACACAAAATTGATATTCTTTGAATTTTCTTTAATTTCATATTGTTCATATTATAAAAAAACAAACGCCTGTAATTTATGTTCCAGATTTAAAGTATCTAGCTCTTACGTTCTTTTTGTTAAAAACTATTCAAATAAACAGATAATGTTTGAGCATTGACTAAAAATAATAATTTTCAATACATTTCATATTTCCCCACGAACTTTGAAATTAATATTATATAATAATAATTTCTTGCTGCCCAAAGTCATGAGCTAACAATGTTTAACCTTATTATTTAGCATGCCCATGTTCCACCTAGGGCATTGATTGTTCCACCTGTTGGCTTGGCACCAGCAGCACCTAATCCTGTTGAATCGCTGCCAATGCCAATATTGGTGAAGGAGGAGCCAGTGGTCTGTGCAGATACCAGTATGGAGGTGGTATCAGACACCGTCTCAAATAACACCAACATGGATATCGATATTGGTGGGAGAATTTCATTTAAGAAAATTTTCCAGAAGCGCAAGAAGTCTTCGGGTGCGTATATGCTACATATTCTTTTAAAAAAATTTATGTTATTATTCAGATTTACATTCTGCAGAAAGGACACGCGATAAGAAATTGCGCCAGAATCGGCAGCTGCGCAAGTCGATGCTGCCAAAGAATGCTTTAATGGCCCTGAATGAGGTGAAGGGTATTACCATTAGTGACTTCACAGTTAATAGCAATCCGGATGGTGGTTTTACCGCTATTGTCACCGTTAATAACGTGCAGTACGAGGGCAAGGGACAGTCGAAGATGGCCGCTAAGAATCAAGCTTGTGAGAAGGCTCTGCGTGATTATATAATAGCTAAAATGACGCCACGTATGAAGAAAATGGAGATGGAGGTGGAGGTGGAACACAAAGAGCCGGCGGAAGTCACTGAAAGTACACCGGAGGACGAGGTGCCCATGTTGAATTTGGCCTCGTTTGCCATTTACAAGCTGTTCGCTGAATGGGAGCGTGAGGGCTTTGTTGTGCCCGAAATGCACCCAAACGCTGCAAATACATCTGCTCCGCAGACTAATCCAAATTCGCCAACTGCAGCTGCTACTCCAATACCAAAGGAGCCAAAAAAGCCGCCTGTACGTGCGGAGCTGCCACCCAACTGGGAGACAATGCATCCGGCCACATTGCTATGTGTTGTAAGTGAACAAACAAAACAAATTTAGAGACTCTCGTTTGTACTAACTTTTCACATAATTTACAGATGCGTCCAGGACTCACGTATATTGACGATGGTTCCGTCGGCGACAAGCCAAATGTTATGCAGCGTTTGGGTGTTATTGTGGACAATCAGGAGTTTGTTGCCAATGGACGTTCCAAAAAAATAGCACGCCGCAATGTGGCTGTAAATGTATGCAACACTCTATTCAACACAAACTTCGCCTACGAGGAGTATTAGAAAAATACATACAAACAAATGCGTCCTCGGATTAAGAAACGACATATTATTATGTTGACCTTTATTTATTATTAATTTGTACACAGAAATACACTTAATTACACTCAGTATGTTTATCCTTTCATTGATTGTAATGCTACAATTAAATAAACACTTATTGACATTATAATCTGAATAAATAAACAAAACTTGTAATCACCGGAAGGGGATTTAAATAAAAATGGAAAACCATTTGATCGGAAAATTTATTATGGATGGCACAGAGCGATATTATTTGATGGGGAAAAATATAATACTAATCTTTATAATAAATTCCTCAGATACATTAGTTAAGAACTGCAAAAGATATTTAGCATAATTAAAATACAAGTTTTTTATGGCTAACTGGCCAGCATCATTTTGAGCAGTGAAAAAACATTTTTGAGTTTAATTTCAATTCAAAATACTGTAACACAAGCAGTATAACAATTGAGAATATCGTTAAAACGACTGTTGACGTAAGAAGGCGATTATTTATTGAAGCTGTCTGGCAGCACTAGAAAAATCAGCTGTTGCATTGTTAGTACATACGTTTGTGTGTGTGAGCTCATTTATATCGATTACAACAAAAAGATTACATACGCAAAATGTCGAAATTAATTTCATATGCTGCAAAAAACACTTTGCGTAATACACGCATTGGTGCATCTCAAATAATGTAAGTGGCGAATAAATGTACTACAACAGAGGGATAAAAATCCAATTTTTTTGCTAGCTGTCAACATGCCACTAGGGACTACGGGCACATGGCTCTGTCGGCATCGTCGTCGGCACGTAACTCATATTCATCTCTTGCTGTGGGTCCAAAAAAGCAACTAGGAGCTTTTCCAGTAATGGGACTACAGATAACGAAGCGCAGCATGTTTATTCAAACACAGGACACACCAAATCCAGATAGCTTAAAGTTCTTGCCTGGAGTTGAGGTGCTCGGCACAGGGAATACTTACGACTTTCCCAGTGGCACTACGGCCCACTGCAGTCCATTGGGTAAGCAAATTTGTTTAGTAAGAGATAATATGTTTGATTCTTAATGTTTTTTGCAGCTAAATTATTGTTTCGTGTGGAAGGCGTACGTGCTGTATTCTTTGGATCTGATTTTATTACCATTTCAAAGGAGGAAAATGGAGAATGGGGCTTGATAAAGCCGGAAGTGTTTGCCGTCATCATGGATTTCTTTGCCAGCGGCTTGCCCATTCTGCACGAGGCGCGCCCCAATGCAGATACAGAAATACTCGAAGACGATGACGAGACCGTGATGATGATAAAAGAACTCTTAGATACGCGCATACGGCCAACAGTGCAAGAGGATGGCGGCGATATAGTTTTCATTAGCTACGACAACGGCGTTGTCAAGTTGAAAATGCAGGGTTCATGCTCATCGTGCCCCAGCTCCATTGTAACACTAAAGAATGGTGTACAAAACATGCTGCAATTCTATATACCGGAGGTTGAGTCTGTCGAACAGGTCTTTGATGAGGCTGACAAAGTGGCAAATAAGGAATTTGAGCGCTTCGAAAAGAGTTTAAAGCAAAAAGACTCGGCCAGTCCGCCTGTCAGCATTGGTGGTTCCCAAAATTAGGCATGTTATAATAATTTTATTGATCACCATACAATGAATGTTTAGTAAGTTTAGAACTATATACATATGTGTACATATTTGCATAATATATAACTTTAACGATTATTTTGCGCCGTTACATATGTATAGGAGCAAAGTCTGTTGGTTGGTTGATGATGTGTTGGGCAATGCCATTTTTAATCATCTGTTATCGATATTTTGTGTCTGTCAATTATCGAATATGCTCACTCGATTTATTCGTTGACAACTGTAGCTTTCGCATTCCAGCAGCTTTGTTATTTATTTCATGTAATTGTGTGCTCTGGGAGCTGTCTGTGCTTGGAAAATGTGTTTTTTGCGTTTTCTCAAGCAAGCTCGTGCAACGCTAAATCGCGTAAGTGGTACACATTCTGGTTTCATATTTACATGAGTACATACGCTACCTTCCCTTACCGCCTTGTAGTATGTCACCGGGAAGACGGCAACTGGCAGCGCACGTAAACTGCATTTGGTAATTGGTAATGAGTCGTGCGATCTGGACTCGGCAGTGTCGGCCGTGACTCTAGCTTTCATTTACGCTCAGCGGCAGGAGGACCACGACTATTTGCCGGTACTTAATATACCGCGCATCGATTATCCACTGAAAACGGAGGTGGGGCACATGTTCAACAAGTGCGAAATCAATGAGGAAATGCTGCTCTTTCGTGACGATCTGCCGGAACAGTTGGCCACTGATATTGATGTCATACTAGTTGACCACCATAATGGCCAATATGCCGCCAATGTCGTCGAAATACTCGATCATCGGCCATTGGAACAGAATCAAATGTTGCAGTTGGTGCCTTCACACTGTGTGCGGCACATTGAGCCCGAGCTTGGTTCCTGTGCGACACTAGTTTGCGAACGCTATTTGGCTGAGCCCCAGCCACGCTCCAGTCGGGTCACACAGCTTCTTCATGCAACCATTTTGCTGGACACTATTAATTTTGCGCCAGCAGCCAAACGTTTTTGCGCACGCGATTTGACAATGGTTCAGCAGCTCGAGCTACTGCAGCATAATAGCGACGAGTTCGATGAAGCCGTGACTAAGCAACGGCGTCGCAAGCTATTCGATGAACTGGTCGCGGCACGCGCCGACATAAGCAAGCTGACGCTGACGGATGTTTTGCGCAAGGATATGAAGCTACTGAAAACTGAGCGCCATACAGTACCAATGGCTGGTCTGCCAATGCTAGCGCGTGATTTTATTGCAAAGAATGATGCTGAGAATGCAATAAGAGAGTTTGCCGCCGGCAGCAATCTACTGGTGATGCTGGGCATGTTTGTGCCACCTGGCCAACCTGGCAGTCAGGTGCAGCGCGATCTGGCGCTCATCTCGCTGACAGGTCAAACGCAGTTGGTGGAGCGCGTGCGCCTCGCATTGCTTGAGTCACAATCGCCGCCCTTGCAGCTAAAACCACACGATGTGGAGATGAACTTCTTGGGCGGATGCTATTTGCGGCAGCATAACATTCAGGCGACACGCAAGCATATTTTGCCCATAATTAAGCGGGTGCTGCTTGAGCTGGAGGCATCACAGCATTGTGACTGCGACGACGTTTACTTCTTTAAGGAGAAGCCCAAGCTGGGTCTATCCTAGACGCCTAGACAGTAGAGGCTTTCGAGCAAATAATGTCCAAACACGCAAGTACAAAGCATGGGACACATACATACATAATCAACCGCAGGCTATAAAAATATCAGCACTGTATACTATATATGTAGTAGTCTTAGTTAAATGCATCTGTTATCAGCCAGTGAGATCTATACAATGCAATTGCATCAAAATGATTCCATTTGCGATGCGATTCCATAGCACACAAAGTGCCACTAATCAAATCTATATCTATATAAATTGTTAACTACAAGTTCAAGTCAAGTATTATCCAAAAATCTAGCAACAACAATTCTTTTAACTGTTATCTCCTACTTAGTTAATTTGCAAATTAAGAAACGCTTGCTCAATGCTCAGATATCTTTAAAAAAAAATAACCAAGTTTAAATATTAGTTTTTGGCAAAATTTGCATTAAAATTTCAAAATCAACAATATCCAATCATAAAAATTGATACGGAACGAAAGGAAATGCCTATAATTTGAGTCAGTTTTTTATTTTTGGTCAGTTGAATATATTTAAATATATGTTTCATCGATCGATCTTATGGCAGAGGTATAATGCAGATCCCGATATTAACAAAGATCTCATAAGAACGTTAGTATTGCGATCTTAAAAATCTTTAAAGAGCACGAAAACTAAGTTTTTTTTAAATCTGACTTTTGTTTAGAGTTGGATAATAAGGTAAAAAAAAAATGGGTATAAAATAGGAACGAATATACTACATGTTAATCAGATCTTAAGCAAAACCTCCTATGGTAATTGAATTCAATAAAAATAAATAAAATCACACTTTTTTCATTCCCATGGATCCAGATCCATATAAGCTGCATGAAATTTTCCAAAAAATGCATCTGAGCAATTGGGCAAGCTTTGAAGACGGTAGGTTCAGATCTTGATTCTGTCATATAAGGCAGCTTAATTCAATTACATTTAATTTTTATTTTATTCTCCAAAAATATATATATATGTACATATACATAAACAAAATGAAAATTATACTTTTCTACAACTGAGGCTCCGACTGTTGCGCCTCCTCATCAACACCGCCATCAGCATCAGCCCCGCCCATATCATCGTCAGCACACTCAAGGTTCATATCTTCAAGCATCTCGGCAAGCGTTATCTGTGGAACATCGGCGTTGTCTGGCTGTGCGTCGACTGGTATGGTTTTCTTGCTGTCACGATAAATGTTTATCTGGCCACGTATGTCGACATTTTCTTCGATGTCGTCAAGGAACTCGTGATAGTCGTGTTTGCTTCGCTCATCGGTAAGCTCATCAGCCAGATGCCTGAGCTTCCACATTCGTTGACTGAGACGCGCCTGGCGATCGTAGTGCTTTCGCACGAGTACCACATCAGGGATTTGTTCCGGTGACAATTTATCGAATTCGGCGTCGTTGATGTTCGCCTCGCCTGTGTTGTAGCCCATACAGGAGTCGCCCACCTTGAGAAGATGGCCCAAATGGGAGCGTGTGTGTATGGGATTATGGTTGATGCCGAGCTCTGAAGCGCGAACCACCCAAATGTCGCACAAGGCATGCTTGAAAGAGATAGTACCCTGACCCGGATAACTCTTACGATCCTTATCATATATGACATCAATATCCATGACCACAAACTCGACCAACTGCTTGGGATTGCATATGGCCTCGAATGGCGCTCGGAAATATAGCTGAGTAGTGATCTCAGCGATTTGTGCTGTCATTGGATCGATAAGATGAATGCTGCTCGAGACGCGATTCACCAGACAAACCGGTGAAATGTTGCCCAGCTGCTGACGCAACTTCTTTGATAAGCAAACAGCGCTGTCCTTTGATATGGGCGCCATTTCCACCGACCACGAGTACTTGTAGTTGTAGTTGTTGCTGTGTATATCATGCGAAATAAGACGCTTTGAGGTTGTAACTTTGGCGGGCACCATTGTTTGTAGAAAATCGACCATGCGACGCGCATGATTCTCGCTAACATAGTAAAAATCAAGGCCGCCATGCTCCGGCTTGATGCCCAGCGTGTTCTCGTGCGCCTTGTATTTCAGTATCAGCTGCTCCAGATAGTAGAAGGTCTTTTTATTTTCGGCACGCTGACGAACCTGCACCAGGCAGCGCCAAAAGTCCTTCGCCTCGGTGCGATGGCAATCGTCGCACATCTGATTCGTTACCGTAAACTCCACAATAAAAACCTGCTGGAGCACGGTGCCGCCAGAGATTTCACCGTGCACGGTCAGTTTGACCTTTATGCGTTTCGAGTGCTGTTCGGTCCAAATGAAGCCAGCATCGACCAGTTTTACCTCCCTTAATCCCTTTAGCTTTTTCAGGCATATGGCTAGTAGCTCCCTAGACTCCAGAGAAGCCTGCACCCATTCGTTGGGTGGCTGCAGATAACGCTCACAGTTGCGACAAAAATGTAGCACCGCCTGTTTTGGTATATTCTCCGTAATGTCAACATGATTCCTCAGACAGGTCACACACATATTGGCTGGATTCGGTTGTATCGCAACGCCACATTCGCAGCACAATATCATTGCAGAATTTGCATTTTGGATGCTGTCAGCGCCTAATGGGCTTACGCCAGAATAGTCGCCGAACTCCATTTAATTGTTTCACGTTCTCCTGCTGAGTAGTTAAAAAAGCCAATTCCAATGAAAATAACAAAACACGTGTATTCAACCGAATTTCACACTACTATGAAAATAATCAGTGTTACCGTATGTGATGAAAACGAAAATACCACAAATGGTAAAAACTGTTATCGTAAAAACACAAACTTATAAGTTGAGTAATTGATGGCAGTTGCAACCTAGTTAAACGAACAACGAATTTCGGACATATCATGCAAAAAACGCACATAGGAAAAAATGCACTAAAAAATAGCTGCGCACACGCAAGATATATATTGCTAAAAAGTATCGATAAGTAATAATGATTTGGTGGACAATGTGACCATTCGTTTGAGTAAAAGTTCACGATTCATTCCAAGGTGTCTTAAGTTTGGAAATAGACGGCTAAGTAAAATATAAACGAATTAAATGGAGGTTGACGAGGAAGAGTTTGAGGTGCCGTCAAGCAGCAGCAAAGGCGAAAAGAAGCGATTCGAAGTCAAAAAGGTACGTAATTAGGTCGTTGCAAATAATGAAAAGAAAATGGCGAATCAGCCAAGTCATTGTAAGCGTGTTATACTTATTTTCCTTTATGTTATTACTTACATACTTATTGCAACAGTGGAACGCCGTCGCGCTCTGGGCCTGGGGTAAGTGTCTTGATGTCAGACCAAAGCTAAAAATGTTGGTTCTAAATTTGCAAATTTACAGATATCGTTGTGGATAATTGCGCTATTTGCCGCAATCACATAATGGACCTATGCATTGAGTGCCAGGCAAATCAGGCGTCTGCTACCAGCGAGGAGTGCACCGTTGCTTGGGGCGTTTGCAACCATGCCTTCCACTTCCATTGCATTTCGCGTTGGCTCAAGACGCGTCAGGTCTGCCCGCTAGACAATCGCGAATGGGACTTCCAGAAGTATGGGCACTAATGCCGCCAGCAACACAACTCACATTAACAGACGCCACACATACACATACAAACGTAATTTTCTATAAACTCATATTACCGGCCTCGTTAATCCATAGCATTCACACACACACACACACAAGAACAGAAAAGCTTAGAAATATATGTCAAGGGAAAAAAACACCAAGGACCTTTACTATATCGCTAGCCAAAACAAATAGAAACGCGTTTTTAACATCATAACATTTTGCTTCTGGTTATATTTAACTTACCAACAAAAAATCCATCTTAAAAAAAAACACTAAATGCTTTAAAGTTTAAGATTTTGCCGATTTACAATCTAAGATTTTATCCCTTCCGCAAAACAATGCACAACCTTAGTAATGTTTTTTGATGTTTGGATGTGTGCACAAAAAAAGTTGGCGTCGCTCAACCAGCGTCCAGTTTCGTGGCGGGTTTAAGAAGATTAAGACTAAAAGTTCTGTATTTAAGTTAATTTGAAACGAAAATAAATGTAACATAAAAATTATGTGATATAATCTGCATTATTTATTTATATCCAGGGGGGGCTGTGGAGTGAGAAAGAATAAATGATCGAAAAAGTCAAAAAGCGATTAAAACCTTATTTGTTGTTTAGTTTGTTGTGGTTTTTATTTTTATGAATGTTTGCTGCTGCTGCTGCTGTTTCTTGTTGTTGTTGTGCATTACAAAAGAATACACAACACATTTACATATGAATCAATATATATGTATGTATGTATGTGAATGTTCTTACATTAAGAAAAAAGTTGAAATCAAATAAAACTAGCTATTGCCAGCGTGCATCGATGCTCCCTTCCGCCCAATTAATTAAATTGCCTCACAATCTTTGACTATCAAGCCCATCCTTCCTAACAACCCCCCCCCCCCCCCCCCCAATTACCACTTTCTGTGTGAGGAAAGGACGTATGCAACTTAAAGCAAATGGAGCACGCTCTGCATAACGCTGGTAATATATCTTGTATATATATAAAATTGTATTTGTAAATATAGTTTGTATAATTGCTAATTAATATGCTACAATTAAACATAAATCTTATGCGAAAACAAAAAAAATTATTCCAATAATGATTTGTAGGCCGAATACAAATACATTTCGTTTGTTGTTTTTATTTTTATGTGTTTATGTGCTCTATGCGTAAAATTAAATTATTAAAAATAAACTATAGTTAACAACATGAACACTACAGAAAAGTTAAGTGTTGCAATGAATAACACAATCTTTTTAATTTTTGCATATCGAGTGCTTTGCTTGATTACATATACATATATATGTAGATATATATATATATATGGGTGTATATGTCTGCGTGTACAATCGATTTTGGAAAAAGTAAATTTTTTCGGGTGTTTGGGTGAATCCAACAACAAAACGAAAGACATACAATTAATAAATGTGCAATAAATAATTGTGTGTACTTTTTTTCTTCTATATTTTACACAAGTCATAATATATTTTAGTTTTTCCAATTTGCAGCGTTTATTTTTGAGTTGATTTCCTGTTTTTGTTTTAACTAACTTTTTTTAATTTATAATTTTAATAGGTTTTGTTTTTTTTTGTTTTAGCTTTTGTTTCTTTGTATTTACAAATAATTTGTTGTGAATTTAATTTGGTTTCCTATGCTTGCTTTAATATTTTTTGTTTTTCTTTTTGTATGTATATTTTGTTATATATATATATATATTTATCATGTATAGTATGTATAGGCTTTGTAAATTGAGTTTGTATATATTGCTTTGTTGCTATTGGGTTTTTTTTTAATAATTGTTTGCTGCTATTGTTGTTGTTGTTGTTCTGCATCTTTTTTGTTGGCTGAGATTTTTTTGTTTTTGCTTTTTGTTTGATTTTGTTGTATTCCTTCCCTCGTTTCTTCATCTTCATATACACATACTATATATATACTATATATTTGTTGTTAAAGTAATAAATTTTATTTTAGTTGTAAGGCGTCTAAAACCGCTGCTAATTGCGTTCGTGGTTGTGTCTGCATGTGTGTGTTTTGTGTATGTGTGCATTGCATTTAGAATATAACTTTTGTTATAGGTTCTTCCTCTTACACCTTTGCCGACCGTCCAACTTACTTGCATTCTGTGTCCACATTTCTAATACCAAAAAGGTTTCAAATAGTCATGATGAAAGTTATAAGATAGATCTTGCTGTTCGAAAAGAATGATGCAATTATTAACAAATAAATTAATAAAAAACAGGAAATGAATTGCACATAGGATCACTATGTCACTATGAAAAAGGTACTCATGTCGGATTTTATAGATTTGTTGAAACTAGAACTTAGCAGTGCATGTCGGTCGATCTGCAAGGGGGTATTTTATCATCGGCATGCCGAAGATACTTGGTTCTTCGTTATTGAATTATGTTTCTCGTTTCTTCGCCTCAATATATTTTCACTTTGAGATAGAAAGAGAGAGCGAGCGAGAGCGAGAGAACATCTGGAAAATTTTGTGATAGTTGCGTTAGTTTTGATTTTTGCCTCCCTGCCTTCAATCAAATGGCAATTGTTAATATTCCTTGATGTTCTAATTATTGTTGTTGTTTGTTGATGATGATGCTGCTGCTGCTGCGCTGCTGATTCTGCTGTTGCTCTTGTTGTTGTCGTTGTTGTTGTTGGTGCGTCGCATTGTTAACCGTTAAATCGTAATTTCGTTTGTTTTCAGCTGTACATGATTTGTATGCGTTTTAATTCTACTCTTAATTTTTTAACTATGAAATTGTTGTTGCTGCTGCTGCCGTTATAATTATAATTATTATAATTTGTATTATTGTTGTTGGTGTTGTTGTTATTCATATTAATCTCATCATCTTGCTCTTTATCAATATTATCTTTACCACCACCACCATCAACACTTTGTTTAACACTCGCTTTCTTGCTACTTTTATGCTTTAAATATCCATCTGTAATGGCAAGAGAGAAGAGAATAAGAGAGAAAGAGAGAAGAAAGGAGAGAGAAATAGAAAAAAAAAAAGCAAAATAGAAATGTATAATCAAAGTTTTTGCAAAAATATTTGTTATTGTTTGGCTTTTGATTTTTGCTTTTTGCTTTTGTATGTATGCTACTATAATGCTAATGCTTTGAAATCCTCTTTCGAATTACCTACTATTTTGAATACCTATTCTGGAAGTACAACTGTTTCTGTTCCTACTACTATTTAATCAAACAAACAATTAGGCACTTAACGCATAAGAGAGAGAGAAAGAGAGTTGCCAGACTGATGCTAATGCTTGCGCATTCAGAGAGAGAGTGAGACAGAGACACACCTGCAGACGCGGACTAAAGCAAGACAAACAGCAGGCAGCAACGGCAGCCAGACGTAGCGCGCATTTATGGAGTGTTGTTGTTGTTGTTCGTTTTTGTTGTTGGCAATGGCAGCAGCGCAGTCAATTTGCATAGAGATCAGTCGTTGGTTATTTGTGGCTATATTGTTGTTGATGGTGATGATGATGTTGATGCTGTTGCAGCGGCGGCGATGTTGATGACGGCAGCTGTTGCTGCTGCTGTTGTTGCTGTTCAGCAGTTGCTAGCTTTGTTGTAGTCTGCTGATGATGTTGTTGTTGCTGTTGCAGACCGGCAAAGCTGGTTGGCGCCACCAGGGCACAGGTGCCAAATGTGTGCTTGGTCATGGTCAAAGCCTGTGGAAGAAAGCTGTGCGAGCTGGAGCCACTGCTCGGTACGCCCGTAGCACCATTGCTGCTTGTTATTGTTGAGCTATTGTTGCTGCTGTTGCTGTGGGAACTATTATTGTTGTTGCTGTTATTGCTGTTGTTGCTGTTGTTACTGTTGCTACTGCTGACAACAGCTTGTGTTAGCTCTGCAGCGCGTTTGGTGCTGTTGTTGCTGCTGCTGCTATTACCAAATTTACACAATTGTTGCTGTTGCAGGTGCTGCTGTTGTTGCTGCTGCTGTTGCTGCGATTGGTAGTACGCCATGTTGTAGCTGCTGCTATTGCTGCGACTGCCATTTAGCTGATAGCAAACGGGCGACTTGGAGCGTGTAAAGAAATTGGTTGTCGATGTGCAGGCCGATTGAAATGAGCTGGCGCTTGATGTTGTCGATGTTGGCGAATCGGCTGCGGGCTGGCGTGTTGCTAATGTCACCATGGAAGTTATTACAGCAGATACAGCTGGCGTTGTTGTCGTCGTTGCTGTCATTATTGATGCTAATTCAGTTGCCGCCTCGTCGGCCATGGAAGCCGTGGATGTTGGCGTGCTGTTTAGCGAGGAAGTGTTGACGGTCATGCTGGTGCCACTGCCACTGGCACTGCCGCTAGTGTTGCTGCTGCTGGCATAGGAAGCATTAAAGGATTCATCGCTTGCACTGATCCCGCTGCTATTGAGCTCATCAATGCAATTGCCGGAAGCTTTTCCTGCCACTGCTATCGAGGAAGTTGACGTGATTGTTGTTTGTTTTGTTATTGTTGCTGGTGGTGGAATGTCTATTGTGTGCGACTCATTGCCAAAGATCAAGCGCAGTCTCTTCTTTTGTGGAGTACCATAAATGCTGCTGCTGTTGTTGCTGCTTGCCAAAGGAATTGTTACTGGTGCTGGTGCTGGCGGCTGGTATGATGAATTTGTTAAACCGCTGCGTCGGAGGCGTCGCGGCGGCTCTTTTTCGTAGCGCCACTCTGAAGCAGCTCTTTGTTCTAACAATTCAAGTTGCTGCTCAACATCGCCATACTCCTCTTCATCCACCTCTAGCTCCTCATCTTCTTGTTCCTCTTCATCCAAATCCTCAACGTTGTCGTCGTCGTCGTCGTCGTCCTCCTCGTCATCGTCATCATCATTGCCATGCTCTGATATGCCCTCCATGCGCAAGATCTCATACTCAATGCCGGTACTGCTACTGCTACTGGCATTGTGGGAAGCATTGTTGCCGCTGCTGCTGTTGCTGCTTCTATCGCCGGCGCCAGCTGATGCGGCGCTGGCGCTGCTGTTGATGCTGCTGCTGTGCGCGCTTGCTCTGTTGCCATTATGCAGAGCATGTTGGCGCCGCTCCTCGCTTAGGCTGGTGCCCAATTCAAAAACTTCATCCAGTATGGGCGAACGCTTCATGCGCAACGTTAGCTTTAGTCGTCGTTCGGGCGTTTTAAGCAGCGGCTCCACAGCACTGCTGCTGCTGCTTATTTTAGCTAATGCTGCAGCCTTGGTTGTTCTTGCTGCTGCTGCTGTGTGCTGCTGCTGCTGTGGCTGTCGCTTGCGTTGCTGTATGTTGCCAATCGCTTCGCAGTGTATGTGCTGTGCAGCAACCAGCGCTGCTGCTCGCCGACTGCGTTTCTGTTTGCCTGGCTCTGCTCCGGTAACATCGACAGCTACTGCTGTCGTTGTTGTTGTTGTATGACGCTTTGTTAAATGCTCAAAACTGGGCATGAGGTTCTTTCTCGCTGACGCTGATGGTGCTGCTGCCGTTGCCTGCTGCTGTTCGCCCGCCGAGCAATAAGACGACGAGGGCGTCGGCGTGCATTGCATTATATTGTTTGATAACGTTAACGTTGTTGCTGCTGCTAACGATGCCGTCGTCGCCGTTGCCGTCGCTGCTGCTGTCGGCTCGCTCGGCTTTTGCTTGCGATCACTATATCTACCGCTAACATTATTTCTACAGTTATTACTACTATTTAAATTATTACAATTTGTAATCGTTGTTTTATAGTTGCTGCTATTGCTGCTGTTGTTGATGGCAGTTACTGATGCTGTGTTTGTTGCTGTTGCCGTTTCCGTTGCTACTGCTGCGGCGGCTGCGCGTCCAGCGCTATTGCGCGTTACACGCTTATCCATTGACGGAGACGGCGCTGCTGTTGCTGCTGCTTCAGCTGCTGCCTCGCTACACACATAAACCTTATGGGGTTGCTGATGGTGCTGCTGTTGTTGTTGTTGCTGAAAGTCCGTGTCGCTGCTTTCACTATCCGTTAGATATTTACCCAGCAGCAGCATGCTGTCCGAGCTGACGCTATCATTCATCTTTTGTCGCTGCGTTTGACGCTCGCTGCGACGCAGCTGTCGCTGTTGCTGGCGTTGTTGCTGTTTCTGCTGATGTTGAAGCTGCTGCTGTTGTTGTTGCTGCTGTTTCCGTTGTTGCTGCTGTTGGAGTACGGCTGCAAGAGCTGCAGGCTTATAGCGTGGCACCAGCACAACTGGCGCTTTACCAATGCTCGCAACGCTCGGTGCTGTTACTGGTGCAGCTATTGGCGCTGCAGCTAAGGTTGTTGCCGTTGTGTTGCTACTGCTGCTGCTGTTACCATAACTGGCCAGCGGCTCATCCGTGGATGCTGTGGAAATGCTGCTGCTGGTGCTGTTCACGCGCATCGATTTTCGCAATGTGTTAACAGCGCGTCCATTGCTCAGTTCAGCAGCTGCCTGAGGCTTCTGCATGGCCGTTGCTTGACTGGCCTCCTCATGCTGCTGCTGCACATGAGCTGCTGCTGCGGCTGCCGATGCTGCTGCTGCTGTTTGTGGCAGGTGGTGTGGGTGAAACGCATGGTGTTGCTGCTGCTGCTGTTTTTGTTGTTGTTGATGGTACGCCGCATTGGCCATTATCATTTCAGCATCGTATTTGGTCATGCCTTTCTGGCGCAACGCCTTCATTGTCAGCGGCGAGACAACTACAATGGGCACCTTGTTTCTGTCCATCATAGCGACGCCGTTAAGCTCCATGCTGTTGCACTTGGGACGCACCGCAGCTGATGCTGATTGCGTAGACAAACCATTGCTATTGTTGCTGTTGGCATTGGTGCTATCGTTGCTGTTGCTATTGGAGGTGCTGTTCGTGCTGTTGGCACGACTCTTGATGCGATTAATGCGATTGTCTGTCTCACGCAGCCGATAGCCACCGCCATTGGCGCTGCCGGCAGCGCCCAAACCGAGACCCAAGCCCAATCCATTGGTCAGGCCCAGAGTCGCTTCGTTGACATGGTTTGCTGCGTTTTTGCCAGCAAATGCGCCAGTTCCACGTCGCTCGCAAGTCTCGCATTCACAATACCGATTGCTATCCCCAAAAAAATCTTCGCCATAGAAACAGGTTATCTCTTCGCCCACTTCAATGTCCCGCAGAACTTTCACACAGGCAGTGTCACGGCCGGTGGCAAGAAATTTGCAATTGGCCCGACAATCGTGATTAATGTAGGCAGCTGGTCCAAGCCAAAGTTGTGCACAGTTCTTGCGACAGCTATACATCACAGAGAAATCATTTTTGCCCGAATGCAGCAGCGCCGTCTCCTCCGCTTCGCTCAGTTCCGCAATGCAGCCAACGAGGCATTCGATTTTCTCGTTCTTTGACCAGCGTTTTGTCGAGCTGATTTTGGCGCCGCGTTGCTCCTCCAGTGAATAGCGAAAACATGCTTCGATCGCAAAGCCGCTGTCCTTGTCAAACACACGCAAATATCGCACAATCTAATCAGCATGGATAAAAAGAGTTGCTTTGGTTATAAGTTATTATTGAATTGATGGCAGGCTTATCATTCTAAAGATGTTGATATTCCCAACTATACTTTAATTTGTACTATGACCGATTTATCATACCACGCACCAACTCTTGTCCATTCAGTTGTTTGGAAACACAAAAGAATAATTAAAATAATGTCTATTATGGATTAAGCTTCTTTTTTCGTTTTCTTTTCTCCTCTAAATATCAACACCTTGTAGAGCCAATATTCCTACTTACATGATCATGCAGGCGCTTTGTGGAGATTTTGTTCTTGTTCCTGAGATGACGCGGTATCCAGGGGCCGTCGTATATGCGCTGTATGGCCACATCGTAGTTTTGATTCTGAATAAAATCATCGACGATTGCCTTCAGCTGTTGGGTGTCCACTTTAAGCGGCCTAAAGCGTATGTTCATTTTGTGCGTCTGAAAGCCCAGGTGCGGATCCAGTATCAAAGATGTGGCCAGATCATCGTTCTCCGAGAGCTCACGCGGCGACATGCCCGTTGATTGCGATAAGCGGCTAACTGCACTGCCGTTGCAACCACTTAGGCTGCCACCCGCCGCACCACCACCACCACCACCAGCTCCACCGCCATGCGTTGATGTTGAAGATGACGATGACGAGGTTGATGATGAAGATGAAGATGCTGATGCTGGTGCTGATGATGCTGCTGGTGCTGCTGGTGTTGATGTGGAGGAGCTGTGGTGTGTCGTGCTCTGCTGCTGCGAATGATAATGATGTTGATGATGATTATGATGATGCTGCTGCTGCTGCTGATGTAGGTTGTCGCTGCTGTTCTTTGCGTTGTTGTTGCTAAGAGTTGGGTTGAGGGTTGGATTTTGGCTTTTGGTGTGGTTATTATCATGTGACATTGACAATGACGATGACGACGACGACGACAAAGTCGCCGCCGCCGTTGAGGATGCGCTTGCAATTGAAGACGTTGCGCTGGTGGAGTTGATGTTGTTGCTGGTATTCGTGTTTGCGCTGCCGCTGGTTGTAAGTCTTCCCGCAGTTTCACTGCGCCGCGAGTGATTCGATCCGACGACCATTCTGTATGTGTGTGCAGTCTGTAAAATGCGATGCAAAGAATAAGTATAAAAAATATAAAGATGTGATAAGAATAAATAAGCAACCAAAGCTTAATTTTGATTTAAATAACAGAGTGACCATATTATATTATTTACTTTTTTTTTTTTTTAGTTTAATTTCCCTGTCATTTAAATTTTTTTTATAAACATCAAAATAATATGTAGGATTTGTATTAAGTATTTTTTTTTGAGCTCATTACACTATTTATTAGCTTTGTGGTAGTAATGTTTGCTCAGCGTACTAGCCGGCGTTTTATACAGGCATATTTTTTTTGAGATATGGCAACTTTCTTTCGTAGCAAGTGAGAGTGAATAAGATGGACAGAGTACAAGTGGGTGTGCTGCTTAGTCGCAGTTGACCCCTCGTTGTAATTTTACATGCATCCACGTACATTTTTAGCTTAATGCATGTCATGGTCGTGCACAATATTTGAATAAATGTATTACAATTGGCTTAGTTATTAGAAATAATTATATTAAGAAAAGCAAACGTTCGTTATTTATGTTGAAACAAACGAGATGGCAACACTTCCAGGCACAGAATGTTCGAACACACATTCGAATCAAATGAAAAGATGTTTCTGCTGACGCCGCTGATAAATGATAAGCGCACACATTTGCGAGTCAAAGCGATTCAAACAATTCGACCCAATACGAAAGAAAGCTGCCTAACATATACATATGTGGAGGTATGCGACTGTTTGAATAAGTAAAAAATGCAATTCAACTTAATTTAAAAATTATTTTATGGCTTCGCCCTGCGTTCTTTTGGGTGGATAGGAAGAGGAAAAGATGCGAGGTCGATAGACGGCACGCGTTCGCTCGCTCTCTTTTTGGCCGACCGCTCTCTTTGGACCCATACACGTGCAAAACAAAAATCAATTAACATGGATGCACATGTGTAATAAAAGCGTTCATTTACATACATTGGCAATTAAAAAAAATAAAAATATATATCAACTTAATTTTTGGTTGACTTTACACAACACACACAACTCATTACAAAGAAGCTTACAAAGCCGAGATGCAAAAATTGTATATCAGCTAGCGGCTTTGTTGTTTTACAGTCTGTCTACGGTTGCAATAATTGCAAAAGCATGTGTTTTTTTTCGTTGGGTGTGTTTTTTTATACGTACATGCACATGTAATTTATTGGTTCCCAAAAGCTAATGCAGCACTCAGCTGTTTACTAGACGGCCAGACATATGCATTCGCATGTGTGCGAGAGCGAGACCAACTATGCACTCATGCGCATTGCAGACTTAGAATAAATGAGAGTGACCTGCGCAAGGTTGCTACTTTTGGAAAGTACAATTCGATAAATAAACCGACTTTATATTGTTTCAGCTTGAAAACTCACAAAAAGTGACGATTTTATATTTCCTTTGAATGCAGAGTAAAAAAAACTATTGACGACTATAGCAGCGCCATCGTAGTTACACTTACACGCAGAACACTCACACATACAACTGAATATGTCAACAAAGAAAAAGGCTGTAGGGTTGTCAAATATTTGTCTGTGAAACTTCATGGATTGTTTTACGCAAATATACACTAATTGCAAAATATTTCAGCAGTTTTTTTTAACGAACTATTATTAGCTACACCTCACAGTATATAGGACTCATTAAGCTATGCGTGGGCTGATGATAATACTCATTTTGATTTTAATGCAAACATTGCCAACCCTAGATCCAGGTTTTTTTCAGCTTGTTACATGGATCACACGGAAAATGGCGGCGCCTATTACACATATACACAAGTATCTATGTATGTAATTGTATGTACCTTTAATAATATTCACTGAGGTGCTGCTGCTGTTTCTGCGTCTTTGGACCCTAGATGATGCCGCTTTGTCGGCTGCTTCGATAAATCTTGTTTTTTCTTGTTCTTTCTATTCTTCGTAGTCAACGACGTCCAGCGGCAGAGACACAAGCAATGGTACACGTACAGGGGCTTGTTTTCGGTGCGGGGCGGCTTTTTTGAATGCAAATATCACAGTTGTAGCCGTAGTAGAACACATCACCCGCAGTTTGAAGTTTCTGCTGTATTTGTCGTCGTCTGCTGTGCCATTTCATTTTTACATTTTTCTTTCAATGCTCAAACGCCGCCGTTCTTTCCCCACCCCTTCTCATTGGAGTCAGACTCTGCCAGTAGCTAACACACGCACACACACACACGCACATACAACCGCACAACACCAGCGTACACTCATACATGCATATGCATATGTAGATACATATATTCCTTCGCAACGACGTGCGTGCGTATGTGTGTTAGTTGTATGTGTGTGTGCCTTCTTTTCTGCTACTTTGCATGAGCGCGACGTCTCATTTGCTTTTCCATGCTTTAAGTTTGTAAAGACGCGTTGTTATTAACGAGGAAGTAAGTATATAGATTTACAAAAATTGGCTGTGTTGCGGTGGAAGAAAAGAACACGCACGCGAGCTACGGGTATATTTTTTATGTATTTTTCCGCGTTACAGTTCTCCGCGATTCCGTTTTTTCGCATTTTATGTAGCGATTTGTGTGACCGCCAGCCACAAATGCAAAAATACCATACCAAAAGTGAAAAATACCAAAAAAAAACCACTTAGTTTTATATAAATTTATGAAGTCCCAAAAAATTCCTTTTGCGGGCCTTCTAATGACAGAATATATGAAATATATTTAAATAAAAGTAACAAATGTTTTATATTTTTTGACTTGAAATAAACAAATTTCCTTTAACATGGTTATGTTAACTTAACAGTTCGGCTACATTCTAATACCCTAAATAATTCCAAAAGAACAAAACAAACAGTTGTCGGTGTTTATATGTTTACATATCCACGGAAATTGTTTTGGATGTTTACGTTCGAAGCTTGGGTGTGACAGCCATCAATTACCTGTATCCAGTCGCCAGACGCGACTGCCTTTTGGATATCAAATGCATAATGCGGCTCTGTCACTTCCTAGTTGCCGCCTGCTGCATCCACGTGCTAATTGCCAGCAATCATTGGGTGGTAAAGGATGAGCGCATTGTACAGAAACTCGATTCGCCATTCTTTATGCGAGAGCCGCACAATCTGATCGCATTCCTCGAGCAGATACGCTACAATGAGTACGTCGAGCTCAGCTATTTGGAGCTGCTGCGCAAGCGGGAGCAAATCGTTGAGCACCTGCGCTTCTCTATGCGATTTGGCGAAGACCTTGCCGAACAGGCCAAGTGCGCTATGGACTACTATCTGCTTGAGAAGCGCATGTCCTATCTCAAAATCACCCCAGATCAGCTAAAGCGCATCAATCTGCCGGAGCAACGGGAACTGCAGCGAGTCGCAATTAACACGAAAATCGAACGTGCTTTGGAACCGATCTGCAACAATTACTATGAGCTGAGCGTCGGGCCAGCCACATACGATCATCTGGATAGTTTTCGGCCGGAGGTGCTTGATTCGGCGTATGTGGAGCGCGAGCATGACAACAACATTGGCACCGCCACGGTCGAGCTGACTCGTCGCTTCGCCTTGGAAGGACTGCAGCGTCAGCCGGATTCATGGAAGTTTCACACCTTAAGCTCCTACTATTGGCGCATGCGCGGTAATGCAATGCAGGCGCTGCCTTGTGCCCGGTTGGCAACCATGCTGGCGCCGCCCGAACACAAGGATATAGCGCTGCTTAGCCTGGGCACAATACTTTTTCGAATGGGCCGGCTGGCCGATGCGGATCTCATTCTGAGCGCTGCCGTGGATCATGCGCCGCGCGTAGCCGAAAACCATGTTGTCCTTGCATCGGCGCTGGCCATGAAGCACGATTTCAATCGGTCGCAGCAGCATTTCGATGTGGCCGAGCGTCTGGATCCCAGCACGCTGCCGCGCACGCAACAGGTGAGGAATTTCATCAGCTGCCTGGAGAACCTCACAAAAAAGACGTCGAAGATGTATAGCTATGTCAAGTACATGAAGAACGAGGTGAAGGAGTTCAAGAAACTCAAATATCACATATCGCAAAATCACGAGCGGCTCATACAGCAGCAGTTGCCGCTGGGAGCACGTCGCTTTCTCGACTCTCGGGCGAACAATGAGGATCTGCATCGGCGTGGACAATACTGCAGTACGCGCACACCCAACGGATCCGATGAGCCGGTGCTCTTCTGCGACTTCTATTCCGATATGCAGATGCGGCTCGAGAGCAAGGATATCGATATTGATGTCCTTGAACGCGATCTGATGGCCAACACGGAGAGTGTCATCCGGCAGGTGTCCACCGAAATACGTAAGCAATTTAATTTGGAGCAGCTTAAAGCGGCAAAGGCTCAGATGCCGGCCAAGGCCACTAAATCTACTTAGGCTGGCTCCATTTGGCATAATTTAAATGCATTCCTCACAAACACATTTCGGGTAATTTTAACAAGTTGATTTTCCTCTAATGATATTTTGTACATATATACCATAGCTATTGCTTATTTAAGGAGATATATACAGAATATATGATATCTTGTCTAGTTTAAGCAGATCTTTCTTGCCTTTTATCGTGTTTGTAAACGTTAAGGGTTGATAACTTTGAAATTGATCTTGGGGCATCCCACAATTACATTTAGACTTTATATTACATAAGTTCATACTTGGAACTATTAAAAACAAAAATCATATTTATTAAAGTGTGTTCAGAAGCAATTTCCAAACGCTCAAGTTATACCCCGATTCCACTAGGCTTCAAATATTCCCCGTTGGTTGAAAGAAGTTAACATTACAGAGCACTGAGCAGAACTTTAACATGGTCGGTACTATGTGTTTGTTGTAATGCAAAATGCTAAATCCAATTGCTGTTAATGAGCATTCGTCATTTGCCTAGTGGAATCGGGGTCTAGAAGGGACTCAACCAAAAAGAAAGCATTTTTATTTATAATAAGCTTAAAATGTATTTAAAATTGTTTGTTAAAACAAAATATATACGCACATATGTATGTATATATATATTCGTATTGCATATATCCTATTCTTTCTCTTCACCACTCAATCTTCTGCGTTTCAAGCGCATGCTGCATTTCGGCAAGGCTTCCGAAAGAGTGTTTGGCCGTTGGTTTAGGTTCAGTGTCTGGCTGCACCAATAGACTGCTCCAGCCGCTGTTGCGTGCACCCATGTAGTCTATGTCGAACTTGTTACCAATGTGCAGCGCATGAGCCGGTTCGACACGACGGTTTCTTAAAGCTTCCTCAAAGATGGCGGGATCGGGCTTCATAGCGCCGGCTTCGTAGGAGGTCAAACAAAAGTCGAATGTGTTGTCCAAGCCCATGGCGCTCAGAACTTTGGGCAGCGAGGGATCGAAATTGGAGATAACGCCCACACATTTACCGGCATCCTTGACGCGTTGCACCAAATCTTTGGCGCCATTAATGTGCACCCAGCAAGCGCTTGTACGGAATATGGCTAACAATTTGTCGGCAATGGTTGTCAGCTTGGTCTCGGGTATACTGGCGTCGACACAGCTAAACGTATTAACCACAAGGTGTATCCACCAGGATTGCCAGTCCATGTTGGGCGTGCAGCGTCCGAAATTCGGATGCTTCTTGCTCATCAGTTTGAATTGTTGCCTGAAGCAGCGTTCCAGGTGTGTTCTGTCTATGGAGGAAACCCCACAGGCCGCTGCCGTTTGAGCATATTGAGCAATTGGATCTTTTAGCCGGATGAGCGTGTCCGTAACGTCAAAAGTCACAAGCCGAAATCGCTGCAAATTTTGCACAAATTTTGCGTTCAACGGCATTATGCCACCAAAACACTTCAATTTCGAGGTTGTACCTAACAGTAGTTTTTGTTATTGTGACGTCACATTTTAAATTATTAAAATACTTATATTCATTTTGGTGATGGACGATATTTGCTGCTTATTTTGTGATTCATATTAATCGGAATACTTTGTTGTGTTAATTCAATTTGTCCTACTGATTGTCGTTTTAATAATAATAATTAGTTTTGCATGCTTCATCTGCAAACAGCATACTATTTTCAAAGTGCTTCCATCATATTTTGGTATTAAAATAATACAACAGTTTGAGGGCTTATGCGCATTTGGAAGCTGGTCACATCGTTTGTAAAACTGCAACATCATAAGACGGCTTCGATAATTTAAGAAAAAGGTTGATGTTAAATACTTTTTAAGACATTAAACAAATTCAGTTAAAATGACCGTGACTGCTGCACCATCGACAGAGAGTATACGCGAGAAGGCGCTCTCGGATTACAGAAAGAAACTACTTGAGCACAAAGAAGTTGAGGGTCGACTCAAAGAAAGTGTGTATATATTCGGCGATAACTAGAAATATTAGCAATATTAAACTTTTTTTTGCAGAGCGCGAGGAACTAAAGGAGTTGACTAAGCTCTATGACAAATCCGAGAACGATCTTAAAGCGCTGCAAAGTGTTGGCCAAATTGTCGGCGAGGTGCTTAAACAACTGACTGAAGACAAATGTAAGCTACAAACGTTGTTTGCTGTGATTTGTTATTAATACTCTATTTTAGTTATTGTCAAGGCGACAAATGGACCCCGCTATGTGGTCGGCTGCCGTCGTCAGCTGGACAAGGCCAAGTTGAAGTCGGGCACGCGCGTCGCTCTCGACATGACCACACTCACAATTATGCGCTATTTGCCACGCGAAGTTGATCCGCTCGTGTACAATATGTCGCATGAGGATCCTGGCGATGTCACCTATTCGGCCATTGGCGGTCTAACCGAGCAAATTCGCGAGCTACGCGAAGTTATCGAACTGCCGCTGCTCAATCCGGAGCTCTTTTTGCGCGTGGGCATTACACCGCCCAAAGGCTGCCTGCTCTATGGACCGCCGGGCACAGGCAAAACTCTTCTTGCCCGCGCTGTCGCCTCCCAGCTGGACGCCAACTTCCTTAAAGTCGTCTCCTCGGCAATCGTGGACAAGTATATCGGCGAGAGTGCACGTTTGATACGTGAAATGTTCAATTATGCACGCGATCATCAGCCCTGCATTATATTTATGGACGAGATCGATGCGATTGGTGGTCGTCGTTTCTCCGAGGGCACATCGGCAGATCGTGAGATTCAGCGTACTCTCATGGAGCTGCTCAATCAAATGGATGGCTTTGATTCGCTGGGCCAAGTCAAAATGATTATGGCCACCAATCGTCCAGATACGCTAGATCCTGCCCTTCTGCGTCCCGGTCGCTTGGACCGTAAAATTGAAATCCCGTTGCCCAACGAACAGGCTCGGTAAGCTAGAAGAAAAACTAAAGAATTTATGTACATATAATTTAATTGAAATATTTTGCTCTAGTTTGGAAATTCTCAAGATTCATGCTTTGAAAATTGTCAAGCATGGCGAGGTCGACTATGAGGCGATTGTCAAGCTGTCGGACAATTTCAATGGCGCCGATTTGCGCAACGTTTGCACAGAGGCGGGCCTCTTTGCCATCCGAGCTGAACGTGAATATGTTATTCAGGAGGACTTTATGAAGGCCGTGCGCAAGGTGTCGGACAATAAGAAGCTTGAAAGCAAATTGGACTACAAGCCCGTCTAATTTCATTTTATCATTTTACCGTCTAAGAAAAAAAGTTAAATACAAAACTAATATTATAATATTACATTCTCAAATCTATGTTTCCCCTAAATTTGAATTGAACACGGTTGACTAATACTCTGGCAACATGTGAATTATAAAAGGAAAGAAATGCAAAAAATTTTATGTTTTTGTTTGATTAATTTACAGTTTATTTATATTGATTAAATAATGTGGACGTTTCTTTGCGAGTTTCTTAAGTTTGCTCGTCGTGCCACGGAATAAACGTTATCGGAGTATTTCGCGATATATATCATACATATACATATATTATACAGAATTTCTTAAGTAAAGTGAAATGTTTCTTTTTGCGGAAATGCTTTATTTTTGCTGCTGCTGATCCTCGATGCGACGCTTCTTGCGCTCCATGTAGTCGCTGACGTTGTCGAATCGCTTCTTGAACCACACAGACAAATCCTCGGGGATACAGGTGTCTTCCGCAAACCTTCCAACGGCCATTTCCACCCAGCCCACGGGCACCGTTTTGTTCGGCTTGCCATCTCTGGTGTTGTAGACGCGCATCGCCAGACGCTCATCGACAGAACCAGTCACGTAGATGCATTCGCTGGTTAGCGCAAAATTGGTTATGGACCAGGTGCCGGCATCTGCCCGCACTAGCTGCTCCCGTGCAATCTTCCAGTTGTCGTTTGTGTTCTCCAGCACATACAGACCAATTGCATCGTCGTTATCATAAAAGAGAACGGCTACTTGAAATCGCTTGGCCGGCTCTAGTTCGCGCAACTGGAGCCGCACAACAGGTGCGGGGAGATCGTGTTGCAGCAGCTCCTTGCCAGACAAGTAATTCCATAGACGGAGCGTCTTGTCGCCGGACACGGACAGCAAGTGCTCTTCGGTAAGCAGCGCCAAACCCGAGACGAACTCCTTGTGACCCAGACAATAGCTGTGTATGTCAAAGGTAGCCGGATAGTTGGTTACCCTTATCTTGTCATCCCGATCAGACGTGATAATGTGCTTCTGATCCGGCGTCCAGACGATGTCGTAAACGATGCTCAAGTGACCAAGCAGCAAGCGTGGCAAAGCATTCACCTCCACGCAGTTATACTGATAGCAATCGCCGGTCTTGTCCGTGACTAGCACAGAGCTAGAGTCCCCGGCAAAGGTCAATGCACTGGAGGCGCGAGCCATAGTGCGCACCGACAGAAGCTTGGCATGCTCGGGCCGACTCTTGTAGATGAGGAGCGCCTTTTGACCCGCAGTGGTCAGGGCGATTAGTTGTCGATCGGGTGAGTAGCATAGATTAAGAATAGACACCTCCACTTGAGCGCTAGCGGCGGCTCCTTTGCCATCACCTTCGGTTTGCGGCTCCTCAGGCAATTCAGCGGTGGCGACTTTGAGCCCACAAGTTGTTAGGTCTGCGGGCAATTCGATTTCCTTGAAGATTTGAAGGTCGTACGGATTAATGAATAGAACCATGCGACCGTGCGCAAGGACTATTTCGGGCTCTGCGTAAAATATTGTTGTCATATTTGATTCACCAGCGGCAAAAAATGTATCTATTCCATGTGGGAGATGAACAATACAATGTGCAAAACAGTGACTAAATAATTCATCAATAGCATATCGCAGTTACATTGCTTTGGATGACAACGCTGACTGGCTAATTAGACTATATATAAACACTTTAAAATTTGAAAGCACTACGAGTCCTCAAGCGTCGCAGCTGTGAAAATTTACCCGGGTATGTACACAGGAATCGTGGCAGCTATCACATGTCACGTTATACCTAGTGCTTTCTGTCACCACGCGTTTTTGGTATTTTTTGTCGTTAATGCATATGGCAATTATGCCTCCCTGGTAGACAGTGGCCGTTGTGTTTGAATGTAAGCTCTCTTTTGCCCTTTTACTTTATATTGAAACAACGGAAACTTTTTCACAGTTATGCGAATAAAGCAGAATTAATTATTTACTCTATAGACAGTAAATTATTAAAAATAAGACCTCCTGCAATTTAATTATACTTAGATAGGCAGATTGTTGGCAGCATCATTATTCTAGTAAACGTTATGAATAAATAAAGTATTATTGAACATTTAAAAAAAAAAAACAACTTTGAAGTGACACATGAAAATTGTTTTATTTCCTAAGAATTCTACTACATACTAGTGAATAAAAAAAAAATTTTAAAAAGAATATGTATGTACAATGAACGCGCATGCCCGATAAATTGGTTTTTATGCTACGTGCTTAAACCGATTATCGACTCAATCGAGAAACTCAACTTTGGCTTTTTGACCGTGGTGGGGGTTGGTGGCGTACGTGTGGGCGTGTGTGTAATATGCAGCATTGATGAATATGCAATCTGGTGATGCTGTTGTGCGGCGACAGCTGCCGCGGCATTGCCCAATAGATCATAAAAGGCGTTACCAATTGCTGTTGGCGGCGGCGGCGGCGTTGGCAAAGGAGATGCTGTGACGCGACAGGCGGGGCTGCCAAGTAGCGTTGTATCCATTGCATAGTTAAGTTCCGGATCAGCGAACGCTCGTCGCTTGCGCATGCGTTCCAGCAGCGGTGAATTGAACGTGGGAAAACGCTGCTTGTACTCTGCAAGTGCATAGAAGGTGGGCAGAGCATTAGAATTTACCATTACACGCTATGAGATAAGGGGGCGAGAGACAGAGCTCTTTGATCTTGACGTTGGCGTCAAATCTATTGCTACAAATTGCTTTCAAATTGTCTCAATTCGTTCAGCCTTTTTATGTACATACATATGTATGTGTGTGTGTTTGCATGTGGCATATGGAAATTGAGGCGTAATTTGAGCTGCACACAGATGCTAAAGCCAAACGACTTGAACCAGACAGACAGCACGGCACCAAGTTGTCTACGGGATATTCTTTCGTTTACTTAGAAACCAGATGGAAATATTTGAAAAATTTGATTTTGGTCCCCCCCTCCGCTCATTTTGTTGATGTCGTTGTTTTCGTTGCCCCGTTGACTTTTGCCACATTTGTGTCTTCAAGAGGTTTTTCCGTTTTCATGTATCGATTTACACACAATGAAAAATTGGGTCCTGGTGCAATGTGCCTGCATATGAATCGCATCCAATTTCAATGTGTGAGTGAATTGCAAACAAATTTACTGTTCTTTTTGTTGTTGTTGTTGTTGTCATTTCCTGTCACTAGATTACCTCTCTCTCTCCCACTCGCACTAATCGCTCATATTTCAAGCCTTGCCAGACAGTCTGGCACCGTATGCGACTGGGGCTGCGAGGGCTGCACACTTACCTTCCATGGCTGCAGTAATGTGCAGCGTGGTCTGCTGCAGGTTGCGCAGACGTTGTTTGTAAATGCGCTTCTGGGCAATCAGGGCTTGGCGCGTGCGCAACGTATTCGCCGCCATGGCGGAGCTACATTTGGTGGGCGTGGACGGTAGTAGTAGCTCCTCATCGCTGTGTGGCTCCGCTGTGCTCGACGTTGTTTCGTTGCTGCTGGACTCCAGCGCCTCCATTGTTTGTTGGCGTCGCAGCGCCACCTGAGCCGCCATAACACGCTGTCGATCGACCACCAGCTGGCAATTGGGGCAGCAGCATTCGCGCCAACGACACAGCTTCTTATGGCCCTTGACGCACGAGATGACACCATGGTTGCGACACCGGGCACACTTGGGCGTACGAAGCAGGCGACGCTCCTTCGAACTGATCACATTCGCGGGCAAGCTGCACTGCATTTCAGTTATTGTACTTTTCTCACAGAGATCGTATCGGTAGCACTGGCAGCTATCAACTGAAAGGATCACACGCACATTTCACACATTTAAACACAGGATTTGTGACTCGAGTGGTTTGCTACTTCACAGACAGTCTGTCTGGCAGCGACTCGACGTCAAGTGGTCTAGTCTAAGGCTGAGTCTGGGTCTACACTGAATTCAACCCGCTGCCGTCTGTTGCGTCAAGTGTGCTGCCAGCCCATTGGCTGCTAATCGCCATGACTAAAAATAGATGGCCCAATGGCAGCACAGCTGGCGGGCATCATCCAATATTGAAATTGGAAATTCAATTGAAAACCACAGCACAAAGATACAAATGTATCTCTCTCTATGCTAAGATACTGTATCGAC
Organism: Scaptomyza graminum; assembly: GCA_018901835.1. Taxonomy (NCBI): domain Eukaryota; kingdom Metazoa; phylum Arthropoda; class Insecta; order Diptera; family Drosophilidae; genus Scaptomyza; species Scaptomyza graminum. The sequence continues at coordinate 10,664,594 of JAEIFL010000001.1, read as the reverse complement.
TAAACGTCCAGCTGTCGTATTTGTTCGTGTGTGTGTATGTGTGTACTATATCCACAAAAGTATCAATTTTAATTGCTTTGTTTTGTTTGAAATTTCACATTTTTTATACCCTTTAAGTTTGCAACAGAGGGTATTACTAACTTGCTTCATACAACTGAAAATCATTCAAATTCGACAGAAATTTGAAATCTTACTTATTCATACCTCTTACATTGAATAACTATAGACGTGGTATCTGTCAGTCGAGCATGCTTATTCTTAAATCTTTGTTTGAAAGGTTTTGGGTTTTTCGTTTCGTTTTATTTAATATGAATTTTATAAGTATAACAATTTGTAGCATTTGCATATATATAATTTACATTTATCCAATACATATATATAATATATATAAGGTAATAAATTGTATGTAAGTATGTATATATAGTTCTTATATGCATGTATGTAAATACAAATTTAACACGACAAATTAAACTAATCTAAGTTTTCAACAATTTTTTGGTTAGTTTTACTCTCATATATTTTTGGTTGATTCGTTTCAATCGATCTTTTCTTAAGTACAAAACTGATATTCATAGTATTAAATTTTGCGAATTTCATTGTTTTCTTATCAAATATGGGCCTCTATTCTCAGTTTAAGCACTAGAAGGTTTGGTTTAATTTAGATTTTTAGTATGTATATATATTTTAATGTATTTAATTGGATTGATTAAAGCTGCTAAAAGTTGTGTGCCAGGTTTTGGATTGTTGTTGTTGGTCATTTATATAGGTAAGTATGTAGTATTAGCTTTTTGAGTTTTGGACAATATTTGTAGATCAAAGAAAGGTATATACATTCATGTGCTCGATAAGTTAATAGCTTTCCAAAATGCTGGGCAAAAATTAGTGTAAATATCTATTCGTAAAAAAGTTGATCGGCCTATGGGTTTGTTCTTGTGTAATATAGAGAGAGAATTGTTATATTTTTGTTAAATGTCTTCTTTTAAATGCTTGCAAAGTTATTGTCTTTTGCTTTTCTTTTGCTATTGCTTTTGCTTTTGCTTGTCTTTTTTTGCTTTTTAAATGAAGTCAAAAAAGGATCGGGAACACAATTATCGAATCAATGTGATTAACCAGTTTTACAAATATTCTTTAATCTTATGTCTGAACACTGAAGACGCCATTCTACCCATTTACTTAGTCTGTTGATCTAGGATGGAGCATAATACCATCGTAAATACAAATTTATAATACTATAACAAATACAAATACGTATGCTTATACAAATTTCTTTATATGCAGTTAGTATCATCTAGATCTGAATTATTACATATCACATTGCTCAAACGGGGCTTCTCCCAACATGCAATTTTTGTTTCAAAATTTTTTGTTTGTATATTTGTAATTATTTTGTAATAATTTTTGTGACTCGAAACAATATAAATTGTATTTATTTTTTAATAATACTTTAACAATCATGATTGCCAGAAAACATTCTATAAATAGAGTATTTAACATTTGTAACATAACAGCTTATGAACTATTTCCAAATAGTTTCTACAGTGCGTTTCGTAAATAATGTTTTGAAATGTTTCAGGATCGACATATTGTTTGGTTTTCTATTGTGTTTTTGTATAAATATAATGTTAGCGAATGATATTTCAAACTCTTCTACCTTTGCGGAATTTCGACTTTACAAGCTCCAAAGAACTCCCGTCCATTCGATCTTAATGTCCTTCTCTTCACAACTTAAATTCCTGCAAGGTTATTTTGACTCAGCATCTAAATTGTTCGATCTATTTTAGTTGGACAATATTTCTTTTTTGTTAATATAAATGCTAACAATAAGTGCGTGCAGTATATGATATGAAGTATATGTAGTATATAGTATATCTGTATCATACATCTTTGTATGTGTATTGTATATATACTGTATATATGTATGCTTGTTTGTGTGTTATAGTATAATAATAGTTAATAGGCTCAATTTGTGCCTTTGGTGCGGATCGTATTGAATGAAATAGTTTTAGTTTAGTTTAGTAAATGGTGTCTGGTACTACGTATCTAGTATGAAATTCCCAATTCCGATTGTTGGTTGTTTGGGTAATTTGTATAAAGTAGAAAAGTAATCAAATGCACAACGCTTTGGTTAGTAAATGCAATTTAGAGGGTTTCACTTAATGTTCACGTTAAAAGGAAGCGGGAGCAAGAGGGCGAGGGGTCTGTAAGTATATGAAATTACCAAAAGTAATTCAATGTAATTAAATAGCAATTTCTTCCTTCTAGATGGAAAGTTCAAAGAAGTTTGTATCAAAATGCTGAAAGAGTCAATCTTCCTTTGCTCCAATATGAATCGTAGACGAAGAGAGTCCTTTAGTCCTCTAGACGATGCTGTTGCGCTTAGCGTTTGCCCTCTGCAGGGTGCTCTGCATGGCGGCCACAACTGCCTCGGCGCCACCAACGAATATGGGCTGGTTTGCAGCGCGCCGGAGTACATGCCACATGGCCACCGGCTTGCGCAGCGAGGAAAGCATTTGGTGCCAGTGGCGCAGACCCTTGCCCACGGCACAACTGCCGGCCAGAACATGACCCAGCGGCACAATACCATTTGCCGTAACGCCAAAGACGGTGAGCCGCAGCTGGACAGTAGTCAGGCCCTGGGGTGGCACACTAAAGATCATTGATTCGTTAAAAATTGGGCAGCGATCCTTGCGTTTGAGCGAGGTGCGCTTCTTCAGCACCTTCTTGTCGTTGTTCATCAGATAAACCTGCAAAGATCAAATTTAATAAATTTAATCGTCTTTCATTGCCAAATCATTCCTTCACCTTGACAAAAACATGCTGCACTGCACCGAGTAAAGTGGAAGTGGGCGAGTGCTCCGTTTCAGCTCCGTCCTGCAGCTGGAGTTTGAGATTACGCGCCTTGACAACGACAATGGTCAGGCGCTCCGCTGTGGGCAGATAGCTCAGCGAGAACATGAGCTCACCCCAACGAGCGTTACACTTGCGCGAGTCGGACAGGGGGATCCATGTGGTTATCGGACGAGCCAACTCGCCAATTTCCATTTCAGCCTCGCCAATCAGTGTATGGGCGGGCCCATTGTGATACAGATGGAACCACAGCGAGTGCCGACCCGCCTGTCGCTTCAGTCGAAAGTTGAACGTCTCATTGTAGGCTGGCGTCAGCGTTGCCTTCACCACCTGGCCATGGATACGGGCAAGAGTTAATCGAAGCTGTCAAAAGTGTGCAAAAGGCCTTACCTTTGTCTGCATTCCGCCGGCATGATCGGGCACCAGGTAGATGCGAACGAATGTGTCCAGTGAATCGAGACCCATGCTTAGGGGACAGATGAGTCCCTTGGCCTCCAGTACGTTGACCGTCAGATCTAGCTGCTCCTCGCTGGGGCTATTGACTGACTTCTCATATTGCAATCCGACGCAAAGGTAGCCGGTAATTTGGGTATAGGGTTGATCCAGCTGATCCAAGGACAATGCATCTGATGCATCTGAGTTGACCGAATCACAGGAGATAGCCCGCTCCAGATTGATGCTCTCCATCGATCCATCCAGCGATATTTGCGAGCTATTGCGTCTGCCCAATCCCAAACTAATGCTCGACTCCTGACGCAGCAACGATCGCCCAAAGGACCAAGTCGAATTGCCATTGCCATTGGCATTGCCGTTGCCATTGCCGTTGCTAACGATTACTCCATGCCCGTTGGGCAGCTTACGGAACAGATAATCCTCCGAAATGGTTTTCTGCAGCATGTGCGGACCCTTGACGCGCTGCGTCAGCCCGCTAAACGGATTGTTTGTGTTGTGCAGCTTGAGGAGGCGGCTAGATAGACTCTGGTTCTGGCTCTGGCTCTGACTCTGGCCATGCACAAAGGGATTGCCATTTTGCGGCGTCGACTGGGGCTCAATCTTTATTTGGCTCACTGGTTGCGGCAGTTGCTCCGTGGACTCGCACAGAAACGGATTTGTGCTAGAGTTGCGACGCTTTAGAGTCGGTGGACGACACTCCTGTACCAGTTTCATCGTATCCTCGCCGGGTGGTGCTTGATTGATGTGCGGCTGCAGCGATATCTGCCTTTTGGCCGATGGTCGCGGTATGGCAGTGGCGGACATCGTAACCGAGGCGGATGTTGTAAGTCGTGGCGGTGGTGGCGCCTCCAATGGCTGTGGCACTGCCGCTGCCGCGCCCGCTCCATTTGTGCGCAGCGGTGAGCGCAGGCAGGAGCGCGGTTCCATTGCTGATGCACTGGGCGAGGCGAGCTCATTGCTAAACGAGAATGTGACCGATTTGCTGTTGGGGCCGGCACTGTTCGGCGCTGGTGCCGGACGCAGCGGCTGTGGCGGTATGCTGACATCCGCCTGTGGTAGATTCCATAGTGGCGTTGTTGTTGTTGTCGTTTTATCACCGCCATTGGCGGCTAGCAGCAACTGTTGCTGTTGGTGCTGCTGTTGTTGCAACTGCTGCTGATCCTCCTTGTCAATGGTATCGAAGCGCTTAAAGCTGCCGCTGGTGCTCAACAAAAACTCCGAGCCGGATTGAATCTGCAATCAAGAAACTTGATAATTGTTGTTGTTGGAGCATGGGGCCAAAAGTTAACTCACGCTTGCCATGTAGCCATTGGGATGGAAGAGCTTGTGTTTGGTATGGTTGGAAAGGCCAATCTTCTCCTCCTTGCTGGAGCGCATGCGCATCCAACTGGCTGCTCGCGGCCCCAGGCAGTGGCACGCCAGCAGAATGCACATCGCCAGCAACAGGAGCAACAGCGCCATGCTGGTAAAACTCAAACCAAGCGATGTGCCATCCATTCTGTATGCCGTGCCTGGATAGATGGATGATAGTTGAGCCTTTTCTTATCCCCTCCCCCAGTTAGCAGGAGCTCCCAGTGTGCATTTCCTTTTGAGCTGAGCTGTTGGAGTTCAAATTTCACAAGATATTAGCCAAGACCAGGAAGCCATCCTAGCTCCAAGCAACAACACTTCACTAACAAACGAAAACGAAAAAGGGAGTGTTAAAGACAGAGACGGAGACCGAGACAAGGACAGAGATAGCGATATAGATAAAAGTGAAAGCAATGACAAGTCGGAACAAGTGAGAGGCGAGCGGCGACAACGTCAACACTTTCATCTAGCATCGTTTTACACCTGTCACAGAATACGTTTTCTCTTTCATTCACAATCAACATATATTATATGTATACAGGTGTCTGTATTTATTTGTATATTTAGCCACACCATTACCCTTACCCCACCTCCTCCCACCGGTCCATCAACCGAACGCCTTCGCTCGCTGACAGTTGACAGTTTTTTTTATATTGAATTTGTAACCAAAGCTGCAGCATTTTCACTTCAAAGGCTAAACAGTTTTCTTCAGCAGCGGCACAAAGCGCCTTCGATCTGTTCACAATGGATCGAAAACTGTCGCATGCCCGTTCCCAATTCTTGTTGACATTGTGGCTGCGCCTCGCCCGCATTTTGAGGCCGGCATCAAATGCCAATTACACAATGACTCAATTATTGTTTGCAAACAATTTTAAAACAAATAAATACCATTAAATCCGATCAATCAAGTTGACTCAACAGCTGCAAATAACTTAATTAATTGTGAATAAAACACTTCTGGCTTGTCTGGCAACCATGCGCAGTTGGGTCACAATACCATCATTCACAATTGGGGACAATTAGGGGCATTGCCTTCCTTACAAGCCAATTAACATCAATTCAAGTTTTGAGCTGAGTAACGTATTGGAAATAAGAAATAATTAAATGTTAACAATTATTGTGTTTAATATTGCAAATTTAATAAGCATACACACACATTTACCCTATATGTATGTAGCTACAGATTACCATATCAGTTTGCAAGTGCGAGTGAGAGAGAAAGGCAGCCATTTTGGCATCCCAAGCAGCTGCAGAATCGCTGCAGCAGCAGCAGCATCAACAATATTCCGTTAACCTACTGCGAGGTCATTCCACTGTGCACATTGTGACAATGTTGCAAACACACACACACACACACACACACTTATATGTATGTGTATGTATGTTTATAGGTATTTAGTAGTTATTTAGCGGATTTATGAAGAAGACAAAGTAGTATCAATGCCAGCTCTGAAGAACGAGGGATGGAGAGAATTATCTGAGGTGGGGAGGTGAAAAGTGACCTGCTTACGATGGACATTGGGACAATGGGACAAGGGGGGCAGGTTGGCCAATTGGCAGCCCGGCCAAAATGAGTTGGTCTAGTCACACTGCTAAGCCGCAAGCCACATTTTATGGCTTACACACACGCAAACACACACACCCCCACCCATAAAAAAAAAAAAAACTAGCTATTAAAAAGGGAAAGTTGGAAGAGTAAAAGAAAACCAGCGAAAGTCAAAGTTATCAAAAGTGAGAGGCAGAAGATAACACGAAATTGGAGCAAGTTGGCGAAAGTACAAAGACAACACACACACGCACACACACACACAGACGCACACTCCGAGCAATTTGATTGCTTAAAATGCAAGAAGCTCTACTTTGGATACTTTTAAACTTGATTTTTTTGAATACACAATATGCAATTTGTCATTTGAAAAGCTTATTTACCTGTGCTTTATTTTTGTTAAACCTTTTTTTCTTGACTTTCACTGCACAATATCACAGGGCGTAATAGATTTAGGATAAACAAGTTTATCAACGTTCGTTTATTAACAATAACAATTGCCGCCGCGATGCTGCTGCTTAAAACAGCAACAAGAACAATAATAACAATCAGAGCAACGGCAACGCGTGCAGCCAGAGAAACAACAAAATAATGGTTGCCAGCTCAACGTCCTATCTTCCATTGGGCTATCCATGCTGGGCGAAATCTCGCGGCCAACTGAGTCTGAACGCGCTAGAAAGCAGGCAACATTATTTTCCTTGTCAACGCAGCGTATGCGCACTCCCCAAAAGCTCTTTCCCACTCACACTTTCTCTCTCTCTCTTATTCGGCCTCTAACAGGTTGCTTGTCCTGGCTTATTTATACCTAAATAGCATAGTTTGCAACCAAGTATTTGGGACAAGGCCCACTTGCTATAAATTCTGAGTGGTTGGTGACTTGGCTAGCAGTTCCTTCGTAATAGCGAATACACTCACCCATTTGTGTAGGCTGTGGACTCTGTGGATTGTCCACACTTAACGAACGTACTCCTCACAACGAAATCACTTAACAGTTCCACATTTAACGAACTGTTATGTTAATTACTTAAGCATAGACACAAACCAATTATTTTTTAAAAATATTTTAAATTCGAATTTTACAAATATATTTATTTTGGTTACATTTGTTCGCCGGTTGCATAATAAATGTATATTATTGATGCAACTCCAGTTTTACATCAAAGTATTATTTTAATTAATTCTGTATTGTTTTTTAATAATTTTTATTATTTTCATAACTGCAATCAAGTTGGCTTAAGCTTATGCTTAGGAACTGATTGCATTTGCTCAACCGAAAATCCAGTTATATAGCATTTTAAGGGTTTAGCTTAGTTTAGTTGAGTTTAGTTTTGCCATTTTTATTTTTGTTATTTGTTTTTGTTATTTGTCCTGGATTTGCGAATGGAACAAAAAAAACGAAAATTGTATAATTCCAGCTGCTGTCTGAAAGTTGAAGAGTCAAAGCAAATAAATTGCACAAATTCAAATTGTGCGAATAAAGCGGCGTAAATAACAATATACAATAAATACAAACATACATATATATATATGTGTGTGTGTGTGTGTATAATGTACACAATAATGCAAAATGGCAAATTATTTCAATGGAAATTACAATTGAATTTCTGGCAACCCTGTCTCCCCTCCCAATGCTCGCCTAACTTTGCGCGCAAAGTTTGTGCCTACTAAACAACAACAACACACACACAAACACACACACACAATTCAATATAATGTATGTATGTGTGAGCAAATGTTATAAACTGTTGAAATGCAGTTGGACGTTTTTACTGAAGTCCGCTACAATTTGGCATTCAGAGCCATCAATGGCGAAACCGTCAAAGTATTAAGTGAGTGGGAATTTGTTTGAAATTACTCGCATTATTATTGGACCAACAACTGATGGGCGGGCAGTTCGTGGAGTGGATAGTGGATGGGGAAGACACGAAGGGCATCCAAGTACAATGTTGCCGTTGGTGTTTTTGCTTCTGTTTCTGTCGAATGTCATATTATTGTTGAAACTGTGCTGGGTGTTGCCCTAATGAAAGCAATGAATGCCAGCTAATTATAAATGCAATTATGAATACGCCATTCGAAACGAGACATGCCGAGCCGAACGCTGAGACTTTCCATCAACAACTGTTCATCAGAAGCAACGGTAAACGTCGTTGCATTCCCAGCGTTCACATCATATTGCGATCGTTATGTGCATAGATCATCCTGTGGCGCGCTGTCTGCTCATGGCGATATGGCAACGTCCAACATCAGATAGCCAATGCAAGCATGTTTGGCAAGGAGGGGAGATGAGTGAAAACCGCTATACTTGTTAAATGTACCAATTCCAGGCACAAACAATTCAGCTGCTCAACACATACTCAAAATACACACACACACACTCAATAAAGTTGAGCATAGTTATCTGGGCGTTGTTGCATAGCAAAACTGGCAAAGTTATTAAAATCAACAGCAATAAATTAGCATGCTTTGCGTTTTATCGTATAAACAGCAACACCAACACACACTGCGACTGGATGTGTGTGTGTGTGGGCGAAAAAGCAGGAGCGGGGTGGGGAGGGGTGGTGCTGACCAGGACATTTACAGCGCATCGCATTTTTGGGCCAAAACACAAAGTGCGCATAAATCAGGGCAAGGCAAAGACAAGAGCCAAAAAGGAACACCCACAACAACCCTACCCCCCCACCCCACAAACCACCCACCGGACACAGGGTGATGACTCTGAGCAGCCAATGGCCGCATATAAAAATGACAATTTTGTAACAATTTTTTTGTTCACAAATTTATGCAAAATAATTGTCAACAAGGAGGAGCAAAGTGAAAGGGAGACGCAAACAAACAGACCGACTCGACCATAAGACGCGAGAGACTAAACCTAAAGCAGCAGTGGTGACTTTGACCCACAGCGAAACTCAACACAATGACAGGGTGTACGATTTCAGGGCTCACGATCCACTGTTCCCCTTCTTCAGTACTCTGCCTTGACTTGAGTTGGCTTCCCTTTTTTGTTTGCGCTGCAGTGCAGCACAATGCGAATGCGATATTATCTCGACATTAATTGCATAATAAAGTACTTTTAATTAGGTTTCACACACAGAACATGAGCTCCCACACTGACGCTCCTAACGGTAGTCAGTCACACCCATACATATGTAAGACCGCAGCCGGAGAAAGGGGAGGGAGAGCGAGAAGAAACTGAAGCTTAAGTTCAGCAAGGAGCTTGGTGGAAATGATTATTAGAATTAACGAAGCTCCCAAAAGACCCAAACACAGTTACAGTTGCCGTTCGGAATTTAAAAATATTTTTGCGTGAATTAAAAATCTGATTTTTATTTAATATATATGAGATAATGCCAAAAAGGTTAGAATCTTATCCGAAACTATATCGAATTTAGGTTTATTTCTTAAATGAGTGAGTTAAGGGGGGAAGGACGACAGCAAGGCATTGATGTTGTTGTTGTTGTTGTAAATGCCTCGCCTTAATCCTAAACTGCCAACTGGACCAAAACTTGAAGCCATCCCCACATTAAAGGGGTGGGGGGAGTCTTTGGTGTCGTTAGGATGACCTTCAGAGGAGCCACAGGCGCAGTCAGCGCTGTTTGTGCTTCAATTATGCCAAAAATGCGCACTGACACGTAAAAATAATGCATACTTCAAGGCGGTGCGCGCCTCCCGCAAAAGCCACAAAGAACAGAAAAAACGAAGGAAAGCAGCAGCCGCAGCCGCAGCCCCAGCCGCAGCAGCAGAGTTGACAATGCCAGTGAAAGACGAGCAGCAGCAGCAGCAAGGGGGCAACCAAGGGGCAACGGCAATGCATATAACATTTTAATTTCCTGCTTATTAGGCAGCCCTGCTTACACCCACGCACACACACAGACACGTAGAGAGATGCAATGGCAAAGATACTGCGTATGTGTGTGTGTGTGTGCTAGTGGGTGTTTTGTGTGATGTCGCCTTGTCCACCCCACCCCTTTTCGAATCAACCACACACATCTCACACCACATTGCCATCTTGTTCTTCTTTTTCTTCTACCCATGCGCAGTTTTTCATTACACGCTGCCTGTCCATTGCAGCGGAATTTTGGACGCGGCTGCAACTGTGCCAGCCAGCCTTCTAGTACTTGCTCGCACGTCTGCTGCACATACATACATACATATAAATCAATGTACGCACATATACACACACACACACACACACACACACGCTGGCCCCAGAGTTGCCCAACTGACCGAAAGGCAAGCAGCAGCAGCAGCTGAGGGCAAGAAGGCATTGGGAAATTTTGATAATTGAATTTACACGTGAATGATCACATCTTTAAGCCTTTGCTCTTCGTTATTGCTTTATTGCTACAGCAGCAGCAGTCGCCAGCAATGTTTGCCCTGTGCCCAGTGGTTGCTTTGTACTGGCGGCCCCTACATACATATGTACATACATACATATGTACATACATAGATTGAAACTGTGCGATTTGTGAATGCGCCAAAACCAAAGCCAAGTAATTATGATCACAAATTGATTAGGTCATTGGGCAAACTAGGCAATTGGGCCACAACGGCGGATTGGGTAATAACTTACATGTACATACATACATACATACATATGTATGTAGACTGCATTACGTGCGCCCATTCCGTACAACATAAGCGAGAAAATTAACGAAGATATGTATTTGCTCGGTGGTTAGAAAGGGACAGACAGTTGGTGATCAGTTGCACGATGAAGACAAAGACGCCAAACTGTTGTATTGTTGTTGTTGTCGCTTAGCGGTTCTTTCTCTCTTTGTAGTTGTATATTAATTTGACTAAAATATGGTACAAATCTCGACAACAAAAAACAAAGTGCAACCACAACATGTGATTGATGACACAATCTAAGAAGAGGCAGTACCTGCAAGAAAGCGCATACAACATACATTGGGTTTGATAGGGTTGATGGCATGAATAAAACAGAGCGCTCTGGCAACCCAAATGCAGTCAGCGCCTATAGCAGGTGTACGAAAGAGAGAGAGAGAGATGGAAGTTGCCGTTGCCAAACGGAAAATGGATTTCGCTATTAATTTCGCTGACAAGACGACAAGGACGAATACGAGGAGGAGGTGAACGTAAACGCGAACGTTGACAACGTCAAAAGTAAAGAAATGCTTCTGACGGCACCACGTTCTAATCCTAGTCGCGGTCTACATACACACACACATACAAACATATATAAATGCCTGCAATGCGCTGCACTGACAACAACAACAACAACGGCAACGGCAACGTCGTCTCCCAACAATGTCAGCAGCTCCCCAGCTATGCCGGCTTTTGCTTTTATGGCGGACACACCTATTTATAAAAGGGATTTGCAGTATTTGCGGCTAAAAAAAAATAAAAAAATAAAACAACTTACGCCAACTTGCTCTTTGTTAAGCTCTTTTATTTTTTTTTGTTTTCATGCATACAAAATAAATGGAATATCTTCGTCGTCGTTTTGTCTGGCTTTCTGGGCTATGCAAATGCCTGAAGGCAACAAAATTTGCGCAAAGGAAGCGCATGCATAATTTATGTACATACATCTATTTTGACATACATACATACATAGAAACAATACTTGCGATACGAGTTTGCCGTTATATATATCAGGATCATGCACGTCTAGCCACTTTGCGCTCATGGTAACGGGCGAGAGCTGCATCAAATAGTTCGCCGACGGTGCGTTTGCGCCAAATGTAACTGCGATCGATGGGCGTTCTTACAACCGTAGGCACGGCATCTAAAGGCTCTTTGACCGTTTCACTCTCCGTTTCGGATTCAGGGGCAGGTTCTGGTTTTGGGTCAACTTGCTTTGGCTCGACCTTGGCAATTTTGTTTGAATTGGACGCTGACTTTGTTTCCGGCATCGTTTTGACGTTGGCATCGTTGCCGGTGGCTGGTGGTTTTGTTTTTTGTGTGTGCTTTGGCTGTTCCTCCTCATCGCTAGACTCATCGATGCTAAAGTCCGAGTCAGCATCTATGTTGTTCGGCAAATGCGCCTTGGTGCCGTCTGTGACTTCGGGTGTCAGCGGCACCGGCAACGGCTTTTCATCATCCTCAGAGCATTGACGCCTTCTGTAGCTGCGCTGTTTGCTTGTGCTGCTGGCCACATCAGACTTGATTGATGGGCTAGGGGCTACATCGCTTGTGCTGTTCACATCGCACTTTATTGGCTTATAGGCCACATCGCTTGTGCTGGGTGCAGTTTTTGGCTTGAGCACCGGCTGTTGTGTGCCTAGTTTCTGTTCATAGAGATGTCTGTAAAAGCCATCGAGATCCTTTTGTTTAGTTACATCCCCTATAGCTTCCAAGTACTCATCGCGCTCATCTTGCTCTTGCAGCTGTCGTATAGTTTCAAGCTTCTTGCGATATGTCGCTGTCACATATGTGTCCTTGTCCTTGTACGTTTCGCCTTCGGCTTCGCGATCTTTTTGCACTTGACGGTCAATGCGTAACTCGTTCTCCAGTTTGCGTCGCTCTGCATGCTCCATTAGGCGGCCAATGTACTTTGCCTGCTTTGGCTCCTGCCTTTTGGTTTCTTTGGCTTCCTCGCGCTGGTTTTCCATCTCGTCGTAGAGCTCGTCATACTGAAAAATAGTTGGGTCCTCGGCCAAGGCCTTATCCTGCATGTTGCGCGCCTTACGGCGCTCCATTAGACTGAGCGCACTAGACACGCCTGGCTTCCCACTGGGGCGTGTTTTGGGCGCACCGGCATCATTATCACTGACCGAACTGTTGCTACTCTCATCGAAAATGGAGGGCCTGGTTGGGGGGCGTGTAGGCTTTGCAGGTTCCTTCTTTTGTTGCCCAGGTATTATAAGGCCAAATCTATGGAATTTAATTTAAGTTAAACAAAAAAAAACAATAACAATTGTAAATACTCACTGTTTTGACATTGTGTTCGATTTGTAGTGTTGAAAAGAACCAAAACTTCAATTGGTGATGGCTAACTTTTGCCTAGCACCTAACATTTCCAAAGTAACCCTGCGTTCAAAGCGACCCTGCGTTTGCGCTCACCACTGACAGCTGCAGCTGTCAAACGCGGCAAGACGGACTTCCTCTTTTCCGATACGTTCGCGGTCGTGTAAATTTGTGTTGAAAAACCACAAAATTAAATCTTAGGTAATCCGCGTTTAATTTGACCAAAAAACTTGAAATAAACACGGCATGTATTGCAAAAAGAACGCTTGTTTAATATGCGCTATGAATTTTGTGCGTGTGCCTTGGAAATTATGTGCAAAACACTTATTTTTTTATTGTGTATGAAACGAAGTTTAATGTTTTGGCGGCGTCGGTACAACAGCAAAAAGTTGGCCAATGTACAATTTCAAAACTTTGCCAGTGTCTGTGAGCATTGAAGAAACAATGCAATGCAAATGGCTGCACGAAATTTTTTCTATATTTTTTTTACTGTTTCTGTGAGGCAACGTTAAAACGACTGCCGCTGTTCTACAGCATCAGCTGTGTTGTTTTTGTTGTTGTAACCGTAACTGGGATTTGTGCTAGTGCCGCCATAATGACATTGGGGGTTTAATCCCGATTAACAATAGCATCAAGAAGGAGTACAAATAATTTGGCACATTGGCAACCATTGCATTGTTGTTGTTTACATAGCCGGGCACACACACTTTTTGGTGCAACACTGACACTGTATATGACCACTCGGTCGACCGCTTGCAAGAAGTGGTAGGGGATAGTTAGCACACAACAAGTATATTTTCAAGGCGCCGCATTTGCACGTGTTTTTTTTTTCAATTTTGCTTTTTGTTTGGTGTGAATAAAAAATATACTAATCTGTCCTTAATTGCAGCCATGGTGCGTATGAACGTATTGGCCGATGCCCTGAAGTGTATCAACAATGCCGAGAAGCGCGGAAAGCGTCAGGTGCTGTTGCGTCCCTGCTCCAAGGTCATCATCAAGTTCCTAACTGTGATGATGAAGCACGGATACATTGGCGAATTCGAAATCGTTGACGATCATCGCTCGGGCAAGATCGTGGTCAACCTGACCGGACGTCTAAACAAATGCGGCGTCATCTCGCCACGCTTCGATGTGCCCATCAACGATATTGAGAAGTGGACCAACAATCTGCTGCCATCGCGTCAGTTTGGCTACGTTGTGTTGACCACATCCGGCGGCATTATGGATCACGAAGAGGCCAGGAGAAAACATCTGGGAGGCAAAATCCTTGGTTTCTTCTTCTAGGTTATTTCTTCTGGAGCAAGAAGTCATAAAAGCTACTTTGTGTGTGTGGGGAGTTAAAATATGTACCAATTGTTTTATTACCCCTTCGCGAAATATTAAAAACACGTTTAACGTTCTTCAGAACAAACAACAACAACCATCAAACGCACATTCAAAGTCAACATGAATGAAACAAGAAAACGCGAAATAAAATGATTAATACATAATTTTTAAAAACAAGCCATGTTTTCTTTGTGACGAAACTGCATCAAACTTTTCAGTAAACAATCCATGTATATCGAGGTTTTGTGCTCAATTGTATAAAGATAATAGATTTGGTTAGGGCTTGAGATTCCTTGTCAATTCAAGCGCATAATTGAATGGAAAAGGTTTTCAAAAGCCATTTGGCTGAGTTTATTACTAAAGTGTTTTCCAATACCGCTTGAGTAAATGATCAGGTAAAAACAAAGGTAAAGGCAGTAGTGCAATATTATAACATTATCAATTTGTTGCTCAATGGCGCTTAACTTATTCATACATCATTCAAAGCGTAGTCGCTTCATACATTTATTATTTACAGCAAGTTGGCAGCTCACCTAATAATGAATTGAAAAGTGTTGCATACTTTTGGGGATACCAAATAATCGATAATCACGATAAATGAAAACTCGTTTTTGGTTTTTAATATGCAACTGCCAATTTGGCGCGCACGCAAAGGACTTGGATCGATAGTAATTAGCAGTAATTGAAGTGTGATTAAGTGCAAATTGCACAGCCTGGCAATAGCAACTACATCGACTACAACTAGAAATGTTGTCAAGATTGATAATTGATTGTGGTGGGGCCGGCCAATGCTTCATTCAATATGCTTTTGCCCATTCAACTGGCCTTATCTATCGTGTCGGAATCCTAAGCAGACATAAGTAATTGCTTCGTGCTTCGTGCAATTGGCCATATTGATTTGAAAATTCATGCCAGATTGGGCGAAATGATAGGAATTAACGTTTGCACAAAATGTCCGACATACCTTTAAATCATACGCGTCTATGGCAACAACGCCTCCAACCTTATCAGTTACTGTCTACATACATATACATACATATACGCTTGTCAGTGTGTATGTGTGTACGTATAGTAAAATGTATCAAAGCAATGATTTTTACTGCGCGGCGGCACAGCAAAGCAGCTTCGCGTATGTATGTATGTGTATGTGTAATGATATATGTATGTATGTCTTTGTTCATTATTCATACATATACATATATATACATATTTGGCATTGCATTGCCATTTCCTGCACTTGTTAATTACTTTTGATTTGTTTCTGCTAATAAGCAGATTAATTTGTTATTTTTCCAAGATTTCTAATAGATCGTGGAAAATTGTTGTGTGATTTAAATTGCAAGTTCGCTTAAAACAAATCAATCAACTCAATTACTAATAACCAATTAAATCCCATATAGTATGCCCTTTGGAATGCCTGACCTTTTATTTTGCTTTTACAGCGAGCTTCAAACGCTCTCAATTCGCTGAAGCGATCATTATAATGATGATGATGATGATGTTGTTACTTCTTCTTCATGTTATTTTGGAAATTGAAGTTTATTGCCATTGCCAGATGATGTGGGTGCCTTTCAAAATGCTTCTTTGTTTAGCGACTTTCGCAACTCCAAACAAAAAAGTTGAAATTATCGTAGAAAAAAGCTGGAAATGATTCAGCAGCGAGCGCAGCCATTAAAATAATTACGCTAATTGGGCGCAGCTTTACAAATGTTTATTAATACTCAAACAGCGGTAAATATCCATTTGCCCTTATAAATTTATTAGTACAGGCTAGAATTTTTAAATTACCTACTAGGATTTAATGTGCACACAACACACACACACACACACATACATATGTACATGCACAAGCAACAACTTTTTCTTTAGCAGCTGTCGCACCGTTATTAATAAGCTCAGCTCTAATACATACATACATACATTTTGTTCCTAAAATGCAAAGCATTTGAAAGGGTTTCAGTTTCTGATTGGTTAGACAGAGACAGCAGCCCGCTCAAAGCTCTGTCGGTGTGTGTGTGTGTGTGTCTATGTGATTGTGTCTGTTAGTAAAAGCCAAACTAGTTTGATCAAAGAGAGAGGAACGTAGACCTTGTCTTAAATGGCACAACGCGTGATGCGCTAGAATCACAGCAAAAAAAAAAAAAACAGCAAGCCACTTTGATGTTGGCTTAAAGCTGAAAAAACAACACTACATAAGTCACGCGAAAATAATAATAAACTCACTTAACTTGTTTTGTCGTAATTACTTACTTTTTTCATCGCATAATATTCATATCCATTTAATATCATTTGTTGAGGCATCACTGTACTAGCGCATCCAAATCACCTGCCGTTGCAACGAAATGGAAAACGAGACGGGGAATTGCTCTTGAGAGCAGTGGGCCACTGCACTAGTGGGGTGTTCGGCAGGCGGCCGATGACGCGTCGGGCTGTACGTAGTGCGGCGGTTGTATTATTTATGATGCGATCGGTATCAACTGTTATCACAACCAGACGAGTTAATTCACAAGTTGTAGACGACAGATAAGTCGAATGACTCTTGGCCGAGTGTTGGAGTGGGCCGGCAACAGCGGAAACTAAGAGATAGAAAGAGGCCCACGTGGTGGTTTTTGCTATTACTATTCAATACGGCGCGCTTTATTGTTGCAAAGAAACAGAACTTTCTGCTTAAAATACATATATATTTTTGTTTTTGTGTGTGGGGGGGAGGGGGGGCGGGGGTACTTGGTACATATAAATGGCTTTAGCCAGCTTAGCTTTTAATATATATGTACGTATACACATGCGTATATATGTGTGTGTGCATGTATGTTACTATTATTAAGGTGAGAGTGTTTTTGTTTGTGTATGTGAGCAGCCTCTGATTTGTGTGTGTGTGTGTGTGTTTGTTGTGTACGACGCAATTCGATTTCCTTTTTATTCATCTCGTTATCTCTCTGTGAATCCTGTCACAACAGCCGGCGTTGAGGCGTCGCACAGCACGAAAAGATTGGGCAATGATAAAGATGTTGAGTATGGGAGACATTTAGGATGCGGTGGCAAAGTACTCCTTGGATTTGGTGGGATCAGCCACCATGGTCTTCTGGCCGGGCTTCCAGTTGGCGGGGCACACCTCACCGTACTTGTCGGTATACTGGAACGCCTGCACCAGACGCAGTGTTTCGTCAACGCTGCGGCCCACCGGCAAATCGTTGATCGTTATCTGGCGTAAGTTTTGCTGTTCATCGATAATGAAAAGGCCGCGGAAGGGAATGCCGGTGGCCTCGTCGAGCACGCCATAGTCGCGTGACACCTGCATGGACTTGTCGGCCAACAGGGGAATGTCCATGTTGCCCAGACCGCCCTGCTTGCGTGGCGTATTAATCCAGGCCAGATGGGTGAACTGGCTGTCGGTGGAGCAGCCAATCACCTCGCAGTTGATCTTGCGGAAGTCGGCCGCGCGCTCGGAGAAGGCAACGATCTCAGTGGGGCACACGAATGTAAAGTCCAATGGATAGAAAAAGAGCACCACGTATTTGCCCTTGTAATCGCCCAGCTTGATGTCCTTAAATTGTCCGTTGACCACGGCGGTTCCGGCAAATTCGGGTGCTGGCTTCTGAAGATGTGGCATCTAAAAAGCGCAAAAAACGAAAGAAAAAGAAATAACAGTTATGTATGTACATACATACATAGATACAAAAATGGCGAAACCTAAAATGGCGGTCCCAAAAAAAAAAGATCAAAACGAAATACATACATACATATGCAAAAATTGATTGACTTGCAGACTCCCCCTGATCGAAATTAGTGATATGTGGCAAATGGCACGATTTACACACATATATTACTCGTTTGTAATTACAAGTGTGTGCCTAATGCAAAATTACTTTTAATACAAGGAATGCGCACATACAATTTAACAATTGCCGAATGTCGAATTTTCTGCCGCCGGCTAAAATTGCGAGAGAAAAATAACATCGGAAACGTCTCGTATCGCCGCATAATATTTGTATGTACACATGCTTGTATGTGTGTGCGTTTTGTTCGTGCCAATAAAGCTGTGTACATAGTGTGTGTATATACATACATATGTACATATGTATACCATATGTATTATATGTACAGACATTGTGCGCAAAACTTGTGAAATAATCTTCTTTACAACAACAACAGCAATAAACATCATTTAAGGCTTACGCACAGTTGTAATTTCTCTTTGATTTTGTTAACTATTTGCGAAATGTACATAATTGGATTATTTCTCTGATTTGCTGCTAACCAGCGACTGGTCCCAAACTCACTTTAATACACTTAAGGTAGCTGCAAAAGTATTGTTAATTATACGCGAAGACACAAACTTTATTATTTAATGCGAACAAAAAGACCGGGACGTCTACTCGACTCAACAATTTAATGTGAATTGTTAGTTTATTTGAAAAAGCATGCGAAGCAGACCGATAGCCACATCAGTGCCGTTTGTTCAATCGAAAGCGAATGAGCGAAGAGAGAGAGAGAGAGAGAGCGGTGTGAGCTTAGCAAAAGTACGGAGAGCCCGGAAACACGGCTGCCACTTGCAATTATATTTTTGTACTAGAAAACACACCAAATTTAAATACAAATTTAATTACATTAATAATTATTTATATATGTAAGCGACTTATTTAAATGCGTTTTACTTCCAGTTTAAGATGCTATGTTTTTACATAACATATGAATATGAATAAAAATTGGCATGGTCATATGGCAACACCGCCAATTTTGGCGCCTCATGTTAAACTCATACAAGCTGTGAGTAATCGTTCCCCTCAAGAGGTGAATAATTTACAACATTCAAAAATGTTATCTGCTGTCGTTGGACGCACATATACGTTTTTGATATCTTTCCAAAGTGTATGTTAAATAATCATGCACGCATGTTGTATTTGTATGTATTGAGATTGTGAAATTCGAAACTCAGCAATTAATCATAGCTCGAACAAATACACATCTTCATATGTACATATCCATGAATGATGAAATCTCTGTGCTGAAAGGTGTAATACGAATTTCGTCTTCAAATTAGAATACAAATAGTAGTTAATGGTATTTTTAATACATCTAGAAAATACGAATTTTGTTTCACAACACAACTCTTACAGTTCCAACTCTCGAAAACACATGACAATTGCAAAACATTAACTTTTCGAAAGCAGTCGCTTAACTTCCATCTTTTAGGGTAAATTGGAAATCTGAGCAGCCTGACTAGTTTTTAAGGTTTTAAATGATCCTCGTCTCGATTCTCCAAAACATGATTAAAATTTTGTCAGTTTTTAGTGGTGCGATAACAGTTAGTTTGGAGACAGGCAATTAACATTTGTTTGTTTTTCAGAGTTGCATTGTGAGGCGCAGTTATGTTGTTTAGCTCTAATCACAGGAACCATCCAGCCAGCCATCACGCCACCTTTCATTCACTTTGCTACAATCAAACACCGGCTTGCCGAGCTTGTCATTCACTCGATTATGAAATTTGCACAGCCAAAGCGCCAAATCTTTTTGTGAATTCACGTTAACGGGATTAACAGCGATGCTGCAAAACAGAAAAGAAGCAATTTAGAGTTGCCATTCAACTTGACAATGTTTGTTGCACTCTTCTTACTCTTTACGAAAGTCCTTGGCGCAATACTCGCACGGATATAAACGTGAAAGTACATCGAAAAAAGTTCGCATATCACGTTTCTCAGTGTCAGTGGGATTGTCCGCATAATATGCTGCCATGGTATGGAGCAGGCCCCACGTGGAAACGCCCAGCAGGCTTTTGTCCAGTGGACAGTCTTCTCGCAGCTCTGTGGCCTTTGGAGTTAGCTTTTCGTTGGCGGCCGCATGTGATTCCTATATAAAACGCAAATATATCAATAACGAGCATTAAGCATTTATCTCTTTTACCTTTGCGGCCTGCGCGCTCGCGATGAGACTCTGTTTTTTGGACCATGACTTGAAATCGTTGCAGGTGCGACAGTTGCTGTCCGGTTTACTAGTTCTGTGCGCGTTGAATTGTGTGCTATCGGCCGGAGGCTCCTGTTCAGGTTTCTTTTGCTGAAATGTCGATTTGAACATCCTAAAGTCGGGATTTCACAACGACCGCAGAACACCTTTTTGAAGACGGCATATAATTTAATCGGGCGTCCTTTCGCTTTGGAGCTACCTTTCTATAAAACAGCTGTGACGTCGAATGAAGTATATCCACATGGAAAGTCAGCTGCTTTCCTATAGGCAAAAATTTACAGCACTGTTAACAATTTTTTTATGTAAACGCGAATTTGTGGCGCTGTTAATGTACATCCCAGCAAAACCTCAGTTAGCTGCCAAAAATCTGGCAACGCAATATCTGCCGCAAAACTTTTAAGTGGTGAATTTGATTTGAAAATATACAATATAAAAATATATAATACTTTTCCATTTCGGTTCATGTATTTTTATGTCTAAGTGACAAACAACATTTAAAGAAAAGCCATTAAGGTATACATATATTAACATACGATTGTGTACAAAGTTTATCAAAAGCCACGATTCAAAGTCGCAATAGTGGTTTATTATGTTTAATTTGTTTTACTTTACGTTATAAAAAAAATAAAAGAACAACAACAATATAAATTGTCAAGGCACATTTATTAATACAATGTAATGTATAAATTCATTTAGTAACAACTAGGGCATGGTACCAATGGTAAATACAAGTTAACAATCGGGCGGGTTAGCTTTGTTGCCGACCAATAAGGGCCAACAGCTTTTCAACGGGTTAGACAGACACACACATGCAACATACATATATCAATAGAAATAGTTAGGACGCAGGGGTCGCTTGTTCGTTGAAGTTGAATTCCATTGACGTTTAAGGCATGCATAAATTATTAATTTGTAACAAAGTGATTAGTCGCTGAATCGAAATGATGTTTTAAGCTCAGGCGTAGTCTCTAAACATGGTGAACAGGCTATAAAGAACACGCAGCGTTGACTTTAGATCCATGTTCACAATGTCCTCGGGGCGTGCCTTTGGTTTGGGCAGTCCCACGTCTTGCATCAGGTCGAAGGCAAAGGCCACATTGTTGACCATCTGATCAATGTCCTGTGGCGTCAAGTGGAACTCGTGCAACGGCACAAAAAAGCCGCCCAGCAGCCCCATTAGCAGGCACAGATAGACGCCATCCCGAAAGTCTGTGTTCAGGTCGTTGATCTCAAAGTTCAATTTGGCCAAATGCTTGTTGACAAACGTAATCAGCGACTTCTTCACCACAGCCAGCTTGTCGGGTGCACAGTCAATCAGCGTATCGAACGCATCCTTCTCGCAACGCATGCCCAGGTCATCGTACTCCGATGTGATTTGCTCCTGGTATTTTCTATACAAAACAAAACCGGACGTTTTTACCATTTAAGTCAATATAAACCACTCTTAACTTACTGTGCATTCATAAATCCAGCGCTCATCTCGGCAATGACAACGGTCACAAAGACATTCTCTGGCAGACGCACGGGCGCACGGAAATGACGCACCAAAGCAACCAGTAAATGCAGTATGGCTACAATATTCTTCGAGTGCACGCTGGCCACTGACCATTTGGGTATCTTTTGATGGAAACCAAGTGTCTGTGCGGGAGAGTATGAATAAGCAGATTGGATAAGAAGTAATTTCGGGAATACTCACGTGATTGACAGCTTTTAGAACAATGTTGAGTTTTTCCTGCTGACCCTGCTCGGATTGTGTGACCTCGGGTACATCAAGCTTTTTGCCCGTCAGCTTCTCCCAGAGCTTGTGCAGTACCTGACCGTCGTACATGTCCTCCTCCAGCTTCTGCACAATGATGCGCTGCTCGGCGAGCTCATCGTTGATCCAATCGATGAGAATCTGTTGCAGTTTAAGCACCTCAGGATCACTTATTGATTGGGGGTCGATAACAGCGCGTTGTTCATGCTCGCCTATCAAGGATACAAGTGGGTTGGTTAGGTACTGTTTAATGCAGCATTTATAGTCCTTTTTAGTACTTACGAAGCGCATAGTCCTCGGGCGGTATGTCGAACTGGCTGGGTGAGCCGGGAGAATCGATTGCATATTTGCCTTCCTCTTGGACTTTCTTAACTGTGGAAGTGGGAGTGAGTAAGCAATAGCACAAATGTAAACAACGAATGGTGACGTCACAGAGTACGATCAATTGTAGCCCCAACCCCCAATGCACGGATACACTAACACACTCAAGCACAGACTTGCACACCTACAGCCCAAACCGATCAGTTTGTTTGTTTGTATGCGTCACAAAATTAAATGACGCAATGTTTTTTATTATACTAGCTAGAGTACAATGCACATCTGTTTAAAGTTTGGCTGGCCAAGCGCTTGAAAATGAGCTGTGTGTCAGCGGTTTTGGTGCATGGCTTAATGGGGCGGGGTAATCGTGCATTTGAAATGCCATTCATGTCAAGTGTGCTCCATATTAAGCCATATTCAGAAGATTTCACTGTGGTATCATCCCATTTTGGGAACTCACCTTCTCGAGTGCCGCGTTTGCGTCCGAGTGTACTGAATTTGTCCCAAAAGCTATCCTCTTTTTCACCCTTCTTGATCATTGTGGGCGTATGTGGTGACTTGGGGCGATTAAACGTCGACATTTTTGGTCACTGGCAAACAAAAACGAATAAAACAAAACCAACCAAGTGATGAAGCTGTGAGACACTCGATTTATGTATCGATATTAAACTCGAAATATGCGATTACAAAGTCATCGATGAGCAGCAATTATTTAACATTAATGAGTCTGAAATATCGGTGAGTAACAGAAATATGTAAAAGATATTTTAGGTTTTCCCATCCACATTTAAACTTACAACTTTCTACCATTGTGGTTGTACAAAATGTTTATGTATTTGTATGTTTACACAGTGCTTACAATACTATGTAATAATAACTTATCATAGGCATTTCTCGTGGATATTTATTGTTAACAATTCAGTTTTCAAATTGAGTTGGGCAGCTGGCAGGCGCGCACTGCAACCAATTGCAGCAGCACAAATATGGGAGAAAAGACTTCGCTATACTCGAGACCCGTTTTGCCCGATAGTTTGAGGCACAGCAGATATTTGAAGATGGCGATAAGAACGAGGAAATAGGTGCTCCACATAAAACGATGCAGTGCCTTGCGCTTGTTATCCGAGTCCAGGTACATGCGTATGCCAACAATGACGCAGAAGTAAGCATTGCAAATATCAATGAAGAATAGCGGGCTGAATATGCTGAACCAGTCACACATTATTTCGGGCAAGACATTGTTGAATGTTCCAGCGATCTTGAAAGCGAGGGTTATTGTGAACACTAGCAGGCCGCAAAGATTTACCAATATCTCAAACTCCGTCAGGCCGAGCCAACGCACCAGTTCTGATAATTTGAACATGATTTGGTTGTTACTTTTGTTTCGGTTTATTTGGCTTCTGCGGCTGGCGCTGCTGGTGGTGGTGGTGCTGCTGCTGCTGGGACTTGCGGTTTGTTTGCTGCTGCTGGTTGTTGTTGCCCGTGTAATCTGGCTGCGCGGGCAGCTTAGGGACAACAATGTCGAAGAGGCTGCTATTGAAGATTTTGATGTGCAAGGCGGAATTGTTGCGCTTGCGAAATGTTATATCGTCCTCATCACAAAGTGGGTGCAGCTCATCCACCAGCTGTATGGTGGACGTATTAATCGCGTAGCTGAGTGCCCCGTCCGAGTTCTGAATAAGACGCAGTGCCAAGTTGAGAGCACGTGTAATCGACAAGCCCATGCAGTGCAAATAGATTTCCTTAGCGCCTGAGTTTAGTAGGTCCTCGCATCGTTTCTGTTGTGCCTATGCCACCAAAAAGATTCAGCGTTTAATAATACATAGATTAGCAAACAACAGCGAAACTGCTTTTACCTTAAAGTCTGTTTTGCTTGTAATGTAAATATTACGCCTGTCGTTAGCAGCACGGGGCGGAACCTTGCGTACAACTCGATGGGCTTGGTTATTGCGCTGCTGTTGATTTCTATTGGTTTTTGGCTTTGCCCCTCGCTCAGTGAGATTGCTGTCCATCATCAAAGCAAACAACAGGGCTATATTCAATCACCCATTACTTAAAGGCGTTCAATTGGGTTAACTAAATACACTTGGTGAATTAAGAAATGTAAACGCTAGCACCCGATAACAATATCGATAATGCATACAACAACATAACATATCACGCTGGCACTGGCACACTGACAATTGCACTAGACGACATCTGGCAACTTTGCTCTAGCTGTCAGTTTTTAGCAATTGATCGATATTTTCTATTCGTTCATACACACACATTATAGTTGCCTGATTCGTGCTCGTAACAGCGAGATTCGTCCAGCAGTTGAAAAGTTTTTCTTGTACTCTCCGTAACAACAAAGGTATGTTTTAACAATAGCGCAAAACAAACAGAATCATCAAAAATCAACTAACACAAACTGTAAGCCAGTGGCTAAAATATTGCATTTATGCAACTATACACTACACGAGTATTTGTCATAAGTTCGCACACCCATACACACACACAATCACACATATACACATTTCGAACGCCGCTGGCTGTAAAGGCTTCAGCAGAAGGCTAAGAAAAAGAATTACATAACTTACAATTTAACTTGACTGCAAATTGTTTGAGGTAAAATTATATTCTGGCATAAGTTAGTTATGTACTAAGCAAACATTCTAAGTTTTAGCATAAGTTACATAAGTTGGGAACGAGCGCTAAAACGCAAATTATTGCAACGCCTATTGGCTTGATGCTACCACCCCCCCATCGTTAAGTATCTGTCTCTGTATTCTAACCACAAAGAAAAACAAAAGTTAATGAGAAAAAAGTAATTATAATAAAAAACAAACTCCTTGCACAGCGTTTTGGTCCAAGTAACGTCTTGTATTCATGCGTTCAAGTTCATTTTTCCATGCAGGACGAACAAAATCCGAAATCCGCTCCCAACCGATTTCAGTTAAGCAATGTTACTAAAGCAGCAAAGCAAGCACAAAAACACATAATACCGCACGCGAAGCACCGCACCACCCCCGCCCGCCCGCGCTACCCAGCGACCGAGCCCAGCAGCAGCAGGCTGGCTGAAAAACAAGGGTGGAAGCCCTCAACGGACAACAAACAAGTACAAAAACAACAACAACAATCAATAACATCGGCAGAGCTCGCTCCAACCAACTAACGGTGAACATAACAGCGCGGCATCGGCAGCAGTTGCAGCAACAGCAACCGCCAGGATTAAAGCAAACAAGTAAATTTTACAATTCCTTATTACAAACCAAAAATCCAAACGTAATCAAATCAACTCAATTGCAATTGCATAAGATTATGACTATTAAGTGCCAATAATTGCCTGTCCTGCCTGCGTGACCATAATAATGTAAACATGTTATTTACCAGCCCTGCCATACATTCTGGAGCACTAATGCTATTTGTGTGTTTACACACACACACACAAACACGTCCCTTTTACACACACAAATGCTATCATGTGTGCATTTGTGTCAGTCCTATGACAGAGTGCGTTTTCAGTATGGCAACTCTCTAACAGTAAGTATTCGCTGTTAATAGCAGCGTGGTGAAAACCGAGAGCTTGCAGAATAAATTTCATACTTTTGTAAAGCATAGAGATTGGTAAAAACATTTAAAATTATTATGTAGCCTGCAAGCAGGCAGGCAATAAGGCATCTGGCAATTTTTAAAACACAAGAAGTATACGTACGTATATGTATATGTATGACTTAAAAGACTGACGACAAAGCAGAGGGCGTTGCCAAATCGAAATGTTGCATATTTTGTGTATAGGTATACCGCATACGAACCGTCTGAACTGCAACTGATTGATTTAACGCGGCACAGTTTGAATTGCAGATCATCAACCGTCGCAAGTGAGAGACTGACCTAAGGCCTAAAAGCAACATGTCGGCAGCACGTTTACCGTACTATCAACAGCTGCCAGAGGATGAACAGCGCCGGCGCAGCACAAGCCGTGGACGCGGCGGCGGCGGCAGTCAGCGTGCGAATGGTGCCCACCACGAGCGAAGCACTCGACGCGATCGCAGCCGTTCGGTTGATCGTCGGCGCTACAGTCGCAGCCGCAGCCGCTCAATGGAGCGTCAGCCGCGTCGTCGCAATAGCCGCGATCGGGAGCGGCGCCATCAGCCGCATCGTCACCACAGAGATTCACATGATCGGTCTTTTGATCGGGACACGGACCGTGGCCGTGAGCGGGAGCGTGAGCGTGAGCGTGACAGGGACCACTCCAGACGCAGCAGCCATTATCAGCGGGACAGTCGCAGTCGGTCCGCAACACCACCGTCGTCGTCTGCGTCCTCGCGTCGTCAGCAGCCGCATGGTAGCAAACAAGGCCGGGTAGCAGGAAGTGGTGGTGGCGACAACACAGATGAGGTGCGCATAACGTTGCCAACAAACGCAGCTGCTGTCAAGGATAAGGCAATGTCTGCTGTGGGCGCTTATTATAATCTAGACACGGATGAGCCCTTCGACAAGGAGCGCATACATCGTGAGATCGAGGAAAAGCTGCGCGAGACCCTGGCACGCGAGGGTAAAGTGTATCCGCCACCAAAGCCGGAGGCATCGCATCCAGTGTTTGCCAACGATGGCTCTTTTATGGAACTCTTCAAAAAAATGCAAGAGGAGCAGCAGCGACCCCAGCAGCAGCAGCATCAGTTACCGCTGATGGATCAACCGCAGGATGCAGCAACAGCCGCTGCTACAGCAGCAGCAGCTGCCGCCACAGCAGCATTGCGAGAGCAACAGCTGCTTCTGGACAACTCAGCAACAGTTAGTGCATTTGGTTCACTGCCAGCCATAGCCGCGGGCGCGGCAAGCAGCCCGGCTGCTCCATATATTGCCGCCGCAGCGGCTGGCAAATCGGCACCACCGCCACCCATGGTGGGGCGTCGCCGTGGTGGAAAGATTCTTAAAACGGGCGTTGTAGCCAAGCTTAAAGCGCCCAATGAGCGGGATGTCGATCCCAAGGACTTCTGGTCGCTCTATTTGGCCGAAGTTAACAAGTACAAGAGCAATGCTTGCGATACGGACAACGGCAAGCGGCCCCTTGTCAAATAGACACACGCACACTAACACCAATTATCAAGCACATACATACTAATACACACACACACATACTCTCACATACATGCATAAGTAACAAAAAACAGTTAACATGAAATGAACTTGAACGCAGGCAAATAACAAAATCGATCAGAGTTTGATCTGATACATAATTAAAGGCACTCAGAAAGACACACACACACTCATAAATATATATGTATGTATGTATATTTACAATCAAGCATCAAAAGATAGCTCAGAGAAATTGTGTTCTTTTTTTAGGACGAAAAGTTGTTTGCACACAACATTTTTTATTCTCAACAATTTGATACGAAAAACAAGAAGAATGGAAATAGAAATGTGACTTTAGATAAATAGCAGAGCTAGTAGGTCTCAGTTAATTTAGAATTAGCATTCATATACCGATATATATATGTAAGTATATATTTACTAAACAGATTTAAATATGTAGCCAGCATATATATTTTGTAATTGTGGGATCACAAACGGCGGGGACATCGAAGAGGATCAGGAATAATTCTTAAAAACAAAACAGTGCCCCACTTATGAATAATTATAATAACATATTATGATTAGTAATTAACAATAGCTTAGAACCTAAGCTGCAAGTTTGTACAATTTATTTAAGTCTACAAGAAGATTACGATTTAACTGAATTTTATAATATGTAAATATGTATTCAGCTACAACAACAACATACTACAATATATTACGTATACCAGCAATCTTAGAAACCTTAAGACAGATTGTTCATGCAAACATAAACGAACGTATTATGATTATTTGTACTATATCCTCTGTCTCTTCTTTCTCTCTCGTTTTTGCACAACGTACGAAAATTGAACTAAAAATTGACTTTGAAAACAATTTTACGTTATTATTATTATGATTCTGAATATGTTTCTTTATTTAATTTCTTTGTTACAACTAATATA
Organism: Scaptomyza graminum; assembly: GCA_018901835.1. Lineage (NCBI taxonomy): Eukaryota > Metazoa > Arthropoda > Insecta > Diptera > Drosophilidae > Scaptomyza > Scaptomyza graminum. Next base: position 10,636,108 of record JAEIFL010000001.1, on the reverse strand, counting down.
TTCCAATAATATGATTATTATTACATATTTCCATTACATACATACATACATGCATACACACATACATATATACACTACTCAAACTCTATTGCTATCTCAATATCTGTGTTTATTTTATCTATCTCGTTTTGTTTTGCGTTGATTTGGGTTTTTGTTTAATTTTTACTTTCAACTAAAAGTCAATATATATGCAATTTTTCATGTCCAAAAACAAAAACAGCGATAAGTCGTCCGACGACAACATGTCCGCCTACAAGATGGAGACCGCTCCCTTCGATCCACGTTTCCCCAACCAGAACGTGACGCGATACTGCTATCAATCCTATATTGACTTCCATCGTTGCCAGAAGAAGCGCGGCGACAACTTTGCGCCATGCAACTACTTCAAGAAGGTCTACAAGACGATGTGCCCCAACGCCTGGGTTGAGAAGTGGGACGATCAGCGCGAGAGCGGCACATTCCCGGGCCGCATCTAAGCCCCCTCTCGTCTAGCATTCAACATACAACAACATAGAAACAACAACAACAGCAAAATTATGCACTACAAAAATAGTTAATACCGTATAGGGGAGGCTACAGTACACCAATAGCAACAATACGATACGAAAAACAACAACAACAAATATTAAAAAATGTTACTATTTGAAAATGAAAACCTTGTCGACTCGTTTTGTTTCTTATTCCAAGCTGCTTATACTTACTATGTATCAAAATCCTTGTATTGATAAACAAAAAAAAAGAACAGAGCATCCATTTGTTTGAATAATGTTTAATAAATAGACATTGACAAATTACATATCCGAGGCATTCTCTTGGAGTCGAGAAATGTTGGACCTATATGTTTTGATTAGATTATCCAATGTGGCTGCATCCCCGCCGGGGCCATTGTCCCCCAATTTGCTGCATGCGCACTTAGTTAAGTAGAAATAGACATTGACAAATTACATATCCGAGGCTTTAACCGTTCTCTTCGAATCTAAGTTTGTTCGTCGTCGATCAATGTTATGATCAGAGTATCCAAGGTGGCTGCACCGCCGCGTGGCCATTGTGGCCCAGTCTGCTGCATGCGCACTTTGCCCTGGCTGCACTGTAAGACGTTAAGAAATTGTTTTTCAATTATGTATTGTTCTGTTTTAGAGAAAGAAAATCCCAGATTTACCAAGTTTGTGGCAGCCAATAGATAAAGTCCTGGCGCGGCCGAATGTTGTTGATTGACGCCCAATAAATCGGCCATGCTTACGGCGCCGTTTGGGGCCTGACGGCACTTTGCCAATATATGAACCTCAAGTGATTGCTGAAACTCCTGGGAGTCCAGGACTTCATAATTTGGATCAGGATTGCCGGCCGCCATACTAATTTGCGAAACTTCTTTGGGCTGAGACAGTTAAAAGTCAACTGAATTGACGGATTATCGTTTATGCTCGTGTTTTCAGTTTTTCAGTTTTTTTTGCTTATGCTTCTGCTTCTGCTGATTCCATCAAAAAATGCACTGCTTATTTATTTGGCTCGCATTCATATATTTATTTGATTTATGTTGTTTTTGTTTTGTTTATAATCGGGATTTGTTATTTTGCTTAGCCTCAGCCGGGATACATAGATTAATATTATATATTTATATTTGAAAGTTTTTGTTTTTTGGTTTTTCTTTCACTTTTACTTTTATTATTATTACTATAGTATGCACACCATTTATTGGTATTATTTTTTTGTTTTCTTTTTTTTTTAACTAGTTCATTTATTTTTGAATTAACTTTTAGCCAAATATTTAGCAACTTTTGTTAGACAATAGTTATGTTTCCAATTTTAAACCAGATTAGACATTGCCTGGAATGAACAAGAAATAATTAAGATTAGTTGGCTATAATAACGATAAACAAGTTACGAAAAAAATTGAAAAAAAAAAAAACATTTACAGGGGTGCCATATATTTGAGATACAATTTCGAAAATCAACAATTGCGGACGGCAGCAATTTGTGCAGGTTCGAAAATATTCAGCTTGTATTTAGTGTGTGATATTGTGTCAATGTCTAATCTGAACTGAACTTATAAAGGCTGTTCTATATACTATATGTATTATGTATTCAGATTTGCTTTAACTTGCATGATTCGATCGAATCTGTTTCGAGTTTGTACTGCAGTTTGCATGGATCTTAGACTTAAACTTATGATAATGTTACTAAAATGTTTTTACTTGGAATATAGCTTTATGCTGACGATATTTATCAATCCAAAAACTTTTCTTATACCCTATCGCATTTTCTTATTGTTTTTCTATAACTTTTAACGGCGCTGTACAGATTTGGCGTAAAGTTTTAAAATTCTGGACATAAATTATTGTACTTAATCGGTATGCATATGTTTATAATATATATATGTTGTATATTTAATTGTGTTTGTATGTATTTATGGATTACTTGATCAAAATCGAAGGAAACATCAGTTGTAATTAGTTAATGCTATATACTTATGTTTAGAAATAGAACAAACGTTGCTCTGGAGCAATGCCTACGCTTAAATAATGATAAACATTCATATATGTAGTAAGTGGATATAAAGTTTATATATAAGTACATATAAGTTCATGTTGAACTCGTTTGAATCATAACACAGATACAAAATCAGTAGTTAAAACGACGACCCTGTTTTGCGCTCAATATTGTTTCATGTGCCAAGCGTAAGTATTAGTTAAAGATAGTTTTAGTTCCAGTTTCAAGATAGCACACGAGGAATTCGCAAAACTTAGAAACGTCTTAAAATATATTGTTTATAAGAATTCGTACTTTAAGAGAAACAATGCTTTATTCCAACTGGCCCTTTAATCACTCTCCGATACACTTTACGATCACGAAAGTCAACCTAACGGAACTCATTATTATTTTATTTGTGACATACATATGCATATTCTTAAATCTAGACTCGTATATGTTGTATTTTGTTGTAGTAACATTTTAGTTTGGTTTCATTTTATCCTTTCTGTTTCAAGCTTGAAACTTGAACATGAGTTTCTTATTTATCTTATAAATATTTTTTTATGATAAAACAGTTGATCCGATTATCCGGAATGCTAAATAGTTCAATATATATCTCTATTAACTGGGTATTATCTCTAGTATTATTGGTGCGAATTCACATGTTTTTCTTTTTTTTGTTAACTTAAAACTAATACAATTTTTCAATATATTTTCCAGTGGTGTTTGGGATAATCGAGATTCAACTGTGACTACTCGAAATGCATAAGTTGTTACTTAATCTTAAACATACTTTTAAGCATAACTCTTGTGCATAGATTTTAATATTATTCTCTAGTATTTCCATATTTGCATTTGCATTGTGCGTTTTGGCTTTGTTTTATCAAGCTTTTTATCTTAGTTGATCTTTTTAAATGATTTAGTCATGATATTTTTAAAATATCAGCATTATGCGTTAAAGTTTAGTGCTCGAAACTAATCTTTGCTTATTCTGTATTCTGTAGTTATCAAGTTAAAGCTTGTTCTTCGTCAACATTATTCATCTTTCTTTAATTCAAAATTGATCTTGGCCAAGTCTTATTGGCTGTTGTTGCAGCTGTTTTTTACTGTGCTTGTTTGCTGCTTGAAAATTCCCATTAGCTACATGCTATACTATATCCGTATCCAATTACTCTACTTGACTCGTTCAGTTGCCCCCGACCAGTGTCGCCCCCCTTACGGATATAGTTACATGTAGCTATTGCTTGTTTGTTATCCAATGTCGCGAACAATTTCGATCTTGTCGCACAGCTCCGGATCGTGGATGGTGGTGAAGTGGGTGCGATCGCTGCGGAACGTGTTACGCTCATTGGAGCTGGTCTTAATCGAACGCTCCGATGGTGTCTCTGTGCCGCTCAACTGGATGCGCTTCTGCAGTGCCGAGACAAAGTTCTGCAGGATATCAGGAAATCATTAAATCGATTATAAAAATAAATAATAATAATTGGTCTTACCTGTGATATAATGTCGCCACGTGCCGTGCGCACCTGATACAGATAGCGAAACTTGCGTTGGCGCGCCTCCTCGCGTGTCTCTCGGGTGCGCGACTGTGCCCGCCGCATCGGCACATGCGGATTGCCCGGTGCCGGCTGCTGGCCATGCGCCAGATGGGTTCCATGGGGATGCTGCTGATGGTTGTGCCGCATATAGATGCGCTTGCGATGATCCACCCGCCAGGCTGTAATGAAACACTGCACCATAATGCTAATCACAATGGTTACCGGCCAGGCGGTGATCAATAGTCCGCCATAGCAGGGCGGTGGCGATGGATGCGGCTTCATGCTGAGTATCCAGTTAATTGTCTCGAGGCTGTGCATAAAAAAATCAACCGAACCAATTACCATTGCTGTGCCCACAATGCTCGATGTCAATATGGTCACATATTTGACACAGCAAAGCGTCAGCACGGAGCAAATGACGGCGCCACCAACCACAGCAACATAAATTTCGCGATACTACAAAGTACAAGAAGGTAATTAAGAGTTGCCCCATATGTAGTACTACCACCCCACAACTTACCCCAAACTCATTGTCCGGCATTGTGGCCACACAGACGGCCATCGCAGCACCCGAGAGCAGAGCACCGGCAAAGGCGCTGATCAGCACAGAGGCAACCGGATATGTGGAGCCAAGTACGGCACCGAGGAGGCCAGCAACAATGGCCAGTGCCGAGTCAGCCGGCTTGCCCAGCCACGTTATTTGAAAGTCCTGCAGTATGAATATGGCATTGGCGCCCACCATCAGGCCGCTGAGGAAGCCCACGGCGCGCAGGCAACGATAGCCCAGCAGAGCGTAAACAATACCAAACACTGCCATGATGGCCCAAAGGAGGGCGGCCAACGTATCGGGTGTTGTTGGTGCACATGTCTGGCTGCTCTCCAATATGCCCTGTGTCACATTAAAATGAAAATCGTATACAAAACGGAAATGGTTAATCACAAATCTATCAACCAACCAGCTGAGACTAAACCAATTCTCTGACCGATTGACGCAAGTTTTAATATATGTATAAAAACATATAGAATTACTTCTGTACTTCAGAATTCAATTAAAAACAGGTGAAAGTGTTGCAGTCGGGCGCTATTATTAGTTTTGCACTTGGCCTACAAAAATGCTGCATATAGCATTACTTCTCTAATTCTAAACTCAATTAATTCAGTAATTAAACCTTTGGTGAATAGTTTTTTGCGTAAACGGAAGGGAGTTTGGAGACGGTCGGGATGGGTTTCGCATCCCAACTTTCGATGCAGCTTTTTTGGGAAAGTCCCCATCTATCTTCCCACCAAATTTGGTGACTCTAGCTGGTAAAATGTGGTAATCGATTTGTACCCCGCGGTGTATCGACTTGTTATCGATTTCTCAGCCCCCCAATCGGGGAAACTGGTCCAAGATATTTGCAGAATTTCATACCTTCGGCCGATGACGGACATTGCACTTAACCAATATGCTCTTTTCTTTAGGTATTAGGGTACCATAATGCATCTGTGTAGATTGCTTCACAAGTTAATTGATTTTCCAGACTAAATTCATATTAGTCAGGTGTTTTATACTATAAAGTTTTTCTTATGTTTTTCAACCTTTTTTATTTGTTTATACAATACAAAAAATAAACAGTCCAGTCGGAAAATTGAGAATCTAAGATATCAATTCATTTATTGGAATCGAAGTTCCATCCGTTGTATATAGTATTTAAAATTTAAATACATATGTACATACATACATATATACAATTTATACAAAAATTCTCTCTATGAAATGGGAATCATAATAATTTATTTATAAATTCGATTTAAATATAAGCAATGGAAAATTTCTAGTAAATTTTTTTTATTTTCTATACCTGTCAGTAAGAAAACCCTTACCCCCCCTTACTCTATGTACGTACAATATGGCTGCATATGTTTGGTTTGTAATGCGATCAAGGACAACGCTTTGAATGCGTAGCTTGAGTGCAGATTCAACACTGAATTGCCACTGACACAGTTGGCGCCACTTGGCTGGTCGCCACTCATTGATGGGACTCAGTTAGCATGGTTGTTGACACATAAAACACCCACTTAAGTATGCACACACACACGCACACAAAGAGAGATAAAAAGAGAGAGCAAAGCACTTGCATAGAGCGCACTTGATATTTGCATACAGCGAAATACATACTATAACCTCAAATGGGAATTCTGTGGATACGCACCTTAATTAAAAATGGCCAATCGAGATGAGAGACGCTTTTGGTGTCATCATGCTCCTGGCCATCGTCTGCCACATCATAGTTATCCAGCGAGTGCAATGCGCTGCTCTCCATTCCAGCTCCAAATCCAACTTTTCCGACACCACCCCCTCCGCCCGCTGCAGCTAGAACGTCGCCAGCATCAGTGGCATTGCCCACTGCACTCATTGTGCTTAGTTCTTAAGTTTATATTTTATTTATCTTTCTTTTGTCTACTTCATCCTGAGATCAGGGGCAAGTAATCGTGCATTGCCCCATGTCCTGGCAGCAGCGGCAGCAGCAGCAGCGTTTTGTATGTCAAAGTTGCAGCTCAAAATAGGGCGGAGTTGTTTTTACGCCACGGCGACAGCCAATCCTTCAATGTCTGTGCAAACTAGGCTTGCTTAGCCTGGACATTGATTTGGTTTTGGCTTTTGGTAGCACTTTTCTTTCAATTTTTTGAGTTTTTTCTTCTTTTTCTATTTCTAGTTTAAAATGCACTCGCAGTCGTGTTTGTTGTGTATACTTACTTACTTTGTAATGGAGCTGGAGTTGTTGGACGTTACAATCGGGGCCAAGAAAAATTAACTTGTGGTACAACAAAACAGCGCGTCGCTGGGACGGACGCTCGCATCGCGCTCGACAGGGACAGCCCCAACACAGAAGCGTGTGTTGCCCTTTGGCTACAAACAGTGCGAGCGGGACGGCCTTAGCTGGCTGGGCATTATGCAGCAACAACCCCCAAGTGAAAGCCCAAAAGCTCAGGCTGCGTCGCTCGCATACTGTCAAAAGCTTTTTATGTAGGGCTTTTACAGGATAACGGTATTGTAAGCCCAGGTGAAAATATGTATGTATGTAGGTGTGAGTATCTGTATGGGTATGCAAATGGAAGATGTGCAATCGATTATGCCCAATAAGCATTAGGTGAGAGAGGAAGAGAGAGAGAGAGTGTAGAATCCTTACCACCCCCATTTATTGGAATATTAAAGATTGTTTTATCGTTTGCAGAATGCTGAAATATTTTTTTTTCCATTTAAATAAACATTTTAGTCTAATAGAAAAAGGTTTTGTATATTTCGAGTTTACATACATGAAAAGAGAATTAAACAAAATGTGTTGGGAACCGACCATTCCTCCACCCAAACAATAACAAATAGCATAGGGTGTATGCTAGTCGATTTGATTATAAATATGTGTGCAATATTTATTGTAGCTTTTGCATATATAGTATGTGTATAGTTATTGTTGTTCGATTCAAATTACTTACATAAATATATATTTAATACACACATTTTGATAATTATTAATTTAACTTGCGCATCGCAATTGTTCTAACAATGGTTCATTTTTCGTATTCGGATTACAATTAGACGCATTAACACTATAACTATAGATTGTTGATATATGTAGGTATTTTTTTTTATTTTTTATAATATCTAAAATATGCCTGTCTCTCATATATGTTTGTTTTGTTAACTTCAAGTCCTTAGATTTTGTGTTTCTGTTTCTGTCTTTTCTCAAAATTTGACTACAATAATAGATCTGTGTATAAAACTCTATTAGATACATACTGTAAGTATATAGATGGTATATAGTGTATATAGGCGTACAAAACGTATTTGTTTTAAAAGGCGCAGTTGGTGTTTTTTTCTTCTTAGTTGTTGTTTTCGAATTCATTTTGAAAAACGTATAAAATACAAATACAAAAAAAACAAAGTTAAAAGACCAAAACAAAAAAAGATACAATTTTATCGACATAGACTATATATATATATATTAAGAATATTAAGTAACACTTTTTTAAGCTCGCACGCGGTTAGATACACATTTTAAAAATATTATATATATATTAAATAGACGGATAAACATATTAAAAAAAAAAAACATTCTCTTAAGTTTTGTTTTTAGTTTTGTAAGTACATTAAAATGTTTAGTTGTTGTGTGTTTGGGTGTGTGTGTGTGTGGTGTGCGTGTGTGTTGGGTGTGCGTGCCGCAAAAGTACGTTAATATGGAATGCAATGTTTAAGTTCGAGGCATGCTAAGGAGCAACTTGCTCGCTCTAACTGTCTTTGTCTTTCTCTGTTTAACTAGTGTAACAACACATCGAGGAATATAATGTATATGATATAGTATATAGTATATATAAATATATGTATGATAATAACAAAAAGACATTGATGCTTACATTTAAAACACATAATTGAAGAGGGCAGAAAAGAAATGATTCGAATGCTTGAAATTAAAAAACAATTCAATGCTGGGTTTCGTGCATACAACTGGAAATGAAAATGTTTCGATATTTTGTGGAATGTATGTGTGTGTGTGTGTGTGTGTGTTAATGTCTTTTACGTGCGTGTGTTTTGTTTACAAATGCAGGACACCATCCTTGACATCGCTAGCCATAATTGTGGATGCATTGGAGGCGGCCTGTTTGTGATGCGTTGACGGTGACGAGGATATGGTGTGCGGCGTTGCCGTTGTTGTTGTTGTTGTTACAGTAACATGGCCCGTTGTAGGACTTTCATCAAGCGTAACGCCCGTTAGATCAACAATATCATCCTGATCCTCATGCTCCAGCTCATCGGATGTGTTCGTATGATTCGTGTGATGCGATCCACTCGACAGCTGACTGTTGCGCGAGAAAGAGCCGCGATGCGTTGACGTTAACGTACGCTGATTGGCCGGCTTAACGGTTATTATCAAATTGGAGCTGTTTGCGACCATCATGTCAGTTACCTATTCGTACGAAAATCGAGATGAGTATGCATGATAAAATAGACATAGACTTTACTTACTTGATCAAGTGTCTTGCCGGCCACTTCAATGCCATTCACTTCGATGACCTCGTCGTTGACAGCAAGCAGGCCGGTGCTCTCGGCCAGGCCGCCCGGCACAAGACGTGATATGAATATGCCCGGCTGTTTCTCTAGACCGCTGGCCGTTACGCGCACCGATGTGCCGTCGCGTATATAGAAACCGAGCGGTTTGTCGCTGCCATGCTTGAGTAGACGCACGCGGCGGTGCGTCTCGGGCACAATGTCCACATCAATGATGGCCGACACTTGCCGGAAATCGTGCGGTATAGAGATTGAGGGCGCTTTGGTCTTCACTGGTGTATGGCCTAGAATGCTGCCAATCAGATTGCGCGGCTTCATTGTCCCAAAGCCTGAGTACTCGTTCAGATCATCTAACCGAAATGACACAATAAATATATATGTATTTATGATCTCTGGTCATAATTACCTTTACGCTGGACAATGACGCGCAGCAGGGGACGCGCCGTTTTTAGTGCACGGCCAAAATTGTCATCGTTGTTGATGGGCAACAGATCGTTGTCGCGCGGATCAATGTAGAGTATCAGAAACTGTATATTGGCCAGCTTGTGCAGCTGCTCGACGAGCGAAGCGAACTTATCGAAGCTCTGCTCGGGCTCATGGCGCTTAAAGCTCCAGCGTCGAAATTCCGCATCGAACTGCATACAAACAAGCAAACAAACATCAAAATAAACGGTACATTTGATGATGAACTTGAAAATTAATTGGGCAACGAAGCCCAACTGTTGCTGCACAGCCAACAAGCCACAACAACAACCCGTTATAGGCATGAATCAGCCGCCGCAGCAGCGACTGCTGCTACCTCATTATCATCCAAGCAAATTCCATAAATTTTCATAATTATGTATGTTTGAAAGTGGGTTGCTTACCTTTGATTTCACTTCAATTAGATTGGTTTGAGCGTTTGCTGCCGTCGCTGCAGTTGTGTTTATTTTATTTTTCGACATTTTTGCCCACTTCCTTCCCCTTCACTGCACACACAATTTTACTGCAACACCAACGCACTGAATTGTTGCAGTGCCGTCGCGGCGCCAACCACCAACAGCAGTCAAACGTTATGTAGCCAAAGAAACAAAAAATCTTCAATAAATTATAATACGAAAATATCTAAACTTATACTAAATTATGCGTTGGCGTTTGTGTAAAAAAACATCGAGACATCGCGATTTATCTTTGCAGCGACATGCATCGATGTTGTTGCTTACTTTTTTTTTATCGATATATGTATCTACAAAAACAATTTTAATTTTACCCAAAAACTGTCTCAACAAAATTATGTTGCAAAATCAAGGATTCTTCAGGCCTCATAAAGAAACGTTTATTCTTATTAAAACACATTTGTATACTGCACCTAGAAACATATCGATATGTTTATCTGTTCTGTTTATCTGCTACCCAGCGCCCCTTAGTAATTGACGCATATGGCAACTCTGCATTAAAAATAACATTAAAACATAAATATTAACCTAAACATATGACAATACAATGTCTGTTTTCTATTATTCTGTTTTCTATTATTATATCTATTCATTGTTGGACAAAAATATATAATGTATATTTGATCATTTCTTGCCAAATTCGGGATAATTTAATGACTTTCAAAATTTCTGCGGAACTATCCATTTATATCGACATGAGCGGGACAACGCTAGTGTATGCACGTGAAACGAGTATAGATATTTGCATAATAGTACAAGCGAGGACACTTTTGCATACGCTGCATGCTAGCGAAGTACAAGATATTGCAATACAGTTCGTACCAAATGTTAATCAACCAGAATAAGGTAGGCACATACAACATAAATAATTTGTTAGCCGCAAATTAACTAGTTCAGACAGTGGTTAAATAAGGTTTCGCTACGCTTGTAAATAGAACATTGATCAAAAGCCACATACCCCGAAGTGTAGGGCACGCCATACGACGAGGGTTTCTGTAAATGGAGGTTGTTTTGTGTTTTGTTGTTGAGAGCGTGAAGTGTGCAATTGACTAGAAATTTGTTTTTTTTTTTAAATGTGTCGCAAAGCCAATAACAAAATAAGAAAACAAAACAATTTTAGTTTTAAACGTTCACAATTAACCATTAGCCAAACAGTACGCGGCAGCAGGTATAAAACGGGCGCAAATTGGAAAAACAGCAACGAATACGAAAACGAAAACAGTGCAAACCGTTCTCCTTCCACCAATGCACGAGACGCTGACGCGACGCCAGTGAAAATACAGTTAGAAGCAGAGCTTTTTAAATTGCAGCGAGCAGCGTTCACAAACATCAGAACTTCAGGATATTGGCGCCGATATTAAAACAAAAAAACCTTGAGACGCATTCTCCCAGTCACAGACACACACACACACACACTTTTACACCCACACACACACTAATACACGCACAAGTGAATTAGTAGACGCAGCCATGAGTTCGGTAATGTAAACAAATATTTAGCTTAATGCGTATCAAATCCGAAAACTAATTCCCAACATATGCCCATCTTGCACACTTATAGCAGTACTCAAATGTTGAGAATCTGTCGCCGCAGACCATACGGCAGGTGATGAAGGAGCTGCAAGACATGGAATCAACGCCACCCGAAGGCATCAAGGTGCTCATCAATGAGAGCGATGTGACCGATATACAGGCTCTAATCGATGGCCCCGCCGGAACACCGTATGCCGTTGGTATATTCCGTGTCAAATTGGCGCTCAGCAAAGATTTTCCGCAAACGCCGCCAAAGGCGTATTTCCTAACCAAAATTTTCCATCCAAATGTGGCGTCGAATGGCGAGATATGCGTTAACACACTGAAAAAGGACTGGAAACCGGATTTGGGTATTAAGCACATACTGCTAACCATCAAGTGCCTGCTAATTGTGCCCAATCCCGAATCGGCCCTCAACGAGGAGGCTGGCAAAATGCTGCTCGAACGCTACGATGATTACTCCCAGCGGGCACGCATGATGACCGAGATACATGCGCAAGTAAGTCGAGAAATTGGATTTCAAAAAGAAAATATATATATTCATATCTCTTTGTCTCTTCTACTTTAAAGCCGGCCAAGTGCGGTGGTGGCGCCAGCGATGCCAAAGATGATGATGGACCCTCAACAAAGAAACATGCGTCGGGCGTCGATAAGAAGCTACAGGATAAAAAAAAGGAGAAGTTGCTCAAGGAGAAGAAGCGAATGCTCAAGAGATTATGAGAGGCATAAACACATTTCGCCATATACTACTATAGAGCGACTAAAGCAATATGTTTAGGATCAGCAAGGAATCAGAAGGAAGGACAAAACAAAACAACAACAACAATTCTATATAGCCAGCAGGCAGGCGGATTACATTTACATTGAAATACCAAATGATTCAACAATATGGAAAACAACAAATGAGCTAAAACAAAAACAACTCCAAAGAAATTTGCATCCAGTTACATATACAAAAAAAAAAAAAAAAAAATAATTTTTAATATAAATAAAAACAATAATGCAAATTTAACAAAAAAAAATAAATAAATAAAATCAATTTGGTTACCGTCAAAGCTGAACCGATTTATATATATATTTATATTTATGTATAGATTGTAGACACAAACAAAGCATAAATGAAACTAATTAAAAATGAGATATGTTCATATATATTAATTTAGTGCGAACCTTCCTCAAATTATAATCTACATACTAAATATATATATTGTTTGTAAAACGCTGTAATGCGCTATCATTAGCATAATTTATGTGTATGTAATTAGTTTAAACTTTAACTCACACACACACACACATGTATTCACACTTTTACACACTTATTTTTAGCCCAGCGCAAACACACATCACCATTGTACCGTTATGCTATATAGAGGATCTTCTGTTTATACTACCTAAATTTACAACAAATTACTAAATTGTTCTCTCTCTCTCTTCAACATTCGTGCGTTTAATTTTTAAAAAAAATTAATTATACTACGCGAAGAAGACGAAGAAGCAAAGTGCATATAATATATATATTTACATTAATAATTGAGAAATTGCTAAATGCTATAGCTAAGCGAGCGCTCCAACAACATGATTATGATTCGATTCCAGTAATGTTTCATTCAACTTTTTGTAATGACTTTTGTCGATTTCCGATCTTATACTTTATGTGGAAGTTTGTTTTTTGGGCGTTTCGCGAAGACGTAGAACTTTTCTTAGCGTATATAATAAATAAAAGATGTTTCGAAGTAAAAATAAAAAAGTGACAAAATTATGTGCCCTTCTCTGATGATAATACTATGAATAAAACAACATTTCTTATTGCTTAAATGCTAGAAGATTTCCAAAAAACAAACAAACATAAAGAATAATATACACAAGAAAAGCAATCTCAATTCAATTATTGTAGAAATTCAAAAAAAAAAAACACAAATATATATATAAATATAAAAACCACATTTCGTTAAATTTGTTCTAAAACAAGAATCACACAAACAACAAGTGAAGAAAACCCACAAAAAAAATAATACAAAAAAAAAAAACCAAAATTTATAATGAATAAAATTAATATTTGAAAGTAAAGCATTTTGCACTCATTGTGCAATTCTATAGATAAATAGTATTGTATATTGATACTGAATGTAGCGCGTGCCGAACGCGAAGGCATTTCCGAGTTTCAATTGTTTTCCAAGCCGGAAGAGTATGTTAGATACGTTTCGATTCTACGAAATGTCAATGAAACGTTGAACGGCCCAATGCTGGGTCTCTCTCTTTCTGTTTCTATGTGGGCGTCTCTCTCTCTCTCTGACTCTGACTCTCACCTGGCACTGACAGTTTGCGCCAACGCTAACGCCAACGCCGGCCAACATTCCGAAGCGGCTAACCTTCAGCCCAACTCCAAAATTGTCGCAGCAACAACAAGCTAGAGTGCTCTCGAGTCGAGCATGACCGCCCATTAGATACCCTGTAGTCAGTCATATTTTGTAAGGCGGGCATCAAAGTTACTCCACATCCTGATTCATGGTTATGTTTGTAAACTTTATTTTCGATTATAAAAACTATCCTACCTATTAAATAATTTTTCAATGGGTAACGGTTATGAACAACAACAACGCATTACAATGAGCGCAAGCTTTAGAATGCTCTCTTTCGCCATCGCCTCTTTCTATAGAAAAACCTGATGAGGCGCAGCAGCAACAACAACAACAATCGATCGGCCTGCCCAGTGTTGGACATTAAATGACAAACAGTCCTCTCTCTGAGAGAGAGAGAGCGAGTTCGCCTGTTACATACAAATGTGTTGTTGTGGCTTGAATGAATGCGCGAGCTGCGGGTTTGTCTAGCAGATGGACCGCAAAAGCTAAGCTTGTTGTGAATTGTGATTTGGCACGGGGAGTAGGAGGAGGAGGAGGCGGGCAGAGTGGCGTGGCTTGGAGTGTGTGTGTTTGTGCGCTCGATCGCCAATTCCAATTTGGCTGCGCGCGACAGCAGCAGCCAGCCAGCAGCAGGTAGATCAGTTGTGAATCTGGCACGGACGGACGACAACAAACCATTTAGCTTGGCTCGACGTAGCATTTGAAAAACGCGACGGCCAGAAACAAAAAAAAAAAACATCGAAAACGAAAAACAAAACGTTTTGCGCGCCTCCTCCAAACGTACGTGTGTGTGTGTGAGTTTTTGTGCTTGTATGTTTGTATGTTTCGTGTTGCTTAGTTGCAACGTTTGTTGTTGTTATTGTTTTTTTTTATTTGTGTTATTTTGTGGCTAAGATAAACAGAACCAAAGCTCATCCAAATCCAGACAAAATGAAAACACGCTCTGCAAATAGGCACTGTATATGTGTGTGTGTGTGTGGGTTTTCGTCTGTGCGTAATTTGCATTGTGTATCGAACGGCCGATCGATGGCCGATAGATCGATTGATCAAACGATTAACCAAAACCAAAACAAAGCAGAGCCAATGCAAAAAAAACAACAAAAAAGGGTTTGGCAGGAGTTTGCGTGCCGCGTGCCGGGCCCAGTGAAAGATTTTGATTGTCGGACGTTCAACGGCGCGTGGAATGCGACAGTTACGAGCGCGCTCATCCGTTTTATTGGCCATTTTCGCAACATCTGTTTGCCCAGTTAAGCGTTTAAGCCAGTTGGCTAAGATCGACACAAGAAACAAGATAAAAAAAACAACTCTTCAGCTGTTTGATTTGTTGTTAAATGTGTGTGTGTGTGTTGTTTGCCATCGATCTGTCCAGTGTGACCTTGCCTAGCCCAGGGTCGCGCCTGGAGCCAGGCCGGGAACTGACTGAACATCGGATTTCAGATCTAACGTTGACATTTCGTTGCGTTTGTCACCCGTATTTGCATATACATACATATGTATTATATATTGTGGATGACAAAACAGTCCTCCAATTTCCATATGCCAAATGCATCTGTTGTATATTTTGATTTATGCTTTTAGCTGTTCTATCAACAGAAATGATCTATAATTACAGTAAATGCTCGATAGTTAAGATCGTTTGATTTCAACAAATTCAAATAA
This sequence comes from Scaptomyza graminum, assembly GCA_018901835.1. Classification (NCBI taxonomy): domain Eukaryota; kingdom Metazoa; phylum Arthropoda; class Insecta; order Diptera; family Drosophilidae; genus Scaptomyza; species Scaptomyza graminum. The sequence continues at coordinate 10,620,570 of JAEIFL010000001.1, read as the reverse complement.
AATCATTAAACATCATTCTATTTTAATTTCTTAATATAGAAGTGTTTGGAAAAGAACTACAAAAAAATAAAAAATAATAATATCAGATAATAATAATACGGCTTTCTAAGACATTTCTGAAATACGAATTTGAATTACTAAAAATTCTCGAATTGACGAGAGTTTACTGTACTCGCTTGTAGTATATAGTATCCCATGTGTGTGGGATGTCGAAACTAAGTAAGTCGCGCAAATAACTCGTTCGTTTCGTCATTTCCAGCAGCCGTCAACAAATATCTGTTATACCAATACATATACATATGTACATATATGTACTTATGTAAATCCATATAAAAACAAACGCCTTGAACAATTTGTGTGTCGCATCGTAAAAATCCTCCAATTTATATTTACTTTTTTTTAATTTAATTTATTTTATCTTTAAACTTGAGCCGAGAACGCTTTAGTTTTTTACTTTTATTTTTTTTTTTAATTGCGTGGTTGTCGCGGGTGTTGGTGGTGGGCGGTCAGCTATTTTTTGTTTTTTATTTTTCGTTTGAGCCAAATACGTTAAACTCATTTTGACCAAAAGCGTTTCTAAAATATGTGCGCCAAGCTAAGAGTGGGCGGCGCTTTAGAGCAGCTAAGCAATTACATAGTTGAAGTTGTGACCGTCAATAAATAAAATGCGAAATTCCATTGATCCCCCACCAGACAAAAGCCAAAACACCAATCAACCTATAAGAACTAAATAAAGGAAAATGTTTCCCTTGATAAATATTGGAATCGATGTTAGAAAATTACGATATCGAAATCAAATTCAATCAAATGTGTTTAACTAATATTTTTTAAAAGAAATAGAAGTAAATTTTTGTATAAAGTCTGTTAAAGAATGCTTGGTAATAATAACAGGTCAAAAATGCAATTTGTGATTCGTGCTAGTGTTTATAATATAAAATTCTACACTTAATTTATTAACATGACCTTTAACGTTTTAATTACAAATTTACGCGCCCCGGGTCGTCAAATACCAATTAAAGATTCATTGAATATTTCGAACATAACCTTAAACATCAATAAACCGTCATTATTTCAAACTAAAGCCCAAGCATGCGCAACCGTTTAGCGAAGACATAAACCAATGCTAAGCAAAGCACGCCGAAAAAACAATGCCGCCTAAAAGTAGGCAACACTTAATTAATGTACAAACAATTTTCAAATTGCAGCAACACACACACACACACAGTGGGAGAGAGCAAGAGAGAGAGCAAAACGCACGACAATACCAAATAGCTTGGTAGAGTGATCAGTGGAGAGGAGGTTGCGGGGGGAGGCGCCATGGCACTGAGCAAAACACTGAGCAAATCGAAAGCTGGCGCCAAAGATGAGCAGAACGAACTGGTAAGTAACAAATAACAAAACGTACATATGTGTGTGTGTGTGCAATGGCAGAGCTTTGGCTGTAGCTGTAGCAAACAAAGACAAACAAACAACAATGGAACGCAGCTGCGAGCAGCGGCAGCGGCAGCGGCAGCGCACTTGGCTCAACTACAACTACACAGACCCCACAACAGCACAGCGCACAGGTCTCAGGTGTAACAAACTAACGGTGCAGCAAATGGAAACGCCGCCGCAGTCGTCGTCGCGACATCGTAACGAACACGCCGCTGCCGCGCACGAAAACGTTTTTTTTTTTTTCTGTTATTTATTTATTTTTTAAGTTTTTTTCTGTTTCGTTTCGCTGGTGTTGTCGACTTTGACTTGATGGAGTTTGTTTTTTTGCATGCAAAAGCGCGCGACTCGCGCTTTGCCAATTAAAAGTCGGTTAGATATTATATATATGTATATATACCATATATAAAGTGTGAATATATCCCAGACAACTGTGTTGACTTTTTGTTATTCTTTAGCCGAAAAGCAAATAAAGCGCATTTCTTGGTTGTTGTTGTTGTGGTTTGGCCTGAATGGCAAAGTGCATTGCTAAAGAATTTTACTCAAAGAAAGAGTGAGAGAGAGAGAGGGGGGGGGGGGGTATAGCTAAAAACTTTGTTGCTTTTGTGCGCTGTTCCAGCTTTAAGTGGCGCGCTTTACATGGCATAAAGTACGTGCAAAATATTAATCATTAAAAAAAAAGCAGAAAAACGAAAAACCCAATGGAAACTAAACTAAAAAAAAACCGCCAACGTTGTCGTTGAGTTGTTTCTGAATTTGTTGTTGTTGGTGTTGTATGTCGTGACATTTGTTGTTGCTGTCGTCGATTTTGTTTTGTTGTTGTGCACCAATTTTGCTTGGGCCGCTTCTACTTGTTGCATAATCGCATTGCGTATACGTAACGCCTTAAAAACCTCAACTCAACGAAACTCTACACATGCACACAAACACACACTTACACACATAACCTCAAAGATCCTGCGGCGGCATTCGCGCAATTTATCGATAGCTGCCCAAATCCAAATCCAAAAACAAAACAAACCAAAAAATAAAAAAAAAAAACAAATCCAAAAACCGAAAACGACAAAAACTGAAAACGAACAAAAAAAATCTCAGCAAAAATATTTTCCCACCATTAAAGCGCACACAACAACAAAACCAACAACAACACACACACACTCACACACACATACATACATATACAAAATCACGCGCATTATTCGTTCACAAAATGGACAAATGCTTGCCGCGCTAGAGGGTGGCGGTGGGAGGGGGTGGGGGATTGGGGGCGGCGTGTGTGCACCCACAAGCAGCAGCAGCAGCAGTTGTTGTTGTTGTTGTTGCTTGTCAGCGCATTTTGCTTGAAACAATTTGTTGTTTGCTTTTTTCAGTTGCAAACAACAACAATGCTTAACGGTTATTTATGTTTTTTTTTGAGGGTTCTTCTTAAAATATTTAAGAGTTTGTTGTTTTTCGTTTTTGGCTAACAACAATTCAATGTCTTTGTATGGCGAAAAAGGCGCAAATTAGCAGACCAAAAGTGGCAAAATGGGGAAGGGGCGGTTGTATGTGTGTGTGTGTGTGTGTGTGTGTTGGTATTTGTTGACCAGTGCGTGACTTGTGGGCTCGGCCGTTGCACTGTGGAGCAAATGTTTGGCAAGCTAGGACGAAAAGCCGCAAAAAAAACATTTTTTGATAGATCTTGGGAGGATTTATATTTGGAAAATAATTCATATAAATACTGTGATTGTAGGTACAGTGAACACTAAGATCTTTGACATTAAAATATTTTTTTCACACCTTTAAGCCAAGATTTTGAACTTGATTTCCCGCTAAGAACAAAGTTTATGAACTCAAGAATATTTTAACTTGATTTTACTAAATATCGATTTTAGTCCAAGTTAAGCTTCACCTTGTTTTAAGCAGAGTTTAACTAAATTCAAAAGTATTTTCTCTCATATTAAGACTATTTGAACTTGATAACGAATTTGCCCATATAATTTAGAGCTTAAAACATTTAATTTCTATTGAGATTAAATATTTTTGAAATTATTTATTATAATTTTGAAACTTTTTTTTTATTTTTTTTTTTAAACCCTTAAATCTCTTCAGTTAACCCTTAATTGCAGTCCACTGTGCAAAAAAAAAACCAAAACACAAAAAAAAAAAAAAATCTTTTGCGGGGCCAACAACACATTTGTATGGGTAACGCGACGTCTTGTTGCAGTTGCACGTTGCAAGTTGCAACTGTTGAGGCTGTTGGTTTTTGATTGTGCTGCCACTTTTGGGTCAAGTAAAAGGCATTTGCAAGCGCATTTTGTTTTGTTTATTTTTGGTATTATGTATATGTTTTTGGGGAATTGGGGCGTGGTTTGATATGAAAATGGATGACTCATGTCGTATCAGAAGAAGGAGTGGTGGGGGTAGGGGTTGGGGTGGTCAGTTAAATCAAAGGCAGAGCCCAAAAGAGATTCTCAATTTGCTTGCTGGACGGAAGTAATTACAAAAATGGCCAAATTGCGGGAATAATTTAAATGTTTCTTGTTGTTGTTGTGTCGGTCTGACGTCACATAGCGCATATTGATGTTCAGACCAAAATCTATCGATCCATCGATCGAACAACACAACACAAAACACAAAAGGCAACCGGCTGCCGGCTTTAAATGGCAGCAACAACAACAATAGCTTACTTAATTGATTGTTAAAACGTATTTATCGATTCAAGCACCGTTTCACACACACACAAACACACACACACAAACAAACAGTGAGAACTTTGTGAGTTTGGCTTAGTTAGCAAAGGGAGCGGGGGGGGCAAGAGTTGTCCCAAGCACTTTGATACTCCAATAAAAGCTAACGTTCATAATGACAACTAGTCTGAAGAGCGACGAGGGCTGAAGGGGACTGAGAGTATAATTGTCAATTGAGCTCGATAGAAAGTGTGACAAGACTGGCAATAGTCAAATGAGTGCCTGGCGCGTAAACGTAAGGAGGAGAGGCGAGCGTGAGAGAGAGATAGCGCGAGCGAGAGAGCAAAGTGCAAGGCTGACGTTCGGTCGAAGCCCTGTTTCGTTAAGTTGCTGTTATGTTAATGCATTAGGCATTTTCGTTAAGTTGCTGTAAATGAATTTTAATTGCATTGAATTTTAACGAAAACTTTTTAATCGTTTATCTTGCATATATTTCAAGGAGAGAAATATCATTATCTGCATTATGCATTACGCTTTGGCATCATCTTCTTCTTTTAGTCGCGTACTTAAAAACATTTATTATAGCTGAGATGAGTTAATGTCTGGGAGACGGGCAGAAAGCCGGGGGGCGGGGGGGAAATAGGGCTTAGGTTACAACTGCCCCGCCATTTGACTTGGGACGTACTCGTTGGCCTAATCAGCTCTGAGCTTAGTGCCAATGGCCAAATGGTCGATTGAACCGAAAAAGGTCCAAAGATTTTCTTTTCCTTTCTTTTGTGCTGTTGTTGTTGTCGTCTGTGGACGCGACCTATGGCCGCATTAGACCGCATTTGTTGTTGTTGCTGTGGGATCCTCTCTCTCTCTCTCTCTCTCTGTGTCTCTGCTGTTTTCCATTTCACCGCCTTGAACTATGCACGCTGCCCTTTTGAGCAAACCTTTTTTTTTAAGTGCATTTTGGGTCGCGACGTTGTGCAATAATATTAACAACAACAACAACTGACCAAAAAAAACGCCACAGATAGCCCAATTTGAGCGAAATCTATGCATGTGTGTGTGTGTTTGTGCTTTTGTATTTTAACACACACAAACACACACACAACAGCAATTACCCATCCAAAATTCGTTAGCTTTGTTCTTAATTATGGGCTTTTAACTTTATGAGCTGATTTGCATAGTAGTAGTAGCGGTTGTGTCTGTGTGTGTGTGTGTGTGTCTGTGTGTGTGTGTGTGTGTGAGTATGATCAAACTTGTAATGAGCTCAACAAGGTTTAAACGGGTAAATGATGCTAAATAAAGCTACTTCTTGAGTTTTTTAAAATGTCTTAAGCCTAGAATAAATAGAAAAATTAATCAATTAAATTAATAAAATTTTCTTTACGCTTCGGCGGTATTCCCGTTAAACTCGTTTGAATATACTCTAAATAATTTTTCAAGCTTTTGTTATTTTTTAAAATATTCATTTATACTTTTTAATTTGTTTATAAACCGAAACAGTCTCAATGTCAACTCGAATCAAAACCTTTTAAATTTAGCCAAATTATATCAAAATTTAATTGTTTGTGTTTTTTTTTTTGTACAGTATATCAAAAGCATTGGACTGTAAACGATATTAAAAGATAATCCCATCAAAAAAAATGTATTATAAAAAAACAAAATTCCCGGTGTTTATTTTATGTAAAATTGGCAACACTGATTAAAGTCTTGCAACGTTTTTGGCAACGGTAAAAACCGTTTTGTACTTCGCTCTAACTGTTTGGGTTGATGGCTTTGGTTTGTGCTTTGAGGCGGGCAGTTTTCCAGTTTTTATACCCTGAACAAGTATGAAACGGGCTAAAGTGGAAGCATCTCCGACCACATTAAGTATACATTATGTACATATATATTCTTAATCTGGATCTATGAGAACTGGAGATATCAGATGTTTGATTGTTCAGGTATATCATGGGTGGCTCAAGTTTATTAGCAATCGATTACTCAACAATCGTTCCTTAAACTTTTGTAGTATTCCCGCTGTCGATATACACATGTTTGCATTTTTAAAGATTTGTCGTTTTCTTTATAAAGTGCGTCATAAAATTTATCTTCTGTGAAAATATCGAGTATGAAAATTTACGAAAGCGCGAAGTAGCAAGTCCTTGCATTTATAAACATGCACATGCATGCCAATATTGACTCAACCGCTTATTTACATTGTTCTAGGCATAGACGATGGGTACAGGGTATCTTCCAGTCCAGCTTACGCGTCTTTAACTTGCTAAATACTTCTATTTGTTGCTTGGAAAATCACACTTTGTATCAATATGCCAGTCAAAGTCGACGAAACAAAACAAAAAAGACAAAAATAAAAATAACATCATCAACTTATACCTTTGCCCCTCTTGCTCCAGTTTTTGCTTCGTTTGTTTTTTGGGGTTTGTTTTAATCGCGTGTCGCGAGCTGAAATGTTTACAGCGGCAATAGAAATTCAAATCGGTTGCAGCGAAAGTGCAACATTAATTAGGCAACACGAAGCAGAGGAGTAGCAACAACAACAGCAACAATAACAACAACAACAACAAGAGGAGTTTGAGGAGGAGCAACAAGAAACGAGACAGGAATAGGAATATCAACAGCGATATCGATGTAGTCATAGCCAAGAGCGCTCCCAAAATTGCACGCCGCCAGATGATCGAATGGTGGTGATCCTTCTACTGTCGCCATGCACGTGCAGCCAAAGCAGCAGCAGCAGCAGCAGTCGCCACGCCCACTACCCAGCACAAGCACCACCAATCGCACCACCAACAGCACCACCGAATGCGCGCAGCTCCTCGCCAGGCAACAGCATCATCACCAGCAACAGCAACAGTAGCAGTAATAATGGCAATGTCTCCTCATCGGCATCCACCGGCGATACGGCAATACCGGCTAGATTGTATCGCGCCCAGCCACTGTATCGTTATCATCAGCACCACCAGCACCAGCAGCACCAGCAGCACCCATGGCCTAGTCATAGTCATAGCCACTACCACCAACCCCCGCCGCCTTGCGCTCCATGGCTGCCAGCGCCCTTGCCAGCAGCCAATGCGGTGCCAAAACCGCCTCGCAGTTACGCCTACAGCCACGCCCACAACAACAACGCCCACCACAACACCCATGGATCGCTGGTATATCGCATCTACGCACAACAGGCTCCACAATGTGGAGTCAACAACAACAACAACAGCCTGCCACAGCTACAGCTACAGCCACCACCTGCCAGCTATACTACTAACACAAATTATAAGAATACCACCAACAATACCATTTGTGGTGGCACCACCACCACCAATAGTGCCGACTATGTGCGTCACGTGACCCGCGTTAATTTCTACGACATTGATACTTCGCAGGTCGAATTCGAGCCCAAAGATGATGACGACAGCAATGAGGCAACTGCCAACGATACAGAAGCTATAACCAAAGAAGGTGAGTCGACAAAATACAGATATCGATTTTTAATCCAAAAAACATCTCAACAAACATTCGCATTATACAAAATCAAAAAATATCCTAAGCAAAACTATCCTAAAAAACTGCTGAAGTATTTTTTCTTTCCCTAGTTGAAATATATATAATAGGAATTTGTTCGATTTATTTACCTAGTATCAAAGATCTTATCTCTTTCCCGAATCCAACAACAATGATCACACACCCAGTTTGATCTTGGTGTAGCATTTGTTTGCTTACTCATTGAAACAGTTTTGGGTCAGTGTTCTGTCGACAATTAAAATAATTATCCGATTGATTTGATACATACATATCTATTATGTATAGTCGTATAATGCTCATAGAGCTATACGAAAATAATAATTCGTCATTCATTTTGTTAACGATGCGATTGCATCAGAACGTGCATTTGGCATTCAGAACCTGCCTGTTTGTGGGCCCGCTTCAGATCTGTATGAATATATTCGATGTGATTCACGACTCGTATATACATACATATATATGAATTAAATCGTTTGCTGATTCCCAATATTATTATTATTGCTAAAGATAGCGGAAGGCTATCGCTCTTTCTCCTTTCTTTGTTGTTGTTTTGTTGCATGTGAATTGATCCCTTTCGCTGAATAGTTTTTGGTTTTTTGTTTTTATCTCCAACCCAACCCCACCCCATTCGGCATTTATTTTTTTGTATCGTGCTGTTGCGGAAATCATAGAAAGTTTGATTTAATTATGTGATTAACATAGCACAAAGGCGCCTTTGGCTACCGTCACTCGACGGGGATAACTGTAACATTGTGAAAAAGTGTTAAAATTAGAAATAACAAGCAGCTACAAGCAACAAACAACAACAAACAGCATTTACAACACTAACAACAACAACAACAATGCCAAAATGGTAATGCAAAAGAAAATGTTTCAAGCAACAACTTTTCCCACGTTAGCAAATCATTAAAAACATACGCCAGCCAGCCAGCCAGCCAGCCAACAAGCAACAACAATAATAATGATAGCTGTACAATTTGATTGTTGTTGTTGTTGTTGCTGCTGCTGCTGTTGGCATCTTTATTTTTTTGCATACTATATGCAGAAATTTAATAATTGGAGCTCACAACATGTTATACCACAATAAAACTCTCTTTTAACAACATACAAAAAAATCTCTTAACAATATTTTTGCTTCACGTCAATCTTCCTGTTATGCATTTTTCGGGGATCTAAGAATCTTATGGATAAAATGGTATAAAGTAAAATATATCATTTGATTCAATTGTTATTAATGGGCATAATGCATAATAACGAATAAAATTCCTTTAATTTTATAATTTTATAATAATAAAAAGATTCTGTAAATGTTAAATTAATCGAAAATGTTTTCAATTAGGAAATCAGACCGAAGAAAGAAAACCTCGTTTATTTATGATTCCTACAATTAATTCTTTACTTAAAATCAATATAATATATATAAATCAAGCTCATATATAAAAATAATCTTGAATTAGGTAATACTCTCAACTTAATTAAATTCAGTAGATACTTGATCTATTAAATTGGATTCGACATTTGCGACTTCGGCAACTTTATTCTTAGTAAAAAATCAAGTTTAAAATATTATGATTTAAGTACAAAATATATGAAGTCGTCGCTTTGTGTATATGCCTAATGATACTTAAGATAAAGCACATTTCCTATAATGAATTTCCGTAAAACGATGTTGAAAATAAATTAATTTCAGCAATAGAAAATATTTAGCTCAAAATTAATATATTTACACATAAAATTAACGTTGTATTACGGACAATTAGAAACAACAATTGCTTTCAAAGATTTTTAAAAACATTGTTTTGGTTATTTCGAATATTGACTTAGGTTTTAGAAGGCACAACAAAAAAATCAAAAACGAGGTCGCCACTTAATTACCATGAGCACAGGGAGGTAGAAGAGGGGGTTGGCGAGGGGGGGGACAGAAATATGTTGTGGACAAAAGCAGTTAGAGGAGAGATTGTTTATGAGGGGTGGGGGTGACGGGGGGTAAGAGACTGCAGTTGCTTAGGCATTTAGCGTTGCCATAATTGATACCACAATTAGCCAATGTGCAACACACAGATAATGTAATGAAATCTTTGTAAACGCCAGTGTGTTGCTGTGTGGTGCGGTGCTGGGGGGGGGGCGTGGCATTATGGCATAAATAGCGATTACATGTCATCGATGCTGCGCAATCGATTGAACGGCGAACCGATGAACGAAACGAGAAAAACAATGCAAAACAACAACAACTATGAAATGTAAACTAAATCGTAGCCCACCCCACTCCCACATCGAGTCAGCATGCGTCTCGTGCTGTTTGTTTGTTTAATTGTAGCTGCTGTTGTTGTTGTAGTTGCTGTTTGGTTTTTTATTTATGAAGTGCTTGGCTGACTGTCTGGCAGCTAGTTTGTTTAATGCTGATGCAATGCGGATATATACCTCAAATGATAAAGATAAACGCTTCAAACAGCAGTTGTGGGGCGGCAAGTTTGGGAGGTATCATTTAAATGGATCCAACGATCCACAATAAAATGGCCCCACAGCCAAACTGACCGGAGCCCAATTGCAAGTTTGGCAACCGAAAACCTAACCAACAACATTGTAGCCCTGCATGGCAAGATCTCGTTGCGGTTTCCTAGACGACAGCAGCAGCAGCAGCAGCATCAGCAACGACGACGACTGCAACTGCAACTTCAAATGCAACTGCAACTGCAGATAAATTATATAAGCGACCTTTAATGGTCCAGCGATTTTTACATCCAGCAGCCAAGCAACAGTAACAATAACAACAACAACAACAACAACACCAGCAACAGTAGAAAATTCAACACACAGAACAGTTAACTGACTGCTTCACAATGAAGTTCAAATACTCTTCATAGAGTGCTAAAAAGTTTTAGATAAAGCAAATATAATTTATTTTTTATAAAATTTTTCAAAATATTTAATTTCATAGCTAAGCCAAATATCTCCCTATGATGCGATAAAAACAATCGATGTACTTTCGATAATCGATTAATCGATTGTTGATAGCTCCATGTGTAAAATTATATTAATAGTTAATCGATGATTCAATGATATCAGGTTTGTAAATCGATTATTAACACCTCAATGAAGTGAAGATTCAAACATTTTCAGTTACACCAAAATGCTAAGGAAAAGTCGACGAGAATTTCTAGTTCAAAGATTTACTTCCTTTAATTCATAAAACATACACAATTAAAAAAAACACTATTCCCTTAAGTAGAGCATTGTGCAGGGAGCTAAAAATAAAAACCGAGTCAGTTGTTTTTCATTCAGTAAATCTTTGCAGTAAGTCAGACTTGGACACACCAGACATCGACATCGACGTCGCTGTTATTGTTGTTGTTGTTGTCGTCGGATGTCCGTGCTTAAAGCTTTGCTCTGTGGTTTTTGGCGTCACAGGTTGCCACACACACACATACATACAGATACAGATACATACATATATAAGCACTCATAGTACAGTTAGAGTCTAGTGGCAGACAGACCAACTTGGACTTGGGTTACGTAATTGGGCGACCAGCTAAGCAAACCAATTGCGGCAGCCACTCAGCGAATCGCTCAAGCGCTTCGCTATTTCTTCTTCATACACTTCTTCTTCTTCCTTCACGTCTTCCTCCTCTTTGGCAACACTACGTGTTCGCCGTTTTGTTGCTATTGCTGTTGCTGTTAGAAGCGGCAAAATGCAGCAGCAAAAAAACAACAACAAAAAAAAAAACATTAGAAAAACGAAATACAAAATGCATTTTATCTTCATGCAAAATATGCAACATGCAAATCGCAAAAGTTGTGCGCGAGGTGTTGCAATCAGAACGGCAGGCAGGCAACACGAATGCACTTGCAGCAGTGGCAAGTGGCAAGCAACATGTTGTTGCTACTTACACTCATGCACAAACGTTCGTTCATCTAATGTGAACTAGTTCATTTAACTGCACTCATAAACTGCCACTATTTATGACCTTATGAATCTCACGTAGAGCTTAACCTCTTAACTGCTTGCTCAACTATCGGCGATATCAGTTAGATAGCAAAGGTCTTAAAACCAGTTAACTCGAACATATACTTACGTTTATTAAATCCAAAAGATTCAATTACGTTTTACGTTTATTTTACAGTTTATTCTGTTAATTGTAAAATGGAAAACGAGAGGGAAAGCTTAGAACTGAGCTTAAAGTAAGGACTCTATTTTTTTTGAAAATATTAAAAATAAATCAATTATTTAATCAAAAAAGATATCCTGAATTCTAGAGGGGGTTGTGTGCGTTCCTGCTTACACAGAAAATGTCTGGCTTAGTTTTTTATTTTCTTAAACATCTTCGGTGTTTCTCAACAGATTCTGTGTTTCTTCAAAGATGTTTAATTATATTGTATAGAATAAATAGAACCGAACTATCGATAATATACAGGAAGAGCCTTCATTTCATATGTTAAGTTTCTGCAGTTTAGATTCTTTTAACAAGAATATTTATACTTTGTTGGGTCGGAGATGCTTTTACATATTTCGTTTTAACAAACATATTTTCCAATTATTTTTTTCAATCTATTTGACCCATTTCAAATGAGATCAGGCTATTAAAAATATTGCTAATTGTATATTGAAGGTCATTAACTGTTTTACCTTTTATCACAAAGTTTTATTTTACTTGTCGAGCTGCTTTCGTTATAGCTGCAATACTTGCTTTATATTAAAAAATACTGCAGTTATATCAATTTAATATTCTAAACTAGAACTCTGATCATTTTCGAACCTTTGAGTCTTATCTTAACGGGTTGGGCTTATCCGACAAATTCTGATTCTTGATTTACGAAAATAAGTTGAATTAATCAAAATAACTTCTAAAGAAAGTGGCCTTGAAGTAATAAGTTAAGCTTAAATAACTCTTTGCAGAACAAAGAAAAATGCATGGCGCTCCCTCTTTCTCTCTCTCTCTCTCTCTCTCTCTCTCTCTCTCTGTACATGTCACTCTCTGACTCTCTTTCTCTCTGCACGAATGCAGAAACAGTTAAAAGCTTGTCAATGCGTTTCTAAAGCGCGCTTTAGGGGATAGCCTTAAAAAGCAAGCGTAAGCTTAAAGTAAGCACAAGAAAGTATGCAATGAAATAATAAATTTGAATTATTTCTTATTTTTGTTTTGCAGAGGAATGGATAACGAAGCGAAAAACCGAGCTAACAACAACTAGACAAATCGAGACGCGTGTCAAGCGTCAAGTGAAGTTGCAGGATGGCAAAGTGATCGAGGACTCTGGACCAATAGTGTCCACCAATACCACCGAGGACACGGATAAACAGGAAACGGAAACAACTGAGGTGAGTTCTCCACGTCCAGTCAGTCACGATGTTTATATATATTTTCCATATAGAAACGCGACTTGGGTCTGCCCGATGACCTGGATGGCAATGCGCAACTAATTGATGCCGCAGCGTTGCAAGCAGGTGCCGTCAACGAGACGCAGCTGGCCCAGCTCCAGGAGTCATTTGGCGTCGATAGCGGCAAGCTTGTGAAGCGCATGGTGCCGCGTCCCGTTGATGGATTGGTGCGTCAGGTCGATGACAAGCGCATCATATCGCATGAGGAGATTAAGGACTATCACGAGACGCAGGACGTTAAGCACTTGGGTGATTTTACCGACGAGGTAAGCATATTTAATATGTCTATAGATATATGTATACATATATATATATATTAAGCAGCTGCATAGCGCTATGGTAATCCAATACGGGCAACAGCAACAACAATAAATTATTGGCATGCAAAATAACTGAAAATCAATTTGGCGTGAAACTAAAAAAACGAAAAAAAAAAAAAAAAACGCCAAGCAAGAATGTTTTACTTGAGAGCACTGCTCGACGGTTAGATGATCTGTAATTTGAAAATACAATCGATATCGGGCATTCGTTGCGTTATAATCTTTTGTCGGTATGAAAATGAATCATTTCGGGCAGACAATAATTTCTTAAAGGTTTAAAAAAAAAAATCACAAAATTTAAAGAACATGGGAAATACGTTTGCTTCAAACATATGAACGATGGAGTTAATCAAAATCGATTAGGATCAATACACGAAACTTAGAAATGGATATATCGTTTTGTTTTTTTATTGCTAGAATGAGCGCATTATTTGTTAAGCAAATTAATTTAATTAAGTTTCAAAGCCTCATAATATCAAAATTTTTACGCTCAATTTAAAAATGTTTTTATACTATACCCCCGTACACATACATACTTATATATATAATACCCATTTTCATGAGTTTCATAATAAGAGGGTATTAAATAAAAGGTAACAGCGCCACTGGGCAATCGCCAGCAGCCCCAACCACCAACCGACAACCAACAACAAGCAGCAACCAGTTGAGTCGAGTTGTTGTTGTTTCTGTTTCAGTTGCTGCTTTAAAGCTCATTCGAAAGTAATGTGGAGTTGTTGTTGTTGTTGGTGGTTTTGTTGTTGCTGTTACTGTTGCTAGCATCCGCAACAAGCTGGCTGACTGCATCCCAAGCTGTTGCTGCCGCCGCCACCAGTTTAGTCGCCGCCGAGCGAGCGTCGAGAGCAGACAAGAACTCGTCGCGCCAGCAAAACAAACGCGATTTATCATTTGACTTTTATCTTGATCTTACGTTTAGTTTATATCTTAAGTCTTTAACGGTCTCTCTCTCTCTCTCCCTTTCTCTCCGTTTGCTCTCTCGCTTGTGTATCCCTTTGTGGCTGTGTATTCTTTTTGTTTTTCTTCTGTTTGTTATTTTGTTGAATGTTTTTTTTTTATTCCTACGCAACTCCGCGCGCCCGCTCGCCTGTGATCTTAGTTAATACTCGCGTACACGCCCCGCTTAGTTTAAAATCGGTCTCATAATTAACTAAAAGTTCAACATTATCGTCAGCAGCTAAAACAAACAGTGCAAAAACACAAAAAACAAAATAGCTACAGTTTGTTTTATGTTTTTTTTTTTGCGTTGTGCGTGGGGCGCTAAACGATTAGCCAACGGCATCGCTCAATTTGGTTAATTAACTCAGGTGCGAATATAATTATGAGTATTATAAATGTTATGAGTATTATGTCAACCATTTCATAAATTTCACAAACAAAAAACCAAAATGTGCAAAAGCCCAAAGAAAAACACAAAAGACTTAGGCAACGAACTTCATTAGTGCTACTATTATACAGATTAACTTGTGTGTGTGTGAGTGTGTTAAGAGTGTGTGTTGAATAGTTGCTCTTAACCTTATTGTAATGTTCTATTTAATTGGTTTTATAGCGCTCACGAATACTGCATTAATCAAATGACTTAGACAACAAACTTGATTTAATTTAATGCATATGTTAATTTTTTTTAGTTAAGTCAAGAATTTTGTAATGACTTGAAGCATGTTTATACGAGAATTACCACAAAAAAATACATTGGCAACTGAAAGAAAGAAGAAAATAGAAAAGAACTCCAAGCCCTCTTCGAAAGGTTCAGGCAAGGAACTTAAACATTTTAGCATCTATCTGATTAATATTTGTGGAAAAATTATGAAAATTGCTTATAAAAAGTATTAAAAGACTTGGGAAACGAACTTTTAAAAAAATACCTAGTGTATATATGTATTTGTTGGAAAGGCAAATAAAAGTAATAGTTATGATCGTTATTCGTATTAGGTAAACACTAGTGGCTCAAAACAAAAGACTTAGGCAACAAGCTCAATTTAAGACTTTGGCAAAATACTTGCTGTGTGTTAGGCTTCATTGAAATGTTCTATTATTAATATGTATTACGTGATCCAGTTCATAGATGTTTCTCTTCACCCCCAACGAGAGGTAGCTTGCCACAAAATGAAAGACTTAGGTAACGAACTTGCCAACAGACACTTTAAATATATTTATGTGTGTGTGTGTGTGTGTGTGAGGTAACAGCTTCTAACTTCTAGCTCCATTTGAAAGTTCTTCTTGCGGCTAGTCAATAAATGTGCGAGATCTTAGAAACTTAATGCCCCACCCCCCCTTTCAAACCCTCTGACCGCCCCTCCCTCCTCCCCTTCTGCTGTAGCGCATTACTGGACTTTGGGGAGCATGTCTTTAAACCGGTAGTTGGCAATTACCCAGGCAGCAAAAGGTTGTGTGTATCACAGCAGATGATGTTGTACAAGGCATACACACAGCTCATTTTCACACACACAAACACACACACACACACACTTACATAGAAAGCTGAAGACCTGTTCTTGGAGCCCAGTTTATCAATAGACTGCGGCTGCTCCTGCTGTGTCTTGGCTTGGCACGGCTTGCCTTGGCTGGGATTCTAGGCGTGTCTGCAGCAGGTCCATGAACCTAACTACACACACACACACCCATACACACACACACACATAAAGACAATCACTTGGATTTGTGTTTAGTCTACGAAATAAATATATATTTGTTGGAATTTCGAATTTGAATTTTCAGCTTAAATTTGTATGTGAGTGTACTTCATGTCATACAGTTTCACAGCTGCAAGTGTGCATGTCTGTCTGTGTGTGTGTGTGTTTGTGTTTGTTAGTATATGTGTGTGGGTACTTGCTGGCTGGGTAAACTTGTTTTTAGTGCTTTTTTTGCGACCCATGTGGGCAACATTGAGTTGGCCCGCACTCTAATCAGCGTATGCCAATCGACCCAAACCAACTCCAACTGGGAAGTTAAGTTTTTAGTTTGATTTGCTTTGGTACGGTTTGGTTTGGTATGGTTTGGGGCCAACCAACCAACCAAGTGCCCGCTGTTGCTCTGGTCGGCTGCAGCTGCGTTGGCGTACACTAACTGAATTACAATACTAATAACAATAATAATCATAATATAATCGAACGCGCTTTCGGGCTTTGTTGTTGGTGGCTTTTGTTGGCTGCCTTAGCTGGAGGTTGCGAGCTGCCTGCCAAGGCAAACTAGTCTGAGCGCAAAAGCAACAAAAAAAAGTAAAATCATATATAAGCACACGCACAAGAGTCTTTTGGGCTCATGCCCAGACCCAGCAGCAAAAAGAAAAAAAAATATAATACATAAAACAAAACAAAAATCAGCAACTTGGTTCATTTCTCTTTTTTTTTGGCCACTTGGCATGCCAGCAAACAAGCCAGCAATTCATTTGAATACCTTCAAGCTGGCCAAATCGTTACTCGAATTGAAATTATGCCCCAGCTTTTAGCTCTGTGTGTGTGTGTGTGTGTGTGTGTGTGTGTGTGTGTTTGTGTGTCTTTTGTGTCGTGTTCAATCTTAACTCCACTTTATTCCACTCGTACTCCGCACTTAACTTTAACTTTGTTGGCATTCAGCGAACTGTTTGATAATCACCAAAAAGTTTAAGCAACGGTTTTTGTTTTGTTGTTGTTTCGGTTTTTCTCTCTCTCGCTGTTCACATTTTTGGCCAATGACAAAGCTCTTGACAATGTTCGCTTTTGGCCCTCGCGGCGCCTTCGTCTGCGTCATCATTGGCAAACGTCATCACGATTTCATCTGAGCCATAAACATTTATCATGATCTTCATTGGCGCCAACGCCACCAAAACCCAAAATACAAAACGAAACGAAAAATCCAAAAACAACATCAACCTCCGGACTAACCCATCGTATTTCCATATACAGCTAACGATCTATTACTATTTTAATGCCCTCTTCATTTGAATAATAAGTTTAGAGTTTGTATAACAAAAATTCCGTTGCCAGTTGACTTTTATTATTCATTAGACTTTTTGGCAACCTTAAGAGTTTGACTATGATGTTTAGATAGATTGAGCAAAAGGTACCCTAAAGAAAGATATTTTCGAACAACTTTCATGATCAATACATGGAGCAGTCGAGACGTTTGGTGTTAACTGCAATTTGCCGGTGTTTCAAGCTTTACAAGAATCAAATTTTTTGTTTTTTTAGTAAATAAACTCTTTTAGAACTATGGTCTCAACTCAACTCAACTCTTAAAAGATTATATTATGATTCTAAAAATTCGTATTTACAAACCATAAAGGAAATTTAGAAAAATATTGTAGATTCTTAACGGAAGTTCACTTTTTGTTCCATTTTTGTGACAATTCAAATTGTTTGAAGTTTTTTTTTTCTATGGTTGAACTTATAAAAAAAAACCTTACCGCACTCAAACAATGCTTAAATGCTAACAGGTTTGACAAATTTGAACAAAATTTTTTTTTAATTCTTAAAATTCAGGCTTTTAGTTATTTATTTAAAATGTAATCATGCGTAGAAAAATTAAAATAGAAAAATGTAGTTGTTAACCTTATTTAGGTTTAAGAAAAACAAACAAGTATTCAGTTTCTATCTTTTGATAGAAAAACCAATATGACACTTTAGCTTATGCCAATTTAGTGTAGGGTATCTTTGGCGACAAACACTTTTACTTTTCAATTGTTTCTTTAAATGTTGTATTTGATTATTGGCTGTTTTTTTTAACTGCCATATAATAAATTCGTGTCCATCGATCGATCAATGAACAGAGTCAAAGCCTGGGGCATTTAGCGAAGACGCTTGCTAGGGGGAGATAAGTTTCATATTATTATTATTATTGTCTGTCGTTGTCGTTGTTGGTGTTGTCGCTGACATTCAGGTTTTTCAGCTTCAAGATTGCAAAAAAAAAAAAAAAATGCCAAACAAAACACTTTCTACGCGCGTTACCGTTAAACAAGGTCGCCGACAACAATACAAAAACAGCAACAGCAACATAAACAACAGCAACAACAACGAGCTATATATAAAACTGAATCTTCCAAAGTGGTCAAGTGGTGCAAATGATGCTCATGGCGTTCCAGCCTGGAGTCGGCATTTTTTAGCTTTGACTTTAGCTTTCGGTTTGTCCAGCGATGCGTGCATTTTGCTTGTCATCATGCCACAAAAGAGCGGGACGCAGACTGACCTTGAGGCATTGCTGTCACTTCTGCTTAAGCTTCTTCTTCGTCTTCTACTTCTTTCAATACTCTGATACCGAACGTAAAGAGCATATCGGTTTGGTGCAATGTCCGTCAGTTGCAAATTTGTTAGTAAACAAAGTGGCATGCCGCCCTTTGCAAACAGAGTATCTCGCAGTCGGTTGCGACTGGTTGCAACGTTTTAACTTTGTTGCTTGGTGTCGCATTCTTACCGTTATTTCCATATCCATCATGCATTATGGCGGTATTATTTTTATTTTTTGCTTGTTTTTTTGTTTTGGTACCGCCCCAAAACGTTACTTTACTTGCAAAACGATTTGTGGTGCATTGTGGTTTGTGTCTTGCTCTGAATACCATGCCGCTCTCTAAGCCCATATGTATATCATTGTGTGTGTGTGTGGTTAAGGCGATTGCATCGACTTGGAGCACTTGAAGAAGCATTTGGCGATGCCGACGCATCAACCATGTCGATGATGCAACCTGATCAGTATTCAACACACATTTCAAGTCTATGCAGACATGGAGAAAGAATAGTAAACAGAAGAACAAAACGTACTTATGAATAGAAATCCGGCAAAACAACAAAAAAAAAACCATTATTTCTTTTTTCTCTTATGTATTGTTTATTTTTTTTGTGTATTTTTAAAAGGCGATCGTTTCAAAACATGTTGTTTGGCATAGAAAATGGGCATCAAATGCAAACACCAAATTAAAGCACAGAGCGAAAAAAAATGGAAACAAAATTGCTAAAGTCGAGAAAGTTAAATTAGAATTCTAGACTTATTCTCAGTAATTCCAAATTAAATTTTCAAAACTTAAAATTCATTCAAACTATATTGTAAAACAACTTTTTTCTCCCTGTGTATGAATGATTAATAGAAAAAATTATATATGGTATGTAAATGAATAAATCGAAACAAATAATAGATTTTTTGTTCATCATAAGAACGGAAGATATGAGGGAATATCTAAGCTGGTTGTTACATATTTATTTTACTAACTTCTAATTTATCAGCCAATCGAATGTTGACCCAGAAAATGTTGTTAAGACCGTGAGAAAGTCTTTTGCCATTGTGTTTTTTTTTTTTCAATAGCTTTTAGGTCAAATGTTAGCCTTAATTGTTGTTCAAACTGACCTCCCAATAGATTTCCATACAGATATATGATGGCACTAAATATTCTCAATTTAAAGTTCTAAAAATAGATCTGCTATCAATTGATTTTCATAAACATCTTTTTACTGTTTTAGACTTACGTGAAGGCCGTACGTGACGGTGTTGAGGATCTTGAGGCGGTTCTCTGCTCACCGGAGAGTCAGCAGCAGTTGGTGCCACTTGGGCCGCAGCTGGTGGCAAATACGAGTCGATCGCGTAAGACTATCGATTCGGAGGATACGCAAAAGCGTTGTCTGGCCCAGGAGGACGGCACACTGGTAACCGAAAGCAAACGCACCACCGAACACGAACTGATTCTTGACGGCGACGAAGACGAGGCACAGGCAAGAGCTAGGACAAGGGGCAATGAGCTGGTTGGCCAGCACCAGGGCGAACAGTTGACAACAACGGCGGCAAGTCAACGCTACTTCAAGCAGCGCGACGAACAGCATGTGGATCTGATAGCTGACGGCAAACTGGTGGCCACCGAGATGCGCTACGCCGCCGAGACGACGCAAATGGAAAAGGACGGCTCCTTGGAGCGTCCAGGCGACTGGGACAGTCTCTCGGATCGCATGCGCAAATTGAGGCGCACCCAACAGCAACAACAGCAAAAAGGTAACATAAATAAATATAAAATGATTAAGTTAACGTCTTTGGCCTTTGGGTAGACTGATATCCAAACTGACTTTTGAAATCATAATTCAAATTATTTTTGTTTATTTATATTGCCTCATTTATCGGACTTTTGCTGGTTTATTTTTTGTGACGTGCAATATTTATAAGTTTTCATTTTTTGGTCTCGTTCAAACGTTGCTTGTCCTTGTAGAATTGAAGGACTTCACTTGGAAAGCGTTCTTTCATAAGAATAGATGGCACCGCCTCCAACCCATCATAGCCATCCCAAAGTACCATATAAAAAATCTTGTTCTTAAATACGACAACATCACTGATTTTGACCAAATTAAATTCCCGCTGGCAGCCATAAACCACATCGCCATCGGCATTCAAACGCACCACAGTTTTGGGTCCATCCATGATTTCAACAAATGTGAGACAACCCACTTTTTGAAGATCCTAACCTAATTACAAACCTTGGATTGGCTAAGCTGAGCGCAAGAGACGTTCAATATGTTCCAATTATTGTTTTCGAAGTTTTTTCTGAGAAAAAAAAAAGATTTTTTTTAGTATTCCGGACGATATAAATATTTTTTAACATATTTTCTTAAAGCTTATTTGAGGACAACAAAAAAATGAGTTGGACAAAAATAAAATTTTTCTCTAAAAAAATTTCCTAAGAAAAACCAAATTTTATTTTTATAAAAAAAAATTCTCGACTTAAACATGCTTACCTTTTTCGATTTTTTTTTTTCAAACAAAAAATTTGTTTTTCTGAAATATTCTTACCAACGAAAAAACAATTATTTTTGGAAAATTCTTAAATGTTGTTTCGTCTAAAGCTGGCAGTCGAATGTGGCTTAAAAAAAATCTCAAACTGAATGTATGAAATGTGAAATGCAAAGCGTACTTGATTTTTGATAGGTGCTAAAAATTGAATTATTTATTGATTGATGTTGTTTTGTTGCAGAGGTGGCGCTTCTGGCGGATCGCAAGGATGCGCTGACCAAGCGACCGCTCGACTTTGATCGGGAGGAGGAGACGCGCAAGGGCGAGACAATGAAATGGCTAGAATCGCATTTTGGCAGCGAATCGACCGCCTCGAATGATTCGCGTGACGACGAGACCAACGATGTGGATGTAGAGCCAACCAAGAAGAGTTACTTCAACGTGATCATCAAATCGCAAAGTCAACTGCCATCGACTGGGGTGCCCAATGCAAACACAAACTCGGCCCAGGCGGTTGGCGTTGGGGTTGGAGGAGCAACTACACAGACGCTTCCGCGCAGCGCCGAAAGGGAAAGAGAGCGGGAACGGGAACGGGAACGTGAAAGAGAACGTGAAAGGGAACGTGAACGTGAAAGGGATCGGGAAAGAGAGCGGGAACGTGAGCGTTTGCCGGCCACACTGGACAGGAAGTATGTGTCGAAGGAGTCGAGTGGCTTGTCCGTGAATCGCGGCAAATATTTCCAGGGCATCTCGAACTGGGCCGAGCGTCAGGAGGCGCCCATCAATCACTTCTCCAGCCAGGCATTCCGCGACGATCTTCAAGAGACAATCAGGCGCAATGGACTCAAGGGCAAGAGCAAACAGCCGGACGTACTGCTGATACCGCCGCCCATTAGCAGCATGGTGGACAGCAGCAACAGCTATGTGAGTCGCGAGGACATCATGCAACAGAAGCGCCAGAGTTTATCGTCTCAGTTTCTGGCACGTTCGACGCGTGGCTCACGCGATGCGCTCGATGATCTGGATGCCATACCGGGCCCACGTGATCCAGCAGCAGCAGCAGCGGCCCAGATGCGGCATCAGCTGGCTGCCAATGCGGCATCGCTGCCGCCACGGCATCTGGCCGAGGAGCCATCGCAGAAACGTGTCGCTTATGGCCATGGACGCAGCAGCAGTAATCCCATCAATGGACGTGCCAACAACAAGCTCACCTATGAGCGCCGATCCCTTGAAACACCAATGGAGTTTGCCACCAATAATAGCAGCAGCAGCAGCTGCAACCTGGCCAGGCCCACTGTGCCCCAACGACGACGTGCCATCGAGAAGAAGATTGAGCAGACTGCAACGGCAACAGCAACAACCGCAACAGGAACAACAGCAACATCAGCAATATCAGCAACAACAACAACAACGAAGCTGCTAGCACCGCAGCCTCCCGTAGCTGCTCCATCGGTTGCATCGGCAGCTGTTGTCACACACTTGGAGCCGCCACCAGATTATTCACCACCGCCGCGCAGCCGTAGTCGCAGCTCGTCGCCGCAAGTGGATTATATGCGTCAACGGCAACGTCATGGCCCACCACACCTGGAGAATCAGGCAACATTGAATCGCAAGCAACAACAACGTACACGTTTTGCCCCAGCTACAGCAACTAGCTACAACAACAACAATAGTAACAGCAACAGCAACAATCGACAGCTTGGCATCAATTCGGCCTCAATCTCAAATTTGTCCACGGTGAGTCAGTCAGCCAGCAAATCGACCAGCAAAATGGGTCAGGTGATAGGGAACTCGCTGAGGAAGCTGGTCAGCAAGATACGTTCCGCTAGTGCGGAGCGTAAGTTCCGAATGAAGAGTGCGGCAAAGAGTAAATCACGCGAACAATCGCCCGCTGGAAATGGAGGAGGCGTTGGTGGAGGTGTTATTGCACCCAATGTGACCACATATCAGCAGTATAATGTCATCGATGGACACATCGGTGGCAACAATAACAATGGACATCATGGGCGTCACAGCAGCAATGAATCCGAGGGCTCCATTAGCGACAATCAGCGACAACGTCCAAGACGCAAGCCAGACAATCTTCCAGCCGTCCAGCCGCCCGTCGGACGCAATTTTAAAGCTGCCTCGGCTGAACTGGAACCGGTTATGAGTCCACGACAGCGTTACTATCTGGGTGAAGATCCCTATTCCAGCACGCTCTACGGCAAGGAGAACATCTACGAGCGACATGCTCAAGTCCAGCAGCAGCAGCAGCAGCAGGCTCAGGTTCAGGTTCCGCAGAATCGAGGCGCGCGACAGCGTTCGACGGAGCCACGTTTTGGCGAGGATGAGGATGAGTTTTATGAGTCGCGAGCGCTGCCATCGACACATACGCTGGGTCGCTATCAGAAGCATGGTCAACGCTTTAGCGGCTCCACGCCAAATTTGCATGTCCAACCCGATTACCGATCCACACAGACGCTGCCGCGCAAGCTGCACGAACATGGACAGTATCGGACGCCACGCTATAATCAAACAACGCTCGAGAAGAGTCGGCCAAGCTACAACCAGCAGCAGCAGCAGGCAACGCCCAATCCACCGCCGGCAGCAGCAGCTGGAGCTGGGCCAGCTAAGCCGGCACGCACCTATGCCAAGGTATTGAATCGGAGCAAGAGCTTCAATGTGCACGGCATGAATGGCAGCAATGATCCTAGTCCCATTTACATTGAGAAACTTACGCGTAACAATTATGGACGGCCCGAGCCACAGGTCTCACAGCTGCAATCGCAATCGCAGGCATACAAATCCAATCCACATTTGTACTCCAGTGGCAAGGATAACTCGTTGAAGAGCGGTCTAAAGAGTCCGTCGATTGTGAATTTGATAAGTCGCAGTCAAAGGGATTTAACCAAAATTGCCAATGGCAATGATAATGACGATGATCTCTATCAACAGCAGCAGCAACAACATAACCAGGAAGACAACAACAATAAGAACAAACAGCTATATTTACGCAATTTGCATCAGCAGGCACCCGATCTATATCGTGTCATTCATGGCGATGAGGATTATGGACGCAACAACAACAACAACATAAATAAGTATCCATTGCAGCAAAAATATTCATTGGATTCACGTTCGCCGCCATCGCCGCATGTCGAGCTCAACAAGGATACGGCGAGCATTGTGCGACGCAGCAGTGAGGATAATAATAACAAGCGGCTGCTCTATGCTGACGATCACCATCATCATCATAATCATCATTATCAGCATTTGCAACAACAACAACAACATCATCACCATCAACAGCATCAACAGCAGCAACATCATCATTATCAACAGCAACAGCAGCAGCTGCGTCGCGGCTCTGGCGCCACAATTATTGAATTGCGCCAACGCAAGTGATCCAACTCGTCTCTCCCTCCCTCACTCCCTATCTCTCGGT
The DNA here is from genome assembly GCA_018901835.1 of Scaptomyza graminum. Taxonomy (NCBI): domain Eukaryota; kingdom Metazoa; phylum Arthropoda; class Insecta; order Diptera; family Drosophilidae; genus Scaptomyza; species Scaptomyza graminum. Next base: position 10,596,150 of record JAEIFL010000001.1, on the reverse strand, counting down.
CAACTTGGCTTTTAGTTTCATTTGACAAGCAGCAAATAAATACAGAAAAGGCCCTTTCGCACAAATATTTTTGGCTACGGATTCACAGCGCGTTTTTTGCTGCTGCCACCAATTTCCAATTTAATGAAATATACATATGTATTTTACACCTACAGACAGACACACAGCCACACAAACCCACACACCTTAACAGACATTTTTTTTTTGTTTTTTTTTTATACTATATATATATATTGTACTAATTAATTTGTAACTTTTGTTGTATAGTTAACGTTAACGTTTAAAATTTTTGATCGAGCAACTAACTAATTAATTAATTAATTAATTACCCTTATTTACAAACACACGTACTTATACAAAACTTAATTAATTCATATGGGAAATAAAAATAAAAACAACATAAAACAATAATTATTAATAATAATTATTTACATATGTACTTAATATAATATTTTTGATTAATAAAAAAATTTCAATTACAATTATTAAAGTAAAAAACAACAGAAAATAAAGTGCCAAAATAAATAATTCAAAAAAAAAAATTTTTTTTTTAAATTTGTACATGAATTATTTGGGAATTATTTATAAAATAAATTCAACAGCATCTTATGACGTCATACCTTTTGGAGCGCTATTTAAGAGTTCACCTACGATTCAAGTGAAGTAATATCGTGAACAAATTAGACTATCTTACAGTGTATAATTTACATATGTTACATAATTCGAAAGTAAATGCTTGTTGATACTAATAAATCTGCATATTCACAGAATTTTAAATAAATGTTCGATAGCTTAAGATTTTCATTATCGATTATTTTGCTAATCGTGCTCATTTTTGCGTTGACAGTGCTCTTTTTTGCGTTTGTGTATGTCGCTTCGGCACATATGTTGCTCGTTTCAATAATCGATTTTTCAGTATCGAAACTTGCCTCGATTGTTTTAGACACCCAATAGCAAATAAATAAAATGTAAAATATCCAAAATATACATTTGTTAAATTATTTTAATTCACAAACTACGGCTGTTCGCACCGTCATCATGACGTCACGCAACCTAACTGAGGTATTTGTTATCATGCGTAACAATGCCAGCAAGAATCGCAATCACTACGACGATCGGGTAAGCATATGGACGGACATATGGACAAATGACTCAAAGCGCTAATGTCATGTTTGTTTTGTTATCAGCGTGGCAGCGATTCGGAGCGTTTGCTCAAGCACACAGTACGCGAGGCCGAAGAGGGCCTCGAATTACAGGATGATTACGGCACACCGCCCCCTTGGCTAGACAAATTCGAGGAGGCGCAGTACACAATGTCCAAGTGAGTATTCAATGAGATTCTCACGCTTACCACAAATAATGAATATAAATTATTATTTTTTTTGTTTTCGCAGAATCAAACCCAAATTGGATGAGCTAGGCTCGTTGCATGCGCGTCACCTGCTGCGTCCTACCTTCGACGACGAGCAAAGAGATGATGAGTGCGAGATCGAAGTGCTAAGCCAGATTGTCGCCAAACTCATCGCCAGCACCCACCGGCACATACAATGCGTCCGCTCTAGCCTGGGCGTTGGCACCAAAGTGGAGCAGCGGCTAACAGCCAATGCGGTGCACTGTGCTCTGCTCCAGCTGCAGGATCTTACGGTCAAATTCCGGAGTAGCCAAAACGGCTATCTGCTGCAATTGAGCTCGCGTGAGGAGCGCTCCCAAAAGTACTTTGACAACAATGAGTTCACCAATGTGGAACTGGACGCTGCTGGCCCCAACACCCATGAGCCAGCGAATTTTGTGGACACATTCGATAACTTTTTGCAGCCACTGGAAGGCGGCGATAGTGGCCGTGGCAAGAGCAGCACGAGCACCTATCTCTTCGAAGACGCCGACGAGCAAAACATTGATGATCATTTCAAGAAACCCGTGGCGAACCGGATGACGCAGCAGCAGCTGCTGCTGTTCGAGGAAGAGAACACACGTAAAGCGGAGCATCGCGAACAGGAGGTGACCAAAATCGTCAAGTCGATCTACGATCTCAACGATATATTCAAAGACCTCGGAAACATGGTGCAGGAGCAGGGCACCGTTCTGGATCGCATCGATTACAATGTGGAACAGACGCAGACGCGCGTCTCCGAAGGAGTGCGCCAATTGCAGCGTGCCGAACACTATCAGCGCAAGAATCGTAAGATGTGCGTCATTCTCGTCCTGGCGGCCATTACGTTCGTTACGTTGCTGCTCCTCATTTTAACCAAGCTCTAAAACCCATCAACGGCCCCAGCCAGCAGTCTTTCCGTTATATCCGTTGTATTTTCGTGTCTATTGTAAAATATATGTTTAATTTATTTATTACTAGTCAATGATGCAGTTTCATATTTATTTATTTTAAATATTATACATTACATAGATGGGGAAAAAAATATTGTGTATCTTAACCTAAGAGCCCGCCCAAGATCACAGCCCAAAGAGCGTTCATTACATGCGCTCCGAGAGGCGCGTCGCAACAGCACGCAAATTGCCGTAAACTTTGCTAGGCGGCGAGCCCAAGATCAGGTTGCAGATGGCACGACGAGCAAGCTGGATATTCTGATAGCTGCCCAGAATGTGAATCTTGCTGTCGGCTAGCACAATCCGAGTTTTTGTGACATTCTCGATGGTGAATTTGGTGCGACCGCCTTTGCCGGCGAGACGACCAATCGCACGCGACTGATGATCGCCACGCAGCGTTTTGACATCCTTAATTTCAAACGTTTCAATAAATAGATCCTCTAGACGCAGCAGCGCCAAGGCGTCATCCACTTCGAAGCCGCACAGGAATGCCTTCACAAAATCGGCACCCCGCTGTAGATTTGAGATATCAGGCGTCTCCGGACCGATGCGAAGCTCCACTTGACGTGCCTTCATATTGAAGCGTATCTGTAGCTTCATGTGTTCCACGACGGGCGTAAAGATCTTCATCCACTGCTCCTTGAGCGAAGAGTAACGGTGCGGTGGCACAGACACTTTACGCAACTCACTGCGTATCCGTTTGGCTCGTGGCGGCGCCTGACCGCTGGCGGCACGTTGTGCACCTTCAATGCCTGTCGCTGCATCCACCAGCATTTCAGTGTCTTGTGGAGTGTCGGCAACGGCGCTGCGTTTTTGCGCTTTTTTGGCCGGCACAAATGTGTCCACTTGTATGTTTTCCACCTCCATTTTTAATGACTTTTAATGCATATGCGTTGTATTTGGATTCTTTTTCGTTGCGTTGCTTTATTTTGGTCAATATATTTCTCCACGTGCGGTACGATTGCTACTCAGCACTGCATTTGTGCATGCTATCGTGACTTGGTTGACAAGTTGGCAGCACTGCTGTGTGTGTGAGTGTCGCAGCAGTTAGCTGTGTAGCGAGTGTTTTACTTATCGTGTTATCGCCGTTAGCTACCGTATCGTTGGCGCGAATGTAACGGCTTTGCGCTAATTCAATGCTGAAATTACACAATTTGTTTGCCAATTTGAAGATTGTTTTAATTAGGAACACAGCAAATGGTCTAAACCATTATGAAAGAGTTTCTATGAGTGTTTTTGGGAGTTGTTGTTGTTGACGTGTTATCTGATATTCTTGAAACATATTGTGCACACACCATAAATGCCCTTAGGCAATTACCTATGAGGCTGTAACAGTGTGATCTCAAAAAAGAACAAAACATAAAATTCAAATGATAATGATGTCCCAAAAAGCTCGTTTCTAAAATGGCTAACCTGGTGAGCTGCTGCACCTGCACCTGCTCCTACTCCAGCTGTTATTGTTCTGGTCCCGCGCCTGGCCTAAAGGCCTGTTTTTTTTAGTTTTTATTTTGTATATTTTGGCCGTGACGCCGCTTGTCTAATCCACAATGTTTGGACATTTTAAATATATACAAATTGCATCGCTGTTGCGTCTCCGGCATCGAATTGCTTGCAACCCAAAACACAGACACACACACACGCAGCATCCTCTCTCCCCTCTAGCCTTGTGGCGGGTATAGCGAGGACATCCTCATCCTCGTCCTCGTCCTCATCATCGCTATCGTCCTCGTCATCGTCATGGTCATAGTTATCCCGTTAGCAGCTATAGCTGCAGTCTCCTTTTACTCTATTGGCAACTGATTAGCATTTAAATTAAAATGTCGCAAAGTGGCCTTAACAAAATGTTGCTTGCTCTATAAAAGAGTGTAGATAAATGTATGTGTATGTGTGTGTTTGTGTGTGTTGGCTGCATTTTGTATACCCTGTAGATATAAAAGCTGTTTAAGAAGACTTCATAGCTCAGAGTCACAGCGATTTTGCAGTAAAACTCGTTTAATGTTCTTAACTTGTTGAAGTCTTCTCACAAAGACAGTAAATAAGGCATTAATATGACATTTTTCACAAATGCTTAAATATATATGTACATCAGTACAAAACAGCTTTAAGCTTTGGTATCGACCAACCTGCACAAAGGATCTTTGCTATTTGATCTTTAAACTTAAGTTAAGACTACTCCTTTAATTTATAGTAGCAAAACTGATTTTTATGAATAAATAAATAAGAAATTATGAAAATATGAAGATCGTCAAACAGTGGTAGCTAGGGTATCTGTTGGTCTGTCATTTTGTGTTGGATCGAGCAGTGTTACTTGTGTGTGATTGCAGCTTATTGTCTCTGGTGTCACCTGTTTAAGCTGCTGCTGCTGCTGCTGCCGCTGAGATTTGCACTTGCTATGGCAATTGCCATTGTGCCGCGCCAAGCTGCAACAAGCTGAAGCATCAGCGTTTTTGCAACAGCATCAGATGGCGGGGATGCGGGTTGCGGAATGCGGATGTGATGATTGTTGGTGTCCACTTCAAAGAGCGCAACGCTCAGGCTTAATTATGAAAATTAATTGTATTCCAATGAATAATGATAATTGATTTTCTCCTCTTTCTTCTGTCCTCTCTGCCGCCCTTTTTTTATATTTTTATTTTTTTGTTTTGGATTTGGTCTGTTTGTCTCAACTGTCACTTGCCGGGGCTTAACATGTCACATTGTCAATCTGTGACCACGCATCCAACTACCCCCATCCCTTCCCTCCCTTTCTACCCATCCATCTCTTTCTCATTGTCGCATTCTTTTTTTTTCCCCTGTCGCATTAATTAATTAGTTAATTTTATTGTTGTGAGTGAAAACAACGCGAAATCAAATACAATTTCATCATGTTTTCGCTCTTTTGCAATTGCTGTTAGTTAAACGATTCAGTCACGTAATTCATTTGCATGGCGCGCGTGGTCAGGATACGATATCAAATAACAATGCGGACAGGAGATATTCAATAAGGGGGCGAGATGCAAAGAGTGAGACTTGAATGCCTGTTTACAATATATAATACTTGAAGTTGTCCTTCATTTGCAAAGCTTAAACTAGACAGAGCGAGAGAGAGAGAGAGAGAGGTAGCGGGAGAGGGAATTCTTAGAATCCATTGTTGTTAATTCAAAAAACTTTAATTAATTGGCCTTTGGAAGACATAATGCATAAATAACAAATTATACCAAAATAATTATAAAGCTCTTCTAAGTTCTATAGCTAGACAATTTGAGAGCTAACTGTACTTGATCTTGATTGATATCGTCTCATCTAAAAGAACATCATCAAAATGCTTTGTCGCATAAGTAACAAGTTGTCACACCTTGTCTTAGCCTTGGAGAGACGAGGGGATGTGCATGATTTCCCATATGGCGTTGACTTTTGTGATAGCCCCTGCCCCACTACAACAAAAAACAAATAAGAAGACGAAGCTGTTTAACCAAATTGATGCATGAAACTTTGTTGCTTTTGGCATCGTGCAACAAATTTGTCGGCGTATCTTATGGATACCCTTGAAAAGCTTTAACCAAATCATAAATTATATAAGTTTATTCTTCAACAACATCATAAAGCAGGTCGATAAAGACAACGTCGTCTACGATTCCCACTGACCATAACTATCGATTCTGATCGATATAAAAGCACTATCGATAACTAACGAAAGCTGAAACAACATTAAAATCAACTGTTAAGATTATATTTTCATTTTGAAAGTATCCTTTTAGTCGTGATCTTGCTTTTGAAATGAAATAATTCTTAGTTGTTTATGCGGTGTTTGGTCATTTTTCATGGTCAGTAATTGGCATGGCTATGACGTCCATCCACTCCCCTTCCTATTCCTATTCCCCTCTCCCCACACACACCCGCTCACTATATAGTTTCATATCCTCATAGAGCGCGTCCTGCATTGTTCCCTTGGGCTGATGACAGAACGCGACCTTTGGATTCTCAAAAAATGAAGCAGGCTTTCATCTTAGCTGTCCCTCATTCACACACACATACACACACACACACACACACACACGCGGGAGCTATGCATATATATGCGCTATTTATGGGAGCATGCGTATGTATGATTATGTGTGTGTGTGTGTGTGTGTGTGTGTCATCTATGCTCACGTATCAATAAGTGCTTGGGACGTGAACTGAATTTTTTATCATCGTTTGTCGAAGTATGCGCAAAAGTGAATGCTGCCTGCCTGCCTTGAAGCGCCGCAGGACGCGGGCGGAAAGACCATACAGGACATTCCGAATATGTCTCTCAGCATGCGAAATTGCCTGTGAAATATTTTTCAAATTTACTATATAGACACACACACACACATCCATACATACACAAACGTAAGATACACTTGCAAAAAAAGAAAAGCAACAAAATTGCAATTTTCCCACCATAGAAACAATCTGTTTGAATATTAAAACGGCATTTGAGGACTCTTGTCTGATTAGGACACAGCATTTTTGGTGTAGTATTTTCATGATCTAATTTTTTTTAATTTAAGAAAATAATATTTTTTTTCCACTTTTTACTGAACAGAAATTTAAATGGAAGAAACAATTATTTAATTATTTAAGGATTTAAAACTAAGTTCCAAACAGATCCAATAATAGATATATAAATATTATTTTTAAATTAAATATCTCTAAATTATCTTTAATATATTATGTTAATATAAATTGTTCTTAAGCTTAACATGCCTCATTCTTCTACCAGATTTTCTTAAACTCTCAGTGTACTAAGCAAATAAAGTTCCGAAGAAAGCTTACTTTAAGGAGTTGGGGCGTTAGGTGTAGGCGTGGCACATGCAGGCAGTTAGGCAATTCAGACAATTGGCCAAAAAGTAGATGAAATCAAATCAATGGGCCAAACTCAACTTATTTGAATCAAGAAACAAGAGCCAATTGCTACTAATCTGCGGGCCACTCCACATGCCGTTTTGGCCCAATCCCGCAAAACGGGTTAATAATACGAAGGCAAATGGCGGTTTTAGAGCAATACGCATTCATTTTAATTGTATAGTGTCTGTGTGCGAGTGTCCGTGTGTGTGTGTGTGTGGGGATTAGCTTTGAAGTTTTTGGCGGACCAAATGGGTTGCAGAGATGCCAGCAGATACAATAACAGGACACTTAAGTGCGTAACGCAGGACGCGGAGTTGAAGCGCGCGGCCACCCAAAGGGTTCAAAGCCAAATGGCTTTCAGGTAATTTCTCTTGATGGCAAACTGGGTTAAGTGGGCCAAGTGAGGCTGGCTGCTTGAGTTGCCCAAACGTTAATTACTGCCAAAGTCAGAACTTCAACCACACCAACAGCAACAACACACAAAATTTCAACCTTATTCGAACCGATTGCGAGAACAACAACAACTGCAAGTGATAAACGGCCCGACTGTCTGCTCTGAAGCTCCAACGTCGTCCCCTGCAGAGAGTCCTGGTCAGTTGTTCAGTTGTTTCGTCGGTGTCGTCGTGCCGTATCTGTGAAACTGCCTTGGGCCGGCTGCCGCTCGCAATTGATTTATAAATCAATAAAAATATGTGCATAAATATTTACCGAGACAGTATAAATAAATTACAATCCAATGTGAGCAGTCGGCTGAAAAACCTTATGCAAAATGCAACCGGACAGCAGCAGCAGGACCGGACCACCACCAGGACAACAAACAGCAACAGAACAACAACTGACAAACAGACAACAACCTGAACTCGAGGGGCGAGGCTGGAGAATGAAGAACACTGCAGTCTTTGTTGTTGTGTTTTTGTGTCGGGGATTGCGGGGGATTGCAAGTTAAAGACGTAGCCAGACAATGCTGAAGGCTTATACTAGCTTCGTCCATATAAACTGCTTCTAGCAAGTCAGCAGAGCAGCCGGCAGCAATTGGCTACTTGGCTTAGGCAAATAACGAGGGTCGCTTTAAAAGTGAACTAATTCAAAAAATTCGATAAAAAAGATATAAGTGTTTTGTGCAAAAGTGTTAAGCCTCATTGAAAGAAACATCTCTGATCCCATCAAATATATACATTCTTGATCAGACAAATTGATATGGCCATTTTCGTCTGTCCGTCCATGAAAGCGTCGATCTCGAGTTAAACTCTTATGGGCAGACCAATATTATCGAAAACTCTTTGGTATTCGATATACACATGTAATCGATAACATCAAATACTTGATGATGATTTCTCGTAACGGTATCGACCAATTGCACTGTTGGCAACTCTGCTCTCTTCCCTATCGGTAGGAGGCGCTCCTAAGCCAAAAACGACCAAAAATAGTTTGGAGAATATGCGTTACATAAAACCGAAACTGTAACATTTCAATCCACTATGAGTCAAATCAATCAATTAGCAAAAACGATAAGTGTTATCGATATGATTCAAAGCACGGACCGATAACACACCAATCAACCCAGCACGCATATGAAAATAGGATGCCGAGCCCAGAGAACAAAATCCCGGCAATAGTCACATTTAAATTGGCTCCATAATTTGATGTATGTATTGTGTGTGTCGGTGTGTGTGTGTGTTGGAATGTGAACGCAATTTAAATATGTGCGCAATTACGTAAAATGTTTTACTAGTGCAGCCGTGCAACCGTTGGGCAGGCTAAAAAGGCGGCCAGAAAACCATTTTTGCCAACCAGGTGCCAACTAATCAAAAATGCCAGCAATTATAATTGATTAAAATGAGACAGACAACGAGCCGAATCGTGTCGATGCCATCCATCCACCAATCCAACCTAACCCAACCCAACCATCTATCTATCCAACTGTGTGTGTGTGTGTGTGTAGTTGTGTGTAATTGAATCAGTTCAGTTGATGGCATCCATGGACTGGTCTAAACTTATGATTTCTATTTGCAATGCAATTACATTTATAACAATTTTCATACAGCCATACTCAAAAAAAATAAACCCCAAATAAAAGTAATTCTAAATGATGCCAAAACAAAAAAAACCAATTAAATGTTCAAAATGGCCCAAAAATAAAATATGTTTGAATTAAAATATTGCCGCAGCCCATGAAAGCTCTGACAAGTGCATAATAAATACTTATCAGCATTGAAATGTGCGCAACGAGTGCGGGAAAATGCTCTCAAAATTTTAATTTGTCAAAAAAAAAACTTTTTATTTTTACAAATACTTTTTAGTTAATATTTGGCTCGAATTTGTATTTGTATATTTATATAAATTAAATTAATGCGAATCTTTTAGTTTATGTTAAAAGAGTCCATTTCAATATATGTTTGAGCTTAAAAGGGTTTCTTTTTAAAGAGCTGCGCAAGGAAGATATCTCTAAAAACTAATTCGAAAGTCTTTTTTTTTAATTTTTATTTTTTTTTTTTTTATCATTTTAAAGTTTTTTCTTTCGATTTCAAGATAATACTCAGGGAATTTTAAAAAGAGTCAACATTAATGATCTTTAAGTATAAAATTAAATTCTTGTTAGAAACTTAATAAATATTGAGTCATCTCGCCCTAGAAATATTATTTAATCGTTGGAAAACGAAAAATATTTTTCTTTCTTTAAATCTATATCTATATCGAAGGAATGTTATTGTGAAAAGTGAGGGTGTGGTTGTGTGTGAACGTGGAAACTAGGCTGCACTGAGAATATACCGACTACTTAAATGGTCTCATTCCCACGATTATAGGGACTTTTAAATTTGCTTTGTCAGCAATAAGCTCTTTATATTTATTAAGCCTTAAAGTGGATCCCTCTTTTCATTTCGCTCTCTCTCTCTCTCTATCTTGCTCTCACTTGGTTAGCATTTTCTGTATTGCTGTATTTTGGTCCACTCAAAGTGCATAAGGTTTCAGCTCATGGATAACGAGTGAATTGCGCTGAAATCGTTGCCCACAATAATGCCATGGAATCAATTTTGCATCAAATTTTGATGCAAAAAGGCAAAAGTGGGTGAAACGTAAGAGCCGATCCGGACATAAAGGGTAGAGGATGAGTGTGGCAGGAGTGGCAGCGGTTTGCATTACCCACCAGCACTAGCGCAAGGACCGAGGACCGAGGCTTACCGCACGAGGTGCTTATGCACCTAACCCGCATCCACAGTCCGTGTCCGTGTCCGTGTCCATGTCCATGTCCGTAGTAGTATCCTGGCCTATGTGGTTGGGTCCGAGTGAACAAAAAGGGGGGAGGGATCAGGATGGAGCACTGGCACCGCACACACATGAAACCCGAAAATGTAATTGAAAAATTATTTTGTTACACGTGTCCGGTTGCAGTTGCAACAAAACTCATCCCATATGTGTGCCTGTGTGTGTGTCTGTGTGGTCCTAGTCCCTATCCTAAGACTCTGTTTTGTTCCCTGCCGTGCCGTGCCGTGCGTCGATAATTTCGTGGCCTGGCCAAATTTTAATTAATTTGCCGAATATTGCCAAACTCGCATCAACTTCAAATGCTGAAAGAGAGAAGATTTAATAACTAAGTTGTTAGGGAGGGGTGCGGGGGTTGGTTGCATATCTCTAGGCGGTAACCCCTGGTTACTGATTAGCATATAAATTACATTCTCTCTTCTTAACCCCCCCTCGCCGCACTACCCCATTCGTTTTATCTCTCTTCGTCTCTCTCTCTCCCTCTGTGTCGCTCTCTTTCGATTCGCGAGCAATTGCAATATGTTTTGTTTATTGATTTAGCATTAATTGTTCATTGTTAATAACTGAGCAGCTGAGGGGGAGAGGGGGGGGTCACCGTAAACACATTTTTCAGCTCGAAAGAGTCTCTTACATGGTCTCTCTCTCTCTCTCCGTGTCTTTTGGTCTCTTTGTCGCGAGGTGCCTGGCACGAAACTCAATTAACTTGTTAATTTATTTGTCATTTGCTTTGTTCGCATCGCCTGCGTTGCCAGCACAAAAATAAAAACAACAAATACACACACACAAATTTGATGTAAGCACAGGCCAAAGCTTTTCTTACCAAGGTATTAGGTAGGTAGGCAGGTTGGTTGGTTAAGAGGAAAGTCTAAAGTGTGGAACGGAACGAAATGGAGGAGACCCAGAGGTTTGGCCTGACTTTGAGGCTGGGTTGTTGCTGGCTCACATGCTAGTGGGACCCCATTTGATAGATAGTTGTTAGTTGGAATAGATGCTTGGCTAAACATTCGGAGAAATTCCCTGAGGCTGAGTACTAGTGTGTGTTTGTGTGTGCGTGCTTAATGGCTTCTCTAAGCTTTGTATACGGCATCATGAAAATGATTTCCGCCTGGTTGCTAAAGAGTAACTCACTAATATAGTGTATTGCTAAATTGATCTTTAAAATGCCTTTCATTGTCTTTTCTTAGTCAGTGAAAATCTTAAAATTCGTATTCAATACGTACAATACTCATATTATATAGTATATACTATCTACAATGCACTAGAGCGCAAACCAAAGGCAATCAAAAACTATAAAGTAGCGCTTTGAGTGGGTTAAGGCGAGTGGGTGGGTTGGGGTTGCGTCATGTTCGAGTTGAGTGAAGTGGAATCGGAATTGGGAGTGGTTCTTGAAGCTGTAAGCTGTTGGCTGAAAGCTGGTTAAAATCCTTAAACCATTGCTCACTTTCAACTTTGAAGTTTGCTAAAGTTTTCGCTTTGTATAATTAAAACAAGCAAGTAAATGCTCGATTCGAAAGCTAGCGTTACGAGCTACCCTATAATAAAGGTTCAAGTTTTTATGCCTTCTGAACGAAGCCTTCGTTAAGTTACAGTTATGTGGGTCGCTTCTAACTTGATAGGTTTGGTACAGTATGGTCTAACAATTGCTATTGTTTGAGGCTATAGCATAACAGCATAGTTTAACATCAATACAAATATAGAGTTTATATGTAGCTTTAGATATGTTCCTTGTTCACCATTATACCCTATTTTTTGTAGATTCTAGCAGTGCTACTAGATTCAAGAAAACCAAATTGTTTACATGTGTCTTTGTTACAGTTATCATTGCTGGTTGAAGAGAGTGCGTTGCATCTACCCTCCAACCCCACCCTCACACACCATCCCTTTCTGTTTCTCCCTCTATTTCTGTCTCTCTCTGGTTTTTTGCATCTGTTTGCCGTGTCTTTCGGCTTCGTCGCGTTTGTTTGTCTCTCCCCTCTCCCTTCTGTTCGACGCTTCTTTCATTCATTTAGCGCAATGCGCTTTACACATGCATATATGCAAGAAGACGCTGACACGCCCACAAATGTACCCTGTGTACGACCCGCCAACCGCTCCCCTCCCTCCTATCTTTATTCTCGACCATCCTCTCGTTTGGTGACGCCCCTTTTATTTAGCATTTTGTTGATTTTTTTGTTGTTTTGTGTTTTTTTTTCGTCGGTTTCCTGCGGTTTTTAATTAAAATTAACTTTGTTTATTTTGCGCTTTTCCCATTTGGTCCATCAGCCCTCCTTATACCCTTTCCGCCTACTGCATACACGGCTTGTCTTCCTTCCGCCTTGGAAGTGATGTTTACTTACATTTGCTGTTGTTGTTGTTGCTGTTGTCGGAGTTGTTGCAGTTGTAGCTGCTTGTAATTGCCACCATTTGCGTTGTCGTCACAGCCATCAGCCATCAGCATCCAGCATTGCATTTGCTGTGCTGTTACTGTTGTTATTGTTGCTGTAAGTACATATTACCTGTTGTTGGCGGGGCAGACGAAGGCAGTCAGGAATAGGCTCTCCTCTCAGCTCCGACTGTCAACTGCCAGCTGCCTGCTGCCAGCTGTCGACTGCCAAAAGCGCTAGAGAAGACCTGAGTTTTGCAATCATCGTTATCATATTTGTCTCCCTCTCTCTCTTTCCCTCTGTCGCTGTGTAACTTTTTAGCAAGTTTGGGCCAAGTTTTTGTTATGCCTGCCGGCTTGCTAACATCTCCACAGTGTGGAGTCCACACCTACCATTTTCCTTTAAGCTCTCAAATTAGTTTAATTGCTAAGCTTAAATTTACCCTGCGATTGGTCTAACCGAAATGTATTTATTCATATTGTGTATAACTAGTAAGAATTTATTTGAAATCAACTATAAAGCTCGACTAGGAGCTACTCTTAGCACTAGTCTTAATCGATATGTATGTATTCAGATAATGCCTGCATCTGTTAAAGCTTAAGGATATGCGTATAATGCCACTTTATTGTATCCTTTTTTTTTCATTATCAATCTTTTTTTGGGCATAAAATATCAAGCATACTTACTACGCTTACACCCAGTTTACAGGGTATATAGGCATACCCACGTATACATTAGTTACATCCGCCCAACAAGAAATGTAGGTTGAGACCGTTTTGCCATTTTGCCATTTTGATTATCGCATTTATTTGCATTTCGATGCATTTGGTGTTTATCTTGCACTTTGTGAAAACAAACCAAGTACTTATAAATCTAACGAATTAAAACTGCAGCAGCAGCAGTTGCAGCAAGTTGTGTTGTTGTCTGGTATTATGCATGGCTTTCGTTAAAGTTGTTGCCGCCCGACATGGAGAGATTGATTCGGGTGTTCGATGGTTCTGAAGTGGCAGTGCTGCCATTGTTATCATTATTATCCTCTTCCCAACCCTGATTCTGATTGTGATTCTGTTCGCTTGCCATAAGCTCGCCATGCAGCAGCCCAAACAAATCGCGAAAGAGCATCGGATTCACATTGATGCTGACGCACATGAGAACAAACCAATCACCATAGCCGGCATTTTCCAAAACCTGGCGCACATGCGCCTTGGGCATGCCACGCAGATGGGTGCGCAGCAATTGTAGTCTCAATTCCGGGCAACAGATGAGCACGAGACGATAGAGTATGTTGACAGCCGCCAGCATGCCAATGAACAGGAACCACACATACAGCACGGCGAAAAGCTTCTCGTTTAGTATGTTGAGGGGGAGAACGCAGAGTATGTCGAGTACATTGGGTGTGCCACTAGGTCCATAGACGAACATCTCGCATTTGGCAACCTTGGGAAATACACGCGAACTCATCAAATTCCACAGATTCCAATCGTAGACGGGTATGGCGGCCAGTGCATGAATATACTTGCGCCAGAACCCATTGAAGATGACATCCATGAGCCAAAAGTTAACCAACTGCAAAGATCGAATATATACTAAGTATATACACGAATTGAAATCTCGAAAACTTACGCTTATAATCAGATTTAGAAGCTCACAGAAGGCATACTTGATGGCGTAGCAGCAATGGATTTCGGAGAAGCGTGCCCGAAAATATTTGGCAAGCATGCGCAGACGCACATAATAGATCTGATCGAGAATGATGGCGTCGCCGATCTCACAGCACAGTTGCTCCATGCGCTGCCCCTCCCACACCTTCCACAGGTACGATGGGAAGTAGAAGAGCAGCGACTGCAATAGCAATATCATAAATACCCATTGATAATAGCGCAAGTACATGCGTTTGGTAACGCCTCGTGTTTCTGGTCCAACGCCCTCCGCTATTGATATTATGCGAGCATATTGCTCATTTTTGGCCAAAAGTGTGCGCATGCTTGTTCTATTGAGACCGGCGGAGACTGCCAAGGGTTGTTGATGCTGCTGCTGTTTGGCATCGATGCTATCGTGCTCGGGCGGCAGTATATAGGTGCCCATGGTCCAGCAGTAGGATTGCGCATACTCCTCATGCTTTGATGTGCTGAGGCAGAGAATTGGCTCGCCAAAATATTGTTTGGCCGACAGCAGGAATGTGCAGGTCAAGAGTATGACAATGGTGCACTTGGAGTGTAGCGTAAATATTGGATCGTATATGCGCACCGTCTTCAGTCGTAGATACTTCGAAAGCGGCTTCACTGCGGCATACATAATGCAATTGCTACTTTTGTTGTAACTACTTACCTTTGTGTTCAAATTGTTTTAAATTGTTCTAACGCGCTTGACACTAGAGACAATAAGGCAAACCAAGCGAGTGAGAGCGAGACAAGTGCTGATATTCTGCTGAACTTGTACGGTTGTCTCGCTCTAACCCAGGCAATAAACATGCTGCGCAGTGTTGTGAAACGGGAGTGAGAGCTAAAGTTAGAGCTTGCAAGCAAAAGCTGCCTGATTTGACATGATTGTTGAATCCACCGTTTTACTTGCGATCAAGTGAAGTGGGCCCCTCTCAAGCATGAAATGCAATGACTTTTGCTATTTGACACGCATATTAATAATAATGCTGCTTTCCCTTTCCCATCAGCATCCATATTCTCATACATACATACATATATGTATGAGGATCACGAGCGTTGGTTGGGAACGGCAACGAATGGCGGCAACAATAATAATAATAATAATAAAATGATTAATCGATGCTACATGACTGCATATACAAAATACGATACAGGTTGTGGGTAGAGAGAAAGGGAAAGGAAAGGAATGGGATGGGGTAACAAAACCCAGCCAGCACCCAGCAGCATAATTCCCAATGCTGTGTCGTCATCTAGTGTCATTACCAGCTACTTGCCTCTCTTACCTTCACGCCATCCTCATTATTATCATCATCGTTGTGAACATTCAACATCATCATTATCATTGGGGCACGCGGCTGCCGTGCAAATGTTTATTGTGGGAATTCGCTTGCTGCGACGTGTTGTCATCCCCCCATCCCCCACCGCCCGCACGAACGTTACTAGCTCCCCTGCTGTTATACGCGCTTGACGGCAAATTAAATTTATGAATTCTTTTGCTGGTGCGTGACCAGAGATTTACTATAATCAGGCATCGGGAATCAGCAGCAGCGAACACGCTCAGGAGACTAATTAGTCGAGTATCCAAATGTCAGTTAGCAACCCCCTCCCCGCCGCCCCATCCTTTTCACATTTTTTTCAACCACGTTCCACTCCTACTTCCTGTTCCCTTCCAATTACAATTCTTCTCGGGCAATTACAAATACATATTATAATTATAATTTCTCGTTGAGCATTGATTTCTTTTGGCTGTCCATTGATTGCCACGAATTATACAACAACATGAGAGGCCAACTAATTTGGCAAGAGGGGCGGGCGGTCAGTGTAAAAATGGCATGCCTTGATCGCGTGCCGCCAGGTGGCGCGCCAGCTCAGCGACCTGTTCGCGTTTTTATTTTTCTGTGTGTGTGTGGGTGAGTGTTGACGGCATTTTAAATATTTATTTTCAAATGGAATATATTATTTAAAGCGTTTTCCCATTGACCACAACAATTGCAAAAACACGTTTGTTGACAGCTCCATCGACGAACCCTTCCCGCCCCCCAACCATTCCCAACACTAATATTTTTGAATAAAGGTGGGGGGTGGGGCGGTGTGCGCGGTCTGTTCCGTGTGCAATTCGGCGCTTAAATAAATAAATTGAACAATTATGCGCGGTTGCGGTTGTTTTGGCTTTGATAGAGTCCACTTTCAGTCCCTGGCATAATCCTGTTACCAAGCGCTTTAACTCTTTTTGAGGTCACACTTCTTCTCTATATGTACATATATACTCTGTAAACTCTAATAAATATTAATTTCTTAATGAATCAAACTGATTCTTCTAATATATACTTAAATTTTTTTTTAAGTAATCTTCTTTATAATCTCCTGAAACTCAAGAGTTTTCAATTCAAAAGCTTCTTCTCAGATTGCCAGCTATCAATGCCTTAACAGAAGTTCGGATTTAAAACAATAAATATCAACCTTTTGTTGTTATCGATTCTTATCGATATATGTGCATCGATTTGGTGAAAGAAACGTGGTTTGACCGCAGTATACGAGATCATGCTAAGTTCATTCAAGTCTGTTTCTCTAATGATCTCCTATTCGTCTGAGAGCATTTTTATCGCACCCATTTTATCCTGGGTATTCAAACTGTCATATTGTCCAGAATGCATATAACAGTATATCAATAAGTTGAGCATTGCCAGCTGTAAAATAAATACATGTGTATTTGTATATTTTTTTATTTAAATTTTATTTAATGGGATAAATACGCTGAACGGCTGAACAAAAAAATTATAAATTGAATTTGGATTGCGGGCTGTCAAAAAGCAGGAGCAAGAACAAAAGGTGACGGGCGAGGGGGAGGGGGAGGGAGAGGGAGAGCGTGTGTTGATTCACGATGGCTTGGCTTGGCTTGGACCGGTTTGGGTTGGGCTGGGTTGGAATGTAGTGCAACATTGTCATTGTTGACACATTTGCGGTTATCTCTGTGTCTCTGCGACGGGCACTTGTCAATTGCACTTGAATTGCGATTGCGTTTGCGACTCTGCGGCTCAGAAAATGGCACCGCAAGACGGCCCGCAAGTTGTGACCGCTCAAGAGCGACGGAAGTGGAAAATGGCAAGTGGGAATGGGGCGATGGGGCAATGGGGGGAGGGGATAATATGGCAACCTAGCAACCGTTTTAGTTGGCATCAGCTCTTTAATAATGCAACCAAGCAGCGCTCTCAGATGTGGTTAAGTCTTCAATTCTAGTAGTAGTTTTCGAAATTATTGCGATTGCGTTTGATATTGTTTTTGCCCTCGCGGCAACATAACAACAGCCACAACAGCAGCATCATCATTATTATTGTTATTATTATTATTAGTATTCAAAAGAGGCTTGGATGGGTGGCGCTGCTGCCTTGGGGACATAGATGAAGACGGAGGTCGGGGAGGAAGAGAGGAATGTGTGTGTGTGTGTAGCAGGCGCTGGCATTGTTATTATTATGTGCCAACATGGTCGTCAACGTGATGGCGTCGAGGCGACGATATCAGCATATGTTACAGCATCTCCTGTATGTGTGTGCGTGCGTGTGTGAGTGTGTATTGTGGCAGGAAAGGCATCTTGCTGCCGTGCATTGTTCGATTAATGACTTAACGACGTGCGTAGAATAACTTTGATTTAGTGTCATCTCGTTTTGGCAGGCCACACAGCGGCCGTTACAGCTAATTGTATTTATTTACTTAGCCCAAACACCGATTGAAACTACACTCACAAAAAAACGTAGCATATGCTTGGCTAATCCAACTATTTTCGTTCACGATTGAGCATCATATTCGAATATGCTTTAATTAATACTTTTCATATTTCATTTAAAGTGTCGAAGTACTAATATTGCTGCACAAAAATATTAGACTTAAATATTTTTCAAATTAAATTTTTAGTTTAGTAAAATAGAATACCGAACACAAAATGTGATCTCCTGCCTCGGGTTTCGAGCCTGAGAACTGTCGTTCACCAAGCGGATGCTTTAGCCGTAGTTATTATGCAGTTAATTAAATTGTAAACATTTTAATGCATTTTTATAAAACTACAAAAACGTACGTTAAATGCCAGCTCATTATTAAGAATACGAACCGTAGTAGCTCTTAATATAAAAATTTTAAGAATTAAAAATGGTTGTATTGCAAGGAAATTGTCTTTTATAGTTAGATTTAATGTGGTTCCAAGTTAAAATAATGTAAAGAATAAGAAACAAATATTTCATTGCAATTTTAAAGTTCCCGCACTTGGATTTAATTATATTTCATACTCATTCTGCTGTTTTACAACATGTTTAATATACAAATTAATTACGTTTTATATTTAAAAACCGTATTGTAAAATTAACTTTTTTCAATGATAAATTAGGTTTGATTTTTTTTCTGCTCCCAACAGAAATTCAGTACAATTAACTTTAATAAAATCACTTTTTTAATCCTTAAAAAACATAACTATTCTTAACGCTTCTCGTTTGATTTTTTGCCTCATATTGTTTTAATTCATTGTCTAACAAGTGTGCTACACAAATACAAAAATAAAAAACTTGTAAAAAAAATATATAAAATCATATTTCCAATAGGCAAAACACGAATTCCAAAGGCGCTAAGAAGTCGACATTTGTGCAGAGTATGAACAGTAAGTAGACAAAACACAGCTTAAAACGATGCAGTCGGAAGTAACCGACTTCGGAGTACGATAATATGTACCAATATTACACCAAATATTATTATATGAACAGTTTATTAGAGATAAGTTCTGGGCTAATGGGGCGTGTCGTCGGCCTTTAGCTCTTGGTATTAAACCTTTGGTCCGACGCAGACTTGTAGAAACATTTATATACTAGTATTCCAAGTTTTAATCCTTTGGTTTTAAGGGTGTCAAAAAATAAGTAATGGACGAGGAGACAGACAGATTCAGCCACAATATATCTTCGGTATTTTAAAAAAGCAAAACTTAATCACAATTATAACATTTTGCGGAAAACTGCAATAATTCACATGAATACAATTTTTTTTGAGTAGTAGGCGTTGCTTTATATTTTGTAATTGATATCTAGCTGCCAGCGCCTGAAACACACATAATTTAATCATTGAACTATAAACATCACAAAAAAAAAAAAAAAAAAAAAAAATAAATTTTGTTGAGCTGGGTAATATTATATTTCATAAAAACAAATACAGCGAAATCCACACATTAAAGGCGGTTACTAGAAGTCGCCAGACCTACATAGTATTGTAAACAGTAAGTTAAAGCCAAAATTGAAAAATATTGAAGTCGGATGCCACCGACTTTCATATATAATCTGATAACCGGTATAACTAGTCATAAGTCGATCGGAAAAACTTTCCTTTTATTGGTGCGGGCAAAAGTGGATAGGTTCATTTATTGATCTCTCATAAAGATTGCATGTTATCTTGCTCTTGAATTTGGGAGCTCAATCTCTTAATTTGTGGAAAATATGTGGGTTTCCGCTGTGTTAGTGGATGGCTTTTGGGTTTCTATGTCAATCTTTGAAAGACAACCTCAGTTATCTAGTATCAGCTTCTTTACCATCTTCCAAATAACAAGCATCATTTGTTATTCCGACATTGAGGTCTTTAAAGGCGGTTACCTTGAAGGGTTTCCCCCTTTGAAGTTTGAAGCATGCTACTCTGTACCATCGACATCAGACAATAAAATAATGATAATTATAAAATTTTTCAGAAAAAAAAAAAACAATTTACTTGGATCATAATTATTTGAAGTAGGCGTCGCCCCATATATCTTGACTCATATCTATCTGGCATATTCAATCAGTCTTTTCGAGAAACGTCTCTACAAAGAAAAGCACAGTTAAATTAATAAGTCTCTCAATATATTTTTTACAAATAACGAATTAAATAACTTCAAAGCGCTTAAACTCGACAGCCCAATACTCAATATGAACTGTAAGTACAAGTTAAAAGTGTTAAGCTTTGGCCGTTTGAAATGATATCAAAATCTTTCAGCAAATAGCAAGGTTATGTCAAAATCTGAATCTGTTGTAAAGGATGCGGTTGTGGGTTCATCGTCAGCTGTGCCAAGTGCCCACAAAAATCTACACGCTACGGGCATTTCTACCACCAACATTGAAGGCGATTCAAAAAAGATCGAGAATATGAATGGTATGTACAAGAAACAGTCGGACGCAGCCGAATAAATACAAATAAAAATCTTTCAGCTAATGACACGGAAATGCCAAAACCTGAATCTGATGTGAAGGACTCAGTGGGCTCTTCGGCAGCTATGTCAAGTGCCAATAATAATCTTCCCGTTGCTGCTGGCGATTCAAAAAGCAACGATAGACGAGACTATTTAAGGGAGACTTGTCAGGCCAGGAATCGTTCATGCGTCAAAGTCGATTCTCTGAGAAATAATAGAGCCTATGTGCGCAATCCGATAACGGGCGATGGACTATGCGGAGATGGCGTTGGTGGGCTTAGGCCGATAACAACAAAGAAGCGAAGTAAGTTTTTTATAATAATGCAGTATATAGTACTATACAGATGATTATGAGCTGGGTGTTTATTATCTATATTTGGTCATTGTGAGTTCACTTGTTCGTTTCTCTAATTTAATATAATTTGTATGTTTCTTTCACAGCGGGAAATCCACTTACAGGTGAGGGTTACAAGCCAGGCCAGCAGGACTTTATTAGTCCAATAAACATGTATTATTCCCACGAGAGCATCAACATGAATACATCCAGTGGTGGTCGCACTCATATACCACCAGGCGGTTTTTCATCTGGCTTATGGTAATTCCAAACAGCCTGAGAGACAGTATCTATCAACTCAACAAATACAATTCCCCCGCAACTACAACAATGACGTACCCTTTCAAGCAAAATTTAAAGTCCGAAAAAAAGGAAATGATCCTTTTTATAAATGTTCATATATGAATAACATTTTGACTGCAATAGCCCAAAGCAAATTCTAAAAGCCACTTAATTGAGCTATAAAATCTATTACAATACTTGACAAACTACATAATAAACTGGGTTGCGAGTATTATAATAAATTTAAACAAAATTCATTGTGAAACAAATGCTACAAATGTTCAAAATCTTGTTCAAAATCCATTAAAATTTGTCGTAATAAATTATTTACTTACTTATGTTTTTATTTACAATATAAAGGGAATTGATTTAAAGATATTAAGATATATCTGAATTTACCTAATTTTTGACAGTAACAGTTATATAAGATGCTTATGATGCTTAAACTGTTTAGGGTACTTACTCGTCGAGCTTTTTCAACGTAAGATATTTTTCATTGTCTCACAGAGTTTCCAATATACTGTTGGGCCTAGTAGGCATTGAAAATAGCCAAATGCGATTGACATATTAAGTTCAAAAAGAAAATTTCATAAAATAAAATAGTTTTGCTGGCAACAAAACAACACATAAAGTTTGTACAAATATTGTTTGCTTCTTGCGCAAATATTCTTTTGGCCGTAAACGAGCGTTGCAAATAAGAAAAGGTAAGCTAACATAAAAACTTTAAGTCCAACTACATATTTCAATATGAATTGTCGATTAGATCATAAAGCGGCGGGTCAAGCGCTCAACTACCTCTAAAAAAGGTATGTTAACAAATTTACCATATAACTTCCTAAACATGAATTGATTGCTTGATATTTTGAAGGCGAATTTATAATATTTAAAAAAAAAATAAATAAAAAATATGGATGGACCCCAGACTGTTGTGTACTTGAATTGGAAAGGTGATGTGGTCTATGGTTGTCAGAGAGGCTGTAAGTTTCTTCGTATCCAAGAAACCATCAAGTATAAGGACAATCAATGGTATTATGTAGTTTGGGACGGCTGTGAAATGATGGAGTTGGTGCCAGGGCGTTTCATGGATGAACACTATCCGATGGAAGTCACTGCTTACCAGAAAGAATTGAAACGTGCATCGAAGCAAAAATAATGCACAAAAGAATTGAAGAATCAACAAATAGATATAGCACGTTATGGAATATTAAACATTATAATTTTGGTTTACTGTTTTACACATCCGATTTCGATTCCATAACATATTTACTATCCATATATTCTCTTCTATTATATTATTAAATGCAGCTGCTATTGGTTTGATATTAGTCCAATCGACCTGCCCACGCTGACCAAAACCAGTTGCATGTGCTTACTCTTGCTACACTAACTTGCCCCTTATATTGTTGGCCAGTTAGTTAGTTGTCCGACTTTCATCTCCGTCTCCATCTCCATCCTCCGTTTCCGTTTTACGTCTCCGTCTACGTTTCCGGCTAAGAGTCTGGGGGTCTGTCCGTCGTGGTGGGTGGGCAGTCGCTTGGGGCAGATCATGTTTAATTAGCTCTAATGAATATTTAGCCGGTTTGGTCATGGCACGTTTCCCGTTGCTGCCTGGCCTGTCCTGTCCTGGCCTGGCCAATGCAATTTTCCTACACACACACACACAGGTTTTCTATTAGTTTCCAGACCAACTGAATCGTTACTTCCTTATCCCCCCCCCTCTCGTTGCGCTAGAAACCCAATTGCCCTTAGACAGACAGACACTCATACGGTCTTTAGCTCGTTATTTGTAATTTGTTGTAAGTTTTTGTTTCAGCTTTTATTGTTGTTGCCAGTTGTGGCCGGTTAACACTACACTACACCCTTGCCCCCCCTTCATACATATATATTCTATATCTCTTATTATACCCTCTACTTGTGAAAGTATTTTTTGTTTAATATTTTCATAATATCAAATTATTCGTAATGCCGCAAGGTTTCCTTTTTAATTAAAATAAATAAAAAATTCTTAATTTAAGAGTTGAGGAACCTTTTGGTATTACAACAGTAAAAACAGGCTTGACTACAAAAAAGGTATTTTTGTTGTGCTGCATCTTAAGGCTGTGTTATCCGGTTCCAGGTTCGGACACCGTTTCGAGTTTGGTGTCGAGTTGTGTTTCGGGCCATCGTTGTTTTTATCGACATTGAAATGTGGCCCCAAAACAGTTTCAGCTCATAAAAATACAATTTGCTGCTGCTTATTTTTTACGATGCACATGAGGGCGATGCTTGGCCTTCTGTTGGCTCTGCTCCGAAGGTTGCCCTTCTCACAATATATGTATATGTTTGTTTGTGTGTGTGCGTATGTGTGTGGCAAAAACTATTTTCGAGCTTGGAAACGACGCGCACACATGCTCCAAGTGCGTCCAATGTCCAGTCTCCAATGGCAATTGGGTTGCCATCAAGTTATGTGTCTGTGTCGCACTCTCCCTCTGTGCGTGCGTGTATGTGTGTGTGTGGTAACGTTGCAGATTTTGCGAAGGTGGAGGCGGGGGGTGTGGCGGCAAAGGCGTGTCATTGCCAGCTGTTGCCTGCTTCGGTTGCAGGCATTTAAACGTTTAAGGGATTTGTTTATTTTGCTGCTCAATTTTGGGTCAAAACAATTTGAACAGAATCCCACCCCACCACCACCTTTCCGCCCCAACCCATCATTCTTTAGCTGTAAATTGGCAAGTTGCTTAAACATAAAAACAATGCGGCCAACTGAACGGCCCATGTATTCATAATCCAGCCTAATAATCCACACCAACTATGCCCATTTCTGAAGGGGGTGAGGGCGGTGGGATAAAAATGGCTTGTGGGAAGTCATTGAGAATGAAATGAAATAAAATGGGCCAGAAATGTTTCAGCTAAATAGATAAAATGAGCGCAGCTGGACTTTAAGCAAACATCTATGAATACAACAAAACATATCTGTTATATATGTACATACATATGTATATGTTTGTATGTCTGTACATTCGGGTATGAATATGATGCAGTAAACAAATTTTTTATTTTTCCTTTATAAAAGGTTGAAATTTTTTGCTCAAACAATAGATTGGAAAGAAAATTAAACTATTATTAAAAGAAGAATAAATAGTTTTATTTGTATGAGCATAAAAATTACTTAAACAAAGCCTGTTTCTTAAGTCAACTTTAATTGTTTAAATGTGTTAAATAATACGTTGTTTTGTTTTTTAAAGAATTTGTAAATCGATGTTTGCTTTTTGTGCTTTAAATGGCAAGGATTTATATTAATGATAAATTTCGGAATGGGATCTCTATATCTAAGGTTCAATACATAAGAAAAAAAGAGTTAGAAATAATTTTATTTCAAGTAATATTGTACTTGATCCTTAATGTAAGTTATTCTCAAAAGAGTGTTGCAAAATGCTTAGAGAAATCAATTCAGTGGCTTGGCTGTTTACAGAGGATGCCATGACATGCATATGTATGTACATATGTATGTGTATGTGTGCTTCTTATATAATATATTCATGCATATTCATATCCAAGGGGGGTGGGGGTGTATGACAGACGCCCCTTTGGCATTGCAAATTGCTTTGAAAAGATGGTGAAGGGGGGTGGGGTTGGATGGTTATAAAGTCGAAGCCATTGCACTTATTGTATAATTATGCAATTTAATGAATACTAAAAAGCTGCGCAAAAGCATGGACGATGAAAGGCGCCAACGAAAAGAGTGATGGGGGGGGGGGGTGTGCAATCGGGTGGTGGGGAAAGAGTGGTGATGGTGATGGCAGCGGTTGGCAGACACGTGCAATAAATACAAACTGCGCCAAAGAAAATGAAAACTGAAACGAAAGAAGCTGAAAACAACGCAAAACACAGAGCATAATGTGTGCGTGTGTGTGAGTGCTTATTTGTGTGTGTTGCAGCCATGTTGATTATTATAGTTATTATTGTGCAACGCCAGTTGTACTAGTTAGCAACAGTTATCTTGCACCTCTTGCCTAACCTTCCCCAAAGGCGCAAAAACCTTTTTTCTAATGGTTTCTTTTTAGGCGTCTGCAGAGTTGCCATCCCGTACAACAGCAGTCGAGTAGCTGTAAAATTGAAAGAGAGAGAGAATGCGAGAAATATGAAGAGAAAGGGAGACATAGCTTAAGATAACAATGCGGTATTTGAATTATAACCACACAGAGCGAAAACATCGTTTAATTACCAGTAAAGAATATTTCAAACTATTATTTCACACAAATAATGAAATTACTAAAATTAATTCTATACACAAATTGAAGCACAGCTAAAAATCAACCCAAAACATTATTAAAAGTAAGGTTGTCTTGAATATTCTTAAGCCAATTATTTTCAAGCCCTAAGCCTCTTAAGTCCTGACAATCGTTCTCGTGCATAAATATGCGTTTTTATTTCCGTTAATTGGGTTCGGTCTAGGATGCAATGTAACGGTTTCTCAGATCCTGATAATTCTTTCTTCACCTATTCTGAGAGTGTATTAACCAGTTTCGTTTTCTCTTTTGCATTGGTCGGTTTTTAATTTTCTTGCTACGCTTAACTCTACGTGTGCGTGTGTGTGTGTGTGTCATTTTATACATGCATTTTTTAATAGCTTAAATATGCGGCAATAAAACTTTAGCACGCTCATCTTATCTTATCTTATAGTACAGCTAGCCGCCGCTGCCCCATAGCCTACTCCTCGACTGTCTCCCGTCTGTCCTCCTGTTGTGCTTCTGCTGTCCTCTTGCTGTACTCCCGCTGTCCTCCTGGCTGACCCGATGTCGCACGTAGCTAATAAAAGCCACACCAAGGCAGTCGACTTAGATGCAGATGAAGATGTGAAGTTGCCGTTGGCAGCCGCCGACAAGGCGCTCTCTGCACGTGCCACGCCCAACTCAATTCAACCACCCCACCTTGGCTGGCTGAGCAGGTAGCCAGCATCTTGACTTTTAACTAGCTAACTTGATAAAACTACAAAACTATACAATAAATATGCAAAGAAAAAAAAATGAGCAAGATGCAAAAGAGCAAAGGGGTGGCACTGATAGTTGGCTTGCAAGGTGAAATGGAAGGGGTGCTAAGGGGTGTAGGGAGATGCAAGTTGAGCATGCTCTGTTGCACATAGGTGTTTGCTGGCCATTGCATTGAAGCTGGCCCCTGCCCACCATCTCCAATCCACTGTTCATAGTTGGATCTTTACGGCCACTTTATGTGCGCATCTTTGGTGTCGCTTCAATTCCCCCAGGAATTGTTCCTCGTTCTAGAGAGAAAGATGTGAATTATATATTCATATTCATAAAAGTTACGCAATTGTGGATTATATTGGAAATCGATTTTAATCGATAAATTGACAAGAACAATAATCAACAAGAACATATAACTTAATCGACTGTTTTCCTTAAATATATTTATATTTATATATTTAGTAAATATGGGATCTACTATTGGATAGATGATATTGCTTGGATAACCGATTAGTAATCGACAGTAGGTTCATCTAGGTTCAAAACTTGTCTATTAAAATATTTGGCAGAATGAAAAAATACGTTATCAAAAGTTAAACGATGAAACGTTACTAAAAACAATTAAAAGTTGAATGTAATGTAATATAATTTCGGCTCAGTTGAAGGTAGATTATTGAGGAGCGACGAAACAAGTCTTAAATAAACTTTAACATACACAGATTTTTGAAGGATTAAAGACCCTCATTCAAGGATTAAGGCTCTCTATATAAGAAAAAGGCAGCTTCTAATCTGTAGAGAAAAACACAATGCTTAAGCACTTCTAAGCCATCATTTGAACCTTTTTTATGTTTATTTTGTTTTTGTGTTTTCTTTTTGTGTTTGTAACAGAGCTCTTAGCTCTTAGACAACGGAGAGTTGTCAGCTTATGTGTATGTGTCTGTGTGTGTGTGTGTTTGTTTCAATCTGCTTGCTGTTATCCTCGGAGCACTGGAGTCAGGGCTTGGTGGTGTGCAGTGTGTTTTTGTGTGCGTGTGCGTGTGAATGGGCTTTGTCATAGTTTTTAAGTTTATAGGCTTGTTATTTCATTAGCATAATCAAATGGCTGATCGGCCCAAGTTGCCTGCAGGGGCGTGCCAAGTTGGCGGGGCACAAGCCAATTGCTTGTATGTGTACATACATATGTTTGTGTGCATTTACACATACATACAAATATCTTAATTCTATAGTTAGGTTGTTGCCTTTTCTTTACTTTTCAATCAATTCCCATCGCTTTTACCGTGTTGTCGCTGTTCCTTTGTGCCTTTTACAGCCTCCCACTGCCACACCCCCCCACTTCTGCCAGCTCCCCGTGCTGTCAGCAAATCTCTGCTGAAAGCCATCAACTCGCAGGAATTGTCAGCGACATAACAAGGACACGCAGCTGAAGCTGTTTACACTTTTCTCGCTTCAGCCCCTTCCACTCGCTCAACTAAAAGAAACCTGTGCCAAGAACTGCACAACTTTGGGCTGTGAAGGACGCAACGCAGATGAAGACACCAGACACCAGATGAAGAAGAATATAAGTGAAGATACAATTTTTACTCGACGTGTAGATACCCCAAAAGAACGGTTCTCATGCAAATTTATTTCAAAAACGCTTTTATTTGCAGGGAAGAGTACTTCAACTAATTCGGAAGTGTAGAGAAACTTGTTCCATATTATTTCGGGACATGAAAACTGATTCGACAATAATTTCTGTAAGAACTTTGTGGCATTTTTGCATTATTTGTTTTGGCAGCATAAAAGGATTTTTGTATTTATGGAAATTTTTCACAAAGTTCGACTTAAAGCATTTTGGGGTTATTTTTTCTGGAGTCTTTAAATAGCAAAATAAAAAAAATTGCAATTTTTCGACCTTTTAAGCATTCAGCATACAATTCTTTCAAATAAAATCATACGAGTATAGCTGGGATCAACACACATCATATCAATCACAGGCACAGAACTAAAATTTGCGACTGAAAATAAGTACTAAGAAAATTCTTCGAACAAACAATTGTCGAAAAATTCACACCCGATCGATCCATCATCCAAAAACGAACAGTTACAAAAAACTTCCTTGATGGAAAAAATCAAAGACCTCAAAGAATGCTTTACGAGCTCCGAGCTTTGACAATGGATAATACCCTTTTGTACGTAGTAGTTTCAATAGGTATTGGGCCTGATAAAAAAAAAAAAAAAAAAAATACCGAAAATAAAAGATGCGACAAGAAAAGGATGAAATCAAAATAGAATAAAACTTGTGCGTTTTGCATAAAGTGCGCTTATCCCCGCAGGATATGACTGGCAATGAAGCCCCGATGCCTCTCAGCCTCCCGACTGCCGCTCGCCCCCTCGCAGAGGGGGAAACAAAACTAACGCTGGAGGTTGTATGCGCTGTCTAATTTTGCACAAAACTGCTCAGTTTCTGGGCAACAACATCTCCTCGAGCCTCCTTCAGGTTCTTTTGCCCTGCTCCTTCCCTGCTCAAGTCGGCAATATGTCAAAAGCGCTGCTCGGCTTTTCAAGTGCACGTGCCGAAATGAAGCTGGATATGTGTCAGGCGGCATTTCCGCTTGCCACCTCCTTCATGCTCGCCCCACCCTCGCTACCCCTTAACTCTCCTGTCCGCATCAGCGTTGCAGTGGGGACGCTTTGTGTGCGCCTGTCGCTCGCTTTGAGCTTTGATTTATGTTAACGCTCCATGCAGCTGCATCCCTTCCCGTCCCGTCCCAATTGCCGCTTTTACACACTCACACACACACCCGTCCGCCCGCCCGCGTAATTTAAGCCGGCACAAATTGTCTGCATCTGCATACAACAGCGTATAATGGCGCACTAAAATACGAGCTGGCCACACAAACAATGACAAAACACATATACAAAACATTGAATTCTGGCATTTCAGGTGTTCTGAGCTGAGCGCCATTGTTGTTAACCAGGCAGGCTGGCAAGAGGGCAGACGACAACAACAACAATAAGCAATCGAATACCGAAGATTGAATATCCTTCAAAATTTTACTCACAAATTACTCAAGTAACTCAAAATCTGATATCTTTCGAGACACAGCTCAATAACTTTTCAAAATATCTAATCAAATACGGCTTAATCATGTCTTCGAAGGAAACCCTGTTTCTCAAATATTTTTGATAAGATAAATATATAATTAAAATCAATAAGCAAGTTAATTTCCATAAAATAGTTTATTAAATGGAGGTTACCAAGTAAATAATAAAATGTAAATTTTCTTTTGTTTAAATTCCTCTATACGATTCAACTTTAAATTAACAGATATATTCTTCCGCCCATCTCTACCTCGCCAACAACAAAGGCAGCCTTCCAATGCAGTTGACGCCAAATTTGACGTTGCTTCCATTGATGACGCCATATAGCGCCACCATCAACAAACAACAACAACGGGTACACTGAACATTTGGTGGGTACCCATTCATTGGATGTAGGCGTAGGGCGTGTCCAACGTGTGCCAACATTAAGTACCTGTCATTTGATACAATGAACCAAATAGCCGCGAGTCTCTGATTATTATCCGAATGGTTATTACGAGCACACCGAAAATTCCGCAGCCCAACTGCAGTGCCCGGCTACTATGTCTGACCATCTCGCTATCGATCTGTATGCAATAAACATCGTGCGTGTGTGTGTGTGTATGTGTAGGTGTGTTTTGGTCAACAATTTAACAAGAAATAATGATTATGATGCCTTAAGCTGTTTAAAGACATTGAGGTTCTATTGGAGAATGCGTAAAAATTGAAAACAAGAAAATATAATATTAATACGCTACGAACCGCTAACAATTTGTTGTGTGTTAGTTAAGTGCTGGTTAACAACAAGTTGCAAGGTAAATCGGATCACAACACTCACACCAAATTTGCCTTGCACACACAACCAACAAACAAATATACACACACAAAAGTCACCCAAATGCTTTGGTCAAGTCATAGACGTCAACTCGTGTGTATCTACAAGATCCAAAATGCACCTAGTATCAACCTGGTGCAAGGGGTCGGTCAGCTGTGGTGCAATAGGTTGATGCGGGCTGTATTTGTATGCCATTGCTTGACTCACGTGACCCGCTTGCCCCGCTTTGCCCGCAAGGAAATGCAATTGAACAATGCCCCAATCATTGTAAACAATTGCGACCGCGAGGCGTCTATGAAAATGAAGAATAAATCAGTTTTTGCACAGCTCTAACTTTAAATTGAATCAAATCAATTTCGCTTCATTGATTGTTTACCATTTGACCAAAAAGGCTTCTTTGCCTTCGTTTCCCTTTATCACTGCTCACGTCTTGCAGCTGCCGCTTTTATTGCTGTTGTTCTTCTTTTCATTTTTATTTTTTATGATCCGCATTGGTCGTTGCACAGTTGAACGAATTGTTGCGTTCTCGGTCACGTTACACAAACATATTCCCAGCCATTGCCAGCACCCTCACTTTTGACCGTGTTCATTATATATGCTGGGCAATTATTGCGCACTTTTATTGGAAATCAAACTTGGTTACGAAATAATAAATTGAGCAATTTTTAAAATTATTTACATGTGACATCATATCTCCTAATCCTTTGACCTCAAAATCAATTCACTACGATCCATTTGCTATAATTTCACCAACAAAATTAGAGCGCTATGTCTAACCATTCGATTTATTCCGTTTAAACTCTGACTGAAGTGAGCAGCAAGCAGCTGCATTAACAATTAATATTCTATAACTTTTTTAAGGTCAGATGAGGCTGTTGCGATTGACTTGCCATGTCGCAAATATCAAAAGTGGCAGCATTTTGGTTTAATTTACCGATACACCATCAACCTGATGAAAGCAAATTACTTGTAATCCAGTTATGAACATGTATACTTTTTTTTGTTCCTTTCTCAGTTTCATATCCACCTGCCACAATACTATGAAACGTGACAATTATGAGACGTTTCAATTAGAGTTGTGCTGGCAAGAAGTCTTAACAGAAGCGATCCTTTCAACTTTAACCGTTGGGATCAAGCATCAGCTCCGTTCAAATAAACCTAAAACTCCCCCTCCCCCCTCTGACAGATATTCAATTGCTGCCGCTGCTGCTGCTGCTGTCGCTGTGAAAAGTTTTTATTGAGCAACTAACTGTGAAATTAAATTGTGAATTAAAAGCTGCCACCATGGCCAACAGCGATTACGAGCGCGTTGCTTGATGCCTTGCAATGCCAATGGCACTCTGCCTGTAGTGAGGGGGTCGTGGATGGCGGGAACGGGGGAGGAGGTGTGTGTCAAAGGGGTGTGTGCGCTGGAGACATGTCGTTAATGCCGCGCTACATTTGTGTCGATGGGAATGCCGGCATTGGCATTGGGATTGAGGGTATTGCCAATGCCAAATGGCAAGCACCTACCACACACCCTTCCATTTAGCTTGTTATATATGTAGCTGCTGCAGTTGCAGTCGCAGTTGCTAGTTATGGCTGAGAGAAGGAGAGAGAAAGAGAACCACATGGTTAGCCTTCTTGGGCTATTTGCAGTAAATTGAAAAAGTATTAAATCAATAAATAAAAGCTACGCACACACACCTACATATGTATATCTATACATATACATATTTATATATATGTTTGTATATGTTGCAGCACGAAATGTGTAACTTGATTTTTATTTTTTCGGCGTATGCTATTTGAGCGTGGTGTGTGTGTGTGTGTGTGCGTGGGTTATATCCCAACGCTTACGCTGCACATTCACACGGCCATAGAGAGATGCCCTTTTAGCCCCGCCCGCACCTTTGCACACACGCTCGCCTGACCCACAACCAGTTGGAGATTCACATTCACATTGGCTGTGGCCATTTGGGGTTACACACGGCGCGTGTTAATTACTCGGAACATTTTAAACGGCAACAGCAGCAGCAGCAGAAACAGAAACAACAACAGTTGCAGCATCCGCGACCACCAGCAGCGAAATTTGTTGTATTGATTTAAAACAGCAGCAGCAGCAGCAGTCGCCCCCCGCCCCCATTGTATCCACTTGCACACCTGTCCCGTTGCCAATGGGTGGGGTAATGCCATGGGTTTGCCAATCAATGCAACAACAAGAGCGTGCAGTGCACAAAAATTGCCAACGCGCACAGAAAGCAGCCAACATTAAAATCAAAACAACAAACCAATCCAACTACACCAACAGCAACAGCAACAACAACTGCAACAAGTTAAAGCCCAAAGTTAGTGAACTTGTAGATACCCTACTACTGCTGCTAAACATTGTTATATTTGCAAATACGATTTATATAAGTATAACCTTAACTATCATTTAACGCCATGATGATTCATGGTATGATTCTTGAGATATTTTATGTTGATATTGAAAAAATGAGCTTAAATCTGATGTGACAGTAAAGTACCCACCACTTAGTTAGAGTATCATTATTGAGAAGAACAAGAAGAAGCAGATTTTTCCTGTCCCCTTGAGATTCGCTTTATGGGAGTTCGACAGTTCTTTAATTAGGTGGTTCATTTGTGTTTAACTCATGATTAAATAGGGTTTTTATGGCTCATCATTTAAAAAGGAGGTAAGCACATTTTGACACCCAACACAATATAGTTGAATATAGTTTCTTTTAGTTTTTCTTATATCGCATATCGCTTGGCATATTATGATACCCTACTCAAACCATTTAATGGTCATGTATGGCATACTGTAGCAACAACAAATGCTTTTTTTGGGTCAACAGTCGTTGTGGCTGCTGTTTGTGCTGTTTGGGCTGTTTGGGTGGTGCCATTTCTGGTGGGTCAGCTACAATTTTATAGTACTACTAGAATAGTGTAGCCATCGTCCTCGCCAATAGCTGTGCATCGTAAATACGAGCATCTGACAGATTGTGGTTCCGTATGTGGCCCAGTTTTGTGCCATGTCAGGGATAACAATGTTAGCGCCTAATGAGGCTAAGGACATGACTGTAAATCTCGATACCTCTCGAAAAATCTCTCTCTCTCTCTTCTCATTGGTTTCCATCGTCCGTTTGCAGTTTATTAAAAGCGAATGCAAATTTTCCTAGGGCCAATTTAATTAGCAGCAAATTCAACAATTTTCATACTCTCTCACACACATACACACACAACCCTCTCGTTATTGTCACGGCACAAAAAGAAGTAGAAAAAAAAGGAAGAAACAAAAATGAATGAAACTTTGGGTCTCTCTTAGACCTGAGTGGGCTGGTTGTGCCTCAAAGTCAAAGGGACGTCCAACGGTTTTTATTAGAATCGTAAATAGTCTTTACGAGTTGTACGTGCCCAAAATTTGCAATAGGCCAACAATTACTTTGCCGGCCTGACTGCCTGCCTTCCCGCCTCCTTGCTTTATCATTATCTGCATCTTCTTCTTTCACTGTATACAATAACATATTATCGACAACGCCCACTTCTTTTTCGTACCAAAATCATAATCATAATCATTAACATAATCATTATAAAAGCAATGTTTATGTTTACAGTCATTCGCAATTTTTTTGTTTTCGAACCCTTCAAAATGCACTCACTAAAACTTTAAGGCTTTCATGTGTAAAAAAGTGTGTTAAACTAAGTATGATGAAGGTATTTAAGTCAGTCTGTGCATTTTCGTTTTTCATTTGCGGTATGAGAAAATCCTCCATTTAATTACTTTAAGGGGCAAAAGAGCCATTTGATTAATTTTTGTATCAAGCCTTTCGATTTTTTTTGTCTTCAATATTAAAGTAGAAAAATGATCAAAGCTTACTTTTGGCACATACCTTTAATTTAAAATTTACATGCTTTAAAATAAAATTCCAACAGTTGTATTTTGTTAAAAATGATCAAAAGTTTAGATTGACATTTTAATTCGATTCGGTTTAGTCAACTGTTTAATTTACTTGCCACAGTCTTTTTATGTTTGATAATGAAAAGAGCATTTTAATTTTGTATAAAAAACCAAGCACATTGTCTCACTTAGGTAATAAAATTTTGCTGAGTTTCAAAAGCATGATGACTTTAAGAGTTTATTTAATCAAGGTATCAAAACAAAAGTCATTTGCATGGCTGCAATTTAGCAAATAAGCAACTGGGACACTTTCTTGATTTGTGCTTGATGATGTTGTGGACCCACTGTAAAAGTTGTTGTAGAAAATACATTCATACATATATGTATATAAAAGTGTAAATATATATTGCATTAAATAACGAAAACAAACAGCGTTTTGACATTTTAATTGAATAAAATCGTTTTGTGGTCTTTTAAGGATTATTTCATGGCCAACAGATGCCGTGGAACAAACGCGAGCTTACACACAAACATACAAACATCCGTAAGTACTTAAATGTATGCATATATGTATGTATGTGTGTGTGTGTGTGTGTGTGTGTGTGTATTTGTTTGAGTGTTTCGTCCAGCTGTTGTCCAAATGCATCCATGGAATGAATTGAAAAGCGTTTGTGTTTGCGCAACAAGGTGAAAACAGGTGCAGACACGCACACACACACAGACAGACAGACTGGCTGACCATTTGTGAAATTTTCGGCCAGACAGGTGAGTAGACCAGCAAATGGCAAGCAGAGGCGTACGATGAGGATGAAGGGCTAAGAGGGGTATACTATAGCTATATGGATTTATATATGTACATTCATTGGTATATATGTACATACATATGTACATATGTATGGATATGGCAGCTAGAAGCTTGCATCACATTATGTACTATAAATATACATATATAAATATATACATACAAATATTTCGAAATAAGCTACGTCAGCTACTAAACATAAAGTGATCGACTAGCAGATACCCAGTAAATATAACATTAACGTTTCGTTTCTGTTTTCTGTTTGAACAGCAATTGTTGTGACCTTTGTGTTTAGGGCTTAAAGTTTGCGTTGATATTGACCAAATTGGGAAGGCTTGCAAGTCAAAAATTTATTTCTGGAATAAAGTTGCTGATGGCAATACTTCTTTCTATATACCTCGATGTAGTTGTTAAGAGTTGCATTATATATTATAGCCAATAATTCTTTAAGTTCGTTCAATTTGGACATTTAGTTGGCTTATTTCTCAGCTAAGTCAGTTAAGCTTTATAAACTTTATAGCTGGTATTTTTTGAACAGAGTTTATTTCACAATTTAACATTATTTTCTTACAATATTTGTTATTAGAACATTTAGAGCTTGCCTAAGATGTCAGGTCTTTAACCTCGTTCAGAGGTCTAAAATGCATTTCACAATAAATTAATTATTGCTCAAATATTTTTCGATATATTTACTAAGCTTTTATTTGTAACTGTGTCACACGTGCCGCTTTTAAAACTTTGTATTTATTATTTTTTTTTTTAAACATTCAGACAGGTTTAATATTCTAATGTTGTTTTGGAGTAAATACATGTAGCATTTGAAACTTTTTATTTTATGAATTGAATAAACCATTATCGTAAACATTTTCATGACATTCTCCGCTCACAGGGTATATCATATATTTATGTGTGTGTGTGTGTGTGCTTACCTGTGAATTTAAGTGTTGGTGTTAGTTAGTTTGAATGCGAATGGGGAGGGGGGGAATGGAAAATGGGGAATGCATGGCTCGTCGCTTAAACTAAACAGTCTCGATTCGAGCAACGGCACAAGTTGAACGCTGCTGACCACGCCCAGTGTTTGCTTCAATCCACACATGAAACCAGTGCAATTGTGGTGCGTTCTCTGTGTGTTGGTGTCTGTGTGTGTGTGGTGATTCCTCTGTCTACTTTGTCTGTACTTTGTCAGCTGATTTGCATTTAATTGCAGCGCTGCTAAAATATTTACACTTTTTTTTTAAAATATACCCTTCTTTTTTTTGTTGAGGGGCGTTGCCACAAACGGCGTCAAAGTAGCCTTTTGTGCTTGATAGATAAGTATATGCATTGTATTGTATGTATTGTGTGTATACGCATATATATATGTCGCATACACTGCAGTGTCCAAAGTTTGTTGTTGTTGTTGCTGTTGCTGTCGCTTAAGCTGCTTTAAATTTATTGGTGTGCACAGTTTAAGCGATTTCGTTTTGTATTTTTCATTCGCTGGACAAAATGCAGTTGCCACTTCTCTCTATCTATCACCCACCCACCCCTGAACCGTGACAAGCCCCTTCAACGTCAGCCAATCTCGCCGAAAAATAGCTAGGCAACGGATAAAACTTGCCAATTATGCCATTGTATGCAATGAACTGAACTACTCCAACTGCAACAGCAACAGCAACAATAACAGAAAAAAGCAGCTGCTATTGCATGCCACGTTCCATTTCCATGGCCACCCCTTGACTCTCCGCCACTGGCAGTTAGGTGTCTAGCGCACTTAAAGCCGCTCTGCCATTCATCGTGCCGTCCGCAGCGCTAAATGTGGCATTAAATTTGTGCCACCAACACCACAAGAAAAAAGAAGCATAAACAACAACAACAACAGCATCCACCCAAACACACACACTAACATTTATAGCTGCTAGCTGGACACTAAAAATATGGTCACAGCGCGAACTCGAGGTCCAAAACATAAATAAAGA
The DNA here is from genome assembly GCA_018901835.1 of Scaptomyza graminum. Taxonomy (NCBI): domain Eukaryota; kingdom Metazoa; phylum Arthropoda; class Insecta; order Diptera; family Drosophilidae; genus Scaptomyza; species Scaptomyza graminum. The sequence goes on along the minus strand of JAEIFL010000001.1, from coordinate 10,559,393 downwards.
AACAGAAAAAAAAAAAGAAAGACATTGAGTAAAAGAGTATAGTTCGGATACCCTGTCTTTGTTTTCGTTTAATGTACCATAATATATAAATTTTGAATATAAGTGAAAAATTGAATTTTTATGCGCTTCAAACTATTTCATATTGTTATAGTCCATTTGCTATTTGAACATTTCAACACACTGCAATTTTTAATAAAAGTATTTCAAGTTTGAAGAAACGTTAAATCTGTGTAAGGAAAAAGATTTTTGGTTTCAGTTTTAAAATCTACTTACCTCCCTACCTACTTAACTGTAGCCTGGTTTCTAAAATACATTTAAGCCACTTACAATTTAGGATAACGTTCATCTTACTGTTTGAGGAGTTTCAATATCAGTAGGGTATCAATGCTGCAATATATATAATCAGTTTGCCATATTTCCTCAGCACATATTCATTCTTAATATTTATTTTTTTATTCGATTCTATTATTATATTTATTTTTAACATTCCCATAAGACTTTTTAATATGTAAATTGAGTAATTATTATTGTTAAATTCTGTGGATGTTGGCTTGCTTCATCGATTGTGATTCACATATCCCCATTTATTAGTCGAGCATATCTAACAGCAACCCGTTTTTAGTTGGCATTGCTGGAGCAACAATGTTGTTGCTGTTGCTGCTGCTACTGTTGTGATATTGCTGGCTTTGATAGTCGGTGTGGCGATGCTTGCGCACTTAGTGGTACTTACGACTAATTTTTAATGCCGCACATATTTTGAACACAAAACCAACAGCCAGCAAACTATCCACAAAAAGGGGCAACTGTTGCTGCTGTTGCAGGTGTGCGCACAATAGTAATTGCTCAAAGTGCTGACTGTTGTGTACTTGTAGCTGCCACACAATACTAGATTTCTCACAAACATCAACTTATGAGTTCGTGTGTGTGTGTGTGTGCGTGTGTGTCGATATTGCTGACTATTTTGTGTGCGTAGACTATTAGTTTGCAGCAGCGGTGTCCAGTTGAGTTGCAGCCACAGCCTGCAGCTTGTTACTGCAGATAGTAGAGCTTCCTGCTGCTTTTGCATATATGTACATATATAGAGAGGGAGAGAGGGAGAGAGATGGAGACTGAAAGAGAGAGTACGAGAGATAGATACTTACATACATTTGTCTTCCAGCGCCGCGGCGTCTGGTTCAGCTGCATGTGTGTGCGTGTTTTCATTTGTTCTGTTGCTGTTGTTGCTGTGACTGCGGCTGACTCGCGATATTTATTATTGTTGCTGAAATTGCTATGTGTGTGTGTCCTTAGCGTACTGCTGCCACAGCTTCTTATCCTGCTGCTGCTGCTGCTGTTGCTGACGCATTTAAAGCTTTTGCGGCATATAAATAAAAAACAAAGCGCACCAACAAAAATCAACAAAAAATGGCAGCGAGAGAGAATGAATAAAAGAAGAGGAACTGGCAAAGCGTAACAAGCAGAGACAACAACATGCATACATAAAAATATAAAAGGGAAGCACAAGATGCAGCAGTGACAACAATGGCAACAACAAAATCGCGCGTTCTGCGCCTTTTTGGCTTTAAAGCCAGACTTGGCAGCGTCTACAACAACAACAACAACAACTGATGATGATGATGATGATGATGCACCCAATGCTTGATTTATTGGGGCTTCGCCCATTCATTCCATAGCATTTTCGCCTTGCCACGCCCACTGTCCAATTGAGCTGAGCTAAACTAGTGAAACTTGTTTGTCTTTTGGCTTTTGAATTTATTATGTTTTTATTTGGCTCTTCTTTTCAATTTTTTGTTTGTTTGTTGGTTTGAGTTCTTTCTTTTTTTCTTTTTGTTCTTGTTATCAATAGTTATTTAGGGGCTGTATTATGTATTACATTTTTGTTTTTTTTTGGTAGCTATGTATTGTTATCGTTATCGCATAGGGTTTTTTTTTTATATTTATATATATGACATAGACTAATTATACCATACATATATATGGTAAATATATATAATATATGTTTGTATCTGTTTAGTATGAATCACACACAATTTTATCGATAAGAGGGTGTCAATATTTCTTGAAGTGGTACAAAAATAGGAAAGTGTGAAAATAAGAGTTTTATTTAACTATTCACTTAACTGAACAAACAAAATTAATTCCTTTTTGTGGTTAATTTAGTTTGTTTGTTAATGGAAATCGATGTTTGAAACGCAATGAATGACTAAAGTGCACGAATCACTAAACTTATTTAATTTAATAACAATACAGTAATTATCCTTTTCCATTCATCGCAATTTAAACAGAAATAAGTTATAGAAATGAATAATTTTTCTATTAAGAAATTGCAGCATAAACATTTTGAGAGCACTGGAATTGTACAAAAGGAAGATGGAATGCATCTGGCAAGTAAAAGGATTATTGTTAAAATGCTTTTGACCAACTCCTTAAACGCTTCTTATGTGTGTCTGTGACATATTCATTCCTCTTGTTGTGTGTGTGTGTGTTTCTTTGGTATTTGAGTTTAGACACACAATATGTTTTGAGCTTAAATTAGTTATACATATAAATATAGTATGTAGGTATATCTCATATGGTATGATGTTTAATTATGCTATTTTACATGATGTAGTTGCAACAATTATATTTAATAAGTAGTTTTACATTTACCAACGTTTTAAATTTGAATTTAGTTAAGTTGTCTTTTTTTGTTTTATTTTTTTTGACTGCGGTTAGTGTTGAAAAGGTATTTTAATGTTAATCTTTAGTTTTTTTTTTGTATATTTTTTGGCTAGGCTATAAACATTTAACAAAACTCTCTTGGGTTTAGCCAGCTGGGTTGGTTTCAAGCACAATTGAATAATGGTTGAGCGTATTTTTTTTGGTTTTTCATTCGATAGTGAATTTTGTTTTTGATATGATATGTACAGTCTGCACTTGGATGGGCTTAGAGAGTGGGGCGCTGGTTTGGGGGGGGGGGGGGGAGTTTAGCTCTCGTTCAATGCAAATTGCAAAAGATTTGCATTATTTTTTTTTTTTTTTTTAGATTTTATCACATATTTATTTATAGGTTTAATATGCAGGATTTTTTTGAATTGTTATGCACAAGTTATAATATCTTTAAGTATTATATTTTTATTATAGGTATTTTTTCTTAATAATTATTATATTTTTTATAAAATAAGTACAAATTTTGCCTTGCGATTTGCATTTTCCGTTTTCCATTTGCCATTTTCCATTTATCATATAATAATTAGTTAGCTTTAGTGTTAGTTTGTTTGTTGTTTATTGGATTTTGTGTTGTTTGCTTATGTTTAGATTAGCTAATAGTGTAGATACAAGATACAAGATACAATTTCACTGGCTTTAATTGACTAGACTTGTGTCTGTGTGTGTGTGTGTGTATTTAACTATCATTTATGTTTGTCTGTATGTATGTGTGTGTGTGTGTGTGTGTGTTTTTATGTATCTGCATAATTTTCGACTATGGTTATTAAGATATTCTTATTTGTTGAATTTTGTTTTATTTGTTGTATAAATTGCTCTTTATTAATTGGCCAATGCATACAGTTTTTTTATTTCTTCCCCTCATCGTCCTCCTTCTCCTTCTGTCTCTGTTTTATTTATAGACTACATACTAGGACAAAAAAAAAACCTCTCCACATTTCGTACATTTATGTACATGTAAGTATATATACTATATATATGGATGTACGTACGTACATACATATGCTTAAATACAATTTAAATTGTTTAGCTTTTTGTTGTTTTAGTTTTTAGATTTTTAGTTATTTTTTGCTTGTTGTTGCTTGCCAATTTATGATTTACACATTAGATTCAAATTCGATAGATACAATAATTTAGAGTCATTCGCATTGATTGTGTGCGCTTTTGCCACAGACTCGCAACGAGCCGTACAACAACAAATACTCACGCACGCACACACACACACACATTCACATACAATCTGCAGTCATGAGACTCCCCCATCCCGTCCCTCTGATCCATAGCATTTTTAGTTGCCAGTTTTACCAGCTCGATGCAGGATTAGCCAGGAGCCTGGCATTTGCTGCATAAACATAAAATAAACATGGATAAAACAAACTCAGATATAAAACTGCAGTGTTTTTGCATTTGACAAATTTGTGGCCATGCTACACATTCATACATACTACATATATATACCCTATATATACGCCAAAACAATCAAAAGTTTATAATACTGTGAAAGCTTACTTTGGATACACATATATAAACTATATTGTCAATAATTATTGGGAAAAAAAGTTGAAACGCTGAAATTGTATTGGGTAAAGTCAAAAATCATAATGATTCTAAAAATGAGATAAACATCGTCATAATAATAAAACTAAGCTTCTGTATTGTGACTATTTAAAAGTCAGTATGCCGTACATTGCGTATACGTAATACTCGTTGTACAGGGTAACAGTTAGTCAAATAACATATCGATGAAGAGATGCTTGTGTGCAGAAGAGTCTGTTAACAACAATAAAATGCTTCGTTGTCATAGCTCAGAATGTACATCGTCAAGCAGATTGATGCTCCAGCTGAGTGGCGGGCAGGCTGGGGTAAATGCCAGCAAGGAACGCAGTGGAGACTAGAAAGGATATTCGAGTGCACTTGGATGCCTATGCGAGCGCTCTTTGGCATACACACACGCACGCGCTCAAACATATATACATACATATATGGAAAGGATACAAATGTATCCAACTATATATGAAGCTGTTGCATTGACATACCGCAGCTCCGCCAACGTCACACACCCAGTTGCCACCACGCCCCTTTCACTTTGATTTATGTGCAAGTTGAACTCGATGCTATAGCTATGTCTATGAGTATGGCTATAGCTATGGCTATGGCTATGGCTATGGCTTTGGCTACGCTGTCCCATTCGGTGGGATGTCCTTACAGGCAGCAGCATGGCGCCGAGTTTCGGTTTGGGCTCAGACTCAATCTGCTTGTAAATTGTGCGCTGCTTGTTTGCCGTTATCAAACACTCGCGATTTGTTTGCACTTATTTTTGATTCGATTTTCGAGGAACGATCGCAAGAGGACTCTGCTCTGTGAACTTGGACTTCGCATTTGGAATTTCGAGTGCATGACAATTACAGATGTTATCAGCGCCAACCTTGAGCTAAGCACTTGAACCTTGCTTGAATCGAACTTCATCGAAGAACTTCAACGTTTGACCATTGAATTAAACTCTCTCTTTTGCGAGTATTTTTTATCTTATCTTATCTCATAGAACCTGAATCGAAATAGGATAAGCAAAACTGGCTTAAATTTAGGACCAGAACCATATTTTCGGATCAAGATTCTTTGGAGACAAAATGCCTGTTGCTTAGGGAATCAAAATGGAATCGGTTTGCAATTCAGAACCAAAGCTAGATGCGATAGAAAATGAATCTCTCAAGAATTGCGTAGCAAATCAACAAAACCGAATTCCAAAACAAGAATTGTAAACAGAATCACAACCGCAACCAAAATACGATTCGGTTTGATTTCCTATCGTTAATTTAATCCCAAACTCAAAACAAGTAAATGCTAACATTGATATGCAACAGCTCTCACCCGCTGATTAGTCGCTTAAAGATTGACTGTGACACTCAACTGACTAACTGACTTACTGAATGACTGACTGACTGACTGACTGACTGAGTGAGTGTCGGAAGGAGCACTTTAGCTGTTGTCGACTTCTTGGCCCCGTGATGCCTCACAGCTCATTTGCATGTGTCACATCAGCTTTGGTGACATCACAAAACAACACAACACATGAGCACACACACACACACCAACACACACATACGTACGTACGAATACGCACACTTCAGCCATGCCATTGGGGGCCGCAGGTAGAGTGCGTGAGAACTGTGGGATGGGCGGAGGCATCTGCTGACTGACTCAACTGAGCCTTTGCCATAGGCGATTTTTCAATTAGTTGGGCTGCTGGTGACGCTGGCGGCTACAATTTTGCTGGGCTTCGGCCAACAGGCTTTGCAACGAGGCACAGAGAAAGGGAGAGAAAGAGATAAATAGACAGGAGGAGGGGGATTGTGTAAGAGGGCAGGATGGCTTGTTGGCAGCTGTTTTAGCCTTTAGCGCAAATCCTACATAATTAAAATACTTAAAGGCTTTAAGCGCAGAGCAACAAAGTTTTTCACTTTTAAATTGTTGCATGGCAATAGCAGCCTAAGGGACGCACATGTGTAAAAATGTTTTATGTCCTTGAGGTTGGGGGACAATGTTCGCTGTTACCCTCTATTTTCCTCTCTCTTAAGCATTTTGCCGTGCTTTCTCTTTTGCCTACCGCCGCCTCCTGAACTTCTCAACTCCTTTTTCCCTGATGTGCTCACATCCTTATTTACACATTCTGGCGCCCTGTCGATGTCATTTTAAATCGCTTCAATACACTAGCAGTGGGTATTCTAATTATGTCGCAAAGTGTGTAACGCTGAATAAAACAATAAAGCTGATCAGAAAAATGTCTCTGAAAGTGGAATTGGTATTTATTTCGTACTTAATATTCCCATAGATATTGCATATAGATAATCCTAAGACTGACTTCATTTCATAAAAACTTCTTCAACAAGTAAGAAATAATAAAAACATTAACTAGCTAAAATTGTAAAGGATATTCAACATTTGGCTTTACGTGTTTTTTTGTTTACAAACAATAAGTGTGTGCGTGTGTGTAGGTGCTTTAGTGTTTAAGAGTGGGAAAGTCGCGTCTTTAAAATGTTTATGATATAGCCTTGAATGTGGGTAGGGGCTTTTGTGGCCCGTATTTATATATATATATCATTCATACGCATTGTTGGCAAGCAAGCTGTGTTGCTTGCGGCTCGTCGATTTGGCCACGTTAATTGACACAAAGGCGGCCCACATAAATTTTCATAATATTTCGTTATGAGACATGCACACATGTGTGTTTTTGCGTCGAAGGTAGAGGTGGACTAGAAGGAGGGAGGGAGGGGTCAATCTAGCCGCATATTTAATTACTTTTGCTGTTGGCCTTTGGCCCCCGCTTGCTCCAAGCACAGCTGCTTTCGAAGCGAGAAGCGGGGGTATTTGTATAAGTGGAAGGGGAGTTTAGGTAAGGGGGTAGGGGTGTGGGGTAAGGGGGTGCAATCTTTTGACCTCGATTCAACGATTTTGCTTTGTCATTTGGTCGTTTAATTATGTGCATGGAAATTTATGTGCGACTCCTTGACTTTAAATGAAGTGTAAGGACCCAAGTGCCCAAGCCGAATGCCCAAAGCCCAAAAGCGAAAGTCCAGAAGTGCGCAGCCCGAAAGTTGAAACCCAATTCGATTGCCAAAATCCAATCCTTTGCCGCCAGCTGTTTGGCCTAGCCCCACCCCACTCTTACTGTTATTTATGGGCGGCGCGCCTGATAATCCAGTGAGCCGGCCCAAAGGCTCGCAGCCTGATTAAATTTTGTATTAGCTCAATAAATTTGCAACGCCAAACGGCATAACAAAAAAAATAAAATAAATGGAAGTGGAAAAACTTCAGTGGAGAGGTTCGCACAAAAAAAAAAAAACGAAGGGGGAAAGAAATAAATGCGCAGTGAGACGCAAATGGACAACGCTTAAACCAACCCGCCTCTTCTCCCCTCCCCTCTGTCGAAACCCCTATAGACTGTCCAGTCTCATATTTCAGGCACAGATTTTTGCCACTTGCCCCTTTGCAACCCAGTAGTTGGCAAACTCTGTGTGTGGTCAAGCTAATTGATAGCGCTAGTAATTTGCCTGACCTGCCCAGCGATAATGATGAGCTAAGCAATAAGTATTGACAACTGAAATTTGAGAACTTCAGCTAAATCTCTATTTTTCTCTCTCTCTCTTTTACTTTTGTCACCTGCAGCAATTGCCCAAGTTGTGCGATTCCTGAAACCTATTATACTAGTTTCTTTTTTTCCCCACTTATTTCCTGCCATCTTTTCACCACTCGACCTTTGCGATTTTGCAGCGTTACGTTTTTCGCTTGCGATTTTAATTGAGTTTCACTTTTTTATTTGTATGTAGCTGTTCACTTTCACTGTACTTATAATACCTTGTAATCTTTGTTTAACAAACGACATTGCATTATAAGCTGATAAAAATATACCTTTAACTTGAAACAGTCTGACAAATTTAGTTTTTATGCATTTCGGTTTAATTCGTTTGCCTAAGCAACTTAACAGTCATAGAGTATTTTTCAAGGCAATCATTTAATCCTTGCAACATTTTTTCCTTTGTAGCTTGCGAACCACTAGAGTCGGTTACCTTAAAGTAACACAGTTCAATGTGATCAATGCTCTAAGCACACAAAGGACATGCTGCAGAGTCTGTAGCTTTTAGTTTAATAACAAACCATTCTCTTATAGTAGTAGACAGTTCTTTAGCTATTCGCGTGTTGAAAGGATGTACTTTAACTTTAAGCTCTAAGTTGCTGAGAAACAGACTATTTTAACCTATTGACAAATGGTATAGTGTTTGTATCGCCTAACTGTTTCGAGAATATTTTCTCAACGTACATAAAATAGTTTTTGATGACTGACCTAGAAGCCAAGTTGAAAATTTGTACGGAAGTTTCCTTTTAGGCGGAAAGCAAGTACTAAGAGTAGATTTTGCAAAACTCTGTCGGCAAATGTGTTAAAATTACGAAAAACTTAAAAAAGAAACTTTTATTTCTCGTTTAAAAAATCTGTACACCAGGAACTTTTCTTGGAAAACTTAGCACAATCGGTGGAAAATTTTTCGGTTGTAAGGAATTATGGCAATGCGATATAAACAAAGAAAGAAACGAGCTAGTTTGCAAGTAAGCCAGGGTAAAAGCTAGTCGAGCACAATATCTAAGGCAAAACTAAATTGTTGACTTCTTGTGTTGTTTTGCTGTGTCGCGACTTTTGCAAAAATTCATCACGCCCTATAAAATGGCTGACGAGCTGATAGACAGACAGTCAGGCAAGAGGGGTGGTGATCAAGTTTTAATTTGGACTCGAAAGGGAAAAGTGTGTTGCAGTAGTGGGGTGAAGTGGTGCAGTGGAGTCAGAGCTTTGCTGGCGTTAATTACGCGACTTTTGCTGCGGTCGACCATTTGCTGATTGCACGACGCGTCGTCGGCAGAGCCGGCAGCAGCGGCACGCACAACTTGCGACCAGAGTCCAGTGTCTAGTGTGTGTGTGTGTCCAGTGTCCACTGTGACCGGGCAGCGCGACGCCTTCATGTACTGTTATTTACGCCAATTTTATTGCAATGCTGACATGGATGATGATGACTAACAGGACAGGCAAGGGTGCAGGGGGGGGAGGTGAATTCGCCTATCAGTCGCAACAATGGCGAACAACAGTTTTCGGATTTCAAGCGGAACAATTAAGTTAACGATCTGCGGACATGCGGCGGCAAGTGACAGAAATCGTGTGCCAAAGAGCCCCAGCCACGTGCAACAGAGAAAAACGTGGCAACATGGGAATGTGGAAATGTAGAAATGTGGGAACGTGTTCTAACCTCCATTGTAAAATGCAACAGCAGCATCATCAGTCGGTTTGTTGTGTTTAAGCTTTAAGCCAAGCTCGCGCGCTTCGTCAAAATGATTTCAATTAGCTAAACGTCAGTCTGAAACTGATTACAAGAATTGCCATATTATGTGTGCACAGCGAATGGGAGGGAAGCAATGGAGGATGAGAATTGAAAATGTAAAACAAGCAAAAACTTCTAACAGCAAGTTGATGACTAAATACTCTATCAGACAGTTTTAACAATCAAAGCTGGTCCACGACAAAATAATTGTGCCGCTTTTGTCGACGATTGCTTTGAATACTTCTTGTGGAAAAAGAAAAACGTCTTTGATTCGGCTGTATATTTTTTAAAGCAAAAAGATTTTGAGCTTTGTTCAATGTGTAACACATCTCAAAATTGTTTTACTCTTCGAAAAGGGCATTAAATCAAACAGTCAGAGAGTTGGGAGCAGGATGAGAGGAGCTGCTGACATTACAAGAAATGGACTTGAAAGTAAACAAAGTTTTAATTTCCATCAACGATTTCTCTGCGCATTTGTTTCAAGGCAAAATCCCTCTCACCGATTCAAAAAAAATATATAAAAAAAAACATTGCTCAGTCAAGTATGTTTGTGTGTGTGTTTGTGTGTGGCGCAATGCTTAGCATCATAATCAAGTTAGATAAATCTAAATCCTTTGCGATAAGCGGCTAAAGAATAGACCCGGTCTTTCGTTTTGCCTTTCATACGGCTTTAGCCTCGGTCCCAGCCTAGTATACAAAAACTTTTAGCTGTGTGTGTGTTTTGGGTGGGGAGGGGGGAAGGAGTGAGAGAGTGTGTGTGTTCGGAATGGTGGCTGGGAGTTGGCAGGGACAACTTGGACCGAAGAATTAGAGAGCTCCTCCTCAATACCGTAGCGAGTGAATAGAATTTGTAATTTCCGTTTTCGTTTTGTATGCTAACCCATAGCAACAGCAGCAGCAACAACAACAACAGATACCCTCCCCTCCCCAACCCCTTTCACGGCACGCCTGTGTTGCCTCTCTGTTGAGCCTGCAGCACTTTAAGTGTGCTACAACACAATGAAACTGTTGAAGCTGCACTGCACCAGCACCAGCAGCAGCAGCAGAAACAGAATCAGGAGCAGAAACTGAAGCCTCTTTGGCAGAAACTAGACTGCAGTTCAATTGGTTAGACGGGAACGTCGCGACGTAGCCAAAAGCCAAAAAGTCAAACAGCCAGCTCTAGCCAGGGTAGCCGAAAAAGAAGTATTTCGGATTTGGATTTGGTTAACGGTTTGGAATATGACGATGAATGAAACTAAATTCTTTTTGCTGGTGCTGCTTTTACAGTATTTGGTAGCTGGTAACTGGTTGCTGTAGCTTTTGCTGTTCCTGTCTGACTCCTTTTAAAGATGAGACGCAGAGAGGGAGAGTGAGAGAAAAACCATTGAAACCATTTTCCATTTGCATTTCAAGTGAAACGTAAAAATTGATGGTGCTGTAAATGACGATAGAAGGGAATGGGTATGTGAAATTTGTATGGCAATGGGTAGGGGGGAGGAGATGGAATGGACATGCACTTCCAGTTGCCTGAAGGTCTGGTGAATGTGCATGTGATTAGAGCGATAAGCAGTTGACCAAAGAGAGGGAGGAGCAATAGAGAGTGTGATTAAAAGAGATGACATTAGGAACTCAAAGAGAACCTACAAAAAAGTTGATGGCACTTATTGGGAAAAACCAGGTAATGAGCTTAGGTCAGAAAAATACAAAAATTTTAGTCTATTGAAGCTTTAACGAGTTAACAGTATGGTATGCATTCACAGCCTTGGCATGGATCTCAATTTAGGTTAAGTTAAGATGGTGTTAGCATTGAATGATAAATCTTTAAGATTGCAACCTTTAAAAAAATGCTAATATTTATTAAAACCAAACAAACAAAAGATTCAATTAAAATATAATACTGAACTTGAATTGAATATTGTAAATAAAGTTTTTATAGGATCTAAGTGTGGCACAGTCTTTAAGTCTAAGATCTTAAACAGAATGCAGTCATTTTAGTGTACTATTTAAGTTTTTTTTTGTTTGCTGTTACGGAGAGACCTTGGGAGGCTACTAAGTCCGCTGCTTCACACATTCATACATACATACGAATTTACTTACTTATTAAGCGTGAATAGTAGATTAAAGTACAAAATTGGGGGGGTTTCTATTTTGCTCGCCTGTTTAAAGTTTTTGTTGCTGCGTTTGGTTTTTGGGCAGCTTAGTTGGGTCGCCGGCGTTTCCGGCGTCGACGCCAGGCGACGTGACTGTGTCCGAGCAGCTGGGCAAGGCGGGCGGCAAGAAGGCGGGCATAGCGCCACTCGACGCAACTGGCGACGGCAATGAGCAGCATGGCATTTAAGCCGAGCGCTAGGGAAGCAGCCGAGGAGCCCAGATTTCCCTTGGTTAGCTGATCGGCACAGCGACCGATGGCATCGATGTCCAGTTCGCTCATTACACGACCGTTCACCTCCAGTGGGGAGATGCAGTAGTTCTTCTGTAGGAACTCGCTCAGATTGTGGGCACCCTCGGCGAGGGGTCCGTCGAGCAGGGTGTGTATGTGACAGCCGCAGGGAAAGTGATTGTTGAGCAGCTGCAGATGATCAACCCCATCGACAATAATGGCATTCGGATCGGGCGTTTCGAGCACATGATTGCCATGGAACTTCAAGTGCTTGATGGCCGCCGTGTTTGTGAAGTTGAGCTCCTCGATCGAGTCGATCTTGTTGTTTAGGATCTGCAGCGTTTCCACTTGAGTCAGGCCTGTAAAGGCATCCGCACAGATGACGCCTAGATCAGATTCCTGCAGCGTCAGCAGCAGCACATTGGACAGACCCCTAAAGGTAAAGGGTGATATCTCCTTGAGATCCATATAGGCCAGCTTGAGCAGCCCTACCGCATCCATGCCGAAGAAGGCGTCCTGCTCAATGCTCCGTATGCCCGAAGGCAATATCAAGTGTCCCACATTTGTCAGGCTCGAAAAGGCCGAGCTCTCGATCCGTATCAATGGATTGTTGCTCAAGAGTATCAGCTTGATGTTCGATGTGCCCGCAAACGCATTGCCCTCGATGCGTTGAATTTGATTGTGGCTCAGTAATATCGTCGACAAATTCTGAAGCCCAGCAAAAGCAAACTGAGCCACCATCTGCAGCGGCGTATACTGTATGGAGAGTTCGCGAAGTCGGGGCAAGCCACGGAAAGCAAACTGCTTGATGCGCGTTATGTTATTGCCATCCAGGGAGAGTTTCTTAAGTGCACGCAGACCCGCAAACGAGTCCGGTTTGATGATCGGAAAATTGTTTTTCGTCAGTGCTAGATTCTCCACCGTTGCGGGCAGCTGACGCAGCGGTATCTGCTCGAGTCCGCCCGTGTTACACAGCACCTGCAGGAGAAAGACGGATAGAATGAGAATAAGAGAGAGAATGGGAATGTGTAAGGAGGGGTTTTCTAAGTTCGATAGAGACAGAGAGAGTGGTGGGACGATTGCAGCGCGTGGTGCGAAAATTGAATTTGCGGCTTTATTGCTGCAAATAAAATTAAATCGAATTTTGTTTCCCCCTGCCTTTTGTGTTACTTCTTCGCTGCTGGTTTTTGTTTGTGCTTTCTCGCCTTTGTTTTGTCGCCGCGTTTCATTGCTTTTTTTTTTTGTGTTTTTTCTATTTTGTGTCTTTTTTCGGGTGTTTTAATCAAGTCCCCCGGCCGTTTCTTCTTCGTCTCTGCTTTGTGCTTTAATTTTTTATAACTATTATGTGCTGATGTATGCGTTTGTGTAGAGACAGACCAACCAACCACCCACCACACAACCACCTTCCATTGCCTAGTCCATTACCCTACGCAGGCAACAATGTCCGTTCCACCCCTACTCCTACTCCTACTCCTTCTCCAGTCTCCTGTCTGTTCCTTGTTGTCCTTCGGATCGGCCATCTGTCTATCTGGCTATTCGCATCGCTTTGTGTCGCCTGTCGGTGTCACGTTGATGTCATCGTTGTCTGCTCCAAACAAAAAAAATCAAAAATAAGAAAAATACTCCTCCAACGCCCTGTTCACTGTTTACCACTGGTCCTGCTGCTACATTCCCCCACCTCACCCCATTCCTATCCAATTCGGGGTTTAGTATAGCCCCATATCTTCTATTCATTCATTCATTCGGTACTCCCTTAGTCAAAGTTGCGTACACATTTACACAATTTTCATACACTTCACCTTTTAAATGAACGAATTAAAAGTTTCATTTCTTTCAGCTTTCTTGCTTTTCCCACTCCAACCTCTGTGACTTTCCCTTCTTCAACATCTTCGCTTTTTCCCTTCAGCTTTTTGTGTTTGTTTCGTTTAACAGTTGTTTATGTGCATGTTTTGTTTGCTTCATGGCCCAACGTTTCATTTCAATACGTTTCGTTTCGCTGCGTTTAATTTCTCATTGTTCCACTGCATTCTGTTAAACTATACCCTATAGTAAAGAATATTAATGAAAATCTACAAGAAAGTTTTATCTATAAGTCATCCATAAAAGGGTATCTGCCTAGTAGGCTAGTCCCCATTTCACCATTCTTTCTTGATTTTCATGCTTTGTTTTGTTGGCTTTGTTCGATTTAATGAAATTTTCTTTTTGCAATGGCAAATTCAGCGACACATTTTTTCGCTTTTCACACTTATCACGCACTATTGCGACGACCGAGCTTTAACTTTAATTGGCCCCAACAACACAAAAACTGAACAACATCCAAAAAAGTATGCTGCACCTGACATTATCCAGTCTTAAATACCTCAAGGACTGCTTGTCTCTAAAAGCGAGAGTTTTTTCATCTTTTCGTAATGAGTTGGAATGCCTGAATTTTCTTTTTATATTTCCCTTTTTCTCTTGTGTGTGGGTGCTATATTTTTTTTTGGTTGTTGTCTTGTCGTTTCATTGTTCATAATCTGGAATAATGAAATCACTTAAGTTCTCAATTTGGTAAAAATGACGATGCCAGCAGCGCTGAGCGCTCTCGGCCCCATTGGTAATAAGGATGCGCATTAAGCGAGTGGAGGCCTAGTCTCGGCTCACACCCACACCAACACCCACTCCATCCCATCGCGTCCCTACTGCATTCTCCTTCTTTTGCCTCTCTAGCTGGCCGCAGAAATTCTCGCGGGAGACAATTGAATACGAGGAAATACGCAGTCACACACACAAAGAATGCAGAAATAAAAAGACAGACGGCCAAGTAACAAGTGGAATGCGAGCCCCATACCACCGCCCGTTCCCCGCCATCATCCACCCACCTATTGTGCAGCGTGCATTTTCGAAACAAAGGGAAATGACCATTTTGCCCAACATTTGCGATTTAATTTTTCGTGCTCTGCTCATCACGGGACGCTGGCAGCAGCTGACCAGGCCAGGATCCCCCAGACGACCTGCTGCTCTTCAGCATTGCTTTCTATCTTTTGCCTCAGATGGTGTTGCTGATGATGATGATGATGATAATGACGTTCTTGTTGCACACAATCACAAACAGAGAGCTAACATCAACTATACAAAACTACAAGTGGAATAAAACTACTACAACTATAGCAGCAGCAAATCAGTTGTCTAGAGGAATAAGAAAAATATGAGAGAGAGAGAGAGAGAGAGAGGTAGAACATTGTTAAGCTTACTTGAGTCTGGGACAGGCAGATGCACTCGGCTGGGCATGATTTGGATGTTTCGGTTTGTTGCGAGTTCCACAGGCAGACAACAGTGAGCGCAATTATGGGCAGCAGCCAGGAATTGCACATTTCACGTTGTTGCTGACACGACAGTTTGGCGGCGTAATTGAGCTCGATTCTCCTCTATATTTCAGTTCTGCACACACTTCCTCTCTCTCTGTCTCTCTCGCTCTTCTTCACTCCGCTACTGGCCGACTGTCAGACAACAGAGACGGCCAGACTGTGCACTTCTCTCCACCCAGCTGCCAGTTGGCCTCTTGCCTTCGGCTTGTTGCGTTCTTCCTGTTTGCCGCTGCTCCTCCTGCTGCTGCTGTTGTTGTTGTTGTTACTGCTGGCTTGCTTGCTTGCTTACTTATTTATGTTTTTTATATTGCGTTATTTCATTTGAACTTGCTTTTTATATATTCTTAAGCTTAATCATATTTATTTATGCTTCTTCTGTTGCTGCTGCTGCTGTTGCTGTTGCCAGGCGTATTCAACTCCTGATTTTGCTGCTGCTGGGCAAGCCAAACTGCCAAAAAAAGATAGAGAGAGAGAAAGAGTATGAGTTTAAAGAATATTGCAGTTCACAAACGCATAGCTACAGTTGTTGTATTTAGTACTTGCTATTTTTTAATCAGTACCATGTATGTACCCATCTGTATCATTTATTTCTATTGCGTACATTGCCTCAAAGCCTCAACTGACATGCAAAATTTATATCGCAGCTTAGAAGCTTTCAAGGGGTTAAAGAGAGAGTAGAGAAATGCACAGACAGCCAGATCGACAGTTAGTAGTTGGCCGTTGGACGGACCTACGTTCAATGGCACCTGGGTTTGCTGGCTGGCTGGCTCATAGCTCCAACTGAAGCCCAGTGTTTAGCTCTTAAATCCCCATCACTCCCCAAATTTCCCACTTCCCCGAAACTACTCACTCAACTAAAAAGGCAAGAGGCCGCATTGACGCTGACGTTGATGTTGGTTCTTTGGCTTTGAGACAGGGCAATACTAACTGGCTGGCTGGCTGGCTGGCCGGGGCTGTTAGCTGCTGTTGGCTTGGCCAAAATAGCTGCTTGTTAATCTTTAATAATAAATAAGTAATGCAAGGTGGATGTCAAGTTGCAGCTGCCATCAGCAGCAACAACAGCAACAACAACAACAATAAGGAACAAAGCCAATGCAATATAATAACTAAAATTGCGCCAAAGAGAATTTGCAATGAGGCGTCGCTGCCTGTGCCACTGGCGGTTGCATGACCAAAAGGGGCACAGATGTGCAGGGATGATGGTGGTGTAGCCTGTTTGAAATGTTTAAATGCACAAATCAAATATGCAAGCAGCCAAAATGACAACCAGACAAACGAACAGGAGGCAGATGGTGTGGTGAGACATGGAGAAGGGAGTAGAGGGGATGAGGCAAACAGACAAACAGGCACCTGATGCTCAGCTGAGCTGAGTACTACTGGCTTTTAATTGAACACTGAGCACAACGGACTTAGCCAAATGCCCAACACAATGAACGACAAAAGACAGAGATGCAAAATGCGGCTGCAAAGATATGGGAGTGTGCGTGTGGGCTGGGCGTAGTGGGGAGGTGGATTTGGACAAAATGTTTGCGTCAGCAGGCACAATAAATATGCACAGTCATAAATGCGTGACATTATAATTGGAGACCAGCAAAATTAGGCACACTTTAAAACAGAGAGAGTGAGAGAGAGAAAAAGAGGCAGTGCAAGCACTTAGAACAAAAGTTTGCAATACTGGGATACAAAGAGCTTAGAGTGCCGATATGTTGTGTCTATTGATGCAAACTTGGAGTTGTTTTTTTTTTTTCAGTAACATCTGGGAATTATTTTTGTTTCATATATCAATGTGAGCTAATGCTTAAAGGTAATTTATTTTTGATTATCGTTTGAAATAGCTTTGCGAAGCTTCTGCTTTGTTCTGTTAACTTGATTTTAGGGACATATCGCTCACTAGCTCAAAGACTGTCGTAAGTTAAATTAAAATGATTTTGCAGAGAACGCATTAAACGTTTTGTTTTGTTACGAAATTCGGATTACTTCTTGCGTCACCCACTAAAACAGATTTGTCGTTAAAATAGTCAGCGCTGCCTTAGCGAAATATCAAAGGGCTGTGTAGAGTTTTCCTCTCAGCTCACACCAACTCTGACAGCGAGCGAAAGAGGGAGAGAAAGCATTCGATCTGCTGAAGTTTTAAACATATATAGATCCGCTTAAAGATGTACACACACACTGTGTCTGTTTATGTGTGTGTGTGCATACTTGACGGCCATCTTTGTCACGCAGCGTGACATTTTGGCAGCATTGGGAAAACGTTCACAGCTCGACTGTACTAGTCTGTAGTAAGTATGTTGGTTGGCTAGAAAGGCGAGCAACGCTTCATATATATATAATAGTAAGTAGAGGAAATCAGTGTGCTGAGAACGCGCCGCGATGCAAGACGACGCAAGGCGATTTGAGTCGCGCGAAGCTCGACGCTTGTCGTACCTCTAGCACAATCGCATTACGTCCTGATCTAAGGGGATATAAGGAAAAAAAAAATAACAAATGCTGGCTCTAGCTCAAATAATGCACACACAATTGTGTAAGAAGAATCAAAACAACGACTGCAAACAACAAAAAAAAGGAATCACAAATGTGGCAAGAAAAAACTAGGACCAAGAAACAGCTTAATGCAACAGCAAGTTGAGTTGCTTACTGCAGTCGTTAGGGCGATGAGAAAGAGAAGTGGGGGAGGACAGCGCAAGAAACGGCTACTTGCACAGCTAATCAATCAATTGTATTCAACATTTTATTCAATTAACGCAGTTGGAGCAAAGCTATGCAACAGCCGCAGCAACAACAACGGCAGCAGCAGCAGCAGCAGCAGCAGCATTGGCCAGCTTAAGTTTAGCAGACAGAGCGAAATAAACAAGATGTGGCAAAACTGCGGCCAAAGTTGGAATGCAATAGAGATCGTTGTTGTCTGGCCTGGCAAACGTTGCTTTGTTCCTTTGTTGCTGTGCTTTTTGTTCCGAACTTAAGCCGACATTAGAGGCAATTAGTGTAGGGATTCAATCATAAGACATACGGCTCAACATTCTCAAGCAAACAGACACACAATGCCCCACATAGTACAAGATGATGAAAATTTTAAAATAAATATAAGTCCATTTAATTATTCAATCGACAAACACATAACAATGCAACAATAAAATTACTATTTGCAACAATGGCAGCGAAATTGGTCAACAGACAAGACGAAATAAATGCAGACAATTTGTTTACAATATTGTAAATGCTTTCAATTCAATTAGTTAATTTGTGTATTTAAGTCAGCTTCGGAAAATTTCCATCTACGATATCTTTTGTGTTTCTTAAGCGATGTTGATTAAATTTTCACAGATGATAAACGATAAATTAAAGACCTTATTGCTATTGGATAATATGTATGTCAATATCGACAGTAATAGTTTGAATCAAAATTGTTCGGATTTCAAAAGTCTTGTCTGGCTTTCTTTTGCCTGTTCCGTGTAAAACATCGATGGGTTCAGGATATTAAAATGTTGAAAATATAAATTTGATGCTCCAATTTCAATATGATTTCACATTTTTAAATATTTATTTAGTTGCATTCCATTGTTCTTTGTTACAAAATACAATAACTTGAAATTTAATCAGAATTCGCAATTAATTTATGGCATTAAAATGTTGCTTTCAATTTGCAAGTTTGTGAAACCTTTCATGGAACTAGCGAATCGAGCTGTTGGATGATATGTACTAAGTGAAGCCAAAGGAAAAGGATATGTATGAGATATGTGAGCTCATAAGTTAATGTCCATGCCACGAGTAAAATAAATATCGTTAAATAGATAAGCAAAGAAGTCAGCAAATAAAATTATTTGTAGCCACGCAGCATAGAAGACCGCATCCAAAAACCCAGAACCCAGACTCAATCCAGAACGTTGGCCAAAACGACAAACGACCCACGACGGACAAAGGACACGGGACACGGGACAAAGGACACTGGACATTGGATACTAGACATAGGACATAGGACGATGTACGATTGTGGACGTATGTGTCGTTTGTCGTTGGTTGTTGGTCGTTGGTCGCCGGGGCCACATACAATTGCTGCCAACTGGCGAAAGACTTACAAACACACACACACACATGAATACATGTATGTTACAGTAAGACTCCACCTGGCAAGAAGCAGAGAGTAGGAGTGCTTGACCATGCTTCGTTTCAAACCCATGAACATAATTTAGAAAACCACACAGAGCACACAGAGCAGCACAGAGCAGGAACATCAGATGGGGCAGTTGCACTCTCACAGCCCATCACTCAATCAGCAGGAGTGCAGCGAGGAGTGAATAGAGTAGGAGAGATATGAGGAAGTGCAGCAGCAGCAGCCTTAAACTAGAGAGCATTAGTAAGTAAGTTTTGTGGTTACAATTGAAAAACGGGTCAGTTGTTTGGCCGCTACTTGAGCTCTTTAAGCTGGCAGCAAGAGCAAAAGCAAAAGCAGCAGCAGCAGCAATATGGCCGACACTTCATTAACGTGGCCCTTGGACATTGGCCATTGGCCATTGGCCATTGGCCCTTTGGCTCTTGGCCATTTTAATGATCAGCAGCTGCAGCGGCACTTGATCACAGCTGGCGCTGGCTCAACTACCAACATTGCATTTAATTGCTCTATGTGTGCAAGAAAAGAGAGTAAAGTGCGGAAAAGTGGGGAAAGTAGAACCAAAAAATTGGGGGTTTTTAAATAAGTTTAGTTTTGGCCGTTTGCCAGCTAACAAGTGCAATCGTGTGTGTTTGTGTGTGGGTGTGTTTGTTTGGTCGCTTATCTTTTCACTTAAATGCCTGTGCAAATGTCGCTAATCAAATTATGAAAGCTTCCCGGTTAACAGCAAGCACAACAACAACAATTACACTTTTGAACAATGATGATGGGCATTGGGATAAAGGATTCACCTGGTCGGTCACTCAAACGCCAATGCGATTAGTGTTAGCTAACAAAATTCTTAAAGGTTTTAATACTCGTATGTTTTGTTTTAAGTGGATGAACTTTGATTAAAAATAAAACGCCTGAACCCTCGATTCATTTGTGAATTTTTACAGTTTGCCAATTTTTTTTTAGAATTTATTGAACAAAGTTTACTTTCATGACGAAAAAATACCAAAAGGAATTTCAGAATATTTTAAAACATTTCCCACGTTGCATAGTATTACAAAGCTTAATGAAAAGAAGAAAAATATCGCAACGCTAAAATCAGTATCTCTTTCTCTCTCTCTTACTCTCTCACTCGCTCTGTCACTGTTTGTGTGAGTGAACCAGCATTTCATGATGAGCCTGTCTTCCACAAAAAAAAAAGGCTGTCAGCTTGCACATTAAATAAACATATTATTCACATATGTATGTGCTTCATTCGGTTTGTGTTTAAAAGGTTATTAAATAATGCTCATCGACACAAACAAATTTTTAACATGCACAAAGCATTTAACACGCATTCTACTTAAAGTGACAGATCAAAAGTCTACACTGTACTGTACAGTTACAAAGCGACTGTCTCTCTCTCTCTCTCGCTCTGTCTCTCTTTCTCTCGCTCTTTATTTCTCTCTGTCTGTCTGTCTCTGCCGCTCATTCATTTTATGCATTTTGGCAGCAATCAAATTATAAAAGTCTTGCTAACAAGACAAACAACACAAAAAAAAAATCAAGTGGAAACGTTGCAGTTGGACGCAACCGACTGCGGATTACTCGATAACTGTTTTCAGTTATCGAATTTATCGATCCAAGCCCCCCAAGTAGACGTCGAACCCCAATCTTGACGCTTTATATGTCCCGACCATAGAAAAGATATTTGCAAAGTTCCATAACAAACATTGCACAAACCCAATATACTCTTTAGCTTCGGTATCGGGTACAAAAGTGAACTGTATTTTTGTGTTCACTCAGATAAGAGTTGAGGCCGGAATTCACCTACGCCCAGTCAGGTATGCGATGCGATGATAGGCAACAAAAATGCAAAAAAAGAAATAAAAAAAGTACGGCAACAAATTTGTTGCACGACCTCTTCAATTATCGAGATCGACTTGGGGTTTGAGAAGGCTCTATAGACTTGTGAGCTTTGCTTTGGCGTTTGATGGCAAAAGTTTGAACTCGTCCGCACTCTATTAAAGTTAATATGACGCGTAACTTAGCACAAAGTCAAAATCTTTGTGGTGACGCAGGACGAGAGAGCCAGTAAATGGAGGCAGTGGCAGCCTGTTGACGGCCTCATAAAATCAAATACATAAAACATGTGTTAAACTTTCGCCTATAGCTTTACCCAGCTTGGCCCAGACAGCATCAGAACAAGCGCTGGCCCAAACGACAAGGCTTAGACGCTGTCTATCTTTCTATCTGTCCATCTTGTCCGTCTCTCTGTCTGGCCTTGGCTTGCCAAATTTGTGGCTGTCAGCGTCATTGTAACGCCATCTCTCCCGTTCACTGCCTCCTCGAAGAGCATTTCCCAGCTCCATCTTCAGCTTGAGCTTGTGCTTCTGCTTCATTTCCATCAACATCAGCATCGACAAAGACGAGAAAGACATCATCGTTGTTCTTGTAGTCGTTTCTCCTTGTCGTCGTGTCCTCATCATCAGCAATTCCCAAGTGCGTGCAAGGCGCCTTTGTCTAGCCTTGCCTGACACACACACACACACATACACATAAGTACACTGAGCGAGAGCCTTAACAATTTTTTGGTACAAATTGTTTGCTGATGTTGGACTTGTAAACCTACATCAATGGAAGTAGATAATTAAATTTAGGCATGCGGTTTTGCTCCTTTAGGTTCAACAACAAGTTTTCTATTTGTTTAAACATATATGGTGTCTCACAATATTATTTCTCTCAGTGTTTATGATGGAGTTATATGTGGCTTAATAGAAGCTGCTGCGTGTCGCATGTCAAGAATGATAGAGAGAGAGAGAGAGAGAGAGAGAGAGACAGAGTGAGTTAAAGCTGTGTGAAGAGGGTATAACGGCACATAAAGCACGACAGCTTCTTGGCATAGCTTTGCATATGGAAGTAACCAGAAAGCTGCTGCCATTGCGTGTGAAGATAGATAGAGATAGCTAGATAGACAACAAGACAATGCAGAAAGAGAGAGAGAGGGAAAATAGGTAGAGTGGTGTATGTGTGGTTTTGTTGTTTTTTTTTTTATATTTTCATTTTGGGCTTTGGTTATTGTGTTTATGGGTTCTTATGCATGTCCCAAATCTGTCCGGCCTGAATTATGGGCTGAAAGTGCAAAGGGCATTTTATTTTTGCTTGTGTGTGTGTATTTGTCTGTGTTTGTGTGTGTGCGTGTGTGCTTATTTGGCGATTTTGTTGGCTATATAAAAGGGCAAGCGCATAATTCAATCATTTTGTGCGCTAGGCGATTACCAATAATCAATCATTTAAGCATATCATTAATTAATTCAAGCATTTAGCCAACCGCAAGCACTCAATAAGGCGTTCACATGCGCAACCCCAAACCAACAACAAAAACAACAACAACTACGAAAAGGAGCCCAAAAATCACAAAACCCCAACCAAGCCGCACACACAACAAACAGATACAAATAAGAGATAAACCCCAACAACAACAATAAAAAAACACTTTCATAAACACAAACACACACACACAAACGATGACCGAGAGGGGAGTAGTGGCAGGGGCCCCCCTGACCTGTGACCTGTGTAGTCCTGCTCCTTGGTAGGAAATTTATTTGGCTGCCTTCATGTCGACGCTGCGTTTTCGGTCGGTTCGGCTCTGGGTCGTGTGTATTTGTAATTAACTGTTATTTAATACGATTTGCCTTGATTTTGTGGCAGTGCCAACAAGCCAAACATACACACCAGAAAGAAAGAGACAGGAGTTGGCGTCCAAAAGAAGGAGAGTGGGACGGGACGAGGCGGCTGCAGTTGTACAGCCAAGCGGTCGGTTGCCTCTGAGATTGTTACTGCTGCGGTTAGACCTAAACACACTCACACACACACAAAAGTCAAACAACTCGTAAACGAATGTTGTTTCTCTCACTTCCTCTCTCTCTCTCTCCCCCTCTCCCTTTTTCTTGTAGACAAGCAACAACAACAAATGCTGCGATTTAATTTGCCAAAGTTTTCGACGCCTTCGCCAGTTTTATCGCTTGTACCTTCCAGATACCCTTTAACCACAGAAGTGTTTTTCTTGGGTATGTACATATTTTTAAGTGTTATGTTACAAGAAGCAATAAGAAAACAAAACCATACGATTAATTTGAAATTATTAAATGTATTTAATTAATAATTATGTACAATGCAAATAACTTTTAATTGACAAGTTGCGATTCTCAATTTCCCTCCCAATTTGAGTATAAGTTCCAATCAAGCACAAAGTTATTTGAATAGACTCCAATTTATATCGACCTAATTAATCTCATTCTTAGATAATAAGTTTAGTTTTAGGTACCCATTAAAGGGTATTTGATCTTACAGCTAACAGACGCAAACACGTTTCAATCATTCTGATATGTCTTATTTATTTGCGGATTTGTTGTTTCTGTCTGATATTGAGAAACGTTGCTGTTGTTGTTGCTGTTGTTGTTTGTTTCTTAATGATGATACAAGCTCTTACTGTCAGACCAGTCACTCACTTGATGATTTGTCACTGATAAGTGATTGTCGAAAGGACAAGTGCGAAAGCTTACACAGCTGATTAGTTGATTGGGGATAAGCAGGATAACAGCTAGATAACATTTGGAACTGAAGTTGTAGTTCCGGCTTAGCCAAAACTTAGTTGTAGTTGTCTGCTGCCGCTGCAAACTGTTTGCCAACAAAAGTTTGTTGGCGGTTCAACGAAAAGTGTTCAACTGTGTGAAGCTCTAATTTCATTGAGTTTGGGATTAAATATTACGTATACGTAATTAAAAAACTATACATATCGCTTGATTATGAATATATTTAATAAGCAATAGACTAAATGAATATTATAATTAATAAATATCAACTCATATTAATTTCAATTTGCAACCAAAAACACAATTTGCAATTTTACAAAAATTCTAAAAACCAATTTCAATCCGTTTCAAGGCAGCGCGTGCCATTCTTGAGTGGTTAGCGGGAAAGGGGAGAGGGAGAGTACGATGACGTTGGCAAAAAACAAAGGATATGATGATGATGTTGTAGATGAACAAGAAGAAGAAGCAGATAAAGCAACAACAACAAGAAGGCTATAAAAACATGTGTAACTAGACGGCTTACAAGGATCACGCACTCAGTGACACTTAATGCCCCCGACGACGACGACGATGGCGACGATGGCGACGATGGCGATGGCGATGACTATGATATAAGCAGAAGGAAGCAAATGTCACACACAAAAGCACAACCTACTAACACACACACACACACACAGAGAAAGAGCGAGACAGACAGAGAGACAGACAAACGCAATTAGCTTTCAGCCATCATAACATTATGAACGGCAACTGACAGACGACTGCGACTGCGACAGCCACTTCGACTGCGAATGCTAACTGCTAATGATGAAGAGGAGGACAAGGCCACACGATGTGGCAGTGAGGAGGGGTTGGAGCGGAAACCTGTAATACAGTGGGACCTAGTAGCTGCCAGTTGAATGTAGAGATAATAACTGAAGCCTGCCTCAAGCTAAGCCTGTAGAGCAAGAGAGAGAATGAGAGTGTGGGAAGTTTTGGAGATTAGGTATGAGAGGTAGCAGTGGGGAGTTGCATCGCATTATGTTGATGTGCAGAAAGCAAAGCTCACGGCGCTGCAAACAATGCCGTTAACTTGTGTCGTGATTAAAATAAGGACACTCCGGTTGTATTGTGGCATGAAGCAAAAAAGGCCAACGAGGGCAAAACGGGTTGAGAAGGTTACCAAGGACATGCGGCGCCAACAAGCAAACAGCAATGGACGAGACGTGCTACGTACCACACGCGGTTTGTGTGCGAGTGTGTTGCAAGTTGTGTGACTTGCACGAGTTGCAAGCTGGAACCTTTGTTTATGATGTCAAATGTGCGGTGCAAAGGGCAGGGTGGTTGGGGGGGATGGGTGCAGAATTGGCTGCAGGGAAAGCTTCTGGGCAACTGGAAGCCTACTTTTTGGGGCTTCCTAAATGATGATATGAGATTTAGGAAGCATTTTCTGCGGTGTCATTTGGCTACAGCGGAAGCGGATATATGTAGCAAGGGTAGGTCGAAAAGGAGCGTGGGTATGGAGGCTCAATGCTGTCAAGCAGCGGAACCGGAAGGAAGTTATTTAACACATACCCAGTTACACAGTTACTGACAGACAAACAGACAGACAGGCTGACAGACAGGCAGAGAAAATACTCATACACGAAAGCACACTCATGAACTTCTGAGGAGGAGGGTTAAATGGAGGGTGGTGTGGGTGATAGCAGCTGAGGAGTAGCAGTTGTAGTGAAGCAGCAGCCAGTGGAGATTATGTGGCACGATAATCATATTACGATTATGTCGCGTAAAATTTGTGCCACTCGCAGCGGCAGTTTAACTAAAGTAACTCCACAACCAGACAGACAGAAAGACACAGAGATGGACCGAAAGGGGGAGAGCTCAACATCAAATCTGGTGCTTTTTTGGGAGGCGGGGAGAGGGAGACAAGCAAGGGATATAGTATTCAACATACATAAGTAAAAAAGAGAATCAAGCGTCTGGCTGTGCAAAAAGTGGAAGTGGTTGACTTTTGCCCAGCGTAAAGAAAAATTCATTAAAATGATATTTTACATATTTTTACGTGGCTGTGTGATGGGCCAAGTGGTTGGTTGGTTGGTTGGTTGGCTGCCTTGTTGGTGGAAGGAAGTGGTCGGAAATGGCTTAATAATAGTACTCATATATTTATTAGAAAGTTTCGCGTTGCAGCTAATATTAAACTGAAGCCAGAGCGAGGATTCAACTAACTGTATGCGGTGCAATTTTAATAGAATATATTTCAGCTCTATAATCCTATATCAAAATTAATTACTTATATACCCTAAAGCTATTTTGCAAATGGTTACAATGAGGTATCTATGACCCTATAGGAAGATCACAAGAAATCAGGCTAATTATTTGTAGTTTATCGATAGGTTCACACTATATTTTTAAGTTACAACATTAAAAATGTAGTTTTCGCTTCTAAAGCCTTGACATCATATTGATCAAGACCGATTTTTAAAGAATCAAGTTGAATTAACTTATTACTGCAATTCTAAGCCTATCATAAGACAAGTTCATAAAGCGAACTGATTTATCGTATTCGGTTGCCCCCTTTTTTTTACAGTGAACAAAAGTATGCGCACTTAAAGTAGGGTTTTTGGCTGCCTTTGAGCTCATTTTTTGTGTTGTATAATTGTTTAAATGTTATTTCATTGAATGGCGTCGCCATCAACGTCAGCTTTCAGTGGCAGACGGGCTGCGAGTGTAGAGTGAAATGGAGTGAATGGGTGTGGGTGGGGAAGATGCGAGGGTTGATTAAAGTGTGAGCTATAGGATTGCGACAGCAATGGAGATACAGAGAACGAGAGGGAAGAGGGGAGAGCAGGAAACGCTTAGCGTTAATGTTCTTCATTTATTGTCATTGTTGTTAATGTTTTTTGTTTGTGCGTGAGAAAAAAGCATTTGCATTTTAAACAGAGAGAAAGGAGGAAGGTGAGAAGAGAATGGGAAGGGCTGTGTCTGCCTGGTTACGTGGTTAGAGCAGAGATTTTGCCTGAATGATTTTTATTACGCTCGTTTGTAGTAAATTTGGTGTGTAATTAGAGAAAAAGAGAAAGGGAGAGTGCTTGTATGTGTGCTTGTGTATATGTGCGAGTGTTTCTGGTATAGGGGAAGAGTGCGACTGCAGGGAGCGGGTGAGGGGATTTTGCGACACAATGGAAACCTAACTGCAACACTTTTGAATGGACCGAGTCCTAACCAGAGTCGAGTCCTGGGCACAGACAGAAAGTGAAAAAAATGAAAAGAGAGAGAAAGAGAGAGACCAAAACCGGAAGGATTGGGACAGCATAAAGAATGCCAAAATGCCAAATGCTAAACGGGTCCTGGCACCGCCAAAATGAAATTGTGGTGCAGCACATGACAAGCCAGTGTGCATTGCGAAATAGTGCTAAACCAAGCCACGAGTGAAAGACCGAAGCAGGAGGCAAGTAGCTGCGAGCCGTGGGTCAGCCAGAAGTCAACGCAGATGGGAATGATAAGTAGTACGAATGTTGTGAACGCACTGCTTTTTTCTCTTGATAAGCGCAATAGCAGCAGTCGAATGCTAGCAAATACACTGTAAGCTTAAACAGAAGAGGATTGCTTAGACTGACTATTCAGATGTGCTTCAGAAAATGTTTAAGTTGACTTCAACTGATTTTAAACATTTTCAAAAATATATCTTTACCAATCAATGGTTGCAAAAAAAATAACTTCTATCTGGTTAATTTTCGATGACGTGTCAATTTAAATTTTTTTGATTTTTGTAGTTTGAACTGTTTTTAAACATATTTCTTCAAGTAGAAGAATGTTGAAACAACCCAATTTATTGATGTCCCTATGCTGGAAAAGTACATTTATTTTATTTTAGGAAAACATCTGGCATTATTGCAAAGTAACGGATGACGTTTTAGAAACATTAAAAAAAAAAGGCTGCAAAACACGTTGTTGACTTTTTTAAATTTTAATTATTACTCTTTTGCTGATGTGTGTAATAGAAAATCAAAAAGAAGCAAAACATTATTAGGCTCTTTTCTTAATAAGTCAGTAATTTATAACTTGAAAGCAAATCATCTATTAATGTAAATCGGCTTTTGTAGTATTTTATATTTTTTCCCAAACTACTGTTTATATCCAAAAAAAAAATAATGCTAATCACATTATCACGGCAATGGAATTAGTTCATTTAAGTGTACATTCATGAGAAGGTTTTAATTTTAATTTGTCACTATATGTGCAAAATCTTCGATTTGATTAAGAAAGGATTTTTTAATGCTACTTTCCAATTGTATAACAGCTATTTTGTGTACCTAGTCTATTTAAACGGTAGTTAATCTTCCGAATTTACAACAGGGTATTTTAAAGTGATTTTGTTTTCTGTTGCATCTAATGGTGTTCTTTAACTTGTTTTTATTTGTTGCATTTCGCACAGCTAAAGAAATTTACTTGTTATACCGAAAATGTACTGTCTGGCATATGTACGTATGTGTGTGTTTGTGTGTGTGTGTGTGTGTGTTGGGGATTGCTAAAAGAGACTCCGTCTCGCATTGTGAACAGGAGCGGGGGTTAGGGCTAGGGAGCTGCAGCAGTTGGATTTGGCCTGTGGTCTTTTCGGTCGTGGTAGCTGCCAATTGCCATGTTTTGGCCAACGTCTGGTGACGCCTCTTTAAGGTGCCTGCAAAATGCGGCTGCGACTCCGAATGCGACTGCGAATGCAGTTGCTATAAAATTTAATTCGCCGAGGGAAATGTGTTTACGAAAAGTGAGCAGAAAGCGGGGAAACAGGAAGCATTACGTGACTCTCAGATGGAGTCGAGACATAGGATACATAGGCAAGTATTTCGAATCGTTGTCGGAAATGTTACACGACAACAATTTCGTAACAAAACTTAATGAAATACAACAGCAAATATACATGTTTAAAAAAATGGCTGTGGACAGCGGCAAGATGCCGTCGGATGAGCTGAATCCGGCTACTGACACCATCAGCAGTGAGCAGAGCAGCGAAAGTGATGACAGCGAGGGTAGCTACCACTAATCCTTAAATACTAACTACAATTCCAAATCAATAGCAAACTTTTCATGTTTCTTAACAGTTTTTAGTGAGCTTGAGTTCGAATATTGTCACCTTCACTGCGATTCCGATGAAGAAAACAACGAAGCTAACTCAAACGATGAGTCCATTGCATTACTTGGTCCGGAAACGGACGCAGAAACAGACACAGAAACAGAGACAGACACAGAAACGGATTCGGACTACGAAGAGGATGAAGAAGGTTTCCACCGCAAAGGAGGAATCAAGAAAAACAGCTATGAGCTGCTAACGTGCAGTGAAGGCGATGAAAGTGTATAGCTGATTCAAATGTTTGATCGCGAGCAGAAGCAAAAGGATCTTCAGCAGTAAATGGACACAGAATAAATCCTTGCCAGGCTGCAGCTATTGCAAGTTTAACAGCCGACACTTCTACATTTCCACAACTTTATTCAAATATTTCTATTTCATAGTTAAACTAAATGTTAAGCAAACCACACTTTTAAAAACTTATAATATTTGCTATTTAAATTTAGAATTCGACATGTTCAATGATTAGAAGACCTGCTCTTTTGATTATTCTCAACACTTACTAAAACTGTTTAAAAATATTAAAATTTCAGATTTTTATTCAATTCTAAGAAACTTTTTGTATTGACTTTATTATTGCTTTCTAAAAATCTAAAAACAATATTTTTCGGGTACTTAAAAAAAAACAAAATACTTAATTCATAGCCACGAAAATATTATCACTAGAATTTTTGTTGAGGTGAAGCGTTTTTGAGAGTAACCTTTGAAAAAACAAGTAAAACAAATTAATTAAAATATTTGCTAGAAATTGATGAAGGCTTTGCCCACAAAAGAAAAATCATTTATAGTAAACTTACAAACTTTAAAGGACAAAATTACTGGCCAGAAATTAAAGGATCAAATTGCCGAGTTGACACTTTACCTTACTTTTGTAATAACAAAACAAATGCATCTCAAACTAATATTTAAAGAGGAAATGTTGTCACAAAATGGAAATTCTAGTCGTTCAGTTTGAAATCTGATGCAGTTAAGAAATTGTGGCTGGGATGGCCATTTGAGGATGCACTTAAGGATCTTTAAGATTTCCATTGCCAATACACGCTGCAGTTTGAGAAATTTTAAACTCATTTTATGGTCGAGACTCTGGAGTACCAACAGACATGACCAAGTTCCTGGGGCCACTTCCAAGTATCAAGTACTCGAACCGAGCACAACTCGTTGACTCGAGTAGTTGTGAGTAGTGCAATTCTCGAATGCGCTCAGTTGGCAATTGAAGCGCGGCTTCGACTGTCACTTGAGTCGCTGGCGTTTGCCATTTCCGGTCTTCCGGCTGCTCAATCACTGACTGACTTACTCTGGCTCACTCACCTGTGCGCACTTCGGACACTCGCTAACGGACAGTTGTTGCACCTCGGTGCGTCGCTTTGCGTTCTGTTGCCTTGCTGTCCCGTTCTCTCCGGCTGTCATTCACACTTTGCCCAATTTACAAAAAAAAAAATAAACCCAAGCTTTTTTGCTTTCACAATTTTCGCTAAAGTTTTTTTTGGTTGCACATTATGCTAATTTGTGTTTTTAATTATTTTTCATTTGGTATAGTGTTTATTGCTTTGGCTCCTGGTAATTATGTGCAATTACTATTCGAAAAGATAAAAAAATTGTGCGAAAAAAAATATGTTTAATTAATTTTATATTGCACTTGTTTTTGTTTGTTTGTTTAGTTTGTTATTGTTTCTTGTTTATTGATGCTGATGTGTTGACGTTCAAATTGGCCGGCAACCGCATCAAAGTGCACCGCAAAACTAGCTAAATGCTGCCACCGACGGCAACCGCAGAATCCATTGCCCATTGCCCATTGCCCACTGCAACTGCAACTGTTGCCGCAGTCGTGATCGACCACAACAGCAGCAGGAGCAGCTAGCAGACAAAGTGGCCAATCAGCTGGCAAAAAATCACTCAAATGCAATGGCACAAAACACACACACACGTGGCACGTAGCACGTGGCACAGCACACCACAACACAACATAACAAAACACAGAAAAAAAATAATATCAACAACAGAAGTTGAGAGCAATAGGAACAGCAGAAAAACGCAGCCGCAACAGCAGCAGTAGCGACTCGGGGGATTTCCCCCACAAAAATTGGGCAGCCAACAATTTAGACATAAGCCTGCCAAGCTAAACAGCTGAGCTGAGCTGAGCTGAGCAATAGCCAAGAAGTTGGCCAAGTGCAGTTGACACTGATGCTACTGATGCAGTTGTAGTTGCAGTTGCAGTTCCTGTCCCTTTGCCCAAAAGAATTTGTCGTGCTCGTTGTTGTGAGTCTGTTTTTATTTGGTGGTTTCCGCACGTGTTTATCTTTATTTTTGGCATCCGCATCCGGTACCCGGTACTGATGTCAACAAGCTACCACACGCAACTAATTCAAAAAATCCAAGCGAACGGATTACGCTACGATGTTGCTGTTGTCGCTGAGCATTGCTGCTGCTGCTGCTGGTGCTGAGCCCTCAACACGCCAGCAACAGCAGTCAAGCAGCCGAACTAGCCGAACGAGCCGAATGGCCGATCAGACTTCGTGGCCTTAGCGGGTTTCGTACGTTACGCTTCGTTGATATTCGTTTGCCTTATGCGAAGCAGGTCGGCAAGACGAAGCAACTTCGTTGCTGAACGATGCCTGCCACAATGCAAGTCGAAGTGACTTCGGCTTGCAGCTCGTTAACTCATTCGCTGCTCGGATGTGGCAGCAGCAGCACGTGGCAGCGGCTAACAGTGTACAACATGTTGTTATACTATTAATGTGTTGAGTGCGTATTATTTAAAAAGGCAGCTTAACCTGCTTTTGTGACCTTTTCCCTTGGCCAACAACGCACAGATTTGTCCATTTCGCATATCGATGTTGCCTTTTCACCCAAATGCACATCTCCTCCTCACTGTCTGTTGATAAATGAATTCTATTTTGACTGTTTACCTCAAACATTTCAGCATGTTTCATTCGTCCCCAAAACAATTTAAACATTTAGTTGCATTTCTATACGAATTTTAATTTATGAGCAATCAGTGACACCAACGCTTCACAACAATATTTGCTGCATGCAGCATACAGCAGGCACTGTGGTTATAGTGTTGTGGTAAACACCGGCCTCAAACATTTGCCCAAAGACGTTCAACTGTTAAATGCAGACAGCTTTTAATTACTGTCTGTCTGTCGCGTGTCAAATGAATGAGTAACGTAGCACTTTACGTTTAAATAAACAATCTACACTTAACACACTATATCTTTCTTAACTCAATGCTTGGAATAAATAACATGTTAATATTGTAACGATAGGGTCCTTGCAAAGATAGATGAAGGTTTACAGCAACATTTTGTTCAAAATCTAGCTGATAATTTAATTATCTAATTTTGAAACAGTTAAATGAACTTGCCAACTTGATTTGTGCAAATGTGAATTTATCTGTTAGCCTAAAGGCATCAAATGATTTAGCATCAATTGAAAATATGTGTGTTAACTTGGCTTACACATGCTTATTAAATTTCAATGTAATCGGTTAAACCGTTCATGAAATGTTTATTATGAATGTTTAAAATAAATCAGTTTTAAGAAAAACAAGTTCCTTACTTGCCAAATATTATAAGCCCTGGCATAGCCTACGTTTTTTTCATAGTGAAATCTTGTTACTGATTTCGCATTTGTATGGCAGCTTTATGCTATGGTTGTCCGTTCTGGCCGATTTTGACAAATGATCTAACTGCAAAAAACAGATGAACTTCATCCAAGTTTCAGCTTGATAGCTCAAAAACCAGCTTGCATTGAAACAGACGGACATAGCTTTATCAATTCATCTTGCAAGCATATCAAGCATATATATACTTTATGTGGTCGGATATGCTTCCTCCTATGCACATTTCATAACAAAATTAATTTACACTTTTTCTTCTACCTTTAAAACGCTATTCATTCGCTTGCGTCAGCTATCTTAAGGATAAATGTTAACTTCTCTTGAAAATTTTTTAAAAATATACAATTTTGACCACTAAAATTTTAATGGGACTGTGCTCAGCTAATTTGCTTTAGACATTTACATATGTATGTATGTTGATGAAAATTGTTCAATTTTCTAACAATTTATGCTGGGTTCAAGTGGAAGGATATCAGTTTTCATTCCGATTGCATTACCTGCTCTGCCTTCAAGCTCTAATCACTTTCAAAGGTGAAATGATCATTTGATGGCGTTGGACATTACTGACACATTTACATGTGCTGGGTCCATGGGTCTTTGATACTTGGCACTGGGTATTGGGTGCTAAGGTTCTGGGGTCGCTCTGGCATTTTTGGCCCCATAATTCGCTCAACATCCGATATGACCGCAAAACGGCAAATTGGTCAAGTCGGTTGCCTTTGCCAACACGTAGTTAAAGGAAACCCGAAATCCCCAATCGGCTTTGCACCCTTTTGCAACATCTCACTCCCAACAATACTATCAAACGACTCTTACTCAAACTGCAATACCGACTACCAGATCCAGCACCAGCACCAATTTCAAACACCCTAACCTTAAAACACCAAAACCTCTGTCTACCGCTTCAGTTGCCGATGCATTCGATGTGTCGATGCTGATGCAAATGGCAGGAAATGCGTGATAACGACCAGCAACACACACACACACAAAATACAGTGATCTCTCACTAACATGATTTGGCCAAACCCTCGGCCTACTATTGACACAAGAAAAAATTTGGAGACAAACATAGTAGATTTGCTTTTGTGTGTTTTGACAATTCTAAGCAATCTAATTCAACATTTTTCCCACAACACTCAACTTTTGAACGCAATTGGATGAATAGAAATATGACCCATTGCCATTTCCAACTGAATTGTTCATAATACGCCAAATTCACATTCAAACCAAAAGCGCTTCTCTTAGCGGGTGAACACTGATACATATGAAGCTGGCACTAGATTCACATAGACCAGAGGCGATTGTCGGTGCACCAACTTCAGCTTCGTCCCTTTTGCCCAGCACAGCGTACTGTACTTTTACTCCTACTTCTTCTTCTTTTGGTATTGCTGATGGCTGATGGCTCTAGTTGATGTTGTGAAAGTGTCGACACCAGTTTGGGCCTGGCCAAAACACATGGCAGCATGGCAGCATGGCAGCATAGCAGCATAGCAGCATGGCAGCATGGCAAATGGCACATGGCAGCTATGGCAGACCAGCAGCTGCCCCATGCCGCATGCCGCATGCTCGATTCAGGGTTCGTTTCGTATCGTTCAACATCGCGTATGAATCTAAATCTGAATGTGAATGTGAAGGAGCGAGCATAAAGAGCCGCAAAATCATGAAATTGAAATGCAATAATGAAGGCTTCATGGTCGATCGCTCAAATACACACACACACACACACACAAACACCAATACACAATTACATACATATAAAGATAGACAGTTAGAAGCAACAGAATCAACGCGCTGGCATGCCAAGAACCAGCAGCAGTATAAGCAAAGTGCAATCGACACGCCACTGTGGAACAAATATACTTTTTTGTTGCATAATTCGTAACCGAATGCTCAAGCGAGAAAGAGCATTTCCCCAGTCATATATATTTTTGAACAGCAGCAATTATTATTATCTGTAAAATTTAAAAAAAAAAACATTAAATTGGTATCTTGATCACTTAAATTCTTAAAAATGGATTTTCTGATTAACATTGTACAAAGATTTTTCACCGTAACCTTTGCGTTTTCTTGCAAGAATTGTGCCAAAGAACTTATTCCTATTAAGACTGTTAGTTGTTTAAACGACATTCAACCTCTAACTATAATCAACTAAAATCGATTGAATGCTTGCACTATCGGATTTATCGGGAATACTTTAAGTATGCTTTAGAATTTTTTATTTTCTCTATTGATATTCTATCCATTTCTCAACTCAAAAAAAATAGTATGTTTTCTTAACAGTAATAGATGTTCACAAAAAATGTTTATGTAAAGTCCATTGTGCATGAGCTCTACGTGTGTGTATCTGTGTATGCATGTACGTGTGTGTAAGTGTGTGTGTGTGTGACGGCACCACAAAGTTGCCATATTTAAAGCATAAAAGCAACATTTCCGTTTGTCGCATGCCAACGCAGGCGGCAGAATGTGCCGCAACGGCAGAAGCAGCAGATGAACTAAGGAGAGAGTGGTGAAATAGGGGAATGCTTGAGGTAACCAAAAACTAGGAAACTAAGCAGAGGCCGAAAGGCCTACACCAGCATGCTGTGTGTGTGTGTGCGTGCGCGTTGCAGTCATGTACAACATGCAACAAACGTGAGAAACTAAAATGAGTGCAATTTGTATGCCACGTTTAAGGCCAAGGCGGGAAATGGGGAGAAAACCGAGACAAGCGAGGCAGACAATGATGCTGTGTGAAAGGTTCTGCCTGCAGGAGACAGAGGTGCTATGAACGGTAGTGAGGAGCAAGGGTGAGTGGGGAGAGTGAGGTGTTGCCAAAAAACCAGCAGCACTGATCTGGGTGAAATGGGGAGGGTATGGAGAGCAGAATGTTCACCACGATACAATGCGCATCTTTCATTCTTTTTGACCAGCAAATTCATTTTAGCATCAATTGTCGCATAAATTATACAGATTAACACACAACTAACACACACAAACTGAAGAACTGAAACACATTTGCCACACATTATTAAATTAAACTTAAAGCAATTCTACACACACACACACAAAATGAAAGAGATGTACGTAAATGCAAAAGAAAATAAATGCATTGACCGAGCTAAGGCTAGAAGGAGAAGCAGTTGAAGTGGAAAGGGGTTAAGCAAGCTGCAGCTGCTGCTTGCGGCTGTGGTCTATTCGTGTGTTTCGGTAATTGTTTTAAAGTAACTGCTACAAATTGAAAACGGCCAAAGGACAAGCAGCCAGAATGCCGAAACCGAGTCAGAATTGCACATAAACTTGCAGATGGGAGGCAAAGATAGAAATACAAATAGAAATATAAATAGAAACAGAAACTGAGAAATTGAGTGCGTTATGGCAAAATATCATGCAAATTTCGTAACCCTTTTGAAGAATGATAAAAAGACTTCATTAAAATCATCTGTAAACATATCTTCAACTATCTCATAAAACATTTATATTACGAATTTATCATAAGGCAAAATTCAAATTAAGAGTTAAGCAACACTAAAATTACCTGCACAGGAGACATAAACAGAGAGCTCCACAAAAAGTTGGAGTTCTCTGATCTGATTTTATAAAGCTCAATTGCAAATAGCTTTAATTCTTAGAAATTCTATCTATGCTGATGCAAAACGGATTCGAGTCCTTTGTGAACATTGCATGAGTGAAAAGAAGGCGGCATATTTCGACTTTAGCATTTAGAGATGATATTTTTCCATTTCTCGCTTCAAGAAAATATAAATTAATTTGAGGAAAGACAATGCTAGATCGCTAGAATTCATATTTGATTGCTACTCATGTAAAAGTCTTCCAATATTAATTATTGCAAGCGTGTCTTTAAATTGAAATTCTACTTCCAGGCTGATTGAATAAACATAGCATCAGCTAGATTCGAGACACATCAACTCTCAAGCTCCATAACCGGACAGCAAAGGATGAATGCATTCAAGACCATTGTGTTGGCTGATTTCAGCTTCAAGCTCCAAGCTCCTGGGTGGCCATTTCTGTTGCATGCTATTGCAATTATCCTTATGGAAGCTTAGCAGGAACGACTGTACCAAAGGTAGGGCCGCTTTCATAAAAGGGAAATGCTTCCAATTGGTGCATGTGCAACGTGCAAGGATCGTGCTCAAGTTTTTTTGGGGCTGCGTTGATGTCGCTCTGTCTGCCTGGTGACGTTCACACAACCGAAATCTAATTTAGTTTGTCAAGTGACAGAAGCGCGACGCATCAGCTACTGGTTACAGGTTGCCGGTTGCTGGTTGCATTTTCCGGGCGCCTTTGTGTGACGCTTAGATGCCAACGCCCAAGCGAGAACATGGAGCGAATGTGAATGTGAACGCCCATGCGGTGGCTTGACTATCTGTCACGATGATACTTAAAGCTGTACCTTGTACACACATACAGACAAAGAGAGAGAGAGAGAAAGAGAGCTGCACCAGATTTTGGGTGCCATAATTAAGAAGTTCCTTCCTCTCGCTCTCAACTTTTATCTACATTCCGTGTGACTCCAATTGAAGCCGCAGCTGAAAATTGATTGTGCTATATGCTTTTCAGCCTGGGTTTTAGCCTGGGGCCAGTTCAATTCACCTAGCTGCTGCAGTTGCTCCTCAGCCAGGAGTCCTCAGCTGCTGTAGATTATGCTGTCGCCTGCCTGCAACTATGAAAATGGCTGACAGCCGCCACAAGGCGAAGGAAGGCAGCAGGCAGCCAAAATCTAAAATTGCCAGCAAAATGTGAGTTTGTAGTAGAGATGCGAGCGTGCCAGATTGCGTTTCTAAGCTTTACAATTGTATGAAAAATAACTAAATAAAATAATAAAAGTCATAAAAATAACAAGACAATTTGTAATTGGTTCAAGTATTTTACTCATTTAAAATGATCCGTTCATAAATCGAGAATGCTTTAGAACAATTCTAAATACCGAATTCGAAGTCGTTCGCTTAATAAGATTGACCTTTTTGTCTCTCATTCATACGAATGCAGCCGCCTAGTGGAATCGGGGCATAAGTAGATAGATATCAAATATTATATATCGATAAACTTAATTTTGATATCGTGCTAAGATTTTGAAACACGAACACGTCGCATTTCTCATGCTCCCAACTCTAGTTTGAAGTACGTGTGGCACACACAGAGTGTTGGGTAAGTGGTTGGGGTTAAAGGGGTAACCGGTTAAAGGGTAACGGGTTATGGGGCGTTGGGAGTGTTGCAAAAATATACTAAATATAAATGCACATAAAAATTCAATTTCTCTAAAGTGTAGCTAAGCATGTAATTGAATTTGTAATGGCGAATATCGTTGGAATCGTCTACAATTCAGCCATACCACCACCACCACCTACACCACTACGACCACTCACTCCCCTTACTTTACCACTTTACCACTTTTCCATCTTTATTTCGTTTCATTCTGTCGCGAGTTTACGTCTCCATTGAATGACAGACTGACTGACTAATGGACGGAAGGGCAGGACAGACTGTCGCATGCATAGATCCATGATTTCAGCATATATTTAGGTACACACACACATGTGTGTGTGCGAATGACTCACACAATAACATATATATATATATATATATATATAAGTGTGTGCGTGTGTTTGTGTTTGACTCCAATTTCAATTCCGTTTCCGATGCCTGGCTCCTGACTTCTGACTTCACATATTATGCCCGAACTGGCATTTTTATGCTTTTACATCCTTTGACATCTTGGCAACTACCAAAAACATGCAAAGCAAACACTGCCAGCGGCTCGTTGGCATGAATTGAGTTTTTAATAAGGACATCAGTGCTTCTACATCCTACATCACCTCTCCTCACCCTGTCTCTTCTACTTTTGCATAGTTTTTTTTCTCTTTTCTCCAAAACTCTTTTTCTATTCAACACAACCGCATTTACATATAAATTTGTACATTTAAATATCCATTCAAATTGACAACGGCAACTGCAAAGAGCCACAATTTGCACTCAATTAAGACGCACACACACACACACACACACACACTCAGATACACAGACAAAATGCAGATCTCTCTCACTGTCGCTTCAGGATTAACATTTTGAACAGCTTTGTTGAACTTAAGACTGCAACTAACTTTAACGGTTTAATATCGTACAGCTTTTCGGATCGCCGAGCTTTTCTCTGACAGATTATATGAAAGTGAAAATAATGTAGTCAACAAAATAGAAGTCAAAGGGAGCACGGCACATACATTCATACCATAAGCTTACAGTATATGTACATATGTGCAATTGTAAATATTTTATACATGTATGTATCCTTACAATATTTTTACTACTACTGCGGGTCCTGTCATGTAATTCTTTTACAGCTCATTTCGAAAGTGGGACAAATATGATCCCGCAAAGGATCCAACAAAATATCTGACAAACAAACTACAGCTTTATTTTTGCTCTTGTTTATTTAGATATGGATGTAGCTACATAGACGTAGATAATGCTTTTAGATAAGCCGATGAATAGTTGCACCATGCATCCTTTTGTTGATGTGTTTCATTTCATTTAGCAAGGGTATACAGCAATCTCTTTCATGTTCTTTCATGTTTCAGGTCGCAGTCTAATTATGCTTTTATTGGGTCATCAAAGACGCTTCTTATACGAGCGTGTGGCATATACACGCATGCACGTATGTATGCATGCGTGTCCACATCCGGTGTAAAACTGGCCGCTGTTGATGTTGCTGGCCAAGTTGCTTGCTGGCCATTCCAGAGGCGTAATATGTGCCATAAACATTGCATGGTTGCTTGCAACTGATTCAGCTGCTGTTGCTGCTTTTGTCAGTCAGTCAATCAGTTGAACAGTCTAGCAGTCAATCAATCAGTCAATCAGTGCCACTGACAGCGGCCACTCAATCAATTAATCGTTTCTGTAGGATCGCATCGGCCCAGTTGAACACAACACACAACACATTGCCATTATCGCCTATCTCCAGTTAAAGGGTTAGTTGTCTATGAAGTAAAGAAGGGGAGTTGGGCAAAGAGACGAAGATTAAGGCAACAAGCAGCAGTCAGCAGATAGCAGGCAAGAGCAGGAAGCGACAGCAAGGACACTCTCAACTGTCCGCTTGAATTGCTTGGCATGTAAATTGCAACAGGCAACGAGCAGAGGAAACAATTATGTTGAGCCAATGAAGCAAACTGCGATTCGACAGATACAGTTACTCTCTTTCCACTTGCCCTTGGCACTTGCCACTTGCAGCCAGTAGCACACATAGTTGCAACGCGTGACACGACCATGACACGTTCCACACAGGCAGCAGACAGACTGGACAGACTGGACTAGTGAACAGTTGACAGCAGACGGAAGGGAGCTCGCGGCCTGCGCACTGTGGAGCAAAATGCTACTTTTAGGCACTTAAATGTCAATTTAAGAGAATTGATTTCGTGTTTTTTCTCTTTTAAATTTCATGCATCTTTCAATGATATTGGAAGATATTCAAAAACAAATGAAATTAAACAAAAATCATAAAATCTATAAAATTCATAGAGCTACATATGTTTTATTAATCAATATATGTCTCAAGTATTGTTCAGTCTATGTTTAATCCATGTCAAACCTCAACTAATGCTTATGCAGTTATAATAATATAAATCTGTAATCCATCACCCTTACACCCTTACACAATCTGAAGCACTTTGCCATGTAATGCGATCTACGAAGTATTACACTTGAGAAAAAACGAAAAGGATGAAACACAAAATGCATCCATTTGCTCCATAGTCAGGCCAAATAGTGGGCGGAGGGGTAAGGGGCTGTAGTGGCAACAGAGTATCGTGGGCGTTTTGCCCGAGCACTTTACAAAATAAATAAAGTGAAAATTTGCTGCTTCCGGCCTTTATATGCAGCGTCACACTACTTTTCCCGTTGCCCGCCAGTATGTGTGTGTGTGTCGCTATCCGTGTCCATATCCGTATCCGTATCCGTGGCCATGTCCGTGTGTCTTCTCCCCACCCATCAACCGCTTCTGTCTGCCCTTCTGGCTGGCTTCTTGCTTTCTTTTCAGCATAATTTTAAATGGGACGCAACGAGACGTAAAGTGAGAAAGCTGCAGCGGCAGGCAGCGACGCCAACTAACTGTTAACGGCTCGTGGCATGGCAAATGCGTGCGTGCGGCTAGGGAAACCACCTACCACACACCCCGACAACTACCTCTCGCCCTCACACTTTCTCTCGCCTTACGTCTGCTTCATCGGCATCGGCATCGTCATCGTCATTCTCGTTCCCATTCTCATCCTCGTCCTGTGTGCGTGCAAATGCAAATGATGCTATCTGTGCCTGCCCCAACTGCCTCTCAATACAACCATCTATCCCTTATCCTTCCCCTCCCCTCCCCCATCCTTTAACTGCTTGGCATGCCGCAGCCGTATTCAGCGCAATGCGCTCACAAAAAATAAAAAACGAAAAAAACTTTTCATTGCCGTTAAGAAATTGATCAAGTGAAAAGGTGAAAATTGATTTTGCGACATGTGTCATACGTAACCCCAACTTCGCCATCGTTCCCACCCCACCCCTTTCCCCATGGCTTGACTACTTTGTATATGTGTCTCAATTGTTTATCAGGCGGCACAGAAGTATCATGCAAAAAATGTGTGCTCTAGTTGAAAGAGAGTGTTGGACAAGAAGATATCCTATATAACTTAATATGTAAGTACCCTTACATACATACTCATTCCTGCCACTCATTCTACTCTATCCATTTCGAATGCACTCTATTGTTAAACAGTTTTGAGTGAAGTGATGAAGTAGTACTAGTACTTCTAAGGGGGTCGGACAAAAGAAAGGAAATAGTAATTAATTTGGGATTTCTCCTAGATTTAAAGTAATTTTAGAAATGCATTATCTAATTCCTACCCTATACAATACACCCTTTTTACACTTTTTAATGGGTCGCGCGTTTGAAAAGAGAACGAGTAAACGAAATAAGCACTTTTGCGACTTTTATAAACACACATCCACACACACTTACACATACACCTTTGGTGACTTTAAGCGACTTTCGCTTCTCCTCCTCCTCCAAACGCGAGTTAACCTGGTAACACTGACTGACTGACTCAGTGACTGAGTGAATGGCATATGGCGTGTCATTCAATTACGTTAATCAAATGATGCACAAGCACAAAAACACACCCGACTCACCATTTCAACAACCATCCCCCCACATCTGTATCCCCATCTACTATCCAATCTGAACCCACATTCCCTTGATATTCCAGTGTATGGCACATGCTAAGGAATGCGGCTTCTGCTCCTCTTGTGTTGATTTTTATTTAAGAGCTTAACAAGAGAGACGAACACACATACACACACACACTCCCACACACACAAAAGATGTACATGTATTATGCCCAACGGGAGGAGTGGCACAAGCTTTAAAAATGCCTGAGAGCCCTAGAGCGAAAACGCACCAAAAAAAAAGAAGATAGTTGCAAACATTTAATTTCTCAAACGAAAATTAAACAAAGTATCAAGAATAACAGCTATTTAGCTTATCCTGATACTATTCAATTATTAACAAGTTTTAAAAATAATTACCCTTAAAATAATTACCCGTGATAGTTGTTCCCAATCGAAATTCAATTATTGTTCCTGTTTTCAGCCGCCAACATTTTTTTAAGCAATTTTATTATTCAGGAGCTCATCAGCTATCATCCAATAAGCCTGTTCGTAGTTTATATAGAAGTTGTAAAATAAACAAAATCATGAACAATATAAATGTTATTACTTTTTGGGCTCCACAAGAACCACTTCATCATTGCTTTACACTTTTTTCATGCAACCCAATAAGGTTTGTATGTTATAGAAAATCGCATGCCAAACCTCTTTTCTAATAATTATTGTGTGTATGGCCAACGTTGTTTTGAGCATTTGCGTTGCACCGAAAAATTCCTTTATACAATTCATTGGATCAAGTATACAAATTCTTAGGTAGACATTTATTGACCATAGAGTGTAAACACATATCGTAAACCAGGCCATTGTACTTAAATTTAATTATTAATTTCAATTTATCGTATACCCTTTTTTGTTATAATATTTATATGAAAGCTTGTACATTTTTTCGGAGGAAAAAAAAATATATTTACAAACGCCAATGAACTTAAATTGAAATTGAATTAAAAACACAAATTATAGTTCAATAAACTTGTTGATAGACAGACGAAATGTACAGGCAATGAAATTCTATTACTTTGGTCAGTAGAGAGTATCTGATCGTCGCATACGGTCACAGTATCTACATTTGCCTAGTCAAATGGCCAGCCGCTGGCCACAAAAATTGCATTGCTAACTACTAAAGGGAAGAGCTTAAGAAAGGAGAGTATGCTTTATGTTTGAGGCAAGCCAAAAACATATTGCATACAGACGTTAGAATGCTTGATGCAAAATCTGCACAGGCTGGGAGGGAGGAGAGGTGGATGGCAGGTGGCCATCAATTGCATTGCACTTGAACTGGGCACTCGAATAAACGGAGCAGCTTTAAAATGCAAAGTTCGAAAAGCCTTTTCTGTTGTTTTGCTTGCTATGTTCTTTGTTGTTGTTATTTATGTTGTTGTTGTGGCTGTTGTTTTTTTAGTGTCGCAAATTGCAGGACCAAAACTTTATCGTGTAATCATTTTAAGTTCACTTTCTTATTATTTTTGCAACTGCAACAGCAGCAAGAGCAATACTATATGAAAGACAGAAAGAGAGAGCGAAAGAGTGAGAGCAAGATTCGATGTTGAAAAAAAAGAAACAGAACAAAATACAGGCAAACCTCGATAGTGTGAACAAAACGAAATCAAAATTTTGAAATTTGTTCACACTATCCAGGTTGTTCACACTATCGAGGTTTTTTATTTTGTTAATAAATTGATATAAACGGAGACTACATAGTTGAATAAATTATTTAATTTGTTGCTTTTATTCAAATTCACTTTTAAAACAAAAATAAAGTCCAATGCCTTAAAAAAGGTATTCAAATAAATTTGTATCTGTGAGAACTTTCTACATATTCAAAAATTCAAAATAATTCGCAGAAACTGTTCTTACAAACGTCGAAGCGACAAAAGGGCAAATAAAATGAATGAAAAAAAATGTTTTTAATAAAGAGGATTTTTTTTTCACACTATCGAGGTTTGGCTGTAGAAAATGAGAGGGAAGGCAGAGTCGAGAGCCAAATTGCAATAGTTCTTGTTGCCTATGTCATTTTCAATAGTGCTTAGTGCCCGGTTTCGACTTCTTGTTGTTCACATACCCTGTAATAACAAAGCGAACAAAATGCAAATTAAAGTCATTAAATGGTGCAAACAAATCAAATTGTTCCTTATAGATTTCAGATATTAACTATCTTCTCAAAAAAAAATCATGAAACACAAAAAAAAGGTTTGTCTTTTAGATTTGATTAATATTGAAGAGTTTGCTTTATTGGCAATTGGTAAAAGAATACCTTGACAACTGAATCCAACATATAGTTGTATCAAATCTTATATAATAAGGAAAGCCTGCCAAAAAAATACTTAAAAACTATAACTTTTTAAGAATTTATATCCTGAATTTACTGCCTTCGTTTCTTATAAGTACAACCAAAATATAATGTTCAATAAAAAGTTTATACAAAAAATCTTTCCAATATCCTGATTAACAGATTGTAGTGTAAAGTTGTTTATAACGTTCATGTTAAGAAAACAGTTGTCTCAAATCTTTTGATAATTAATCATAACAGAATACAGATCAGCTGATTATTCCAGTCAAATGTCAAAAAGAGCTGGCGCTCCCAAAAAAGTAATCTTTTTTGTATCTAAATCAACAAAATGTACATGACAATTCTTTGGATTAAATCCTTTTTGA
Organism: Scaptomyza graminum; assembly: GCA_018901835.1. NCBI lineage: Eukaryota > Metazoa > Arthropoda > Insecta > Diptera > Drosophilidae > Scaptomyza > Scaptomyza graminum. Next base: position 10,514,881 of record JAEIFL010000001.1, on the reverse strand, counting down.
CATTTCTGAAAATGTAAAATTATATATACGAACACAGGATATGTTTTAGTCAAGCACTTGCAGCAATTGCGTGTTTAACTTGATGTTGCTGTTGTTGCGGATTGTTCACAGTCGGTAATTGTTGTGGCTGCTGTCCTTGTTGCTGTGGTTGCTGTTGCTGCTGTTGCTGTTGCAGCTACTTTGAAGTTTTGTATACAACTTTTATGACACTTTGTCGATTGTTGTTTTCTACTTTGCGGCGAACGTGTCATATTCAGTTATGTATTTATTCCAATTCCACAACCCTCTTCAATCTTCTATCGTCCCCCAAACTCTCTCTATCCCACGCAACAGTTCTCATCTTTCTGGAACTGGGCCATTGCTTGAGCTTAACTTTTGAGCATCCTTTTTCAGATTTGCCAGCTAAACTCTCTGCCGCCCTCTTTTTCTATATTTTTGTGTGCTGGTATTTGGTTTCAGACCAGGCAGGCGGTCGAGAAAGTTGTAACAGCAAGCGGCAACTTGCAACTTGCAACTGGCAACTGTCAGAAAAATGCTTTGAGCACGAATCAAAAATTTCATCTCAGTTCAGTCAACTGATAGATGGAACTATTTGAACTAACCTAGATACATTTCGTGCAAACAAACATTTATACAAATTTTCCAAGGAAAAGGGAACTTGTTTTTGATTGTTTAATTGGAGCCATAATTATTTTTATTATTATTTTTGTTGTGCCCTGAAGCTGACAGCTTTGACTTTTATCTGAATTATGCTATTGCCTGTTAATATCGCTGTTGATTACACATACGGCAAGTTGTACCGCTTATGGCATTTATCGCCTTAGCTTACGACTGCCAACTGCCAAATAACAGCAATGATCTCCAGGTCAATATTGTAGTTAACTCTTTAACCCTATTTCGCCCCCGCCCTTTGCTGCAGTGGTTTGCTGTGCGATAGGGTAACCAAAAGTTGCGCGACTGCGAAGTCAGCGTTGCTGCCAACGACGCGTCGTTGGTGTCGTCAGTGTAAGTGCTTGAAAGTCAATTTTGAATTTAAAATACACCACGTAACGCAATATGTTGATCTTTTGAATACGAATGCGAAATCCACGACTCTACAACTCAACTGTTATGCTCTGTTTATGCATGGGCTGAGAGGCAGGGTGTAGAGATAGAGAGAGAGTATATAGAGAGGTAGCTTTTGGTGGCAGTACAGAATGTGAACGCAAAATGGCAACACAAGCAGAAAAACAAGTTCAACTAGGCGAGGACTTGAAGATACCCTAAACATACAAGACAAAAGCAAAATTCGTAGTCGAAAATCGATAGCTATCGATATACTTAGTTACATAAATAACTTAATCATACTATTCCCTATATAGGCAACCGATAAGTTGATTGCCATAATACAATTTTACATTAATAAGAGAAAAACTGTGAAATAAAAGAAAATACAAAATCAGTACTTCCCATTAACTTTGCCAATTCTAATGAGAAGGGTATAAAGTAAGCCAGACTAATGCACACACACACTCCCTTACCCATACCCACACACTCACACACACAAACCCAAACACACATGCACACGAAACAAATTTAAATAAACTTTACTAATAAAATGTCGTTTACAAGTGGCAAGTGTCGACGGCGACGGTGACAGGATCTGAACCTGAGCCTGAGGCTGAGGCTGCGACTTTGACTGACTGTCAGACAGGCACACGACCCGACTTATGTATAAGAAGGGTAGAATCGGTGCCCAAAAAAAAACAAGGTGAGGCTAAAGAGGTTGAATCGGAAGTGGGCCAGGGGGAGGGGGGGGCTGTACGGCTTAGCTAGCAACGTTGACGACGCATGAGTTGATGCCGATGCCAACAACGTATTAATTTTGTGTATCAAAATAAACTTATTCTTCCAGGCGTTTTTGCCCCACAAAAAGGCAGAGAGACAAACACTGACTGTGTTAGAAGCGGTGGCGTGCGGGTTTTGAGGGGATTTGGGGATGAGCAGCAGAGTTACAGCTCAGTTTACAGTTGCAGTACAAGTACAAGTGAGAGAGTAGAAAGAAAAGTCTGTGTGTGTGTGTGAGTGTGAGTGAGAGAAGAGACATGTATAAATATCTACATCACGTTCCGAGCTCGGGAATGCCAATGTAAATATTTTCAAACTTTGATGAAATAATCAAGGTAAACAGTAAATGTCGTTGTTGTCGATGTTGTTGATGCCGTTGTCGTTGTCGTTGTCATTGTTGTTGCTGTTGTCAGTGTCCTCATTCTTGTACGGCTTTCCTCTGCGTCCGTTTTCGTCTCTTAGCCCAAAAATTTGATGCGTCTGATGGCGACTGCAGTTCAAGTCGAAGTCGAAGTTGAATTCGTCTGGCAAACGCTATGTACTGTGCCCGCGTTTGTCTCTATCTGGCTCTCTCTCTCCTCTCTGAATTTCGACTGCTTGCACATGTAGCAGATACAGTTAGAGTTACAGTTGCCATCCAATGTTTTTGTAGCCTGTTTGGCTTGTGCGACCATCTGACTGTCTGTCTGTCCATTTTATTCAGTTGTCCTGCCTTTGTTTGTTTGGGCACACATAAATGTTTAACTACAGGCTGAAGTTGAGTTTTCGCTAAAGCAGTTAGAGTCGGAGCGAGTGCAGCAAGTAAACTGATCCTTTTTGAGTGATCCTTAAAATTACATTTAATATGGCACTTTAGCTCTACTGCCTTGAACTAAATAAAAACTTAAGCACCTGTTAAAATGCCTAACAGCGATCAAACTTTTAACAGAGGCGTTTCAAAGAAGTACCAAAGTGTTACTAACAATTAAAATACACTAGCTTCATCAAGTTTAACTGGAAATAACAATAGCACTAAATAACACTGCGCATAAGCTGTTATCGTTAATTGTTTGCATTGTGCATGTAATTAACATTAACATTGTGCTGTGATGGAGCACAAGAAATTTGTGAGCTTTAAGTGTTGCATACTTTGTGGCGCCCTCATTTATTTGTATTTGCTTGCAGGTACAAGCTGCAACGAACAATTGCATGGAAAGTGTGACCAGACAGGCAAACGACAGCATTTCCAGTTCAAGCCCCTGTACCATGCATGCTATAAGCCATAAGCTATAAGCTGTTAGCTCTGTATGGGTTCATATCATCAATCATTGGGGGACTTCATGCTGGGCTATGGCACAGATTTGGCGCAGTCAACTGCTGTCTCCAGCTGGGCGATTTAAGCCAAGGGATTCGGCCTTTGGCCTCAAGCTCTCCACCAATCTGTGTGTTGGTGTGTGTGTGTGTGTTTGTCACACTCTGCTGGGTAATGATGAACCCCTGTTTAGTCGGGCATAAGATCGTCAAGGCTGCTGGCGATAACCTTTAAATTGCTGCCCACACACACAAACACATACAGAATACACACCTATGCACACGCATACACATCTGTCAAATGGTGTTCAAACATATGAATGCCAGCCAGTTGACGAGTTGACAACAACAATGGTCAAAAGAAGTAAGCAAACAATGGCTTAGAGTAGCCGACTATAAAATACTTTGCAAGCAGCTTGAAGCTATCATACGATAAAGAAAAAACTTTTAATTGCAAGGCTTTTAGAACGTTGAGTTGTATACTAGATCTGCCAAATAAGTTTGTCAATAGGCAAAGTAATGAATATTCTAATAATTTAAGAAAATGATATGATTGTATTTAAGTATATTTTAGCTTTTTTTAAATTCTGTCGCAGCATTCTCTGTGGCCTTAATAACCGTTAACACTGTGTGGCTAGAGGGTATAACAAAAAGAAAAAGTGCAGAGAGCAGAGCAAATGGGCCAAAAAGGCAGGCCAAGTTGAACAGGTGCCACAGGATGCCAGGGCGATTGTCACTTTGCCGCCTGCCATAGCCAGACACCTACACTCTGTACATGTGTGTGTGTTAGCATTGAGCAGCGTTTAGAGGGCACCCACACACACACATACACACACACCCACACGGACAATCGAGTGCACTGAGATAAACCACCATAAATCTGTTGCCATCATTTTAAAGCGATTACTACAAATGGATGTGCACACGTTGCGACTGTGAAGGGAAGGGATCAATGGGAGGAGGCTAGCTGCAGCGACGGTGACGATGACAACGGTAGAAAATAAAAGCAAACAAAAAAAAATCAAAACACAAAAAATGAAGAGAATGTAGAGAAAAGGTAGAAATAGGGAATGCAAACGGTAAGTATATAAAAACCGTGTGAAAACACAAGCGAGCAAACGTATGAATAGCAAACCAGCAGCAAACACACACACTCACACACACATGCACGAAAGTCTTACCATGAATATCTGACGCCAGGCTACGATTTGGACTTTCTCAGTCTCCTACTCCATCTTGTTCGTGCACTCGGCCAGTTTGCCAGGCGCCAGAATGAGGCTTGGGGGCTAACAAGAGCACAAAACTGCACTCCACAACAGAAATGGAAAAAAAAACACATATAAAAAAGCATTCTAGGCAGACAGACAACCAAAACGGGAGCACAACAAAAAAAATATATAAAAAAACAACAACAGAAACACACACACACATGAAAATTCGCGAGTAAATTGCTCTGGCGAGCAGCGCGCCAGAAATGTGGAGCATGCCGATTGCGGAACTGCACATACAGGGTGTTCTTTATTCGTAGCTGACAATTAAGTGGGGGTGGGTAGCAGAACAGAAATTAACTGCATAACATAACTTAAGCGTTGAGACCTAGTTTCAGGGGAAAAATAGCATTTTGGTGAGTCAAAATAATCTTTTTTATTTTTAAATAAGTATTAATACCCGATTATTCAGTACGGCAACTTATTTTTGGTATATATTTGGAGTTTAGCTAAACTTAACAAAATTAAAGCCATAAATTCTTCATTAAATATGTAATGATCACTTAGGGTCATATTTTTCTTTATCCTGTTTCAAGGGTACAATATGAAAGCTTAACTAGCGATGTTTTCCACACAATTCTTTTTTTCGTAAGATACGACACCCTGTATGCAGTATGAAAACGATGCTCATACTGTCCTGAGGGGAGGTGTTGCTTTGTGTGTTTGGATGTAGGGTGTAGGGTAGTTGAATGAATTGTTGGGTTGCCGGCTCGTTGGGCTTTTAGTAGTACATATGTGGTGTCAATTGATGTGTGACGCCTGTGCGCAAATGAAATTTAATGAGCCAATTTAAAGTTTAAAGCCATATTTATAAACTGTATCTGAATTGCAATTAATTGTATGTGCTGTGACTGTGCAATTGCAGTTACAGCACAAAGCGAAGGAAGCTTCTAGATGGACAAAGGCAGATGTTAGTTGGAAGTGCCAATATCAATCAGATCTTTAATTGAGCGCATTTCATGCGATTCAATCGAACGTTTAAGTACAAACTGCATACATGTATGGATTCACATACATAATTAAATATATATATACATATAATAAATACATATATATATACATACATATATCCCTATCTTGTTGCCAGCCAGCTCAAAAGGATTACCACAAAAATTTGTGACGCTCATTTCACATCTCGTTTATCGGAGCGCATTCCAAAAACTTGCTTCAATTGAATGCTTTCGCATTTGAAAAGGTTGACGAATGTGTCCCGTTGTGAAAATCAACAACATCGACAACACAGCGATAAATGTGGATGGGTCATCTATTTACTACGAAATGCAAATACACTTGATAAATACATTTTGAAGACACAATAACAACTTTTAAAGAAAATTAGATTAAATAAAAGGAAATTTGGCAATAGTATTAAATTGTAATTTAACTAGAATTTAAATTTTCCTTTATGCAGTCTTGATGGTTGATTTAATTGAATTGAATTTATAATGATGATATTCAATAGATTTATTCAAATGTTTATTACTATGTTTATGCTTTAAACAGAATGAAAATTACTTCAATTTGATTTAAACCACTTTTTGCTATTCATAAGGATTCTTAGTTCTTTGATGGGTTGCATTCTATGGAGAGTAGCTGCAATACCCCTATGTTGAATCCAACAAATGGTCGACATGGTGCCAAGCAGCAGCATTATCCTCTTCATCATCATCATCATCCTCGTCATCATTGTCATCATCGTCAGCATCAGTCAGCGGGCACACGCTGCCAGCTAGCAAATTGATTCAATGCAACGCTCGGCAACAAAGTGTCTAATGTGGTTAGGGCAGCCAGCTGCGGCGATTGCGGGGCCAGCAGCAGCAGCAGCAGGAGCAGCAACAGTAGCAACAGTAGCATGGTTGCATTCTTGGTGGGTATCGCCAGGTGGCGCGGTTCCCAGCAGTGGTTTGCCTCCGTTCAGCTACCCGCTCCCCTACCGCTTGCCCGACTAAACGATTTTCATCTTTGGGTTTTGCCCATTGCCCGTTTTCGTGTGTCTTTGGGACAGTGGCAGCTCTGGCAGTGCTTATGTTTGCATTCCTTTTTGGCATTTTTGCACTTGAATAACTTTGAAATATGGGATTAAATCGTCTCTTACGGGATTTTCTCGATTACAGCTATCAAGGCGTGCACGGGGCAATGGGCAACGCTAGCTTCTTTCAGTACAGCTTCGAGCATGGGCAGGGTAAGGTCATCTCCAGCTCCACTTTCAAACACAGCTCCAAAACGAGCCCCCGCATTGCTTTAAACGAGGGTCGCCAGTGAACCTGAACTCTGCACCCATTTACTGTCTCTGTCTCCGCCACTCTCTATCTCTCTCTCTCTCTCTATGTTTCTCTCTATGTCTGCAAGTGTTGCGGAAAAGTAGGGTCACTATGGGATGATAATACACTTATTATCGACAGAAAGATATTTTTTAAATATTCATCCAACATTTCCTACATGTTTTTCAAAAATTTAATAACAATCGTGTATTTAAAAAAGAAAAAACAATACGTGTAGGATTCTATGAACTGTGTTAAACTATCTAGAAGTATGTTGTTAATTTAATTGTGAAATAGTACGCTAAGGCCCATTGTCTTAAATTATTTTTATATATGTTTTGTGTTATTTAATAGACCATTTTTTACAGCAAGTAGATAAGTTTATTATTTCCAAGTCTTAAATTTGACACATTATCATTATATTTATTAGCTACATATGTATATACATAGTTTGTAACAAGTAAAATTAATTCGTGTAATCCACCAATTCTATAAAACTGCTTCGTAAAGTAGCTTTTCATCCATAGTGCATCGCGGCGGACAGCGCGCAGTCACGTCTCCGCACTTGCTATAAACACTGGCGCCAGCCAGACTGGACAGCAGTCGTAAAGCAGTAAGACAAAGCGGCGAGCTAAGCTTAGCCGCACACATACAAACACACACACACGCATAGTTAAACACATACACATACAAATGTGGGCAGCTGTGAACTTTTCAGTCGCGTCGCTGCCGTTACTGCTGCTGCTGCTTTTGTAGCTTTTTGGGGCATTGCCCAATCTGCACACAAACAAATCGCGAAACATGCACGCCGTGACATGACAAAGGGGTCAAAAATGTGGTGGGGGGATTGATGGGTGAGAAGAGAAAGAAAAGAGCGATAGCAATAAACAGTGAGAAAGCTTTAAGCTGCCAGTCGCATTGACGCACTTATTGAAACGTTAAGAGCAAACGCAATAGCGCCACCACCAACACCAACAGCAACAACAACAATTCGCATCATCGTTTATGCTTATGAAGCGGCAACAATATAAAAACTCAACATATTGTTGCTTTTGTTGCTGCTGTTGACAGCGACGCTAACTGCATGCTGCTGCTGCCCACAGAAGTAGGCAACAGTTTTTGGCACACAGCAGCATTAGCAGCATTTGCAAAGTTCTGAAACGACTTTATGCTGGCTGCTTCTGCGGCTGAATACGCACTATGGACCTAATGTATACAGTTTGTGGATAAAATTTATCATTAATGCAAATGCATGGTTGTAAGCTATAACAGCTATTGGTTTAAGTTCTGTTATTTGTATTATATGATGAAATATTTTCTACCTTTTAGGCAGCTTAATCGAATCGAATATTGGAATACATGGTAATGGAGATGGGAGTAGGGTGTAACAATTACGGGTAAGGTCCTTTAAAATATTTGCAAGACTTTAAGTCAAAAACAGGTATAGAGAGTAAGTGGTTCATTTAGTCCACATTAAAACCTACTATACATTTTTGCACGAAACATAGAGTCCTACATTTTGTTTATTTTTATTTTATTAACTTTATCGAGATAATTTTATGTATATCGAGATATTTTTGCTAATTTTAGAACGCAAACAAATTTTAGAATTAAAAAAAATGAATCATGAAATCTGCGTAAGTTAAAAAAACGTTTTGAGGTAACAGACTTTAAGCCAAATCAATATACTCAAGTTAAGAAACTCTCTGTTATTTTTTACATGCTTTTATTTAACTTGACTTGTTTGTCTGTTTGTCTCGGAATCTTGTAATCAAATTTTCACCAAGATGACAATACATGTTTTTAAAGTTTTTTTTTTTAATTTTTTTTATTAATTTTTTTCTAAAAAAACATGTTTGATATTTGGGTATTGCATGGATGTTGGTAAAAAATCGATTACAAATGTATGCAAGAAAGCGTATAAAAGCATGTCTTCAAAATTTTTTTCGATTTACTGTTTTAAAGTTGGTTTAAGAGAACGAAAAAAAAAGTAAGGTAGAGCAGTTTTTTGCCGCTTGTGTTCTACTGTGTGTGTGCCTGGTGTGGACACTCTAACACTGCCTGCTCTGGCTGCACTTGGTCGAGACACACTCTGTGCCGCTGCCTGCGGCGGCAATGAAAATAAATTTTTAGCAACATGACGACTATGAGGCGAGACGTGGACCCAAAGTGCTACAACATGCAACGATTCTATGCTACATGTGTGTGTGTGCGCGCAAGTGCATTTGCCATTTTACTAGAACCGTTTTATGCGCAAACGTTAAGTCAACACAATTTGAAATTTAGTTTTTATAGAAAAAATTGTCCAGCGTCCGTTTCGCTTTTGCCTTTTGCCCAGCAATCACCACAAGCTGTCTCTATCGCTGTCTCTATTGCTGTCTCTATTGCTGTTTCTGCCCGTCGCATACTTGACTGGCTTTTGCTTTTTTTCAATTTGCAAATCGTTGGCTGCACCAATTACCGTTTGATCACCGCCAGCAGCAGTAACAGTTGCAGTCGCATTCGCAGTAGCATCCATTCCCAGCCACTTCATAAACTGTTGACACTTTCCATTTCCCCTTTGGCTACAATTGAGCTGAGCTGAGTTGAGTTAAGTTGAGTCGAGTTGAGCGTCAGGCAATAATTAAGCCGACTTTCAACTGCAAGTCACACACACAAATGCAAACAGAAGCGAGGTGCTCGACTTAATGAATCCGAATGAAGCCGGAAAAGCCAGCAATGGCAATGGTTAAAGGCAAAGTCAAACCCGATGACGATGTCGATGCTGCCACGTCAAACACTGCAAATATTTATGCCAGAACAGAACAGAACAGAGAGCAGTGCAGAGCGCGGCATCAAAATGCAAATGGTGCGCAGCCTAAATGTCAGGACGCAGGACGACAGACGGAGGACATGCGAGCGCATTCTCGAGGACGTGAGGAACGCGTTTGCACGCTGCTGCTGCTGCTGATTGCATGCCTCGCATCTCCTTCTCGACTCTTGACTCGAACGAGTTGAATTGCAAATGTGTCAATTGTCAACTTTCTGACTGCCAAATGGAATCAGTAACCCACCTCCTAAGCCTGCACACCCACCATTTGAAAACAGACATCAGTTCTGGGGCGTGGCTGTGGAGAGAATTACTGCTGATGTTGTTGTTGTTGGTGTTCTTGCTGTTGTTGTCCCATTTGTTGCAATTTCTTGGGCACTTTTCTTATTCTTTGCATGCAATTAACGCTGCAATTTGTTGACGCTGCCTCCGTCTCGCCCCCTCCCTGGCATATATATTTTTAAACATAGTGTCCCAGGAGACTGACGGGTTAAGACGCCTAGGAGTGGCACTTGACAAGATTTGGCTTCGGTTTGTAGCCATTTGACAACAATTACACGACTTTTGTTTGCCACCTTTTTTCTGCTTGCTTTGGCTTCCAATACCCTGGATTTAGTGTTTGCATAGGGTATGCAAAGCAGAGAACTTTAAGGATACTAATTACATATGTTTTTTACTAACCTCAATTTTTAGGTTTTCTTAAAGGTTCTTATATTGAATTGAAAATATATTTGTGGAATATTGGTGTTAATTCAAATAGAGTTTTACCAGATAAAGGATTATTTTTTTATATCTCTTCACTTGATTTAAGTCATACGTATAAAGTAATTTGCACTCAAATCAAGAATGTCCTTTTCGTTAGTTCTGTTTCGAAATCATTCGAACTTCATTTCAAAACGATTTTTTTCTCCCTTTGTAGTAAAAAAAATATTACCGTATATTTTAATATTTAATAAATAACTAAAGGATATCTGATAACCCCACAATTTCAACTGCGGCGTTCCTCGCTGTCAACTATTGCCCTGTAATTTCGTAAGTAGATGACAAGGACGATGACGATGACGAAGCATAGGTCATAATTTAATCAGAATCAGAATTCACTTGGATCTTTCACCCAGTCGAACAAAGGGGTTGGAGGGTAAAAGCTACTCGGGCCGATTAAAGTCAAGCTATTGCCTACAGAGAGCACACATGTTGCATGTGCTGCTTCCTCGTCGTCGTCGTCGTTGACAACGTCACTTTGGCAAACTTTGCCACTCGACAACTTGACACAAAAAACAAAAAAAAAAAACAAAAACGAGAAGGTAACGATAAAAAAAAGTACAGCAAACGAAAGATTTGAGGAGCTGATGCTCAACAAAATAAAGTACTCCTTAAATATTTACGTTCCATGGATTCAATATGTGCGGTCGCTCTGCATCGTGCCACACACACACACATACGTACACACATAGACATTTATGCCCTGGTCGACCAATCAAAGGCCATTCGACAGGCTTAGCCAGCGTCTACGTCTCACTTATCGATTCCCATTGCTGGCTACTTCTCATCGGGCTCGTGGCTGGAGTTCAATGCACGCACGGTCCACAGATTAGACGGCACGGACAACTGACCGCACACTTTATATGCAAACAACAAGAAAAATAAAAAACCGGAGCAAAAAAATACAATAAGAATGCGAAGTAGCTGGTCAGCTGAGAGCAGCAGATAACCCCAGCCCCAAACAATAAAGCAGACCGCGTTGCTGAACAGTGAGCGTAAAATAAAAAAATAAAAAATGCCAATGGAGAGCTGAAAGAAATCTAGGATGAGAATGAGACCATGTGCGCACACTAGTACAGTCAAAATGATGCAAACAGAAACAACAATTTCATACAAAAAAAAAAACTTATGCGCTGACTCACACGTAAAAAAAGACGAACTTAAATTAAGTTCAAACAAATTTGACATAAGCTAGCGGCTCGAAAAAAATCATTCTTTTAAGAATTTTATAAACTTACATTTTAGGCATTCAAGAACTTAAATCGTGCTAAGATGTCAAATCTGAATCTGCCTGAAGTGTACAATATATCACTCCTTCTGTGCACAGTTGTTAGCAACGTGCCAGTAACAAATGCCTGTTGCCTTAAATAAGTATTTAAGTAAAGCCAAGATAACCAGTTGCTCAATTCAAGAAAAGTTTTTAAATGGAAAATTTAATTCCCATCTTGAGCTGGCATTTTTTGTGGTGACTAAAGTGACGTATGTTTTATATGTAATTAACAGAAGCATTTTGCTATTTTATTTAACTACTTTATTCTCTTTGGTATAAATGGCACCCAAAGTCGTATTTTTTGGTAAGCATTTATATTATTACTATCGATGTAACTTGTACTTTAAACTACAAATAAGTCGATTAGGGTGAATCACGTGCATATAAACATATATTTGCTAGTGAAATGGATCTGGTGAAAACACTCAGTCAGGCATTGCTGATAGCTGTACAGTTAAGTGGTTAAGTTCATATGTCTATCTTTTTAAATGTTCAAAGTAACGATTTCACGCTGTCAATGAACGGGGAATTGACGTACGGAGTGACTGATTGACGCTTCTCAAATCGGTTGGGGCAGAACCATCAAACGGACTTCTCGTATAACAGCCGCGGAATTTGCATGCGCAACTCTTCTCAATAGTATTATATTTGTGGTTGTTGTTATTGTTATTGCCGGTGCTGGAGCTGGTTGGTTCATTGTGCTTGCAATAATTGTAAAAAGATTAAAGGGCATTTTAATTAAAAATTATATTTATTTGATTTAATTTTTATTGACGCTTTTTAAAAAGCCATTTAACAAGCAACAACACAAACGGCGAGGGCAGAAAACCAAACGTTTCAAGTGACCAGCAAGAGGGCTGGCTGGGTTATGTGGTGGTTTGAGTTGGTGCATGGTAGTGAGCTTTCTCTCTCTCTCTCTCTCTCTCTCTCTCTCTCTCTGTCTCTCTCTCATACATAAGTGTGAATTCAACAACGCAAGGAAATTAATCTTAAGCCGCAGACAGCGAAAAGCCAAAAATAAATCAACAATGCAATAATTTATCAGAAAATATGTGTCCGTTGCAAGTGCAGCAGCAGCATCAGCCCACACGCTGAGAGTGATGCTGACTCGCTCACTCACGCTGCATCTCGCTCTGACGCTGGCTGCAGTTAAGCTTAGAGATGAGCGCGTGAAACATATTAAAAATTTAAAACGATTCTTATACTTTCGTTTCTTTTAAGTCGATAAGATCATTTGGTTGCTTCATCTTTGCAGCCTTCTCAATTTTCCTTTTTATTAGATTTTTTTCTATATATTATACAAATTACTATTAAATCATAAGTGTATATTGAACAATTTACTTTTTTTTTACAATCGTATAAAAACTAATTTAATTTTGATGGTTTTGTGTCATCGATGAAAAAAGGCGACACGCGTTCAGCTCTAAGCAAGGCGACGCACAAAAGTATGCAACAGCGTTTGCGTTTGAATTTGGAGCGTCAGCAGAATGAGTCAGCTGCATATATCACAAGCAGAGCGGCAGAAAAAGCGAGAGGGATGAGCCGAATGTTGTTGTTGCTGTTGATGTAGGGTAGAATGAGATAGAGCTGGCGAACAAGTCGGCACTTAAGTCTCTGTAAAATCCACTGTCATGGCAACGCCAGGCAGCCAAACACACAAAAACAGCATCCAAAAGCAGCTGCACAAGCAGAGAGTCCGGCTCCGGACCCCCAACATTACCGGCCACGTTTGTGGACGCACGAAATATGAGCTAAAGCGTCGCACATACACATACACACATACATACACACACACACATTACACATTGAGCGGCTCAGGCTCAGGTTGACCGCCGGCTCGTTGTCAGTTCATGAATCAGTCGAAGCGTCAGAGTCCACACAGTCAGTCAGTTAGTCAGTCTGTCTCACAGACAGTCTGGCAATCAACACTAACAGCAGCAGTGGGCAACTACGACTACATTGTGTATATATATATATATATATAGATGGTGTATACCTAACCTATTTTATCTAGTATCTACCAACGCCTTCTGCCGCCCATTTGTTTCAACGTGTTTGCGCATTTGCCTGGTTAAAATGTAGCTGCTTCATTATCTGGCCTCTGTGTCCAGGCCTGTGCGCCACTGGCAGTCAAATGCAATAATGTGGGTGTATTTCACACCTACCCTCTTACCTCTAACCACCCGCAACATCTGTTTCCCCCAATCATGCACACACAATCCCCCATTACCCCTCAACAATCTTTCACTTGTCGCTGTCATCGGGCAGCTTCCTCCGTTGCAGTTGCACAAATTGCTTAAATTATGCAAAATATGCGCGCGACCAAACCAAAAGCACAATTCGCACGGCCATCAGCCCCTCTCAACACCATTGGCTTTAAAAAAAAACACCAGTTACAATCTACCATGGGACAAAAGGAAGCATTCGGATCTGTTATTGTGCAAACATAACGAGAAGAATTGTTAAGTTTACTTAAAAAATAATTATTATTATTAGTAATTAATACATTAATAACGAAGTTTTCTATACAACGAATTTATTTCCAGATCGCTGCAATTTAGTTGAATCAAATAACCATTCTATGCTTCGAATTTTCCCTACAACCGAGTTGTTTTTGTCTCCTTGGGACTTAGTATATGGAAGTTCAGATAATATCAATGTCAACTTTTGTTTTAAATTTGATTAATTTTTGTCAAATAACGTGTCAGTTTGCCCCACTTTACAGTGTGGCAGGAACAGTGTTGCCATGTGCCCCATGACAGAAGAGGAGGTGGCGGAGGAGTTCGGTGATTTGGGTTAGGGGCAGCAAGCATGTTGCCTATCCATTGCCCAATGCCAAGGCCCGTTGCCAACGCACATTGACGACAACAATAACACCAACAATAACCCTCACAAGAACAACAACACTTTCAAATTCATTTTCAAATTGATGAAACTGGCGTGTGGGTGTGTGTGTGTGTGTGAGAAAAAGCAACTCGACAAATTCCTGGACAGCGTTAGGTGGGTGGGATAGGTAAGAGTTTTTGGACTTTGAAGTTGTTAAAGGATTCGATTGGCAGTTCAAGCAATGCTGCTGCCTAGAACTTGGTCACTTTTAATTCATACCTCTCCCAGCAATCTCATCTCAACCCACTCGGCAAACCCCGTGCAGCTATCTTTCCTTTTTGCTCGGTGTCTATGTGTCCGCGTTGTGCTTTGTATTCACAAATCCAATCCAATTTAAGAGTGTAATTACATCAATTAAACTTAATCAAACTGTTTCAAAGAGACGCGACGCGAAAAACGCAACTTCAACTTTCAAGGCAAAGTGTCTGTCAAGCACAGTGAAGCAAGATCAGGATGCCAAAATAAAACCTATTTCTTATCTGGCCTATTAGTTAAGCAAATCTTTTTTTTTTTAAGTAAAATGATTTTAATTACCTATCATATGTAAATGATTTTATTTGGATAAAAAGTATACAAAAGCAGGGTTAATTTTTAATGCTAATCATATTAAATTAGTTTACAATAAAGATTTTTTGTATGCTAATTGAATGAGTTAAGACTTTCCGAAATATGTTTTCATAGGTCAATATTCAAAACACTTTGAACTTTGTGAGCTGTTCAAATTGCTTGCATATTCATAACATTTGGAACCACTATGCACATTTCGAGTGCTGCCTATTCCATCTTAAATCTTTCTCTCACTCTTTCGCATTAACTGTTTTTTTTTGTTTTTTGTTGTTTTTGTTTGCTTGGTCTCTTTCTGGCGCACACTTGTGAAAATTCACGTGCTCAAAATTCGCGCACACTAATTAAGTGCCTGGCAAGTAAGAAAGTAAGTAAGTTGCCTCATGATGAGCAGCAAGATGCCGCCACAGCAGCAGCTACAGTTGCTGCCCAACCAGCACCCTTCGCTTCCCCGCAAACCAGACCCAAGCCAAGCTCCCTCTCCCGGTCTCTATCACCTGCTGCTTCTGCTGCTGCTCTTGGGCTTTGGCATCAAGTTCTTGCGCCTTTGCTTCATATAATTTATGTTACATTTGCTGGCTGTGGCATAACTTTGCCTTGTGCAACTCGTATACTTGCCACTTGGCTTCAGCTCTCTCTCTCTCCCTGTCTCTCCCTTTCTCGCTCTGTCTGTCACTTAGTCAGTGCGTCAGTTCGTCAGTCACTTTGAGTTCCAAATCAAGTCAGGCAGCCAGCCAGGTATATGTGTGTGTGTGTGTGTGTGTATGTATGTATGTGGCACGTGACTCAAATAAATTGCAAAAATCTTTCTCGCTTTGCTTTCGTACAAGTATTGCGCATAGTTCGCCGAGCTGCTCAACCCCAACCCTAATGCCCCTTAACACCCAACGCTTTTGGGTCTGGCCTTTGTTCTGCGCCCAAAACGTTAGCATTTATCTGTATGTGTAAGTGTATGTGTCGTGACTTTATTAGCAGTCAGAACTTGGCGTAGCGCCACCTGTCGACAAGAACTTTGCCACACACACACACACACACGCACATAATCAACACCTTATCAAAGTAATAGAAACTTATTGAATTAATCGCTAGGCATTGAATTTTTACTTGTTATTTGCACTGATTTGTAATCAGTTAATCCAACCCCCGTCTTCCCCTTTTCTCTTCTCTTCTAACAATTTTACCAATCAACAGATTAATCATAAGCACTCGGCTTGGTAATCATCTAAATCCCAGTCAATCCCTATCCGTTCTCGATCATTGTTGCTTCTTTCTGTATATCTCTTGTGTCGCTGGCCAGTGTTGACAGCTGTCAACAGTTGTCGCACTGCCCGCCATTTTGCCGGCAATCAATTTTGATTAGTTCAGAATTTGGTAGAACGTGTCAACGACACCAATTATACCAATGCACACAATGCACACAACATCTCGCACAGCCTAGCCAAACAAGATTTCAGATTTACATAATATTAAGTTCACAATATGGTGTCTTAATAAACGAACCTACAAATTATTATTGTGCATGTATGTATGTGTGAAAGTGGTGGAATTAGTATTGACAGATGCTTTGTTCTTTTTTTGTTAGCCCATAAATAAATAGTCAGAATCGACTTACCTCCATAGCACTAGCTTTCCAACTTCTAAATTAGCTATAGAGATCCCTCGTTGACACGCCTAAGTACATTTCGATAAATCGATAAATACTTTTTTAATCGATAATTATCGACAGAAAGCAGGCGTGTACTCGACTAAAACATATATACTTGTTTTAAGCGCAAAATAATAATTTCGATAGCATCGATTGCTCAACTAAAAACAACAATAATTGATAACACTTTACGGTTTTACTATCGATATACATTTTTTCCACTGTATAGAGTACTTCTTTTCACGTCTCCGACATTATTACTATTTATCTAATTAAAATTATCAATGGCTGACGCTCTACATATGTAGAGCTTGTATACAGCTTGTCGTCAGCCATTCGATAATCTAATCTAATCTGAACCAACATAACGCATTTACAAAGTGTGTTGGACAGAGATAGATAGATAATACTGTTTCTTTTGTTGTAGGCATTGACGCAAATTAAAAGAATATATATATATGTATGTATGTGTGTGTACATGTATATGCATGTATGTATTTAGAGAGTTGGGGCATAATTATACAAATTGGGAATGCAATTAAATTTAATTGTTCAATGTTGCCAGCACTCGTGAGAAGCTGGCAACTGTTTTTCCTCAGCATCTCTCTCTCTCTCTCTCTCTCTCTCATCTTTCGCTCTCCCACTATCCTTTATTTTTCTTGAGTGTTAGTGTGTGCGTGCGTCATGTGTGTGCGGGTGTGCGGGTGTTCTTGTGCTGGTTGTGTTTCGGTGTTTCTTCTTTTGCCCTGGCGCCCAGTCAATGAAATGTAAAAACGTTTTGAGCACGAACCTTGTCTTTCTTCTCTGCCACCCGTCCCCCCCCCCTCTTACCCACCACGCTCGTGTATAGTAGAAGTGCGCGTAAGAACCGTAAATAAAACAAGCAGAAATTATAACTGTCGAGCTGCAGTTGAAGCTGGAGCTGAAGCAGCACAAGAAGCAAGAAGCTGCCATGCTCCAAATAATAAGAAGCGCCAGCAACTATCTAAAGCGGCCTACGAATGCCCCGCCCGAAACCATTCGCAGGCCCCATCCCCCCCACCCTGCTTCAGGCAAAAAACATCTTTTAATGATACATCGCCAGGACCCGGACTGGAATAAAATTGCACAAGTAATGAGGCGCAGAATGTGACAAAACGAACACAAATTAAATGAAACACAAGAAATGAGCCAAACACAAAAACAATAAGGGGGCGGGCATCACTTGGTGGACGGGGCCAGATTCCAACAATTCTTCTTGTTTTTTTTTTTTTTTTTTTGGCCCAGAGCCCTGCAACAATTTGCGTACAGCATCCGCTGACCTTTGTTGGGGCAGAGTGAGAAGAGGAGGGGTGGGCGGTGGGCAGTGTCTCGCTGTTTGGATTGCGGGTACGGAAATGGAATTGCGGGCATATCTTCAGTTTGAGTTGGGCAAGGGCAAAACTTAAAAAACAACAACGGACCAGTGCCCGATAAAGCGCCTAGGTGGCGAATGAATGCAAAACAAGGCGACTGCAAATGCCAGCCAAAACAACACTCTACAACAAAGTAAGAGTGCCGAGTTGTGTAAAGAATATTTCAACAACAAAAATAATTGTAAATGCAAGCATTAAATCGTTATAGATTAAACAGAAGCTGTATCTTTTAAGTTGGGGCTTCAATTGTTATCGATAATTGACTTATCGATATAAATGAAATAAACGCTGCATACGGCTTGCAAGAGCTCATATTTTTAAGGTCGTACAGAGTCTGAGATATATCTACAAGTTTTTGACTATCATCTTTTTTTATATTTATTTATTTATTTTATTTTAATTTATTCGCAAACAGAAGATCTTATAGAAGGATTATAACTTTGTTTATGCATTGTTCTACATTTGACACAGTATCAAATTTTCATTCTGCGGTCTGTATTTCCAATGATTGTCTTTCTTTGTAGCAGTCGAGGTAAATGAAGATTCATAACTTCTGATGGTACCGCTTCACACTACGCTTCATTCCCTCTTATTAAATAAATAACTTTAGAGACCCCAAGTTATATCACATGGTAAGTCAAACACACGTCTAAAAGAAAACTTTATTATTTTAAAGTTTTGTATGGTTTATGTCAAAAGAAAACAAACTGGTTATACACTTTTCAGTGCAAATTATATCAACTAGTAATAATTTATTAACAGAACCAAAGCATATGTTTATACATGCTCTCTAGATTATATGCTGTTTTGATATGTAAAGTTTTTTGTTAATGTTGCATAGTTCTTATTAACGCTTTGTTTTATTCGATTTGTAACAAAATTTGTTTTATCTTTTAACACTTGTCTTGCTGCCCAACACTGTAGTGTTAGAATGCTAGATTTAAAGTATTCTTAATTCTAAATGGTGTTTAATAATTCTTTGTTAATGTAGATTAGGCTGCTTTGGGATCTTTTGTGTGACGCACGGTGTGGAGCAAACTTATGTGTGGTAGTTGTTTTGCTTAGCTGGCAGGCTGTGTGAAATTACCAAAGGCCGAATGAATAACCACCGGGTGGTATATGAGAACGGCCATCTCTGTTTATATTGATCGATTTGTGTGCGGTTTTCGTGTTTACTGGACCTATATAATCCTGTTGGCCCGGTTTGTAGCCCTCGCCAGTAAGTGGATTGCCCTCTGTGAAAGAAACACACAAAGAATATTAATATCAATTGAAGACATAAAAAGGAACATTGTGTATGTAAATAAAAAAGTAATACATATACTGCTGTGTTGTTTAAAACTAACCTCGAATCTTCTGTGCAATTGGCTTCCATCCGCCAACACCGTCACCATTGAGACCATTGCCAGTTATCGGATTGCGTAAATAACTGGTATCATTATTGTAACAGCGTTTCTTGGTCTTTACATAAGAACAATTTTGAGGCTTAGAAAGCTCCTCGCTAGAACCCTCGTTGTCATTCTTTTCGGAATCAGCGTCGTGCTTGCCCAAATCGGTGTAGATATCGTTATCGGAGGATGGTGTGTTTCCAACTGGGATGTCGATACAAGCAGAGTTCACTGTTTCATCGGAACGTTGTGTATCAACAGATGGCACAGATGTTGATGGGCCCTCCGGATCCACATCCGTAGATGGTGCTTAATGTGTATAAATTAGATATTCTTTTTATCAGAAGTTGCAACAAATACTTTTGGTACTTACTGCTCATATTGAATACGACGATTTCGTCTATGAAACTTAATTAAATTTAATTGGTGGGAGCTTAATACGGATGTTGTATATTCTTGGTGTTTGCTGCAAAAATTAAGCATTGTATTAATGTTTAAAACTATTTCGAACTGGTTTAAATCATGTATTGTACTGACTGTTTGAAGCGTTATAAACGTTTACGTTCAAATTTGACTTTGTGTTAGTTCAAAAATATAACTATTTACCGCTCGAGAAATATATATATATTTTTTTTTTGCTGAGGTGTGTTTAGCTCACTTTCAGGACAACGACTGAAAATATTTTATTTTTTATTTTATTTATTAGGGCCTGAAAATTAAAAAATCGAGAAGTTATTGCAACGCCTTCTTTCTTAAAGGTAGAGATAGTACCAAATTCTCGACCGACAAAAATGTTTTTTTATACTTACAGTTTTAAAACTTCACGCTTTACTTTTTTGCTTTTCAATTTGTAAAATATATATATAATTGGTAACAGCTCGAGATGTTTTCAGTTCGAATTCTCGACAATGACTGAAAATTATTTTAATTTATCACGCGCTGGGAGCTAGAAATGAATCAAGCTGTAAGGGCAAAGCCTACTTAAAAAAAAAAAAAAATATGATCAAAGAATATTTTTAGTGCAATCTCAAAATATATCGAAAGCAGAAGAAACATTTTGATGTTTAGTATTGTCTGTCATATTGTGCGAATGCAACTTTTTTAACACTATTAAATATAAAGTCTTAAATCAAATATAATACATGATTGATTGTCTAGTATGTCTAAGTCAGCCAAAGAGACAAGATTAAAGTGCTTTCCACTTGGTTTGAACTTACTATTTACAGTTTGCGCGTCTCTTGAGCTTAAGCGTTTTAAAAATGGAATTATTGCTTATTCAGGTTGCATAAAAATTACTTTCTTGCTCCTGGCTGTACTTTATTTTTTCAATCAAGAAGTTTGGGAGACGCCTACTTAATAATTTATTTTGTGTTATTAACCATTCCCGTAGATTGTATTTAAATTATCGTTCCCTTTGCTTGATAATTTTGCATCTTTTTATAATAAAAAAATAGTCTTCGTTCACGCATTTTTGCGTATTTTGCTGACCAGTGTAAATATTTGTAGCGAGTGCAAAGTGTTGCCCTCTGCATTTAGTGGCCTATTCAGAACTGACAGTTTGCGCTTATCGTGCTTTGTTTACGCGCCAATGCACCAAGCTCCTCCAGCTACCTTCAGCAGCCCCGAACCTCCAACCCTGCCACACACAACCCCACCCCTCCTGCTCCATTTGAAATTGCTGGCAATTGCTGCTCATTTACACGAAGGAACCTGGTGTGGGATATATGGGCCAAGCAAAAGCTGCTCGATTGTGTTTGGTAGGTTGCTGGAGGATTCTGTATGTGTGAGTGTGGGTGTGTGCGGGTTGGCGGGCGGTCGGTATGGAGGATGTGTGGTAGGTAGTACATAATATCTTAATTATTTCTTTACATGTGTTTTAATTTTTAGTAAGCTCGCTTCTCGCTGCTGCTGCTGGGTTGCTTTGAGAACCGCACACGCCGCTTGGCATTTCAGTCACGTGCTGCAACTAATGCGCCACGCCCACACCAACGCCCACGCCTTGGTGTGGCACGCCCTGTAGCACACAGTGAGTGCCAAGTATTTCATTGGCAACTTCAACAGATGAGTCCGTGTGGCAAGCACTGAAACGACTCGCCCTATTCTAGTTGTTGTTGCACCAAGCCGGCTGTTGAATGCCAGACGCAAAGGTAAATGTTAAAGCAACTAACTAAATGTGCCAGCAAGACAAGAATGTGTGTGTGTGTGTGTGTGTTTGGAGAGTGGAGGTTTAAGGGGATTGCCTCAGCTGACGCACGAATGCCAGCGGCGTCGCCGACATTGTGAAGCATGGCTAGGGCTAGCAAGAAGAAGATGGAAGGGCAACACTTGCTGCCAAGTTTTCTCAATTACTTGGGCTGAGCCTTGTTGCAGGCCACAGTCAGCTAGGCTACACCTTGTCGATCCCCCTCTACCCCGCACTTCCCTACTCCCGTCAAACGCTTAGGTCCTGGCTGGCTGCGTATGAAAGTTGATTAAACGAAAAAGAAGAATAGAACTATGAAATTTTAGTGGGATTCTTCCAGTTGCTGTGTCTCTGACTCTCACACACACACACACAATCGAGATGGACGCATGTCGTGTCTCTGACCTTGCGCGTGACACAAAGCATTTAAGTAATCGGAGCATTAGTATTTGACACTAAGACTTTACATTTTGACACTGATCTGCACTCTTTTACGATTTAGCAACAAAAGGCGCGATTCATGCGTTGGTTACCCAAAAGTTATCTTCAAAATATTTATAAATATATAATGCATAAATATTAACAAGTTCCTTATGGTTACAGCTTACCATTATACTTTATTTGGCATTAATATATTGAATTTCACAAATAATAATTATTTTTCTTAAAAGTTCGCCAAACGAGATTAAAGGCAATGATCTTAATAAATTCTTAAAAATATATGAAAATAAAATAAACTACATTAAAACTCGTGAGCCTTGTGCTTCAACACGCGCACATCTTTATGCACTGCCCTCTCAACCCCATAACCCCGCCCTATTATATGCTCTATGTGTGTGTATTAATCCAACATAATTAAGAAATTTAATTAAAGTGCAGCGCGCACTGAATGTTGAATGTTTTTTGTGTGTGTGTGCAACACTGTCCCTTACCCTACCTCCTCACTGCCTTCCCCCTTGCCTTCCTTCTCAATCTAGCAGGCGATTTGCAGGCAGTCAAAAAGTAGCTTGGGTGTTGAATTCATTTTAGAACTCAACTCAGTTGACCACAAGTCGTTCAGATAAAAAATTTTCAAAACTCAAAAAAACAGAAAAAAACTAAAAACAAAACACCAAAAATATACACCAACTAAAATTCGTTGTTAAAAGTAAATTAAAAGTTGACAAAATCGTTAAACAGCAGCAGCAGCATCAGCAGCAGTGCAGTGTGTCAGTAACCAAGACAGTTTACTTAATTTCAGTTCTTAGCCATGGACTCGAGCAACAAGCAACCAGAGCAGGAAGTGAATAACAACAGGTATGATGCCTATGCCGAGGCAGCTGCGGAAAGAAGTAGGGCTGATGATTTGGAGCTGGATACGAGCTCAATTGTAACCATCTTCAAGCGCGACCACGTCGAGATCTCTGAAGATGATGAGCTGGCGGAGAGCCTACAAGATCTGAACGATTCCACCGCTAGTGCGGTCCTTTATGGTAAACTCTCCTCAGCCAGTTTACCGCGTGTCAATCGCTTCTGCACCAAGTGGCTCAAGCAGACGAACCGCAGCGATGTGGCCAGACGGGAACCGCAGGAGCAGCCTTTACTTTCAACGGACGATGAGTTGAACCACCAAACGCTTTTGGCACTTAATGAACTCGACAAGGCAATCGGTGAACAGCCAGAGGAGCAGCTTCTCGAGTGCTTCAATTCCTGCAATAGCCCTAATACCGACAACACCTGAAAAAATTCAACAAAACATGAACAATTCGGATATAATTTACAACTCCACAAATTAAATTAATATTGTAACAAGATACATTTATTGGTTAAAATAACATTCGAATAGAGTTAAATTTTTGATTCCTTTGAAAAGCGTTAATATAAGTATGAAATTGCACTCTGAAAAAAAACGGCCAGTTACAGAAGCAAAGGTATAAAACAATTGTAAAAGCTAGTACCTTAGTGATGAAAGAACTTTTACAATCGCAAATAATTATTCAAACTTAACTTAAAATTAAAACTATTGTTTTTTTTTGTGTGTGCATATTGTACGGTTAAATAGCTAGTTGAAAGTTGCGTGGAAAACAAATTTTTTGTTTACCTATGTAAATCGCATGGATTTATTGCTAAACATCAAGTTGGCAAACAACTTTTGAAGTGACTAGGCAAATGTGCAATGCGTGAGTTGCAATCCTGTTAAGTGTTTGCTGTGCTGTGGTCACATTGTCAATCAGTCAGTTGGTCAGTTAGTGATTCAGTCAGTTACTTAGTCAATCACTCAGTCAGCTGAAAAGTTACTGCTGTTGATCGACTCGAACCTTTTGCGGCTGTCTGGCAATGCAATTTTCATGACACTTCAACAACTGCCAGTCGAGAGAGGGCGGGGGCAAGGTGAACTGAGTGGTTGGAGTGGTGTGGAGTACAGCTTAAAGGTCAATGCAGCAACGACAGTGCATACAAAATGATAACAATAATTGGGTGTTTTACATTTACAGAGCCGAACATTAAATACCCCTTAATATTTAAGTTTTTCGGGATATTGGGTTAGAGTTTTACGATGAGTTTAATTCAAATCTCATATTATTTGACGAAAATATTATTTATTATATGAGATAGTCCTTAAAAGAGTTGTTGTAAGAGATTTGGATATGCTCTCTGTTAGGGTATTAAGTTACCGTCACACACACACATATGCACCTGAATTTGTTGCTGGCATTTTTGCACAAAATATGCATAAATACATAAATAAATGTCTGCATGTCTGCACAGCACACACACACAGCACACACACACGCAAAGCACACTCGACATTTTTACAGTTGTTGTTGCTGGCGTTTAAAATTTTTGATTTTTGCGGTCGTTTGCGAGCATTTCGATGATTTTTGCCGGTGCCCGACAGTTTCGTTCCGTTCCGTTCAGTTCGGTTCTGTTCGGTTCAGTCTATCCGTCTGTCTGAATGCTGAGTGTGTTATACATATATGTATGTGCTTATTTTTTTATATTTTTTGTTCTGCATTTGGGCCAAACTGTTTGCCTGTTTGCATTAAAGCGTCGCACTTTTGTTGTTGCTCTTATTATTGTTGTTGGCTTTGTTGTTGCCGCCTGCCTCTGTTTCAAGTGTACAATAAACGCGGATTCTCTGCCAATATTTGTCTGCAATCATTTTGGCTGTCGACTGTCGCTGCCTTTTTGTCTGTCTGTCTGTCTGTCTGCCTGCCTGCCTGCCAGTTGACTGGCATGTCCTACTCCCCCACACCCCTCGCCATGTCTTTGCTTGTGTCTAGCTGAGCTGAGGCCATGGCACACCAATAAACCGTATAACGCCAACAATAAAAACAACAGCAACAACAACAACAAAAACAACAGTCGCTGAAGCACCAATAACGCCGCATCAAACGCTGTTGACGTCGCCACCATTACACACACTCACACACATGCACACACACACGTAACACGCGGCGTATGCGCAATTTTAAGCGCGCGTGTGTAAGTGTGTGTGCCTCAATCGAGACAATTGGTCTGAACGCCGCAAGCGTTTCACACATTCCATTTATGACCCGCAGACCGTCACCTAACACACTGCCGCGACCCTGCGTTTTCTCTCCCTCTCTGCCCACCGCCAACCAACAGCTCGCAACGCCTCACCCCATTTGCTTGTTGATTTTACGTTGCTTGTTTACTTTGGTTTTTGTCTCCTCGTTGTCCTTTTTTTGCACTACCCTTCTCTGTCTCAATCCCACTTACTTGTACTCTCTCCCTCTCTCGCTCTTTTTCGCTCTCTGTGTGCCTTTGGCCCGGCGATTTTAATGCGTCTGCTGCGTTTTGGTGACGCCAAAAAGAATGCTATGGTTTTTTTATGTCCCGACCGCATTGTAATCACTTTGTCATGCAGCATGCAACATAACACGCACCGAAATGAAGCAACTTTGACGCCAGAGAACAAATTTAATGAAGCATTTTTAAATCTTCAAGCTCTGGCAAGAAGTTACAATTGAAATATTGCGTATGAGTTATATGTGTATACAGAGTTAAGGTATAAAAGCTTTAAGTTTTAAGACAGTGTTGTGCCAGTATTTCCAATTAGATTTTTAACTTAGATATCTTAAGTTATCCTTTGTTCTTAGACAATTTGTGCTTGACTTAAGTATTTTATGCTCAATTCGCTTTGAAATCAAGAATAAACTTGAACAGTTTGATCGAACAGAAACATATCTTAAATATTTTTAGAACTTTTAAAACAATAAAATTAAGTTAAGCAGAGATTTATTTTAAAATACAACCTTTAGTTTTGCTGCTATAAACAGCTTAAGGCCATAAGCTAGCATTCAAAATATTTATCCTAATTAAAGCTGATCACCGAACTTGATTTTATTCCAAAGCATCTTAAATCATTACAAAATAGCTATAGGAAAAAAGCATACGATTTTCAATAAGCTTTCTTCTCTTGTAACAGTGTACACAGAGTTTGCCAAAATGCAATTTTTGCTAACGCTTGCGAATGGTAATGTGTGTTTATGTGTTTGTATTGGCGTGTGTGTGTTTGCGTGTATGTTGCACGCTATATTAATATCGTTGTGCTTGTTGCGGCTTGGCTGTTATTCTTGTTGTTATAGCCATCGTTATTGTTGTTGCTAAAAGCGCAGCCGGTGCAAGCTTTTGCTAAACGAACAAATGAACTTGGCATGGGTGCGAGTGAGAAGGCAAACGAGACAGAAGGAGAAAGAAAGGGAGAGAGCTTGCTTTATCTTTAATATGGCCAATAATAGAGTTGACCACAAAAGCAACAGGCCAAAAGCAGCTGGCGGCGCCCGCTTTAAAACTACAACGAAAAGGCACAGGAAGTGGAAGTGGAACAAGAAGAAGAGCAACACCAACAACGAGAAAATAAAAATGAGAATAGAGTCGGCAAACAAAAGCGATAACTAACTAAATAAATAACATAAATTAACAAAATTTGTAGACAATTTTGTCTGTTAAGTGTAAAACTTTGTAGTTGGCTCTTTTTTAA
Source organism: Scaptomyza graminum (assembly GCA_018901835.1). Taxonomy (NCBI): domain Eukaryota; kingdom Metazoa; phylum Arthropoda; class Insecta; order Diptera; family Drosophilidae; genus Scaptomyza; species Scaptomyza graminum. The sequence goes on along the minus strand of JAEIFL010000001.1, from coordinate 10,488,348 downwards.
GCTTTTGCTGCTGCTGGGTCAAGGCAAAATAACGTCCAAGGAGAAGGGAAAGGGACCAAAAAAGGCTGGGGGGAGAGCAACGTTGCTGCAAAAATGTTTACGCTTCGTTCGACTTGTGTTGTCGTCCTCGTCCTCGTCGGCGTTAGGAAAATGGGCAACGGCAATGGCAATGGCAATGGCAATGGCAATATAACCATATGGAGGCTACCCACACATGCACACTCACAGGGGGGGCTGGCATTGTTGTGGGGATAGGGTTAAGAGGGGTGCAATGTTGTGACATCAAATGTTCATGTTAACAACTTTTCTAAAACTCAATGAGCTGTTGTTTGTATTGTTGTTTGCCCGCCTCTGCTTTTGGGGCGCAATAGTTAGACACACAGACGGAGCAAGAGGGCAAAAGAGAGTGAGAGAAAGAGAGAAAGAGAGATAGAGAGAGAGTGAGAGTGAGAAGGATTGTAGACAAGCACACAGTCAGCCAGGCGCAAACACGTCGAGTGTTTTGTAGCAAATAATTTTGCACAAAGTTCTCGCCTTAACGATTTGAACACATGTTAACATGAAGAGTAACAACTATACAACAGCAACAATAACAACACTAGATACTGGCAAAGCCTGGCAGATAGGATAACAACAAGGGTAACACTTCGACATGATAATAAATATGGTTTAGAGCGCGAAACACGACCAAACAACAAGACTTTCAGCTTTCTGAGCCAAGCCAAGCCACGGCCCACCTTACCCATCTAATCCGAAACTATGCCAGCAGCAGAATCAGCTAAGATTAAATATACAGCTGATACACTCTAAGGTAATATTTGTAAACGTGCCTTAGCGTCAGAGGCTAAGCAGATTTAGTTAAGTTAGATTGAGTTTAAGTCGATTTGTATGTAATACAATTAACACAAGTAATCTAACAGATTAGTTAACATTAGACGACTGTATTGTTGTTACATACATAATATGTACATACATACAATTGGATTTTGAGACATCATATTTGCTAAGCTACAATCTTTACAACTAAATAATAATACACTCTGAAATGGCATACTAAAACCACATGGCTTGGGTATTTTATTACAAATATTTCTTTTATGCCAAAAGCACAGAGCAAAACACATACACCGAATTTGCTATAAATACTGCTCAGCAATTTACTAAAACAAAAAAGAAGGTTGGATATATTCATTTATTTGCACTATGAACTCTATTTGTGTGTGAGTATTGAAGTTGGTTTTAAAACAATTATAGACCTTACAATTTTGGGACTGTAAGTGCGGGGCAAAGTGTTGAGTCGAACAGTGTCAAATTATCAGACGAGAAATCAGTTTGGTGTCATTTGTTGCAAGTCGCAACATAACTGTAGCTCTGACAGAACAAGTGGATGCTGCTGAAGTGTTAGACTAGGTGAAAAGTGAAGGGTGGTGGAGTGTGGTGTGAGGGGGCGTATACGCGCATATAGCCTGCTTCATATGATGGCTAAAAAAAAGAGGCAACTAGAAGAATTTTCATTCGTATGCACCGAACGGGACGCCAGCGAATGCCAATTTCGCATACCAAATTCGCATGGGCGGCTTGCCTTTTTTTCGTGGCGATTTCGTGAGTGAAAGGGGTGATGTGGGGGTGTGAGCTGGGTGGTAGCTCTTTGTGGGCGTGCCGTTGCAGGCATATTGCGTATTTGAAACACGTTTAAGCAGCTGCTGCAAATGCATGAGAAGCAATAATGCAAAAATAGACGAAGCAACGAAAACTGAATAAAAAATAACCGAAAATAGAAGACAGCGTCGACGGCCAATGGAACAAAAGATCCAAACTAAGCGCGACAAAAAAAAAAACACCATAGCCAGATCCAGGAAGAAAAGACAAAGATTAGATACCCTTGTTGGATTAAAAACGAAAAAACTATTGTTAAAAACAGAATATCATAAAAACAAAAACATATTGCATTTACTATAACCCCAATGCCTATTTTCCAAAAGACTCTTTTGTGTTTGGCTAAGTTCAATTGACCGACAAAATTTAATTTAATTTAATTTTTATGTAAAATATACTTAGACCTAATAACTTGAGATAAATACCCTTCGAAGGTAGTGTGCATTGGGAAATTTTCAAATTATTGTATGGTTGTTTAAAAATTGAGTTACAGTCAAAAAAAAAAAAAAAAAAGAGAAGGGTGCTTTGTGGCTTTGTGGTAATAAAAGGGTGGAGCACTCATTGGATCGCCTGATAAAGTGGCAATCAGGCTTGACGAAGGGATCAGGCGCCAGCTGTGTAAGATACACAGGACAAGGAAATAAAGAAGAAGAAGAAGAAGTTGAGCGGCAATAGGATCAACTTAAGATGCACTTTGAGCAAGCTGTGTTAAATATATGTATATATATGTGTATGCATATATATTCGGGTTGCATAAGAGTCAAGAATTGTTTTGGTATGCTATTCTAATGCAGACAGATGTCAGGTGATGCCCGAGTTGCCATCTGTTTGTTGAAAATGGATAAGCTGGCACTAAGCTAAACCTACTTGCATGCTTGCCACATGCAACAACGCACCTGTGAGGCAGCCACCGATTTGTGCATACATATGTCAGAAGCAGCCTTAACAACTTGCCCGCCGCCGCCAGTTGCACGTGTGAAGAGATTTGACAGTCAAACCCATCCCACACACCCCTCCTAGCCACCCCTTTTCCCACCTGTGGACCGCCAGACTGCAGCCACTGTGAGCTGTGGGCATGGACACAGAGAGCTGCAAGCAGCCAGTCAGCGAATCATTTGCTGCATCTTTTGTCTTTGCATTTTCACGGATGTCCCGCGGCTCATTGTTGTAGGAGGGCAGAAAAGAAGAAGGGAGGAAGTGATGGAGGGATTGAGTTATATATATATATATATATAAAGTACCATTGTTCCGTTGTTGGTTTTACTTATTTTCTTCAGCTCTTTGGCATGTTCGCCGTTTGCTTTTATTATTATAAAATACGCATGAGTTAGTGTGCATATTTCATGGATTTTGTGTGTAAAGGGATAAAAATGCAATCAGTCGCAAAAACCAGCAAAGTGAAGCAGACAAAAGAGACGAAAAAAAAATTGTGGCGACGAAAAGGGAGAGGGATCATCTATCTCATCTGCACTTCTTCTGCCTATGCTATAAACTCCCATCCCAACCAAATTTCCATTCATCTAGTTACACAAATTGCACTTACAACTTCATTTACATATTGTGTGGGTGACCAAAAATTCAAAGCGGGTTGCTCGAAATGTACACGAACATGTTTGTAATACCCAAATAATGATGCCCTAATAAGATGTAAAAATTGTCAATGATTAGACAAAAAGGGGAGGAGAATAACTAAGAAGTTGCGGCTAGTAAATTTCTTGATTTAAACTTATTAAATCTGTACAGTTTACCACTAATTAAAAAAAAACACTTACTTTTATTTAATTACCTTAATAAAACCATTCTGGTTTCTTATGATCCTTAAGTCTCCAGGTCTTCTAGTTTCTTGGTGATACAAGAATAAAAAGGCAGGCAGACGAACTTTTTGGCTGATGCTGATCAAGAATACATATACCTTATAGGGTTGGACATGCTTCCTTCTGCCATTTTCAGATATATACATTTAATCTATTATCTCATTTTTAATAGACTTTCGGTAAGGTTACATCTTAAACAAATTTCCTCAAGTGAAGTAAATTTTCAATAATGAAACGTTGTAAAATATATTTATTGAACTAGTTCTATATAAAACATTACACTTTAACAAGTTTATTTAAATTTTAAGTGATTTTAACCTAAACCTTAACATTGAATCCACATTGACAGAGGTTCACATATCAGAAAGGGAACATCAGGACCGAAAGGAGGAGCAGCAGGAGGTACAGTGGCAGCATGTCTTGCTAGGATATCAAAAAGCTGAAAATGTGCGCTACCAATTACTCAATAGGATGAATGACACCCAAAAGCCCAATGAGCTGCCAAAGCAGCACTTGCAACACACGCGCACACGCATGCACGCACGCATACACACAACAGATAGCTGGTAACAGGTGACCTCGAGCCCAAACACAAGCACGAAATTGGAGCCGCAAGATTGAGCCCGAAAACTTGCGGGGCTGTGTGTCATGGGCAGCGTAACATATGTTTTGTATATGTATGTATGTGTGTATGAAGGGTGATTCAAGTGGCTGCTTTCTTGCTTGCTTCCTTCCGTCCTTCCATCTCTCGCTCTTTCGCGACAGGACAAAGTGCTGGCAAGTAAATTTCAAGAAACAATTTTCAGGAATGACTTAACTTTTGCGTTTATGTGAAAACTTTTGGCAACGTGATGTTATGCGAACGGCAAATGGCGAACAGCGAATATGCAATCCTCAGAAGGACGTCGCGCGGGTGTACCAAACTGACCCAGTTAAGTATCTGCTGGTTAAGTAGAGTGTCGAGTGCATATAAAAATATATAGATAGCCTTTGCTGTTTAACTGTTGAAGCGCAACGAGAGACTCTCATCGAGATCGATGTTGTGCGTTATAAAGACCAAATCTTCACCGTTAATGCAACCCAGCAAATGTTTTTCACACTCAGGATACTCCTGTGCATCGTTATACAGAAGCTTCTTAAGTTTCCAGCGCATTGCGCGTAGCTCGTGATTTGTGGCCGGCAGACGACTGATCAGCTCCACGCACTCTTTTCCGCTAATCACACCATCTCCATCTTCATCGTACATGTGAAGCAGCGATTGCAACTTTAGCTCCAGTGGAACACCGCGACGAAAATGCGACAGGCCAAGCATAAAGTGCTGGAAGCCAAGCGACGGATAGAGATACACATCGACCAGACGATCTCCGAACGGATGCTGCGCTATTTGGGGGATTTTGAGGAGCTCACTTTTTAGTATCTGATCGTTCGGTGCACGCTTCAGGGATTGATACAGGCCCAGCAGATGATCGATGCGGTATGGCGAGAATCCCGACTCGATCTCGATCTGATGCAGGTTCTTTGTGCTCAAGTTTCGTGATGCGACAATGCCCATTTCGGCGACAACACAGCCAAGACACAGCACACAATATCGGACACATTAACACAACAGCAACAATCTGTTATTTTTAACCTATTAATCAATTTTTACTTATGTTTTTTTCTACGAAAAATATTGTTAGTTACAGAGAGAAGTTATCGAGATTGAATAATAAAAGTATACAAAGTATGTTTTGTTTATCATTGACATTTAAACATACGAAAGAACGATCACGTATTAATAGTATAGCCGTTAAATGAAACTCTTCCACAACAACAAGATAAGTGTGAATTCAAATTTGGCTAAGGCTCATTAAGCATTAATATTTGTGATCACCTTTTAGTTACCAAGTTTATCTAGAAACTTTCATCTATCCGTCACTCTGTCTGTCTATATTATGATGTCCATCTTCTGAGATTCCATCTATTACATATTATTATACAAATTATACTTTGTTACAAACTTTATCAAGATTGTTAAATAAATGTTAAATAAAGTATTTAAATCAAATAAAACTACATTCCCTGCTATCATCAATTTAATATGGACTATGGTTAGTGGTGGTCCTCCCATAAGGTATCATCTACATACATACATACATATGTATCATGCGCTAGCCAAAATACAAATATTTTTAATTCCGCTGACTGAAATAGAAACCCGAATTCCCTTTGACCCAAAAATCGTTGGGCAAGTCAGTAAACAACATTCAAACGCGTATTTTCAGTTAGCGCTCTAATTTTTTAATTTAATGAATGCATTCAAACACGCACACACACACACACATCCTCCACCATCATCACCCCCAAACCCCGACCGTCGACCGACCGATAGGCCTCGCCTATCTGTGTATCTACTTTTCACTCTCTTCGGCGCTTTTGCTCGAATCGTCAGTTGAAGCCTTTACGTATTTTGGCATATGTCAAAATTAATTTCGTTGCCAACATTTTGACAGCTTCTCATGCAAACACTTGGCCAGGGCAAGCAGCCTGCCTATGCCCATCATCAGGGTGGAATTGAAATGGAATACTATGTGAACAGGGGGGAATGAGGAATGGGGGGAGGGGCGTTGGAGTGGGTTCGTTATTCATTTGCTCTCTCCCTCGCTCTCTCTCTCTTTCTCTGAGCTAAGTGGCATTGCTTTTGGTTTTGTTTGTTTTCTGCGCAATCATCGGCAAACATTTTGCCACATCAACACAAAGACACATTATCTTCATACCCAACACTCCCCTACCCCCCCTTCCACCTCAACCACCCCTTCCACATGCTCTCACATTTGCTGGCATCATTGCTTTGATATGGAAAATCATGAGAAGTCGCGTCTAACGCCATTTCCCACGATGGCATGTAGCATATGCGATGGGATGGGGGGGCGGAAGAGGAGGAGAGGGTAAGTCCCCTCTCTAATCAAATTAACTTCTTTCTGTTGCAAAGAAATTAACAAAATTAAAAGCACATTTTCTGAATGTTAGCCCCCAGCTGGCAACGATTGGTTCACATTTTCATTTTCATTTTCCGATTCCCATTCGCATTTATCGTTCCTCCTTTGTATGGGCAAATTAATGAATTAAATCGCGTTCTTTTTAATGGATGCTAAGCTTGACCTTAAGGTCAGCTCAAACCGCTAGCTCCACCTGTCCTTCCACACACACACACACACACACAGTGTAAGAATGTCCTTTAAATGTATATCGGATCGGCAGATCTGGGAGGAGCATACTCCTAACAAGAGTTGAGCTCGTGTTGCAACACGAAATTGATGGATTTAAAAAATTAAATCATATCGGATGAAAAAAATAATTTTTGTCCATACAAAACAACCCAAGCAAGGATTGCTTTTACCGGCAAACTGGAATGCAGACTTTAATTATTCTTAACAAAAGAGTTAAGCCAATCCAATCTTATAAAAACACACAAAAGTTTTATGCAACGGATTTTCTAAATTTTCCAGAATTGAGCAAAGAATTTCCGAATAACTTCTGCTTAGTGCTGACTTTTAGCCTAAAAGCAATCCACAATGAAAATTACAGCTTTGTAGCTTTCATGGCCTGTGCTGTGTATTAATAACATATTTGGTTTGAAACATAATAGGAAGAGTATTATTGAATGTTGATAATAGCACCACCGTGCGTGTTCGTGTTCGGTTAGAAAGTACAACACGCACTTCGTATCAGAACAAACTCCTAGCGTACCAAAAAGTACAAAAAACAAAATACTTCGACTCACTTGGAATGGGTGAAGTGTAGTGGTATTTTTGGTTGTTTGTGTTCCGCAGTGTTTTCACTTTCGACATTGCGTTAATACGTATGAAATTGTTTGGTGATGGAATCTCGGACGTGATGCGAATATTGTGAATTAATTGCAAACGATGCGGAGCTAAGGGGAATGAGCTAGGAAATGTGTCGAAAAGTGCGGCAAAGCCAAAAAAGTGTGTTGAACATACTAGCCCTCAAACTTACTGGGTCTAAACGTGCTTTTGTTTGGACTACAACACTCCCACTGCGAATCAATTTTTTTTTCACAAAGCAAAGTCGACCCATCGTTGAGCAACAACAAAAATTAGCAAGCGCTGGGATTCGGTATATTGATAGGTTAAGAATAGTAGGGATCCTATTGCCAGGCATTGAATGATAAAGTAGTTATTGAACGTCAGGGCAAATTGTTAAAAAAAAATAGGTGTTGCTGCTTAGTTCTTAAGTTTGCTTTTTTGGTGGCAACTCTTGCAGGAATACAAAGTTCAGTTTGCATTTTGTTTGGGCTTTTGAAAACTGCAAAATTGCATTAATCTATTTAAATACAAAATTGTAAATATCTAACTTAAAGTCTCACATTAATCATTTGCTACTAAACTCATAAATGTGTTGTCATGTCATCATCATTCAATCAGCAGGCAACACTTATTTCACATTCAAAATGTCTCACAAGTGCTCAGTGTTATCGGATTATTATCGATTTCCCTGCTGTCATTGGCATGTCATTGTCATTCAATTTGACAGGAATGCAACAATGGTTGATTAGTTGATTACGACTATTAGTACATAGTCCTAAAATGCCAAGCACTGTGGCCAACACAAATGCAAAACTGATTGCTGCACATTGAATAAGTGAGTGAATGTGTTTAATGGTTTATGCCAGTTATAGGTTTGTTTGTTGCGCTTATTGAAAAAGTGTCTGGTTGTTAAAGAATAATTGTATTCATGGAGCTGATAAAGTGGCTGTTAATCATTACCGTTATGAATGAAGCACATGATAATTTATTGCATCGATAAATTTTGAGTAGCAAAAAATAGTATGTAAATTTGCAACCCTGCAACTTAAACAGCTGTTTTTGTAGAACCGATGCGATGACAAAAAATGACAAATGCTGATTGATTTATTTTATTTTGCCGATTAACTTTTCCAAGTTTAGGCCAACCACATTTGCAGCAAATGATAGAATATCGGTACTATATATCTAACGTAGTAAAAAACGGTCCTTAGACTGTTGACATTCAAATGGAGTACGGAAATCTTAGTGGGCTAAGCTTAAAAGAAAACAAAAGGGAATATCTTAATAATAATGTTATAATGAATATGTAATAATCTTCATATTAAATAATAAGCATAGCCCATAACAATCAATTCTCAAATGAACTGAGCCGCAAATCCAGTTTCATACTTACATTTATTCAACTCTTGGGATTCCAGTGTGTGAATGGGCTGAGCGAACCAGGCCATTGTATAAATGGGCAGCGGGCTCACAGCTGCTCTTGGCTTAAACTCAAACAACAACAATCCAATCCAACAATTCGCATGTGGCACGCGGCGTATGAGCAATGTGCGGCTCTTTTATTTTATTTTATTTCTTTCTTTGTTTTATTTTTTCTTTTTGCTGTAAGGCCCCGCATCAGTTGCGTTGTCATTTGATTTGCCTGCCGTCAGTCAACAGTCACTTGAAGAATACACACACACACAGTTCCAGTAAGGGAGAAAGAGAGCAAGTAAGAGGGGTTCAGGGAGGTTGAGAGAGAGAAAGAAAGCGGCAGCAGAAGCAAGCGCGCGTTGTTGCAATTACGCGAATTCCCTATACACCGTTAAGAGGTTAGCCAACAAAGATTTTTCTTAGAAAACCGCAGCAGCAACGGCGGCATTCCAAACTAAATTACAAACAAAAATGTTGCTTGCAACATGAAAACTATAGCGGAAACCGCAACAGCAGCAACTGAAAATGTAAACAACGAAAAAAAAAAATAAAAACAAACAAACAAAACGACTTAAAAAGAACAAAAAAAAAAAAACAACTACAACAAAAAAAATTCGAATAAAAAAATCACAAGCAAAAAATTATTTTTTATTTGAGGCCTTACACACTTTATATACACTTTCAGCCATTTTTGCAACTTAGACCGGACTGACAAATCAACGCAGAGCTAACAGTTTGGTTACAGGCACAAGGCTAAAAAGCCAAAGACTTTTCGTATCATCAACTTTCTCCACTTTGGATGTTTTATTTGATCATTTTATTAGCTGATGATATTTCGAACACATGCATATGACATACGCATGACAAATGCACATAACCCTTTGTTAGAGTATAAGCCACAAGGCAAACAAAAAATTTGAAAACGAAAATGAAGAAAAGGGCCAGCGGCAAAGGCAATGCCAACAGCAAGTGACTGACTGGCAGCGCCGTCTTCGAGTCGCCAGCTCACACACACACACACACACCCTCCTATTTCTGCACCCTCACTTTCCCCACTGGGAAGTGTTGTGCTTTCTGGGGTGGTTGTTGGGGGGGGTTGCAGCGCATGCAATTTGGTGTGTGTTTCCCAAGAAACCTTTGTTGCATTATTGCCGCAATTTGCAGAAGTGGTGACGTGAGAGCCATCAGAGTGCTGCGGCCACAAGAATATTGGCCCGAAACACACACACACACACAGAGAGAGAGACCCCTTACCATTTCACTGAGATTCCCCAATCACCACTCCATTCCCTTCCTCCTCCGCCGTCGCACTGGCCAGCACATTCTGCGCCGTCAAGCTGCCAGACAGCCAACAAATAACAACTAAGTTGGCAATTTGGAGTCGCGCGCACAGCCAAAACTAAAATCCAAAGCAAAACAACAAACAGCCAAGAAGAAAAAAAGAATTTTCGACCGAGTAGCAGATGGAAAACTAAAAAAAAGAAGGCAAAAAATGCAGAACACAGAAGTGAAGTAGGGCACATAAAAAAAATGCGCAGCTCATCTTCAAAATTGGTTAGCGTTGAGGCACTTGAAGAACAGGATGGCTGGGAGTGGGTTGGGTTTCGGATGAGAGACGTAGTATGCCACTTCATAAATAACCAAACGCACCTGAAAATCATCCAAATAACAAGCAAATAACAAAACTTGATTAATTTTTGCGTGTGGCAACTCTGGACACTGCTGCCAGCTACTCCTATCGATAAAAACTAAAAGTGCCAATTACAAAAATAAGCAACTGCCAAAAACTTGTGCACCACAAACAAACAAACAGCGTCAACCACACACAACTAAACGTATTATTAGACCAAATGAAACAAAATACAAAAACACTTACCAAGAAATAACCGCTGCAGTGAGCGAGGCTGGTTGGAATGGGATGGGAAGGGAAGGGTATTGTTGTATTGGTTAAATGCAAACAGTCATAAGTCCATGTCGAAGTCGTCACGAAGTCATAGTCATAGAGTGTACCAGATTATGTTTGCATTTGCATGCATGCCAACGAACAGTGAACACCGGCTTATGTGAACCACAATTATTCTGGCTGTAAATAATTCTACCATACCTACCATTTATAGAAAGACTGTCACAACTTTCGCTCGCCTTATTGAGTGAACACTGTGACTTGTTCTTCAACAAATTTGTAGCATACTTTTGCGGGCTGCTGGCAGCCAATTGGCAGCCCAGTGTCCATTGTCCAGAGAGTCGCAGAGTCAATTCTTGGGGCCAACTTGAGCTTTACGCAGAGGCCTGCAGCCAAGAAAACAGACGTGACAAGGGGCGGGGAGTGAAAAGGGAGCAAGAGGGCTGGCAAGTTAACTGCAGCTGAGGCCGCAGCACTTGAACAATGGCCCCAAGAAGTTTGCGAGTTGCCAAAACAAGGCCAAGCAGTGACGCAAACAACAGCATCAAAAACAACGACAAGAAGGGCAATAATATGAAATAAATTCCAATAGAGTGGACGATGGGGTAGGCGGGTGAATGGTGTGGGTTAACGGGTAACGGTACAAATCCGTACAAATTGAATAAGAACTCAATCTTGGCTACTGTCAAAACAACTTCTTCTTCTATTTTTTGGGTCCCGGCAACCGGACACAAGCGAACCCAACGCCGGACACTGAGATGGACAGACGGACGGGGACCAAGACGAAGCGGAAAGATAAGAACATGGAAGCGGCACAGAAATGCGGCAAGAAAAAACCATGCACAAACACACAGACAGACCGAAGAAGTAAAATGAAATAGGAAAGAGCGGAAGCTATATATTGAATTGAATTGAAATGAAATGCCTTGGCAATTGTTTGTGTATCATTATAGTCATCATCAATGTGCTCATCGACTCGCCAGATGTTTGTTTGTGTCTGTGTTTGGGCCGCACGCCACATGCCTCATGACTTGCTTGATATATATCTATCATCTTGCCATATTGTTACTATTATAACTTGATAGCTCGCTTAAAACAGCATTTTTTAAACCATTTTTTATGTGATTCAAAATTGTTCTGTATTTTATTTTATATTTTTAAAATTTGTATTCATTTGTTTAGTCTTAATAGGCTATTAATTCATTAGCTTTATGTTAAACAAATTTATTTTACTTTATTTCTCCATTTCTCTGCCTCTCTTTCTCACTGTGTACTTCAATTTAAGCCATATATTACACCTGTCGTTGACCAACTGCTAAGCTTGAGTAGAAGGTCAATTTCGTTATTCTAGTTCCACTCTACTCCTTTAGATATTGTACACTGGAGTGTGTACATTGAATTCCAATTAACATCGCTAAGCTAAATGATTGATTAACCCTACCGAGTCGAACGAATCGGAATGTTAAGCCCAAACTCACCTGTCAACTGTCTCAGCGAAACATATCTCTAAATTTATTGTAGACATGTATGCAAATGTTCTTGCGGGTGTGGGCTTATGTACTTGAAGCAACTCATACAAAATTGACAGTGATGATGAGCTAACCAATTCAATAACTTGCCGGGTCATGCAACTGGACATAATCTTCATTATGTTTGTATATAAAGTTATCGATAAGTTTTGCCACTGTGACCGTTGTGCGATGTCAAAAATGTGAATTACAATTTGCCAAAAATTCTGAGCACCCACAAAGTGTTTGAATGTGTGTATGGGTGAGAACGTCTGCGTGTGTGTGTGTGTGTGTGGGTTGTCATGTTTTGTCAGGCGATCAATTGGTTGGTTTGGGTTCGCTGTCGTCTCGTCTGTCGTCGGAGGGCGCGGCCCTATTAATTATCATGTTAAAATGTAATTAATTAAAGATGTCGTCAACGCTGGGCAGCAGCGCCGGCGCCGATGTCCGCACATAACTTTCAATGAAAAGTTAATAAATTACATAATACCGAAAACGAAATTACAAACGCCATCAACGACGACAGCACCACCACGCCACAACAACAACAACAAAAAAAAAGCACAACAAATTCGAAATTTTGCTTTGCCTATCGACAGACGCCAATTTCAAAATCGCACAGTGGGCCGTGCACACCATTTTTTGAAAGTAAATCAATATTAAAACACAATTCATATGCTAAGGTTTTAATCGATTTCAAACCTTTCGTACTCACAATAAATTTAAACATTTAATTTTGTGTTTTTAATTCTAGCTTAAATGTTATTTTGTTTTGTAAAGTTTTTTGTTAATGTTGTATAGTGTCTTGTTTTTGCGATTTGTAGTATTGTGGTATATTTTACAAGTTGTCAACACTTGTCTTGGTGCTCAACACTTTAGTATTAGAATGCTAGTTTTATAGTATGTATTCTTAATTCTAAATATTTATATACTATAATGTTAAATAATTCTTTGTAAATGTAGAATGGGCGGCTTTGGGAATTGTTATGTGAAAATTATGTGTGGTAGATGGGTTGCTTAGCTGGCAGGCTGTGTGAAATTACCAAAGGCCGAATGAATAACCACCGGGTGGTAAGTGAGTACGGCCATCTCTGTGTTCGTGTGCGGTTTTCATGTTTACTGGACCTATATAATCCTGTTGGCCCGGTTTGTAGCCCTCGCCAGTAAGTGGATTGCCCTCTGTGAAAGAAACACACAAAGAATATTAATATCAATTGGAGACATAAAAAGGAACATTGTGTTTGTAAATAAAAAGGTAATACATATACTGCTGTGTTGTTTGAAACTTACCTCGATTCTTCTGTGCAATTGGCTTCCATCCGCCAACACCGTCGCCATCGAGTCCATTGCCAGTTATCGGATTGCGTAAATAATTGTTATCATTATTATTACAGCCTTTCTTGGCCTTTACGTGAGAACGAGACTTAGAAGGATCCTCGCAAGAGCCCTTGTCGTCATTCTCTTTGTAACCCTTTTGATCAAAAGAGTAGGGAAGACTCATACTAGTTCCGGTATCGCATCGACTCTGTAACCCAACGTTTCGCTTGCCCGACTCGGTGTAGGTATCGTTATCGAGTGGTATGTCTCCAACTAGTTTTTCGACACAAGCAGAGTCCACTGTTTCATGGGAAAAAACAGATGGCACAGATGATGATAAGTCGAGATCCGCATCCGTAGACGTTGCTAAATGTGCATAAATGAGATTTTATTTTTATCAGAAGTTGCAACAAATACTTTTGGTACTTACTGCTCATATTGAATGCGAAGATTTCTTAACTTAATTAAATTAAATTTGTGGGAGCTCAAAACGAATGTTGTAAATGCTTGGTGTTTGCTGCAAAAATAAAGCATTGTATTAATGTTTCCAACCAGCTCAAACTGGTTTCAATCATGTTTCGTACTTTCTGTTTGCGTTATAAACGTATACGTTCAAATCTGACTTTGTTTCAATATAAAAGTAATTTGTTTTTTTTTTCGATGTGCTTTAATTTATAATAATTAATTATTATTATTATAATGTTATGCCCTGATTCCGCCTAAATAACTTACTTACTCGTTACGACCGACAACAACAGCCTTCTTCACGTTTGCTTTTGTTAAATAGAAAATATAGATTTTTGATTACTTTGATGTGATCAGCTCAACTTCCGGGTAATGACTGAGAATTATTCATTATTGTTCAGGCGCTAGAAGCTGTTAAAGAAATAAACAAGATATTTTATGCAACGCCTACTTTTTAACAAAAAAATTGTTATGCAAGTAAAATAATGAGTAAAATGATGAGTAAGAATGCTGTTTGCTCGTCTGTCCGCATGAATGCAACGCTTTGTGACAAACTCGAAGCTAAGACGAGAAACTTGTTCATACCCCTAAAGAACCCAAACCAAGTCAATGCACCTTTTACTCTAAAAAAAAAAAAAAAAATAAAAAGGCGAAATCCTTTATCTGACCGAAATCCTTTATCCACGCTCATACACAACTGCTATTAGCCCCACCCTATTGCAAGTAGATTCATTCTCAGCTGATACTGATATACAACTGATATATTTCTCTTCCGCAGTCGATTGTGTCCGATTGCAAGGTATTCACATGTTTTGTACTTACTTGTTTTAATCAAAAATGTCGTCGAAACTAAACGCGTTTTTAAAATGTCTGAAGTTTTTTTTTTAATAAAATATATTTTTGAACTGCTTGAAAAATGTAAATATTTATTTTCAGATGTGTTCAGTTCACTTGCTCGGCAATGACTGAATTTGATTTTATTTTTGTGCTAGCTAGAAATAAATAGAAATCGATAAATTTTAGGAAACGCCTACTTGGAGGGTGAAGATTTTCAAGAATTTGTATTTAAAATTTGCGAAAAATAATTATTTATTATAGATGCAAACTAAATACAAAGCAATAAACTTAATCAAAAAGAAATAAATTATTCTAAGATTTGATCAGGCTTTTGTTCCACTGTACGTCCGTCAATTGGCTGATGTATGTACGCATCTATGCGTGTGTGTGTGTGTGTGTTTGTCACGGCAGCAAACATAATTCGCATGTAAAAAAATTAATAAATAAATAATAAATGTGCGTAATAATAATGACTAAAGAAATATCAGAAACAATAAATTTTATTTGAGTAGTCGTCGAAAACCGCCGACAAATGCCAAAAACAAAGGCAAAATTATTAATGAAATCGTTTTGATAGGGAGTGAATGGATGAATGGGTGGGGAGGAGAGATGGAAGAGAGTGGTATAGGTGCTGTTGTCATAAACGTTTATAAATTTGTATGAGTGTAAATATAATTCGTAACAATATTAAAACTGATGCGTCGCGCTATATTAAATAGAGAGATGCAAAGGGCTACGGGTGGTTGGAGCGGCTGGAGAAATGCGCTTTAAAATAATTTATTGTATGTAATATTTAAGCACACATACACACACACGTGAATTGTTAATATGTGTGTGTGTGAGTTGAGTGCGTGAGGCATTTTATTTATTTTTTGTTTTTGGTTAACTTTTGGCTTCTGGTTTTGGGCTTCTTAGTGTGGCATGTGGCACGTTCTGAACAAGGCACATTTGTAAGCAAGTCAGGCAATCGTTTGCCCAATTAAATGCGTTAAAGCACACACACACGCGCACAGCACATACACTTGAATGTTATCACAATACCTAATTCTCAAAAGTCAAAACACTCGGATTTCAGCTCATAACCGACAATATATATACATATATGTACATAACATAAACACACTCGAGTTACCCTTCACTCGAACCACCCATTTGCCATAACTTCTTGCATGCACCTGTAAGTATCTTTAAGCAAGCGGCCCAATAAAAAGCTTTGTTCACTCAGAGAGACAGAAATTTGGCGGTAATGAGGGAAATTTAAGCAGTTAGTAAAGCGGCATTTAATTCAAAGCACTGTTGGATGAGTTTTAAGCTGTAAGACCAAAACAAAATATAGTTTTTTGGAAAAACATTCGCATTCATTCATTGCCCAGTTGCTGAAAGGTAATCAATGCCAATAAGTATGCTACACTTTTTTGAAAGTATAATATATGGGGATCCCGCCCGTTTTCATAGTTCGCGTATCAAGGCAGGATTTTGATTCAAATGGGAGTTAGGATTTTATTTGAAAATAATAAGTTATCGATAACTTAATGTGCACTTGCAGAGATAGTAGTGCTTTGATGTAACAGACAATGAAGTTGCGTTCTATCTACTATGACAAACAGCCATACAAAGGAAGCGCTTTTAAGAAAAACATTTGTTTTGCAAGCCTGCGGGCATTTTAGTTGTTCAATTGCATTTATCGCTGCTATTGCAGCTGTCGTAACGTGGCAACGTCTCTCGCGCTCTCACTCTTCCTTCCATTTAAGCATCATTTCAGGCTGGCTCAGTGCTTAGTTTTGTGCTTTTGAGAAATCATTTGACTTGTCAACGTCACACAAACGACGACGACGACGCACATTCGAATAGCGAACCCTTTCAATAGCACACATACACTCTTAAGCTCTCTCTTTCTCGCTTTTTCTAGCTCTCTCTCTCTCTCTTTCTCTATCGCTCTTTGTGTTAAGCATAGCAATGCGCTCGTTGGCCGTTTATCAAACGCTTTTCGAATGTTTTGTGACGTCTTCAAAGGACTGCGCTGCCGTTTATCTTCCTCACGCCCCAGTCGCCGCCATTTACCTCCACATCTTTGCATTGCGTTTCCTCTTCCTCTTCTTAGTGTTGCTGCTGCTGCTGCTGCTGCCCGCTGCTTCTACCTCTTTTCCTAGTCAAAGTCAAGCAAGAAAAAGCGCAAATCAGCCACAATTGCCGCTGACAGACGCAACCATTGCCAAGCTTTCTTTATTTGCGTGTGTGTGTATCTGCTTTGTGGCTGTGACCATGTATATATGTATGTGTGTGTGTGTGGCTTTGACATTATTTGTGCTGCAAGCTGACAGATTTTCGTTACGGCAGCATTAAATTGAATTTTGACATTTCTTTGCATGCATATCGAAAATAGACGACACACACACACACACACATGCATATACAATTATTATACACATTCATATATAAGTATTTATATAAGCGTTTATTTTGACGCATTTAAGATGAGCTTGTGCCATTCTTTAACCAAGCAATTCTTTCCATGTTTGCTTCGCTCGTATGATTTAGTTCCACCATTGACAAGAAAGGATTCTTTAACTAACAGATAATTTTCATTAAACAATAAAGAAACAGCAAAAGATAAAATAAATTTTTTTCAACGACTTTTCCATTATTTCTGGTATCGAACATGATTGTAGTAGAAAACTATTAAATGTCTAAATGCTTTAATACTCCTATTAATTAAATGTTAAACTTATATTTAGTCCATTTTAGACACAAAGAAAATAACTGTCTTTAAAATTGGTTAACTTATGCCACAAACCATCTCATTATGATTATAATTGCAAATATTATTTGGTACTTCTCAACTTAAGATGCAACTAAAATGCAATCATGCCTGATTTGAATATAAGTGCTTAACAATTTAACAATTAAATTATATGCCCTATCAGAGATTTATTAAAGTTATGTACGACTTAAAGATATTGTTTAGATATTTTTCTTTATCTGTCTTGTTTTTTCATCTATCACCCAGTTTAACTGGATGGCATTAAAGCTTTAAAGTAAGAACTTAGTTTAAGTGAGAGTTGAAATATCTCCTGGGCTAGAAATATATTAACCCCTATCTAGATTAGGGTATTTGCATTGCGACATAGTTTCGAATTTTGTGATTAAAGAGCAAAATTTGTCTGTGTGTCTGGCTAACGCCTGATCGAAGCGTTCAAACTTTGATGCCCATTGGCTTCAAAAGGAAACCAATCTGAAACCTCTCTAACCTTCAACCTCCTCTCTTTACCCTTTACAACCTGATGTGCATTGCTA
Source organism: Scaptomyza graminum (assembly GCA_018901835.1). Taxonomy (NCBI): domain Eukaryota; kingdom Metazoa; phylum Arthropoda; class Insecta; order Diptera; family Drosophilidae; genus Scaptomyza; species Scaptomyza graminum. Next base: position 10,470,335 of record JAEIFL010000001.1, on the reverse strand, counting down.
CTGCTGAGCACCTTGAGAATTAATTTCTCACGTTTCACGTACAATTTGTATGGCCGGAAGCGTTTTCAATGCGACGCTGCCTGCTTGTTGCCTGCTGCCTCAATTGGCTGCAATCCTTAGCCAGGCCACATAAATCCCCTTTCCTGCACAAGCTCGCTAATGAAGGTTTCATATTGCTGCTGCTGCTGCTGCTTCTGTTGTTGCTACTGTTTTAATACCCTGTAAGTGCAATCGGGCATGTTGTTAAACAAAACAGAATGAACAAGACTCAAAAGAAAAAGTATTAAGATTATATTTGGATATAACGTATACAAAACATAGGATAATTTATCCAATAAAGCTGATTAACGTTATTATATATGATTTCGTTTATTCAGTAGTTAGACAACTTAATTTTTTACCTAAAGAGTATCTCAAAGTCCATAGCTTGTGCGTAATTGGCAGACTTGAACAAAGTTCTAAGTTTGTTGCTGCTGTTGTTGTTGCTTCTGGCTTTGGCTTTGCTGAAGCACACACAAATCGCCGCACATACACAATGAGTCCAATTCCGCATTTGGCTCAGGCTGGCCAATAAGGCCACGCACCAAAATGCACTTGTGTGCACACACACACACACACACGAACACACACAGATATATTTTGTGCTGTATTTGTTGGACAAAGCGTGTAAAGTGATATTTGTACCCTGCAGTCCGTATACAATCAAAGTATCATTGGCTGCATTGGATACATATGTAGCTGTAGAGCTTATACATGTTTATGTGAAAAAAGTAAAGTTGATTCTTAACATAAATATTTGATTCAAAGTACCAAAAATATGTTATAATGCTAAAATATATAGTTATTTATATTGGTGGTATCAAAGTTTTTTCTTGAGCTAGTGATGATATATTATTATGTAGCTTCGATAAAACATTTCTACGGCACTAAGAAGCTTTAACCCAATGTCAAAAGCTGCTTGCTTCGCTTGTTTATAGGGTATTTTAAAAATCAAACACAGTCTTTCGTCGCACTATGGTCCCAAAAGCTGTTATTCTGGCATAAACTCAATTAAATGTTGCAAGATTCTTTCAATTTGGTATTGTTGATAATGGTAACAATTAAAAATTCGCCCCACGCCCACTCCTAATTACCTAGTGATAAGCATTAAAAGTATCTTCTCATAATTTTATTTTCTTTATTTCTACTTTTATTCTCACTCAAATAAAACCCTTTTTATCCCAATCAAAAGTTTTCAAAAAGTTTTCTCCTACTATTTGCAAGTGCCAGGGCCGACATCGATCAGCTTGTTAAATTATCCTGCCAGGGTTGCAACATCTGTCAATATTTGTTTAGAATTCAAAAAAAAATACATTTGGACCATTGTGAATGTTATTATTGTGAGTCGTTTTGTTTTTGTTGGTTATTACTCGTATTAGCTTGTGGCCAGGCTTCAGTTTTGTTTCTTTCGTTTTGGAGTTGCCTCGCATCGTTACCCCCCCCTCCACCACACGTCTTGGTTGTCGTGGGGCGCGCCTCTGTGTCAGAGTTGTCATGCGTGTGTTCAAATTGCAGAGGATTATGGGTCTTAATTTTATGATTGCTTCTTTAATCAGAGACCCAACTGCACACCAATTATGACCTGACCGGTGCTAATTGTTTCTGTTCCTTTGAATCTCTGTTGCTATATATATCTCTTTCTCCCTCCTCTCTCTCTCTCTCTCTCTCTCTCTCTCTCTCTCCGTGATTTCTATTTTAGCCAACTCATTTGATGTGACCCTAATCGATGTGCGTTATTTGCGATTAGTCGAGCGCCAAATGAGCCACGTAGCCAAAAACCATGTTCGGCTTAAGAAGGAGAAAGATGGCTATCAATTGTCTTATACAACCCAACCCAACTATTTCTCGCTTCGTCTCTTGCTTATTGTTGCTGCTGTTTCATGAGTGGTGCCCACTGTTTAAGGGGTTTTCTGGTTGAAGTAACCACTCCGGAGCATAATGAATGCGTGCTTAGCCATAATAAAATGTAGCGGCATTTTCCAACAAGCCACAAAACATGGCACAAAATTCACACAGCTTGTACACAGAAAGAAAATAAACAAATAAAAAATAACAAATTTAGAAATTCAAATCAATTAAAATTGTATATTCAACTAAAAGATTAAGAAAAAGAAAAAGAAGAGAGAAACTTTGATTGACTTTATTTTTAAAGCTTTTTATAAAACAGTTCTATAATTATTTTTTAATACGAATATGAACAATATTATTTTAAAAGTATCTATTATATAACTATTTAAATTCTGTTTATTTTTATTAAGTATTTAAAAATATTTTGTTTTTTTCGATAAAACTGTTTTTTTTTTTCCTTAATGTACTATGTGACCGGCCCCCCAAGCCCGAGGACGCCCACTAATTTTTGTTGTATTGTTTGTGGTTGCTATTTTTATTGTTTTTGTTGTTGCTGTTGCAAGCAATGCAATAAAACATGTTGCAGCAATGCAATGCAGGACCGCAATCATTTTGCAGTGCAACATGTGGCGGTTGGGATCGCACCAAAGCACCAAACAAACCAAAATCCTTTACCCAAAGCTCGGCTCTGTGCGACCCCCCTATGCCACTTTACATCCCTCCTTACCTTACTGTTTTGTCTAGTCCAGCAAAAAGTCGTGAATAAATAATATTCGAGAACATTTTCGATGCAAATAAAATCTCTAAAATTAAAGCATGCTTGAGTCTGTAAATGTCGCGACTAAGATATACCCTATTTTATTGAGCTAGAGCTAATAGTGGGAGGTTATTCGTCACAAAGGTTTAGCTGCAAAAAATTTAAAAATAAATCCGTTTTTTTGAGATTAAATCTTAATATAACTTAAATCTTAGATCTTTAGGTGATTTCTAAGAAAAGATTTTCTAGTTGAGATTGTTGTATGAAAATTATTTAATTACTCGCTTGATTAGTTTCAAACTTTTTTGCAAAGAACATTACAAATTGCTCATAAAATTTTGGAAATATTTAACCCAAGATTTATATAAGAATAACATTATTCAACCTACCGAAAGGTCATAAAACATTGATTTGAAAAGTTGTAATTTGTTTTTGTTATAATTATTTTTCTATTTTCATTCTAAGATTTTATAAACTTTGAGTGGGAATGGATGAGAACAAGGTCTAAATCTATATAGATATTGATATAGACAATCCGCTCATTTTGAAGCACCAACAAATAAATGTAAGAAATCAAAAAATATAATATAAATAATAACTAGATGCAAACTTTAACGGTATCTAAGTGAAAAAAGGTACGGCTAAGTATTTGCTAATGAAAAAAATGGTTATTACACTCAAGGGATGTTGCGCAGGGAGGCGGAAAAAAATGCCAGCACACGCATATATACATATAAATAAATATATTTTTTTTTATTTTTTTTATTCTGGTTTTGTGGGACTTAACTAATTATAACTTTAGTGCAGTTGCTTGTTTTCAGTGTTATCCTTTTTTTTTCATGTTTGAATTTTAGCAAAAGGGAAATTTGAGGCTTTAGCGCGGCATTTTTGCATTTTTTATAATTTATCAGATTTGCCGTTTGCCGCGCATCATCAAAAGGTTGCCAATGACAACGTCTGTCCTTTTAACCGCCGGAACTTGGTTGCGCTCTTTGTCGTCTGCCCATACAGCACAGTTGCAAATGGAATGCTAAAATTGCCAACGGACGATGGCAAAAGGGGTGGAGGAATAGGAAGCAAAACTCTATGTAGCTTATCAATTTGGCTTGATTGTGAAGACGGCGAAAAACTTGAAAGCTTTTAGGCGATTTTCAAGCAGCATTTTCCCAAAAATGCCAGCGCCAGTTTCGAGAGTCATTAAGTTTATTAAGTGTGCCAGTGCAGATAACCTAAATGAGTGCATGCCAAAATGGCAAAACCAACGCAATTTACGCTCGCATTGCAAGCAATAACCAAAAACACACCCCACTCTCCACCCTCCACCTCAGTTTCGGTGCATGCTGTGCCTATGCAAATACAGCAGAGATTTTAAAAGCGAGGAATATTTAAAAGGGAAGTTTTTTTAACAAAACTTTAACATCGATTTCTTCTTGCGGTTAAGTAATGCTTGTGTACAACCGAATTGTTCGCAATTAGCGAGCGTACACTGTACGCTGCCTTATGGTATCTGCCCTATCGCCCTAACAGCAAAGTTTGCCACCAAAAGTATACGAACAAGTCGAAGAGATGGCAAACAATGTGCGGATGCGGTGCGGTGCCAAGCAAATTGCCACTGCAAGCCGCAAACTTTTGTGAAGACCACAAAGATTATCGCTATCGGACTGAAAATTAAAGAGAGCGTGGAAAAAAAACACGATAAGAATTGAGTGCCATAACCGTATTACTTACTTATCAAGTGGTAAGTATGTATTATAGATGTATGTATTTGGCTTATCAGCTAGCAAGCAAGCGGCAATGGTGAGAAATAATTGCATTGTTCTGCGAATCAATTGTAGGTGACCGAATAGCCCAGCCTTATCGCAGAGCAAACGAGCTGCACTTTACTAAAGTATTTAATCTTCGTAATTATTTATTTTTGCTCTTGACCAAATGATTAAATTCAAAGTTTTTACCTTCAAACTTTCCATAAGTCAAACGAACAACTTACTGTTTGTGTTGCAGCTAATGCAAGCATTTTATTTTAACTATTTTGTAACTTAATTATAAGATGATTAGATGGTTTTTAGAATAAGTAAGTACATTTAAATTCAAATTCAAATAATGATAAGTCGATTGTCGCATTTCGATTTATCTTGATTAGCTCGCAGCCTGTCAATTGCTCATTGCTACAACGCAAAACAGTATGGCAGTACTGTTATCGATAGCAATGGAAACATATGGTGCTTGATATGCAGCTAATAACTGTTGATATGGGAATAAAAAATGGAAATACAAAATGAAATAAATAGCATAAAGTAGTGCTTGTCATTTTTTAGTACAACTACAGATTACTTATTTAAGTTTTTGCACGCTATTCAAGTAAACAGCATACCATTTACATAAATGACAAGCGCCGGCCTCGCAGCTTATTTATTATATCTATAGGAGCTGCGCCAATTTCGAAACATTCGCGATTTAGTTTCCCACGGGCGTCAATCAAGTTCGACTTGTGTTTTATTGTTTTATTTTAACAAATTGTGTTGCATTATTATTTGTTTGTGCTTGCTTTTGCATATTGTTTGCTGCTTTGAGTTTTGTTTTGCGAATTGGTTCGCTTTGTTTTTTGTTTTTGTTACTGTTGTTCTTGTTGTTGGATTAAGCCATGTCACAGCTAATACAATTCACCAACTGCCGTCTGGTGCGCGACCATCGCCTTGTCCCCGACGATTTGTGGGTGCGCGATGGCAAAATCATTAATCCGGAGCCAGTTTTCTTTGATGAGCGCGTCCAGGCGCACAAGCGCATCGACTGCGGTGGCGCCATCATTGCGCCGGGATACATAGATCTTCAAATTAACGGTAAACATATGTGTGTGTGTGTGTGCGTGTGTGACAGAGAGAGCAACAAGTTGAGTTTGCCAAGGTTGTCACTTTTTGCCCCACTTCCAACAATCGAACGGATAGTTGCTTTGATTGATTGTGCGATGGGGGAAGGGGGGGGTTAATCTTATCGGCTTTGGCACTTGTCTCACAACATCGTTAACATTGCGCGAGAAAGAGAGAGAGAGAACACGCACTCATTTACAATTTATGTAGTTCGCCTACCCGCCAACAACAGCGCTTTAATTTTTTATTTACCCATTTTGAACAACAGGTGGCTATGGCGTTGATTTCTCCTACGACACCGAGACAATCGAGGATGGTGTGCAGAAAGTATCCCGAGGACTAACCAAAAGCGGTGTCACCTCATTCTGTCCCACGCTAGTGACGTCACCCAACAAAACCTATCACACAATATTGCAGCGCATGCCGCATCACATCGAGGGTGGAGCTGGTATTTTGGGCGTGCACGTCGAGGGGCCATTTATCAATCCGCAAAAGAAAGGTGCACATCCCGAAAGCTGTATACAAACCATAGACAATGTGAGATTATCAACTAAACATATCTTAATCAATAAATAATAATCATGTTTTTTTTAGGGCATGGAAACATTGCGCACCGTTTACGGCTCATTGGATCGGGTTAAGATCATTACACTTGCACCGGAACAGGTGATGGATTCGAGGGTCATCAATGAACTGGTCGATGCTGGCATCACTGTATCCCTCGGTCACTCCATGGCAACTCTCAGCGATGGTGAGCGTGCCGTCAGGCATGGTGCCACATTGATAACGCATCTGTTCAACGCGATGCTGCCGTTTCATCATCGCGATCCCGGGCTGGTGGGACTGCTTGCCTCCGACGCCATACCCGCTGGCAAGACAATCTATTTTGGCATCATCTCCGATGGTGTGCACACCCATCCCGCCGCCCTGCGCATTGCCTATCGCACTCATCCGTTGGGCTTGATTTTGGTAACGGACGCCATTTCGGCTCTGGGCTTCGCGGATGGCATCCATCATATTGGCCAGCTGCCGCTGGAGGTGAGACGGGGCAAGGCGTTCATCGCCAATACGGATACACTGTGCGGCAGCATTGCGCCCATGGACGAATGTGTTCGCATCTTTCAACGTTCAACGGGTAACAGCCTCATCCAAAAAAAAAAAAACAGCTCCAAAATAATTCTCGCTTTTGTAGACTGCTCCACTGTATACGCAATAGAGGCGGCGACACTGCATCCTGCCCGCTGTTTGGGCATCGAGCATCAGAAGGGAACACTGGACTTTGGCTCCGATGCCGATTTCATCCTCCTCGATGATCAACTGCAACTGCAGTCCACCTGGATAGAGGGCGTATGTGTGCATGATCAAAGAACGAATATATAAATTACACAGAAATGAAAATTCCGATTTTTAGTTTGTGTTGTTTTCTGTTTAATGCTTTTTTTTTAATATATTTTATTTTATTGCTGAATTAGATGACGCTTTAAAATGTTCTTTTTTTTTTTTTTTTTTATATTTAATCATTAAATCATTTGGTGTGCACGACTACGCTAAATCCATATACATTTACAAATAAAATAAGTAGTACCAAAAAAACAAAAAAAAAAAAAAAATAAAAATAAAAATTATTTTATTTTATATATGTATATAATAGGTACAGTGGTCGCTAGGAAGTTTGAAGAAATCAAAATCAATTTTATTGCCTATGGAACATTATTTTGTTTTTTATTGTTTTTTTTTTTAATCATTTTTGTAGTATATTACAATCATATAGTATCAAGGTTTCAGTGTAAGTGGAAGAGTAAGTGGACCTGACTGAAGAATTAGAATTAGTATTCGCTAAGTCGAGCGACCACTGTATGTACAATATGTGTCTACGAGTTGCATTGGCGGCCAAGGCTTAGTATATAGTTCTTAGTATAGTCGATATGCCCCGCCGTTTATTAGCCAAATTTTAAATATCGTTTTTATTGATTTTTTTTTTGTATAAAAACATAATTTACATTTAAACATAGTACAGTACGATATATCGTATTATAATGCAACTCGCTACGATCCGATCCTCGAGCCTCAATCGTGAGTCGTGATCTTCTTCTTCTTCTTTTCATATTTGGCAATAACAGAACGAAAAGCAAGTTTAAGCTATGCTAACTAACGGTAAAACCGCAAAAAGCAGCTAGGCAGACAATGAAAAAATCTTCTAAAATATTTATGTATAGCAATTTATGTATGTACGTATGTTTTTAGATCTGTGTCTGAGTGTGTGTGTTTGTGTTTAATATGTATAAAAAATTTGTTTTGTTTCAAGCTTTAGAAAAGTTACCGTTACATTAACAGTTACAGTTTAAAAAACATACACACACGCGTACATGCATACATAAATAGTTGTTGGTATTTTCTCATATTTTGTTTTTGGGCATATCATATACAAATACATTTCCATAGGTGTTTGGTGTTTGTGTGTGATCTCGTGAGAGAGAGAGAGAGAGAGGATGTAAGTCACATGTGCGTCCGTTTCAGTTCCGTCCGTTTCACGTTAGGCTAACTATAGGGGGTCGCAAGTCACAAATACTTATGTACATACATATGCATGTGTATGTATGTTTGTGTGTGTATTTGTGACATGCAAAATGCATTTTTATTATAATTTGTTGTTGTGTTGTCAAAATTACAACTATTGCTGTTTCGATATCAGTTGGATTGTCTTTCTGCTGTGTCTCCAGAGTGTGTGTGTGTGTGTGTGTGCCCAAGTTTATTGCTTAGCTTGTTTCCTTTCGATGTATGTATGTATTACAATTACAGTTACAACACACTGTCATTTCGCCCTAAATATGGGTTGAGAGGGGGGGGCGGGGGGTTATGACACTTGTTAGTTTTGGTCAGAGCGAGACAACATGCAGAACGTCGATTCGTTGTTTTAACAGGCTTTGATTTTGATTCTTTTCATTTATTTATAGTATTAAACAACGATCTACTATATAAAAAAAAAAGCCGTTACAAAAAGGAACACACACAACAAAAGCACTAGGTTTTTGCCAAGATTGTTATATATATGTATATATGTATATAAAATTGTATGTATGTCTTATGCATGTACAGTATGTCAAACAATTGTTTGAAATATAAAACAAATTAATTTATGAATTATTTATGTTCGATTCGCATCAGATTGCAATTGGCAATTGTTTGAAATACTGCATATATGTATGTATATGTATGTATGTATATATATATATTTAGATCACAAAAGCAACCGTGTGTGTGAACGTTATTATTATTATTATTAAACTAACAAGTGTCATAGCCGCCCCACGCATTACGCACAACACTTATTGTAGCCCGGCGCCTTGTCGCTATTGCCGCGGTCGATGACCACCCGCTCGGGATTATCGGCCGATTCGCGTCCAGCTGTCTTATCTAATATGGCCTCGGCAAGTTCACAGAATGCCCGCTCAATGTTTATATTTGATTTGGCGGATGTTTCCATAAACCGTATACTATGCTCCCGGGCAATCTGTTTGGCATAAGAGAGAAAAGAAAAGTGAATTTAAATGATATATGATTATTAGCTGAATAGAATTGGGTTCGTGTCGATAAAGTCGAATCTCTGGCCAGAAAATTCTAAATATTCTGCCAAAGAATTCGTTAGACACAAACAAAACTTCATCGTACAAAAGTTCGTTAAGTGGCAGTTCGACTGTAGATTCTTTGATCATGCTTATGTTTCCAAAGAACAAATCGACACGCGCCCATCTCTCTATCCGTTGATTGAGTTGTTTATGTGCTTCGTCTTACCGCCTCGCCGCGCTCTTTGCTGACAACTCGCTTGTCCGTCATATCGCACTTGTTTCCCAATATCATTTTCTCCACATCCTCATTGGCATGCTGAACAAAGAGAGATTGAGATAAATTGAGAGATATTTTGTTGTATTGAAAAATTGAAAGATTGCACTCACCTCGTCAATATTTCGCAGCCATTTGACAATGTTCTCGAAACTTTTCTCATTCGTTATGTCATAGACAAGCATTATGCCCATCGCTCCGCGATAATAGGAAGTTGTGATTGTGTGGAATCTCTCCTGGCCGGCCGTATCCCATATTTGTAATTTGATTTTTTTGCCCCTCAGCTCGACTGTTTTGATTTTAAAATCGATTCCTGCAAGGCAAACAACAACAATCAATGATTAGTGGGTTTAAGCTAATTTTAGCAATGACGTCACACATACATATCTACTATGATAAACAATAAATACATACATACATACATATGTTTGCATTTGATAACACTTTTTACTATGTACTACGAACTACCAACAGGTCGATTCGTTAAGTTTGGCTAAAATTGATACTATGACGTCATACACGGCTGCGTTGTGTTTTGTTGTAGAATGTACTTTTGTGATAGCGATTTATTTAGTTCAAAGAATCTGTTGGGTTTTGCTGTTGCATGTGATTCATAACACACACAAACACACACACACACACTTATATATGTAAATATATATTTACTCGAGTGCGTCACTCAACACTTAATCTAGTTTGCCAGCTTGCAATGAGTGCAGTGGTTAACCAGCTGCAGCACAACAATAACAACAACAACAACAGCAACTATTATTTACTTAAATGCGACTAATGCGGGCTTCTCAAGTCCAAAGGCTATCGGATCCGGCGCAATAAACCCATGCAAAGGCCACGGGAGCACGTATATACATATGTATGTGTGTGTGTGTGTGTATACATGCATATATTTAAATTCTTTCGATACTGGCAAATTCTGCAACAATTCGGTAAGGGGTGGGGGGGGATAAAATTGTTCGCTGATACGTCTTAATACAATGCCACGCCCAAAACGTACATTGAAGCCGCGCTGTGTCCTTGTTGCTTTTGGGCGCCACCTACACAACAACATCGCCAATTGACAATGCCGCTTACCAACGCATGCGAGAGCGCAAGCATCTCTGCAGCTATGTATGTATGTACATACATACGTATGTATATATGTACATACATATACACACAAACAAACGCATATACACATATTTATAATTACTGAAGGGTGCACTGCGCCCTTACAACTTACCTATGGTTGATATAAATGTTGATGTAAAAGCATCGTCTGAGAAACGGAAGAGTATGCAGGTTTTTCCAACTCCTGAATCACCAATTAGCAGCAGTTTAAAAAGCAAGTCGTACGTTTTCTTTGCCATTTCACGTTACGGCACGCGCACAGACGCACACGCACTCACCACTGACCAACACACTTACACCCAAAACACACTCACTCAGGCTCTACTACAGAACAAAGAACAAAAAACGCACAGGTGAAACAACAATAATACGGATGTTTGCTTTTGTTATGCCTTTTTAATTGATATTGGCGCACTAGTTATAGAGTCAATGATGTCGCTGCAAAATTTCTTTACACTTAAGCACTTTATTTTTCTACGCAATGCAATTGTTGCTGTCGGACTCAGTGTAACCGGAGCGGCAAACGTTAAAATACCAACACATTAATTTACTCATTTTATATTATGTCAGCGTATCGATATTTTTTGTACGATACTTCAGTGAAAATCAATTGCAAACACTGTAACACTTTAACAATTAAAATGACTAATGCAACAATGCCCAATGCTGTGGGCAACGATTTGTTCAAATTAAAAGCAATCATTTCAAACGAATTGAGTTGTACTTGTATCGATATATTTTAACGATATGTTTTGTGCACAGCTTTCGAGCAGCAACCCTGCATATTTCAATTAATCAACACTAAAGCCGCGACATACACATAAACAAAGATACACAATAAATAAATACACGCGCGTATTATGGACCTAGACTGGCAAAACAGTCTAACGGAGATCAAGGACCGTGGCCAGTATTTGCTACACTCGGAAAAATGGGCCGATTGCCGCTTTTTAGTAGGGACGCCGCCAAATCAGCGTCTAATTGCTGGCCACAAGCTGCTCTTGGCCATGGCGTCGCCCGTCTTCGAGCGAATGTTCTTTGGCAATTTGCCCGACAAGACTGATCCCATCATTATACCCGATGTGCAACCGGAAGCGTTCGAGGCTATGCTCGAGTACATTTACACAGATCGCATCACAATCGGCTCCTTCGACAAAGCCTGCGAGCTGTGCTATGTCGCCAAAAAGTATATGTTGCCGCATGTCGTTACACGTTGCACCCACTTTCTCTGGGCCGATTTGAGCCCAAAGAACGCTTGTCGCGCCTACGAGTTTGCCAAGCTGTTTGACGAGCCGCGCCTAATGCAGAGCAGCATGGATCTTATAGCGGCCAATACGCGTGAAGTGCTCTCCGATCCTAGTTTTTTGGACATTGAGGTGTCCACGCTGATGGCCATACTCGATCAGCATCGTCTCAACATTGATTCCGAGCTGGATCTGTTCAATTGTCTGCTCAAATTTGCCAGCGAACGTGGCATTCTCAACGAAAATGGCAATGACGAAGGAGGGGCAAGCAAATCTTCCAGCTCCTTGGAGCAACCGGATGTTGCTGATAGCATGGCCAACGATGTGGTTGTTGAGGAAATCAAAATGGAGCCCGATGTGGCTGCTATGGTGAGACATTTGCATCAGGATGAGGATGTGGATTCATTTAAGCAGGCGACCAGCAGCAGCTCCCCCTGCAGCTCACCCGCTGCCGCGGGCTCTAGTTCCAATTCGAATGCCGCTCTGAGCGCCTCTGCCTCCGCCCAGGACGATGTCGTCATTATTGACAGTGACGCCTCGGGGAACGCAAATGATGAAATGAACGCCGCCGAGGCTGCAGCCAATATGATCAATATTATGGATGCACAGCGCACAATCATGGATGGCGCAATGCTGCGCCAAGCAGTCAAAAAGATACGCTTCCTCACCATGACGCCACAACAGTTTGCCGAGGGCCCGGCCCGCTCCAAGCTACTGCAGCAGCACGAAGCTCTCTCCATACTCATCAAAATTTCGAGTCCCACCCTCAATGACTGCAATATGCCAGAAGGGTTTTGTGTGTCGCGGAGCACACGCAATTTCTATGAATCGTCGCATCGCCAACGCGACGTATCCTCGTATCGCCATGTGCCCGGCTGCAGCCTTAGCACCGCTGGTGGCGTTGGCTCTGGCGCTGGCGGAGGCGCTGGCAACAATGCGGGCTCCTTATCCGCTTGCTTCTCTGGCACAACGGCACGCAGCACCAATCAGCCACTGTTCACCCGGCAGCGCATCAGTGTGCCCCTGAATTTTGGCCCCTCCAACATGGATCATATGCCCATTAACGCTAGCTTTGGCGTTGCTGATGAGCTCCCAGCCAATGGCGCCGCCGCATTCGCCGATGCCTTCGAAAATGCACCAGCTGTTGCTGCTGCTGCTGCGGCTGCACCTGCTCCAGCAGTCGCCGCCGGCAATAACGATAGCGATGTCGCCGTTGCCAGCAATTCGCATCATGACATGCCGCGATCCTATTGCATGCGTTCGATGACCCGTCAATTTGACTATCGAAACAATAGTGTCACCGATTGTGGCGTCACCTTTCAGGTATGAGTCCTTGAATCCTTAGAGAAACCTTATCTCATTCTTTGCCTTTTCAGGTGGATACAAATATTTGGATACTGGGCGTTCAGGTGCCCACCCAAGTGCTATATGGCGAGCTAATTAATTCAGCTGGATTTGCCGAGCGCTACACAGAGGTGCTCTACGCCCATATTCAGGATATGCACGGCTCAAGGATCACCTATACGCACTGCACGGCACGCGTCCGATACGATTCGCATCTGGATATAACGTTCGATCGTCCCGTTTACATCTATCGCAATCAGATCTACAAAATCTATGTTGTGTTCAACAAGATGGGCTGGTATCCGATGTACTCCTGCGTTCCGGACACGGTGAGGCAGCGCGTCAAGTTCATGTTCAATGTGGGCAATCCTACGGAGTCGGTTCGCGATGGCCTCATCTATGCAATTATATTCTCAACGCCGCAGGATCATGCCCGTCAATTGATTGACTAATAACGAGGCGGGTCTTCTCAATATTCGATGTGATAAGACAGACTACTCTATTCTTCTGGTATTATTATAGTATGTACAGTAAAAATCTTCCAAGTGACACTGATACAACTTATTATTATTATTATTTTGTATCTTGCATCCTTAGCTTCCATTCACAACTAGAAAAAAACTATTTTATTAATCTTAAGTTATTATTGGAATGCAACTACAGTTTTCTGTCTTTATATATAGTATATAATAATGCTCCAAAATCGTCTAACTCCTATATACATATAAACAAACGAAACTCGACGCAACAAAATCTTTTCATTTTTCAAAAGTATTACAATAAATAAATTTACAGTTTATTGCATTTAGTGCTCATTTTGAAAACAACAAAAAAATAGAGAATATACAAAAATGGTGATTAACAATATAGTTTATAAGAAAAAGTTATTGATAATTATTTCAACATTTGATGCTAGAATTGGGTGCGAGTGCGAGTGAAACACAAAGTGAATGTAACGGTTAGAAAAAGCGAGAGAGAGCAAAAGATCGAGCTGAAGTGAGCTTTGAGCGCGGCTCAAGCAGCTTTACATACATATGTACAATTGTGTGTGAGTGTGTGTGTGTGTGTGTGTATTCACATCACTTATTTGCCATAGTTGGCACAGCCACCGCTGGCATATTCGGGCTCCTCGCAGGTAAGCGTATGCTCATCAAAGACCTTATCCTCGCCACAGCTGATGAGACGTGGATAGCCCTCGACGCATGTAATCAAACGATGGCAGTCACCCGAGACCGGGAAACGTGGGAAGGGCCAGAAACGTGCGGCTACCGAATTGGGATCCACTTTCGTTGGGCACTTAAAGCCAACAACAGCTAGAAAAGTTGAAAATATTTAAGCATTTTAAAATAGAAAAAACATAAAAAATATTATAAAATTTAATAAAATATTTTATAATCCTTAATTTCAATTTGATCAATTTGGTTCAATCAAACCCCATTCCATATAACGAATTTCCTCTATGACGAAGTTTTTTGTGCCCTTGAAATATATTTTAGTTTTTTCGTTAAGTCTTACCCTCGGGATTGCAGTGTTCGAGCAGCTGATCGGGCCAGTTGCAGCCGTGAATGCGCTCATCGTAGGCCAGGCCAGCATCACAATCCTGCTCATGGGGCTCACCGTGAGCGCACTTGATGTAGGTGGTCGAGCACTCCTTGGAAACGGCATACAAGCCAAACTGATATTCGCAGCCGGGCGTTGAAAGGGGCGTGGCTGAAACGAGAAGTAAGTGTTGAATGTTTCGGGAATAGTTGGAGGAGGAGGTCGACTTACGATCAAATTGGCGTCCCTTGCAATCGACGGCCCAATTGTAGTTGCAGTGATTGTGAACGGCGCCCTTGCCATCGAATAGCAGGCCATTCTCGCAGGTCTCGAGGGTCAGAGTGCCGTTGGTGCAGAGGAAAAACTGGTCGCAGTTCTCAGTGTGGGCATAGGCTTGGACGCCATATTTTTCGGGGCATTCAGGTGAGCCGACGGCCAGACCGTGAGCTGTAAGCCAATTAAAAGATGATCGATTATTATCGATATGTATGGTTATTGTTATCGAAATCAGATTGTTACGCTTCCCGAGATCTAATCATCGTTAATCGCTATCAAAAACATTATTGTTAATCGTTTGCGAATCTTATCGTTATCGTTAACGGTTAAACAAACAGCGGGAGGAAGTGTCGCCAAGCAGTTACATTGTTGTTGTTTCTCGTTTGTCATTTGGCCATTTGTCAGTGGCTTTTTTCCCACCCATTCCCCAATGCCCATTATTAAACTTGAATGCTCACTTCCTTCCTTCCCACAACAACTTGTAACTGATCCAATACACGACTGGTTTCTGTTTCGGTTTTTGGTTTGTGTCTTTTTTTTGTTTTTCATTTATTTATTTTTTTAAGTGTGTTTAAGTGCAAGTGATTTCGTCGTTTGGCGCCCGGCGACAACGAGCATTCCAAGCGAGCATCTTCGCGTCTAGCGCCGCCGGTGATGTAACCGGGACTTAAAGTGGCGCCTCCAGCTAACAGGTTGAGCATTTTGTTTGTTTGTTTGATTTTTTGTTGCTTACACATAAAAAAAAAAACAAACATTTAAATCACCTTAAGATTTCCGGTAATTACTTTCTCAAAACTTATCGATAAGTTGCGAAAACGTTTTCAACACAAACTTAGTTTATTTCTTTTCCTTAGTGTTAACCTTTTGTTAAGCTGTTTGACAAAAAACAAAATAAAAATAAACTTGTTGGGCCTGCAGCTTTTTATGTCTGTTGGGTTTTTAGATATAGATTTTTTATTTTTTTTTTATATATAATTTGATTTAATTATCAACTGGTTTGACGGGCCAAGTTCTGTTTTAACTTTGATATCATTGAAATGTTTGCACTTTTAACTTTAAATAGAATTATACTTGGCTCGGATGACATTTGAATTCTTTTTTAATTTAAAATCGAATCGAATTATGCTAGATAAATAATATTCTCGATTCACTTATTATCACTAGATCTTAGATCTTAGTAAAAATAATAATAGAGCAAGAATTTAAGCTTAAAAATGTTTGAATATCTTATAATATCTCGTTAGATCTATTGTGCCCCTAGAGTAGAAAAAGTATATATTTCCTAACAAGATCTTACACTTGTTTTTCGCTCAGTGCACTTAGGTAGATGACTCAGTTGTGGATGTTAACAAAAGCCAAAGTTATGAACGTGATCTGAATGAAAAATGATTTGTTTTTTAGTGGTGGTACTTATAGGGTTGCTGCGGCATGGTAGTGGTACGGTACACCCTGTTTAACCAACGTTCAGGGTTAAACAAAACTTTTAAAGTTTCAGCTAACAGTAGTAATTGGAGCACAAAGCGATAGAGAGACGGCAATATGAAACAAATCTTTGATCTAGCCTTCGTCAAACCAGTAGACTGACTCGTGGACCGAGTGATTAAACTGGATTCGAGAACAAAAAAAGCAAAATATAATTAAAAAAAAGGTAAGCAGCACGTTAGCACATAAATATGGCACGGTTTCAATGCGAATGCGATTGGAATTTTTGAAAGTAAAAGCTCAAGCAACAACGCCCAGCCCAGCGCAGCCCAACCCAACACGCAATGGAAGGTTGCGCCAAAACTAATAAACATACATATATCGAACTGCCTTCCACAAATTTTCGCATCAGTGAGTGCCAAAAATTTAAAAATCACTTACCAAAGGCTAACATTGCCAGGATGAGGATACTGCTTAATTGAAATCGTTGCATGTTTGCGCCAAATTCGGAAATGCAACAAACCAACAAAAAAAAAACAGAAACAAAAAAAACTAAAAACAATGCTAGTACAACAACGAAGTCGTATTTAAATTTGAATTGAACAGCGCGACACTTAAATTTGCCGCTGCAGAGACGTTTCACGTTTTAACGGTTACGCGTTCCAAACTCAACTGAAAAGATTTATACCGCGCTCAAGAAGAAGAAGCAGAAGTAACAGCGCAGACGGCAGCAGCAGCAGCAGCGAAGGCGGCCGCGCGACGGTGGCGACAGAAACAAAAGTTTTGCAAAGCTTTATTTTTTTTGTCTTCATATATATTTTTCTTGGACTTTTGCGTTTCGTATTTGAATTAAGTGGGAGAAGAAGGGAAAAATGGAAGGAGATTACAAGGGTGTTCCAGCAGAGGGGTGTAGTGCATGTGTGTGTGTGTGTGTTGACTATGTTGTCACAGCACAGAGGCGCATGCGCAATGATTGATCGAACGAACGCTTTTAGTACAAATACAAAATGCAAAACGTGATTTGGGCTTTGCTTGTTGTTGTTGTTGCTGTTGTTGCTGTAGCTGGAACTGCCAACATGTGTGATTGAAAGTAAAAGGCAAAGCTCATTCATGATTGCATTCGGCTTGCCTCGGGCTTTGAGTTCGTGGCTTGGCTTTGCTTTGCTTTTGTTCGTTCGTCTTGCCGATTACCGTTACATTGTTAACTATTGCAAAACTGTTGTTACTCTCGTTGTTGTTGTTGTTAGTTAACCCAACCAGGCGATTACATAACCAACTTAGCCCGAATGCTGTCGCCGCCTGCAAAGAGCTTTGCTCTTTTTTTCAAAGTGGCTATCATGACTTTGGCGTCTGTTTTATCACACTTTGAATTTGGTATAAAAGAAAACTTGATTTCACGACACATTTAACGGATGCATTTTCTCTTGCTTTAAGGATTGATATTAAATAAACCTTTCTCTAGCAATTCTTACTCGATAAACTTTTACAGACTTTTCTTTGAATAACTTATTTAATTATAAGTAAGTACTATTATATTTTTAGACCCAATTATTCTTATACTCTTGAAGCAAACCTGTTTTTGTAAGGGTATTAATAGTTCGGCTTGTTTATGGATGATTTTGACCATTGGCCTATCGGCTAAATGCAATTAACGGTTATTGTGTGTGTATCAGTTGACAAAGGGTTAATGAGGCTAGCTAGGTTGCCACCGATACTTAGTATCTGGGCCCCTTTGAACCTACTATTCCATAATAGGGGGGGTCTTCGGTCTGCCATGTTAGACGCAAGATTTCCGACAAATTGATTTGCCCTCAATTTGGCCGCCGACTAAACACAGTAATTTATCTAATACCTTACACAAAAATAAATCTTTGCAAGATTCGCAAGATAAACACAATTGGCATAATTTCAAGTCTTGTTATTTAATCGAATGAATTGGCAAATGGATATGAATGTGTATTTATGTGTTTGTTGTTGTTGTCTTGCGAATGTATAGAAGGTGGAAGTAGAGTCAAGATTTAGTATAGGGAAATGGAAAGGAAAAGTAAAGAGCAACTATTTTCTAGAAATTCGAATCGATAGAATTTAAAGCGGAAAAAAGAAATTTTACTTAAGAAAAAAAGTTAACAAATTAAATAAATTAAATAAAATAGATAGAAGTTCCAATTTAGGAGACATAAGGAATTCCAAAAAGGCGAAAGGACGGATAAGCAAACAAATTAGAAGACAGAAAAGTTGGAGTCTAAAAACGATATGAGACAGTCTAAGCCAAAGAACCTTAGAAAATTAGTCTAGAAACGTCTAGAGAACGAGAGCAAAACCGTCTAGAAACAACAGAACAAGTTGGAAAACAAAATGAAAGTTTTTATAAAAGACAGTCTTAGGATTTTTAATCGGTAAGATAAGAATCGGTAGGATCATAGCAAAGATAATATACCATAGCAAAGGAAACAAAAGGAAATTAGGAAAATATATGTATAGAGAAACTAATAAAATGAGTTTACAAAAAGATAGCCATATAGATTACAAAAGGAATAACAGATTATATTTTTGTTTTTTAAATAGATACAATAGTTAGGAAAAAAGATAGTAGTAGAAGAGAAATGTAGAACAGATAGTGTTTTTTTTTTGTATATTAGTTAAGATATAGGAAATATAGGAGGAAATATATACACAAAGATTTATAGAGAGAGAGGGAAACAAAGATAGTTTAGAGTAGAATAGAAATGGAAAATAGATTGATTAAAGAAAAGAATGATACTCGTTCCTTGTAGCGAATTAAAAGTAACGAGCAACGGGAATTTCAGGAAATTAAGTGCTACACATACGCGCTATAGGAATAGGCTAGAAACTACTAAGTTTTAGTGACTACAACGCGCGCTCCACTCCGTCCATTGGCTCCAGCTCCATACTCCGTTGTGCTGTCTGTCCAAGTGTCCAAGTGTTGATTTGAGGGTATCTGGAGTAGATGCGCGTGTTTGGGGACGTTGAGGGTATGAAAGGGTATGCGGCTGTGCATTGTTTATCGGCGGGTGGGCAGACGGCAGAGCGGCAGAGCTTAATTCTTATCATCGGTCTCCTTGTACCAATCCTCACAGCCAGGCACATTCTCGGGCGCATCGCACATCTCGCTCTCGTCGTTGTAGACCTCGCCCAGCTGGCAGCCCAAATCGCGTGGATCCTCGCCATTTAGGCAGACATAGAACTTCTGGCAATCGGTGGGATGGGCATATCTGGGATGTGTTACCACCTGGCCGCGTTTATCGGACTTTGGCTGATCCTTGGGGCAGGTGAAGCCGCTTTCCGATGTTTCTGCGCAAGCAAAATGAAACAGGGGAACAAGGAAACAAGGAAACAAAAGTTGAATGAGAATTATAATCGATTTCGAAAACGTCTATCGATTACTTACTCTCTGGATTGCCGCAGCCCTCACGCTTGGCGGTGTCGGGCCAGACACAGGTGCCCGAATACTCGTCAAAGTGCAGACCGACGGTGCACTTCATCTCGAGGGCATCGCCGTCGATGCAGTTGTAGAAAAGATTACAAACACTCGCCTCCGGATGGGCAAAGAAACCATTCTTGCGCGGACAGTACTTGCTGGATTTGGGCTCCTCTGTTGAAAAGTTATTTCAAAACAATATCAAAACAATTGATTTGATTCCAGAACTTACGCAATTCCGTACGATCCTCGCAGTCTACATTGAAGGGCTGATCGCATTTGTTGAACTTGCGATTGAGTGGATCGAAGACGAGACCGTCGGCGCAGAGATGTGCCTTGGCAACGCCGTCGGTGCACTCGTAGTATTTGTCACACTGCACCTCATCCGCAAACTGGCCATTGGGTTTTGGGCACTCGAAGCCAGCTGCGCCTGCGAATAGGTTCGGAAGACAACAAATTGCATTAAGAAATGAGTTTAAAAAAAAATATGTTCATTAAATTTGGAAAGATATTTGTGCACGCTTTCACCAGTGTTTCCTACTTGAAACAGAAACAGAAAAAAATATGTGAAGAAAAAAGAAAACAGATCAATCGATCGATCGATCGCATTTGGGTTTGTTTTCCTGTTTCTGGCCCTGTCTTACATCTTAAATTGTAGCAACCGCAGCCGTTACATAACGCAGCTTTGGGCTTGTTTTAGTTTCAGTTCCAGTTCCAGGCGGGCATCCGGTTTTCCCAGACGCCCAGGCCCAGCCCCAGAGACGGACGCAGCCTCACTCCGTCTTAGCCGGTTTTTTTCTGTTACCTGTTTTGCAATCGAACTGCGGCATTTAACAAATGCAAATAACGCGACATTTCGAGTGCCGTTTAAATGTCAGACAGGGTCCGACCTATGGCATACATACATACATAGACATATGTGTGTGTGTGTACAGGCAAACAGCATAGAAATTTACCGTTACTCTGCACAGCCCTTAACGACAGCGTAGAGAACTTTTTTTTAACGAAAGCTAGCACACAAATCTGTGTATGTGTGTGTATGTGTTCAATGTCGAAATGATTAGCACAGCGTTGCCAATTTGTTGTTGTTGTTTGTTTTATTTCGACAAACGAACGAAATCAAGCGATCGATGCACTTAGGCTGTGCTGTAATCGATAATCGATCTCTGTATGTGTGTGTGTGTAATAGAAATAGATATTTATACGTTTTTTTCACTCACTTGTCGCCGCCACATAAAGCGTCACAGCAATGGCACATAAAAATAATTTCATTTTCTTGTTTTTGTGTGTTTTTAATAAAACTAAATTTAAAAAAAAATTTATTATGTCGTCAACTAGTATTTGTGACAATCCTTCCAGACGGTTGATGGCGTTTGGGCGGGGAGGGCAAAAAAAATAGTAATAACTTGAGCGGACTGAACTAAATCGCGACTTAAGCGTGCGATGGTTAAACTTAAACTAACAACGGAACGCCAAAGAGGCGCACTTTTCAAGACTTTTTTACCGGCAACGGCAGGCAGTGCTCGGCACCGACAGCGCCGTCGACGCCAGATATGTATGTACGTTGGCGACGCTTGGGCGCAGGCGCAAAAGTAAACCTGGGGGATTGCTGCGGTTTACCAGCAGCTCAGCGGCAGCGGCGCGCGAAGAAAGGCAAGACAAAGCTGTAATGAAGCAAATAAATACATAACTACATACATACATAAATACTTCATACATATGCATTTGTTTGTGTGCCCACATAAAGTGTTCAATTTGTATGTGCGCCTGGAATCCGAAGAGACAAAAAAAAAACGATCAGAAACAATAACAAAAACTTCGTCGGTTAACGACGCGCATGCAAATGCTTAACGATTTACAGCAATAAAAATTCATCGACAACGACAGAAACGACGAGAGACGAGCGACAAAACCTTTCAAATACCAACAACAACATTGCAGTTCATTTACAAAGCTACTTTTTAAGTGCGTGTGTGTGTGATCAGTTACAGCAATTCCGATTAGTAAATGCATCGGCCTTTCGCTGGTGTGGCCATACCTAAAGCAAAAAAAAGTTTCAGCTGCCGCCAGGTGGCAGGCCTTGAAAAGGATGCGCAAGACGAAAAACAACAACAATGAAGAGGAAACTGTGTCAAGCCGAACGAAATTGTAAAAAATATAAAATACAAGTTTACGTTTGATACATAATATAAACATATGTATGTATGTATATGTATGTATGTATGTAAATACGAGTATGCTAAATGTGACGCACACGCAATGCCCGAAAATGAAATAAGAAACAACAACAAAAAGTTGTTGTCCTTGGGCTGTGTTCAAATAGCCGGCAAAACAACACGACTATGATAAAAATATATAAGTATGTATGTATATAAAACTATTCCAAGAAAAATCAACAAAAAAAAGGCAGTTAGCAACTATTTAAAGTTAATTAATTAAACTTTTACTCTCGCTCGCCGCCGCATACCATAATTATACAAAATAAATGCCAGCTTCCCGCAGCTTCTGACTAGACAAACAACAATATTAAAAAAAAAAAAATTGTGGAATCTAATCTAAGCAATTAATTTCGTATCGAACTCTTATGCCGTTTTCATAATATTAAATGCAATTAGCGAAAACTGGGAGAAACAAAACAGTTTGGCAACAACAAGACGGGTTTTCCGTCAAGTTTTTATTGTTGTAACGAACATCAGGCAGATGCGCTGATTTATCATGATCAGCTTTTGGCCTGGACCCATTAGCCGAAAGACGAAAGATTTTGTAATTCAAGGTTTTTTTCTTCTTTTTTGTATTATTTCTTTTTTTTCCCATAAAAACGAGACGCTCCACAATCCGAGTTAATATTATTGCTATTACGAAATCCAATGCATATGCATCGAGCTTATAAGCCATCGAGTTTTTGGCTTTTGTAAATAAAGATGCGCCAACAACCCAAACAACAAAACTGGTAAAAGATACAACAAATAAAGATACACAAAAAAAATGTTTATATTCAAATATGTATTAATGTACAATATTTAAGGCTGGGCTGGCATCGCAGTCAAAAGTGAACGAACCGAACCGCCCAACTATGTCATTGTCATTAGGTGTGTGTCTGTGTGTGTGTGTGTGTGTCTGTCTGGGTTTGTGTGTGTGTGGGTGCCACAAGACTTGGCAGACTGTCATTCACTGACTGGCATTTGGCGCCAGGTCAGCCAACAACAATTAACTGGTGATTAATATGCCAATTGCACGCACACGGCAATAGTTTACAGTTATCTTTTTTTGTTTCGTTGCATGAGAATCTCGTAAAATGACATTCTCGCTAGCTTTCTATTTTTTAATGCTAACAATTGCTGGGGTTCTTATGATTTCTCTTGACGACCAAATGTGCATTGTGTATTAATTAATGCCACTGTAATTCGCGCATTGTGCGATCTATACACAACAACAATACTTACTACTTTTTTAAATTTAGCGCCGTTAGAGAATGGCCAGATGAATTGAAAAGATCGCAAGTCTAGTGCTGCCACACTTGCTTACTTTGCGCTTACAGTATTTTATGCATAAAGATTATATTGACAATTTTGATTTGATAGCTGCGGTCACACTGGCCTTGTTCGCAAAACATTGCATTCGCATTTTCAGTTGTAATAAAATGTTTATTTAACAACAATTCGGGAGTGTTAATTGAGAAAGAAATCAGCGTTCTAACAAAATTCAAAGGTGTGCTTTAATTGTATATTAAATATAAAGTGTGGTGTTGTATTTAGTTAACATTTAATGGCAAGCAAAAAATGGGAACACGAGCAAAAAGCTAAAAACGACGTCACATTGACGACAGCGCTGCTGCTGCGCCGCCGTCATCACAGCTTGTGGTTGGCATTTGACTATTGATTTTTATTTTTTTTGTTGTGTGTTCCATACAATGTTTAGTCGGCTTATAATTGGTGAAAACAGGAAATCAATTTGCATATTACAAACATATCGGCAAGCAGACAGTTGTGTGACTTTCTTAATTTTTGGCCAGTTGATATATTTTTGTTGTTGATGGGGTGACATCATCAAGCAGCTGCTTGACCAATATATTAGTTACAATTGGCTAAAACTGATTCATTGTTTACTTAATTTTTTGTTTTGCAGCAAGCCTAGCTGAAGCTGCTGCTTTCAAACTGCACTTGTTGTAGTTGTAGTTGTTGTTGTAGACTAAAAGTCACCAGCCACTCTCCCGCCCCCCCACCCCGCCCCTCTCTGCACACACGTTCACTTGGAAAACAGTAGCGTTGCCACACCAATCAAATATGGATCGCAAGGCTGAGCTGGAGCGCAAGAAGGCCAAATTGGCAGCACTGCGCGAGGAGAAGGATCGACGTCGCCGCGAAAAGGAATTAAAAGATATGGAAGAGGCCGCCGGACGCATTGGCACCGGCACCGGCATTGACAAAGATCAGCGCAAGTGAGTCCTTATCTAATATATAAAAATGTGAAACATAAAATGTGGTAAATTTTCCCCAAGGGATTTGGATGAGATGCTGTCATCGCTGGGCGTTGCGCCCGTTTCGGAAGTGTTGTCATCGCTGTCTTCGGCCAATTCACTGACATCCGATAATTCCAATACACAAACGCCCGATGTCAGTTTGCAGGCCACCGTCAATGGACAGGGGTAACATAGTGGCTTTAATGGTCAGATAAAAGTAATAAACAATAATCCTATTTCACTCGCAGCAGTGGCAAGAAGCAGCCACTAAATCTGAGCGTTTACAATGTGCAAGCAACAAACATTCCACCAAAGGAGACACTCGTCTATACGAAACAAACACAAACCACCAGCACCGGCGGACACGAGCGTGATGGTGCGTATAAGATATAAAGGATATATCACATTTACTTACTATGAGCATATTTAAAACATAACATACTCTACATTGTACCCCTCTATGCTAGCCTAGTGTAACCCATAGCCAAACTTTACTGTTTAAACACTTTCCATAGTTTGTACTTTCTGACTTCTTTCAAGTTGTATTTAATGTAATCTAAACTATAATTGTTTGCCGTCTGTTCGCTTGCCCAACTTAAGTGTATGTACTCGAAAATAACCACAATTCCCCCATACAACACATACGTCCAATTAGCCCTTCCCCTTCCCGCCCTCACTCCGCTTTGCCACATTAATGTTGCGCCGTTAGCTAAGAATTAGAGCTGAGCAGATAATAACACAAGTGAAATAAAATAACAAATACAGTTCTTTCTTGCCACTCATCGCCTCTGTCAGGATATATGGAGGACTGGTGGCGTCCACGTAAAGGTATTAAATACTATATAGTTTTAACTAGCCACCAACAACAACAACCAAACTCAACTTGTATATGTTTGCTATATATTATCTTTGATTTGTTTCTTGATATATTTACCTATGATTTGGTCTTTCTTTTATATATGTTCGATTTCTTGAGTAATCATCGTTTGCTGCTTTCAGTTATTGCATTTGAATTCAAACACACACACACACCACACACACACACGCACACACACTTGTATTTGTAGGCATTGATTGAGCGCATTTAATAATTTGTCTATTTAATTTTTCTTCCCCCTTTTATCTGTTCTTGGTACGCACGCAAAAAAAACTGCAGCTCATGCTACGGATTATTATGGTGAGTAGTTGTTGAGTTTTGTATGTAACGACTTTAATACCCCCTATCCCCAAGTAGACAACTATCTATACTATTTATATGTATCTTTACCTCTCTAAATGTATATCTATCTCTCTCTTGCTCTCTGTGTGTCGCTCAATTTCTTGCTGTAGTTACTTATAACCTCTCGTTACTTTTTACTCGTTAGTTTTGTGTGTACGTAGTTTCTATTCTAGTATGTTGTATTAATGCTTGTCGCGATCTTGTATCTAAATAATATTTTTTTTAAATATTTAATTGCTTTTTTCCGGCCTTTCGGTACAATTTCCCCGTTTAATTTTATACGATTTGAAAAAAAAAAAACCAATTTTGAGATTTTTTTATAATTACATTTGATTGATTTATATGTAGCGCTTAGACAGCATATATTATGCCAGAAGTTCAGTTTGCATTATCGTCTATATCTATATACATATATCTAAACGAAAAGTTTATAACTACGCATATATAAAATTGTTCAACTCCACCCAATTTATAAGTTTTTTTTTTAATTCGTTTAAGTAGTTGACATTTTTTAAGTTCTTTTGTATTCTTTCTCTGTTAAGAATCAACAAACCAATAAATATATTAAGCTCGAATTTTAATTTTGCGCATAACGGTATAACAGTTAACTGTTATACACTAGTCGTATTAGTTTTTAGACAAGGTTTGCCCTGTTTAATTTCTTACATACATAAATATATATATATTTTTTGATTTTAGCATAACCAAAATTATATATACGTATATAATATCGAGCATAACAACTGATTATAATCTTAAGTCTAAAACAAAATGTAAGCCACATCTACACATACTCAAAACACTCACACACACACACACACACACACACACACATACACGTATGCATGTGTTAATCATTGAGATAATTATCATGTACTGCTGTATTAATAATACTACTATAAACATATTGAATTTAGTGTTTATCAGTTATAATCTTAACATTGTATTTTAATTTCAATTCTTATCGAAGAATCATGATTTATGTTTTATCTACATTTATATGTATAATCCAGATCCAGTGTCATCGATACACCCCCCCACGAAACATTTATATCCATATCGGTTGCTTTTTATCGTTTTGTTCATACATTATTTTTTGAAAAAAAAAAAAAAAAAAATTAATTCATTTAAAGGGAGGTACGTTATAGCCACGATGTGAGCGTTTATTTCTTTTGTCGTTTTTTATAAAAGATTGATAAATGAAAGAAAAGAAAAACATCAAAATGAACAACAACTACAATGTATATGTACAATATATTTATTTCTTTATATTTCTTCAAGATGAATACAATCTTAATCCGGGTTTAGAGTGGGAGGATGAATTCACAGGTAGGTACACCCAACCGAAAGGCATTTTGAAAACAGTGACGGGAATCGACATGAAACAAAATAGGAACCGAAAAAATTCTAACTACAACGCGTTGATCTAAGTAAATAAAGCTTAAATATGAAAGCTGAAAAACAAAACTTCGCGATGGCTGTCACACACTCAACAAGAAAAAAAAAACACACACAGACATATAAACTACCCTACCGTCTCTCTCTCTCTCTCTCTCTATATATATCTGTTTGTCTCTCTCGTCCACTCACGCCCTGCCATTGGCTATTTTGAAAATTTACCATAACCGTTATATATCGTTACTAGCCTGCCTGCATGATCAAGCTTCATATTCATGTTTGTGTGCTCTCTCTAACCTCAAAATATTCAAAAATCATTCAGAAACTATGCTAACTGCGTGCAATAAATAACCAATTGTTTCATGAAGCGATCTCATTATTCAAATTGCTACTAAATATCAATCTAGAGAAAATTCAGGTTAATACTTTTTTCTTACTTTGAGAAATTTTACGCTAGCAAAGAAGTCTCTCTCTCTCTCTCTTTCGTTCTCTTCCGCACAATACAGGCAGTCACCCACACTCTCTATCGCTCCTTCTCTTTTTCACTACAATTTTAAGCTCGCTCTTTCTCTCTCACTCACTCTTTCCAACAAAGCACAGCAAGCGAAGCGCGTCTCTATCTCTAAGGTACCGTTAGCTGTTAACGGTAACGCCAACACAACACAGCACATGAATAAATATAAAGCGACCTCTGTTGGCTGATTATGTTAAATGTAAAAATGAAACAAAAGATACAAGAACAAATCTGTAATATATATTCTAGCATAAAAACAAACGTAATTTTAAGCGCAAAAACTTATAAACTGGGTGGAGTAAACTGAAAACAAACAAAAAAAAAGTTGTTATACAATAATTGAAACTAGAGAAGAAAGAAAAGTGTGTATAGAATTTTGCAGACGTATGCGTTAAATATGAAAATACATATAGTACATACATATCTATCAAATACCTACTACAATGCAATATATAATACATTATAATTATACTTGAAATATGCCTTTATCTTTCTCTCTCTCTCTTTATCTCTCTTATGCTGCTACACTAAAGACAAATGTACATACATATACATATATGTATATATATAATTATGTGCAAACATTCATACATAAACACACACATACAAACATGCATTTATTAACGGCGTATGAGATACAAAAAAAAAAAAAATTATTATAATTTATTATTATATTTATATTTATCCAACATATATTTTAATCATTTTTGTTTTGTTATATAATTGGCTTTGTGTGTATTAAGTTGAACGGTGTAAGTCGAAAAAGCACAACTAACAGCAACTAGTACACTCGCACCCATACACACACACACACATGCACACCATATACTAAATACTTAGTGTATAATATATTTAACTCTTCGATATTTTGCACAAGTATAAGAGCCCGCGTGTGTGTGTGTGTGTGTTTTCTTTCTCTTTTCCTCTTATATCATAAATGTCATTGAAATGATCGAATGAAAGTGCCCACAGTACATCTCTTCCATTCTCTTGCTCAAACCCTCTCTCTCTCTCTCTCTCTGTCTCTTTCATTTACTCCCACACACAGGTGTGTCAGAGCATATTAAGAGTTCAATACTTGTGCTCTCTCTCTCTCTTTAGTCGATCGCTACCTACACCTTGCGCTCTTTTACAACACAGCTTCCACTCATCGCCTCCCCCCCACACACACACACACACACACACAAGACTCCACCCTTTTACAAAGCCAAAACAAACAAAAATGAAAGGATCTAAAAATGTTGCTCAAAATTGCACGAGACAAAAAGCAAAAGCAAAAAGTCGTGTATGAAATGAAAGCCCGTTAAAGCGCCCGTTCAAAGCAAAATGCAGCTAAGATAGAAAAGAATCTAAAAAAAAATGAAAAGTAGAATTGTTCCTGTTCTGTCGATTGTCATGTTCCTCTAGCTGTGTTAGTTTTATACATTAAACAGTGCTTGCATTTGATGCCCAAGGAGATGACGAAGAGAGCTCGCTGCCGCATTTGGATCATGGCTTTAGTTCGAAGCTGCCGCCGGGCTATCTAACCCACGGACTGCCCACAGTCAAAGATGTCGCTCCGGCCATAACACCACTCGAGCAGAAAAAGGAGCAGGAGGAAAAGAAGGAGGGTAAGTATAAACCCATATTGTTAATAGAGGATAAATCATAATCGGAAGAACTTTCGTAGTCAAGGAACTGTCGGAGGAGCAGAAACAGATGATCATCTTGTCGGAGGACTTCCAAAGGTTCGTATTGCGCGCTGGCCGTGTCATTGAGCGCGCCCTCTCCGAAAACGTCGACATCTACACGGACTACATTGGATGCGGTGATAACGAGGAGGCTAACGATGAGCGTTCCCATGCCCGGCTCTCGCTGAATCGTGTGTTCTACGATGAGCGCTGGTCGAAGAATCGATGCATAACCAGCATGGATTGGTCAACGCACTTTCCCGAGCTGGTCGTTGCCTCGTATCACAACAACGAGGAGTGCCCCAATGAGCCCGATGGCGTTGTCATGGTCTGGAATACAAAGTTTAAGAAGCAAACGCCCGAGGACGTGTTCCACTGCCAGAGCGCCGTGATGTCCACCTGCTTTGCCAAGTTCAATCCCAATCTCATACTGGGCGGCACCTATTCGGGCCAGATTGTGCTCTGGGATAATCGTGTACAGAAACGCACGCCCATCCAACGCACCCCGCTCAGTGCGGCGGCGCACACGCATCCCGTTTACTGCCTGCAAATGGTTGGCACACAGAATGCCCATAATGTCATCTCGATATCGTCGGACGGCAAGCTGTGCTCGTGGTCGCTGGACATGTTGTCGCAGCCGCAGGATACGCTCGAGCTGCAGCAGCGCCAGTCGAAGGCAATCGCAATCACAAGCATGGCCTTCCCGGCCAATGAGATTAACAGCCTGGTGATGGGCAGTGAGGATGGCTACGTTTATTCGGCATCGCGTCATGGCTTGCGATCCGGCGTCAATGAGGTATTTGAGCGTCATTTGGGTCCCATTACTGGAATCTCGACGCACTATAATCAATCGTCGCCGGACTTTGGTCATTTGTTCCTCACCTCGTCGATTGATTGGACCATCAAGTTGTGGTCATTGAAGGTTAGTTATCATCCTCCAATCATTTGAATTGTCTGCTAATTCTCTACGCTCGTAGGATACAAAACCGCTGTACTCGTTCGAGGATAACTCGGACTATGTGATGGATGTTGCTTGGTCGCCCGTTCATCCCGCCCTCTTTGCTGCTGTCGATGGTAGCGGTCGTCTTGATTTATGGAATCTCAATCAGGACACCGAAGTACCAACAGCATCAATTGTCGTCGATGGCGCGCCAGCGCTCAATCGCGTCTCCTGGACACCTTCCGGACTCCATGTCACAATCGGCGATGAGTCCGGCAAGCTCTATGTCTACGATGTGGCTGAGCATCTGGCGCTCCCGACCCGCGATGAATGGTCGCGATTCAATGCGACACTCAACGAGCTCAAGATGAACCAAAACGACGAGGTCTAAACTTAAGCCCACAGCGCCGCAAATACGCTTAGTTCATTTCAAGCCGGGATGCCGTACGTTTCGTTTCATTTCGTTTCCGAAAAAAACAATTATCGTTTATTGTTCAATCGCAAGAGCCAAAGCTCTTTGAATGTGTGTTATTAGACAAATTTTAAATTATATAAGCTTTCAATTTTCCATTTTTTCAATTCTCAATTTTTCTAATGCACAGCATATATAATTTTCGTTAACTCGCTTTAATAATCTTGAAAATCAAGTTTTTAGCTTTTGATTTCTTAAGATTATTAAAATTATTGAGCTTTCCCAATTAAGCCCTAAGCTGGCCTCAATTTTTTCGTATTTAGTTGAATTTCATTGAATGAAATTCCACAACATAAATACAACAACAACAACAAAACACACACACACACACATGCGATATAAAATATAACACAATATACGATATTAGTTTAAATACTACGAAACACGATATACATATGTATGTATGTATGCCTCGAGTATTGTATTGGTATTGTAATTTATTTGATACACATACATACATACATATACACTGAACTGATTTGTATGCTTCTTCTTTGGCTTCTTCTTCTTCTTGTGTTTAATATATTGATTTTCCATCCCGCTGTGTATAAAAAAAGTATGAAGACAAATGGATAAAATGCAAACCTCCCAACATCAGATGAAAATAGATGATACGTATATACATACTTACTATATACTATACATATTAAAACAAAATAATGTGAAAAACATACATATTTAAAAAACATATTGTATAACGCTATATATTTACATACACAGAGTTGAAAAATTAGATGATTGAACTCCCCTCTCCCATCCCTTCTGCCCTTCCTGTAAAATGTAGAATATATTTAAAAAAAAAAAAGAAACAATTATGTAACTCATGCAAGTGACAAACAAACACCAAGCAAACTAAACTAACTATTTAAAGAGATTAAATAAAGATAAAAATTATATATATACATATACAGAAAAACAAACACAGACAAATGCATTTATGTGTATACCGTATAACGTATCTAGTATGATGCTGTGTGAGCTATGATTTAATTGGCTGCACTAATACATGCGTACGAATATATTCATTTGGATGATTCATTCGATTGCCATGCGCATAATGTGAGCACGACAAGTGCATTGCCATTTCGGCTGAAGCCGAAGTTTTAACAGCGAAGCTTCGTCATGCAAAAGCTCTAACGTCGTGGGGCCGCCGGGCGGGCAGAGACTACGACAAGCGGCGAGAATTGTTTGTTTGTTTGGTCATCATGCGTCAGTAGCAAAAGGTAAGGGCGAACGACAAGTAGATAGTAGCGGAGGAAATAACTTGATATATTAATAAAGGCAGTGCAAAAGCAACAAGCGTGAGCAGAGCAGAGAACAACAAGAGAGAGCCAAATTGCAATCAACAGTTATACTAACTACAGCGCAAATCACAACTCTACCAACAACAGCAACCACTCCAACAATGGATTACAAGGTGAGAGTACATGCAATAGTAGATGCAATTTTATCGATTCGTTTTGTGATTTTTTCCGCCCGCCCACTCAATCCAATCAATTTTAAATCAAAGTGTGTTAATTGCTTATAATTTGTATACAATATTAATGCAGCCCGTGCCCTGCATTGTGCCCGCAACGAACTTTGACGCATCCGGCGATAGTCAGGAGCTACGTGCAGCCATGCAAGGTTTGGGCACCGATGAGCAGCAGATCATCGATGTGCTGGCAACTCGCAGCAATGCTCAGCGCCAGCAAATGATTTCTGCGTATACGTCGGAGTTCGATCGGGATTTGGTTGATGATCTGAAGGGCGAGCTCGGTGGCAAGTTTGAGGATGTTGTCGTGGCATTGATGCTGCCACCAATTGAGTTTTTGTGCAAGCAACTGCACGAGTCGATGGCCGGCATTGGCACCAACGAGGGCGCACTCGTCGAGATCCTGTGCACCAAGAGCAACGAGCAGATGCAGGAAATCGTCACCACCTATGAGAAGCAGTACGGCCGACCCCTCGCCGAGCAGATGTGCAGCGAGACTTCGGGCTTCTTTCGCCGGCTGCTCACTCTGATTGTTACCGGTGTGCGCGACGATATGGATACACCTGTGGATGCCGAGCGGGCCAAGGAGCAGGCAGCTCAGCTCTATGCTGCTGGCGAGGCCAAGTTGGGCACCGACGAGGAGGTCTTCAATCGCATTATGGCTCATGCCAGCTTCCCCCAGCTGCGACTCGTTTTTGATGCCTACAAGGAGCTCTCCGGCCAGACCATTGAGCAGGCTATCAAGCATGAAATGGCCGAAGAATTGCATGAGGCCATGATGGCCATTGGTAAGTGACAAAGTACTCGCCAAACAACAAAATTTGGTTTCTATATTTTGGTTATAAATGACTTGACTATAAATAACTCTTTTAATATCATCGTGTAAAATAGGTTAAACATTTGATTTTTTAAATGGCTTATCTTTATATATAATTCTGTATATCAAAATTTTCTATTTAACGAATTGTTTTCCAGAACCCAAAAACCTATTTTCATTTTACGAATTTTCTCAATAACCAAGATATATGGAAGTTTGAATGTATATATATAGTAAGAATATACTAGCGTATTTGTATAACGTATCCAATCCAATTGAACCGACTCTTCACAAACTGATCTAAATTTTCATATTCCCGGTGAATAAAAATCAGCTTTCAACAATTTTTGAAACTTATTTTAGTTCCACTCACAATAAACTGGCTAGACTGAATGTTAGAATTTCTAACTACACTCTGCTTTTCGATCAATTTTTTGAATTGACATTATCTAGTTGACCGAATTGTGATTCAAAACCATTCCCTAACCCAGTCAGTCGATAAAAAAAAAAGAAGAAGTAGAAGATATTTACTTATCCATCTAAATCAGACTAGTTGCTGATTTCCTCTTTTACTCGTTATCTCTCTTTCACTATCATTTACTCACTCACAGTCTCTTTTTCTCTCTCTCTCTCTCTCTCTTTCAGTGGAATGCGTGCAGTCTCCGGCTGCATTTTTTGCTAATCGCTTGTATAAGGCAATGAATGGTGCCGGCACCGATGACAAGACCCTTATTCGCATCATTGTTAGCCGCTCCGAAATCGATCTGGAGACCATTAAGGAGGAGTTCGAACGCATCTTTAATCGCACTCTTTTAAGCGCTGTTGTGGTAAGTAGAGCATGAAGATGCTCATTCCTTTCTTTAGCTATTGGTATTGTTTTAGTAATTAATTTTTCCAATTTTTGCTTTCTGTATTCTTGCCTTGAACTTGAAACTTGATCCTTAAAAACTTGTTTCTCCCCCCACCCCCATACACACTTCCGTTATACTTGTTGTTATATTTGATCCTAGGACGTAAGTATAAGCATTGGTAGTACTACATATTGATATTTCCCCATTGGATTGTTTTTTTTTTAGTTTCTGCACGGTTGTGGAATTCCAAAATTTCTTAAAACACTTTCATTTTCCACTTTACTAATTATCTCAACATTTGGGTTCTGTTGCAGGCGGAAACCTCCGGAGACTACAAGCTGGCTCTGGTTGCTTTGCTGGGCGCTGCTTAAATTGATTAATCAACCAACATGCCGTTTCGAGGCAATAACCTACATAAAGATATATAACAAATATTCAACAAAGTTTTTAATGGAAATTATAGTATTGTAGTGCTTTTAATGAATCTCGCTTTAAATGTCTATTATTGCGCGCAGTTGCGCGAAATAAATAATCGAACGTTAGAGAGCCAATACTCATTGGTTCGTGGAAACACACAAAAATTGAACGTATTTACTTAATTGTTATAAACTGGGTTTGGAACATAAAAAGCTTGGGATTCAATTGAAAATTACATGATTTAAAGAGGATTTTTTAATGAAGCTTCCCTTTGCATTTATGACATAAAAATTATTTAATACTATTTAAAGTACAGCTTGTGCAACTCTCTGGTTTTTACAGGCAGTATGTTTTGCATTTCGTCGGGATTCGTCCAGAAGCAAACTGAAGACTAAACGTTAAAATTGTTGGACATTATTGTTATTCGTTGGCATTTGATGATTGCTTGGTTTACCTGTATTGTAGAACAGGCTGCTTCGCGGTGTGTGTACTCTTTGAGTATAAAGTTGTTCTCGATCTCGTAATGGAAACGTGTGTCATGCATCCGGATGAGCACATCGTCGATGCGAAGAAAATGACGCAACAACACAAAGAAACCCGAGGGCATAACACGCTTCAAATGCAAAAGAAAATATTATATACTAGATTGATAAATATTCATATATAGATACTACTCACAATGCGCACGCTTAACGCTGATATGCCATGGTCATGTAGCTCATCCTCGAAAAGCGTCAGATCCTCATAGAAAATAATATTCTCGCGCATCATTAGCTTCATCTTGTTGATGCTTTGATTGGTCGATTCTATTCGAATTTTATCATTCAAAGTGCCTTGATATGTTGTTGTGAATGTCCAATCGAATGGCTTGTATTTCTGCTCAATATTCTGCTCCGCACTGCAATTTAACATAGCTTTTTGATGATGTTCAATTGGATGCTATACAAATTTTGAATTTACCGAGTTTCGCGCCACTCCTGGGCGCAGGCGACTTCCGTTTCTTCGGCTTGTTTGCCATTGGCAACCAGAGCGAGCGCATCGAGCGGCTTAAATTCCATGACCGCACCATTATTGTGCTGCAGCACCAGTTTGTTCTTGTAGAAAACCATGTCTGGCAGATGTGGCAGCTCCAGCGAATACTGATAATTGCACAGCTCACAGCGATTGGCGTCGTTCTTATCGCAGCACTTCTCGCATATGCTCTTCAATATGTGCGACCGCTCATAGCTAATGGACCAGTCATTGAAGCGTATCGACTCGCAGTTCACCGGCAAGCGGAGCCCGTTGCTCTGTACAAGGTGATTTAATTTTCAAGATTCACATTAGCATATCTGTTCGTATTTGTGTTTGTGTGTCTGTGTGTGTGAGCGTAAATATGCAATATTTGCAAGCCACCTTACCACTTCGGTTACCATAACTGGCGCTGATGTATTTGTGTGCATTAATCCTATCAACAAATAAGCTTGTCAAATCTATATGCAAATTATTCACCAATTTGTGTTGTGCAAATATATTTATCGGCTAAACAAAAAATCGCTTAACTGCACACGTGTTATCGATACTTTGTTAGTCGTATCTTTAATAAAAAAAATTGGCAATTATGCATAAAATTGTTATTTAAACAGTAAATTTAATAATAATATATAATATGCATATGTAATAGTTTGCAAAAGATGCTAATTATTATATTTAAATGTCATCGCGTATCGATAATAAATAATAATTGATAGGTAAATGCTTGCGATGTTTTTTTGTCATAACTAATGCGAAGCGGCAAATGTTTTGTTTTTTGTCAGTTATTCTATTTTCATATGTACAAACAGTACGAGCTTGTGAATTTCTTGCGTCAACTGCCAAAACTAAACGTATTTTAAATACAACATTCTCGCCATGATAGCGTTAAGGCGCCTGCCACGCCTGTACCTCTGCCGTACTCTTGGCCAAAAACAAAAATTCTCGACATGCTTAGCGCCGAGGATGTGCAAGGCGCAGACAACAGAGGAAGACACTCGCGTCGTTGACACGCTCAAAAGTGAATTACGCTTGGGTCAACCAACAAGCGCAACGCATCCGCATCTGGTAAAGCCGCACGAGCTGGTTCCGGGCATCGAGCAGATTGAATTTCACAATCGCCGCACAAAACTTATGCAAGCAATACAGGCCTATGGCGCAAGCTTTGGCAAAGACTTTAACGGACGCACCTCCAAGTCGCACATGGTAAGCCTCGATGAATTACGACACCGACATTATTATAATTCAACATTTGCAGATGGTAATTGGATCAGCGGCCAAGAAATATATGAGTGGAAAGATACCGTATGTGTTTCGCCAAAGTTCGGACTTTTACTACCTTACCGGTTGTATGGAACCAGACTCGGCTCTGTTGTTGACCATTGATGAATCAGGCGTTGTACAGTCGACACTATTCATGCGTCCCAAGGATCCGCATGCCGAACTGTGGGACGGTCCGCGCACCGGTCCCGACTATGCTGTCCAGCTGTTTGGCGTTCAGGAGGCACAACCCATTGACAGCTTCCTCAAAACACTTGTCGCACGTTTCGCCCAGCTTAAGCCGCATTTGTGGTGCGATCTGAAGCAATTGGAGCTGCCCAAGGTGACAGATGCCATGCTGCACGTGTGCAATCAGGAGCGCATCCAGCTGTTGCCTCTCCACACATTCATAGAGAACATGCGTCTGATTAAGTCACCCGCCGAGATGCAGCTGATGCGCCAAACCTGCTCCATAGCCTCGCAAGCCTTTAACGAGGTCATGGCCGAGACGCGACCCGGTCAGTCCGAGCATCATCTGTTTGCTGCCATAGACTACAAGTGCCGCATGCGCGACGCCAACTTTCTGGCTTATCCGCCCGTGGTTGCCGCTGGCACAAATGCCACCGTTATCCACTATGTGAACAACACACAGCTGCTGCAGCCGAAGGATCTGCTGCTGATGGACGCCGGTTGCGAGTACGGTGGCTACACCAGTGACATAACGCGCACCTGGCCCGTCAGCGGACAGTTCACCGATCCCCAGCGCACACTCTACGACCTGATGGAGCAACTGCAGAAGGATGCCATCCGTGAGTGGAGCACACAATCCAAAATAAAATTCATACTAATGGTTATATTGTTTACAGAACTTATAATGCAACCTGGTGGCGAGACACTGGATCAGTTGTTTGAGACAACGTGCTTTAGGCTGGGCAAATACCTGCAGGAGATCGGGCTGGTGGGCAAGCATTTTAGCGGTGCCAAAGATTTGGCCACCCAAGGCTTCAACTTCTGTCCCCACCATGTCTCCCACTATTTGGGCATGGATGTCCATGATACGCCGCATGTGCCGCGCCACACCCGGCTGCAGCCCGGCATGGTCTTCACCGTCGAGCCGGGCATCTATATTGATAAGAATCGCACCGATGTGCCGCCCGAATTCCGTGGCATTGGGATACGCATCGAGGACGATATATTGATCAACGAGCAGAACCAGGTGGAGGTTCTAACAGCCAGCTGTGTCAAGGAGCGTCGTGCGCTTGAAAATCTCTTCAAATAGGAAACGTTATTCAAGGAGCTTTCCACCAAATTCCTAGTCACAAATTAGCATTAGAATATCTATATTTTTCGGATGACTTTTGATCAAAAAAAGGAAATACAATTCATAAGGTACAAGTTTACAATTTACAATCGAATGAATAAATCTTTGTTTCAAAGCTTGGCAAACACTGGCTTCTCATCCTTGCTTAGCTGGGCAGCCACCGCCTGGGCAAAGTCCTCGGATTGCATGTGCAGCTTGTTGAGCAGACGCTGAGGATGTCAAGAGTTTTAGAATATTTTACAATCCATTCAAACTAGAATATACTTACAATATGATCGAGTCCTTCTTGATTGGTGTGATCCAAGGAGTAGATCATATTTTGCTTTGTCGTCTGCACGGCAATAGGACTTTTGCTGGCAATCTCCGCCGCCACAGTCAGAGCACCGGCCAACAAAGCATCCTTGTCGGCAAAGACGCGACTGACCAGCCCGCTGGTCTCGGCCTCGGCAGCCTCAAAGCGACGTCCGGTGAAACAAAGTTCGCGCGCCAGCGACTGGCTGCCAATCGCTTTGGGCAGACGCTGCAGTGTGCCGACATCGGCGGCCATCCCGATATCTACCTCTTTCACCTGAAAGAAGGCATCCTGTGTACTGTAGCGTATATCGCCGGCGGTTATTAGATCAACGCCAGCACCAATGCAGCCCATATGCACCGCCATTATGACCGGCTTGGGACAGAGCTCGACGGCGCTGATTGATTCTTGATAGAGCCTGATCGTTCGTTCGAGGGTTATGCCCCTGCGTGCGACATCATCGGTATCGCCCATCTGCTCGCCCATGCTCATCATCGACGAGAGATCGATGCCGGCACAAAAATGTTTGCCCGCCGCCGAAAGGATAATGGCGCGACATTCGGGATTAATGGCCAATGTATCGAAACAGTTTTTGATCTCGCTGCAATGTTGAGTTATAGTACTTATGTATGTATTTTATCTTATCATTGTCATACTTACATCCACATTTCTCTGTTCATCGCATTGAGCTTCTTGGGTCGATTTAGCTCGACTTGGAAAACGTAAGGTTTGGGCGAGCTGATGGCGAGAGTTTTGAACTCTGCAGCTACATTGGCAGCAGCATCTTGGCTGTGGTTAGTAGTATTGTTGCGACGGGGTTGCATGGCTATAAAAGTTTCATAAATAAAATTAATAAAACTTATGGATTCGGACTTTGAACCGGTTAGTTGGACTCTTCAATTAACTACTGTGCCTATCCGTATTCATAATTTGTAGTTGGTCACACTTACCGGCTAATCTTGGCATTAACTTGATTACTTTTGTCAATCTTGGCAAAGACATTTTTGCTTATTAAATATAAAAACCCTTCACCACCCTTTATTTATAGCGGTTGTTGACACCTGTTGCCTTTGACGATGCTTTTCAAAAACGATCGATAGTGCATTCATCGATATATGTATTTGCAAATTGTTTATATTTTAATATACTTACTATTATTTTAATTGCAATAAATATGCTGCTTTGAAGTTGAAATTGAATAAGATTTAGAAATTTTTTTACGAAATTACCTGCGTAGAATTTATGTTAAGCGATGCTATTGAACCTGCCGTATTGACGTCACAGTTGACCAACAGCAAACCGTTTTTGCCGGGGAGCGGCGTGCATTGCAGAAGAAAAAACCAAAAACAAAACAACAAAGCACATAATGTCATCTGTTCCAGTTGATATTGATAAGCAGCTTTTGCTGCACTTCAAATATTATAAATTATCTATATATATAGTACATAAAAGTCGTTGCCTTAAATCAAAGTTAAAATGGCCGATTCACTGGATGTGCTAGTTTTTGGCTCAGCCATTATAGATTTTATCTGGTAAAGTTACACAAACGAATGATGGAATTGACTAGCCCCACTTATTTGCCATCTTAACAGTTACACACCACGCCTGCCCAAGGCGGGCGAGACGCTGCATGGCCACAAGTTTCAGACGGGGTTCGGTGGCAAGGGCGCCAATCAATGCGTTGCCGCCGCGCGTCTCGGCTCCCGCACAGCGCTCGTTGCCAAACTGGGCGACGACAGCTTTGGCGGCAACTATCTGCGCCAGCTGCAAGTCGAACGCGTCAATGTGGCGCATGTCAAACAGCTGCCGGGCCAAACAACAGGCGTTGCCCAAATCGCTGTTTCCGATGATGGCGAGAACAACATCATTATTGTCACCGGCGCTAACGATGTCCTCAACGCCAGTGACGTCACAAGTGCTGCCCAGCACTTTGCCCAGGCCAAGGTGCTCGTCTGCCAGCTGGAAACGCCCCTTGAGGCGACACTGGGTGCTTTGCGTGAATTCAAGGGCATCTCCATATTGAATGCGGCACCAGCTATGGCAGAGATGCCGGCCGAGCTGCTCCAGCTCGCCACCATCTTGTGCGTCAACGAAACCGAGGCGCAACTCATGACCGGCATGGAGAGCATCAGCTGCATCAGCGACGGACATGAAGCTATGGCTAAGCTCATTGAGCTGGGCGCCAATACGGTAATCCTAACACTGGGAAAATTGGGTGCAGTGTGCCTGACAAGGCAGGCCTGCACCGTCAAGGATATGATATACGAACCAGCGCCGCGTGTGCCGGCCGACAAGGTTGTGGATACGACAGGCGCCGGCGATGCCTTTATCGGTGCCTTGGCCCACAACTTGGCTCGCTATCCTCAGCGCAAGCTGTCCGAGCACATTGCAGCCGCCTGTGTGGTGGCTTCGAAGTCGGTACAGCTGCCGGGCACACAAGCTAGTTTCCCACACGGTAGCGACCATTGAGTGAAATTTAAATCTGAATATAAATCGAAAATTGTTGAAAATCAAAATTTGTCATTAATAAAATACTAGAAATGTATCTATAGAATTGGCCATAGTTAAAATATGCAATTTAAAGTGTTAAAACTTGAATTACGAACTTTCCTTTACGATCTTGTACATTTTATATTTCCCAGTTTTGCTCGCAGCGTACCAAAAAATATGTTTTGGTACGTTTGTACCAAGACCCATTTTAAGACGCAGTTCGGACCCGTTTTTCTAAGATTGACAACAATTCGAAAACCTTAGCATTGTCGTATTACAATATTTAATCAGCTATATTTGTGTTTAAGTATAAAGTGAAAAATGACTTGGTTAAAAGATACAACAGCCAGTTTTGTCATTTTAGTATATCGACAAAAACTGAATTTGGCAAAACAATTTGCATGGTCTTCGTGCGTATGTGTGTGTAAGTTTGCAAAATAATTCATCTCCAAAATTAATTATTGCTTCTTTAGATGGTGCGTTTGTTCATTTTTTGCCAGACTTCTTGATGCCGCCACCCACGAGTGGTCCCTTTTTGGAAGCTTGCTGTTTGGCAGCATCAAGCGCCTTTTGGTTGTCCTTTTGCTTCTGCTTAAATGCCAGTTCATCTTCGTCCAGCTCCTTGCCTTCCTTCTTGGGCGCCTTCAATGGCTTCTTTTTACCTCCCTCGCGACCAGTCATGTTCTGAAATCCAAAGTGTTTAGTTTAATAAGTATTTTTTATGCCAAAACGTAGCAAAATAGTCACGCACTCGCACGTTTTCCCAACTTTTCTATTTAAGTGTTTGAAAACGCAAAAGAAAGACCAAATGCCAAAGCCACACTGAACAAGATATCGATAACTTAAGTTTTCAGCCCTGAAAAAATTAATTTGAGTGTGAACGCTCAGTAGTACCGATAATATTAAACATTTAAACTATAGCCTCATTCTTAAAAGTAATTGCAACTATTTGTTCTATTGTTTTATTTAATTTAGCGAAACACTTTATTGCGCACATCATACACAGTGTATGATCCCTGTATTAAAATTAATATTACTTTTGTTTTACTATATAACGATAGGAACTTGCACTATCGACATGGTCAAACCGATTTTTTTCCAATGAAAGCCTCTCGATATCTTGGCACACTGTTCACGTTTTACGACGACGACGAACACTTTACGATTTGCGTTCGTTAAGTGAGCACGCGGCAAATTTCGACGCCAAGTGGGAAATTATATTTCTTCAAAAGAAGGTTTTATTCTGTGACTTTTGTAAGAAGTTTAATAACTAAAGGTATTGTGCTTTTCTTTTATACAAATCTTTATTTTTTTTCTGCGAACTACTACAACAAAACGGACAGTGCATTCATTACAAATCTGCCATTGATTTTTTTCTCGACGTTCACCTTGCACTAGATTTAAGTTATGTAATGTGCTTCTTTTTTTTATGTGTCGGTGTTGGTTTAATATTTCGGTGTGCAAATCTAACTCTATAAATGTAGCTAAGCGCCTTGCCGCCAATAGAATCATTAATATATTTTTTTTTGGAAATACACCCAGAAAGCTACATCAATTGTGCTTACATAACCACAAAAAAATTAGTCGCTGGTCAAAGCAACGCAGCGCCAATATGAAGGTGCTGCTAATAGAATCGGCAGAGAGATTCAGCGTCCATAACAGTTACAAGGTAAAATAGTCGTCCGTGTCCGTGTCCTCCTTTCAATGCGCCCACACACACACACCTGCAATGTGTTAAGAACACTCACGAGTTCTAACCTACAAAATTTTCGCAAGAAAAAGTTGAA
Source organism: Scaptomyza graminum (assembly GCA_018901835.1). Lineage (NCBI taxonomy): Eukaryota > Metazoa > Arthropoda > Insecta > Diptera > Drosophilidae > Scaptomyza > Scaptomyza graminum. The sequence goes on along the minus strand of JAEIFL010000001.1, from coordinate 10,428,206 downwards.
AGCAAGCAAGAAAAAAACGGTGCCACACAAGCAAATAGTTACACACACACACACTTAAATCCATGCATATACAAACAGTGACAGCTGCTTAAGTATTAAATTTAATTCAATATCAACTTTTTTTTTACGTGTGTGCATTATTTAGAATTTTCTCTTTTTTTTGTGTTTGACAATCGCGGCCAGAAAAGCGGCACACATATACATGGACAAACTACAAAGTACATGCATATGAAATCCATGTGGCTATCGTGCTCTCTCTTTCAGCCTCACGCTACGGCATTTACACGCGCCGTATTAACTCAACTAAGTGGTTGTGTGTGCGTGTGTGTGTGTAGAAAGTATTATTATTTCAGCAATTCTCTCTTATTTCTTTCTTTAAAATTCGAAAAGCAATTAACTCACACATTCTTTCGACCAATGACCGCTTTATTATTGTCGATTATTAACATATTCAAAGAGTGTTTACACTTTTTACCTGCAAATGAATGAAAATTCCTTTAAGAAGTACATAGAACCGGTTGCCTTACAATCACAATTAGTGATGTCACAGCAGCTGCTCTGATGCTATCTGTGACGTCAGCAGATCAAACGCTTCATGTAAATAAAACGCATATGATTTTGTATATTTCTATTTTGCCCTTTTGTGGCCTTTTTAATGGCGCCATTTTGCATAACACATTCCAAGCAACGATAACACATACAAACATATACATAAACGTCCTGACTTAGTGTTGCAAAACACTATATTATTTACTGCAAACTTCTTGAATTGCATTTATTTTTTGTTTTCTCGGTTGCCAACTGATTGAATTGTCAAACGATAAATCAACTTTTTCTGATGCTGATGCGTCAGCGACTTTAGTTCTGGAAATTGTATTGTATACAAACGCTGCAAAATGGCTCCATCTATTGTTTTAATTCGCTATATGAGAGTATTGTTTTTTGTATGTGTCAGCTGTCTAGCGACGCCCCTGACCAACAAAATAATCTTTAGCCGTTCTTAACCCACTGCACTGATTTGGCTGCAGGGCCAGCGCACTTGGATCCATTTACTTAAAATAGAGTTGAGGCCGAAACTTCGCTACAATTTGGCTTGCTGCCAGGCATTTTGTCGTTCGCTGCAGACAGCTGATATTTCATGCATTACTACTTCATTGTTTTTATGTAAGGAAGGAGACCTTGAAAATTGCTTACATAAAATAGTAGATGTTTTTTTTAAGCGGCATTTATCTAATCGCAGTACGCACATTTCAATTGCGCCTAATTCCGTCTGCAAAAATCTCTGTGTGACGTCGCTGTTGCCCAGTTGTATAGGGGTGAGAGAGAGAGAGAGAGTAAGAGAGAGCATACATAGCTCATGCGTCAAATTTTCCATAAGTCACATGCTTCTCTGTTGACGCGGGCGTCAACGCTGCGACTGCGGCCGCGGCTGAGGCTGCTGATGGCGCGTTGCCAACTGAGTAAAAGTTTACAATTTTGGCAAGCCTATAAATTTTGGTTGTGCTGGCGCTGCTCGAACCTCGAAAGGGGTAAATGAAAAACAATGGACCGAAATATACAACCAAATCACATGTGGATATGTACATATGTACATATATTTGGACTCACATAAACCATTTGTATTTTGTCTACCTAAACTTATAAAATGGCACTTCCTTTTCCTATCAGCGCCCAGCCAAAGACGATGTCAACTCATTATCACCAAGCTAATCGTGTTATGCAATGCGCTTGGCATTGAATTAATATACACGTACATACATACATATAGACAAAATGATAAGGCGTTGATCAAATCTCCTCTCACTCTCTCTCGCTTTCTGATCATTTGCTCCGTTTGTGTATGAGCACACGTGCAAAAGTTGTATATGTGTGCGTTTGTCTAGCCTGTGCTGCCAAAGCTTTTGGTACCTTGCTCTCTCTCGCAGCTGTGGCGCTGCGACAGCGACGCGTGAGCACCAGCTGAACTTGAATTTTGTTCTGCCAACTGAGGCAGCAGCTGACCGGCGCAGCGCCAGGCCAGGCTAGCTCGCCGCTTGCGCTGTTCTTGTGGTTCACAAGCAATTTAGTTGCCGTCCGGTTCAGACCTCTGTTTCTCTGCAAGGAATAAGGATAAATTAATTTTTTTTCGGTGCTGTGATATTTTAACACAAACAGATTGTACGTATTACAAAACAAGTAGTTCACTTAGTAATGGTGAATTAATAATGAAATAAATCAACATAATTATCAATAACAAATTACAATACAGCAATAATAATTGTTTGAAGCAACCAACCATTGTGATATAATTTTTTTTCTACGGCTGATTCGTGCTCAAATCAAAAATCAAAGAAATAACAAATTTTTTTTGCATTGTTACATAAAACAAAATGAAGCAAATGCCAATTTGTGTTTACAATCGAATTAGCTAAACAATATTATTTTTTTTTTTACCAACCAAGCAATAAACAAAACATCCAAAGGCAAATTGTTCCACGTGCAGCTCTATCTAGATGTAAATTTTCCATTTACTATTATTTTTTTCTAACGGGCCTGTTAATAAAACTGTTACATCACGGTCGCGCGTGCTCTTTTTGAAAAGCTCTCAATCGACAGCAGCAGCAGAGGCGGCGGCCGCAGCCCCTTCTGGAGATTAGATAACGAGGCAAAGTTTTTTTTTCCGTTATTTTTTTTTAACTGTTCTCTCTTGCACATGCTCACTCTTAAGTGCCATTGTACACTCTCTCGCTGTGCTGTGCCCAGGTGTTACATAAAATGTGGCCTAGACTGTGGCGGACTGCTAATTTAATAAAATAGCAATGAATATGAATGAAAATTGAAATATAAATTTAACAAGACAACGAAAAATGCTCTCTCACTTGCCCAATGTCAATGTCTGTCTCTCCGCTCTTAACACTAGCTGCTGTTGTTCTCTTACTATTTATGTATATATTCAACAACTATGTTATACAAGCGATTTAATTATGCAACGCGTACACACATACACAAACATGTGTTCTTCGCGTGTTTGCCAAAATGTACGGCACAAAAGATGAGCGGTTGGGTTTGACACGTAACTGCTTCGTGGGTGGCCTCTTCGTTGTAATGTAAGATTGCTCTTAGTTAAGAGAAAGCTTTTTATTATTACCGGTTCAAACAGAGCATAAGCGGATTGCAGCTAGTTGGGCCGCCTGTTTTTGCATAAATGCATACAGTACTTTGAGTACTTGTTTATTATAATAGTTCGGAATTGATTCAGTTTTGACGCCGCTGTTTCTCTCACTCATACATAAAAATGAGCACACACACACAGCTACAAACAATTGTGAAGCTGCGCTTGACAACGGTAACGGTAACGGTTTCTTGATGATGTCAGTTTTATCGCTGTTTTATGTACATGTATAATTCGGTTGGTTGCTTCAAATTTAAAATGCTGATAAGGCTCTTGTCTCAGAGACAACATTTGTATATTTTTATGTATATTAACAACGACTTTATTAATTGTGCATGCTATATATTCATTGTAACCTTTGTATTTAGTATTACTTTGTTAACCCCTTAGTTGAGCACCCATTTAATTTAACCCATTTGATTTCATCCATCCTTGCATCTTGCACTAAACGCTGCGTTTGGCAGTTTTCCACTTTCAAAGCTCATCGCACTTTGTGCATAACTGTTCAATTATCCAACTGCATTTCGAGCTTATCGATAATTGTAGGGTTGCATCAATTGAATGGCTAGCGCGCGCGATTTCGATTGCTTTGAAAGTTGGCCGCCGCCGAACGTAGTTACAATATTATTTTGTTGTTTTAATCATCCAATCATCACGTAACCAACCCATAATATTGTGTTTGTAATTATTTGGCTTTGGTGATTTTATTATTTCGTACATTTATTTATTATTAACCGTGTTAAAAGTGAATTGTGCATCATCCATAAAAATAACAATAACAAAAAAAAAAAATAACTAAATCCATTATGCAAGCAAATATCAAGAACCTATATCCCATATCATCATCATAATCATAACAACTGACATGTAAAACGAGAATGGAAAAGTTAATGGAATTATACTAGACAGAGGAGGAAAGTATTATTATTTATTCGAACGTCTCGTGTGTTGTCTGCGTGTGTTTACAGCAAAATGGGCAAGGATTTCGATGTTATGGGATTCGTCAAGGATTTCGCTGCCGGTGGCATCTCCGCAGCTGTCTCAAAGACTGCCGTCGCACCCATCGAGCGTGTGAAGCTGCTGCTGCAGGTTCAGCACATCTCGAAACAAATCACGCCCGATCAACAATACAAGGGTATGGTTGATTGCTTTATCCGCATTCCAAAAGAACAGGGTTTTAGCTCATTCTGGCGCGGTAACATGGCCAACGTTATCAGATATTTCCCAACTCAGGCTCTGAACTTTGCCTTCAAGGACAAGTACAAGCAGGTGAGCATCATCATAGCACATCAATATCAATATCGTTTAATACCCAAACCACTGTTTTCTAGGTCTTCTTGGGTGGTGTTGACAAGAACACCCAGTTCTGGCGTTACTTCATGGGCAACTTGGCCTCCGGTGGTGCCGCTGGTGCAACATCTCTGTGCTTTGTCTACCCATTGGACTTTGCTCGTACCCGGTAAGTTTCATTTGGAAAATTTGCAAAATTATAATATTCTAATCTAATGGTGTTTCGCTTGCAGTTTGGCTGCTGATACTGGCAAGGGTGGTGCTCGCGAGTTCACCGGTCTGGGCAACTGCTTGACCAAGATCTTCAAGAGTGACGGCCTCGTTGGCTTGTACCGTGGATTCGGCGTCTCTGTTCAGGGCATCATCATCTATCGTGCTGCATACTTTGGCTTCTACGATACCGCCCGCGGCATGTTGCCCGATGCCAAGAACACACCCATCTACATCAGCTGGGCCATCGCTCAGTGCGTTACAACTGTTGCTGGTATTGTGTCCTATCCATTCGATACTGTGCGTCGTCGCATGATGATGCAGTCTGGTCGCAAGGCAACCGAGATCATCTACAAGAACACAATTCACTGCTGGGGCACCATCGCTAAGCAGGAAGGTACCGGTGCCTTCTTCAAGGGCGCCTTCTCCAACGTTCTCAGAGGTACTGGCGGTGCTTTCGTGCTTGTGTTGTACGATGAAATCAAGAAGGTCTTGTAAATATTAAATTATTAAATTATTCAAACAAACAAACAAAATCAACAACAACAAACCACTACCAGCTAATTATATTATTATAAATTGTAAACGACAACAAACAAAGAAGGAAAAAAACAAAAATTATGTTCAATCAAACAGCAATGAAACAGCCCCAACAAAATAATAACCTCCCCAATATAATTATGAAATTATATTATACATAATAACTGGAAGATAATTTAATTGCACTTGCATCAAAATATAGCAGCGAAAACACTTAAAATACTTCGTTAGTGGCCAGACAACAGCAACAAAACAACAACAACAACAGCAAAAGGAGCAGACGAGAGGATTTGTCAGAGAAACAATGCTTGAGTAACAACACCCAATCCAAGCCAAACACAACACCTTCGCGCCCGCAGCACACACCCACAACACCCCCCAAAAAACAGATGAACATTGTGGGACATACAAATCTTATTGTTATTTTTAAGATAGTATACTTGTTAAGGTTAGACAGTGTGTTGGTGTGAGTGGCGGTAGCGGTGGCAGGGCGATTGGATGTTGGAGCTCGATATATTGTTATTCTGTATAATAACATACAACCACTCGAAACTCGAGCGAACCTTTTGCAAACCAAAAACAATGTATGTTGAAACGATAGAGTGCGAAATAACCAAAAGAAATAATTAAACAGACAACTTAAATTTCTCTCGAGCCTCTAGAAAACAAACTACACACCAACAATAAATCAACCTGCGGTTGGTTAAAAATAAAAAAAATTGATAAAAATAGTAGACAAATTGTGTTTTATTTTTTACTTGATGGCCAGGCTAATCTTCTACATTTTGTCTGACCTTAAAAATTGATGCCCGTTTGTCTGAATTGTTTTCGATTATTTCAACTATCGATACTATCGTTTAAGAATTTTGCGCGGTTTTATCAAACTGCATCGAGCGATGTGTTGGGACTTGTTATCGGCTTATAAATCGATAGAGAATGACACGGTTTGTATATATCCAAGTAGTCCTAGACATTTGACATTATGTTTGAGTCATTCAGTTTAAATTTCTAGTCATATCCAGTAACACTTTCAAAATCAAGCTATTTAAATTAGTTTGTTTTTTGGCATACATTTTAGAAACAGTTTTAAATTATCTCTTTGTTTTTTCTTGCATCGGACACTAATAATTCACTTTTGCTAGGCGGACAAATAAACGCACAAATAACATTTCGAATTACCAAGAAGAGCAAAGAAATTCAACAAGATGGGTGAAGAAGGCGGTATTCGACCCGGTGGCGATTTCAAATCGTTCATGCTTGACTTTATGATGGGCGGCATATCGGCAGCGATTGCCAAGACAGCCGTGGCGCCCATTGAGCGCGTCAAGCTGATCCTCCAAGTGCAGGAGGTATCGAAGCAGATAGCCCAGGATCAGCGCTACAAAGGTATTATCGACTGCTTCGTTCGTATACCAAAGGAGCAGGGCTTCGCCTCGCTTTGGCGCGGCAATTTGGCCAACGTCATCCGTTACTTTCCGACACAGGCGCTAAATTTTGCCTTCAAAGATGTTTACAAGACAGTAAGTCAACTTTCTTCAATCAATTACATTATGAATTTTTACGTTTTCTTTGTTTCCTAGGTCTTTTTGGGCGGCGTCGATAAGAAAAAGCAATTCTGGCGCCATTTTATGGGCAACTTGGCCTCTGGCGGTGCTGCCGGCGCAACTTCATTGTGCTTTGTCTATCCGCTCGATTTTGCGCGTACGCGGTGAGTATCCCCATCAAACTTGGGTTATATTATTATCGATTAAAGTCTTAACGTAATATTAAATCCAATTATTGTATTTTTTCATTATTTAGTTGGAATTCAATTTCAATCCCAGTATTATAATTATTATTTATTTTTCTTTTCCCCCTTTTTTCGTTCAGTTTGGCTGCGGATGTTGGCAAGGGTGGCCAGCGTGAGTTCAACGGTTTGATCGATTGTCTCAAAAAGGTTGTGAAATCGGATGGATTGATTGGCCTGTATCGCGGCTTCATTGTCTCTGTGCAGGGCATTATCATTTATCGTGCCGCTTACTTTGGCTTCTATGATACGTGTCGCGACCATTTGCCCAATCCAAAGAATACACCGTTCTATGTCAGCTGGGGCATTGCCCAGGTGGTCACAACCATTGCTGGCATTGCCTCGTATCCGTTCGATACGGTGCGCCGTCGCATGATGATGCAGTCGGGCCTCAAGAAGTCCGAAATGCTGTACAAGAATACTGCCCATTGCTGGGTGATGATTGCCAAGCAGGAAGGCCCGGCCGCTTTCTTTAAGGGTGCCTTTTCGAACATCATTCGTGGCACTGGAGGCGCCCTTGTGCTGGCCCTTTATGATGAGTTCAAGAAATATGTGTAACGTCACCCTACGCATCTTTGCCATACATCCCTAATGATAATCTCAAACACTGCCCACCAATGGAATCAAAATAGAATGGAATTTAATTAAATTATAAAACATTACCTAAATTTGTATTCTTATTATTAATTAGTTCACCTGAGTGGTGTGGAACTCAACTCAAAACTGCACTCACTTCAGTCAAGTTATCCACCAAATTGAACTTATTTTGTTCTATTCTTCTATGGTGGTGAACATAGCTAATGCTGGGGTCAGCTTTGCCCATTGCTTCAATTAATGAACAAAAGTTAAGCTGATATATTCTATTATTATTATAAATGTTATTAAAACAGCCAAGAAAAAACACATCCAAAATAGTCAAGCTTCATTATAGACAAATTATTAACAAACTGGCAGCGAAGTTGTTTTGTTTGCTTTTATTTTTTACATTTACAAAGTAGGAATAATTTATTGAACTTATTTGTTGCCGTGTTTATTTGCACTTAAATGTTAGCAGGCGTTAAAGTTAAAGTAAGCATTAAAACAACATTAAAAACAAATCAAGCTGCGCACTGAGCGCGCCGCGAGAAAGAGAGAGAGAAAGAGCGCTAAACTGAACTGATTGGTCTGAGCAAAGCTTTCAATTGCGCTTCGTTGTGTTGTTGTTGCCGTTAGATTTGTGTGTATGACTACAAAAAAAAACAATTACAAAGTGCACTTAATCTTATTTTTATTGTTATGTTTGCTTCAGTGGTGGGTGCGCTGCTTGCTTTTGCTTGGTGCTTGGTATGACTATTATACATAAGTAAGATCAGATCGCATCGCATCGCTGGGCCATTAGTGAGTGGCGCCCGATCTATGTGCCAGGAATAAGAAGTATGTGCCCGCCGCATAGGCCAAGAAATTGAACAGTCCAAAGACGCCAGCCGCTGTATTTGCGGCGTGTCCAATCGAACTGGACTCGGCCCATCTGGCCAGCTGCACGATAAACGCAATGAAGTAGAGCAACGTCAGCACAACGGTAGTCAGCAGCTCCTAAGAGATAGAGAGAGGTAGAGAATAAGCAATGGCTCATACAAATAAATCGAGATCGATTAATTATGTGTCGATAAACTCACAGAGAATATCCAATTGACAGCCACATTGAGGGCCTCGCGTATACCCAGATAATAGGCGGCCGTCAAAAGAATGGTAATAATGAAAGAGACGACAACCACAAAGAGAAAGAAGCTTGTTGCAGCGGCATAGGCGGGTGAGGCACAGGCCATACAAATGATGCCCAATATCTGAAAGAAGAACAAAATCAAAAACAATATAGTAAACACAAATAAATTCTTGATCTTAATTGGCATTGGAATATGTGTTGTTTTTTGGGACACAACATGATGTCACCTTAAGCAATTGAACGAACAATGCTGACCGGTTAAATGTCGCTTGCATGCTCACATAAATATGTATGTATGTACATACACGCACACATATGTACATAATTACCAAATCGGTGAGCAAATCTCAATCTTCGTGGGTATGGCAACGCTGCACTTTGGCTGTATGGGTTGCTGTCTGTGTGGGTGTCGATTTAAAACGCGATGACACACATTTCGATGACATGCCCATTTGCAGCTCTTTATACATACATACATACGTATTTATGTGTGTGTGTGTGGTGTATGTATGCATGCAATTAAAAAGCAATAAACATTAGGCGGCATACAGACTACTATTGTACAGGTGCGCGCGCAGCTTTCTTGCCGCCTTGCTACCTAAAACAAAAGGCAGCCAAAAAGTGAAAGCTGAAAGTTGCAGACATTCAGCAAAGCCAAAAGCGACGGCGCGACCTGTTGGCATGGCTTGCAATAATATAATAATAACAACAACAACAACCACCATACAAGCGGTGAAGCTGAAGTCAACTGGTTCTTGTTTATGTTATTGTTTGTCTTTCGTGCTTGTGTTTTGTTTTTGCGCTGCTTACACGAACCAATTATGAGTGTGTGTGTGTTTTGGTGTGTGTGTGTGTGAACCTATGATTGCGTGAAGTAAAAGCGCCCCCTGTCGTGCAAAGTTGATTGAACTCAATGTCAGCTTGCTTGCACTTGAATTGATTTTATGCCCTTGCAAGAGATATCCGAATTTGTCGTCATCTTTGTTACACATTCTCCAAATTTCGACATCAAGTTTATATTTTCCTAGTAAGAATTGTTTTTATTTTTAATAAGTCGAAATGTTGGTCATCCGTGAGAATATGCCAAATGCCACAAAAAAAAAATCAAATAAATTATAAGATGAACAAGCACAGCAAGCAGCCAGACATTTTCAAAAATAAAAATGAGATCGCAATAAAATTATTTAAATATATATTTACATACGTAATGTGTATATATATGTAAGCATCCGCTTCTTATAGACAAAAATAATGAATTCCTTTTTCTTTTCTCTATTTAAAAAAAAAATAAATATAATTTATGGGCCAACACAAAATGTACTAATATATATTTTTTAGCATCAAAGCCCAATTTGAAATGATTTGTTTGTTACATAATTTGATTCGTCCGTCAGCTGCTGGTTATTAATAATAAATGAGTAATTTGGCTTGTGAAGCGTAAAAATACTTTGCCAAGAAGTGCATTATTTGAAAATTGACTTATATGTATGTACGTTCATTTCATATCGATAAGAAATACTCGCTTGATCGATGAAGCGAAACGGCATATCAAAAAGGGGCGTCGGTGTCGGTGTTCTGGTTTTGAAGTTCTAAATGGCAGCGCGGCACGATCAGAATAATGACAAACGATAACGATAACAATGCAGCAGCTTCCATACGAAATCAATCGATAACATTGTTTACCGTTAAACGTATGTATGTATGTATGTGTATGTTAAGTATTTACATACATACTTACGTTTACTTGAGCGCATTAAAATTTTTCGAGCATTATTTGAATAGTTTTTGCACCGTTTCATTTGAATTGTAAGTGTATGTAAGGAAAACAGATGAGCTCACTTGTCTGCCTGTACTTAGTCAGCGTTCAGTTAAGAGAGCGCATTAACACACACACACACACACAAGAATTGAATCTCACGTTTTAACCTTCGCTTCGAAATCTAGAACTGACTAAAAAGTTAAGCCAATTATTTTAATTTGCTATATTATAATTTTGTTCTTAAATTACTTTGTAAACTAAAGAGAAATACATTATTTAAGTATGTAGTAGTATTTGCATTTTTAATAGCTACTTACATATATATTTTTAGAACGCATTTCGTTCCACAAAATTTCTTGACATTTTTTGAGTAATAACTTGGAATATATGTATGTATGTATGGATGTGTCCTATTTTTCGGCCAAGAGCACAGATAGATATAGATCTGTGGCAATGGCACAAACTAATCATAGATATAGTATGCTTATGACGTAATGTCCATTTAAAAATATTTGTATATAATAAATCGTGGATGGCTGCGGAATTGTTTCGGTTCTAATCGTTCTTCGGCCCATTCGCATTGGATAAATATGGGCTATAGGCACGATTCGTAAATGACCCTGTCGCAACATAAATAGGTACATGTGTGTGTGTGTGTGTGTGTGTTTGACATTTGTTAATTGTTGGCAAACAGGCTAAGGTGCCGCCGTCGCTTTGAACTGGAACTCAACCAAAAACTGGAATTGACAATCTTATCAAAGCAAATGGAGCTTTCAGCTATTATTATTGTCTGCTGATAGTACGACGACAAAGCACAAAAAAAATGGCTGGAGCGTGTTGTAAAGTCTTAAAGTTGACAAATCGTTTTGTTTGTTTGTAGGCCCATTCGGCCACGGATCGTATGAGTAATGTACGCAAATGTTAGGACGATTAGGTTATCTATTGTAGCTTGGCCAACAGGTGCATACAGGGCCCATTATCGGAGAATGCTTATGACTCATGTGACTAACTTGGATTATCAGCGAAATTGTTATCTAAATCTGATTTCGATTCGATTTTGCATTTAATGCTGAAGACGCATTCTTAAAGAACGCGGAACGCAGAACAAATATAATAATAATCCGGCTTAAAATTGGTCAATTATCAAATCAACTGTTTGGCAAAGGTCATGCCACAATATGTCACTGCCTCGAAGGTCATTAAGTAGTTAGGCTAATTGTAACACACTCACTAGTCATTAAATATGTATTTGACTTCGTATTGATTTCCTTTCACCACACAAATGGGATGATATATGTATGGTATTATGTACCAACTGTGCCATTTGCATATTTGATGTTTGATTTGCCTTGATTTTTTGTTCTTGTGTCCTTATTGCCAATTGTTTCAAGTCAATTGTTGCGACTCTTCGAATTTGCATAACTAAAGTTTGTGTCGTACAAATGTACCATAAAAATAGGTACAGTACCTACTGTTTTGGTACATGCTAATAGGAAAGGCTGCCATCCCCCGTTTTTGATATATGTAGTATTTTAGCACTTTTTTTTTGTTAATGTTAACTAAATATGTAAATAGTACATAACAACAACAACAACAACATTATCTTTGGAAGATCTTTGCTCTCAGCTGCACTTTCTCCTTACATATAAAGTTATGCATGGAGTTGTTGTTGTTGTTGTACTCATGCTTGGAATGCTGTGTGCGTGTGTGTGTGTCAAATGTTGTTGTTGCGGCTGCTGCTATTGTACTTGTGGTTGTGCCGCCTGTGTTGGCGGCCACCTGTGGGCGGTCGTATTTACGTGTGTATGTGATTTTTCGTATGTATGTGTGTGTTTCTTGATATTGATGGTTGCAGTTGGCGTCCGTCCATGTGCTCAATGTTGTTGTTGTTGTTGCTTTCGGTTGTGGTTATTGTGGGCTGTGGGCATTAGCTTGGCTAACTGGTGACGGCTTCCCACGCGCCCCGTTAGGTTTTATGTTTGTTCTATATATACATAGATACATATTATATTACAATTATAAACAATATTATTTTATTATTTTTTCTTGTGAAAACGCACAGCTGTTCGCCTTTCGACGCTTTTCCATCAATTTTTTGAATTAAAAGTTAAAAATTTCAATTGAAAATTCAACTGTTACCATCATAAATTCATATAGTATGTATATACATACATATGTACATATGTATATATTTGACCACATGCAATGCCTCACATGGCCTCGTTAAGCCCTTTCACCACCACAACCGCCACCACCGCCCCTATCTTATCCGGCTAATGAGATCCTGTTATGATAAGCATAGGTAGAGTGCTGCAGTCGGCGGTGCTGGACTTCAATATACCCTTTACTTTCTGATTTCTAAAAATTGCACATTTTTATGCACAATTTAATTTAATTTTCTTTTGTTTTTGTCATAATACCCATTTTCAAATATTTAAAGGGTATGACAAGATGGCGGCTAGGCACCATGGAATGTGCATTAATTGACAAAAAGACGATGAGATAAAAAAAGAGTTCAATTTACACACAATACCACTTTGACTACATACATATGTATGTATGTGTGTGTGTGTATATGTTGATAAGCGAAAGAGAGCCCCTGGAAAACAGCCGTTATACGCAATGTAAAACTCTTTCCACGCAATGAGAATATTTTGTTGTTTTTGTTTTTGTTTTGATCGCTGGACTTACCAATTGCACAATCTTTATAATTCCTGGCGCCGTTCTAAAATAGTCCATATTGATGCGTATGGCGCCCCAGAAGCCGCCATTATCACCGGCCGCTGGCCCAGTTGTTGTTGTTGTTGTGCGTTCAACGTTCACGACGGTCTCGACCATTTTGTTGTTGTTTATTTTATTTATTTATTAACTAGGCTGCTTTTGGACTGAGAACTATTTTTAACAACACTTGAACGATTTTTCAGCGAACGATCTTGGCGTCGCGATTGTCACAAAAACAAAAAAACAAGACAAAAAATATGCATAAAACAACTTTAGTTTTATTTATATACTTATAGATAAATTTGTATATATTTTTGTAGATGTATGTGTGCTCTTTATATGACACCCGCGCGCGTTTTGATTTAAGTTTGTAGAATATATGTATATATATAAACGGAACGCTAGCTGCAAAGTTAATTTTTGGGCTGCAGTTCGGTGTTCCACGACTATCGAGACGCGTTTAACAACTGACGACGGCGAAGCTGACACTGACTCTGACTGTGAATACTGCTGGCGTCGCGTCGTTGCTGCGCTGCCGTCTCTTACCTGACCGTATAACGGTTAACTGAGCGCGCGCGCGCACACACACATACAGCGAAACAATGTTTGTTTCCAGCAAACAATACCAAACAAATACTGCTCTCTCACTCTCGCTCTCTTTTTGCTCTCTGCACACGCACACTCAGAAAAACGCACACATTTGCTGATCGCCTGGATAGCCCTTCGTTCCACTGCCATACACCTTGCTGTGTGTAAGTAAGTGTTGCCCATTAGCTCCCCCCTTCTTCAACCAACAGCGACGAACCGTAGTAATCAGGTTTTCAAACCGACCAGAGCCGAAAGTTTGCCGAGCCTGAGCGAACTTATAAGTTCTGCTGTGCTCTAATGTGCCGCGCTTTGAGCGAAAGCAAAAACACAAATTTACACAGCAACAGCGGCGAAATTATGCAGTTCTAATGTTTTGACGCCATCAAACACAAAAGAATATTGTTTTAAAAAGTTTTAAATTTGCTTAAAACATTTTACAATTTGTTTTATAACTTTACTTTCGTCTTGCTAAATGTCTAATGCAAAATATAAAAAAAATTCTTTTAATGTTACTATTATAATTATTTTACGCACAGCTGTTACTCAATTTCATTTAACATTGTTCAAATTCACGATCAAAGCAGGGTGACCGTTTCAGTATAATTGTAAGCACTGTTGGTGTTGCTTAGCAAATTATGAATTTACACTCGATTACAGTGCGCGATATACTGCTGGTAATCAAAAATCGATTGACTTTTAGACTTTATTAGCTTATCAGCTGCAGCGGTATTTGTTATATATATAAGTATGCATACACATTTTTAAAATCCATAAATAGACATATTGCTATGTTATTGAGGAATTTAATAATTTAATAAGGTAATTGATAACAAAATTTTAATTGTTGGACAAAAAAGGTGACACCTAGTCACATATAGCATCGAAATTATGTACCAGCCAGCTTTTGGGCTGCGAACAAATGAATGGATATATCAGCCAGGTTTCTGTTGTGCAATAGTTCGCCGGTGTACGAATATTCATCTTTTCGATCAAACAAATTATGGATGGTTGAACGAATGTTGATTTAATCGAAGTTCAACAGATATGACCACTTCTAAGTTCTAGCTTCAAGTTTTGGGTATAAACAAACATTAGAGTAGATAGCTTATAAGTTTATTGAACGCCCAGTGTAGGATTGGCGGAAGGGGGCCTCGTTCATTCGCCAATCATTCGTTATAAATACAGAAAAAAAAGATTTAACTTGTACACTTAAATTTTTATTTGTTGTTGTGTTTTTGTATTGGAACTCAACTCTAGTTGAATCGACGTCCAATTAGTTTAGGCATACAAAAGTTGCTGGAACTGCAACTGTTTAACCCTGCTTCTGGGCCAGCTCACGAGCCTTGGCACGCTCCAGCTTGGCGATGCGAGCCAAACTCTTCGAGCCAAGAATACCACCGCCCCAGTGACGACGGATCTCCTCGTGACGGTCATTGAAGTTAGTCTTGACAGCCTCCAGAACCTTGCCGAAGTTGGGCTTATCGTTGTTATCAACGGTGGTCAGAGCCAGAGCGGTGCAGGTCTTGCGGCGCACCAGACGCCCCAAACGTGCCTTGCCCTTCACAATGCAATAGGGCACGCCCATTTTGCGGCACAGGGCGGGCAGGAAGAGCACCAGCTACAAACAGTCAGATACACAAAACAAAAACAAATTAATATCTCAATATATAAACACGTGCTTTTGGTCGATTGTGGTGGGTCAGGGGAGATAAGTTGAGTGTGGGGCGCGGGCTGCTTTAGCTTTGCACAAATGTTGCCAATTTAACTTTTTTTTATATCAAATATTAAGCGGTTTTCTGCTAGCCTTGGAAATTAAATATTATTAATGACACGAACTGTTAAAATGCAATAATAATAATTTCAAAGTTAAAATATTGAATACAAATTTTATGTTTTCCAATTTTAATTCTCTTTTCACTAATATCTGGCAATGCTTTTGCAATTAATTGTTCTTTAAATTTGGCAACACTGAACTCAGCACGCACACACACACACACACAACATAAAAAAAAAAACTCAGCTGTCAAATTACCACATGTTTCACGGTTTCAATTTGTTGAATCGTTTCAGTTGAAGAAATTCAAATTGACATCATTGAAGGAGGCGGGGGAATGGGGGGGGGGATAGGAGTTTGTTTTGAATAGAATTAATGAATATTACCTCCAAGGGATCAACATCGTGAGCGATGACAACCAGCTGTGCTTTCTTCTGCTCGATGAGCTTGGTAACGGTGTTGGTGCCAGCCGAGACATAGCTGGGCTTCTTCTTGGGCTCAACTTCCTTGCCTTTGGCCTTGGCCTCAGCGACCTTCTTCAAGCGCTGCTTCTTGGCCAATGGCGACTCTGGACGATACTTCTCCAGCAGCTTGAATAGCTTCACCGCTGTTGTCTTGTCCAGGGTCTGGCTGAACTGGTTGATTGGTGGCGGCACCTTCAGACGCTTCTGGAGCACAGCCTTTTGACGCTGAACGCGAATGTATTTGGGCCAACGAACGAAACGCGACAAATCACGTTTGGGCTGAACATTTTGACCTGCAAGTGATTTTTAGTGAGCATACACACTTTGCAAGTTATATTGTTATTTCGCACTTACCAATGCCAAAGTTCTTGGGACGCTTCTCGAAAAGTTGGTTAACAACTTTCTTGACAACTGGTTTCTTCACGGCCAGTGGAGCTGGAGCCACCTTCTTGGTCACTGGCTTCTTCTTTGGCCTGGGCTGTAACATATAATTGATACAGTTTTAATCACAGTACAGCAATACAATTGTCTGCATATCGTTTCTCACAAACACAATAAAAAAAAGTTAACACAAATAAAAAAATTTTATAAAAAAAATCAAAATAATACACTTTGCGACACGAACTGCACATAAAATTATGATTTTATATGTTGGTTTGGTATTGTTTACCTTCTTAACAACCATTTTCACGCAGTTTTATGCAAAGATGACAGCAAAATATGCAGATTTAAATGCAGGTCGTTTAAAAGACCAGCTTTACGTCTGCCCGTCAGAAAGGTAAAGGAATAGCGAGAGAGGCGGAAGTTGCTTGCTTGTCAAAGTTGACACTTGACCACGTTAGGGTTGCATTTTGTACAGCTTGCCATCGTCAGCCAGTAGATGGCGCATGCAGTGTTGCTTGCGATATATTCGATAGATGCATGAAAATATTTAATGCAAATACTGAAAAATACTTAAAATAGTCTCACTGCACCTGGAATGCGGTTACACTGTACTAACTATAATTTATACTACCTGTTGCATTAACATTTGCGCTTGCGCTTTAATGTTAAAATTTGCATATAAATTGATTAAAGCCTTAACAAATTAAATGAGTGCGTTATTCTGACGAACAAAATTTTATCGTACGCCACGCGTAGTGCAATATAAGGAACATGGTCGAAGTGCCTGCAATGCGCTCCCCTCCCCCGTTCCAAACGAGTCCACCATTTTTAATTTCTTTGTTTATTTTGTGTTCCATCTTCGTCGCAGTGTCGCATTAACGATCGCAACCGAATTTAAATGCATGGACAGAAAACGAGAACAAATAAAAGAACGAATAAAATCACATAATCGAAACAAAACGCAAATTAGACAAAACAGAAAAAGTTAATCGACTTATTGAATGAAAGCCATACAAAAAAATAGTGGAAACAAAATGAAGTGAGAAGTGCAAATCAATGCAAAATGGCCAGCAACGGGGCTGGTGGTGGTGGTGCTGCTGGCACCGGCAACGGCGGTGGCTGTGGTGTTGCCATCAATCACACGCACGCCGTCTGCGTCTGGGAATTTGAGTCGCGCGGCGGCAAATGGCTGCCATATTCGCCGGCCGTATCGCAACACTTGGAACGGGCCCATGTAAAAAAGTTGACCCGTGTTATGCTGAGCGATGCCGATCCCAGCCTCGAGCAGTACTACGTCAATGTGCGCACCATGACCCAAGAGTCCGATACCGAATCCGAGGCGGGCCTCCTCACCATCGGTGTCCGACGCATGCTCTATGCCCCCAGCAGTCCCGCTGGCAAGGGCACCAAATGGGAGTGGTCGGCGGGCAGTGCGGACAGCAACTGCGATTGGCGGCCGTACAATATGCATGTGCAGTGCATCATTGAGGATGCTTGGGCCCGTGTAAGTTAATATTTAGTTAAATATAATAATACAATAACTAAATATCTGACTTAAGTCTAACTTACGCTATATAACTGAATTCATAATATACTTTTGCAGGGCGAACAAACGTTGGATCTTTGTAACACGAACATCAGCCTGCCTTATACAATTAACTTTTGCAATTTGACGCAAATGCGTCAGCCGAGCGGACCATTGCGAGGCATACGCCGTACACAACAGGCACCCTATCCGCTGGTGAAGCTGACGCCACAGCAAGCGCTCCAGCTGAAGGTATCAAACACTAGCAATGGCCATGACTACCATCATCATCCACAGCAGCAACAGCAACGTAATAATAATAATAATAATACCCTACCAAAAATGGGTGCCATGTTGCCACCTATGCATCGACAGCAGCATCCTTTGCCCATGTCTGTAAGCGGCAATTCACATAATCATCATCATCAACAGCAGCAGCAGCAGGTACAACATCAGCATCAGCAACAACATCAACAACAACATCAACATCATCAACAACATCATCAACAACATCAACATCAGCAGCAGCAGCAGCAACAACGCAAGTCGCACAAAAAGCATAGTGAAATATCGACAACAAATCTCCGCCAGATTCTCAATAATCTAAATATTTTTGGAAGCAGCACAAAGCATAGCAACAACAACAGTAGCAATAGCAGCAGCAGCAGTAGCAACAATAATCACTTGGCTTCAGCAACCGGGTCTGGTTCTAGTGTTACGGGATCGACGCTGCATTTGATGCAGCATCAGCATCATCTTCATCATCAGGCACACTTTTCGCACAGCAGCAAGAGCATGCTGACCTCCTCGATGAATAGCCATCATAGTCGCTGCTCCGAAGGATCATTGCAATCGCAGCGTAGCAGCCGAATGGGTTCGCATCGTTCGCGATCGAGGACGCGTGCCTCCGATACCGATACGAATAGCGTTAAGTCGCATCGACGGCGACCGAGTGTGGATACCGTCTCCACGTATCTCAGTCACGAGAGCAAGGAGAGTCTGCGCAGTCGCAATTTTGCCATATCTGTGAATGATCTGCTCGACTGTTCGCTGGGAAGTGATGAGGTGTTTGTGCCATCGTTGCCGCCATCTTCACTGGGCGAAAGGGCGCCAGTGCCGCCACCGCTGCCCATGCCACACCATCAGCAGCAACAACAGCAGCAACAACAACAGCAACAGCTCCAACAACAACAGCTTCAACAACAGCAATCAATCGCTGGCTCGATTGTCGGCGTTGATCCAGCCAGCGATATGATATCGCGTTTTGTTAAGGTCGTTGAGCCACCGCTCTGGCCCAATGCCCAGCCCTGTCCCATGTGCATGGAAGAGCTGGTGCACTCGGCACAAAATCCAGCCATTTCGTTAAGTCGCTGCCAGCATTTGATGCATTTGCAGTGTCTCAATGGCATGATTATAGCACAACAAAATGAATTCAATAAGGTAAGCAGTTTCAATGCAATGTGATCCAATTAGAAATTAGAAAAAACCAACTGCTTTCTATTGCTGACTTGCTCTATATCATGCTAACTCTCTCTTTCTCTCTCTCTCTCTCTGTCTCGTGCAAACTGTCTCTTTCACACTGTGTGTATCTTGCAGCAGAACCTGTTTATTGAGTGTCCCGTTTGTGGCATTGTGTATGGCGAGAAAGGTTGGCAATCAGCCCATTGGCAGCATGTCCTGGAGCATCATAAGCAAGAGTTTGCCTGGCCACGAGGGTCAGAATACCATACAGATAGTATACGAGTAAGTTTCTAAATGTTATTTCTCCTTTCTTCTCGCTTAAAACTAATTGTGTGTTGTCTTTTTCTTATTAGCATTGCATCGGGACTACAAACTGCTGAGCATCCACATCCGGGACGCGCCTTCTTTGCCGTTGGCTTTCCACGCATCTGTTATTTACCGGACTGTCCGCTGGGTAGGAAAGTGTTGCGTTTCCTCAAAATCGCCTTCGATCGCCGGCTGTTGTTCTCGATTGGACGTTCGGTGACCACCGGTCGCGAGGATGTTGTCATATGGAATAGTGTCGATCACAAGACACAGTTTAACATGTTTCCCGATCCCACCTATTTGCAACGCACCATGCAGCAGCTCGTTCATCTGGGCGTTACGGATTAATATAGCCTGACTGTTTGCCGGTCTGCCTAACCCTGTTATCTCAATATTCTCGCTCTTCCAAATGTCCTTTTAATTTTTTACAAAAATCTCAATGTGTGTGCAATTTTAATTCAGTTTTTGTTTTAACTTAATTGTATTACTTTAATATTTTTTTTTTGTTTAATATTTTGTGTATACATTGTATGTGTCCGCCAGCGTTCGAGCTGCTCGAACCCTAAACAAAAACGCAAATGCAAATGCAATTTCCATTTAAAAATCTCCATATACTTACTAATAGAACCTCGATCTGTTCTTCCAATTTGTAATTGTTAAGTAATGCATACATATCATGTATTGTATTGTGTATTGTATTTAAATACTATATATAGAATATATATATTTTTATATTTACAAATAGACTATAAGGCCATGCATGCATGCATTCATTCTCTTCTCGCTAGGAACTCGAGAACCTATTATTATTGGTATTACAATATTTAGTATGTCTAAGCATTTAAGTGTTAAGCTGTGCCAAAATTCTCAAATGTTAAATGCTTCATTGATTAACTCGAATTTATAACCATATCTCAGTTCAATAACTATCTATATCTATACAGCCATAGCAATGCACTACAAAGTATTAGTTAAAGGCATTTTGCTTAATTTAGTATACTATATAATCAATTGATCATATCGATATCCTTTCAATTGTATTACTTGTTCATTCCGAACAGTTAAGGGAATGTTCTTATGTGATTTTATTTGAAATATTATTTGATATAGTTTAGTATTCATTCAAATCATTTTTCAGTTCATTCAATAATAATCAGTTCAGTGGCCATTGCTAAATGTTTCTTTCACTTTGTGATGATTTGATTTGGAATAGGTTTTTGAATTTAACTCATAAACATTTAGTAGATAATGCACATTTATATAATCATTATAAAACACACACGAATACATTTACACACACACACACACACATACATACGTACATAAATGCAATGTATTCTATTTTATATTTGCACACATTAATACATTTAGTGTGTGATTTTTTTTTATACTTTTTTTTTTACATCTGCTGCTTTCATATTGATATCATCTCGACGACATTCTCGAACATACGATACGATACATCTAGATTTAAATATATATACTTTATTAACAAGACAGCTATTGGGCATGCCCGTTTATAATATAACTAAGTTGTATTTAGCACTGATTAGTTGTTAGTTAATTGCATTCAGTATGACATTAATTAAGCAATAACTATAAACGTTTACATATTTACAAATATAGTCTATAGTACTGTAAACTAAGTTTAAAATAAAAACGCAACAGAAATGTTTAAAATGCCTCTCGACTTTTTGCAACTTAGATTTATAAGTGTCAACCATATGTAACTGGGTTAGGGATTACCTTAACTATTGAGCTAGAACTATGGTGTATTATACTATGTGAAAGGGTATATGATTTCGTAAGGGCATATGATCTTTGGTGTTGCGTCATCGTTCTTTCTGGTTTCGTCTCACAAAACTTTACGCAGACGCAATATTGGAATTCAAATCGACTGCATTTTAATTGCGCAGTTTTTGTTGTTGTTGTTGTATCTGCTTGTTGTTGTTAGCGACAAATTAAGCGCGTTCAAGGTTTACATACATACATACATACTACGTACATTATTAAGCGATTTCGCCTGTGAATCATTTAAAATAAATTAAAATCAATTTTTGTGCATTTATCATGCGTGATATTTTCGCTTGCTGTTTTGTTGCTGTGTTGCCATTTCGGCTGACTCTTTTTGCAGTCGGTCGGTTGCATAAATATTGGCCACAAAAGTTGCTCCCGTCCTTTTAAGGCACTTGTGGCAGTGCCACTTGTCGTGCCTGTTGTTGTCGTCTGCTGCCTACGCTCGCTGATGTCAGCGTTTGCTGATGCCCCTGATGCCTCCTCCTCCTTTTGTCGTTCAACTGTTGCCCTGGCAAGGACAGCTTAACCTTCGCTTCAGTTGCATCACTTTCACTGCATCATCGATCGGCGTTGTTTTTCGTTCTTCTTCTTTTTTTGCCAGCTGTTGGTTTGCTTGAACGTTAGAGCCGCATTTGTTTCCTTATGCCACTTGCTACGGCAGGGTGATTGTTGCCCTGAAGCAAAAATGGAGAAGCGATAATAAAAAAAAGCAAGCTTTAATTTAATTTTAATTTTTACCTATTCGGTTATGATTTCCTTATGTCATTCTTGTCTCGTTTCAGCTTTGACGTTTCGTGTTCTGTCAACAAATTCATTTTTAATCGCAGAGAAATTCTAAAAACGTTTCAACAAACATTAAAGAACAACAAAATAAATTTTATTTACTGGCCGTACTTTTTTTTTGTCCAAGAGAAAATCCAAAATGTCTGCTGTTGGTTTGCCCACAATAACGGATGAAGGTCTCGCCGAGAAGAAAAATCTGATGGAACAATCCGCCAGTCCCGAGGAGGAGAAGAGCTCATTAGATGCACCGATTGCCGCTGAAGATGACGACAAATTGGAATTGGTTATGGATACATATTCGCCATGTGGTGAGAGCGACGGCGACGATGGCGATGGCGAGAGCGACAAAGATCAAGATGGTAGTTCGAGTGACAAGGATATATTTGTATCTTTGCCATCAAGCGAAGATGAATCCGAACTGGATATGACCATGATGGATACCAAACACCGCCAATTTTAGATATGGGATAAGACAAAAATATACCAATCGCAATACAAGCTAAAAAAATGATATCGCACTTGCATCAGAATCAAAAACAGATCTACACATATCACAAATAGTTAATAAAGACAAAAAGCAAAACAACATTAATTTATTGTAGTTTTGTATTTCACAGTTTGAAATGTTTGTAAACATCCAATAACATTACGCTGCTCTTACGATTTTAATCGATGTCTGTTCTCGGAACTAAAGAACTACTACGTTACGTTACCCCCATCGTAAGCAATTTAATTTTGATCTATTTGCTTTTTGTTTTGCAAAAATTTCATTTAAGTGAAATTATGTATCATCGTTATTTTTTTTTCTGATCTCCTTGTACCAGTTGCATGTTAAAAATGTTTTCCTAGAATTTTGCTGCATTTTATGCGATTTTATTTTATTGACACTGAACGTTGACGTTGACATTCAAAGCACACGCACTTATGTAATACAACCTCACGCAAAAAAAAAGTTGCGTTCATCATCGAATTCATCCACTTGTTTTCTACATATCCAGCTTGTGGTTTTGTCCAAAACTGGTGAACAACCCACTGACCATGTGGCTGTTTCACTGTATAAATATATGTATATAGTATATGTATATATTGCTTTTTTATTTTGGCGTTGCACTTTGCATTTCGATAAGGCTGCTGCAATTTCGGCATGTTGCATGCCACAAGGGAGCCGCTGCCTTATCAAGATACCTCTCACGTTCAAATTCTTAAATGGTTATTCATTTGAACATTTGCTACAGAACTAATGTTTGCACGAACCACCATCCTAGAGGGCGCTCCAATATCTATCGATATTTTACGTTTGCCCTCACTAATGCATCAGTTGTGCAAAATTCAATTTGAGTAAAACGAGTAAATTACAATTGAAATTGTTTAATTGTGTTTCTTTGCAACTGATTTGCTGTGAATTACTTGCAAGTACCAAAGGTGCCGCAGCTTCATTAGGATATCTGTTGTCTGAAGGCATACACGCAGAGCAGGTGGGTAATTTAAATGTTTGGTTGCCAACAATTTAGCGTTTGAATGGCAGCGCAGTAGCAGCGAGTAGGTACAGTTATGAACATACATACATACCTACTCGTTGGCAATAGAATAAGCAATTGTTCGTTTCGTTTCAGTAATCGAATTCGTTGTGAGTTTTCCTCTGCTGAAAACTCAAATAAAAAAAAGTAAGGTAAACGCATATTTTATTGCACTTTTATTCACTGCTAATATTATTGTATTGCTTTTCAGAAGGAAGATGTCTGACCGCATCGCTAATTTGCCCACTGTAACTGATGCAGAAAATATGCAAGACGAAACCTTTGAGAACTCGGAGGTGTCTTCGATGGCAACTAATGGAGATGTCGGATCCATAGGTGTGCCATTAGTTTTAGCATCAGATGTTATGTGGGGTGTGGAATTGCCAAGTACAGCTAGTGAAGTCATTCAAGATGACGTTGAATGGATGGTAAATATCTACCCAGAAAATAGCTCAATGAAGATGCCCGAATACGCTTCGATGGGAGCTGATCAGAACAGAGGGTCCAACGATGTGCCATCGCCAGTAGCAACAGATGGTATGTTGGACAACGAAATTTTGATCGGCACGCAATTCTAAATCGCTTCCATCATCACCTTTTTCAGGCCCGTTGCCATCTTTAGTGCGATCGTTTTCAGCACCACTCCCTGTACTAGGAGCAATAACCGACGATGAATCTTCGGAGGAAACGTCTCAGGCAGGATCTGTAGGACCAGCTTCCAAATCACCTTTGAAGCCAACTTCTTTGGCATTAGATGCTGAAGATGGCGTAATCGAGATTTTTGATGACTCAAAAGAAGGTGATCAGGAAGATGTCAAATCGGACTATGAAGGGTTTATTGATGACAAACCGGTTCTGGTTGTGCCACGCCGTACCTTATCGCTTCAATCACCTTGTCAAGGCCCATCACCATCTTTAGAGCGATCTATTTCAGAACCGATTTGTGTATTAGGAATAATGTCAGACGAATCGACAAAGGAGCCGTTTCTTATGTCGCATTATGAAGGGTCCATTGATGACCAACAGATTTTTGATATCAACTCCGAATCACAAACGTCATTAATTTTTTCAGGCCCATTGGCCGATGCATCGTCAAAGGATTCATCTCTTATGTCGTATTATGAAGGGTCCATTGATGACCAACCGCCTTTTGATATCAACTCCGAATCACATCCGTCATTAATTTTTTCAGGCCCATTGGCATATTTAGTGCGACCGGCTTCGGCACCGCCTTTTAGATCAAGAATGATGACAGACGAATCATCGGAGGACTCATCCCAAGCAGGATCTGACGGATCAGCTTCCGAATCGCCTATGGAGCCAACTACTTTGGCATTAGATGCTAGTGAAGGAATTAAAGAGATGCACCCTGATGATGGCGTAATCGAGATTTCTGATGACTCAATAGAAGGTGATCAGGAAGATGTCAAATCGGACTATGAAGGGTTTATTCATGACAAACCGGTTCTGGTTGTGCCACGCCGTGCCATATCGCTTCAATCATCACCTCGTCAAGGCCCATCACCATCTTTAGAGCGATCTACTTCAGAACCGATTTGTGTATTAGGAATAATGTCAGACGAATCGACAAAGGAGCCATTTCTTATGTCGCATTATGAAGGGTCCATTGATGACCAACAGACTTTTGATTTCAACTCCGAATCACATCCGTCATTAATTTTTTCAGGCCCATTGGCCGATGCATCGTCAAAGGATTCATCTCTTGTGTCGTATTATGAAGGGTCCATTGATGACCAACCGACTTTTGATATCAACTCCGAATCGCTTTCGTCATCACCGTTTAAAGTCACAATGAAATCTTTAGTGCGATCGGCCTCGGCACCGCCTCTTAGATCAAAAATGATGACAGACGAAACATCGGAGGAGTCATCTCTAGCAGAATCTGCAGGATCAGCTTCCAAATCACCTATGGAGCCAACTACTTTGGCATTAGATGCTATGTCAGGCGTTGAATTGCCGGCTACAACTGGAAAAGGAATTGAAAAGATGCACTCAGAAGATGCAATTATTGACATTTCTGCCGATCAGGACGATGCCATGTTGGACAAAGAAATTTCGATTGACAAGCAACCGGCTGTGGCACGCAATTCCAAGTCGCTTCCGTCCTCAAATTTTAAAGCCACATTGAAATCTTTAGAGAGAACTCCACTGGCCTTGGCATTCAATTCCGGATCACCTTCGTCATTTCCATTTCCAGGCCTATTGGCATCTTCAGTGTTTTCGGCATCGCCTTTGAAATGCGTGGAAAATCAGATAAAGTCATATGAAGTTGACAAGAACAAGAAGCGTCCCATCGAATCTTCATCCAGTGACAGTGATTCCGAACTGGATGTAGTTAAAATGTCTCTTGGCCGGCACCGGAGCCGCAAGCTACAGCGGTCCAAAAATCAAAACAAAAGCCCAAACTAAACTACGCTTCAATTTATATAGAAACATTCCAATACATATACCACAAGTACGAAATATAGAAACAACAAAACAATACAGCGTTAAGTACAACCACAACATAACGGCAAATTGCTGTTATGCTTCCTTTGCTAAAACAATAAAAAAAAATATTTTATTTTTTATTTTTAAGATTAGCATAATACACATGAATACTAAAGCTAAGTAAATTTACGAATAAAAGATTAAATTAAATTCATGCACTAAGCACGCCTTTTAACGGAAGTTAAGTTTTTAGCTCACATCGCTCTCCAAATATTACAAAAATACAAATCAACCGTTTCTGGTTGAAAAAAAATACTAAACATAACGTTAACTTGCAGCACAAAAAGTAAAGAAATTCTTGTTTATTTTGGTTCTTTCTGAGAATAACTTAAAGAGAGCCAGAGAGTGATCCCAAAAAGTACCAACCAATGGGAAATTATAATGAAGGCATTCAAGTCAGTTATCAGAAAGTTTGCAACACTTTGCATTTCGAAAAAGATGCTTTGGCATGTTGCATGCCACAAGGGAACCGCTGCCTTATCAAGATACCTCTCACGTTATTTATTTGAACATTTGCTACAGAACTTAAATATCGATCCCGATATCTTACGTTTGCCTTCACTAATACGTCACTTGTAAAAAATTCAATTTGAGTTGCACTCGACACGAAAACGAGTAAATTACAATTGAAATTGTTGAATTGTGTTTCTTTGCAACTGATTTGCTGTGAATTACTTGCAAGTACCAAAGGTGCCGCAGCTTCATTAGGATATCTGTTGTCTGAAGGCATACACGCAGAGCAGGTGGGTAATTTAAATGTTTGGTTGCCAACAATTTAGCGTTTGAATGGCAGCGCAGTAGCAGCGAGTAGGTACAGTTATGAACATACATACATATCTACTCGTTGGCAATAGAATAAGCAATTGTTCGTTTCGTTTCAGTAATCGAATTCGTTTTGAGTTATATCCTCTGCTGAAAACTCAAATAAAAAAAGTAAGGTAAACGCATATTTTATTGCACTTTTATTCACTGCTAATATTATTGTATTGCTTTTCAGAAGGAAGATGTCTGACCGCATCGCTAATTTGCCCACTGTAACTGATGCAGAAAATATGCAAAACGAAACCTTTGAGAACTCGGAGGTGTCTTCGATGGCAACTAATGGAGATGTCGGATCCATAGGTGTGCCATTAGCATTGCCAGCTATAGCTGGTGAAGCTATTCAAGATGACGTTGAGGGGATTAAGGATGAGAATCAAGGGTCGAACGATGTGCCATCACCAGTAGCAACAGATGGTATGTTGGACAACGAAGTTTTTATTGGTAAGCAACCAGCTTTGGCACGCAATTCTAAATCGCTTCCATCGTCAAATTTTTCTGAACCGTTGCCATCTTTAGTTTTTCAATCCCCCCTCTCTAAAAAAAAAAAAAAATTAAAAAAAAAAAAAAAAAAAAAAAAAAAAAAAAAAAAAAAAAAAAGGAGGGTTTTTAAAAAAAAAAAATTTTTTTTTTTTTCTCCCCGCCCTATTTTTTTTTATTTATCACCCTGTCTAAGCCCATCATCATCTTTAAAGCGATCGTTTTCAGACCCGCTCCATGAATTTGGAACAATGTCAGAATATGATGAGGAGTCCTCTCGCATACCGGCACCGCCTCTTAGAGCGGATGAGACAACCTCAAGTGACTCATCTCAAGCAGGATCTGGAGAATCAACTTCAGAAGGGATCCACCCTCTTCTTTAGACAGCATGGCATTTTTAGTGCGATCGGCTTTTAGATCGAATGACGAATCGTCCGAATTTATGAGCCACAGGCCTTGGCATTCCTCATATCAGATGTTCAAGGCCATCACGACCTTGGCATTTCATTCCGGATCACCTACTTTGGCTTCGGTATCGCCTTCGAAAAGCGTGCATGATAAGCAGGCTGTAAAGACAACTGACGTTAACAAGAAGAGGCCGATGGAATCTTCAAATTCATCCAGTGACAGTGATTCCGAACTGGATGACGTTAAAATGTCTCTTGGCCGGCGCCGCAAGCTACAGCGCTTCGAAAATCAAAACAAAAGCCCAAACTAAACTAAAATTCAATTATTATCGAAACATCCAAGCGCATTTTGTTCTTGGTGCAATTCATTTCTGAGAGTCACCTAAAGAAAGCCAGAGAGTGATCCCAAAATGTACATATCAACCAAAGGGAAATTATTATAAATGCATTTAAGTAAGTTGGCAGAAGATTCGAAACAATGAATGTTTCATATTAATATTAATAAAACGTACATACGTTAAACGGATCTGCGAAATGTTTGAATAAAATATATGTATGTATGTAGAAATGTTTTCAACGTGTTTTCTGCTCAAGTGGATGGGATCAGGGTGCGTGCGCAAGGGCCAGAGAGAGTGAGTTGGTACCTTCCAACTAGAGGGAATTTATAATGTATGTAGGCTTTTTTCCGACAGATCTGTCTTCCCCCATCCGGAAATCTGACCTTTTTTTTTAGATTTTATTTGATTCATTTATTTAAATTTTTTTTTTTTTCAAATTGTTCTTCAAAAACAGTGTGGCATCCGATCTATTAAAAACAGCGATTAGTGTGGCATCCTTTTTTACATACTTTGTACATATGTATGTATTATCGATATCATTTGTAATCTAATGTACAACAAAAGTGAAAAAAAGTGAAATAATGCCGAAAGATTCTAAAAAACAAATATTCCGTGATTGCTGGCAACAGCAGCCATATTTTAAAAATTGGATAAGCCGCGATGAAGCGGACACCAATAAGGCATACTGCAGATACTGCAAATGCAGTCCTAACAGCAAAATAATGTACGTAGGTAATAAAATCAGCAGAAACTGCGCGTCAGTGGGATCAAAATGTGTGTGCGCAGTTTGTGAATGGCGCAATAAAATAGTTATTATTGAATTGTGTGTGTTAAAGAAAATTAAGCAACATTCATAACAAAAACAAAAGGTCCTTGTACCAGACGCTGTCTGGTGTGCAATTGTGTTTGTTTTTGCGTTGTGCTGTGAAGGTTATATCTGATTTGTGAATTGTTGCTGATTCCTCGCGACAACTACACACAAACACACAGACAGACACACACACACACACACAGACGTGCTAAGACATTTGCGACGAGGCGAACTCCGCACTGGGGAAAAACTGTTCCCTCAGTTGCTGCTGCTTGCCGATAGTGGCGCTGCTGCCGCTTGGCACTTATCGCGCGAGGCGAGCCTAAATGCATCAACAATTGCAGCTAGCCCAATCAGTTAAGAGCCTCCGCTCGTGCCAAACGGTTGTGCGCATCTCCCTTTTTGAACTCAGTTACATCACCAGCTCAACATATCCCAGTTACAACAACAACACCAGCAGCAGCAGCAATAACAACATCCACAAAATATAAAAAAAAAACAGTTTGTTTTATTTTTTTTGCTCCACGCAAAAGTCGCGTGTGCCGGTAATAACAGATGAAAACAACAACAACATAAAACAGTTACTTGTTTGTTGTTACAACCAACCACAAATCAATCAAAAGTTTCGTGCAACACACCCCCACCCTCCCCCAACATCGCCTCTGCCCTTTTCGTTTCTCGATCGTTTTGTGGCAAATTAACGCAGACGCGTAATTCAAGCTCTTTCCGCACTTACAATACAATTTCAATATTTGCATCGAGCTTTTTCTAATTTTATTATTTATTTTTTTTTCGTTTGTTTGTTTATGTGTATTTAAATTGTTGTTGTTGTTGCTGTTGTTGTTGGTCTTAAACTTTGTGTGTTTTTTGTCTCCAGTTACCAAAGCCGCGACGCTGTCAACGACGTCTCCGATAAGCAGCTAAAACAACAGGTGAGAATGACACACATATGTACATACACACATAAACAAATACATACATACAAATATACAGTTTGCACTTGCATCCATCCACATCAGTGCTGTCAACCTTTAACGTCCATATAAGACTTTATATATACATATGTATGTATGTATATGGTTTTCTATTGTTTGCTCTTTTTTAAAATATATTATATTGCATACGTTATTTACTAAGAAATCTTTCGACAATTTTACAAAAAGAAAACAAGCTAAATGGGCAACTCTGAGACGCAGTTACACATTTACACATACTTATGTACATGCAAATTTACCAGTTCGACAAAATTCGATGTGTTTTGCGGTTTTCCTGTGGCGCCATCTAACGGCAAATCAAAGCAACCCAATCGTATGCATTTCGCTTTTTCCTGGCTTGGGCATTTTGTATCGCATCGCATAGATTTGATTAGCAGATAGGTAGGCGGTTTTATTGTTGTTGTTATTACTCACGCTTTACGCATATTGACCATATATTCTTTTATGTTATACTTTTAACGATCGTCTCGATCACCAAATAGTACATTGTGTCTCTCTCTGTCGTGTCTTACGGCTAATCAAAACGTTTTTTAATTGGCTTGCGCGGCGTCATCGAATTTGGGCATTCAAATACATAAATCGCCATTTGTTTATTTATCGTTTATCGTTTTTTTTTTGGGGCATTGGCTTGACGCCTTACGCGATTCTCACTCAAATCAATTGATACATCAAAATTATTAAAAAATGGGATCACAAATTAGTAGACAAAATATTATGTTAATCTATGAGCTTTGATTGATTTATAGTAATTATGTAGGTTGAAAATTATTTTTGCTCTTTATTTTTGTCATTTTAAGTCCAAACTTTAAATGATTTATAGTTCATAAAACCTTTTTCTGATTCCCGAAATATATTTTCAAGTTTGGACTACGTTTGAACTTAACTTGGGTGGAGAGGGGGGCTCCCCTGTCTCCAAGTCCTCCGACTCCTACTATGGTTTCCACTTGGCCAACTGACTTACTGACTAACTGACTGATTGTCAGCCTATTTGCCCAATTGTGGTTTTGAACTTGTTGTTTGTTGTTGACCCCCCTTTTCCCACCTCATCCCCGCCGGGATGTCCACTTTGAGAACGTGCTGTGGATTTGAAATGTGGTTTTGGTTTTGGTTGTTGGTTTTGACCGAACGAATATCGTTGATCTTAACCAAAACTGAAAGCCCAAATGCGACGCTGGCGGCCAATGCTACAAATCACAACAATTGCCAAACCAATGAACAACTACAACATTAACAACAACAACATTAACAACAACAACAATTCTGGTTGTCATTTTGCCATGTTTTTCATTTCAAACCATTTACGGGGGGATATGTCACAACTTGTTTTGGGGGAGATCACTTGGGGACTCGGACTTTGGGGGCATCTACAAACACACACACACACATCTGGCTCGCCTCGCCTCGCACACACACACACAAACAAATCATTATAAATTGCAAATAATATATTATTGAAACTATAAAACGTAAATTGAAAATTCAGCTTATACATTTTAGTATTTACACTTGAGAAAACCGCAAAAGCAGCTAGTAAATCAAATGAATAATCACAATAAAAAATGCATTCGCATAATCGAACCGACTAGCTAATACCCTTGCACATTTCTAACTTGATTTGCATTATCATCATCAAATTTAATTATGCAATTTTTCATATTTTGTTATTGTTTTTTTTGTTGTTGCAGGAGCCCAAAGTTTATTGTGTTTTTTGTTTGTTTTGAGAAATGGAGTTGGAATGCGATTTGGGTGCTATACAAAACGAGGAATTGCTCAGGAAAATGGTAAGTACTAAATTGATCGAAACTCAAAAACAATATTATTCAAAGAGTTTTAGAATTTTCATATAAATAAAAGGTTTATCATTTTATAGCCATGCCTTTTTTTTTTATTTTTATAAACATCGATGGCTTTCAGTGTTTCAGCCCTTTGTAGGTCTAGGTCTTAATTGCTTGCCTTTTTGCCTGGTTCTGCTCTCTCTCTCTCTTTCTGTCTCTCTCTCTTTGTGTCCCCGTCTTCGAAGTGTCAGTGAATTAAGTCAAGTCAAGTCACATTGCCTTTAAAGCTCAAGCTCAAACTCGGAGATTCTCGAACAAGCTGGAGGAGATTCGCTTGAATCCAGTCCAGTCTACATACATGCTACTGCCATCCACCGTACCCAGTTCAACCTGACCAAATTGGGTCATTGATGGGGTTGGCCGGCTGATCGCTTGATTTGTTCGTGTGTCTGTCGTCTGTGTGTGGGCTGCATTGACTGACTTGGCTAAGACGCTTGACGCAATTATCGTTAAAAAGTCGTTAAAAAACAAACAAACTTAATAGAGAAACGCTGACGATGTCGCTTAACTTGGCCAAATGATGTACGACCTGCTGGCTGCATAGAATAGAAACAACAAACAAATCAAAAACAAAAACACCATCTATATTAATAACGATAATTAATACGAAAATTGTACAAAAATAGCAGCAGACGTTTATCAGCCCACGCCGTTAACGTTGCTGCAACTTCGACGCTGACGCCGATGCTGACGCTGACGTCGACGGCAACAGCGAAGTCGGCGTTTAAGCTGCTCTCTATCTCGCTCTCTCTCGCTCTTGTTGTGGTCTCTGAATCGGTTCGTGACACGAAAAAGCACGACTTTAGTCAGATCTAGTTATGGGCTTAACCTAAATAAATGTTGTTCTTCATCTTCGTTTTTGGATTGAATAAATAAAATCCTTAAGTAGAAACTTCGTTATACTGAAGCGCGACTGTATAACATTTAAAAATTTGTCATCTTGAAGAAAGAATCTTAAACGTTTGTCGACTAAAAACCTTTAACGTTTATTATGATCAAATAAAAAAAGGTAAAACACATAAATAAATATCAATTAAAAAGTGTTATGGAAATGCATGACGCGACCATCTCTAGTGGATGATGATGATGATGACTCATGGGGCATTAATCAATTCTTGAACTCGCTTGACCGACCGCCTGACAAACACTAATAAATAAATGCAGTTAGCTTGGCCAGCAGCAGCTCCTTGGAAGCTGCAACGATGACGCCACACAGCTGAAGTTTGAAGCTGAAATTGAAGTCGTTGTTGTAGCTGAAGCTGGTCGGTCGGTCAGCTCAATTGGCGCAATTGGCAAGTCTATATAGTATAAAGATATATTCTCGCTGTATGCGTTTTGTTTTTGGCTTTTGAGCGTTGGCCGCCTTACAATTGCGCCAATCTCTTGGCCATGATTCGCAGCCAAGTTGTTGCGTGGGTTTTGCTGTCGCTGTATGTTGACTGTTATTATTATTATTATTGTTATTGTCGATGTTGTTAAATCAATAATAAACCTGAGCCACAAATTGGCACAGAGACACCCGCTATCGCCATCTGTCTGTTTGTTGACCAGATATCTATGGCAAACGGCCAAATGCAGTCAAACAGCAAATCTAGTCACGTTGCTTCTTTCTGTCTCTATAGTTTATCGGCTGAGCGTAGTCTAGCCACAAGAAAGCTTCTCCGTCTCCGTCTGCGTCTGCGCAGCGTCTGCGATGAGTAATTCTCTTTCTTTCGCTTTGATGTGGAGGCGTCTCGAAATCCATTGGCCATTCTAACAGACTAACAAAATTACAACAATGACACCCACCCAAAAGCATGTGATTTATATATGTACATATATATATATATATGAATAATACTCCTCTTTAAACATATACAAAATAGTTAACTCTGCTGAATGATTGATTCACTGTATTTTACGGCATTCAAATTTTGCATTTTGTCGCTTCCATTGATGTTAGTTCAACTGTGCATTTGAACACTTTCGTTGTTGTTGTAAGCTATTTCGTTTTTGGCACGCTCGATTAGCAGAGTCCCCCGCCCTCTAGCGGTGTTATAAGCTTAAGCTTAACTGTAAATGGTATTTTTGTTGTTGTTTGTGTTAAATATTCATATTAAAGAACTGCAAACGCATCTAAGCTAATTATCGTATGAGAATAATTCTATGAAAAGTGAAAGCTACTCTCCTTCGCTTAACATAAACATCAACATGTTTCAATTCACAGGAAATGCTATGCATAAGTTTACGAAAGAAAGTCAACAACTAGAAATATGAAACGAAATCAAGCTCTCCGTTACAAATATGTATGTAGTTATTTTTGTTGTTGATGCGCAAAGGCACGAGATTTTGCGCATCAACAACAAAAAATTCCGGCAACTGTAAACCGCTGTTTGTTGTTTTATTTGCTTCTGTTAGTTTTGCGCACCTAATACAAAAACAACGATAGGTAGGCAGCGCAGCTGACAGCGGCCGCTGCACTGAAAGTGCGCGACAGTCAAACGCACACGCGTAAAATTCACACACACAAAACAAGCACGAATGCAAAGCCCTCGATCGACGTCGACGTCGACGACGAAGTCGGCGTCACTGTTGCTATAGCCGTCGCTTGCGCTGTCATCTTCGGGGTGTTGTTGTCGTCGTATTCGGTCATATCTCTGCTGCTTAGAGCTTTGCTGCTAACTGCTAGCAGCGCTGCCCTGTCGTCATCAGCTGCGCTGTTTTAGCGTCTAAGCTTCGTCCACTTTACGCGGCTTTGATTCTGAATGGGCGAACTTCAGTCTGATTTTGGTGCTCGATCGATAGCAACGTGCCGACGCTCGGTTAATAACGAACTCAACTTTTCAATAAGAAGAAGCAGCAGCAGCAACAAGCATAAACAACAACAAATTGATTTTTTTTTATATCTTGTACATATTTATTGAAACCTTTTTTTTTGCGGCTACCATTGATTTATTTGCCGAACGAGCTTTAAGAATATAAGCCGAAAAAATATCAAAAATCAGCAAAAGGATTAGTCACACCTTACCGAGTGTTATTTATTTTCATGTGTGTTTGCCGTAAAACAACAAAGAAAACAAAATAAAAAAAAATCACATAACGAACGAACCCAACAATAACTCAACGAAATTCGAAATTCGATAAAAGGCCGCAGTTCAACATTAAATTTTACCTGCATCAAAACTAAAAGAAGCTTTATTTTTTGTGCGTCTGTCATTTGGAGGATCCACTGTCATTACAGAGGTAAATTTTTATTATAATATAAAAATTTTATGTTTCGTTATTTTATTTTTTACGGCATTCAAATTTTGCATTTTGTCGCTTCCATTGATGTTAGTTCAACTGTGCATTTGAACACTTTCGTTGTTGTTGTAAGCTATTTCGTTTTTGGCACGCTCGATTAGCAGAGTCCCCCGCCCTCTAGCGGTGTTATAAGCTTAAGCTTAACTGTAAATGGTATTTTTGTTGTTGTTTGTGTTAAATATTCATATTAAAGAACTGCAAACGCATCTAAGCTAATTATCGTATGAGAATAATTCTATGAAAAGTGAAAGCTACTCTCCTTCGCTTAACATAAACATCAACATGTTTCAATTCACAGGAAATGCTATGCATAAGTTTACGAAAGAAAGTCAACAACTAGAAATATGAAACGAAATCAAGCTCTCCGTTACAAATATGTATGTAGTTATTTTTGTTGTTGATGCGCAAAGGCACGAGATTTTGCGCATCAACAACAAAAAAATTCCGGCAACTGTAAACCGCTGTTTGTTGTTTTATTTGCTTCTGTTAGTTTTGCGCACCTAATACAAAAACAACGATAGGTAGGCAGCGCAGCTGACAGCGGCCGCTGCACTGATAGTGCGCGACAGTCAAACGCACACGCGTAAAATTCACACACACAAAACCAGCACGAATGCATGTTTCATCATGCACGAATGCAAAGCCCTCGATCGACGTCGACGTCGACGACGAAGTCGGCGTCACTGTTGCTATAGCCGTCGCTTGCGCTGTCATCTTCGGGGTGTTGTTGTCGTCGTATTCGGTCATATCTCTGCTGCTTAGAGCTTTGCTGCTAACTGCTAGCAGCGCTGCCCTGTCGTCATCAGCTGCGCTGTTTTAGCGTCTAAGCTTCGTCCACTTTACGCGGCTTTGATTCTGAATGGGCGAACTTCAGTCTGATTTTGGTGCTCGATCGATAGCAACGTGCCGACGCTCGGTTAATAACGAACTCAACTTTTCAATAAGAAGAAGCAGCAGCAGCAACAAGCATAAACAACAACAAATTGATTTTTTTTTATATCTTGTACATATTTATTGAAACCTTTTTTTTTGCGGCTACCATTGATTTATTTGCCGAACGAGCTTTAAGAATATAAGCCGAAAAAATATCAAAAATCAGCAAAAGGATTAGTCACACCTTACCGAGTGCTATTTATTTTCATGTGTGTTTGCCGTAAAACAACAAAGAAAACAAAATAAAAAAAAATCACATAACGAACGAACCCAACAATAACTCAACGAAATTCGAAATTCGATAAAAGGCCGCAGTTCAACATTAAATTTTACCTGCATCAAAACTAAAAGAAGCTTTATTTTTTGTGCGTCTGTCATTTGGAGGATCCACTGTCATTACAGAGGTAAATTTTTATTATAATATAAAAATTTTATGTTTCGTTATTTTATTTTTTTCACGTCGATCTCTTGTTTGTTTGTTTGTTTTTTTTTTTTTTGCCTAACGCAGCGTTAGTCAGCAACGTTAGCGTTGCTGTTAACGTCGCGTCGCTGCCGGCGTCAATGTCAGCATTTTCGGCTGTGTATGTAAACAAACCGACGGAGGCGAGGGGGCCCTTATCTCGAGTTTAGCTACTTAGAGGTACGATTACAGAGCGGCGAAAATGATAACGAACAAAAGGTGAAGGCATTAATGTTTTTTTTTAGCTTTTCATAAAGTATGTGAAAATGAGGGATCGTGTCATCATTTTATAGAGTATATATAGAGCTATAAAATCGGATATGGGGAGGTGAGGTGGGGTGGGTTTCATTTCTCTAGCAGGCCGTATGCTAATCTCGATTCGAATCTAATTACAGTGGAACCAGTTTCAAGTTTCAACAAAAGCGCAACCATTTGGCCTTGTCTCCCTGTCTCTCTTTATCTCTGTCCCTCTCTCTCACAGTCAAAGGAAATGTAGTCAGGTAGTAATTGCTTTAAAAGCCTCAGGCTCTAATTAAGTGGTAACAAAAAAGTGAGTCTAGAATTTACAGTTGAAACAAAATCATTTAGATTTATTGTCGATAAGCTATAGTAATTGTTACGCCCACATGCACACTATAAATCATATATATTTTACTTTGAATTTGAGTGCAATTCGTTGTGACAGTTAGATTTGCTTGAATTAAGACGCATTACCTTTTGAATACTATTGGCTTTGACTATCCTTAAGAAAGATCGATAAAAATAAACTCTTGATTCCAAGAACTTTTCAGTGAATCAAACCAAAAAGGTGCTCTATATTTTCTAGATCCATTTCTCTCTTTTAAAGTTAAGGTTTCACTGTTTGACCCAAATACAAATCTCACTGCATATAATTAATTTTAAAGCTGTTGACAACTCCATCGATCAGCTTGACAAAGTTTCCCACACAACACACCAAAAAAAGCATTATCGGTGATTTTGTCTTGAATTTGTTTTGAAGCAATGTAGCTTGTACGAGTTTGTGATTAATATGCATGGTGTAGTAGAAACCTCGAAAGCGCTCCAAATTTCAAGAACAGACACCTCATGCTTTATTCACCTGGGCAATGTCATATTCCAATAAAATAAAAAAACGAAACTCTGGAACTCAAAAAAACAAGCTAAAACCAAATTGCTTGTGTGCATGGCAAAATATAAATAATAACAAAAACAAGTGAAGAATGTGGGGGACAGAGAACGGGTGCACGAATCAATGATACCATGTAAATTGTTAAATTTCTGAGATAATACTTTAATAAATCTCCTCATTACCTGTTCGCTATATACCCTTTTTTATTCATACCCAAAATAAATGCAGGGTATATTCAGAACGGCTTCACAGCTTTGCCTAGTTTCAATTTCAGTTTTTACTGCGCAGGTGCTAATAAGCTAAATAACAAAATAAATAAACATCTCTGCTGGCTTTGCCGTCTTCGGGTTGAAGCTTAAAAATGACACAATGCGCCACCCAGCGGCCAATTTAAGCAAACAAATGGCGAATGTGAATCTCGCGATTCTCGTCTCGCAATTAGATCGTATGTATGTATGTATGTATGCTGCGCCAGTGAATTGAAATTAAATTGAAAATAGCTATAAATAACGACCGACGACAAAATGTGAGCCAAGTCCGGGGCAATTAATAACAGCAAAGTGCACACTCGGTTTCCTTAACTTAAATTGAACTGATTGTCAATGTCAAATGGCACAGATGGCACAGATGGCGGGCGCACTGGTGCGTGGTAGCGTCGACAGGTGTCGCTTCACTTTGCGTTCGTTCTCGAAGCATTCTTTTACTATATCAATTGGCATTCTTTGCTTTTTGCTTTGATAAGAAAATTTAAATGGAACAAAAAAAGATTGCAGCTTTATCACATTGCTAAGATACTCGTAATTATGTTCATACTATAAATACAGAAGAAGATTAGAAGCGAAGCTAAAAGTTTTTGCCACTAGACACCCCTCCCCCCTTCCTCCTTTCCATGACACATCCATCGCCTCATGCATTTGACTTCCCTTAAGCAAGTTTGTTCGTTTGCCAATTTGGCTTAATTAAATTTAAATAAATTTTAACTTCAATCAAAAAAAATCTGATTTCTTTTTTGTGTCTGCTAAATAAAAAACTACAATAATAGACGAAACTACAAAATATTTTTGACCTCCAAAGCTGACACGACAGCTCACAAAATGAACGGCGAACAAAATTTAAATAAAACACAAAAAGAAAAATTGTTAAGAAAAAAAATAATAATAATTTATCAGCATTTGCGGCAGTTTCGCATCAACAAAATCTCGCACGTCACGTCATCATCATCATCATCGTCTTCAACAGCAGCCGCTGCCGCAGCAGCGTCGACGTCGGCGTCAACGTCAACAGGTTGCCGGCGGCAGCGGAGGTGCGACGACGGCGACGGTGACGGCGATGGCGACTTCAACTGGTTATCACGGGCCGCTTTTTTAGAAATTACGTCATTTGGCATCGCGTCTCAAGACGCTGTGCTCTACAGTCTAGACGCTGATGTCGAAGTCGACGCAGACGCAGACGACGCGACTAGTTCCTGGGCAGCGTTTTTGTTATTTTACTTCGTTGCACTTCGTTGTGTTAACTCCCTCAGTCTTCCACGCACAGTTAAGCTTCTCTAACGCGAACTAGTTAAAATTTAAATTAAATATTTTCATCTAAGCTTTGAAGTTATATCTGTTAGTTGAATTTCGATTTGGAAAACAGTATTGCCCAAAAAAACCTAGTTAATATCAATTTGGTGAGTTTTTTCCTTAAAATAAATTGTGTCCAGGAACTAAAAGAATTTAATAAATTTTTGTATTTTAAAATTTTTCGCAAATTCGAAAGTTTACAATTCGCATTTCATTTATATGAAGCATCTTCTGCTATTTTTTTTCACATTTATTTTGTCTATTGAATTGAGCTTTGAGTGAAAGTTGAACTCTTTGATTTCTCCGCTTCCTTTTAAAGTCGTTACTGAGGCTATTATTAATGAGTGTAAAAACCCAACCAAAAATAGAATTAAAAATCAATCTAAATTTCGCATCGTATACTATTGAAAAGGCAGTGTATTTACCATTAAGTTTCGTTAATAAAACTGCTTGCAATTTCTAATTAAATTAATCAAAAATATTCAAATGAAGGTTACGGTTGTGCAAGCTGACATTATTAATAGTGCAAAAAAAATAAAAAAAATATTTAAATATGATTTATGATGTTCGATTTGATGTGTGTATGCATCAATATTAATTTATTTTATTTTTGTCCAGCAAGATTCTGTCATGTTTATAAGCATCTAAATTGAACAAAGCATATGCTATTTTTTTTTTCGTACTCATATTGTAGTTATTATTGTTGTTTAATACATTTGCGATTTGGCATTTTTTGCGCTTTCGATTTGAGCAGCTGTTATTGTTGCTAGTGGTGATATCACCACTACAAAAACCGAGTTGGTTAATTTTGTTTGCCAACGTTGTTATTTATTGTTTTCTTTTCGTTGATCGCCTCTCTCGTCCCGTTTCGACCTGGCCCACACTGCCGGCTAACGGCTACCCACCAACTTTCAAAGCACCAACACGCAAACCTGTCGATTATTAGTTCAACTAAAGCTGTTGAGAAATAATACATTTTCGAGTCCCGTCTCACTTATCGGTCAGCAGTTATTCTGTATATTATTTTACTTTATTTATAAACAAAGCGTCATTTAGTTCAATTTCAGAGCAAGGTTCGAGCTGATACCTAGGTGTTAAAAAAAAACACTCGACGCAAAATAAATTGAATAATAAAATTTGAGCTAACATTTTTTTGAAAATGTTAAGATAAAAAATATTTATTTAGTATGTGGGACAGTTAAATATTCAACAGTAAAGTAGTTTCCACTATTAAATTTAGACTATTTTTAGAATTGCAAGTCTGGTAAATGTTATTTTTGAGCAAGTGGGTGGATGTGCTGTTGTCAAGAACACAAGTATATAGAATCTCTATTGTAGTTTGTGGTGCAACAGTTGTGGTTGTTCCGACTGCTGCTGACTCAGCCATCCAACTCTCAACTTGTTTTCTGTTTTCTGTTGTTGTTTATGAGTGTCTACTGTCTACAGCTAATTGGCGGACAGTGCGAGGCGTCGAATCGAGTCCATAAAAGGCGCGTTTTTGAAAAAAGAGATGGCGCGTGGGTTCTTACAGCGTCGGCTAAGCTCATTTGAGCCGGCTCAATTAGCCCAAGGACAGCTCAGCTGAGAAAAGTCTCAAGCTCTTATTACAAAATCTTATACTATACTTGACTTTGGTATACATTAACTTTTGTTTATTTTATTTTTACAGTGGCAACAATCGCAGGATAGCGAACGCAAGAAGCAAATCCGCTCGCATCTTTACAAGTTGCGCGAATCGCGTCTTAGGAATCTTCATAGGCACGAACCGGATAGCATAATGTCCGAACCGAACGGTAATACTCATTCTGGCTTTGGCAAGGATCCGCTGGCCACCAGCCACGGTGATGCTCTGTTGGATCAGAACTTCCAGAGTCTCAAGTCTAAGGAGGTACGCGACTCGATGAGCCCCACCCATGAGCTCAAGTTCCATTCGATGAGTCTCGCTCAGCCGAACACAACTGGCTGGGATGTTCAGACATCATCGGAGGTATCGCCCGATGGACGTGCCTATCGCACCGAGACGTTGGCCAAAACAGATGGTATGTTATCACAACAATTACGACTATACACCCTGTACCCCTACAAATATTAAGTATATTAGAACAAGAGAGTTTCTTATGTTAACTTTTTTTATGTTTTATGTAACACTTAAACATAAAGTAGATAAGCTCGTATTTATAAATCTGTGTCTAACTCCAATTCTATTTGTTTATATGTCCCTGTGCCGTGCCAACAACGCAAAAATCACCTTCATCCTACCACCACCAACAACAAAAACAACAATCAATCCAGGTGTTGAGAAGCTCAATGGTGGCGGAGTTGCCGAGTTTAAAGGTCGCAACGAGCAACGCTCGAGCGCCTCGCATCAGGGCGATGACAAGAACTTTGTGAAAAAAGCAGCCGAGAGCTCCGATACGCATCTGCAGGAGAAAGTCGTCTTTGGCGATGAGAATAGCGGACGTACCGAAATGAAAACGAGCTCTACAACGTCATCGTCGACATCGAAATTTGTGTCGTCCTCCTCCTCAACCAAGGGGGCTAACGATGATGAGCCGCGTTATTTGCTCGACAATCAGCAACATCAACAACAACAGCGTCTCCAACAGCAACATCAACAGCAGCGTGAGCGTGAGGTGCGTGAGCGTGAGGAGCAGCGTGTGCAAGAGCAGTGCTTCCAGGAGCAGCGTGTGCAGGAGCAGCGCTTCCAAGAGCAACGTCACCAGCGGGAACAGCAAGAGAGCGAGGAACGCTACTCGGAGAGTCGCGAGCAATCCAATAGCACACGTAAAATGGAGACAAAACAGCATTACGAGGAGAACAAGCGCTATGTGGATATGGACAAGGCATCACCGGAATACCAGCGACATGTGCAGGATCTGATGGCACAGCCAGGTGAGATTATCTCCAATACGGT
Source organism: Scaptomyza graminum (assembly GCA_018901835.1). Lineage (NCBI taxonomy): Eukaryota > Metazoa > Arthropoda > Insecta > Diptera > Drosophilidae > Scaptomyza > Scaptomyza graminum. The sequence continues at coordinate 10,385,972 of JAEIFL010000001.1, read as the reverse complement.
GGAGTACCCAAAGCCCAATGTCAAGATGATTACGACCGTGAAACGTCTACCTGATGGCACCATTGTCAAGAACAAGCGCTATGAAACCGAGCAGATGTCTGCTCCCACAACGGAGTCGGTCACTCGGCAGACTCAAAATCAAACGCAGCAAAACAATCAGCGACGCACACAGGATGTGCATCATCAACAAACCACCCAGCAGCATCCCCAGCAGGGTCACCATCGCGGTGAACCGCGTGATGTTGTTGACAATGCAGAACCGGTGCGTAGGCCAGTTAATGCCGAGGAGCTAATTAAACAGGAGAGCTATTCAACGGTGAAAAAGTCATCGTCCAGTCGTAACTACTCTAACGAAACTACATCGGAAACTGTCAAACAGCAGTACGATGAGTCGCAGCCGCAATCGCAGCCCTTTAAGGCAGCATCGCCTTCACGTCCAGATTTTAGCACACACGGATTTCCTTCAGTAAAGACGACGGCAAATCCCATTCAGGAGTTTCCCAACCAGCGTCCATTGACGCCCAAGCAACCAACAATTGATTTCTCCACCCATGGCTTTCCATCGGTGCGTGGCAATAAGCCCACACAGGAATTTCTAGGTCAACGGCCGACAACCGAAGATGAGGAGTACATAATGCACCAGTCCCAGACTTCTAGTCGCAATGTTAAGCAGAGTAACACCTCGCAGAGCACCGTCGAAACGGAGTACATCGATGAACAACATCCACCACTGCCTGTAGCTACGCCCAGCTGGGAGCAGCCGGCTAGTCTCCGACGTCCCGTTGCCGATGATTTACGCAGCTCTCCTGTTAAGCCACGTTCTGATCATACCGATGCAGAGTGGATTAACGCAAGTCGCAAGTCTCATAAGGAACGCATCATTGAGACCCAAGTGGAGCAGGAGCCCGAGCATGCTCGTCGTCAGCAGCCACTCCATACTCAAGCACCATCGAGTCCACGTCGTACCCAGGATTATGGCACACACGGTTTTCCATCGGCACGTTCACCCACACGCCAAACACCACGCTCACCGCTGGCCAAATCGCCGCCCCGTAAGCCAAATACGACCACACCAGCAGCAGGCAGCCGTACACCAGGTCGCAGTACCGCAACGGACACAACAACCACAACAGTTACACGTCGTCAGTTGCACAAGGAGCGCGAGGTTGATGCAGCACATCGTGCATTTGCCGCCTCATTGCGTAGCAGCTCTCCGGCCGAGAGTACCGGTTCTACCGGCTCGCATAATCATCCACGTCGCGACAGCGCTCATTCGGATCAACAGCGCATGACACCGCGTTCAAGTGTGTCCTCGAGCCGTACGTATCGGCGCGATGGGCGTGAGGGCTCCCATGATAGCCATGCACCATCGGAGTCCAGTCGCATCAGCTCGACAACAGTGACACGCCATGTGGGCGTGCCAGCTACGAAGAGCGTGGGTAAAACACTCGTTACCAAGCAGCAGCAAACTGCTGTGAAGACCCGTAACGTTCAAGGTTCTAACGAAACAATCGATCTTATGCCGCAGCGTTCGCCCAAATCCCCAGCACATACAACGAAAACAACGACTACTACAACCGCAACAACGATTGCCAATAAGCCAGCAGCAGCAGCAGAAACTCCTTCATCCGTAACTCCAACCACTCCGACAACTCCTACAGCACCTTCAGCTCCTCGCAGTGTTCCAACTGAGACGCCCAATGTGTCAGGTACGAATTAGTCCAAGCACACACAAACCCAAAAAACACACACAAGCTAATAAATATATAAATATATATCTACCTACTTAAACAAAATTTATCTATCTCGGAAAATCCTATGTATATGAATGTATCCTTCAGATAACCAATCACAGTATACGTATGCTACTACTAAGCCAGCCGATATATTCTCTTTGCCACCTACTCCTCCAACACCTACTATTAACAACAACAACGCAACTACAACAACACTAACAACAACAACAACCAACAACAAGAACCAGAACAATCCAAAAACTGATGACAACACTCACGAAATGATAACAAAAAAAAAGCTGAGCTCAAATGAAGCAACAACCGCTGCTGTCGCTGGCGCCATTGAACCACCCTGTGTGCGTCGGCACTACTACAAGCTGGGACCGTCCGATACGGATGTTCCCACTGCCGCGCCCACCACAGAAAGCGCACAAGAATCGGCCAGCATTGCCAAGGCGGTGACAAGTACTGAAACCGTTGGTAAGGCATAAAAGCATAAAGTCTATAAACAAAAAATACATATAAAAAAAATAAACACACACAACAAGAGCAACCAACAAACGATTACTTTTTCCTATAAAAAAACATCACAATCTATTATATAATCGAATTAAAATCTATCTTTACAACACGTAATACTTTATTTTTTTTGGAACTTTGCTAATAAAAACTGTTATACAAAATACAAACAAAAATCCGAATGTGAAATGTTCTATGTATGGTCTACAAACACACACACACACCCACACACACAAAAAAATACACGGATAATTTTTTGGGAGGGGGTAGCCCAAGTACTAGAATGCAAACTAACGGGTATTTGCACAGAGCGCACATTACACAGAAACAAATTTTGGTTTATTGATATTTTTGTTCTGCTGCATCTTTTTCTGAATCGTTTTACATCGCAAATGATCCTTGTTTTTGGGAGTAGTTTCTTTTACTGTATTGAGAAATTTTCACTAGCCGAAGTGTCAAAAAGAAGAAATTTTTAAGGAAAGCGTTTTAAAGTTTTAGCATCCAAGCGATCAATATATAAATTTCAGACCCGCTTAAGGTAAATTTACCAAATATATTGAACTTTTAATAACTGGAATTAAAAATAAAAAAAATTAACATTTATTCTGTAAGAACCAAAATCTAAACCAAAATTTGTTAGTTTGTAAAAGCGTCTCTAATGGAAATATCATCGTCTGTCAGCCTGCTTAACCAACTGCCTGTCAGATTTTCTGCTGCCTCTTTAACCCCATAAAGCAATTAACCGCCTGAATAAAACCCGAGTGCCTTACTCGACGTATGTAGCTGTTGTTGTAGTCGTCACTAATCCCTCTACTAACGTAGTGTTTATGCAACTTGTAGTGAGCACAAAACACGCACACGAACCAAATCTGGTAGAACGCAGCCCATTCGTTTATGCCTTGACTCCCTCACAGCAGCAGCAGCAACCAAAAGCCGACCACATGCACCCAGACCCAAAAGTGAGGTACCCAATCGCACACCATCAAGCAGCCATAGAAAACCCAATCACAGCACTGTAGGCCTCAACGATGACGATGAGCCAACTCCAGCCAGGCGCAGCTCAAAATCGCCTAGCGTTGAGCGACGCCAACTGCAACGGGAGACTACATTTGAGACACGGTTGGAGCGTGACTTCTTGCCAGAGGATGTGGCCATGATTGACGATCAAATATTTATCGATGAAAGCAGCTTGGAGTTTGAGCAGCGTCATCCGAAAGGTAATGATAAGCCCAGAAACATGCCATCACAAACTCAAGAGAGGATACCAGCAGCATTTCCTTCAAAACCAAAAGAGTCAATCCGTCAGGGTATCGAGAAGCAGCTACCCTCAAAACCAAGAGAGTCGCCACGTGCCAGTAGCCCCGAAAAGCTTGCCGCAGCTCTTCCTAGCGAACCGCCACGATCAATAAGCCCCGAAAAGCAGCTACCTAGGGAACCGGTTCGACAAAGTCCAGAGAAGCAACTCCCAGCGGCAGTTCCTGAAAGGCCCAAAACGCAGCAACCAACACAGTTTAGAGAGGATGCACTTTTTAGAAGCACCATTACCCAGCGTGTGACAAACACTACGAAAAATCTAAATGAAGAATTCATTGCGAACGAAAGTCAGTCTCAACCGCAGTCCAGCAAGCCGCAAAATCTGTTTGATAAGCAACCAATAATTCCCGTAACTCAGTTCCCCAAAAGCTCAATGCCCGATGACAAAGATATGATTGACAGATCCAGCGACAAGCCCGCAATTCGCAATACTCCAGAGTTGTCTGAAAGCCCGGATGGTGGATTTATATCAAAGAGTCCAGAGCCGGAGGAGAAGCCCACATTCCGAAAGAAGGGCCTGACTCGTCGTGAGACATTCGAGGATCGTTGCCGCCATATCTTGGGAATGGAAGAGGATGGCGATACGCAGGGCAACTACAGTCCAAAAACTGAAGACGAAACGGATGAAGAAAAGGAAACAACTACTCATGTAAAAGAGACAGAGACCTTTGAGTTTAAGATTGAGGACTGCCTTGACGATGATGAGGATGATAACACGCACACACGAGTTACCGAAACCTATATTACACGCACGCAGCCTGTAATCAAAGTTGAGGAACCTTTATCAGAGCCAGAGGGTCAGTTGCCAGAACTACCAGTTGGTAGCTTGCCTGAAAAAAATGCAAAACCGCGTCCTACAACTGCTAAATGGCCAAAGGATAAAGTAGAGCCACGTCCCGCAACTCCTAGACAGCATACAGATGAGAGTCCACAACGTCCTGAACCAAGCAAACATCCTAAAGACGATGCAGAGTTTATTAATGTTGAAAAGGAGACTACAACAGTCACAACGCAACGTACTTTAAAAACGCCTGCAACCAAATCACCATCACCTACACGCAAGGGATTTTTGCCGTATCCAGAAAACGATGAGACACCGCGGCCACATCTTACAGATTTTACGGAAAGCATAAATATGAATGAAGAAACGACTATTGAAATAACGCAGCGTCCATCGATGTCACCTTCGCCCACACGCAAAGGGTCTGTGCCTTGCCCTAAAAATGAGCAAGAGACGATAAAGCAGCCACGTCCTGTGACTGGTAAACCTACTAAGGAAACTAAAAAGCAGCCAATGGAGGGCAAAGAGCCACGCCCTGCAGGCGGCAAAGAGCCTAGTGCACAGGCGCCTGCCAAGCATCCTAAGGACGACGCAGAGTACATAACTGAAGAGACAACTGTCTTTATAACAAAGCGGCCTTCTAAGTCACCCTCACCAACGCGCAAAGAGCCTGAAACGCAGCATTTTGTGACTGAAAAAATTATTGATTGCAATGGCAAAACTGTAGTTGAGAAGATAAGCAAGACGCAACGTACAATTGGAGCCACAAGTGAACCCACAGTAGGACCGAAGAAGAAGCACCCTACTGATATCGAGCCGGAAGAGATGCAGCCCAAACAGCTTAACTCAAAGAAACCCTCAAGCACTAAATTAGAAACGGAGCGACGCAATTCGCGCACCACTAAGACTAGTATCACCCAGCAGCCTGTGAAGGAATCACAACCGCATGCCGTCAAAAGTCCACGCAAGGAGTCACTACCTAGACGGGAGCCAGCTAAGCGAGACAGCCTGGTGGACGAAACTCGCACCACCACAACAACAACAACTACTCGCAAAACCACTCAAAAGGATAAAAAAGCTAACGAGACAAGCACTGCACCCACGATTAAGGATCGTCTGCGCTCGTCGCCACGCAAACCGAAACCCCAATCGGATGACGTTGACGGACAGTCCACCTCGCCGGATACGAGCCCAACGCGTATTCCCAGCGAGCGTCGCCGTTCGAGCAATATATCTGTGACGACAGAGATTATTATAGATCATAAGACGCCAAAAACGCCTTCACCCAAAACGGAGCGCAAGGTAACGCCAACGAAAGTGCCGCTCAGTCCTATTCGAAAGCTGCCGGTTACGGAACGCAAGGAGTCGGCACCAGTGCCACGTGTTACGCGTCGCGACAAGGACAAAGTGACGCGCTCTACCAGTGAGAATGTTATCAAGGTGGTAAATGGAAAACCAAAATCGATGACGCCCGAGATGAGCACTCTCAGTCCCACCTCAGCACAGCGTTCCACCGACCGCAGTCGTCCCAGCAAGTGCTTTACAACAAAGACGATTAATTTAAGCGAACAGTTGATCAACAGCGAGAACATGGAGAACGTCATCATTGATATACAGCATGCAAAAAGCTCAAGGGAACCCTCACCAGATCGTATTGTGCCCACTCCAGTGAACGCTATGCTAGATACGTATACTGGCAAGCCACGCTATCCAGATGTGGTGCAGGAGCCGGAGGATGAGCCGCGTAAGAAACCGGTGATAACCAATATACCCATCTTTGAAGAGGAGGCCAACACCTATGTGGGCTGTCAAATCTCTGAGTTGCGCAATCCAAACGGCATCGATGCGGACATTCACGATAATCCCATGGTGGAAGCACCCCAGAGCTTAGAGTACAGCACCAATACGCCAAGCACTGTTCAGCCTGGCATCGATGTCGATGAGTGCCTGTTGAGCGTGCACGAGAAGGTCTCAAAGTTCACCCACACCGCCGAGCAGGTGAAGCAGCCCAAATCATCGACACCCTTTAGTCGCCAGTTCGATGAGCATGCCAAGGTCTCGGCCAGCGATGAGTGCTTGTTGAGCATTGATCAGAAGGTGGATCGTTTTCTAAAGACAGCCGAGAGCATAACCAGGCCATCGCCGACAACACCCACACGCGAAATCGAGCGACCGAACTTTGAGGATATCGATGAGGAGTTGCGCAAAGATGATTGCATACTGAGCGTATCGCAGAAGGTGCACAAGTTTATCGACACCGCTGAGAAGTTGGCGCCTAGTGCACCACAAAAGTCACCCCGGCTAGTGGCCAACATTGAGCGTCATATCTCACGTCAGAGCGAACCAGAACTGGAGCAGGAGTCGGAACCGGAGCAGCCCTCCGATCTGGAGACCGAGGAGCCGGTTTCAAACAATGATCTGCTACCCATGACCAAAAACCACACCACAGCCATTGAGCTGAAGCGCCAAAAGGATATTCTTAGTCGTCCATCGGTCTTTGGTCAGCGAACACCAAACACAACGTCCAAGCACACACCCAATAGTGGCAAATCCAGCACAGCACTCATCACAGAGGAGCGTAAGTCCCATCGCAATCAACAGACGCCACGTAATGTCACCTCAAATGTTAGTCCCAATTCACGTTCACCCATTCGCAAGCCCTCTTTGGAGCAACCTCGCAGCAAACTAAGCGACACCGAACGCAGCAGCTTTGCCAAGCGCAGGGATCACGTTACGCAGCAGCAGTGGGTGATTTGCGATGATGTTGATGTCGAAGAAGTTAGACCAGCGCCCGCTTCTTACAGCGTTAGTCCACAGCCAACAGGACACAGCAAACAAACCACGAGCAGCACTATTAAGCCAACGATATTAAGTACTGTTGCACCACGCAAACCATCACTGGAGCAACAACGCGGAAAGCCAAATGCTAAAGAGCCCAGTGACTATCTTTCCGAGACAGTAACGCGTCGCACCACCAGCACTACCAAGCACCGTAGTGATATAGAAGTTGACGAAACTTTACCCACCCAACACGATAGAAGTCCACAGCCAATGTCACCAGGCAGACGGACTGTCACAAAGCCAACTACACGTAGCAATACTGCACCACGTAAACCATCTTTAGAACAACCACGCAACAAGCCGGCAAACAAAGAGCCAAACGATAATCAGACAGAGACAGTGACGCGTCGCACCACCACCAGCAGCACCACAACGCGTGGCCACGAGCAGTGGCTGCCTAGCGATACAGATGCACCCAATCACAGTCACAGTGGCAGCCCACAGCCTCACAGACGCACACCCAATGCCACTACTAAGCCCAACAGCGACTCCACCACCATCAAAAACTCCACCACCATCGATTCGAATTCCACCGTAGTTAAAGCGAGCACTGAGCACAGCACCACCAAGCATACAACAACAAGAACAAATCGAACACATAGTCCTTCAACTAACCCCATCCTTGCCAGCTCCCCTGACACTGAACAACCACACGTTGAACCACTTTTAGAGCGCAGCCGTCCAACCACCACACAGCCAACACCCGGACGTACAGTGGCCTCGCGTCGCAATATCTTTGAGAAGCAATCGCCCAGCCCCAGTCCCAGTCCCAATCCAACCACTGAGTCCCCCACCGGACGTCGTCCATCCTACATGGATCACACGAAGAGCTCCTTGGAGCACATACGACGCGACTCCATTGAGTTCAATAAGACGCATTACTCACGCAAATCCTCTATAGAAGATGGTGAAACTGAGCCACGCAATCCCAATGCAGCTGTTAAGTTTGATGTCCCACGTCGCACGTCGCGCAACAACGAGATGGGCGTGCGCACTACCAGCGTAAGTGAAGACACTGACATTGATATTGAGGCGATCTTTGAGCTGGCTACACTCGAGCAATTGCTGGAGACGGTCACCAGCTATGAGCTAAGACGTCGCATACGTGCTCAAATGCGTTTGATCAAAAAGAATATGATTAACGCTGGTGCTAGCACCATCACCACAACCAGCAGCACCACCATCAGGAGCAGCAGCTCTACGCCCAGTCGCAGCCCATTGCCGCAAAGACGTGAGCACCCTCAACCGCAATCGCAATCGCAACATGAACGAAGTGAGAGTCCACAACCCACGTCTACTACTACTGGCACCACTGGACATGGCAAGCCGCCAGTAAAGCCACGCGAACGTAGTGCAAGTCCAGCACAGACACGTCGCCGTAGTCCAACAGGTAAATCAAACATAACCACGACAACCACACGCACCACCAACAGCAGCACCAGCAATGGACAATCGACACCAGAGCGTCGCCCCAGCAAAGGATCAGGCAAGGCTAGTCCCATTTGGACGGATCGCACCAAGGTGTTGCGTGCCACTGGCTCAGCCTCACCAACGCCACGCAAGGGTAGCACCACAACCTCCACCACCACTGGCAGCAGCACCACCAGCACCAGCGGCAAGACGACGCACAGCAGCAATATGACTAGCACACGTACTAGCAGCAGCAGCAGCAGCACCGCCACCAACAAGCGACGCGAGGAGGACTCCATTACATCCAGCTATGGTGTCGGACCAACCGATGAGAATGGACTGCCTCTCTTTGGTATACGGGCGCTCAAGAAGAAGACACAGCCAATGGTGCCATGTGAAACAAAGCAAGGTAAGTCTCAGTCGACTTTTTAATGTTTCGACTTATCAATTGATTAAATATGTTTCCTCTTCTCGATACTCGCAGAGGTCACAGGCTATATCATTGAGGAGCAATTCTATTCGGATGACAAATCGCCACCGCGTCACGAACGCAAGGAGCTCATCTATTCGAGTAATCCCGATGAGCTGGTCTCCCTATCGCAGCAGCTGAAACGCAAATCTCAAACAGATGCCAACACCAAGCTGCAGCGTGAACTCAAACTTATCGATGCACAGGGCCAGTTACCAGATGCCATCGATGCTATTGAACACACAACCACATCGACGCGTCGTGGTTCGGTTAAGGAGCTGAGCGAGCATTTCATACGCAAGGAATCGTTGGCGTCCAACAACAGCACGCACATTCAAAGCCAAGCCGACGAGGAGGAAACAGAGGACAGCGAGTCGAATGATGTGTGCAGTGTCATTGAAATGGAGACGCCACAAATGCGTCAACAATCGAGCAGCACCACCAGAACCAGCTCCAGCACACGCTCATTTCTCAATACTAGCGGCGAGGAGCGAATCGTAAGCGGTGTCGATGATGTTCTTGAGCGTATGCGCAATGCCGACAATGGTGAGTGAAGATTAACAACACACACTTGACAACATGAAACTGCAACTCTTATCTCATTTACAGTGGTAGAGCCGGGCGACAGCAGTGAGGATCGTGAGGCACGTGCTTTGCTAAATAAATTCCTTGGCGCCAGCGTTATAATGCAGGGCGTAGAAACTATGTTGCCGGCGGGACAGCGACAGCAACAGCAGCAACAGCTACACAAGGGCAGCAACAACAACAAAAAAAACAGCAGCAGCAGCAATCAAGCGGTAAGAAACGCAACCACCACTGTTTACACAAAAAATACATGACGAGATCAGAACTTCTTCTAATCGCGACTAAAAGCTACCCTGTGAGCAACTCTACAAAAATTATTTTGAATTATTGTTCGAGCCATCTATTTTTATTGCATAATTCATTAGAAATTTTTGATTTATGTTTGCATTGAATGGATCAGGAAAATATTTTGTTTTAAGGAGAGAAAATTAAATAGTTAAATCTAAGAAAATTTATGTACATGACACACCTCTTGAAATAACAAACAATAACAAAGATTTTTTGAAAAAAAAAATTTCATTTGTATTTATATTTAACATTGTTTTTAAAAAATTTTAATTAAGTTTCATTGGTATGACAGCCGAACAGTTAAATGTAGTTTACAGGGTATTCTACAAATCCAGATGAGTTCGCTGTTTTGTTTTTTTTTGCTTTTTGATGGACAACCAGCAAAGAAAACCACCAGCGGCATTCGTCCGCACAGTCGCCAACCCACCACGTGTATGATCAGCAATTGTCTGCCTATGAGTTACTCTCACTCCCCTACCTACCTCTCTGTCCCACTGTCCCACTCTCTCACCTATTCTCTCTCCCTCTCTGAGAGCATTGCTGCCGCTCTCTCTCTCCCTCTCTCTTTGTGGCTTTCTCTGTTTGCGTTAGTGCCGTGTGCCGCAGCTGTGCGTGATGTGATGCGCGCCTCTTCTTCCTCTGCTTATGCTTATGCTTCTGCTTCTTCTTCTTTTGCCGCTGGCCAGGAACGGGAATGAGCCGTCGGTCGTCGGTTGTCGGCCGTCGTCATCGTCTGTTAGCCATTTCAGTACACACTCAGAGGCGGCATCGATCACTTGTGCGACTTGTTGTGTTCCCGATCAGTAAAAGACGAGACAACAGACGAGACGAGACGAGACAAGACGAGAGGCGTGAGGAGAGGCTAGAGAAAGAATTCTCATCTTTAGACGGCAAAGTGCGAAAGAAAAAAATCACACAAAAAGAAAATCAATAGTTAAAAAAAGTAACAACCAAAGAAGGCAACAAAAAATATAAAGTATAAAAGACAAGTTTTTTTTTATTGTTATTTATGATACTTGTCGTTGTTGTTGTTGTTATTGAGTGCAGTTGAGTTGAATATTTTTTTTTTTTTGGTAAACGTTATTTGTTGCGACTATTATTATTATTATTATTACTGTTGTTGTTGGTTTTGTTATGCAGTAAACGGTTTGTAGTCGAAACGCGAGTGTTTTTAACCAACTTTGGTCAAAGCGACTAAAAGCGGCAGCAGCAGAAGCAGCAGTTGCAGCAGTAGCAGCAGCAGTAGGAGCAGCAGTAAACGGCATCCAAAACAGTGCGTAAGTGTAAGGGAAGAGGCGGGTAGGGGGCCTGGAGGAAGGGAGAGAAGGCGTGTCTAGAAAGATTCATTGGAATAGGCAGCTGTTGCCGCCTCAAAGAATTTATTCTTCATTTCAATATACATACACATATATTTTTGTTCTATAGTTTTTTTTTTGTCAATTATTTTTAGTGTGCATAATTTTGTGGCAAGAATTTGGCTGTCACGACACCTCACAATGCACCTGAAAGACAAGCGTTGACTGTAAAAATATACACACACACACACACATACAAATATCTTACAGACACATCTCAAAGATATAGAAAGATACAAAGCCAACAGTCAAGCATTTTCACAGCCTGACAAGAACGAAAAACGACAAAAAAGATTTAAAAAAAAACATCTAAATAATATAAAAATAAATAAATAAAATTCAAAGCAAAATCAGGTGGCGTAAGGGGGAAAGAATGAAGAGGGGGGTTGGGAAGAAACGTATAAGGGGAGGTTGCATGAATGAGAGCGCAAGCGTACGGAAAATGTCGACAAAAATAGCGCAACGATGGCACTATTTATACGGACGGAACAACTTCTTCGTCTCTGTTGGAGCGCCCAGTGGACAGATACAGCTAAAGATTCAGATCGAGCTAAAGATACACACATTAGCAGCAGCAGCAGTAGCAGCAGCAGCAGCATGCCTATATAACTATAGCTATAGATACATAGATTTAGATACAGATACAAATGGGTTGTGCATTGCACTGTGGTCCGTTTCATTTGTCTTTTTTTTCGTTTTTTTTACATTCTTTCAACTTGTGCACCAAATACCATCCATGCTTTTCATAAGAGTCCCAAAACAATGCTCAATATAGACCAAAAGTATCTTGAATCTACTTTAGATACGACAACAAGAGTATCTGCGAGTTGATGGCAGAATTGTTTCAGGAATAGCTTTTACAATTATTAGTGCATTACAATATTTGATACAAGAAATCTAGAGTTCTATGGTAACAAAGTATATTTTAAACGAAGCCCAAGCACACATCCCAAAGGTCAGGCAAACAAAACAACTAGCGAAGCATCTTAAAAATGGTTGAGCAGAAGCCATAAAATGCAAAAACAAGCTGCCTTTTTCCCCTCGTGTAGACCATAAAAACTTATTCTTCGAATTGCGACAGTCGTCAAAAGAAAAACAATTAAACTGGAATTGAAATCTTTTGTTTTTTTAGCTTCAAAGTTATGATTTGAAAAAACTAAAGTTGTGTTTTAATATTACAAAAATTGAATGTGGAACAATTTTCTGGCTTAAAAATGGAAAGGTCTTTTTTGTTTGTTATCAAAAATAATTTGCAACCACAAGTTTAAACATTAATTCCTTAATTAAGTTTATTGTTTTAATGCTTCATTTTCCTATCATTATACTATTATTATGATACTCTCAATTATAATTAAGCATTTTTTTCATAGCTTTGCATTGTTGAGAGTCGTTGACTTAATTGTGCTTTTCCAATTGTGAGTGTTAAATGCAATTGTTTTTTTCTATTTTTCTATTTTTTTTTTTTTAATTTTGTAGGTTTATGGTTCGGTTCCTAACCGGTTTTTTTTTATAAACGCTTTAAAACTCATTCGAGCGCAACATGTTTATAATAATATTTTTGCAGCTACTGTTTGCTGTCGTCGCTAGTTCACCTCCCAGCCCCAGCCCCAGCTACAGCCCCACCCTCTCACCCCACACCCCTCCCTCCCTTCCGCTCGCCTTTCTTTCTTTCACTCCTCATCATCTAACAAATGGCGTAAAAGAAGAAGACGTAGACGTAGAGTCAGCAGCAAGTGGTTTGGCTTCAGTCTTCGGTCTTCTGGCTTAGCTTTAGCTTTTGGAAGCCGGTTTTTTCTTTTTAGCTTGGTTGTTGCCTTCTCGAGTTAACTGTTTAGCTTGCAGCAATTTTCCCAGCATGGCAAATCTTTGCTTTTCTTTAGCTTTACTTCAATTTGTATATTTCTTTCTTCTGTTTTTTTTTTGCCGTTTCATAATCGATGTGTGTGTGTGTGTGTTTGTGTGTGTGTGTTCATCTTTGTTTTCGCGTCTTTTTTTATTTGTATTTCTTCGCATTTTGCATGTCAAAAAGTTTTCTCTTCATGTGGCTATAAATATGCAGCTAAATGCCAAAAAAAAAAAAACGTTTATCATTGTAGTATTTTCCATGGAAATTGGAAAATTGAAGGCTGTCGAGTGGGCGTGTGTGTATGTTTTTTTGTTGTCCCTCCCGTTGTTGTTATTTTGCCTGTCCCATCCCCCAGACCAAGGCAAGTTCAACTGAAAAACTTAAATATATATTTTTTGTTAACCTTCTCTCTCTTTCAGTCTGTCTCTCTCTCTCTCACTCAGTAAAACACGTTGATGTTCACCTTTTTGCTAAATTTAACAACAATTTTAGTTTGTTGTTTACTTTAGACACTGAAAAGACTTAATGATATGTATTTGTTGTTGTTGTAGTTGTTGTTTTGTATTGTTGCAGGCGACAGTGTCAAAGCCAATGCAAATGGTTGCCCAATTTGTTCGAGCTAGCTGAACAACAACAACAACTGCAAGTGCTTGCACTCGCTTTGGTCAGCTGAGCAGCACCAACAACAACAACAACAATAGCCACAATAACAACACCTTGCTGCTCCAGCTCTATTTTTGTTGCAGCTTATTTTATAGTTTCTTAATTGTTTTGTGCCTTTCGGGCATGCAATTTCCAATTTGCTACTACCATGCTTGGTTGCATGCGATCAAACAACCCCCCACCCCCACCCCCTCTCTCCCCACTCCCTTTCCCCTAGCTAGCACATCGACCCCTTTTTGCCAGCTGCTGCAACATTTTGATGGGCTTTTGTTACGCTTTAGCGCAATTGCACCAAATAGCTTGGCGAGCCCATATTGCCAGCAACAACAACAACAATAACACACACACTAGAACACAGCACACACGCCACAAGTTGCAAATAATAAATTCGAAAAATTATTATAAATAAATGAATGCAACAAACAAATTGACTTAAAAATTCTTCCTTCCATTGGGATTTTTAAATTAAGTATAAATTCTTTTATTTTTTATAGTTTGATGTTGTTGCTGATTGTTTGGCCCACAATGCAAATGAACGAAAAATGTTTGTCAAATTAGTTTTATGTCTTTATTTTTTTTTTATTATTTTTAGTTGCTTTTCTCTTAGGGTTTTCTTATTTTTGACTTTTGATTATTTGTTTGATGATTATGCTTATACAAAAAGAAAAGCCAGCATCTAGAGCAAAAGATTAAAAATATATTCTGCCTTAATAAAATACTTTAGTTAATACAGTCGAACCTTCCTGCTGTTAAGTACAATCAAAAACCCATTCTTTATTTTTTTGTATTGTATTTTCCTTCGTTTTATGGAAGTTCGACTGCATAAACTATCCCCACACTATCCAACCTCACATGAACAATATAGTTCAAAGCAAAATCATTTTGCATTCAGCCATCAATTGTATTTTTCATGCCTCATCAGTTTAAAAATGTTTTACAAATTGTAACAACAAGTGAACGAAAAAAAAAGCCTTGCCTTTTGGGGAATACTATAAATAATGTGTAGTTTTATATGAAGAAATGGAAAAACGTTTTTGTTAATGCGAACACCCAAAAATATTTAAGAATACCGCACACCCTTCAATCATCTCTCCTTCACTCACTCTCTCTCTCTCTCTCTCTCTCTCTCTCTCTTGCAACAAAGTATGTGTATTTGTGCTTCAATAATCTCTGATCCTAAAAATAGCAACGCGTGTTTGGCTTCGCTCTCAACATGAATCGCATCGGCAACTCTCTAAAAATGTTCGAAAAAATAATTAGAAAATTCGGAAAATCTCAGAAATTGTCGTTTTTTTTCTCTCTTGTTGTTATTATTGTTGTTGGTATTTTTTGAAATATTGTGCTGGCCAAATTTGGTCAAATTTGTTATAAACATCACAAAAATCGTAGATCGTTCGTGTTTGTTTGTGGGAGAGGGCTAGGGCGGTGGTGGGGGAGGAAGTGTCACTTTGTTGCAGTCGTTGTTTTTGTTGTTATTGTGGCCACATGAAAATTGGGGGCAAAATAAAGCTGAAAGCCTGCTGACGTACTGAACAAAATAAACGTATATCATATGAAAAATTTTAAATTTCTAATTCAAATTTAATTTTAATTTTAGTTTTCATTTTCATTTAATTCAATTGCGTGCTATCATATATATATGTATGCACTAATATATATATACCTTATTAACGTTCATAATTGCCCGATTATTTTCATATGGACTATTTAGAGGAACAAACTAATTTCCGCTTTGAAGCTCCCCGCTGTAGATATTCTTGAGGGAAAAACCCCAAATGAATCACTTCAACTCTGTTAAATTTTAATAATCCAATAAATTATAAAATTATAAGTTATTATACAGCTGAAAACTAATGCAAAATCATGCAGAAACAAAGTTCTATCTAGATTCTAGACGTTATAGCTAATGTCAATGCGGTGTATGCGTAATATTGCTTAAAGCATTACGCATACGCCAGGTATGCTGGCAGCAGCAGAACATTGTTGACGTTTTTGCTACCGCGGTTTTTTTAATTTTTGGCTCATGGCTACAATTGGCAAGAATCAAGTGAAGAACACAGCCGGAAGAAACGTTTCGCCAAGGACGACAAATTGCTTCGATTCCGTTTCGTTTCGCTGCGGATTTTATTTTAGCGTTTTATATCTTTTATTTGTGCATTATCATCGCTCGATCAGGGTCAATTCTTAACAAAGAGGCTAAGAGGGAGAAGGGGAAGCGGAGAGACCGGTTGGGGATGCTTAATGTAAATTGCTTTTGGCCTTTTTGTTTGTGTTTTGCTTTTTCAATTTTCTTTAGCAATTTTTTTATTTATTTATTTTATATTGTTTTTTTTTTTTTTGCCGGCGAATGTGCTCATCGGTTTAATTTAGCCAAAAGAGCGAAGACGAGCGCGCAAATAAAAAAAGAAATCTCAGCAACAGCAAACAGCTGGCGGTTGCTTTTCAGCACGCACTATGTAGCCAGGGGAAAATCATTTCTCCCGGTTGATAAACAAAAAGTTTTACTTTAATTTTGTGTATTCGTGTTTGTTTGTCTGTGCTTTCAGGTGAAAACGACACGCGTTAGCAGCAGCAGCAGCAGCTACAGCAGCAACAAGGCTGGCAACACCAGCAACACCAGCAACATAAGCAACACAGGCAGCAGCAGCAACACTAAAAAGATTACATCCTCAGCACCAGTTACACGCACAACTTGTGACATCGAGGAAATTTGGGACGAGCAGCTACTTAGGCAATTGGTAAGTTTTTAACATGGGACCAAATAAATAATTAGCTTCTACGGATACGAATATTGGCACAAAGAACTTTGTTTGCTTATTGTTCGAAACATTAAAGCTCTATTTGTAAACTGTTGTTTAAAATACACTTGCTTGTTCTTTAGTTGGAACAGGCCTCCACATACGAGGAGCGTCGCAAGATACGTGCACGTCTACGCGAACTTATGGCGGAACGCGAGGGTAAGTCCCATCTGAACTTTATATAGAGCCTAATAGCCTAACCTTTAGCAAACATTACCTTATATAAGCCAGCCACTAACAAATAACGGGATTATATGGCAAGTCAAACGGACTTTAATCGTGGATATGGAGTATACGATATATATATATTTAGGTTTAGCTCTCTTTTCTATTATCTATCTTTAATCTATATATCTATCTGTCTGTTGGCTTACTGATTGTGTTCTGTATTTGTATCTTGTAGATATGCAAACAGCGCATACTCGTAGCTAGACTAAAGTTATTTAGAGCGAATTATCCAGGACAGGTATTGCAAATTTCCCATTTCAATCATAAAATTCATCTCAATTCAATCTTCAAAAAAACATCATATCTTTCGTTATGTTTTACACAAACAAATTTTTAAATTCGACATATATTTTAACTTGTTAATCGTTATACTTTCACTCCTTTGTTTTGTCACTCGTTGTCTCGTTCAGCGTTCGTTCGCTATGTTCTTTCTCTTCTTGTTTTTTCTGCTACTCGTTAACCGTCGCGCCAAAAGGACTCTCTTTGAGGACTCGCTCACAAAATTCCATTCGTTTCGTCTCGTAAAACGGCGAGAGCTCTCTCTACTCATTGCAGGGCAGCCCAAGTAAACGGCCTGTTCCGAGTTTTGATCGCTTTGTGCTTATTGTCTCCCACATTTCAACATGTTGTTGCCGTTGATTTGTTGATTTGTTTTTATTTACACGTTTATACTGATAAATATATATCTCTCTCTTTTACTCTTTCCTCTCACTCTCTCTCTCTTCTTTCTCTATTTTGATCATTCTTATTCATCATACATATATTTTAATTATAAATGCGATGCGCGTATCTTAGAGCAAAAAAATTTGCAGGCTAGCGGTGCAAAGGCCGCTGCCAAGCAGGTTGAACAAGAAGAAGAAAGCAGCGCCAGCGAGTATGAGGAAATAATTGAGGAGGTAACCGACGACGATAGCAGCGACGAGGAGCAGCCGCAGCCTGAAGTAAAATCCGAGATCAAAAAAGACGCGAAAAAGGAGGTAAAATTAGAGGTGAAGCAGGACCTTAAAGCGGACGTTGAATCAAAATCAAGCACTAGCACTAGCACCAGCACCGCCCAGGTGGAGCAAAAGTTGGCCAAAGTAGAGCTCAGCAAGCAGGTGGTAACTGGTACGGCAGCCTCAACACTACCACAAACTCAAGTTGACGGTCAAGAGGGTGAGTCGCTGCCAAAGTCACAGCCAGCAACAGCAGCAACTGAAGCAGCAGCAACAGCCACAGCAAAAACGAGTAATAGCCAAGTAGCGAGTAGAAAAATCCCCAACACAGTCAGTAGTAGCCAAAGTAGCAGTAGTAGCAATAACACAGCCCAACCGAAAGTTAGCAGCACAGTGAAAACACCAACGACTAAAGAACCACAGACAACAATGCCACAAGTGAAGCGATTAAGTGTACCACAAAAGGAAGACTCTGGCACGGAGAGCGGTGAAGATTTGCGACTGCTTGCGGCCGGCTTACGAGATACGCTTCAGCAGCGTAGCGATGCGAATCGCGGACTCCTTGACGAGGTCACCGATGCTCTCACACGTCTCGAGTGCTCCCTGAAGTTGGGTCAAGAGCTGGCCGTTGATGGTAGTCAACGGCAGGCGCTACTTGCGCTCATTGCGCGACTTCAAAGTGGACTAAGTGCGCCCGAGAAGTTAGCTGGAGACGCATCAGATGTGGATGGCAACGATCCCGATCAGAGCACTCGTCAGCGTTTTGCAAAGCGTCGTCAACGTAATTGTCGCCATACGGTTGGTGTAAGCCGCGAGGAACTTGCCGATGCCCGTCGCTACATGGAGGACATGCAAATGCTGGAGACTCGTCCGTCAGCCATGTTGCCGCTGGAGAAGAATGCCAGTTCGAGTGCTATACTTGGTGCTCCCGCCACCCAGCTCTATAGGCCCAATCAGTTTGTACCCCAAACACAACAGCAGCAACAACAGCAGCAGATGCAGAAGCAACAGTTGCAACTTAGACCACCAGGCAGCACCAACACTCCAGCCCGAAGACCACTCTCGGGCGATTATGCTGTGAGCTTTACAAACTATGCCGCTGCGGCTGCACAGCAAAGTCCGGCTGAGTCTTCGATGCAATCGAATCGCTTTGCCAACGGCAAGAAGCAGTTAATGAAACGCGCCAATACCATCGATATACCCAAGACGAAGGCAAAGCTAATCGCCAACGCCGATTGTGACACTGACTCGGAGATGGAGGATCACAGTCGCGGCAGCAATGTGGGTCTCAAGCGTGCGGTTCAAGTAAGCGTTAAACGACGAGTGCAACATGTTGTGCCACCATTTGAACCAAAGACCGAGAACGATCATAAGTTTCTGGCTTTTATCAACAAGCAGAGTCATCAGGGTGGCTTAGGATGGGCGGGTGCTCGTTCAGTTTCCAATTGGACGCACAAGTTTGGCAACATCAAGCACACTTTTGAGACGGGTGAGGCGGCAACAGTAACGAAAGGTAAGCCGCCACAACCGCCACACAACCATCAGCAGCAGCAACATCAACAACAGCAGCTGCAACATCAGCAGCACCAGTTGCAGCAGGCAGCGCTATTGGAGCGACAGCGACGACAGGAGCTCGAGCGTCAGCTGCGTCTGGAGCAGGATGCGCGCTACGAGCGGGAGCAGCGAGCGCGTCAAGAGCGTGAGTACTATGAGCTACAGTTGCAGCGACAACAGCTCGAGCGACAGCAGCAACTCGAGCGACAGAGACAGCAACAGGAGCAGCTGGAGCGTCAGCGCCGGCAGGAAATGGAACTACGCATGCAACAGCAGCGTGAAAGGGAACGCGATCAACAGGCAGCGGCAGCAGCAGCTGCAGCAGCCGCAACCAACGCCAGCAATCAACCACTCAATCAATTCATCCACGCACCACAATCTGTATTTCGACCCATTGATCAGGGTCAGCTGCCGACGCCCAATATATACAAACCTATAGCTCAAAAATCTAACAACAACAACAGCTGGCAGCCACCATCAACTACAATGAGTAACGGCAGCAATGTGCGCAACAAACAAGTAACAGCAACAGCTGGTGTTGCACCGCAGCAACACTTGCAGCCACGTCCCAGTTATAGCAATACACCCTCACCAGCCAGTTCGCCCATCGGACTACCCTGGGTGGCGAAACCTCGAGTGGACAATAGCGATTTTAAGCGCAAGGCGCATCACTTTGAGGAACGCTCGTTGCGCGACAATCTTGAGCAGCAACAACATTCACCCAATGTCTATGTGCAGCGTCACAATTCGTTGCGCTCGAAGGGACCACCACCAGTTTTAAGTGAATTTAAGAAGCGACCCTCGCTCCCCAATGCCATGGAACCGGAAATGGAGTTTTATGCCTCGCGTACAGCACCACAACCACCACCACCTACCAATATATCGTTTAGCTATGCAGACTACTCGCCGGTGCGACGGGGCCCAACGAACCTAAGCAACTATCGCAGTCAGCCCTGTTTGAGTAGCGCGGACTTTGACCCACTCACCAATCCACTTGCTGCACCCCTCGTGTTGACTAATGCGAATCCTACGTACTTGCCACAGCACACACGTCAGCTGGACTTTACCAGTCCGATAGATAGCCCCACTAGCTGCATGACAGCACCCTTTACGACCGACAATACAGACGATGATCTCGAGCTCGATTCGGATCACAATATGCACGAGTACCGTGCCGAGATTAAAGTTATGCGTAAACCACGCAGCCAAACGGCAGTTACAGTAGCTGGCAGACGCACGGCACATGCTAGCGATGATGAGGTCTTTGGTAAAAACTCTAGGGCGGCCAAATCCTTGTTGTACACCATGAAGCAATTGGGTGGCAATGGCAATGCCAACGGCAGCAACAACAGCAGCAGTAACAACAATAGGAACTATAAAAGTCAGCAACAATCTCCAGTTACGCCCAGTTCACCCAGCAAGCCGGGCTGCCTATCGCCAGATGGTCGCCTTTACCAAGCACCGCTGGTAGAGCCACTTTTTCCACAAATCAATAGCTACGAAACGAATCGTCAGCCGCAGTATATAGCACAGCCGGGGCACAACTATGCCAGCGGGACACAAAACTCTTATGTCGTCACCTATCCGCTGGATGACTCAGCCGATGAACTAGAACCCAATTCCACTGTGAGCTTGAATCGTTCGCGACGCACCTCGGAGCACTCGAATACTAGCTCGGTGTTATCAAACACAAGCTGGACAGCGAATCCGATGCATGCACCGCCACAGCAGGTACCGCAACAGCAGCTACCGCCACAGCAGGTACCGCAACATCAGCTTCTGCCACAGCAGCTACCACAACAGCAGGTACTACCTCGGCAGCTACCGCAACAACAGCTACCACCACAGCAAGTACTGCCTCGGCAGCTACCGCCACAGCAGCTACCACCACAGCAAGTACCGGCACAGCAGCTACCGCCACAGCAGGTCTTTTCTCGGCAGCTACCGCCACAGCAAGTACCACCACAGGAGCTACCACCACCAGTCGATCGCAGCAACAAGCCGCAGCTGGTACCAAAGCCAAAACCTCAGACAGTTGTACAGCAACCAACAACGGTACAGCAACCAACACGACCTCGCCTTAGCACGCGCAGTCACACGATCAGTGAGAGCAGCGGCAACTATGAACCAAAGCCGCTAGCGCAGTTACTACGTCAGAGCACCATGGAGGAAACCAACTTGGGACGTGTTCAGTCGCAACAGTCGCTGAGCGCCAGTCGACAACAATTGCAGCGCGAGCAAGAGTTGCAACGAGAACGTGAACTTAGTGAATTACGACGCAAAAGCTTGGGCAATGTGTTGGAGCAACGTGATACTCAAACGGAATACAAATCGTCCGCACCGGAAGATACGCCGGATATAGTCAAGTCATCGCTGCCCAAGGAAAATGCGCCTTTGCTTAAGAAATTTGGTCCACCCCAAAGACATCATTATGTGCCCAATGCGTATCAGAGTCCACAGTTAAATAAGAAGACGAGCACGAGCACAAGCATCACCAGCCACCACAGCAGCACTACCAGCATAACGGTACAGCAGCAGCAACAACATCCTGTTATAGTTGAAACACCTGCTACACCACAACCTCAACAGCCAGCTTCTGCTGTTGAGCCTGCGCCGGAGGATCAAATACCACGCAACATTGTCTTTAATAATGTGAGTGCATTTAGTTCACTTAATAGGCGCAGCCAGCAGGATGAGGAGATTCAGCTACAGCTCAATGGAGGGTCGCGTATCAATCGTCTCAGCAAGTGTGATTCGTGGCATCAAATATGTCAACAACAACAGCAACCACAACCACAACAGCAACAGCCGAGCAATGGTAGCAGTATCAACTCACACAGATACCATAATCCGACACTACCGGGTGAACTGAGACGCACCAAATCGGGTCATTCACTGGCCATACCGAAGCTTTATGAGGCTGGCATTGATAAGGAGCACGTGGGCGAGAAGCAACGCACCGTTGCTGCCTATTTCTCTGGACAAAAGTCACCGACTGGGGCACAACTGGAAGAGTTGCGCGCTTTAAGCAGTAGTACCACAATGACAACCTCCTCCGCATCTAATCGCAAATCGGTGATTAATCGCACCAAAACCAGCGAGAAACTGTCGGCGGCACGTAAATCGCTGAGTTCGCTGAACTCCACGTCGAATGGTAATGTCTCGGGACTCGGTCTTATGCGTGGCGGCATCGCGACGAGAGTTGGTGCTGGTGGTATTGGTGGCATTGGTGGTGGTCTTAGTCGCAGTGCTACCATGCCGCATATAGCGCATCTCAATTTGCTGGACGAGAGCAATGTGGAGGATGCATTCGAGCAGCTGATGCTGGGTGCTTAGTGTATTGTATGTAGGCGCCAATTGACAGGGCGATATCGAGATCGTTTAATCGATAATTGTTAGACAAGACACACACACATACACATACAGAAACACAAACACACACACACATACACAACGCAGCCATTCCAGTTTGAGCCGCCCAGCGAGACGCAACTGGACCCAACAAACGACACACGTTCATATGACACACAAAATATATCAGATAAATCGAGCAAACGAAGCTGAACTGTAACTGTACTGATTACCGATTACCGTTTACCGTTAACTGACTTACTGTTAATACTGTTAGCTAGCGTTATTACCGAACGTAGGCTTAGGCTTTGTACTTAGTTCGAGCTTCGATACGTACTACCAACCCAGCCCATTTCTAGTCAGCGAAATGTTCAAATTTCGTTTCGCTCCGTTTCGTTTCAATTCGTTTTGTTCGTTAACTTTATTATGTTTATAGTGTTTTTATTTTGACGAGTCTTGCTAGTTAGGACAAGGAGGGACTACACGCGGGGTTTTTGCTTAATATCAGACATACACATACACACACACACACACAAACACACACACACGTACACACCAAATGAATGAGTTAGATCTGCGCAGCCCCAACCACAAGAAAAAGAAAACGTACCAAAAAAGAAAAACTGAGCAAAAATATGTAAATCTGCAGCAGCCGCATTCTGAAGAACTTGAAACTAAAGAATTTGTGAGTGAGCGAAAAAAAATCAACTTTAACAACAAATTAAATACACCAATTGTACAAAATGCCCAGAAGCAGCGTTGCTACCTTGTTCATTTCGCGCGTTCCATGTACTACCATTGCTACACCCGCCCGGCCTAACCGCATTTCAATACAATATACAATATATATTTTTATTTTTCATTTTCTTTATACAATATTTTCGTATATATTTGTTTTTCTATCAATTTTGTTGAATTAAACTTTTTGCCTGCCGTTATTTCAACATCCCTCTTATCCTTTTGAAAATAATCGAAAGAAAAACAAGCACACAAGCAAAAACTGTACAAAGTTAGCAAGCGCTTTGAACGTGTTTTTTTCCATTACGTTTCGTTGCGTTACTTTCCGCTGGCTGGTTTGGATTGGATGGTTGGTTGGTCCGTCCGTCCAGCAAAAACAAAACATTTTACACACACACAAAAATCCCATGTTGTCCCTCCTGTTTCTCTCAATCACTGTATTTTTGTTTTGTTTTTGTTTTTGTCTCAGTCTTTTTGTACATATCCCCTCAGAAAACAAAAGCTAGAGTCTTGTTTTACCACAAAAATAATAATATTGTTTATTGCAAACAGCTCAGCTGCCCAGTTTGCTGTGCTGGCTCTATACTTGGCTTTCCACACACACACACACACACACACACCCACACGTATCCATTTTTGTTCGCATGTTTTCTTTTTCTTTTGTATTTTGTAATTAATAAAAAAAAACCAAAAAGGAACGTAGTATTGTGCATGACTGTTGTTACGTTACGTTAAATTTTGTGTAGTACTCGTAAGCTCGCATACAGAGAGTTAACAGCATATGGCAACGCCAGCAGCATCAACAACATCACCAGCATCACCAGTATCACCAGCGTCACCAGACACCAACCACCAATACCACCCACCGCCCAGCACAGCACAGCCGTCGCAACATCAATTCAATAAGCGGTTACGTTTTTCCAATGTGTTTTTTTTTTTTTTATTTAACTGTTTTCTCTACTGTGTGCGAATTTTGTGGAACGTTGGGCATGAAACAGCCGCTTGGTGTGTTTTTTGCCATTTGTTGCGCCCGCCACTGCCAATTTTAAATAACGCATTAAATGCAACATTTTTTCTTTAACTTTTTAGCTAATTTTCTTTAGAGCTGACATTTTGATTGACTAAAAAATATAAAAAAAAAGAGTTTTGCAAATGTAATTTTGCTGTCAACGTGATTTTCGTTTCGTTTTGTTGCCTGCTCTAGAATAGTCTAAGACAAGATACAACACATAATAATATTTAATTTCTAACCCTTTTTTCCCCTTCTTTTTCAATAACTTTAACTAAATGTTTTAAGTCTGCATGCTATTTGACTAATTGTTGTAACTATTGCTTATTTTTGTATCTTCCCCCTGTGTTTTTTTTTCTTTAAATTTTCCTTGCCAATTCGTCTAAAAACCTTTTTACCGCAAACAGCACAAAACAAGCAACAAAGCTCAACGACCAGTGAACGCACCGAGACGAAGTCAAAAGATGGCGGCGCTGTTGTCACCACAACAACAACAAAAGGTATCAAAATATCGATCGACGCTATATAAGGATCAATTATAGAAATATACTATATCGTTTCAGTTACCACACGCACGGTGAGTGGCAACGCTGCCACGAAGAACATTTCGCCGCTGGCCAAGTTTAAGCAGCTTGACAAGGCAGCTGCCCAGCAGCAGGCTCAAAAGTAAGCTACATATAAGATTTTCAAAATTATATATTTCACTTTCGAACATACTACATAAGCCCTACATACAGGCAACATAATTTCGTAGATCGCGCACACTTGTCAAAAGGAAAGCACACAAACTTTATATGCACTCAGCGATATGACAACGCTGTCACATAAATTTTGTTTGCAAACACACAAACACACACATTTGGTGGAGGATCTCTCATAAGCCCACACCCAAACACTTATACATACATACAAACTCAATCACCTATAGTTTCGTCTTATACTATTTTTATACCCATTTCCTGGTGTTGGTTATCGGCAATAGTACTACTTAGTAATGTCTTTTGTGTATACATAGTTAAAATTAGTAGGTAATTCGAAAAATGTCTATGTCTATCTCGCTGTAGCCTATTGGGCTTGCGTAAGCAGCCCACTTTTACTCCTGTCTCTTGTCTCTCCCTGTCTCTATCGCACTTCCTTTCTATCAACAAGCAACAAGAACCGTAAACACACACACACACGCACATACAAAAGAGAACAAATACCGTTAGTAATAGCATATCTGACTTATTGTAAGAATAGTACAGTGGTCGTTCGCTAATTGGAACAATTCTAAATTGCAAAAACAAATAGGAAAAGAATTTTAATTATATTGGCAACTTCTAATTCCCGAATGTTCACTGTACTAGTAATAATTGTTGTTGTTTCCTGCTAACACAAACCCACAAAAAATAAAAAAATAAAAACAAAAACAAAACTAAGAATACAATACAAAAAAAAAAAAAAATTTGTGTGAGTTTCGCTAAAACGTCTGCCCCTCCAACCTTGAATCATTTGTTCAGATCATCTCCAACAACAAGCACACCCACGACCCCCGGCGGTTCAGGGCAACCGTATTTCAAATTTACCGATCCGGCATTAAATGCGCGCGCCGCCACTGTCAAGGATCAACTTCTGCAGTGGTGTCAGCACAAAACGCAGGAATATGAGGTATCCAAAACCTAAAAACTACCAAACCAACAAAATACCTTTAAAATAAACAGCCCAACGCAAAGCCACAGCCATAGACCGTTATTTGTTACAAAATCCCCTTTGTTGATTTTTGACTTGAATTTTATATATATATTTTTTGTATTTGTATGATTTACTTGCCGTTCGTTTTGATAACTAAAATTCTAACGCTAAGGCCCAACAAACATAAATAGAAAATAACAAAACAACAAAATATAAAAAAAAAAAAACGTAATTACAAAAACTAAACAACGCCTAACCTTTGGCTGAGCTTTTGAGCAACTCATCTCAACACATGCATACACACGAAAAATATACATACATACACACACAAACAAACATAAACGCATTTAGCACGCTTGCAGTCCGCCTTCCTTGAAGACTGGAAAGTGGAAGAAGGTAAAGAAGAAGCAGAATCGCAGAATATACTGTCCTGTGTTAAGTAACTGTTAACGTTACTCTTTGTTTTTGCTTTTTTTTTATGCTACATATTTTTATTATTTTTGTTGTCGTTGCCTTTTGCTTTTGGGGCTGGAGCTTATATCAAATTAATTAATTGCTGCTGCTGCTGCTGCTGCTCAGAAGAAAATTAAACAAACAGTAAAAATTTAATGACATTGACTGAGTTGTTACTCCCCCCAACCCTCACCCCCACCCAAACCACAGTTAAGCGCATTCATGACAATATATTTAAATGTAATTCACAGAACGTCCAAATAAGCAACTTTAGCTCGAGCTGGTCAGACGGCTTGGCCTTTTGTGCGCTAATACATCATTTCTTGCCAGACGCATTTGACTACACAACACTAACAAAACAAACGCGCAGACACAACTTTGAGCTGGCCTTTACCGTTGCGGAGTAAGTACTTACACAATGTTAAACGACTCTGTGTGTGTATAGAGAACTGTTTGTACTAGCTCGATCATCTCGCTCTCTCTCTCTCTCTTTCGCAGCGAGAAAGCTGGCATAGCGCCATTGCTGGATGTGGAAGACATGGTGGAGATGAGCCGACCCGACTGGAAGTGTGTCTTTGTCTATGTGCAAAGCATCTATCGCCGTTTTCGCAATTGCCAGTAAACGTTAACAACAACAACAATAAGAACCGCACTTGGGCCACAGCACAACAACAATTCAATAATTTCGAAGCAATTATATACAAATTTGATACCTTTTTGGCATTTCGTTTTGGAACAGACATGCATCCTATTTAACTGTTTACTGCATACTGCAAACATAAAGTATATCCACCACATAAACTTACTTACCTATACATGCATACATATTATATACACCACAAATGGCAGGCTCGTCAAATTGAACAGCATAAGGACATTTGATACGTTTTTAGTGTTTTGTTTTGTTTAACTTAACACATTTAATTTTTTTTCTATAATTTTGTACTATTACATATATTATTATTATTATTTTTTGTTATTGAACTTAAAACAAAAACTATGCAATAATTGTTGAATTTTTTGTCATAATTTTAAATACATAAAGAAAGAAAACAAAAACAATCAAACCAAGAGCAGCAATGAATTTGCATGCAGGCAATTTTACTAACCCCGCTGAGTGTTGAATAGAGAGAAAGACGAAGAGAGAGAGCGAGAGAAGTGACCTGACGATGTTACATAAAATACTTCTACTTTCTCAACTTTAAGCGAGCGATTTTACACGAACCATTTACTAACTCGCAGCAGCGGCAAATGTATCTACAGCTAATATTAACATTAAAAGCAAGAGTAAAAAAAAATGATCAACAAAAAATCCCTGTATTTTTATTGAATTGGCATTTTCAGAGGGATATTTTTTTTGTTTTTGAATCCAATTTAAGTTGGCTTCGAATTTAGGCTGTCAGCTGAAGGGAATGGGGGAAATCAGAACTCGTTTATTTATTTTAGGCATGCTGTGAAAGTCTAACGTAAAGTTTTGTGTAAAATGTCCAAACAAAATAACGTGTGAAATTCGTGTAAATCCAATCTTTCGAACCAAAGTCTTAACAGGGACATAAAAAGCACAAAGTTGAAGAAGAAAGAAGAGATATGGCGCAGCAGGAGCAACAGGATGCACAACAAATATCCGAGGCGACAGCGCTGCGACTATTAAGCAGCATTCTGCCGACGAGACTGGAAGGTCAGCAGGAACCGGAACAGGAGCCGGCGGAGCTGACACGTGGAAGCAGTGCCGCCTGTTGTAGTGCCGATATTTGTGCGGAACTGTTGGAATTGAAATTGCCAGGATCGGGGGGAGGATCGGGTCAGCAAACGTCGCAGGACAGCGTTCACTCGGCTGATGAGTTTGGTAATTCGTGCCGCATTTGTCGCTGGAACCGCAGCGACATGGAGATCATAACATGTCCCTGCAAGTGCAAAGGCAGTGTGGTGAGTTTCGTCGCAATGTTACTTCCCCGAATCTTAACGATCAAATGCTAATTGTTCACCTTTAGGGCTTTATACATTTGAAATGTTTGAAGCGCTGGATAATGCATCGGCGCGATAATCGCTGCGAGATTTGCAATACGCCGTTCAATATAACGGCAGATAGGGCGAGCGTGACGCAAATGGTGCGCGCCTTCTTTTGCGGACGATGCGCCGGCATGATTTTGAAGCATGTGTTTTTTAGCGTCTCGCTGATACCGCTTTCCAATGTTATACTGCAGCAGGTGAGCAGAGGTTGCATACTAGGGCGTTGGCGTCAGTTGCTCTTTGGCCAAATACTCGCAGCTTATTTGCGGTTTTTTACTTGTGTACAGGTGCTGCATTGCATGGATAACTTGAATCAAGGCAGCACCGAACAGTTAACGGTGCAGGAGGTATTCTTTGCATCGTGCGCTCTCTTCACGTCCAGTGCTCTCTTCTTTCACTTTTTCGAGTTTGTGACGACACGATTTTTGCTCATTCGTAATATATTGCGGCATTGGTGGATGTTCGGTAGCTCCAACGATTTTGGCTTAGTCGAATTTGATGACGATGCCTTTGACCTGTTTTAAGCGGCTGCAGCAAAGGGAAAAAACGACCATCAATCAAAGCTTTTGCAGTTGGAAACTTTGTAATTTATCTGAAATTCTAATTCATAAGTTATTAAACCAAAACCACTTTAACAGCATTTGCAAATTGTCATTTATTTGCGTTGCAAGTTCAGTTTCGAAAAGATGCGTTAACTGTTAACGCAAAAACGAGTCTGTTAACGCACATAGACTGTTCGGCCTGTTAAGGGCATAGACCATTCGATTGCTGCATTCGATAAAATGTTATCTTGGTATACTTCAGCTGCCATCCCTATGTCAAATAATAAATCTTTTTTGGCATAATATTGAAGCATAAAATTAGTTTAATTAAGTATTTGCAAAGTTGTTTGTACACTTTTGTGCATGGAAACATTAAATAAATGCATACGATTTTGTGTAAGT
Organism: Scaptomyza graminum; assembly: GCA_018901835.1. Lineage (NCBI taxonomy): Eukaryota > Metazoa > Arthropoda > Insecta > Diptera > Drosophilidae > Scaptomyza > Scaptomyza graminum. The sequence goes on along the minus strand of JAEIFL010000001.1, from coordinate 10,356,474 downwards.
TCTCCAACAGCTTGTGATGTAAAGAAATAACGAAACAAATCAAATCATCAAGATTTGACTTGCTGTGCATGTGTGTGTGTGTGCTGTGAGTGTGTAAGTGAGTAACAAAGAGCAACTCGTTTCAACAGCAGCAGTAGCACCAGTGAAATTGTCAGCAGCTGCTGTGCGCTAGTCCAACGAAAATAAAAAACAAAAATCAAAATAAAAAAGGAAAGGAAAACGAAGAACGACTTAAAAGAAAGTGAAGTAAGCTGAGGTGCTGTTGCTGATGATTTTGGTTTGTGTTTGTGCTTTTACTGCTGTTAATGTTAACAGTAACTGTAAATGAGTTGGCTAGTATGTGTGACATTGCAACTAATGAACAGTTTGGAGTTGACTACTGACTGGCACGTGTGGCAAAAGCTCAGTAGATCTACATAAATTTTTTGTTATTAATTTTTTTTTTGTTTTGCTCTTTTTTTGGACGTGTAACCGTGCGCGCCTTTCTTAAACGCCCCACGAAACTTCTTGCAGAGCTTTCCCACCCGCAACCCGCCAAGTGCGTTAGGTTGATTTTTTGATTTTTCCAGCTTCAAAAAGAAACAACGAGCAAGAATAAGTAGTAAAAGTACTAAATTAAACAACGACAACAACCATAAATAACAACAAAAAGGGAAAATGGCTGCTCAAGAGCAGCTATTGGCATCGATGTCATCGCCCCCTGGACAAAACAACAACAACAGCCCCACTGCACTGTACAATCAGACATTGATTGCCATTGTCAATGGGCTGGACTGCAAAGTGTCCACACTGAAGCGCATCAGCAAGCTGCCAGAGCTGCCGCTCAATCTTCTCACCGATGTCTACGAGCTGGTAAGTCATTAATCGAATCGAACTCCTTCTCTCTCTCTCTATGTGTGTGTGTGTATGTGTAAGTTGTGCTCTCTGTTTGGACTGTTAACAGTTAACAGTTCCATCCTTGGACAATTAACAAAATTTATGAGAGTAAAAATACGGCTGCATGTCTGTCTGTGTGTGTGTGTGTTTGTTATTGTTTGCCTTTTCGCATAAGATCTCATCGCACCTGGAAAGCGGCGATGTCGACGTTAACAGGACAACATTCCAGTAACTTTTACTATTTGTGGGAAATATTGTTTAGATTTCCATTAGTTGGCAATGCAATTTGTTTCACACTGGCTCATAAAGCTGTTAAATGTTTATGTTTACGCGTCGAAGCTTCTCGATAAGTGCATGCAGCTGCCATAAACACAAATGCATTTGTGTTTGTGTTTGAAATTTCACCCGAAAAAGGAAAAAAGCAAAACACCTGGCATATTATATCATTGATATTATTATTAAAATAAACATACATTTTGAAAGGTGCAACACTAGAAATCAAGAACAGCAGCATTTCGTTGGAAAGGGCATAGGAACTTTGCTATTGCACGTCTGTTTTAATAAAAACAAACACACACACACACATATATATATGTATAAGAATTTAAATGATTGCTTGTCATAATAGCTCTGCAATTGCAATTGACTGCAATAAATTATAGGCAGCGACAACAACAACAACAACAAAAACAAAGCTGGCAGAGACAACTGCCAGAAGCATTTCTTGCTGCCATATTGTCTTGTTGTCGCCTATGTCTATAAATAGCGTATTTGCGCAGTCGGTGCGCGCCCTTCACTTTATTCTCTTTCATCCTCGATTAACTCGAGTAACAGCCATTGAACCTGTCCGTACTCCTGATAATCATCATCTTAGATCGTTTTCGAACACTTTTGAGCTAGGCTTAGTTTGTACCAATTTTTCAATTGTTTTTACTTGTATAATAAACAAATTGTGAAATGCACTTGGAAAGCAAGAACGAACTTAATTAAATTTAATTGACTGCATGCTGCAAATTGAATTGACTTAAAATAAAATAAAAGCTTGACATGCTAAATTAATGTTAATACAATAAGTTAACTTTTGTCATTGCTGCCAACTATTGTTGTAAACAAAAGAATCAATCAACATATTCATTTGATCAAATCTTCAATCTTGGCTTTATAGGATAATAATTAAAATGATAATGGATTCAATATACATAGCTTCCTTATATAATTTTATTCGCTTCTCATCCTCACTCTACCATTCCTTGTGTTGCAGATGTCGCAACGTGAACCGCTGATGGACACACTTGTCGAGGAGCTGGCCAATCTGGATGTATTCCGTCGTCTGGTGCGCTACACACCGTCGTGCAGTAAGCTGCTGCGCATCGTTGTTGATTTGGTGGCACAGAATAAAGCGCTGCCGCGTCGTCTCAGCGACGCGTATGTTGGCCGCTTTGGCCAGCCCACCGATATCACAGAACAACAGCAACAGCAGCACAATGAAGCATCAGCCGATGATGATAGCAACGCCGGTGCCGTTGCCGTTGCCGGTGCCAGTTCCAGTGAAGATGGTGGCATTGGTAATGGCGATAGTGATAAAGAGGCCAAGGCGGAGCTATATGATGTGGCCGGCTGTAGCAGTCTTATAAGCAACATTAGCATAAGTATCAATTACATTGACACAATGACAAAATCGGCTGGCGATGCTCCTGCTGATCCTGATCCAGATCCAGTTGCCGATGGCGATGTGACAGATGCTGGGCCTTTGGCACCGCCGCTTGACTCGTTGCCACCCGACGATGCGTTCGCCATTGATTTGGGTTTGCGTTTGGGCAGCTTTCTGTCCGAGGCTGGCTGGATGCAGGAGAGCATTGCTGTCCTCCTGTGCCTCAACGAAAGACTGAAGCGTGACTATACCGACGCGTTGATAATGCGTGTCGATTGCCTGCAGCGGTAAGTTCAATACACAAGAATACGAAAGCCAAGTTAATTGACGAAGCCTTCAGCTCATACCAATTTTTACTACTTACACTTGTTCCCAAATATTTTAATTGATTTTTTGCATTTTGTTAAAGCTTGCTGTATGCCGAGTCATCGCATTGCAATTTCAAGCTGGCACAGCTGGCCTTTACGGAATTGGTGGTGCTGACTAGCAAACTGGAGGAAATGAGACAGGTGCCGAAATCACTATTTGCAATGGCCTACACACAAATCTCGTCCATGTATTTTGCCCGCAACGAATACCACAACAGCCATCTGTGGAGTGTCCAGGCTATGCACAATTTGGATCAATCGGCCTCTCCACGGTAAAACCCCAATACATGCAAATAGCACTAAACAATAGCACTAAATAATTTATTATTATGTCGTAGCATTGCCATCGATGTGCTGCGCCAGGCGGCCAAATCTTGTGTGGTCAAACGTGATTTTTGTCGAGCTAATCTGCTCATCTGTCAGGCAGTTCGTCGTGCCCAGTGAGTGTTTAAAATGTTCCATCTCTACTTAACTAATATGTATTGCCATTTCACTCGGTTTCACAGCGATTACTTCGGAACAAAACATCAGAAATACGGCGATGCGGTTCTGGATTATGGCTTCTTTTTGCTGAACGTTGATTCGGTGTTTCAATCGGTTAAGGTGTACAAGGATGCGCTGGAAGTGCGTCGCGGCATCTTTGGCAACATGAACTTCCATGTGGCCATTGCCCATGAGGATCTATCGTATGCCTACTACGTGCACGAGTATAGCACCGGTGACTTTAGTTGCGCCCAGGATCATGTTGACAAGGCGGTCAATATAATGAAGAAACTGGTGCCAAGCAATCATTTGATGCTTGCCTCGGCGAAACGTGTGAAAGCACTGCTGCTCGAGGAGATCGCACTCGATAAGATAGCTGATGGCATGGACGAGGAGGATTTGCTGTTGCAATCCGAACAGTTGCACATCTTTGCGCTGCAACTGTCGCTGGAGGTGTTCGGCGAGATCAATGTGCAGACAGCCAAACACTATGGCAATCTGGGGCGGCTATATCAGACCATGAATCGTTTCGAGGAGGCGGAGCGCATGCATCAAAAGGCAATCAAGATCAAAACCGATCTACTCGGTGCCTATGACTATGAGGTCGGTCTATCCATTGGCCATCTCGCCTCGCTCTACAACTATCAGATGAGAAAGTTTCGCGAGGCCGAAGAACTATATCTGCGCAGCATTGACATAAGTAAATGAGTTAAATGTGGCGAATGATGTAATACATTTTTAATGAAAAATTGTTGTTTTGCAGGTTTGCAATTGTTTGGACGCACTTATTCGGGACTCGAGTATGATTACTTGGGACTGTGCCATGTCTATGAGACTCTCCATGATTATGAGAAATATTTACACTATGCACACACCCTGGAAAGCTGGCAGCAGTTGCGTGTTGTCAATGTAGCAAATAACGTAAGAGCATTGAAATTTTAATACCAAACAATAATTGTATATAGCATTGGCACTTTGCTCGATTCACAGAAAACAAGTTATCCGCCTGTTGACGAAGATTTCACCATTGAGCAGGTGAAGAAACAATTTTTCAGCATGAGTGAGAAGCGTGTACTGGAGCCGCCCGACGAGAATTGAGAGAGGATCCTGCAAGAGCAGCAGCTTAAAATCGAGCTAACTGCATTTGCAATTGGATCATGGTTAAAATTTTGAAGTAACAAATGAAGCAACATTAGCAAGAACAAAATATGAGCAAAAACGAAAGAGTGAAAGTAATCGAAATGACATTTTATTTTTTTTGTTTTGGTACCGTTTTGTATTCGAAGAAAAAACCAACTCAGGCAATCATTGAAAATGGAAATGATACCCTTTAATTTTGATAAAGAAAAAAAAAAAAAATTAACACAGAAACATACACAAACAAAACACCACGTTGATTGGTGGATAGACAATAATAGCATTGTTGCGTTGTCTATCCCAATAATCTCGTTCATAATATAGTAATTCTAAAATACGAATACACAATGTGATTGCTTAACATTAAAGAATTGGTACATACTACATACATATACAATTGATATATATGTATAACTGATAATCATTTTGTATGCCGTTCATACACGTTTTTTTTAGGCCAACCAGGTAAAACAATTGCAAACGCAATACTTTGTAGCACAATTTAAATAAATATTGAATATTGAATGCTACGCGTATAAATAATAAAAATAAGAAAGCAAAGAAAAAACAAAAAAAAAAATAGTTATTAAAGCAACAAGTAAATAGTTATGCATAATGATGATCATCGGTTCGATTTCGATTATTAAACTATGTACATGTAGATATCTACATCAATATATATATATATACTTAAATAGTATTTTCTTTCTGTATCAAACGAAACAAACTTAAAACAATTCCCTCCTCACTGTCACTCGTTCCCGATGTACCAGTACGTGCAGTGCTCCCGCTTGATTTGTAGTTGAACAGTTCTTAAAACCTACATATTACATATATGTATATATATATATATATATATATCTGTACTGTCCGAAGCATCAGTTAGTTTCATTTTAACTGGTTTGTCAAACCGTGTGTATAACATATGCGATACTACAAACATAAGCACAGTTTATACAATATACAATACAATTAATGATATCTATGCATAGTACTACATACATACATACATATACTATACCATATAATAAAACATATGAATTAACGATCTATTGTAGTAGCCTACAATATTTCGGCATTGGCATTACCTCCAATGCCTTATGCCCAAACAAGAAAAATCTCAAAATAAAATCCATAAAAAAAACAACAACAACTTTAAGCAATAAACAAAAACATCTTTTTATTTATTTATTACGGAGGTCAGGCAAAATAATCGTTGGCTTTGTTTCTCGTACGAAGATCAAGCAGCCGTCAAAACTCAACGAAACACCAGGCAAACAGAATCGGCAGCTAAAAGCTTTGTTCTACTTGTTTGGAAAAAATGTGTGGAGCTTTGCTAGCAAAGCTTACAGCTAAAAGCTTCGCTCAAAAATGAGTTGAACTTTCGTTGAATTCACGGCATTGAAGTTAAGCTTATATGAGTGGAAAACTTAAATTATAGCAGCATTCAGCTGCCGATTCTGTTCGCCTGATACTTTGGCTACAATTCGGACAAAAAACCGCGATGATCACCGAGTTGATTAAGAAAAACATTTATGCCAAATTTTTGAACTGAATCCATTCAAACTTAAAACTATTTAATTCTGTCGATTAATTTGCCATTTTAGTTGAGAAGAAAAATAGTTAATATGTAGTTCATAGTTTTATATGATAAAGGTTCATCCGATGACTCCAATCACTTGACTTCACCTCTTTTATGCCATACTTATGTTTTTATGGATTTGAATTGTTTTTTTTTTTTGTCACTTTCCGTTGAGTAGTTAAAGACGGTTTTTAATTGTTTTTTCCATTTGGCCCACTGTCACTTTTCTTTGGCCGCCGCCGGTAACTACACAGTAAAAGTTGTTTTCACTTGTTCAAAAAATAAACAAAAAGAAGCTAAAGAAAAGGTTGATGTTAGCGTTGGCGTCGTCGTTGGCGTCGCAGCGTCGACCGATCAAACTTTTTGTCAGTTGCAATGCAGGCCGCCCGCCCACACGCATACACACTTAAAAGCTCGCAAGTACACGCACGCATACAAATGCAAAATCGAATGACGAAAACGTATTGTACATGCGGCACTTGTTGTTGCGGCTGCGCTGTTGCTATTGAAGCGCAGCTTTTGCTTTTGACACATTTTCGTCGTTGTCGGCGTCGGAATCGCTGACGACCAGTGTTGGCAGAATTCGAAGAACTAGCATAAAGAAAGCTAAAAGTGCAACACTAGGGACATTTTCAAGCTAGCAATTACTTATGATTTCAATTGTCTTAATATTATTTGATAGATTTTAGCTAAAACCAATTAAAGCTGTTAAAACGCCAAAATGGCAGCACTGGTCTGTCTCGGCATTGTGCAGCTTTTAGCTTTTAGCTTGGGCCTCGGCAGCTCAGCTCAACAACAACTTTGGCTTTGGCGTCGCTTGGTTGCTTCATCGATCAGTTGTTGTCTTTGCGCGGCAGCGAACGGTTTGCGCTTTATTTCGGCGAGCTTTTTTTGCGGAGTGCTTCATGCGGCTTTAGCTTTAACCGAGTTTAATGTCGCTGTCGTAGTTTTTGAATTTTTTTGTTTCGGCGTTTTTGTCTATTTTTTTTTTTGCGTTTCTTGTGAGCTGTGTTTAAAAAGTGAAACTGACCGGGAAAAAATTAAAAAACCCGGCTGCTTGGTAAACGTAATGGCAAAAGGAATTAATTATAGTATATTTAATAATTGTGACTATTTCTTGCTGTTGTTCTTGTGCTCGATTGTTGTCGCTGCCAAATGGAGGTCAAGCATATTTTAACCGGGCCCAATTGCAAGGTCCAAAGATAGAGATAAGTTCGTATCTTGAACAAAAGTGGTGCAACTCTTGGCCAAGTTTCACCCAAAAACAATTGTGAAACTGGCACACACACACACATACACCTGAAGAGCAAAAAATACGGAGAGACAATTGTCTGGGAATGGTTATGGGAATGCCACAACCTGCATTTGTCATCTGTATCTTTCTCACATGCGAGCCATCAACACCAACAACAGTAACAGTAACAACATCTTTATTATGGTCTGCACAACCAGTTAAAGCTCACCTTTCAACACTCGCAACTCACGAATCTTGCAAATCATCATCATCATCGTCGTCTTCATTCTCGATCTCCCAATCCGAATGCTTTCAAACCCCCAATTCCCAATTCCCATGATTAGCGACTCAGTGCGAGTGCAGCCTAACTGATAGTTAATTCACCCTACCTCAACAGAATCAAGCCTTAAACGAACAACGAACTAACTAACTATTAAACTAATGAATTTTGACCTCATTTGTTTTCTCATGATTAACTTGACGTGAGGTTAAGCTGTGACGTGTTTAAACAGAGTATTTGAGCAATGAGGCGGCGAGATACCTTATGAATGAACGGTTGTTTAAGAAACAGAAATAACTTTTTTCAAAAAGGTAGATTGAATTATCTATGTTCACTCAGTAACGAGTGTGGGAAAAGTAACGAGTATTGGTGGCAATTAAATCATCATATTGTGGGACAATCGTTAAGCAACCGGTAAATCAACAAACCATTAGCTTGTTCAACGAATGCATTCCAACGAGTATAAGCAACGAGACAGATCATATTAAGGTTAAGCGTGCCGATCAAAATTAATGCTTACAGTTTACACTCTCATAAGCTCTGGAGCGTGCTTATGCTTCGTGCTTATGGATTTGCGCTTGTTCACACGCAACAGCAACAACAACTACAAGAGTAGCGTGTCAAACGTTGTTGGTATAGTCTAGAAATAAAAATGTATAGTTAAACACGCCGCACAGCACCAACATCATCATCTCGTTTCATCTTCATCTCGTGCTCTCGCCTCAAAGAGCTCAGCGCGAGCATCGTTTTAATCGCTGCTCTTCGTGCTGTTTTTGGCATGTGTGTATGTGTGTGTGTGTTTGTGTGTGTGTGTGTGTTTTGATACTAAATGAAAAATCAAAACTGGAGCAAGTTAGCCACGATTAAAGCCAACAATTAAGTGTGCGCCCAATGTGAAAGTTAAAACTGCGAACCTGCAAACCAGTTGTTGTCAGAGTTGTTGTTGTTGCTGTTGTTTTTGGCGCATCTGCAGCGAGCCATTGGACGGACAATCGAGCACTTTTACTATACTGCAGCGACAAACGAAACGAACGAACGATCGAACAACAACAACAACATCCTGAACAGCAACAACTTTAGCGGGTCAACAACAACAACATTTGAATAAATTTCGCCCCACGGTCGAGTTTTTACTTTGGCTTTTTTCGCTGACTTTTTCAACGATGATTTGATTCCCACTCATGCTTCACTGACCTATGCCAAGATACTAGCGTGATCTGTTTTTGTTATTTTTTTTTTCATCTTTTGTTTGCGTCGTGTTGTTGTTGCTGCTTTTGTTTCTTTGTTATTGATGGATGGCTCGTGGATGGCCTATGCAAAGCTTTGCACTTTTGAGCCCAAGTTCAAGTTGGCCAAGTCTCGATTTCATTTTCGTATAGCCTTTTAGTCCAAGCACTTGCTTCTTTTTAACTTTTTAAATGGATTTAGCTTAAGTTTGGCTCTTTTGTGTTTTCGGCCATTTCCCGATAATGGCTGTGTGTTGTTCATCAGACGGAAATGAGATTCACATAGATCGTATACTAGTTTGTTCTAAGGACAGGAAATACACTGTAAAAAGCACTCAACTATGAACCGATTTTTGTTTGTTTGGTTTGTTGGCTGTTTTTGTTGGGCATTAATGTGGGTCAAATAATAATAATGGTAGAGAGAGATCATGACTAGCTGATTTTGATCAGAGCTGGAAAGTGCATCCGGTTAATTGGATAATGTCAAAATTGTTTCGAGATCAAATTTAATTGGTTTATACTATGTAATTAACATTGGGTTAGGTTAGGTCCGAGTACAGCTGAACTTTCTAGACTTTTGGTATAGTGTGGATCATCAAAAAGTTGGAAAATGTTTAATATATATTTATTATTTGGTTATCAACCTTTATCTCTCTCTCTCTCCTTCTTTCTTTCTTACCACATGCAATTGCGTAAAACTCTCTTAAGCCATATAAAACATAGACATATACTATATGTATTACCATGTTTCAATTAGCTGGTATTGCTTGCGAAGGTGTCAAGTGTTGGATAACGCCCAACAAGTGTGTTTGTGTTAGTGTTTGTGGATGTGGGAGCAGCATGAAACAAGTTTTGAGCATTGCTTAATTTACTATTCGCATCATTCATGTTTGTTGGTTGCATGGCTGCCGCCGTTTCACGGTTTCAATTGAAATCGCACAAAAAACTCACCCAAAAAACAAACACAAAGAAACAACAAACAACGATGAGAAGTACTTTCACTTTGAAGGTGCTCATTGTGCCCCTGCCCCGGCGTAGAGTCTCATTTGACCATTGTTCATGGCTTGCTTGCGTAAACTTTCGTGTTTTTTGAACCTTGGCCAAAAGCCCACGAAAATATCAGAAGAAAAACAAAACCAAAACAACAAAATAATATTTTACGTACAATATGCATATATCTTTATATGTATGTATGTATATTACGCAAAGTAGTTCAACATTTTTATTTTATTTATTTCTTCGTTGATCAAATACATATTTTGTGATTAGCATGTTTCGGTTTGCCTTTGGTGCGTGTGGACAATTCATTTGGTTTCGTCTCGGGCTAAACCTTCTCGTCTCTTCTTCTCGCTCTTGCGTGGCGAGTGTGAAAACATTTCAGTAGTTGAGACACACACACATACATACATATATGACCAGCCCCATCCAACACAGACATTCGTTAATGGGGCTAGTCAAACAAAGTGTGGCAAAAAGATGGTGACAAAACGAAGAGGCATTTCCATTGAATTGTTGGACTGAGAATTTGTCTCCTTTTTAGATACTACATACTTATAACCCTTTTATTTGTATTTGAAGTTTTATTCGTGTATTTTATTAAATCATAAAAGTTTTATTACAATTAGAACTCCAGACCTAAAAAGAAAAAACAACATTATTAATAGCCAATTAATATGATTAAAGCATTAATCAAGCGAATATTTTTTTTTATAGCTATTCACACGGTCATTATGTTAATTTTGAGACAAGGTCAAGAAGGAATTCGAAAAGTTTAGATTCTTCTCAGACTTCAAGTTACGCTCTAAACTGTTTTTAATGGTTGTGAATTTCATGTTTTATATTTTCGAACCATTTATTTAGTAGTATCAATTATCTTGACTTTTCACGCCTTGAATTAGTCACAGATCTAAAGATAAGAGTTCTTCGAACACAAAACTTAACTTAATTATGGGAAAAATAAAAAGTTTAAGTGCTGCACATTTAGAAGTGAATCACAGCTAATTTGCTTTTGATACTTGACGTATGAAATGCCCTTCAAAAGTTCAATAGCAATCGGTGCTTGGTCAAACCTTCCCATCTGGCCTTCTTCATCAAGTGCAGGACGTATTCGTCCTATTAATAGCCAACTGCAATTGAACGCCACATGCAATGAAGAGTGACATTTGATTATTGTTTAGGCTTGCAACAAAATAATAGCCGATAGAGCGAGAGAAACGGCGAAGGAGTTGACAGGAAATGGTTTGGTCAAAACGCCACGTCGACAGCTGGATAATGTCTCTGTTTTGTGGGGCAATTGGAGCTCTGTGAATACGTTCAGCTGTCTTAGACGAGCCCCCATGACTTTGTGCTTATATGTTTGCATGAATGTTAAATGATAAATGAATAAAATATCTGAAATGCTTTGCAACAGAACTTTTTTTGTGGCAAGGACTTCGCTATGGCAATGCCAACTGTCAGTCAACTGGTCACAGTCGCAACAGGGACAGCAACAACAGCAAAATAAAAACAAAATTAAAATATATGTAGTATATGAATAGAAACAAAATAGACACAAATCGAATTTCAATTCCGCAGCAGTTAACAAAACCCGGAAGCCGAGAAGTCGTCGTCGACAGCAACTGAAAAACTAATGCCTTTGGCATATAGTATCCCAAAACGGACCAAACGATTGTCGTCATCACGAAGTGGACATTCCAAGTATATTTGCCGCAAGCCAACAACAGATTAGTAAGAAGAAGAATGCGTTACAATCGCACTTTGAAATGGCGTCTTCAAATGCTTGTTTCGATAATGTTTTCCGCATTGATTGGCTATCTTGGCTCGTCTGTGGCATTGGCCAAGCCAACGCTATCCTTTAGCCTACCCCATGGCCTGCAGGGATTCCCCTCCTTTCAATCCTTCACGCAGCAGATCATCGAACAGCGCAGCTTGCGTCAAATGAAATCCTACAGGTCAGTTCCAAATCAAATCATTAACATCTTTAAAACACAGTTGAACTTCTGTATAACGAATCTCAAGGGCATAAGAGAAATCTTCCTTAGAGAGAAAATTCTATTTATTATAACGAACTAAAAATTGAGCCCATTTCAAATATATATTTAAATTGTTGCAATTAATGAAATTGCTTATTTAAAATTAAATCCATGCCAGACAGTTTCATATATTATCTGCTAACTATTTACCCACAAGATTAAATGACATTGCATTTTGGCATATAGTTATAAAAAAAAATAAAATGAAAACTATTGAAATCGGTTTTAGTAATCAGCAGGCGTTCAGACCATTCGCTTCAGTATAGTAGTGTAGTTTCACTCAGTTGGAGTCAGTCAAATAGTATTATTGTCATGGACGTCACGTCGCGTCGGCTGGCAATGTGCCCATAATAATATCTACTAAAACCGAATGTAAACGCTCCCACTTTTTGATCTTTTGCAGCGGGAAGCGAGTTAGCAACGATTCGCTAATTATGATATACTATCACGATCTGACTATAGCCGTCACGGAACTGGGACCACAGAAGCTGTTACTTGGCTGTGAACTGATTGAAATTTAGTAAGTATCGAACAACAACAGCAAAGACACTCGTTAGATCGTTGTATCGTTACAGCAACGAAAAGGAAGGCAAAATGCTGCTCAATGGCCTCGCCAAGTACAATCGTCCGCTAGAGATCAAATTCGACGAGATGCTCAAACTGATGGATCAATGCGAGCAAGTCGACAAGCTCAGCTATGCCAGCAAAATCAAGTACAAATCCAGCGATGAGGGCTCTGAGCGCAGCAGCGGCAGTAGCAACGAGTCCGGAAGCAGTGGAAGTAATGGTAGTGAAGCCGCCATGGGCACGTCGAGTCCGGATGGTGTTTCTCTTAAACTGGCAACGAATATATTTCCACGTAGTCCCTTTTCGCTGCTAAGCGGCATAATACCAGGTAAGCAGAGTCAAAGTAACTAGTTAAAGATTACCTCAATGATTTGCTGACTCGTTGCCCATGTATGTACTAATTATTATGCGCTTGTTTCTTCAGGCACCAAGTGGTGTGGAACTGGCGATATTGCTGAGACGTATAGCGATTTGGGCAGTGAGATGGCAATGGATCGCTGTTGTCGTCAGCACGATCTGTGTCCCATTAAAATACGTGCCTACCAGAACAAATACGACCTAATGAACGATTCGCTGTACACCAAGTAAGTAACGAGTAAAGACTTGCGAGAAACGAGTAGCTCACTAAACTCACTAAATTCGTTTTCTTGTCCATAGATCGCATTGCATTTGCGATGATATGTTGTTCTCATGCCTAAAGATGACAAACACATCGGCCTCCCAACTGATGGGCTCGATATATTTTAATCTGGTGCAGGTGCCTTGTCTGGAAGGGCGTACCAATCAATACAAGTTCCGTGCGGCCAAGGAGGGTTTCTAAGTTAGGCCCCCCGGCGTTAGTTTACATTAAGTTTTTAAGTTTTGTGCGTTTGGGGCTTGTACATAGCTAACGTATACATAAATGTTTTGAGGGGGCGCTACTTCAATTATTTATTGAACAACTTAGGTATACAAAAACAAATACTTTGTACGCAGCAAATGAGAGACAGTTCTGTTCTAGTTACAGATAAATATCGAACGCCCATTTTTTTTATTATTATTATTATTTTTAATATATAATATGCTTGTATGATGTTAGATGTACATAGTTATAGTAGTAGTATGCGTTTTTTATAATGCATAAAGCAGCAATTGCTGCTCGCTTGTTATAAATACATATATCAATAAACATATATGTCTATATAAATTGTTTGTCTTTATCATTTTTTGTTTTGTTTAATTTCTGAAACAATGACTACATAAAAAAAATATTTACCAGTTTTCTGGCTCTATTGACTACATGATTTCTTTTAACCTTTAAATTTTCTCTCCTTTCTCAATTTAAATCTAGGACATAACAAACATAGACACAATAAGAATACAAAAAGAAAATATTTTCTTGACTTGATGGACATTTAAAATTTGGAACTCTTTGGAACAGAGTTTGGATGTCTGAAGGTACTTGGAAGGGGGGTTTGTTTTTCATTTGTTTGTTTTTATTGGGATTGGGTTTTATTGCACACAAAGCGATTCACTCGTTGCCTTAGAAAATGCTGGCCACATTGGGTCCTGGCTGCGAATTGGTTGGTGTCGGTTGCGTGGGACGATCAATGTCCTGATAGCTACGCTGCTGAGTTGTGGGAAATACGGAACCACTCTGAAGAGTGCCGCCGCGTGAATTGAACTCACGATAAAGTAAAGAAACGCTCACAGGGCGCATCACCAAGTTGATGATACTAAACGCAACGGCCCAGCCATCTGAAAAGCAGAAGAAGTTTAAGATTAATCAAAGCTTCCAAACAATTTGCCATGCGGCAACTAGCTTACTCACTCATGTATTTGAAATAAATGATTATGATAATTAAATCAAAGAATATGCTAGATGCATTGATCACAAGCGCCTGAAAAGACAAAATACAAAATAAATAATTGTGTTATCAATGATTTTATTAAATTCGTTGCAAAAAACCAAACGCTTTGTAATTAAAGTAAAAGTTCGATCTTTGCTTTATCGTTTACTTGGGAATTCTAGACTTTAAGTCATCCAAAAATGCTGCAAAATTTTAATTCTCTGGTTATTACTGTTATTTGAAAGGTTTCTCTGTGCTGACTTGCATAAGAATTTGCAAAAGTTTTATACTAGGACATGGGTCATTTAAGGCGCTGTCCAAAGAAATCAATTGCATTGACCTTGAACGCTTGAACTTTAACAAGCAAAACACGCACACACAACAGCCATACACACCCACTCACACACACACAGATTTATTAGCTAGCCACACCTTTGGCCTTCTTTAAGGTGTGTTTTCTGCTTCTGGTCAAAAGGGTAAAATTTTCGCATCAACTGTTGTGAAGTAAAGCAAAGTGTTAGGTTTTTCCAAAGAAACTTTAAAATCGTATTTTATTTATCTTAACAACTCGTGCTGAAGAGGCGATAACTGCAATAACTTGACAAGAGAACAGAGCTAATGAAAAAAAACCGTAGCATAACCTTAGGCGCACAGCTATAATTCCCAAGAATATAAACTAACAACAGAAGTTCGTTGTCCATGCAATTAATCAAAACTTTCAGAACTCAAGGAACTTTTGTCCCAAGTTTGAACCGATATGGGGGTTACGGATCAACTGGCGATTCGTAGCAAGCCATGAGAAAATAAAGTGCCATTAAAAGCCGTTAATACGTAATGCTTGTTTTGGTTTTTCTGGGTCAACGTTTGGCTTTTGCATACTTGAGTTGGTTTAATAACGCTGCTAATGGGGTCCTCCCAAGCCAAAAAGAAACACTTTCACACCAAATACAACCAAAACAAACACACAAAAGAACGACCAACACACACGACTTAGCTGGGAAGGGAAGTAGGAAGTGGGGCGATGATGTTGGTGTATTGCGTTGGCATGTGACTGACCTCTGGAAAATATTTCAAAAATATATAGCATTTTATTATTGATGTGTAGTAAGAGCCCTTGTATTTTTGAACAACTTACTCAACTCCCATTCGAAATAAAAAATTTGCATGGGATATTTTTTTTTTTTAAATTTTTAGAATTTCAAATGCTTATTTTGATAACACAAACTATTCGACATATTCTTGTTCGAAGTTGATAAATAAATTTTTTGGAATTCTAAGCAAAGTTACAGGATATAACAAAGTCAAGAAATATTCTCCATTCCCAATTATAGAATTCTTTCTCTTCTTAATAAATAGTTCCTAGTGTTTTTTGGGAGGTTTTTATTTTCGGGAGGAGGCGTGGTTCGTGCGTGGTGTGCCGCATCGCGTGCTTTGAGGTCCTGCTTAAAAATGCTGGGATTGGGACTGAAGCAACCAGCCTCGAGGGGAAATGTCAAGTAATGTTTCAAATGGAGTCCTTTTTTGGTTAATGTCAAAGGTTCCAATTGTGGGACCTACTCACTCACCACGAACAAGAGCGCGTAACTGTAACCCAGTTTAGGCACGAAATGCCGTTAGCTCTTCTAACTGTGCGATATGTATGTATGTATGTATGTGTAGGCCTTATATGAGGCAAAACGAGTCGCGTTTTTGGGCTGACCAAATGCGTTCATAATTAGCATGCCTTTTTTTTTTTCATTTTCGTGTTTGGCCAAACAAATGCGGCTTGAAAACGAAAAGTTTTGCAATCTTACTAAATAATTTTTCCAGAAAAGTTTGAGTCATTCGCTTTAGTCGTTCTACTATATTTGTATTTTGATTGGTAATCAATTTATAATATAATATTGCAATTAATTCTAGTTTTACTTTACTTTATCATTTTTGGATCAACTTTTATACTTTTTCAAGCCAATTGCACTTTGGTACAAATATTCTTCGTTCAAAAGCATTTCTTTGGCCAAGGATTCGAAGGAAATGTTCTCAGTTTCTCAGATATTGGCTATGTATAGAATAAGCAAACATGCAAATATATGTACATATGTAAGTGGATGCTCACTAAAAGAAAGCCCTCTGTTAGTGTAGATCGTAACAGAACTATTACAGAGAGCACTACAACATCTGGATGCGGCCGACCCCCCGCAAAATGCCACTCGAAGACTTACTCAATGCTCAGTGCTGCTGCAAGGCAAAGCGAATCTTATTTATAGTATAATAGCCTTATATGTATATACGAAATAACAACAACAAACAACTGTCTGTCTCGTATATGTGTTAATTTGATTCTCTGATTTTTACAAAAACCGGTTTGTGGGGTCTACTTTATACATATACAAAGTCAAAAAAAAAAAAAAACAAAATAAAAATTATTATTTTAAATTAATTGTTTACTGATTGTACGAATCATTGCGCAAGTGACGAGCATGGCAAGGGGATGGGGGGGGGGGGAGCAGGGAGAAATGCTTATCAGTCTGCGGCTTTAAATGCAGGCATCAACTCAACGATAAGACCCACAAAATTTCTGTGTGTGCGTGTGTTAATTGATGCGTCATCATCAAAAACTAATTCCAGATGTTCTCAAACTACATATGAACGAAAGTTAACGGCTTTATTTCTCTGAGCGTAAAAGCGTCTCTGCAACGGCACATGCAGCGGTTTACATGGGCAGAGAGCGCAAGATCACCATTGGAAAGAGAGTGAGAGATATTGGGTTAACTTACCGTTTGCACTGCCTCAATCGAGTCCTTGCAGTGTATCGCCCAGAACATGGCAATAATGAAGAGGAAATTGTAGAACTCATAGGCGCCGTGCTCCCATGTGCCAAGCATCGCATTTGCTATGAAGATGAAATGCACCAAGGCAACGGCCTGAAAGCAAAAAACAAAGACAAAGAGTGAGAGAGGGGTGAATTTGGTGGTTTGGAAAGTTTTTTTAAGTTCGTTGAGTTTTTGCTGTTTGTTGTCTATTTATTTTTAAAGCGGCTCAAATGAAGCCCCACAGCGACGACGCGACGGCTGAAGTTGTAAATTGGCTGCTGCCACAAAAGTCGGAGCATATCGAATGGCTCATTATTGCGGTTGTTGCTGCCGCCGGCGTCGTGTACTCGCTCCATGTGCTAATGGGTAGCATTGGGCAACGCTTCATCAGAGACTGGAACGCGGTGCAGTGGCTGCGACGCTAGCTGAGCTGCATTATCTAACAGCCCATATACCCGATCCGATGCAGCCCAATAAGTGAGTGGGAGTTTATGTTGTTGTTGCTAGGGCTTCACACCTGCTATACAGATACAGATATATGTATGTATGTATGTTTGTATATTTACCTTGACGCGCACAAATGGCGAACCCATGATTTCATTATAATCGGTCATTTTGCAGCCTCTTCGTCACAGCCGCCTACAAACAAAAATATTTGTGTTTTAACCTGTTGCCTTGTTGACAAAAATTCAAAAAAGACAAAAACAAACTAAAACTAAGAACAACAACAAAATGCAGTTGCTTCGCTGTCAGCGTTGATATTGCTGCCGACTTCGCTGCCAGCTGTTTACGTTATTTATGTGCAAAAATTTCGAATTGTTCTACTTTAGAAACGTGTCTGTGGTTTTTAGCTTTTTCCGTTTGCTTTTACTTTTGTTTTAGCTATTTGGTTAAAATCTATTTTGATTTTGTCTAAAATTCACTTTCGATTGTGGTTGAACGTACTTTGAATCACTTACACAAATGCAAATAAAATTCACACAGACACACAGAATCCGCACGCAAGTGGCACTTGTTGGGTTTTCTACTCTCGCGCAGATGGCGCTGACAAATATTTATTATGTGCTGCTGGAACAAAAATGTCGCGACAGCTGTTTTGCTCTCTTTACTGTTTAGGGGCGTATGCAACAATAACAACGACAACAAATGCACAGCACTTAATTTAACAGTAACAAACAATTTGAGTCACAAAAAAAAATTAATTGTATTTGAATGCGCTGAGACGGAGCAAACACGAACAGCGCACGAGCGTTTTCAATTTGAATCTGACTTGCAACTGTGCATGGGGCAGCGCCAATCGGCCAACAAAATACACACAGTCCAACTATTAAAAACGGACCCCCAGTGAAGTTAACGTCGGCGTCGGCGCCAACGTCGTGGTGGCGTAATCTTTGCAGTGCTGAACGGTCAATCGCTTTGAGCTGTAGTCAAAATATCGATAGTTGCTGAACCAGGGTGGCTGTCAGTCGATACATCGAACGTCACGATGTGCGTTCTATTTCAAATACAGGTTTAATATATGTATACGGTAGTTTTGATTTGGAATAATATGAGCGTATTTTTTAATATAAGCTGTGCTCATAGTATGATAAATGTAATTGGTTTGTGTGCTGCAAAAATTTAAGAACAGAACGTTATAAATATCGATTCGCGAATGTTAACAACTTGGCGCTCAGTGTATCGATAGTATATGCGCTGGTAAACAGAAACGTACTTTCTTATCAAATAATTGTAATGTAATACATTGAACTGACACATTTCTTTATTTCAATTGATAAAC
Organism: Scaptomyza graminum; assembly: GCA_018901835.1. Classification (NCBI taxonomy): domain Eukaryota; kingdom Metazoa; phylum Arthropoda; class Insecta; order Diptera; family Drosophilidae; genus Scaptomyza; species Scaptomyza graminum. The sequence continues at coordinate 10,337,637 of JAEIFL010000001.1, read as the reverse complement.
TAGCTAACAAAATTACATAAAATTGCATAAATAAATAAACACGATTGGGCAACGCTGCAACTAACTTAATCAGTTGCTGCGCGCGATCAAAAGAGAGAAACAAGTACTGATAAGACGAACATCTTTGCTCACCTCGCTGCCCACGCTGAACTCACCTCGCTCAACTGCTCAGTTCTGAACGACTTTGACATGTCTTCCCGTCCACCACCGGAACGACAAAATTTTAACAAATATCCTCAGTTTTCTACACCAGTGATTACCACTAAAAAGTTACAAAATCTGGAGGGCATAAATCCACGCGTAGTAACGGTAAGTGCAATGAAATCGACATATAAAAACAACAACAAACGGCATGTTCTCACACACACACACAAACATATGTAGCTGCCGCCTTCGATTGACGATGCTGGCGGCGATCCAAAGGCACAATGGAGTGCGCCATGCATGATGATGATCTTTGATGGCGGCGATCTAAATTGTGCCATGCATCATCTGGCCGCCTCGCTGCACAATCCATTTGGCAAGAACGCCATCGCCACGCTGCTCATCCAGGAGAGTGTGCGGGGTCCGTTTATTGAGCTGCTTGTGTGTCGCTTGCAGCAACTTGATCCGTCGGTCTACGAGCATCCCAACTTTGTGAGAACGTTGGAGAAACTTAAGAAGTTCAAGGCCGAGACAATTGTGAACAAGCAACTAGCAGCGAATACTTCGCCAATGCTGGTCTGCGATTTAACGCATAATTATCTGGCCGAAGACGGTGGACCCACGGGAGTGATAACAATGCATACGTTTCGGACCGCCAAGGAGGCGGCTCAGGTGAATCTTAAGGAGACGATCGAGTACGATTCGGTGAGCATCTGGAACGAGAAACTGGCAAGCGCCTATGAAATGTCTGTCCTGATCCGACAGCATAAATTTATGTTCAATTGCTACAATACGGATATGAGCCCGATTCAACACTCTTATGATTTGGGCAAGAATGATGCTAAAATCGTCCAGGGCTATCACTATGAGAGCCTGCTCTGTGGCCAGATGCGTAAGATGATTGTCTTTGCTATCGGCACCATCTTTGCCAACTGATAAGATCGCAATTTAAGTGTTCTTCGAAAGGTGCTTTAATTCCAATTAATATTCTGTAATATAAAATTAACATTTGTGTAGTCCGTTCAATACATGTAATACTACATATGTACATATGTCTTATCTCTGAATGAACCCCACTAGGGGATTAACAGCTGATAAATTGAAGGTCACCCAGACACGCCTCTTGCACGCAACAGGAATTCAACTCATCTAACAGTTGGACAGTTAACAGTTAACATCAGTTTCTCTGATGCTGTCTGCAAACGAAATCTTGCTGGTCTCTCTCTATTTATTCGCTCTCTTTCTCTGGTTAGTTTGTTTGTTGGGGGTGGTGTGGTGTGTTTATTGTTTATGAATACCCTTCGATTGGGTTATCTGGGTTATGAATATTATTCGGGTCCCTAGTGCGATCTTAAAATACTCGAAATTTCAAATATGATTAAAATCTACTAATTGTTTTCTTTTTGGTAAAGGGTATATAATCAACGGTAGACCAAAGATAAGATTTCATTTAGTTAGCTTGTTGGCGTTGAGTTCGTTGCCCTAGCCCAAAATATAAATGTGGGTCTGCGTGCTTTGTTTGATTAACAATAACTTCCTAATGCATTCGATTACTCGAACTATTCGTTTGTGTAGTTGTTTTTTATGTAAGTATATACTAAATGATTTCGTGCTAATAATTGATAATTTGCCAACAAAGGTATATAACAAAAACTAGTTCAAATGTTTTATATTTTGTTTCTTAACAACTGGCGAATTTACAAAGTGTTGTTTAGATTTTTGATACTCTTCAATCTGTTTCCATTTTTATCCTCAATATTATAGGTTGAATTTTATATTTACTATGAAACCAAAGTGTGTTAATCATAAGCAAAACTAGGCAGTTGGTTAATATTTAATTTTATTTTAAATTAGAGTATTTTTAATTACGTTGTATGGATTTGTACTGCGCACATAACCATGCATATGTGTTTATGCATGTGTGTACCTTTACATTGTATGGGAATTATAACTGAGTGTAAACAATGGTTTAGCTTATTATTTTTGTTGTTGTACTTAACAAATCCGCCAAAGCGCCTTCGGTTTAATTCAGCGAGCACCGATGACGCGAAGAGAGAGAGAGCGTCAAATAAAAATCCATTCACTTGTTGTTGTTGCTTCAAAAACTTATGCTCCACTTTCCCATGGAAAAGCTGCTGACTAAACGAGAGAGAGAATGGTAGACCGTGCAGAGGCAGGGAAAAGAGCATAGGCAAACACAGCTGGGGAGAGAGAGAGCATACAGAGTGACTGATTGACTGGTTTGGTGTTACAACAACAACAACAACATCAACAGTTATATAGCGTTTTGGTTGTTTAGGTTTAGTTGTTGCTATTGTTATACATTGAACGTAGTCATTGCTTGCGCCGCTGTTGCTGCTGTTGTTGCTGGCAAAGCGCAATAATTCGACGTCGCTTCAGTCGCTGGCTGCTCCAGCTGTTGGTGAGTTGTCTCTGTCCGTCTTTTTTTTTATATCGTTGTCGTCGTCGTCGTCATAATCGTTGTTGTTGCTGTTTTCGTTTCTATTGTTGGTTGCTAAAAGAGAAAAGAGAAAATGTGCTGGCAATTGCACAAGAACTAAAACAATACCAAAAAAAACCAATACTTTGCATAGAAAACAAAACTTAAACCCTGTATCCTAAGCCCAAAGGCCAGCCCAGTTTTGGTGGCAGTTTACAGTTAGATGCCGCCACATCGATGGACAGACGAGTCGCGCGACGCCTCCTGCTACTATGGCCATATCGGAGGACGCTCCGATGCCTCCGATGCGGATGACGATGATACGGAGGCGGATGACGAGCATCAGGCCTTCTGCGACAGCGACAGGTCGTTAATACGTGGTAAGTTTTATGGCCGCAACCTCGAAACCAAAAAACATTTCAAATAGAGCGAGCTTTTGTTGTAGTTGTTGTTGTTATTCCCCCTTCTCTTTGATTTTTGTCTTTCTAATTATTTTGCACATTTCCTAGAAATAAGATTTCTAGATTTTCAAGTTAAGTCTTGCCCAAGTTTCTGTTAAATATAATCTTTTAGCTTACCATACGTTTCTTCGGATTGTTTTTTTGAATTTCTTAACGAAACATATTTATTTAGCTTGTTCTGGTTTTTATCTTGAACAGCTGCTGATGATGATGACGCTGGTGGCGAGGATGATTTTCTGCAGACACGTCACATATTCGGCTTGATGGGCTTCCTTGGCTTCGCCGTTGTCTATGCGATGCGTGTGAATCTCTCGGTGGCAATTGTTGCCATGGTCAATCAGACGGCCATTCCGCACAGCAATAGCTCGACCTTGGGCAACGACACGTGTCCAATGCCACCAAGCCAAGCCCATGCGGGTATACTGCTGCACGATCCGGATCCGGATCAGGATCAACAGGGTGAATTCGTATGGGATGAGGCGACGCAGGGCCTGGTCCTAGGCAGCTTCTTCTATGGCTATGTCCTGACCCAAGTGCCTGGTGGACGCATGGCTGAGCTGTGCGGTGGCAAACGAATCTACGGCTATGGTGTCCTAGTCACAGCGATCTTTACATTGCTCACGCCGTTGGCGGCACACTGGGATTTGCCGCTGCTTGTGCTGGTCCGCATCCTCGAGGGCATGGGCGAGGGCGTCACATATCCGGCGATGCATGCCATGTTGGCCCATTGGATACCGCCGCTGGAACGGAATAAGTTTGCGGCGATTGTGTATGCTGGATCCAATATAGGCACGGTTATATCGATGCCGCTGACGGGCTGGCTGTGCTCGCAGACGTTTCTGGGCGGCTGGCCGTCGGCGTTCTATATCTTTGGTATATTGGGTCTGGTGTGGTTTGGTGCCTGGATGTATCTGGTATACGATAAGCCCAGTGAGCATCCAAGGATTTCACGCAAGGAGCGAGCTTATATAGAGCGCACGCTGCGCACTGTTCGGACGCAGTCCGAGGAGGATGATGCGGATCAGGAGGAGGATGGTCGGGAGGAACAAGAAGCTATACCATGGCAATCGCTGCTTACCAGCGTCCCACTCTGGGCCATTCTCTTGACGCAGTGCGGCCAGAGTTGGGCATTCTATACACAGCTGACGGAACTGCCAACCTATATGAGCAACATACTCCACTTTGACATCCAATCGAATGCACTGCTCAACGCTGTACCCTATCTCACCTCCTGGTTCATGGGCATTGCCTGCTCCGCTCTAGCGGATTGGATGCTCGCCCATCGCCACATTACGCTCCTCAACTCCTATAAGCTGTGGAACACAATTGCCTCGGTGGTGCCGTCGTTGGGTCTGATTGGCATCATCTATGTGGGCTGCGATTGGGTCTGGGTGACCTTCATGCTCGCCGGGATCGGTTCGTTTGGCGGCGCCGTTTACGCTGGCAATCAAATGAATCACATTGCGTTGAGTCCACGCTTTGCCGGCACCATGTACGGCATTACGAATTCGGCGGCAAATATTTGTGGCTTCCTTGCTCCGTATGTGATTGGTTTGATCATCAATCATCGGGAGACGCTGACCCAATGGCATATTGTCTTTTGGCTGGCAGCTGGCCTCAATATTGCCGGCAATTTCATATATCTCATCTTTGCCAGCGCCGATGAACAGCCCTGGTCGCTGAGAGGCGAGAGTCGAAGAGGGGGGGTCTCCCCATCAACGGCATCGGCATCCTCATCGACGGCATTGCGCATCTAACAACCAAGGTTACCTACAAATCAATAACGCCGATTTCGCCGAATCGTCAATCCTTCTTATAAAGTGCATAAGCATAAGTGTGATAATTCCGTGTAAATGGAATGTTATTTTATACTTCCAATATTTTTTGTTTTGTTTTTTTTTTTTTAAGTTTCCAAGACGATGACGATAATGATAATGATGCAGTATTCTATGCAAATGAAGCTAACCAACGAGCAAAACACACTACACACATTTGGCTTACTCCCTTCCAGTTACTTTCCAGTTGCTTCCATTATAACTGTTTACTTTCAATTCCAATAACACTTCCATAAGCATCAGCTTAAGCAATCTACCTTTAGATTGAAAAAACACTACTTTTACTGACTTCCAGTGGTTTCCAGAGTCCAGCTGTTCCACTCAAATATAGTACCACCTTAAATAGTATTGAGGTAGCTTATCTTGCCCTTCCAGTGACTCTGGTTGATCTTCCACTGCTTTTTCCAGTGGCTCTTAACAATTTTAACCAATTGTTAACAATGGACTGTGTTTTGCTAAACGTTTTGATACCATGTTATAAGTACCATATATGTATATGAAAACTATAATATACGAAATATCCATATACATATACAATATACATATGATAAAAAAATAAAAAACCACAACTCGGGTCTAGAACTGACCGGCATAGCTTAAGGGTGGCACAAAGAAGAAAAACTATACAAATTATATACCATATACAAGATGTATTCCGATACATATATATACATATACATATGAATTATACATAAGTTACTAGTACGTAGCATTTAAATGAATAAAAAAACGAACAAACATATCGTAGATGATGACTCTTGAACTTGAATATAATATGATTATTGTGTATCTTGAAAAGGGGCTAGTTATAAAAATGATTCAACGAAATATATATAATATTTGTAGATAATTTTTTTTCAGCTACCAAATGCATTTAGTTGTGTGCCTTATCGGTAGTTATGGCTCGTTTCGGTTTTCATGTTTTAATATTTTAATTTTATTAAGAATTATAATGCCGCATTTTTTTGTTCTTCTATCGTAACTGGGTTACAATGTTTGGGTAGGGGTTGAGTTGGGGGCGAGGGATGGTTAATTTCTTTGTTCCTTTTGCTATTTCATTTCATATATATTACAATACAAATACAATTAGTAATATAGTACACAGATAATATTATACTCTATTTCCATACTACTATCGCTCTATATAATAAATGCTACTAGAACAAAATTAGAAAATTAACAAAGAACAAAAAAACAGACGCCCTTCATTTGATGTTGTTATAGTATACGATACATATAAGTATATATATATATGTGTTTATAAAAAAAATAGATTATACAAAGCGTGACAGCGACCGTGATCGTGACCGTGATCGTGACTACCAGACACTGCATTTGTTAGCCGGATTCATAGTTGTGCCCACTGTGCAGCCATAGGCATGAGCAAAATCGCGTGAATTTGAGAGCGGTCCCAAAACTCGTACGAATCCCGGTGAATGTACCGATGATCGGATTTTGGTTAACGCATCCTCTGGTCGCATGCTGCCGCACCAAATCTGTGCATAGTTGAGAAAAAATAACTGATCGTGGGTCATATTGAGAGCTGGTAATTGCAGCTCCCTGCCGTGTAGCTTCTCCCACTTTTTATATGCCTTAAAACAAACGAAAAACAAAAGCAATGAGAACTGATAATTGTTAGATTGAGTGAAAATCGATGCTCACCCGAAAGGCCTGCTTGAGGCCACCATTGTCGGCAATATTCTCGCCCTGGGTCATCCGACCATCCATATACATATCGACCTCATTGATCTTATAGCGCGAATACTGATCGATGACACATTGAGTGCGTTCCCGAAAGGCTTCGATTGTTGCATTGTTCCACCATTGCATCATATTGCCCTCGCGATCAAATTGTCGACCCTTGTCATCGAAGCCATGCGTGATCTCGTGTCCGATTACCACACCAATGCCACCATAGTTCAAGGACTTGGGAAAATGTTGGCTATAGAACAATGGCTGTAGAATGCCAGCGGGAAATACTGTGGAACAAAGAGATGAAGATCGTTTTTTAGTTTAGATAGACGCATAACCCACCTATATCATTTTTGTTGGGATTGTAGAAGGCATTGACCACTGCTGGCTCTGTTGTCCATTTCTCCTTATCGACCGGCTGGCGCAGCAGTTGTAGCAACTTTTCCGATTCCCATTGCAAAATGCTCAGCACATTATCGAGGAAGTTATCCGAGACAATTGTTAGCTAACAAAGAGTAATTAGACTGGCGAATCAATACCGATTCCATATGACATACTTACATTGACATACTCCTGTTCCAGTTCGGTGACATTTGTGAGTATTTCGGGATATCCGATACGTTCGTTCATTGAGTCGGCCTTTAATTTGGCAACCGCACGCGTCTCATCGTCCATCCAATGATTCTCGGCTAGCAGTTCGTTGAATGCAGCCCGAATATTGTGAATCATCTCGAGAGCGACCTCCTTGCTATCCTGATTGAAGTTGTCCCGTATGAATAGAGCGCCAACGGCAACGCCCAATTTCTTATTTGTCCACTCAACGCACTGCGACCAGCGCGTCCTCTCCGACTGAATGCCCATGAGAATCTTGCGGAATTCGACACGCTCCCGCTGATACTCATCGATCATGTGCGTCATCAAGGACATGACCAGACGCCACAGCATATAGTTGTGGACGACACGACGATCGGTGCGACGCAGTATCTTTGCCATTTCCACCAAATACGACATGCCATATGTGACCAATTGCTCATTGGGCTGCAGCTTAATCCCCGGCCCAAGTGCCGTCTGCAAGTACTCTGTCCAGTTGAGTTGCGGCACCAGACGTTGCAGTTCCGGCAACGAAATCTTACGATAAACGGCGCTCGTATCGTGACGATCCGCCTCGGCGAGCGATACATTCACCAGCTGCGTCTCAAACTGCACCACCTGCTGCAGTTCGTGGGCGGCCGTTGATGCATTGGCGCCCAGCAGCTGAGAGATTTGTGTCATATACTTGTGATACGCCTGGCGATCGTTGGCACTGCTCGCTTTTAAATAGTAATCTCGGGAGGGCAGCGCATACTGCAGCTGATCCATTTGTATGATGTTCACCGAACTGTTCTTATCATCCGCACCGACATACAGCTCAATCATCACCGATTCGCTATAGTTGAGACGCAGTTGGCCCATCAGCTGCTCGATGGACAGTTGGACGGGTATTTGCCAGTTGGGTGTGATAACGGGCCAGCCGCCCAACGAGCGCAACACATCCTTCAGTCGTCCAGCGCCAATCTTACGGATTTGAGCTGCAAGCCAAAAAATATATATATTTTAATTGGGTTTTCAGTGTAGGTTGGGGGGTTGTTTCGTTTCTCACGTATGTCCATGCAACTTTTGTAAAATGTCTTTGCCTTGATCGTTGCCTTATTATCGCGATCATCGATCGGTTCTTCCAAAACACCACGCAATACCAACTGCTGCTGATCGGAGAGCACCTTTAAAGTTATAAAATCGTTGTATGTACAATAGATATTTAAGCGCCTCGAATACTTACCTCAAAGGTGCTTATTGAGCTGCGATCTTCGGGTATGGGATGTACTTTGTTCCATGTGCCGCATGCAAATTGAAAGAAATCCTCGCACGGATCCGCTGTTAAATCCATTGCAGATAGCAAAGAAGCAGCTGCCAACAAAGGTAATCATAAATCATTAGAACATTGCGCTTTCATCTTATCATATAGTTTATTCCCAAGCTGGGAAAATTTGCAGCTGTGAGTTTTATTAAAATTCCTGGGTCATAATAAATCAACTTTCCATTCGATCATAAAAGTCAAACTGACTTGTAAACACTGGTTTTTTATCATGTCATCATCTATTGAAACCCCAATTGACCCTTCACTCCCTTCAGTCTCTGCCTCTTTGCTTGTGTGCTTAATTTACGCCTAAAGTTAAGGTCTGTTGGAGTCCTGTGAAACTTTGTCAGCCTCCCCTCCCACTTGCAGATTATCTTGCTCTTGGATGATGTGCTGCCTGGTTTGGCTGGTTGAAAACAAAGAGCGTCATGCCATAAATCAACCTAACTATGCGTGCACAGATAATAATGCAGCATAGTCCAGGATATGAATCAGAGTGTGACTAGACTAAGACCAGACCACATAATTGCGCAACGCTTTAAAACTATTTTATTTAATCGTAACAACAATAAGTGACATTTTTTTATGTACTTTCTTTGGGTTGGTTCCTTTCAAAAGGTTTTCAATTCATCTTCAAAACTTTAGACTCAATATTTGTACACTTTTTGAACATTTCGTCACCTTTGGTATTGTATAAGCCTCTAATAAATGGCCAATTTATTTATTATATATGTAAATGGTCCTGTGCATAATTTGCTTAACGTAGGAAATTAAATCTGTTGCTTCTTCAGCCTGTTTTAAGTTCTACTTCGCCCCACCAAACACCACTTAATTTGTGGTTACTCGTTGTACTATTATAAAGCATACATGCTGAGCATACTATAATTAATACAAGTCTCTGGGGGGAACGCAGGGCAAGAAGGGAAACTTTAATGTTTGTCTTGGCGGCATAACAGATGGTAGCGTAAACTAAGTAAAAAACAAGTGAACTTTAAGTCGTCTGAGGTTGATTTAAATGTACCCTGTATAACTAACTGAATCGGTATCAAAAGTGAAATATGTTGTCGATTATTAGCGATAAAATTTATGTATGTCTTTATCGATCCTCGTTCTCGTTGACGACTAGAAATCTTAGTTCCGAATAAAATATTAAATTTAATCAAGAACATAAATATTTCAGGTAAGTTTCTTCTACTTGTACAAATAACGTGAACATACTACTTGTATATGCTTGCAAAAGATTTTTAATAGACGCTGCGTATAACAGAAACGAACAAACAATTGCCAGCTTTTAGGCGTGCTGAAAAGAAAATTAACTGCGCTAAGGAGACTATATTGTATTAGTAGTATATGCATTTGTTATCCATGCATGCTATGTGTGTGTGTGTGTGTGTCGGGAAACAGAGTGAAGGAACATAGGCGAAATGTTCTTGTCTTGTGAAGCACCAAATGTCACATTCCCAGCAATGGATGGCTCCCAATCCTATAGTACATAAAAGGGTCATTTAACGTTGTCTTCTTCTGCGAAAATAAATTTCTTCGTAAAGGCTTGATGACTTGATGGCCAAATGCATTTGCCCATAACTGAGTAGAGAGACCAACATATAATCAAGAATATGGCGAGTTGGCTATACCGTATAATTTCAAATAAATATTTGATTAAAGACATTTGCAAAAATAAAACAACAACAAGCACAGACAAATAATTAATAGCCATTAACACACGGTTATTTAACAACTGTGTTTTTTCGACCTCAATCTCAATATAACACCGAAAGACATTTTGGAGAGCTCAATAATCAAGAAAGAAAGCCAAATAAAATTCAACTTGTTGATTAAATATCTTAGATAAATATCATTTAATGATAAGTTCCGACTTCACAAAAGAATAGACAGAGAATCTTTGCTTTTGTTCCAGTGCATTGTGTTCACTCACCTGTTCGCACACATTCCTGTGTCATGCAGGTATTGTCCTGCAAGCGTCCTCCTCCTGCTCCTGTTCCTGAGCCATCGTCCATGCCATAGTTGCCTGCAATTAGAAATAACTTTGGAATTGAGTTTGTTATGGCTTCGTCGTCGTCTTCATCGACAACGTCTTGACAACATACCGCCACACACACACACACACACACAGCTTCTAGATTATTGGCCTTATTTTTCCAACCACTTCAGCAAATTGAATTTAAATTTTTCATTAAAACCGATTATCACAAAGCTCCAAACGAATCGGAGCAATTGAAAGCTGAAGGTACTACATAGCTAAGGTCAACGACTAGCTGATTGACTTGAAAGAGTTAATTGAATAACCTTTCAAAGTGCAATGGTAGAAACGTCATTTTCAAAGATTGAAATCGTAATTTAATTAATTTTTAAATGTGTTTCGAAAATCTGTCGATGGAAAAATACAAAGAAATAAGGGAAGTAAAATAAATTGGATTTGGGTTTGGGTTCCGTGTTTTTGTTTCAAAATGTCAATTGGTTAACGGAAACGGTTAACGAATGCGATTGCAATTGGATTAAAGAGAAAAGTTATACACAAAGTTTGGCTTATGCTTTTTTTTATATTACATGTACTTTATTTTCGTATGCTTTTTACGAAACCATTTTGATGGCAGAAACAATTTAAGTGACACATATTAAAAGCTCCTCTGTAAAATTGAACATTTTAGCACCTTGGCCCCTTTTGGGCATTGGCAGCTCATTTATTATCAAGTGAATATACTTATTTATATATGTTTATGTAACGTGTCCTTTCGGTCGATAGCCCATCGATTGCACGGCAGACAGGACACAGGACACAGGACACGTGTTGCCTGTGTTTACCTTTCACATACGTTACGATACACGGTGAAAAAATAAGTGAATATAGAAATTTCAAAATCTCTTATCTGATTTGTTCTTAATGTTTATGAAAAAGAAAAAACAATTAGAAAATACTTAAACATAAAGGGGTTTTGTTTTTTAATTTAAGCTAAAAATTATTTGTTATACTATAACATATTTTCGACAAATATTGAGGCAATAAGAACTCTGCACTTTACTTTTGACTGGATTTTATGGATTCTTTCCTTAGCTTCCTTAGATCAGTGTCTTTTTTTATCTGTTGCTCAATGGGTAAGGGGTGGGTGTGTTTAAAGCTATGGTGTTAAGACTCGTTTACTTATTGAATAATAGCAAACGCTTCTTCCAATGCCAGCACTAATGAAACAATTTTAATTGGCAGCTTTAATGAAAGAGGGCAACGGGCAGGCAAAAAGCAAAAAGATTGCTGACAGATTGGTTGCGAGTAGGAAAACCTTTGAGTGTTATTTTATTAACAATTCTTCAATAAATGGTTTTTATTTTTTATTGGAAAAACTTCAGAATAACTGTAAAATAACTTAACTTTTGAGTTGCCTTTGAAGTTGAAGAAAAACAAAGAACAAAAGACTTTTCTTTCAGTACTTGCATATAAGGTAATAATCAATTGCTCATTCCCGCAGTCCACAAAAATATATTGAAGCCCATCCATAAAAGGTTCGAACTTTGCCGTATGTGCTTAAACCAAGTCGATATTTATAGCTGTCATATTTATTTTTAAATGTGTTCAAACCAAAAAAAAACATGAAAAATAAAAATGCAGACCAGGCTTTGACGATAGACGGGCAGCAAAATGATTACAAGGAACGATGAATGAAATGTTTTCATTCTTTTTTTTGTCACAAAATATTAAAAGCACGTTTTACAACACAGCCATATAAATATGTGAGGACCAGCAAAGGGTTTTTACCACAAATCGATTAACAAAAAAAATGAAAAATAATAAAAAAAAACGAATTGATTGCTTTTTGAAAAACGGAAGTTTTTGTATCCTACAGTTTGCATTAATACGTTGGATAATGTTGTCTAGATGATAACAGCTTTGTGCACAAGCCAAAAGGTAATCCAAAAGCGAGGGGGATGGGGGATGGGGGATGCAGAAGTTTGTGTGTATGTGAATAAATGCAGCAATGATCAAATGAGCAATGAATAAGTAAAAAAAGCGAGCAATGGGCATCTCTCGGCTGGTAGGTAGCCAGGAAAACACTGTGAGAAAATAAGGATGAGTAATACATTACTGATGTAACATAACTTAAATCAATCTCTTTTTCTTAAGCCTTAGCACGTCAGGCTTAAGGATATGACATACTATTTAAGGCCGTGCTATAATTTGTTTTAAACTGAACTTTTTTGTAAAGTTAGGGTACTTTTCCTCCCCTCTTCAAACTAAAAACCTATTTTTGTCATTGAGCAATTTGTTTCTATTTTGCAGTACTTTATTTGATATTTAGTAACTCCAACTGACGATTTATGAGAAACAAATCAATTACTTTGTTATATATATATATATTTTTTTAAATACTTTCAAACAATTGCTGTGAATGTGAATATGATTCTCTTTATCGCTGTGTGCCAGGGGGTGTTATGGGGTTGTTTATTTTTTGAGCAACGGAATGCGCGAGCCAACACACAAAAGACAGTCGAAAGGCAATCGCTTAGCTGCCATTGTTATTCACAATTGCTGTTGCTGTTGTTGTTGTTGTTGTTATTCGTTGTCGTTTTGCCCGTTGTTTGACATATTTTGTAATTGAATTTTGCAAACAGCAAACAACGCGAGCAGCGTTCGGAAATGAAAGTCGCCTACAGCAGCAAAACAAAACACAAAACAACAACAGCAGCTGGGGTCAGTCAGTCAGTCCGAGGGGATAAAGGGGGGGCGGGTTTGAGGGCAAAATGAAAGGGTTGGTTAGCCGGGATTGCAGGAAAGCTAACCCCAAGCGCAGACAAAAGGATTTAAGGACAAAAACACAGAGAGACAAAAACATGGCAGCCTGTTGCTGCCGCCTGTTGCTTCTCTCAAGTCTCTGCATGTCCTGTTGTTGTATATTGCCTGTTCAAAGGAAATTCATTTCAATATACTCTTACACAAGCGGTCATTATGCGTTGATGATCGAACACACACAATAATAATATTTATAATTAATAATAATAATAACAAAAGTAAAACTAAAAAACTACTAAGACTGAAGCTCTATTGATCTTTGATTATTTTTATGATATATGTTTTGTAAAAATATTAATTTTTGCTTACTGAACAGCAAAATCATAGCTACCATACCTGTCTATTCATTAAATTGAAAAAGTTAGGTTTAAGGAGTTTTGTTTAATTTTTATATGGCAAAAGCTGTAGGGCAACATTTTCCCTGACAACAATGTTGTTCTTAAAAGTTCCCTTATGTGTTCCAATATTTTAAAGTAAAATCAATAGATAAACATAATTTGTAATTTGAAAATTCTGAATAGTATTTGCTCAATTGGATTTTTTAAAGGAAGGAAGAGAACCGATTCTTATCCCGAACTGATTTTTAGCTCAATGTAGCAATATACTATTCGAAAAACTTAGCTAGCTTAAGGCCAACTTAATGCTCAGTAAATAACGCCTGCCAGTTTGCTGTCAATGTTGCGAAAGAGTATTTTATTGACGCAAAACGGAACATAATTGTTTTTACTCTCCCTCCTCTTCTAGACAATATATAATGTATATTGACAACAATGAATGCCAAGCAACTAACTTGATTGAAATATGTATGCCCATGTGTGTGTGTGTGTTTTGTGACCCAATTGCAGTAAACAAATAAATATTTATCCTTTTTCAGACACTGTCCCTATCTCTCTCTCTCTCTCTCTCTCTCGCCCACTGTGACTTACCTGCATCCTGGAGCTGATAACGTTGGCAATGTTGATGCAAGCTGGCAAAATAGATGGCCAATGCACCGATTGCGGCACCCAGAACGGTAAAAGCGATGGCCAAAATCAAAAGACGACGTCGCTGTTGCGCCTCCTTCAACAGCAGCCAATCGCTTGCAACGCCAGTAGATGTTCCTCCTCCGCCTCCTCCACCTGCTGCTGATGTTGCCATTGTTGGAACATTTCGTTGCAAGGCGCTGCCAACAACGCCGCTTCCATCTGGACTGAGAAATACAACGGTTGGCAGCTTATTTGGCTGTGGCTGCTGCTGTTGTTGTTGTTGTGGAGCGATCAGCGGTGAAACAACAGTTGCATTAAGTTCATCCAATGCATTCGACTGCAGATACCCATTGTTTAAATTCGTCGTTGTCGTCGGGGTCGCTGGTGGCGGCAAAATGTCGCTTGTTGGCTTTGTGGGCGTGGCCAACATATCGTTGGGGCGCTGCGCCTTCTTTTAACTTACTATTTACTTTATCTCAATGAATTAATTATTGATGAGCGAACTGTCCACCTGTCCACCGGGCCTCACAGTTGTCGCTCTGCCGTCGGCACTTGAAAAAAACAAAACCCAAATAAACCCAAAAATAAAACACATCGAGCGATATCAATAACAAATACATGGCAAAATAAGTATTTTCGGTTCAACCATTTAACTATTCAGTGCAGCTTTAAGTCAAACATTTGTGAAAACGTGTCAATATTATTATATAGGGTTATTATAACTCAAAGCATTTAGACTTTAGGAACTAGGAAAACGTTGTACCTATTAATTTTATGCCTTAATATAGGAATATTATAATCCATTCCTAAATGATAAAGCAACGCGACCTATAGCTCCAAAGGACTTAAAACAGTTCATCAAGAAGATTGTATTTCAATTGAGCAATCTGTTCAAGAACCTTGAATTAAGCATAGCTTTGAATTTTATAAAGGGTATCCAAAGTACAGCATTTATACTTAGCTTAGATCCTATGACAGAATTTCACGACTAGAGCATTTTTAAATAATAACAATTTTAGCTTAAACGTTTTGCTTTTAAAACACATTAAAATAAATGTGGCTTGGTTGGATGCATGATTTATTTTCAAAGCACAAAAAAACTATTAACTAGAATGAATGAAATTTATGAAGAGATTAGAATGAACTTCTATGAAAGCATCTCGCATCGAAGCACTGGTAATGCGATCTTCTTTCCATTTCCATTTCGATTTCATCCGGACAATTACAAACGTGCTATTCTTGAACGGCCCATAACTCGCATAACTGTAATTGTCAATTACCAGAGTGCACTAGCCCTAACCAGATATTGGGTAATACGATACAATACGCCCGCCGCCAAGTGTGTAATGACTTTTGTTAAGCATTTACAGCACAATAACACAATTGCAATAATAATACAAATACTAGCTTGACTGACTTTATTTTTCCCTCTCTCTTTCATCTCTCTCTTTGCATTTCAAGTCCATACTAAGTCGCCCATAATGAAATATGCAGCGCAAATTTATCGCATTTCAAATAAAATTAGAGTTACCCTATCAAAGATTTTAAAGCTCGATAGTACTTTCAAAAAAGGGACCACGAATGCGATCGAAGGGTTCCGAAAGTGAGTGTGGTAACCCTAAAGCACGAACTACCGATTCAACAAAAAGACAAGACTTACTCATAGGATCTTCCAACTAGATTCTCAAAAGAGAAAAGTAACAATTTACGAATCATGTATATGTTTTTTTTTTTTACATTTGAGAGATTTTTTTTGAAAAAATATTTAAATCAAATGAATCTAACAGTCAATCTGTCGATCGATCATGGCAAACAGCAACACGTTTGGATGATGGATGGTTTAGTTAATCAAAGATGCTTAAATTCTTATTTTAATTATGTTTCTTTGTTTTAAAGTATTTAAGTTTTAATTGAGATAAACCAACAGATTAAGCAAAAAATCAATTAATTTCACAAAACAAGTTCTACGAGAACAGTGAATAAAACGTCGATCCCACCTGCACCGCCAGCCCCCCTTACACAAGCCAGGGTATATGAAGGCTGACGACTGCACTCAAAAAAAATAAAAATGAATTATGCTGACTTTAATTAATATTTATCACTTGATGCAATTTTGAAACATAAAAAACTAATTTAAAATAATAAAATATTCAAATGCAATTCCGTTAACGTTATTTTTGATTGAAAATGTAAGCACAAGGTTTTTCTTTGAGTGTAAATAATGGAGGCCGGCTTAACGCACGCTCAACTGATCTCGTGATGATGCTCATCCAAATACTATATACATATATTCTCTTTTCGATTATGCAAATCCTAAGCTAATACTTTAAGTTGTCAAAACACACACTCACACACACTATAACAAAAAACAACAAAACTTTGTTACAAAAAACTTTTTGCTTTTGTTTTTTTTGCAAAGAATTTTTTTAAATAAATAATTTATTTATATATATTTAATAGCTATTGTTTTGTTTTTGCATTACTTTTTTGTTGCTGCTGTCCAGATTTTGATTGTTTGTTGTTGTTATTGTAAATGTTGCCAGAAAGTTTTTAAATTCTTGTTTCAGCGCGTTTTGGCTAAACAACAGTTACATTTAACTGCGGGTGTAAGTATAAGTGTGTTAGTGTTTGTGTTTATGTTTTGCGCGGTTTAGGAAGCGTGTTTATTTTATTTTTCTCGTCGTACCGCCAAACCGCGCGAGGCGACTACTCGTTACGAACTGAACGCTGTGGACTGTCCTTAGCTTTTAAGCAGGCAGCGCGGCCGTCGCCATTGCGGCCAGCGGCAGCGACGCCAGCGCACAGCGCTAACGGCAAAAACCGATTTGACAGCGCCGCCGGCCGTACAACAAAACACAACACAAAAAAGCTTTCTTTGCTTTTCCACACATTACCTGACGACGCCGCCGCCGCCGCCGTTGCCATTCCCTTAAAAGTTTTTGATTGACTGAGCGCGCAAAGGAAGTGTAGGCAAAGAAAGACTACACAACACACACACACACACACACACACGCACGTATTAGCATTTTGGTGTTGGTGTGTTGACAACTATGCGGCGCCTTTGGCACCCCGCCTGACGCTATGGTAACAAAAACAACAACAAAAAACACCATGGCATTATCACTGCTCCGATCATCATGTCATTGTCACAAAGAAAAGAAATGAATTATTTACCGCCTGCTGAGCGATAACAACAAAATAATAGTATGGACATTGACTTAGCGCCACAAATTAATTATACTCAAAAGTAAATATCAGTGTCGTCCGTAGTACTTGAGATATTTGTTTTGATTAAGTTGATTTCTATTAAATCCCAGCAATGCATCATATTTAATTTATGTATCGAAATTGGTAAATCGTTATTAGTCGATATTAGTTAATTAGTTTTCGAGAATTCTAATCCGAAACTATTTAATTTTGTAATAAGCGAGTGTTTTATTTATTATAATATTATCAACTGCGATAACGGTTCCATAAATAAAACTGTCATTTATCGATCATTGAGCGCTTTAAGCTCCATGGCATTGCTTCATACACAACGGCGGCATAACGGCATTTAAAAAGCTTTCGACCAACAGGTGGCGTGTCATACGAGAGTAAAGTTTTATTTATGCTTTTGTTGTCGGATGCGTGCAGCAGCTCCACAAATCACAAACAAACAAACAATTAACTATTTGAGTGTGGGTTATAGCCGTTAGCCGTCGGACATTACCTTCGATTTATTTTTGGCGCTATAAACAGCTGGCACTTGCGGCGGCGGCGCATTTTCCGGCGCCATATGCTAGGGCCAACAACCGATTTTTAAGGATTAAACACAATGAGCACAATGAGCAACAAACAAATACTATGTATGTAGTATTAACAAAACAAAGAACACAAATTTTTATTTATAACGATTCAGATCAGATTAGAGTTCTACTCCATGTAGTTGCAATCAGTTCGAATCCGATTTTTCTGATATTCTGTTTAATAATATTTATATGTTATTAATTAATGGAATGTTTTGGTTTTCAATAGCCGTCAGTCTGTCACATTGGTAGCCCGTTGCGCGACTAAAAACATTTTACAACTAGTTAATCAGAGACAAAATGCCAGGCGTTAAGCCAACGGCAACCAAACTTCCAACTCGGGCGGCCGTTCGTCGAGCTTTTAGCCCACCCCAAAAGCTCATTTCACTATCGTAATTGTATTGTATCGTCATTGCGCGCCTTGTTAACGTCTCCAATGTAAATTAAATTTAATTATACTACCAACAATTCCCGTTGAATGGGTTTTTGCTAGTCGCTTCTCAAAGCGTCGTTTTTTCTTAATTTAATTTAGTCTTGGATAATTTCTAATTTAAAATAATAAAAAAAATTAATAACTTAAAATATTTTTGTCTATGAAAAATCTAACTTACGGTTTCTTTATATTGAAGATAACATTGGACATAAAATATTGCTCAACCTGGAGAATTGAATTGATTTGAATTTAGAATTAATTATAATAATAATATAACTTACCATCATTGCAAATGAACCCGAGTTCCGAGTAATGCTCATTTCTTTAAGGAGTTCATTGAAAAAATCGGATATCTCCGTGCCCAATGCGGCGTCCCAATCGGCAGCCGTGTGCATGATCATCGCCAAGGTGCGCAACAAAATGAAAATATCCGCCACATTATTATTCTCACTCATTTGCAGCCAGTCGACGAGCTTAACCATCTCGAATGCCTGAGTGATCTGCAAATAATGATATTATTTATTACATAATAGTTAATGAGGATTTGAATTGAATACGCACAATATCTGTACGGGTGTCGGGCGGCTGCTTGCCGGAGACTTTCATGAATGTGGCCAGAAGAGCGCTTCTGGCAATCCGACGACTGACGCCGCCTTGTATGATAATGTGCGAGAGGGCCAGTTGCATTTTGGCGATGCGATGCGTGCGCTCCAGTCCCTCGCCGTGGACCAATTTGTCGCACAGGCAAGTGCCAATAAACTCGAACACATCGGCGGGAAAGTGCGAGGACAGCTGTATTATGCCGTCCAACAGTTCGAAGCGGTGAGCTGTGCAGTTGAGATTAAGCGGCTTGAACGATTGCATAAATATTGCCAGATGAAAATGATCGATAAGTTCAACGGTCATGGCATCATCCATTTGGTAGAGATCATCAATGAATCGCAGGAATAGCTGCAGTAACAACAAAATGTAAATACATAAATAAAAGGTTTTTTTTTTGTATTTATTCTCACCTGTTCCGTATTGTAGGTATCGATGTCGAATGGTTCGATGGTTGAGTCTTGCAGGAAACTCTTCAAATCATCCATATTGTAGCCTGATTTCGATAGTATCATCTGCAGCAATTCCATGTTCAAATATTGCGCATCCAATTCAAAGCTATTATTATTATTATTTTCCTCATCGTTATTGTTGTTATTTGAATTTGCGCCCAGCGCGAATGTAACGGAACTTAAGTTTTCCTTGTTTGCTATTTCCTCTTTGGCGTCTGCTTCTGCTAAGTCGCAGTTCTCGGCCGTTTCCTTTGAGCGTCGCTTCGGAGAACGCGCCGACGTCAAGTCCGTCGCGAGCTGCATCGGCGACGAAGACTCCGCCTCCACTGCCGCCGCCGCTGCAATCAGATTAGCTAGCGATTGCTTTATTGCGGGCTTCTCAGTAAATGCAGCTTCAAGATTGGCTCGTAAATTGTTAATATTTGCCATTGTTGTTGTCTCAGTCAAGGCTCTGTCAGTCTCTGCCTGGGTTGACACGCCGTTATTTTGCGCCATTGCAGTTGTGTTGTTTTTCGCAACAATTGATGATAAAATGTACTCTTGCTTATTTTATATTTAATATGTTTGTATGTATATCATGTCTTATGGACATAAGGCAATAAACAAAATGCCTACTGCGTTATTGAAATCAAATCAAATTCGAACAACGCAGTCAAGTCGAAGCGGTTTATACAGCCAATGCAAAGCGAACAATAATTGTTATCGCCAGGCATCGATTAATCGAGTATTTTTCTTGATAGTGCTGCCATCTGCATCCACGCTCAGGTTGGCAGCGCGGTCGGCAGCACTATGCTTGTGTGTGTGTGTTTATGTTTTCATGCCAGTTGTAATTGCAGCTTCTCTTTTATCATCTCATTCCATTCATTTGTATCTAGCCTGTTGGTATATTCGTACTGTTTTTAACGTGTGTAGTTGTTTTCCTTTGATGTTTTAAGTTTTCGACTTGTTACTTAATTTTACCCAACTTAACTGCCCGACAAGTTTTTCCCCTTTTTCGGAAGAATGCTTTTCGTTTTGTTAATACCGCTTTTGTTAATACTAAAACAACATCAACTCGCAACAGCTGATTCGGCTGCTCACTGCACAAACTTGGAACGCAATCAAATCGAGCGTCGCTTATCTACAAAGACACCATATCGCGCTATTGCTAATTATAATGATACTTCGCCAATATACAACGGTATGCTTTAATTTTATTTCTTTGCCCAAAATCATGTGAATTTGCATTTGAATTCATGCACAGCTGTTTTTGCCCGATTGCTGCACATGCTAATTCGTGTCGTGTTTTCTGTTTTCGTTGTTGCACAAGGCTGCCACCCGACGAGAATTTGGGCTATAATTCGCCATGGCACTCGAAATCCCAGCGAATCAATTATTTTACATGCACAAGAAAGACTGTCCGAGATCCAGGAACTTCTTTTGAAGCATCCGGAATCTAAGCTCTGCGCCGACGAAATTAAGCAATTGCGTCGCTGGAACTGGGATCATATAACGGCAAACGACGAGAAATTGCTGGTCGCCGAAGGCGAAGACGAACTAATTGAGCTCGCCGAACGCATGCAGCTGCGCTTTCCCAACTTAATGCCCGATATTTATAATCCCGAATGGTTCTTCATGAAGTACACGGCGACACAGCGTACGCTGAAAAGTGCCCAGAGCTTTGCAACTGGATTATTTGGACGACATCGCATTCACTCTATCCACTATCCACAGCCATTGCATCGTGATCCAGTTCTCCGGGTGAGCATAAATTATAATTACTATATTAATTAAGAAGTGTGTCGTTGTACATTTAAGTTATGCAAATACGCATTTTGAATATTGCGCGTATAAATTGTGACGGTGTGGCAGCACCATTCATCATGAAATCAGCGGTAAGCAGCCGCGAATGAAAGAATAGACATAATGGGAGAGATAGACGAACAAACAGCACATACAACCAAACACTCACTCACACACACACATATACATAGAGAGTGAAAAAGAGGAATACGAAGTGCCGCAAATGCGTATTTCGTACTTGAGATCAGCGCGTGGATTTCCAATCAAAATTTTCTCGTGGATATTTATTTAATAATACTTTGTTTACGTTTTTTGTTTTTTGTTTTGTTATTTGTTAATTTCGTGCAACTGAAGAAGAGAAAAACCGCAGCAGCGGCGCAACTAGGACAACGACGTTTGCCGTCGCCGTCGTGGTGGAGCTGCAAAATTGTTTGGTTATGTGCAGCAGCAGCAGCAAGAGTAGTAGTACCCGTTGTTGTCCTTCTCGTCGTCGTCGTCTGTGATTGTTGTTGTTGGTGGAGCTGGTACATATTGCCAACAAATTTGTAAATATACACTACATATATGTACATATATGTATTTAGATTCGATGCACATACATACATACAAGTGCATAAGCATTAGCTAAATTTTGAATCACCAAAAACGGCACAAAGATGGCGCTGCAATTGCCGATGGCGGCCATTGCCAGAGAGCGCAGCAGTGCCGGCAGCAATAGCAATAGCACAAGCAATAACAACAAAAACAACAACAACACACGAGGAGCAGCAACAACAACAACACTGGAACAGCTACATCATGAAGTTGACGGTATACGGTTAGTTGTGGCCAAAAAGGATAAGCAACACAAGTCGCAGCACCAACAACAACAACAACATATACCGCCGTATATACCGCGTCCACCATTCCAAAAACGTTTGAATCTAACCGAGTGTGACGTCATCGAGGATGAACAGTGCAGTCTGAGCTTTTCGGCAATGCGACATCTCGAACCAATCGAGCAATGGCTATACGATCGCCACGCCTGGCGCATACGCGAGCGCATGAAAACGGCAAGTGTGGCGCTCGTTCTCTGCCTCAATATTGGCGTCGATCCGCCGGATGTGGTCAAAATCCAGCCATGCTCGCGGCTCGAGTGCTGGATCGATCCCAGTTCGGTTTCGGCACCCAAGGCCATGGAGCTCATCGGCAGCAATCTACAGATGCAATATGAACGCTGGCAGCCGCGGGCACGCTACAAGAAGTGTCACGATCCCACAGTTGAGGATGTCAAGAAGTTGTGCACCTCGTTGCGTCGCAATGCCAAAGGCGAACGCATCCTGTTCCATTACAATGGTCATGGTGTGCCCAAGCCGACGGCCAATGGTGAGATTTGGGTGTTCAACAAAACCTTCACCCAGTACATACCGCTGAGCATCTTTGAGCTGATCAATTGGATGGCGGCGCCATCGATCTATGTATACGATTGCTCCAATGCCGGCATCATAATCAACTCGTTCCAGCCTTTTGCCGAGCAGCATGAACACGAACTGGAGAAGGCATTAGCCGCCGGCACCCAAAACGCCTCCCAACTTGTCAGCTACAAGAATTGCATCCATTTGGCGGCGTGTGCCGCGAATGAGATACTCCCAATGAATGCCCAACTGCCGGCGGATCTGTTCACCAGCTGTCTGACGACACCCATCAATATCGCCCTCAAGTGGTATGCGATGCAGGAGAAGCTGGGCATGGTGCCGCACATCCAGAGCGAATTGATTGACAAGATACCCGGCAAGGTGAACGATCGACGGACCATGATGGGCGAACTCAATTGGATATTCACGGCCATAACGGATACGATTGCCTGGAATACGCTGCCGCGCGAACTGTTCCAGCGCCTGTTCCGGCAGGATTTGCTTGTGGCCAGCCTGTTTCGCAATTTCCTGCTGGCCGAACGCATCTTGCGGAGTCACGATTGTACGCCGGTCTCATTGCCGGCGCTGCCGCCGTGTCATCGTCATGCGATGTGGAAGGCATGGGACTTGGTTGTGGATCTGGCGTTGCAACAGCTGCCCGACATATTGGAACAGCAGGCGGCATACCGACAGTTGCCCTTCTTCGAGCATCAGCTGACCGCCTTCCAAGTCTGGTTGGACAGCGAGTCCGAGTCGCGCTCACCGCCCGAACAGTTGCCCATTGTGCTGCAGGTGCTGCTCTCGCAGGTGCATCGTCTGCGTGCCCTGGAGCTCCTGGCACGCTTCCTCGATCTCGGCCCGTGGGCTGTCAACCTGGCGCTGGGCGTTGGCATCTTTCCCTATGTGCTCAAGCTGTTGCAGAGCTCGACGCGGGAGCTCCGCCCGGTGTTGGTCTTCATTTGGGCCAAGATACTGGCCGTCGATCCCAGCTGCCAGGTGGATTTGGTCAAGGAATATAAATACTTTCTCACGGTGCTGCAGGATAATGGCGTTAGCAAGCAGCATCGTACTCTATCCGCCTTTGTCCTCGCCTCCATTGTGCACAATTTCCTGTTGGGACAGACGAGCGCGCTCCAAGGACCATTGCTCTCCATATGCCTGGAGCAATTGAACGACAGCAGCTGGCTATTGCGTCAGTGGCTGGCCATTTGCCTGGGCATGCTGTGGCAGAACTTTGAGAAGGCGCGCTGGTCGGGTGCCCGCGACTTGGCGCACGAGAAGCTCTATGTGCTGCTCCGTGATCCGATACCGGAGGTGCGCGCCGCTGCCGTCTTTGCTTTGGGCACCTTCATCAGCTCGGTAACGGACCGCAGCGAGGAGCAGGCCAACAATATTGATCGCATCATAGCCATAACGCTGCTGGAGACGGTCGGTGAGGATATGTCGCCGCTGGTGCGGCTCGAACTGGCCGCCGCATTGCAATGGATGGTGTTGCTCTTCGAGTCGCAATTTGTCACCGTCTACATGTCGGATCACATGAATAGCCACACCTCGGCGTTGGTCTCCTGCGGCGGCGAGCGCTCGGCAAGCATCACTCATGGCCTGCCGACGCCGCCGCAAGCCTCGAATAGCTTGGAGCGGGCGCCGCATGTCAGCATGCGTCTGTGCGTCAGCTCCAGTTCCATCTTCAATATGAGCAGCTCCAGCGCCAATGTGAATGCGAGTGGAAGTGGCAGTGGCAGCAGTAACACCACCAATGCCATACCCTTTCAATACATCTTCACCAAGCTGTGGCAGGGCATCTATAATCTGGGCCAGGATCCGTTTCCCCAGGTGGCAATAACGGCCCAAAAGATCATTGCACATGTGCGGGATGCGGCGTTGTGCATGATAACCGCCAAGGAGGCAACAAATGCAACAGCTGGCTGTGCGGGATCTGGACGGGATCATCCCGAGAAGTTGCACAACAATAGCAGCTCCAGTGTCAGTTTGCCGCCGAGTCCTAACACACGCTGTAACTATCTTGGTGGCGGTGGTGAATCACCGCCCGTCGGTGGTGCTGCTGGAGCCGTTGGTGGTGCCGTTGGTGGAGCAATCGGAGGTGGTGCTGCCGGTTCAGCTTCGGCTAGTCGTTGGGCATTGAAATTGCGTCTATCTGGCGGCGGGGATCAACACCAGCGCAAACTACGCACCAGCTCCATGAATGATGAGACAGATGGCGGTGCCGGCGGGGCAACAGCTATTCCACCAGCTGTCGCGCCAACTGCGGTTGGCCCTGCAACAGCAACAGCTGCTGCTGGTCAAGATTCAGCCAGCGGCAATCATTCGGCACGAAGCAGCGGCAGCGAAACAAATCAATATTCCGATTCCAATAATGGCAAATCATTGCTGCTCAAACCGATTGTCCAGACCCAGTTCATACCCTGGGCCATCTCGTACTTCACGCGGCCGGGCAAGCAGCGCTACAGCTGCGCCGAAAGCAGCACCGACGAGGAGGAGAACCAACAACGCTGGCCCATCGATCGCAACTCGACGGCTTTGCGCATCCGTGAATATCGCTACCAACGCAACAAGCTGTGCCGCCGCCAGGCGCAGAGCGAGCAACTGTTGCAGCGTGTCCAGCGCCTCGATGCCTATAGCTTTGTGCGCAAGACCCAGTATACGCCATCGCTGGTCAAGCTGTTGCCCTATGAACAACAGATTGCGGTCGCATACAAGGAGAAGGTGCTGGTCTATGATTATGTGCGCAATTCGGTGCACAGCTATGTGACGGAGGCGCCACTGACGCCCGAGACGAGTATAGGTGCTTGGAAGAATCAGAGCTGGAAGAGTTTGCAGGCCTCACGTTTGCCCACGCCGTCGCACTTTGCGCGTGTCAGCAGCTTTGAGCTATTGAATGCCCAGGATGTGGGCCTAATGCTGGTCGCCCACGACGATGGTGTCATCCGGGTGTGGCAGTCTAACACGAACAGTGCCACAACGGAACCAACTGATGCTGCTACAGCAGCGGCAACGGCGGCGACGACGACGACGGCAACGACAGCGACACGTCTGATAAGTGCATGGGATGCACTGCCTCGTCATAATCACAGTGGCTACAATTCCTATCTACAACGTCTGATAACAGATCCGACCAGCAGTGTGACGGGCGTTACCAGTGCCTCAAATACCAGCCTAACAGGCATTGGCAGCAGTGGTGCTGGTGGCGGTGGTGGTGCCTCAGCAGCTAGTTCGCTTAACTCCGGCGGTGGCGGCGGCGGTGGAGGATTAGGAGGCGGAGGAGGCACAGGCGCAGTCGGAGGCAGCAGCTCAATGAGCAGCACCAATATCGTTACCGCCTGGCAGCAATATAGTCAACATTTGGTTGTGGGCAGCGATTATTATCGCTATCTACGCATCTGGGATGTGGAGCGTGAGTTGCGGCTAAGCGATCTACATTTGGGACGCAGCGAGACAACGGTCCGTGTCCTATCGCCGTTTGTGGCAAACATGCGCTGTGATCTAATCGTTGCCGGCTGCTCGGATGGCAGTGTTCGCATCTTTGACAAACGCTGTCCACCGCAATCGGCGCGTGTTCATGTCTATCTGGAGCACTCGTCGCCCATAATGCATGTGTGCCTGCGTGCCGAGCGAACATCGCTCGTTAGCGGCTGTACCGGCGGCAAAGTGTGTGTACTCGATTTGCGTCGAGGCGGCGACAGCGGTACTGCAGCGGCGGTTGCACCATCTGGTGCTCCTATTAGTGGTGGCGGTGTCGTCCATCAATGGGAAGCTGGTGGCGATATAACGGCAATGGCGTGCCATCAAATCGCTGATGCTGTTGCTTGCGGCAATGCCTCAAAAATTTCCATCTACTCGCTAAATGGACGCACACAGAGCGTTTTGCGCAGCAACGAGGGATTTATGGGCTCCAAAATTGGCTATCCCACATGCCTGTCATTTCATCCATACAAGGTTCAACTGGCGGTGGGCTATGTGGACAACACGGTAGCTGTCTACAGCCCAACACCAGGTAAACAACAATGGAAATGGCAACTATTACATGAAATAATACTTACTTTAATTCTCATTACAAATTTGTTACAAACGTTTAATCTGTTATATCTCGCTCTCCCTCTCTCTCCTCCTCAACTTTTATTCACACTTTATTTAATTCTTAACTCTTTATAGTTTTATAAACTCTGCAACCGCTGGAAAACGGACGTCGACAAGAATCCTGAAACAATGTTTAATGCACGTAGCTTCTATGCGGAGCCAGCGATGCAGTCAGCAGTAGCTCATGTACGTTCCAGCACACAAATAATGGACCTAACCGCCCAAGATGTCCACCTCATGTATACTGTGTGCGCATTTGAGACGGCCTGGCAACGCCATAAGCCCCCATCCGTCTGGTGTCGCTTCTTTGATATAGCCGCCTTAAGCGCCTTGGAATTTGCCGAAGATCTCGAATATTACTGGAACGATGGCTACGGCTACGAATTGACGCATCGCATTGCCTGCCCGGCAATCGCTGACATGTTTGCGGCCATCGAGTGAGTATTATTAATACGAATATTAACAATCGATACACAACAATGCATTTATTATAGTACGCCAAGGCCGCGCGCCAATGCCACATTCTATTTTACCCATTCGGGAACGCTGCTCAAGATGCTGGCCCATCTGGGTGTCGCCAAAGATGAGCGACCGCTGACGCATAAAGATTTTGAGAACGAGCGCCATTGGCGTACAAGTGAAATTGATGCGTTTGCAACCAATTTGGCCTTTGTGCGCTATGAGTAAGTATTTACTGTACTTACTTTGTACTCGGTAACTAAATTAAACCAAATTTCTCATTGTTAATTCCCCAATCCAGCTGCGTTGAGAAGGAACCGCATGTGCTTGTTATGCATCAGGAGCGCGCAATTCGGCTGCCCGGCTGTCCACAGGACGACGATCTTTGTCCGCTGTCAACGCTGCGTCGAAATTATGCAGACAGTGTCGAGCGTTGTGATTTTGAGGCGCTCTGTCAAGCAGCTAACTAAAAAGGAGAGAAACACCGGTCAAAAGAATGAGGAGAAGGAGGTCGAAACTGGAATGGAAATTGTTGCTGATTGAAAAGATTTGGTATTGATAATGCTGCTCCGCTACGAAGTAAAAAACCAACAAACAAAAACTATGTTGAATTTAACAGGAACCGAAAGGATTCGACGAAATATATTGAAATTCGAATTGATGTCAAGGATAAAATGAACAGCTAGGATGGAAAGATGGAACGTGAGATAGAGAATGAGAAAACTGTGTGTAAAATGCTGCATATATAGGGATTAAGATAACGAATAGTTTTAAGTATAAAAGTGAAAGTTAGAAGAAAGCAAGCGAAAGGAATTTGTATTGTAAAGACAAAAAACAAAGTAAAACTTAATGGAATGGTGTCGCAAGTTATGTGTGTAAGTTTCGATGCCTTATAATCAATGTGGACCATCCAATCCCCAAACAAACTGAACACAAACAATGAGAAAGCACAAGTAGGCAAGAGGAAGAGATAAGAGAGAGGGACAGATAGAGATAAAGAGAGAGCAAATGAGATAGAAAAGCGTTAGCGTGAGCAAGCTTAAAGAGCAAAAGAGATTTCTTGATTACACCCATATACATACATATATATTGTAGTACTTCTATACAATTTGTACTTCAAACCTTTTCTACCTACTCTTGTGTTGCCGCTACTAAGCTGCTCATAATATGTCAATAATATCTTCTTCTTTGTTCCTCGTTCGTATACGTATATACATAGTTATTTTTTCTTTGCAAAGTTGAATTGTTTTTTTTTTTTTATATATCTAAAAATCCCAATAAAATCCAGCAAATTGCGCATAGCCATTGTACATACCTATAATATCTATATTGTACATGCATATACATATATGTATATATCTTTTTATATATGTATATGTGTAGTATATAATAAACACAACTATAAGTTTGTCAATTTATTTGTAATTTCATACAACTATATAAACGAATGGTATAATGTACTCGTGTATATATAGTACTTATATATAATATATATACACGCCTGTATTCATTGCTACTTATACATAAACCCCTATTCTATTCAACCAAAATCCCGTTATGTTGCGCCTAATAACAATTAATTTAGAAAAAATTTAGATGTCTAATTGATTTTGAAACGTTTTTTCTTTCTTGTTTTCCCGTTAAATAGATTTAAGCTACGTAATTTGTAAGTGATTTGTGTTCAAACTCTCCAAAAAAAAACAAAATGTAAAAACGAAACAAAACGATTAAATATGAAAAATGTGTTAACAAATAATCAAAGGTTAATATTATTATTTATTCAAACACAAAAAGAACAAAACAAAACTAAAAATGAAACTTAAACTAAAACGCAATATTAAGTTTGGTAAATGCCGAAACTTTAAGAACCCTTGCAGGCTGAAATTAGCAAACATTTCGTATTCGGATATTGAAGAGATAAATATTTTTCATAAGCTGTTTCATAAAACTACTCTTATTTTGCAGTATGCTGACAAGTTATGTGATCTTTTTAATATCAGCTATATTATATAGTGCATCCTGTCTCAAGTTTCGAACTGAAAAATATACATATAGATATTTAGATATATAAACACCGTGCAAGGGCAAATGAAAGTAAACTAAGGATTCATTCAAATACAATCGCATTAATTTACAAATAATGTCCAGTCAACAAAAATGTTAAAAGTTAAATGTTTTTTGCTTCGTCTTCTGCCTTTTGGGACAGCAAACAAGAACACAGGAAATTAATCGTAAACACGTTTGTACATAGCACTTGTATATGGACATACTTAATTATATACACACACACACGAATACAAATACGCTTCAATGTTATATTACTATATAGTACTTTTGTTCTATGAAAGCGAAAAACAACAACAAAGTTCTAGTAACAGGAAAAACCAAATTGTAATCTAACCAGTCGCGAATTTCGAACTTTTCAATTTGTTTCAACGAAAAACACTAACAAAAAATACACAAAAAAAAAACAAAAACAAATAAAGTGAAAACTAAAAATGTAACTACAATTCAGTCGCATCTACAAATATGAAATGAACACGCATACTTTTGTCCCACAGACTCGGGTGTCGATGTTGTTGCTGTTGTTGTAAGTAAACTTCCCGTGTTTGAACAACGTGCGCCCTGCTAATTGGTAATTTTCTTTATTCGGAACTATCAACTTGAAGTGTGTAAATAGTAGTAGAGTTAAGCCAAGCAACAAGCATCTCTAGCTTTGAACAATTTATGGCAATACTACTAAAACTAAAGCCATCGCTCGATCGGTTTACCTTCCCCATATTGTTTACACTGTTTATGATGTTATTGTTGTTGTTGTTTTTTTTTGTCGTATTCTCGACACGCGCACAAACATTTTTATGTATTTATTTAGCGTTATGTTGAATGTTGTCATGCATTCTGCATTAACTTGTGTTAACTTCAATTATTCGCAATTCTCATTAATATCGAACATTTTTGCTGCTGCTACTATATTTTGATATTGCTTAAGTACCCTTGTTTTATACGCTTTGTAAATTAGTCAAATTTCAACATTTTATTTTAACTGATACATCAAAGTTATTTAAACTATCCTCATCTTTAATCTTAATTTTAATGAGTTAGTAAATAAGTTTGAAATACGGTTTATAATATTTGATTGGTTCTTTATTAATTACTTTTTATAGGGTATTTATTCAACTACTTTTCCTTTCCTTTTGTGGTAAATGTCATCATTTCTAAACTTGAGAATATATCAAAGAACTAAAAAAGTCCACAAGATAAATATACTTTAACGAGAAAGTGTACATATTCCTGATTTTTTGTTGAAAAAATAGTCCTTGATGCGTTTCTTAGGAGGAAAATAATCTATGACTTTTGAAACTTTCAATAATTTGCCTTTTAACTTAATGAATCATTATTTTTTTAGTTTCTGATTAGATATTTTTTCATTCAAGCATTTTAGTTAGTATTTATTTATTTATTTATTATTACTAGCTGAAAGTTTTAAACTTAAAGATCTTTCTTATTATCAATTTTAAAAACAAATAATTTTTTTTTAGTAAAAATACTTTTTATTTAAAATTTTAGCTAAAGGACAATTGTGTTTTTGTTTTTTTTTTTGAAATAGTTAAACTTTAGAGAAGTTTTACTGTAAATATTGCTGCTGCGGAAGCTGCGTAAGTCGAGAAAGCTTTCAGGTTCATCGGCAGCTGCTGCAACAGGTTCAACCCCTAAAAAGCTTAATTGTGAAGCTTTAACAGTGCGTTCGAGCTGTTAAAAGCTGTCGAGGATGCCAGCCCGAACTAAGTGAGAGAGAGAGAGAGACATAAGCACACGACGACGGCGATGACGTCGACGTCATTCAGCGCGCAGACGTCGCTGCCAGCAATACGACGACGACTTGGCCTGTTCCGGCAGCGGCGCCAGGCAACAGCACGATTTGGCCAAAAAGTTTTTAGTGCGCTGTTGTCGTTGCGGTTGGCGCGTCGCTGAATACGAAATTTGTTGCCTGCCCAGTTAGTTCGTTCGTTCGGTTTGTTTGTGTTTTTGTGTTCTGTTTGTTGTGTACTATTTTTTGTTGTTGTTGTTGTGTGTGTTAACAAATATACACACTTGTCCTTTTGCACGGGACAAACGGGACAATTGTCGAATTGAGTGTGTGAAAAAAGGCGAATCACCTGATGCGGGGGGTCGCGGAAGACGTCAGCAATATGACCTAATTTTCAATAGAATCAGCGTCAGCAGCAGCAGCTCGGCTTTAGCCAGGACAACTACCCAGGACAACAGCAACAACAAATACAATAACGTACCTAAGACAACAACAACGAAGCGACCCACCCACCCACAAACACACACACACACACACACTCGGCGCTTGATTGGCTTCCAACGTTCCATGCCGTTCGGTTTTGTTTGGTTATTTTTGATTTAGTTTTGTTTTTAATTAGTTTTTGTGGGTGGAAGGAACATTATTTGGTGTGTGTGTGTGTGCGTGTGCGTGCAATGGAACAGCTGTGCTATGTGGCGCTCAGCTGCCTGTTGGCATTGGTGGTGCTCTATGGCCTATTGGAACTGCATTATTTCTTGCGCATGTGCATCTGCGTGGTGCTGGCCCGCTTCGTCAAGCGGCGCTGTCACATTCTGGAGGCCACCACAGTTAACGGTACATTTTATATTCACTTATATAAAAGGACATCCCCCCCCCCAATCGAAAAGTTCCCTTCTATTTATAGGCATTTGTTTGACCAACGATGTCGACACGCTGCTCTACCATATGAATAATGCCCGATATTTTCGGGAGCTGGACTTTGCCCGCGTCGATTTCTATGAGCGAACCCAACTCTATAGCACCATCAGCCGGCTGGGCGGTTCCGTCTTCCAAGGCGCCGCAACAATACGCTATCGTCGCTTCATCCGACCCTTTCACCGCTTCAAGATTGTCTCGCGGGTAAGTGTCTTGGCTGAATAGAGAAAATATCCCTTTTGTTATTTGGTGGTTGTTGTCTTTGATATATGTAGATCATCTATTGGGACGAACAATCGCTGTTTATGGAGCATCGGTTTGTGCGTCCCTCGGATCAGTTTGTCCACTGCATCGCCATCTGCCGGCAGCGCGTCATCGATGTGGCCATGGACAGTGTTATGGCCGAGCTGTTGCCCAAACAGCTGGCAACAACGCCGCTGCAGGCATCGCGGCACACACTAAGTTCGACGGCCAGTTTGCAGCCGGCGGGCATGGCGATGACCACATTGGATGCTGCCGAGAATGGCCATGTGGCAAGCACAACAGCAACAGCAACAACTGCAGTTGC
Organism: Scaptomyza graminum; assembly: GCA_018901835.1. Classification (NCBI taxonomy): domain Eukaryota; kingdom Metazoa; phylum Arthropoda; class Insecta; order Diptera; family Drosophilidae; genus Scaptomyza; species Scaptomyza graminum. Next base: position 10,305,111 of record JAEIFL010000001.1, on the reverse strand, counting down.
AACAACAACAGGAACAACAACAACAACGGCCAAGATGAAGCCAACGCTGCCGCCGGAGCTGTGCAAATGGATCGAATATAATGATATGTCCAGCAAGAATCTGCGCAGCGGCTGCTGACCAACCCAAGCTTAAACTTAACTACTACTACTATATACGTATGTGTGTGTGCATGTGTGTGTGTGTGTGTGTGTGTAAAGTGCTTCAGCTGAGAATTTTGTTCTTTCCGCTTAAAAACATTTAATGTTGTTTTTGTTTTTGTTTTTTGTTGTTATTTTGTGTGATTTGTGTAAATTGTGTAAATGTTGACAAGTGCTTTAAGCCTTAGCCTTAAGTTTGTCTATAAGTGCACCTAGCCGAATATATATGTATCTATGTAATAATAACAACTACCAAGTACTAATACAACAACAACAACTACAAACTAAATACTACTGCTAATAACCCATAATTACATGATTTGTGTGTGTGTGTGTGTGTGCTAGTCTAGTAAATATTGCTGTTTGTGTGTGTGTGTGTGTGCTTAGATTTACCCATTCTACCTACCGACGGTTTTTTTTACAGCTTGCTCGTTTCTTAACCGGCACAATTAATACTGTTGCGTTGTGGGAGGGGGAAGGGGGGTATTAAAAATGCAGACATTGTTATTACTAATTAAGCAATATTACTTAATTTCATATGCTTAGATTATTGTGTTGGAGAATGCTTGGACTATTGCCCAAGGAAATTGCCGATCGCTTAAGCAGAGGGACTTTTGCTTTGGAAGGGACTTTGGTTTTTATGGCGGAGCAGGGACTTTTTATTTGTATAAGAGAAATGCAGGGACTTTTCTTACGATAGAGTTTTAGCTTAGGGAAATTAATACAAAAAGCACTTTGGGACAAGGATCATGCACTAGCCCATTAACTGATTAAATTAACTTGTTAATTAAGTGTTTGGGAAGTAGCCGCCAAGCAATAGGAATTTATTTTGCTCTATTGGCCTTTGACCAATTGTATATATGTAAGTACATACCGTACATACATACATACATACATACTTATTGCACATCTGTTGAAACCGGCCAAAAGAGCACCGAGTTCACTGTGAGAAAGTGTGAAGTAAACAAATAATAATAATATTTTCGACTAGTCATTTATGAAAACAAGGCCGCGGCGAGCTTAGCAACTGAACTGTCAAGCCAGTGTAAATAAACTGTAAATGGTCAATACCTCTCCCTCCCATCCCACCCCTCAAACACCATCACAATTTTGTGTAGAATAAACTGTTACTAAGATCTCAAGTGTTAAATGTTAAACTCAACTCAACTCATTGACAATTTGATTGCGTCATGACTAAAGCGCAAGCAAACAATGAGAAAGGTGAACAAAGTTTCGTTCAAACGGTTAATCGATCAAATGCAGCAAAACAATCGAGAGAGAGAAAAAACTAACAGTGCATGTCCAACCAGCTCTGAGCAAAATTCAAGGCAGTTAAACAGATACTTGAGTGTTGAAACTTTTCCTCTTGTTTGCAGTGCTTTTGCTTGCCAATCCAAGGCACACTCTCCCTCTTAATCAGTTTCTCACTCACATTAAAATGAGCGAAAATAAGCAAAGCATACACACACGTCTCATCATTATGCTCGCTTTCTCCAATACAAGTGCACTCACTCTTGTATTGGCCGAACCGACAAGAACTTGACCGATTGCTGGCCGATTCACCATGAACTTGAGACGTGCGCGCGGCGCGCGCTAAGCATGGCCATTCCAGACTTATACAGTTCTCTCTCGCTGCTTATGTTGCGCTTCGGCACTTGGAGCAGCTCTTTGGTTGGTGTCTTCGTATCAGTTGCGTTCAGCCGCTTGACTTTAGCAGTTGATCGTTTCGCTGTTTGTATATTTGTTAATTATTTGTTATCGATCGCCGTTGTCGCACTGTTATCGCATTGCGTGGCCTATGTTAATTGAGTAAATACGAGTAAGTAAGTACATTTGCGTTTATCGATATTTTGCATATTCATGAAAATTCGCTATTGCGCGAGTTCAACTGTATATCATTGACACCCTCCACACAAACACATAGTATTGTGTGTGTGTGTGTGTATTTTAACGAAAACTTTCGCTACTAACGGGTTTGCTTGAATTTGTATTTTTCCACACAGACAAATAAATACATACATATTATTTAATCGTGCTGCGATGTCGTTTCTGGTGCTGTTGCTCATATTGTACATCATTTGGGATGTCAACTATTTTATACGCTGCATCTTCACCGTCGCCATTGGACGGATGTTCCAAGGCAAGCGCAAAATCACAGACACAACAGCAATCTATGGCCTGTGCACCTCGCAGGATGTGGACATATTCCTGCGGCACATGAACAACGCACGCTATTTGCGCGAACTCGACTTTGCCCGCTTCCATTTCTATGCGCTCACCAATCTGTATGAGCTGGTGCGTCAACGTGGCGGCGGTGCCGTTCAGGGTGCCAGCAGCGTACGCTATCGTCGCACCATACCCATCTTCCATCCCTACAAGATAGAGACGCGTCTCGTCTGGTGGGACGATAAGGCCATCTATTTGGAGCAGCAGTTTGTGACGCTGGCCGATGGATTTGTGCGCGCCGTGGCGCTCTCGAAGCAGTGCATCACCAATTGCGATGTGAACGAGCTGCTCAAAACGTATCCGGAGGCGGCCAAGCGGCCAGCGATGCCCGAGGATCTCAAGCTGTGGCTGGACGCCATCGAGGTATCGAGCCAAAAGTTGCGCAAAGATAAATGAAACTTATCTTCTCTCCCCCTCTCTCCGAATATTTGGGCTCGGATCATTAAGGTCTCTGCTCATGCGCAGCTGTGGTTTTTTTTTTTCTATCTGTTTTTTTTTTTATCATCTCTTCGCTTCTTTCTTGCTATTTAGCTTAATTTCTATGCTTTCATTTATTTTTTTTTTTTAATATTATACGGTTCGTTTGCATAAATAAAGAAATTTTTGTATAAGTCGTCAAAGATGGTCGTTTTGTGTGTTATAATAACAAAAGCGTAACGTAATGCAACGTAAGAACGTAAGAAGGTATGCATATTTGTGTGTCGTTGAACTTGTTGGGCTCTTAAGTTGCTGGGTAAGTAAATTTTTAATAGCGTCTTCAGTTAACTATGTAATAAAGTAAAAACTTAACGTAAGTTTAGCTAACGTGTATTACGTTACGTAAATGGTTCATGCAATACCGTTACTTCAAGCTCATACACAGACGCCCGTTGGTTTGAAAGCTTTGAAGCTTGGCACATAGAGCTTTTTACGCAACGATTAAGCTTTGCTTATATTGCCTAAAATACAAATGCTGTAATCGGCTTTGCGATATTGAAACGAACTTGACTCGATAATTATGTTGTGTGGCGTCGAATACTAAGCCCGACTTTCACTTTCATCATTACCAAAATATTTAAAATGTATTCAAAACTATAACTCATGGACCTCACTTTGGGAACAGGTTGAAAGAGCATCCAAAAAACAACAAATGCAAAATTATACCGAATATATTAATAAATAATTTTGAAAGCTCAGCGTTAATTAGTCTGTCTTATTTATAGTTAATGATGGTGAATAAATGCATTGAAAATGCAAACGACATTAGACAAAAGCTCCAAGTTACAGCGTCGGGGCTTAAAGCTTTAAGCTTTTGAAACAACTACTACGATTATGAATGTTAATTATTTAAGTGGATAAATAGTCGGTTAGTTATTTATTTAAGTACGACATCCGTTTACATGGCGTATGAGCGATGTTTTGTGCTTTGTGTTATCTAAAAACTATTCATAAATAATATTCATTTTGTAAAACTACGATTTTTTCAGCCAAATACTATAAGGTTATTTTACTTTATTTGAATTTCGTGGACAGGGCGTATGAGTGATTTAAGAGTATTTGAAAAGCTTCTTAGTTTTGTGTAGCCCTTAAATGATCCATTAAGATCAGGCACGCACAAGCTAAAATGCGATCATTTGGATTTGGGCCTGTTTTTGTTTTTGTTGCTTGATTCTTGGCAGTTTTGTTTTTTTGCGTTTAAGTTGTTTTATGTTTTTATTTTGAAATGTGGATCAAAACGTGACACTGAAATCTAAGCATAAATCTCATTCATAAGTATGCAGGCCGCCAACTGAGCAGCGAAGAGAGTGAGCACAAGAGCGGGAGAGAGAGGAGCGAGAGAGAGTGCAACAGCACTGACTCTCTCTCTTTCTCCCCCCACTTCCACAAACTGATTGCTTATTGCAGCAGCAGCAGCAGCAGCAGCTGCATGCAGACGACAACGACAACAACCGCAATTTCATTTGTTTCGTCTCGTTTTCTTCGTTCAGTTGTCTCTCGTGTCGCTCTCGGCTCAGGGGATTTGCGTTTGCTGTGTGCTTGTTGCTTTTGTTTTTGCTTGTGTTTGTCGCCCGCTTGTCTTCTTTTGACTATTTTTACTGCACAGCCAGCAGCCAGCAGCAGACAGCGGCAGTGGCAGCGGACAATTTACAGTTTACAATTTTAAGTTTTCAGTTTATTTTGAACAGCCGCTGCGAGCGCATAGAACACCACGCGTCGAGCCAACAATAAAACCAACAACAACAACACCAACAACGAAAATTTAAAATAAAACTAAACGAATCACAAAAGTCACCAAAAATTATAAATAAATATAAAAAAAAAGAAAAATTGATTTTTGTTTGTAAATATATAAATGAGCGCAGTGCTGTAAAAAACTTATAAAATCATTCAATATATTTTTTTGCTTGTTTTTGAATGTGCTAACGGTGTTTTTTTGTGTTTAACGATATAACCGATTTTAAGTGCGATATATTGTAACTCAAGAAGATCGGAGAGCATCATAAAAATGTATGTTTAACATTCAAGATCACAAAGCATGTCCTTTTATTATTTTTCTCTCTAGCCGAACACACTTACATATGTACGTCAATTGTATATAGCATATAGTAATGGCATTACGAGTGTTATGCACAACAATAACAATAATAATAGCAACGGCTTGCACAGTTTATTGACAGAAGCAACAACAAGCAACAACAACAAGAAACAACAGCAACAACAAAACCAGATTCCAAAACAACTTGAAGTAATTTGCAACTGAAAAGAAATGCCGCCGAAAGGGGTGATGGGTTTTTGTGGAAGGTGGAAGGGGAGAGGGTGGGCTGGGTTGGGTTGGGTTGGGGGGCTCAGTGCCAGGCACAACTTCAAGCCGGATAGATGCATAGATTGGCCCCCTTGTTCAAAGTGTTTCCCCCCTCCCGCCCAAAAGACACATCAGACAGAGTCAGCGCGGCGCAAAAAGAGAAAACTGTTGCTGTTGTTGTTGTTGTTGTAAGCGCGACACTTTGAGCAACAACAACAACAACAACAACATTGGCGGCTGGTCAAGCCTCAGTGAAAATAAATGGCTACAAAATGCCGTCGTCTCTGCTGCCGCCAACTGACAACTGTTGCCCATGAAAATTGACAGCAAGAAAACCAAACCGACAGCAACAGCAACAAAGACTCTAAAACATTTGCAAAAGTCAGAAGAAAGGCAATAAACGTTAAACGCTAAAAGGAAAAACACAACACTTGATTTAGTTTACACTACACTTGGCGAAATTAAGGTGTAACATTTGAGTACAACTGGATTTCTGAGAGAAATTCGAAAGGAATTAACATGAAAGTTCCATTATATCTGATTTTGTTATGGAATTCAGATTCATGCTGATGCTAAGTTTCGATTCAAAAACAATTAATTTAAGAACGTTAACGTTTCAATTTAAATTCGTGAGAATAACAATTCTTTTTAATATCAACATAATGCTTTTACTTTTTCGTGTACTTAGCTTTCAAAGTATATTTAATAAGTCTTTTTTTTTTTGCTCAATCCGAAACAGTTTTCATATTTAAAAAGGATCTAGTTGGTTCCTAAGGTAAGGATTCGAAGATATTTTTTTCAAATTTGTACAAATATTTTTTGAATCTAACATCTAAAGTTTTGGTTTATATTTTGCCTTACATATATATTTAATTTCAGTTTTTAAAAGACTTTGCCAGGCTTCCAAATGTTCCAAAGTAATGACACAAATTTTTATTTTTTTTTAATATTATTCAAAATAATCAAAAATAAAAAATAAATAATATATTCATAGAAAATAAAATTTATGTTTTAAAAACATAGAATATTAATAATAATAATACCTTAATCTGGATAGAAGTTAATCAAATTTTTAAAAACTTTTTATTGCTATAAATTATTCTTTCCAAACTCACTTTTTCTGTATTTCCTATTCTGAAGTATAACAAGATCAGCAATCCCCTCCCCCTTCACCACTAAGCCCTTGGGGCTAACCCTTTTTGCTTAGATGACAAAAAAAAAAAAAAAACGGCATTTGGGCAAATGGGCAATTTCCCTGTGTGCAACCATAAATCACACTCTTGCACATCCGCACAACAAATACACACACACACACACACACACACACACACACACTTGTAGTTGAAGTGGGCGGCGCAGGCGACTGGTGGTGGGCGTGGCAGTTTTTTTGTGAAACGCGCGCAAGTAAATCGCAAATTTCCAGCGCCAAATGGCATTAAGTCTGTTCCGTTATTGAGTTAAATTGGAAAATAAGCGAGCGACAGTTACAGTTGTTGTTGTTGCTGTTGTTGGGGCAACAATTGTTCGCACTTGGGCTCTTGCTAGTATCTGTCCCCCCACCAAAGGCGAGGGGAGGCCTCGCATTATTTGCAACTATTTCATTATTATTTTAGTTTGCGGCTACAAAAGCAACAACAACAACATCATCATTATCATTATTGCGATCGTTATCGTTATCAGCATCAGGGTTAGGCTTCTCGCTCGCTCTCTCTCTCTCTCTGGTTGCATGCAACACTTTACACTTGTTGCTACTTATTCCTCTGCAATTGCTGGCGCGTGCCTTATAATTTTTCGTTTTCTACCCTCAGTCGCTTTAAAATTTAAGTTTTTATCACAAGGTTTTTCTAATATATATTATTAAAATAATAATAATTTGACCAACATTTTTGTGTCTTTTTTGGTATTTTGTTTCGCAAAGTTAAAGTTAAAGAAACAAATCAGATCGCAAAAGCTTTTTGTTTGTTTAAAGTTTGCTTTGAGCTGCAAGCTGTTCCCACTGTTAGAAGTTTGTTTATTTATATTGTGTAATCAATTGATAAGACATAAGCTCTAAACTCTTAATTATACCTAATAATATATCATCATATATATATAATAACTGCTTTTTAATCAACGGATTCGGCAACTCGACAGAACTCGAAGTGACTTGAAATACATATTGTTGAAATATATGTATGTATGTATGTATGTGCATAAAAAAGTCACAAGAAAATTACAATGACAACCTGTTGAATGGATTTGATTTGTGTCGTGTTCGCAGCATACTTTTGCAATTTGCATATATTTTTTCAACATGCATTTGGCATTTTTGTAATTTGTTCCCATGCATGTGAGTTTGACAATGATGCATTAGAAATGGGCACATACCCTGTAATAAAGATGTGAGGACATGATTGACCTTTCGACTCGTATCTAAACAATATTGTCAAAAGATGTATAATCAATATTCTTGTCAAAAATTGAGCATACGCACAGTATTCAGGCGGTCATACCATATAGTATAAGTATTTTAGCACAGGGTATTGTCCTGTATTGTCATACCTTCCCCAAATGGGAGTCTTGAACATTTTTCTTGAGAATATATTAACAAATAAAAGGCAAATGCAATGAATGCTAAACAAATCAATTTTGTATTGGGGTCAGCTGTGCTGTGCTTTGGACTGACCTACGACAATTCAAACAAAGGGAAAGCCCAGATGTACTAGCTGTAGCTGACTCGAGCAAAACGAAACGAGTCAACAATCTATCTAGAGCAGGCTGCACAAATCCCCCCCCAAACAACAACCAAGTCACCCACTCACTTACTTACTGCACCGAATCCCCGCACGATTGTAATTCGAGCTGATGGAGAATTTCATAATTAAAGTATATGTTGTTGTTGTTGCTATTGTTGCAAGTCGTAAATTTATTAAACTATGCAACAAAAAGTAGCAAAAATATATTGTAATAAAAATACAAATTGTAACACATATGCAACAGCTGCAATTTGTGTGTTGCAGCTAGCCAATTGCCTTACATGCAACAATGTATATGATTCTTTGTTTGTTTGTGCACATTTACCACCCCCCGCTGGCAAAAAACACTTATCCAGTTACATCGCACAAAAGGAAATACTATTACTAAGTATAATGGAAAAAATAAAACAACAAAAAAATAATTTGTTGAAATTTATGAATTTGAATTTGTTTTTATACACACACACACACACATACTGTTGAAAGTATGTCGCTTTTATGTACATATGTGTGCGTGTGATTTCCGAAAAAGCGCGCATTTAATAGATACAAATGTATCTAATGTATGCAGCGCAACGCTCGTCTCCGCTCATCTCCCCCAATTTAATAAATCCCAAACAGCGCTTGATTTATGTATTTTTTGTATACACTGACAGAAATTCCAGTACTTCAACTACACTTTCATTTGCAAAAAGTTCGTTAAAAGGCCAATTTTATGTTAAGATACAAGTATTGTTTCCTGCACATGATCTCTCTCTCTCTCTCTCTCTCTCAATTTTTCATTTCGCTGTTCTCATACGCTTTTCTAAACGCTTTCTCAACTCTTTATTCTTGACAGCAATCAGCTCAACCCCACTCCCCCCCTGTGGCAGACGCGATGGGCAACGCCGGCTACACATGCATCCGCCGCACCTTTTGTTGGCTCAACATTATACTGTGGGTGAGTTTGTTTATTTATGTTTCTCTTCGAATAACAAACAGCTGCAGACAAACTTCAGTTCAGTCATGGGCGGATATGTTACGTTAGCAAACTTTGGCAAACAAAAAATCAATGTGACGCCGGATAAAGTTCTCAGCCTCGTCTGCAGCGGAAACGTCAAAAGTTGCACCATTGTCTGCCGCGCGTTTGTCTCAGTCTATTGTTGTTGAGTCACTGTCAAAGCGAAACTCGTCTTTGCAATCGCTTATCGATAATTACTAGCTGGTTTCGATAGCATTTAAGCGCCGGAAATAATGGTGTGTGGATAACGATGTGTGACAGAAGTTTCAGTGTTGGACAATAGGAAAAGTACAAAGATAAAAAACTTGATTCAAGGTTGTTTATTCAACAGTCAAACCTTCCATATAACGAAACTCAAGGGGACATAAATAAAAAGAAACTTCGTGATAGATCATGTTTGAAGCGGTATCTTCTTCGCGCCCCCCTTTCTGTCTGTCTTAGTCGCTATCGACAAGTTATCGATCTCTTTGAATTATTCTTGCAGTTGTGCAGCTGTGCCTTCCTTGGAGCTGGTTTGTGGCTGCGTCTCAGCTATGAAGGATATGCAACGCTCTTGCCACAACATGCCGGACTCAGTGCCGACACGATCTTTATGTGCATCGGTGGGACTGGATTTGTGGTTAGCTTCTTTGGCTGCTGCGGTGCCTGGGTGCAGTCACGTTGTCTGCTAGTGTTGGTAAGTGGTGTTCGAAATGAAAAATACGACGCTGTGCTCTCTGTGTTAATATTTCGAGTGTTTTCTACTGCAGTACTTCATGCTGATTGTGCTGCTGTTCATGAGCGAGTTCCTGGTCGGTTCGATAGCGTTCCTCTTTCGTGGCGGCCTCGGCCGCACTCTGGCCAATGAGCTGCGCTTTGGCATTGAGCGGCATTATAATGCCAGCGATCGTGGCTCATTGGTGGCGCCATCTGTTGCCGCTATTTGGGATACCGTGCAGCAATCGGTAAGTTCGAAAGCAGTTTTGTTCTCAACCTAAAAACGAACTCGTTCTCTTTTGCAGTTTGAATGCTGTGGCGTCTCATCGTACGAAGATTGGTATGACATTCAGTCGTGGAGCGGCAAACGTTGGGTTCCGGACTCATGCTGCCGCCAGCTGTATGATCAGCGTCAGCTAATCACCGAGGGATCTGGCGATGCTGGCTTGATGCGTGTCGATTGCGGCAGATCGGAGAATCCCTCGCTGTGGTGGGACAAGGGATGCGCCCATTCGCTCCAAGGCTGGTTCAATGGTCAGCTGAATGTTGTCGGTGCCATTGGCTTGGGCATTGCCTTTGTGCAGCTTTTCGGACTGATTACATCGATGCTGTTGTTCTGCACTGTCAAGCATAAGCGTGGATCGGATACCTATAAATCGTATTCGCCATCGATTGATCCTCAGACGCGCACCAGCAGCTGGGAGGATTGAACCAGACTCTAGATGCTGCATGAGCTGCAGGATTTTCTAAAGCAAAACACGATTTTGCACATATATTTCATATAGATTTTTTTCTTCTTCTGCGAAATGTGCCAAAAATTAATTTAAATATTAGTTTCCGTATCTTTTTTTTTTATGATAATAATTAGCAGAGTGCTAGGGCAAACGGAAGATAATACTCGTAACATATCTGAAAGGGAGAAACCAAAAAAAAAAAAAAGTTGAATTTACAACACTTGTTTTTAGTATTTTTATTCATAAATTCTTTTATTTAATTTTTTTTTGATCCCAGTATTTAGTGTTGTAGACTCAACTTTTATTTTTATATTTTTTTGGCAAGAGGACTTTGTTCTTTTTCTCTACCTATGCAATTAGTTAGTGGTGTATCCATATTGTGATGTGCTCATCTAGTTTATATATCAAACTAAACAAACATACATAGATCAGCAAACTATATCTATGTATATCGATATATATCTAACCAGTATGTTATTGTACGGCAATTAAGTATTGGAACAACAACTGCCCCCAAAAATTAATAAAAAACAAAAAAAAATATAGTTAACAATACTAAACATTTACAAAAGTTATAAATGCATATATATATACGTTTATATATATATTTAACTTATACTCTATATCAAGCACATTCCTATGAAAAAAAATAAAATAAAAATATTGTGTATAGGTTACAAAATAAATTAAACTATTTATTTAAATAAAAGTTAAACAAAACAAACAAAAAAAATACAAATACAAACAAAATATCTAATTAAATTCAAAACCAAACAAAACGAATGTTTCGCTTCAGTATTTCATTTCCGTTTCGTTTTTTTTCATTTAAAGACCCACAAGCTTGCCTCCAATAACATCCAACTGTGCGGTGATTCCTTTGGAAACAGAACGCGCCAGCTCCTTGGGTTTCTGTAAAGTCAATGTAACAAACATTTAATATAATATACTGATAACTGTATACAATGTACAAATATATCAATAACTACTCCGGTCCCTATAAATACTATGAATCACAATGAAATCTTAAGCAAAACGCTTTCTTTTTGTTAAGTGTAGAATATGCATTTACGTTCATCAAAGAGCGAGCTCAAAAGTAGAGTATTTCAATATTTAATGGTTGTTCGATAAAGTTTGTTTAGGCCAACGACCTTCAGGCTGTTGGACTGTTGGGGGGGTTATATAATTAATTGTCACCTGTTGGCCAAAGACGAAGCAAAAAGCTGAAGCTGAAACGTCTCTTGTGCAATGCAACGTGCGAACAAACCGAAAACGAAACCAAAAGAGCGTCTAACACACACACACACACACTCGCACACACACACAAAGATATATACGATACTCACCTGTATGAAACTGTTGAGTAAATTGGAGAATGCCTCGTAACCATTGACAAGTGAACGCGAAATAACATCGAACTTGTCGCCATTGTTGCCATATTTCTCATGCTCACTGATGCCATCCAAAATGGGCATTGGCTGCAATCAAAATACATATTTATTGATGTATACATATATGTACATATGTGTGTGTATCTTACATGTGATATATCAGCTATTTTCTTTTGCGAATTGTCATAAGCGCTGAGCACTTTGGATTGAAATGCTTCATGCTCCAAATTGACAGACTCAGCGGTCCTAGACGGCTTTGGTAGCAAAGAGATCTAAGATCAATAAAGATAAGGAAGGATAAAGATTAACTTATAGATATACATCGATATATCGAGCAAATAACTTACCTTAAAGCCCTCATCGTTTGCTGCCTGAGAAGTCTCGCGTGAGCTTTCTGCGGCATCTTCGGCAAACGCATCGAGTGCACCAAAATCGGCAGCCGACAATTGTGCATCAATGGGCGTGGCGCCATCCAATGTCGTAGGTGCTAAAGGCTTGCCCAACGTTAACTGTTCAGACCCCAAACCCAACAACAGCGCCAACAGCGAGAGCTTCATCACCATGCGCAGCATCATTAAAGATTGCAAAACTTGTCTCGCTTATGAAACGAACGAAAGCAAAAGTGTAACGCAACTGAAAACTTAACTGAACCACAGGTGAAAACTTTGCAGAGTTTGGCAGTTTTGTTAGCCAGGTCTGTTCGCGGCCAGGCCCGAATATCAACTGAGTGTGAGTTAACTGCGTCTGCGCAACGTTTTTTGGTTTGGTTTCTGTTGAACAGTTTTGATTAAAATTTCGATTGGTTGTTTTTCTTTGCGTTTTTGTTTATGTATTTTGATTTTCTTATGATTGCTTGGCCATTGGCAAACGAATGTACACTCAAGACAAGCTCAAAGCTGAGCTGTAAGATGCCCTGTATTTTAAATTTCATCGATCATAAATCACTCTTCGTTGCAGCAGGGTATTCAAATATCACATAAACAAGTTAATACAGAGATATACTTACCAGTAAAAATGTACTTGTTTTTGACAAACTAAAGGGCGAAGGGTGATTGGTGGAACCTCATTACAAAAAATCCACGAAGCAATCACCAAAAGTGAGATCAAAAACAACGTGTAATTATTACTTTATTATTCTAAAATATTTAAGAGTCTTCAGCAAAAACCAAACAAATCCAAATTGAACTTCCCTCCAAGCAACCCTGTTTTCCATTTTGGCAACAATCTATTTTCGATCGACATATTCGAGGAGCTTGAGCGGTTTAACAACTATAACACAAAACAATTTGGTCCCGAACCATTGCATGGGGGGAATATACAACTATAGACCATCATACATAATAAAAGACTTGTCTTTTGGTCATTTGGTTGTTGGCAGTAGCGGGAACAAGATTTGCCAGTTAAGTTAAGTTGCTAGTTGGCTTATTGTGCAACCATTAAAAAGTAAAGTAAGTAAAGTCGCATACACTTATATACAAGTCTTTTTACTTGATTAAAGATTTTCTTAAAATCAAAAACTAGACCCAACTATTTTTCCGGCCTTTTAGACCGAGTCTATATTATTCGTTTTTTTTTTTTGCAATGTACATCGAAACTATATGTAAAATTCTATAGCATACTCTTAGGCAAATCACTTTACATGTAAATAAAATGTTGTTAAGCATGCTTTTAGGATAAATCAAAGTGCTTGGAAAAGTTATTTAACTCGTTGATATTTCTGCAGACTAATTTAAGGACACATTAAATCTGCATCCATTGACATTTGTTTGTAAATATTTATCGGAAGAAACTAGTTGCAACAAGTAGTTATTTATTTTTTTTGTTAAAATCCCTGAATTTGGCACTATTCCCAAGTCTCTTTAAACCCACTATAACTTCGAGAAGCTGACGCAAGCGGCTAAATATTTTCTATTGCTTATCAATAAATGGTTGTTGTTTTGTTTTTGTCTGTTTGCTTTCGGCATTTATTACAAACCGTTATTTATATAGTATATATGTATGTAGTATTATACATGTATAGGGGTAGATACAAATTAGGTTTAAGTTTAAGTATTTTAATAGCGTACATTAAATACATTAGCAACTAAGCATTTAAATGTTAAATAATATTAACAAATATTCAACAAATTAATATATATGCATATATTAATAAAAAAAAAAAATCAATTTAACTTTAGAAAATATGATATACAAAAATTCAAATATAAAATATATCGCTTGCTTTTTTTTTATGTTTTGTTGTTTTATGTTTTTGTACTGTTAGCAAAGCATATTGCACAAATGATTTTTACAGCTGATTTGCAGTCATCAGTTGCCAAACTTAATTGTCTTTTCCAGCTGCTGCATCTGCTGCCGACTGTTGCTGCCGTTGCTGTTGTTGTTGTTGAAGCTGGCGCTGCTGCGGCTGCCATTTTTGAGTATGCCATTGGTTTGAGCGCCGTTTCCACTCCCACCATTAATCGATGGTATTTTGCGTAGAGTCTCACGCTTTCCACCACGCTGCTGCTGTTCACCATACTCTCCAATTGTAACGGTGCCCAGGCGCAGTGTGCGTCGCTGCTGCTGCTGTTGACTGCCGTTTGTTGTTGTTGTTCCTGCTGCTCCCGCTGCTGCTGCTGCTGCTGTTATTGTTGTTGGCGTTATTAGATTGCTGCGCAGCTGCACGGGCGCTGCTGCATCGTAATCCGGCTGAGGCGTTGCAGGCGCACGTAAGCCACCGCCCAAATTGATGCTGGGACTACGCAGAGGCGACAACTGTTTTGACGTTGGCGTTGACTGCGACGTTGACTGCGACGTTAAAGCTGTTTGCAGCTGCTTGCTTTTGCTGCCATTGCCATTCGATACGTTGAGCTTAAGCGGATTGGCGAACTGTGGTGGCTAGCGAGAGAGTCGGACAGAGAGAGAGAGAAGTAAAATAGATGAGCAATCGTGTCAAAAATAAGATAACTTAAGTGTACTAAAAAGATAAAAGTTAATTGCGCGCCTGGCGTGAAGTATCTAATAAAGTAATTAATAAAAATGTTCTTTAAATTGCATGAAGAAGGGAGAGAAGCGACAAAGAACAGAATACGTTGTATTCAATGATTAGTTATAATACGATAAATTTAAGAAAGTAGTGTAAAATATTTGCGGTGAATCGCAAAAACTTTTCTTATCCATTCAAAAAAAAAAAAAAGTATACATAAGTATATATTTACATAAGATCAAAGCTCAATGACGAAAATCGAATTATTTTCTCACAGTGCATTTATAATTACACTTACCGGCGGCGGTAATTCCGGCGTTCCATTCACATTGTTGTTGTTGTTGTTATTGCCGTTAAGCAGCGAAATGCGATTGCTTCCGTTAATGTTACCATTATTTTTGTTGTTGTTATTATTGTTGTTGTTGCTGTTGTTGTTGTTGCTGTTGTTGTTGTTGTTGCGATAGCAGCTATCATCAGGCATTATCGAAGTGCGTTTCAGAGTCTCGTTGCGTTCCTGCCCAAAAACAAAAAACGTGGAAAGGAAAAACAATAAGCCAGAAAGAAAATTGAAAACGATTGGAAAATGTGTGTGTTTGGCCTTGAAAAATCAACTCAATTGTTGTTGTTGTTGGTGTACCTGATAGGTGGACATAGTGACCATTGGGCGACCCATGCTAGCGGGACGCATTGTCGGCATATCGCTGACACGCCCATCGATGCCAGCGCCTCCAGCGCCAGCATTTTTGGCACGTAGCAAACTCATATATGTATATATTGTATAATATATATATTTCACAACTATTTAAGTGTACTATATATTTGTTGTTTATCACTTTTTGTTGTTGACGCGTCTAAATAACTTGGTCGACTGGACGCCAGCGAGTAGGCGAGAGCGTTTCGACCAAAGCTTCCAGACTTATTGCTGGCAGAAGCAGCGGCGTTGCGTTGTATCGCCTGATAAGATAAGAGCAGCGCCGCACACGCACATAAACACACACCTGTGTGTATCTGTATTTGTTGTGAGTCATTTAGTGTTGGTGTGGTGCGGGTGGTGTTGCCGCCGCCGCTGACAACCACTTGTCATTGTTGCAATGAGATAATACTTTGTGTGCCCAAAATAATAAAGGGAAAGCCAACTAATTTGTGTGCAAGTGTCAACTTTAGGAGTTGACATGACGAAACAACAAATAAACAAAAGAGACAAGGTCACTGGACAAACAATACACACACACACACACACACAGAAAAATCAACAACAACAAAGAGAACCTTTAACCGGAACTGGAAAAGTTAACTTAAATAAACTGGAAAAGATTACACCAATTTAAATTTTCGGATCAGAAATTAACTAAAAAAAACAATTGAATAAAACCTAAAAAGAAAATCTTAAGAACAGAAAGTTTTCCTACATTTGATGGATATGTTTTCGATCTTATTTTTAAGGAACAAATTACTAATTAAATTTGTTATTTTTTTAAATTTGAGTTTAATCAAAAAGTTGAAAAAAATTATTGAAAACAAAATTCTCATATCAGAAGTTGCTATTTTCTTGTTATATTTAATTTATTATTTGTTTTTTTGATCGAAAACTTGTAAAAGTTAACGAAACTAAATTTAGTTGCATTTCTGAAACTGTTGATAAAATTGGGCTTATCACTTTTAATAATTATCCGTTGTGCAATTGTGCTCAACAAATTGTTTATATAGTATATTATTTGTATCAGTAAAACTCAATCAAAAATAATTAATATTATACACTTCAATCGAACTAATCAACCTAGAACTTTCCCACAAACACGTGATGCAATGACGTTTGGTTGTGTAGGGTATTTAAAGCATACACATGCACACACATATCCTGTAATAATTTATATGGCATTTACATAAATCAAAGATTTATCTAAAATATTGAAACAACTTTAATTATTCACATTTATATAGAAATTATTATTCGGGAAAATCATATGCAGGGTATCTATTAGCAGGTCCATTTAAATTGTTCAATTCTTTTGATATTTCGCAATGCTCATTTTTGTTTTGGCTTAACCTATACTACTTTTCCTCTCTCTTACTCTACACTAGGTACAAAGATAGTGTATAGAACAGTAAGACCTCTGCTACACTTGGTAAAAAGATAGTGCATAGTATTTCGATTTGTTTATTAAAGTCTATTGACTTTGGGTATTTTAAAATTGTCACAGGATTATCGATTAGAAACAAACGTTTATACATTTGTTGATCAACTAACTTTTCTATACTAAGAAACTAAATCTGGCTTTATTTTGTATTGCCAATTGCAATTTGCAGCTGGTACGATTATTAAGCCCACTTTTCCAAACACACACAACTATTGGCCAATCTCTCGTACCACTTTTCAGTTTTTTGGTTTTTTGTCCTCATTCATTTGACAAAGTCTAACAAATACTTCACATGGCTAGCACTCAACTAACAACAGAAAAAAAAATTCGCAACAAGTGCAGCTTCTCTCAGCAGCTCTCTTGACCTTTGCAAGTAGCCAACGTGGCCGCCGGCTGTGTTGTTGTTGTTGTTCGGTAACATTTGTCCATAGAAAAAAAGAGATTTTATTTCTTCAACAAATTAATTTAACTAAGTAAAGTTAATAAAATAAAAATGTCTTAAGAAAATGGAAACGGAACATTTTTAAATGCGAATAAAAGATGCAAGAATTTTGAGAATTCTTTGTTGGATAACTGGTGCAAGAATTTTACGAGGAATGCAATCATTAATACAACAACAACTAGTTTGTACCATGTTTTTGTGTTTATGTTGATGTCTGTGTGTTTGTGTGTGTGTGTGGCTTGTGTTCATTCTGTTGGGCTGCTCACCTTGTGCTCACTCTCATGGAACCCGTTCCTAAACATGCGCTGATGCGCCCGCTTAAATTCATCCATCAACGCTGTGTGTTGATCGCCAGTTGCAGTTGTTGCACCACCACCCACAGCAGCACCGCCACCGCCACCACCGACGCCTCCACATCTGCTTGCGCTTGTGTTGCGTTCGCGTTTATGTGACACTTGTGCAACGTTGCGGCTGCAACCAACAGCACTATTTGTGTTGTTGTTGTTGTGGTGCCGATCTTCAGATCGCTGATCTCGATCTCGATCTCTTCCTCGGTCGCGTTCGCGTTCGCGACTCGTGTGACTGCTGCTCCGTTGTTGGCCCACCTGTTGTTGCAGCTGCTGCTTCTGCAACAAAAAGAAAAATATATAAATAATAAGTTTAATCTTCAAATAATTAACGAGTTGATTGCATACAACCCCAATACTGTTTATTACAAGGTATATACTTATATCTCACCTCTTTGCGCTTCTTGAGCTCCTCGTTAATGGCACTAGAGAGACTGCTGCCGCCGCCGCCTCCACAATCGGCAATGTTGCTGCCACTGCTGCTGCTGGCCGAGTGGTTAATCATGGCGGCTGGTGGTGGTGGTGCAGGTGCAGTTTCAGCTCTAGCTGTTGCCGTCGCCGAGCAGCTGCGTCGCATTGTTGTGCTGCGACTGACAGTTAGGTGCTCCAACTGATCCTTTGCCTGACCATTACCATTGGCAATGTAGGTGTTATTAATGGAGGTGCCATTTTCGGTCAGCTTGATGATTGTCTTGTTCAGCTGCTTGTCGTGCTGCATTTGAATGCGCCTCGAGGAGGGAGAAGCAGATTGTTGCTGCTGCTGATTGATGGGCTCCTCGCGCACCGCTGTCAAACGCTTCGATTTGGCATCCGCCCAACAGGGACTCTGATCGCCAGTCACTGAGCTGGCCGAGCTGTTGTAGCCACTCGATTCACCCGGAAACAGATCACAGCCAGCCGCCGTACGCACCACCATGTCCAGCTTGCTGGAACCCTTCATTACAGCGACCGCCTCGCTGAACAGCACATCCGAGAAATCGATGCTGTTCACGCTGAGTATTTGATCGCCGGGCCTTAAGCCCGCCTCACGCGCCACACTCCGCTCCTTGGTGAACTGCACAAAGATGCCGGGCTTCCATTCGGGTCCCTTGCAAATGCCCAGGCCTAGTTTCGTTCTCGGCGCCACATGCAGCACCACATTAAGCTCTCGACTGGCCGTCGTTCGACGATCGCCCATTCCCATTCCCGTGCCCATTCCCATTGTCGAGCTTGTTCCCGTGCCCATTGTCGGTGTTGTCGTTTTGAATGAACTTTCCGAAGGCGTTCCGCTTACGCTGGGCAGCTTAACAACATTCCACGATAAACGCTCATCCGGTTGACTAAAAGTTAAAGTTGAGAATTGATTGAAATTGAGTAATTGATTTGAGGATAGTTTTGGGCTTTTCATAAGAACTTTTACTTACTCCTTAACTGGCAGCATTCCAACGCCGCGCACCTTTAGCGTTATTCGATCCTGACTGGCCACCAACTGTATAAACTCCTTATGTACCGCATCCTCCAGACGATAGCCATTGATGCGCAATATCTGATCGCCAATCTGTAATTACGAACAAAACGAAGATGGAAATAGAGTTTCCTTCTTTATGATTTGGCATTTGGTCTGCCTACTATCTACGATTCCCATTACATTTAATGTCTCATCGAGAAAGTGGGCAATAGCAACCGAGTTCATTTCGGGCCTCCATACTCCATTAGGAATATATTTGTTAAGAACTGAATCCTCTTAAAAAAAGACCCTATAAAAACAAGCTCAAATATTCAACATATTTATTTTTACCATTTAATAAGTTAATTTTAATGTGACGAACCGAAATTAAACTATATTTTCTACCAAGTTTGGATGAGTATAATTCAAAAACTGCCGACTTCAGTCGAAAGTCGGGTTGTAAGTACGCTTCTAGTACCTCGGATAGACTGATGAAACTAGCTAATATAAATAACTAATATTCTAAGATATTTTAAGCCCACATTCAATGAGTTCGCACGAAATAATGAATAATAAATGCGAAAGTGATTTTCTTCAAAAAATTCTCGTTCATTTATTTTGGGGCGTCGCCACGTCACGTAGTTTATTTATGTGTGATTGTGTGTGGTGCGTGATACGTGATCTAATGTAACCCACTTACGCGTAGGCCTTTCAGCTGCGCCTCGCCACCATGCTCCACGTGCGAGACAAAGAAACCGATGCCGTGCTCCTTGCCACCACGCACCGCAAAGCCAAATGCGGCACAGCGCTCCGTTGGCACCACCAACAATCGGCGCTGATGTGGACGCACCAAACGCACCACACGCAGCCGTGTGCTGGACGGCATGGCGCACCACGAGGATGCCGCTGTGGTGGTCAGTGTCATGACATCGCTGGAAGCGCTGCTTGTTGTTGATCCTTGCATGCTGCTGCTGCTGCAGTCAGTCATTGATGTCGATGTCGACATCATCATCATCATTGTAGATGTTTTTGTTGTTGGCGCCAAGAGTAGCTGCAACAAAAAAAGAGAGCGGGAGGAAGTGAGAGGGCGTGAACAAAGTAACAGAAACAGACGTGCGTTGTGTGCCAAATATTTTGACAAGTGAAAGAAACATCAATAAAAAAAAAGCAGAAGAGTATCAGCAAACTCAGTGAAAACGTATAAGCTGACAGTTTAGATACACTATGATAAGGTTCAAGAGTATATATTGAAGAAAAATAAATAAGTAATCTTACTTCTCATGGTTTTTTTCCCCCTCAGTGGTTAGTTTTAATCAATCAAGTTTATGCAAACGAATGCACTTTATTAATAACCCAG
The DNA here is from genome assembly GCA_018901835.1 of Scaptomyza graminum. Taxonomy (NCBI): domain Eukaryota; kingdom Metazoa; phylum Arthropoda; class Insecta; order Diptera; family Drosophilidae; genus Scaptomyza; species Scaptomyza graminum. The sequence goes on along the minus strand of JAEIFL010000001.1, from coordinate 10,284,737 downwards.
CAAAACATTGAAAATTGTTTAATTTCAAGACAATTCCCTAGAGGGTTTCCATGAAAAACTATCTCCAATCAAAGCCAAACATAATTTTGATGTTATTTAACAAATGATCAAAAGCCCGAAAAGAAACAACAACAACAAGCCAAAAAACCATATCATTAGAAAGAGATTAAGTAATATTTTAGATTGCCTTACCCCCTGCCATCCACCCATCCTAAACAAAAACAATAACTTAACCTAACATAACCTTTAGGCAATTAATCAATTTGCCATACCAAAGCGACTTCGTTTTTAAAGGGTATATGCATAATGCAAGAAACTTGAACTTGCAATTGAATTTCGAAATTGGGTCGCACGCATCGAATGAGGCGACGGCTCTTAAACATTTTAGGCTGCTTTCACGCACCAGCTACACACACACATACAGCACTGACAGCACCACCGGCGACAGCAGCAGCAGCAGCAGCAACAACAACTGTGACAGCAACAGAAACAATAACACAACTGAAACAACAACAAGTTGTTGCTGCGTTTCGCATTCACTGCATAATTTCACTTTTCTTTCACGTAATTCTACGCTTCACTTGCAGCACCGAAGACAACAACAACAACAACCGACGACAACAAGCAACAAACAAGTTGAAAATTATAGAAATTTATTATTGAAATTATAGACAATTTTATTTTTTGCATTTTTTGCATTTTCATTTTTTTGTGATTTTCTTTCGAGATTGCATTTCAATCACGATGCAGTTTTTGTTGCAGTTGCTGTTTTTGCTGATTTACAACGTATTTATTAACTGTTTATTGTTGGCTCTATAAATCATTTGCCTGCTCTTAAATCTTTCATAATGCCAAAATGGTAGCCCGAGCGCAAAAGTTCAAGACACTTACGACCTGTGAGGAAAAACAACAACGAACAAAAAAACCAAAGCAAAAGCAAAATCCAAACGTCAAAAGACCAAATAATATGAAAAACGAGCAAAGTAATGCGAAAGACTTAGGCAACAAACTTGGTGTAATAGAAGGGCGTCACTAAACGAGAGGAGGGCCCAGGAAGTGGATGAGGGGCGTCAACTAAACAATGATAAATATGTTGTGGCAAATTGTTTTGAATTGTTCATTACATCGACAAAAACGACACGAGTGGAAAAGGAAATATAAACTTTTATTTTGAGAATTTTTTTCGATTGTATTTTTTTTTTTTTTGTTTTTTTCAATCAAAATGCTATTGGAGACCTTTAAAACTTTGGCATTGATTACTAAAAAAGATTTATAGCTTTTCGTTTACGATTACACAATGGTCAAATAATTATTTAATACGATTTGCTCCATATGCAATATGAATATCTTTTGTTATTACCTTTTATTAATGGTATTCGGAAGTCTTGAAATTGATTTTTCAATGAATTTTATATTAAAGTGGTTTATTAGATCAACAGTTTTTACAAAGTTATGTCAATGAAAAGTATTGCAACACTAAAGATTTTAGTATATATCTTAACTAAATTATATATTCCTACTCGATTTATAAGTTTGAAATTTTGCTCTATGATTCACAGCTAAAAATTTCGATTCAGCTTTATTGCACAATTCAAGTGAAATTCGGTTTGGCAAATATGATTCGGAGGCTTGAAAACAATTTGAATTTGACACACAAAATTCGAGCAGTTAAGGCACATGTCACGCACAGCCCAAAAACAACAGCAACAAATGAGAACTAGTTAAATGCTACGTGATAAGTGGAAAGTGATTAAAGTGAAGTGAAATATCTCCAAGTTGGGGTTTGGCTTGAATATGTTACTACTTTTTGTTTTTGTTTTTTTTTTGTTTCGTTTTTTTGGAGGCTGGAGCAGCAGCAAAAAACAACAACAACTAAAGCACAAAAACATATATTATTTTGATGCTCGTATGTAGAGAAAGTCACGATTTAAAAAAAAAAAAAAAAAAACAACAACCGGCAAAAATAATTACAGCTGCCGTTTTTTTTTAATGTAGTTTGTTAAAAAAAATATAAAAAGAAGCAAAAGAAGTAGACGCAGTGAATAAAAACGTAGAAGAAGAACACGCAACAATCTTACAAAAAAAAATTACTTGTAATAAAATATGTTTATCGTTGTCCAACAATTTCTTTTTTTTTTCTGGGCAGATGCAACAAAAGGAAAAAGAAAACAGTGAAGAGCAGAAGAGGAGCTTTAACGACTTCAACAGAAATCTCGACTTTAATTTGTATAAATTAAAATCATCAGCCATGACAGTCATGCGGTCAAGGCAACAACAACAACAATTGCTTTTTAGTTGCTACTTTTTTTTTTTTTTGTTTTATTTATATTTCCAAATTGCAAAGCGAAGCGAAACAATTGCTAAGTCAACGAATGTCAACACAAATAAAAGCAACAAAAACGTCAACAACAACAAAAGCAGCGAGTGGCGTGAGGGCAGCAAGTAACGAGTGGGCGTGACCGGAAGTGGCGTGTCATTAGAACTAATTGCCTCGAGTAGGCAATGTTGAAACCTGACTAAAAGTGCAGGTGAAAGGCCAGTTACAACAACAACAACAACAACAAGAATCTAACCAAAGCATACACTGCAGGCAATCCTGAACTTTAATTTGATCTTGTTTTTTGCTGTACATTTTTTTTACTTTCTTGTTAGGATAATGAGTTCTTTTTGCAATCGGTTCGAAAAGTATCTGAAACTGTGTCTTATTTAATTTATTTAAAGAAATTAAGCTCAAAGCAATATTTGTATTCCTGTGATCAAGACTAGCAGACTATCATCATAATTACGATTGCGATTGCGGCTTGCGTTATTAGCTGGACGGATGACTTTAATTTGAACTCCATCTCCAATCAAAGAAGCCGACTTTAACAGCAACAACAACAACAACGGATATGAAAGACGGATCACGAATGACGAACGATGGATCGGATGCTGATAATGATGAAAAGCGATTGTCTCTTTGAGTCCCTCACTCTCTCTGTCTCTCAATCTTTCTTTCTCTCTTTGGAATGCTCTTACAATGCTTTCAATTGGCCATATCCTATAAGCTATCAATCATCATTTCGATGTTTGAGCTCAACACTGATTGATTTTCGTTTTCAGTTGGTTGTCAACCGAAGACTCAAAGATTCAAATGCAAAAATAAATGAAAATCAAGTCACATGAACGAAAAGGAAGAAGTTAATAAAGTTGTTAATTTAGTTATTATTATTTAGTTTAAGATGTTTCCTTGCCTTTACTAGACGCTTACAAAAATGTTAGGTAAATGAAATTCTAAAAAAAAAGCCAAGTTCACGAGAGAATGTACAAAACTTTAACTGATCAAAAAATGTTTAATAGAAGTTTGAGTTACAAGCGACAAATTCTACTCTACCCCGGCTTACTCCCTGTCACTTTTTGATGAGGCAAGTGTTCTGCTGCATTGCTCTTCGGCAGCCAGTTTGTTGCCTAAGTCTTTTAATTTGGCATGCAATGGAAACAAAAAATAAAAATATTGCAGGGAAAAAACAGAAACAAAATTGCTGACAATGGCTTTGCGGATTGCTTTAATTATGTGCAAAATCTAACAAAGCAGTGAGCATATATATATATATATATATAGAGACAAAACAGTTTTTACACGTTATTATTCAATGTGTGGATTATTTTAATATTTGATTTTTGTGTCGTGAGAGATAGACAAAAGAAATTTGCCATAAATAAAAGAGAAATTTGTTGGCGCGATCTATGTGTGTGTGTGTGTGTGTGTATGCAATTGTCGAATTAAACAGATATACAGCACACGTGACTACAGATCTGAGTATGTGTGTGTGTGTGGAGATGTTTAACTGGGATGCGCACCTGCAGGCTTCAAGCGGCTTTTACTTCCGCTGCTGGCAAGCTGCAATCCAATCAGGCAAACAAATAAACGCACGACTGGCCAGCAACAGCAACGACAACAACGACAACAGCAACAACAATAACGTGACAAATTGTCGAATTTATCCCAACCCCCCCTTCCCCCATACCCTCTCACCATCTTCCCAAAATACAGCATGTAGCATTTTTTTGGTGAAATTTGGCGACTTATCGGCAGATTTATATATATATGCTATATGTATGTGGAGGCAATGTCAACGTGGGTTATGCCACAAGAAAAAAGAAACACTGTGAAGAGGATGCACAATCGTGATGCTGCATTTGGGCAAGGAAGCACAAGCAGAAGCTGCATGCAACAACAAACAACAGCAACAACAACCGTTTGTGGCAGCTGACAGGCTGCTGGCTGGCTGGCTGGCTGCTCCTTTGGAGAAAGCTGTCTGTGACTTTTACTTGATATCACAACGTCTGGCTTCTTCGTCGTCGTCGTCGTCGTCTGGCAACGTCTGGCAACGTTGTTGTCTCGCGTCATGTTGCATGTGCCTCATTTTAATTGCAGAACATTGGCAGTCCGCTAACTGGAGGAGAAGAAGGAGGGATGGGAAGGCAGCAGCTACCAGCTGGGTGCGTCCAATCCAAAAAAAAAGGATGCTGACTGACGGAATGGCGGATTGACTAAACGACTGAATGGCTGGCAAGCTTTCACCAAGCATCAGCAATTAGCCGGAACCGACCGAGTCAAAGGCTTATGCAACTTTGCTCAAATGGACAACAATGCTTTTGGCCAGATTAAAAGCGGATAAGAGTGCTGCTGCTTTGTTGCACATTCAACTTAACGACAGACAGATACCCTGTAGTCTGAACGAAAGTTAATTTAATTCACAATTTACATATGACGGGGTTTGTTGGATGGGAGGAAAGATCTTTTTTTGTAACAAAATAGTTTATTTCAGGAAAACAAATTCTAGATTATGAAAGCTTGTTATATCGAAGGTTTTTGTGGCAGCCATAAGATCCAAGTTATCTAACAAAGAAACCCAAAAACTGAAAAAAATTACATATCTCCAAAAAAGTAAAAGTGAAGAAAAACCCAAAACAAGCTTCGTCTTGAGATGTGCAACTTTATTTGTTATTAAGTTTATGAAAAGACCTTTAAAGATGCTAATCTATAAATGCGTACCACACACACAAACAAAAGCAGTTTACGCAATAGCAAACGAACAAACGAATATTATTTAATAGATAATGATGATGTATAGCATAGTAAATGTTTGTATAGAGAGAGAGAGAGAGAGAGAGAGAGAGAGAGAGAGAGGGCGAGAGAGACACTTTAAGCGAAAGAAAATTGGATGCTTGCGCCAGGCCAGCGATTAAATGTGCCTCATATGTGGCAATGGGACAACAGCAGCAATCAAAACAGCAGCAACAATCAAATGAAACGACAGCAGCAATTATTCTTCGCTTCAAATCATACGACAATAACAAAAGGTGTACAAACGAAGGCGAGGGAAGTGAAAGGGGATTCATTTGACTAGATGAAAGATAACAATTTGGAAGAGAGAGAGGGAGGGAAAACAAACAAAACAAAACAAACGTCGTGCACAAAGATCTTCTCTCGATGTTTATTTCTATGATTAATGCCATATTGCAACTGCATCAGTTGAAAATTACTAACAAACACTGCAAAGAAGGGAAAGGAGGGGGAGAAAGGTTGTTGGTAGGTACACACACACACACACACATGTGTATATACATATATCACTCAACCAATGTAACTCCCATTAACTGCAGTTGGAACAAAATGTCACAAAATTGCTTTTATTATTGAAATTTGAATTTATTTCGATTCCGATGTCTAATTTTTGGTGCATATCAAACATTTTTGAATCGACTAATTAATTTTTCATTTTAAATAAACTTATTTAAAAAACATTATTTATTTTTAATCACCTTTTGAGTTTTATTTTTACCTGTAAACAACGCTTGAGTCTTCAAAAAAAGTTCTCAGTGGAAGATAAACCTTATTCTTTTCTCTCTGTGCACACAATTTTTAATTTGCAAACTTTTTTGAGTGTACTTAGTAAGTTGCGGTTGTTGGTGGGGTTGTTGTTGTTGGTGTTGCTGATGCTATTGAACTTTTGCTATTTGCCAAGATTCCCACACACCTGCAACAGCAGCAGCAGCAGAAGCAGCAGCAGCAGCTAGCCTCCCACAACTTGCAGCATGCAGCATGCCGCACTAACAACAACAACAATAACAGCGTGTGAAACGTTCGACGCGACGATCTTTTTGTTTTTTGTTTGTTTTTGTATTATTTTTGAGGCGTGACACGAAACTTTTGTTTCAAGTACGTTTGTTGTTTGTTGTAGTTGAGTTGTGGTTGTTGTTGTTGTTGTTGTTAGCCCTAATGCGATTGTCAGTTAGGGTAAATGACCGGCGAATGGCGGCAAATATTGAATTATTTTTGTTTTTTGCATAAATTGGTGTTCGCTGAATTAATTGAAGTTTGCGGCAAGTTTGTTGCCACAGTCTTTCGTTAGCCCACGCGATTTTTTTTTTCTGATATTTTCTTTCACAGACAGCTGCCACAGGATTGGCGACGCGTTGCGTTGCAAACAGCTGGCCGGCGACGCACAGCTGCCACATCTGCAACATCTCTGTGTCTGCCCCCAAAAGAAAACTGGATTGGCTTGTGGGCGTGTCATGCATATACAATATTATGTTACGCCCATTGATAAGTCAGCTGCAAAAATAGAAGAAAAATCTTCTCTCTTTCTTCTTCCTCGTTTTAGCCAGCGAAAGTTGCCAGCAAGCAAGCTCCTTCTTCTCTTCACTACTCCTCCCTCACCACCTTCCGTTCTATCCCCATTTACGCCTGTTCTCTGCTTGGCATTTGTTAAATTGCAGTGGCAAGAAAATAAAAAAATTACCTCACTTAATCATTAAAAAAGTCGAAACTGGTTAGAATATTGTTGAGGCAGTATTTTTGTTAAAGCTCAGACTAAATGGAGCCTATACACTTAGCAAAATGCTACGCGGATGTATTCTGCAACAGACGTTTTTTTTTCAAGTCATAAAAAGAAAGAGGACTAAGGAAAAGTTAACAAAAGGATACTTAAGCTTCTTTATAAAATACTTTGCTGTCCTATTTAACTATTCTTCTACATAAAATTCTTAAAAACTTAAGCAACTTAATCTTTATTTAAGTGTTTTATTTATAGATATATATGTGTATCTGTATGTCTTCTTACTTATATATCGATGATGTCTTCCTTGCGTGTTTTTTTTGTTGTCTTGCAACCTTACCTTTTTGTTGCATGCATTTAACTATTTACATGCACTTTGCGCATATCGGACGAACACCCTTGCTTCAAGGTATTTACAACAGCAACAACAACAATTGAAATTGTTTAGTTTGTCGGCTGCTTTTGTTGTTGTTGTGCTGTAAAACTGGATCGCTTTTTGCTTTGCTCGGCTGCTTATCCTACAAATGCCAATTCGCCAGTCCGCCAAACCAAACGAAACTGAACCAAACTTACCAACCAGTCCGCAGCACATAATCCGTCCGTCTGATTATCAGACTGTTAGCAAAAATGCCGTCTAAAGCGGCCAACTGGCTGGCCACAATGCACCAAGAGAAACACTCAATCTCAGATTCCTGTTATTTGCTTCAACCAAAAACCCATTCTATATTACGAATTTTCTCTCTCTTCCCCTCAAATTTAACTTACTAGAAATTTCATAATATATTTATGTTGACCTCTTTTGTAATTATTTTTTTTGTGAATTTGTTCTGAGATTAAGTATGCTTTATGTTGTTGTATCCGCACACATTTATTCACAGTGTATTTAGTGGTGTGTTGGGATTGGGGGAGACGAGGACTGGGCCGCTGGGCGTTCAACTGGTTGCTGTTTTCTTGCTGCTGCTGCTGCTGCTGTTTTTGCTTGTTTGTCCGTTTGCCGGCAGTTTTGAATTACAAAAGGAGCCTTTTGTGGGGCCGCCTGCCTGCCAACAGCAACAACAACTGCGACTGCAACTGCAACAGCAGCAGCAGCATTTTTTATAATTTCAATTTTGTGTATCTTGTGAGATAGGCTTGCAAACGTGAATTGGCATTTTGTATTATTATGCATTCTGGTTGCCCTGTATAATATGTGTGTGTGTGTGTGTATGTATAATTGTTAACATGAGGTAATACATACTGTATGTAACTCCATTTGTTGCATGTTGCATTAAGTAACAGTTGCATTCATATTTATAGTTTAATTGATTAAGTTTTTATGTAAATGCATTTGAAAAGCTAAACAAGCAAGAACAATTACTTAATACCCTGTAAAAGTGTTCATAATTCATTAATATCTTCGAGACGAAACCAATTATATTGCCCCATATGTCAAAATTACAGGGTATAATACTTATCAATTAATTGTAACGATTGCATTTTGCGTATTTTGCAATACTGCAATAACCGCAATTTGCACAAATATGCAGTGTGACCAGCTTCGAGATGACGTTTGATAATTAAAACTAAATTAACGCCAGCATAACATAATGATGACATTTACAATAATGATGATGATAATGACGAGTGGCCAGGAAATGCAATTAACCGATTGGCCCATAACAGCAACAACAACAAGTGGTCAAAACGACGCCATTCGAAAAGTGTTTTTTTTTTTTGCCTCGTTGCACAAATCTTTATTTTTACTATATTATTTTTGGGTCGCAAATTGATTGAAAAAAATTTGCTGAAATTGCATCAGCGAAATGCAGCTGCAGTCAATCGGTCAATCCATCAATCGGGGCGGAGCGATGGCCAATCATAATCAATTTTGTTGTACCATGCCGAAATTAGAACTTTCTAGTTGCTTGAACTCAAGCAAATTGTTGAATGTGGAGCAAATAAATAAATTAATTATGATGACAGTGACAATAGGTTTTTGTTGTTGGTAAGCTTTAAAGTATAACACATATAATTGAAGGCCGCACGCAATTAACGCACTATTGTGTAAATTACAGTAAGAAAGAAAAATAACAAAAATAACAAACGGTGTCATTCCGTTAGGCAGCTTAACAATCTGGTAACTTTAGACTTGAGAGCAGAAAACAACAACAACCAAACAACAACAACTGTAAAAGGCTTCAAATTACAGGTGCTGTAAAATTGTGATGCGTATTAAATACAGAATGTTAAGTTTGTATCTGTGTGTGTTTATTTACCTCATTTGTGTGGGTTGCTTAGCAGAAGAGAACAAGCACTTCCAACAACAACAACAGCAGCAGCAGCGACAACAAAAATACTTTTTTCTGCAATTGGAGCGCAAAAATTCTCGTATTGCGATTTTTGTTTTATTGTTGTTGTTGTTTGTATTGTTATTGTTGTTGGTACTTTCCGTCTCTTTGTTTTGTTTTTCGTATTTGTGTTGCTTGTTGTTGTTTCAACAGCTTTGCTGGCGAGTGCACTTTACACTTTTGTGGCTTGGCTCTTCAGGCTTCACTGAGTGCGCAGACAGGTGCATATTTTAATAATATTACTGTGGCCTGTGGCATGGCAACAATATTCTTTTTTTAAAGCACTTTCACACTCACTTGTACATTGGCACTTGAACAAAAAGTGCACCGAAAAATTTGCAATATAACTTTTTCGTATATTTTGGCGATTGTTTTTGATATTTAAACAGCCGGCGCGCTTAACCACCAAACAAAAAACAAAAAACAAATGAAGCAATTGAACCGAGCGCTACTTGCAACCAGAGCGCTTCAAAACCAGCAACAATTTGAACGGGTTGTTAACCAGTGTGACCGTACTTGGCCATCTGCAAAATACCAGTAATACTGCTTAGGCCGTTACAGCAAACTATCATATCATATATATCATTACTATCAAATTATCTTTAAATAATGCACACAACAATTGTACAACAAAATGCTAAAAATAAGCATCACATTAAAATATTGACGAATAGTTTCGATTCAAAATGGTGCTATGTTAACGCGCTCCGCCCAAGATGTTAAGTATTGCGATATATATCGTTTAGTTCTGTAAAACAACAGTGACTGGGAGAGAGATGTGCCAACAGCTGTTTTCTGACGCCGCCTCCGTCGCCAACCGATTTATTATTTCATAATAATTTGAATAGAACATTTGTTATAAGCTAAATTACCTTGTAAGCTGTATTAAATAACAATGCGAAGCACACGCAAATTAATGAATCTGGCACGGCTGACGTTTACCCGGTCGGCGGCAACTGCAGCTGAACAGACGACACATTTCGGCTACCAAACGGTAAAGGAAAGCGAAAAAGAACAAAAAGGTAAGCTAGAAAATATCAAATAGTAACAACAATTGAACGATACTAAAACCAAATACAATGACAACACCAGTGCATCAGGTGTTTGAGCAGGTGGCTCAGTCCTATGATTTAATGAACGATGCAATGTCAATGGGCATTCATCGCGTTTGGAAGGACATTTTTGTTGAGCGCTTGGGTCCGGAGCATGGCATGCGTCTTCTGGACATGGCCGGTGGCACCGGTGACATCAGCTTCCGTTATCTGAAGTACCTAGAGCAAAAGCCAAATCCACAGCAGCGTCAGAGTCATGTCACCATCTCCGACATTAATCAACATATGCTAAACGTTGGCGAGGAGCGTGCTCGCCAGCAAGGATTGACTGTGGAGCGACTGCCTCATGCCAGCATCGAGTGGAAATGCGCCGATGCCGAGAAGCTGCCCTTTAACAACGATAGCTTCACTGCCTACACAATAGCCTTTGGCATACGCAATTGCACCCACGTGGATAAGGTCAGTCGGTCAGTTTTGTGGATTCGAATATGAGATTAACAAAGCATCTAAACCTTTCTTTAGGTGCTTAGCGAAGCATATCGAGTGCTGCAGCCTGGCGGTCGTTTCATGTGCTTGGAATTCAGTCATTTGACAAACGAGTCGATGCAATGGCTCTACGATCAGTACTCGTTTCAGGTGATACCACCGATGGGTCAACTGCTGGCTGGACAATGGCAGGCCTATCAGTATCTCGTTGAAAGCATTCGACGATTTCCGCGCCAGGAACAATTCAAGAGCATGATCCAGCAAGCGGGCTTCGCCCATGTGGCCTACGAGAATCTAACCTTTGGTGTTGTCAGCATACACTCTGGCTTCAAGCTGTAGTTGCAGTCTCGTTGCTCAACACTTAAGTAATTGATATTAAAGTTTATATTAGGAGTATAAACGAAGATGCGAAACGAACTGTCAAACTGTTTAATATGCTAAGCACGCATTGTAAACGATTTTTACCATTTTTATTTTTTTTTTGTTTTATTGTTTTCCATTTTTTACAAGGGCTTGTTAATATTAAAGTAATTTTTTTTGGAAACATTTTACATGTGCCAACCAAATTTATGGGACTATTTTTTGGCAAGCTTGGGAAAGACCTTGAAGTAAAGTTTGATATTGGTATTAACTGTTAAAAATCGCAACAAATAGATAATGTATTCTTAAAAGTGAAAATGTGAGCTAATTGAAAATTCATTTGTGATATAATGTAAGTAATTGAACCACTCTTGAAACCACACCCACACATACATACATACATATGTATGTGTATGTTTGTAAATGCCAGTGAAATTGAATGTTGAATTTTAAACTAAAGCAAACGAATCGAAATCAAATCAAATTATTCGATTTTCGCATTAATCAAATGCCATTCAAATCACTCACACACTTAACCTAATTGATAGTTTAGCTAAGTATTTGAATTACTTTTTGTTTCTTTTGTATATCTACTATTAACTTAACACCTCCCCCCTACCAAATTTGATTGGCCCAGTTATTTTTTCTTTTGTATTTTTGGTCAACAATTTTGATGGGTTTGCACTTTGGTGATGTAACCGGGTCATAAACGGCTATACATAAACATAAACTCTATCGAAAACTTTTTTGTCTAGCGCCTAAAAGTGAAATGTGCCATTACAACAACAACAAATGCGACGCCAACAAATGCGGAATATGCAAAATGAAAACAAAAGTTTTAGTTTTGTTTGTTTGTTTTCTTTTTGTTCATACTACGTGGAGAAACGTGCAATGCATGCGTACCTGTACAGGTGGACAGACAGACAGCCAGACGAACGCACGGACAGACAAGCAACAGTGGAACCAAATTAAATTTAGTTCCTCCTCCACCTTTTCTCTATTGCATAGTGTCTAGAATAAATATAGATTTGTGATACCTTAAAGTCTAATAAGATCATAGAGGACATAAAGAAAATGCAAGCAAATTGATCATAAGCAAATACGAGGCAGAAAACTAAAAATTAAAATGGAACATATAATGAAATAATTAACATTATGCTTTAAAAGACAAATCTCAAAGGTTTTTTCTAAGATATGCGTCTTTTAATAAATTAATCAGCTATGCAATAAAATGTTTTTGCCAGATTTTTAATACACAAAAAACATGGAAATTTAACTGAGCAGTTTATATGTTTGTATGTCTTTTTGGTGCCTTGTGTTTTGAACTACTGTGCGTGCTGTGGGGCAAATGGTGGATGGACATGGGGAGGGAGGGAAAGAAGAGGTAGTGCTGCTTGGCGTTAGCATAATCCATCAGGTGGGTCAGGTGAAATGGCCGCGTAAAACACATAAACTGCCCAATTGCCGCTGGCCCAGCCGATAAAATTGGTGCGTGTGGTGTGTGTTGTGTGTGTGTGTGTGTGGTGCGTGTATGTAAAGTGCACCACTTGGTATGCAGTTACAGTGACAATTATCGTCAGCGGAGTACTGGCGTTGATATCCGCTTTATAAATACAACAAAGACCAAGGAAGTTCATTTCATTTTCTTGGCAACAATCGACGCGTTGACATAATCCGACAACCAAAACGAAATCGAAAGTCGCACAAAACCAAACTGCTACATACTTATTAACGGATTACAAACGATCAGGCACCACCAGGCAAGATGGTTCGCAGTTATGGTATAATAACCAGGATGCTGTTGCTCTTTGTTATATTGAGCTATCACAGCAGCAATGTTCAAGCAGCTCTGCGCTTGCGTCACTCGAGTCGATTGATCAGCACCACGCCCAGCACAGTTGCCACAACCTCCTCCAGCAGCAGCAGTGGCAGTAAAAGTGAAGCTACCACCATCAACACGGAGCAACAGCAGCAGCAGGAGACGAAGATAGCTTCTACAGAGAATAAGGAGACAGAAAAGACGGGCAAACACAAGCGTGGAATACTACATGGCGGAGCACATTGGCCCGCTCGCACCTATGCCGCCCAGTATGGTTATAATTTGCAGCTACCAGCGGGTGCTGCCTATTTTGCTGCAGCACCACCCGCTGCTCATCGCCATCATGGATTCGTCAAGTATCCAGTTGGATTGGCGGGCTATCATATCAAACAGTTTGCACCAGCTGCAGCTGGTTACCTGCCTGCGGCCAATTCACTGGCACCGGCAGTGTCTGGTGGAGTACCAGCACCACCGGCACTACAGGGTCTGCCACCTGTTGGTGGCATTGCGACAGCTGTTGCTGGACAACAATCTTATGTGCTGCGTCCCGGTAATGCGATAGTCTCCTCGTACAGCGCTAACTATCCACAACAGCATTTGCATCGACCCGTGAGGCCTTTACAATTTCATCATGCTGTTCAGGTAAGTTACATTTTCAATGAATGCTAAATTTGTATGCTTATCTCACAATTATAACGCTTACAGCCCACTTATGTTCAGGCGGTTGCTCCCGCTCCACCAGCAGTGCCTTTTCAGCCGATACATCCCGTTCACCCGGTACAGCCCTTACAGCCGGGTTTCAGCTTTGCAGCTGCTAGTCCACCCGTTGCAGAGTTCCCTGTCTTCCAACAATACCCAGCACCACCCACATTTGCAGTGCAGCCTACACCCGAGGTGCCTGCAGTACCACAGATACCAGAAATCCCTCAAATACCACAGATTCCACAGATTCCGCAGATTCCACAGATTCCACAGTTCCCGCAGCTGCCGACTTTCCCTCCGTTCAGTATTCCACAATTCCCTATCCCACAAATACCACAGTTCCCTCAGGCGCCCACCTCTCCTGCCGTACCAGCTGTACCCGCTACTCCTGCAGTCCCCGCAACACCCGCTGTTCCAATTATACCCACGGTTCCTGCTGTACCAGCTAGACCCGCTTTTCCCCCAAATCCCGCATTTCCTGTAAATCCCGCTTTTCCTCCATTCCCTGGTCGTCCCACTTTCCCCAGTAGTCCCTTTTTCCCCGGTAGTCCCTTATTTCCAGCCAATCCCAACAACCAATTCTTCCCCGGCGCCGTCCAGCCACCTTTGCCACAACAGCCACCAACTTTTGTGCAACCCGAGGCGCAGTTCCCAGGCGGCATTGTGCCGGGCTCGCAACCCGTTCAGCCAGAGACTGGTACGGCGATCGCCTCGCCACAGATACCGAATACTCCACAGCCGGAATCGGAACAGCCCGAACAGGAATCACCGCAGCCTGCACAACCACAGCAGCCGCAGCAGCCCTGGAAGCCAGTCTTTTATCAGCCACCAGCGATGCCTAGTCGCCCATCTGTAACCCTATTGCCACCCTACGGTAGTGCACCAGCTGATGGTAAGCTCTACATATATTCACCTGTGCTACCTTAGATTTCATTAACACCTTCTCTATATCTTTTTATTAGGGTATCTGCCACCAGTTGGCAACCAAGCGGCACAGCTCAATGCCGGTAGTTCCGGACATAATTCTCAGGGCATATTCGATCAGCTCAGCGATACCGAAATCGACTACATATTCGCCCAGGCAAATCAAATACAGCAACAACAAGAACAACAACAACAGCAACAACAACAACATCACCAAAGTTATCAGCACTATTGAAGCTTAGGAGTATCAGGGTCTCTATCTTGTCAATATTTTCCAAACCCCTTTTTTTGTATTTTTTTTTTGCTATCGTTTTTAAGTTTATGATATTCTTTCCATGTACAATAAACTATTATTGTTTAAGTAATTTATCAAACAATATTCAAGAGTTTATTGTTATAAATTTATTTTGTTGTTCGGTCAAAAATTTAATTGGCAATTCTAAGAATTTTAAACTTATTCAACTCACCTTACTTGAGTTCACCAACTGTTAACCGTCAAAATATGTTATATGAAAACAGAAACACCGCCAAAGAGCTTTTTGTGTCGCTTGAGCTTTTCACCTTGAACTTGACGCTTCTGCGTCTCGAAGCTTCATTTTCATTCATAAATTCTGCTTCAGCAGCTGTTCATTCATTGAGTGTGGGCTAAGTTTTGGGCATCGGGCCATCGGGACGTCAGGCATTGGGAATCGGGTGCCGGCAGCGGCATCGTCATTACACACATGCCACATGTTGCAAGCGTTCGGTTTGTTCAGTTCTTACCGTTAGCTTTGCGAGCGCGATGCCAGCGGCTGCGCGCACCAAAAACACCTAATAAGAAACCAAGAATATTCAAAATCAAACGAAATCGGAAAACAACACAGAAAACTTGATCCAAAGTTGGAAATCGTCTCTCGTGCTGATCTCAGTTAATATCCCTTCCAAAAACAGTGTTTTGTTTTTTTTGTTGTTGCAGTGAATATTTTGTTGTTGTTGTTTTTTGTTGCTTGTTTTGGTTGTGTGTTTGAATAATTTGAATCTGGAATTTATAGATTCGAATAGATTGTTTATTGCATTTAAATAGCAAGAATTGTAAGCGAAAGAAAACTAAAAAACAATCAATTCCAGTTGCCACATCTGTCATGACGAACATGATGATTATCCGTAAGTTTGGGGCAAATAAACAATTTGAATTTGAATGATTCTGCTTATGCGTTGAGAACCAAACACGAGAACTATTCTGTTCAAATATTTTATATACTCGAAATATTTTTGATGTTCCCCACAATCTGCCAGAGACATTTCCCATGTGCTCACTAAAGCAGCCGGCTCATTAATTAGAAACTCATCTAGAAAAAATATAGATCATAAAAGACTTTTAAGGCATGAAGTAAGGAATAAAATTCAGAAAGAAAAACTTTGTAACCGATATGCTGAAATGAAATAAAATAGCGATAGTAAAATTAAGAAAATGATTCCGGTTTATATCGCATTTAAATACAGCGATATGAACAACATTTAAATTAATGTTTGATATGGTGTCAAAAATACGCAGGATAAGAGTCGAGAGAAGAAGAAAAACTAAAACGAAGCATTTGCCACATGGAAACATTTACAAGTATAAATCAACTGCATCTTTATATTATAAACGAATTGACCCAATTTCATTTGCGACCTGCATCTTCAATTTTATTTGTGTACGAAGTCTATTTTTAATACGTTTAACTCAAATTGTAAAAACAGAAGTTTACTAGATGTTAGAGAAGCGGAAAACAGAAAAAGCTGAATTCTGAAAGTTATTCCATAATTTTCATTCAATAAAATTGATTTCCATTTTAAATTGTAAATTGAGTTTGAAAGTATGTATAATAACAGTCTTGAAATCAATGTCATTCTTATCATCTGTCTTGAAATTGACTGTTAAAATTAATAGATCTGACGTTGACTCAATAACTGATATCAATAATAGTCACAGCTCTATAAAGAACACGCATTAAGCCAGCTGTCCTCATGTATATAATTTCTTTGTCGTTTGGTTAAATGAAAATTGTAATTTGCATATTAATTTATGGTATTTAATGGACGATGGACCAGAAATAGCAAAATGACCAAGGGGGAAGATGCAGGGAGGTGAAGGTGCAGAATGTCTAAAGTGTCGTTGATATCCGTTGTATAATGTTTCGATTTACCGTAGCTCTATTAAATTTTTGTTATAAAATGTCATTAAGCGTAAGAGCGGTGCGGTGGAGTCGCTTAGATTTATGGCCGCGGAAACAAAATGTTAACGACAACTAAAAGCCTTAACAACTCTCTCAGTCTTCCTGTTTCATACACATGAGTACTCAATAAAAAAGATAAAGTACGAAAGAGCATTATTATGATAATTTATTTGAATGTTCTTTTAAATGTATGAACAAAGTAATGGACGAAAAATTAACATCTAATCTCCTCCAATTTAAAAGGCTAGGGACGAGAAAAGTTAAAGGTAGGATCTTAAAAGGAAGTCATCAGTCCCAAATTTGAAAAATCTACGTTGTATATTGTTGGCGGGCTAGAAAATGTTTTTCTCAGTGTACATATATGAGTGTGTATGAGGCTTGTTGCACCTGCTGTGGTTTGTGTATGTGTGTGCAGGGGGAGGGGCAGTTTTACATTTTGGCTCTTTGAGTGGTCATTATCGCAATATCCAATGACCAAAAGTTGGGTTACGCAGCTTATGCAAATAAAGAACAAGCTTAGAGGCGTCCAAGCACACACAGCTTGGGTTTTCCGTTAGAACGGCAATGCGGTGTGAGGATTACACATAAAGATATAGACATAAGATAGCCAAAGCAGCTGTTTGATGTTTGTGATTCACGAACTGCAACCAGGGAAATCCCACCAAATGACCAGATGATGAAACTAACAAAAACACACACAAACCATTAAACGGCAGCTTAAATAAAGGTAAAAGCCAAAGGCCATTAAATAAACCTCAATCTTGATATGTTTGCGAACTATTGTTGACGAAAAGATTTGTGTTTTAATTATGAAATGAATGTGAAGTAGCTTTGAATGACTTGGGTAATGTGCGGGTTTGTTGGGTTAGTTTCTCATTACTTGTTAAGTCTTAAAAAGAATGGGTTAATAAACAAACAATATAGGTTTTTTTTAAATTTTAGTAAGGATTGTTTACTTAAATCCGTTGCTAAATAAAAAATTTACTTGATTTAAGAAACTTATTTCGCTAGCATGAAACTCCTGAGTTTTATTGGTCTTATTATTTCAAAAAAATGTTTTTTTCAGTTTATTTATAATTTAAATCATTTATTTTACTATTGTTCTGCTTATTAAAAAATCTCCAATCAGCTTACAATATATTAAAACAGCATTTGTTTAAAACAATTCTAACGCATTACATAACCCTAAAAGAGTAGGACATAAATTTGTTCCGTTTTCCTTGGCTTCCTTTATCGCCTTCTCTTACGGCCAAGTCAAGTGCCGTATTTATTCAGCCACTTTGCAGGTTTTGTTATTTTCTTCATTCTTGTGCAACATACACAAGTTTCCACCCACTTGAACAGCAGCATCCTCTTGACTTTTGCCAGGAAAAAACAAATAAAATATTACTCAGGCGTTTACCCATAATAATAATAATTGCTTTATTCATACACACAGGTCCTAGTATATCCAAGTTTTGTGTGGACTTCCAACGCCTGCCACACACTAGGAAAATTCTCCAATTTTCCATTTAAAAGCATGTCCCTTGCAGCTGATATAATACATATGATGCTGTCCGATTGGGATAAAGTGCGTAGAATAGATGAAAGGCAAATGTGTTGGTTGAATGGTTGGATGGAATGGGTGCGCATCGGTTTAGGCAATCCAAAAGAGCTCTGGCTGTAATTTGAACACTAGGCCCTCTGCAGCAATCATTATTTATTGTCGCAGCTCTCAAATTTCCTCCCCGTCGAGTTTATGACATACCCATAACTGTCCCCTCTATTTCTCTTTTTAGGTGAAGTATTTGCTAATCGATGGCAAAACTAAACCCAATATCATGTGACAAGTTTGGGCTTAGGACTTAAGCCCTGACTATGCTTTTTATACCCAGTGAATATAGGAATCTAGAGATCCTGAAACCTAAATTACTGAAGTTTTAGTATAAGAAATATATTTTTCATACAAATTGAGAAAAACGAAAATCTAATTATTTGTTAAATCCATTTACTATAGAATGAATAACCTTTTATCAGAATACAATTTCTTTTTCAAATCTTTTTATCATCCACATTCCTCAAGTTCAAGTACAGGATAACAACATTTTTTCTAAGCATTAAACTAACTTTTTTTAATTTTCATTTTGAAGCCTACGTTGACTTATTGAATTGTTAGGCAAGTGCAGTGCAAGGTTAAGAGGTTCAACATCATTAAGCCACCACAATGAGGGTCGTTTGGAATGAAAGTAAAAGCTAGAGAGTATCTGTTTTTGGGGTATCTTTTAATGGGGTGTGTTTGTGTGTGTGTGTGTGTGTGGATGTGTAATTGAGCTAAAAGTTGGTAAAGAAGAAGGCATGGCAATTTATCCAATACCAATCCCAATCGAGTGATTGTCTGTGCCAAAAGTTGATGCCAAATGCTTATGACCCGGTGGATTATGACCGAAGTTGCACAAACCCTCAAGCACTTAAGGCCAATGGATAGGAAAGATTTCCGTTAAGGCTGATAACTATTGCTTTGATTACAATTTTACTACGCTTTTTTCAATCAGTCCCACAGGATTTTAGGAAATCGAAATGATTATTGAGAGCTCAAGGAGAACAGAAACTAGTTCCAAACTGTTTGGTAATGTTTGCGATAAGCAGGATTCTTTAACTTAAGGACTATTGTTTTTTTATGTAAGGCTTTAAACAAATTGTTTTTAATGTTCTTGAAATTTTAAGCTATATTGTTGTAGACCCTATAAAAAGTTCGAACTTAAGCTGCAAATAACCTATGAGAGGTCTGGTTACTCTGCTTGGATGATAGGGTTGAGTTTTGTTTGGGTGGTTGTTTAATTTCGGCATGTTAATGTCAGGCTTGGCTCAAGTAATTAACATGTGGCGTCTGTTGGTTTTGTGTCACTGTCAAACTCTAAAATATTGCTACCCATCCAAACATGAAATGAAATATTTGCACAGTGGCAAATCTGATTTGTGTGTTTCTGAGTTTTCTGATTTTTTTTGTTGTTGGGTGTATGTTTTGGGTGTTTGTGTGTGTGTGTGTGTGTGTGTGTGTGTTCGTGTGGGAATATAACATGCGAAATTTCTTGATTCAAGCACAAAATCAAAGGCATTGAGAACAGCTGGCTTAAGCCAGTGGCTCGAATGGACCAAGTTTAAATGGACAGCAATCAGCAAACCGATTTATATAATAGGCTGCGAATGCGAATCTTAAAACAGAGAGTGAAAATAGAAGAATACAGCTATGCGTTTATTGTACCTTCTTTTTGTGAAATATCACACGAGCTGTATGTGTTGTGAAATTGTATTTGAATAAAAGCTAATAACTTTTCCAATAAATAAGCTTAACACACCATGTTCCTTTCTAACTAACTCTTGCTTAAGTTCCTGATTTATTAAGCATACATATTATTTTTTGAGTGCTTTTTTGTTAAAATGAAAATACAACAGACTTAAAATAGTTCAACGAAGTTTATTTTGCGTACCTTTAAGCTCAGATATAAAATAAGCTGTGAGATCTTAAAAAAATTCTTGGTTTAAATTGTATATAAAATCAAGCAAATAAGTTGAACACTGACTGAGGCAAAAAGCAGCTATGTTCATTTGTTTTTTGGTTGTTGGCACTTATTTGCTCTTGGTTCCCTTTCCTGTTCTTGGGAATGTTGTGGGCTATGAATTAATTAAATGGTTGTAAAGCAAACAAGATTACGCGGCAAACACAGCAATGGCTTAGCTTTAATGGGTTTAGAATTAACCCATTGGTATGCGGTATGTCGACTTAGGTGTCCGGAAAGTGGTCCACTTCTAGACTAGTACATCCACCAATGTGTAAATATGTGCTTGTGTTTAGATGGTAATTACAGTGCCTACCATTTGTGCAACACTGGGTCGGGTGCTATCAAGAGAAATAGAGAGAGAGAGAAGAGATTTGTTGTTGTTTGGTATTTTGTTCTTGGATATTAAAGCAGTTTGTTTACAAAACTTGATGCTTTCTCTTCGGCTAAAATGCCGACAATAATTGTTCCTTTTGTATATATACATATGATCTTTAGTTTTGCACTCAGGGAAAATAAAATTACTTGAATACAACAAAAAAAAAATTCTTGAGGTGAAAAGAATATAGTTTTAGCAAGCAATTCCAAGTGTATTGCTTCAGCCGAAAACAGCAATTAAAATTTAAGAATCAAAAGATATTGAGAAGAAAACATTTGAATTTTAACAGCAGCGCCAAGTGAATAAAACTTTTGGTACTTCCCAGTCGCTTTTCCAGAACAATAAAATTTGTACCAAGCGATTTGCTTATCTTTTGTCTTGAATACTTAAATATGTATAAGTACTTATATATTTGGAAGATCAGCTAAAGTTTGTTTGTTTTAGTTGAAAAAAATCTCGTTTGCTTTGACTTAAAAATATAAGATGAATGATTTTTAAAGAATTATAACTTTTATTATTATTTAAACTTTATTACAATGCTATTTTAGATTTTAATGTCAGTGAAAGAAAAATAATAATGATTATTTTCTAATTATTTTTAAGCCACATATTTTGTTTACCTTATCTATTCAAAACATTAAGAATCCGATATTACAAAAGCGACTTTAAAAAAGAAAGCTTCTGTGGGTTAATTTTGTGTGCCTTTTAAAGGTTCCTCTGTATTGAAATTTGCAACCAATTGACAATCGGACACAAAAAAGAGGTGTGTTTAGTGTCGTCTTATGATTGTCAAGAATCAAATTGAACTCGCGAACTCGTGAACACTTGACCTATAATCGACAATTTGACAAGTTGTTTAAAATGTTCCAAAACCCCAAAAAAAACAAAACCAACTTGACCCGAAAAAGAAAACACCAAAACCGATTCGACCCGAGAACACTAGCCTCAACAATTTCCCTCAAAGTGTGTGCGTGTGTATAAGTCGATCGTTTGCTTTATTCTTTATAGCTCTGTTTTCTATTTTGGTGGCAAAACTAAATTTCACGACCCCCCGCATACACCCCTAACTGTTGCCTAGGTGAATGCAAAGGCATGTGCATTAATTATTTCAATTGTACATAAACAAAAGCAGCCAATCGACCGCGTTGATGGCGTTGGCTAAGTTAAAACAAGTGTGTTTGCGTAAGTCCAAAATGATAATTTCGACCAGGCGGTAAAACGGAACAAAAATAAAATGAAGAATAGAAAGAGAAAATTATTTTTATTTTTTTAACTTGCGAGACGGATTGTGCCTGTTGCTAAGGCTCTTTGGGCTCAAAGTTGTGATAAGACCAAGGCCATGAAATGATGATGATGGGCTCTGTCTAATGGGAATCCCTGTTATTTATAGATAAAGCTCATCAATCACAGCATCGCCTTGCCACAAACATTTCAATTTGCTGCCGCAAATGCGTTGACAAACGTCCGCTGGCTCAATACAAGCAGGAGAACAGGAGCAGGAATAGGAACAGGATATTAACAAACACATTTGTATGTATGTTCATGCTGTGTGTACACTCAAAAAATGAAATTGAACTTAAGAAAAAAAGCGTTGTAGACTCATGAAAATCAGAAAAATTTATAAAACGAAAACAAAAAATGTTTTTTATAATTTTAAAATCCTTTTTTTGGTCAATTATTTTTCTGAGTGTATGAATGCTTGAATGTGTTGTGGCAAAGTTAAATTTTCTTGGACGGAGGAGGACCATGTTTCGAATTGAATTGAGGAGCTTGTTTACACGTACTCGTTCTGTCTGCGGTCTCCTCCAGCTACTTCTTCTTCTTCTGGAACACCCCTTCTGTGCAACAAACACACACACACGCACACATGAGCAACACGTGTAGCATGTCTGCCCACTTCGCGTCTATCCCTCTTTTCGCTGCGGACGCACTTAATTACACTTTTATGGAGTCATCTTCGTGCTGTTGTTCCCTTCTTCTTCTTCTTTTCCTTATTGTCTTCTTCTTCTTCGACTGGATGTCGTCGTTGTCGCGTCTACGACTCTATATATGCATGTACTAGGAGCTACAATTGTATAGCATTGTAGTAGTTGCAATCCGTTGACTTTAGTTTTCATTGCTGCGCTGCCACTGAGTTATGAGCTGTTGCAATTTCTCTTCAGTATTCAACGCCTTCTCCTTTTACTCCTCCTTTTAAGCCATATAATTGTAGTTATTTCGTTCCGCTTTAACCTTGTCTTTGGCTTTTGACCATAACCGAACAGCGGCTCCTTTAACTTAGACCTGCTGTTTGGAGTACTTTTCATCATTTAGATTTTTCTTCAAGATTTTTATAGGTTTTATTTGGTTTATTATCATTCAATGAAAACACAAAATCAGCTTGAAAATATTACCTCAGCAATCAGTTTATTTTTTTTAAAGAGTATATAAGGTGCGGGAACTTTATATGGCACGCGGCCTTCGCCTAATTTTAAGCTATTTGATTTGTTGTTGTTGTTTTCTTGGATTTAATTATTCAATTAACAATTACGTTTTGTTTACCAGCCAAAAAGCTCGTTTTTGTTTTGTTCTTAATGTTAAAATTCCTCAAGATTGCTTTGGTTTAATATTTAATAGCTGAATAATTAAGTATTTAATTGTTGGTTCAGGGAATATTTGGTGTCACACTTTGCTTACCATATACTTTAACTTTATTAAGTTTTGTTTATTTAATTTGTTTTTTCTTTTTTGTCTCTCTTGTTGTTGAATTTAATTTGATTTCGCTGATGTTGCTCTTGTTTGTTATTTGTTATTGTCCATTGTCTGATTTACATTTATTTGTTTACGTTTCGCTTGCCTCTTTTCATGTATTTTTGCCATTGCTTTTTTTTTGTTCGTTGAAATTCTCATTTGGTTGAACAGCTGTCGGCGCCGCTATCAAAAAGTCACCCACATTAATGGCTTATCGATAATGCTGAAAGTAACACCGCCCCCCGCTCCTGCCCCAACCTCTTTCGCTCTCAATTGTTGTCTAGGGCCCGTTGGAGAATTTCGCGGTCCATTGAGCCATGTCCCAAATGTACTGTTCATAATTTTTATTACAAACAATTCATTGCATATTTTCGCATTTTCGCAATACGCAATTTGTTGTTGGCCCCAATCCCAATACCAATACCAATTCCAATTCCTCCATCTGGCCCGATTGCATCGTAAAAAGTGCTCTGCATTAAATGCAATCATTAAAAATGATAAATGATGGATCGCCAAAGTGCTGCGGAACTGAAAATTCCAAATTTCAACTAACCAAATGGGAATGGAAACTGATGCCCACTGAACCCAGAGTCTATTTTATTCATCAACAACGCCAAAGATCCATATATAAGATGCCAAAATGTTGTTTTGTAATATTTCTAAGACCATTTGGCTCATTAACTCTAACTAAGCAAACAATTTAGCCAGCCACTTGTAAACGAGAAATGTTCGTGTTTATATTCGTTAATCTAATTAAAGCTGCTAATCCATCGATCTTTCTGTGTACATATGGGTGCCGCATTTCCGATTTGGTCAAATCAATAATATTGATAATTTACTACGCATATTATATTATTAAGTAGCCTTCAGTCTGACAGCCTTTTTGAGGGAATTTGGATTTCTAATATTTTTAGTTTGTTATTTTTTTTTTATAAGATGATGATAATACCCCAACCTAGCCTAATCTTTGTTTTATTTTTACAGCATTTCCCATTCTGCTCTCGCTTACGGCATTGACCTTGACGAGTTTAGCGAGTGGCGTGGCACAGATAAAGTCCAGTGTTGTACAGCGCAATACAATTTATATGCTCCGAAACAGTGTTGGTGCTGCAGGAGATGGCGATGGCGATGGCGATGGAGACGACGTGGTGGAAAGGTTGAGAGTGCTGAATGTGGAAGTTGATGAGATGGATGCAATAGATTCGGCCATCCTTCTACCCGACGAAAAGGATAATTGCCCGCCCGGTTATTTTCATTGCAACACAACGGCACAATGTGTGCCACAACGGGTGAATTGCGACGGTAGCGTTGACTGCGACGATGGCTCAGACGAGTGGCACTGTGTAAATGAGGTGGATGCCAAGTATTGGGATCACTTGTTTCGCAAAAATCCATTCGGACGTCAGGGCATGGATGACATACCAATTGGCCAATGTAGTAAGTACTATGACCAGCCTTAACCCTATCAGCCCCAAATAAATGACGTAGCTCTATGCAATTAAGCATTCCATTATGAGTTTCGAGTGGCGCCGGACGATAGACTCAATGTGGTTATGTCCCTCCTTTGCTCTCTCTCTCTCACTTTTCTCTTTGATTTATATGAGTACCAATGTCAATTTTCACCAGTTTTCATACAGTTTTTCATTATTTTAATTAAATAAAATCCTTGTTGCTGACTCTTTAATGTTATTATAGTAAAAACATTCAATGTGAACCAATTTTGTGATTTTTTTTTGATTTTTTTTTAATTTTTATTTTTTTGCAGCCTGGACAAATGCGAATTTCAGTTGCCCTTGTCGCGGCGATGGGATTTTATGCCGCTTTCAGCAGTTGACGGCGCTGCCAACACATCTACCCAGCAACAATCTGGCAACGCTGTAAGTAAACACATTTTAAAATTTAGTTTTTGTAAATTTTAAGTGCTGCCACCTTGATAAGTTCTTCAAACTTTAACCATATCGTAACCTTATGAGTTACAAATATTTCTTTTTGAAAGATCCTTCAGTATAAAGCATTGGACATTTTTTAAAGTGTGCATAATCATGTCACAGATTGTTATAATTTCGAACAGTGATTGGCATTGATTAATTTTTCGAAAACTCTTTGGCAACATTTTAATGACGCCAATGTGACGCCATATTCTTTTTATGTTTTTATAGCGACCTAACCGGCAACAACTTTGACGTCATCAATGAAACCTTCTTCAGCGCTCTGCCCGATGTGGAAAGCCTGTAAGTATGTTTATGCACATATGGAGCTCCCACAGACGCTTTAAATATCGTTGGAGCATTTGAGAATTTTTGAAGATACCAGCTCTCGAAATTGTGCCTCCCTAAGCATAGAAACGCTGTCGCACATACAAATTACCCACAAAACTGGACTAGAGTTATGGGGTAGGGGGTTTTGAGGGTGTCTGCCTGGCATGGCAGATAGAGTTCGTATCGTGTTTTGCAGGCAGTTGCAGTTTATGTGGCACTGTGTTAAAGGACACTCTCAACGACCACGACGACGACGACATCGTCCAGGGCTAAAACCATTAAACCGTTTCAAACATACTGCGACAGAATGGGAGACACTTTGTTAACACTGAGAGAAGCCAAAAATGTCAAAACATGATAAGCCGTATTTGTTATTTTGAAATATGAAATTGAATCTTGATACCTAACTAAGCCACAACTAACAATTGGGTGAAAAAGAGGGTATGGATAAGTAGGAGTTTTCACTTTTATTTTACTAAAGCAATCTGAAATAAAGCTGCTAAAGTTGGTTTTAGAAGGAACAGCCGAAAAAGGATGAAAAAAGTTAAGTCCGAAAAAGATCTGAGAATAGAGAGAAAAAAGTTGTGTGAAGCTCTACATAAGAAGACAGAAAATAAACTAATTAAGTTTTCATTTCTCGCAGTGTAAGTGCTGTGTAATTCATTAGCTCTGTGGCCAGACTTTGTATTAAATGGTTAGTCGGTTGCCTATGGGCCACATAACATTACAGCCTAAGCACTTGGAAATCCATCTGGGTCACATATGGTACAAACTTTCTTATCTCCTATCTCTAGATGGGGATAAACCCATCGTAAGCTACTGTCAAGTGTTGTGACACAAGTCCTTTTGCTTCTTGCTTGTTTGCTTGCCAACAAACTCGAAAACTCCCGCGGCAAACATTTCGCGTAGGCCGTGGACATGTGTGAAATATGAATAGACCGCTGGCTGGCTGGTCAGCAATAACAAGATTATTACATAAGTGGGAGTTGATTAAAAACAACAGCAAACAGTGATTACAGCATAAAAACCACTACCCTTGAAATGAAAATTGAAACATGTAATTTTGCTTTTGAATTGATTAAGTTCGACAATTAACCCTGTAAATATGGCATGGCCAATTTAATAAGAAAGTAAACAAATAATCTTCTTAAGCTAAATGAAGACAAAGTTGTCACCAATTTAAAAACTTTGTATGTGTGGAATTTGTATGAGTTTGCATTTTCCTGTTGCTTTCACATACAAATATGTATACGAATTCTTTGTGGTGGAAGTTTGGCGTTGCAGTTGCAGAAAAATAAGTTTGACAATTGAATATAATTTAACTATTAAGTTTTATTCATTGTTTCGAGTTTGCATACAATAACCGTATCTATACGTTTTTTTTTGCATCTTATCTTTATTCTTATTCAGGGTACTCAAGTTTTGCTCCATTCGTGAGATACTTTCGCATGCATTCGATAGACTGGCCGCCATTCCTCTGAAGACGCTGTAAGTATTGGTTGCTCGAAGGAGGAGGGGAAAGAAGGGGGGCTATTAATATTGTATGGTTTGAGGCATAACTCATAATTAGGTCGTATTATTTATGTGCACTTAATTTATTTGTTGCTACTGCTGCTGTGGATGCTCCTGGAATTGGTCTTCGTCCTTAATATATTTGTTGCCAACTTCTTTTCTTTTTGTTTGTGTGTGTGTGTGTGCGTGCGTGTGCGTGGTATTTTTCAGTTATATGGACGATAATAAATTGTCGGGGCTACCAGAGCATTTTTTTGCCCCGGGCAATCAATTGAGAATATTGTAAGTATAATTACTGATTATTGTACATAATTAAGTTGAATTCAGTGCATTCTATGTATTTCCCATGAAAATATAACTCTTTGCCGTTTGCTGCATGCTTTGTATTATTACTTGCCTCAGGTCACACTTTATGCTTAATTACCGTTGTACAATCTGTTTATGTTAATAATTATTTCTCCACCTAAAATTTGTTTTACGCACTTTTATTTTTTACACTTCAACATATGAAAAAAAATGTTGCCTATTTACAGGCGCTATCTGGCATAACGCATCCGCTTCAAAGTAAAAGTTGCTGTCAGTTGGCTTTGTTAAAAGCGTTAAATGCTCCGTAAATAAATATTTACTGGCAATTTGGCTTATTTACCAGTTTATATAATCGCATTAGGCATTACACGATTTAAGTTGGAATTTCAAACAAAAAATTAATTCGTGAATTATTCCGCATTAACAATTTATGTGCCGCTCGCTTAATAAAATAACAATAAATTGAAATGTCAGCGATAGCAATTGAAAACGACAATTTAAGCAACGCGTTAGAATCGCAATTTATAGCAGATGTAAAAGGTTATTATATTGTTCTTGTTATTTTTTTTTGGTGGATTGTTTAACTGTTATGGAAATTTCTGAATTTTTATATACTGGCTAGGATAATGAAAGCTTAGTTAGATGGATTTTTTTTTATTGGATTCCAATCGAGCCCAGTTGCTCTCTCGCTCTGCATTGCAACATATTGTTGCATGCATTGCATTTTGTGCGCAACTGTACTTACGCAAATTGAGTTCGACCAAAAACAAAAAAAACCCTGCTGTCAACTTTTTGGGCAGGATAATAATTATTGCGAGGTCTAACCCAAAGGGGAGTTCACACGGCAACAACAACAAAAAAATGATGCATTTGCCAATAACTATAGATAGAAATGAACATAAGCACACACACTTACACACACGCATATATCGAGCGAGGACATTGCACACAGGAGCTGTACAGAGACAGTTATGTGCACTCGCAATTGTTGATTGCATCGTCATCGTGAGTGTGTTGGAGTAAATTTATCCCAACTGATAATATTCATATACATACATACATAAATATATGTTTGTACACGAATGTTTGTGTTTGCAGCTATTGTTGCGTATACGCAACGTTTGCCAGGTTGGGGTCATAAAGTGGCCCATTGTTTTAGATTCGGTGTGCTTTTGTTTTCGAATCTGTGGTTTTTGGGTTTTTTTTCGGTGCTCAATTGGTGTGAGTGTTTGTGAGTGTGTGTTATAATAAAAACATTAGCACACGCAGGCAAAAGTCAAAGTTTTTTTTGTGTGCAGAAAAGGGAAGGGCTTTCAGGGAATGCTTGTTGTTTGTTTCTTGTTGTTGTTGTTGATCTTCCGGTGTTGGTTTAAGAAGCGAGAAAAAGAAAGAGTGCCAAAAAGACAACACAGACAACAGAAACTAAAACAGAAAATATAAAACAAAACAAAAAAGACATAAACAACTCAGTTACACTTTGCACTAGCAGCAGCAGCATCAGCAGGAAGCGAGGAGGGGAAGGATGGTAGTAAGAGTTAGTTAGCTCTCTAGCTAGAGACACAGAAATTGTACTTAGAGATGGATCAATGTCGTGACACGAACTAGCTTCAAGCAAGATTTAAAATAAAATTTATCGGATATAGAAAATATATCTCATTAAGATTTAGTATATGGTAAGATAATAAAATGTTAGATAGAACAAGCTCTTTAAAAATTTGGAAAAAGTCAACATTAAAAAATATTAAAAATCTTTAATAAAGTTACTTTTGAAGGTTCATTAAATATTTTTTATATGTTTCCTATATTTTTTCAAAATTATTTTTTTAAAAATACATAAATGCATCGTATTCAAAACTAAGCCATCTCTAATAATAGCTAAATCAGTAGGTGTTGAGGTCGTAGGGTTGCATCAGCACCGGAGGCACAGCTGCTGCTGGCATTGCCGTTGGTTTTGCTTTTCAAACTTTTCAGCAGCAGGCGCGTTGACATTTAGCTGGACAGCGAAGAAGATGGGTGGGGAGGGGAGGTGGCGAATCGGTGTTGCATGCAGCATGCAGATTGCACTTAATGGGCTTATTAAAATGCTGTCTATCTGTTTGTTTCTCTGAGTGTCTCACTGTTTGTTGTTTGTTGTCTGTTTGGCATTGTGTATTGTTGTTGTGTTTTGGCACGCATTAATATGACATTAAGATTAAGAATGTGGCGAATTTTCTCTATTATGCGTACTATTACCTGCAGAATTTTGGCTCGGAATCAACTCAGCAACCTAAGCACCAGCGATTTTCGTTATCTGCAACGTTTGGAGGAGCTGTAAGTACTTAAGGAAGATTCCCTTCAGTTTGCTTTGTAATTGTAAATCCCTTTCCAGTGATCTGCGAGGCAATCTAATAACGGATTTTGATTCATCGGTTTTTGGTAAACTGCACAACTTGGAGGTGCTGTAAGTAGTAGTAGGCACAAAACTTTTAGTTACATATGTAACTAACTTCTAAGTCTATCTTAACAATCGCCACTTTAGCTACTTGAACGAGAATCGTTTGCGGCAGCTGCATCCAGGCATGTTTCCCAGTACTCTACTCCATCTGCACACGTTGTCCTTGGCGCAAAACCAAATCGCCAGTATTGCGGCAGGCACATTCACATTCCCACGACTGCGACATTTGTAAGTATTAAATTGGGCAGGCGTTGCTTAAGATTGCCTGCTAGCCCATCTTTACTGCGGCCTGTTAAAACTTATGGTGCAGCAGCTGTTTTTAGTTGGCATTGCAATCTACGAATTTCTGTGTCTTCTGTTCCGCTTTACAGATTTCTGGCCGGCAATCAATTGTCTTACATACGCGACGGCACCTTTTGTAACCTCAGCTATCTTCAAGGATTGTAAGTAGCAAAAAACAACAACATAAACACAAATGTAAAACACAGAAAACAAATGTCGCAAAATAGTACAAACAAACAAATGTAATCGGGCTATGGAGACATTCTTTGGTTAAAGTATTCGAAGTTGAATGTTTGAGATGGAATAATTAGCTATGCAATCTTGACGAACTCCACCTTATTAAGAAACTTTAATTAAGTAATTGAAAAGGCACTGATCAACATATTATTTTGATAATTAATAAGATGTTTTTTAAATTTGTTAAGTAGCCCTAGTCATAAGGAGGTGAAACTCCTCTCAAAATAAGTTACTGCATAAATTATCCAGTGAAATCGATTTTAATTAGTTAAATACTTTGATAATCATTGATACGTATTATTAGGTTCCTTTAAAAAAGTAATTCCCTGAAATATATCCTTATTTCGCATTTCCTTTTGTATTCCTTATAGGATATTTGGGTTGTGTAAACAAAAAATTTATCAAAAAATGCAAAGTGTCTGATAGGCATGTAGAAAAATCTGCCGCATCTAAGCTGTGTTGGGGAGTTTTTCAATTTGCCTAGGCTTAGTCGGATGCCCAATAACAGAACTAAGGGGGAAGGACAGGGACAATGTTATGGGCTGTCCGAATTGTGGCTGGCAACAGCAGCTCTTTTTTGTGTTTGCGCAACTTTCGCTTGAGGAATTTCATTTATCAATAATGACAGGCTAAAGGGACACAAAACCCTAAGCCCGACACGCCCTCTAACTGGAATGTAAGCCAACCACTACCCCGCCCTAAAAAAAATGTAGATGGAATATTAGAAAAATAAACAATAAACTAAAGCAATCTATGGGCATATTGAGCAGCTCTAGTTGTTGTTTTAGATGTCACACGAATGATTTGCATGTTGTGGCATGCAACAAATGGCTGTGTGCCACACTACGTGCAGCAACTTTAATAATAAAACTTGCTTAGGTTGCGCATGTAAAAAAAAAACATGTTGTTTGTCGTCGATGTGTTCGTTTTTTATTTACAGACATTTGAATGAGAACCAAATCGTAAAATTCGATTTGCATGCCTTTGACTGTTTGGAGAATCTGAGCTCCCTGCTGCTAACGGGTAATCGCTTTAAGACCCTCGATCCGGCTGTGCTGCAAAATCTGAGCAGTCTTGACTTTATGTAAGTATCAAACCATTAGCCGACAAATCTCTGAAAATACTTTGTTCCTCTGCATGTTATTGCCAACCAAGGAGGTCTTAACATATACCCTGTAGCAATATACCGGGTATATTAAGTGATTATGGGAATGTTAAAGTTAAAGTTAGGAAGAGAACATGAGTTCTTGATTAATGATTAAAATGGCATCGCTTTTTTTGACTTGGATCACGTTATAAAGTTTTTGGGCTTAGAATTTTTCGGATTTTTGTATTAAATTGTGTTAAATTCTCTGAATATACTGGGTATCCTTTCGCCGAAACTCTTATATATTTTTTTCCTCTCTCTTGCTCTCTCACACCGTTCTTATTTGCAGCTACTTCTCGTGGTTCCATTTATGCCGCACTGCGTTGCATGTACGCGTCTGCGAGCCACGCGGCGACGGAATCAGCAGCACCTATCACCTGCTCGACAATCAGCTGCTGCGTGGCAGGTAAGTTTTAACACAACTCCACCCCACCTTCCGCTTTTCCCACACCTTGCCACCTTCAGACTTTCTTCATCTGGTAATCCTTTGGAGCATGCAACTCATCAACATTCAGCGTGCAACTTTCAATGCCTTTATTTACGTTTACGTTTACTTTTATGTTTACCGTATACTGTTTACTTTTATGTTTACACTTTATGTTTATGTTTTTGCATATTGTTTTTTTCTAAACTTACAGCCACGCCCTCAAATGCGTGTGGGCGGTAAAGGAATTGTTGCCAAAAACAGTTTTAGAGTGCCCATTGTACCGAAAATACTTCAAAACTTGCAAGTTCTCAATATACAATTATGAAATGCACCAAGAGCTTTTGTTGAACTAAAGAATATTATTTATCTTCCACCAGTTTCAGGGGGAAACTTATTCAATAGCATTTCTAAAAACAATTGTATGAAAGGACTTAAGGCCAATTATGAGTAAAAGTTAAGGGGAAAATAAGTCAAATTGGCATTTGCTTGGTAGGTAAATAATGCGCAGAATTTATTTATAGAAATATTTAGGTAAATAGTACTTGAGAAGATTAGAGAATCTTTAGCTCGTTAGCTCTCAAATTAAAGCAATTGAAATGCGCCTGGGATTAGCGCATTGTTAGGCAGCAGCAGAGGATTACCTCAATTGTTCTAATAATGAATAAATTAATTACAGCACAGGATCGGATTTGAATTAAATGAAGTTGAAATCATTTAACATCTTGCCTTATTGCATTTTATTTGAGATTTGATTTTTTATAAATGTTCTAAATTTTCAATTTTTTTGTTGCTGTCCATGTTGAGCGTTTCTTTGATAGTTGGAAGGGTTGCCACATTCAGTTGAAGAGTGCACGACGTAGACGCTCCCTCAGCACCAGCATTCGCATGTGATACTGATGATCCGTACTGCCCAATGGGGCTGTCGATGTTGGTCCGACAAACAAACCGTTGCGGCCGGAACCTGGTACAACACCACCGCCACGGTTTCGTGCCACATCCACATCGACATCCACACTCGCATCCACAGCCAGATCCTGATCTAAGCTAGAAAGGGTTTCAGCATCATCAAAAGCATCAGCTGCAGCATTGGGCTCCGGGACCAGATTCTTAAATTCGAAAAACATGATATTCGAAAGGCGTTTCGCTCTGGTTCGTTCTATCAAATTATTTGTTTGTGTGCAATTTAAAAATTTTGAGACTTTCTCAACGTACAAATAAGCGTGTACAAATAATTTTTGTGAACTGAAACTAAAGCCAAATCTAGAAAATGTATAATCAAATGAGAAACAACTTCACATATTTTTTACATTGCCCTACTGAGTTAAGAAACTATTTACTTTTTGAGAGATTCGTTCTTAAAAGGTTCTTCTCATAAAGTCTTTTACTATGTGCATTCACATTAATTTTAAGCGCCCCACTTTGGGCTCCAATTTGCAGTTTGCAGTACGCTCCATGCTTGTGGCATGCAGCGTTGTGTTGCACACCTTGAGGCAGTGTCGAAACTTTGGCAAACGCATTTGCCATTTGGTATTTTCATTTACTCAGTAAACCAATTGTTATAGTTAGTCAGGACTTGTCATCTGCTAAAATGGCTGAGTGATTATCTGGCAGTTTCCCTCTCTCTCTCTCTTTCTCCCTATCTTCCGCAAGACAACGTGTGTTACTAATGCAGACAAAGTGCTAGAAGTGTTCCCACCTCCTTTACCCAATCTTCAATCTCGCCTTATCAACATCAACCCCCTTGCTTTCTGATGCATTTCCAAGCGCAATATGAAAATTACATTTTTCTTGGGTTTTCCTAAGTCGTTTGTGTTTGTTTGCTTACATTAACACGCTCTGCGTGCTGTTTGAGTTTTGGGTTTTCTTTTTCCCTTTTATTTTTCTTTGCTTCTCTTTTTTTTTGTTGCACTGTGCAAGTGTGCCTAATGTAAGTTTGAGTTTGTGTATTTGAGTGTACTCATTCAACTACTTGTTTGTCCAGTGACTACTCGTATGTACACTGAGAGTAAAATTGTATACTTATAACGATTTCATGACAAACGTAAAAGATATTAAGCTTTAGTTTGACACAAAAGTTTTATGAAGTCTTATTCATTTGCAAACCTATGAAAAATATACTAAGATTGGATTTTTGGATTTTTGTTTATTAATTTTTCCATTTAACATTGTTGGGGGTTCATCTCCAGTTCTAAACTTTTTTGAAATAAATGAACAAGATATTAGAATTATTTTATTTAATCTTGGATTTTCAACACACAAATTAACTCCTCACACTTTTTTCCAAGTGCTTAAGCTTTAAAACAAATATCAACTTACAACTATAGATGGGTTTGTGTGTATGTGCGTGTGTGTGTGTATTTTCCGTTTGGCTGAAAATGCCGGAACGTTTTTTGCTGCTGCCCCTGCAGCTGCATTGTTTATTATTATTTTTAGTGTATGCTTAAAAATATTAAAAATTAAATACTCTCCTCTCGTATTCTTTGTTTGCTTGCGGCATATTCTTTCACTTAGCTGTCTTACTTGCCCCAAATATAAAGCGACATTCGAGCATATTGCACATGTGGCAAGAAATCTATTGAAAACTTTTAGCTTTAGAAAACACTCAAGCTTTCAGTTCCCATATATTCTTATGTATAGATAGATGCACCTGTCTAAGATCGAAAAGTTCGGTTAAACTTTAAGCTAGGTGCGAAAATGTTTTTGGGTCTTTCATTAAGTTGGGCAGGCATGAATTTTATTATGTTCGCTGGCAGCTTAAATGTGGCAGTCATGTTTCAATCAAAAGCTAACAAAAACTTGAACAAGCTGCTATTGATTTAATAAAGATATGTAGAAAGTTTTGCACCCCCTCTCCCCTCCTCTCACCCATCCTTAACAGTCAGTGGTGGGCTATGATATTTGATATTTTGTTTATTTGTTGTAAGTATGCTTGGAAAGCAAATTAATGGTTGGCGGCAAACTAGAAGTGGGCATAAATTATAGTTCTTCGACTAACTCCGCTCCCCTCACAATCCCACATGCAGCCACAGTTCGTCGTCAGTGGCAATCATCATAAGTAGAGTGAAAGGCAGCATTCACAATTGTTCCAGCTGCTGGATGTGCCAGGAAGTGAAAAGGATGCGTTGCCTCGCAACAAACAATGACTGCAATAATGAGCACATAAGTCAATTGACATTTGGTAACAAACACACACAAGGACAGAAGGCGTTTGAGTCTAATTGGCCAAATATGTAGTAGCACTGAGTAGAAGCAGTATTGAAACAATGGCAAAGTGGGTTTGTTGTCGGTACTCTGAAGGAGCAGCAGCAGCTCACTTAAATTCTAGCTTTAATTGTCCAAATTTATGTCATTTAATTTTCTACGAAAGTAAGCTTATTGCCGCTCTCCCTCGCCTCCCCTTGATTAATATAAAGTAGCTATGGCTTTGAATGAATCAATTCAATTTGAACTAGATCAAATAAGTAAATAGTTTAAATCTTTTTTTTTTTTTAGGGTAGAACTCAACCATATAGAACTTGACTTGAACTTAAATTAAAACTTATTTTTGTAATTGCTAACTTATTATTGTTGCAGTGTTTGGGTTATGGCCTCGATTGCCGTGGTCGGTAATCTGCTCGTTTTGGCTGGTCGCTATTTTTACAAGTCTCGCAGCAATGTCGAGCACTCACTTTATTTGCGCCATCTAGCGGCGAGTGACTTCCTTATGGGCATCTATTTGACGGTCATTGCCTGTGCAGATATCAATTTTCGTGGACAATATATACGACATGAAGAATCGTGGCGACATAGCGAACTTTGTGCATTTGCCGGTGAGTTAATTGAAATGATGAAATCTGATTAAATCGACTCTATTTGAGTTTTTTTTTTATTGTATGGAAGGCTTTTTGAGTACCTTTAGCTGTGAGTCTTCGACGCTGCTGCTCACCTTGGTCACCTGGGATCGTCTGATGTCAGTTACGAGGCCCCTAAAGCCACGTGATACAGAAAAGCTTCGGTAAGTTGCATGAATAAATTCAAATATATATAAAGTATAATATTTATTTTTCAGAATTGTATTGCGCCTTTTGTTGGTGTGGGGCATAAGCTTTGGACTTGCTGCTGCACCTCTGCTACCCAATGATTACTTTGGTACCTACTTCTACGGCAACAACGGAGTTTGCCTCTCCCTCCACATACACGATCCCTATGCAAAGGTCGAACAAAGAGCGAAAGAGATAGATATATAGAGAGTGATCAATTTATTACATTTACAGGGCTGGGAGTATTCGGCGTTGCTGTTTATCTGCATCAATACGATCTCACTGATCTTTATACTCTTCTCGTATGTGCGGATGTTGCAAGCGATACGCGACTCTGGCGGTGGCATGAGAAGCACGCATAGCGGACGCGAAAATGTCGTTGCCACACGGTGGGTACAAAATTAAAGTAGATTGATTTTTATTCATTGTTGTCCAATTGGCCTTGTTTCACTTTACAGTTTTGCCATCATTGTGACCACAGATTGCGCCTGCTGGCTGCCAATTATTGTTGTCAAAATAGCTGCACTTTCAGGTAACTACTATATCCATCTCAATCGCTCTTACACAATACATGCTTGCTGTACTGCTTTAGGTTGTGTCATTTCACCGAATTTATACGCCTGGCTGGCGGTTTTGGTATTGCCAGTTAATTCAGCACTGAATCCAGTGCTCTACACTTTGACGACGGCTGCATTTAAGCAGCAGTTGCGTCGATACTGCCACACGCTGCCCACCTGCTCGCTGGGCAACAACAATGAGACGCGATCCCACACAAACACACAATCCGGCTATGAGTCCGGTCTGAGTGTTAGCTTGGCGCACTTAGGCGGCGGCGGCGGAAGTGGGATTACTGGTGGATCGGGTCGTAAGAAGATGTCGCATAGGCATATGAGCTACCTGTAAGCTGTGTGTTAGGTTAACTGGGTTGACTGGTTGAGTTGTAAATGTGATTTAAATAGTTTAATTTTTATTAAACATATATATGTATGTATATAAATATATGTAATTCTATAAATATACATTCAGTACATAAATTTGGAATTTTGTCGGTGCAGTTCGCAACTGCAAATAAAATCTATAACTGGATATCAATTCATGGTGTAGCTGCTTGACAAATTGATTGAAAAACTTGCAGACTTTCAAGGATTTCGATTTTCATTCGCTTTAAGTTAAATGCATTGAGTTGCAAACAAGGTTAATGAATGTATTAAGTGTTACGATATGTTTCCCTTGTTGAGTTGAGTTGTACAAGAATCGAATGCGAATCCATCTAAATTGATATCAATTAACTGTTCGAAATGAGCTGAATGAGTTTGTGTGTTGTGTTTATTGGCTGTGCCAAATGTAAATCTATTGCGGCTCGGTGGCAACTTTGGTAAAGTTAGGCACAAAGTGGTAGGGTCCCTCGTTGACATAGGTGGTAAAGCGAACAGTTTCAGAGGCTGAGAACTCGCTGCTTACGGATAGCAACTGCATGATTTCCCACTTCAGAAGCTTGACATCTTTGTGCAGCTGACTGTGGCGCGACAGCAGGAATTCAATGGCGCCGGCGGTGCGTTGCACAGCCTGAATGCCCCAGACGTAGCCGCAGAGGGCTTTGAGTAAGCTCAGAGCAGGTATTTGCAGATCCGGGAATGGAGTCTTGAGCTGCTCCATAATGTGATCCACTTGCTGGCCACCAGCGAAGCTCTCGTACCACATCTTCAAAATGGAACTGTAACAAGCAATGTAAATAACAAACTAAACAGAAAATCTAATAGATTTGCTAACCTGATCTCATTGTTGACTGGCGACGACGACTCCTGGGCAAATATCATTTCGAGCGAGTTGATCAGACGAATCTTGTAATTTGCCGCTATTTTTTTTATATAATCTGAGAATTTGCGCATCGTCTCGTTCATGGCAGATTTGTAGTGAAGTTGCAGCAGCTGCTTGCCGTGCACACTGCTGGCCAGATTGGCCAGAGCATCCATAGCGCTGGGCAGGCACTCCTCCTTATCGGACATCAGCAAATCAAAAAGGCAGCTCACCATACGGGGATAGCCGGTGATTATCTTTTGTGGCTGCACCGCGGCCACTTTGCTAAAGAAACTCATGACGCTCGGTATCATAAGGGCGTCCATGGGCTTCTCATTGATGTTCTCCACGCGGCTGCTAATGATATCAAAGATGTTCATGCGCTCCATATAGTTAAGGCCGTGATTCTGCTCGGCCAATGGCACGAGGATCTCCAAGACGCTCGCCTGCAGCAGAATATCGTCGATGTCGTGGTCCAGTTCACCCATTGCAGCATTTAAGATGAACTCCACGTTCTCCAAGGCGGCGGCACTGTGCTTGGCCAAGAGTACGCCCAGCTCGTAGACGCGACAGCGTATGAAATCCTTTTGTGTGCACAACTCCACCAGCTTTGACTGCACGGACCCATCCGTGGGCCACTGGCTTAACAAAATCTCAAGAATATGAACAGCCTTAGCGCTACAAATGGACTCCTTACGCAGCAGTTCGTCCATTATTTGTAGAATCAGCTCGTTATTGGGCAGCGGTAGAATGTTGCCAGTGCTCTTCTGACGGCGCAGCTCATTTAGCAGCAGATGGAAAACATGCGAGCGCAATTCGAGATTGGAATGCTGCAGTGCCGGACTCAACAGCTTCGGCAGCAGTGCATCGCTTGTATCGAGCTGCAGTTGCTCGATTGCGGAGTGTATCAAATCGACGGCAATGCTTACCATTGGCTCCTTTGCTGCATCCTCGACAATAGCGCATTCATAGAGTGCCGGCGAGCGCAGCAAAACCACAATTGCATTGTGCGGCATTGTCGATTGTTTGTTGACTAAAGTGCGAATGCTTATCAGTGTCTCCATCTGTTCGTTCCTGTCATTTAGCTTACTCAATAGTGTTAACAATTCGTCCTCCATTTTGTTTAGTTTTTGTGTTCTTTTCGGGAAACGAATTTGACAGTCTTGAGAATTATTACAATGAACAAAATGAATTGTTAAGAGCCTAGCAGCTGAACGCTTATCGATAAGTGTGTGGCCAATACCTGCTTGTCAC
This sequence comes from Scaptomyza graminum, assembly GCA_018901835.1. Lineage (NCBI taxonomy): Eukaryota > Metazoa > Arthropoda > Insecta > Diptera > Drosophilidae > Scaptomyza > Scaptomyza graminum. The sequence goes on along the minus strand of JAEIFL010000001.1, from coordinate 10,245,727 downwards.
GGTCCGCTAGGGATGCCAAAACATCGATGTATCAGCCAATCATATGTCGATGAATTTGGAGCACATTCATACTTGCTAGGCTGCCAACATGTACAATAAATGTGTGTGTTTTATAAAACTTTATGTAAATAAAACTAGCAAATTTATTTTTATAGTAACTACACAAAAATTCACAATTAGATTTTTATTTGAAATATGTTTGCGCTCTGATAATGTGACCGTATCAAAAAAAAAAACAAATGCTGTTAAGTTTTCCGTTAAATGTTATCGTTGCTCCGATTTGCGTTAACAGCAGACCATGTCGACCGTATTTATTGCAGCCCTAGCTTCGACGCCATTTTACAGAGACACAAGTTTTTTTGTGACGCAGCGTTGTTGTAATTGCATGAAAAAGAGTCGTGTAATTTAGAAAAAATCAACAAAATAGAAGTGAAGATGTCGCAACGCTTTGCGCCTGGCCAAGCGCCGGTGCAGTCGCGCTATCAGCCACCGCCCCAAGCGCCTGGCATGCGTCCCTATCCGGGACCCGGGACCGGCGCCAGTTTCCCGGTAAGCGACGAAACAAATAATCGATTAATTGCATTTTCTGGACTGAGAAATGAAAAGTGTTTGCAGCCACGCGGATTTCCGCTGCACCCGAACACAACGCAACCTGTGCCTGGCAGCGTAGTGGGTGCTGCCCCCGTTGGGGTTGGTCCCGGCCCCTCGCTCCTCCAAAGGAGCACTCAGCCCAGTTTCCAGACCGGACTGCGCGGCACTGGTTCCGCTGGCGTTGGCGGTGGTGGTGGTGGCAGCAAACGCTCCGCTGAGTCGCGCAATATGAACAGCGGCCCCAACAAGGGTGAATTTGCCGGGGGCGGTGGTGCCAAGAAGAAGAAGAAACTGGCGGATAAAATCTTGCCGCAAAAGGTGCGAGACCTAGTTCCCGAATCGCAGGCCTACATGGATCTACTGACATTCGAGCGTAAACTAGATGCGACTATAATGCGCAAACGTCTGGACATACAGGAAGCTCTAAAGCGACCCATGAAGCAGAAGCGCAAGCTGCGCATCTTCATCTCAAATACATTCTATCCGAGCAAGGAGCCCAGCAATGACGGCGATGAGGGTGCCGTTGCCTCCTGGGAGCTGCGTGTCGAGGGTCGTCTCCTCGAAGATGGCAAAGGTGACCCAAACACGAAGATTAAGCGCAAGTTCTCATCGTTCTTCAAGTCGCTGGTAATTGAGCTGGACAAAGAGCTTTATGGGCCGGACAATCATCTGGTCGAGTGGCATCGCACACATACCACCCAGGAGACGGATGGATTTCAGGTGAAGCGGCCTGGGGATCGCAACGTACGCTGCACCATCCTGCTGCTGCTCGACTATCAGCCGCTGCAGTTCAAACTGGATCCACGACTGGCCCGATTGCTGGGCGTGCACACTCAGACACGGCCTGTCATAATCTCGGCCCTATGGCAGTATATTAAGACGCACAAGCTACAGGATGCCCATGAGCGGGAGTACATTAATTGTGACAAGTATTTGGAGCAAATATTTAGTTGTCAGCGGATGAAATTCGCCGAGATACCGCAGCGTTTGAATCCGCTGCTGCATCCACCAGATCCGATTGTCATCAATCATTTTATAGAGAGTGGAGCGGAGAATAAACAGACCGCCTGCTATGACATCGATGTCGAGGTGGATGACACGCTCAAGAACCAAATGAACAACTTTCTAATGAGCACAGCCAGTCAGCAGGAGATTCAGGGCCTGGATACAAAGATTCACGAGACAGTGGATACGATTAATCAAATGAAAACGAATCGCGAATTCTTTCTCAGTTTTGCCAAGGATCCGCAAATGTTTATCCATCGTTGGATCATAAGCCAGACAAGGGATCTCAAGGTAATATTATAATTCGAGTGGATTATTCTTTATATACTAATATGTTTTCTTGTGTTCTTCTGTGGCTGTAGCTAATGACCGATGTGGTTGGCAATCCGGAGGAAGAACGTCGCGCCGAATTCTACTATCAGCCGTGGACGCATGAGGCCGTCTCGCGTTACTTCTTCACCAAGGTCAATCAGAAGCGTGCGGAATTGGAGCAAGCGCTAGGCATACGCAACGGCTAGAAAGTATTAAAGTGTGCTTGGATTATTAGCAACACTTGGAAGCGTGTCAAATTTTTGCAAAAATGTCAAATCGTGCACACGGCGAAACTCTTTTTTCCTTCGGCAGTTTAGTTTAAGCTCTAATGCTACTACTTATATATGTATACTATACTATATAATTATGTATATCACATTTTTTTGCCAACAACAAATAGTTGCAACAATTAAAAGCATATAAAATAGACAACCCAAAAAACAAAGTCGTATTATTAAGAACGAATTGTAAGTTAAAACTGCAGCTAGTTGAAGCTAATTGATGGAATGTTTCAATGTCTCAATTATAATGATGTTCCATACAGAAATTAAGGAACTCTTTCTGTTCTTCCTTTATGTAGAAACGAAAATTAGTTAAACAGCGACATTGGTATATGTATTTAGGTTTTGGAACAAGTTGGTTAGTTTTAGGACAAGTTTTACATAAAACTTAAGATTAAAATAGACACAGAATTTTACAATATATGTAGTATAGTTCGTAGTATGTGGAGTATAATATGGATGTATGTTATGCGTATAGGGATTATGAATAGAATTTAATTGAACGCCTTCGATTCTTAATTTGAACTGGCTCTTTGCCATTACATACATACTATATGTATATGTTAATGTTAATTGAAGGGTGGAATTTTGATTTGTTGTTTGTTTTACTAACAGCCTATGGTTGCGACTAATTGCTAACAAAATCGACGGAATGTGCAACTACTTTTAGCTAAGCCTTATCCCAAGTAATGCCTTCGTTCCTCCCACTCTAATCTCGCTTCTTGCGCGACACCGCAGCTGCGCTTGTTGTTTTGTTACCCTTTGCTGGTTGTGGTGGCGCTTCATTGATGGCTGCGCCAGTGTCAATACGATTCTTGTCAACCGGATAGAGCCAGCGCTGATACAGATAGATGAGGAAGACAATATCGTCACGCAAACAGGCGACACGATGGGCTGTCGGCATTGTGATGATGAATGCAAAGAAGTCATCGATGAACGTATTGAATGCCTTGTACATAAAGGCGCGCCAGGGCAAGGCCGCGACAGACTTGAGCTTATAGTTGACAAATAGCTGGGGCAGCATAAAGAGAAAGCCAAAGGCGTAGACGCCATTCACCAGCGAGTTCAGTGTCCACGAGTACCAGGATCGATGCGGCTGATACAGCAGCGAATAGACAGCGCCGCCAAGACAAAGTGGGTACAGCAGATAGCTAAGATAGCGCATGCCCTCACGATCGAATTTCTGTGTCTGCTGCTCGGCCAGCTGGCCATTCGAGTTGGTGGTGGCGTTGGTGGTGCTACCATTGCGCTGATCGACCTCCTCGAGCTTGCGATTGATCAACGAACTGAAGCTCAAATCGATTCGAAGTATTTTCTTGCATTTCCACAGCTCGATGAGTGTGCCGAGGCCAACGGGCACCAGCACCAGATACGATGTCTCCTCATCCAGCAGATATAGAAAGATGACAAACTGGGAAAAGGCGCGCCAAAGAGTTGTTCGTGTCGATAAGCCCTCATACGATTGCTTCTTCCGCCAAAACGAGACGTCATTCTTAAAGCTCAAGAAGTCAAAGAGCATCTGTGTGAATTTTCAAATTGATTAGAAATTTAATTAATATTTCTTGGCGCTACTCACATGAACGCTGGATATGAAGATTGTGCCACAGAGTAGATAGACATTCGTATCGGAGAATATGCCCTTGACCTCGTCGATATCCTTGTTGGCGAAACCAATCAATAGCAGAGCCTGTGTGGCATGCTCCATGAGCAGCATCAGACGCAGCTTGCCCACGCCCACGGGCTTGTAGTGAAAGGTGAAGGTGAACTCGCTGAGATTGTTGCGCACGGGCACCAGATCCCTCAGCCGTGTATTGAAGCTGTCCGTCTGGAGTATGGGCAAGATTTGTTGCATGCGATTGACGCGTATCAATTGGGCCATCTCTGGCGGCACATCCGCCTGTGACAGCGAGAAGAGATCAGTCAATAGTGTCACATAGACATTGGAGCGTATATGTGTAATGGGTGTATTCGAGGCAGCTGTCGTCGTCGTCGTGGTAGTTGTTGCCTTGTTGTTCCTTGGCTTCTGCTGCTTCTCTGTGTCGCCAAGCAAATTGAATGCCTCTGCCCTGGGCACCATATAATCACAGAGACTGAGCGTATGCAGTACCGTCGGACCCTCACGGCGCAGAGTACGCCATTCGAGTGGTTCACCCTCGAGAGCCAACACCACATGCAAGTGGAGCGAGCCATTGCGACGGGTCTTCAGCGGCACATCCAGCTCGAAGTCGTGATCGAAGGGACGCGAGTAATCGAAACGTTTCTCCTTGTAGATATCATTGATCTCCGATGCGATGGGATTGCGATTAATCGAGCTAAATAGGGCTAGTTGCATACGTGGGCGTTCCGCCAGGAAGGATGTGTAGCAGGGCGAATCGCTGCACTGCAGCGTCGTAAACAGTTGCGACATCTGATAGATCGAGTGCAGGATGTAGGCTAAAAATGCCACGCCCACTAACGTTGAGATCGACGGCATTGCCATGGCTAATACTATGTATACTGATGCTGCGTTTTGGTGCTGATGACAAAGATTTGATTTGCCGAACGCCCCCGAAAGAGAGTGGTGGGATGTTTGTGTGTGTGTGTGGCGTTGACAGCAGCTAAATGAGTTGAATCCAAAGCAAAAACTTAAAAAACAATAAATAACTATGAAAATTTATAATTTATGCACATCTTTCTGTGCGCTTAATGCCGGCGCGTATCTAATAAATACACATCTATAAATACTATTTGTATGTATGTTGGTAAGTGTTGGCACTCGAGCAGTGTTGCAAAACAATAAACACAATAGTTTTTGGGAAATACGGTCACTCTGCTGCTAGCTAGCAACTGCACGCACCACTAATATAATTAAAGTGTGTGTATTTGCTAAACTGATACAAGGTAAAATTATACAACCTACTTTTGAGGATACACAGAAAATACACTTGTGTTTTTATTTGGTAGCAGTTTTATTTGAAGGATTATACATATAACATACATTACATATACAATATGGTATATATACTAGTATATACAACATGAATTTGTAAAATTATGTACTAGATTTTTGATACGATTATTATTATGTATATATATATACTTAATTATAGCTATTAAGTACTATTACTTTTCGTCACGCACAAAATTTCCAAACCTTTGGAATAAATTAAACGACTAAAATGTACACATTACGAAACAAAAAACAAAAAAAAAAATACAAATGTCGATGAAGAAAACTAGTTGGAGATACAACGTGCAAATACAAAACTCTGAAAATATTGGGATTGTGCAAATGTGAGTTAAGAAAAGTGAAATTAAAAAAGATAAAGACGTATGTGTGTATATGCATGTATGTATGTATATGTGGGTATGTATGTATGTATGAACGATCGATGCTATAAATATGTATGGACATTTAAGAATGTGCTATACGAATAGGGAATAGGGGATAAGAGTATATCATATGGGATGAGGGGGATAAGGGTTGTCTAGAGGGTAGGGTTTGTATGTATGTATGTAGTATATAGTATATATGTGTGTATTCGTTTTTAAAATATAGTATAACGCATAAATATAGAGTGTTTGGGGGACGCCGGCCGGGCTTAGGCGAGACGTTTTTTTCGACTAGGTGACAAGATTTTCAGCATTGTGACGACGGGCGCCTCAAAGGACATCGAGACGACAAAGGATAGGAAATACGAGGCGACTGTCAGACCAAAGAACATGACGACCTGTTCAAACAAAGTATTATTATAAGTTAAAAGGGAGAGGGAGAGGGGGGCTACATACCATTAAATCGCCACCCAGATGCAACGGCGCATCCGAATTGAGAGCCATCGATCGTATGACAATGGGATGCACCAAATAAGCGCAATAGGTGACACGCGAGAAGGGATAGAGGAAGGGAGCGGAGAGCAATGAATTAACATAGCCACCATAGCCCGTCGAGCAGGCAATGGTTATCCAGGCCAAGGAAAGAGCCCACGCCGAATGGCTCAACGAACTGTAGGCAGCAGCCATAAACTGCGAGAGATCCGTCCGATAAAGACCGAAGACCAGAACGAATAGATTCAGCATGGCCAGAATCCAGGCTGTGGCGACAGTTAGCTTGGGCAGGCGGATTTTGCAGTTGGTACGGAAGAGTATCCAGCCAACGGCCATGCCAATTAGATAGGGCCCCAGACGGGTCCAGGGCTTGTCGTAGATCTTGTCGAAGAGCGCCAGGGGATCATCGGTGTTGGGCCGATGGTTGTTCGTAAAGGCGATCACAGCTGTCGTTATCCACGACAGTACCAAAAACACCAGAGTCGTTATTGCAGACAATTTGAAGTGACGCACACCGACAATCAATATAATAGCGCCGATCATATAGAATTGTGTATCATTGGCCAGATACCAGCTCCACAACATGCACTGGGGGAAAAGAATGGGGAGAAAAGTGTTAAATTGAATAGGAGAAATAAAGGGTTGAGCCTTACCATCTCATCAACTGGAAATAGTGTGTTGATGTAGAGTATATTGCGCCACCAATAGTCCGGGCAGGTTATGTGATCCATGGTGGGCGGATCGAATATGGAATAGGCAGCCAGATAGCGCATTGTCACCTGAACGACGCCGAGCACGAAGAGATAGGGTGCGGTAAGGCGCATAAAGCGATAGGCAACCAAACCAAAAAAGTGCGCCGTACCGGCGGTAAACTCATTGGCGCCCTTGCTCAGCTTGTTCAGCTTGCCCTTCGCGTTCGTGCGGAAGTACAGGTAGGAGATGAGGAAGCCCGAAATGAAGAAGAACGTATCGACACTGAACGGACCGTTTGTGATGGCCTGGAAGAAGAAGTTCTGTTCGACCTCCTTGCGCATCTCCATGTTGTCGGAGTACTTGAACACCACAATGCACGTATGCCCCAAGATGACCCAGGCCATGCTGAAGGCGCGCAACCCATGAATGCAGGGTATCGTATCGGCGCCCACATTTCGGTCGCAGATCGCATTAAAGTTCGTTATGGCCGAGAAGGATAATAGCAGTTCCGAATAGATGCTCAACTTCTCCGGCTCATGCAGATGTCCCTCCAAATGCTCATCGGAGTTGATGTTGTTGTTGCTGCTGCTGCCGTGGCTGTTGCTGTTGCTGTTGCCACTGACACTGCCACTAACTTTCTGAAGTTGCGTCATTCGCTCATGCTCCAGCTCCAAGTCGTGATGCTCCAGCTCCAATTCATGATGATGATGATGCAGCCCATTGCCGCTATCATTGTCCGCATTGGGTGGCAAATTGAGCACCAGCTGATCGAGTTGTTTCAAAGAATCGGCCTGATTCGTTTGCTTTAGGGCCTCATCGTGAGCGGTCATTGTGTCGCTGTAATCGGAGGATGCGCATCCAATGCCCGAGCTCGTCTCGCTGTTGTTCATCATCTCCTTGTCCTGCAGACGCAGCGCCTCCTGCAGTTGCCGTGTCAAATAGATCTCATAGAGCGTTCCACAGCAAATCAAGCCCAGCACTATGCTCGACACAATACTAAAGAAAAGAGAGAAGATTGGAGAGAGAGGAGATCGATGGAGCTCTGTTAATTAGCTGAACAAACAAAACGCACACGAAAAAAAAATGTGTGCATGGGGCGTGGTTGTGGCACTCGAATAGATAGTTTCGCTTTTAAATACATATACACAGATATTATTCGGGTCGCTAATGGTTAGAGCCAAGTTAAAACTCACTTTGTGTTTGTGCCCAATATTAGCGCCGTTTATTTTTGAAAGTGAGTTTGGTTTGTTGGCCAGCGATCGAAACTATTGAAGCGATTGCTTTTTACTTACAGCAACAGGCAGAAGGTCTTGTCTGCCCAAATGTTGAACTCCTTGTCGGTTGGCACACGTATATCGAGGACCCTTAGCTCCCGACTCGCCAAATCCCTACGTGCATAGCCGCTCATCAGATGCACATCGGCAATGCTGCAAGTCGATGGCAGACACATGCCCATATAAATAGTACGCATCTTGTAGTAGAATGGGAAGTGAAAGAAAGAACTTTACTATAATATTGATCAACCTACTTAACTCTTATGTCTATTGATAAGCTAAGAGTTGACACAATAATTAACTTAATCGAAATAATTCAAAGGAATATATATTTATGTCACAAATATAAAATAGTACTTATTGATCGATTTATCAATCAATTGATGGGTAGTTGTAGTATATCTCTCGTTGATTCTATTAGCATCTGGCAAAGTGTCAAAAAATGAGGCGAAGTGAGAAGTTTTAAGCCAACTTAAAATGGCAAGAAATCGTTAGTTAAATATTAAGTTAGGTTGAAGCAGGAAGTGACAAAACTGACTGATTGATAAGTACCAAAAATAAAGTTTCTATCCTTTTTTTTTGTAACCTATTTTTGATGTGCTTTGAGCGTGTTTCTAATCTCTTTCTTTTTGTATTTGATTCACGTCTTTGATTTCTTCTCAATTAACTTGCATTAAGGCACTATTGCCGCCCTAATTGGTGGGTGATCTTGGACTTACCACCTGTGTTGGCATCGTTTCATTGAGCTGCATTTTGAGCACATAGAAGCCGGGCACAAATGGAGGCGGTGCATTGTAGACGCTGCTGTAGGCCTCCGCATATGCCTCGGCAAAGGGCAAACCATTGTTGCGATTATCCTTGTTGTCCTTGCTATCACTTTTGTTGTTGTTGCTGGAGCTGGAGTCGCTGGATAGGGCGCTGTGGCCATCGTATATGGCATCGCAAAGGGCCAACGAACCCATCCAATAGTTGTTGCCATAGAAGAAACCGGACGCATAATGGCCGGAAGCATCGTCCACTAAAAACAACAAAAAATAAAACCAAAGCGGATGAAAAAAAAATGCAAAATAATGTCTAAAGAGAAGGGCATCCATTATTTAATGGGTGTACACCGATTTCTTGGCTCCGCACACCTTTAAAAATCCTCACAATTATTGCAACGATTGTCTCCTTATTGAAGTCTTTTTTGTATACCCTGTAGTTTTATTTTTTAAAAGTCTTTTAGTTTGTTTCTTTTAAAATTGCACCTTGCACAACAAAAATAAAATTAGTTATTCATTAATTTCTATATAATAGCGAGACAGGGTATTCATCTAGTTGGTCACATTTTTATTTGCCGATTTTTATCGTTGATTTTTTTTGATTTTTGTTTTTGTTGCTTTAGCTGCTGCTGCGGCTGCTGATTTTGTTATATAATATTGCTTGCCTCAGTGCAAACACCTTGCCCCACCCCTCGACTGAATTCCCCTTTGCCTGCTTGCAACATGTTGCCAACACAGCCTATGGATTTGCAGTTATTTTTGTTTTCTCATTTTTTGTTTTGTATATGCCATGTGATCTTCTCCTGCACAATGTGTGTAAATGTATTTGCACAGTGTTGTTGTTGCTGTTTATTGTTGCTGTTTTTTGTTGTTGTTTGTCTTGTAACCAGTTGGCTAGTTGGCCATTCGGTTGTTGTTGTTGTAGCAACCAGTTTGCTGAGTTCGTAACTGAAAAATGAACAAAAAAAACTGAAGCTGCAGCTGTGAGGCAACAATTTGTTGTTGTGTTGCTTGTTGTTGCACAGCTTGTTGTTGTTGGAGACATTTTGGCATTTTGGATGACAACTTTTTCCACTGTTTGTTCACTTAACTTCATTTTTGGCCGAAATCCAACGCAAAATACATTTTGTCGTTTTATGCCGATTTTTGGGGTGTTTGCCTGTAAAAGGGGTGGTAGTTTGACCAGGGCGCGCCAGGGGGGTGGTAGGATATTAGAGGGAGCGGGAGGAGCGGAAACAACTTGGCCCAGAGTGGCAGTGGCAAACAGTTTTGGCCATGACCGTGAAGTAGCTTGTTACTCTTTTTTATTATTCCCCCCAGTTTGCCAATGCAGTTTTTGAGTCTGATAAAAAAATACGGTGAAGACAAAGGGGGGAGTGATCTAACAGCTTGAGGAGATGAGGACTGCGCCAACTAAAAATTAATAAATTACTTAACTTAACACATTGTTAATTGATTAAGCCATACTATTTTTAACAAACCCATAAACATTTCTACATTTTTGTTAAAATTAGCTTTAATTAAATACAAATTAATTTTCGGGCAGCTGTTAAAAGATTTGCCAAAAAATCGTTGACCCATATTTATTATTTAAAAAAACTTAAATATATATATTTAAAAATACAACTCTTTTATTTTCCCACAAACGCAGCCCCTCCCTGCCACCCTCATCTTGCCAATCTTATTATTATAATTTTTTATAATGTGTTTAATGTTTTTGGGTTTTTTATTTTTGCTTTTCAATTTAAATTGCGATTGAGGTCATTTGATTTGTGTTGGGTTTGTACTGCTGTAGTTGTTGGGATTGGCTTTTATGTAATTGTTTAGGCCAGTCTTTTATACATATGGGTTTTGGTGGTAAGAGCGGCGGCACTGAAGACCTCAGACAACGATCGAATCTGTGGTCGGGGGACCTCTAACTAGCCAGATTTCGTTTTTATTTGTCGGTTTGTTTGTTTTATTTTTTGTACTTTGATTTTTTGATGTCTCATGTTCAATTGAACGTGTCTTTCAAGCGTTTAACGTAAATTATCAACTGATGAAACACCAGCAGCAGCAATAGCAACAAAACAAAACAGACTCCACATAAGACAAGCCACAGACGGAGCATTCCATCAAGGTGATAACAAACACAATGTACATGACTAAAACCCCAACAAGAGCCGGAAAAATGCTAGCCAAAAATGACCCAAGCCCGGTAGTGCTGGTCTTTTGAGGTCTCTCGACTACCGTTTAACCCCATTGCTCTACATTATACAATAATAAAAATATATATATATATATATATAACAAGAAACACCCCGCTATGTGGAATTTTTTCGTCATGTACTCGCCGCTGTACCCATATCAATTCTTGTCTTGTCGCAAGGTCTTTCATCGAGACAGAAAACAAACTGTCTGAACAACACGGTCAATGGGAATGCTAGTATGTGGATATTATCGCTTGGTAGTAGTTGATCAGTAGCCAAGCAATTTAAACATCAACGAGGTGAATTGATAGTTGTTTGACAAAATTTAATTAACTTTCTAAAATATGAAAAGTACTTAGATCAAAGTTTAATCGTTAGGATAAAATACCTATGGGCATTAAAGATTCTAATTCATATTAAGTACAAACGAATTATTGTACTTTGCGGCTAAACAATTGAAACTAAAATAAATAGAAAAACATCAACAACAACATAAACAATTCTGAATAAATTTCAATCATTTCTGTTTGAGGTAATAATTAGCAACAAATAGGAACACCCAAAAATCCAAACGATTAATGCCTCAACTGACAAAACCAAAATTACAAGCAACTGCAACTAAGGTGTGACCAAATTTGTGAGATATTAAGCATACCACGTCGCAATCATAGAGTATAAGCTGACTCGTGCGGCATATGTAGCTAAATAATTTTCGACTAACTGAGAATCAGTATTGTCTATAGGAAGCAATAGCCAAGTTTCATAGCTTTCAGCTTCTTGTTGTGCTCAATTATATTGGGTTTTTTTTCTTGTGCTTCTTCTTTAGAGGCTGTGTCCATTGTTCGAGTGTCTATGAAATGGCCAAGCCAAGTGAAGACAATCAGCAAAGTGTCATAATTAGATATTCGCAGGATTGCGGAGGGGGGGGGGGGGAGGGGGAGGAGAAGTCTTGGAGGTTATGCAAGTCTGTGGAGGTTGGGCACACACACACACACACACACGTATAGACGGTAACAAGAAAAAATCCCAGAAACAATAATAATAATGTTATCGCATTGGGGTTTATCTGAATCGGGTCGGACGGTGCCTGCGCAACAAAGGTGTTAACACTAAGCCCGATTACAGCACACAAAAAGGTGGAGAGCCTGAAGGGGAGGGGGAGGTGAAGGGCAGTCTCATAAAATGACAGTGACAAAAAAAAATAAATAAAGCTGTTGAAATTTTGTAGCTGGTTTGTTTGATTGATGAAACGCTGTACAAAAATAATCATAAATAATGTGCTTAACACACGAAACACATCAACAACAACAACAACAACAACAAAAACAAATAAGTAGTTGTAGAGCTGTCTGGCACTTATTATTATTACTATTATTATTATTATAAAGCTGCCGCCGCCCATTGCGAAAGGTTTGCAAAAAATAAGTTACAAAAAACAAAAAACACACAACGAATAGCAATAAAAACAATGTTTTGTGTTTTATTTCTTGTTTATTTTTTGGCTTATTTTTATTTGCTACGCGTCGCAAATTTAAAGCATGCACTTAAAATCAACAACAAATTTGCGTCAGAACCATTTGCAGTTCCATAAAAAAGTATGATTATTATTATTATTGTTTTAGATGCTTTTTTTTATGTATTCCGTTTACCCAAAAAATTCAACACAAACTGTTAACATGGCATATTTGAGTCTTTAATTTGATTAATGGGTTTTACGTGTGTTTTTACTTCTAGGCGGTGCACCCCAGAACGATCCAACCGAACCGAGTATGCATTATAATAATGTTAATGCATTGCCAAAATTGTGATTCTGTTTGTTTTGTCACTTGGCGAAATCATTAATGTCAATACAAATTCTAAACAAATCCCAAATCGATTGTCAACGATTCTTAAGATTCGTGTAAAGATGTTGAAGAAGTCGTAGGAATTTTGAAAGCCAAACCTTACAAATTGGTTAACAAATTAGTGTGAAAAATTCTGGATACAAAAAAATAGTAGAGATTTCTTAAGCAAAGAGCCAAACAATTCTTTTAGTATACCAAAGAAACCTAAAGAATCCAAAAATAGTTTATTCAGTCACAAGAAATATTAGATTTCATATTTGCTTATGATAATATTTAGTTTACTTGGCTTAGAGGTGCCATTTAGTCTAGACGCCATCTGGCTACTATTAAGTATTAGTTTTATTTATGCTTGATTATCGTTTTGATTTTGTTTTTGGTTATTTTGTTGCAAGCTGACGTTCTTGAAACACTTTTGCAAACATTTAATTTATGCAGCTTGCGGCCAACGCCCTGCAAAAATACAAACCTCAGTTGTTAAACTTTGGTAAATATTCTAATTTGTTTTATGTACACAAAAGCCCAACATGATTATTATTATTGGTGAATACTTTTTGAATGTTTTATTGATTTTAACGATTAAATAGCTAATCGTTGAAAGCGAATGTAATTTTAGACTTGTGATCTTATCTAGTTGTAAACAGTATTTCTAGTATTTTCAAGTGCCATTAGTTAGAGTGCCATTCAAACACTTCTTGAGCAGCTAAGATCACTTGTTGGTGTTTAACTATCGAAAACATAAGTATTTACTGCAAACAGTTTCGCAATTTCGACAATACTTAAACGCTTTATTGAATTTATGGTATTTCAAACGTTACTTTTGATTTAATAACTATTTTTCATTTGAATTTTACAGCTACTTCAGAGATCGCTGATAGTTTAGAGATTATCTAAAGACCTATATCGCCGGGACGTAAACATTTATTTAAAGGTCTGCAGCGAGGTTGAAATAATTGAATTTAACTAATTAAAGTCATACAGTATATATCATATAGATTATGAAATGCATTAACAAAAAATGAAAACCATGAACCATCAAAACAAATCTTCAGGCTAATCAACTTTATGGATCGTAAGCTCAACATTCTGATATATGAATGGTAATTGTTATGGTTATTGTTGTTTATGTTATTGCCTAATTGAAGTCACATCAAAGTTAAAGCACGCATTTTTGCGTCTTCTTCTTCTAACAATTATAGAAATTGCCATTTTGCGGCTGGCTGCACAAATCTGTTCAAAATCTTCCAGTCGGGCAATCTTTAGCTATTTATTTGTTTCATTTTTTTCTGTCTTTTTCCTGCTGATGAGCAGCAACAACAACGATTGTTATTCCGGTCTTGAGAAAGATCGGAGACATCGCTCAGTTGTTGTTGTAATGCAGAGTTTCAATGTCAGTGTTGTTGTTAGAGTTAATGTTGTCATTGTCGTTGCTGGAGTTCAAGTGCAATAGTAGTTGCTGCCAGTGGGCGACATTGCCAAACATTTGACAATTGATACTCAAAACTGTCAACATCTTGTTTATCAAAGCCAACAACAACAGCAACAGCAACAACAACAACAACTACAACTTTATTACGAGCTTGATGGCTTAGTTTTTTTTTTGTTGCTGCTGGCGAAAGCTTTGCGAACATTGACAGCAAAATACGTTTTTTTTTGTGCTCCACTTTAAACGAAAGTGAGAGCAAACGAAAGAGAGAGAGAGAGAGAAGTAGGGTGTTTGTGTGTTACGTGTTTTTTTTTTTTTTTATATATGTAAGTTTATCATTTTCATTTTCAGTTTGCTTTAGTTTCTTTATAATTTCAATTCCATTTTAGCGGGCAGCTTTTTTCTGTTTTTATTTTTTTTTATTTTCGTTTCTTTGGAGATTCAGCACAAGGTCAGCTGCATCTTCAGCTTCAATTTTTGTGTTGAGCTACCAGCTAGAGCATCGCCATTGGCATTGTCGACCCGTTTTTGGGATGATGACTAACTGGTATTTCACTTGACCGTAGGCCAAACCCTCCCCTCTCTGCCCCCACCCCACCACTACCATAGCCTGCTGCGCTCTGTTTGTTTTTGTTGATATTTTCGACTTTGGACACGTGGCAATGGACAGTATTTTAATATTAAAGTTCATATGCTTTTGCGTAATGTGCGTGCCAGATTGTATCAATATAGCATTCTATATACACGGCAGATATTTTTCAGGGCTGCATTTCTTGTTGGCTTTGGCTAATCGCGTTCGTTGCCTAAGTCATTTGCAATGGCATTTTCAACAAAAACAAACAACAAATAATTAGTCAAAGCAATCATTTGGTGATGAACCTCAAATTGCAGAGAGTCATCATGAAAATGCATTTAAATTTTGTTAAACCATTTAAAATATTTTCACAAATTTTAATCATTAACAATCGAGCTTGATAATGCAGGAAAATCAATTTAAAAAAAAGGGCTTCAATATAGTACTACTATTTAAGCAATTCATTATTGATAATAAATATTATCGATTTGAAATCAATACTGAATAAATATTCAACGACAAAGAACAATTAAAAATATTTATTGTTAGTTTCTTTCTCTTTCATTCACTTTGCTATTAATGCAGTGATGTAAGCTGAAACGGGCGGCTCTGAAGCACGCAATTATCTTAAAAACGAAAATAGAAATGCCATTATGGTCAATAACCCCAAAAATAGAGCGGCATGCTAAATTTGCCATCAGCCAATTTCATAAGCTTTTTTTTTATGACTATTTCCAAATGCAAAACACGTCTGGCACCTTTTATCCACCTAACGGAAGTTTGTGCTTTATTAACTGCGAGAAACGTTTCCGAAATCGTCTGGGAATGCACTTAAGGCACACAACGGACTAAAAGTCTAACTGAAAGTATAAACCGAGAGAGAGAGAGAGACCTTGAATTGCAACGAGTGCGACATAGAAATCGTTTGATTATAACATTTGCAAGACCAAGTGAGGCATTAAACTTGAAAGCCGATTCGATAAACGACAACAATTAAGATAACACTGGCCATTTCGAATGCCAAAGGCATACACACACACACACACACAGCGTGCGGAGATTATGTGAGCATCAAAGATAACGATTATCGTAATGATCATCATGACGATGATGATGATGGAAACGTCGCGTCGTCTGTTTGGCCATCACAAGTTTACACAACGCTCGTAATCGTTACTCTTTAATTCGTAACTCTTTGCTCCAAACTCGTAACTTTTATTTTGTAGCTCACAATTCGTACCATTATACCATTTCAGGCAATAAGCAACAACAACCACAAGATCTGTCGATTCGACGCCTCTATTTTGCCGCCGATTTGCTTATTCGCCTGCCAAATTCGCATTAGTCAGCGCGCCAGTCATTTTGGCCCGGCCCCAAAGTGCAAGTCAAGTGCAAATATTGTTTCGAGCTTTGCAAAAAACAGCCACAAAGAGGAGCACACAAAAAAAAAAATCATATCATGGCATTCATAGATTATGTAAGCTGATACATGCAGAAAACTGGTTCACACTCGACGCACATCCCAAGCAAAAATCGCGATTTATCCAAAAGAAAAAAATCAAATACGACCACGAAAGCTCCAATGTTGGTATATAAGATTATTAGGTCATAAGATCTTTTGTTTTCATATATTACATTGTGTTAATTAAATAGGTTGAAATTAACACAATGTAATATATGAAAACAAAATATAATGAATATTTTTTTTTCATGTTTATTTTTCTGGCAACAGGACAGGTGGATTTGGATTTTATTTAAAAAAAAAAACAAAAATCTAATATAATTATAAAATTATACATTGAAAAATCTGGAGATCAAATACATAGTGCATCAGTGGACCAGAGCTTTTACTACAGCTATAAAATACAATTTTACTGCAGAAATATTATCGTTTATTTATAGTTTTTATTTTGTTCTAGTTTTTAGTTTAATTTGTCAATCGATACTAATATTCCTAAGTCCTTTAACTCAACGTATTAGTGTCAGATATATAAGTTGTCAGTTGCAAGTTTGGTACACTTGATGTAACACTTTTGTATTTGTTTTATTTAGTTTGTTTGTTGTTTTTTTTTTGGCCTAAACTTGTGCGTGTTAATGCCAAAGTAGCCAACTAACTGGTTTATTAAGATGATGACAATTGGCGCAGAGTGACTTTTTAGGCCATAATTCATGATCAAATGCCAAGTTGAATTGCGTTAATTTGCGCGCGCGCGTACAAAATTGAGCTGAACTGAGTTTTGCGTTGAGCTCGCGTCAAGTTCGTTGCCTAAGTCTTTAGAGTGTCTCGGGCAACAGAGAAACAACAACAGAAACAGCAAAACAACTGCAACAGCAACAACTGAGAAAATACATATATGAAAAACAGAAAAACTCGGTCAAAGTTGAAAGTGTTTCGTAGTTGCCACAAATTGACCGTTATGCCTGTTAATAAAATAAAAAAAAATAAACCCAAAACTTAAATTTGAGAGCTTTGGGGCGATAATTTCATTTTCGCCAAAGAAACAAACAAACAGCAATAAAAGCGAAAATAAACATAATAATAAAACTGCAAGACATTGTTGCAACAATCAAATTAAACTTAAATTACATAATCGCTTATCTCTAGTTGTTGTTGTTGTTGTTGTAAATGTTTAAATTCCAGAAAGAGCAACAACAACAACAACAGCATGCGCTGACTTAGCGTGTTTATTTATTTGTTGTGCAATTTGTGTGTTGCTGTTGTTGTTGTTGTTGTGTGTGTCAGTCTGTCTGTCTTCTTCTTCATTTTTGAATATATATTTTGTTGCTTTACTATTAACAAACAACAGCAACAATGGGAAAGCAGTAGAAATTATGTTGCGTGACGTTTCATTTTGCACAAAGACTGTAATTGGTAACTGCAACCTAAAAAAAAACCCTCTTCCACCCCTTTTGCTTTTTTAAACCAAAAGTCGGCTAAGCATATTGGCCTAAAAATTGTGGCTATTGTGTCTAAGCTAATGACCAACAACAACTGACTGACTGAAAAACAGGCCAGGCACGAGCCATGCCGAGCCGAGCCGAGCCGCGTCGAGTCGAGTTGGGTTGAGGCATAATATTGCAAGAGTTAGTAGCTTTGCCAATTTTGGTAGCAGCCAATTCGGACAGTTTGCGTTGGCCAACGACAATTCGATTTTGTATCTTTTTTATTGTTTTTTGTTTGCCTTAGTTTTATTTTGCATTTGCTTTTGAGTGAAATGCACGACGCGAGGTCAACTTTTTTTCGCGTCAATTTTCCTGGAAAAAAACTAACTACCTACGGCTATGAGGATGTTTGCACAACACACACACACACACACACACATTTTAATGATCATTAGCATTTTACCCGAACGTCGACAATGATTTTTGAAGCAAACATTTGCATTTCCTCTTTTAGACCCAAAATTTGTAATGTTTGTCCAAAGCGAACAAAAGGAAAACGAACAAAAAAACAATTGCAGAGAACAGAGCAATCAAAAGCTTAAACTTAAGTTGGACATAGAAGAAAATATATAATAAATACCCTAAATTTATTTTCCCATATGTTTCGTTAGTGAACTAAAAATAAAAAAAATTCATTGTAATTTATATTTTTTTTTTTTTTTAACAGAAATCTTAAAAAAATTCCTAAAAAGTTTGAGGTAGAAATAACCTTTTCAGACATGTTCCAACCGAAAATCGACAACTTGAATTTTTTATTTATAATTTCATAAAAATTAAACACTTTTTCATATGGTTTGGTTTTTGGCTAGCGTGCTTCTGGCGGCGTTTTCATTGCCAGGATTTCTACACATGCCGTGGCCCAGAACAAGCCAAGCCAAGCCAGCCATGGCTAAAACGTTTGGCCTTCAACTAAGCCGCCAAAGCGTTCACCAGCTAGAAACAGCTATTAGCTTGTGGACCAGACGGTGTATTGGTGGCGGTGAGCATTGGTGGGGGCTATAGTTGGTGGCAGCTGTTGGCCAGCGGTGGCAATAGCAATCAATTGATTGCAACAATCAGGCAAGGCAACCAAGCAACACTTGCGACCAAATAAAAACACGTCAGAACGTACATAGGAAAGCCCGTAACAAGAGTATGCACCACTTGGCCAATACCCGAACCTAAACCTGACCTGATTTTAGATTAATCTTTTCAATCGATTTTTTTTTTTTTGTTTTTTAAATTAATAAGGAATAACAATACTTTTTACTTTGTTTTAGGCATTTGTTCAAGTTTTGAGATTTATTTTTATAAGGTTTTATTATTTATTAAAATTCAAATGATGGAAAAATCCAGCAAATTCCATTTGGCCACTGAGTTCGGGTATATAAAGTCAGTTTGTCCAAAAAGAAATGAAAAAAAAAACGCCACATGTTTTGATCATTGATCTTGGCCATTATATTGGCTGGTTAGACGTGGCCAACAGCATTTAAAGTATTAAAATTACAATTATGTAATTAAATATTTAATTCTAATAGAATAAAAGTTGAAATAATATTTAAACCAGTTTCTTATTGAAAATCTATAGTCAGACTTGGTGAAACGTAGTTAAAAGAAACTATACTCAAAAATATGTCGTTGTTCCCTCTTCTTTCGCCTTTTTTTTCCTTTTTCACTTGTTTCGTTTCGTTTTGTCGGCAATTTGTGTTAATTGATTGCATAACCAATCGCAAAGAGTGGACAACAAACACTTACTCACACACTCAGTTACTCATTCGGTCAGTCAGTCAGTCAGTCAGTTGGTCAGTGGGGGGCGGTTAAATGGGGCGTGGCATACTACACGTTTGAAGCAACAAACAAGCCTAAATAAATAAAAAAAAAATAAGCAAAACAAAAACAAAAAACTCGTCGCACAACATTTTAATTCATAATATTATTTTTGATTGCAGCTGCAGTTGAATTTGCAGTTGAATGAAAGCAGTGCAATCAGTTTAGCAAGCAGTGCAAAATTTGCAACTCGTTCGAGTCTTATAACGATGACAACTTCTGATCTGAAATTAATGTAAATGTTAAAAATTAAAAGAAAATGTCTTAAATTTGACAGGGAAGTCTTTGAGTTACACAAGCTTTAAATTTGGTTTAATATTGCAAAATTGAGCATGATTGTCAAATATTTAGCAATTAGATGCACAATCTAGTCAAATTTTGAGAAATAGACAGTTGTTGCTGGCATGAGTAGACAGAAATCAAGTTGGTCGGTCGGTCGCCAGGAGTGAACGTGGGGGCCTTAATTTTCAGTTGTTGTACAATGTGTGTTTGCTTCGTTGTAGTATTGCATTATGTGCAATATCCAATTACAGTTAGGGGCCATTGTTCAAAGCCGACACGGGGTGCTGACATAATGACCAAACAATTTGCCAAAAACTTGAACACAATGCACGCAAAACTCAAACTGAGCTCAAAAATCAAAAATCAAAAAAGCGGCAACAATTGAGTTGGTTTTTAAAAATGTTATTGTTGTTGTTGTCGGGGCAAGAACTAATTGCGACCTTGGCGTCATACACGGCACATGGCACATGCATATACCAACTACATACATATTTATGTAGATCCGAAAATGTGTTGAGAATGCGTTGGCCACCACAGACACCAACACAACAACAACAACAACAGAAACAACACGTTCCAAAACCAGTGCAGTTCAGCGGCTTCATTCCACCAAACAAAACGAGAAAAGTGAATAAACAATACCAAAAAAAAACACATGAATATGTTTTTTTTTATGTTTTTCTTGAAAACCTATCAATGCAAGCATAAAACTTAATGTGAAGCTTAAGCAGTTGTTGCTTGATCACTGAGTTAATGGTTGTTAAGTTTAATCGATTGCTCAATATGGTAAATTATATGTAATTGACAAATCACATTAAGTTGTTCTATTTTCATTGATTCGATTGGACATCTTTCATAACTTACCGAACTTACCACCTGAACTGTTCAACTGTTTCAATTCCACCTCATCCTCATACCTAACCCAACACGCATCTCCCTCTCTCTCTCTCTCTCTCTCGCCTTGGCCTAATTCCATTCGTACCAACTATACTTGTTTTGTACTCACTTTTGACAGCCCACATTTTGGAATCGGTCAGGCCGTGCAAATAACGGCGCATGTCCTTTGTGCAGTTGGCGCTGAGCATGCGTGTCGCTTCGAGGCGTGCCCACTGCGACGCCAGCAGCGACAGATCGAATACATTGAGGGCATCGCGCAGTCGCAGTGTTCGCGTCAGGTCAAAGCTGACATCTGTGCTGTTGTTGTTGCTGTTGCTGCTGTGTTCTGTGTGCAGTCGCAAATTGATGACGTTGTGCTGATCGGGATGGATGATGGCCGGCGAGGACTTGTTGTCCTTGTTATCGATGGCTGCCTCTGCCGTGAAAATCGCTGCCCTCAGCGCCAGCGTCAACGTCAGCAGCATGCGTAGCCGCATCATTTAAATAATTAATAATATACACAGCAAAAAAATAACAATAATAAAATTATAACAATATCCCACAAATTGATGGGACACGTTTAAAGCGTCGCTCGCTCTGCGGTTTTTTTTACTTTCACTCTTGGCAGGAAATCACAAGAAAAAATATTTATCGAAAAAAATAAACCAAAAAACAAGAAGAAAATCAGTTCGATTAACTTCAAAAATATCCGAAAATGTGTATCATGAGTTTCTTAATTCAATTATTGATTCGTGAACGTTCTTTATTTTTTAAACAAAACATTTGTTTATAAAAATCACACGTCGAAACCGAAAAAAAAAAAAAAATCACGATCTTCTTCTGTTCTCCTCTTGGCTTTTGGGGGCGCCAGTTGTGTAATCAGGCGACGCTTGGCTTTTTTAAACGTTAGAATTTGTCAGTTTTAATTTTTGGTTTTTCTCTTTTATGTTGCTGTCGTAAAAATTTCGTAATTTGGTTTGTTGTTGTGATTGAAATTTTTGTTTATTTTTTGGCACTTTTACTTTCGTAGCGCACACGCGACGGACGATGGGGCGGCGAAGGGGTGATATTTAGGTTTTTGGGAGCTGCGACAAGCGACGACCGCTTGGCATGAACGCACGTCAACGAATTGCGGCTGCGCGTCTTGGACAGCTGTAAAAATATGCTAACAATTTCAAAAACGCAGCCCAAAAAGTCGCAGCAGCGCAGCGCAGTAGCAGCGGCAGCAGCAACAGCAGCGTCAGAGACGAAAAGCAAGCAACAACAACCGAAAATCTCAGCAGCATAGGCTCGAAGGCAACGTCAACGTCAGCGGCGACTGCGGCTGCAGCTGCGGCTTCGGCTCAAGCTCAAGCTCAGCCGCAAGTAAGCTTGAAAGCGCAAGTGAGCGACGGCCAGTGCGAAATTTTACCGTTAACCAAAAGAAATGAGAGAGTGAGATAGATAGAGCTAGAGAGAGGGCTCCCAGTGCTTAAAAGCGAGAGTGAGAGAGCGCCGAGAGAGAGAGAGAGAGCGACTTTTGCTGCTGCTCTGCGGCTGCTTCTGCTGGACAGTTAAAGTTAAAGCAGCTGAAAAAAAGCCCTGCGTCATTGGGGCTATGTTGTAATAAGCATTTTGTTAACAAACGAATGTCGCGTTGATATTGTTGCTGTTGTTTTTTGTGTGTTATGCTGCTGCTGCCATGCAGGTAGTATTGCAATAGTTGGCCGCAAATAAAAATACAAAAAACGATAAAATAGGAAAGCAAGCAAAGAAAGAGAAGAGACCCAAAAAAAAAGAAAAATTAAATGTGAATGAGCATTTGTCGAATGCGATGGGAGAATGAAGTGATTCTTTAAGCCAATCAAAATGTATAGTGAATACTTATGAATGAGTACCGAATCCGATTGAATCTGTAGAATCTGTCCTATAGGTAAAGTAGTATAATAAATGATAATACATATATAGAAACAAGGTTAGTTAAACCTTAAATTAATGTTTATCATTCACGAAAAGGGTTTTTTGATTCATTCATTCACAGACTAAATTCCATGACAAATGAATATGAATACATTAAGATCATTAATTTATTATTCAAGTGAAGCTTTTGATTCATTTGGCCTATTTCGAGTCGGGAATGAGAAATGTGTTGCAACTCCGATTTTTGTTACCCGTTTGCACACAAACACACACACACACACACACACACACACACATGTATTTAGTATGCAATTCCAGGTTCCCAATTTAAGTCGAGTTGTCAACAACAACAACAAAACAACGAACAACTTTAACAACTTGTCTTTCTCATCGTGTTTGTTGTTGTTGTTGTTGTTGTTCCCCCTCTCTCTCTCTCGGTTGCCTCTCTCCCTCTTGTTTGTGCTCCCAGTTGTGTCAACTGAAAAACCCATTGTGCAACGTACTCGAAAACAAATCCCCAAATCCAAATGTCGTGCAATACTTTTGACAATTTTCCAAAAACGGGCAAAAGCATGAAAGATTGGAAAAATACGTTCGAAGCCACAAAATATAGTAAAAAGATTTGGCTTTAACTGCAGCTTAAAAAGTTAACCGCCTAACCGCCTTTGGTGGCACTTGAGATCCCCAAGAAAAGCCAGAAACCAGTTCCCAAAGATCTGAAATCAAAATGCTGCCAAAAAAACTGCAGGCACCGACTGGAATTCTCCATAATTACATACTATAGTGTGAGTGTGTGTGTGTGTGTGTGTGTGTGTGTGTGTGTAAAGGGCGAAAGGAAGAGCAATTGCATTTGTTGAAGAAGATGAAGCAGAAGCAAATCAAAACATTGATTGTTGTTGTTGTTGATAATTGAAAACGGGTTTCCTTTTTATTGTTTTTCTCTTTTCGATGGAAGAT
This sequence comes from Scaptomyza graminum, assembly GCA_018901835.1. Classification (NCBI taxonomy): domain Eukaryota; kingdom Metazoa; phylum Arthropoda; class Insecta; order Diptera; family Drosophilidae; genus Scaptomyza; species Scaptomyza graminum. The sequence continues at coordinate 10,222,213 of JAEIFL010000001.1, read as the reverse complement.
GGTGCATATAAAGAGGTGGGGCTACTACATACTTAGTAGTATTACTTCCGAAGATTGACACAATTTTGAAAGTGAATACTAAAAAAAGAATCAAATTTGCATAAGAAAGTTCGAATGCTAAGAAAGTGCTTTTTGGCACAGGTAATTGATCTCACTTATTCTTAGGTTTGCATTTAAGGTGAAATCTCCTCAAGATCGATTACATACTAGCTGGAAGAATCGTTTTTATCAACCAACTAATCCTAATTTTACTGAATAAGGAAGACATTTGAGTATTTCGGGGGAATTCGATTAGACCTAATCAATCAATCAATCAATCTATGTCCGGAATAATCAATGGGAGAATAGCTTCAGAACAATTCTTCGTTGAGGTAAGCAACTCTGTAATTGCATCTAAGGAAGGGCTTACAAAATTATTCAATGCACATCGAAATATAATAAGTCAAGAGCAAGAGATCGAGACGGGGGCAGGGTGTGTGATGTGACAACAAATGTTAAGAGAGAGAAGTGCTTGAAGGTGGAGAGAGAGAGAGAGAGAGTATTGGGAAAGAGAGCGAGAGAGCAAGAGAGATGGTTGACAGTTAACAGGTCAAAATGAACGAAGATGCAAATGAAATCTTAACAAAAATTGAAGACATGTACATATGTACATATGTATGTATGTATGTTTTAAGGTTAGGGCATGGACAGACAGTATTCGTAATAAACATATGTATGTGTGTATGTATGTATTCGTATTCGTATTCGTATTGTAATGCTGTCAGCAGAAACCTGTCGCTCTTCGGTCTCATATTTTAATGAGAAAAGTGAAAGTGTCAAGAAACAAAATATACACACACACACACATATACTTACATAAAAAAAGCAATAAATAAAAAAAATCAGCTTAACAGTGAGTAAATAATAAGGTGCTACTAAAGCCCAAAATACAAATACAAATACGAATCCGAGTATGTAAAAATGAAATATTTGATATACGCCTAGGCCGAGGGACTTTTGGTAATTTGGCGTTATCGAAAATATCCAAAAATGGGAAAATACAACACTGTCTTTTTTTTGGGAAGAGCCAATATTTTATATTACATATATATTCTATTATATATTAATATTATTATTTTTAAAGAGATATTTTATAAAGTATTCTTATAGAAATTAGGTTGACTTTGCAATACTGAACTTAGTTTTCGCACCAACTCCAATTGATTAACTTGGTTAACCATAAATGAAAACCAAGTTTAAGCAAATCAAATCGCTGAACTGCATTCAGTCTCTGTCTCTTTCTCGCTCTTTCTCTTTATCAGTGAATAACGTACCGTTACATCACGTTTGACACTTTGACCATGAACGCAATGCCACAACAACAACAACAACAACAACTGAAACTAAACCAAATGCCGTTAATTTTTCTTACGTCGGAACTGATTTTTTTTTTGTTTGATGTATTTTTTATTATTATTTTTTATTGTATTTATTTCATTTGTCCATCTTCAGCCTTTGATTTTGTCGTCTTGGTTTTTTTCATTATACATCACACACACATACATACATATGTATGTACATATATGTATGTTATTATTATTTTTTTTAGTTTTTAGTTTTTTATAATTACTTCATTTGCAATGAAGCAATTGAAGAAACTGCCGTTAATTAAAAACGCAAACGCACAGAGAGGCAACAAAACAAAACAAAACAAAACAAAAATGAGCTCAGATTGCCTCAAGATCTGCTCAGATGACGGTTGACACTGAAAGGAGGTGGGGTGAGCGCGCGAGAGAGAGAGAGAGAGAGCGGCGCCAAAATATTTTCACTTGACTTTTGCCGGGATGTTGGCTTATTTTGTTGTTGTTGTTGGTATTTTTAATGGCCTCACGAAGTTCACACTGCTCCAGCGGCAAGGGGTAAGGCTAGAGGTAGGGGGGTGCGTTACAAGCGACAAACTCTTATGTAATAAAGAGAAAATTTACAAAAAGAGAGGACCACGAAAAAAAAAACAACAACAATAAAATGTAATGTCACTTACCCATTCATAACGCCAGCTGAACGTGGAAGTGTTGGGAAAACAAACATGCAATAGAATACGCCAAGCAATTTGTTGTTAAATAGCCAGATACCCTGTATGTGCGCAGTCGATAAGAATGTGCTAAAATAACGGACAAATTCGAAAAAGAAGCAGTTTGATTGCAAGCAGTGCACAAGCTGCAGTCACCGCCCCATAGATGGCGCCAGATCGATTGAAATTCATTTAATTCATTTCAAAATTTCTGTTTAATTCATAATGCTTTTTGTTTTGCTTATATACATATTTAAATATATATGTGTGTGGCTGTGGGTGTGTGGCGTGTTTGTATATATGTGTGTGTGTGTGTGTGTGTAGTGTTTAGTATAGGCATATTTAGAGCGATTTCTGTTGTAGCTTCAACCAATTTACAGCTATATAATATAATTACGCATTATTATTATTTATTATTTGCGGTATTTTGTTTTTGCTTTTGCTGTTGCGCAACTCAAAATGTTTATAACTTTAAGTTATTTGTTTTTAGTTGATGTAATTACTCTGCAATTATTTTTATTTATTTATTTTATTTTTGTTTTGTTTTAGTAACTACTAGTTTTTTTTGGGGACTTTGGGGGGACTGGGTCTGGAAACAGTGCTCAATTTTACTCAATCTAATTTTCTTTTACTTTCATTATTTCATTTTCTGCTGCATGCATCAACATTTTTCTGTTGTTTTTTCTTTTGTTTTGTTATTTCATACTAGTATATAATTATTTTTTTACATAATTATTTTCTTTGATTTAGGTTTTTTGGTTATTTGTTTCTTGGGCTAAAAGCAATTTTATATGTTTATATATACTATATATGTTTTTATATCTGTTTTAATTCAAATTTCTATATAGTTTTTTTTGTATAATTTAATTCACTTTTCGTGCAGCATTTGCAACAATTTTTCTTAGTTTTTGTTGTCTAATTTTTGTTTTAATTAACTTATCTTTTTGTCGCCTCTTTACCTAATTATTAATCAACAAGACATGCTCTCAAAAAAGTGTTACGATATTTTCTATCTTCATCTTTTGGTCAAGCCTCTACTTAAAAAAATGACAGTACTAAAAACAAAAACAAATTAAAGCCCAATTCAAACTACAGCGCATTAACCTATAAACTGTTTTTAATAGCTTCAAGCTAAAGCAATTTATTGTTTACTTGATGTTTTATGTATGTGTTAAGTGTGTGTGCGTCTGTTTATTTATGTCTATCAGAGAGTTTAGAAAAATCATTTCGTACTTATTTAACTTGAAAGTAACAAAAGTATGTAGTACCGTGGGTGAGTGGGAGAGCAACCGTGAGTATAAGAGTAGTGTGCTGATGCACTGCTTTAAACTGCTTGCTTTCTCTTCCTACGCTAAAGTAGATTAGGCGACCATTTTATCGATATCAAGAGACCGAATTTCCCTATATCCTTCAATATTTCGTTAAATACATAGAAAGAGCGATATTGAGAGAGATTGTGCAAGGGAGCACGAGTGAGTATGTAATGGAGTGTAAAGAAGAGCACATGTGAAATAGTAGTATAAGTAGTAGTATTTAGCAGGTAGAACAGTAGTATTATCATTTGTATTGGCATCCTACCATTTATAGATAATGCTCGTACATTGTATTTAGTATGTAAATATATATGTATGTATGTACATATAGATATACATACATATTCGTAGAGAAAGGCACAGATGAAATTATCATATAATTAAATTTGTTTCTTTTTGTTGTTGTTGTGTTTGTTTCTTTTTTTTTTTTTTTGCGTAACGTCCGAACAGGGCAACGATCGCATTTCATTTCTTTCGTACTACTATTTTGCATAAAGTTTCTAAGTTCGATTTGTTGCTTTTTCTTGTTGTTGTTGTCAAAAAGTTTATCTAAATTTTGTTCAGTGGATTCGCTAAAGTTCTATAATTTTTAATCAATTCTTTATTGTTCTACAAGGGGTGTAAGAAATGCGGTTAGTTTTCTGATTTTTTTTTTTTGTAAATTTTCGCTATCGGCTAAGACCATATTTGAAAAATGTACAGTGTTTTCTGTTATTTCGTCATTGTTCTTCTCAATCCTTAACTACTTTTGTAACAATTTTGTTGTTATTTAATTATTAATTCGTCTAGCTGACTTTAGGTTTAGCTTCTATTTTAATTCGTTGACAGTTTCATTCAAATATATTATATACATACATACATATACATATTTATATATCTTCTCAGTATAGTAGGTTGTCGTCACTTAGAAAGTTTTCAAACTAATTGCTTATAAATGCCACGCCATAAAGTTGTTCTGTTTGGTGTAGAATACTGAAGTTCGAATTGAATTTCCCTATAGTATAAATCCTATTCAAAATTGACTACGTTTCCTAATAGCTACAGTTCACTATAAACAAAATGGTTTATAGTATTCGGTACTATTTTGTATTCGCCATTCGCCACTCGCCATTCGCCCATTAACATTGGGGCAGTTCATCTTCTAGCCTTGCGATCAATTTGTTTTTATTTATTTATTTTGTTTTTCATAACTTACGCCAATTGCCCTTACTTATGTTTATATGTATGTGTGGTTGTGTATGTATTTATTTTGGCACAATTTATTGTTGAAATATGAGCGAGAGAAATAGAGGGAGAGAGACAGAGAAATAGCGCATATTTAAGGCCAGAAAGAGAGCACGCTAAGTAGTCTATAGATTGTCTAAAAGAGCATCGTGTCTTCTGTGTGTGTGTGTGTGTGTTAGTGTTAGTGTTAAGTACCTATGTAAATTCGTTTTTATTTATTTTGTATGCGAAAAGTGGCAACAATGCATGTTTGGTATATTTTTCATTTTCTCTATTTATCCTCTTAACTAGTTTGTTCGATTACAATCTTAATTGGCTAAATTTGCTATTGCTTATCCATTTTGTATGTATTTTTTAAATATATATGTATATGTTATTCTATGCATATATTTATTGAATTTTAGTTTTGTTTTCATCTTTTAACTATTCTACATAAAATACAATACAATGGCAATAGATGCGCACACATACATACATACATGCATATACTATTCTTATAGGTTGCTCAATATGCATACTCTAGGGTGCATGTACATACATACATATATGTAGTATAATATATAGTATATATGTTTTTTATTTTGTTTTGTTTTCATTTCCTTCACATAAATGTTTTAAATTTTAAGAGCTAATCACAGAGTTGATGATTTTTTGTTCACAATTTCCATCATGTATGCATTTATGTATACTCCTCTCATATATAGTCGTTTATATGTATGTGTATATATTTATGTATAACTGTGTATATCGCATATAACGCTTGTATATATAGATATGTATATACTATAATCAATCAATCAGCATGCAGATCTGTTTTTTTGGTTTTTCTTTTTTCTCTATTTTGGTATGGATCCTTTTTTGTTGGTAAATATTTTCTAGGTTGAAACGGAAAACGCTCTAAACAACAGTTTTCATTTTTTTGTTTTCTGTTTTGATTTTGATACCTTTGGGTTTCTTTCTATGTTTTGTTGGTTTTTGGCTAAACTTATGAAAACCGTAGATTGCACTAAAAACAGTTGACAATTTCTTTAAAGAACGCTCTATGAGTAGTTATCGTTAATTGTTTATCGTTAAATCGTTATCGTTACAGTTATAGTTACAGTTACAGTTATAGTTACAGTTAACTCCTAACTCTAGTGAGTAATGTTATCGTAATTGTTATCGTTATCGTTAACATTATTGCCTAATTTGCGATCGCATTAAGTTTCGCTTACTTAAAACTGAGCACTTGGAAAGTTCCCTAAAATTTAGCACTGACTACATTTATGAGTTAATTCGAGTTTTCGTATGAAATAAAGATACTTAGTTTGTTGAAGGCAACAGGCCTGTTTCGTTATCGGTGTTTGTCATCGCCTATCAATTTCAATTGGATTCGCATTTATCTTCCAGCACGAAGCGAACTCATTTATTTGGCAAGTACACATTCTGTTCTTTTTGCATCAAGTGCAATGCTCGAATGAAATACCTTTAAAACTTAAACATACCGTTTATTTTAGCATTAACTGGATACAGAGGATAAACAAATAAATAAAAGAAACAAGCCTGACAGACCTCACTACAATAAAAGTATGTGACAGAAATAAACTGAGAGAGAGAGAGATTTAGTGCGAAAAGGTTGCTAAGCCTAGTCCGTTGATGATTGCGGCGATTTGACGAGTAGAAGCTCATTGTAATCGCTGTCCTCGTTGCCGCACTGATCTCGCTGATCCATGCGACGTCGCTCGCTTATGATGCGCATTATGTCCGCCGTATCGGACTTGCTTATGATTGCCGGCGGGCAATCGCTGACACTACCGGTACTGTTGTTGCTGCTGCTGCCACCACCACCAGCAGCTATTGCCGCTGACGATGCTGTTGCAGTTGGTGGTGCTGTTGGCAATGCAGCTGGCAGCAACAGGGAGCTCTCATCCATGTCGGCATCCTCGTCGAGTGCCTGCTGCTTGAACAGTTGCTTGGTACTGCCGCTTCTGCTGCGCGGTGGCATTGAACGTGGCACTGATAGCAGCATGCTGCTGCGTCCCATGCAGCCCTGATCGACGGACTGTGACCAGCCAAACGGACGACGCTGTTGCTGTTGTTGTTGCTGTGGAACGGTGGGTAAAGGCATGGGCTGGGTATGTGCCTGAATCTGGGTCTGGGGGTGAGTAGGTTTGTGTAAAGCTGATATTGTTGGCTGCACCAGGGAGCTGACTAGCGCCAAGGGTTCCCCATCTAGTTCGGAACGTGGACGCGTCCTTACTTCGGCGCTGCGTATGCTGCGCACGTCCAAATCAAAGCTGGAATTGGGACTGTTGCCATCGGACTCAAGGCTCTCAAAAATGGTGCCGCGTCGATGGTCCAATGCATCGCCGCCCCACGGCAGCGAGTCACAGCTGGTGCGCTTCGCCTCGAGGTTGCGTCGCCGAATGGCCTGCTCGTCTAGCGAGCGCTCTTTGCACAGCACGCCGCGCTTACGGAAACCAGCGGCAGCTGAGGCGCGACGCCCACGACGGCCCAGGGGCGGTAGCTGCAACGGCTGTTCTGCCGCTGCCCCTACCGTCACTAGTCCACCGCCAAAGGGTTCGCCCAGCCGTGCGCCGAGCACCTGAGGCGTCAGCGCGCCGCCCATTTCAGCGAGACTTAGGCCCATCCCCATGGCTTGCTGTTGATTGAAGTATTGTATGGTCTGCCGCCGTCCACCTGCACCAGCAGCAGCTGCTGCACCAGTTGCCGTACCACCGACAGCAGTTGAACCGAGATTAAGATTGGTGGCGGCACTGCTGTTGAGACTGGCGCTGAGTGGTGGTGGCGGGAACTTCTTGTCCAGTGATGGGGTGCTGTAGATAAAGTTCTTTGGCAGCGATTTAACCTTTGCGAGTGGGCGTGGCTGTACGACAGCAACCTTTCTCTGCGCCTCCGCCAGCTCCTGGCAGAGTTTTTGCTCCTGTGCGAACTCCTGTTCGCGTACGAGCTCACGCTCTAATTCGACCTCCATGTCGAGCTCATCTTCCATTTGCTTGTGGCTCTCCTCGAGGTGTTTCATCAGTACAGCCACGACGACGTTCACTAAAACGAATTGCGCCATAAGAACGAATATCACAAAGAATATGGGAGCAATAACCGAGCTGACGCAACAATTGCGCACACAATCGGCCGCGTCATCGCAGTTATCCCTCAGCGTGTCCTTCATGATGCCGTTCCAGTTGTCGCCAGTCGCTACGCGAAACAATGTGAGGAAAGCCATGCCAAAGTTGGCGAAGTGCGCATGCTCGCCGAGACCCTGGCAGGGTATCTCATCGGAGCACTCAAGCCGCCCAAATAGCTCCACGCCCAGCGCCGCAAATATGAAGAATAGAAGAAAGAACAGCAGACCCAGATTGCCCACCTGCGGTAGTGCCTGCATCACCGTGTCCAACAGCGCCCGTATACCCTTGGCCATTTTCAACAGTTTGAGCACCCGGGCGATGCGTAATACTCTCATAACACGTATTATCGTTGGATTTATTGGTATGATGTTCGTTTCCAATTCCTCGAGGACAATGCCAACGATGGAGAGCAGAACGATGCCGACATCCAGTTGATTCCAGCGATCCTTTAGATATAGATGCCAGCCGAGAGCAACCAGCTTCATATTCGCCTCAAGTATAAAGACAGCAGTGAAAAAGTAATTGAATATCTTGAGCGCATATTGTAGTGCCATGGGCATTTTATAATACTCCATGGCCATGGTGACTACATTTAATCCGATGACAGCGGCTATCGCCAAATCAAAGTACTTCGATGTGACCACATTGTGGACGAACATGCGGGTGGGCGAGTAGTTCGTATAGTAGGGTGGCTCATGCATGCGACGACGTTTCTTTTCCATTTGTAGTGCCCGCTTGGCAGCCCGACGAATCTTCTCCTCCTTCTCCTGTTCCTCGCGACATCGATGAAAGTTCTCGACCACAACGCCCACAAACATGTTGAGCACAAAGAAACCGACGAGTAGAATGAATGCGATAAAGTAGAGCAAACGCCATTCGTTATAGTTGACAATCGGCTGCTGGTCAACGCCGACAGCATCCAGGCCGGTATACATGATGTTGACCCAACCGTCGCGTGAGCTCAGCACGAACAAGGACATCAGTGCCTTGCCCAGGTCATCAAAGTTGTATTTGCGATTCGTCCAGACGTTGCCGGGTATGCTGCGACAGTCGTGTGCATTGCGAACGTTCTTGATGTTCTCGCCCTCGCAGTAGAAGAAGGTGCCCTTGAAGAGCTGTACGCCCAGAATGCCGAAGATGATGAAGAAGGTGCAACAGATCAGCACAATGTTCCCAATGGGACGCAGGGATGATAAGAGCGTTTGCACGACTAGTTTCAAACCCGGCGCTCGGTTGATTACACGCAGCGGCCTCAGGGAACGAAGTAGCCGAAACACCTGCGAACAAGACACGATGGAACAATAGAAACGAATCAGTTACTGTTCTCATATGATATTTTCATCGTTCGATTAAACATCATCGTACCACTGAAATTATTACTCAAAACTCAAACTGAAATAACTGTAACGGAAACGGCAACCGAAAATCGAAACTGAAACGGCTGCACTCTTAGTAATTTACAAAAAGAAGCTTAAGCCAAAATGGGAACGAATGAAAATGAGAATTGAATGATGCAAATATGAATAGCAGTAGGCAATAGTATAAGTTAACAATAATGAGTGCATGTATCAGGGTTAACATATATACACATAAATATATAGTATAACCAAAATGAGCTGGATCGGCTTGGATCTGGAATAACGTGAGAGCGTGATGTGAAGTTAAGATAAGCAGAAGGCGAATAGGTGTTAGCTTCAAAACTTTTCATTTGTGATAGTACGCATGGGAATGGTACAAGAATAATGCAAACATGACGGATACAGAACGATTAAGCGTATTTAATAAGAGCTTAGTAACCCATTAAGTTAACAAAATTGATTGGAATGTAAGCGGACTAGCGGACATATTTGAAAAGTATATTTCTGAGCCTGACCGAACGAAACAAATGGGATGTGAGCAATTGGGATCAGTTGTAATCCGTTTATTATTCAAACTATAGTTCAAAGCTGATTAAAAATATTGTTTTTGTAATGATCTGTTATGGTTGTGAGTTTGAGAGTTGGATTATGGTGCCATAATGATAAAAGGGGCTAAGAAATGCATATAGTATATAACTGATTAATATATTAATAATGTATGTACAACAAGATATGCGAGTGAGCCAACAAATTTTACTTTTGGATGGGTATTAATATTTTCAAGGGAATCTACACACACATAGATAAGAACGTTCGAAAAATTTTAGTTATATTTTTTTAATATTTTATTTTGCCATTAAATGATATAGCAGCAAAAATTTACCTGCAGATCGGTTTTTGGTATAGTTTAGTTAAAGTTTTAGAATACCCCATTCAAACACAATAGTATAGCCCATAAATGTACATAACGTATACATCGAATATAGAATTTTTGGAAATATTTTTTGGAAGAGAATATTTGTTGTGTGATATAAATAGATGAAAGGCGTTTAGATTCTCAATATGATCAAATCGAAAATTGTGTGTTGGGAGACAGATAGAAAAAGATGGAAAGAGGGAAGGAGGTCAATAAAAAGAAAGAGACAGAAATACATTTAGAGCTTAAAATATGAGGTAAGAAATAAATAGATAGATAGGAACAGAGAGATAGAGAGAGAGAGAAAGAGAGAGAGACAGAAAGCGCGAAAGAGCGAGCGAGCGAGCGAGCAGTAGCAAGAACTTATATTTTGTTGTTGTTATATTCTTTTTGGTGGTGCGCGGATCGTGGTTCGATTTGTCGAATTGTGGTTAACACGTGTTGATCGCTGATTTAGTCAGTTGAATGCTGCATGTTGCATGTGGCATTTGATGCTTGTTGCCTGCGCTGGCTGATGCTGCTGGTTTTGTATGCCTGTTTGCCTATTCAGAGCCCCACAAACTTACCCTTAAAATCCCAAAAATCCTGGGGCTCGATTCGCTAATCAATGACATTAACAAATCAACTATCGATATTGTAACCAAAGATCCATCCATAATATTCCATCCGGATGTGAAATATGCATCCGGGCCATAAAACATGCCTGTGGCAACTACCTGCAAATTGTTGCATATCAAAAAGTTTAAGTCAAAAGTCAAAGCCAAAAACTCAATTACAACAAGTCAAAGAAACATTGTAGTCGGACGCAAGCGTTTGTGTGTGTGTGTTTCGAACTTACCTTAATAAACATTTCGACTGTGAAAACGACGGTGAAAACGTAGTTGGCTGTTGCCAGGAACACTCTTTCGGTGCTGCTTGGAGGGATGTTTGGTCTTTCCATGGCGAGTGTTATGCAATTGAGAGCTATAAATAGCAGCACAACATTGTCGAACCATTTCTGATTCACAAACCACGAGCAGATTTGCCGGAACCTGGGTGAATTTATGTGTGTGTGTGTGTCAAAAACAGAGAGCAAAAATAGTTAACTGTAAATTGTTGTGTTCTAGTTACGTTGAGTGGAAGACTGGGGATGGCAACAAAGTTGAAATTGAATTTCCGCTATTGCGAAAATCAAAATGAAACGCTTAAAAGCTGAAAAGCGATTGCGACAAAGTTAAGAGCAGTTAATTTTGATAGTATTGCAATTGGAATCATCAAAAACACAAAAGTCAATTGGAATATTGGAGAGATAGAGTTTTGATAGTTGATAAATGAACAATAAAAGAGACAAACTGTTTGCTCAAATTCGTTTAAAATGAATGAAAGAACTTAAGTTAACTATAACTAACTGGCTTTTGTCGTTCCGTACCTGTTATCCTCCGGGAAGACGTACATGGAGTAAGACTCACGTTCTGTAGTAAAGTGTTTGGGTGTTATACGTTGTATGATCATTTTCAACTTTGCGAACGGTTCCCCTCCACTGGACGCCATGGAATGTTGTTGTTCTTGCATTGATAATTCCAGCAGCTCTTTGGCCAGCTCCTGTGGCGGTAGCTGGGATTCCGATTGCGAATCGAGCTGCTGATTTTGCTGTTGTTGTTGCGCTTGCAATTGTTGCTGATGCAGCTGCTGTAGCTGTTGCAGCTCCTTCTCCTCGAGCCGCTTCTTCAGATTGTAATGACTGATGGAGTTTTTGCGCTTATCACGCGCCTCCATATACTGTTGCAGCATGTCCGGTTCGTTGAGATTCGTATAGGACTTCTGCCACTTGTCTAGATCCATTTTGGAGTTTGTATACGACAGCGACTTGCGATTTGCCTCCAAGTTGTGCAAATTCAAATGCGAAGTCTTACTGAACGCCAGCTCAATGGAGCTCATGCGACGCTGTCCAGCACCGCGCAGTTTGGGCGGCTGGTTGAGGTTCTGATAGACCTGTGAGTTGAATATGCAGGCAGAGGCTCTGCGACTGCCCGGACCGCTGCCAATGCTTAGCGTGTTGGACAAACGTCTTATCGAGTTCTGTGGACTCAATCGATTTGTGTCCTTATGCCGCAACTCGGAAACTGATCCGGCGGATGTATGAGTAGCGACGGTGGGGTTCGTAGGGCCGGTAGTGCCCATGCGTAGCAGGCAGCTATTGTCACTACCATTGTTTAGGTGCCGCTCATCCTCGTTGGATGCACTAATATGACTATCATCCGTGGCTGTATTGCGTAGCGACGATGGACGCTTTTTGCTGCTGCTGCGGCGAAAGCGCTGCTTGAGGCTGCTACTGCTACTTGTTGGGGGTGGCAGCGGTAAACGTTCACTGGATGAGCTACCGCTGGTGGAGGCAACACTGACACTTCCAATACCCGTTGAGCTAACCATCGAACCACCCAGCGGCGAAAGATCCAACGACAGATTCAAGCTGAGACTTCGGCTGTGACTGTGACTTTCGGTTGGTGGTTGAAGGGTTGCTGCCGTCGATGATATGGTCGGCACATAGATGGGTGTCGCCGCTGAAGTTGCGCTGGAATTCTTTGAGATATCATCGATGATGACACTGTGCATGCTGCTGCCAAGTGTGCTGGGAAGTAAGCTGCTTAGCTGATTGCTGCCACTACCACTGGATATGCTGGCAGTTCCACCACTACCACTACCAACGACACTACCGGCGACCCCTACCCCAATACCAGTAGCACCCTGCAGCTGGCTGGCATTGAGTATGTTGAGTGGCTTATGCGCGAGAACCGGTGACGGAGGTATAAGATCAATAGCCGGTATTCCCTCGTCTAGGGTCCGTGAACCGCCACTAAATATGTTCGGTGGTTTTAGCAATGACGGAGATGGTGGTGGTGCCGGCTTTAGAACGATTAAGATGGTTCAATAATTCATTCATATTTAATCATTATTCAATAAGTAAATTTTAAGTAGGGGCACTTTGTCAGTATGATCTTACCCCAAATATACAGGATTATCTTACCACAAGTATTATCTTGTAGGTTTGGTAAATTGAAACTTACCTCAAGATCGCCCCACTGACGAAACGTCATGCCAGGCTCCATGGTAGTACTTGGGGAGTCCTGTGGCGTAGCTGCTGTTGTTGTAATCAGAGGTGGATCGCGAATAAGTCGCATCTTTGATAGGCGTGGCGGCTCGCTGCGTCGATCCTTAATCGAGTATGTCTGTTGCATGCAATGTTTTTCGAAATGAATATGTGAGTGTGTAATGGTTGTACTTGTTTTTCTTGATATTGTTGTTGTTGCTGTAGCTGTTGCTCCTGCTGTTGGTTGTTCTTGTTGTTGTGCAAGTGAACTTACCTTTTTGAGGCCACCCCGAGGCTTGGTGTCCTCGTGAGGGAGCAGCTTGCTGCTAACCTCCTCGGCGTTACTGCTGCCGCCTCCTGCGCCTCCTTGAGAGGGCAGCTCGTTGATTTGATAGTCCTGGATTGGCTGCAAGAGGCGCTGGCGATGTGTGTTGCTTTTGCCTTCAATGGTAAGCTCTGCAGAGTCCTGTAACTGCTGAGGCGACGAATATGCGATAGACGATAACGATAACGATAACGATAGACGACAGACTACATGTGTATGTGCGTACGATACATACCGTGAAAGGACTCTCTAGAGCACACGCATTTACTCAATTATTCAATCATTCACTCATGCAATCACTCTGTTATTCGATTTCTTTCAATGCGTGCCACAGAGTCGAGTTTGAGGTATTTTCCCTCTCTCTCGCTTAGGTTTTGGGTCTCTTTTTCATTGTTTTTTTTTTTTTTTTTTCACTTACCTTGCGCACATCCTCAGCGCTGCGCCAGCGATTGCGTACCTCGTAGTAACTATCGTTAGTGGTTGATGAATCCGCTTCGCTGCGTGATTCATCGTACATACCATCGCTATAATTTTCGGCCAATGTCTCTTCGCGCAGTTTCTTAACCAATTCGCGCTGTTCGCGCTCGCGACGTTCATTTCGCTGAGGGAATCAAAATTTCAAAATTAGACTTTTTCGTCAACGTATTTCGTATATCCTATTGCGTCAAGAATTTTAAACACGAACTATCGTTGAAAAAATGTTAGACAATGTTTTTAATATAATTTATCGATTACTTAATATTGATTTTTATCCGCCATCAGTTGTCAACCAAGATGCACAATAGCAGGTTCGTAATCGAGTTTATATTGATTACTTATCGGATTTTTAAAATATATAGAGGCAAATCTCGATAGTGTGAACAAAACGAAAATCAAAATTTTTAAATTTGTTGTTAAATAAATAATTTGCTTTTATTCAAATTCACTTTTAAAACATAAAAATAAAGTCCAATTCCATAAATATTTATTAAAATATTTTTTGTATCTTCAATTCATATAAATTAGCAGAAATCGTTAAAGCTATTCTTACAAATGTCGAAGCGACAAAAGAACAAATAAAATGAAAGAAAAAAAATTTTCATACTATAGAGGTTTTTTTTAAAGATATTTTGTTCACACTATCCAGGTGTTCACACTATCGAGTGTTCACACTATCGAGGTTTGCCTGTATCTTTTGATAATTAAAACATTGTCTTGTGATTTTAATAGTAAATTGAATCAGTTTTTTTAAAGGCCAATTATATAGATTATCGATAAGTTTGACAGGAGCATCGTTTCGACTAATTATTAAATTTTTTGTTAGAGTTTTTTTCGAATTTAATTGAAACGGTGCCCAATATGGCGAAAAATGTATTTACTTTTGGCTCGATTTAAAAGTTATATTTTTTTTATGTAAATTTCGTTTTTGGGTGTTGTTGGCAAAACTCTACCTCTGAACTGAATCCCTCAACCAAAATGGCCACCAATAAATTAAACAGCACATAATTGCCGAACGTCATTAGGGCCACAAAGTACAATGCAGCCCAATGACTTGTCTTTTCCATGCCATTAAAAAGAACCACGTTCCAATCCTCTTGCGTCAGTATCTAAAAACATTTTGTTGTTGTTTTTTTCGATGGTTGTTGTAGATGTTGTTGTTGTTTCGGAAGGAGTAGTAGTTGTTGTTGTTGTTGTTGGTATTGATAATTTTTTATTTTTTATATTTTGGTTGGTTGATTTTGTTGTTGGTTGCAGTTGCAGGTGGTTGCGGGTGGCAAACCGTGGTGCATATATTGATATATATATATGTTGTTGGATATATGTATTTATATATATATTTTGTTTTTTTTTTTATATATATGCATAATATATATTTTGATATTTGAAAGAAGCAGAAAAAGAACAAAATACCATAAACATATGTTTTTGTGGGATTAAAAGAAATGTAAGAAAAAAGAGAGCACAAAAAACACATCATGTTGGAGAAGCAAAACGCCAAAGTGTTAGATATTTTTTGCTTGGATTATAATATATATATATGTATATATAAATATTAAATAGGTTCAATATATGTTAGGTATATGTATATAGATATATGATTATTCTAAGCCCTAAGTTTTTTCACCTCATTCTAACTATAATCTTTTACTTCGTTTTGTCTACACTTTTAAGCATACATAAGAACTCAAAGGTAAAACACAATATATTAAATAAATAGCGCAATTGGATAACATTGCTTTGGCCTCCATATCTAAAAGATGTTTCTACCTAGATTTTTCAATATCCTAAGTTTCGAGTACAAATTCGACAATACTTTTTTAAATAAAGCAAATATTAAAACAAATGTAATTGAATATTTCAAAAACTACCTCAAATCAGATCAGTATTAAGATGAAAAAAAAAAACTGCAAAACCGGTGTAAGCTAATCCTTTTCACGCCCAACATACTGCCCCTATATCATTTTGATAACCTGTTAATTAATTTGCACAATATTTGTAATATTAAAGGTACATTCAACATATGATAAGTAAAACAATAAAATTATTAGTTTGCCATAGCGCTGTAAAAGCAATTGGCTAATGAAATCGTAAGGAACTTAAGATTAAAGACACGCACTGTAAAAAACCCAGGAAACAAAACAATTCTAAGTACAAAGAATACTCGTAATTCGTGGTGTGGTTAAAAAACTCTTAAAAATCAACGCAAAGCACTCAAAAACATTTTCAACTCAAAATACAAACTCCAATTTAAGAAATAACTAATGAATTTTTTTTAAGAGCTGCAAAGCGCGCAAAAATCTTGCATATAAATTCAAATTTTTGTAAAATACTAAAGTTGTTTTGTTTTTATTTTATGGTATTATTTCATTTTTACACGACGTGCCAATAAAAAGTTGTTGCTATAGGTTCCATATACAATACGAATATGTTAAGTATTTTTTCGATTTTTTTTGCGTGACTGTACATGATGATTATGTAATTTGAATTTTTATATGAAGTATTTTTTTTTAATTGGCAAAGCGCAAAAAGCAGCTAAAGGCAATAGAGATTTGAAAGCTATCAAGGCGTAAATGTTAAAGAGAACAGAAAACTTCAACGAATAAGAAGAACAAAGCAGCAGCATTTGAAGTTAGGACGGGATAAGCAGGCCAAGAACGAAGTAACAAACGAAGAAAAATAAAATGTAAGCACAAAGCGTTTTTATATGGCCTGTACATATGGTGTGGTACTTATATATATACATATATATGTATATATATAGAATATATATATGTATGTATAGGTACATTTTTGTTTAGCTGTGTATGCAGTTTAAAGAACAAACGTAACGTAACACAAACGTGGACTGAATCAAAGCAAAGCCGAAAGTAATGTAACAAAACTGAAGAGTTCAAGAAAGGAGTAAGGAAAATTCATGCATGAAAAATAATGAGCAGTTGGAACGTTTGTTGTATGTATTTATGTTGTATACAGGTGAGCAGTGTGTGATTTAATGTGTGTGAAACAGAGAGAGAAACAGATAAAGATAGAGAAAAAAAGGCAGAGAAATAGTTGGAGTTTCAGGAAGTGTCTCTTGTTGTGATTGTGTGGAAGAGAGCGATAGAGTGAGAGTGAGTAATAATTAAATACGCCAAATAAATTGGCAAAGATACAGATCTATATAAATTTCGTTGTGAAAATACCAAAGAGCATTATTCAAAGTAGATTTATTTATGTTACAAATTTTTTAGCAGATATTCAAAAATCTGTAAAATTCATTTAAAATAAAAATATTAAAAATAAATTTATTCAATGTGTTTTTAATTTTTATTGGAGCTCGATTTGAAACATTTTTAAATACTCTCATGTGTGTAATGTTTTATTTCTCTGTGTGTGTTCGTGTGTATATATCTAAAACTACTTGCTTCATTAAAAAATTTATATAGAATTATGATTTAAATAAAAACTAAAAATAACAAAATTGACTTGAGGCAAGAAACAACTAAATGAATCGCTAGAAAAACGAGTTAAACTTATCGTAACAGTATATTGGAGTAAATAAATATATATGTATGTATATATTCATGTACAGGGTTAACTAAATTAAAACTAATCGGGTTTTTAGAAGAAAAAAAACAAACTAGATTTACAGACAAAGTTTAAAGAGCTGCACGATTTGTATGTTTTTCATTTTATTTGGTCGTTTGCTGTTCTTTTTTTTTATTTGGGATTTTGTACTCAATTTAAGGTATGTAATTAGGTAGGTAGGTATGCAATTGGTAAGAGAATTAAATTTAAAATATGTATAAATTTTCATTGTGTTCTTATGTTGATTTGATTGTTATTTGGTTCTTACTTGAAAAACTGTGACAGTGGCCCACAAAATGTTGTTGAAGTGTTTGCGATCGCATTCACATTGCGGATGTCGGCTGATTATTTCGGGACACGTGCATTCGCGTTCGAGTCCTGATTCGTCCAAAAATTTACAAAACTTACCGCCAAACAGATACATGCCGAGTATGCTGTAGGTTTATATACGTATATATGTTTTATATATGTATGTATATATCATATATATATATAGTTAGAGAGAGTGTTTTCGTAGTTGTATATATATAAAGTAGTAGTATATATATGTAAGTTGTGATTCGATCGATAATGAATATATATAAACGAGTACATAAGTTAGATTAAGTAGTACGAAGTAGAGCTAATGGCCCCTCATCTATCAATTGATCTTGCTTTATGTGAGTGTTTTTTAAATACATATTTATATTGTCTTTTTTTTCTATGTAAAATCTGTTCGATTTTATATGGATATATATATATTTTTATATACGTAAACAAAATTAAATCTTTCAGTTTGAGTGAGTTTTTTTTTTTTAAGTATTCGGTTTAGTGTTTGCTGTTGTTGTTGCTTGTGGCCCGAGTTTTAAAGAAACGTTGAGCTAAGGTGGTGGTTGGGAGGGTTTCTTTTTGTACAGAGTGGATATATCTGGGATACTTTTTATTTGTTGTTGTTGCTGTTGGTTTTTGTGGCTTGCATATATATAAATATATATATTTTGTTTTTGTATATATAGTAAAAAGTTGAGTAAAGTAAAAAAACTGTTTTATTTTACAGAGTTTCAATTTGAAAATATATATAATTCTATTCGTGGAATTATTTATTTTTAGCTGGGAGCCTTAAACATGAACTGACAAACTCTAGAGACTGTTTATAAGTAAATGTATGTTTGTATGTATTGTATGGTAGTGTGTGTCTGTGTGTGTGGCTTAGAGTATTAAAAGGTTCAGAGTAGAGTGGCTCGGCATAGTTTACAGTTAAAAGTTGAAAGTGTATTAGATGTTTTTTTTTTTGGATTTTGAGGGTTTTGTTTATGTTGGGAAAAGTGAAAATCCAAAAAAATCTTAGTGACTATTAAGTATAGCATACATATATGTACGTTCAAAGGTACCATATAAACATATATAGAGATAAAGACATATACTTAGGTAGTATGCACAATATACAGAGAGAGAAAGAGAGAGAGAGAGAGAGAAAAAGAGAGTAAAAAAATGTGTATGCACGTGTGTGTTAGTGAGTGGTGTGTGTGGTGAAAAGAGAAGCAAACGACGAGTGACATTCGAGAAAACAAACGAGAGTTGAAGGTAACGAGTATTAAAGAGTATAGAGCGAGTGTATGTTTATCGATTTAAGAGAACAAGCAAGGGAGTGTCAAGCGACTAATCGATAGATTATTTATTGACAGCATGCCAGCAAGCGAACGCAAAGAGAATGAAAGAAGCAAATGATTTGCTTTTGCAGGCGATTCTTCGAACTGGAATGCTTACCTGTGCAATGTATGTATACATATATGTAAATATATCTGCCTTATAAACTAGCTATCAACGAGCTATCTTACAGTTCACAATATATTCTAAAATCTTAAAAGCTGATCTATTGAAAGAAGTGCATGCTTATGAGCGCTGTTTGCTTATTAAATCATTAACTTGCATGCTATTTCAGAGCTTTCGTTGCTTTTCATCTACTTATCCAGCTGACAACGAGCAGGCATAAACGAAAGAAATGAACAAAAATATGGATTGGAACACAATTGAAAAAAACACCACAACAAAATATACTACACACCACAAATAAGTGCGAGCGAGTAAGCAATCAATATCAAATTATAACACAAACGAAAAACGACCAAAACTTAAAATCTAAGCAATCAATTTTACCACTCTGCAGGCAATTTTTGTTTGGCCAGATTTGAATTAAAACAAAAATCGCACACACACACAAAATAACATTAAAATATAGTTTGATAGATCTACAGTTAAAGAAAGGAAGAGTGGGAAAGTTTCATAGACGGATAGAGAGAGAGAGAGAGAGAGAGAGAGAGAGAGAGAAAGAAAGAGAAAGCGGTTCGGAACACAAAATAAAGCACAACAATTATAATTAAAAGTTATCGTTATCGTAAGGTTATGGCAAGCCTAGCACATTATTGATGGTCATCTTTATCGACGAACAAACAAACACAAACGAATCAACAAAAGTGTTTAACATAGGCCATAAACCGATAAACTAAAAAGAACATAATGCTTTTTTGTTGTTTTCTTTTTATCGTTTTGTTTTTGAACATTTAGTGTTAGTTATCGATAGAATATGGCATTAGATTAGGTGGTATATATATATATTTAAGCATATTTGTATAGTGGCATTAAATTAATATACATATACATATATTAAGTATATATAAATATACAGTAAATAGTAGTTAAATGCTGATAGCAATAGGTCTACCTGAAACACTGTGACGAGCGCCCAAAGCAGGCTGTCGAAATTCTTACGATCGCAAATCTTCTCTCCGTTAATTTTCTCGCAGAATTTACATCCGAACAGATTCATGCCGAGTATACTAAAGTGATGGTTTGGTATTTGTTGATATAGTATAATATGATATACATATATATATTTCGATAATATAAAATTCTTATAAATTTTTTATTATGTATTATTGTTATTATTATAATTATTTTTTTTTTGTTGTGTTTTTTGGTTTGGGGTTTTTGTTGTGTTTTTTTTTAGCATACCATTTTTATTATTCAAATTTGGTTTAAAGTCAGTTTTAGTATATAACGATTAATTAGTATAGCAATCGTGTGGTTATAGAAAGAGAGAGAGAGAAACAAACGAGAGAGAAATAGACAGTTACGGAGGAAAGAGAGAGAGAGAGAGAGAGAGAGAGAGAGAGAGAGAGAGAGAGAGAGATAAAGAGTATGTGTCTGTAAGTGAGCAGCAAGCGAGCGATAATTGAAAACCAAAAATGAAAAGACTACTCAAAAACTTTTAAAACCACACAAGAACACAAAAATTAAATCGCAACTTTGCTAACGCAAATTTAATGAGCTTCACACAGACACAGCTCTCTTTCAGTGTAGAAAGTCTTATGCCGGCAAGGCTTGAGCTTTTTAAACAGCTCACCCGTTCAGAAGCACTCAATCGGACAACTGAACTAAAAGTAAAACAAAAAAAAAAATAATAAAAAAATATCGCTGCTCGAGAAGCTGAAAAGTTATAGCTGAAACCTAAAATTGGAGTTGTGGAAAATATTTGTGTTATTTTTTTTTAATATTAGTATTTTTGTTGTTGTATACTTTGATTTATTGAGGGGCATTTAGTTCAAGCTTTTGATTTAGTTATTTATGAGAAAATATGTATGATCCGTTGCGCTGGGTTCGACTTCTCAAAGTGTTTTTCATTGCAGACGTGTTTAAGTATGTATGTCAACTGCATTTGTTATGTAAGTATGTTTTTCGTAATTAAAAATTTAAATTTCTTTTCTAACTACACAAACGTTTACGACTTTTAGTTCAAAAGAGAACAGAGCAACTAATCTAACTAACTTTGTTGCTGTTGTTGTTTGGTATTTAAAGTAGTTCGATAGCTTAATATATTTTTTGGCTATTGGTATTTTTTTGTGAAATCAAGAGCATTAAATGTAAAATGTACTTTTATGTATCGAATATTAAAATATAGCGGATAGATAGAGCATGTAGTACAAGTATAGAGTATGTAGTAGTTTATCAGTTACGAGTAGTAATTATTAGATATATATTATCATATATTTAGATATATATTTATTTTAAATATGTGGTAAGTACGAATATGTATCAAAACTTTAGCGACTGCAACTACACAATAAGCGTACGACTTTTAATTATTGTACTTGAATTTTGGTTGTTGTTTATCTTTGTCTATCTAAGTTGTGTGCGTGTTGGTAGCTCATGTTGTTGTTGTTGCCGATTGGGTTGTTATTTGAAATTTGATTCAACTAAATATTTGTGCTGAGTGTTTAGTGTTCGAATAATCCGTGTTCTTGCAAAACAAAAGCGTGAACGGAGCATTTACGCTGAGAGTGGAAAAGTGTGACAGTGTTGCTTGTGTTTGTGTTTTTAGTTAAGTGTTGGTAAACTCTAAGAAGCTAATACACACATTTATTTAATTTAATTGAATAAAGCTTGGGAAGCTTTTAACTAACTAATTTTTGAAACTGTGTTGTTATTGTTGTAGCTGTTGTCAATGTTAAACCAAAGTAAAACAAGTGAATCGAAAGAAATTATGTAATTGAAAGATGACCTACAACGAGTATTTTTGGGTCGAGCGCTTAACGAGTAAGTAAAAATAAATAGAAGATCTTTTTTTTTTTAAGTAGCTAGAACCGCATAGCGTACGAAAGTGTTTGAATGAAGTAGCGAGTGACGAGTAAGAAAACAAACAAACGAGTATAAGGAGAAAGTACGAGCTTATGAAAGAGTTACGAACGCAAACCGTTTGCGTTAGCTAGCCTTAAAGTATGCAACGACATATTGTCGGTGTTTAAAAATCGAATTTATGTTTTATCTTGTGTTTGTCAAAGAGACGGAGCAAAATGATAAGTAAAGTAGAAGAAAATCACTCGATTCCAATAGTGTTTTAGTAAGAGTGTTAATGTGTTTCGAGTGTATTTGGTATGCAAAGTGAACGAGCGAGCGAGCGAGCGAATTAAAGTGTTTGAAAATTTACGGCAGCAAGGGGTTGTGTAAGATATAGAGACAGACGGAGACAAAGAGAAGAGAGCAAGAGAAATAGAAATAGAGACAGGGCAGCTTGTGAAAGGGGGACTAAAATGTCAAACGAAGTTGTTGAACTTGGACATACTTGACTTTAATTGATTTGATGGTGAAACTTCTAACTACGAATCGAGATAACGAGTACATTTAAGAGTAAACGAGAAGAAAGAGAGAGAGAGAGAGAGATAAAGAGAGAGTGTGTGAGTGTTTATGTGTGTGTGTATGTGTGTGTCTAATATAGATCAAGAAAGAGAGAGGCAGAGAGAGAGAGAGAGAAAGTCTTACGCAATCGTTTACTGAAATGGTACGCAGGGTTGTAATACTTATTTTAATACTTTGTGTAAGAGCAAAAAAAGGAATACAATTATTACCAGGACTTCATGATCATTACTAATAGTTTGATTCTTTTGAAGGGGTGTTACGGCTTTGGGGCAAGTGTGTTTGGTGTTGTATGACGCAGAAGAAGTAGACGAAAAGTAACGAGAGAGTAAGTGTAAAGACTAAGAAATAGAGATTGTTATTGCTTGTATGCAGGTGTGTAAACAAGACTTGGAGAGTGAGCTCAAGAAAGAGAGACTTGGACAGAGAGAAAGAGAGAGAGATAGAGATAAAGAATGAGAGAAGTACATTTGCACACACATATCGTATGTACAGATGTGTAAGTGTTTGTGTGTGTGTGTGCGTATGAGAGATCTGTTCTGTGTGTATTTGTGTGAGTTGTTCTCTTTGTTGTTTTGTTTTGTTTGGAGAATGGGAATTTATTGCCAGAGACCAGCAAAGAGCATGGGAATTATTTAAATTGAGCTTTATAAAGGTATGTATATGAATTGTGACTAGGAATTTTAGCATTTTTAGAGAGCTCTAGGGGCTGGTAATACTATTATTAGTTATGAGTTAATCGTTGCAAATCGAACGACTTCTAAAGTATTAAAGTATATGAGCTAGCAAACACTTCAGCGGGTCATTTGGGATTATTTTTTTCGAGGGTCGCATTGTGTTTATAGAGGGGTTTGCGATTCTATACAGCTGCACACGTTTATTTTTTTTAGTTGGTATAAATACAGGGCACATGAAAAGACTGGCAAGCCAAGGAAAAATGTTAAATAAGTAACAGAAAAAATATGTACAATATTGCTATCGATTATTAATTGATTCGAATATTATTTTAGTAAACTATTTAATATTTATTATATATGTTTATATATTTTCATTTCTTGCCAGTGATTTCATTGCGTCTTTTTCAGATTTTGTTTTATTTTTTATTATACATCGATGTTTTGTAATCTTTCTTTTTCAGGTTAGTTGATGTTAAAACAGAGATTGAGGTAGGAGGAGCAAAGGGTGCAGATGTCCTTTGCAGATGCTCCAACCTCAAGGCATACATTGTTGTGGTTGTTGTTTTTATGTTGTGTGCATGTTAGTGTGTATGTGTGTGTTGTTATTGTTGTTATTTTTATCAATTTGTATGTTGAGTGCGGCAACAGTCGAACTCACCTGAATATGAATATAAAGAGTACAAGCAGGGAGAAGAAGACAGCCACATTGTCCATGGTGCGCAGCATGACAAATAATTGACGTCTCAAATTGGGCATGAACCGAACCAGCTTCAGGATGCGCAGCAATCGAAATGTACGCAACACAGATAAACCCGAACCGCCACCTCCTGTGCCATTGCCAGCAAACGTTTGACAAATTTCAATGGCGCTGCACAAGAGACATGAAGAATGAGGACTGGGAATATAATGATATAAGATGGCATTACTTACCTGAGTATGACAATGATGCCATCGAAAACATTGAAGCCATTTGCTATATAGCGAAAGGGTCCCTCGGCAACGACCTTGAGCAACATTTCGACAGCAAAGATGCCCGAGAAGACGACATTACTTGTCTCCACAATGGCAGTTAGTTCATCGGGCTGATCATGATACTCAATGCCCATGGACAAAGTATTGATTAGGATGGCCAGTAGTATGCCCTGCTGGAAATACTTGTGCTCCACCAGACGCTTTATGTACCTTCGAATAAAGCTGCAGACGCGCATCACACAGCGATAGATGGCGATTATGAGACGCAGTATGCCAGAGCGTGGATGCCTTCGTTCGTCCAATGGCGATAAGGCATTTTGATAGAGATCATAGCAGCAGGCATAATCTTCCATATAGTTGCCAGTTGGGGCGTGGGTGCCGCGCTGCTGTTTGTTGTTGCGATTGGTTTTGTTACTGCTATTATTGTTATTATGATTGTTGTTGTTATTATTGTTGTTATTATGATGGTGATGATGATGATGGTGCTGATGCTGGTGTTGATGCTGATGCTGATGTTGGTGCTCCTTGCGACGACTTTGCAGCTGTGTTGTCGGTGCATGTGGCACAGCGGCCGAAACAGCAGCAAGTTCCAAGCTCGAAGTTGTTGAAGCTGCTGGCATCTGATCTGTGCCAGTCTTGTCCAACAGATCAATAGTACCAGCTATAGTTGAACCAGCACCAGCACCTGTTGTTGATGCACCTGCAGCTGCTGCGGCAGCTGCCGCTACAATACGCTTCTGTTGCACCTTATTAAGTGCATCGACGGTGTGAGGATCGCAACGGGCGAGCGATGAATAAAATGATTCGAGCGTGCTTTGACCTGTCGGCAATGCCGCTGAAAATGCCACAGAGAATGCTAAAAGCTCTTGACAAGTCATCGCATCGTGTATACCCAATTCCGAGCAATCGGCATATGGATTAGCAATAGTGCCAATAGTCTGCGGCAGGTTAACCTAAAGTTACAGAGAGCGAGGAGCAGAAAGAAAGAATTAAATATTTGTGCAGATCGATTTATCGATTAATGGAAACACTTAACAATGAAGCTATTACATTTTATTACTGAGATGTTTGTTGTATTACTACAATATATACTTTCGCTCGGAGATTATACTGTGATTTAACTCACCTGCCAAATGCTACCATCGCCAGCCTGTGTCATCTTCTCCGTTGACAGAATGTTGTTCTTTGCCAAATTGGCAACAAGTTGATTGTTGCTGCTGTTGTCGTTGTTGTGGCCAATGCTTGTTGGTGTTGTTGAGGCTGCTGTTGCTGCTGCAGGTGCAATGGTTGCTGCTGAGCCTGTTGTTGTTGGTATCGCTGTGGTGTGTGTGGCAACTGCTGCAGCAGCAACAGAAGTGCCAGCTGCACCACTCGACCCTGGCTCACCACTAAGCGCTGGCGGAGTGTGCAGCAGAACATATTCATTAAACATTACCGAGGGTCGGCGGCTGGCCGAAGTGGGTGGACTTAGGAAGCCAGAGGTGCAGGGATGGCTCTAGAGGAGAGAAAAAACACAGCGCACACAAGGAGGAAGCCCGAGGAAAGAGAGAGAGGGAGAGAGAGAGTAATCATTAGTTGGGTCAAGTTTTGGGTACAGATTTATATAAGTTTCAGGTTTGAATTTGAACTGGTTCTTTGTACAATGGCCAAGGTTCAAACAGAACCAAATATAAACGAAAATAAACACATCAATAACTCTAAGAATTTTTGTTGCATTCTCAACGAGTGTTGAGTGTTGGCTCTTCCACCCCATAAAGCTCTCTCACTTAGTTGACCGAGAGAATTAACCAATTGTAATGTGTATATTAAATGGAAATGCAACATAATATTTAAATAATTAAATTACATTCGAACAATGGAATTATTCAAACAATGGGACTTCAACACACAACGAGCAGGACTGGGTCATTAATTTATATACATATATAGTTATTGTAACCATTTTAATTGGCGTAATTTATTCTTTTATTTCTTGCGTGTTTATGGTTTTATTTGATTAAGAATGTTTGCTGTTACATATATATGGTGGACGCGTGTTAAAGTTAATTTATTAAAAAGCCCTTGCAGAATACAGTCAACGATTTCGTTGCGAATTTATTTATCCAAAATCGATTTGAACTTATGTACATATGAGTATATATATCCGCTTGGGTTGGTTCGGTTAACCGAAGTTCGCTTTCTCATTGATAGGGTTTTATATATTATTTATGTGTATTTAAGATTTGATAGATTGCAATACCTTGCCTAAATTTCCCAACTGCAGCTACAAGATGTGCAACGTTCATGACAAATATGAAAGATCATTATTAGTAAGTGGGTAAGTAAGTAGTTTTGTCAAAAGTATAGGTTATATGTAGTTAATAAGTATGTTTTTTTAAATATTGATTGTCTGTTTGTGGAGATTAATTTTAATTTGGAATTTCGGTTCACAGGTTCGCTGTTGTTCTGTACTTGAAATTTGGGATATCGTGTATCAAATATCGTATGCCGTATATCGTAAATATCGTAAATCGAATGATGATGAAATGAATAAATTTGCTTCATTCTGTTTGCTGTTCAAATTATTAAATCGAATTTTGTCTGAATGCATTTTTAAGCATATCGTATTTAATATAGTACTATAATGTGTATCGTATGTGGTTGTTACTTTGTAAAAAGTGTATCGTATATTTTTGTTTGTACCGTATTTTGTGTATTGGCTAACAGTTTATGCACGTACTCATTGTGAATGGTATCTCTAAATAAAAATATGTATCGTATTTGACTTGTTAATCGATTGGGGTTTTTGGAGTTCAATTGTGGTGTTTCCCCATTTTCTGCGGATACTTACAATCAATTGCTCCGAATCGATGACTTGTTGCGGCAACTTGAGCAGAATTGTCTTCTGCTGCTGCTGATCGAGTGCACCACCAGCAGTGTCCAGTGGCTTGAGTTGTTGCATATTGTGGCTGGGTTTCTTTAACGAGGACGAGCGTCGAGCAATACCCGAACCACTTCCCCCGTCGCCTAGCGACTGCTCCGTGTTATCCGACGAGGAGTGTTGAGCTGATGCCGATGTACCACCGGCACCACCACATGTCATCTGTTGTTGTTGGGCCATTGTCACGCTCGCAGCACTTCCGTTAATACCGTTTATTAGAGCCACAGTTGTGTGATTTTGGTTAGGAGCTCCAAGTGCAACACCTGCACCACTGCTGCCATTGTGGCTGGTGCTATTGTTGTTGCTGTTGTTGTGATTGCTGTTGTTATTATTGTTGGAATTCAGTGGCACCATTACGGTTATCATCTGATCCTGTATGCTAGCCGGCTTGCGATTGCTTCTGTACTTGGGACAATTCGGGTGATGGCATTTAATGCGCGAGGGCGAGAATGTCAGATTATCAGCATTGGGCAGCAGACCCTCTCGGCGCTGTTGGCGCTGATACCTGCCGCGGGCACAATGATGGAGACGGCAACGGCAGCGGGGGCGAAGTAAGGGGGGAATACAAAAAACGGTAAAAGGGCAAACAGGGCAAACAAGTACATAATGATTAGTTGTTGTTGTCATTGGGCAGATTCGTGCAATACACAACACTAATAAACACACAGCCACATATAAACACACACACACACACACACACATAATCATACACATGCTACGTTTGGCTAATTTTGTCTCCTTGGAGTCATTAGACTGCGTGTGTGAGTGTGTGTGTGTGTGCGTGCTTAATAATTAGACAACAATTACATAATTCAATCAAATGAACAACGCAAATAAGCAACATAATAACAATAACAAACGAGCTTAGTGTGTAGAGCAAGACAGAAGAGAATACAAATCAAAATAGTACACAAGTAGGAAAAGTTTTTTTGTGTTTTGGTATAAGTTTGACAGAAACTCAAATACCCTTGCACAACTAAGTCGCTATTCTAGTTGAACTATATATTTTGTGATGTGGAACTGAGCGAAATTTGTTGAGCGATATATTTGGATTAAGGATATAGCATTTCAGCTTTAGAAAGTTAAAAACATTAATGTTTGACTCTCTTATATCAAATTAACCAGTCTGTCATCGAACTGACACATTGTTCGAAAACAAAAGCTTGAATCTCTATTTTTGCCAATAATTTGAAGCAAAAGTAAGTTAACGTATTCTATACGGACTTTCTTGATCAAGTAAACTACATTATTTTTTGATTTTGTTTTTTTTTTAACATCACTCATTTCATTTCGATGTCCAAATACCTTTTACAAGCCATTAAAAGTAATAAAAGCATAAGCCAGCAAGTGTCAAACTGGGGAGGTGAATGGGCAGGAGTGATTCTAGCTACCAAAGATTCAGGGTTTTATCTAAAACAAGCTTTAAGTATGACACTTTAACACTGTTAGCCAAGAAATGCAGTACTGAGATAAAGAAACTTAATGAGAGGTTTAGTCAGAATGAAAGCATTTTACGACTTTTTGCAACACTTTGATTGGTTTTAAATGAGCTCTGCTTGCAGACTCATAAGCTTTAACCAAAATGCAATTAAAACTCTCACTAAGATTAATTTGCTGTTAAAGTGCCACACATACTAGTATGAAAGGGTCATTAAATATGTTTGAACTCTACATACAATCCTAACTCTCTAGCTTACACCTAAACATATGTATAGTTGGAATTGCATATATTTACAACATATGTATGTATGGGGTATGTATGAAAGTTTGAATGCCTCTCAAACATTCAAAATTCGCATCGATATTTTATGACTAAGCAACTATGTTTCTAACAACTGTTACTGCAATGTTCAATACAATTGTAAAATTGTTCTTTGCAATAGCTACACACACTGAGAACAACACACATACATTCACACACACACACACACATACATTGAGACAGACTCTCACGCGACCAGATGCAAGTGCAAATAATTGAAAAGCAAAAGCCATAAAAAATGCACAACCTAAAAAGTTGACAACTGTAAACGAAAAGAGAAAAAACTAACAAAAAACATATACAAAATAAATAAAATAAGAACGAGGCGAATAAAAAGAGGCGAAACGCATAAAATACGAACGCCAGGACGCAGGACGCAGGACGTGAGAAACGGAACGCATGTTAAATGAATATTTAATAAATCAAACAAAAATATTGTAAACCAGACAGAGAGAGAGAGAGAGAGAGCGATAGAGATAGAGAGGGAAAGAGAGGGAGAGGGAGAGAGAGAGAGAGAAAGAGAGAGAGAGAACACAAAACTCGAGATGGCCAGGTTCGAAATTCAATTCCAAAGGCCACACAAAGAAATTGCAATAAAATCAAACGAGAAGAGAAGAGACCGCGGCTAGTCAATGTATGAATAAAATATTACTGCAACTGTTCGATGGGCTTAAGCTCTATAAACTCCTGGAATAAAAATATTTTTGGGAATATAAAAAACTTATAGATTACATCTATAAAGACGTCAAATGTTGCAGAAAATTTAACTTACGCTTGATTTAATAATTCAAAGCACAGTCTATGGGGCAATAAACTAGCAATTATTATTTAGTTAAAATTTGAACAATCGTCTAATTAGGAAATCTTAAAGTGGAGATAGAAACTTTGATCCGTTATATGAAACCATCTTGAAGTCTCTGAACATTCAAAACATTCTTTCAATTCAAATCCTTTTCAACAAACAGAAAAGCTTTAACTTATTTATTGTTCTTTGCCAAAAATATGCTCTGTGAATAATTAAACTAGAAGCAAAATCAAATTGAGCTGTTGATGTGTTTGAAAGGAGGCTTAGAATGTTAAAGTGATAATCAACTGTTAATTAAAGGTAAAATGCTAAATCCTTTGCCAAAACGAAGTCGAACGTTTAATGTGAGTTGCTTCGAAGCTTGAAAGGTGAATTAAAACCTAGAATTAATCCTCGAAAATCGTTGTCTAACAAACACAAAGCCTGATGATGTTTGTTTGGTTTCTGTTGTTGTTAGGCTCTAAGCAATTGTGAATTGGATGTTAAATATTTGATGTTTGGTTTTAGTACACAGTGAGCAAAAAAAGAGAATGCCAAAAGCAAACAGAGAGAACGATATAAACGGTATATAGTATGTATAAACAGTATAGAACGGTTAACCGAAAACATAACTGAATCAACTGAAAATGGACAGGCAGCATACTTATATAATCTGTACTTCTTTAACATTCGTCTCTTGAAGCGTCGCCACAGATGCGCTATATATTTCACGATCTCCGCATAACATGTCGCCGGCTCCGAGTTGTTCGTGCTGCTCGCCAGCGTCGATGTTGATGTATATCGGGCCCGTTCCTGTCTCATTCGTTCCATCTCACGCTTCTTTGTCTCCGAGAACTGGGTGGCAATGACGACCAGGCATAGATTGATCATGAAGAACGAACCAATCTGTAAACAAAATATGCAAAACTTGTAATCATTTAATAGCCATTTAGAAAATTGAGTTAACATTAAAAAATCAATTCAATTAATATCATTAATAATCTAATTATTTTTTTTAAGTGTACCCAGAAATAGCTGATAAAGCAGATATTTCAAAAAACACAAATCAATAAAAAGCTGAAACCAAAATAAAATTTCTTCATTAAAAAAGAAACTAAAATTGCGTGTTGAGATTAAGAAATCGCAGCTAAACGAGCCATGATAAATGGCTAAAACTTTATCAACTTCTGGGCTAATTCTGGACTAATTCTTGGCTCAAATGGAGGGTGGGAGAAGTTTGAGTCTGTGACAACAAGTTTGTGCCACAATTTGAGGCAGCCAGCCGGGCCAGCCTCTTGCAACAGAAGGAGCAGGCAACAGTCAACAGTGCTGCCTTCTCTATTCGGGATTGTTGAGAGTGTGGATGGGGGTTGGGGGGATGTGAGAAAAGCGGAAATTTGTGGAACTTTTGATTTGTTATGCGTTCAATGGCTTTTCTGCAAATTAGTTGAGCTGCAAATTTCATTTGCTGCCATTCCTTCTCTCTCCCTCTCTTTCTCTCTTGTGATCTAGTTCTCTCTGTTACTCTCGCTTTTTCTCTCTTTCTTTTTTGTTGACTGCCATCCATTAGCTGCAGTTGCATTTTAATAGCTTTTGGGCTAAACAAATTTGCCAACTTTAAATTGAAAACATATTTTAACTACAACAACAACCAAAAAAGAGCAAGAGAGAAAAGAAAATAAAATGGTTTCATTTTTAAATACTCTTCTGAAAAAAACACACTTAAGTTTCATAAAATAATTATGCCACTCCAAAAAATATTGAATTATTTTGTAATAAATTTTTTTTTCTATAAAAAAGTAAGGGCTGAACTTTGATCACATAACAACCCTATATGCATTAGGCAGTAAGTTAACGGGGTGTGCCAAGAAAAATGCTTCTAATTTTCGTACTTGTGTGTTGTGCTCGCTGCTCAAAATGCTTTTCTAACAGCATAAATATGCAATTTCCTTGGATATGCACAGCAACAAGCAACTTTCAATAGGTGCACACATATAAAGAGAGGAGGGTAGGGAGGGTGAGGAAGTTAGTTGGGCGAAGGGAGGATATGTAGGTAGGTCATGTATGCCAGGCATAGATGGTTGGTGGTAAGCTATTTGCATATATCAAAAATTGTTGCTGCTTGTTTCTTGGCAATAGCAAAAATCATTTTGCACGTAAAGTGAGCAGCGAACAAAAACGCAAACTGTGCAAGCGAGACGGCAAGCATGAGGTGCAAGGTGCCAGGAGTAAGGAGTAAGGCGAGAGGTGGAGAGACTGGGTGAACGAAATAGCCCGGTCTGCTGAATGTGGGCAAAGTTTAAACATAAATAATGAAATTGCTCACATGTGACTGAAAATATATCTGTGTGTGTGTGTATGAAGCTTTTAATTAGACCAAGGACACCTGTCTTCGAGATAGATAGAGGGAGAGACAGAAAGAGCGAGAGAGCAAGAGACAGAGAATGCAAAAGACAGCAGATTGCAACATGTTGCCCAGCTGGTCAGTTCCGCATTATTCAGACGAAGCTCGCCAACTGGCATTTTACATTTCAATAGATAAACTTTTGTGGCTTTTCGGTTAGTCGTACTGTGGTTATGTGTCTTTGTGTGCGAGTGTGTGCAAGTGTATGTGTGTGTGATTACAGTTGGAAAAGTAATTTACTTATTTACATTTTCAAATTGCTTTAGCTGTAGCATTTGTGCACTCTCAACTCGAAGTCGAACATAATAAAACAAACAAAAGAGAAGAGAACTTCATTTTAGAGTATGCCCTTTCTTAACATACCACTTAAGTCTATATAGTGTCTCAAAATAAACTTATAAATAAAATTTAAATGTATGATCATTTTAACATATATCAAATATATATTAGCCCAATAATCTACAGTTGTAAAACAAATTAAATATCAAGAAAATGGTTTGTCAAATAATCAATTCAATTTTATTTCTTTTACAATTATTCAACTCCGATAAATTTTGGATTGCAAGTTGCTAGATTCCGGAACCATTAAACCAGCTTAAAATTGAATGAAGTTTGTTTATTTTGAAAAAATGCCAGTTTTTGAACATTCAACTTCGCATTTTTCCATTTAACTTTGTATTGTATCGATTTTAAATTTTGCTTGTTTTTTTTCTGATTACTTACCACAATTAGCAGGACAAAGTAGATCCAATCCCAAAAGCTGTGAGCATCCTGAACATAATACATTATATCTGTCCAGCCTTCCAGCGATATGACCTGTAAAAAGTTTGGATTTTTTTTTTCGTTTCTTCAGTAAGCGTAATTAGCGATGCGCAGCTCAAAAGTTTACTGTAGCAGCAACCACAAAAAAATAAAACAGTTTTTGTACCACGTCACGTATGCGTAATATTTGGTTGAACTTCGCATTTCGTGCTGTCTGTAACATGTCGAGTCCTGTCCGCGTCGCAGATGGTTTAATGCGTATTTGATTTGTGTTTAATTGCACAGCATTTTAACCCCTACCCACTTTGCCATTCCAAATGGCAATAACAACCCCTAATGGTCAAACATCAAAGTCACAAATCAAAGCAGCCACCAAACGTTAAACAGAAGGGAAGCCAAGTCAATGGAGGCTGTGTGAGACGAAGAAAGGGGTAGAGCGAGAGGATGAGAGCAACAGATGTATCTGTAGATTATCTTCATATACGTACATACATATATGCATCCGAATCTGAAGCTATATTGATATGGAATACAAATTTATCTGTAGAGAAACTTTGAAAACCATTTCGTATATTTGTCGAACCGTTTAAGCCCTAATTTTCTGTAGAGACAAAGTTTAAATATTATTGTTTCTCGTATCTTATATATTAAATTCGTAGTCTTAAATTTTCTCTTTCCAGTCGTTTAGGTTTCCAGATACAAGTGGCAAATGCGCATTTATACGGCAACAATATTTTATTAATATATTGTTGTGGAAACGACTCTATAACAAAAGCCCAACCATTGAAGTGTGCATTGCCCATGTTGCCAATTTAGTTTCAATATTCGAATAGCTAGTTAAATAAAATCTTAACTTTTCCAAAAATTATTCAATCAAACCCTTTATTGAAGTTTGGATCGTTTGCAAAATAAATAAAAATGCTGCTGGCGTTTCAGGCATTCTGGCAAGCTGGCAACACGCAACAGCGCTGTGACTATTGCGCATACGCCACATTGGCCCGCTGGGAGGAGGCTGAGAACAAGTTGAACCCTCTGGCTTGCCCTATGCAAATTGGCAGATATCATTGTTCATGCTGTTGTTGCTGTTGTTGTTCAAATGACAGCTGAGCTTAGCTGAGTTGAGCACAAAATGTTGTCCTGAGGGCTGTCCTGTGTCAATGTTGTCATTGTTATTTGTTTAAGCCGAAAGTTGAAGCGCTAATTGGTAAACTTGATCCAACTCCAACTCGACCAAATGTAATGCAACCAAACAAAAAGAAAAATATGAAGAAGAAGAGCTCACCAGAAATATGGCCACCCAGGCCATGCCAATGTTGTCAAAGGATATGGTGCCCTGAAAGGGATTCTCGCCACTTTGCTTGCAGCTCGTATAATACTGATTCCAATTCACGCACGATGTGTTCGTCGGCTCGTTCAAGTCCAGCAGTTTTGCCTCCTCTGCAAAATAGTACATACAACCAATACCAGATGGTTAGTTAGGTGAGCAGCGTAGGGGGCGGTATTGTCCTGGTAGTTAGGCTAATCAGGGCTGGGGTTGTGTGTTGTGGGTTGGGGGTGGTGTTAAGTTACAAAGTCGAGCAAGCAAGCACGAAAGCAATTAAAAGTGCCATCAAAATTTGATTAACACGCGCCATTTTCACCTCATTAAGTCAACAGTTAAGGGAGGATTAGCATGGCACATGCGGATGGTAGGAGTTTGTAGGGAGAGGAAAAGGTTGATTGTTTTCTGTTTCTTTTTGATCACTTACCGCTGCAGACCAGCGAGCCAATGCGATAGGGCGGGAAATTGCCACACAGATGCATGCCCGAATCCTCGGGCGTCGAGCATATATAGTCCTGATCCTTGGAGAACTCATAATACTGCGAGAGGCTACGATTTTTATATTTTTTTTTTCGTTTTTTTGGGTAAAGAAAATTTGTTTCCCCATTGCAAATGGTTTTAAAAAAAACAAGTTAAGAAATTCAGACAGACAGAAAAGAGAAGATTTATATAAAAGAAGAGATAAAAAGGGAGAGTAAAAGAGAGAGACAGAGTCGGACAAAGAGAATACAAAGAAGAAAAGACCGAGAGAGAAAGAGAGAGAGAGAGAGAGAAAGCACAAAAAGAAAGAGAAAGTTCATATAAATATCATAGATAATATATATATATATATATATATAGTATGTATGCAGTATAACAATTGATACGTTGAGCAAATGCCATGATGCGATTAAAAGTATTTTTTTTTTTAACATTTACATATACATGGACAATTTTGAGAGAAAATATACGTTGAAAAGAACTGTGTGAGATTGATATATATATAAAAAAAAGTATATATTGAAAGATTTAAATTTTCATTTTGTTCGTATGAGTAATTTGGTGCTTGAATTTTGAGTTTTGAGTTTTTGTTTTTGAGAATTTCGTTAATGACTGTCGGAGCGAGACAGGCACAGTTAAGAGCACAAGCCACTAATAAGAGTGAGAGAAAGTGAGAGAGTGATATAATGTGTGAGCAGGCCAATTGATAAAGAAACTGATTAAGATAGTTCGTTGATCCAAATGCAAAATCCAATGCAAGAGTGAAAAGTGAAACACTGCGAAAAAGTGAGTTGAAGCGAAAGCGACAGAGAGATGGAGAGAGAGAGAGAGAGTAGTGAGTAGTGAAAGAGCGTGAGAGCGATAAGCTTTGAGTGTGATTTTGCAAGCTTGAGTGTTAAAGCGTAAAGCTTTTAAAATAACGCAAAGCTTAAGAAATTGAGCTATGATCGTGAATTTGCAGCTTGTGAGGGACAGCTTTGAATTCAGAACAATTTAACAGAATAGGTTAAATAGTCAATATGTAGCTTAAGTTAGGCTTGAGTGAAGAGATCGCTAGCTTTGAGAGTGAAAAGCACTGGTAGAGAGCCGCCAAGCTTTAGGAGCAAAAGCAAGCATAAAGGGATATAGTGAAGGAGAGAATAAAGAGTTGTGAGAAGCGACAAAGGCGACAAAGCTTTGACAATATCAAATGCGTCAAATCTTTAGCAAAGCACAGTTAAACAAACAAAGCACACAGGCAATAATGCACAACTGTACCTGCTAACCAAACACACAACAAGAGAAAAAGAGATAGAGATAGAGAACGTCTATTTAAAAGAGACAACTAAGCCGAATACGCAGAAATAATTGCGCACTTAAATGAAGAAAAGCCAGAAAAACCAAATTAAAACGTAACACGTAGGAATTAAAAGAAAATTAAGAGAAAAATAAATAAGTTCAACAGCAAAAAAAAAAAAGGAAAAGAAGGTAATACAGAAAATTAAGAAGAAGAAGCAGCAGCAGCTGTTATGCAAGTAATGGCAAAGCAATTTAAATTAAATGCGCGACGCTGCCGCAAAATGGACAAAGGGGTCGCTTTCGACATGGGCGATGAGGAACGGGTCGAGGGGACAAGGTAGGCACCGCACCAACCAAAATGTCAACGTAAATGTACGTGTAAGTAAGTGTATGTGTGTGTGTGTGTGTGTGTTCGTGTGTGACAATAAAATGTGTTTAATATGCACGTGTGCGCACCATTAAAAAACCAAACCAATAAAAAATATTTTTAAAATATTCTGGCAACAATTCGCGCGCTCAAAAGTATGCAAAACTTTGATAAATGTGTATGTGTATTTGTATGTGTGTGGGTGTGGGTGGAGAGTATGTAACGTGACTTTAATTTGGATTATTGTTGTAGCTTCCCATTTTGGTGTGTGGCAAGCTGTGTGGAGAGAGAAAGGGAGAGAGAGAGTGAGTGAGAGAGGGGGTGGTGGTGGTGTGGTTTTGAATTAAGCTAGGGGCGGGCAGCTTTAAATACCTTTGCAATAGAAACTGATGGTTTTTCCTGTAAAAAGAGTTGAGCTTACAAAAGAATACACACACACATATACACACAGATATAACACTTGGGTAATTGTGCATTTGTGTGTGTATTGTTTGCGTTAGTGTGTGTTAGTTAGTTTAAGTGGTTGTGGCTGTGTGCGTGTGTGTGAGCAAAAATAATTGCAAATAACAAACAGAACAAAATTTGCTAGCCAGAGAACTTCTTGTGGAATATTCTTAGGATATACGCTAATTAAAAACATTGTGTTTGTGTGTGTGTGTGTGTATGTGTGTTGGTTTGTTTTGTGTGCATGGGAAGTTTAACACTTTTGGTATTTTCGGGTATGTGGAAGTTATTTCTCCTTTCTTCTAGGGTCAGTTTCACAACTCAAAGAAACCAAACAGAAAAAAGCAACAGACAAAGACAGAAACAGACAGAGAAAGAAAGAATGTGAGAGAAAGTGATAGAGGTACACACAAAGACACAGATGTAACATCAAATCTAAAAAATACCAAGTCAACAAACAGAAAGAAACAGAAACATGAAACACTTTTGTTTGTAGTTCAAGTTGAAATATTTTGCTAAAAAAAAACATTTACGAGTTCTAGGACACAAGTATACAAGAATACAAGTATTATTCACTACAACGACAATGAAACACACAACACACACACACAAACACACACACATATATAGAGACAGAAAGTGGGAGGGTGTGTGAGAGAGACTGGAGGTGGCTACACAACATTACGAGTAACTAGTATCTGCTGCAGGTGTGCGAGTGTGTGTTTAAAAAGTGTGTCTGTGTTTGTGTTTAAGTTTAGTGTACTAAAAAAGTGTCAAAGGCTGATGACTCCAGTGGCTAAAAGACGAGGAAATTAAAGAGCAGTTGGAAACTTAAAAGAAGTCACGAGAGAGTTTAATAAACATTTGAGCTTGTTCTAACGAGAACAAAAGGTAACGTATCGAGAAGCTAGCGCAGTGTAGAAGTAATCTTAAAACTTGTACAGTGTTCTGCTCAGTCTTGCAGTTTGTCAATCTTTTGATGATTTAATTCAGGCTTTGTTGCTATGTTGACCGTTTGCTTTACTCGTTTGCAACAGTTTAGCTTAAAGTTTTTTCCAAGAATCGTTAAGCTGTTGGATTTTGATATTAGCTTCATACTGCTCCACTCACTTGTTGATTAGCTACGGTTCTTGCTGCCACTGAATCAGTAAGCCTTTTTGTGTTACGCTAGTGTTGGTAATAAGTGTTGCATAACGTGTCAAGCCAATTGAAGAAAGAAAGTGTTTAGGTGTTATATTGAGCTGGTGTTCTGGTTGCTGTTATAGTTAATAGCTAATGTTATAAAGTCATGGATTTTACAAGTTATTAAGTTGTTACATATCTGCAAGTATTACTTATAAAGTA
Organism: Scaptomyza graminum; assembly: GCA_018901835.1. NCBI lineage: Eukaryota > Metazoa > Arthropoda > Insecta > Diptera > Drosophilidae > Scaptomyza > Scaptomyza graminum. The sequence goes on along the minus strand of JAEIFL010000001.1, from coordinate 10,184,104 downwards.
CTATAATAGAGAAAAAGGTAATTTGAGAGAGTTAGAGTTAAGTTTAGCATATATGTATATACATTTATATATACTATATATGTTCAGCGCAATGTTTTGGGGAAAGGCATAGTTAGATATGTTAATATATATAGACAAAGAGAAAGAGAGAGAGAGGGTGGGTGGGAGAGTGTGAGAAAACAGCCAGCTGAGCTTAGCAAAAGAGATAGAGAAGAGATCAAACTGGTTGAGTGCTGGCGATTTATGTTAAGTATTATCGCTTTGGGTTAGCTAGCGTGCGAGCGCTTTGCTTTATGTTTACGGATTAGAAAAAAATATATTAATTTATATTTAAGATATAAAGAAAGATAGGGAGAGAGAGAGAGAGAGAGAGACAGAGGGTACGCTAGGGAGAGAGCGAGAGCTAGTAGACGACTAGGGTTCGTATATATAGGTGTATTGTTGTTGTGTTGTAAATATTTTTGTTAATCAAATTTTCATTTAGTATTTGTTGTGGTATTTTATTGCTTTTTTTTGTTGCTGTTGCTGTTGTTGTTGTTGTATTTGTTGTTTTGTGTATGGGTAGGTATTTTTAAAGGGGGGAAAAATAAATCATTTTATCTTACGAGTTAACACGGACTCGAACTCTGTACACTTCAGGTAGTCCCCTGTAAACAAAAAGTTTGTTCCCGGTATGATTTTTGGTTTTGGTTTCTTTTTTGGTATTTGGTATTTAATTCACTTACAAATTGTAATTAAACATTAAGGAAAAATTTTAAACTCAATACGACAAACAATAATTGGAAAGTATATATATACAACATATATGTTTATATATGTATATAAATATATTGGAAAATTTGGGAGTACTTTTTTGATAGAGTTTTTAATTTAGTATTTCTTTCAACATTTTTTCAACTTGGCTGCCAATGTATCAATTCAAATTGTGTATTTGTAACTCATAGTTTGTTTATTGTATTTTGTCGTTTTTCGACATGTTTCAACTACAGAAACGATAAAACGTAGTATATAAAAGAAAGAACAAAAAATTCATAGTAGAAAAAAAAAATATAAAGAAAAGAACTGGAAAAGAATTGATATAGGTAGTACATACATTTGTACATATTGTATATGTGGTAAACACGTATTTGTGGTATAGTATATTTTGTATTGTTGTTGTTGTTACTGTTAGCTGTTGTTGTTGCTTGTTTGTTTGTTTGTTTGATTGTTTAGTCTGTTGTCTGCTCCCAAAAATATAGAAGGAAAACGAGAAGAAAAAAGTAAAAAACCGGCGCCCTTTGTGAATGGTTCTTAAATTGTTGCTCAATGGGCGAATGAATCGTGAGTTTCTTTTTCAAGTGACTGTACAAGGTTTCGGCACTGTGTTTTTGTGTGTTGGTGTGCATTTATGTGCCTGTGTGTGTGTGTGTGTGTGTGTGCGTGCCAAAATATGTACAATATAACACAGAAAAGAATTGCCCTGATAAGCAAATAAAAGAAATCCAAAAATTACAACTTTGAAAAAGTTAGATTGAATTATAACTTGGATAAAAGTCGATATCAAAACGCTCTTGCCGACAAACAATAAATATCTGAACTGATAAATTCAATGTCGTTTATCTGGTTCTACTTAAAATAACTTGTTTAATAAATACAAAATAAAATAAATAATATATAGAACTCCATCTGCAAGCTCTTTGGTAAACAAATTATTCAAAATATGTATATATTTTTAAGGATATCAGTTACGAATTTGTACGCAGTACTCAACTTGTGTATGTACATAGATTATATGCAAATGTTTTTGCATAATTATGATCGGAATATATCCATAAATTCTAAAAGCATACAATAAATAAAAAAAATAATAATAAGAATACAATAACTGTGTCAACAGTTTGGAGCGCTATCAAAAATCATTGTGAATAAAAAATGCATTTCATTTTGACATAATAAATTCGCTGAACGATATAAAATTCACACCCTTCAAAATGCTGCCCATTTAAAAACAACATAAATAAATAAATGTACATAAAAATAAATGAAAATTTGCATCAGGTTAAATGAAAAAAAAAATGGATATTAATTTAAAAATGCAGTAAACGGAAATGCAATAAAAAGAAAACAAAAAACGAAAAGTATGTGGGGCAATAAAATTTGCATTGCCGGTGAAATATTTACAATAATTATGCAAATCAGTAGAAAAAAAGGCGTAAAATTTACACCTAAAAGTGAAGCTCATTTTCCGGCAATGCAATTGCAAAAAATATATGCATATATTATATGTACAGTTTGGTGCATGCAAAACAAATCGATTATCGATAACCTTCCCAAAAAACACTGGTTCAAAATATTTGAGTTGGACAAAAACCAAAAGAGCACAAAAAAGATTGCCTATTTTTTAGGGTGTCCACCAGCTAGTAAAATACTGTGATATACTGCTTATGTGTGAGTAAAATGAATGTGTTTGTGTGTGTGTGTGTGTGGGCTGTGTGTGTGTTGTCGCTGCTGTTTCTGACGTCATAACAATAAAAGGTGGCCAGATGGCATGGCAAATTTGGCTCATGGCACATGATTGTTTGCCAAGTCTAAAATCTTCGGCAGCTGTCAAAACCACAAAAATTAGGCTAAGAGCCATTTAGCTATTTGTTTTTCAAAAGTAACCACAGAGGTGCAGTTCGACAAATTCTTTCAGTTAAGGCGATTTTAAAATTTAATTCAAAAGCAATTGTTAATGCTTCATTCAAAAACAGAATTGCCTTTATGACTACTATACGTTCTGGTTTGCAGATTTTTGAAGTACATTTTAAGTAATACTCATGTTAAAAATACCCAAGAGTTTTCCACCAAAGTCACTTTTAATGTGCCACTGAAAGAGTGTTGAAGCCTGACTGCATCACAACTTTAATGATCAAATAAGAACTGAAATTATTATACCAAAGTCAACAGCTGTTTCTCCAGGACTTATTGCAGTGCAGTAAATAACTTTGTATGCGTTTTGCAACACTGTGGAATGGAACGCGGGTGGCGTGTCATTTGCTGCATAAAATGGACAACGCTGCCGCCACAAAGTGTTCTTCAGTTGACATCCATCACCAGAAGAGCTGAAAAGTCGTTGTGGCATTGGGGAGACTTCATCAAATTGACGGGGCAACCATTGCATTTGATATGCAAATTGTCATTGTTAGACCAGGACAGTAGCATGTCCTGATTGATGTATGTTGTGAGTGTTAGTATGTGTCTGTGTGTTTGTGTGTGTGTGTGTGTGTGTGAGAGCTGTGAGCTGTGAGCTGTCAGTGGCATTGGCCAAAAAACCAAAAGCAAAGCCAACAGAAAATGCCAAAAAAGAAATCAACATGAATTAGCAGCCTGGCAGCGCACAGATAGATAGAGTGAGACAGTGAGACAGAGAGAGAAAGAGAGAGATAGGGAGCAAGAGAGAGAGCGCTTCAAAAGTATGATAAGCTAAGCAGCTATCAAAAATCAATGCCAAAAATTTCAATAAACCAAAAAAAAAAAAAAAGCTCAAAAATATAAGCATAATTTTCTCAAAAATAATCTAAGCGATATAATGTTATATATAAGCTTTATATGTATATTAAATATATGTTTTTAAGACGCTTTGCAGACAGAGACAAAAAAACCGTTTGACTCATTCTCGTTGTCATCTCAGTAGAAACGTCCGTTGCCCCAATTAAAGAAAATTATAAATAAACCCAACCCAAAATAAAAACAGAAATAGAATAAATAATCGTCTCGTTCCCGTTCGCACTTACGTTATGGGATAGATCATGCCATCGGGCCGATCCAAAGTGCAACGCTGCCTCAGTATACCCTCCCATAGTTGCACCCCAATAATGCCAAAGATGAAGAACACAAAAAAGCAGAGCAACAGCACATTGCCCAGCATAGGTAGAGTATCCAGCAGCAGCATAACCAATATTCGCATACCTATAAAGAGTATAAGATATTCACATAAAAATATGTATGAATTGTTAGAAGTGCATGCCCTATTGCCACACTTACTGGGTATACGATTGATAGCTCGTAAGGGTCGAAGCACTCGTATCGTGCGTATCGCTGTCAAATTAAGATTCTCCACATGCATCACATATTCGAGCAGTCCGGCCAGCACGATAAAGAAGTCCAATCGATTCCATGAGTCCGCCAAATATGTATTCTTGCCGCACATACCCATTGCCACCATTTTGATGGTCATCTCCAGGGCAAAGAACGCAAAGATTATGTCGTCAAAGATCTGCGAATTGCAAACAGATTAATCAGAAAATATTATTTCACAAAATTTTCTCCACATTCAAAACAAAATATATGGACAAATTATACATTTTTAGTATTCCTTTCACTATAACTATTTCAAAATCTACAAGAAAATATTGAAAAACTTGTCAAAAAACAAAACAACTTCAGCTATCAACAAATTCTTTTAATAGTTGTATCACTTTTTACGTTAAGCTTTCAGTACTTTACTGTACTCAAATTACTGGAACAACTCATATGTTCCAGAATTTTAGTATCTCAAGTTTTTTCCAAGAAAATAATGGATTGGCTTTGGTAGATGTTCACTTTTTCAATAAATGAAGATAAACGAACTGTTTTGAATTATTAAGAGATTGAAATGAAAAAAATAGATTGAGCAAGTGCTTATGGAGTATTGTGGTTGACAGTTCTCGAAACGAGCTCTTGTCCACTTAAGCTATAAGTACGTGTGAGTGTGTGTGTGTTGGCCACATCATTCATTAAATGCGAAGTCTATATCCCTTACCTACAGTTAGTTACCCTACCATTATCTTCCCAGTGCACACAATGTGTTGAGAAGCAGTCGTGCATAGAGACTACGGACGTACCAAAAGTGTATGTGTGTGAGTGTGTGTGTATGGGTCTCTAGAAAAAAACAAGCAGAAGTAGTGGCACAGACACAGTTTGAGACTAGCTCAGTGTTATTCACAGTCGACAAACAACTCTCAGCAGTTTGGGCGCCACTTATGTCCTTGATTCGCATTCACATTCTCATTGTCATTCTCATTTTGGCCTCGTGTCTTGCTCGTGTTGCTCGTTGCTCGTTGCCAATTTGGGCAATGTCTTCTCCGCACCTTGGTGTGTTGGCCCTTCTATGTTGGCTTTACACTTGGCTGCGGCCACAAAATGTCTCTCTGCCTTCCATATCATTTACAAAACATTTTTGCACGTTGCGCTTCAACATTTTCTATATACATATGAACATAGCGTCGCTTGCTCTCTGTAATTGCCCTCAAAACGCTTAGTTATCCCAACCTTTTCCCCAACCTCCTTGTGTTAGCCGTCTTGGCTGTGCGTTGTCTGCCTAATGAGCCGAAGTGCCTGTTTGATGTCATCAGCAACGGCAGACAGGAAGTGAGCCAAAAAATTGCTTAAATAAATGACAGTTAATGTGACGTCAGCTCTGACAGCTTAGCTTGCCAAAGCGCGTTGGGTTTTGGAGGGGGAAGGAAAGTCATTATGTTATGTATAAGTATATTTACTCACCTGCAGTATCTTGCAGCGCGGCTTCAGACACGTATCGTCCACACAGGGCTGGTACATGCCCAACGTAATGCAGTTCAGCAGTATAACCAGAATCGAGATACGCTCGAACCATGTGCATATCGCAGATAAGGAGTTACAGTTAAGGATTTAAAACCGTTAATGATAAATGCTTTACAGAAAAAATGTTCAATATTTATTAAGAGTTTGTTCAGTCGAACCTACATAAAACGTATATCAAGGGTAAAATGTCAAAAGTAAACTTCGTTGCAAGGAAATTCAAAATAAGGAAGTTCTACTGTAAGCGTTGAAAAATCTTACAAAAAAATAAACGTTTGTCATAAATAATTGATTTTAACAAAACAAGTCAAACACACACAGAGACAACAGCCAAGCAGGGCGTTTGGGCGCGGGAGCAGGGAACAAACAAGCCCTTCGAACGTTGCAAAGAGATCCCGGAGATACTCTTGGTAGATAGCAAAGATACAACTACTTTTAGCCTGTTTAGCTGGCATCGCTTCTAATGCTCACTCGAGTGCTTGTCAACTTGGCTGCATTTTGTGCTTCGACGTGCTTATTTCTCCTTGTTGTTGTTCGAGTTGTTCGAGTTGTGTTTGGCTCGTCGTGGTTTTGCTTAAAGCAAAATGGCAGAAAGAAATGGCACAAATTGATGACAGTCACTCAGTCATTCGAGTCTGCCAGTCACTCAGTGAATGGTAGCATAATGCAACAATGTTGCAACAATGAAGAAGATGGAGATGTTCATTGCTAAGCCTTTTAGTCGGCATATTAGCCAGCCAGTCAGTCAGCCAGTGATTTAGTCAAGCATTTGGGGTCTGGTGCACACTTAAATTGAGGCTATGCGCAAACTGGGAGAACCCCAATCCATCAGGATCGCAAGGCTTAACGTTTAGGTTGCTGAAGCTCAAGCAAAATGGCTTTGTTAATATGACCAAGTCTAGGTTCATTTTGAAAACAGTTGCAATTGTGATTGCCTGATTTTGATTGATGTCTGGGGTTTGGCAAAAGCTTAAAGTTTCTAGAGTGCCAAAGTGAATGAAAGATATCTGAGATGATATTTATAAATTGACATGTGAAACGAGCAGCGAAGTGCGATTGATGCAAATCAACAGACTAAGTGAAAAGTAACCGTTTTGATTTAAAGTTTGAAGATAATTAAAACGTTAATAGAAAACAAAGAGAGAGATAACAATAAGTGTGTGGAAATGAAAATAGAAGTTATGGCAAGACGTGAGCAATTTAGCATACTGTAGGACAATTTAGAGAAGAAACGATGAAAGCAGAGATGGCAAAAGAAATTCGATATAAAAGTCAATTAAATTTTATCAAGGAATCAAAAGTCAAAAGCACTGTTGCGTAGAAATTTCCCTATCAATATTTAGCTTGGGGAATATGTACCCAATGATTAATCGATAAGTCGCGATAACAGTAGTAGCTACAGACAATTTACTTAGAAAATAGTAATCATTCATATTTCTTAGTCATAAATTACGGTCATAGCTTCTCAAGCTTATTTGTTGATGCTGATTATGAGTTTATATATAATACTTTATGAGGTTGGAGATGCCTCCTACTGCCTGTAACGCACTCTTCCAAAGCATCATTACCATTTTTACTAGGTTCAACGCATTCCATTCCATATGCTTCTCGCAATGTTAGTTCATGAAACAGGCATCATTAAATAGCCCGCAAGTTTGGCCAAACATTTGCATTAAAAGAGCAATCAGTTTTTGCCCCAGCAACAGCAGGCGCCAGCAAACAAAATACAAAGCCAAGGGCGGCCGTTGTATGTGTGTGTGTGTGTAGATGTTGAGGCCCTTTTGTTTATAATGCAATGCCAAAATACGCACCAAGGACCCACATTTTTTATGGCCGCGCGCAATTACGAGGCAAATGCGAAACACAAAAAAAAAAGAGAATAAAAACAATGCACAAAATGTTTACGCTATTAACGCACAATTAAAGATAAAAACAGACAACAACAGCAACGATAGCACACCCAAAAACTGAGCCGCCACACACACACACACACACACACACACAGACAAAAAGGACAACTGTCCGGGTACTTGCTTCAATTCATTAGGATGCCGCAGCCAAAGCGGTTTAAATGTTAAAAGAGAGAAAGAGCATATGCAGGTCAGGTCGCCAGTGTCATAAAAACAAATGTTAAGAGCGCCAGACGACACACACTCACACTCGCACTCATACACAGGATATACACACACGCGAAAAGGTCAGCGCTTTTTTTTCTGGAGGGGTTGAAACTGCGCGAATCGAGCTGTATAAATATTGCAGTAGCTCAAATATGGGACACTACCAAAATTGTATACGCAAGCTTGCCTCTCTCTCACGCTTTAGCACTGCAAATGGAAAGGGGTGGTGGGGTGGGGAGCGGTGAATACCTCATGGGCAAGTGGGGTGGGTTCGGGTAGGGCAGTTAGGTAGGCTGGCCATTATTTTTGATTTGGCGCGTTCAGCGACAACGACGACAGCAAAGGCCACCAAACCAACAGTAAACAAATTAAGTCGAGCGTAAACTAAATCGAAATTGTGGAGGGAATATGGGGATGAGGAGGGGGAGGCGTGACAAATAGGGCACAGGGTACTCATGGGAGCGTGCAAAAATCGCAACAAATTAAAAGAACTGACAAACAAAAATGGAAGAAAACATGAAAGGCCTTGAAGCTGCCGCAGATGACTGGACACAAATAATTTGTATGAATAAATCCCCTTGCTCACAAATGAAACAGAAAACGAAATCGAATGCGCAAAGTAAAAGGTGCAGAGAGAGAGAGAGAGAGAGAGAGAGAAAGAGCGAACGAGAGATAAAAGAGCTTAAGTTTGAGGTATGGCAAATACTTGAAATAATTGGCATTTACCAAAAGCGAAAGCAAAAAACTGGCTAGCCAAAATTGGGCTTGAATGCCAATGAATCGAGGCGATATTTCTTGAAAAATTTGGATAAATGATAAAAAGCTTTCTCTTTTATTTTCTTTTCTTTTTGTTTTTGGGGCACTCACAAATTTATTAAGTGATTATTGGCTGTATGTGTGAATGACCAATTAAGAATTATGCTGCACTTGACTTATAGCCATTTATCAAAGTGTAACAATTTTGTGGGATTATTTCTCTGATCGAAATGCATATTATGAATTTTAGTGTTCATTTAGCATTCGAGTTATGTGAAATTCAGACACCTAATTAGAGTAGCATTATTAGGCCCATAAATCTGACTGCTTTTATTTGATTTAAGGTAAGCAATCTTTAAGAAACGTACGTGAATTACAAAAGAGCCATTGAACTATGGAACTGAAGCACCCAAGGCAGATGCCACTATACAAAGCACCGTTACGTTTATTGACCAGCATCTCAAGTGCCACAAGTTGAAATTGTTAGCTGCAAATTGAGCTGAAGGCAATGTAATGAATCTAAAGCACACGTTAGGTAATAATTAGAGTCAGAGTTCACCCAACAGCAAATAGCGTTGGTTGTTTGGCGGATTGCTTGTGATTTGATGGAAGGTGGCAAGCCGTAATTCATTTGCCGTTAAGTGAACAAAGTGGATGCTAAAATTAGTTGTTGTAGAGCGTGTGGATGCCGCATTACTAACTTTCCTTACACCTCCTCATGTTTCACTTACCGCCCCTTCCACCCTCCACCCGTCCTTCGCATGCTTATTATGTGGTATCCACATTCGTGAGAGGATCTTAAGTGGATTTTGTTGTTGTCCTTGCAGATGATGTTGATGGCACGCTAAAAGCGCCGTAAAATAGATGAAAGCATTTCTTAAGTCTTGTGGCTCGCTGAAAGTGGCAGCAGCATTTAAGTTGCAGCTTGCTGTTGCATGCAACGCTGGGGTACTCAAATTTGCCACACAAGACTTGCGAGCTGAGGCGTCGCGTCGGCCAGGCTTTGTTTGCTCTTGATGGGTAGCCACCATTTTCGATTTTCGAATTTATATTTTTTTGTTTTTCCGCAAATTTATTTTTTTTTCTTTGCTTCTTTGGCAAATGTCGCAGTTGACCCTTTCAAGAAGTTGGCCACATAATGGTGCGTTGAGTTGAGCGCCACTTAGACGAGACGACGAAGTTCAGTTACTGAGAATTAGTTTAGCAAAAAGCAATTTACAAGTAACTCTAAAGAAATTGATTACGGCCAATGGCAATTGAATTGCATCCAACTTACAAGAACTTGCAACTGAACAATGTTTGCAACAAATCGTTGCACACGATAAACAATTATTGCCGAAGGGAGCACAACGTATAACAGAAGCATAATGAAGGAGAGGTGGAGGAGGTATTGCATCCTTGCAACTTGAAATACGGTGAAAGTAAAATCGAAGCAACTAGAAAATAAATACAATTATACAATTTTAGTTGGGGCATTTTGAATACACTTTGCCAACAACAGAACTTTAAGTCCTTTATATGTATCAAAAAATTAAAACATATATAAAATATATATATAAATATATATTTATTGAATGTATTTGACCAAAGTTTCTTAAAACAGATAATCATCTCATCGAAACCTCGGTAAGAGTATTCATATATGTATATACTCATAAAAATCTACAAGATACTGGAAATAATGTTTGAAAGGGGGAAAAAAGTGAACAATGACAAGGTCAAAATTTATAGCTAACAATTAAAGGGAAGACGACGAGAAATAGACGAGAACGAGTTGAGGCAGAAAAGTTGTCGATGGGTTGGGAGCGATTATCTTGTTATTGCCACTGACTGAGAAATGAAATTGCCAACTGGCAATTGGCAATTGGCAGTTGGGTAATTGGCAATTGGCTATTGGCAATGTGAAATCTTGGCAATTCAGGAACAAAATTGAAAACGGTTGAGCAACAGGAAGTGGCAAAAACAGATAGAAATAAAGTTGTGGCAAGACAAATCATAATGGGAAATGACGCAAAACAGGATGAAAAATAACGCAAAGGCAATAAATATATATTTCAATGCTCGCAGCAAGGATATTTATGCATAATATAAGTGGATTAAAGATGTTGCAAAATGTTGTTGAGACTGATTATCATATATATACATATATTTTAATAAAAGTTAACGTTTAAAGAATGTAAATTATTGTTATTCCATTTTCATTTATTCCATTCCCTTTAGTGCTCAGTTTTGTATACTGTGGTCCTCCCTAAGGACCAAAAAGAAAGAAAGCAATAAGAGAGAGCCAAACATTGAGATACACTTTTAATGCATAAAATATGTTCATCTCAAAAATAAACGTCAGTCAATTTTAATTTCAGGTTAAATTAAATGTGCAGTGCGCCTGAAAGTATGCAAAGCGATTTTTTATGCACATGCCAGACACATGCCACGAGCAGCACATTTGATAGGCAGCACTGTAGAGTTGGGATGGAGATGGGGATGCGAAAGATGCCACACACACACACAAACAGTTGCCACGCTGATTGGCGCACATTATTCCCAACCCTCTGAACGACAATTCACTGAACTGGCTTCACAGGAAGCGGCAAACTGCAAATGACGGCAAGCACGGTTCAAACTATCTCACTCTTTCTTTCAACATAAATAAAAAACCAAAATGAAAACACGTTAAGACATACTTTAAACCTCTTGATACCCTTCTTTTGTTGGAGGCTATATAAAGGCATTTCTGTTCTGTTATTCAAGAACATTAAACTTCATACAATCTTTGCATTCGAACAACGATTTTGCAAAATTTGTTGGACTGATTCTTAGTTGCGGTGTTTCTCAGTCAGAATGTGAAACATGTATTCCCATGCAGTGTTGGACAAAGGATATGCGTGTAAGGACATGTGAGAGAGTAAAAATCAATTTGGCGAAATCGCTGCGAATACATTATACGACGAATATATGACGAGTGAGTATGTATGACAAGGACATTTGGCAGGCAAATTGCGAAGGACACGCTTTTGCTGTTGCTTGTTTGAAAAGGATATGGATTGGTGATGAGCATCAGGCACCAGTTCCGCGGCCTTGTATATTGCGTCAGCGCCTTCATTGCAATCTCTGGGAAGCCCGGATACGGTAAATTTGGCTCACCCGACGACGACGACGACGAGGACGATGACGACGAGCTGTGCGACGAGCCGCCATCATCTGAACTGCAGCTGCCATTGCAACTGGATGTTGTCGATGGATTGTTGCTACCACCAACTGAGGCACCCTGTCCCTGTCCCTGTCGATGTCCCCGTTCCCGTCTACCACGCTCAACCGAAGTGCGCTGTCCGCTCAGCGTGGAGGAGGCGCCACTGTGACGACGTCGCCGTTGTCTTTGACCACCACCATCATCTTGCTGCCCCCGTTCCTTGCTGCTACCGCGACTCGAGTGCTGATAGCGTCGCTGGTGTTGCTGCTGTTGTTGCTGTTGTTGTTGATTTTGCTTTGAGTCGGAGGCATTGGAGTGCTGTCGATGTGGGCGTCGCGTGCGTGGCGTAGGCGTTACCTTGCCACTGGCGCTGCAGGAACTCGTTTTACGCTGACGCTGCTGCAGACTACCGCTGCGACGCAGCTTCTGATGCTGCTGCAGCTGCTGCTGCTGTTGCTGTTGCTGATTGCCGCTGTCGACGATCACCGACATCGGTGGCTCCTCGTTGGAATGCATTTGATTTGGCTTCAATTTGCTATTGTTGCTATTGTAATTGTTGCAGCTGTCGCTTGCTGCCACGCGACGTCGCTGGCCATCGTCAATTGCTGTTGCTGATGTTGTTGTTGGTGTTGCTGCTGGCTGCTGCAGCATCTTCCGTTGGCGACGATGTGTGTGCGCCTCGGGTCATTCCATTTTGTCCAGCTGTATGCTGCAATTAAAGAAAAAAGACAAATTCAATTTGGAAAATATTTCGATAAATATTTATTTGGTACAATTCAAATTTTATTGATAATATTAATCAAAAAGTATAAAACAAAAAAAAAACTGTAAATTGATTCTTTAACGTAATAAATGTATTAAATTATTTTCTAAAAAATTACTAGATAAATTTATTTTGTTGATACTGTTTTGTGTATCGTTTTTCACGTTGGGCATATCAAACTGCAGTCGAACTTCCATTAAACGACTCTTAAGAGGAGAAGAAAAAACTTCGTTATAGAGAAAATTGGTAATATAAAAAGGGATTTTGATTGCAGCAAACTGCAGAGTTCTGGGAATGAGTTCGCTATATGGTGAACTTCGATATACAGGAGTTATGGAAGTTCGACTGTTATAGGTCTAAATTTGTAAATTTGTAAGAGTCGAATGACTTTAATACTTTTATTGTTTAACAATTTTTACTTATCAAAAAATAAGCCTTTTTGTAATATAATTTTTTGCAACGCAGCTTTATCAAAGCTCCACAACAAGATGTTGCTGTTCCCACACAAACACACACACACACACACTCAAATGCAGCGCACACACTTCACTCAAAGGTATGTGCAAAGTTTGTGAATTGATTTTTAATGCGGCACCTTGAAGCGCGTCCCAAAATGCCACCACCCCGCACCAGCAGCAGCCGGCGCACAACCGTAAAAGCAGCCCGCATAATGAAGCCCAAACATAATTTATATGCGTGTGGTGTGTGCGATGTGTGTGTGTGTATTTATGCGAGTGTGTTTTTGGGTAGGTGTGTTGGGAGCTCTAAAAATAATGAGCAGCATTTTTGGTGCACACACAACGAAAATTGTAGCATATTTTTCAAGGCCGATAAAGGTCGTGGGGGGGGGCGGTGTGCCGCAAGTGTGTGCGTGTGTGAGTGTGTGTTGTAGGAGTGTATATGTTTGTGTGTGTGTTCAATCATTAATTATGACCCTCATGTGAAAAAGTGCTGGTGTATTCTGATGTGTATGCTGATGTGTATGCGTGTGTATGTGTGCACCCACGTAAAGTATTATACATTTACTTGCCAAAACTGCCACGTTGTGGATTTTGATATACACACGCACACTTACACACTCATACACATTGATACCAGTGAAATGGACGAATTGCAATTGTGCGAAAATTGATTTATTGATAGGCCAACGAATTAGTCAGCTTTTTGCATAGCTTGCAACAACAACAATCGCATATAGCATACTTATTACAAAAGCAACAATGATGCAAATATGTTAGATTTTGTGTATGGGGCGGGGGCTAGGGAGAAGTGTTGGCAAGGGGGCAAAGGGTCATGCTACAGTTGTTGTTATTATGGATTATGGCATGATAGAGAATTGAGCAACTGATAATACCAATTAAGCCTGCTTACACAGTTGTTTGCAATTGTTTGTTGAACATTTATCGATATAAAATACAATTACATCCAATTGTGTGAAACAAAGTTAGACAAGGAAAAGAGAGAGAGAAAAGAGAGAGAGAGATGGAGAGATTAATTGGAATTTGCAATTGTTAACCTTAGCATTAAACAATACTTAATTTCTTAGATAAACAAATGTAACAAATGTCAATCGTTTTGTGATAAAATGTACCAATTTAGGTTGAATTAGTGAACTAGACACTTATTTCATTAGTGCAGTATTAACAAAAATCCCTCAATTTGACTGCTAACTGTTATCGAATGCAAAAATCTATAAATATGTGGTTCGATAACAACAATCCAAAATAATTATGTAACTAAACAATCGACAATGAACAACATACCACCAAAGCATTTTGGTCAAAAACCACAATATACGTATTCTCAACACTCACGCAACTTAAGGCTGCTTGGACGACAAATCGATAAATTTATTGAAAACTGTCAGAAAATATATAAAACGTTTTTGAACATTTCATAAAAGTACACGCCGATTTTAAGAACAGCGTTTTGTTTGCGATTTCAAACACGCCGATCAGTCTCCAGCAAGAGAAGGCGAAAAAGAAGTAGAGTGAAAAGGGATTGAGGGAGATACAAATTGAGAATTTAAGTGTTGGCGTTGACTGCGGCTCGTGTCCTGCCACAAAACATACACAACAACAGCAAAAGCAACAGACACTGCGACGGCCTAGAAATCAACAATAATTAATCGTCTGCTGGCGCCATTTGTGTACAAACCGGAAACGGAAGTCGGTCCCTAAGACAAACAACAACGCTTGCCCAAAGTTTCCTATAAAAGTTTTTATGTATGTATGAAGATATACATCTATGTATGTATGTATGTGTATGACTTTCCATATGAATATGAAATGTTAAACAAGCCGAAAAGACCAAAAACAAAACAACAACACCAACACCCAAGTATTTAAACCCAAAAGCCTGCGACACATAATAAGCATAAAAAAACATAGAGTGAGAGCGAGTTAAGCAACAACAACAATGAGAAGCAACAATAAAGTGAATAGCAATGTAAGTCGCCTTGTATAATAACACATCGCACACACACACACACACACACACACACACAACATCAACATATTCATAATTAAACACAAACAGCGCGGAAAAGCAACATAAGAAAAAAGTTGCGAAAAGGGGAATATGAAAAACGCGTGCCATGTGGAAAGTATAAGAAACAGCTAAGCACAACGCACACAAAAACATATATACACAAGAATATATACATATATATATATACATAGTATATGTATACAGTGGTGTGAAATAATACGAAATCAAAATGTCTGATTTCATTGTCTAGATCTTAGCACAAAACGAAAATAAATACATTTCTCCTTGAAGTGGGTCATTTGAGCTGAAAAGATGACTCTGGCTAAGATAATCACCAGTTAGATATTTCCACTTAGTTTTTCCACTTTTCTTTTTCGCTCAAGTCAACTGTAAATTGGCGATACGGAAATGTGCATAAATATTGTTAAAGTCACAAGAATTATTTTGAATACATTTTCCATTTTGTTGGTGGTTTTTTATTTTAAATTTTATTTTGATTGAATTTCATCGGATTATCTGGATGCTTAACCACTGTTGGTAATTTGAAGTGGATATCATGGAAAGAGCCGCAAAGCACTTGTATATTTAATTTGTAAATTATTTTTATTTACACACACACAAACACAAAAGTATATATTGCAGGCATTATTTGCAGTCAGCCCTCAACTCATTTAAGCTGATTCTGCTTGTACTTTGTCATTTTGGTGTTCTTGTTGGTGGGCTTAATTCAATTATAATAATTATGCACACACATATTTTAATAACATTTAGACTACAGACTTCTGTTTATAATTTTAATTACATTTCAAGTGTGTCCAGCAGGTGTAAAGCTAAAAGCATATAATTATACATAACAAATTGTGTTTTTTTGTTTTTTGATTTTTGTTTATTGTCAAGATCAGCTGACATAAAATCAAAATTATTTAAGCTTAATAAATGGATTGGGAAAAACGCAATCAGACCAATGCAGAGAGCATATTGAGATCATATTTCAGTCATGAAGCTCTACAATAATCTTTTAGCGTATGTATGATAAAGCTTAACTAACAAACACCACTCATTAAAAAGTTAAATCTCTTCGAAACTTCAGAAGTTTTTGGTTATATTCTTCAGTTCTTTGCTATATTTTTTACGTTTGTATAAAAGCACAAGAATAACAAGTGATTGACTTTTGTGCCACGTGCGAACATAAACTTACATTTATATGGCATATTTCAATTTGTAGCCCTGCTTTATAGCTGATTATCCGCATTGTTGTTGATTTAGTTTTGTTATCCGCCAAACACGCACACTTTTTCACCCGCCCTTTTAAATGTATGCAAATAGATTTCGTGTGCGTGTGTGCGTTTGTCTGGTTTCTATATTTTATTTCTCTGACAGCTTCGCTTCCACAAAACGAAAAAAAAGGGGGAAAGCTTTAAGCGACCAATAAATAAACAAAGGGAAAATGGCCAAAGATGAAGAAATGTGAATGGGGGAATAATTTACTTTTAAATATAAAATCGAGTCGCTTGCTGTCATTGATATGAGACAGCCTGAATGCCTGAATGCCAGGCCCTGACTCCCATCAAAATGAAAGAAACAAAGATTAAGCAAAAAAAAAAAACCAAATAAAATGGAAAAACTGAAACAAAAAAATACGCATACGTAGCGTTGTGCACCGTGGCAAATAAATCAAAGTAAGAACAACGACGACGACACCACGGCGCCGAGATTCCCGTTATTCTCATCTTGCTGTTGCTTCTTGTCGTTGTGGTTGTTATTGTTGCTGTTACTGCTGGCATACTGAGATTTATGCTCGCCGTTGTTTATGAGCCGGGATCTGGTAGCTGGGGAGCTGGGAGCTAGGAGCCAGGCATGCGGTAGCCACACATTAGCATAAATCCAAGTACTTAAGCGCAGCCAGCGCAAATAGTTGAGCGATTCCCCTCGCTAGATCCTCTCCCCTGTGCCTACCCGATAGTGTCAGTCATTGAATTAGAATGTTTATCTGCCAGCTTAGATACGTTTATTTTTGTCATTCCATTAAACAAGAAATCCGCATTGGACTTCTAATCTATGTCCAGTTCAAGTTCCTGTTTTACACAAATAAAACAAATGGAATTCTTTAAATTCAAGGAGTAGATTCTTATATCTTGAGTTAGTTTCTATTGTTTGGTCTAAGAGATTGGTTCTTGTTTGAATGTTGCTTACTCTCCCTCCCTCCCGGTGTGAGCTCCTGCTGCCCGCTCTACGATCCCTGGCCATATACTCTCAAGACACTGGGTCTCTGATGTATTTAGCATTAATATTTATGATTGCTCATCTGTCGATGCTGTTGATGGCCTCATGCATCATGGCTCATGGCTCTTGGCTCTTGGTTCGTGGCTCGTGGCTCATGGCTCTGGGGCTTCTTCACTTTTGCCGTTCTCATTTTCATTGTTTGCTTATTGCGCTGATTTTATTACGAGCATTTTTTTTGTTTCTCTCCCTCTCTTTCTCAATCTGTGGTGGTTTGTTTTGTGTTTTGTGTTTTTTATTTTTTTATTTAGCGTGGCGCATAAAAATACAAAAAGCTCATTTTCATGCTCAACAGCTGCCAAACGCACAGCAAAATCTTTACCTTTATATGCCATACAAACACACACACACACACACACAGTCAGGCATTTGCACAATTGTTGTACGCTGTGAAGTTTTTTTCCATTTCATTTTCCAATTTCATTGGCTTTTCGTTTGCTCTGTTGCTTTTCCGCTTCATTGAGCGCATTTGTTCCTGTTTGCATTCCTCCGGTTCCCTCCCCAACCTTCAGTTGGCAACAGTTTTTACTTTATGCGTTTGCTTTAAGCATCCAATATACTGTCTGTTTGTGTGAGTGTGTGTTTTCGTGTTTCTGTTTGTGTGTTGATTGTCGTTTTAAATACACAGCCGTAAAATTCATATTTTTATGTCGTGGCTTTTATTAGTCATTGAGCTGAGAGCACCTTGCCTAGTCAAGGTAAAACGCCTATCGTAATGCTTAATGTATCTGTTTATCTGTACATCTGTGCATTTGTATCTGTATCTGCTCTATCGGGTGCCCGCCTTTGGGGCACTAAGATTACTTGACCTAATGCATAATAGTCATTGGAGCATTGACGTTTGGATAGCTTTAGTCCATTATCAATATTCAGTTATGCGGCCATCGTATACTGAATATTTAATGAAGACCATAAGGCCATCTTTCATCTGTCAACCAAGCGTATTTATTCCCCCTATCCTATGGCGATGGGTGTATGTATAAATTATAACTTTTGTTTTATCAAATTACTGGCTCAATTTCCAACTTTTACAATTTACATTGGTCGGAAAACTATTTGAAGTTTGTAAATTGTATTAAAGTTTCTTTTCGAAATAGTTTTGCGCCAGTTATAAAAACATTCAATGTTATATCTAAGCGAATATTGAATTGCAAAACTTTGTCTGCAAAACTATTACATTGTATCTTCTGCAACATTGTTGCAACAAGATTTCAAGGTGTTTTCAAATAATGCAAAAATTTAAAATTATTATTTGAGAAATGCTTTGAAACAGAGGGAGTTTTATAATAGTTCCTCCACCAAAATCAAAACAATGATTAAATTCAGTTTCATGATTTTAATTTTAAACAAACAAATAATATCCAAAAATATTTCCATTGTATTTATAGATCACATCGCACATAAGTCATTATGTGAATTGCACTCTTAATTTTCAAGCCTAGCAAATTGTTTCTAAATATGCGAATATTACGCATACGCCAGGTACGCCACAAAAGCGTGCTGGCATTTTGCCTTGAACATCTTTGCTTTGTCGTGGAATTTAACCAATACGCCATACGACGTCTTGCCAAGTCACGTCATGCCACGCCACGCCACGCCACGCCCACACTCACACCTCACGCCCAACTCATTCAATCAAGTTGGCAACGCGTTGGCACGCTTTTAAGTAATGAGGACAACGTCGCCAGCAATGCCACGTACCACATTCACATCCACATCCTCATCATTCACATTCGCATCCGTTTTTCCACCATCGTTTTTGCCTGTAGCTTCTATATCCACCGTTTGCCGCCTTCCGAACTCCTTCACTCAATTCACTTTCACCTGAGTCGTCGTTGTCGCATTTGGCAGCAGCTGTAGCTGTTAAATAATTATACAAAAGAAAACAGCTAAAAGCTACCAGAGCTTCATGATAATCTCAATATTGAAAAATTAAGGCTGCAAACACATCAGTATCGATATTGCGAATCGTGAATTACTTTTTGCCTGACAGCACACAGCGAAACCGTAAAAACAAATTACTTGACGATCTTTGGCAATGCGCTGTGTTTTTAATCAATGCGAAAATCATAAGCCATGAAATCCAAATAAAAAATATATATGTATGTATCAAAACCAATCTCTCTCTCTAATTTAGAACCATCTCTTTGGTCCTTGACCTGAAAATAGTTATAAAACTAAAATTCTAATTTGTGTGATGTGCTATAAAATTTCATATTTCATGAGAGGCGAAAAGTGTTTTGAATTTTTTCTTGCTAATAAAATGCAATTAGTTTATGAACTAGATTCCACTGTATGTTGAACACAGTACGTTGCAAAAGCAAACAAAATAAATAAATAAGTTGCATATATATTTTATTTAAAATGCAGCACAAGCTTTGTGCAAAATTCAACATGCGATAATATTTATGCTTTTTTAAAAGCAAAACATAATTAAGATATGTGAATTTTGGATAAAGATACACTTCACAAAATAAAATAGAAGACCAAAAAAATACTTTATAGTGTTTGTTTTTTCCAGAGAACTTATACAAAGAAATTATTCTCATTTAAATAGCATAATAAAAATTGTAATTTAAGCGTTTCCATAGAGCTAAAAAGAATTTCAGGCTTATTTCAATTGAGTAAGCAAACAATAGCACAAACCTTAAATGACAATTACAAAGTGAATTAAACAATTTTTACCTCTCTGTCTGCCTCTCTTCTATTCCAAAGGATTGTAAAACAAAAGCCTTTAAATGGAAATGGAAATTGAAATCAAATCAAAGCATTTCTATTGATTTAATGGCGCAGTTTTGGAGTCCCCAAGCTGCTCTTAGTCACAGTGAAGACAAAACCCAAAAAACCAATAAATCTCCATATGTGAAAGAGAGACAGAGAGGGAGAGTGTGGGTGTTTGAGAGGGTTACAAAAGCCAAACTAATCGCTCTCTCTGACCAATGGGGCTCAAGTGTTTTCTGGGCATTATACTCAGTCCTTTTGGGACAAATCCACGCACTCGGCCTGCACTCCTTACATCCTTCCCTCTTTTCCAATCCTTTCTTCTCAAACCAAAACCGAATGAATTTTTATGCAAATTCTTTTGCTAGCCAGAAAACAAAAGCATTGGCAACTTGTTGCCACATTTTGTTGTATGGGAACTTGTTGTTGTTGGGTTTTGGGCTTTTGGTTTTGTGTTCGAGTTTGGATTCGAGTTTAAGTTTGAATTTAAGGGAAGCCCTAATGTTCTCTGCATTGTCAGTCAACAAAGGGGTAAGTAAGGAGGTTTGTTGGTCGGTTGGGTATTCCTTGGTAGGTTCTTTATTCGTTGAGGTTCTGGCGCCTGCCTACAGCGTTGACAAATTAAACCAAATAAGACAACAACAGCAACTGCAAAAAGCGGCACAACAAACTGAAATCGATTAACAGAGGTGGAAAACAAAGACTTTGTTTTGCATTAAGCTGTGCTGTAATTTATTAAAGTAAGTAAATACATAATAAAAGTAACTTGATAAAATATAAAATCTGTACTTTCGGTTGTTCTCTAAATTTGTTATCAATGAAAATTGGTAAAAACCAAAGGATTTTGTTTTGCATCGCCTTTTTATAATTGATAAAAATAAATAAATATTTGCCATATACAATAAATAAAACACATCTTATATTGCGGCCAGACAGTTTTATTTCAAACAAATCTTTACAGATAAAAATTATTTTATTATAATATACATCAGAATTTGCTAACATACTTTAATTACAAAATAAAAATCTCTATTTCCAAATATCATATGTAAAAGATAATCTTTAACTCTTTGCTGCCTATCTTTCTGTTTAGTAATTTCATTCGACTACAACAAACATTCTCTTTCTCAGTCTCCCACTTTTGGTATTGTCGGAAATTACAACGACATGTTAATACTTTTGGAATCCGCCGAAACGGAAATGCTTAGAATATTGTTCACAACAAGAGCAACAACATCCAGCAAATCAACAACAACACAGCACGACGACAATAACACAGCATGGAGCCCAAAAAACAAAGTTTCTTTTTTGTGGCCCCAAATCGAAAAGCACTCGAATGAATTCTCATTCAATTATCCTGAACAGTTGGCTGGCTGCTGGCTGCTGCCTTGATATTCTTATTCAGGTCCTCAATTTTGACATCGTTGTTGTTCTTGTTGTTTGTTTGTTTGCTTTATTTGCTTGGGGACTGAAACTAGCCTCAAGACGGCACAAGGGACGCATCGCGTCTCCACTCTGTCAAGCAATCTCACCTTCCTCTACCTTTCCCCCTGTCATTTTCTCTCCACTTGTCGCTGGGCCACGTTAAGACCATTGTCTTAGCTTTGACTGAAAATTCATAGCCGCTCTGTTTCAATTTTTGGCCTCAGCTCGATGTCCTCCTGTTGTTCTCTTAGCTGGCGGCTATTCTAAGCCGCTTTGACTCTCGTCTGCCATAAAATTTCATTTTATCTTTGTAAACAATGAAAACGTGTCGAGCTCGTGCACAGGACGCAGGACACTAACACAAACAAACTCACACAACTTGTACTAACGGCACCTTGAAAGCGCAAACTGTTCAAAATCCTTGGAAGGAATCACGCTTACTTTATATTTTAACATTAACCTCTCTGATCATTAGGCTCGTCAAACTGATAAGTAGTTACACTTAGTCACCTTAAATCCTGTCGATCGCCTTACAAAAAGAAAGTTGGAAAGAATTAAGGTCTGGTACTGGCGTAAGTACAGGTCAAGAGCACTTAAACACTTCTTGATGTCTTCTCTCAAATATTTAAACAAACTAAACATTTGCATAACCACTTAACCTTTGGTTATTATTTATGTAAGCCAAATACCTAAAACAAATAACAACTTATCATATTTAAGTAGTTCAGATACATTTGCTCGAATAAAGTTATTAATTTTAGCAAGTACTTTAGTTATTTGCATTCATTAAAAAATGCTTCGCGCAATTATTAACTTTTTTAAATGTTCGTTTCTTAACTCAATTAAAATGTGCCATATTCTTTTTATGTTAATTCGCATGCTTTTTAATTATTAAATGCAGATGACAGAGAAGAGAAAGTTTTTATGCTGTTTTGCTTATTATGTCTCGTTTCATTTTAATTTACACCAAACGACTTTTTTTTTGTACCTTTCTTTATTTGTTTTATTTTTTATATGCTTCCGTTTTAAAATTGTATTGAAGTTTATTTTAAGAATATAACAACAGATATATCAGAGGTTACATAAAAGTGTAATCTCAATTTTTAATTCAATTCACATAACTTTGATTAAATTGGAAATCTACTTAAACTTCTTAGAGAATATTTGACTGTCGTCTATGCCCGATTTCCTACTTTTTTTTTATGCCTGTTCTGTTGTTTGTCTCTGTTTTTTTTTATAAATGCTGATTCTCTTCAATTTAACTTTTGTGTGCAAAAGATTTTCATCTGGTATTTTTTGCTGTCGTTGCTTATTAATTGAATGCCAGGTCAAAAGCGACAACGGCAAGATTTCTAAATGAAAAAACTTAGCTAGCAAGTGCTGTTTTGGTTATAATGTTCTTGCTAGGACTGGAGGAGTCTGTTTTGATTAGGCCAGTGTTCTGGGCACAAAAGATGGTCAATTAAGTGGCATAAGGCACGCCTTAAAACTTGCCTAATTGGCCTCAGCCAACGCCGCTGCCTCTGCCTCTGGCAACTGCGCTGCATCTGCCGTTGGGGGCCATGCGGAAACTTTTTTACGCACAAAGTTGGCCACAAAATTTTTGTGTTCGCCGCTTTTGTGGGCATCATAAAAAGAAAGTCCGAAATTGCAACCGAAAATATGGCAGCTATTAACTTGTAAATAGAGCTGGCATAAGAGTTTTTTTTTTTTAACTGTTGTACAAATAACTGTTATATAGCAGGCATATCATTAGTCCATTAAAACTTAATTGGTTGGCTTAAGTTCAATTTGAAAAATTAATATATAACTTTCATTCTTTGAGTATTATTAAGGTTCTGTTTTGAGTTATGTGTTATAATATTGCTTTGTGTAAAGCTCAACGCTAAATCTACTCTCTATGCATATTTATTTCTCTAACTCTTGCATTAAAGGATGGGCAAAGGATTTTTAATTATGCCAGCCTTGGTAACATATCATACAATATAATGCACCTGCCACAAAGAACGTAGAACGGTAGAGGGTAGGGGAAACTTGTTCATTTGTGGCAGCTGTTGTGGCAGCTGCTACCGCTACTGCTGTGGCTGCGTCGGCGACAGTTGTTTGGCTTAGCCGCAATCTGTGAGTCCAAGCTAAAGCCAGGGCTAGAGCCAGAGACAGAGCCCGAGGCTCAAGTTGTTTTGTGCAAGGGCGACTGTCACCTTGAGTTTTAGGCGTAACAACAACAACAGCAACAACAACTATGACAAGGCCGACTCTGCCAGTAACATAGCAAACTGTCAGCCTATGGACCCACATTTTTGAAACGGTCCGAAAGCGACGCTTCTTGCAACAAAAGCAACTACTGTTGACCTTTGCCACATAGACTAAAAGCGAGTAAGTGTGGAAGTTGGGGTAAAGGGTTCGGTGGCAGGGTGACGAGGACTGAGAGTGGCCAACAACATGGCCCCGGATCTTGTCTACCCTTTTTGGCCTCGTCATTGTTTGCCCTAAAGCCCCAAACTGGCAATAAACTTGTCTATTTTAGACGCACTCACAAAAAAGAACTTGCATAGAATAAGTGAGGAAGAGGCAGATGTAAGGAAAAAGGGAAAAGAAGAGAGAGAGCAAAACTATGCCAAGTTATTTGTAGGTGCTTTTGCTGCTTCAACTACACTTACAGAAATATGCCATCATTTGAATATAAAATTTATAAAAGTAAAAAATCCAATAAAAGTTTTAAATCTTTTCAAAATTCTCAAAGAAATTGCTCAAGAGCTTTTGAAGGTTTTTAAGATAGAAAGGAATAATATATTTATATGATTCTATATTTTTTTTTCTTATGTATATAATTATGGAAAATATTATACATTTTATAAATTAATTAATATTAGATGTTTAGTTAAGGAAATTAAAAAATTTTTAAATTGCTCGTCAAGTTTGAATTAAAAAAGTAAAAAATAGATTGAAACTTTCTTTGTACATTGATAACGTTTTTTGAGTGTAACTTTTTGCGGCTAAGTTTGAAATAAATTCAATTTTTTTTCTTAACATTTTGGTTTTTGCTATGCGTGCTTTTCAAGGTTGTTTCAACTTGCAACATTTGTTGCAACAACAACAACAACAACGACAGCAACAAATCCACAGCTAGCGGCCATTAGGCACTATGAAGAGGCAGCTGTGGCGCTATAAACCAACCAAGCCCTACAGCCACGCCCCCAAGTAAACCACCACTCTTCCCCAACCCCACACTTCTTCCCTCTGCCCTGACCAGCCCAGCAATTCGCATTGCATTTTCTGTCATTTCAGCTGGCTGCCTTTGGCCTGATTTTTTTTTATTCGCTTTTATGTAGCTTCGAAAAATGCGCAACGCAAAAATAAAGAAAGACGAAAGCCAGCTGAAATATATATAGGTAAAGTAGTAGGGAAGGGGTGCGTGGTCTAAGGGAGGGTAAAATGAAAAGCGTATGGCCGAGTTGCAATTAAGAAATTTGTCCGTTTGCTGCCGTCGCATCGTCACGAATGAAATGAAACGCATTCAATTGAACAAAAATCTGCGACATTTACAAAAGATGAAAAAAAAAAAAAACCAAATACATACAACAAACAAAAGAACAGAGCAACAAAAAAAAAGAGTCAGCGATGCATAGTAAAAAATAAAAACAAAAAACAGCAACGGCAAAATGCAAGAGCAAAGAAAATGTAATCATAATACTAAGTATAATGCTTATTTAGAGCTGGGCCAGGCAAGCAAGCTATGTATA
Organism: Scaptomyza graminum; assembly: GCA_018901835.1. NCBI lineage: Eukaryota > Metazoa > Arthropoda > Insecta > Diptera > Drosophilidae > Scaptomyza > Scaptomyza graminum. The sequence goes on along the minus strand of JAEIFL010000001.1, from coordinate 10,159,063 downwards.
TGTTAGTAAGTATGTCAACAGCTTAGCAAAAAAAAAAAAAAAAAAAAATAAAGCATTTATAAATCTTTTTGAGTTGTTTTGAACTGTAAAATAACACACATGCCCAGAAAGAAAAAAAACTCAAATGTTTGCTCTGCTAGAGCGTAGATTTCTTGTTTCTTGTGGTAAAAGTTGAATTTGATTAACAACTGTTATTAAAATAACATGAATGAAATGCTTTAATCGGGACATAAAATGCACAAAGTTTTAGTTAATCAATTAGTTTTTAACAAATATAAAATATATTTAATATCTAAGTCACAAACTTGCCGAGGAAAAACAACTAAAACACTCAGTTAGCTGTGGGTTGGCACTGTTGGTAAGGGCATGCAAATATAAATAGATATAAGTAGATAGATGATTGTACGGTCGTCGTCCTATGTTCCAGTTGCCTTTATACTCTTGTACATGCTACATACTTTATGTGTGGCTGTTGTATGAGCAAAGAACCAAGCCAACTTTTGCCAACTTGCTTTTGCATGCCTGCTATCTGCCGCACTTCCGTTTTCCGGTGACACTTCCCCCCAACAGCAGCAGCAGCAGCAACAACAGCGACAACAACAAGAAACGTTTCCTGCACGTCGTCTATGGCATTATGGGCACTTGAGCCATTGCCAGCAGCAGCTGCCTGCCAGCCATTTGTTTTGCCCATAAATGTTTTGCGTAGCTTCTCTTTTAACCCATAGTCCCATTTTAAAACCGCACACCTCTACTCTCTACTGCATAAGATGGCACTTTTTTTTGGCTCTTTGAACGCACAAATTTGGCACGATTTATGCAGTATCCAAAAGCCAAAAGTGGTATTGGACTTGCTCTGTCTGTCAGTATATCTCGGCGTTAAGGCAAGCCTGCAACTGAAGGACACAGTAATGCTGTCAGCAAGTATACCCTATTATTGTGTGTACCAAATGTACGAAGTGAAATTGCTATCTGTTAAAAGAGGTTGAGGCTGTTTATTTTAAAGTACAAACAACCTTCTTTCTTTTTCATAATAAGTGCATTTTGGCATTTGGCAATGCGTTTAACTGGTAACGCCTCTTCCGAACTACCAAACTTACCCAACAACACTCACCCACTGAGGCAGCACAGGCACCAGACAGACACCTGTGTTGCTTGTCTCGATAGTTCGTTGAGTTTGGTTTGCTGGTCATCTGGTCGGCAGTTGGTGGGTTTTGCAGCTTGTTGCATTTTCGGTTGTAAGTTTCCGTTTGCGTTTTCGCCGCGCTTACCCATACTTAAATTACACACACTTCCGTCTTCCTTCCTGAAACACAGCAAACACAGTGGCATGCAACAACAGTCGTCAACAACAACTGCCTTTTGCTTCACTAACGGGTTTTTGTGCAAATTGTAACCGGGAATGCAATCCTGGACAATGCGTACAAACATATTTTCATCCTAACTTTCTTCTTAAAGCCACTTCAACTTTCGGCTCACCATTCGATTAAATGAGCGTTATACAGCTGTTATGCATTAAGCTGATCAAAAATATGTTTTTTGAGCTATAAATATATAAAATGTATAACAGTTATAACAACGATAAACATTTGTAACAGTTATAACAATTATATCGAATAGCATATTACAAAATCAATTGTATTTGGGTAATTTTTACAATTATGCAACTATTATAGAGCTGTTATACACTTCAAGTTAGAGTTCTATATAGCTGTCATACAGGAAACTGATCGATAGACAGTTATATGAGCTATAAATTGATAATATCACAGTTATACATACAAGTTTATATATACACACGAAAACAATACTGCTTTAATTATATATGAGCATAATGACTTTTATACAACTGTACATATTTAGTTAAGGGCCCTATACTTATATGTAAATATATTGGTGTGTAAGTATATATATATTCAATTACCGTTCTACTAAATGCATTCCCATGTCTGAAGTTATTTTTGCTGTTCCACTCCAAGCACCAAACTTCAAGCTGAAGTTCAACCAGCAAAAAAAAAAAACTTTTAGCTTAACTGGCTGACCATTAAGTGGTGGCCCTTATCAAAAAAGTTAAAGAAATACAAAAAAAAAAAACGAGTTTCGAGCAATTCTTTTAGTTTTTTTTTTGTTTGGGGCTAAAGTTGTGTTCTGTTTCTTCTTCTGCTTTTATTATTATTTTGTTTGGTGTTGCTGTTGTTTTTCGTTATTTTTGGTTGTCAAAAATTAATTAGACTAATTAAAACGTTAGCTGGCAGCAGAATTTGGTGAGAACATCAAGTTCAAAGATGTTTTTCGTGCAGTTGATTGAATGAACCATCTGCCGCGAAGCCAAAACTTGTTAAAGGTAAGATGAAGGTTGTAAGGTGGAACGAGGAAGGCTGCTGCACCAAAGAGCCAAAATTAATTAACTTGGCCTTGGCCAAGTAACAAATGTAAGTGGAATACGAAACTGAGCACAAAGCCGCTTTTCTACCGAACATTTTTTGGCAAATGGCAAACAATTGGCTAAAAAAACTCAAAACATAATTAAGCCTTCATCTTTATTTCTTTGGTCCTTCAGCTAGCCTTTGCCTTTGCCTTTGCTTTCGTCGTTGTCATCGTTGCGGCATTTGTTTTTCTTACTTTCTTTTTTTTTTATGTCTTGGGATCAATTAGAGCCCATCACTCTAGCAACTGAAAAATTTGCTGGGACAAAAGATACGGGTCATTTAAAAAAAATATGAAACAACCATACTGCCTGAATATAGACTAAGCTATTTTTTTTTTTTTTAGCTGTCAGTTTAATTTTTTTCTCGCTATTTAAATACGCAAACTTTAAGCAGCATTCATTTTTATTCATTCACTTTCTGCTTTCTTTCTTTCTTTGTTTTTTTTCTTGTGCCAGGCCTTGACGCTTGATGCCTGAAAACTGCGTGTCAGTGTCAGCGATTCTTAACTCGCGACAGTTACAGCTGCTGTCAGCCACAGCTGCCCAAAGTGTTCCACATATCTCTGTAAGTGTGTGCGTGTGTGTTCGTGTGAGTTGATGGGTCAGCACGTCGCCAACACTTTTTGGTTGATGCGGTTAGATGAAGAAGATATGCATATAAATCTGCATATTTGTATATATACCATAGGTGGTGCATTTAATGCGGGTAAGACTGCAATATAACAGTCATATACTAGTTGTTACCAAGCAATTGGTTGTACACCACATGCCCAACAAATAGCAAATAGAGAAAATACACTTTAGTTATACTAGCTGCATAACAGTTCTGAGAAAGGTTGTATTAAAGCTGCACAATGATCGAAGAACCTTAAAAAATATAATCCCTTATGCGTTTAGGTAAATGAATCAGGTTAAACAAAGATCTCTCAGAAGTGTTATACGAGTGTTATGACAGCTGTCAAATGGCAACCTTGTCTTTTAACATTGCAACTCTTAGACGAACTGGCTGATGCGTTCTCTCTCTCTAGTTTCAATTGTCATACTATCATTCACCTTTCAGTTGACTCAGCGCTGACAGTTGCAATAACCTTCGATTAGAGTCGTATTGTAACTGTACTATGTAGTATAGTGCGAAGGGTTGTATCAACAATTGGGCTTTCTTTCTACCTGGCTTACAGTACTGTTCTTGTTTTTTCTTTTTTAGCTTCGCGTTTGTAAATTGTCTGGCAAAGCACTTGATGCTCTGTCAGTTGGGAAATGTGAAGGGTAAAAGTGAAAGTGCAAAAAAAAAGAAAAGAAAAAATATATAGAGAGGGAAGAGTGGGCAAAGTGGGCATGACGTGGAGGATATGGTGAAGGAAATGCATGTGGACGACAACAAAACGGCAAATAGCAAATGGCAAATGCAGCGCTTTGACTAACACACACATACGTCGTACTCTAATGCACACCTGGGGCTCTTTCGCATGTTGAAGCACTTTTAGCCAACCCCTTTGTGTGTGTGTGTGTGTTTGTGGGTGTGTGTTCGCTTTGTTACTGGGCTCCTCCCTCCCACTTACCATCCAAATCCATATGCAAATGAAACGCGACGCGTTCGGGTTTTTTGGGCAAACAGGGCTTTCCTGGCTTTGCACTTTTCGTTTTTAATGAAGGCATTTAGGCAATGCGATTCCGCTGCCGATGCCGAAGCCACGATGCAAAGTAAACCTGACACGCAAATTGCTGCGTAACGTAACTTGCGGATTGCGGCCTGTGGTGTGAGGCATGTACGTATACATGTATGCGGTGTGGTTTGGTTTGGCTTGGTGTGGCATAGAGCATAGGGGGCAAGGGGCCAAACCATAGAGACTTGACCTTTGCCACACAGCCAAGTGCGCAGTGAGTGCAAAATGTGTATTTCATAGTGAATGCCTTTTGAGTGTGTGCGTGTGTGTGTGTGTGTGTGTGTGTGTGGTTGGTGCATTGATCATTGAATCAATTGAAATATTCTGATGGCAAATTAGCCGGGTTTATTTTTTTTGTCAATATGCAACTTTTATATAATAACTGTTACAAAAGTGATATGAAAAATACCAAGTACACAATAAGGTACATTCATATTGCTTAGATATAATATAATAAGTGATATACAACTGTTATACACATTGAGTGAGACGTGCATCCGAGCTCAATTCTTGACTCGATATTGATTTTAAATAACTGTTATACAAATGTTATACAGCTAGTGTTCTAACAGTGGAGTCAAGCCTGTTAATCGAGCATTTAATAGGAATTATTTTAGCTTAAATTAAAGCCCATAATAGATTAGTTAAATATTTAGCTGATTAGACAACCAGTGTTGAAACTGTTATACACAATATCTAGCACTAACTCATTGTTAGGTTTCTAATCACAGAAACCTGACCTTTAACGGGCGAGCTCTTCAAATCAACAATTTGATTAGATCCAGCTTGCAAATCAATCGAACCAATGAACCCTCCCCCTACCTCCACCTCTTTTGGAACAATGTCCCAACAAGGGAGATGATGCAAAGACACAAGGTGGGTGACAGATTTAATGTTTGGGGCACAGAGTGAAAGAGAGATAAAGATATAAATACATTGATGCCAGGCAGTTGGCCAAGTTGCTGCTGCATTTATCAATTTAGTTGCGCCCCGCAGCGCAAATGGCAACAACAAAAACAACAACAACAATGACAGCAGCCCATTGGAGACAAGATATGAGACGACCAATGGGTGATAATTTTTCTTTTTGGGGCAAGGGGTTGGGTTCATGCACAATGAAGCCTAACAAACCTGAAGATAGACTAAACAGACGAGCCACCCACCCCACCACACCCCACTGCACAGCAACACTTGTTAGCCGCCCAGCGGGCAACTTAAACGAAAACTGAAAGATAGAATTTGAGGACGTGGACGTGGACGAGAACTAGCATGAGACAGGAGAGGGGTGAGTTAGGGAGGAGTGGGAGGATGTAGGGACGCTTTGAACACTTCCGGCAGTTTAGGGGCAGGCAACAGCAACAAGGGCCAGTTTGCAATTGTTTGGCACAACAATGACCTATCCACACCACCTCCTCCTCACCACTCTTGCATTTCTACTGACCCTGTTGCACCTGCAACAACGTGCTGCACAGACAATGGCCAATTGAAGCTGCTTCTTTCTTTACTTTTTGTTTTCGTTGCTTCTCTCTCTCTCTCTCTTTCTCTCTGTCGCGTTGTGAGTATGGGAAACGTTGTAATTACAACCGCAGGCGATGCCGGGTCCCAAGCGCGCATTGTTTGCACCCAAAACAATGCTCAGCCATCTCTTATACCCGTGTCACACCCCCCGGGGGATGTGATGCTGCTGCATGTAACAACCCCTCCGCCCTTCTCCACCAGCCACCTAGCAAACAGAAACATGACAGAAATGGCCATGGCCTTAAGCACAATGCAAAACAAAACAAAACAAAAAACCTAGAACCAGCGTTATCTTTTTTGGAAAGTGTCAATGTTCAAATACCTTAAGTAAATAGTTTTATAAATAATAAAATCTTCTTTTCTGAGCTCAAAATATTTAAGATCTTCACATAGTAGCTTTGAGTAGAGTTTTACGAAAAAAAATCAGAAATTTTGTTTAAGCTAATAATATTTTTTTTAACCTAATATGGGTTTTGAATATACAACATTACTATACTACTATAAAATGTTAAGTTTCCCAAAAATACTCTTGATATAAAGGTATCCTATCTGTTTTGTATTAATTTAAAAAGACTGCTTCAGTTTGCCAAACTTATCCTTTTCAGTACTGGGACCATTTTAATTAAGTCCATATAGTAATTTAAGTCATCGTTTGTCATTTAACTTAATTTGAAAATTGTGAAGAAATCTAGGCATTATTTTGACAATAATCGCAGAACTATAAGCAGAATTAACATATATATTATGGAGTCGGATATGGCTGCATTCCACAATTTGTGTGTACAACTAAATCGTGTAAACAAAGACACTCTGCTTTTTCTTCTGCTTCTTCTACAACTGCTGCTGACGCTAAGCTTCTACTTAATATGCGAGCAAACCAAAAAACAATCTTTCATTTTCAGTACACACACACATATGCACTAAAAACTCTGTGGCGGTGGCAAGAACTTATGTTGGATGATGGGCATAAGAAACTCGTTGGCACACATAAATTCCAAGTCTATGCAAATTTGCGGGGCTGCAGAACACTCATAAATTCCACCAAATGCACCTCCAGTGTGCTCGTTCGTTGCAGCTAGCCCAAAATTGCATGCATATGTTTATGGTTTACTTTTTGGTGGTATTTATTTTTGGCTTGGTTGGCTGTTTGCAAGCAGCTTACCTGCGGTTTGCTACTTGCCAAAAGTTGGAGTACTTTAAGTGCCACACATGATCGATTGTGCTGCACAATTCAGCGGAGGGGAGAAAAATTATTAAGCACAAGTTGAAGGCGAAAGTTTGATGCACTCTTTTTTAACTAGGTTTTAAATTCCGACCAAATTTATTGTCAATACAGTGCACACCCCTGCTGCATCCGAACCACTTTGCAATCAGACCTCTTGTTATCGCTTTTAAATAGGAATCGAGTATACCGCAGTCGGTTGCGTCCACTGCAAAACGTTAAGATTGAATATTTGGACTCTATCAGCGTTGAGAGTGAACTATCTATTTCGGAATTAATACCAAAAATAAAGCCCTTTGGCACATTTCAGATGAAATTGTCATGCAAGGACTATATTCAGTTCTAATTTTAGTTCTCTACGCTCTCTCGCTCTCGCTTGTTATACTTTTGACATTTGTATGGCAGTGTGCAAGGTCAGCAGCAAATTGAAGACATCTGCTGCATACGTATATGTAATGTACTACTAGACACAACCACTAAGCCCACCGCTTCACCAGCCATTTTGCACATATTGTTGTGCCCATTTATAACTGTCTGTTTTGTCAGTTATATTTCCGTTGTTGCACGTTGTTGAACTTTGTGTTTCGTTTCGTTTCGCATCGTGTTGACATGTTGTGGCTGCAAAAATGCATCCAGTCTGTGCTATCATCAACAAAGGGGGATGGGAAAATGTTGCCAAGATCGATAATTGCCTTGCAAACTGCTTATAAAAAAGAGCAAAAATACACAATCACACAGAACACTTTACTCGTTACGCATACGCCACGTTGATAGACAGAACGAGAAATAGAGAGAGAGAGAAGGAAAAGGCGACAACAATTTGGTTTTTAGCATAGGCAACTGGCTTTGTTGTTGCAATTGCTAAACTCTTAAAATATGCGGTAAAAGGCATTCGATTCGCATTCGCATTTAAAGTCAACCTAAAATCGATCGAGTATCCAAGAATCAAAAACAAAGCGATTTAAGCTTGTGAAATGTGTCGTTAATATATAAATTTATTAAGGTTAAGGTGCAACCAGCTTATATAATCTTATGTTAACAATAAAAAGTTATATATATATGATAGCCAAACTAGTATGTATATGATAGACAAATCAATTAAAAAGTGATTTTTATTTTGTTAGCCAAACATGAAATAAAATATGCTATTTCTCTCATAATAATAATATTACATACAATTACGTTTGGGATATTATAATTTTTAAAAACTTATTCGATAGCATTCGAATAATTTAATAAATTGTGCTTTTTAATTGATTTTGCCCACACGCGCTCTCATTTTTAATGGAAACTGTAAATATTATATATGCATTAACTGATGGCCACTTTCAACTGTGTCCAGTGTCCACATTGCATATTTAAATAGGTTGCATTATATGGAAATTATTTATTGCTAATTACAGCTAAGTAAACATGCAACCGCAGTTAAAACAAATAGCAAACTGCTGACAGCTGCTGCTGTTTAATTTTTGGGCCGACATTTGTTAGTCAATTATTCACAAAAAATTTTAAACTTTGACTAAAACCAGAAAATGCCAAATCGAATGAATGGCGGCTTAGTGCGATTGCGTTTTGTAGGTTGGCGTTCAATAAAGCTAATGAAATTTTCTATAAATGTTGAGGCAAAAGGCTTTCATTCATTTTCGGGGCGAAATATTCGTCCTTCAGGCATTCTGAGGCTGTCTCAAAGTGTCAGCACTTCGAGGCGAAGGCAAAGCCCCATGGCTTAACATGCAATTCAATTAAAGTTGCATAAGGCCATCAAACGGAGGCCAAACACAATGGATGATGGTCTGATGCTCTGGATGGCGTGAGCAAGAAAGAGTAAGAAATCTTTTAGCGCCCGAAACGAACAAATGCGACCTTGCCGGAATGTGGTTACAAAGCAAACAAAACGATAGGCGGCAATAGGCAAGCCGAGAGACGATGTGAAGCTGTTGAAATGTTTGCTTGACTTAAGAGATGCCCTTTGGGCTTTTAGCCAGTGACGCAAACGAATGATAATAAATCTTTAAATGCAACTTTTGACTTCATTGATTTCATAGCTTTTCATTTAATATGCAGATATCTAAGCACACTATTACAAGCGAGATAAGATCTTTGTTAAAATATCCAAAATAATTCGTAAATACAATTAATATAATCGCTGAAAGGTAGCTTTTGCCCATTAAAGTAACTCTACTTTTTTCAAGTCTTTCAGTAAAACATTCTAAAAATGTTCAAAGTGCGAGCTCCCATGCTGATTAGGAATATACTAAAGACTCCATTAAGAGTATTGAATATAAACATCAAACAACATTTAACTTGTATAAGTCTATTTATAAACATTGTTCACATTGTAACAACCAACATACAAAATGTTCTTACGGATATAGTATTATCCAGTGTCTGTTAATGACATCCATATGCAGGGTATATATGTATAAAATTCAAAGCATTTCGCAAAAAGCGCTTCAAATGACATGTCGCTCAGCGTCAGCCATGGTATATATTTACAACAACAACAAGTCAATTGGCGGGCGAAAACACACAGCTGCCAAGTTAAATGAAGTCAAAAATGTAAATTTCATTTGGCGCCCCAAAAACAGCGAGCACTGAAAGTCAAGTCAAGACTTCAAGACACGGAAACTTGTTACGCCGCAACGACTTGTAAGTCAAAATATATATACTTACATATATATATATACATATACGCAATTAGGCTAGTCGAGGGACAGGAGAGAAAACAAGAACTACAGAGAGGGGGAATAGTGTGTGTGTGGCAAATTATAGTAGAAGGCAGCAAAAGCAGCTGTTGCGCACAGGCCGAAGGACATTTACAGTTTGTTCCGTTTGCTGCGAAGACTCAAACCTCGAGGGCTGGCAGCAACATGTGTTCAACTCACACACACACCCACACAAATATACACCCACAAACGTGTGTGTGTTTGCGTTTAATGGCGGTTGTTACCATTGTAACACAAGCACTTGGCAAGCAAAAAGTTTGTGCAGCGTCTAAGATTGCAAGAATAGTTTGCGCAAATATTTTTGCATGCTAAAAAACAAAAGAAATTTGTACGAATATATAAAAAATAGACTAGCAAGAAAAATAAAGGCGCAATTAATTGAGTCAGCTGCAAGGACAAAAAGCAGAGAGAGAGAGAGAAAGAAATAGAAGGAGAACACGAAGACAAAAGCACTTTTGATATATGTAGATGTGATTGCATCGGAGATAATGAGCTAATGGATTCGAACTCAACCTCTACTTAGTTCTTGTTGCTGTTTCTGTTTTTAGTTTCTCAGTCCTCCACCATCGCCTTCGACTCGGTCTCTGGCCAATTAGTGATGTTGTTGTCGATTAGTCATTATCATTATCATGAATGCCTAATGAGTAGTGATTCATTCATTCTCAATGACACAGACAGCAACAGCAACAATGACGACGACGACGACTGCGAAGATTCGAATTTAAACAGCTGCTAAAGCTCATTCACAGTTTGGCGAAGTTGCAGAAAGTTTGAACTTAAACTAATTCAAACTTTCGGCTAACTAAATGATTCAACTTATTTGAGAGATAAGTATTCAAAATAAGTATCTCTAACTTTAACTTTTTAATTTAAACAGAAACTACTCTCTCTCTATCTCTCTCCCTATATCTCTCTCTCTTTCTCTCTCTTCAAATTAAACTCGTTTTCTGAACAAATCCGTTATTGTTTTCAACTTTTTTCCATCGATTTATTTATGTATAAGTATACTTAGATAAATTGTTGAACTAGTATCCAATAAATTGAATTTTTCCTCTCTCTACCCATAACATATGACTTGTAATTGAGATAGTATGTATTAAATTGGCATTATTTTGAAAACTATCTAACGAACTACTCATCACCTCACCTTTTTGTTCCAACGCTGATCATCTAATTCTAGTTGCAGCCCAATTGCGGAGCACGCGAACCAAACAAATTTGTTTGTCTGACAAATTTTGCCTGGCGGGCAAGCTAAATTTAGTTTTTGGTATGTTAAATACCCTAGCTTAAAACGGGTGTTTAGGTATTTGAACGTGCTTGGAAAGCATAATTCCTTAAGATATCATTTTTACAGATATTCAACAAATTAATACCAAAAACTGTATATGCTTGCTCTGGCTATAATAAATCTTTTACAAAAAGAATCCAAAAACTTTTGAGCCAAATGTAAAGCCATTGCAGCATTAGTAAAGGGTATCCATACGTTCGTTAGCCCAAATATTTTTGTCAGCAATTTTAATGTTTTGCGAGTCCAGCGACAAATGCCCAATAAATTTGAGCAGAGCTCTAAATACGGCCCCAAACAAAGGTGTTTGCATAGTCGACTAGTGTAGTGGGTGGTTCGGTAGCATGTGGCAGCTGCGTCATGGAAAAACTCGCGCCATTGGCATTGGCAATAAGTAAATAAATAAATAAATCATTTGTGTGCATAGCCAGCGATGTACATCGATAGATAGAGATAAATTCACAGTGTATAGTGTGTGTGTGTGTGTGTGTGTGTGTGGGGCGTGTGTATGTTTGTTTAAGCTATGCAATGGTGTGTGGCAACAACAATAGACTACAAATGTAACACACACACACACCAACAATAGCAAATTGAACTTGGCTACATGTTGACGTCTGGCGCCTTTCTGGCTCTTTGCCCGTAACACATGGCGCAAACTTAATATTATGTTATCCTATCCTCTATAATAAATATATATGTCACGTCTTTATGACTTACAGACATCACATCCACCCACACACACATAGAATCCCACCCCACCTGTCACACAACTATTTAAAGTCCAAGCAAAAGCATTTAACAAAAGAAACAAAATTTATAAAAGAGAATTTCCATTTTCATTCTTCATGCTCCTGAGCTTTGAAGCAAGGAATTTTTTTTTAAATTAAACAACCAAATTTATGATAATAAGAAATACAAATGCAAAGATACCCTGGAATTTGTAAGCAAGAAAAAAGCTGAAATATCTTTTTGTTTTTTTTTTTTTGTTGAAATCATTCTAAATTCCATCAAATTGTTTTAATAAAAAAGAAACCTTAATGAACTCACGAAATCTCTGCCAGTCTGACTGAGCTTTCGTTCATTTTGGTTCAGCTTATGCTTGAATTATATTCTTCTTGGACTTCGTTTGAAGTTCTTACCACTGAATATCTCAAAAGAAGAGTAACATCAAATGAGAAAAGAAATCATGAAAATATATATGTATATACTATATAGATTTTGAAAAGCAATTTGGTTTTTTTGGCATGCCGGGCTTTTGCCTGTCTCGCCAGCTTTTATGCCTTTTGCCTTTCAAGTGTCCATCAACGTGTTTGACAAGTGCGCTGATTTCCCAGCTACCAAAGCAGATCCCCTCCACCTCTTCGTCCACCACACACCTCTGCTTTGCTGGTTTTTCTCCAATTTGCCTGTGACTGTGTATGCGAGAGAGCCATTATTTGGTCATGCTAGCAATTTCCGTTGCTCTCACTCTCTCTCTCTCTCGCTCTCGCTCTTTTGTTTCGCTCTGCCTTATTGCCCGTTCATCTAATCCATCTAGCTGTACCGGAAGTCGTTGCTTGTCCCCATCGCCAGGTGGCGCTCGCCGATGCCGCTATCCTAATGAATAATGCAAAAGACAAACTGACAAAGCAGATGAGCAGCCAGTGGACCACCCAACAAACTTTGCCAAATGAAATATTTAAATCGAAATACTCTCCCCTTCTCTCACTCTCACTCTCTTTAGCTTTGCGCAGCACCTGTTTAAAAAATTAAACTTAAAATAAAAACCTAGAGACATACCAAAAAAACGTTGAAGAAGCCAGCAAAAGCAGCAGCAGCTCCCTTTCTATGTGATTCTCAGAGTGCAGTTTATCTTAATTATTAAAGGGCTTTCAACTTTCGCACGTTGCGTTATTAACAATGTACTCACAATGCGTGCCTCACATGTAAGGAATGTCATAAATTATAATTTAGACAATATGTTTTAGTTCACATCTTGTCAAACAAAAAATGTCAAACATACATTAGCTTACACTGCTGTCAAAAAAAAGTTTATAAAAAAAATAAATAAAAGCTTTTTAATCTAGTACAAACATATTTATATTTTATTCTTAAAGAAAACAAAAATAATTTTCTTAATACCTTAAATTGAATTGACTTAAATTAGATTTCTTTAATTAAAAAACGCTAATTTCATAATGTATGTGCCCAAAATAGCATAACTTATAAGCAATCCATAAATTTATATCTAGACCAAGTAAATAAAAATGAAATAATTCAAATAGAGTGAATGATAATGATCAATTGCTATAGTTGTTAAGGACAGATGTGAATTTCTACAAGCTAATAGTTTACTTAATGCTTGTTCCTCCCTCCCTCTTTCTCTCTCTCTCTCTCTCTCTCTCTCTTCTCTTTATCCCTCTCTGTCTGCCTGTCTGCACTGTGATTGGTAAGCGAAAACTGTGCAAACATTTGTGCATTTTACACAATTAATCAAATATTTTTATTGAATTTTGTGTGCGGCTGGCAAACAGACAAGAACAACGAAACCAGCGAAAGCCATAGCGATAGCGTGAGGAGACAAATGTTGGGTTAAGCCTCGCTGTGTGTTGCTGCCTCCTCGTTGCCTTTGCAGCACAACTATCACATGACCAAAACCCACCCAAGTGGGGTGTGAGAATAGGCAGTGTGAGACTTGGGCGCGTTAATGGGCCAGCTGACAGCGTGCCAAACAGCCAAATGCTTCACAAAATGATGAATGACGTATAAGTAACTGAATATGTGCGTATGTACTATGCGTCTCTTTGTGCGTGTGTGTATGTATGTACGTGTGCGTGTGTGTGTAAATGTTTGCTAGTTATCATACTTGTAGTAGTAGTTTCAGTTGGTAAAGTTAGAGTGGCTGAAAACACGGCGCTGTGTTTGCTATTCGGCTGCCGGAGTGCGGGGCAAGAGTTTGTCCAGGGTTGTCATAAATCGCATTTGTGCATTTGCATTAGATGCAACTCGTTGGCCGCAATGAGGCAACAATGTCAAAGCTAACAACAGCTGAAATATCAGCAACAACCACAACTATCTATCTATCTAAATGCAAATGCCTGCTGCCTGAGCCTTTATGCAAATATTATTCATGTCTACAACTCTCTGAATATGACGACGAATGCGACAACGAATACGAATACGATTACGAATATGAATACGAATACGAATACGAATGTGAGTATGAGTATGTGAGTGCATATAAGTAGTAAGTATGCATACTGCATTGGCTTTGGCTATGGCTTTTATTTTGATTTTATGGCATAATGTAGACATAAACATGAACATATTAACTCACACACACACACACACATTCACATTTTACAAGTACTCACACTTTAGCTACATAGATCCTTTGACTTCATATTGCACAGCACATTCCACTAGAGCGCTTTTTATCGATAAGAATCGATATTAAGTACAGCAACGGTATATGTTCTGCATGCAAGAGACAACGTATCGATTGCTTTTCAATAACAAATCCATTATTTTAAGCAAAACCCTTAACTAAAATGGACTTCAGCAGCTCAAACAACTTAAGTACTGTACTTACATCTCAAACGCCAATTACCAAGCAGAGTGTCCACCAATAATACGACTTTAATTTGATGACTTACAGATTACGGTTTCGATTACTTACTTGCTGTAAGAAAAAGAAAGAGAATAAGAGAATAAGGTTTAAACATATATGAAAGAATAATATAAAGAATTGAATTACACAATGTCATTATCAATAACAAACGATTAACTTTTCTACGTTATCGTTAAGAAAAAAGAAGCATATCTATTTTTATAAGCGGATGGAAGTTTTCGGTCAATCTCCTAGTAATTAAATATATTTTCGTTTATGTCAGAGACATATTCATTGCGATTAACTCAACAGCGTTGCAGCACACACACACACACACACACTCAGTATGATTATCGAAAGCGAACGCAATTTTAAAGCATTGACATTACTTTTATTTTTATCTGTTTGTTTCAAGTTGTCAGTCAGAAGTCGTGTCCTTGCCAGCGCGTCAAAGTCTCTTCACTCCGTTTGATAATGCGCGCCTGTGAGTGTGTGTGTTTGTGTGAATGTGTGTGTTCAATTCAGACATCTCTGCTGATGTTGTTGCAATTGCTGGTGGCATCCACTCATGCGTTTTGGCGTCTTGCAACGCATCGCTAAGCCTTTTGTCTGCCTCTTTAGCTTACAAGTGCAATCGCGCTATACGAGTGTGTGTGTGTATCTGGATGTGTGTGTGTGTGTGTGAGTGTTGCCTGATTTGTGTATCATGCACAGTCAACCGCTTGTCATTTTGTTTGTTTATGGCGCATCGCCTCGTGTGACATCATTCAATTGAGATGGCAGCTCTTTGAAGTTGAAGTCTTTAAAAAAAAGAGTTTGATCATTCGGATGGACTTAAAGCTGCCTCGCTGGATTTTATTCCTCAACATCCTAGCCCACATAAGAATAATGATAATTTGAATGTAAGGACTGTTTTTGAGTAGAAAGGCTAGAAAGTTCGATCCTGAATACAATCAAAATTCATGCAATCTTGTGCTTTTCATTGCTTGAAGATGAAATTTTCACAGATGAATTTTGTCTTAAGTTTCTGGATCAATTTTCAAATTTATCAAATTACAAAAATTGTTGTTACCGATTCCACGTGTTTAATGGAAACCGGAAGAGCTATCGATCACGAATTGAAATCCCAAATCTCAAGTCCCTTGATATTTTAGTCCGGGATCCGGGATCACCTACCCATATCTCTTTTTATATATTTGCTCCTTCAGTTCATATGTGTTTTTCTTCCCATATATATATATAAATTTTATGTATCTATTACCCTATCTATCTCTTTCTCTTCTTCATCTCTCTCTCTCTTTTTCTACAGCTACAGCTATCCCGCTTT
Source organism: Scaptomyza graminum (assembly GCA_018901835.1). NCBI lineage: Eukaryota > Metazoa > Arthropoda > Insecta > Diptera > Drosophilidae > Scaptomyza > Scaptomyza graminum. The sequence goes on along the minus strand of JAEIFL010000001.1, from coordinate 10,143,307 downwards.
GATTTGTTGGTCTTTATAAGTGCATAATTGCAACATATTTAGCTGATACTAGTTGGCGTTTGATGGCGCCACCTGGCGTCCATATGCTAATTGGCCATTGGCAAAGTTCATCAAAAGGACATAGCTCGCGTGTCAACAGAAAACTTAAACGTGGGCGTGGCAGCTGTGACTAAAGGCGTTACATTGCACTGCATAAATCCACAAAGCGCAACAAAAAAATTCTCACTATGTTGTTTTTTTTCGAAAACTTTCCATATTTTTTTTTGGTCATAGCTCGCTGATATTTGTTTCATTGTTTGATTTGCAAGAGCAGCAGCAGCAGCGGCAGCAGCAGTCAGTCGAGAGGTGAAGAGGATAGGGATGAGGAAGAGACCCAGTTTGCAAAGTAAACAAGCGGCAAATGAAACGATGCCAACGTCGACGCTTGCGTTGACTGAACGTGAGCTGAAAACTATTAAAAAATGATATGGGCTGTGCTTCTCTCTGACCTGAGGTTGTGGGCATAGATGAGGGGGGTGGGGAAGAGACAGACAGAGAGACGAAGAGAACACGCAGCAGAAACGGCAGCAACGGCAGCCGTTAGCTGGCGGCGGTCTTTGCATGTATTATGCATATGCAAAAAGAATACACAACACACAACTCAAACACAAACACATAGCCACAACAAACACACACATATACTATATACACACACACACACACCACGATTGATGTGTGTGCAGACACACCAACTTAAATAATAACAACAACAACAAGAAAAAGAAAAATGGCAGCAGCATCAGCAACATAAAAAGAAAGGGTAATGGCAATGAGAAACATTTTGTGAAAAGGATATATTGTTGCGAATACGAAAGCACCCTATATACTTATTAAAATTTAACAAGGCTTACACAATTTCTGTTAAGCCTATTTACATTTGAGCTAACTGTAATCATAAGAAAGTCTTTCTTCTAAAAAATTCCATTTGTTTTATTCATTTTCTGTGATTTCTCATAACAAAATTATCTCTAATAAATTATTATTTTTTATATGTTTTTTTGGAGTTTTAACTGAAGTAAATCAACCATAAATTCTATGGTTTGTTTAAAGAGAAACAGGAATCCAAACGACTTTCATCCTTTAATAAACTTTCGTTCTTTTTTATTCATTTGCCTTTCATTAACAAACATGCACACTTATATGCCCCATGACAGACATTATGCTCAAGGGGTAAGCATAAAAAATGTGCTGGTCATTGCTGACAAAAAGCACAAAATGTATTTGAAAAAAAAACACGTATACGCAGCGTAGTACAAGCACATACTGTAACAGGTAAAGGTAGAGCTGGAGTCGGGCTTAAGCTGCAGGACTCACTCATATGTCTGTATAAGGATGCGTGTATTTGTGTGAGAGTGTGTGTGTGTGTGTGTTTGTGTGTGTTAACAACGCAGTGTTGAGTTTTAAGTCTTGAGCCTGGGATTCAGCCAGTTATAGGATTTCTGTATACATACATACATATCTATATGTATAGAGCCCATGCATGTCCATTTATTCAGTTCGCAGATTGCTCTTCTTGACACACACACACACAAAGAGAAGTTGCAGAGAAAAAACGAAGTTTATTAACTATGCAAATGACACACACACACACAACACACACACACACACAAATTTACCCATCAATTCTCATTCGCTCATTCTCGATGCGTTTTTATTTTTTTGTTTATGTTTTTTTTTTTTTGGTATATTCACTTGACCGTTATCCGAATCGATTTTATTGGCAATTGCTTGATGATGCGATTAGGCAAATTGAAATGTAAAACACGGAATCAAAAGGGAGATATAGACAGACTGAAACAGTCCCAAACGAATATGCCATAAATTGGAGTGCAAACATAGATATAGAAATATTGATGGTCTCGATTTGCAACCGCAAATAAAATGAGTCCAAAATATCAACAAAAGTTTTTTTTTTCAGATTTGCGTTAAGTTTGCGCATTAGCTTTTCATCCATATAAATAACTTTCCCGACAAGTTATTTAAACGAGTTCAATTAATTTTTAAGTTCAATTTGCATTTAAAAATGTTTATGTAAATTATTTGTATTATTTTTAGTGTTAAGCTTGCCACATTTATTTCTTTAAAAAATTAAATTAACATAATGAGATTATTTAGGCATCCCAAAGCTTTGTCTCTGTTGAAAAATAGCTCAACTTTAAATTTGTACTCGTGACTTTCGCCAAGAGTTTATATACCACGTATATAAAAAAAGAGAACCAACATAGCTCCAATGTGTGTGAGCGAGATGGTGCGATAAGACAAATTTGCTGACACTTAATATTAAGGCATTTCGAAGCATTTTGAAGCAGGGTCACCATTAAGTGCTTGCAACGAGCCGTGCGACAAGTTGAATGTCGGCCACTTGCTGTGACACAATTATATATATACTATATATAAATATGTATACTATATGCATATATACAGCGTTTACTCCACCCCTTCCCCTAATTCCCCGCCGAATTGCTGCTTGACACGCAAACAACAAACATCAGACAAATGTCTTGTCCGGTGTCGCCTAATTTGTTTTTCTTGCAAGTTTAATTTGAAAGCTGCGTCCGACCAAAGCACCCTACACCATAATCCCACCTAGCCCACTTCGCCCCTATAAGCACATAACGAGACCAGCTTGTTGCTGCGGCTGCTATTGTTCAAATACCCTGTTGGAATATTCCCCTTAAAAGTGGTATTTTTGTTTTTTAATTATGTTGTGAATTTTTGTTTTAGAAAAAGTGAGAAAGTTTTTTGTTTGATTCCTAAAACATTAAACGAAGAATTTCAATTGGATTATTGATTATGAAAATCGTTTTAAAAATGAATTATCTTATTTGAAAAATATTAATGTTGTTTGTATGTCAATACTTTATTTAATGTTTTAAAACCCAATCAAAAATGGAGAAAAGAAAGAAAATGCATTTTATGCAACAAAGAATATTTATAGGAAAGCTGCTAGTCGAGCAGATTCTCGCTTCTTGTGCAACAGTTTGCGGAATGTTGAAAAACCAACAAAGCGCATCTGGATTGGCTGTTGGGAAGTGGAGCGAAGGGGGAGACTGTTGGACTTGGGACATGGCACAAACAAAAAATAAAATAAAATAAATACAAAAATATTTTTTGCTTGCTCTGCAAAGCTTGGAAAATGTGTTTATTTAGGATAACTTGACTGCCCGTTGTTGTTGTTGTTTGCTAGTTGACAATTGTTGGCAGGACAAAGGAGGTAGGGAGTGAAGGGCACTGGGTGTAAGGGGCGTGGTAAACCCAAACAATGGCATTCGAATGCACGAGTCGCGAACACACAAAGCGCATTATGCTGTAGAGGAACAAACAAACAAGCAAGAAAGAAAGTCGCGACCCGCCTTAAGCCAAAATACAACAGCTCCCTACTCCCTCCCACCACACTCTCTCTCTCTCTCTCTCTCTCTCTCTCTCTCTTCACCCCCGCGAACTTAGTTGGAGCAAGCAAAGCTGCTTTAAGCAAATTGCGCGACCTTTTGTACAACAGTTGTTGTTGCAGCATTTATTGTTGTGGCAAATTAATAAGCAGTCGTCTCAGCCTCTGCCAGCGTCGCATTTGCCGTCACATAAATCAGTGGCACCAAACGTGCACCGACAACAACCAGAATTAAAAAAAATGGAAGCAGAATAAATAAATATATAACAAAAAAGGAGCGCTAAAAGAAATCACGGTAATTAATTAATGTATGTGCGTGTGTTCGTGTGTGTGTGTGTGTGTGTGTGTGTGTGTGTGTACTTGGGGTGGCTCATAAATTAATTGCCGCCCCTGGGGCCACGCCTCACGCACCAGCCACTCAATCTGAGATTTTCTTCAATTGCGTTTTGCAAAACTTGACTTTTTTTTGTTTTAATTTGATTTTCCTGCTGTTTTTTTTCTCAAGTGGGCCGCAATTAATTAAAGTCTAGAGTTAGTTAAATAAACCTTAACAAGCAGCAGTTGATTAAAAATTAATGACTCAAACAAGCCTTTTTAAATATTCAAATAATTAAGTTTTATTATACAAAAAATAAATAATAATAACTTACTATTGGACAAAAGAGTATTATAATAAACTATAGGATAGTTATTGATAAGGCCCAACTTATTACGGAATATTTTACGTATACATAATTTTTAGTATACTCGAAATATTTTTAGAATTGCAAAAATAGTTTTGGCTGTCAAAATGAAAAACAATTTTAGTTCAAAACCAACAACAAGCACTCAAATCTATGGCGAAAGAGACCTTTCTCCACTGCAGCCACTTATAGTTCTCAACTGGTTTAAGCACAACAACAAGACCATAAACTTATGTGCAGCTAATTGGGAAAGTGGTCAAAGCCAAGCAGCCAAAAAACGTAAATAAATAAAATGCTGGCTAATGAGCGATAAGCGCTAATAAATTCAAAGGATGCGTAGCAAGAGCTTTTACTCAGAATCATTTGCGCCAACTAATTGGCCAGCAATTTTTATTTTTTTCTTTTTTTTTCTCCTTGAATTTGGGATTTAAGGATCGGCGGAGGGAAATAACTTAGTATGGAATACTAAATAATCTGCAGCTTTTTCTATATTTATTTTCTTTGAAAAGCAGGCAGGCAGCAGTTAGTCAAGTAGGTTTGGTAGGGGAAACCTTTGAGTTATGGCGCACATGTGGCACATCTTTGACGCTCTTTCCATCCCCCCTCGCGCCTTGTTTGGTTATTTCTTCTCTGACCAACACACTCTTTAGCCCCCTCTCTCTCTCTCTGTCTGTGTCCCTTTTGCGTGTGTGTCGGTGTCGTTGTCCATGAAAAAAATCGGACACGCATAAATTTAGTGGGCCAACCCGAGCTTAGCATCTGTGCCACGGCTGCGACTGCAGCAGAAAAAAAGAGAGAAAAACAACGAAAAAGAAATAGAAGAGGCAATGACATACGGAAACGGAAGAGGAAACAGCGTAAAACGGAAGCGCATGTCTAACAAGTTGCTCGAAGCGAAATTTCAGACTAGCACCCAAATGTGATTAGCGCCGCACGGCAAGTGGCCATCAGCCAGGGGTAGGGCTTAAGAGAAGGAGAAGGGGAAGGCGAAAGAGAAGCGTGAGTTTTGGCTTGTGGAAACATATGCAGCCAACAAACACACACACACACACTCGCACACATACAGGATTCAGATAAGGGATTAAGATTCAGTTTTTGGCTTTCTTTTGGTTTGTGCCAGTGAATAAGGAACTTTACTGTTTAGTCTTACTGCTTGCCTTTCCTTCTTGCCAATGTCTTTCCTGTGCTTTGACCTGCCTGAAATGTTGCCAAGACGTCGCCAGTTAAGTTTCATTTACGAAAATCCTTTTGATACCCAGTTGCAAGAGTGAAAAACAAGGTATAACTTAGTATGTGAGGCTAATCTTTAATGTGTCTTAAATTCGAAAAAATAAAAGAAATATTTGTTTTATGCAATCTCAATCATTCGTCAACTACTTGACGATTTGCATACCAATATGATACAATAGTGTTTCATCTTCTTGCATAATGTATTACGTAGGATATATATTTTAGTCGGATTATAATATTTAATAGCTTATCTCTTTTTTTCACTTTCTCTCGTCTTTTGATTAACAAATCGTGCTTGCTTTTTAAACTTTATTCTAAGCTAGGGTATCATATTATTCTTACATATGCTTTTTAGCCGCTTCCTGCATATGACCAGCCTTATCCTGTTATTGTTGTTCTTTGTGCTTCTCATACTTGTACATACGAACACATACGTGATTCTCTATTGCTGTTGTTGTTTGCCTACTTTTAGTGTTTAGCCAACGTCGCAAAAAAATAGCACAGCAATCGTTGAAGTCGCTCGCTGCTCGCGTCGCAGTCGCCCCATTGCATTATGCGGTTGTCGCCCGCGGTCTGTGGCTCTACCCCGCGTTCGCTCTCGTTTACTTGTTCTTCTTCCTCTCCTGCGACCAACTGCTTTGCTTGTCGTCTGCGTAAAGGCTTAAAGTATTACAGTTACAGTAACAGTTAGTTGTCTACCCAATCCCCTCCGTCCTGTTTGGGTTGGGTACAACTGGGTAAGCCAAATGTTGACGACGACGTTTGCAGCTGGTTTTCGTTTTCGCTTTTTGGTTTTGCTTTTGCTTTACTCAGCGCAATATGAGCAACATTCTGTTGTTGTTGTTGTTGCTTGACTGCTGCTCGCAACAAATTGCTGTAAGCTGTGAAACTAATCCTCCGCTCGCTCCACTATCTACCTCTCTCTCTCTGTCCCTCCCTCTGTCTCTCTCTGTTGGTAGTTGACTGTGAAACTACTTTAGCGGATTACTTTTGGATACATACTATATATGTATGTATATATTTTTTTTTTTTGTTGACAGGCGACCATTTGACTTGCTTACGACTAGTTTTTTGGTTTGCATGCCATTTTCTCTTCATTTCTCTCCCTTTTTTTGGTGACTGCCTCGTTTTCACGTTCTTTACTTTATCGTGCAAAATTTTCATTGCATACTTTTTAGCGGCGACTAATAAGCACCCAAAGTAAATTGCTGTTGTTGCTGTTGTTCTTTGTTGTGCATATATATATATATGCTATTAACATACAAAAGGCGGTTACACTGCACTCGCATAAATACGATTTAAATACCGCTGTGCGCTCTACCAATGGCAATGGCTTTTGAGTTTTAATTTTATTTTTTGGCTATCAAAAAGTAATGTCTACAAAAGCATAATTCCCTGTTTTGCGTGTTCGCCTTTAATGAGGCTGTATATCTTTTATGTGTAAGTATAAATGAATGGAAGAACTTAGCAGTAAGTTGCAAATAATCTTTCGTTTCGGAAATGCACTTTTATTGCCATTGATTTTTTTTCACCTCACAACATAAAATGTTGCCAGTTAAAGACAGATTACTTGGCCCCTATGTGTATATGCATAAGTGTTTACTGTACAGGTAAACAACGTAAAGAGGTCACCTTGTTTCACTGATTGTCATTGTCAAGCGCCAGTCAGTGAAATGCAACAGCAACGTTTAAAAGTGGCAACTAAATCAGCTGGTTAGGGGTAGGTGGAGGTGAAAGCTGTTGTTGCCAACTGTAATACATGTGATGATGACAGCTCAAGTTGTCGTTGTATATTGTGTTCGCTACACACACACATTCCATCCCTGCAACCCAACAGTTTTGCTTTCAATTTCATTTTGTGCATTTCCGTCAAGCGGAAATTCGCGTAAATTTGCCGGCATTTCCAATGGGCTGCAAAGGGATGCGGGAGAGAGAGGTGGAGGAGTAGGGTACACAAAGGGTAGCGGGACAGCGGGCAGTTTGTCGTGCCGGAAGTTGATGCAAGTCTAGAAACAAGTGCCAAATGCCGGAAGCCCATGGCGTACTTGGCCGCAGCGAAACAATGCTAGAAAGAGCGAGAGAAAGTGAAATGGGAAACCAGTAAAAAAAACAACTAAAAAAAAAACAAGGAAAACTAAGAGAAACTGTATCTCACAAGGAGACGAAGACAAATGCACCATAAAAGGGGCCCCTGGCAGACCCTGTGCGTAGGTGGAGACGAAGGGTGGTGTGTGGTGTGTGGGGTTTCTGACCACTCTATGGGCTCAATGAACCGAAAATAAGTTTTGTGGTCACTTGATTGGACAGCTGGGCAGAAGATCTTAAGTTGGAAACATTTAAGGATTTCAAATGCAAACTTAAGCGGAAAAGGATTGTTAAGAAACTTGTCAAAAGTGAGAGAGCAAGGGAGTTGGAAAAGAAAAATTAAATAAATTCCAGCTGAGAATATTTATTCTGTGAAATAAATATGAATTTGTGTTTCCTTTTCTCCCTTGCTTTAAGCTAACAACATTTTTAGTTACATTTCCTTGTTCATGCTATCACTTCATCAACCTTGTTAAGTAATCTTCTGGCTTAAACTTATTCACATTGTGCTCATTGATTAAATTTGTGTAATTCCTTGACTTTCAGTCAGGTCATTTCTTTACATACTATTCTTTGCCCGTTTCATCCCTTGTTTATTCTCCACATTTTTTTTAAGCAATCCACTCAGTTTTTATTCGTTATTTTGCTATTAGCCCAAGAAATAGAAGCTCCCTGCCTATGTTCTCAATTCAGTTCGTTTTAGTCTTTTTTGGGCCCTGTTTATGCGCAATTTCATTTGCGTATTTTCATTTGGCATTTTTATGCCGCCTACGTTTTTCCCTGAAATTCGGGTTATGATGAAGTGATTGAAGTGCCCCCAAAATTGCTCACCAAACTTGTCCAGTGGCCAACCAATGGCCAACAAACATGCAACTCTATCGAGCGGGCGGGAACGTGTTGCTACTAGTTCATTCGCATTTTTGTTTTTTATTTGATGCTTTTGTTTTGTTTTGCTTGTTTGTTTTATGTTCCTTTCTCTTTGTTTTTATGTGCATTGCGTGCTAATTGGCAACGTGATGGCGACAAATCGAGTTTAAGTGGCTGACGACCTTCCGTTGCCCGTGGCCAAATGCCAGCTATTACTATCACTGCAGCAAGGGTTTGTTGTTCGATCTTAACGAGAAACGCGAAGCGAGTAAATGGCAGCGAGTAGCATATATAAACTAATTAGTCAGTTTTAAAAAGAAGTTAACAAAAACAAAGACAGAAGCCAACGGAGCATAACGAACAACAATTAAAGTGTAGGAAATAAGGATGAGGATAAATAATAGCGAGTAGAAACTAACAACTATCAAAACAATAAACATTGTCAGACTAGAGAATAGAGTCAAAGAGAGTAGCAATAAAATGCTTAACACCTAAAAGCTTCTTACTTTCCATACTTCTGTCTTATCTCTCCCATCGTAGTCAAACAATTGAACAAATTGTCAGCTTTTCGTCGCTTCAGTTTAACAAAATTGTTGGCACTATTTGCTTGCCTAAATTTCTTTTTCAGAAATCCCAACTGAAATCCTTATTCGTAGAAGAGCCCAACTGCTTACCACACTCGTTCGCTAAGCTGCTGTCTCTCTCACTTACGCTTTGACTCTCGCTCACACATTTTATTGTTAAATGTATGCCAAGTGGCAAAAAAGCCGCGGAGGCTTGGCATAATGAGCCTCCGACTGACTGACTGCCTGACTGTGAGCTCCTGGCTGACAATTGTTTTGACCTTGGCTGCAGCTAAAAACTAAATACAAAACACCCTCCCCTACGCCGCCAAACCCCATTTAAGCCGCACACACACTCACATTTGTTTTTATGTTGATGCGGCAAAAGCAGCAACAACAACAACAACAGCGACGTAACAGTTTCCATAATTTTTCGCATTTGTATAATATTCGCATACCTGCGCCCCATTTAACAGGCGTTGCCTATCATTATGAGCTTTACGCTTCAAGCTCCATTGAGATAACCCTCATTTTTATGCCACCACCCATTACCCACTCACCGCTACATTCCCCCTGACAATCAAATTAATTAAAATTCAATAAATTGACGCACAAATGGAACATTCAAATGTTGCGAGAAGCTAAAATTTAAATGGGTCTGACGAAGAGTAAAGAGTAAAGAAGAGTGAGCCCCACTCACAAGCTTACGTTTCAACACTGCCGTCTGATTGGCAAATTTGAACGACGATACGGGAAGGATGGAGGGGCTGCTACTGCTGCTAGGTGTCAGCTTATGTTAATGCTCAATTACAATTGTTGTCGTTGTTTGAGTTTGTGCTGAAAATGATATTAAAATGGGGTGGTTAAGAAGAGTGCGGAAGGGGTGTTTGTAGGGGGGCAAATGGAGGTGCAAATAATTTTGTACATATTTACAAAAGCGAATCCGACTGTCAAATTTATTTATTGCTATTTCGATTATTATTTGACTCCCAATTGGCGTTTCCTTAATGGCTCCAAAGTTAAGACTTGACATTAAAATCAGCTTAATTATAGTAATATTAATTTTAATATTTCATTTGAATGTTATCTTAACTTTGATTCGAATTATTCTTGCTATGACTTTTATTTAAGCTTTCTTTTTTTGCAGTTTAATATAGTATTAACGGACTTAACGTGCTTTTGAATTAAGTTTTAATAATGTGATATTAGAAAAAAAAAAAAAAATCCAAAAAATGTTTAACTTTACCGAAAAAATCCTTAAGCAAAAAGAAATAACTAAGAGTTTTTGCACTGAATAAATGTATATATTTTCAACTACCTTGTACATCATTTTCCCATTTATAAACCGATTTACATATTTTTCATTGAATTAAATTAAGACATTTATTGGCACTGTTTGGCCTTGTCTATTTTTTCTATCAGCCTTGCAGCCCTTTCCAAACACACACACAATTCTCTGACAGCTATTATACGCCCGCTCCGTTCAAATAAAAGGATTGTTATTTATAAATCTCAAATCAACCTATCGAAGTGCGAGCCAATAAATTTACAGCGTCATAGACAAATGCACAGAGCTTAATCTTCCCCTTCGCCCCTACGTCAAAGGGTTGGAGGAGGTAATAAACAAAACACTCAGCATTTCACACAGGTAATAAACAATCAGTACAACAACCAACTACAACAACATCAACGTGGAGCAAGTTTAGCAGGCGGCAACAAAATTATTTTCATTTTATATATATTTATTTTTTTTTGTTACAATGGTTTAAGGGAGATTGGGTTTGCAAGTGGAATAGAAGAACAAATGTAAGGCAGAAAAAAAATGGATTGATATAAAACAAAGCAAAAACTGCATTCAGATACAGGTATGGGTAGGATTCAAGGGGTAGCAAATGAGAATGGGGCGAGGAAAGGGTACATTTTACAATTTGAGCTACTTTCTAGGCAGGTCTCAAATCGAACTGTTTGCTGTTGCAGTTGCCAGCAAATTGAATTGTTTGCCATGAGACAGCAACAAAGAGACAAAGAGAGAGTGGGGTGGATAGGGGCATAAAAAGAAAGAGAAAGAGGGAGAAAGAGGAAAAGGGGCGTCATGTGAAGAGCGCAGCTGGCAGTGAAATCAACAAGCAAAACAAAGCATGCTAAAAAAATGTGCGTGGGAGCATGTCCTTGTGGCAACAGTTGTCCCAACGCACACACACATACCCTCATTTCCTCTGCACCACCAGCCCCTGCCATCGGTTAACAAAGTTAGGCCAAAAGCAAAAAAAAAATAATCGAAACAATACAACAAAAACCAAAAATTCTTTAGGCAACAATCGCAAAAAGCAGGAAATTGAAAAGCCTGCAAATTGTTTGCAGGGGAGCGTAGCAAATATAAGCAAAACCCAAATGTATAAGACTATCGCACGCACACCTATGCACAACACACACACATACACAGCAGTTAGGTCTCAGTTTCGGTTTGTAAGTTTCAAAAATGTTTTTTGTGACAAAAGGCATTTCGAGGGCTTTTCTTTGTTTTTGTATATGGCTAAGAGTGTGTGAGTGTGCGTGGGTGGGTAAGTTTTTTGCATTTATGTGCATTGAAAAAGCATTGAAATTTCCTGACATTGAACGCATTCGATCCTACTAATTTTTACTGCAATGCATGCGCCTAAAAGCAAGCAATGCTTTTTGTTTGCTTTTAACAAAAGTTTTGCAGGCACGTTTCTTAAGCACAAAAGATATAAAAAAATTTATTTAAATTACATCATAAGTAATTTAGAGCCTACATCTCTTTTCCAACTGCTCAAAGCATAATTTTTGTTTAGAGTATGACACAGTCGGAAAGCAAATCAATTGAACATTTGCTTAGGTGTCTTTCCCTTAACTTTTGCTTTGCTCCCGATTTAGATTCTCCCCCCTTATTGTGGGTGCACTTGAGTGTTTGTTTGCATGTGTGTGAAACAACACACATACTTACACACACACACACACACACACACATGCATTTGTCGCTGGTTAAAATAACAGCCAAAGCAAGTGGCGCAAGTATGCAAAAAGCAAAAGTTCTGACAACAATAACCACAAGTGGATGCCACACGCCGCTTGCCACAAGCCGCAGCTGGACAACAATTTTTTTTATTATTTTTATTTTTTTCGTTTTCTGTTCTGCTACGAAAATGACACCCCCATCTATGCCAGCCCTGCCTTCGATGCCGAATTTTTTATGACATTTTTTTCTAGTGGTTTTTGTTTTTATATTATTTTTTGCGGTAACAGTTGTCAAAATATGGCCAACCAATGTTGCAGCAGAGTGTGCCACAAGAAAATTGAGATGGGTGTGTGGAAATGTGTTTATTTTTCTCTTTTTTTCTACTAAACGCTTTCTCTTTTTTTGCTGGGATTTTTCGATTTAACCAAATGTTTTCGAACAAAAGTCCATGGGGAGTAGAATCTAATATTCATTTGGCTGGCTGATAGCTTATGTAGAAATGTCTCGAAATTATTGATAATGATTTCATGTTGCAAGTGTTTCTTATTCCCAGATGTCTGCATTGAGAAGCAAACAGTGTTTAGAATTTGTAGCTGTAAGAAATTCTCTAAGAAGATTGATTACAACTGAAATAAGTTGAACGTATATTAATATATGATAAACAAAAGTTTTTGTGCTGCATTTTTCAACCATTTTGAGATGTCTCAACAAATCAACTGACAGACTGACTGAATGTATATTCCTTGATTTTGGTCACGCATACATTTGCAGGAATGTTTCTATGTATGCAGATGAAAGCTGACTTTATAAGGATATAGCTTATAATCCCCATCTGTCTCTCTGTCCCTTTTTCTCTCTCGGAAATATAGTTGAATCTTAGTTCTGCTCCTACTCTTGTCCCTTCTGCTGTCCTTCCGTTAGCTATCATATATCTTTTACATTTGTATAATTAATCAGTTTTGATGCAACTGCGTTATGCATTATCAATTATTTGCTGTGTAAGGGGGCGCGGGGCGAGGCAGGCTGACCAACTTATGTACAACTCGTAATTTAATCCCTTCCCCCTTGTTGTCGTTCATTTGAAATCCGCTTTAGCTTGCTCACATCAATTGCCAGTCAAATTTAATTAACAGTCGGCTTATTCAAACTTTTGCACAGTTCCAAATTGAAACTTTATCAGGTAGGTTGTTCAAGGGCAGGTGAATTGGAGGGGGCTCTGCTCTCTCTCAGTCTCATTTTTATTCTGAGCATATTTGATGCATTAATATTTGCTCAAATAAAACAAATTTGTTGAGCCGCCATTTTGTTTGATCTGCGGCCGCAAAAAACATTTCAATAAAAAATCCAACGCGAGATCGCAAAAAATGCCAAAATTAAAATTCATGAGTTGTTTGCTGTCTGCTGCTGCTGCTGTCATTGTGTGTGCCACGAGAGGGGGTATAGTGTGGCAAACAGGAGCTTAAACATTTTGCTAACATATTTTCCGAGAGCGAGTGAGATAGAGAGTGGAAGAGAGCAGAGGCGCAATATGACTCTCTAAGGGGACTTGCTTGAAAAAAATGCATAGCCAGAATTTGATGCGGGATAAAGAAGGCTGGCAAAAAGTTTCACACACACACACACGCATACACACACACAAATACACAGGTATATTCTGGAGGTTTTTGGGTTTGAAGGGGGCGCAGTTGAGGGGTGAGCTGCTTTTTATTTAAGTACGCGGGGCCAATTTTCAGTTTGAATATTTTAGCTACTAATTAAAATGTATTTCGCGGTTAACAAAACGTGTGCCAAAGCTACGCAGCAAGGCTCCCCTCCTCCCCACCACCTAACAGCACAGACAAAAGCGAGAATATTGAGCTTGAGCTAAGAGAGAAGAGAAAGTAAGAAAGCGAAACAGAAAAGAAAAGTCTTTAAAGGAAGCTTTCGCATTGAAGCTGAAGCCACAAATAAACACAAAATTGCATTGCAAGCGATGAAGCAGGGGGGCGGTAAGGAGGGTTGATGGTAGCGGAGTGTATGCCATGGCCAATGCCAAGCATTTACAGTTACAATTACACAGTTACACAGTTACAGTTATGCATGGCCGCACATTGCACTGGCAAACAACAAACAAAACAAATGGTGGGGGAGAGGGAGGACATAGTTGTGGTAGGGTTATGTTGCAAAAGGCACCACCCACACACAGTGCACCCACTTTGTGCAACGGTCAACAAGGCAGCAGCAGCCTGTGTCCACATGCTGTCCAAAATGAGAGCGAGAGTGATGCTCAACAACAAAATAAGAGGCAGGCAAAATAGCAAAAATAACACTGAAAAAAATCATAGGTTATTGTAAATTAAAAATACCTCTAACTTCCTCTTGTTCTGAGACCAGATCTCCTGAAAATACTAACAAAACATTCTATTAAGTTTTATAAATCTATTAATTGATCTTTATATTAGTTGACAATTTTAGTTCAACATTATTACGATTTTAGTTCTTTGATTTTAGAACAAATGGGTTTAATCGTTGCATAATTTAAATCTGTTTTATTGTATTTATTTTCAATTTATTTTTTAAAAAAAAACCTTATTCTAGCCATGTTTGGTTTTGTTTTTTATTACTGTGAACTCATGGATTATGGCAGGGATGTAAGTCTGCCATGTTGCATCATTTAAGTGGAAGCGGAAATGCGCTGCCATATTGAATTTGCTAAGACAAAATGTCGACTTAGCATCAGAATATGAGTAGAGTCCGAGTCAGCAGAACACAGATTACACAAGCGGATCCCATTCAAATGGTCGACGGAATGAAACACACGCTTCCTTCGAACACAAGCTACATGACTGTGTGTATGTGTGTGTGTGTGTGTGTGTGTGTGTGAAAATGTGTCAGAACTGATTATCTGAATGTGTGTGCGGCAGAATGTGAAGCACTCAAGTGGTGCACAAGTGCAACATTTAACAAAATACTAACGAGTTCAAGATAAGCAACTCGATTTACGAGTGAAGCAATGGCAAGAAAGGACGTGTAAGCGAGGAGCGAGCTTAGCTCTGGCACTACTCAATTCAATGGGTATACAAATTAGATAAAAATTAACATGAACTGCTTTTCGAACACAACGCAACACAAACCCTACAATGGAAATCGATAAAGCGAGTAGTCTGCTAGAAAAAGAGAGAAAGAGGTGGAGAGAGTATAAAAGATAATCAGCACGAACCCAATGTACTAGTAATTACAATGAGCCGAATAAAGTTGCGCTTTTGTAAAGTGAATCTTAATGAAAATTCGTAAAATCTAATTATTTAAGCTATGTGCGTTTATATGAAAAAAATTTTTCAAATAAAAGTTGCATTTCAAAGATTGCCCAAAAGTTTAATTTTCTTAAATTTATGGACATTTTCAAATATGGAAACATTCCCTTCTTATTTGATATTTAATATTTTTCATTTTTATAGTTAACATTCAATTTGGATGAGTAAAGTAATACTCTCGTTATATAGTTGATGTTAACTCGTTAGTAATTCGATACACAATATTAAGTGCAGAATATTAAAAAAAAAAAGAAAAATGCAGTTTAGGTATTTGTGTATTGCATTTTCATCGTTTTATTTCACTTTTATCTACTCGTTTGAAAAACTGACTGCAAACGTTTCACATTTTTTTTGACATGATGTTAACGCTGTTGAAGCTTTTGAAATGCAGCTACTGCTGGAGCTAAGCTTCCTCTCAACTTGAAAGGGTTATCATTTCAAAAATATATATGTTTATAGTGAACCAGAGGGCCATGGGCAATGGCTGAAGCAAAGAGAAAATGAATGGGCTGGTTGAAGAGGGGAATGCTGGCAAAATGACATGGCATATTTCAAGGTAAACATTGTGAATTTTTCGCAATGCAAATGAAAAATACTTGGAAAAAAGAGAATGAAAAAAAAAGAAACGTTTTCCATAAATTGCTGATGATACCCCTGCATCCCTCAACCACCTCCCCTCCCTTAAGCAGCATTGGCTAGAGAATTCGCATCAGCTTTCAAATCCCCCCTTTCCCGAATTGAGCTAGCTCTAATTGTGTAATTAATGAATTGCCTCTCGGGCAAACCTCATGCACTGTGCTGTGCATCAAACCCAACCACCCACCCGCTCAACCCCTTTTAACCGCATCCCATCTCCCTTCTCTCCACCCGCCTAGCATCCATCACACACCTGACCCGCATTTAGCGCAAACTTCTCCATTGCCCGAACCCAAACCACATGGGACGTTAATTGAAATGCTCGTGGGGTGGCAGCCGTCCTTGAGATCGCCAGCTTTCCAAAAAAAAAAAGAATAATAAGCAAACAAAATCAAACAAACTGCATGAAAAAATCTGAATGAATCATGCTTGAATCAAAGATACCCTAGAAGGTGGTTCAAAAGCAAAACTTTTGTTTGTGAAAAAAATAAATTTAAAAAAAAATTGATTCTTAAAATTTGTCTAGTTTTAATCAAACTTGAGCCCATTTCAGCAGTATTGTAAAACCATCAGCTTAAACGAAGCAGCATTCTTTTTTTCTTAAGAATTTCAACAATTTTTGTTGGAAGTCAGTTTAAATTGTAGATTTTATGCCTGGTAGCACAAATATTATTTTGTATTTTTGCCATTTTACATAACAGGGTATTAATAGCCTCAAAAACGTTGAACACAAGTTATCTTGAACCGCTTAGAACCGCTTGCAACAGAAACCACTGCACTTTATAAAGCAATTGCGGAGCGAGGGCAGTTTTGAAAAATATTCACAAAACATGTATGGAAATAAAGACTGCCCCTGATGAAAACAATTTCACTATGATTTATTTAGCTTATAAAACTTACTTCTTGAATATGTTGTTTCGAACGCAATTTGAATGATTTTTTATATTTTCAATATCTAAATTGCCTAGGGTAAGACTATTAAGTGTCACGTAATTAATTGAATCAAACCAAACTCAAACTACAATTATTTACCATGCAAGCTTTGTAATGGGCCAAGCTATGTTGCCAGGTGCATTTTTAATCTTCAATTCGAGCATGTTTTTTATTGGATTAGATGCCGCATTTTCGTAATGCCTAAATTGTTGCATTTCAGCTACAGTTTGCTCTTTTCCACAATTTCTGTAGAGTTTTTTTTGGCTAACTTTTTGCCAACTCACGTACAGAGCACACGAACGCATAAGCTCGTTGGCTACAAACAGAGCTTATGGGTTAAAGAGCAGCTCGCGCAGAGTTGATTTTTTTCATACCGAAAACGTGCAACTTAAAATGCAACAGCACATTTCGAATGCATACAAAGCACAAAGTTTTTTTGTGGGGCTTATGATTTATTAAGTGTTTTTTTTTTTTATTATTATGCTGATGGAAATAATAGCAATATTAAAAAAGGATACTACCTGTAGCTTTTTTAAAAGTAATATTTACGTAGCTAAAAATAAATAAAAAAAACTGTTTTTTTCATTATCATTCACTTTTTTAGTGGAAGCAAATAGTTCAGAGCAACTTAGCCAATAAACTGTCACTTTTATTGCTTTGCAGTTTTCTTAACTTTACTTATCTCCATGCTACAATTGCTTGAAATAGTTCAATAAATTTGTCGATTTTTTAAATCAAACATTAACTAGCTATTAATGTAATTAGGGAACATATTAATACTTGAACCACCCGCGCATATCCAGCTGTAACCAGTGCAATGCACTCTCTCCCTCTTGCTCTCTCTCTCTCTTGCTCTTTCTCTTTTTATTCGTTGAACCCCTCTTTCTTTCTAACGGCATGTCGTTCTCTCTTTTCTGTGTTTACAATTGGCCCGCTCGTTAATTTATTTGAAATTCCATTTGTTACCTTTGGCTCGGCTCTGTTTACATGTCGCTGTCCGTTTGTCCATTTTGTCGGACAGATATCGACATATTTACACACATATATATATATATATATATATATATATATTTTGTACACACCTACAATCATATGCATGCACGGATTTCTTGGCATTTGTTTCTTTATTGTGCGTATTACATTTACGGCTAATTCAATTTGAACGTGTTTTCCCCGATTCTAATTTCCATTTCCCCATTGTCCCCTTGAACAACAAATTTTGGAAAAAATGTATCAACAAAAAATTGTGCGCGCATTTTTCTATAGCATTTTCGATTCTTCTTTTTTAACTTTGTTTTTTTCTTATTTTGATTCGATAAAGTTTAAAGTTCATTAGAACAAACAAACAAACAAACAACAACAACTAGCTAATTTTGTTTATGTAAATATGCTGGCGGGAATTGCTTTCAAATCAATTCATTAGCTGCATGCAACAATACAATAATTTGTGTATATAGAATATATATGAAGACCATATAACTACATTGATATACACTTGGCAAAAGAAAGTTCAATTATTGTTTGAGAATGTTATGTTAAGAACAATTAAACACAATTGTTAAAAACCAAGCCAAAAAGGTCGAGCTGCGAACAGATTTAGCGAAACATAAATTCATTTTTTGGGTCAATAAAGATTTTTTAATCATCGTTATTATATTAGTCTAAATACAGTCGTACCCATTGACAGTTTGAAGATTATATGAAACTAGCATTATCTACTAAAAAAAAAAAAAGATTTGTGCATGTTACTATTTTGAGATGCTTTTGTTTATCAGATGTTTACTTTATTCAGACACGACTATATTAAGCACCAAGCACATCCACAAAAGTATTTCCAGTATATCAAACTAGTAATTCAACTTTCATTTAAGAAAACAAGAATCATTTGTAAACCATTCAAAAAAACATTAAAATTTAACAAAGTTGCGTTGCTTTTGCAAAGTGCATAATCTAGTTTATATACCATATACACTATAGACTGCCGATTGCCAAATACCTACTGTATTAGCAATTATATATAAATATAATTATACTTATGCTCAGGCTGTCTGGAGACCCGCTCTACTACTACAACTACTATATAACCCCATTCGGCGATCGAAGCTGCCTGAAAATTAAAAACACAAAAAACAAAAACATTTTTCGGCACATGGTCCAAATACACACGTCTCGAAAGAAATATCAACGTGTGCTGTGCCAGAGTGTGGGAGAAGGAGGAGGTAGGGGCAACCAAAGGGGAAACAGTTGCCCGTTTCGAGTTTATTTAGTGAAATATCGCAAAAATCGAGCAAAACAATTTTCCTCGACTTTTGTTGTTGTTGTTTCTGTTGCTGTTGTAGATTTGCTGTGTTTTGTTTAGCTTAAGTAAATACTTGAAAATTTAATGCCGTTTGGCCAATAATTAAGGCAACAATACAGCGCCACAGTTGGTGCTAGCCAGCATTTTTCGCCTTTCATAGGTTTCAAACCAAAAGTTTGAAAAATGATCGATTAAATTTTCCCTGTCATAAGATGCCCTGCTTGAGTTTTAAGACTTTTTCCCAAATTATCCTTGGAATCAACTTTTGATTGCAAATGAAAATCTTTTAGTTTGTTATAGTTGAAGTAAACTCAATAATTTTTCAGGCTCTAGGAAATTTGTCCTCCAGAAATCTAAGAATTTCAATGAACCAAATATGTCTTAAGCTTTAAAGAGTATGCCACAGTCATTAGCTTTTGTTTTGCTGCCTCGATTCGTAATTGTTTTGATTTTGATTTTCTGCTTTTTGTTTCTCACATTTTTTCAAATATTAATCATACGCACAGTTTGCCAAAATTGATTTGATACCGGCAAATGTACATAAATTAATGAAAGATTGAGCACAGGCTGAGCGAATAAATTGCGGGCACTAAGTGAGAAAGAAACGAAATGAAATCAAATGAAAAGAATAAAGAAAAAACCAATTTTGAACGAATCGCAGCAACAGATGGCGCCACTGAACAGATGGCGACCGTAGCGGAAGTCTTTAAGGTCTGCAGTTAACAAAAGCAGTTGTTGGCCAATGCAAACCGGAAGTGTCCCAAAAATAAAAGTTAACACAAAGCTCAAGCTCTGTAAGAAAGAAAAGAAGGAAAACTCGACAAACGAAGGCGAAAAAGAAACTAAAAACCCCAAACAGAAAGCTAAAATGAAAATAAATTATGTGAAAAACGCAACATTTTATTAGTTACCCAAATAAAAAAAATAAAAATAAAGAGAGAAGGAACAGTGCTTAAGAGCCGGAAGACACAAAAGCAAAACTAATAAAGATAATGTGAAGATAAATGTTGAAGATACGCAGACACTTTTTTTTGTTAAACAGTTTCGAATGCAAAGGAAAATTTTAATGCTGATTGGATTTTGTAAATTGTTTTTTCTAGAATCTTTCGTCAAAAACTCAGTTGTAGTATAGCTTTTTCAAATTGATTTGTCACTTAAGCCATTTTTTAATAAAATTATGTTATAAAACTTTTTTCTTGTACTATGTAAGAAAAAATATATTGGCTTCGCTTAAATAACAAATTTAAATCTTTGCAATGAAATACATATATAAATCGGAAAATCAAAACACTTTACAGCACTGCTTCACATGCATTTTATTTTGTGCAACGGCTTATAGGAAATATTTAAATACTTTATCTCGACGTTTTTTGATTCAATCAATTCTATTAACATGGAGAAATTTGCACAAAAAAAAAAGATCCCAAATTCAGGCTTTTTATCCGTCTGTTAAATGGAAGTATTTAGGTTTGATTTAACCTTAAATAATATAAGCATATTTTCTGCAAGTCACTCTTTTAATTTTAAGTTTTCAATCATGTCATTACTCACTCCACCAACTCTTCAATTTGCCCTTTACAATTATGTACACACATACATTTTCCAACACTGACCTTCAACTTTAGTAAAAGCAAACGTTGCAAGAAAAAAAAACACTTTAAGAATAAAAAAAAAAACCAAACTTTGAACAAATTAATACTTCAATTCAATATTTTTTGAATTTGGAAAATATTGAAAAATTTTGAAAATTTCATTTACCTTTTGCTTTCTCTTTCTCTTTTTGCTGTTCTTCGCTGCAATTGCAGTTGCACTCTTTGCACTTATGTCTTTATCTCTTGCTCTTTATCTTTCTCTTTTTATTCGCACAGAAAAAAAATTTGTAGATACAACAATAGAAACGCTTACGTTGTATATTTTTTTGAAACTTTCTTTTAACACCAAGATCAACAACAAAAAAAGGCCAAAAAAAAAAACAGAAAAAAGAGGAGCAACAATTTTTTCTTATAGAGTTTCAGGCAATCAAATAATTTCGCGCGCGTTCAAAACACTATTCGAAATTTCGAAAACATTTTTTTTTCTTAATTAATTTAAAAATTCTGTATTTAAGCGTGTGTCCACTGGCTCAAAAATCTTTGAAGCTTTGCTTGATATTTGATTTCTAGACGCACGACTCAAGAAACGAACTCGTCGTACTCGAACTCAAAGTTTGAATTTCAGTTGGGAGACTGTTGAATATATTGTGAGTGAGAATCGAATGTGGCTAACTCCAAGAACTAACAACAACGCAATGTTATCCGCTCGGAGGCTGAACGCCTACTGGATGTTTAACGCGCGCCGGAATGCTGTCGCAGAATGCGACGAACATCGGCCACGCAACGCGTTTGACGTTGGCCAACACAGCGACTGCGCTGCCAATGGCAGCAGCGCTAGCGGCAGCACTGTCGAATGCTAGCCGAGTGCTTGTCGTGTGTGCGTGCGTGTATCTGTGTGTGTGGTTCGTATCGTTTGTTTCGTTTGCTGTGGCTGACTGCTGACTGCTGCTGCTGCGCTTTTTAATTGCATTTCAACTGGCAAAAGCGCAGCACCGAAGGCATTTTGCTCAGCGCTTTATAAAATATTTTTTAACTGTTGAATAATTTAAATCAAATGTAACGCAGTCTACACAGCAAACACACACACACAGACATCAACATAGATTGCGCCTTAAAAGTCTACACAAAATATCACACACACACACACAGCAAGGCCTTATTGCTTCAGGTGCGCTCTCCACTGCTTGGAAGCAGTGCTCTGCCTTACTCTCTTCGCCTTCCCTTCGCCAACGCGTCTCGTCGGCTTTCCAGTCACATCGTGCTAACAAGTGTGGAGGAGCGCAACAGTTGAAATGAATGAAAGCGTTCTGCACGAGCGCATGGGCAGCGACGCGAGCGTCTCAGTTAGCTTCATGTGTTGCGCGCTTTGCTGCTTTTACACCTGCTGTGTGTGTGTGTGGGAGGCTGAGACAGCGCTGCTTTCCAGTCACACACACAAACAGAGACAGTTAGGCGCACTGTTGCTCTATGGCGTATGTGTATTTTAAGCAGCAACTAATTTTTGTTAATCACACCTTAATGACATGAACTTGACACCATTCTCGATGCGACCACCAAAATCCACCTGCATAACATTTACCATCAATTATCGGTTAGCCAAATAATCAACCGTGCTGTTTCGACTACACGTGGCTCTGTCTTTGTGTGTGTGTGTATGTGTGTGTTTCATTGAGATGCCACTTAATTAATATTTGTCTGCTAGCTTAGTCTAACAGCAACCACAATAACAGTATTAAAAGCCATAACATTAACTGCAGTAAACATCATCTTTGAATACACCGCAAAGCACACACACACACACACAGTCAGACAAACACACTCAGGCGTCAGGCAGCTGGCGCCGCTGCGCTTTGCATTTTAATGAGCTGCCAGGCGACAAAGTCAACTTAATCGAATTGCTTCTAATAAAAACTTTTGTGACTTTATATATTGCGCGAAATATCTTACGAATGTTTTTTAAAACAGAAATCCTTAAACTTTAATGCTCTTTTAAAGGTCAAGCACAAAAGCAGAAATCGAATTTTGACAACACCATTTGCAACAATAGTCTAAGCTTTTTTCAATTTTCAACAAAAGTGAAACATTTTGCTATTTTATAAAAGCTGCACAAATATTAAAATTTAAATGCAAATATATTTACAACGTTAATCAATATTGATTGATTGCACAATTTATTGTTTCATTCAATTAAATTAAAACAAGTTTTCTTATATACATTTACCCACACCTTGTTCCATTTCATTTATTTCAGTTTGTTTGATTATAGTATTGTAATTATTATTATTATTGAGAAATAATTATTTTTTTAGATCTTCTATATTCTGTTTATTAATTTATAATTTTCCCTGTTTCATTCCAATAGATCCCAGCGTTTCTCGCTACTTTTGTCGCCTTGACGTCATTTTACGCTTTACGATTTAAGCTAATCAGCAAAGTGTTTGCCTAGCGGTTAGCTCCACGATAAGGCATCGCCGTCGCCGTCGTCGTCGTCTTCACCACCACTGTAGCAAGAGCAACAGCAGATGCAACAAACCCACGGTCTTCACAGTTGTCGCTGCAACACCACCCCCACCCCCACCCCCACCACCACCGCCCGCTGGCAGCGTGTCATTAAAATAGTTGCCATAAATGGCAAAGGTCAACAATTGGGCATGCGGCTTTTTCAGCTGGAGCTGCACATGCGTTTTGTTCATTTTGTTATCCGACTTTGAATACGCTTGCCATTCGATTTCGCTAGATTGCAGCGCATAGAGTGAGGCACTCAACGTGCTGGGCATTAGAAGTTGACGCTCGCGTTGCACAAACTCACCGCTGACCTTCAATAAACTGAACTGCACATCGACTCGACCACTCTCCAGCTGTGTCTCGCCCAGTTGACCGCAACTGTGGATGCTGGCATTGCGGCAGGCGAAGAGGCCGCACAAACGTACCACACTGTAACGTGCCTCTTCGTAGCGGCGTTCGCCCACAAAAACGCCCAGTCTATAAACGTACTCTATCTGTTTAGCCTGCCCCTGCGGATGCAACAGCAACATCTGCAACTCAAAGTTGCAACACAGATCCGCTTGACAGAGCCGCTGACGTTGCAAGCTGCCATTGAGTGGTGGCACCACCCAACTCTTGAACTCACCAAGTTGCGGCTGCTGCAACATGGGCAGTTGCCGCTGTGCGTCATCCACGCGCTCCTCATCCAATTCTATGACGCTGTTGCTCCCCAACCGAGGCGAACGTGGCACACGTGCCAGCAACAGTTGTCGCTCCCCTAAATTGCTGGAGCCAACCATGAGACGCTTGAGAGCGCCATGTTCACCAGCATAGATGCCACTGCCGGTCATGCCACCATGTGGCAAGCTTGCCCCGGCCGCCAACAGATTCACATTGTTCGCCCAGGCCCAGCCTTGTTGCAATTGCGTGGCTGTCAATGGGAAAACAAATTAAAATTCAAAATAATAATAACAAATAATTAATGAATAAACAAACAATTATTTTATCATTTCATGTCTCAAGAACTAATTCTACCATATATATTCTTTGAAGATTAACTAATAGAGAAACGTTGAATCAACCTCACTCAACAAATCGGATAAGAAAAAACAAACAATCTGAGTTTAAATGAGATAATGTATTCATTTTTGCAATGTTATCAAATCCAGAATTTATAAAGCCAATTTGTTCTAGACGGAATTCTGTATAATCATAAGATGGTATCTTATCTTTAAGTTGTCCTATATCAAAATTGCTTAATCTTTAATGATAAAATAAATAAAAATATATTTATTTCGCTGTAGTCCGACACTTTAGAATGTAAGTATAGAGTATTTCCCTAGTCTACTTTAGGCATTTGTAGGCATTACATATACTCACCAGTTAAAAAAGGCAGCTCCGACTTGAACATATTGGTAACAATCAGATTGTGAAGATTATAGCGCTCGACTAGCTCTTGAGAAGGCGTATAAAACAACATGTCGAAGCAAATGAAATGACCGAAGGTCACATTGAAGTCCGTCTCGAAGATGGCATACTCTGGTTGAGTGGTTTGGTTCAACTGCGGCTCCAAATACAAATTCCATTTGCGATAACGCGACACTACCGCACCGCTGCGATCGAGCACCACATTTGTGTTGTACATATAATACCCACGGGTGGGGCAATCTTTTTCCATTAGAGGGTCGCAACGTTCTCGCTCATTCAAATTGAGCAGCAGATAACTGTTCGCCTCGATGGCGGCACAGGCCAATTGTCGCAAGAAGTCGGCTACCCCATCGGCTGGTCCAACCGCAATGTGGCACAGACTACGCTTTGAGGGTGCCGTTGCCGGTGCCGGTACGGCAGTCAAGTGAAACTGACTATTGAGCGTACCCTCTGGAAAAACGAGTATGTCCGCAGTGCCATTTGCCGATGCGATTAACTCCAGATATGCAGCCAGATTCTCTGCCAGCATCTGCTCAGAACTAAGGTAGACGCTTGCCGGACGATACTCTATCACACCCGCTGTGTAGTACTCTGATGTGGCTGCCCATGAGCTTCCCACAATGTAGCACATCACGTGGATTGCAACTGCAGTTAAGAACTTGCCGCTCATGATGTTTCCGCCAGACTGTGCTCGCCGAGACTAACTACGAATTGCAGCGAACGAAAGAGAACGAGTTAAATCTTATCTCTAGTTTCGTATCGGATCACTGCTTTTGTTTTTGCTATCGTCTCTTTGCTTATAAACTAACTTGATGATATTTTTAACATAATTCAGTGCTTGATGACAAGGTATGAAAACATAACAATGAAGGAGAGTAAAGATTATGAAAATAAATCAAAATGTTGGTTATTTGGACTTAAGCTCAAAAGTAGATGACAATGCATGAACATGTGAAAAAAATAACAAGAAAGATGTTGCCAACTACATAAACAAATACTGTCACACTGGTAACTTTGAAAATTCAAACAGCAAAACATGGTTGTCTTCAACTTTTTGCAGCAAGTAAATAACGAATCAATAGCTTAACTAACAATCTTATTGCACAGTAAATAAGGAGGACCGATCATTATTATTAAGTATTTTCAATGCTATCAAAAGCCGCCAGGAATGAATTTTCAGAGAAATTAGGAAATAGTTAGAAATATATTTTTCCTTCATAAGGAAAAGAGAAATTATTATACATTATTTAGAACGTTATAAGAATGAGGAATATTCAAAAATAAAATGTTTCTTTTATTTTTTGAATTACAAAAGAGAAAAAGTCTTTAAATTCATAACTTGATGAGACGTTAAAACTGTTAATGTCTTGAGGTTCATGTTCAAATGCGTACCTAAAGAATTATATTTATAAACGTTATAGTTGAGTGCTTTATTTAGTTTGTATTGTTTTGCAATCGCTTTCCAAACTTAAAGTATATTTCATACATTGTTGTACCTTCAGCTAAGCTGATGCAGAGAAGCCTCAATATGTGATCTATCTTACAATGATTATTATTGTAATCTTTAACTTTAACTTGTTAGATGAAATGCAAGCGTTGAAGCTAAAAGCAGCCAAGAGCCAATGAACAAATGGAGCTGAGCAGCGCCGTCGCCAGCAGGCTTAAAACCGCACTGGATATCCTGTGCCTCAGTGCCCGCCCCATATGTACAAATATTATCATAGTAGTTGCCATAGATAGCAAAAGTGACCAGATCCGATAGCTCAAACGATTTAGCCAAGGCGTAACGAGCATGCATCTGGTTGCTGGAAATGGAAATAAATCTAAGAATTGCGAACATTAGAACCTCGACTTGCTTTACTTTACCCATTTTCCAGTTCCGAAACTGTAAACTCAAACTGTGACGGCTCAAGTGGCATTAGATTTTCCCGCACACTACTGGGAAAAATCAAAAACTCCTTCGATTTTGGATAGACGACCTCAATGTTCAAACGTGTAAAGATTAATTGAGATCGACTGCCGTCAAGCAACTTTCCGCATTCCTTGAAATCGGGTCCATTGCATGCAAAAATAGCACAATTACGTAAATAGTTGTCTTCAACTCTTTTCTCACTACGCCAGCCATCGTAGGCAGCAACCCTATAGCTGTAGATACTCTGCTTGGATGAAGCATCTTTCGACTGTCGATACTCCAACTCGAATTGACAACAAAATTTGCCATGGCACACCTTCGCCGTCGTATTGCCCGTTGATGCAAGCTCCAGTTGCTTTGTTACATAATGCTCCAGGTGATCCTGTTTCATTCTATAGTCGGAACTAGGAAATGATATAGGCATCTTCTTTGTCTCACTAAGGGATCGCCGCTCTCTACGCTTTGGCTTAGACTTTTCATATTTGGGCACCCGGGCAACATACAAGCGACGTTCGCCTGCTCCCGTATTCATTACGCTGACGATTGAACCCGCTTTGCCATGATAGATGCCTGTACCGGAACTTCCAAGCAACTTCGGACGACTGGCACCCGCTGCCAATAGATTCACATCGTTGCTGTACGACCAGCCCATCTGCGTTTGAACAGCTGTTAACAGAAAAGAAAATATTGAGTAACAGTTTAAGGTGAACCGATTCATTGGCTTTGCTACATTGTAAAGTTGCTTGATTTGAAAACATTTTAAGTCAATTTGAAATGCATATTGAAAAGGTAAATCTTGTTTGATCCCATGCAAAAGTTTAGTTCGTTCCATTGCATAGATCTTTTTACTTCCTGACTGACTGACGTACTCACCTGTAAGAAATGGTAGCTGAGAGAACCACATAGTTGGGTAGAGAAAATCCTTAATGCCCTGCTCCACAATCAACGGTTGGGCAGGCACATAAAACAACATGTCGAAACATATCAAGTGTCCGAATGTGACATCAAAGTCCGTCGTAAAGGTGATCATCTCTGGCACAAAAGTGGAGTTCCTTGGCTCTCCGTAGAGATGAACCTTGCGATACCTGGAAACGACCATTCCACTGCGATCAAAGACCACATTCGTATTAAAGATATTATGTCCACTCGATGCACAAGGTCGCGTATCCTCGGGCGTAACGGAGCACAGTTGGCGCTCACTTATATTGATTACAATATACTTTCGGGCATTGCGAGCCGCACAGGAGAGTGCCACCAAAAATGGAGCATAGTACGTTGCATTGGGATCAGATAAACAGGGCGTGACCTGCTCCTCTACGGACGGCACATAACTGACCGTATCGAGTGAATTTAATGTCGCCTCCGGAAATACAATAATATCTGTTTCACTCGCATTCGACGATTCAATTATAGCCAAATATCCAGCCAAATTATCGGCCAAATTTGCATTCTCATCAATGCCAATAGCCTGACGAAATTCAACAACGCCGGCTGTATAGAAATTCCCAGAGATATTTGCCTGTATAATATATATATATTAGGGTTAGATTAGATTTAGTTAACTAGGTCAATCTGGTAGAAATAAAAAAAAACTACTACTACCTGCTGACTAATTCCAAAACTGGTTAATAATAAAAACAACAAAATTGTCCAGCTAACGCTTGTACCACCAAAACTGGCCATTGCTGTCTATCTCCCTCCCTCTATCTCTCTCTCTCTCTCTCTCTCTCTGTCTCTCACACAATCTTTGTGTATATGTTGCTGCCTCGTTGCGGGCGAACGTTTAACTGGGTTGCTGGCTGCATTTTAGCAACGCTTTATGCGATTTAAACTAGCGGCGGGTATTAAAAAAAGAGAGAGATAGAGCGGGAGAGAGAGAGAGAGAGAGAAAAAAAGCCCAATAACCAAATTCCAAATACCAAAAGCCAATACCCAAAAATCATTAATCTTATCATTAATGGCGACTAGTTTTGGCGTTTTTAGGATTGACAAAAGTGTTTATAGTTTTGACCGGAAATCAGCGAAAGTATAAAATTATAAATATTATATTAATTAATATATATTGGTTAATTTATTATTATTTTACGATTGGCAAACAACTAGGTGTTGTAAAACTTCGCTAATTACTGATTTACGTTGACATTCAAAATGTCAACTTCCTTCACAAAGCTTTTTAAAATTGTTTAGGAAAACTTTTTCATGTCTAACCTGAAATTTCTTTTTATTCACAACTATGTCCTTTTTTTTTGTGCAAATCAATTGTTGACCACACTTCATGACACATTACTTGAATATATTTGGCAATTTATATAACTCTCTCAATTTTTATTTTTTGGGAAACTTGGAGTTTTTCTGAATTTCATGGCAATGTTTAACGTGCCTCCGCTGAAATTATAATTCATCGAACCATTTCGCTTGTACATTGGACGGCTTATCAAACTATAAATTTAAGAGACGATTATACACACGTACCAGACCATTATCAGGCTAAGAGTCGTTTTGGCTAAGAGCCATGAGTATTGTTTCTTATCAAATGAAATTGTTAACAAGTGTCTACGGACATTCAAATGCTGTTATCAGTCATGCACTCGTTTATTCTAATCTACAGCTTAACTTACATTTCACTCGGTATTATCTAATTTTGCACAACAGTATTTATTGTATTGCTTATCTTTTGTGTCTTTATAATTGCCATCGCAAAATATATCATTGTTTGAGTTCTTTTTCCGGATCGCAACAGTCAGATTTTATGGTTCAGTTGTGATTCTTGTTGTAGTTGATTTTGGTGCTATCTTACTAGATACTATCCGTATAGTGCTACTCAAGTCAAAAACAAATTATCTACTGTTATCCGACATTACCCGGACTTTACCATTTATGCCCTTCTCCACACTTTTCATTGTTTTTAAGCAACGTCCACCTTTAGCCGGGCTTATCCGCTCTTTTGCGTTTTTTTCCAAACTCTTTCGTATGCGTTTTAGCTTAAGTGGAAATTTTTTAAGCATTTCATTTTAATGTTTGGCTTACATATATAATTTTATCTGTCACAGGACACACACAACTTATAGTTTAACTAGAATTTTGTCGCAGTTAGCTTTCATGCACTTAAAGGCCCTTTTGTCCATATTGGCAGCAAACACACTTGAATTCCAATCCATTTTTCTTCTTTTGAGCTTAAGTGGGCGAAGTCAAAGAAGAAAGCCAAACAAACAATTTTTTTATGTTTATAGAAAATTAGAAAAATAATATTTAAAAACTTCTTAGTCATATATATTTGAAATATGAAAAGTTACCCAAGGGAAACGAGCCGTATATCCACGAACACACCTGTTTGTGTGTGTGTGTGTTTGTGTGTGTGTGTGTGTGTGTGTGTGTGTGTGTGTGTATAGATGGTGGCTGCTCATTTAATGCGAAGGCTGCCATAAAGAAGAAGAAACGAACGGTACAACACGTTAAAAGGTAAGACGAAAAAGCAACAACAAAACAAAAAGGCAAACGAAGGCAGCTTCATTTAGACTTTGGCCCCAGCCTAAGTCCCTGCTCCACATATGCATAACCAAATGTTCACTCTCCATGTGTGTGTGTGTGTGCGGTTGGCAGTCGGGCCAGCTGAGTGTGTGTGTGTTGGTTGTTGCTACTTATGTTTAAGCTTTGTATTTAAGCTTTTTGCACGATTTCCTCTAACAAATGGATTTTCACTTGTTGCCCCCATCTATACACATACAAGGATACATGTGTGTATATACTTATATGTATGTATATATTATGTAATCTATATGTCCTTGTTGTCATGCTCGTTTTTCTAGATGCCCTTCATATGGGCTCTACGACGTCGCTGCTGCCTTGCTTGCTACACGTTTTGCTCCTAACAAATAATTTAATTTCTTTGGGCCATCTTTTGTGTGCAAGTGTTTGTGTATGTTGGTTTGTGTGTGTACACATTTTGAACTTGGCCAACAACTTTAAGGACCAAGTCGCATTTGTGGCTATGACTTTGTGAGCCCGCTCATCGATGGCCACATCAACCGCACATCCTCAACAAAAATGTTCGTTTCCCGATTTGCAGTTAATAATCAAAGTAACTAAATAAATAATGATATTAGACCTTAAAATAAAAATAATAAAAACCTCTTAATAATTCGAGTTAAATTGTATATTGTTTGGAAAAAAATATGAAATTTTCTTTGAGGTTAATTTAAATAAAGTTTATCAAACGGTTGAAATTAAAAAAAAAAAAAATAAAATAAAACTTTAATTCAATTGGCCTTGGATTAATTCGGCTCTACTTAAATATTTCAGTTTCTATCCTAATTTTATCCAAATTATTTATTGTGTTTAAGCAAATCAACTTCTATCCTGTTTTATCCGGTCTTATCCGTTTGTTTTACACAAACTTTAATCTTAAGTTTAAATTTAATTTAGTTTTTGCAGTTCAATCAATGCAACTCCCTTGACTGCAGCCTTTAAGTTGTGTTTTGATTTGATTAAAAATGTGCGTGCTAAGGAGTTTTAAGATATTAAGTATTCCGCTTTGCATGCAGAGCGTGTCCAAAAGTAAGCGAGTGAGCGTAAAAGGGCAACAACAAAGCAACATGATCGGAGCTTTATTGACCAGAGAGCGGGATTCACACGTACGTCGCATACAATGATGATGAATCGAATGCATGAATCACGTGCTGGGACCCTATTAAGTTGATATAGAAAGAAGTGTCAAGCAATTGACATGAAATTGTGCATACTTAATCTTCACTTGATACCTGGCAATAAAACGTTTTGACTACAAGGCGAACGCAACTAGAGCAGACAAGTTAAAGTTGATGGCGTTTTGAAGGTGACATAATCCACACACACACACGCACGCACACCCATCAAAGTCATCGTCATCGTCATCGCCCGGATATCGAATTGCAGCGATGTCAGCTATGGCCGCAAGCGCTGCCAGATTTGTTGTCTGCTTGATTAATTGCAACATGTAATGGCGAACAAAAGAGGAATATACCCATATCCCTCCCCCCCCCACCCTTATGCTGGGCATTTCACCATTTTGTTGGCACCCTGCATACACATATATAGCCCCATACTTTGATACGCCATACGCATGCAGGCAATCTAAAAATATAATTAATGATGGCAACTCTGGCAGGCAGTTCTCAGTAACTCAGTAACCCTGCATTTGACATAGCCCATACGACGCGTTGTCTTTTGCAATACAGCAAACCCTTGTCCTGTATCCCTTTTTCAACTTCCCCCAACCACCCACCAACCATCCCTTCCTCGCTTCCTCACAAACACACGCCGCAGAGATTTATGCGTGTAGCTAAAGTGGTGGAGGGTAGGGGCGCGCGGTTTTTAGAGGGGCAGTTCTGTTAGGCATTGACTGATTAATTAGCAGCTCTTAATGCCAGCAGCAAAACGAATTGCCAAATTATGAAGCTCTACCGATTAGCAACCGACACACACACACACACGTAGCTATAAATGTGTGTGCGTCTTTAAGCCTTGGCCATAAGCTGTGTTGAGGCTTTGAGCCACTTGGCATGTGTTAACATGTGCGTGCTAAGACAAACAGGAGATGAGTTTCTTTTCACCCATTTTTTCTATTATAATATAAATCATAATTGAATACCTTTGTTTCGTTTTTCATTTCTTTTTTTCTATATTGTAACGGAAATTGGATTCGTAATATTTTCTGTTTAATTCTGTTTAATATACACTTACCTTGAAAATAAATTGTGCTTTTTGTGCTTAAGTTCTTTAATATTTAATTTTCGGAAATGTTTTAAGCATTGGCAGCGTATCTACAAGATGTAATATTCCATTTGTTGCGCCTTTTCTGCCCTATACTTGGGCTTCTTTATTCTCATCCTCATTATGTGTGTTATTTCAACAAGTTATTTAATTAAACTTTGCGTAAATCTATTGCCTTTTTCTGTCCATTATTTAATTTGGATTATCAATTTGGTCAAGCAATTTTTAAGCTCACACACACTTTACACATGTTATCTGTCTATCTTTTACACATACACGCACACCATGAGGTTTTGGAAACCAATAAAACGCTTGAAGTTGAGTTTATAGCTCGACGTCTCAACTGTTTGTATTGTGGGTTGAAAGGGGAGAGGGTGTTCTTGCTGATTTATAGGCATGTGACCCAACCCAATCCAATCCAACCCGACCCGACCCGACCTGAACTTCTTCACGTTCAGCTGAAGCGCGGCACTGTGACCTGGACCACGACCAGAACTAGGACCCTGGACAAGAGCCTTAACATATGGATGCCACTTCAGGCGCTGTTTAATAGGTATCAGGTCTGACCTGGCAGGCAGAAGAATAAGGAGAAACAAAGGGGGGATTGAAAAGAAACTATTCTCGTAAAGCCAACGATTCGCGTTTGCCTTTTGCTCTTTCTCGAGATTTATTGACATATAAATTTAATACCTGGGCCCACGCTTTCCATCCTCCAAACCCTTAGCTTTCATTTCCCATCTTCATTGCCCCGGATGAGCAAATTTTAGGAGCAGTTGATTGAATGCGCTTAACTGCTTGGATTTCCGTCCGTAAATTGGAAAAAATGAATAAACGTATATTATAAAGTGTTGTAGAAGGTAAGGAAAGTCAACTAAATGGCACAGATTTCATTTTTAGTTTAGGCAACAATTTTTTTTGTAATTTTCCAATTTCCATATTTAAAACTAGCAATAGGAACAACAAGAAAATGCTATTACAATATTTGGGCAATTTACCACGCTAAATGTCAAAATGAAAACGACAAAAAAAACTATGGCATGAGTTCGACTAGAAAGTATACCCTGTAAAGGGGCTTGGTGTAATGCAGTATAATAAAAGCACAGAACAAATGAAAATAAAGTAATGCAAGCATTGTTCAAAATTAAAGATAAAAATCAAAATAAATTCAAATAAGATATAAGCATTTTGTAATCAAATGAAACTTAAAAAAAAGTCACAGATATCATACCCGCTAACATAGTAGTTGGACCGGATACAGGATAGAAAAACACCGAAAACGAGCCAAATGACAGAAATAAAGAACCGACTGCAATTTCCTGTGGCGCAGGTGTCACTTTTACCATACACAGAAATCTTTTTCATTTTGCTTCCTTTTCCAATCTTTTTTACCCCATATTCTTTGATTAACATCAAATTATGGGTCATTCATTCAGTCGAACATTCGATTTGGCTGCCATTGAGTTAGAAAAGTCACAGATAGAGACTCGAGTCTCGACTCTAGCATCATTTTCTTTGCACTTGCTCAATGTCAACATAATAAAATCTTTTGCACTTGCAATTTTCTACTGACTTTCTTTTCATTCTATTTTTTTTACTTCACCTTGACAACTGTCGCTGAGTAGACAGAAATCTAGAGATTCTTACAACATTAGTTCGAACTAAATTTTGCAGACGAACCAGCAGCTCACATCCTGCACACATCGACTTCAATTGAATCGAAGCGAAGCGTATCGAATGGCATCGAGCGAGAGAGAGAGAGAGGAGTGAATTGGTATGGGATTGAGTTTGAGTTCGAATTACTTTCAAAAAAGAACGCATGACATTGTCAAACACAACATTTATGAAATTATTTGCAGCTCTGCTTCAGGTAGCTGACAAAAAACAGGAGCGAACTTGATAACATTTTCAAGCCTAGCTAATGTTTGTTGTAAAATGAAGTGTAAAGAAAGCAACAGAGCCAGCGAGAAAGAGACGAAAGAGACAGAGAGGAAGAGAGTGAAAGAAAGTAACGTATAGAAAATAACGAGTAAAAATCAAGAATCGAACTATAATGAACAGTCATAGAAAATGAATCAAGAAGCGATATCAAGAGAGTCTTATACAAAATTACAGCTAGATAGCAAAGAGTAAAAACCAGCGAGCAAAGCATTACAACTGATGTACACAAATTAAAGTGAAAGGAGAATTAAGAAGTCATATCAATGATTTTATCTGGCTGTAAGAAAATAACGATTAGTTTGCAGCCAATATAAAACTATAACTGCTGAAAAGTGATAGATAGAAAGAATATCATAGCCTCTGTCTTTGCAAGCGCCCAATTGCAAATTCGCTACTGTACTATATTAAACAACTACTTCTTCTTTCACGTAGATCCACAAGCCAAGCTGAATTGGGGATAAGCAAACCAAGGACAAGGACAACTACGAGGCCACACGGCAAATGTGAAACGCCAACGCGACAACGACAACGACTTGAAATCCAATTCAATTTTTTAGCTCATGAAACGCCACCGAATGTCGCGACATTACTAGCACGCTCAGCCCCAAACTACTAACCTCCAATCCCAATACCCGGTTTCCCCTTACCTCACTTCACCTCAACAAACTTCTCTTCCTGCCATTCCCCCCTTCCCCATCTTTTCTTGTAACGGTTCAATGCAGTTGAGTTCAGTAAATATTATGCTAAATTGAGATAATTTGTTGCCTGATACTCTGGCACACACAGAGACCCAGTCGAATGCCATTCTTCGTATCCTGCACCGTGTGTTGCTTGACAGCGAGCCAGAGAGGGTACAAGGGTGTTGCGGACAGATTTGCATGTAAATTTGTTCGCGTTTTATAGTCACAAATTTTTGCTCGATTTTGCACATTTTCTAGATTTCTATCGTAATTGGCGGCTTGTTGTGGCCCATTCACAATAAGGTCGTAGCCTTTCCAACCCCTCCCCCAACCGGAAGTACGAGTATCCGTATCCGTATCCCAATGTATGTAACATTTATTTTTTTTGTCATGACTATTGCGGCTTTTGGGGCTTAACAGCAGGGAAAGCGTGTTTTCTACTGTTGCATTTTATGTGAGCAATTCACGTATTTCATAACTTGATTTTTGTAGCAAAACAATATGTGTGGATAGGACGACACACTGTGAAAAAAGTGGAGAAACTTCTGTGAAAGTTCCTTAATTAAATATAAAATTTACATACCAATTTTTCTTAAACTGAAAACAACATTCAAGTAGCTGACTAAAGGAAAGTTTATTTAATTATTAAAATTAATTTAAAGAGTTGACCAAGAGTCGAGGGTTTTTCCAAGAATATTGTTGCAAAGTTGCTGGAGTCAATTGCAAACATTGCATATTTTGTTGGGTTGACCAATATGCCAAAACCAAACGCACAGGCATTTAATATTGTATAAATGCTTCAAACAACAAGTGAAGTGAGAGGCGGAGGGAGAGTTAAATAGAATGTTTGGGAAGTCAAAGACCAAAAAGTAGGCCATGCCAACAAACAAAAAATAGAATTAAACCCGTTGTGCGAACAACCCACAATCATAATAAATTGTATAGCCGGAGCGGCAGTCGTGTGTATAAAATAGTCATTAAAAGGACATAGATTCTAGATACAAACAACGACAACAACAACAACAACAGAATACGGGAAACACACACACGCATTGTTTAATTAATTGTGGCGTTTATTGTGTTTATCAGACTGTTTACGCTTGATTTGGCCGATGCAAAAGGTTTCTTGAGCTACGTCCACTTGTCTTTAGTTGGCAAACCTGTTTCCCTCAACTATATTCCCCTTGCCTTCGATTTGATAAAGATGCCTTAAGCATGGGATTTATTCGATTGAAACAACTCAACAGCCAAAAAATGCATCAATGAACATTGAATTGGCATTTATTTTGTTAATCTTTTAGTGTAGGTTTTAAACTACAATAACCTTAATTTCTGTTGTATCTTTTGTGCGTTTATTTCAATTATTATTTGGTACAGTCATTTTGTTTCGCTTTTTTTTTACGTGTCTGACAAAAGAGCTTTTCATTTTTTGTTTATATTTTTTTTGTGATATTTAAAGTTTTTGTAGCTGAAAGCATTTCAGAACTTGCTTTTCAATGCAATGCATACTTTAGCAGGCTGCAGACAACAATGGCCGACATTATACGCCTTTAACGCGCAAAGCTGTGCTTGTGTGTGTGTGTGTGGGTGTGTATGAGTTTTTTGTATTCGAAATTGAATGTAAGAGGGTCTATGGGATGGGGCATCAATGCCAATAGTCGGAGCAAGGACAACTTGCATTTATTATTGGTGGTTGTCATAATAACTCTGTCCGAAACAACAACAACATTAGAATGATGTCGCTGATGTTGCTGAGTGCCCGAGTCAAATATTATGTGTAAATAATATCGAGTACTTAACAGCTAGAAAACTAACAAAACCAAATTAATATAGAAATAGGTTTAAAAGAAGTTAGTTTCAGTTAATAAATATAAAACTGATTAATAAATAAAACTATTTAAACAAACATTTTTGCCTTAGTTTTTACTTTATCTTAATGGTATATTTTAATTCAGGCTTAAAAGTCCTTTAGATATTGATTTCCTTATACATCTTATTTTTTTCATTTTCTTTTAAACTTTGTCAGTCTTAAAAATATCAACCAAAATGTGAAAAAGCAAAGAGCAGAAAATAGTTGGGTTTTTGTTGTGAAACTTTTTATGAGGTGTTCGCTCAGCTAATGGCCAAGTTTAAATGCCTTTAGGCTAGCAAGCTGTTAATGTGCCCCCGTTGCAAGTTGTTGCTGTTGCAAGTTGTTGCTATGCAGTATGCACCACAAAACTGTCAGCGGCAACACGTAGCACAAAACGTGTTTAAAATGTTGAGGTGGCGTGTGGGGGGAGGCGGGGTTGTTTTCCATTGTTGTTGGTTGTATTGGTGGGTTGTGCACGTGCGATTATTGCGTTGGCAATAAAATGATTTTTCAATTGAATTATTTTTTTTTAATACATAAAAGCTGTTGGACGCGAGAGAAAGCGGACAGCAACAGAATTTAT
Source organism: Scaptomyza graminum (assembly GCA_018901835.1). Classification (NCBI taxonomy): domain Eukaryota; kingdom Metazoa; phylum Arthropoda; class Insecta; order Diptera; family Drosophilidae; genus Scaptomyza; species Scaptomyza graminum. The sequence continues at coordinate 10,106,097 of JAEIFL010000001.1, read as the reverse complement.
GATTAACTTTAATAATATTATATATATAAGTATATATACTACATTTATTTATACATGATTTTCGCACAACAGATTCTTCTTTTTTTGTTGCTGTTGTTGTTGTTGTTGGGGCCTTGGCACCTTGTGCGCGTGCATAAAAATCAAGATTTTGTTGCGCAGCGTTGACTTCATTTGGTTAGCATAAAAAGCGCGTAAAAAAAACATCTTGCCATGGCGAGGGGGGGGAGGGAAAGCGCGGTCAGCACCCCAAAAAGTATGCAACATAAAGTTGAAATCTCAAAAGGGCCGCCTACCCAAATATTGTATGCACAAAACAACACAAACACACACACACACTAACCTACCTTAAAAAAAAAAAAAAATGAGGCAAAGGAAATGAAGAAAAACTTGATTTATTTTATGTGCTCAGCGAGCTGGGTTTTGTGTGTCGCTCGCAAGCATGGTGGGGGAGAGGGGATGGGATGCAGGTGGTGGGTTAGAGGTAGTGCGGCAGGTGGCCATTCATACAAGTGGTACGTGCGTAATGACCAGGCACACCCAAACACACACACACACACACACAAACACACGCACACGTTTACGCACTTGAACTTAAAGAAGTTTTCACATTGCGTATACGTAATAATATTGGTTGGTATCTCTCTTGCTCTTTCTCTCTCTCTCTCTCTCCCTCTAGCACCTGTCTGTCTTGATGTTTTATTTTTGTTCCTTCGCGTTAAATTTTACATCTGCATGCCATTATATCAAACACACACACACACATACAAATACATACACAGAGAAGTTTTTGAGGAAAGAAATCAGAATTGAAGGGGAGGCAAACGTTTGCAGATTTCAGTTTGTGCTTTGGTGCACGTGGACAAGTGCCCAAAGGCCAAAGCGAAACCGTTCAACTTGAAAGTACAAATTTGCCAAACCCAATTGATATGTTCTCGCTAACGGAGAAAGGGCATCAAAAAACATAAAAGAAAATAAAATGTTAAAAAAAAAAACAAAAAAATCATTTCCAAGCATTGAGCACAGAAAACAGAATTTTAAGCAATTTGAATAAACTGTCAAAACTATTAAAACAGAAACCAATCGAAATTCAAGCAAATATTTTATACCAAAACAGACCTTTTGGGTCAAAGAGTTTGAACTTAAATTACGCCTGCCAATTGAAATGTATTATTAATTCCAAACAAATTATGAATATTGGCTATCTTTTGTCATATTAAGGCAGTTGTGATCCATCATCCCAAGCAACATTATTTTTGCAGCCAACTCAAATAAATATATTTGCGTAAATTCAGAAAATCAATGCACATTTAATTGTTGTACTACAATACAAAATAAATTTGTTACACAAATAAATTTGAAACAAATTTGGCATTTTAACTGGCCATTGTACAGAAAATATCAAATGTCATAATTGAAATTTATTGAAACTTCGGTTTTGATTTTGTTCAAATTACACTTGTAAATTTTGTAAACTAAATGTGTCAGAAACAACAAACAAACAAACAATTAATAGATAAATGATAAATGCATTTTGTGAATTCTGACAGAATGCAAACATGAATTTCTCACACACAGATCTTGAACATTTCCAACACGTTTTCACACAAAGAAGCAAAGATGAAGTGGCATTGGCATGGAAGGGATTGGAAGGGCAAAACTTACAACAAGAGCTTACAAAGACGTGGCGAATGCCTTGGATCCAAAAATAAAAATATATATGTATATGAAAATCAACTAAAATCATTTCCATTCAAATTCAAATGGCAGCCAACGCTTGAGGGGTTTTTCGAAGGGATACATGTCGCGCTAGCGGGCAGGCAACAATGGCAAAGAATAAAAAACTGTAAGCTGAAAAACTGTTAAACCGAAAACTGAAAACTGATATTCAATTCAATCAGTTCTGGCCCCCGTCACAGGAGAAAAACTCCCTATGAGAAGAACGGAGAAAAGCCAACGGGCAACAATGCCCAGCTGTGAATCCCACCGCTTAGGGGTTGTGTTCATGTGGGGTGGGGGGCTTAACGGTGCAGCACGTTGGCAGAGGGTAGGGAAGGGTATTGTTAGACTTTTTGATTTTTGTGGTATTCGTCTTCGGTCGTCATCGTCGGTCGTCTGTCGTCTTCTGTTGTTGTTTTTTGTTTGCTCTGCGCGTTTTGAGGACTTGAGTCAAATCACTACCTCCATACAAACATACCTACGTATGTATATGTATCTAGTAGATGGTGGTATTAAGTCAAAGCCAAACCACATCCCCACCACCACCCTATCCAGCCAAAACCATCTCTCACGCGGTTCATTGAAAACATTTCACTTTGGCAAAACTCGGGGGCAACTTTACAATAAATTTCAGCAAATAAATCAAAATGTAACAGAAGCGGTGAGGAATTTTTAAGCGCGCCAGGTGCAGCTTCAAACAACAACAGACCAAGAATACAAACAGATTGCTAGACTTAAAGATGCTCTGCATTTGCTATAAGATGAGAACAAAGTTGTAAAATTAAACCAAGAAAAAGTTTTTGACTTATATTTAAAAATTTTGAGGTTTCTATTTGGAGTTGTTCATAATATAAAAACAAAAACTGTATGCTAAAAAAAAACCTCTAAGAACTGAAAGCCCACAAACATTATTCTGAAATGTTCCGAGACCTAAAAAAAAGTTCAAAAAATATTTGCGGCCCAAGAGTTTGGTTAGGTAAACTTGCCCTTTGTATACCCTACAAACAAAAGGCAAATACTGATAGGTATATGTTTAAAGGCGGCCATCAGGCGACCAAGAGGCGTGGTCCATGTGGCACAATCCAAACGATATAGCGAGAGAGATAGAGCTGCAAACACAAAATAAAACGGAAAGTATGCGAAAAGTTTTTGATTTTTGTGAAAAATGTTTCTTATTTTTTCGTTTTGTTTGTATGGTAGAGCTTAGGTGTGAGCAGGGGGAAGAAGGGGCGGGGTTGGTGTGACGCACCTACACACACAAGGAAGGAAACGATAGCGTCGACATTCGGGCATTCAACACACGCATCGGGCACTGGGAAGGCGTGGCATAAACGCCCAAAAAGTTTGTTTGCCATCAAAGTTTGGGGAGATGAAGCAATGGGGCAGGAACCATGTGTGTGAGTGTGTGTGTGTGTGTGCTTTTTCGAGCGGTTCGAACCGCACACTAATTGACTTTTTATGCTGTGCATCGTCGTGGCTTTTTTTGGTTTCGCCTTAGAGGTGACATATCGAATATTGAGGAAGTTAAAAATTTCAAAAATAAACGAAAAAGAAGAAAATTGTTGTTGTTAGTGGATTGGTGTTATTCCCCTTCGTACGCTGCCCGGGCGCGTCTAGACAAACAATCATTGTGTGGTCAAAGGATGAACCTATTGCAATCCCGCATAATGTTGAAAGATTGGACAAAACCAGAGGGTGTTGATGTGAAGCACAATGAAAATAAAAAGAAGTTTGCCTTGATGGCATTTCAATTAGTTTTGGGGCAGTGTGTAAAAGACGAGGAACTGAACTAAATGTCAACTTTGACAGCCATATCTAACAAAGATTTTAGTTTGCTTTCGATAAAACTTTAGCAGCTGGTAAAGTTCAAGATAACCATAAATAATTGTTATAAATGAAGCTTATGCCATTAGGATAGCTTAATAACATTCACTTATAATTCGCAAGTAGCTTAAGCGCTCAACTTATTAAAGCTGCTTAACAGCTTAATGTACTATTTACCTTTATGCTACATCTATTTTTGCCTCTGGCATTACGAAAACAGAAAATTGTAGAGCATGAGATTTAAATACATAAAATAAAATTTAAATCGACTAATAAATTAATTAATATATTTTAGAAAAGTTTGCGAACAACTATGTAAATATGTAAATGGCTTAAAATAAAACAAATAAAATAAAATATTAGGTTGCATTAATAGTTACTTTAAAAACGAACTTTCTTTCTTCTTCCTTTGTGTTTTCTTAACATGAGATGAATTAAAAATTTACTCGCAGTTTTAAAGGCAATATCAATTTAAACAAATTAACAAACATTGCTCAACAGGTATATGAAATTAAATTTTTCGATATTTATTAAAGTTCAAATGAAAAACAAATATTATATAATTTCTTCTTTCAAGTCTTATTAGGCATTCCAACAGAAACCCAGAATACTTTTAAGTAATTGTTATACCAAAAAATAAATTTTAGCTCAAACCTTTTGAATTGCTTCCAGACAATATCGATAAAAGTTAATTCTTAAGACCTGAGCTCTTTGGATATGTTTTTTGAAGACAAAAGTTTTACAGTATGTTCAAGGATAACTGCGGCTAAGGCAATCGTCACAATTGGCAATTGCACCATTCGACGCACAGTTGGGCATCCAGGCAGAAGAAGAAAATACCGAGAAGAAGAAGCAAAGAATAAAAAGGTCAGGCACTGCGGGGTACCATAAAGGCAGGGGGTGGTAGTATGAATGAAGTTGCGGTTACTTTAAGGATGCCAAACAAATGAAGTTAAAGCGCACAAAGAGCTAAGGGACGAAAGGAGATGTTAAGTAGGTGGTTGGGCAAGAGGGTGAGCGTGAGGGTGAGGGTGGTTCACAGCTTGAGTCCAACAGCAGCCGTCAGATCAACCACATACAATTTCAGGCGTCCCACAATTCTCCACAATGCCGCCCCCGCCCCCGCCCTTGCCACTGCCAGCTTTTTGACTGGCCTTGTGCAACAGCAACAAGCCTCATTATAAATAGCGGCGACTGTTGCACGGCAGCGACGCCAACGTCCGACATCGACATCGACGCCAACGTCTACCTGTTGGAAAAGCAAACACGCGGCTTTCTAGCAGAGAGCGACGCTGGCAGCGACGTCAAGCGCAAGCGCTGGAAGCAACTCTACAGCAGCAAACAAAACATATTCGCATCTGGTGTAGAATTCAGTGGAGACTTTACGCCATTCACTACTCCCCCCACAAACGGTGCGTTTGGCGCAACTTTTCGAACGCTGGAAACCGTTATAAAAATATAACCTACAAATAAATTTGAAGCCATATTATAATATAAGTAAGTATTTATTTAAAAAAAAAAAGACTACGAATATAAAAAAAAAAATTATGAAATGCAATTAAAGGAGAAAAAAATCAATCAACTTTTACAGCTGTAAAATAAAGAAAAATAAGAACAAGCACATGGTCGCTGCAGGAGCAATAACAGCCGAACCATTTGAACCCGTATCTGTACCATTACCATTAACAGTACCAGGAACTGTGCCATTTGGCTGCAGATGATCCAAATTGTGTGTGGATGGCAAGTCAGTAAAGTAATTGGCCCAAATGCCAAAGGTCAACAGGTCATTTTTGGGCACTTGCAGCTCCAAGTGGATTTGCGTGTCCTTCAGCTCCTTGGCCGGTGGCGACTCCGACCAACTGTATTGTGCCACATTCAGTGGCATCATGGCACCATCCAATGTGCTAGGCATGATGAGGCGACGTGGTGCCGCCGGAAAAACGCCCTCAATGCTAATACGTTCAAAATAATGGGTATTGGCCACATCGATGCCATTGGCAAAAGTGCGACCACAGCTGGCCAGCTCTTCGTTGAGACAGGCAAAGAGGGCGCAGACGGCCTGCTCGCTGCGATCGACCATAAGGAAGCTGGTCTCATTGCCACGATAGACGCCCATTCGATAACGATAGGCTGAGTAGTCAGCCGAAGTGCCAATCGAACGACGTTGTGCATCAAAAGTACAGCAGAAGTTCTTATGACAAAGTTTTTGTTTTGCGATCTGCATGAAATTCACCTCGAGCAGCTGTGTGGTGAATATGTCGAGATTGTAATCGCGATAGGTGGCGAGCTGTTTGAGGCGCGGTGTGACCAGCTGTGCCTCAAATGCTGGCAACACCTGAGCGGGTAGTTCATAGACAGGCGCGCCTCCGGCCATTCGCTTTGGCAGCCTCGCTTTGAAAAGCCTCTTTGTGGGTTGCTCGTATATTGCCGCTGTCAAGCGACCCGCTCGTCCCGCATATATGCCCGAACCGCTGGTGCGTCCACTCGGCTTGCTGCCATCGGCAGCGAGTAGATTCACATTATTCGCAAAGGCCCAACCCTCCTGCAGCTGTACGGAACCCAAAAACGGTAGCTCCGAAAACCAATAGGTCGGATAAATAATATCCGTAACATTTCGTTCGATTACCAAACGCATTGCTGGCTCATAGAACAACATGTCGAAACAGATGAAATGCCCAAATGTGACCCCAAAGTCCGTTTCGAAGGTTGCCAATTCGGGTTGACGAAGTACCGACATTGAATTGTACTCGCGACGCCACAAATGTGTCTTGCGGTAGCGCGAGATGACTTTACCGCTTCGATCCAAAACGATGTTTGTGTTGAAGAAACGCACCCCATTAGCTGGACAGGGATTGAGGGTATCAGAGCCACCGCCCACAACGCTATTGCCGCACAATTCCTTCTCCACTACATTTAGGACCGCATAGATGTTGCGCGCTCTGGTGGCACACGAGAGCTCGACCAGGAACAGTTCGTAGTCGGGTGAGGTGCAGGGTGTCACATTCTGTGAGGGATGTGGCACAAATGTTGCCATCTCCCGACCGTTAAGCACGTGCTCGGGAAAGACAATAATATCCAGTTCAGCAGCATCATTTGACTGAAGTATTTCCACAAATCCGGCTGTCACTTTGCTCGTTACCTCTCTTTGAGTGCCCTTCTCTTCCGGATATTCCACAACGCCAGCAACATAACTGTTATCCGTAGGCAGCGAGAGCTTCAAATCGAAAAAAAAAAAATAAATGTTAAATATTTAATATCGAAATCAGTGAAACTTGTATGGAATTTTTTCTATTTCCTGTCAGGAATACGGTTAAAATGTACCTGTTGAGTGCCCACGAACAATGTGACCAACAGCAGCAAATATTTAACGTGATTGTTCATATTGTGGCAATGGCCAAGTTAAGACTGATATTCGTGTCATTCGTTAATCGGCCACGAAGACTATTGTGAAAATCATGTGTGAAGATCAGGGATTGCGAATGCTAATGATTGTCATAAAATGTTTACGCCATGTTTACGATACTTTGTATATATCCCATTTATATTAGGCCATCAACATTTCGCTATCTCAGCCGGCTGATAAGGCATAGACCAAAGACATGTTGAAATTAACGCACTAAATTAAATAACTCGAAATTTGATTTTATCTTAGCTATCTTTATCATATATCATAAAATTATTTGTGTAATTACCAAAAAAAAATTCGTTTGGTTTTCATTGGATCAAGTATGATCGTTTATGACCGCACTTTTATTATTGTAAAATAAAACTCATAGCATTTACTGAAAATTGCAACGCACCGAAAAAGAAATTTAAAAAAATAAATTTTATTTATTGCAAAATCATAAAATACAATCATTAATATAGATAATACTGCATTTGCTTGCCTAAAATAAAGTTGAAGCCGTTAAAATTTGATTTTAAATAAATCTCATCTCTTTGACCACATATGGCAACTCTGCGAAATGGCATCATTCTTTTTTTTGGTATTTTTTAGCAACATACTGTTGGCATGTATTTTTGTTATCGACCGAGCGATAAGTTTGGCGTGAATTTCAGCTGTTCGCCAATCAAAACAAAATCAAAAACCAGAATCAGCCACAGTGCCGCAAAAAAACAAAAAAGCAAGTAAAACACATACAAACGATTGGTAAAAAATAACATAACTTAAACAAATGCAGCAAATGCGATAAGAGAACTACTTATAAAGTTAGCCACGGTGTGTGCTGTAACCGAAACTGAAGGTCATTCCATTGAAATGCGGTGACCGATCCAAACAGCAAGAGCAAGAGAGAGAACAAATGCCAGAGAGCAAAGAAAACTAGCAGCAACAACAACAACTTGAAAGATCAAGAAGGGAAAGGAGGTAAAGCAGCTTTGCAAGGTTTGTTTGTTTTTTTTTTTGTTAGGCAGATGGCGTGTTACTAATTGATAATTGATTCTTTCAAATGTAAAACGCGGCATGACACAACAAATTTAATCACCATAACAACAACAACAATTATGACCGCAGCAACAGCAACAAAAATCGAGGAAACGTTATTTGTTTAAAACGGTAAGCTCCTAAAATTCAGTAATCGCTCGCTAAAGTGAAACTTTTTAAGTCAAAGCTGTTGTAAAAAATATAAATAAATATTTTCTGTATATTAATCGGAATTTGGTTTTGTAATATTTAACAATATTGGAAAGATCCTTTAAAAAAAAGGTTTCTCTCTTGCGATTGTTCACTGTACTTGCTAGCTGCGTCTTATTAAGTCATCTTATCAGCTGCCAACCGAATCTGAAGCTGATATCAGATAATTAAAAAGACGCTGCTCATCGTGAGCTAAGAAATTCCAACAGCAAAAACTAAAACCATTCTCTCTTTATCTCTCTCTTTCTTTCTTTCAGTAGGACACACAATATGGCATTGAATATGAAGGCCCTGCTGGGCATGCTATTTGTATTTGTTGGCTGCTGCAGCAACGTTGTCTTCCTGGAACTCATCATACAAATAGATCCTGGTGCCGGCAATCTAATAACATTCTCACAGTTCCTATTCATTGCCGTCGAGGGCCTCATCTTCACCTCAAGGTTCTTCACGGTGAAGACAAACATTGCCCTTAAGGACTATGTGATGCTCGTCGTCCTGTTCTTTGGCGCCAATGTGTGCAACAATTATGCGTTCAACTTCAATATACCGATGCCGTTGCACATGATCTTCCGGAGTGGATCGCTGATGGCCAACATGATCATGGGCATCATATTGCTGAACAAAAGATATAATCTTCGGCAATATAGCTCCGTTGGAATGATTACAGCTGGCATTATACTCTGCACTCTGGTATCCAGTGGCAATGTCAAGGACAATACACATCATTCCTTGAAAGTGGATACCTCGTACTCGGAGTTCTTCTGGTGGAGCGTGGGCATCGGTCTGCTCACAATTGCTCTGCTCGTGACTGCCTACATGGGCATCTATCAGGAGGTGATCTACAAGCGCTATGGCAAGCATCCCAGTGAAGCTTTGTTCTTCACGCACATGTTGCCATTGCCTGGATTTCTTATAATGGCCAGCAATATTGCCCAGCACTGGAGCATTGCCGTTGCCTCCGAGCCAATTGCTGTGACTGTGCCAGGTGTTAGCTGGACCGTTTCGTTTCCCCTGATTCTCTTCTATCTGCTGTGCAATGTGATTACCCAATATGTTTGCATTAGTTCCGTTTATGTGCTGACCACAGAGTGTGCCTCGCTGACGGTCACGTTGGTTGTGACGCTGCGCAAGTTTGTCTCGCTGCTGTTCTCCATCATATATTTCCGTAATCCTTTCACCCTCAGCCATTGGCTGGGCACGATTCTCGTTTTCCTTGGCACCATTCTGTTTGCCAATGTGATCAATCAGGTGAGCGATGCCTACAAGGCTCGCGCACAGCGACAATTGCAGTTGAAAGAGAAGCTCAAGACGGGCTAAGTGTTGGCGACACATTTCCGCCTCCCCTTCTACCCCATTTCTGTATGCCATTCGCTGTCCCGCTCTTTATCGTGCTATTTTGCTGTTTTTTGTTTTCGCAACTCTTTTTGTATATTTTGTAAATAGCGATTAGTTAAGCTTCAACCCGACTATGGGCTTACCTTATAGGTCCAAGCCTCTGACGCTGTACCCTCCCCCGTACGTACCCCGCCCCGCTCTGACATCTTGTGTCAACTTTTTCTTATGACGTTTGTTTTTTTATACAACTAAAAAGTATTTTTAGCAACAATTTTTAAAATAATAAAATGATTGATTTTAATAAAGACCAAATTATTTTTATAAATTCTTACTACCAAAGTTATTTCAATTTTTACCACCTAAGTATTCTTATTTCTCTGTCTTTTTACTAGTTTAGGTACAATTGCACCAAAATTTTATGGAATCGAATTTAAATATTCTTAAAAATTTGATATCGTCTCTATTTAGATTCCAGATTGTACATGCGTATAACGCTATCCTATAAATATTATTATGATTGGATGCTTGTGTAAATTTGATTAAAAATAAATGCCAGTTGAACTCTGTAAACGAAGCTTTTGTTGTAAATTATAATTACAACTATTTTTAACTTAACAACAGCTCTTAACTATGCCATACTCCGACTCTTTCTCACTCTTACTCCTTGTCTCTCTCACCCTCTTTTGCACTTGCTGTATATTTTCGAGTACTCCCTCTCTATTTGTTGTCTTTCTTTTCCCTAGTTCTCTCTCTCAACTAAAACGAATTAAGCTTTAACATTTCTTTGCTCCAGATATCGAACAAAAGTGTTTCGATCTCCGTCTTTGTAAGTTCTGTTCCCTATTGTTTTTTATTTTCAGCTGTTGAAACATCAACACAAAATTCAGCAAGCAAATTTGACTTAAGACGGCGTTCGTCCTAAAGATTCCCTGTACCAAATATACGAAAAACCCAAGGTTGGATACCAAACAGGATAACAAAAAAGAGATCACAAAGTAAATCTAACATCTATAGCTGCCAGGAGGGATATAGTTCAGTTATATAGAACTTAAAATAGTTTGCTTATATCGTATTTAGCGAAAAGTAAAGGGTATTCCAATGCCATACAGTACTCGAGCAACGCATCTGACACATAAAACAATATTTAAAGTTGTTCAACTCACAATTGGCGCATCTTAAATTAGTTGTATTCAAGCCTCTCAGGTGTAAGGATTATAATATACTCAAATACTCAAAGACATATATTTGTGAACTACTTTTTTTTTTATTTGCCTAACTCAAAAATTTAACTGTAAGGCAAAACCAATTTTAATGTTAACTAGTTAAGGTCTAAGCGTAAGTATGGCTTAAAATTCCTAAACCTTACCTAATGTAGTTTACTTGATTATATTATTTGTTCTTGAGCTTTAAAATATTTCTTATTGGTTTCGTTTGTAACATTCCTGACCTAACACGCACAGAACCTTATCACAATTTGCAATTAGGACCATTGTCCATTGTTGTCCATTAACACATATTGTTCGGCACACATCTATGTACGTCGCTTCGGCCCCCAACGAAGGAGTTTGCTCCCCGTGGAATCAGTGCACTTCGAGCTGAACTGTTGATCGATAGACGTTAGCTTACAAAAAGATTAAAGTGTATATAGAATACGATAATTATTTCAATAATTTTTTTTTTTGGGTGCTATCTATTAAACGTGTAATCTATTTGGAAGGTATCGGAACAGAAATTTGATTAGTTTATAAATGGAAGAAACAATCCTAATCAAAAATGCTGTGTCAAGTGAAAAAAAGTGCTAACAGAAACAGAAAAATTAATAATGTATTGAAATATTATATTTCTCTGTTAAAAAATTGCAATCATCAAAAAATGGATTATTCTTTTTTAAAATAAGCAAATTTAAGACTTTTAGCAAATTAGCAAACATAATATTAGAACAGTTTATAATTCCCCACCATCTTTAAAAATAGATATATTCTGCCCCCTTTCGTTTAGCGGGGAGGCAGAATGATAATATATCTAAAATATAATATCTTCCTTTTCAACTCTCGCAAAATGTTTGGAGACAGGAGAAACACGCGTTCAATTTTAGGTAGAGATATTATTTGATGACTTTTTTTTAGTTGAAAACGTTATGTCTTGCGGGGCTTTAATTGATTGTTGACTGAAGTGCGTTACGGTCGAAAAAACGGTAGATTACAAAGTGAGTTGAACGCTTGTGAAGTTAATGCTAGAGTTAATATATTGCAAAAACGAAAACCAACTCAACATGGAACATAAAAAAATATAATAATATATCTTAATTTATTTGCTGAACTTTAAGTTTACAATATCTGAAAGTAATACGATGAGCAAACGTGCTATTTTTTTGTCAAAGAAACTCAACGTAGCTCAGATAAGTGTAGAATATAGTATATCTGTTATTACAGCAAGCAAACGAAAGTCAAAGTTTATTTGTTCTTGAATTTTATTGATGTTGTGCTTATCATATCTTTATCAGTTGTTCCATAGACAATTATGATAAAAGCTGTTTCCACTTCAATTTGTTCATCTTCTTGTACTTTTTTGGCAATGTTTGCCATTTTGTGTTTAACGTTTGCTGCGGCATGTAAGCAAACACTAGGTTTAATAACATTTTTGAAGGGTTCCCTAACGGAAATCGATTTTTTTTTTTATTTTTTTAAACTTGTTTTAACCGACAATAGGTTTAATCAAAAAACAAAAAAAGATACCAAATCATTATCTATGGATTCGTTTTATTTGTTGATAGCACCCACAAGTTCTGAGTCAGAACCCATGTTTTCTGTTAGTAAACCCACCAATCAACCTACAAAAACCTACAAATATTTTTGTATCATATAAATTGCAGGCACAATATGTCGTACAATCTGAAGGCCTTGCTGGCGATGATCCTTGTCTTTGTCGGCTGCTGCAGCAACGTCTACTTCCTCGAATTGATTATCAAAATTGATCCCGGTGCAGGCAATCTGATAACTTTCCTGCAGTTCCTGTTCATAGCCGTCGAGGGTCTGATCTTCACCTCGAAATTCTTTACGGTGAGACCTAAAATAGCACTCAGAGATTATGTCAAGCTGGTTGTGTTGTTCTTTGGCGCCAATGTGTGCAACAATTATGCGTTCAACTTCAATATACCGATGCCGTTGCACATGATCTTCCGGAGTGGATCGCTGATGGCCAACATGATCATGGGCATCATATTGCTGAACAAAAGATATAATCTTCGGCAATATAGCTCCGTTGGAATGATTACAGCTGGCATTATACTCTGCACTCTGGTATCCAGTGGCAATGTCAAGGACAATACACATCATTCCTTGAAAGTGGATACCTCGTACTCGGAGTTCTTCTGGTGGAGCGTTGGCATCGGTCTGCTCTCAATTGCTCTGCTCGTGACAGCCTACATGGGCATCTACCAGGAGGTGTTGTACAAGCGCTATGGCAAGCATCCCAGTGAAGCTTTATTCTTCACGCACATGTTGCCATTGCCTGGATTTCTTATAATGGCCAGCAATATTGCCCAGCACTGGAGTATAGCCGTCAATTCGGATACTGTTGCAGTACCCATACCGGGTGTCAATTGGTCCGTCAGCTTTCCCCTGATGCTCTTCTATCTGCTGTGCAATGTGATCACTCAATATATATGCATTGCGTCGGTTTATGTTCTGACCACAGAGTGCGCCTCGCTGACAGTCACCTTGGTTGTGACGCTGCGCAAGTTTGTCTCGCTGCTGTTCTCGATTGTGTACTTTAGTAATCCGTTTACCTTGAGCCATTGGCTGGGCACTGTGCTGGTGTTCTTTGGTACCATTCTGTTTGCGGATGTGCTCAATCAAGTTTGGGATGCGTACAGGAAACGTTTCGAGGCGGCTCCGAAGCCCGAAGTTGAATACAATCGTTTATGAGCGTATTAGTATTAAGTTATTGCTGTAATAGATTTTTTTAGCTTAGGTTCCTCTTTTTTTTATAATTATCTGAAATCGAGAATTGCATTATAAAGAATTTGTTTTAGATTAAGAAAAAAAAACGGCATTTTAATGGGACTCACTCAGCAAACAATGTGTGTATGTGTTTTATAAGTGTATGTGTGTGTGTATGTATAAATATTGAACATATTCAATGAGTTAATACTTAATGGAAAAATCTGAAATTATATCGTGTTATCTGTTCACAAATTCGAAATATATCGTACATAAAATTTTAATCGAGAGAACGGAACAAAAAACGAGCGGAAAAAAAAACTATGTAAATATATATAAGATATATAATAAGATAGATAGGTGTACTAGTAGTATATATAAAATACACGCGATTCGTATGACAGGTTGGACATATGGAGCTGGAATATATTGATTTAGCCAGCCGAGTTGCTAACGGAAGGCTCAGTTAAGTACATTACAGTACGTTATTGAAGTTTATTGCTCATCCTTGTCCTTGGCACCGTGCTTGAGAATCCGTGTGAATTCCAGATAATCGAATAGACCGTTCTTAATGGGCGCCTCACGGTACATCTCATCCACCTGAGACAGAGTTTGAGAGTTATCGATGAATTCTTTAAATTTCTTGTTCAATCAAACTTACATCCTCATCGGAGAAACGATCACCCATTGTGGTAAGAAGCTCTCGAAGTCTATCCTCGGGCAGCACACCCATATTTTCCTCATCGAAACAGCCAAAGGCGTTCTTGATCACATCCTCGGGATCGGTGCCTTGCAGACGCTCACCGAACAGCGTCAGAAACATGGTGAAATTGATTGGACCCGGCGCCTCGTTCATCATCCCATCCAAATAATCATCGGTCGGATTCTTGCCCAACGATGCCAACATATCGTGCAGATCCTCCTTCTCCACGAAACCATCGCGATTCTGATCGATCATATTGAAGGCCTCCTTGAACTCGGCAATCTGTGCCTGATCGAACATGGCGAACACATTTGAGGTGGCGCGTTGGGCGCGTTTCTTGGTCGTGGCACGACGTCCGGCGGTTTTGCGGGAAGACATCTTCAAGTATTTATCTCTTTCGATCTCGATCTGTGTTTGAGTGATGTTTTTGTATGTTCAGTTCTGTTCAAAAGAGGAAATATTATTAATTGCAATCGAAATGTGAACAAACTTATTCGGAATCTTCCTTCGAATCGCTCTGTGTGCGTGCTTATGCATATGGCTATATATAGCCAGATGTGTGCATTTCGAACTGCAGCAAGTTCAGCACAAAAGCGAAACACAAACTGTGTCAACATTAAAACTGCGGATCAGTAAAATCAAGAGTCGTCACTCAGATACCCTGTATTTGATAACTACTCTCATTAGTATTGATTATCTCTTCCATTTGTACAGGGTATCATTGCCATAGTCACTCATTCAAGCATAACATCGAAATATGTGTGAGTCATATTGCCAAAATGGCAAAAATGACAACGTCAACTCCATATGTGTTTTGGTATAAGTGCGTGCGTGTGTGTGTGTGTGTTTATCAATGCGGTTTCGTTAAGTTTGAGTAATATCACAAAATTGAGCGCACACACACACACACACAGTATAAGCACTAGCTGTGATGTTTAATTGAATGTCCATAAAAGGAACGAAAAGCTCGACTTCTGTTAAGTGCATATTTGTTTGCGTGTGTGTGTGTGTTATTTACAAAGGCAGCTGCAGCCAGCTGGCTGAAAATAACCGATTAACCGCGCCCCATTTATGAGAACATTTAATGCGCTGCTATCACGAATTCCACGTAAATAAATCACTTGCAAGGCGCTGAACTCTCCGGCTTCTTGTTTGTTTTTTTTTTTTCTTTTTAGGGCCGAGACGCTGACTCATACACACAAACAACACTTACAAATCTGTAAAAAGAAAGAGCGTTGGGGCGGGGTAGGAAGAGTAAGCGATCGTCTTAAGAGTTAAAATGTACTCATCGCGATTTTGTAGTTGTATTGGTTCTTTATTGAATTTAGCTCACTTATACGTACAGCTGCCGTGACGAACGTCTTGTTTTCTTTAATACTTGTAATTTTAACTGTTGCTGATGCAGCTTATTTGTTATGTTGCTGTTCGCTGTTTGCACATATGACAAATGCTGCTGATCTTATCGATATATGGTCGATTGCTTTAATGAACGATATCAAAAAGCAACTCTGTGCGGTACGACCGTATATTTTTGTATTAGATCGATGACAACTTATTAAAATGAAAATTAACACCTTTTATTGATCACTTTTCCGTTCGAAATCGAGAAACATTGTTTTATCAGCTTTTGCTTGTCTTTTGCAACTTAAAAAAATAATATTCATAATGGCGCCAATTTACAAATTTCTCTTGTCGATAAGCATAGAAACTGTTGGTGTTTTTTCGCAAGCCAAGTATTTGCAAGAACTTTATTTTCCGTTAAAATTGTTGACAAATTGCAATAAAAAATTAAATTTGCTGCGAATCCTAAGATTTGTAAACAATTCACTTGAACCGCGTTGCCAACTTGCGTTGCCTAACTGGGCATACTTTTATTTGAATTTTCAGTGTTACCACTCAAGTGTAAGTCGTCATAATTGTCGGCATACTCAGGTTAGAGAGGTTCGGTCACACTGGCCGACAGTGGCTGAAATTCGAAGCGCAGCAAATACACACGGGCAACGCATTGAAGGGCCAAATAAACAGCAACAGCAACAGGAGCAGTCGGTCGGTCGGTCGACACACGTAGCACATTTGTTAAATGCACATGCATATTTATTTATAAACGTGTTAAATGCGCCACAGTCGTCGGTTGGAGCGCAGCAGCCGAGTGCCAGTGCCAGTGCCAAGTGCAATTATCGAGCGCAACTTCTTCCTCTTCTTCGACTCCTGCATATCGTCGTGTTGTTGTTTGTCATATTGCTGTTCATCTTGTTGTTGTTGTTCTTTTGGGTGCTAATATTTTATATATGTATGTTTGTGCAAGTGTATGGATATTCAATTTTGTGGCGCTGTCTGTGCTCATATATATTTATATATACATATATATGTTTGAGCGTGTGTGAAAGAAAAAGGTAAAACAAAAACAACAAAAAAAGGCGCAGTTGCGGCAGCCACAGCCGCAAAGCGTATTCGTATGCAAGAATTGTCGTCATTATATTGAGAGCGTCGCCGTCGCTGTCGCTGTCGGCGCGCTGCGTCCGGTTTAAATTCAATCAAGCGGCAAGAAAGAAAAATATAAAAAAATAAAGCACACAAAAAAGAAAGAAAAATAAAACATTGGCAACGCCGCCACATTGTTGTTACTACGACCGTTGTAGTTGTTATTGTCTTTTAAAACGAAGCTACATTTTTTTTTTGCGACCTCAACTACCTCGACGTCGTGTGTGCTCGGGTCTCTGATCCGCCGTTAGTTTTGAACGAAATTCGTGATTCGTCGTGAGAGCGAGCGGTAAACGCGTGAGTGCATTCAACTCCACTCAACGTCAACGCACATGCTGGCAATAGCCAGGCAAAATGATGATGCAGCCGCAGCAACGCCAATTGTGAATCTGCATACGACGAAACTGAACGAAAGTCTTGTTAAGCTTCAAGCTTCGCTGCCAACCGCAATGCTCGCTGCTAACGTGCCCTCAACTTCGACCGCTGTCGACGCTGGCGTCGCTGTCACAGCGGATGGCTGCGATGAGCGTACAAGGCTGCTGGGCGGCAGCACACCGACGCCACCGCTGGCAGCATCGCCGCCCACGACGCTGGCGTTGCCACTTGTGCATGGAACGATGCATCCGTCCCGCAGCAGCAACAACAATAACAATAATAACGACAACAACGATTTGGAGGCCAGTCACAGTAACAATAACTACAACAACAACGATAACAACAGAAGCGACGACATCGATGATCTGTCCGAGGAGACGGCCACAACGGCCGGTGCTGCCGACTCCAGCGATCAAAGTGATAAATTCAACCGCCCCCCGCCCACAAATCAGAAAAAACCCAAGCTCAGCAAACTAGGAACCAAAAGCGTTGGACTTAAACGGTATGATGATCTCTCTCAATTAATAGTTCCAATGCTAATCAAATGGTACTTTTCTCTCGCTCTCTTCAGTGTTTCGTTTGGCTCTTCGAAAGGTTCAATGGTGGAGACTTTGGTATTTGAGACACCAACGCCGCTTTCTGAGCATGTGGAGCCGATTTTTGGTTTTGATGCGGCAGATGCTGCTGCTGCCGCTGCTGGTCAGCCGCAGCAATCATCAACAGCTGCAACAATAGCAACAGGAACACATTTACCGCTAGTCAGCAACAGCACTTACGGTGACTATGCAAAAGTGAATATGGATGATAGCGGTATTGAGGTGCAAGAAGAGTGAGTACAATATCTCTCTGTCTCTGAGAACCCTAAGCATAATTTAAGTATTAGAGTAATGACAGTTGATCACTGTTAAGCTGCCGTTAAACGTGACGTCACATAAAATGTTTATTTATGCAACAAACAGCGCGAACGGGAACGGCAGACTGCATGGAATCGAAAATTGAGCGCAACTGGAAAGAACAATTACAGTAAATAGGAACGAGGGAGCGAGCGAGAGATAAACGATCCCAATTGAAATTTCCGAGTGCGAGAGATGAGAAAATAAGAGTGCAATTCTCAAGTGCAGCAGATGTTTGCGAAAAACAAAAAATGTATGTAAATTGGCATGCAAATGCAATATGGGTTCCGGGTAACGGGAGATTCGTGAGTGCAAGCTCATCACGCGCTCATCTCTAGCGCAGCATTCTAAAGCTAATGAACCCCTTTTTTGATGGCTTTTTGTTTTTTGTACTTTTGTTTAATGTTTATGCCCTCAAATTAGGTATACTTTGATTGTTCTGCACCGCAATCATTAAAAACAAAAGACAATCCGAATAATGACTTTTTGGCAGCTTTCGCTCGTTTGAGTTTTTTTTTTTTTGTTTTATGGAGCTTATCCAAATGCATAACTAAGCTGATTCTGGCTGATCTGGCGTTAACCCAAATCTCATGCAATGAACTCTGTGTGTGTGTGCCCCCCTTTCCCCTGCCCACCCCCCTCCAACAGCCAAAACGAGAGACAAACCTTAAACAAATTTAAATCGATAATTATGTTGGGAGTTTAAAATACTTCATTTTGCGATAGAAACACACACACACACACACATATAGAAAGAGAGAGAGAGAGAAGAGAGAGCACACCCACTTTTGCACAAATGCTCTCTGTTTACCAATGTGACGACGTTCTCTTTATCTCTCTGCTCTTTCTCTCTCTCTGTCCTTTAAGCATTGCCAACTTTTAAAAAGCATTTTCAACTCCAATTGGAGTTTAACTGCGCCGGCGCCGGCGCTGCAGCAGCTATGAAGCTTTGAATACCGTTAAACTCGCCGTCGCCAATTCTTACATAATGTGGCTGGCTGTATATGTGTATGTGTGTGTGTGTGTGTGTTTGCCTGATGTAGGTCAACTTTATTTGGTGGTTGTTGACCCACATCTTATTCGGTCTTCTTAGGTGCCTCTATCTGTCTGCGTGTGTGTGTGTGTGTGTGTGCGCGATGTCATTTATACTTATGCCACGCCCCCCACGCAAACGCCTCAACTGAATTGAACCTTGCTTTGGGCCCACGCCTTTTGTTTACTTTTACGTTAACATTTTGGTTTTGTTTTCGTTTTGTTTCGATAACAAATGCCCGATTGCCGATTGTCGATAACAGGTTGACGTTGTGAGAGCTGCTGGCGATTCGATTAAAGCTACTTTAAGCCTATTTTCCTAGAGTATTATATGCAGTACAGGCAAACCTCGATATTGTGAACATGAAGAATTCAAAATTTCGAAATTTTTTCACATAATCCAGGTTAAATCATTTAATTTGTAGGTTCTATTAAAATACATTTCAAAAAAAAAAATAAAAATAATTTAAAATGTGAACAAATATTTTGTAACCTATTCAGGGTTCACACTATCCAGGTTTGCCTGTATGCGTTACATTTCAGCCTCTGCTAACGCCTCTCTGTTAAATCGCCGCAGTAAAAGCAAACTTTCTATGCAAAAGTCAGTTTTTCGTTTTTTTCGATTTTGCTTTCTAATCTTTGTAACAAAATTTAGTTTTGGAACTTCCCACTTAAGCAAATGAAATATGATGTCAGTTCGCATTTCATTGTAATTAATTGGCAAAGGCATTTGTACTAAATCAATAAGACAAGAAGAAGAAGAAGAAGAACAGTATATTAAGTTTAGAAATTATAATAATTTAAAAGTAGATTTGAAAAAACACTCTGTTGATCAAGTTCTTGGGTATTTGAATTCGGGATTAATACGAGTTGAGAATATAATAAAGACAACTCTAAAAAAGTATGAGCTTTAAGCTCTCGAAGTCAAAAGATCGCCGAAACTGCGGTCAAAGATCAATTGAGGAAGGGTATTCAATAGTCGCCCTTAACAAAGATACTCTTTCCGGTTGACCTTTTCGCTCGCCCCACTCTTAGTGTGTGTGTGTGGGAGCTTTAATTTGCCGGTTGGTGAATAGCTTTAAGCGCGGCGTGATGTCATCGAGAGAGAAGTGAGTTGTTCATTTTATGTTTCATCTTTCATAGACATTGCAACAAACTATTAACTACAGTTAGCATAAGATATGGAAGCATAAGAAGAAGAATCTGCTGTCATTATCGATTATGTTTATGAGATCAAAACTGAGATGCGATGAGAAATGAGGTGAGGCCGAGGCCGAGGCCACACACAATTAACAGCTCCCCCCGTCTTCCAACCCCCGTAAAAATAATCAGACCACCCATCGGAACCCGGACCAATCTTTTTTTTTCGAGTGAATGTCTTGAAATTCGAGCACTTTGTGCATGTGTAAGTATGTATGTATGTGTGAGTATCTGCATACATACATATGTACATCGTAGCTATTGTGAAAGTGCTTGGGTACAGTGTTCCCTCGCTAATTTCGACATTTGAAAGTATTTCTAGCGAAATTCTCTCGAATGACAAAAAGTCATATTTAGCGAGCGATCACTGTATGCAATTATGTGTGTTTGTATGTGACGTCACGTCACGTTGATTGATTTTCCGGTGTCCAACACACACTTGACATGCATAATTGAAAGAAGAAGAAGGAGAAGGAGAAGCAGCAGAAGAGTTCAGCCATTGTCACATTCTCTATGTATGTATGTATGTGAGTTTGATATTTAACGGTAATTGTGCCGCTGGTCAGTGATGTTGTTGTTGTTGTTGCTGCTGCCAGTCAGTCTGCCTGTCAGTCGCGCAGTCAGGCAGCCCTATTACCTACATAAACACACACACACATACATTTTGTACGTGCGCTCTGAATAGTTTGTGGCGGCGGCGGCATCGACAACAATAGGCACACAGAACACATAGAGCGTCCCCAATTGTCAGCATCAGCTTTGTCGGCCGTCGTCCGTCCGTCCGTCCGTCCGCCCCCTCCCTGCCTGTTATGACAGTCGGCGCCGTGGCAACCCTGTTTATTAACTGTCAGGTACACGAAAGAAAAAACAAAAAAGACGCGCGCTGCTGCTCCCGTTTCCATTTATATTTTTTCTGTGTTGTTTGTGCTCCACCATTCATATCAGTCAGAGTCAGCTTCCTTCCCCCCAAATGGCTCTCGAGATTACCTTTTTATATAGTTACGTGTTTATGTTTCTTATGTTATTATTTTTATATTTGTTCATTCTGTTCGTTCGCTGCCGTCATTCCCTCGGCCGCTGCTGCTGCTGCTGTGTATAACAGCAGCGGAGAGGAAGCGAGAGCGAGCACGCGAACTTGCTCTCTTTATTTGTAGCGCTCGCTCTCACTGTCTCTCTCTCTCTCTCGTCCCGCATTACTTTGCTTTTTCGTGAGTGCGCAAAAAAAAGTGATGTCATGTTTGTTGGTTTAACAGCGTTGCCAGATGTTCCGCTACGTGCTAGCGCTATTGTTATTGTTTGTTGTTGTTCTTATTACAATGTGCGTCGTTCGCTGATTTTAATGCGCATCTTGACAACAAAAAGCAACAACATAAATAAAAGCCATTACGACGACGCAAAAACCGGCAATTGGCGCAGTTGTGCCTGCCTTTGAATGGTTTTTATTATTTTTACAGCTGCCAAAAATCCGAAATTGCCGCCATTTGATTTGTTTGTTTGTTTTTGTTTGGCCAAAAATTTGTTCGCGCTTTTTTCAAATTTTTCCATGTTTATGAGTTTTTAATAGCTCCAAGAAAGAAATTAAACTATAATAACAATGGCCGCTTTTAAGATATATTCCAATTGGATATTTTATTAGACTGATTTAGAAAATATATAAAGTTGTCAATTTCCAGACGTTATGATTTAAACACTTTTCCAATTAGACTGTGTTCAATAAGAATCCAGGAAAATATCGAAAATACAATTTTATATTTATACCTTTAACGAACTTTATTGTTTATTAACTTATTTGTATTTGAAAAAAAACCAACACATTATTGTATTTCTTTTTATTTATTATTTAACTGTAAATTAAATAATTATTTGCCAACAAACATAAATGGGCCAGGTGGCAACCTTAACGTGTGAACTTAACTGTTCGAGAGCGCGCTCTTTTGCTCTCTCTCAGTCGCGCTGTACGGCTCAGTAGCAGCGAGCGCGCTCCTGCAAACATTTCTGTACGTGTATGTTTAGTTGTGTGTGTGTGTGTGTGATTGTATCTTTTACTTTTTAGCAGCAAGCTTGCAAGTTTAACTAGGCAAACGCAGAGACAACGCCAAACAGCCAACAACAAACGAGAATTACGTGCGGGGCGCTCGTCCGCTCACTGCTTAAAATTGTTACCTTCTTCTTCAATAGATATATTTTGTTCGTCGTCTACCGTTTGGTGAGTTGTTGTTGTTGTTTTTTGGTTTTTCAACCAAACAACCCCATCGGCAGCAGCAGCCGCCGCCGCCGCAATAGTGAGAATAACGCTTGTGAGAGTCGTCGAGTCGAGTGTCGAGTAAAGGGCAGAGACAACAAGAGGTCGGTCGCAAAAGTAAAACGCGCGTAGAATCGCAAAAGAGGAAGCAAAACGCTAAAAAAAAAAAAAACACCGCAGCAGAAGCAGCAGCAGCAGCAGCTGCCTTAAGTCAAATTGTCAAGTGCGTAAAATTTATTGTTAACAAATTAAATACGTAGTGACAGCTTTTTACACAAATAACAAAACCAACAGGAAAAAAAAAAACAACAACTGCAAAAGAGTCAATCGTGCGTGCCAAAGAGGAGCACACAAAAACACGCAAACATACGCACACACACACACACACACAAACCGAAACGCAAGCAGCGCCTTAGAAGCAGCAGCAGTCAGTGCAAGTGGTTGGTGTATTGGTTAGTCCCGTTTGAGAGAGAGAGAGAGAGAGAGAGAGAGAGAGGGAGCAAGTGAGTTAGGAGGGGGTGGTGTTGTTAGTGCAAACTCACTACTCACCCACAACTCACAGTGTTGGTAAATGTAAGACAATTAATATGGCAGCAAATAATTCATCCAATCGCAATACACAACAATGTGAAAGTAATTTTTTGATGTGATTTTATGGTGTGTTGTGATTTGCCTAACACACACACACACACACAAACAGATCGAATGTGTTACGCTTTGCTGCTGCTGGTATTTTTATTGTTTTTGTTGTCCATGGTGGGATGCGCACAGTGAGTTCATCGCAAAAAATAATACACACACATTCATACATACACAGTTCAGAGAGTGCCTGCTTGCCTCCCCCCCTTTCCCAACACAGTCCTCGATTGTGCCGCCAACACCACTTCACCACCCCATTTGCCACTCCCCACGCTCTCTTTCGTTCACTCTCTCTCTCTCAATCGGAGCTCTGCTAGTGCTCTGTGAACGCAATTAAAATATACTGACCGTATATTTGTTTGTTTGTGTGTTGGTGCTGATTTTAACAGTGTGTGCGTGTGTGTGTGTGTGTGTTAAAATATAGTGCCTTGTTTGTACATAAATTAGACATAGCTTTAAGTTTAGACGCAATTCGTGCCCGCAGTGCCGCTGTTATTTCTATATATATATATACATACATACATATATTCTTGCTTGTTTGTTTGGGTGTGTATATAATATAAATTCTATAATATAGCCATGTGATCGCATTAAAATCTTTTTTCGAAAATCAAATGCCGACACAGAAAAATCGCGCGCCTCTATGCAATGCTGACTTTTATTGCATGCAATACAAAAACAAAAACATGAAGATAATCCAAAAAAAAAAAAAAAAAGTGCAAGCAATTTTTCCCAATTGGCATGCAAAATAAATTGATGTTTGCTGTTGTTGTTGTTGTTGCCGCTGTTTGACGTCAAGTGCAAAAATATTCAATTAACATTTCGCTCAATTCAGTTAATTTCTGTTCTTATTTTGTTTTTAATCTCGCGGGTGGGGCTCATTTACTGACACAAATCAACAAACATATCTACAAATTAAAATACATACATACAAGTCTGTAAATTGTTGCGTGTGTGACGTGTTTTTGTGTTAGCCCACAGTGGTGAAACCATTTGACATCAATTCAAAACTTGTAAATATAAAATCTTCGTGTTTTTTTTTATCAGTGTAGTACAAATTACTCTAGAATATCTTTTTAAAAACCTTCAAATATTTACTCGCATTCAAAAAAATATAAAAGAGCCCACTGTGCGTCCAACTATGAACTAATTGAAAGCTGGCTCCACTTCGCTGCGCTGCTTTGCCGCCAAACTCGCTCGATGCGCTCATCGCCATTAAAGAACTAATTACAACAACAACAGCAACTGGAACACAACGATGGAATGGCATGGCAGAAGCAGCGCAGCGCAGCGCAGAGAGCCTCAAGTTCGCCGCTGCATTTGCTTTCCAACACCTTGCACTTCTTCGCTCTTCTTCTTCTTATTATAACTCGCTCTCACACTCCCACGCCACCGCCGACAAGAGAAATGAAGCTTGTCTGTTCCAGCCAAGTGCTTCCAGCAACAAGTTTCTTTTTTTTGGTTGTGATTGTTTTTTTTTCTTTTTTTTTTCGTTTTGCTGTGCTTAAACTTATTTGAACACACACACTTCAAAAGGGATGTTTATGATGAGACGACAGCCTTGCCTCCCTCTCTCCCTCTGCATCTCCATCTCTCGCCCCTTGGCACTTAAACGAACAAAAACCTAAAAATAAAAAGATTTTAAAAAACTTGTTTTTTGCGCTTGTAACTTTGCTTGTTCTTCTTGTCTGTCGTCGAGCAGCTTGTTACAGTTGTACATATTACTGTAGTTAACTATGTATGTTATTGTTGTTGTTGTCGCATTCGCATATCAATTTCGGCACATGACGTAATCTTCACATGCTCAATGAGCTGACAACAACAACAACATTAGTGACTACATCATGTATGTGGAACTTATGAAGTGTATTTGAAAAGTAAACAGATAAAACGACTCGACTTGAATAGTTTGACGAAATGATTTGGATTCGTTACGATATAAAGTTATCTCTGTTTGATCAAGTTTCCGCATTTTTCTATTAACTATGCAAACTCAATATTGTAATAATATTATCTACTCATCGTTGGTTAAGAAAACAATATCCAACTAAAATATATATACATATGTATAAAAAGAAGGTCAAGTTTAACTTATCCATTTTCTTGATTTATATACATAGTTACTTGGGATAACCCTCCGGGAAGATTTCAAAAACATTATTTAATGTTTCCCATTCAAACCTGGTGTTAATGTAAACAAGCAGACTTAGGAAATGTCGGACAAAGCTTATGCTTGTAAAAAATATTCCGTTTTATTTTGTGTTTATTATTGGAGTAAACAACAAAAGCAACACAGAAACGCGTGGCGCGGTTTGTACAGGGTATCTCTTAGCTTAGCTGTATAAAAACTATAATGTTTTTACATGTTTTGTTTTTCAAAACTTGTCTTTGGGGGAGGTTGGTGAAGGAATGAGCTATTGTATTAGATGATTAAGTGACTGGCAAAAAAAAAGGCAATAGAACTGCCTAAACTCAAAGACAGAAACAGCAAAAGAGTGAGAGAATGGTCAAAAGACAGCAGCTTTGGCATTTAGACATGGCTAAAACGGAGATCGTTGATCACAACATTCTAGCTAAAAAAGAAACCAACAAAACAAAACACCATTAAAAAAAGAGAATATTGCTTTTTGGCTCGTTTCAGTTTTCTAAGAAACGCGAACAACAAAACCTAAAAATAAACTGAAAACTTGGAAAGTCACAAAAAGCTAGTAAAAAAAAAAAAACGAATTTTGTTTCCTGACTTTTTAACTTTTTGCATGAATAAAACAACTTCCAGTTTAAATTGAAGAATCTCACGTTCGAGTTAATTAGTTTTGCGCTGAAACGTAATTATAAATCATAATGGCATATAGCTGCAGGAAAGCAGCTGCAATGAAAAGCTCCGCTCATTTCCATAATCGATTTTTTTGTGTTTTCCATTTTTATTCAGAGAGCTTATTTAATAGCTTTCTTTTATGACAGTCACACACACAGCGGGTCTCTAAACTATGTAATAACATAATCATATATCTATCATTATTATATCATGGTTGATATCTAAGATTGCCCATGCTATGACTCATTTTGCGTTTGCTAAATGCATTTAAGCTTTGCTCTTCGCTCTGTTCACTACTCATTCTAGTTGCTTACAATTGGATTAGACATCAATTAGTTAGTTAGCTCAGTAGCCGGGGGGCCTGGATGGGATGGGGACTTTTCCTTTTTGCGGAAAAATGCAAAATGGAAATTATTTGCCAAAGAAAAACAAACTTAATTGTCTTACGACACGAAAGGAAACAAACAAAGTCCACGTTCAAGGCGAACAAATTATGGATTGATTTCTTAAAAGTCACATTTAAACGTCTTAAAATATATAATGATTGAATTGTTTTCTTGTCTGCTTTAAGATATTTCCAAGGTTTACCAAGGTCACTATAAAAGGTTCTTTACTTATGATTCCCAACCAGTTAAAGCACTCGGTTTAGGTTTGTTTTATTAATACATTTAATATGAATATAAGCTCAAGCCATAAACTAACTTTTGTCTTGTGCTCATGATTCCCAACCAGTTTAAGCAACAAAGAAATCATAACGGAAGGTGTCAAAGTCAGCTTGTCTAAAGTGTCGAAACAGATCCCACTAAGGGCATATAGGATATGTTTGAAATGACACTAAAGGCTTGATTGATATAAAAATACATTAATATGCGGTAGGGATGCGGATTCGGGCGACTTCCTGGCAAACAAGTAAATCGACCAGACCTGACTTCCAAATATGACATCCATTGCAGTATGTGGCACGCTCGCAAACTAGTTGTTAAAGACGTATAAAGAGTGGGGAAGGGGAGGGACACACAACAACTTATACACATACAGTATATCTACGTGCATGGTCGAGATTTGTTGTCATGTCGTCTTGCCATGTCAATTTCAATAACAATTTGCGAAACGAAAACTGAATTGGAAAAGTTCAAATCGCTGACGCGACTGCTCTCAAACGCAATTGGCAAATGACTTAATTTAATTGACATTGAATTTATTTAAGGTTGACGTAATTGCTAAACTACTATTACCAAGTTGCGTACGCGTTTGCGTTTGCGTTTGCCTTTGCTTGCTCCATTCTTATATGAAATTTGACATTTTTTCGTTGCAGATCGGAGCGTTCGATAGTTCGCGTTTCAATTTACCAAAGCAGTCAACCGCAACAGATTTGTCCACCAGCCGAATATACATTAACCAGTTTTTCAGATAACTTAGATAATACGTTTAGTAGCTACAATTGTAACATAGACTATACGCAAATGGCGACAGCGACAATGCAGCAATCTGTTGGCCTTGGACCGGCCTACGACAGGCAGCAGAGGTGCGTATATACAATGAAAATCAATCGACAAAATCAATAACAAATTATTTGTTCGCAGCACTGATTCCGGCTGGGATAATCCATTTCGTCCCGGCGGCGATTTATCCAGAGAGGCTGATGAAATTGTTAGCATGATACGTGGTAAGTTTTTGCATAAATATCTCTTCTTTGTCTCGTTCACATATTTAATTATCCTTTTTTTTTATAGGCGGCAAGCCCATCACGCCCACTGAGGATCGTACAATAGGCAATGGCAACGCACAGCATGGCGATGATAACTGTAATGGCGGCGCCGCAACAGCAATAGGCGAGAGCGTTACAAAAACAAATGTAAGCATCAACGACAAGTTAAAAGACCATAGATTACTTTAACAGCCTCTACGCGCTCTAAAGAGATCAAGCAAAAGCATTATCAAATGTCCAAAAACATATCTTTAAATTCATATTTTTGGTTGCAACATTTTGTTCAGCATATGTATCAAACTACAGTTTAACTTTCATTAAACAAAACTTCCGTATAAGAAAGTTTTCTATATAACGAATTTATTTTCAATCAAAAACTGAACTATTACACTGATTATTGAAAATCCAGCTAGTTCCTTCGTGAGTTTCAGTAAATTAATTAATTAACAATTGAACCTGCTCAAATTATTTGTTCAATTGAACTACAATGTCACTGCAATAAGTATTCGTTCCACTAAATCATACACTGAATATCTTCTCGTTGTTGACTCTTAACACCTCAGCTAACAATTACATACTCGGTACAACCAAATTCATGACTAAGTAATCGCTGGTTGTTTAAACTAATCTCTAAAATTGCTTGATTTCAATCAACTAAAAAAAGATCCCTACTCGTTGCGATGTACTCGCTACAATTGACTCGTCGTTAAGTTTTGTAACTGTTATACCTAATATCTGGCTCTCTTGAATTCCTTTGCAGCTCTCGCAGAATCAAGCGACAGCACAAAATGGTACAAATTCCCACGGCAGTAAAGTGGCCAGCTCGACAGGGGCAGGGGCAGGAGCAGGAGGTGGTGGCGCAGCTGCTGGCAAGGCGGAGAGCAATAATGGCGTCACTTCTCTGGCTCAAGTCTCAAAGCAAGTGGTGCCTGGACCAACTTCCGCTAGTCATGTGGTCATCGACGAGAAGAAGAACAAGAAAAAGGGCTGCTGTGTGGTGCAATAAAAATAAACCAGAGACAACAACAATATAACTAATTCAACAAGCAGAGGCAAAACCGACGAGAGACAGACGAAACACCGAAAAAGAGAAAGGCAGAAAGGGAGAGAGATTGTAATGAAGCTACGCAAAAGCTGAAGAAATAATTAACGAGAACGGGGGCTACGAGCTTTTGGTAGCTTTGTGGTGGGACGTATCATATTTAATGTTAAATGCTAATTTTTTGGGGGAACCAAAAACAAAACCCAAGCTGTTGATATTTCAAAAAACAAAACATAATGCTGCTGCATTGAAAGAAACGCTTGCTTAAAAAACAAAAACAAAATAGCAAACAGAACACACAGATATAAACAAACACACACACACACATAGAGAAGAAGAATTTTAGAAAGAAAACGCAAGCTCTCTAAACAGAACCAACAACAAACAGTAAATTGTAAACGTAGCTTACAGTAAGCGTAACAGCAGCTGTTAAGCGGTTAACATTATTTGAGATTTAACTGATGATGCTGCTGTTGCTATTGCTGTCTTACTCCTACTCATTACCAACTCAATGCGCGCTATAGCTGTCGCTGTCTAACCCACGTGCAGTTGCAGTTTAAGTTTAAAAAAAAAGAATAGCTATGATATATATGTATGCTATATATGTATATATCATATATTTATATATATTTGTTAGTCTGGATATATGTTTGTGCACATAGATAAATATATACATATATATATATTTATGGATATCGGTTGCTACAGCGATCAAGCAAAACAGCTGTTAAAATTATTATAATACAGAATATATACATTATATATGTATGTATATATATCTATGTATGAATACATGTATTTTCCTTCTTTTTTTTTTGTAATGTGACTCGACTTTATATACATACATACATAATATAAACATATATTTTTTTTTCGTATTTGTAAAACTAGTGCAGCTTTTTAAAGAGTATTTAAAAAGTCGATATAAAACAAAAAACAAAACAATGAAGCAGAAATAAGAACAGTTTTGCCTGCATGCATAATGAGAAAAAACAAAACAAAACAAAATGTATTTATTTTTTATTTATATGACGATGAAAGTAATGAAATTAAATTAAATGTTAAAACCTTAAACAAAATATACAAACAAATAAAAAACAAAACCAATACACATGCATACATATACAATTATATTTGTACGTACACTAGTAAACAAACACACACACACACACACATACCCCAAAAAAAGAGAGAAGAGTAAAAGCTTGGATGATCCAAATGTTTGTCCAGCCCAACAAATACCCAGTTGAACTTTCACGCATGAAATACGCACAGAATTTAACATGCATTTTTTGCACACAATATGAAAAGTGTGTTTTGTTTTTCATTCAACTTGAAATGGTTTCTTAAGCTTAACTTTTAGAGCCGCTAGTTCGCGAAGGCGTTTTACTAAGTGTCCGAACAAAGGAACGCATGGAGCATGGCCAGTTTTCAGGGTGCTGGGTATTTCAAATGTGCATCTAAGCTTTGTTTTTTACAGTTAACCGAACATAAATACATGTATATACATATATGTATATATATATATATATATGTCACATCCACCCACCCGAACAAACTCACACACCCAAACATACATACACACAGCAGCTTAGTGAAATTTGTGCGTATGCTAAACATATAGAAAGCTAAACCAAATAGATAAAAGAGAACACCGAAATGGACCGCCACACACACACACATACTATATGAAATACACTTACACACACACACGTACAGCCTAAGCATTAAAGTGCTGCATTTGATAAATGTAATAATATTATTAAAAAAAAAAAAAAAAAAAAATCAAAAAGTGAAAAAAAATAATTTAAAAGAAAAGATTATATATGTATATGTAATAGCAAGCCCCGAAATATGTGCTAATTTAAATTCGAATAAAATAGACAACAATAAATCAAAAACAAATCGCAAAAGCAAATCAACAAGCAAAATCAGTAAATTAAATTAAAAAAAAAAATTCAACTAAAATAAATGCAACAAGAAATCAATATTTAATATTGTATATTTCCGATTCCAAAAGCAAAACAAATGTTAAGTTATTGTATAAATCCTAAATAAAAAAATGAAAACATGAAAAAAAATAAAACGAAAATTGAAAAACAAATTAACTGAAAATGCCATTTCCATAGGTTGCTTTCGAGCGCACACGAAAATAGCGAAAAATAACTGCAGCATACTTCCAGGCTCGCTATAAAAACATTGATCCGCTCCTGCTTAGCAGCTTCCACATTGCCAAAAACAAACAACAGAAGAATTACTGCGCTGTTACCTTCCACAAATAAATCGCTGCCAGCGATAAGCAAGAATCCAAAACAAAAATATTATTTGTTTGATTTATCTTTTCGTTGCGGTTTTGATAAATTGAAACAAGCGCTTTAACGAAAATTGGTGATTGATTGCAAGCAGATAAAACAAGGGAATTGGAAGGGAATTTATGCGCTCGTGTAACATTGGCAAGAAAATTTGCGTGGAAATGATGAGAGCAACTAGACAGAATGGAATATTCTAACTGTAAATAGCCTTGAACTTTGAAAACGAAAATATGATACAGTGATATGAAGACATTTGCATACACAGTGTGTATTACACACCTACATACATACTATATACATACATACATATGCTTACACCGATTACGGTTTAATCGATTTTTGAATAGATTTAATGCTTGTTAATATGTTCAATACACTTCTTATAAGTGTGTTCTAAGTAAGGCATAAGAACTTTAAGTGTTGTCTTGTTGCAAACTTCCTGTTGCTAATCGAAGAGAATAAATCAAACACCAAAAAACCTCGCTGCACACACAACTTTCAACTAATTTAATATTGCAAAACGTATGTCTGACATTTTGTTTTGGTTGTGCGATTAAATTTATGAATTTAATTCGTATAGACATTAAAAGCAATTTATCTGGATTTGGTATTGCTTTATTTGATTTTTCATTCGAATTTTTTGCGTAAGATTAATTGGCAGAGCAGCTGTCAATTTTTTAATTGCCGTGTCTAAGCAGCAGGCGGAAATATCGAATCAAAACGCGATTTCTTTAAGGCGTTGCTTGATATTAAAAGAAATATAGTAGACAGCCCAAAACACAAACACAAACACACACACAATTAAAATGATGTATTACTCATAAAGTGACGCGGTTTCAACTGGAGAGCGATGAAAAAGTGTTTCTAAATTAATTAACCATCGAGCTATTTGCACACATGTACAAAATATATCTATCTATCTTTCTATCTATCTATCTATTGAGCTGACTGTGTTGCTTCTAATGGGCAAACTTGTTTCGCCATTCTTAACGCCAGATATGACACAACGCACAGTGTCAACTTCAAGACTTCCTACTTAAGTGTATACTAGTTTCGTATAATATTGGTGCCTGTCATTAGTATGACAAAGGAAAAGGGTATAGAATAGTTGAGTTTTTTCATTTCGCACATTTTCCCTTTTGCATTTATAATAAAATAAATAATGCTTTGCAGCTGTTAACTTTTGCCAGTCACTGTGCCACCTGCCGCACCTTAATGAACCGAATTTGCTAGTGCGGTTTTTTTTTTCGTGCAGGTGCAAATCATGAAAGAGCAGAAAAAAGCCGACTTTCAAACGAGCACAATAAAACACCAATAGATTATGCATTGAGAAAGCAACAACACAGCTGGAACATCTGTAAGCACTGCCCAAAGACAATTGCCCGCACTCATAATGCATTAGTATGCAAATGAGAGCCAAAAAAAATAGCAATAAAAACAATCGACTGGAAGCTGCGCATGCGACACACGCACACACACACACACACACACAAATATCTCGTATGTAAATGGCCACGCGCACGCCAATAAAGAGCGAGTTAATGACTGCCTAACTAACGTAACGTAACTAACTGTAACCAGCCCCAGGCAGACGGTTGTTGTTGTCAACGGCGCACGCGCACGCGCTACTGCTGCTTCTGCCTTTGCTCTCAATGGAAGCGTACACACTAGCGCACACATTTACGCATATTTGTCGTATATGTGTGTGTGTGTGCTTTTGGAGACGCGCTGTCTGGCAGCGCAAACCTTTTGGAAGTGGAGCAAGTGTTTTTCATTGATTGAGCTCTGAGTCTGATTTGTGATCTGTGATGTTTTACAAGGGCAAGCTGCTGTTCGTTCACACGTTTGCTCTTAATAGCATAACAAACGGTTCAGCTTAAATGATTTTTTTGGCATTGAGTAAAACTAAATGGTTCATTGATGATTGAGGGATTAATTAAATGATTTATTATTTTTTTTGCAAATTTTATTATAATATTGATCAACAAAAGCAATAAATCAACAACATTAAGTATTATTATCAGAATTTGCACTTGACACAATTTTGATGGATGCACTGATTGAATCATGTTTGATACTTTGATGTTTGAATAATGCTTGAAAATTTTGAATAGCTAAATTATAGCTATGAATATTCAAACGAATGCTCTTCGACTTTTTATTAAATCATTTTAAATTGGATATATTTAAGTGCTCGCTTGTTATTTTATTTTGCTTTATATATTCCAATTATATAAGGAACACACTTAACGATCCAGCCATATGACGCTTCTTCGATGTTCTTTTTTTAATACCAATAAAAATTGTGCTTAAAATGCAAGTGAATAATAATTATGGCGTTATCTTTCCAAGTGAAACATATCGATTAATGAATTCTTCTTCATCTAAATTTGATGCTTGTGTCAACAACATTAATTTGTTTTCTTAACTTTTTCTAAATTTATTCTTTACTTTGAGTTTATGCTGAAAGAAAACAAGATTATATATATGTTGCTAAGGTGTAAACAAAAGCATTCTACGCAGTTCTATTCCATTATTCTACTACCTTGAAACGCATTTTAAAGCAGTTTCTGACCTGGTTAAATTTTTCCACAGAATTCTCTCTTTGGATCTGCTTTAATTTCCAAAAACAAAACAAAATGTTTCCATTGCTTTGAAAATAAATTAAACACTTATATAAGAAAGGCTCAACTCCGATCAATATACTTAATTAAATAAATAACATGATCAAAAATACAAAAGTATTAACAAAAGCATTTATTTTTTGTTATTTTGACAAAGCCAAGTAAACAAATTTTAATTGATTTTGTTTGTTGTTTTTTTTTGTTTATTTAGTTTAAATTTCGATAGGGTACTTCGTCGTCTAGATAAAATTGATTTTTGGGCAAAGCAATTAAAAATCTTTTATAGCGTGTTGATTTGAATTGATTTTGTTGGTTGTTACCAGGCTTTAGAGGGGTTTTAATGCCACCACGCCTCAAAAAACCATTCCTGAAAGAATCGTTCCATGAACTGGTTCGCCAAAAAAAAAAAAATAAAATCTATGTATAAGAAACAGAATGGATGCTTAGTAAGTAATTCCACCGACCCAGCAAAACCAAAAAAATTATATAAAATCACACAGTAAAATAATAAAAAAATAATACTATAAGCAAGCTGGCAAAAAAAAAAAAAAAAAAAAAAAAAAACTACGTTTTGGGATAGAAGAAAAACGTGTTAAGCTTTCTTTTTAACTTATGCAAATATCGATTTTGGTTATTTATTTGTAAGCTATTATAAATATATGCAAACAAAAACGAATCGAAACGAAAAAAAAGTGTAGAAACCACACGGCGTACATAAAACCGCCATTAAAAGGAAAAAAAATAAAGGTTTTGCATAACCGGTCAAAAGAAACCACAGCAGAGAACCAGAACAAGAACCAGAACCGATACCGAAACTCAAAAGCAACAACATAAAAAAATGAAAAACCTGATTCCAATTCGGATTTCGATTCAGATTCATGGAATCACGGATTTGGTTTCTCTTGATTCAATCCCGCTTGTTGCCAAATTCAATAATCTCAAACCGCCCTGTTGTATTTTTTTCTTTTCTATTTAATAGTAATATTTTATTATTTTTGGGGATTTTAATTGGTGTTGCTTAGCGTGTTGACAAACAACTGACTTAACTATACCTCTACCATAAGTTAACATTATGCTTTTGGATAAACTTCCTTTATAAAAACTTTTTTCCATAAGTGCAAAAGATTTATTCTTATCAAATCGGTTTCATCAAATCCCATAACTTTTTACTTTGCAAAATTTTAGCCCTGTTCTTTTGCCTAGCCAAAAAGTTTGTCAACAATCTTTTTTTTTTACTCACTAATGATTGTATATACCCTATAAAAGGAGCCGACATGGTGTAGGTATTCAAATTATATAGCCAGTTAGATATTATTAATGGCTCAAAAAAAAGTTGCGTGGGTTAGGGGAATATTGAGGGGCTGAGTGGAATATATTCTGAATTAATGAGCTCAGGTCACATGGTGCGCCACAATGCCATTAAATATCAATTATAATAATTTAAATTAATAAGCAACAAAATGCTCCAAATCTGACAGCTAAAGCTAGCTCTTTGACCTAAAAATCGCTATATATACTATACATATATGTATATTAATTGTACTTTTGCGAACTTGTTTTCATTATTATTATTATTTTAATAACATATTTATTGAATTTAATTAATCGGAAGTCCGGTTTTCGAAAAATCAACCAAAAGGATATATCAAATGGGCCACTTAATGTTTTTTTTTGATTTTTGCTTATTCGTGAATCGTTGCTTTTGTTTTAATAAGCTAAAGTTAATAAATATTATTATTAGTATAAAAGTGAATGGTTCTGCATCTCAGAAGTATCAAGCAAATAATCTTAGTTCTTACTAGATAATTTATAGAACCAAAGATTTTGAATTTATTATACCAACGGTTGGGTACTTTTATGTTCGAGAGAGATAGTGAAAAAAATGTTAATAATTATGAGCTTAAAAAAGCTAGTTCCTCATTAAATGCCAAGGTTATTGGAAAAAGTTGTCAAATAGTAATACTAGTCTCTCTCTATCATTTTTCTAAAAATGTTCATAATAAGAAAAAAAAAATGGAAAACAATCCAGTTTATCTAACAATTTTATCTATCTCTGACTGTCTTTCTTTATTTTTTCAACTCTACTTCTTAAAATACAATGCTGTTTACCTATCAGAGTAAACAGCTTTTTATTTATTGTTTTCGTCATGGCTTGAAAATTTAGCGCTGATTCCACATGCCGCAAATCATCCACGCACTGAATTTTACATAATTTTACAAACATAATTCGCTATAAAAGTGAGAGAGAGAGAGAGAGACGTCTCGGAAATCTTGTTTGCTTCCAAGATTCTTAATAATTGCTAATTTATCGATCCCCACGTTTCAATTGCCTTTTTATTATCTATCGAAAGACAAATTCGGCGCGTTTCAAAGGCGGTGCGTCACAAATTGTTGTTGTTTATGTTTCTTTGAAACATATCTGTTAATTGTCTCAAGGAATTAATTATAAAACACTTTCTTTTTGCCAGTCCAAAGCAAATTAACAATGCAAATTGACTGAAAACAGTGCAATAATTGATATTTTATCGATAATGTATCGATATTTGCATAAGATTATAAACGAAACAGTCAACTGAGAGACTTTTACTCTTTTGTAAACATATGAGAAGGGAATGAGTCAGAGTCTGTCCAATTTGTTGATTTATTTCGAGATAAGGTATTTTTTATTTTATTTTCTCGGTTTCCTAGAATTGGGAATTTATTTGTTTTCAAACATTCAGGCAAATTCAATCTAAACAACATTTATTAACATATTGAATAACATTTTAATGGCAATGAATCCATATGCTTACGAATCATCGCTTCTTTGATTCATTTCAATGTTTTTGATATTTTCACAATTTATCAAAAGTACTTACTTAATACAACCCATGAAAATGAACAAGAACTGAAACGACCGGAATAATATGGAAATCATAAATGATGATTTTAATGCTCGTTTATGCTTAATAACCCAAAACGAATTCAGCTTGGCATTCATATTTGCAGAAGTTAATAATCCTATCAGATTTTTTGGTCAGTTTTTTTTTCCTCTGTATATTGAAGATTTGAAGACGATGATGGTTTGTTGTTGGCCTCTTCTCTAACAAATTCAAATAATTTTTTTTTGTCGTAGAATATTCTGAGAAGAGTTAATGAAAACGTTAAGCGCTTTCAGCAGCTTGTCAAAAGATTTGTAGTATTTGCTTTGAATGCGTTGTTCTTCACACTGTTTTCTGGTCATCATCTTCATCATCGTCATCATCATCATCTGATCATGTCCATCGCAATGGCTTTTGCCTTGGATTTGTTAGTTTCGTTGATGTCTATTTCTTATGCATAACGCCCCAAAAATTTCAAATACAAATAAAAATATTAAATCTGCTGAACTTAAAAACTAATTTATATGACACGCCCAACTGACAGTTGCGGAGTGATGTCTTCACCAACTCAATTTTGAAAACAAGTTTTTATTTATTATTGTTAGTTATCGATGGGGGATTTATAAGCCATTCTTTTGATATGATGGACAATTGATAACTATTTTTTAAATAAATATATTTATATTTCTACAAAATGATGGCAACAAATCATAAATAAATCATTATCAACAAGGAACCGAACTATTGATAGATTTAAAAGGTTTTAAATCATTATCGAAAACCACACAGAATTATTATAATATTTTCAACTGAAAGATCTGCATTTGAAATGAGGCTTAGTTTGATTGATAAATGTGATAAGGCTTCCCCCCCCCAAAAAAAAAAAACGTTACGACTAATTAAGCGAAGGTTAAAAACTAACAGCGAACAATGCATTAACATAACTAACTCAAGTCTGTGCGTCAGTACGTGTGTGTGTGTGTGTGTGTGAGTCAGGGAAATATTCTCTTTAGAACTGTGAAACTAAGAACTGCGAACTGAAGGCGCATTTGTCAAAAAAGCACAAAACGCGTCGGCGCTTAAGGCAACAGGCAACATTTCCATCATTCAAGTTTCATACTCGTAATTTGATTAGCTTATGATCATATCGAAGTCAGAAAAGGGAAAGGGGGCTAACGATCACTTTTAAACTCTTCAACTCTTAAACTGGTCTTCGAAAATGGACTCCCAAATCGAAACAAACGATACGATCAAATGTCTCGCATATATTAACGCTTTAACTTCCATGCATGTTTTACAAAAAAAAAAAAAATAGCCGAAAAAAAAGAATTGTTATAAAAAAATTAATGCTAGGCAAAAAAAAAAAAACAACAAGTATATAACGTTATGTATGTATATTTATTAATATATGCGAGACACACACACACACACGCATTCAATAAAAATCATTAAAGTTAAACGCGTATGCTAATTTGATGATGGCGTTTTTCTAATTTGTTGTTTTAAACACACACACACACACAAATACAAATACAAATACAATTAAGCTGCCCAGCAAACCAGATTTTTTTAGTCGTCCTACAATGAGATGAAACGCTAAAGCCAAAGCCCAAAAACAGTTACATCGTTTTTATTTGTATTTATTATTTGCAATATATTAGCTTGAAAACTGAACTAAACTATACTAAACTGAAGCTGCCCCAACAACCCAGCAACCTAGAATTTTGATTCAAAACAACTTAAAGTTTAAAGTTGACAGAGGCATGTCTACCATAGCGATACCCTGCATCAAATTTGACTAACCAAATATTATAAAGCTTTACCTTTTTTAACAATACGTTAAAATTCATCGTATACGAAACTAAATACCAACTTTGATTTGGGCAGAACCTTTAACTCTCCTCGATCCAATTTTAATTTTACATAATTAAAGGGTATACAAAGCTCAAGCAATGCGCGTTGACAACTTGCCTTGTCGTCATCGTCGTCATTCTGTTCGTAATGTCCGCATCGGTTCGTTGTCCGGTTCGGTTGGATCTTCTTTTTTTTTTTTCATCTTTCATCTTCTTCTTCTTGTTTGTGCGTTCGCTGCGACGCCGGCAGCATTTTGTTGGTGGGTTGACTTTATCAAAAGACGATATATAAGGAAACGAGAAGCGTCAGCGTTTGTATTTATTTGTTAGAACCTGTGCACAGCGCACCTCTTGCTGCGAGTCTCACCAGTTCCAACTTGCAGTTCGCCCTCATCAATCACATCAATTGGGATACCCTTTTTTTTGCTTAGCTCACACGCAAAAACACACACACAAACACACACAAAAACATGAAGAGTTTTGTAAGTTGAAAGAATGAAAAATAAAGATTAAAGAACAAAAAAATAAAAGTGATAAGTGTTAAAAATTAAAAATAAAATATATCACACGAATACAAAAAGGGGACAAAATCCTTGTGATAAAACATATAAATATTTTTTTGAAAGTTTCACTTCTTAAAAATTTTAATTCAATGAATGTTTTAAAAGTGCTTAAAGTGTTATTAATTTTTTTTCTTCTAAACATAAGAACATGGTTAAAATGTTGTCAAAAAGTGTGTGTTATACTTTGGGAAACTGTACATTATACACTCGAACTTCCATATAAAGAACTTCCGTATAAAAAAGTTTTCCTTGTAACGAACTCATTTCCAGAACCCTGCAATTAGGTTCAATCAAAAACCGATTTTATGCTACGAACTTTCTTTATAACGAAGTTCGACTGTACTTGAACCAAAAACAAAAGTTTGTACACGGTTTTTTTTAGTCGATTTGCTAATTGAAATGTCCATTTCGCTTGCATTTTCCATGTTTTGGGCAAACCGATTATATCAACTTTGATTTTTTACAATTGAATTCGCTTATGGGCATCATATGTATAAAGAGAAGGGATTAGTTTCCTTCACAAATTTTCACTTTACTCACCCGCCCGCGTCCAACTGTTAGCAGAAAGAGCTAAAAAAAAAAAAAAAAACAAAAAAAGATAAGCTTTTTAGATTCAAGATCAGCACAAGGCTGACAGAAGGCACCTTTTTAGGCAAACATTGGAACGAATCCAACCAAAATCAAATAAATCATAGCGCATTAGCAACATTAACATTAACAGCAAAAGCAACAACAACAACAGCAACGAAGACTCGCGAGACTTAGCGGCGGCGGCGGCACTCAAGGCAGCGATTAAATACGCCAATAAATCGCCTGCAAAGCGCGCGCACGCCACAACTTTGATTAATTGATGCTGTTTTTTCTATAGCTGCAATAAAAAACCAAAAAAAAAAAAATGTATAAGAAATGCAAACATTAAATGCAAAAAACTAGACATCTCGTGTGTGACACTTGGCACAAACCATCCATCCATCGATTTAAAAAAAAACAACGAAAATTACCATATTTGTTTTTTTTTTTTGGTTATCAACTTGTTTTGCTGTTAAGTGACAGCATCGTTTATGGCTTGT
The DNA here is from genome assembly GCA_018901835.1 of Scaptomyza graminum. Lineage (NCBI taxonomy): Eukaryota > Metazoa > Arthropoda > Insecta > Diptera > Drosophilidae > Scaptomyza > Scaptomyza graminum. The sequence continues at coordinate 10,066,235 of JAEIFL010000001.1, read as the reverse complement.
CGAACCGAAAACATAGATACTAAATCTTATAATCGCATAATGTACTTCATCATTTTGTTTTTCATTTTGGTTTTTCTTAGCTGCTTTTGTGCTTTGTGGCGCTGGCCAGTGCCGATGTCAAGCATCTGACAGATCGCAATGTGGATCTGTTTAAGTACAATCCACGCGATATCTATACCCTGCCCGAGGACATCGATGACGACAAGCCAGCTGTGCAGTTCAGCGGTGATGTGATGAAGGCCAAAACTGAAGAGTTCCAGAATTACAATTCTGGCAAAAAGTATAAACTGGCGTAAGTTGAAAAATAAGAACAAGCAGTCTGAAGCCAAGAAAGCTTAACAATGGGAAAGCGCCTCAAGCTTCATTTTCACTTCGATAAATCAACTTATCGATAACTTAACATAACTTTTACAGTTTGAAGACCCAAAACGGCATTGAGGTGAACAGCGTTGGCAAGTTGAGGGACGATAAGACCTTTGTGGTTAGTGGGTCGTATTCGTTTACCGGTGCCGATGGCAAGAAGTATAAGACCCGCTATACAGCTGATGAGTTCGGCTATCATCCCATGACTGAGCTGGAACTCGATCTTCCCGAGTAAGTGCAGTATTTCCTGTGGATGACAATAGTAGATAGAGTCTCTCTATACAATCCTTGTAACACTTTAGGCCACAAGCTTTGGCGACTGCTAATCAGAGGCCCGCCGTCGATCCCAGCAGCCTGTTGGGCAACAAGAATCGTTTCCAGTTCCTGCAGCAGAACCTTAATCTGGAACAGGGCGGACCACTGCGCGGTAGCGGACAAAGTGGGGATGATTACAGCTACAGGGCACCCGGTGATCTGTATAGCAATGGAGCTGGTGCTTCGGATGCTGCCTATGGCAACGGCAACGGCAACGGACTCGGCTCCGACAGTGCCTATGGACAGGGCAACGGATTTGGGGGCGGTGCCGGCTCCGGTAATCCCTATGGACCCGGTAGTTCAGCATTCGGTGGCTCACATGGCAATGACCATGCCAATGGCTATGATTATTCGCCTCCAGAATCACCATCTCGCCTTTATTTGCCCACGGCATAAGTGAGACAAGCCCAGCACCCTCCCCCACCACCACCACTCCCCTATCTCCCACACCCACCCACCACAAATAGGTTTTAAGTGAAACTCCCCAGCAGGCAATTTATTTTATTATATAATTTTTTTTTTTTTTTATCATCTTTTAGTGTTATATGTATACATAAATATGAAACAAATATGTCCTCTTGAATACCCCCTTCCCTTTTCCCTAACACAAAACACACACAAACAGAAAAAGAAACAAAATAACAAACAAATGCCAGTCAAGATATGAAAACGATGTAAGTGAATATGTCAATGAATCTATATATAAATATATATATGTATATACACTGAGTGATATTAGTAGTAAATAAAATGGCTAAACTAAATTTTAGTTTTGTTTGTATAAGACTAGCATATAGCAAGCAAACAAAAAAGTGTAGCATACTTTCGGGGCGTTGGGAACATAAGCTCCAACTTGCACAAATCTTGGCCTGATTTTTAGTCTTTAGATTTTCACGTAATATTTTTCTATGGACAGTTTTATTTACAAAAGCGGCTTAAGCAATCTTTTCTAATTCGACTTTTTGATCGCTGGACTCGATAGCATCGCCTCGATGCGTTCTCTTGCCGTTGCAAAGGCAGCCAGAACTTCTTCTAGTGTTTTAGTCATTCCATCTCTCGATTTCGTAGTCATATAACTTTCATCACTATAATCATCATCTTCATAGCTTAAATCCCTCATTAACCGAAAGCCAAACTCAGTCTGCCGCTGCGACACCTTTCGCATAGTAAAGAGCAATGTGCCCGTTGTGACCATTGACTGTGTCCGATCCTCATCCAAGCGTGTGTGCAGCGAATCACCACTCGATTGCCCTGGATTGAAGTATTTCACAAAGTCGAACAATGCTCGGCCGCCAATGAAGTAGCGATTAAGAGCATCCAGCCAGTTGCCCGCGGGACGAGCGCATTGCAATTGCAATCCTTGGCTAACGGCGCTCGGCACTGGCGCCAGCAGGGAGCAGGCAAAGTAAGCGTAACCCTCGCAACGCTCCCGCTGCCAACTGTCCACGCTGATCACCTCGAAGTAGATGTGCAGCTGCTGATGCACCTGGAGCAGTTCCTCATCGCAGAGTAGCGTTAGTTGCCAACAGTGGCCGAGGCGGGCCACTTGCGTTGCGCCGCCCGCCACACAGGTGCTGGTGGCGCCACGCAGTGGAAAGCCATCGTTGCGATTCTTTTGCTCCACATGCGTATGCCTCGGCGGCTGCATATAGTAACGCACATGAACGTTAGGATATTCAAAGTGTTGCGCCTCCTGCAGCTCCATGAGAAGGGAAACGCGTCGCAGGCGCTTTGGTGGTGCCCCAAAGTTCAACATGCGACGCATCTCAGCGCTTTCGAATCGCTGCTGCCTGAAGTGCTCCAGCACCTGCCATGATGTTGCACCTGCTGGTGGCATTGTCAAAATATTCGGAACTACCGGAGGAAATTTTGCTTTTTTGCTTGTTTGTATCGTCAACGCCTCAACTGCTTTAAGTGGAGTTAGATTCTGAAAGCCATATGAATATAGCTGCCGGCAGTCGTTATCAATTTCCACCACATAATCCATATCCTGGGCACTGCAATTGAAATCGGGATACACATAAAGCAATCCCTCTGTCGGCCGGTAGCACAAGCTCAGCAACAAAGTCTCACGCTGCAGCTGAGCATAAACATACATCAACTGGGAGGAGTCGTCGAGGAGCTCTCGTGCGCCAGCTGGCAGCTGGGAGTCCTCCATAAGCTCCAGATCCTCATTGATAAGCGTATAGATGAGACAGGTGCGTGTCGTGAAGTTGGTATCTTCGTCGCCGCTAGGTGGCGTGATGGATTTCTGAATGGATTCGCTGCTGTGTCTGGATTTGCGTGGACGCAGTGGTGCCACTTGCCGACGTGCCTCTTCCCGCTCCCTTTGCTGATGCTGCCGCTGCAGCCGGAGTATGTTCTGTGTCCAGCGATGATAGCGTCGCTGCAATTGTGTATGGCAGTTGCTGGCATCCGCATAAAGTTGCAAGTCGCCGCGACTGAAGTGCTTTTGTTGCCAGCCAACGCACACTTCGGCAGTTGCGCCACTGCACAGCTCTCGATTCCATGCGTGAAATGCATCCACAACTGGTGGTTGCAATGTCTGCAGTTGCTGTGACTGCTGCTGCAACTGGGATAGTTGTGTCCCCATGGTGGATGAACTGTTGGTTGGGCTGGCATTGCGACTGCGAGCTGAGCTATTGCTGGGAGTGTAATAGGTGTAATAGGTGAAATAATTATTGCCACTTTGATCTTCGTACGGCAGAAAGATGAGACATTCAGTGCTGCTACTGATACGGTGGTTGTCCTCTGGCAATGGATACGCATTGGTATTTTGGTAAGTGGCGCCGGGATATTCAAATTTTGGCACTGGCAGCCATTCGCACAGGTGGCGCAATTTGATTTGCAGTTGAAAGTCGCCGATGTTGCCGCCGACGCGATAAATGCCCGTGCGTTTGGGTACGCTGCTTTTTAACATTTTCTTACAATATTGTAATTTGTATTTTCATTTAGCTTTGTTTGTTTAGTTTTTAGTTTAATTCTCGTAGTTGTCGTTATGACAACGATATTACAATTCGAATTATCGATTACAACAAACGAATGTATTTTAGTATTTTCTGTTGGTAACTGGTCTGCCTTTATTTGCGCGCGTAAAGTTTAAGTTTGAATTGCTATGAACTTTTGTATTTATTTATGTACAATTTAATGCTATTTTTGCCAGTGGTTCAAAGATACGTGTAAAATATAGCATTAGCTTATCAACAGTTTTTCTTCCTGCCGAAAAATACCAAAAGCAATAAACGGTTTTTGGTATTATTGTAAGCAAGCACAGGGCTGCCAACTGGCGTCAGAGTGTGCGCGCGCGAGTTTCGAGTGTGCGTGCGTGTGTGTGTGTGTGTGTGTGTGTGAGCTGATTGGTTATAAGCTTTTCCACTGCGCTTGCCTGCAGTGTTTTGTCGTCAGTTGCTTTTCGCATCGTCAGTTGTTATTTTGTAGCGCTGCGTGCTGGTCGTGCATACTTCGCGATTTCCATCGAGTTCCACGCACTTCAATATTGTACTAAATATTGTTGTTAACACATTTCTCGTTACGTTACGGTTCGTCTTGAAGCTGTTGTTATTTTTTGTTAGCTGTTGCTGTTGTTGTTTTTTTTAACACTTCTTGTTCAACTTGCATTTTGTGGCTGCGCGCGCAGCTTATAAGCAGGGAACATAAAAGAAAAGAAAAGCTAAGAAAAGCAGTGAAATAACTGCAACGGCTTAACAATAACAATTGTATTATAATAATTACTAGTTCTGTTTTGGTTTTGTTTTGTTGTTTTTTTTTTTTAAACAAGTATTATTAGTGAAAGTGTTTTCTCATCATTTGATTATAATTTTTTGTTTTCAATTGTTTTCTGTTTCTTGTGTTCTAATTGCCCTAAATACTATTTTTGCAGCAAACAAACACCAACAAACGACAACACAACAACACACCATAAATCATAAGCGACAGAATGCAGCAAAAGGCCGATGAGGTGAGTACAACAAATAAATAGGAATAGACAAAATCAACGATCGCTGTGTGTGTGTGTGTGTTGCGGTTCTTTGTTGCTAGGCGGGTGTGACTGTGTGTGTCCTTGGCAACATTTCCTACACGGATCCTGCGCAACATTGTTGCTGATCTCGGCGTCTTGCTAACTTGGCTGTGCGTTGAACTCTCTCTCTTGAAGAGCTCTCTTTGCGGCGGTCGCTATTGCTTTTGCTAATGTTGTTGCCGCTGCCGCTGCTGCTGCTGCTGCTGCTTGTTCTTGTGCCGTGACGTTCCATTGACTGATTCTGGAATATCATCCACAACAAACAACAAACGGCCTCATTGTAAATGGTGTTTTTTTATTTCGTTTCTTCTGTGTTTTTTCTGTTGTTTGGGTTTTCATTTAAATTTATACTTGTTTTTTTGTGGCTCACGCGTGTTCCTTTTGTTAGCGTCTCTGTGTTTTTTTTTGTGTTTTGTTTTGTCCTCGCACTATTTGCACAGTTGCCGTTCCAAAAAATTGGATGCTCTTCTCAAAACTCAAAGCTCTTGGTTTTTAGTTTTTTTGTTTATATTTTACTCTTTTTTGAAGCTTTCAAGTCTGCTGCTCTGCAGTTTTGGCTTGAGCTCAGTTGGCTTTCATGTTCCATGGCATTGTTTATAACTTCTTCTTCTTTTTTTGTTGTTGTTGTTGTAACTTTTTGTTGGCCGCAAAAGTCAAAGTCATGGCAACATTTTGCTGTTGTTGCTTTCAGTGAAATTTGTTAAGCGCCAAGCTTTTCGGGCGATTTCTTTGCCCGAAAACTTCTATTGTTTGCTTTGGCGTCTGCTCGTAATGCTGCCACTAATGTTGTAGTTGTTGTTGTTGTTGTTGTCATATGTCAACCCCAAGATGAGCACATAAAGATCTGCATCCTCAAGTGTGCCACAAGCGTGCCACAAGTGCCAAGTTCGATAAAAAAAACTGTCGAACCAAAAGTGACAGAAATAAGTAAGACTAAGCTGACTTAAGAAACTCACTAACAGATACCCTGTACCATGTTGTTTCTATCATTCACTGTTCAATGGCCAATTTGATTTGCAACAAGTGCAGAGTATAATTGCAACATGCCACATGCCGTTAGCATTTAAATCAACAGCTGTTTTTTTACAACTCATTTAACGCGCAGACAAAAAAACAAAAAAAAAACAGAAACAAAACAATAAAAGCAACAGCAACAAAACATAAATTGCCTAAGCCGCTGAGCTTGAGCTGAAATTAATGTTCATGAGCCAAGTTTAAGATCGAAAGACGGAACCAACCACCAAAAATAAAAAAAACTATCAGCAACAACAACAACTGATGGCTGATGGCTGATGGCCCGGTCTGGTCTGTTGTTGGCTCAAAAGTTGCATTTAGCCTTGCTGCAAGTAAAAGTCGAAAAACCTGTAGTGTGACAGCCAAGGGGAGGTGGTTAGGGAAAGAGGTGAGGAGGGTGATCAACAGATCAGATGACTGTCCGTGACCCAAATAAATTGGAGCTAAATGAAAAATGCTTCAAGAACCGCAAGAGAAAGAGAGAAAGAGTCACCGAGTGAGAGGAGGGTAGAGAGAGGAGGCTTAAAGACGGAGCTGATAAGTAATAATCGAGTCATGATAAGGATGTGTGTAAATATCATAAAATATCATCAATAACATCTGCTGACAAATTGCCACAGAGAGGTGGGCATTGTTAAAACCGAACATAAAGCAATTTCCATATGGAATGCCATATACCATTTAGAGATCTGAACGCATTTGTATATAATAATAATAATTTTGGATATGCAACCAATTTTCACAATGCAAAGCTCTTAATTTTTTTGAACCCTAAACTGAACTTGACTCAACTTTTGTTTAATGATTGCATTTGAGATTAGTTTAGTTACTTTTCGAGCACTTGGAAATGGTCTTTCGAGACTTGTTCAATATTTGAATATCGAAACAAATTATATACTTTTAGTAATGTGTTAATTTATTCAGCTTACCTTTTTTTTTCTCTTTCTTTCTTTGGCATATAAACTTTGAAAAACCGGTCAGAATATTTGTTACTTTTTTCTCGCATTTCTTCCTCTCGATTTTTATTTTGTTGTGGGGGCTGTTCACAAATTTCGCTTTCAGACAGCGACAAATTTTTCGTTGACCGACTCGTTGCGATTTTTCCTGTTTTTCATTTTATTATTATTAATATTATTTGGTTTTTCGTTGCGGCAGTTTTCGCCGCCTGCCAATTGAAAGTAAAAATTGCAACAACAAAATAAAACCGGTCAAATTATGCATGTGCAACAAAATGCAGATGCAGTTGCTCAAGCGCATTACCCAGCTAAATCTGAGCGGCAAAAAATGTGTAAATCATTAGGTTTTTGTAAATAAACCAAATATTGAATATCATCATTCAAGACAATAATTAAGGCTAAGCAGCTAGCTAGAAGTTGAAGTTGTTGAAGGGCCAGATAATTTTAAGCTGGAAAAAAAAAACACAAAACAAAAAAAAAAACCTCTTTGAAGATGGCAGCTGGCGTTAATCAAGGCGAAAAGCCCAAAACCCAAATCCCAAATTCAAGCCGTAAAGCAAAAGAAAGAAGAGTTTGAGAAGCGCTGCCTTCAGAGCCAAAGGCGTATCGGCGACCAAAGAACTCTTTGACTCTTTAAAATTCAACTATAATAACGTTTGGAGTGGGATGCTAGAAAGCAATTTGGTGGGGGGGATAGCGGAGTTTAAATGGGTGGGAGGGGAACAGTCAACAACAAACAGAGACAAATGAAAAACGCAAACAGCGTCGACCGTAAAAATAAAAAAACAAACAAACAAAAAATGCGCCAAACTCGAAAACTTGTCGCTTGGCGATCGTTGAGCGAGCGAGGAGCTCATGGGAGGAGGGGTGTGGAAGAGGAGCGTCTGTAATAGGGGGTACAAACTTGAAAGAAGGTGGAGGTCAATGCCTGGGTCAATGACACTTGACCCCCGCAAATTGTAGCTTGTCTTATATTTCAATGTGTGTATGTGTGTGTGTGTGTGTGTGTGTGCTAAAAAGGAGTGAAACTGGGGGAGAATAGAAGCTTAAAGAGGAGTTGATTGAGAATCTGAGAGTTAGAACTGGAGCAGCAAGAGACTAAAACAAGAAAGGAAGCTGCAAAAATAGATGCCAGATGCATTTAACTGAAATCTAAGATCAACGACTTGATAGCATGATTATATATACATATGTATATACATATATATATATATGTTGAACTCGTTAAAGTTAACGAACACTACTATTGCCTCATACCTTGCATGCGCTATGAATGTTTTGCCAATAAAAAAATAAGTACCCAAAACAAAGAACTACTCATAGATAAGCCGCAATTGGAAATGCCCAACAAAGTTCCCCTGTTCCAGGAATTCTGTCGAGTTTTTCGGTGAAATACACACAAGTTTCCCCAATCTTATGCTTTTAACTTCCGGGAATTCTGAAGAAACTTTCCACTGCGTTCCGCTTGCACTGAGATCATTTTGGCTATGATCAGAAATAATGCCCCAAAAATAAATAAAACGCTTAATGATGCTTATGCATCATAAATTTCATTATAAACCTGAAGCAGTCTTCCGCCAGTTCTGACAATGAAAAGTGATTTCAAAAGAGTGTTACGAAATCAACAAAACGGCAGCTGCATTAGCATAATAATCAAAATGTGATATCGTTCGTTACGCAAATGTGTAAAGTTGTCGGGTTGGGGGAGGGTGTCAAAAAGTGAATGTTAACTGTAAATGTATAGGACGGTTGACCGTTAGCCGAACATCTTACTCGAAAACCTATTTTGAAAGTCTTAAAAGTGTTAGTCTTATGCTTGGCAATAATCATAATGCAGCCGTGTATTTAATAAATTGTGGCAACGCTTAGCAATTTACCGTTGCACCGTTGATCAACTGACCGACTAACTTAATAGTTTTATAGTCGATTTTACAATACTTAAATCAATTTTCCATCAAATCAACCAACAACAACAACAACCATGTCAACTTAACAATTATCAAAGTGAAAGAAGTCGTCACACAGCGCAGAGCACACAGCTCGATTATCTCATAGATGCGATATGGTATTTGGGTTCGGATTGGTTTATTTTTGTAATTTTTTTGGATCGTTGTAGTCGCTTGATTACTGGCAAAAGCATAATTGCTAATAAATTGACTGCAATTAGTAAATTATTTCGATTTTGTGTAAGATCCGTATGCTATAATTTTCTGTTTGTGTGAGTTTTTTTTGTCTTTTTTTTTATCTTGGTTTATTGATTCACGACTTGCGATTATAATTTTGATTGACGCAATTGCCAGCAAAATGTGTAGACAGCCATGGAAAAAGAAAGAGCGAGAGCGAGAGCGAGAGAGAGACAGAGAATTTTAAGACATGTCACATTGATAAACAATATATGTATGTATATTATTTTAGTGTTATACTAGAACGTGCTCTATTTGATATGATAAAATGTTCATGCTTATTCTATGTTTTGGGGCAATGAAAAATGATGGAACATTTTATAAATGCTCCAAATTCAAACCTCTTGAAGATCTCGTTATTTTTTTTCCTGTACTTTTGCTTGTCAATTTTGTTTTAGTAATTTTAAAACTTATTTTTATAGATTTATGCATGAAATTTATGGGTTTTTTTTATTTGAAAGTGCTATTTTTATGAGCTTGTGAACGAACGATTTGAATGTAGTCTTCAATGCATTTTCATTGTTCGTAATGTGATTTGATTCGTTTCGCGTGCTGATCTTTGGGTGCTTTCCATACACTCACCGAGTTTAATGGGAGTCGAGGCATTCATTGTATGCAAAATACACACTTTGAATTAGAGAGACCTGCCTCAATTTATAATTGTGTTTGGCTGTTTCACATCTCATATATGAGTATCAGAATTTGCATATTAACCTTAACCCATTGGCACACACACACACACACACACACAGATGTCGAAAAACTAACTTTAGGCACACACACTCTCTCTTTCAATTAGTTATACTGGCTTAATGCATTGGCCCCTGCGCGGTTTCCCCCAACTGATTGCATTCACAAATGTTTGTATAAGTAAAAGTATCAATTAGCGGCAGGGCTACATACATTTCTTGGGGGGTCTGGAATTTAGCTTTTCAATTTGTAACACAGAGACAGAGCGAAAGAGCGAGAGAGCGGGAGAGAGAGAAAAAATGTCTTTTGTATAATTTTTGTTGTATTATTTTTTATTATTTTGTGCTAATTTATAATTTGTTGCTCGTTGCATACAAAAGCGGCATTGTTATGCTTTTACTTTTCGCACAGTGTATTGACAGACTAGACGACGAGTGTAGGGCTGCCACCACCACCACCCCCCCCCCGTATGCCCAGCGACTGCATTGAATTTGAATGAAAGTCATTGGCAGACGCGACGCCGCGACAAAGGTAAAGGCAAAAATGCCGCCGCCGCCGTCGCCAAATCAAAAGCGTGTCGCATTTTCCATCATCAAATGCCTAACAATGCGCCCCGAAACTCTCGGCACTTTCTCTTCAATTGAATGGGCCCACAAACGATATGATGATATATGGCATTTGCCATATGCCATATGCCATATGGCAATGCAATAAGCAATTTGACTGGCTGGCCTTATGTTTTAGTTTAGTTGGTTACGTGCGCAACAGAAAGCCGGCTAAATCGTAAATACTTCTAGATACGATTGCGCCCAGCTACAAATACATATAAGTCAAGGTTCCCAATGGTTGATAACGCTTATCATTAAAGTGCATTAGCTATTTTGGTTGCAGCTCTGGCAAATGGTTTTACCTAAACAAGTATACGCTGCAACCCTGCGGCCTACATTCATCCATCAATGTCAAGGTTTTGGTTTCTCTGCGACTTTTGGGTGCTGATTGGACGCTTATAATTCGCATAAAAATGCAAAACTTGTGACTCAAAATAAGGTTGATTAGAACGGGGGGGGGGGGCTTAAAATACGATTATGTGATTGTTACACAACTGTTATACGACTGTTATACGGTAAATAAACAAAATTGTTAATGCATTTTTTCCATACAATTCCTGATTTATGCATATCAAAACCGTCAACTGTTACACTTTTCATCCATTTTACATGCTGTAACTCAATTTGCCTCTATCTTATCACAGTTTAATTATCATTCAGATATCGGGCATGGATTTGTAACAAAGCGCTGGATTAGGCAAGCTACTAAATCTAAAAATATATATTACTGTTATACGCTGTTGGTATAACCAGAAGCTAATTCCGCAGAGCACCTGAATTAGACGAGCACTGTTAAGTGCACGGTACTTTTAAGAACGGAAACAGCTGTTATACGCCCAAAGACTCTAAGACTGGAATGCCAACTATCTACGGTGTTTATTTTTATTAAAAACATATGTTTTCTGTTCCTTCAACCAATGTCTGTCAATATTCTGGCATTATTTTCAAGTGCATATGCCAAATTGTTTTTGATCTAACCATTTCTACTTAAAGCTACAAAACATATAGTAGCAGCCGGTAACTAGCTGTAAAGATTTCTCGATTTATAATATATCAATTATAGAAATGATTACAAAAAATCAGTAGGGACCAATCAATTGGTACTTTGTAATTTATTTGTAATGCTTTCATAATTTTCTTGTCTTTATTTTTGGTTTTTACCAGATAAGCGCCATATACAATCAGCGTTAATAATGATGACTCAGTGTTCCAAGTAGTTTTGCCTGAACTTGACACTTATGAAAGCCCACGGGCTCAGTTATTTCGCTATAAGCATCCGTCTGTATGTGTTTGCCAACAGTTTTTATCGATAGCACAATGATAGCTGATAAGGCATTATCAGGCGTAGATTTCCAAATATATACATACATATTCAACCCGATCGCTACGGCGCCAGCAAGTTAGCGCACTACTATATTTATACCTTAACCATTGATCACCTTTTGTAAATACAGTACTTGCTCAGCAAATGGAACTTTTCAGGTTCAATAATTCTTAAATTGAATAATCAAATGATCAAAGGAAATTTAGCAATTTTTGGTGTCCCAAGCTCTTAACTGTTTACTGTATAATTAACCAACTATGCATGTATGAGTGTTTGTGTGTAGCTCTGAACCATATGAACTTTATATACCCGCACCCGCACTCGTTGAGATACTTATAGTATGACTGCACTACCCAAGCACCACCAGCAACACCATGTAATATGGCGCACCTGCGCCGCCAAAATAAAGAGGCTAAGAGGGGGGCTGGCAAAAAAAACAATAACAGCAACAACGAACAAATAGGAAACCAGATAAGATACTTTTGCAGCCACTTTGACTGTTTACCAATTTGCCATTTTTGGTTTGCTCCGCCAAACAAACAACAACAACATCGACAACAACAAAAGTAATTGAAATGCTGGCGCTAATTATAAAAAACAAAAACTTTGTCGTTTTGTTTTTTATGACTCAAAACCTTGGAGACAAACGACATGCATTTAATTTCACTGATTGAAGCGCGGGGAAGTTGTAAAAGAAAAATGTCTCATAAGCCGCATCTATTTTGGGCCATTTACCCTTAAGCACCATCTTCGTAATATTAGTATATATTATATCAAATAAGCTAGAAAAGCTTTCGGCTTTAGAGCAAGTAATGCAGAAGCTTTCACTGCATTAGATCGTTTTTGACAACAAGTTCAAAAGCTTCTACGAGTACCACAAGTACTCGAATTATTCTATCAAAAAAATAAGGTTTCTTTTAAGTCTTGAACGTATTCATTTGTGCTATTCGTTTATGTGTCTATAAATAGGCCATGGATTTGTCCTGGAATATCTTTTACTATAGTATCATGAGAGAGTGCTTAAAGTGTTCTTTGAATATCTGAGAAACATTTATTTAATGAGCTACACACTTGAAACACTTGTTTGCTCAATATGAAGTGTTTGGAATATTTGTTTGTGGTTTTATCTTATTTTTTTTTATGATCAGAAGGTTAATGTGCTTAAATATGTTCTCATACCTCATACTGGGTAATTTGCTTTGCTTTGTGTTTTAATTTAATATTTTTTTGGTAACAATATTAATTAGACTACAAATTTAATGTTGATAATTAGTCATTGGCTCAATAAACGTATATATATATTTACTATATATATATGTATATATAAATAAATTGTATATAATATTTTTACAACGGAATTGACAAGGAAATTCATTTTGTTTTTTAATTTGAATATTTTGGAATTTGCCATACAATCGTTAACAAGTGAATGTTTTTTGATTTGTTTGTCATTTGCAACACACTTTAATGTTACAAAGTATTTGTGTGTGTGTGTGTGTGTGTGTGTGTGAAGACATGTGCCATTTAACATTTGCCGCAACACTTCCGTTGAATGGGGCAGCATAGAGAGGTGGTGCCAGCCTGCTGGTCAATTGTGAATGACTCTGTTTTGTCTCTTTGTTTCTTAGTTGCTTTGTTTAACGGTCAACGCAAATAATATACACTAAGTAGTGTCATCATTATCATCACGATAATCATTATCATCATCAGCACAGTAACATAAATAGAGACAGTTTGCAGCGGCAGTTGTTGCACTTATGGGTTTTTGCAACGTTAACTTGACAATTTACATAGTCAAATGCCTATCTATCTATCCATCTACCTGTGTCTCTGTCTCCCATTGCATTTGCATTTTGGGATGTTGCGTTAGTTAGTTATTTATTTGTGACATGATTTGGCATTTTGCTTAAAGACGCGTAAATCTTCTAAGAGAATCACCATTCATTCACCTGTCATTGAAGCGTTGCTTGTTTTTTTGGCTTCTGAAAGCGTGGGAAACGTTGAACTGAGTTAACTTCTTCTCATGTCTGACTGTTATACATTTGACTACATTTGTTTAAATTGGCTTAGCTTAAGAAATAATAAAACTAGCAAAGCAAGACAATAATAATACTCATTATTCGACCGACTACTAACACGTTGTGCCATTTTCGTTATAGTTTTAATATATTTTTCTTATAGTCATGCTAAATTGAAAATTATTGCTAATTTAAATGTTATGCTTTGGGCTCGTTTTGCTTGCGTTTTGGCTGTTTAGTAGAGTGTATCTAGCCTAAGTAGTTGCAGTTGTTGTTGTTGTAGTTGTAACATGCTAAACGATTAACAAAATTGATCAGCTTTGCTCGAGTGGTACGACTGTACTACAAGGCGGATAAAATGCTCGAAATGTGTTATACAATGCCTAAGACATTTTAATGATTGCTCAACTAGCAGTAAAAAGCGCTCCAATAATTGTTTAATTAAGTTCAATTAACTACAATTACTTTGACATTATTGTTATGCAACTGTTATACAGTTGTTTGAAAATATTAATATGCTTAAGTAGTTCGATTGCAATTAATGCAACTGTTATACACCTTCCTTCCTTTACCATTGGCCACCAACAAAACGCGTGCATCTTTCGAATCTTTCGATTAGATTGTCGACGTGGGTGAAAGGCATCGCACCACACACATGACAAATTTCCATGGCACTACACACACACACACACACACACGAGACAGAAAGCCTTTCACAACATTAAGCCAAACGATAATAATGATTATTATGATTATGATAATGATAATCTTTTATGAGCATGCCAAACAGCTAACAAACACAAAGCGCATTGAGCCAACATAAAATATGACGCTTGTAAAAATGCAGTTAGCATGTGTTAAAGACGTCTAAAAGTGTTTACCGCTAAGCAAAGCCGCTAAATGTCATAAAAATCCATCACATTACCATCACACACTTTGGACACAAGACTAAGACCTTGCTCTAATGATGTAGTCTTTAGTCTGTTATCTGTCATCTGTCGGCCTGATCATCATTTGCATTTGCATTCATTCGAAATGAAAAACCCCATTCATGATCGTACCAGTTTTCAGCCAACAGTTTTGAGGGTGGGAGTTAAATAAATCCATTGAAATTACCCCAAATAGAAATAAATGCTGTTGGCTTAAGACACTCCCGAACGGTGGTCAGCAGCACTCAAGCAGCTTTGAGTAGTATTTTTTTGTATTACTTGATTATTATTATGCTGGCACTTTCCCAAAGAAAATGAAGAAAAAAAACCACTTTTGATTATACTAAACTGGCTAACTGTCGCTCTCTGGCCCGAATTGCATAGGATGATACTAGTTTAGTTGGAGTTTATATTAAGTGCTTACAGAAGTGGTTTCACTTTTGCATTAACAAGCGGGCTCTCTCTCTTCTTCTCTTTCCTTGAAACTTAAGAACCCGCTTGAAAAGAATGTTGATTATTCGCAATTGAAAAAGGCCCACCACAAAAGTTGTTCATCAAACTGTTCCCATTTATTATTATTACTCAACATCTTGAAGTCAATAATATTTACTATTTCTATATATTTAAGCATAACTTGCTCATGTATGAAACCCATTACTCTTGGGATGTTGTCGTCTTATTTACTTTTCTGCTATCTGTTATCGTTTTCTATTCCATCTGCTATTTATTACCTTCAACTAGAACAAAATTACTCAATTAAAACTCAATAGTTGGGCATTTCAATACAGTTTTTGCTTCAACTGGTATTTGCAGATGTATCTGTATCTCTCAATGTATGAATAGTGACAAACGTGCCGCAAATATTTGCAATTGTTTTGTTTAGCGAGTTTTGTTTGAATTTTCGGGCAACATTTTTCAATCAAGACCAAAAGCAAAAGCAACAGAACAAAGGCAACAACGTTTTAATTACAAGACAAACAAGAAGCGGCCCAAAAAAACATGGCAATTATCAAAGATACGTCTACATTAGACCCGACTAGTATCTGTATTTGTCTGTCTGTCTGACTGTCTGTATCTTGGTGTTGCATCTGTATCTTTTACGTGCTTCATGTAGCGTGGCTTTGGGCCGCGGCTGCTGCCTTCGCTGCCGTTGCTGCTGTTGGCCATACACAACAATAATAAAAAGTGCGCTTCAAGTTCAGACACGCAAGACATCTCAGATGCAGAAAAACAAAATGTATCTAGATGCGTTTTTCGCTTTAGCTTCAGCTTGTTCTCGGCATGTCAATGGCCCAGGGCAAAAACAAAAAAAACAAAAGCAGCAGCTTCAAGTTATTGTTGTTGTTGTTGTTATTGTTACTTGTTGCACTGCTGTGTTATACTTTACATGACATAATGTGAACGCCCGTCTTTTTGTTGTTTTGGTTGGTATTTTTTTTAGTTTTTTTTTTTTTTGTTTTTCTTATTGTTTCTTCTTAAGTTTTTTGTAGTAACTCAGTCGTTTTGCCCCTGTTTTGAAATGCCGGGCACGTTTTCTGGGTTGCTTGGCCTCATCGGACATTGGCATGCGTTATGCCTGCAGTGAATGAGCTGTGTCTGTTTGTTTGTTTGTGTGTGTGTATGCTGGTTAAGCTGGGTGACATAATTTTGATTTGAAAATCTCTTTAAAAAAAAAGGTTTTGTGTAACTTTGTCGCTTTCTCAAATCACTTACGGGTGTTATACAATCGCATAATTTGACATGCTTCTTATTACTGCATTGGCAACGCGTCTTGAATCAACTGAAAAAACTGTTATACGTTTTGAAATTGTCAAAAGAAAATTTTTTGTTACTTTGTCCACACTTTCAGAACAGTGAGCATTAACTGTATTACAACTGTTATACATATGTTGTACGTCTTTTATGTTGTCTAATAATAATTGAACGAGTCGCAGCCACTTTTTTGCAGCTTTATTTAGTAATTTAGAATCAGACTTTCCCAATTTTAGTATCAGGACTTTTAGGTAAAGCACTGACTGAAATAAAAATCTTTTTGCGTGCATTGTAGATGCTTAAAACTGACTGTTATACAAGTGTTATACTATATAAATGGACAACACACCTCAATTGACTCAGTGAAAATGACTCGAAACACTTTGTTGGCGTGTCGTTGGGAATACCTTACCTACCGCCGGTAGATGAAAGTGCTCGCGTCATCGAGCACTTAACCTGATGACCTAAGCAACAACCAATAATATGAGCAGACAAGTCACAAATCAATTGGTAAACAAGAGCTGTGATTATATAGGATTTTGATTTGGCCAGGTCACGCAGCCTTGCCATGCCATGCCAAAATAAATGACCCAATCAATGTTGTATATTTTACATCTTTTTTTTCAATTTGCCGCTTATCGCGAATTCATTTCGGCAAATACCAACCTGGCCCGCACTGGCCGTACATAAATGCGTCGTAGTTGCGAAGAGATAAGAAAATCGAAAATGGTATATACTTATTTGATTTGAAGTAACTAAACTAAACTAAACTAAAGCAAAGTAACAACAACTAAGCAACAATTTGTCAGGCATTGCGCAAAATTCCGACGAACTGAATTAGTTCAGCTGCTCCGAACTCCCCGAACTCTCTCAGCCCCTTTGGGCATAGTTTTAACAACTCATATACATATCCATTAATATATAGATACACTCGAAAAATTAAACCAGTGCCAGAAACTCATGTATCTTATGAACGTTTAAAGAAACATTTTATTCTTGGCTTTTATAAAATCGAATATCACTTTAGGATGCAAATTAATACACAAAATTATAAAATAATCTCCACTATAAATTGCAAAACTTGACTTGAATTCGCTGAGTGTATTTTTGTTGTGTGTTCGATTTTCCTCTTTGCTTTTTTTTGTTGCGCTCTTGTTTGCCAATTTGTCAGTTTGTTAATGGTTCGCCTCGTCAAGACGTGACTTTGTTGGTTTGTTTTTTGTTGCAAAAACTAGAGTTACAGTTATTAGATTTGGCCAACAGTTTTGGGGGCAACTTGAGTAACCCGCGACCTATCCATGCCAAATATGCTTCGATAATTATAATCGTAATAACAGCACTAACTTCGTCGTCGTCGTCGTCGTCGGGTCCATAACGGTAATTTGTAATATGTTCGGATGATATGGCGTCATAATTGACACATGCTCCAAGTGCATCCGCCTCGGATTCTTAAATTGCTAAATTGAAAGATCGATCGATCGACCGACCGAAGATCGTTGATCGTTGGTTGTTGTAGATCACGATTTATTCAATAAATTGGGTCGATCGCATGAACGGCGCCAACTACAAACATAAATATCTCTGATGACTATGACTTTGTATCTGTAGCTAACGCAAATTGCTCTCTAGCTGTGGCTGTGTGTTGGAGTTCGGAGTTGGTGAAAGAAACGCTTGAGGAGGTGTCGATTTCTGGCCTAATCGACAAACAGCACACTAAGTCGTACTAATGATAGGTAATATCTATAATAATACTCTTGAGACACAGGGCTAATACTTAGGCTTTACATGCTATCGATCATTAAATAATAATATCAACACCATAATTTTTGGTCAAATCTCAACCTATTTTGATTATGATTATGATCTTGAACCGTTTCTTTTGTTTCTTATGGCAAGCAAGGCCATTTTGCTTTTCTTTTAAGAATCTTCAAGTTGAAATATTAGCAGATAATCTTGAAAACATATAAAACGATGGAGAAGAAGAGTTGGAAAGTGCGCTAGAAAGAAAAAAACATACAAAGTAGAAATAATATTTACTAAATGTTCTCTTTGAAGAGAAAACTGCCAACTGAGCGAAAGATGGAAACAAGAAATAGAAAAGTTAAACGTTAATAAGTGCAGCTCGATTGCTAGAAAGGTGTCGAAAGGAGGATGAAGAAAGTGGGTGGAGTTGTAGTTCTTGTTGTTGTTTTTGTCTTGTTATTAAAATCAGCATTCGAAATGATTGGCTACAAAAGAAGGCGGTCGATAGGCAGTCGATGCCACGCCCATTGAAGTTGTTTGTTTTGTTTTATTGGCATGTCATCCTTCCATCAGCATTATTGTATTATGTACTTACTTACATTAAAAAAGTATTTTTTGTTGTTATCTGTTAACTGTAACTGTTTTTTGCTGACCCAAATGCCTTGCAGGCCAAAAATCTTTGATTACACGCCCCCCTTTTTAGCTTCCTCTTATTCTTCTTCTTCTTCTTCATCTGCTTCTTCTTCGGCTTCTCCTTAAGCTGCTCTTGCATATCAATCTGGCATTGTTGTTACTTGTTGTTGTTTTGCACGCTTCGATTGCAGCTTCGTCGGTCAAAGAAACACAACAACACGAACAAAAAACCAAAACAAAAAACGTTAAATGAATTGCCCCAAATACGTGTACTCAAGTGTTGTTGTTGTTGCTGTTGTTGTTGGTACATTTGACGCG
The DNA here is from genome assembly GCA_018901835.1 of Scaptomyza graminum. NCBI lineage: Eukaryota > Metazoa > Arthropoda > Insecta > Diptera > Drosophilidae > Scaptomyza > Scaptomyza graminum. The sequence continues at coordinate 10,047,371 of JAEIFL010000001.1, read as the reverse complement.
CTGCTGTGTACCATCATCAAATATCATTATCAACATGAACATCATCATCATCACCAGCTCTTAAAAATCATTATGAAGATCATGCTAATGCGCTCTGATCACTCGCCTGGAAACGATAGCCCAAACTCAAAACCGACTCAAACCGACAGCGGCGCTAGCTTAGCTGCCAACGTCAACGCAAGAGTTGCCAACTTTTGACGCGAATTGACAAAATAGCTAGTTTCTTGCGAGAACGAAAAAGATATACTTATAGATTAATTTTGCGTATATGCAACACACTTGAATGTTCTAAATTCATGCACAAATTCGATCTTAAATAAAATTGCATATAGGCACGAGTACAAATTTTTTAGATTAAAAAACGATTACCCGGCAACCATTTGAAACAGCTAGGTTTGACGGTTTTGCTGTTATGATGTGTTGCTAGTAGAAGTGGAGCAGGATTTGAAGAGTGTAAAAATGCTAGAGCGTGAGAGAGCGGTGAGAGCGAGTGCGAGTGAGCGCGCGAGCAGTCAAGTCACGGTCACGTTTTTCGTCACGTTCTGCTGTTGTTGTTTAGTGTTGTGCTATGTACAATTCTCTTGTTGCTGTTAATTTGCTCTTGTGCTTTTTTCTATTTCGTGTACTTGGCGTCGTCGGCTGCTGTTGATGCTTTTGTCGATCTTTCAGTACATTTTGCATGCACACAAATGTGTCTCTGGCGCTTTGCTGTTGCTGTTGGTGCTGCTGCTGCTGCTGACCCCAGTAACATGCAAATGAGTTCAGCTTAGGCCAGCGACTTTAGTTCGGACTTGCGCTCGCCCAATTGCCGTTATGGCAAGCACATGCAAAAATAGTATTCATATATGTATGTATGTATGTATAAATAAAAACAAAAGAAGTTGCGGTAAATTTGCAAATAGAAGAAGTGGACTGGGAAGAGGAGTAACAGCAGCAGCAGTAATAACAACAGCTGTCAAGTTGGCAGCTGCTGCCATTGCACTTTGCAAGTTATGCCTCTCTCTCTTTCTCCCTCTCGCTCTCTGAGTGTGTTTTGCTGCAATTGCTGTTGCTAACGACTAGCAACTTGTTGCTGGCAAATAGTATCAATACTTCCGTTTTGTGCAGCATTTTGGCATCTTGTCTTTTTAGCCAGTGAAAACGACAGTTTTATTGGGTTTTAAGCTTTGTTGTTGTTGCAGCTCGTGTTGCTCATGTGTGTGTGGCTGTGGCATGAACGCACAATTAAGTGAAAATCTGCATCGAATTGCACAAAAAATTTAAACGCCTCATACATCAATAAAAAAATGTATACAAAATAAAAAATGTACGATAATGTGTAAGCAAATTGCTTATATTGTTTTGAGTTTGAGTTTGAGCTTGAAGACTTGTCTGCTAGCTGACTACTTAGTGGCTCTAAATGCTCGGCAAACCGACATCCGACAACCAACAGGCGACAACCAATGACGACATTTTGCTGCCACTTTCTAATGCAACACAACAACAGCAGCAGCTATGCGGAAGCAACAGTCTACAGTTGACGACGCACCCACATAAAAGACACTCAAACACACACTCGAAAGAGTCAAAAGCCAAAGCCCTCACCCTCGCAATCTCTCACCTTGCCTGCCCACGTTTGTGAAATGCACTGACCCGAAAATGTTGCAAACTTAAGCCCCTAATATTGCCCCTTGTTTGCTCTCATGTTCTCTCTATCTCTCTCTCTCTCTCTCTCTCTCTCTGTGCACATTTGTCGCCGGCTGCGTTTTTAGCCAGCAAAAATGCAGAAGAAGAATTCTTTTCTGCTCAAAGTAACGAGCTAAGAGCATGAGAAAAGAAGAAAAAAACTTAACTGCTGCTGTTGTCTGCAGTTATAACTAATTGACTTGTCATTTGGCTAGCAATCATGATTAGCTTCAAGCTGGCCACAAGATATTTAATAAGAGTTTCCCGCTAGCTGTGCAGTGTTGAAAAACAGCTCAAGAAATTGCACTTCCATGCTTTATGGTATACTTTATGTAGCTGTCAAAGCTAACAAGCACCTTTGAAAAGAGTCTAGAGTACTTAAATAACTTTTGTCATCCTTTTTATATATGTACTTACTTATTATTAATGATGGCTAATGAGTAAGTTATTCAGCATTTAAGTAAATAAGTAACGTTCCCAAATGTTTTACGTTGCCTCTGAACAGATTTTTTATATTTTTGCTCTCGTTCCTTGAAGCTTGCTGAAGTATTCAATAAGCTTTCTAGATCCGCAGTTAAGTGCTTTTAAGCTTGTATCTCTTTATTGCACTCTCGCCGCCTCTCTTTCCCTCTCTCTCTGTTCTTTTCTGATCTTTCTCTCTTCCTTCCACACTCTCTTTCACTCTCTCCCGTGTCTCTTTGAAGCTTGTTATCTGCATTATTGCCTTCTAAGGTTTCTCCTTTTGCTGAACTCTTTTAATAGATGTTAATTATTAAATTGTAAGGCTTTTTTGACCTTCAACCCCACTCCCGCCCCCGTCCCATCCACCCACTCTCTCACATATCGTATTACACAGTTTACTCAACCGCATCCGGCTAAAACACCAACAACAACAACAAAACAAAAACAAGCTTCACATTTTCATTTTCATTAAAAATGAAATTTTTTCCATATTTCTCTTTTATTTTTTTTTTGAACCCATTTCATGCATAGCGATGTCATAACTTTGAGGTCGTCTTGTCACGCCTCCCCATCATCCATAATACGTATGGATGTATGTATGTATGTATGTATGTGACAGCAGTGGCAACAGCAACAACACCAACAACAAAAACAACAACATATTGTTGGTATTGTTTTTACTTTCAAACGCTTTTACTCTCGATTGTTTTTGTCAAAAAATATGTTTAGCATTTTTACGAGCTGTTTAACAATGCGACAATGAATGCTTCTCCTTTCCTCTGCCCCCTCTCTCACTCTTCCCTTTTCATACGTGGCTTAGCCCTTTTGTTTTTGGTATTGAATATAGTTTTATTTTTTTGGGATCGGTCGCATCAAAAGCAGCTTAACGTGGATCACGTTACGTTATAGCATGTTGCGTTACGTTACGTTGCCATCACGTAGTTCCCCCTCCTATCTGTCTTTGAGTCGTTTTGTGACTGTGCGGCTTTTGTTGTTGTCATTTTGCTTGACCCACCATCGTTATCCGCTTTTGTTCAATTGTGCAAGCTTCGATTAACCCCTTGTCGTTGGCCACCCCAACTACCGCCTCGCCCCGCTGCCAAGATATGCGGGCTGTGCAGCTGCAGCAGCGGCATCTTTCGGTTCATCACATTTGTAAGTGTCAACTGGCTTAAGCATTGACATGCGAAAGCGAAAGCTAATTACAGTGAAACCTAGCTATGGGAAGAAAGAAGGATCATATAACTAAAATACGACTTACTGTTCAAACTTCAATGTTGCCTTTAGGCTGTCTTTACTGTAACAGCTCGTTTTGCTTTGTTATATCGCACAATGGAATCGATTGGTAATCGGATCACTTCCTGCTTCCCACCCAGAAGCAAACGCAGGCATATTAAGTTACTAAAGCATTCTCCCTTTGCTCTTTTGCAGAAAATGGATCCATTGACGCGCATACAGGAGGAGATCAAGGAGGTAGTGCGACGCGAAGAGGAATATCGTCAGCTGGCAACAGCTGCAGCATTGACAGCGGGCTCACCGCTTAAGGCAGAGCCAGCTGCTGTTGAATGGCAGCTTAATGGAATTGTTGAGAATGGCAAGGAGCAACAACTGGAGAAGGAGCATGATTTGGATCATGATCAGGATCGGGATCAGGGTGTAGTTGTAACAGCACAACCAGCAGCTGTTACTGTTGCTCTCCTGCTGCCCATCGAGGAGCAATCGCCATCGAATACTCCATCGTTGGCTTCCAGTGTGAACAGTAATTGCCACAAAGAGGAGAGTCTCGACGAGCTGCATTCGGATGACTCCGGTATTTCAGCGTCTTCACAAAAAATCATTAACAACAATAACTTGATAAGCAGCAAGGTTGAGGGAAAGGGCAACCTGAAATTGACACTGGTCGGCCGACAGGATTCTCGTTATATAGGACCCAATTGTTACAATCTGACACCAGAGCCACCACAGCAGAAGCTAATGACAAGCCGTACCCCCGGTACTCCACAGCTGCAACAGCAGCAACAGCTCCAGAAACGTCAGTTCGCCTTTAATGGCTCCACAAAGGGTGTAATGCAACGTTTCATTGCCTCCCATGGCAAGCTACAGTTGGGCAATGTTTCACCTATGGGAATATCACCGGCAGCTACCCCATTGCTCGCTCTAAATTCTCCGAATAGTCCTACTCTGAAGCTTAACTCTCGCAATGCGATGGCCTTCTTGGAGTCGGGCAATAACAACACCTCACCCCAGGCAAACAACATCAATAACAATATTAGTAACGGTACCCTGTCACAGGGTGCCATCGAACGAGACTCGGAGGGTCGCCCACTGAGACGTGGCTATGTGCCCGTCGAGCAGAAGATTCAGCGTGAACTGCAGGACCTCAAGTCCCGTGAAACGGAGCTGAAGCGTCTGCGTAAGCTCAACCGTCAACACATGCTCGATAAACTGTACGAAACGGTCCTTTCCTAAAAGTTTTCAATTTAACCTAGCTTCCTTGGATTTTACAGACAACTCAGCACAGACGATGAGGCAGATGCTGATGACGATGATGATGATTCCGAAGTGGAGCACTGCTATGGACCTGGAAAATTGCGCAATGCACAATCCACACTTGAGCTGGAGCGAGAAAGGTAAGAGTTAGAAATCGTTTTTGGAAATATTTAAGTTAAAATGGTTCTCCTGGCGAAACTTAGAAACCGATTTCGAAATCTGTTAGGGTGTTCCTGAATGCAAACCATACGCATAATTTAATGTAAATTCTCTTGAACTCTTTTTTCTTCATTAACAGCAACGATACAGAACTGATGGGCCACAAGGCGTCAGGAAATCGCAGTTTGAATGCCGCTGCAGTTCTGTCCAATGGGGGTAATGTCCTGACCACATTTGGTTCCAACTCTGGCATGCGTCCGGCAATGTCGCTGGCGGAGCTCTGTGATCTGACGCCGGAGGAGGCACCATCGTCGCATCGCCTCATTGCGCAGTGGGAGAGTCTGATCAAGAAGAATGCTGAGGGTACTATTGAGGCAGTAATCTAAAGTGAAGGCGGCGACCAAAGCACACCAAATTATTATTGTAATGCCCCAAGCACTTAACTAAAGGCAAAATCTAACTCCCACTTAACCTACAAAAATTCCGTAACAACATCATAAATGTTTTTTTTTTTTTTTTGTGTAACGTTTATGATCAATTCATATACGAACAACGAATAATTTTTAAAAAGCAAGGCATGTACTTAATATTGTTTGTTTTTTGTAATTTATCTTGAGATCTGTTGTATATAATTCTTCGTGTTTCAAGTGCAAGTATTGGCCCCCGACTTGTCTATATAATTTATTGAAAATGTTACCTTACGTACATGCATACGTATATGTAGTATATACAATATGGATGTATACAAATAACACCATACATACTTACGTACTTACGATATGCAATACCAATATACGCAAAACGATTTAATAAAACTTAATGTAAAGTTTACATTGTAAACCTTTAAAATATCTAAAATTGTTTCATCTTGTAACAAAAACCTGTCGTTAGCAGTGAAACTTGGTTGATGCATTAGCTAAATAACCACCAATCACAAAAATGGCAGCATACTTCCGGGGGCATGTAACCAACGAAAGAGAGAGAAACTCGCAATTCGTTGTTGAAAGTTAGTTCAAATCTCTACAACGATTTATTTTTTTTTTTTTTTTTAATTTTTAATTATAATTATTAATAATAAGCATTTATTTTACTTTGCCTCACAAAAAATCCGATCATGAGCGAAAAATTTTTGAGCGTTGCAGCTCTCTGTAGTAGACCAAATCATTACAGATTGTTAACAGCCTGAGCTTTAATCACAAGGAACAACTCTTTTGAACTGTATTCAAGGACTTTGTTGCCCTACAAGGATGTTGCTATTAATATATAAAAAAAAAAACAATAAAGTTGTTTCCAAGTTTTTTTTTTTTTAATATTTTTATTAAATACATTTCGTTCATTGTTGTTGTTGTTTATTAAATTTGTAAGCATTTGTTGCTGTTCATTGTTTTCATCTCTCATTACATTATTTTTCATGATTATTTTCTTTTTGGATTTGTTTTCTTGGTGTTGTTCGGTTCATTAATAGTTAGCACACACTTACAGCTGCGATAAAAAAATAGCACTTCGAAGTTACCTTTTCTTACAGGCCAAAAAATCAACATGTGGTTCTGTAATTTTATCAAGTTAGCATGTATCAAATAATGCTTAGATTTTGCAATTAACGTAGGGTAAATGTTTTTATTGATACGATAATTGGAACATTTTTCAAAACAATATAAATTTGTTGATGATTTTTTTTACTCTTCTGTCACTTTAAGAAAAAATACTATAAAATTTCAGCCTATTGACTCTTCAATGATTAGAATAAAATAAATAAGAATACTAAACACTTGCTTGTATAAAGTTAGATTTTTTACCACATTTCTCAAAACACAAAAATAAAAAAAATGTTCAACAATTGCATCAATAAAAATTTATACTTCACGTTTATTGGAAATTTAAATCATTATAAAAGAAATATTTAATTGAAAATTAAAAAATAAATGATTGTTTCTTGGCATGTAAGAAAAAGTTGCTTCGCAATGCCATTTTTTTTTTGTGCCGCTGTTTGTATATATAAATATATATATGTACGTATATGTAAATGTATACACATATGTTTGTATGTATGCAAGTAATAGAATGCCTCGGACAGAGTAAACTCTAGTTTGAAATATAATCAAGGATTAAGCAGAAGTTTAAGTTCTACACACTAGATACATGTTAGTAGTAGTTAAGTAAATATTCCTTTTCTGCTGTCATCACACATGATTATGCTGTGTGTTTGTGTGTATATATAAGTATATATTCGTGTTCTTATCTGTTCTGCTCCTCGATACTCATACATACTATTACTGCCTTTGTTGCTGGAAGCCTCAAAAAATTGTTGCTATACTTTAGATTTAATGACTGTTACTGGAGCTTTACTTTCATTCGATCGTTTCTCATCTAGTATTTACTGCTATTTTATGTGAAATGGAAATCTTATGCTTAGAATTGTATTGCAAATAAAATCATATTGAATCGTATAATTTGTATAATTTTTGTTTGTTTTTTCTTTTCTTTATTCCATTTGTATGTACTTTTAATTATGTATAAATATATATATTTACAAAAGCCGTTTACAACTTGCAGCTGGATCGAGCTAAACTGTGTTCACATCCGCAGATACAGATGTGAGCATGGCATAACTCAAATATATAGTATGCATATATGCACTCGATGTGTTTGTGTTCGCTTTCTTCCTCGCACTTACTTTCTCTATCTCCATTTTTAACTCTAGACAGTGTTGCATAACTTAAAGCTTAATAAGGGGAACACAAAAACCTTGGTAGCAGTAAAACAAAATGTCTGCTTATTGCACAGCATTGCCAGACTTTAAAAAGTTGTAGTAGGTAGCTATAAATAATTCAACAAATAACAGAAAATTCCTAGTTAAGAATAATAATACGAATTACAATAATAAAAAAGGACAATATTACTTAATACTTTGGCACACATAAAACATAATTGCATTTAAAAATTATAGTTGCTAAATGATATCATATACACATATTTGAAGTAGTACATGTAAAGTCGTTTATTGCACATAGATAATGCTGTCAGATCTGACCCTTAACTGACCAAAATACTTGTTTTTATCTTGTTTTATTTATTTTTTTGCTCTGGAACCAAAAAACCATTGACTGCTTGTTTTTTTAAATTGTGTATACTATATGTATATATAGTAAGAATATACTACATGTATATATAATTTTAGTTAGCTCGTACTTATCTTTTGCATTCTACACATTAGAAGCTAACACTTAAAACTGATATTTTTGTTTTCATATGCGTTGCTATATCCTTGCCATACGATACCGATAACGACATCTTCTATGTATCCGATCGAAATCTTATTATATCCATTAGTCAAAAGCGCTTTGAGCGTTCTACTTTCTGCATGGCTGGCCTTAAAGTATGAAAAAAAAAAAAACGCTCACCTCATACTATATAAGATACGATATATCTAGCTATCGATAACTCTGATCGATATACACATATAATAATATAAATATATATTTATAAGTATGAAACATAAAATTAATCAACAAATTTGTTTTATAGATGTTGCCCCTCGCTTACAAACCGACGACATTCATTAAGCGCAAATCTAAACGTATATGTCTCTCTCTTTTAAATATCGTATAAACGTGGTGCCGTGTGAACACGGGGCTAAAATTAGAGTTGCATGTGATCTCTGTGTATTTGTGTGTGGCTTTTGCTACGTAGTATTCTTAAACTTTGTAAGTATTTAATATACGCGTGATATCGCTAGATACGAATAAAAAGTAGAGTGTGTATTCCTGTTGCTTTTTGTTTGTTTGTTCTTTCTTTATCGTGTAAACATGTTTACAAAAAACAAAAAAAAAAAATTTATATTTGCTTGTAAACTTCGTGTGTTTTTTTGTGTACTACTACTGCGTCTAGCAACTGTGTCAAGTGCTCTTTTCTAGATCTAAATAGAGTGTAAAACTATATATGTATTTCTAGTTTATATATATATGTATATACATATATATGTATGTATGTTTGTAGTATTATTATGTTATGTATATCGTGTACAAATAATTCATTTGGTTTTATGCGATTTGCTTCATTATTATGTTTTTGTTCTCGTATTGTCTGAAAGTGCTACGTACTTTTACTTATATTTTGTTTTTGTTTAACGCTAAACATCATAGTTCGTGTTTCTTTATACTCCCTTAACTATCAGATTCTCTTTCTGTGTGTTTTGGTTAATGAAATGAAAATGTTACGAGTATAACAGAAGTTAGTTTTTTTTTTTTTTTTTTTTTGGTGAGTAGAAACAATTGGATAGTTAAGACTAGAGCATATAACTAGTGCATACATTTACCATATATAATATATATGTGTGTATATATTTTATACAGTATAATAGATGCATATATTTTGGATGTATACGACTTAGAGAAATACTCTATGCTTCTTTTTTGTTTATATTCTATCAATATGTATGTGGAATTCTGTACTGTTACATTTAACAGTTTAACAGTTTACAGCAATTGTGCAATAACCGGTTCGATTAGACACATATGCTCCGCTCCGCGCACTGGCAATCGATTAAGACAGAAGTGTCGGATCATATCTGGCACCGTCTCAAAGGGTCGACTAAATTGACCTAAAATATATTGGCCAGCTTCGTTGCGTTGAATCCTCATATGCATAAATCCCTTAGCGCCCCTAAAGAAAGGAACGAAAGAAAGCGTTTAGAGTAGTTAGTTTATAGTATAGGGTAAATATGTATGGAAACCTACTTGAGCGATAGAGAATAATCCTGTTTGGTGGATTCGCAATTGCGCACAAGAAATGATCCCTCCGACAAAGGACGCAATGTTGTCTCCGCTTCAATGCGTGTAATGGCGCCGTGGTACCAGCTAAGAAGTAAAAAAAAACAGATGAGATTATGTAGAAGATTTCGAAAAGTGTAATTGGAATCTTATCTCACCCCTGACGCTCAAGTGGTATGGTCACATCGATGAGATCGACAGCTGTTACGTAGCCCTGGCACAGATTCATATTCAACTCCTTGTGACTGCTTAAGCCGCGCAAATCGAGACTGCCAAACTGTTTGCTCACCTGACGCGGCTCATTTAGATTCAATGTGAGATTCTGACGGAAAAGCGCAGTGTCTGCAACAAATAAATCTGGCATAAATATTGAAAAATTCTAAATTCATTAAATTCATACCCAGCTTACTCGCCAGCTTCTGCTCGTCGCGCATGGAATGACTCGAGGATGCTTGCGAAATACCGCTTGATTCGGTGCTGTGCATCATAAGATTGTTGATCTCCGCCTGATTGGCGCGCAAACGTCGCCTCAACTTGGGCATATCGAAGGGTAAATCGCCAAGATCTACCGAGGTGGCACTACCGGATGTACAAGCGGATGTTGCCTCCTGTTGCAGCGTCTTGCGGCGTCGTAACTTTGGCATATCGAAGGGCAAATCACGCAACTCCTGCGGCAAAGCCGACGATGATGAGACCGCTGCTGCTGTACCGCCTGCAGCACCCGACGACGATGTATCTGCAGCACTACCGCCACCTTGCAGCTGTAGCTTGGGCAGCGTTAGACGTTGCAACGCCAATTGCGGCACCTTGCCATCCTCACGTGAGTGCAGCGATATGCCGCTATCCGAGCCAAGCAATTCGTCAGCCAAATGGAGCAGAGCCTTATTGGGTGCTGCCGTACGTTGACTGCCGCGTGACTTTACCAACAGCTGTGGCGGTGGAGGAGCAGCTGTTGCAGCTGTTGCAGTTCCTACATCAGTTGCCTGTTGTTCTTTTGAACCTGCTACAGACATTGCTGTTGGTTGCTGTGACTGCTCGGAACTGGCGCTAGCTGAGGCCGGCTCTTGGGAGGACTTGTCTGATATGGGGCTTAAGATGTGCAGTTTGGAGTGCAGCAAGACGGGTGCACGTAGCGGATAGGCAACACTTGAACTGACACTACCGCTGCCACTGTTGTTGCTGTTGCTCTCGGAGCTGTGGGAGCTCAGGGAGCTGGAGTGTCGTGATTCGGAGCTGGAGGTGCTACGATTGCCTTCACTGGTGCTAGACCGCAATGATTCCATGCTGCCGCCACTCGACGAGGTCGCAATGCTCTCTGTGGAGCTATAATTGTGCCGCCTTGTGCCTGGCTGCAACTGTTGCTGCTGTTGTTGTTGTTGCTGTGAGTGTGTGTGCCGACTGCTGTGATGATGGTGTCGCTGCTGATGCTGATGATGCGGTTGAGCGCTGCGACGCAATTCCAAAACGCGACCTGATTCTAAAACAAAGCTTCGTGGACGACGTGCAACAATAACTTTTGTTCCAGCTGCTGCTGCTGCTGTAGCTGCTGTACCTGCAACCGCTGCTGCTGCTGAGCCGGATGCGGAAGCTGAAGCCGAGACGGAAGCGGAAACGGATGCTGCTGCTGAATTTGAATTTGAATTGGTTGAGGGCGGATTAACGTAGGCGCTGTCGGTGAGACTGTTGTCGTTGCTGCTGGCGCACAGCTGCAAGTGTTGCTGCTGCCGCAGCGTTGTTTGCTGCAGCGGCAAGCGCAAGTCGCGTAAACGCGGATGCGATGGTTGAGCTGCCGGCAAATTCGGTGCACTCTTAATACTGTTCATGTACCGTTCATGCTTGCCCGGAAATTTAATCGGTAGCGGTGCGGTGGATGGTGGCGATGGTGTATAGCCGCGTGCCGGCAATTGTTGTTGCTGTTGTTGCTGGACAATTGAATTCTGATTCTGATTTTGTTGATCGATTTGCTGCAGCTGCAGCTGACTTAGCTCCGCTTGAACCTGCAAAACAACCTGACCAGGACCTTCGGGTGATTGTTGTTGCTGCTGCTGCTGCAATTGCGTTTGTTGATTTGGCTGCTGCAACAGTCGCTCCTGCAGCGCTTGATTCTTGCTATTCTTAGCGCGCTTGCATTCAAGACGCGATTTACTGGACGGTGGTGGCGGCGGCGGTGGCAACAACAACGAATCATTGCCATTGCCTTTCAGTTGCAACAAGACGCAATGATTGGTGATGCGATCGACCTCATCGAGATCATCATCCGATTTGGCAATTTTGCAATCAAAGGCCGTCTCATAGATTTGACGCCGTCGACTAGCCATATTGTCGGAGTCCGAGTCTCCTAATTGATCCAGCTCCTGCTCCTGCTCCTGCTCCTCTTCCTCCTCACCCTCACCTTCTTTCTTATGTTTAGCTAACTTATCTTTCTGCTCGATGCCTTCTTCTCTCTCTAGCAGCTGAGTCTTTGTTTGGTTTGCTTGCTGTTTAAGTGGTGGCGCACATTCGACGCACTCGTGTACACCATGCGGATGCACATAGAAAATGCTGCGTGGCCGAAAGTATTCCTCAATCTCCTCCAAATCACCTTTGTCATCATGGCCAAGATTCAGTTGACTTCTATTTGGCCCTGCTGGTATGCAGGCTCCGCACACGGCTGCTGGGCCCAGCAGTCGGTGCGGCGGCATCGACACGCCCAAATCGCAGTCACCAAAATCGTTGCCGACGGACGGTGGACAGCACTTCAATAGTTCACCCTCACCGGCGTCACAATGTTGCAATTGTAGCTGCAATTCACCGCTGCTGCCACCAGGCAAATGTTGCTGTTGTTGTCTGGGCTGTACGTTGCAAGTTTTGCGCACTAAAGCCAAGGCACGAGCATGCCACTCGCGTCGCTTGAGGCACTCACTGCAATCGGATTCCTCGGATGTGCTAGTACTCGGTGTTTCGCAGCGTATAATACGGACACCCTCTTCGGTAAAGCTATAACGCTTTGGGGTCGATTGTTCGGTTAGACAGCCCTCCTCTAGATCATCGAGTGGATCTTGATCGACGTCGTCGTTGTGAAGTGGATCGATGAGTGCTCCTAGTCCGCCTCCTTCTGCGTCGATATCGTTGTTATCCTCCTGTCCTTCGCGTTGTGGTGCATCTAAGCTGCTGCTCTTGCGATAACCACCTAGATGTGGCTGCGTCTTTTGCGGTGGCTCACTTGCAGTCGATTGGCGGCACTTTTGTTTTGTTTCTCGATCGAGTGTTTGCCTTTCCTTCTCCTTGTCCTTATCCCGATCGTCCTGCTTGTCGCGACTCTTGAGCAAATCCGAGTAATAGTACGGAGATGGTTGCCTCTTGCTGTATTCTATGGGTGCAACGGTTAATTTGCGTGGACTACGTTGCAATTGTGGCGGCAACGGTCGCACCAAATCATCCGTTATGCTATCCGGTGAATTGAGCAAACCTCCAGTTGCAGTTAATGTTGCAGTGGCAGTTGCACTTGTAGTTGTTGTTGGTGGTGGTAGTGGTGGTGCACGCTCTACCTCTTCATCAATGTCCGCCTCCTCATCCGAGGATTTGGGTGCTGAGGAATCTGCAATAAATATTAAATGGCTTAAGTTTATCTTTACAAATAACACAAACTAAGGATAGTACAGGCGAACCTTCCATGTAACGAATTTCAAGGGGAAAAGAGAAAACTTTACTATAAAGGAAAAAACGTACCATAAAATGATTTTTTGATTGAACCAAATTGTATTGCTCTAAACTTTAAGACCTTAGAGACATTTGATGACAGTGAACACAAGAATAGCAATTTGTTTTTTCATTGAAAAAGGTTTCTACACTGCCAACGCAATGCTGTCAAAGATGTCTAAAACAGTAAATAACTATTTAGCATCAAAGCAAACGCATACTTGAAGTGTTTCTTATAATTACAAAGAATTACAATAAAGTGCTTGGTGCAAAATATTTTGCAAGGAATACAGCAACTGTTAGGTTAGTTGTTGCCAGTAATTGAAGCAATGTTAATTGAGTCGCCAGTTGCAAGGAGGCAAATGAGCTAAGGGTCTGTTGGTTGGTTAGTAGTTTGGAGGCAACGCAACGTTGTTATCCTTTGGAATAAATAGATTTTGTGGCGCGTCTCTGTCGCAGTCTATTAGGCGCTTGGCTGCCTCAGGCGGACTTTACCTTTCTCATTCTCCCTCTTCTCTTTCTCTCTACGACTCTTTCTTTTTATAGTTGAGTCTTAGTCGACTGACTGCCAGTTGCCATTTAACGCGTGGTTGATTTCTGCAACCGCATTTGCCAAGTGCGTCTACTTGCCACAAGCTACAAACCCTTTAAAACCACCTTCCTTAGCAATAAACAAATTAAGGCATCGGCATACGCTGATTAAATAGCTCAGAATTTATAACAGAAGATGCGCTTTTGAACTGTGACTTTTAACACTTCGCCTAAAAGCAGGCAATAATTTTTTTAATTTTTCCACATTTGACTTTTTCACATTTAAATTCAACCATTTAACTAACTTCTGGCTTAGTTACGCATAGCACTGTCAAAAGCAAATATTGTAAGATGGGTTAAAAAAAAACACGTCATAGTGATGTTGTTGTGGTTAGTTGTAAATGCACTTACCTGAATTGTAATGGCTGCTGTTGCGCTTGTCTCTTTTGTAGTTACCGTTATTGTTGTTGTATGTGGAATGGCGATGTTGCAATTGCTGTTGTTGTTGCTGCTGTTGATGTCCACGCGGCGTTGGCAGCGTTTGCAATTGCTGCTGTTGATAATGTTGCCGCTGCTGGTGCTGTTGTTGCTGCTGATGTTGCTGCTGCTGTTGTTGCTGTTGTCGCTGTTTGTGGGCTGGCGCCGAGCGTCGCTTGGCCTTCTTGTGATAGACCTTCTTGGTGTGCTGACTGCTGGTGTGATGTCGCGTATCCTTGGGATCGGAATAGCCCTCGATTAGTTTGACAGATGCCTGCTTGATGTTGCTGTTGGGCAACGGTGGATGTTGCAATGTGGCACGTTGCTGCTGCTGCGATTGTTGTAGCGGTCCTGCTGGCAAGGTGTTGTTGTTATGCGCTTGCAGCTGTTGCTGCTGCTGTTGTTGTTGTTGTGCGGTGTTGTTGCAGTTTTTGTTGTTGCCGTTGCCGTTGCTGTTACTATTATTGTTGTTGTTGTTGGTTGTGGTGATGGTGGTAGTGCCCAAAATAGCTGCTGCTGCTGCTGCAGTTGCCGCTTGACTGGGCAATGTTGCCAAAGGGGCAGGTGGCGGTGGCACGGCTGCTGCTACTGTCGATTGCAGTTGCTGTGTCGCTTGTTGGGCTTCGTTGAATGGCAGCTGTGAATAATGGAAAATAGAATAAAACAAAACGCATGAGATAACAAATTTATACTCTTGCAAATGGGTCTTCGAATTTCTAAGTGAACTTTGTATAAAGTATAAAATATAAATATATACTCTTGATAAATAATTGAACCTAACTTATTATTTTAAAAATAATTCTTGCATCAAACTTCGTTTATATTTTTAGCCAATTTTTTTATTTTTGTTATTTTATTTCTTTTTGCTAACAAATCGTCAACTGTTTGCCTTGTTGTTTTGTTTCAGAATGAAATCGTGGAATGTAGTTTGCAACTAATTCGATTTGCTTTTCAATTCGCAATTTGCACGAATGCGATTTAATTGGAAATTTGTGCGTGCGTCAAGTGTAAACAAAATGCTGATGGCCAACTGAGGGCGTCAACAACAACTGTGGTAAATTACAGTAAACACACACGTATGCGGCTGGGTGTGTGACATATGTGACAGTGCTGAGCTCGTTAGGCGCTTTTAGGTTTTCCTCAACCAGAAAAAAACGCAAGTTAAGGGCATTTAATTAATTTGACAATAATGAAAATAGCCAATTGGAATTTGATATGTTTTTATATTTTATTTAGAATTTAAGGTTATCAGAAAATACTTTCAAACTGTATCGATCCAGCACATTCCCAGCAACGTAATCGACTCTAAAATATTATTGTTTTCAAGTGAATTCAGAACAGAAATAACTACTTTTTCATATATCTTTTGTATGTATTGATTAAAGCTCAGATTGTTAAGTTTTATTCAGTGAAGATTTTATCTGTTGTGGACATATCAATTTTGGTTTGCCTTTTACGCAAACACACACACATAGAAATATACGAAAGGTAAAAGCCCCATCAATATTCACTAACTATCAATTCTTCTCTCAATCTATCAATATGACAGGCAGGCCAGAGGAAACATGTTTCATCCATGATTTTCCAACTTTCTCTTCTTGCCACTCTTGTTGCCATTTTCCATTTCCCCGTTTCAGTTAAGCTGTCCATCTTCTGGTTGAGTGTCCTTTTAGATAGAGGACAGCGTCCGGCATCCAGTGACAAATAGCTGCACATTACAAAACTGCAACAGCAGGTCGAGCAACAGCCAACGAACAGCATCGAGCAAATGACATTAACGTGTCCCTAATGTGCACACATTATAAGCAGACTTTCATTCGCCTAGGGACGGACGGACGGATGGGGCAGGGGCTACAAATGGAGAACGGGGCTCGTAAATATGCGCATTATTGTTAAACATAAATTTGCGTTACATATAATACGAGTGTGAGGGAGGAAGGGAGCGAGTGTGAAGCATGTTGCATGCGAAATTTGATGCCATAACAACAGCAACATGCGGCAGGAACAAGAGACAACATACAAGGTTGTGGAGGGAGGGGGATTAGGGTGGTGGAGCTACACACTAAGCAATGTGCGCCATTGTTTGCCGGACTTGCAATTGAAAGGAATTTTTAATTGAAACTCATAAATTAAGCGTCAACTGCTGCTCATCGATGAATAGAAACTCTTGCAGAGACTCATACACTCAGAGAAATAAACGATAAATACTAGATTGCTAGTTCCCAAAGACTATTATTTATTTATCAAACTGTTTTCAATTAAATTAAAATTAAATTTTAATCTCAAATACGTTTCGTATTTAAATTATTTAAGAATCAGATTTGCCAACTTGTATGTTGAGTGTACTTTTAATGACTTTGAACTTGGAAACCAATGCAGTGCAAAATAAACAACAATATACCATTTCCCTCACCCAACTCTCTTGCTTTCTATGCAGTTGCTACTGGCAGCGGCATTGTTAAAGTTTATGCAGGTTGTTCTGGTTGTTGAGGTTGCCCCGGGTCGCCATCAGGCGGCTGCTGCCGTTGCTACTGCTGATAACTCAGCTCTCACATATTTAACACAATAGACGATATACCATATACAATTTTAAATGCAAGCAAATACAAACAAACATAATCAATAAATGGTTTATTGATAAGGAGCGATGATTTTGATTTGCATTTAGAGATGAGCTTGACGCAACAGGAGTTAAAAGCAAGACGCAATGGCGTTACTGCGTCATGGTAACTTAATCCAAACATAGCCTCCGTTTAAGATTGATATACTTGAGACATATTTTGATAAGCTCATCGATTTAGCTTGTACTTTAAAAGATTTTTGGAGTATTTGGACGATTAATTCTGGGAAATCTTATAACGCTCTCATCTCTATATAATCGCCTGGGAGTCATCGTCATCGTTGTTGAATTGAAATCTTACTCACATATTGTGCACACATGCACAAGCACAGCCAATATTGCTCTTTAAATATTTGCCCATGATTATCGGCATACGGGAATTTAATGCACGACTCGATTGGTAAGCGCCTCAAACCCAAGCTAAAGCCCAATCCCAACAAAATAAATGTCTTCCAATCAATGTGGAGGCAAAACAAGAAGAAAGCGAGAGCTCGAGAGATAAAGGGGAAGTGAGAGTGTGAGAGAAACTACAATCGAAATGGTTAGACGAATGTCTAACGGTCGTTGTTCCTTGGTCCTTGTTGTTGCCAAAGCAACGTGATTTTTATGCGCACGTTAATGAAAATGTTTCCAGATGATGATCATTATCATGTTGCATGATTATCATAATGCTGACGATGATGATGTTTGTTGTAGAAATGAATCGTGACGAACGTGAAAAACTAACGACTTTTCTAGCATTGCGTTATATTTTTTTTTTTTTTTTGTATGTGTTGTTTGTTTTTTTTTTTGTTGCTGTTGTAAGAGTCCTTTTCTAAACGTTGGGCAGGACACATGAACGAATGCTGTCTGTTTTATGCTATGCCAAAATGCATATTCTTCCTATTTCAGTCTCATTTTTCTACTCTCTCTCTCTCTCTCTTTCTCTTATTCTGTTTCTCCATGTTTGCCTTGTGCTTATCGAGAGTGTTTTTTAATACGCTTCCCGTTTGGGTATCATAACTTTGTTATTGCAAAACAAACTGAATCCCTCTGGCCGCATAAAAAGCTCAACTATTTTAGATTTTGGTTGAAATATGATACCGAGGTCATTAACTTAGAGTCGAATGGGGTTCAAGTAAACTTTAAAAACTTTGCTTCGAATTGTAGGAAAGTGCATACGCAGTTCGTAGTCAGTTGGATTTGTCATTTATTTTTTTGTCATTTAACTTTTTCGATTGCCGTCTTCTTGTTTTCTAAGCTAGACAAAGCGGCGTATGAGTAATATGTGATGTTGTTTGCTCTGTGCTTCGTGCTTTAAGGCGGAATAGCAACAATAACAAAACCCGCCGCAGCCCAGTTATTGAAATAAACAAAAAGGCCAAACACACACACACACACACTCGTGTAGCTTTTGTGCTGATGCTGCTGCGGCTGAGTTATCGCTGATATTACTCCGTGGAGAGTAATACACAAAACAGCAACAACAGCAGCTAAACATTCAACAGCGATGACGACGACGACGACAAACGCAACTCTCCATCAAGTGCACTTCACCAAGTGCAGCACCAGACGTGGTGTTGGTGGGGGGGAAGTAGTACGGTTTGTATTCATATCGAAAAATGTCGCGCGCGCGTTTGCCATTAAAACAAAACGTGAACAACAGCTAAAAACCATAACAACAAGAACAGAAACACAGAAACAGAGAGCATTTATAGATATGGCTCAGACACACACACACACCCGTTATATATATACATACATATTTATGTATGTATATATTTTTGGACACGCGTCGCAGCTGTTTACGCAAAACAAAAGTCATAAGATAAAATTACATTAATAACTGTGAAGCAGAAGCAGCTAAAGTACAGCTCACATGATGAGATTCAAGGAGATGGAGGGAGAGAGTTGGAGACAGAGCAAGAGAGTCATATGAGAAAGCAGGCAAGAAGGATGTGTGGAATACTAAAGGGATGCAGCTAAAACGCTAAGCGCTTTGGGCGCATTGGCTGCTAAAATGGACAAAACGAGTGGGGAAAATGTGGATTGTGGGTTGCAGAGGCTGTACCAAAAAGAGAGGAAAGTGCAAAGCCGACGGTCTAATGTTGTTAAGCGTGTGACAACTGACTGACTGCTAAGACATTGAAGTTCAATTTCTTCACAAAATTATAGATTGGATAATTCCAAAATGCAAGTCAAAGATGACTGTGAATTTCATATATTTTGACGATAGGCTGGGAAACTTTTCAACTTTGAAAATCTACGCAATTTTTCTCTTCAATTTAAATATTGCCAATTTTGAAGCTTTGCAAATCTGCTCACATCAATGAAGACATTAGCTGCGCAATTTGTGGACCCACATTTACAGCACCCATAAGTACACACTCACTTACACTCACAAGCACACACACACACACACACATATATATATATAGTGCACACATAGTATACATTGGGGCCGCTTGCGGCTAAACAAATTTCAATAAAAAGAGAGTTTCAAGTGTTTGGCGGCCGGGCTGGCAAAAGGCGGCAACATTTTTTTATGCTCCTCCATGTGGCGCTTTCGCTTTCACTTTACGACCAATATGCAAAAGGACAACAATGCGAACACGCACACAAAAAAAATTCGAAGTTTATGTACATCTTTCGTATGGGGACCATAAAAAAATACTGAAATTCCAAACTCCACCCACTTTTTTTTCGATTTTGCTGTGCGGACTCTCTAGATAACAGGCAGAGATTTTGAAGGGAAGAGAAAGAGACATGAAGCATTGCCATTTGATTTGTGGCAACATTTGCTGCAGGCTCCAAATCCCCGTTTCCAGTTGAAATGTTGAAATGTTCTTCGTTTTTTGTTTCATAATGTGTAGTATCTGGCTTTTTTATGGCTGACCACCCGCCGGGCAAAAGGAGGTTTCTTTTTGGAATGCCATGGGGGGACTTGGGATATAGCTCGGATTTTTGTGTATTTGTATTTTTTTTTTTTTGCAATATTTAGCCAATAGACTTTTGCATTGTTTGAGCGGCGCTTTGTTTGGTCCCGGTTAAATAATCAAAAGGCTCGCAATAATGCAGGCGATAATAGAGCTGGTGGTGGGGTAGGGGTGTCTGTTTGAGGGGAAAAATGCGGAAAAATGCTATTCAATGATTTTCATTAAGCGCATTGCTGATGCGTCTGACATCGTCTGTCGTTCTACCCCTGTCGTCCTTGTCGATGCGTGCAGTTTATCAATTAGCTGCCTGAGGGCAGTTAATTGCTTTTTACCATTACAAAGTCCGAGCCCAAACCCAAAGCTCATCCTCAAGGCTCAATCTGTTCGACGGCGTGAGTGCTCAGGCGGTTTGTGTTCATATTCAAGATTTATGCACTTAAAGCTCTAATTGTGCAGCTGGGAGCTGAGCAAAATATAAAAAAGTTTCATTGAAAGTTAACAAACAGTTTATGCTTTCAAAGAAGAGGCTTAGACTAAAGTTTTTCAAGGGTTATTCAAATGAGACTGATTTTGTCGAACGGATGGATCACGAGCCGGTTAGTAATGTGCTTTTCATTTAAAGTGAAATACTAGTAAAAAGTTACATTACAGCTTTAAATAAATTTTAGCTTACACTTAACACTTTTGATATTCAAGTAAAAGATTGAAACTCAAAAAAAAAAACATACCAAATCGTCATAAATCAGTTGATAGTAGTTTTATTTAAAATTGTACTTACAAATTCAGTTTGTGGACTGGGCACTATCCAATGTTCCGGATTCGTTGGTATTGCCTCGGCCAGGCAGGGATCGAAACTGGACGGTCGTTTCTTAACAAAGTCTACAGGCAGGCTGTAATCATCACAGATGGCAATCTGTAGGTAAACATAAAACACAATGTAAGACTGAAATAGAGATATGTATGCATACATATACATTTGTTTGTATGTATGTGTGTACAATAGAACAACGAGTGAGAGCCTTCACGCAATTTGTATGCTAAAAATAAACATTTTCAAGTTGAGCGCAAAAGGCAACAAAAAACACAACGAATAAGAAGAAGCAACAGCAACAATCACGACGCACGTGCACACACACATACATATGCATATGTACGTCAAGACCACAGCTGTGCCTCCACCTCCACCTCCGCCCACCATCACGCCTGACAGAGTGAGAGCAAAAACATTGCATACACTCAAGAGCACTGGCTGCGTCATCAAAAAAGTGTTGAGCAAAAAGCAAAACACAATGGCTAAATTACAGTAACAATTAAAAATGGCGACGCGCTTAGGAGAATATTTTCTTGCGAACCAACGACTTTAGCCAGGTGGCCAAAAGAATTCACCAACAAAATAATAACAAAGAACAAAATGTCACGAGCTTTTGCTATTAACGTTAAGTGGTTGAAAAAATGCTTTGAAATTAAATCAAAATAAGTGGGAAACAGCAAGAAGTCCTATTTGAAAGATGATGAAAAGAACAATCGACAATTAAGTTTTGTATGTACATAAAAGTATAAGCCTGACAGTAAAAACATGAGCAATACTCTAGAGCTTGCATCGAGTAAATCTGTTAAATGTGAATTGTGCAAATGGGAATGGGTTAAAGAAGATATCCTAAAGGATTCACGAGTAACACTGAAAGCTGGCACTGGCACTACCTCAAAGTACAATTGCAGACGATAAAGTTGACGACAATTCTGGCAATACCATTCCACACCAGAGCTCGAACCGGAGACAAAGCCAGAGCTCGACTTCAAGTTCGAGGCAAAATTGTTGGGAAAACAGTTGTGGGTTGTTGTTGTTCTTGTTGTTGATGTTGATGTTGCTGTTGGCCGTAACTCACGCGCCAGTTCCCGTGGGAGTGCGGCACAGGTGGCATGATAACGCCAAGCACATGGACCGGAGCACACCACGTAATCCTCACCGGCGGTAAAATCAATCCAACAGCGACGACAGAACATGTTGCTAATAATTTGGTTTTTTCGGTCTGGCCGAGACGCAAAGAGAGAGATAGCGGCAAACACTTAAGAAAATTGCAAAAAAAAAAACGAAGTAAAATATATATAATACGCGAAAGGAGTTAAGAGACGAAGCAAACAGGAGCTCAGGTGTGTTGACAGGTGAACGGGCATCGCGGCACTGACTAAAGTATATTTCTACATAGAAGTATCCAAAGGACAAGACACACTCTCTGTGTTTGCTAACCGAAACTATCGGGTACAAGTTCTTTTAATGCAGCTGTGGCAGCTGTGGAAGCTGTTGTGGCAAATGCAGCTTCTGTTGCTATTGCCTTGGGGCCATTGCTTTTGAAATTGAAAGGCCAATTCAAAGTGAATGAAGGCAGTTGGTTAGTGTGCATACTGTCTGTCTGTCTGTCTATCTATCTATCTGTCCTTGCTGTCGCTGAGCGACACATTAACTATGCAACAGATCCTGAGGAGACACATAAAAGCATAAGAAACGATAAAGTGATGCGAAGAGAGAGAGAGAGAGAACAACTGCGACTAAGTTGGGAGAGTAGAGTTGATAGTTGCCTTAATTCAGCCATTCGAGACGTATTCCAGAGGCAGGAGTTGCATTCAGAAAATGAGAGGATAAAAAACTTAGCTCACATAATTTCACATAGTTGGCAGAACATTTTTTCTAGAAACCCATTATAGTAAATCCTTTATTCATTTTTTCAAAAACTTATTAAAAAAGTTGTTTTTAATTCAATTTACTGGCAACAATCACATTGTTGCCGCCTTAAGGAAAACAGGATTCTTTCAAGTGATGAAAAAGTAAACTTATGGTTATTACTTTTGTAACCACTAAGACTTGTTAGAAAACTTTTGTCAAAGTGTTTTTTCTATTTATTTATTTTTTGTTGGTAACAATGTTGGTAAGACCGAGTTCTAATTGCTTGCAGGAAGCAACTTTTTTTGTTAGTCTAAAACTCTAAAATTGACAGGTCATTAACAGCGTCTTAGCTCAAAATTTCCAAATCAATTCCATAAGGAAGGCTCGATGAGTCAGAGATGGGTTAATATAAAAATATATTCAGTTATTGGCTTGGCTAAAAGCAGCTGTTGTTGTTGTTGCTGCTATTGCTATTGCTATTTCTGTGTCTGCCTTTCTGCCGTGATTGCCAAGTTGTTGGCGTCTCTTTAGTTTGGCTTTGATGTGTTCGGCCATAAAAAATGCATAACCAAAGCAGGCAGCCTTGGAGGTGCAATTGCAACAGCAACAAGAAGCAGCTGGCACGTGTCCACCCCCATCTCCACCTGCAACCTTAATAAAATGCCTAAGAGCTCGTTGCCCTCTCTCCCCTTCCATCGGCCAATGTCTGCTCGAGTAAATATCATAAATTTTAAAGACGGCGTTAATGCGGCTCGTTTCAGCTGCAAGTTCTAGCCTTCCTTCTTCTTTAGTTAGTTGCAGCCTTGAATGGCGAAAGCCAAAAAAAAAATAAACACTGGCGCATAACCACAGGCACTTTGGCAACGCGCCCACGATAGGATCTCTGGCATCATCATCGTCATCATCATCATCAGCAGACAAAAGACGCATCCACAGACAGATACTCACAAAAAACTGCAAGCATTGCACTGAAATCTTCTTTCTCTGTCTGTCTTTGTGGCAAGAGAAGCCACATGTTGCCACATGGGGGCATATAGGCGGTTTGACACAGTTTGCTTTTAGCCAGGTTTGTTTTAGGTTGCCAGGAAATGAAAACTGGCTATTGCATGTGAGGCACATTGCGCTGATTGCAACAAACCTGACAACAGCTTAAGTGTGCGTGTGTGTGTGTGTGTGCACGTGTGCGAGAGCTGCACTGATAGTTCAGTTGACATATGGAAGAATTGTTGCTTTCCAATAAACAATAGTCGTCACTGGATGAGTTTTCTAAATTAACTTGTTCAGCCATTCAACAGGCAAAAGGAATGGAGAACGAACCGGGTTGGAGACCTCTATCAATCAGTCAGTCGACCGCAGAGAGCACAAAGTATTAGCAATTCTTAAAATTAGTTCATGATTTCGGTACATTTAATTTAAAAATAAGCTTGTGAAGCACATGCGAAACTGCTTTCATTTGTTCAAGTTTAACTACAGCTCAAGTTACTCAACAAATCTTAGCAGCAAATTTAAGCACCCAAAGTTGAAAAATAAAATTTTTGGCTTGAACACTTGAACAGGGTAAGCCCATATAAAGAAACCCTTGACCCACTGAACAGCCCTCGTTGTTGACTTTTGACATCGCCTGGTTGGACTTGATGTTACTTCAACCGTTTGTTGTTATTGTTGTCACAATAGAATGTCAAAGTCGCAGGCACTAATTGCAATTAGCATCAATCTCAACACACACACACACATACTAACAATTAACATCGAGTGTCCTGTGGGTCCTCTCTGGCCTTAGCTCGATTGATTGATTGATCGACACGAAGGCGGCAGCACGCCCTTTCAATTAGAATTACAACAATGGCTCATAACACCATCCGATAGAAGAAACAACAACAGTTGGCAGCACCTGTCAATAGTTGGATAGGGTAGCGTTGAAAATAATTATGGGAAGTGATTTCAGGGAGTTTGGGTGAGGTTTGGGAGGGGGAGAGTACTGCCTACTCGGCCTTTAATGCACAATTGATTTGTTTGCTGTGTGGTGCGATTACAGGTAAATTTCCGCTGTCAATTGCTTTATGAAATGTTTGCACAATTTATCCAACCACCATGGAAGCCTCTTTCTTCTTGCGTTCCTCTTACCCCACAATCGTTTTGTTGTTGTTGTTGTTTATAAAACGTTGCAACTTTTTAATGACTCGCATGTGCATTGAAGTAGTACTTTGGGTATGTAGCATAAACATTTCTGTGTTTTATTTACCCTAAAAAAAATATGAGTGAGCATGATAAAATGATCTTTCCTTCCATGCAAGTGAAGAATTGGACTTCGAGTAGGAAAAGTTGGTCAAATCAATAAGTTTTCGTAATCATGGTAAAATCAAATACATTTAGACCTATGCTTTTTAGAGGGTAACTATCTTAGAACCTATTTAGCTTTCAAATCGCAAATCGTGACAAAAGAAAACAAGATATTCCAGCCACAAGCTGCCGCTATGATCTTAAAGATTTTCGAACCTGTGGGAATATCAGTTTGCATTTGTTTTAAAAGAGGAGACATTTTCATATTTTCTATATTTTCCTCTTTAAATAATTGCAGACAACTTGTGTGTTTTTTACAGGGTATCTAGCCACTCGTTCCTTATGTGTATTTATACCAGTTTTCTGTATGTTTTTTTTTTTTATTATTTCAAGTGCAGGCCATTAAAAATGGCCGTCAATGAGACATTTGGGAGCATAAACTTTCAAGTGTTGCAGAAATGTGCCGGGATAGAGGCACTGAACCAGTAAGGTGGGTGGTTGGGTGGTTGGATGATTCAGGGTACAAAAGTCAACGTTACAAACAGCGTTCGAGTCCAGGCTTTACAGTTTTGGAGTTTAGGCGGTAGAGAGCGAGAAGAGAGAAGGGAGAGAGAGAGAGTTGGCGCAATGTTGAAGGGTGTCATCGCATTTGGCATTTTGGCTGACTGCTGCTGCCGACTGCCATCCATGACTTTAAAGGCCTGACTGTAACTGTCGGGCTGTCAGGTGGTTTGGGGGGTTTGTTTTTGGGTGGCTGCACCCTGGGGTTGCGCCATAAATTTTAATTAAATATTTTTGGGCATTGTTGTTGTTGTTGCTTTATTTTTTGTAAAGCAGACAGTGCAATGTGGCGTGAATCCTGCGTCAGACTGAGAGCCAGAGTCAGAGATCAGGAGAAGGATCCTCACGACACCACTTGAACTGATGCACGCACCACCTGCGCCTTCGGGCACAAAAGTCGATAAATTTCAATGTCGCAAACGCAATCGCAACGCAACGCAAACGCAATAGAAAAAAATGGGAAGAAAACCACCCAACAAAACGGCCTATCAAGTGCTACCGACTGCTGATTTTTTGTTTGGGGGTTGCTCTACCAGACAGACAGACTGTCTGAAGGACAGACCTGACGACCTGACGCATCTTCAGCGAGTACGTTCCTTAAATATTGGGTGGGGGTGGGTGACATTGATGGCGTGCCACATAAATTGTTTGTATTGCGGGAAATTGCAATGAAATGAAAATTGTAAAATATATACAAACACAAGTAACAAGTCGATTCAAAAGGTACCCTAACTAAATATTTAAACCAATCGATATCGATCAACGATAACTTTATGTGTTCTCAAACGATTTCGGTAACGTTATCAATAAACCGATATTTTTAAACAAGCGAGTTATCGATGAAACAAAATATTAAGAGATCCGCGTGGGGTACACATGAACGCAGCTTTTAAAATAAATTAAAAAGAACAGTACAACCAAAAGGACAGGGTATTGGTACCTAGTCCGGGCATGTGGGTGACTACTTGGATGGGTTGAAAAAAAGAAAAAAAAATGGTTGGTTAAGTTCAAAACGTAGAACAAATAAATTCATTTGTGGCCAGTAGCCAAGGCCAACAACGACGACGACGACGACGACTCGACGTTCAGTTTTAAATACTCGCAATTGTAAACATGTTGCCAAATGTTTGTTTATGTGTGAGTGTGTGTGTGTGTGTGTGTGTGTGTGTGTGTGTGTGTGTGTCACTTCCTGTTTGACTACACTGCACGACACTCAACGCCTACCAACACACACACACCCCAATGCCCAACCCTTTTTTTTGCCACTACAGTTGAGCGCACATTGAAAATTGTTCTGCTTGTGGGAGCAGAAATTCGAGCGGGGAGACAAAAGTCGCTAGTGAGCGATGGTGAGGGTTAAGGGGGTGAGTGGAAGTTGCTGTAGTTGTTGTGAACTTTGCAGAAATGCATTGACCG
This sequence comes from Scaptomyza graminum, assembly GCA_018901835.1. NCBI lineage: Eukaryota > Metazoa > Arthropoda > Insecta > Diptera > Drosophilidae > Scaptomyza > Scaptomyza graminum. The sequence continues at coordinate 10,020,686 of JAEIFL010000001.1, read as the reverse complement.
GAAAGTTGTAATATCCAATCGCCACTTTATTTGCGAACTCTCTACCAATGTTTTAGTTGCCACTGATTGCTGGCCAGCATAAGAGTGTGTGTTGGGATGGGGAAGGGGGAGGACAAGGGAGAAGTTTGTGCAGTCACTTAAATGGGCATTACGTGGCTAAAAACAGAAATGTATTGGCAGCTGCCAATGAACAATAATTGAGACCCAAACGCCAAACCGAGCCAATGTCCAATGTCCAAGCCCAAATTCAAGGAAAAGTCCCAGCACAAAACGTAAATGCGGAAAATCGCCATTTTGCCATTTGGCGTGTTCCCAGCTGTAGTTTTGCAATTTGCATTGAATATGTGAATATGATTCATTTCTGTGTTCAGAACTGACCAAACACACAAAAAATGGGTGTGCACTTTGATAGCTTAAGAAATAACATAAAACATAACCTCACTAACTCAAATAAATCAAATTGTGTGTGTGTGTGTGTGTGTGTGTGTGTGTATTAGCTCTTTGCCATATGCTTTGAAAGTGGCCGTTGCGGACTTAACCTCATTTTTTATTCATTACATTTTTTCGTTGATTCCCCGACCAAGTCGGTTATGTTATAATTTTATGGACCAGTTTTTTTTTACATAAAACATAACAAAACTGTCTTTTAAATTCAGGAGCTCTCTATCAATAGTACATCAATTGGTCTATTCACTTCTTAACCTGACTTCTTGCTGACATAATCTTAATTTTGCTTACATAATTCTAGCCGAACTCTTCAAGGAATTAATTGGGAACAAAAGAAAGCATCAAATTTGCTTATTAAGGCTCCCTTCTTCTCCATTTTCTTACTTAACTAGCATATTTCTAACCTGCTGTCACTTCGAATAATCTACTCCAATTTATAACATCCTTCACCTTACTTAAAATATATTTATCTATCTTTTAAATATTATAATAATAACATGGCCTTTACTTTACATTACTTTTATTAGATTATTTCCCCAAACTCTTTTCTAACCACACTTTTACAAGGCACAGAGCATCACATAACCTCACATTTTATGCCAAAAAAAAAAAAAAAAAGCCGAAATTTCAATTGGTTTCCTTCTAACCCTATATGTGGGACACACAAAGTGCCTAATCTGCACCACTCTATCTTTGGTGGTATGCAAGTGGATAAACTACTGGGTCGGATATGGGCTATATGGGTGTATGGGTATGTGTGTGTGTGTTTGTGTCGCCATGAAGCCGCAACCACCGAAACCAACAACAAGCATTACTACACACTCATCCACAGCCCACAATATATACTCGTACTACAACTTTTCGTGGGGCGCCGGTGGGTGGGTTAGCATATGGGTCCAATTACTCAGCACATCCGGCGTTTCCTTAGCCATAATCGTAGAACCGGCATATATATACAAATATCTGTGTATGTATGTATTCGCCCTTATCATCATCGCACGAAGAGAGCGCATCAACAAACACTTCACGCCTGACATTTGACAAGACGTTCAACATTGGAGAGGGTAAAACGGAGTGGGGAATGACGTCTACAAAAATCCGAATGCGAAAAATGGCAATAATATTTTTATGGGCATAAATAATAGAGCAGGCAAGCTAAGGCAGAAGGAGAAGAAGGAGACGAAGGAGGAGGGCGCATTTCATCCTGCTGGCAAACAGTTTTTCACGCCATTTTAATGCAGGAAGAGAGAGGGAATTTTGAGTGGGGCAATAGGAAATAGTAGCGTTGCAAAGGGTGGGTAGAATGGGGGTGAGTGTATTGTGGCACAGCGGCTAACCGCACGCATTAAATGTTGGTAAAGTCGATTAAGCGTTGGTCCATTTGAAGCTTTTCTTGGCCAACAGACAGAAAGCAGCTGCTAACTGAAGCGAGACATAGGGAAAATGCCAAAAAACCGCCGAGGCACAAACTACAAAAACGAAAAACAAGCGACTTTCTGCTTTCTTTATTTTTGGCATTAATGCTCGCTCATGAGTCAGCGAAGAGTCAAAGCGTCTCGTAGGGAAGGGGTGGGATGGGTCACATCCTAATCCTCCAGCATGCTCTGTTATAGATTTACACCCCAACTGCACCCTTAGCGCCTTAGTTTTGTGTGTTTGCCCTTATCCTTGTCGTCATCTTTGCAGCTTCGTCCTCATTATTAGTTGTGAGTGCAAAACAATTTAAGAAATTGCTTGCCAAGTAAATTTAGCAGTTTTACATGTGTTTATAGGGTTAAGGTTAGGCATGCAGAGGATTAAGTTAAAGCTCAACCAAACCAGTAAAATAATTGCGTTAAATTGGATTTATTAAGATGCCAATACATACGAATATTGGATTAAATTCATTTTGGTAAGATTTCGTTTAAAGTATGTTGAGTTTTGTTAAATTCCCGAAAAAGGCGAAACCCTCAGCATAATTTGCTGTCTAGAAATCAACCAAGGAAAAATATTTACGGAATTTCATTTATGAATTTTCACTCGAGGGGTTAAAACGATGAGGCTCTCCATCTCTCTTTGACATTCTATTTTCAGAGTGGGGAGGGTTTGAGAAGTAGATTTTGAGTATTGAAAAACCAAACGCATATAATGCTAAACAAATAATAAAAAAAAATAGAATAGGGAGAACTGTTAAGGCCCGAGGATAGAAGACGGCAACGAAGCATTAACATTAAGGCAAATATAATCGCGTCTCGCATGCTGTTGTTGTTGATGATATGGGAAGAGGCGTTAAGGAGGGTGATGTGTGGCGGAGTCTAGGGTGGTTTTTGTAAAGTATGTGTGTGTGTTGTCATCATCATCATCGCTGACAGGTGGTTTGGCAAATGATTTTGATGCCTATTCAAAATGACGAGCTCTGACAGCAGACGACGACGCCTGAGTCAGCCGCGATAAAGAAACCAGAACCAAAACACAGAAACATTTACAAGAACGCAGGCGTCGCTGCCACTGACATTTTAACCCGACACCTAAAGAAAAACTTGGTACGTTTTAAGACATTTGTTAAAAGCATTCAAAACAGTACAAAATACTCAGATAAGAAACTTTGGTTTTTCTAAAAAAGCAAAACATTCATGAATACAAAATTTAAGTATCGAAAACCAGATTACGTACAAATTTTAATCACTTTTGTGCAAAGCTCTTCGAGTTTTTTTCTGAGTGCACACAGACACAAATAAACGCCAGACGCACACGAGTCGCCACTTGAGCTATCTCTCTCAAACCCAAAGCTATACACATTTCCATAGAAACCGAAAATGGCAAGCTGAGACCCAGGCCGAGAGCCATCCAAAAGCCACCCAACACAAAAAGTAAATGTTTTTATTATCCCAAGCTGACTCAAAGGTGTGTTTGTGTGTGTGTGTGTGTGTGTGTTTTGAGTGTGGTTGTACCGCATATACAGCTCATTAAATACAAATCAGCTTAGCAGCAACTTGAGCAATAGAAGCAGGGAGCAGACAGCAGTAATGAACAACAACAAGCATCAGATGGCAAACATGAATCGCATCATCGTCAAAACGAAACCATTCAAAACTGCCCAACTTCAACCAAGCACAATTTTCAAACAACGAATAATTAATATCTTAACCAAGTGAAATGTGGAAATAAGTTGAATATATTTTAAAATTTAAAATGTGTAAAATATTTTTTAAATTAATTGTAAAAGACTTAAGTTGTACTCTTAAAATCGTATAAAATAATAAAGTAAATAAACTTTTTATACTTCCCAATTATAGCACATTTATAAAGGTTCTACAATGCCTTATACAGCAATATAATATACTTTTCCCTAACACACAGCAAACAAAACCAATTACATATCCGACATACCGTTATTTACTCTTTTGTGCAATATTCGGATGCCCGTATCATAATCCCCCAAACTTATTTTTATACATACAAACATATATGCAACCACAAAGCTTGGCAATAAAGTCATAATGCTCAACGGAAACTGAAGCTGCAATTAAATGGACACGCCTCTCATTCAACGCCAACACACACACACACCGCTTACACTCACATACACACATTTCTTGAGAGCATCATGCGAAAAATTCCGAAAAACATCAACAAAAATTTCACTTAAGCCGCAGGTAACTGAAGACACGAACGCTTATCAGACAAATAGGCAGACAGACAGACTGATGGGGCAAAGTGTGGGGGTGGGGTAAGTAGAGTGGAGCGGTTGGTTGGGTGGTTGGGATTGTGTGACAGGGGAGATAGTCAGTCGGCATGACAGAAACAACTCAATTTGTGGGCGGCTAAAGTCAATTTAAAAAGCAAATATCTTCTGCAAGTGTGTGGGTTTGTGTGAGTGTGTGTGTGCACTTAAGCCAATGAGAGCAGCACACAAATATGCACAGAAAGAAAAGATGCTGTGGGTTAAGCATTGAATTTTTGTTAAATAAAATGAAAACCAAGTAAACATTTGTCGATTCAAGTATGCGAATATTATATATATACAAAATTGTCTATCAAATATTTTAGAAAGAGCAACTCTATTTATTTCAGTGTATATTTTCATAAAGCTACGCACTGCTCATAAAAGCCAACAACAACAACAATGGTAACAAGTAGCTTGTTTGGTCGTCAACGTCCAGACACTAATTAGTAATCCTTGACACGAGCTTCATTGTCATTAAATATGCCACATGTGGCATGGACACCATCCTCGCCACCTCGCCCTCTCGACGCTGTTCCCCTCTTGAGGTTGTTGTTGTTGTAATTATTTGTCTACAGGTATTAAGCTGCGCATTACTTTAGCCGCATATCAAATTATGACATGCTCTCCATCACACTCTCTCTCCCTCCCTTTCTCTCTCTCTCTCTCTCTCTCTCTCTATATATTTATCTCTATCTATCTATCTCTCTCTGTTTGTCTTTTTATGGGCTGTACATGAGTCATAACAACTACAACTACAACTATAACATTATCATCATCATTTGCTGTCCGAGCATTTTGGCTTAAGCTTCTCTGCATTTGTGTGTGTGTGTGTGTGTGCGTTCTGTGTGTGTTTGTGCGTGTTCAATAAAACTTGTCCTCAGCTGTTGGGCAAAGCAATTTCCATAATCTGGCAATTCGTAATTCCCGCAACTAAGGCAACAAATTTTATGCGATTTGGCCAGACCAAAATCAAAGTTTAACTTACATACATATATGTATCTCACTCCCCCCTTCACTATTTTTCTTTCTGTGTGCTGCATCTGTTTTGTGCTTGAGGGTCGCGCAATAAACGCATAAATCAGATTTACGGATTTACAGATTTACTTTTTTCTTTCATTTAAGGGTGTGTGCGTGTGTGTGTGTGCTTTTTTTTCTTCTTTCAATCGTTGCATACTTTTTGAGCTGCATGCGGAACCGCATCGAAGACAAGCCAGTTGCACAGTGGTAAAAAAGTATTGAAATCAATTATTTTTCTAAGCTTATCAAATAAAGGAATAAGTAAAATGAACATCACTCAAATATAATATAAGTGGAAATATTTATAAATATAAAGTTAGAAATAAAACTTGTTTTTTTATTTCTGTGGATTCGAATCAACCCATAAAACCTATGCCACTTTTTTAAACTGTATTCTCGCCACTCTTCAACAATTTTTGCAGCTTGATAATCTTTTTTTATTAAAGTAAGATATTTTAAAAGCCAATAATTATGTTGCCATTAGTTAACTTGAATAAAATATAAATTAAATAATTTTTTATTTATTTTTGCTTGCATAAAATACATGCATATCCAGCCACTATGCATTCTTCTGGCCAGGACATTTTTGCATGAACTGTAATGTCTTTGCTTTGGCTGTGGCTTTTGCTCTAGCCTTTTGCATTGGCTTTGCTGCTGCCACTGTCCGGATTTTTCGCTGTTATTATTTGCTATTTGAAATGCTGTCAACGTTTTGCTTCCACTTTCTTTCTTTCGTTTCGCCTCAAACCCCATTTTATATCCTTGCGCGACGGCATCATTCTCATTATTATCTATATCATGATCATCATCAACATCATCATAATCATGATGATGGCATCGATGCCTGGCGGTGCAACGGAAATGTAACCGCAAAATTCAAAGCGGCAGACGCAATTTGTTGCGCACACATGTGAGAACGACGCATATACATACATATGTATGTGTGTGTATGTTTGTGGCAGCTGATGACGCATAGCACTGAAGAGTGTCTGCGTGTGTGTGTGTGTGTGTGTGTGAGAAGTCCTTCTTGCCGCTGGGGACAGTCAACTGATGCCCCCAAAAAGCAATAGCAACAGCAACAACAACACGTTGGTGTAATACAACACGCAGCAAATTGACGAGACGAAAAGAGGGAGAGTGCAAGGGGTAGGGGAGTTGAGGTGAGGTGAGTGGTTGGTATGGGTTTTGTACAACATGTAACAAACAACATTTTTAACGCGTCAGGCTTGAGGGAAAGTCAGAGGGAACGCAAAGGTTCCTCTCTCTCTCTCTCTCTCTCTAAACATATCAAAATTAACATAATTCACAAATTTAACACGCTGGCGCTGACTAGCGGTCAGTTCTGTGTGACACCGCACAGACACGCATGCAGCGCCATCTGTTGTTGTGCGTAATGGCGTTATTAGAAGTGTGAACGTTTTTAGGCATGCGTACGTGCCAAATAAGTCAAAATGCGCAAACAAATAGCTACACTGAGCAAAAATTAAATAATTTAAAACAGTATTTCCTAAACTTTCTAACTAGATTTATAGAATTTTAAGCAAAATTTTAAATATTATCTTTTCAAACGTATAAATCCGATTTTTGTTTAAAATTCTTCATTTTTATGTTATTCTTATTTAAAAATAACTTTTCTCTTGGTACAACTGATGGTCAGGTGGTCGAGGGGTATTTTTGAGGCTGCCTATCTAGAAAGTAAGGACACTGTCTTTTTTGCCAAAAACCACAGTGCACAGGACACTGAAGGGCAACATTGTGTCGCAAAAACAGCAAAGCGCACTTTACATAACTAATAAGGTTGTTTGGTTTTAGGTTTTGTTCTGGTTCTGGTTCTTGTTGCTGCGTCGGCATTTTAAGCATTTTTGGCATTTTCCCATCCATAAATAAGCAATTTGCTAGCCAAAAACTGTTTTGCCAACTTGTTTAGTTCAGATGATAATCCTAGTTGGTGCCTGGTTTACTAATTGGCTGCTTATTCCACAAGAATGTGGTTCATAAAACTAGCATTGTATAATATTTGATTTCAGTCAACAAGAACAGAAATTACTAACTCGGTGTTTGACAAGGTTAGTTGAAAAGGTTAACCAAAATGCCCCCATATTTGATTTGGTCTTCTTCTGGTGCATCGTTTGGCCTTATTTGGAGGCATTTAAGTTGAAGTTGAAGCTGTCCTTCTGCGCCTGTCTTGCCTGTCAGCCACTTGTCAAGCAGGCTCTTAGATCTTTCCATTAACCGGGCTTAAAATAGCTAATGCTTTTAGTTGCCTGTCAGTCAATTTAACAGGCAGCGTTGCGATAGACTTTTAAATAACGTTCAATGTAACAACTTGGGATTTTAATAGAATTTGAATTTATTAGTTGATAAACCAAAGATAGGCCCTATAGTACAACAGTTGACTTTGGGGAAATCAAAGTTGTACAAATTATCTATAAACTTCAAACCAAAACGACACAACTTTATAAATAGAGAGAGAAAGTTTCAAGAGAAGGTGGCGGTCAACAGTTTTTGGCATCGACTTCAAGGCCATTGCAAATACTTGACTATGGCGACGATAAGCTAAAATATAGAGTTTCTGTTACTTGTTGTTACTGTTGTTCTTGTTGTTGTTACTGTTGTTTTATGTTGTTTACTACTTGGCCACTTGACACATGACAACTGACAGCAAAAACAGTAGGAAATGATATCAAACAGGGTGTTTCAACATACAAAAATATCCCCCAGAGAAAGCACCACACATTACCCATAAGAGAGTGTAAGAGCAACTCCTCGCAACTCCAACTTCAGAAAATAATATTTCTGTTGCTGACTTGCAAAAGACTTTTGGTAGCCTCACCCAAAAAAAAAAAATAGCAAACAAAAAAATAGAACAACAAGAAAAGTTTTTTCATTTTGGCGTGAAAATTTGTAAACATCAGCGTATAAGCGAAACTTGCATGTTCAACTTGTTACGGGGAGTGGGTATGGGCGGAAGGTGGAACGTGTACTGTTTACATGTAACACCCACAAGACCCAAAAACAAAATGTAAGGAAAAATGGGAAAAGGGTGAATATTTAATAGAGCGAGCCAGGTAAAAGCAGCTAAACAAAAACAAAAAAAAATCTCAAAGAACAACCAGAGAGAGAGAGAGAATCCAGACTTGACTTTATTTCATTTGGCAAATGACAAATTGTGCTGGGCACAGAAATGGCAGAGGCGTGAAAACGGAATATGGTGGAGGGACGAGGAGGACATTACTAGCTTCGAGTTAACACTTGTTGTTTCATGTTCGCGTTCCGACAAGACATATAAAGAAAGTTCAATATTGCTCGACCTTTCAACGCAATTTACATGAAGATTTCACATGGGAGGCATTAGGTAAAGGTAGAGGTAGAGACGTAGAGGTAGAGCAAGGGGTGAGTGTGTGTGTTTGTGTGTGTAAGGGAAGGATGTTAGACATCTCTCATTTGAGAGTAGTCATAAGTTATGCCTTAATTGAAACTGTTATTTGGCGATATGCCTAAGCCAAAAATAGAAATAAGCATATTGAATTTCCAATGAGTTATAAGATCAAAATTTCAATAAACAATCGATTAATTTATGTTTAATATATTTTCCTTTAACAGTCATTCTTTAAACGCATATCAAATCAAGTTTCATTATGAGAAACATTTAAAATGAAAAAGTAAAATTCGTTTCTTATTGATTTCAATCTAACTGTCAGGCTTTTAATATTCAGTTTCCGTTTTTCACACCCCCCACACTAAAAAAGAGAAAAAAAAACACCCTTTAGCTAAATGCAAAGTCAAGTTCTCTAATCAATCTATTGACTTTTTTTTGCTACCTGCTTGGAATTTTTGTTGTCATCATCACCTAACTGGAAAAAGAAAAAAAAATAAATGAAAAACGTAAAGATGACAACAGCAAAGCAAAAAGCAAACATTTTAAAAATTCCGTATACGTTTACCCCGAAAAAAAAGTGGAAAAAGCAAAACCATTTTCACTTGCCCGTATTGTATTATATACAACGCACAACGTTTTTCCATTTCCCAAACTAAACCAAACCCTGTTTTTTTTTTTCCACCAATTTTTATTTTTTTGTATATACAAATATATTAATTTCCGCAGACCACAAGTATTACTTCATAGGCCCGTCAGTGTTGCAAAATGAGGCCAAAAAACAATCAGAATGAAAATGTTCGAGCTTGTCAATTTTCATTTACTTTAGGGGTTTTCTGACAGGACAAAATCCGATTGCTAATGAATGTAACGTTGTAATGTTGGACTGGTCCTCCGAATACCTTCCATATTCCGCTTTCTCATTCCCCGTTTCTCTTTTTTGCTTTGCTTTCCCATTACCATTACCATTTCCATTACCATTACCATTTGCATGCTGACAGCACATATTGAAGTTGTTGGAGATTTGCTTATTCGAGTGAATGAATGAGTGGGCTTTTGCCAATGGCAGGCGATAAGCGGCTGTATTCTCTAAGTGCATTTATCAACACTGTGCTTTGCTGTGAGCTTGGTGGACGTCTGAGATTTGCAACAGCTGCAACAAAAGCAACTGGCTTAATAAAAATCTAAAGTCCTCTGTGCTACCCAACAACAAAAGAGAGAAGTTTTTTAGCGACTTTGCGCCCCGAAGGCGCTTAGAAACTTATGGGACAACGCGCTTGTACTACAAGCCCAGAGGTAGACCGGAGAACAGGAAGGACACGACGACAGCCATTAATCATTAGCGCTAAAAATTGCGACTGTCTGTGGAGACGAAGCAAAGCAACCACCAGATGACGAGCAACGAGCAAAAAGCTGTAACAAACAACACTAACAGCTAACACGGCAACCATGTGTTGGACATTGTTTGAAGCAAGATAGAAAACTACGCAATACTCTGGGTTCAAAGAAGGCTACAAACTTAGGTGGCTTACAAAGTTTCAATTTTAAATATTGTTGATAATACATTAGCATTTTGCATATATTCAATAGGTAGACAGCTTATCGCAACCTATTATTCTTCTTATATTGGCAATAGAGTTTTTGAAAAAAAAAAAAAAGAAAAATATACCTGTTCGGACCATAAGCAGCTTTGTGATTTCGCCTTTTTAGCCGAGACATTTTGTTTTGAAGCACAGCATGACGATACAACACAATTGTTGGCTATTGTAAGAGACCTAGATATTTATTTTATCTCATTTTGCAGACGTCTGCCGGAAAAGCGTACCCCACTCACTTTCCTTGTACGCACCTTTCTCAAAGTAACGCAGAAGCTTAACAAAAGCAACTGTGAACGCAACAAAAAGGTACTGAAAAATTGTTGAAAATCACTTCATGACACACAGACTTATGACAGAATATACACACACAAACAGAGACACACACACACATGTCGGTTCCCCTTCTTACATAATTTATTATTCATGTTTATTTGCACAGTATGGTATTATGATTATATTCCATTCTTTGCTTTATACTCTTTTATTGGGTATAACAATTGAACTGCCGAGAAATTCTTTTCTTTAAAAATACAGAAGCCAGACAGAACTAGATATATATTCTTTGAATTTTCTTTAACTTTCCTTTAAAAGAGTATTAAGTCTTCGTGAAATCTTAAGTACTCAGCTACCGTACTGCAAATGTTTATGCCTTTCTTCATTTTGTTTGCAGTTCTTGTTCATATTTTTCATTTCTTTACCATTTTTATTTATTTTTTTGTTGTTGCACGCATGTCTTGCCTTTTGGCAAGTGTCACACATTTGGCTTATATAATTCTAAAGGGTCTGGCAATAAGTAAAGTGCCCACCCATCTTGGCCAATTGTAGCGACATTAAATAAGCTGCAAATTGATGGCCAGCCATTTGTTAATGTTATACAAAAGGCAAAAAACTTGACTTGCCCTTTGATTACATTTTAGTCTTGTCACCCCGGAGGGTTTTTGATGTGGCACGCCTACTTTTTGATACACGTACTTATTACGTCGTATACAAGCAGTGGCACGCCCCCAGCCCCACCTCTCCCGTTGCTATTGCCCGCCTCCTTTCCTTTTGGCAAAAGTTTTGGTTTGACTTTATACTTTATTCCCCTGTTGTTTCTGTTGTTGTTGTTGCTGTGTGCGCTTTTCATTTGCATTTTCCACAGTTTTCGCAAGCGCTTTCATTAACTTTGTCCTCGTTATATATATATTATATATATTTATAGGCGGAGTAGTAAAGCTTTCAACTCTCATTAGAAATGCTCTCTCTTCATTAAAAAGGCTTAAAAGTTGCCAACGCGAAAAATATAAAAAAAAGCCCCTCGACAAAAATCTAACGGCAATTTTCCATGGAAATGCAAATTTTTGGACCGTCAGCAGCTGCAAATGTAGCACGGAATATAAATGCAGAATTAAACTGACTAAAAGTAAAAAAAAAAAAAAACAATATAAAAAAAGAAATTAAATAAAATTTAAAAGGTTAAAATAATAAAATTGGAGCGTTTGGAATAGTTTTGGATAGAAAATGGAGCAGAGCGAGAGAGAGAGAAACAAAAAAAGGCAAGTTAAGATTCCAAATAAATGGTAAAATTATATCATAATTAAGAATTAAATGCTTACATTTTTAGCTCGTTAGTAGGAATGTAGGAAAAAATAATTTTTTTTCGCTATGAAAATTTTTACCCTTACAAAGACTTTGAGTTGAAATTAAGAACAAGTTGCTTAGAATTTATATTTGAACTATACTTATTTGAATGGGTATTTTAGTTAACCATATTTAAATAAAATTAAATAACGGAAGAAGTTCAACATGCTTCGCTTGGGAAATATATATTGGGAAAATAAACGGTCTTGTTGAGTTCCCTTCGTTTATTAAAAGCACGCGCTCATAAGTATGCTACGAAATAGTTTTGCAACTAAATGTTCGAAATTATAATAATAGGGTGCTTTTGGAAGCCGCTCCTTGTTATGCATTTAATGAGATTTAATTAGCTGCCAATGTCTGTTAGCCTGGCCAACAACCACAACTAACCTCAGATAACTTGGCCAAAATGGCAAATACGAGTAGTTTGTTTTTCGAGGTATTTTCAACAACAACAAAAACCTTAAAACAGGTGCGGCCTGGCTTGTTTGTTAGCTGCTCGATGGACTGAGGTGGCAAATGTGACCAAAATTAATGAATACCATGGGCCAACTATTAATTAGCCGCGCTCCAATTTATGCAACAACAAAAAAGGACGGAAAGGAAAGCACATTAACAATGCCAGAGCGGCTAAATGTAAAAACAATTTATTTAATTAAATGCGCAAAAAAACAAACAAACAAAGAACACACACCGAAACCAAATCAAGGAGGCAGGGACAGAAGAGAGGCCAAAAAGGCGGGCCACGCTCCCCATTTCGTTCACAACACACACACACACGCAGAACACAGGCCAGCTCAAAACGATGAGTCATGAAGGTCATGACGAAAGCAAAGCAGCTAGCGGCGACAGCGACGTTGGCAAAATGCGCGCCGCTTTGATTAGTTGCCGTTACAAAAACAATAACAACAACAAAAACAACGGCAATGGTCGCTGTTGTTGTTGCTATTGTGACAGGTTGACGACGCGCCTGCCAGACAGTTTGGCAGCGCGCGCTCTCTCCCAAAAACAAACTGAGCGCAAGCTAGTGAAAGAAAAGAGAGAGAGAGCGAGAGCAGCCGCTATGAAAAATCAATTTCGCAATGTTACGACGTTGACGCTGACAGCGCTGCTGCCGCTGCTAGGTTTGTTTACTAGTGTTTGTGTTTGTGTATGTTTTTTGTTTTTGTTGCTGATTTTGCGCCTTAATATTGCTCATTAGTCACCCTCCTCTCTCGCACTTAGCACTAGCCACCAACACATTAATGATTCTTAACCATTGCAATGGCACAATAATATTTAATAGCATTTTAATAAAATGTACAACTGTTTAGCGTAAGACAGCCGCTCAAAGCAGCGAGCTTCCTGTCATGCATACTCACCTCTTCTTCTCGTTGTTCTTTAGCCCACTTTCCTTTTGATATGTGTATGGTGTTTATGTGTGTAAGTGCGTGTGTGTGTGCGAACAAAAACAACAACACTGCAATTATATGTTATGCTGTCGCTTCACACGCGTCTAAACAACAACAAAAATCTAAACAAAATTTGTCTAACAAACAAGAACAACAACAACTTTCTACAGTTTCAATTCTATTTGTCACTTCTTCACTTTTTGGAGTTTTCGCGCGCTCCTGCTGCTGCTGTTACACTTCTTCTGCCGTTATCCTTGTCACTGAATGTGCTTTGGGTTGTTTTAGTTTTTATAATGTTGTTATGCTGTTGTTGTTGTTGCTGCTGCTGTTGTTATTATTGTTAAGCCGTCGTGTTGTCGTTATTCTAGTATGTTGTGTTTTTTATTCTTATTTGTTTTTTGAATATGGCCGGCGACGACTTTGACGACGACAACGACACGCGCTTTGCATTGGTGTTGCGTATACTGCAAAGGCTGCTGCTGAACTGAGCTGCCAACCTGACACGCGGTTGCCAAGTTAGCTTAGCAGCAGCAGCACTCAGCTGCAGGCTCTTTGACTCTTCCTTCGCTTACGCTCTTGCTCTCACTCAATATCTATCTCTCTCTCTTTCGCTCAGGCATTGGCAATAGCAACCCCCTAAAGCTGTGCGACACGTGCGACAACCGACCACACGGCACCCACAATAACAACGACAACAACAACAACAACAAAAACAGATGGAAACACAACCCTGCATGGCTATGCGGCGTTACCGGTCTGATATTTAGCGACTGCGCACAAGGATAACGTCGCATCACAGCCGCATACAGACGCTGCCAGCAGTTATGTAACACAAACGCCATAAGCAATAAGAAATATGTATTTATGGCTTCTCGATATCCAATGATTGGGATGAAATAAATGTTTGGGTGAAAGCATTAAGGCCTGACCTCTTGTATGATTTAACTATGCATCAGATCCGACCTGAAGCCAGCAGGATAAATAGCTGGGGTTTTTTTCGAATTTATAGCATAGGGTCGATGACTTTTAAATTTAATATACGAAAGGATAAGGAATATATATAACAAAATTTATGTGCATATAAAATTGAAACAGTAATGTTTCAATTTTTGCAATAAAATACTAGGTGACGTTACTCAAATATCAGAGATATAACTGTTCGGACTATATAATATAATATTTGTCTAAAATTTTGTCATTAAAAATGTAAATTTTGATGCGTCCTGAAAAACATTTTCAAAAAATAATTGAAGCATCACCGATGACAACTTTCAAAGCGTGCATTTACTTAAAAAACCCACTATACACCAAGCAAAACAAAGAGAGAGGAAGAGAGAGAGAGAGCAACCTAGGCGGAGAGCGCCAAGCAGAGAGAGAGAGAGAGATTCGCAGGCTTTTATGCGCTTTGGCTTGCCACTTGTGTAATATTGGCAATTAACTAACATAAAATGGGGTTGATTTTTGAATGGATGCGAATGCGAATGCGACTTTCACAACGATAATGATGAGTATGGGAATGGGAATGAGCAAGAGAAAGAGTAGGAGTCGGAGTCGGAGTCGGACTAGGAGTCGGAGTAGGAGTAGAACGAGTTGGATGCTGGATGGAGGATGCTGAATGCTGAATGCTAGCCGTTTTTTGGTTATTTGTTATGCCGGCTCTGCGGTTTCATTCTTTTTTATTGCAGGTCCCAGCGAGAGAGGGCTTTGGGCTTTTGGCCATTTTACCATTTAGCCATTTGGTCATTTCGGCCAGTTCATTTGGCTAACCGGAACTGACATCGAATGTTTCGAGTAATGATTTACAGTTGGCAACAGTGGTTCGAATAAATAATAACGAAACGATTTTTTATGCAAATTAAAATATTCATCAATATATATTAATAGTAATAAAACTTAAAAAAATATAAACAATGAACAAATATGTTTTTTAAATTTGTATTAAATTGCTTCTATAAGAATATAATTTTCGATAGAATTTATAGAAGTGGTACATCTGTTGATCTTTTCATCCCACTGTACTAATTGCAAATTGCATATTTTTAATCAAGTTATGGCCAATTGGTTTTCAGACCGCAAACAGCTAGTTTAGAAAACAGGAATGCTCAGAATATTTCGTCTTGTCGCAGACACAAATTTTCTAATAACTCAATAATGCGGCTAAGACTTTGAATCAATGTGCTATACATTATTTTAAGGTAAGCTCGCAATTCCTAATTAAAGATTGAAAAAATGCTAAAATTACATTTTTATTTGTTGCAGTTATTTTAAGTAATTACTCTGTGGCAGGGGTCTCTATTATTGGGAAATTTTAAATGCATTGCTATTCATTTGAAAATTAAGCTGAATGATGATTAAGGTATTTATAAAAAAAGACTATCTTATATTAACTTTTATCAAACAATTCTTCAATGGAAGTTGCAATTTTCAATCATTTTTCTCGATCTATTGTCACATAATCACAGATTTGTTGAAGGCAATTTCTCGATAACTCAATTATGTGGCAAAGGTCTTAATTATGCCACAAGCCACCCCATTAGCCACTGCAACTTAAAGCTGTATGTACGTGTGTCAATTAGCAGCTGGGCAATGCTGTAACTAAGCTCTAATCAAGTTGCAATAGTAGCAATTTTCAATATCTACGTCAGTTTCAGGTGTTCTATAAAACATCCCCCTCCCCTTCCCAACCCGCTTGCCTGTACGTTTCAATTATTTGTAGCATGCTCCAATTACTTTTTTTTGCTTCTGAGCTTGTGTCTCAATAAATCATTTGATTTGCACACACTTGCACAACCAGAGAGGATAGGTAGAAAGAGAGTGGGATGGATAGTAGCGGAAAAGTCCTGGGAAATGGAGTTCCAAGTCCTGAGTCCCGAGTCCTGTTTATATGCACGTGATGTGTGCGTGCCTTCCGGCTCTAAATCAAGGCTAGCGTTTCCAAATTGTCTTACCTTTGCCTTTAGCTTACCTTACCATAGTTATAGATGCTATAGCTATGCATACATCCCCCCGCCCCCTCCTCTTGGGGCTTGTGCTTAAGCCGATTTTTCCCCCTGGGGGCAGGGCAGCGACAACTTCTGCTGCCCCCCGCCACTATAACCCGGAAGCAACTGTAGTTAATATTTATGGCGATTTAATCTTCTCACTTGAGCGCTGCTCAGTTAAGTTTGATAGACACCGGAGACCAACAGACGCCCCAGCTATATCTCCCCCTCTCCATACACCAGTCCGCAGTCCAAGCTGACCCTTTTTTTATTTTTGCTCATACCCCCTCTGGATACTCAGCAACAGCAGTTTGTTTGCGTGTCCATTTAATTTTCGTCAGGAATTGCTTAATCAAACATATATAAACACATATGTATAAGTACTTATATAAATACAAAAACACACGTTGCTATCTGAGCAAATCGCTTAAGTTTCAGAGCGAATGAAGATAAAAAAAATTAAGCAAAAGTTGCCTTAATGAGTAGTTTAACTTGCCGTATGATATTGCTGAGCATCAGGGTTAGCGCCTGTTCTGTTTCTGTTCATACACTCAAAAAAAAATAGAAAGTATTCTTAAAATAATGAAATTCACAAAATATAATTGACTAGGGAAGTTCATTTAAGAAGAATTTTTCACTTGAAATATAAGCATTCTTTTTCATCAAAGGTTCAAGATACAATGTACACTTTATCATATTTTTAGAAATTAAGTTTGTTTAATTTTTGAGTAACAGCTCAGTTTTATTAAACAAAAGCTAGGCATGCGTTTTCTTTTCGCTGAGTGTAGGTTTGAACCACACAGCAGCACAGTTCAAACAAAATGTGCATTAGCAACAAATTGTTATTGTTGCCCAGGCTGACTTTTTCAACCCGGCAATGAGCAAATAGTAGCCCGAAATGCGTGGAGACGAGGTGGAGTAGTATGAAGTAGGAGAGAAAGGGGGGCATGGCACTGGGAGTTGGATGTGAATGTGGAATCTGTGGAGATAAGAGATCTAACAGCTTAAAGACAACAAGAAACAGAATCAGCTAAAGAAAACGGAATGTACTAAATTCAGGAGATTTGTGCTGAAAAACTTAGCTGTAAATCAGATTTGTTGTTTCTCAATAATAAACGTTGCTGAGAACTGACAAAAACATCTGTGGATAAAGCAGAGCTAACATAAATTAACAAAAACTCAAAGCTATGAAAAAACAGCTGATAAAAAGCTATAATAAATATCCTGAGCATATTCAAATGCATTACAAGCTCAAAATATATAAAAGGGAAGGTTTTTAAGTAAGAATTTAGTGTGGAAATAAAATGACTTTAATGACTGATGAAAAATTTTTATTGATCTTCATAAACTGTGAAAATATATAAAATTATTTGTGCTTATTTGTTGCTTAACCAGCTGATAGATGGCTGCGTTAGCTGCCTTAAGTGCTTATCAGGAAATAGTATGTTATAAGTCAATAAGATTAAATGAAATATAAACTGAAGAGCTTTTCAATACGCATTCATGTTGATTACAGAACAGAATCTTGTCGTCGAGTTTCAAATGTATAAATGTAAATCCAGTAGCGAGAGTAAGAAGAGAAAAGTGAGGAGAATGGGGAAAATGAGAAACTCCAGTTAAGAACTGCATATCGAATGAATTTCCATACGAATCACATACGTTTTGTTTGTTTGTTCGTATGCATGTATGTGTGAATAGAGAATAGAAATGAAAATCTCTGTGCGGGATAAGGACAACGGAACAAAAAAAAAACGCTTTCATATATGTACTACATAGATCGATGGGGCGGAGAGGTCTCTCATTTAAATTAATGGCACATAACAATTTGATGCGCTGGCACACGACACAGTCAAGTCAGGAGGAGGAGGAGGGTGGTGGTGGGGAGGCGGGATGTAGGGGAGTAGGGGTTTCGGAAATGGTTCGCCCCCCTCTCTAGTTGGACATAAAATAGAAGGCAAAAAAAGCACGCAGCAATATTTCTTTTCTTCTTCTTGCTTATACTTTCACTTCTTTTCTTTTCGTTTCTATTCTTTTATTTTCTGTTTTTTCAATTAAACAAATAGCTGAATTTGACATTTTTGGCTCGAACAAGAAGAGGAGATGAAGAAGAAGAAGTGGCTTAAAGTTCAAAGGGAAATCATAAGAGGAAATAACGATTCGCGCAGGAGGCGCTTGCGATAACACAACGCTGACAAGCACAGCGCTTTATTGGAGTACACGTACACTTAGAGAAATATGTGTGACCGAAAACTTTGTAACGAAACAATGAAAAGTTAGACACTTTTTCTGTAAGTCTTATTTTATCAAGTCTGAAATAATTTATAAAAGTAAGAAATAAAAATCAAAAATGAAAAAAAAAATTATTGTTTAAATACACGTTTTTAATTTTGGAAAATTTATACAAATTACTATTTTTCTAAAGGAAAGTTTTTTGTACACAAGCCATATATTCACTTCCTTAAAAAAGAAGAGAAATTGATTTTATTTTTTATTCTTTGAGTGCATCGCTTATAGCAATCGTTTATCGGGTGACTGATAGGGAAAGCATGGAGCACAACAATTTTTCAAGAGGGTGGGTGAAAAAGCGACACACCAGCAAAAGAGAGAAATAGTAACTTACTTTCAACTGTTGAGCAGTCTTTTCTGCCTGAGCAGTCCTTTCCTCCTCCTAAGAACTCAACCCCTATATCATCAACGTTTCTTTTGCACATTGCTTTATGCTGTTGTTGTTGCTGTTGCTGTTATCAGTGCATCAGTGGCATTGACAATAACAGCTGCAGCAGTCGTTGTTTAGTCCTGTTTGTTTGTCAACCACCCACTACCCACCTTCCGCATCCCACCCGCATCCACTCGCAGTCGTACGCCCACTTTTAAAGCGATTACACACATTTATGGGTATAATAAAAAAAACATTTCTACAATTTCTTCAGAGAGCATCCAATGATTCAATTAGTCACAGGCCAATGCATTTAGACGGGTTTGCTCTTTTCCTCTTTCTTTATTTATCTTTCACAAATTGAAAATGCAAGAAGAAAAATTATGAAACTGTCATAGGAATCGACTACAGATAGCCCAGTACTAAGTTATATCATATGTCATATTTAGTGCTAAGTTTGGTAATAAATCAGTTAAATTATCAACACAAAACTGTCTTTCTATACAAAATACATACATACTTACAACGGTACACTATACCATACTGTTTCACTAAATTTACAGGATATCAGAACTTGGCAAAGTTGTGGCAAACTAGGCAAGAGTAAACAGACCAAGTTAAGGAACTTATGCCACTGCCTTAGCTTTATTTACATCCCAGCTAATCAGATTTCAGACAATTTTCAAAGCTGAAAGCCACTTGGTAACCACATAAAAAAAAAAAAAAATGTGTTGAGAAACAAATAAACTAGGGCTTAATATGTTGATTGAGATGCAAGTTGCCAACATAAAAATATTCAAGAGGCTCCAAGAGATTCTTTAGCATTTTTTAATTATTTAAGATTAGGCTTTCAAAAAATTAAGTTTTAATCCAAATTGTTGCACAAGTGTTGGACTTAAGCAGCATCAAGCTTAAAAGTTGCACAACAATTTGGTTTTCTGCTTTGTTCTTGTTTCACTTCTTTTTTCTTTTTTTTCTTAGGTACAGTCAATGCCAACTACCGAGTACCGTTTACCGTTTAGCAGCTGCCAGTTGCCAGTCGCCAGTTGCCAGAGTTGCCAGCTGTCAGTGTCAAATTCATTGTAAATTACAAGTTCATTTGCGGCTGATGGCATTACATCCGCTTAAGCGCTTAAGAGTAAAAACAAACTTTTGTTGCATAAATTAGAAGAAACGCTATGCTACCGTCGTAAAAGGGCAGGTCGAAGAACTGCACACACAGATCCCACACAGATAGATAGAAAGAGAGAGAGGGAGAGAGAATGTCAAGAGAATTGCAGCCGTTCGTTGGTTCAGTTAGTTCGTAATGAAACTTAATGATGCGCTATTAGCGAATAATAATGCTCTGTCCAGCTAGTATCTAACTGTACTCCACCCTGTACTTTACTGAAATATGCATTTTGTGGCGCCACCGATGCGCGAAGTTCAACGTTGCAACAATGTTGACCCGCGGCAGGGGGGTTCGAGAGTGATAATGGAAATTAACTGTTGTCTTCATTTTTTTTCTATTCTATTGTCAGAGTCAAAGATAGATAAATAGAGTGTTAAATGGTTGATAGATGATAAACCTCTAAAAGACAGATAGCCAAATATACATAAGTGGGTCACTAGAAACAGCGAAAAGCAGCGGAACAAATATCAATTGAATTGATAAGAAAGGTCAATAAGTACGATTAATTTTAAAATATGTAAGAAGTAAAAACAAGCAAAATTTGATGATTTAAGCAATGTTAAAGTGTATCTTGAATAAAGATTTTCTTGTAATCGATAATCGATATACCGATGTATCGCGTATAACTTCACTTAGGATCAATATACTTATCTATTCAAAATACAAGTGTTCAGTGCTTTTAGTTTCGAATTTATATACTTTTAAGACTCAACGATAATTTCCCTTGTCTGTTACACATATTTCAAAAGCTACATAATTACCCCCATAATTATTTAAAATGATTGTGAACTAAGAAAACTCACTCATTTCTGTAATATCTTAATTTTCTTTGGCTTGGGGCCAACAAAGGCAATATCAAAAACAATCTCGGCACTCGTTCCTACACAGTAGGTCTCGCTCTAGGGTCTACATAGTCATTCACCAAATGTCATTCTACGCTCGTAATCATAATAATCGAAATGATGATCATTAATTATGAAGCTTATGATTTATTATTATTTTGATTATTTTTAGAAGAGATCACGCAAGCTGAACCAAACTTTACTTTTCACGCTTCTATTTGATAAGTTGATCATCATGATTAATTGTTATAAATTATTGATGCTTTAAGTTGTTCGTTGTTGTCATTAAATGCGGATATACCCGCAGTTATTCTCAACTATTTGATTGTTCCACAGCGATGAGTACAGGAATCTTAGGAGAAACGGAGGGGTACAAGAGTTCGAGGTACGCAACAAAGTTATATTTCTGGTTTCTGATTTTTCAGCTGCTGCTTATGGAAAATCCAAAAGATTAAAATCTGTCAATAATCATGCAACTGGATCGAAATAATTGCGCAAAATTCATTTATAGCCAAGTTCAATGCGCTGCCTCTTAAATGGGGTATATGGGAAAACTAATAAAGTAAGCGAGTAATATGTTTTTACTCTAGGATTTATTAGCGAAGACAGATTGAAAAAAATAAGTGTAAATGTATCAATAAGTTTAATAGAAATACATAAATTTTAAGAACTTTTCTTTTAAGTTTATGAACTGATTTAGCCCAATGAACTCACAAGAAAAGAAAATAAAGTAATTTATTCCCATCAAAAAAGAAAGAAACAATTAAAGAAGTGTTAAAGCTACCGTTTAGATAGATATATGTTGTTGTAGTTTTTATTTTTCGTTTTAATCGTCTCAAGTTGTTTGCGCTGCAAGGCGCTTGAGCGGCACTTTTAAGCCCCGCTTTGGTGTTTGCTGCCATATATTGTTATTTATTGTACATATGGCCCTCAAGTGAGGGCACTTTTTATTGCTGTTGTTGTTATTGTTTTTGTTGTTGCTGGCACTCGAAGTCGAAGCAAAGCGCGAGGCGAGCCGGAACTCTAAAGCTCTCCGGGTTTTTGCTAATGATGGCACATGCTATAATTAGTTAAGACATCGCTTAAGTCTTTTTCTGGCCAAGTGCCCAAAAAATATCAAAACGTTAAGAAAAAATATGCAAAACACCCACACACGCACACACACACACACACACCCTTAAGATCTGATTTTGTCCCAACCCAACCGAAGTTACAGTTTTGCATTAATTAAAAAACAAAAAGCTTATATCAAATTTTGCAAAACTGGAACAAGCAGAAAAAAATCTTTCAAAAATTATTGCGCTGAAAATTGCAAAGAAGCGTTTTTTGGTGCATGTAGCAGCCGCCTCTCGACAGCGTTTTGGCTAATTAAAACACCAAGAAGATGGATGAAACAAATAAGAAACAATAAAGACCAAAAAAAGCGGCTTAAAGAATAAAGCTACAGCAAACAAAAAACAAAGCAACAAAAAAAATGCCAAAAAAAAAACAATTAAAAAATT
This sequence comes from Scaptomyza graminum, assembly GCA_018901835.1. Classification (NCBI taxonomy): domain Eukaryota; kingdom Metazoa; phylum Arthropoda; class Insecta; order Diptera; family Drosophilidae; genus Scaptomyza; species Scaptomyza graminum. The sequence continues at coordinate 9,998,382 of JAEIFL010000001.1, read as the reverse complement.
GAGCATGAAATGTGGCTAACAACAAACAGCTAATACAGCTAGCAAGACTATAAAAAGCAAAGAGCCTCAACGAAACCTCAAGCAGTCAGCGCTCAAGCGTTTCAGTCGAGAGTCGAGACAGACCCCATAAAACAAAACAAAAATCTTAAACTAAATAAAAAAAAGATTCAGATACAAAACCTATCTATAGCTAGCTCAAGTGCGCCCTTTTTTTTGTTGTTGTGCAATCTTTTTGTTCAGTGTTCTGTGTAAAGTGAATAGTGTGTGTGTGTGTGTAGCGTTGCGTTGCAAGTGCTTCAAGATGTTGCTGCATCCCATTGTCCTTGTTGTGTCCTGTACGGTTTTAGCTAACGCTGTGGCCGCTGGTCGCCCATCCCAACGCTATCTGCCCTCCAACCAATATCTGGCCCCACAAGCCAGTCAACTGCACTATCATGGTGTTGCCACTGGCCAACAACACTCCCAGGGTCGTGTTGGTGGCGGTATTGGGGGTGCTGGTGGTTTTGCTGGTGGACATGCCGTTGGTGGACAGCATCATCATCAGCAACAGCCCCAGATACCAATTGTCCGCAGCGATTATCAAAGCGATGCCAGCGGCAATTATAACTTTGGGTAAATTCAACAGAAAAACTACAACAACATTTTTAAGAAAATTCTTTTAAAAATTATTTTTATTTTACTTGAAAAATTAAAAATTTTAAAGCTTAATAATAACTTTTTGCAGTAAAAAAAAATGGTTTTTTGTGTTTATTTAGTTTATAGTGAATGGCAAACAATTTCACATTCCCTACAAAAATACCAAAAAATATCTTGAAATCTTGTTCTTACTTTAAAAAAACCAAATTAAGAATTTAGTAATACGAAGAGTCTTGACAAACATAAACTAACTTTGCTTTAAGCTTAAAATCCTTAACACGAAACAAATTCTAACCAACTTTTAGCTATGATACTGGCAATGGCATTCATCGTGATGAGACTGGCGAGTTTAAGGGTGGCTGGCCCCATGGCTCATTGGGTGTCCGTGGCTCCTATTCCTATACGGGCGATGATGGTAAACAGTATACCGTAAATTACAAGGCAGACAAAAATGGTTTTCATGCCGAGGGCGCACATTTGCCAACATCACCAACGCTGCCCTCTGCCGAGTAAGTTCCAACACTTTCGGAGAGCAGAATCCTATATCGTATTTATTATTATTTCATTGTTGCAGTCATCATTATCAGCAACAACAGCATCAGCGCGGTGGATCATCAGCTGGTGGCTATCATGGCGGTGACGCCTATCATGGCTCCTCCTCTGCATCGGCTCCCTCGTCCCGCTATTTGCCACCCAGTTACCGCCAACGCAGAAACTACTAGAAGACAACACCACATTTGGCCAAGGATCTGAACAGAAGCACACCACACCATTTTTGGCAGCACATAATAATATATTTATAGTATTGTGCTTTTTATTACCCTACAATAAGTAGTATATTCGTTTTGTACGCCAAAATAAAATATATACATGAATGAATATTTTTTTCGATATATAAGAAAGTGTTAATATTATTTTATATAAGTACTTATAAGATGAAAAAAACTCTCTCATCTTTACTCTTTCTCTCTCTCTCTCTCTCTCTCTCTCTCTCTCTCTCTGTGTGTATTAATTAAACCTGCTCTCTGTTTTATTGACAAGTTTTTTTAATCAATTTAACCAACGTCAGCTGCATGTTAAAAGCCGCAAAACGCATACATTGTCTAGCCACGCCCCTTTGCTGTTCGAAGTTTCTTGGAGTTTGGCCAAGTACCAACAAGGCAAAAAGTAACCTAAAACTGATTAATATGCAGTTAAGCAAGTTAAAGCAAACACCAAAAATCCACAAAATTGGCATTCAACTTTTTTTTTGGCCCGCCAACAAGAACTCCTTAAATCAAAACAAGCTAAAAAGTTGTCGCAGCTTTTGGCAACTTTTTGGTCACATTGTTTTTTTTTGCGGGAGCATTAATCATATAACGAATCCATATATAAGCATAGAATCTTGCCATTTAGCCAAACTTGCTATGCAGAAAAGTGCGAAACAAAACCTAAACATTCCCGGCGACAAATGCAGCTAAGTGGGAAAAAGTGGCCAAAAAACGAAAGCCCGTTCGAAATGCAACTAGTTTAAAGTATGTATGTATTCTAGAATACCCTTTGATTTATATTCTTAAAGCTATATATAAAACAGTTGTGAAATTATTAAAGCACTCATAAAATTAAAACTTATTTCATACATTTTTAAAACTGTTGTTGACATTAAGTTTTTGTTAAAATTAAATAACTTGATATTAACATAAGCTGATATACCCTAAGGGCAGCTTAAGCTTGAACATGCTTACTCAAAGATCTAGAGATCCTGAGATCTAAGTGCTTATCTTTTATAAAACTAAGAGGCACTTGATTATTGATGCTTTTAAGCGAGTTTTGCACTTCACAACACTCTAAAACTTTTGAGCTAGCCTTTTTTTTCATTGCATTTCCATAAATAAACGACGTGAAAAGAAAATGAGAGATTGTCAAGTTGTTTTTTTTTTTGGGAAAAAGTTTTTGTCATACAATTTTTATTTGTATTTTTTTGAGTTTTTTGCTGAGCTTAGCTGGGAAATTTTATCGTTTTCTTTCTTTCATTGTCTGTCGTTTCGTTTTCGCATTTCGTTTATGTTAAACGACGGTCGCATTAATTAAAATTACACAGCACCGCCTGCGGGGACGTACAACATTCATAGGGGAGTACGAATGGGGACACTGTGCGAGGATTAAAGGAGGAGTTTGGGCGTCTTCATAAATTAAAATCGCTTATGAATTTTATGAATTATATTTGCCCATTTAGAGAGTGCAGACATTGGCTCCAAGCACCCTCCGCTCGCCACCCCTCTTCTGCCTAACTTAATTTCTATCCGCCTGCGCCTATGGGCGCCTTGAAGTAGGCAACACGTACTTATTGAATTTCATTGGTTTGCTTCTCGTCAATCCTTCCCTCTCTCTCTCTCTGTCTGTCTCTCGTTTGTTTGCTAATGCATTCCACTGCACACAATCACAATTTTTGCATGCATGTTCAACATCACAAGTTACAAGTTTTTTTGGAACATATGAACATATGTATATCAGTTTCCTCCCCATCCCCTCCCCATCCTCTTTCTCAGCCACAGTCTTTAAGTTTTCTGTCGCTGCACTCACTTAATTTTATGCCAAAACAATGACACGCCATAAATTTAAACGGATTTGTGTTTCGCCTTGGGCAAAACGCGTTTAGCAACCCTCAAAAATGCGACTTCTTCATTGGCGAGGGGTGGAAGGGGGAGGCAGTTCTGTGCAGGGTTGACACTGTCATAGCACCTTTAACACTCACACACACTAACATATAAGTACATACACTCTAAAACACATAACTTTGAGCTTCTTTTACGTATTTTGAAGTTTTTAGTGTCAAGTGTTTGGCAACACTCAACTCCAAAATAAAATAAATGCAACGCTTTGCAGCACCTTTTGAAGCTGTTTCGAAAACATTACGCTTGCAAATGTGTATGTGTGTGTGTGTGTGTTTGCTTTAAGAGCAGTTGTGAACTTAAGTCTTGAGAATTAAAGCTAACTTAGGTTATCAGAACTGTCGAGTTTCATATAAAGACATTTTATATTGCAATGCAACTCCGGGGCACAGAATGTGCATCACATATAACAAGTAAGATGGCTTGAGTCGCCCCTTAACCCTAGTATACAGAAAGTGCATAATGCTTAACTTGAATTAAATCTTCGATATCTTCGGTGTTTCTTATCCGATTTTAATGAACCCTTCCTAGATGATAATTTTCTTGTCTATAGATTTTGGATCAAGTTCCAAATTTTCTTGTCATTAATTCCACGTGCATATCGCAAACCGAAAAAGTAATTGATAGTTTGAAACAAACATGACCAGGCCTACACGAACCTAAATCTCAAGACTGGCAAGCACTAGCTAATTTAAAAGATATTATTTACTTATTCTTCATGATAGACTTGAAGTATATGCCAGATTGCACTTTATGTCGGAAACGGAAAAGCAAGCTTTAATTTAAGTTCTTTTAATAAGATTTGTAGTAGTTTTCTTTCGTTGCGATAAGCTTACGATATGACTTAAGTAGTTTGGAACATTTTATTTTATTTTATTTTATGAATGGTAATAATGAGAATGAAGGGAAAATGGAAAATGTCAGTCGCGATTTTCTAATCTTAACTAGCCTTGCAATATAAATAAACTTGTTAAACTTATGGCTAGCTTCAAGTTCGTAACGCAAAAGAAAAACTTAAAGCCCACAGCCCAGAGACGTGCAAATAATTTGCCAACTTTGCGCAGAAGGGACCAGGGGGGGGGGGGGAGTTGCGAACTTGAAACAAATGGAGCATTTGGCACGCCATTGCGTGCCTGTCAACTTTTGGCGGCTGAGCCGAGCATTGGGACGCCACCTAGCGGCATGTCAGTCAACATGTGTATACACACACACGCAGTGATAGAGGCACCTGTCTGTGTGTGTGTGTTTGTTGTGTATGGGGCAATTATATATTTTGTTATTGATATTCGAGTTGCACGCACAAATTTTTATTCCACGCACTTTGAATGCAAAAAGCTGACTAAAGCCCCCCTTAGTCCCTACCCTTACCCACCTCTCTCTGTCTCACTTTCTCTATCCCTCTCTCTCTATCTGTGTCTTTCATTCTCTTTGTTATGTGTGAGTCATACCAGAGTTGAGTTTCGTTGTTGCTGTTATTGGTATTGTTGTTGTCCCTCTGGGGCATCATTTTCATTAAAATTTTAATAGCCTTGTTACTAGAATTTGTGAGCTTTGAGTTTTTGCTCGCCTTGTACCCTTGCAGCCGTATTTGTCTGTCCTTCTTTCCGCCGTCTATTCTTGCCGCAAACACGTAATATCCATAAACTTTTGTATAATAAGGCCGCACTATACTATTTCTCCCTTTTGCTGCATGGCAAAGAAATACTATTCTTACTGTTAAGTTTTGTGTTTAAATTTCATATTTATTATAACTACTATCTCTTTTAATTAAACTAGCTAAACGGTTACGAATATCATGCATGATCCTTAAGATATGCAAGCGAAATCATTTAGAACATAAATTTGTTTCACGGAGAGCCTTTCTTGAAGAGATAAACTTTATTTTTAGAAGTTAGATGATTAACTTTACTTGGTTGTCTTTCAAAAATCCTTCACGCCATAGCTATGTAAATTGAAACTACCTGTTCAATTTGAGTTATAAAGTTTACTTAATGTATGTATTAGTGTTTTTAGAAACATCATAAGAAAACTAACTTTGAAGAACTTTCATAAAAATGTTCTTGTAGATTCCACCCTAAGCATTATTATAATCTCTGATTAGCTTGCTAACAAGTATAGCTTCAAGCAAAACCAATAACATTTAAAGCTCAAATCGAATGCGCTAAACGAAATGCGGCTAAGAAGTTGCCTCGCTCAACTGCAGCAATAAGTGGACACATATGAATGCTATGAAAACCATAAGAAGTAACCAAGTGATGAACAAATATATATATGTAAATATGTGTATATCGAAGAGGCAAGCAAGAGACAAAGATTTGAAAGGGGGGACCGACTGTGTAAAACGCAAACAAGAAATTCCAATAAACTAATTTGCACACGAAAGCAAGAAAACAGCCAAGGCAGACAGCATAAATGAAGGCAAAGGGTGGGGTTGTGTTTGGGTTGTGGTACTACTCATATCCTGGATGCTCAGGATGAAAGAGGAAGGAGGCGGTGAAAGAGCAATGCGAGTCCTATCGGAATATTTGTGTATGAATTTTAAGCAGCTGTAAAAAATGCAAAGCCAATAAAAGGGATAAAATTGAAAACAGGACGCCAAAAACACACACATGAAGTTGGGGGTGAAGGGTAAACAGGATAGAGGGCAGGGCAAGGGCAGGGGAAAGGGAAAGGGAAGGGCCAAACGGCAGCTGTAATTGTAACTGCTCTTGTGAAATATTTACAAAGTGTGTTCACCATTCGCATTTGGTATAATAAATTAGCGTCGCGTATCGTATTATTGACTGGATTTTGAATAATAACACACAAAGGACCCACAAGCACAACACTCTCGAGTCCTCCAAGCAGCTTCAAGTCCTTCTAATGGAGAAGCAGTAGCAGAAGAAGGTGCCAGCAATTCGAAATCCGCAACTGGAAATCGAGATGGTAACCCAAGAAGAGCCCAAAGTGCCCCATAGAACGAATGAAAGAAAGTTGAAAAAAAAAATAAAATGAAATACTCAACAACATGTAATTCGCATAAATAGGGAGAGTAGGTGGAGGTGGAGAGGGAGGGGGCTTGGGGGGGTGGTGTATGTATGGGGATGTTTCACACAAGTCAGCACAATTGCGCACATAAATTTAATGCGCCAAATAATACGCAAGACAAGTGGAACGCATATTTAAGTTGACTAAAACTCTCACTCAAAGCCCTCCCTATTTCTCTTACTCTCTCTCCCTCGCTCTCTTTTTCAATCTCTCTTCGTCTCTCTTTTATTTAGGGGTACACTTGTGGGTGTGGGGGGGGGGGAGCCAGAGCATAATGCGTACGAATGACAACTGCAGCAAACGTCAGCACAATGCGGCACACTGGAACAAGTGCCTCAAAACTTATGATAAACAAAATTGATAGATTTGAAAATAACATATAACCTTTTACATAAAAGTTTAATTTTCAATGAAATTTTTTTTATTTAACTTTTCCTTAATTTAAAAACACCTTGGGTTTGATAAAAACAATGTAGCTTGCTAACATTAAATAAACTTTTCTTTAACTTTGCTTAAAAAAGGTTCTGCTGTTTAGAAAATAGAAATCTTTCCTGAATTGCAGTTAAGGCTTTGCAGGTGTAAACTTTTGCAAATTCCATTTCGTGCGCTTGAAAAGTAATCTTAAAGCTCACCAACTTTGTCATACAAAGACGCTTAATTGCAAAAGCTTTTTTCAGAGCTTTCAGCCATGTTAAGCGTCTTAAGACCACTGTGCGCACATTGCAGCTACAATATTTGTGAAACTTTGCTGTCTGCGTCGTTGTTTTGTTCACATGTAAAAAGTACATTAAGTTTTTTGTATTATTTTTTACATTTTTTTAACAACTTGAGATTTACAAAAAAAAATACATGGCCACACTAACACACACATACACCCACACCCCGTCGCACACTCATTTGAATGTATTACAACAAGTTGGACGTACAAAATTCCAGCACAAAAGGACGTAGAAAGAACGATGTTGCCGACATGAATTATTTAGAACGCCAGGCAAAAAGACTGCGAATGAGCGCAGGAGGGGGAGAGTTGGGGAGCTACAGGTAGAGGGGGTTCACTGCACACATGGAGCTGTATGAGTGTGTGTACGTGTTTGTATGTGTGGAAATGTTTGATTAAATTTGTAGCCACTTGTAGCGAGAGGGTGTTCAGGGAGATTTCATGGTAGGTGAAGAGGTTAAGTATCAGAGAGGGAGAGAAAGAGTGAGGGCTATGGGTTGAGTTGGAGGAAGAAACTCGGCTCTAGGACACGACACGAAATTTCGCGAGGCGTTGGTAAAATTAACTCATTTGATGGCGCATTACATTTAACTAGGTATAAAACTTAAGTCTAACGCGCTCCAAGTTGAGGGGTTGATACGGCTTGAAGGATTCGGTTGGGTTTTGTGGTTGGAGTTAACTAATTTCTTGCACTGCAGTAGGTCAAATAGAGGCATCATATCTCAGCGATTGTTCCACAGCGCAATTCTCGTTATGAGCCCCAGTAATAATTTACACGCACAACAACAAAACGGTATGAGTGTTTGGGAAGGGTGAGAGTTGAGAGATGGGGGTGGTACTTTGTAGGGTTGGAGATAGCACGCAACACAACGCAATCAACAATTGTTGCATGAGTAAGCAAGCAACGTATTTTGACTGATTGTTTTTGGGGGGTTGGGGGGCGGGCTAATGATGGCCAGCGCACAGATCACTGCGCAATTTTTCCGTCGAGTGGGGGCGGGGGGACCAGGAAGCACCGTTCGGAAATTTCGACAGGTCGTCGAGTAAAGGCGCATCGTTCAAAATTGTGCCATCAAAAGTAATGGTTGGATGGGTGCTTAGTGCTGAAAGCACATTAAATGATGATGGAAATTACCAGAGGACAATAAGCCGCTGTCAACAATTGTTGAGCTGTTGCGTGAGAAATTGAATGTTAGAGGAAACTTTGAGGAAGAGGAGGCACAAGAAATCGGGGAATCCTGCGTTAGACTAAAATGAAGTTTCATAGCTGACAGAGAGGAAACTGTCCCTTCAAAATCATGATGTAAAAATCCAGAGAAGGATAGATTTAAAAACCTTACGAATTAGAAGCTATCATAAAAAATCGAGGTGCAGAGCGGAAACAAAGATAATTTCCATTGAAGAACATGTCCAAAATAAAATTTCAAAACTCATACGCTGAAGTTTAAAGCTCATAGGACGAAGAACTTGATAGAAATACTGTACAGATTGAAACCTTCAAATTAACTGGATCAAGTTAAAAGGGAAAAACGAAAATTGAAAATAAAACAACTTTTCAAAGAGTTTCATTATATTGTGTAAATTTGTATTAAAAACCAAATGCAATTTAAAAAACCCATAATTTTTAGCTAATACATATACATATTGAATCAGTAAACTTTTCAGTAGCCCCTAAAAACACAAAGATGCCAAATGAAATTTGCAATAAATTTGAAAATTGTAAATTACAAATGCAATTTTGTGCTCACAAATTTCTATTGAACAGTTGCATTGAACCCCGGGTCAGTCTCGAATTTCATTTAAAATAATTGCATTTACCCAAATGGGCGTTGAAGCAAACAAAACAAAGGCTACAAAAGCCACCTTTTACCCCCCTCCGCTCGAAACTCCCTTGAATCTGCCAGTGTTTCTAATACTTTTGAAGCCCACAAAGAGCGCAAAGCGGCAAATCCCAAATGAAAAACTTTATTATAATAAACAATTTACGAGGCTGAAAGCCTGGAAACTGAAACTCTTTCTCTGCTTGCAACATTCGCTTAGGGAAAACAAAAAAAAAGGGAAACTAAAACAAAGGGTTTGGCAGGAGGTGAATATGTGTGTATGTATGTGTTTGTTTTCACATATACGATAGCCTATTCTATTATACTATTTGTTGGGCTGCCAAGTTTTGTGTTTATGATGCGATTGCTATTGCAATTTAGTGGATTGTTACATAACTTGTTTCGTATCGTATGTATGCCAAATATAATTATAATTTATGGCATCTTACGAATGACAACTCAATTGCATTGCATGTGAATTAAGTCAGTAAAGTGTTTTGATTTAATAAGGTAAAAAGTATTATTATTATTTTACATATTTATTTTTTTTTTTCTATTAGCTATAATACACAAGAATACGAGCGCTAGCGTCCAGGCCTTCAGCTCTACTTTTGGTTAAGTGAAAGAAATAAAGACACAAAATATAATTCTAGTTGCAAGCAAATGTGGATTATCAAATATATGTAAATCCCCAGGTAGAGATAAAATAAATTTTATTACTTATTTATTGGTTATTTTTTTTCTAGCCTAGACACGCCGTTTTATCAAAGAAACAAAAGATTGTTGAATGTTTTGTAAAGTTGCTCATTATTACGTATACGTACCAAAAGTGAAAGAGATTAAAATCCAAATAAGTGCACATTTATCATAGCATACTTTTTGGGGCATACTTTAACCGGTGGTAACTACTTAAGCTGCCAACAAAAATGTCGATGCCATTTGTCTTTGGCGTCGCATTATTTTTGTGTTTGGTATTTTTACTAGCTAGCACCTAGCAGTGAAACCAAATTGACAGCGACAAGCCACAAGCCACAAGTGGCCAAGAGCCGGATAGGGATGCACCCGGGGGAAAGGTGAAAAGTTTCGCAGACACGTCTGCCACACAACAACAGGCAGTTGGGGCACTGAGTTGAGGCGAGTTGAGGCACTCTGGCATGATTAGTGGGTGGCAGGTCGAAAAAGACAGGTGCGACTCCAGTTGAGACATGTTGTGTCACTGCACGGCGTCGAGAACATAAATCTAAGCGAACAGAAACGAAACAGTCAAGTTTGAGAGTTGGGAATTCCAAAGAAATGCACTATCAAAAAGAAATTTGTACTTACTTAAGGAACAGCCTAAAACGTATTGTTTTAAATAAATTTTGAGTTGAACTTAAACACAAACTAAGGTATTGAGAGTTAAGAGCCTAACGTTAAGGCTTAATATATGTGTTTCAGCAATCCATTTTCTTTCGAATTTCAACTTTCACAAAAGTTCTTAGATTTTTTCAGTGTATGACAAGATAGACCCATCAAAATCTCAGAACTTTGTCATGTTGTGTATCTGTGTGTTGCGCTAAAAAACTCGAAATTGAAAAGGAATGGTAAATTTTTATTTATTTATATCAGACGAAGCAAACTTCAGCCCAAAAAGGTGCAAATGTTGCAGATAATGCGGTCGGTCGTAAAAGAAGTAAAAAGATTTAGTATAAGGGGAATGGGGAATGGGGTGGGTGGAGGTGGTGCCTTATTGTCATGCAGCTTATCGAGCCGGACAGCTGACAGTTGTAGTTGTAGCATAGTTGCCACGAGACAGCCAGCAAAAGTAGCATTTTCAAGTGCTTTTGCCGACCGCAGCGCACTTAAGAAACATTCGTCTGATAAATGGTTGCCTGTCATTCCAGTGGCGCTGAAGGGGCTGGAGGCGGTGTTGGGGTGGCGGTGGCGCTGGCGCAAGCACGCAACCGGCATATGCCGCTAACGGGGCAGGAGTCAAAATCAACTGAAGCTTTAAAAATTGAATTACATTAGCGTGAAACATGCCACGCTCAATGCTTTCCCAAGTACTACAGCACGTTTGGGCCCTAAGGCTAATTGGAGCTGGTAGCTTGTTTGGTTCTTTTATTTCTTCCTACCAATTGCATTTGTAACTTACTGCAATCTGATGGGCAACTAAACTCATTTATTATCATACACAAATTAGAATAGAAAATAAAAAATCTTAAACATATTTTGCGTCATTAATTATTAAAGATTCCTTTCCAGTTATATACCAAAAACGTGACATGGAGAATATATCTTTCAATAATAAAATTAATAAAACATTTCAAAAATCTATTGAATCTAAATCAAATTTTTGTATCATCTTATTTTGTATATATTATGTATTATTAACTTAAATAAAATTTGTATTATGTTAATCTTTGATTAATATTTTCTAGCCTAAAAGTTTGAGCCGAATTAATTACCAGACTTGCTTTTAGTGCCCCAAAACTTGCAGTTAACTTGATTACCAGCTGTGGCACTTCACGCAAACCCACCAACCCACTGCCCCCAACTCCCTGCTCCCTGCTCCCCAACAAAGCCACCCAATTCCATTTCCCATTCGGTCTTTGCTCCATTTGCAGACACCTTACGAAAATGGCCGCCAGAGAACCACTTGAGGGGCCAAAATCAAATTCGACGCTCAATTAAAATTCAATTTGTTGCGCGCCATTAATTAGATTCCGCTTCGGCACCACCGCCAGCAATGTGAACTTTAGCCAAAAAAGTTTCAGACAGACGCCACCTGCGACACAGACCCAAGTTAAATGCAATTTTTCCTCACTTGATGCTTTATCGAACTGCAGCCTGGGCTAAATGAAAAGGGGAGCAGAGGGGGAGGCGGGATTACCTTTCTAATTAGTGGGCGGGGGAAAGTTTTCAGGTTCTTCGACACTTCAATTAGATGTAATCTATGCGCATAAATTGCCTTCAGCTCGAAGATGGATAGATGGACTTTGGGCTAAATATATCGTGCAACATGTGGCAGGTCCAACTGTGGTCGAGCTTTGTACGCATCAATTATGCAACCCTAGGGCTGCCTTAATAGTTTATCATTCTCCGCCGCACGAAACTCCAACGGTCAATGGCTTTGTGCACAACTGTACTTTTACTGTACTCACCTGCTTCTGCAATGTGTTCGAGAGCTCCTCGAGGCACTCCTTGCGCTCGAAACGCTCAAACTTGAAGCTGTTGGAGCGATAGAGCTCATTGTCCTCCCTGCGACGATTGCGGCAAAGGCGACGTGTGATTATATTACCGCTACCACTCAATCGAGGTCTGTCAAAATCGAGCAGGGAAAAATGTTTGTTTTTTTTTTTATTCAGTTATATTGTGAGGAGATAGTGATAGAGTTTACTGCATATGACAAGGGTTCTCTTTGATTTTTTTGTTGACTTTTTTTGCTTTGTCTTGAGCTGCACTTTTGTTGGGCCTTCAAGTGTTTGTCTTATTGTAAGAAACCTTTAGTATTTTTTCAAGTATTTATTTAATTCAAAATACGAACATTCAACACAAAGCCTCTTTGAAAAAATCCAATATGTATGTACCTAAACATGATTTATATTACAACTAATTAATCAAATCTCGCTTATTGATTGTATACTTAATCTTAGTAAAAGTACATATGTATATGTTAATTACTTCAAACCTCCATCTCAAAGAATTAGTCACCCCCTATCGTTCACCTTTTTGATATGCAAAGTAGTTAACTTTTCCACATTTGCTCAATGTGCCGCATCATTAACTTTGCTTTTGGCTGCTTGTTGTTGGCACAGCTTACCCCTTTGAACAAACCTACTCCCTCATCCACCCACCTGGCGAGAAGCTCGTTAGCTGGCGCTTCATTAAAATTTGACACATTTGGGATAAATAAGAACGAGGCAGCTCTGCCAGGTGCAGGATGCCTGACGCCTGATGCCAGGTGACGGTGTTTAAAGTCGCAACGGAACAAAAAAATATATATTTAAAGTTGGAAAACGTGAATAAAATGAAAATGTCGTCGACCCAGTTTCTTGCAGTTGCACTTTGGGGTTTGGGTTCGTGGCCCCTTTCTTCAATGAAGCCAACTAACCGACATAACAACTCAACCGACTCCAGACGAACGACAAACATACTTTAACAAAACAGTTATATAAGAGTGCAGAAGTTTAAAAATCTACCCGATTTAAGGATACCCTATGGAACCGACAAAACCTGGTTTCTATGGAGTTTACAGCTTTTCATGTCTTTATATCAAGGCTAAAAAGTTAAAATGTTCCTTGATAAAATTCTTCTTACTTCTTTTGTCTTGTATCTTTGCCAATCTCCTTAATTGTTGTTTTTTTTTTAACTCAAATAACATATTAGCTTACTTTTACCCTTTTCCGTTCCTAACTTTCCTATCATGAAACAAAGTCAATGTGTATTGTTTTAAGGCAAGTTCTAAGATTGAACTACTTTCAATCTATAATATCTGAGATTAATTAATAAAAAGCCACTACGTTTTGAAATGCTTCCAGGGTATATATATATATATATATATATATATACGAGGAGAAATAACAAACGAAAAAAAAGAAAGAAAACTTCAACTCGACGCCCAACAAAAGCCAAAAGCCACAAGCCACTGGTAGTGGCTCAAGCACCGTTCTGCACTTGCCCACTTGGCCACTTTGGCAAACACAGTGGCTCCGACTTCGGCTCCGAATCTTCAAGTTTCTTTAAGTTGGAGTCACTTACCCGCAGGGTTTACAGTGCGTCATATGCAGATCCCAGTTAAGGTGAAAGTTAAACATGCGCAATTTGGCAACTGCTCGTTGCCTCAACGAGATGTCCGGTGGCGTTGGTAATGCTGTAGCAGGACCAAATCCTCCACCTCCACCTGCTCCTGCTCCAGTTGCAGTTGCTCCAGTTGCTCCAGCAGCTGTTCCAGTTGTGTTTGTTGCACGCTGTGCGTTTGGATACATCATAACTGTGCCGCTGGGCGCCGAGCTAGCAAAGAGACGATGCGATGTGGAAACGGAGCCAGTGCCATGATTATGATTATGATTGTGATTATGAGAATGCCGGTAGTGCTGACGATGCTCTTTGAGCGTATAAAATCCGCCAGAGGAACTGCAAAGTGTACAAAATCGAAAAGATTTACATCAAATAAGATGTATAAAATATATTTGAAGAAAGCTTTTTTAGTTTTCTATCTTTTCATACAAAGCTCATTTATCTTTCTAAAGATTTCTTCTCTAGCTAAATTTTGAATATTGAAAACATACAATATTTATTTTGAAGATTTCCTATAACAAATTCCTCTCTCTCTAAACTCTCTATCTCTCTCTCTCTTCGTAATACTTACGACATATTATCGCCGCCCGCATCACCAACGCAGCTGGTAACACTGGCCATGCCGCCGCTGCGTCGCGGTCGACTCTTGCGTCGACGTCGCCGCCGACGTTCCGAGGAGGCTGTACGAGTTTGGAGCACATGTTGACTGAGCGATTTGTGACAATTAGAAGGGGGCATTCCGCTGCTGGCCAAACGTCGACCGGTCGCATTGCTACCGCCGGTCGCGCCTGCTCCTGCTGCTGACGCTGCGGTCGCTGCGACGACGAGCTGAGCATCGCCAAAGCCACCCGCTGAGCTAATCGTGTCGCTCGACTGCGGCGTTGCGGCGCCGGCAGCGACAGCGGCTGCGGCTGCGGGGGAGTTGCCTAACTGCTGCTGTGACTGCGATTGGGATTTGTTGTTGCGCAGGCTGTGATTCACTTTGCGCCACATGCGTTCCATTTTGTTCTTTCTTTGTTTTTTAAACGTGGTTTATTCTTTATAAAAGTTCTGTTTTATTTTTATAACAATTTTAGCTAGCTACAGGGGTTTGGGGGGCTGAGGTGCTAGGAAGCTGTTGATTTGGAAGTTATCGTTGTTGTTGTTGTTGTTTTATTGTTGCGAGGTGTTTATGTTGTGCGGCAGCATGGCTACACACACGCACACACACACTTACACTTGGCAAAAAAAAGCTACTCAGCAGGAACTATGCATTGTTGTTGTTGTTGTTGTTGCTGTTGTTGTTGTTGTATACTCCTTAGTTGTCTGTAAAAATGAAAATAAAAAAGCGGAAGCAGAAAACAAAGAGCTTAAATTGAGTTTAACAAAACACACACACACACATACAGAGATAGTTCGCTGTGTTCAAACAAAACTATTGTCATGCACTTTTAGGTTAAGCACGCGTTTCCACTCATTTGGTTAAGCCGCTCCATTGTTATTGTTGTTTGTGTTGTTGTTGTTGTTGTTTTGCCATTGCACTTGTGAATGAAAATGAATTGTGAATTGCAGAGAGCAATTGAGCGAGGCACAAACACAGACACACTGACAGACACAGACACTCACACACACCGAAACAAACAAACAAACTATCGTCATAAAAGTACCGTTCTTTTTTTGTCGTTAATTTGTGCAAATAACTTGATAACTTTGTTCACATTATGGCACAACAAAAAGCAGAGTACTTGGTATGTAAATAGCAGGAGAATTCAACAGCAGCGTAAAGCAACAGCGAGAAACTGGAGCTGCGAAGATGACAGCGTCAACGAGAACGAGAATGGCGACGACCGCGACGAGGACGACACACATTTTACGTTTTTGTCTAACGTTTGCGTTTGTAATGAGTGAAGAGCGAAGCACACACACACACACACACACACACACAGAAACGCAAAGGGAAAGTAAAATTGTTTAACGGCGCGATGGCAACCAAAGCGCTCCGTTTTATTGTCGTCAAGCTGTTGTTGCTGTTGCTGTTGCTGTTGCTCTTGTTGTTGTTGTGGGGATGCCGTGAGTTAACGGTTCCATGCTTAAGCTCTCAGTGCGCGCACAGTGGTCTAACGTTATGCAACAAGCTGTTAAAGCTTAAGTCAAGCAGGCATTAACAAAAATATAAATTTTAGAATCCCATTGTATTCAAAAGAAATTAATAGTACATAATAATATTTGGATTTTTCAATACAATTTTTTATGCACTTTAAAGAAATATAATATTTTTAAATATAACAAAATAATTACGCATTCAATGTGTTATTTTGTTGAAGCACGAATTTAATTTAGTTTTTAGCTTCACAAAAAAATAAAATTATAAGCGGCACTTAACACAAATTAACCACTGTGTCTGCACTGACAGCACATGTGAGCAGCACACGTCTCTCTTTTGTGCTCTCTCTCTTTGAATATTCGCTCTCGCTGTCACCGTCGCCATTCCTTGCTGTGCAAGAGCGCAAGCCAGTGATGGCGCTATCCCATCCGTACACGTCCTGTGTATAACACAAACAATTTGCGCTTGACGCAGCAGCAGGGAATTCCTGGCTGACTAATGCGCGAGAGAGAGAGAGAGAGAGAGCGAGAGAGGGAGAGTGTGACAATGCAACAACAATTCGTTGGAAAATGTGTTCTAATATCCTTAACACTTTTTATTGCCTACTTTTAGGCATAACTGCACACAAACATCACATGCATGGCTTAAGCAATTTTTCTATAATTTACTTCTCTTTTTTTTGTATATTTTTTGATATCACAAACAACGAAATTCGCTGCGCCACTTAGCCAGGAGCAGAGTAGCCTCTGCCCGTTTATTGGCAACGCGCACGCACAAATAAAGCAGCCACACCAAACGAAATGCTCAACGCTGGCAGCAGCGACAGCAGCGCCGCATTCCGTTACTCTCACCAAATTACCGATTTACTCGCTTCGCTCACCTGCTCTCTCTCTCTCTCTCAGCTGCTGTGGACGGGCTCTCGTTTTGAAAATGTAAACATTGAAAACCGGGCAACTTATTTGCTGCGGCTCTTTTAGCTGCCAGCCAAAAGCATTGGCTAATTAAGCCAAACTTAACTAGGATAATCTTTCGAATTTAGACATTTTCTGAATTCTTGTTGAGCATTCGCTTTATCGATAGCTGCGCTGTGGCCAACTAGCAAATGTATCGAAATGTTTGCGGGACTCTTTTGCAGCGCCGGGTCACTGTCAAAACAAAAAGGATATTTTGTGGGACATTTTTTGAAAGTATGTTCACCGCCAACAGCCAACGCCCTCTGTTGTTGAATGGTGACAGCGACAACTTCGCGTTCGGGCCCAAGATGGCGCCACTTCAAACCGATTCAAAATTGAATATTTAGCCAAAGTTTTTGTTTAAGCTTTGTTTTGCGACAACCAAAAATTATTAAATAGGGAACGTTGGTGGAACAATAAAAATTAATGGTTGGGATATAACTAGCCGAAGCGACATACATAATTGTACTCCTGCAAACAAGTGAAAAGTAAAACCAAATCCCAAAAAAACTCCATGTTTACATTTTTTTTAATTTTTTTTTGTATTTAAGTTTGCTTTGTTTTTGTTATAGTATTTTTAATTGGTTTTTGCCTGTGATGATTGGCTGCCATTTTCATCATCTGTATCTGTATCGTTATCGTTATCAATTATCATAGATTTATCGCTCTTTAACTTAGCTTGTCGATATACTTGGTATATACGGCGTTTTTTTCGATTGATCGTGATCGTGTTATCGTTTATCGGTCATCAGATATCGTTAATCGATAGCTTGTTTTGCATGCTTACAAAGTTTTTTTTTTCTCTACACACATATGAATATTAACACATACATATATGTATGCAAATGGTATATGTATACATATCGATACTATATAGTATATGTAAGTATATATACTTTTAATGATCTTAATTTGTTGTTGAAGCTGCAACATTAAGACGACTTCCAACGTTCGATTGTGAAAATTCCATTTTACCTTTTTCTTCTTTTTTTTTTGTTGATTAGTTTTCTTTTATATGTATCTGATATTTTTTTTATCCATAGAGCACTACGTTTTACACAAACACACACACACAGAGACATACCGATTGTTATAAAGGAAATTGCGTTTAGTTTATTTCAAACTTTTTCTTTGATTTTCTATTCTTTTACTTTTATAAATTTTTTTTTTTTTTTTTTTTTTTGTTAACTTACATTTACTAAAACGTTGGTATTGGCCTATTGCGCGATTTTACAATTACAAAAATTTCGACACTGTGAGATCTTATAGAATTCGAAACTCTACTCATTTACAGAGTTGTCGCCATATTAATATAGTTTTATATTTTATAAGTTGTTTGGTTTTTGGTTTTTAGTTTTTGTGCGCTGATTGCTTGATTGTAAAAATGTCCTCAAAATTTGCAGAGTTGCCCCACAGTTCTTAGACACGAGAGCGGCCGAAGCAGCAATGCACCCAAACCAAAAAAGAGAGCGAGAGAGCTTTCTTTCTAATTCGATTGTTGTAGTTGTTATTGTTGTATTTTGCTTGCTTGGCGTTTATCACAAAAAGTGTTTTGGAAAAGAAAACCTTAAGCTAAACTTAAAACAGACGGACAGAAATTGAAAAGGGTGAGTGGGAAAAGCAGGAAAGGAGGAAAGAGAGCAAAGAGAGTGGGACAGCGCCTGCTATGCAATTGGGTTTCTCTTTTATAGTTTTGTGTACATAAATACAATACATATATATATATATATATAGACGTATATATAAATTGTGTATATGTATTTTTTATGCATATCGCTTGAATGGATTTTATTTTGCAATTATATATATATATGTATATATATATATTCTTTTTAATGTCATATATGTATGTAGTTTTTGATGCTAGTAAACGATCATCGTTTATAGTTTCATCTAGTAAAAATTGCTTACAACTGCAAAAAGTACAGCAAACACTCACACACAATAACCTCAAACTGACAAACCACCACAGCGCCATCTTGTTTCGTTTGTCATTTGACAAAATGGCTGAATATTTTTTATTCTTTGTACAGTGATCGCTCACAAATTATAACTTTCGGTTTTCTTGTTTTTCGCCTTGAGTCTACAATGTTTTTTTTTTGTTTTTTTTCTTTTGATTAAAATTTGTTGGTATTTTTGTTTTAAACATTTTTAAATATTGAAATTGGTCTATATAAAAATCATAGAGTTTCAAATATTATATAATACAGTCGATAATTATTTTTATAAAATTTTTTATTTTGTATGCATAAAAAAATAGGATTTTATGAATATGTTTCAATTTTCGAGCGCCCACTGTATTTGTTTTGTTTTTTCTGTTTTACATGTAAACTCGTAGAAGCTTGTTACAACGTTGTTCAACACAGTGTTGGTCCAGTGTTCGCAGTGTTCTTGGCCACAATTGCTTGTTTTGTTTTTTCTTTTTTTTTTTATTCGTTTTTCCACAAAAATGTTCTGGTCTGAAATTAAAATGGAATTTTCATTCACAATTTTACTAGGCGTATAAAAAACTCCAAAAAACAATATTGCAAATGTTTTGCGCAGTTGTCGTTTTATGATTTTCATCAGTGAAATTTGGCAACGTTGCCCAGCTGGGCAAATGTCAATTTCAGTTAAAATATTGCGTTCTAAATGCTGTCCTAACAATAACCCAAATACCACCCCGCCCCGCAAACTCAATTCTAGTCACATTTGTGATTATTATCCAAGCTAAAAATCGTTTTTAAAATGTTCGACGTTTGCATATTTGCGTATTAGCCACATTATTGGTTGCCAATTGCCGTCTTCTTGTTTTTTCTTTTTCAACATCAAATATATTTATATTTATTTATTTTTTTTTCGAATATACGCATATATTTGTATATATATATATATATATTGTGTATTTATATTCCGATTATGTGGTATGCATATGTACAATCTTAAGCATAAAAACTGGTTTTAAATTAAGTAAAATTAACCAAAAAAAAAAAGGTTTCAATATAAAAAATAAGGTATTTATGTAGTATGTATATGTATGCATAGGTTGTATATGTATCGAGTAAAATATAAAAAAAGGACAGCAGTTAAATAAGCAACAGCTATTAAATAATAAATTAATGCATTAGTACAAAACTAAATAAGCTTACAGAAAATGGATTTTGTTTTAAATAATTTGCATGCTCGTATAACAAAAATCAATCTTAATTAAGTATTCTTTAAGTATATATAAAAAAAATATATATATATATGTATTTGTATATATGTATACGATTACGTAATGCTTATTGAAGTGTACCTTTCATGTGTTAATTTTTTAGTATTTTTGTAGTATTTTTTTGTTTTTTTTTTTTTAAATTATTTCATTATAACTTTTTATTTCGGTTCATTTCGCGACGGTCTTCTTCTTATACTTCATCTAATCGGTTTATTTCTTTTCACTTGGCTAATTTTAACATAGACAAAAAAACGCCATTTTGTATGCTACAATATTGTTGTAAAATTATTTTACCATTGGCTTTCAATGTTAGTTTTTTATCAAATGCTTTGCTCACATTTAACTATTAATGCGAGCTTTTGGTGTTTTTCTCTTCATATAGTATTAAGATTACAAATTGTTTGATGTTATTTCTTTTTTTTTTGCTTATGCCTACAAATTGTTGTTGCTGTTGTTGTTGTTGTTGGTCGTCATGGACAGAGACTGCCCGCCAGTTGTTGTTGTTGCTGTTGCTATGTGATCCTGCAGGCAGCGACGCCGGCGTCGCGACCGCCACAAAAAAAATAGGTTTTGTCATCAAATATCTCTGTCTTCTCTGTTATTGATACGAGAGGGACCGAGCGTAAGAGAGAGTCGGATGACGGAGAGAGGAGCAGTCCAGTCGGGCTGCCATTGTGATCGCCGAGCAAGAAAAATAATCACAACGTCGCCGTCGCACACGCTCTCTCTACATTTCTCTCTCTCTCTTATTTTTCACAAATTGTTTTTTTTTTTTCTGTTTAACTGGCTGGCTGGCTGGCTTAAAAGTGCTCCAAAGCTCTGCGCAGCTTTTTACAATAAAATGGACATTAAGACTCGCGCTCCTTCTTCACCTTAACCTCCTCGCCCAATATAGTGGTGATTTCGCCTTGCATAAATGCCCACGGTATGGTGGAATTGGCCAGCGGACATCGCTCACCACTCGGGCAATACACCTCATTGCCCAGGCCCTGCAAAATCAATCAGACAGAAAGAGAGAGAGTATGAGTATAATTTTCAAAAAGAGAGAGAGTTATAACGGTTAACTGTTGTGTGTTGTACTCACGTTTTGCCGTTTGATACTTTCGCGACTGCAGGGAAAGCAGAATTTGTGAATATTCACCGATGGACACTGGACAAAGTGGGTGTCCTCTAGCCGCTCCTGGCACAGCGTGCACTTAAGTGTCGCATTCTGTGCTGCGGCTGCTGCCGCCGCCGCTGCTGCATTGGGCGCAGCACTGCTGCCGGGTCCACCACTAATGCCAGCTGATCCGCCGCCGCCGCCGCTGCCTGGGCCAGCGTTAACAGCGCTGCCGCCGCCGCCACCGCTGCTGCCACCTGGGCCAACCGAGTTAACCGAGTTGCCATTGTTACCATTGCTGCCGCTGGGACCGCCGACTGCGCCGCCACCGACTGAGCTGCCATCACCAACAACGGAATTTGGATTCGGTGGCAGATTTGTGGGTCCGTTGCCGCCGCTGGCAGCGTTGCCAACATTGCCGACACTACTGCAACTGCTCAGCTGTGAATTGCTGGCACCGCCGCCGCCCGGTCCGCCCATAGAGCCAACGCCGCCGCCGGCAGAGCTGCCAGCACTTAGACCAGCAGCGACCGCGGCCGCTTGAACCGAATTTGAGCCGCCTACTTCGCTGCTTGTAACGGTTGTGCTTGAAACATGGCGAGATCCGGACGATCGACGACCCGACGAAGATCCTAGTTGAGAGAGAAAGAGAGATACAGTTAGTTTTGAAAAGTTAAGACCTTACACTTTTTTGTTAGTTTACCTGAACTGTTTGGGGAGTGTACGCTTCGGGGGGGCAACGGTCCCGATGGCGGGCTGGATCCATTGCGTCGACTGGCGGGTGACAAGTGCTCTAAAATGTAAAAAGATTGCAAGACTAAATAAGATTTTATATCAAATTCTTCTACGAATCAAATTAAATACAGCTTTATATAACAGTAAACAACGAGTTACAAGAGCTTTAAGTTTATTTTGAAAACAAAAATAAACAAAAGTTACAATAAAATGTTATGAGCTTTCACTTAAATAGACAAGAAGGGAGGAAGCTTTGGTAAGAGAAGAAAGCACGAATTGTATTGGGATAAATAATACAGAGCTTTAATTCTAATGATTTTTACCAAAGCTTAAAAGCACTGAAATACTACGATGTTTCAAGTTAAATGATATTCGATCTTTTTTTATCGAACTTCCATATAACAAAGATTTCTAGAATCCTGCAATTTGGTTCAATCTAAAATCCATTTTGTGATAAGAATTTTATTCTATAACAATGTTTTTTCTTGTCGCCTTTAAATTCGTTATATGGAAGTTCGACTGTATGTTCATATAAGATTTATTTGATGAAGTGTCAAAAAGTTATTATTTTTTTGGGCCAGGTTCACTCAATTACAGAGTCTACTGTACTTCAACTCCAAAGATAAACCAAATGCAAAATGTCAAATCAAGATACAAATACCAAATATACATACATGCACACACACAAGCATATATGTATGTTGTATGTACATATGTATCTGTTTACTTAATGAATGCCTACTTTCGATTTTCCGAAAGAGAATGAAACAAAAATATATCAATCTAAATAAACTAAGCTAAAAATAAAAAATAAAAGAATGAAATAATTTTGATTGCAAGATGTTGTTGTTGTTGTTGTTGGCGCAATGCTTGTAATTTTAGAACTTGGCACGAACGTTCCACACACACACACATACACATATACACATATTTTATATGTATGTATTCTTGGCAACAACCAACATGCTTAAGCAACGACAACATTTTCATTCACCAACAACAGCAGAGGCAGCGGCAGCGACAGCAACGTGACGTCACAACACAACACACTGTGCACGCTGCTGGCCCCACTGTGCCGCAACAACAACAACAAGTCAAACAACATACAATAGAATATCTTCAACCAGCTGGTTTTTTGCAAAAAGCGACGTCAGTTGGCAAAGTGCCAGCAGCAGCATCGACAGCGACAGAGGCAGAAGCAGCGAAACAAACGACACGAAACGAAACAAGTTTTTTTTTGTGCCGCTGCTGCGCATACGTCACAAGGCAGCGACGCATGCAGACCAGCAACAGCAACAGCAGCAGAGTGAGAGCAAGCTAGCGGAGACAGAGCGAGAAAGAGAGAATGTGCAGAATGCAGTTGGCAGTTGGCAGGGCCGGTTTTGTTTTTCGCATCTTTACTTTTTATTTCTTCTCTTTCGTTTTCTGCAAGCATGCAACTACGTTGACGTTTGTGTATGTATACCAAAGAGACGACGACGACGAAAAGCACGCGCACACACATATGTAAATACATACATACATATTTGAAGTTTTGTTTTGACTGTTTACTTTGATTATTTTTTCGTCACGCAGCCGGCACGGCCGCCGCGTGACTTGCCGATGCGGCGGTCACGCCAATTAACATACATATTTATACAAATACATACATACATAATATTGGGTATGTACAATATACATGGGTTCATACGTATGTATGTACATACATATGTATGTACCATGTACTAGGGCTTTTGTACAGAGAGCATGCGCAAGCTTTAACAGTGAGTGTGCTCCAATAGACGCCGCGCTGTTAAAAGTTGCTGTTAACTCTTAATGGATTTCAACATATTCAACGCACGCGCACGCGTAGCTACAATTTACTTTTGCTGTTGCTGTTGGTGATATTGAAAACAAAAAAAAACAAAAATAAATACAGAAAATAAAACCGGAGGCACGCTATAGGAGCTGGAGAGCTGGGCTCTATTTTGTATGCCTAGCGGGGCCGCGCACATTGCTTAAAAGTCGACGACGAAGCTGTCAGTGGCGCACAGTGGGCTGCATACAAAATTACTATAAGTATGCCTGCTGCCCCCCTCTCTCGCTCGCTCGGGCAGAGTGCTGTTATGTTTATGTACATACATATACATATACTACTATTGAAAACTGTTGCGTGTTGTTCTTGTTGGTATTCCTGCTGCGGATCACACGCCACGGCACGTTTCTAAATTGGCAAGTCAAAAAACGCGCACAGACATCGCAATTTGGTGCGTCGCCGTCGCAGTCGACGTTGACGTTGACGTTAGCGTCGTGCATGTTGTGTGGCCTCCGCAATATTGGAAATGTTTATATTTATAGCATTTGTTTATATTTTGCATAAACAAACGTTTTAAAATAATAACACAACGAAAAATATACATGAATTTAATATAACCAAATGACAGCAACAACGGCAAAAAGAAAACAACAAAATATTAGCTCTTTTCAGAGCAGCAGAAGAGAGAGAGAGAGAGAGAGAAAAAGAGCAGCAAAATGTGCAAGCGCCATGTACACAGTGGGCTCAATGCACTTTTTTACAGTTACTCGCGTTTAATTTACGCAATTACTTAACAAGTTCAATAATACTAATTACTCAACAGTTCATATCGATATTTATTTGAAATATTCAATTTGGATCATTTTCGAATGCAGTCGGCATTCTTCATTTGGGGAGGGGGGGGCTGATTGATCTATAATTAGAAATGTTTGATTTTCTTTTCGTCTGCTTTTGGCGTATTATTTGCAGGCGGCATGAATCATTAGTGTCAGAGTTCTAAACAAAAATAAATAAACACATGTAAATATTGTACAACAATTTCGCTACATTTCTTTCACATGAATGAAAAGGCAACCCAACCACACCCCGAAAAATGAATGTGCAAGCAGCGTCATTTCTATATATATATACATACACGTTCATTAATAGACCATATTGTTTAGACATTCGAGAATTTTTAGAACAAATTGTTTACGAATGAAACAGTTGTGCGTTATGAGAAATTATGATTAAATTTCATAGCTGGGCACAATTAGCGATTGTTTCAAGTGTGTATAACACATTGAAATAATTCAGATCTCACAGTGATTGATTTCCGTTGATAAAACTTACAGGGAACAAAAAAAAAACAAACAAACAAACAAGATGATATCAGTCAGAGCCCGAGCAAATAGCTAAGTACAAATATATGATAGAAAAAGACAAAAAAAAAATACCCAAAACACACAAAGCATAATCAAAAATAAACAAAAGATATGGCACCACTCGAAACTTGTATGATGATTTGCCCCTCCCGCCAGAGAATATTAGTTGCTAAAAGTATACATTCTATATGTAATTGTACACACATCACTATCAGTCATAGTTGGCCATGGCGATAAGATACTAAAATATATATATGAGCTCCCCCTTCACGAGATAAGATAAACAAAACAGCTGTGTGTATAAAAAAAAATAATAGAAACATGCACTAAAACCAAACGAAAGTGGAGCCCTTCGACGTATATAAATAAATTAATATGGGTTTTTTTTATTATGGAGCAATGTCGGGGGAACTAGGCAAATATATTTTAAAAAAAGGTGGAAAAAAACCCTTAAAAATGATTTAGTTGAGAGAAGCTGAACTTGGAAATTCCCCATTTGTACAAGTCTTCAATTTTCAATCGTACATAAAAAAACTTCTGAGGTTTCTATTGATATTGTCCAACGATTTATATCAATTTCCCAATTAAATAAAATAAGAGAAGCCTTCTTTCTTTTTTTCTTTGCACACTTTAACTATACCCTTTCTTACCGATTCTGTGTCTCATTTTCGGAGCTTGATATGTTTTACTCAAACATAGCTTATCTGCTTAGCGTTCAGCATAGAGAGATGCATGGAAATTAACAAATATGTTTTGAGTTCGTCAAAAAAACCGAGATATGATAAGTTTTAGTTCGGTTGTTGCATAGTTGACCGGATCGAATTTTGCAGAATTTTTTGAATTATACATATATAAGGATCGATACATCATTGAATAAATGTTTAATACTATCAGAATTATCGCTTTATCGTTAACATTAACATTGTCGATGCAAACATAATTAATATAGTCGGAATAAATCCAGTTTCACAACCACTGTACAGTGATGTACCGCTTATCGAGCATTTTCACTGTTACTGATAACGCGATACTTGATAGCGCTGATAAGATATGTCAATCGCATGATACGCTTTTTCTACTTGTCGCTTATCATCGCCGCTCGAATAGTGCTTGCGACTGACTACCAACCAATTTTTGATTTATATACCCAAAACATTGTCGCTTTCATTCATACGTACTATAAAAGTACAAATGCATATAATTTGTGGCTATTGGTCACACTGTGCAAAACCAGGCAATGACAGCGACGTTGCCTAGGTTCATATTGCACACACACACACTCAGGCACACTTGCATGCAGGCATTCGACTCTCTCCTTGCAGTATCTCTGCACGCCGCTCTTCACGTGTTAACGGTTAAAGTTCCGAACTGCAAGCTGTGCTGCTGGTTGATAGAGGGCATGCCTTGGTTATCGCCTAGGACACAGACAGAGACAGCAAGAGAGAGAGAGAGAGGCGTGTGTACGAATGAATAAAATTCCTTTCTAGCGACGAGCGCATTCGGATTGGAGAGTGAAGTGGAGAATCGACTCTCCACTCAGAATGCGAACAGAGGCAACAACAAAAACACAAAAGTGCATTGAATGAAAGACGAAGACAAGACAACAAGGAGGCGGCGGCCGCATTAAGTGGGCGTGCGAGCGGGAAAAACGTTATGTGTATGTATGTATGTACATATGTATGTACAACGTAAATAAATATGTATCTGTTTCCATCGTTTTATCATAACTGATCCCATTTTCAAAGGCAATGCACTTTTGGTCACGATTTGGCAAGTAGTAGATTCTGATTCTGATTGAATCCTAAATCATAACAGCGAACGATTGATGGTTAATAACTTAACATACATACATACACATTTTTATTACTGCATATGTGTGTGTGTGCCCGTTAGTGAACTACGCTGCTGCTAAGTGCTCCCATTTATTTTGTATAGTATGTATACTAAAATGCTTTTGATATTTTTAGTATCTATACACACACAATCCGATTTTTGATTTTGGTAATGAAACACATACATACACACACGCAACACACAAAACGTAACGTAAGTTCACGTAACAAGCAATAAACGGTCCAAGCTGCGTAAAAACATTGTATACATACATACGTACGTATATAAGAACAACAACAGAGGTATACAAACAAATCACAAAGCTTTGCCGTTGCCATCTCAAATCATAAAAATTACCAAAACATGCAATCGTTAACTGCACAAGGTTAATAAAAATAAAAAGATATCAGGCCAAAAATAAAAAAAAATAAAATACTCATCGCGTTTTGCATGAACTTTACTTTAATCGACAATTTAGCTATCGACAATTTTCATAATAATAATTTTTTAACTCAGATTTAACAATTATCAATGAATATTTGCTTGGCCCCACTGTGGTGGACCAGATGACGGCATCGGCATGCGCGAAAAATGCTCATTGTTTTGTTGTTCTTTGCCGTTTGGTGAGTTTTTATGTTTGTATATATGTATGTATGTATGTACTTTACGCATGTACATATATAAATTTGTTAATATGAATGTGTGTGTATGCGACGGCTATCGCTGCTGTTGCTGTTGCAGTCGTCGTTCCGTATACATACTAACTAAAATTTATCTACACTGTTTGCTGTTCTGCGTATGCGCGCAAGTGTATGTGTGTGTGCGACAGTATGTGTGTGCAACTTGTTATCGCATAGCGTAAAACAGCAAAGAAGAAGAAGAAACACAAAAACCAAAACAAGTTTAATGACGTTTTGCGCGCGCACACCAAAATACAAAAAGAAGAATAAGAAAACAACAAAAACAATATACATAAATGCAAAAACCCGTTTAGCCCAGGCTAAAGAGAGCGAGAGAGGCACAGTTACAGCAGCTTTGTTTAGCCAGAGAGAGAGACACAGTTACAGCTACTAGCAGCCGAAGTTGTAGTCGTTGCCAGTAGCCAGTACCAACGACGCGTCGTCGATTTTTATTTTTGCACTTCTCTGTTTTTATACCCTTGCAAAAGGATTTTATAATTTTGTTGTAAAGCATGTAACGCATCAAACAGCTGCCAAAGCTGGTATGATCAGTCTGAGGCTAAATTTAAGTTATGCCAAACTAAACTTTGGTATGCAAGGGTATGGAATCTTCGGCATGCATTTCGCGGGTCGCGGTCCTTTTGGGTTACGTGTTTGTATGCGTATGCGTGCATGTGACTGCGTCGTATGCGTGTGTTATGTACATAATTTAGCTTTATGTCTTATTTTTGTATTTTTGTTGTTTTGCGCATGACAAGCAAATGCCTTTCTATGGCAAGGGTTGGCAAGTACCAATAGGTGCCGCCGTCGTGTCAGCGAGGCGAGGGTTGCGTCTACTACTTCTTGCCAAAATGCGTTCGACTTACAACGACTATGTATGTACTTATGTATGTATGTGGGTGTATAGATGTTTGTATGTATGTGTGCTGCGTGTGACGTTTCTGTGTGTAAAGATGAGCCAAACCTTTAGCTTTTTTCGAGCTCAAGTTTTTGCATCATTGCACGTTTTCATAAATGTACGTATGTGTGTGTGTGTGTGTATTGGGGAAAGAGAGGCAGAACGAGAGAGAGAGAACTTTATTCGAAAAACGAAATCGAAAAAAAACGCTATCAAATGCAGCTCAGCCAGCGACGACTGCGACTCTGGCCTGGCGATAAGCGAAAAGCAAAGCAAGATTCGAAGACGCGTCGCGTCGCTGATTGGAATTTTGTCCGCTTCTGTCGCATTATCTAATCGCTGTTTGGGTGCCGCCGCTGGCCGCTTATCAGGCAAAACTAGTCAGTTGTCGACTGATAAGCCGGTAATGGCACAACACGATGTCTTCCTATGCTATCTCTTCCTGTGCCCTCCCTCCCTCCCTCCCTCACTTTCTATCACTATCTCTCTCTCTTATTCTTGTTAGCTTTTGGCTGTGATAAGCGAGAATCACGCTTGGATTTGTGCCAGTTTGCAGCGTCGCTTATCTTTCCAACAACAACAACAGAATAACATACAAACAAATTTTTAAAACAATTTCATTTTATTTCGTTTCATTTCGGTGCCTAATCATCTTAAACTGAATAACATCTTTTCTATTACATACTCATTTTCGCATCTCAGTTATCTGTTCGAACGGTTCTTCTACTATTGTCACTATGTTAGTTTGACTTCAACTGTTAATGAGATATTGCGAGCTCTGCTAACTCTCACCCTCTGTTAACAACAGGATCTAAGGCTTAACTAACAGCAGTTAAACTGTTGATTCTTTTATTATTTTAGTTTGATCTTCTGTACAAGTTTTAACCGTTATTTGTTTAACAGCACAACTCAGTCTCTCTCAGCTGTTTAGCTTTAAAACTTACCGCCTGCCTTGAAGGTCGATGCATCGAAACTGGGCGCTCGCACCGGCTGTTGTTTATCCCTCAAATTGATTTGTCGCTCCGTTGGAACATAACTGACTGCCGCCGGCAGCGATTCGCCGCGCGTCAATGGCGGCCTCACTCCATTGGGATCCTCCAGGGCGCTGCGCTTAACACTGGATGGGCCGACGCCGCTGCCGGCAGCGAGTTCAGCGACACTGACGCCGACGCCAACGTGTGTTGAGCCGCCGCCATGTTGCTGTGACTGTGACTGCTGCTGCCCGTCGACGTCGACATCTTCGGAGGGCGGACGCTTTAGATTAACGGAAAGGGCGGGCAACAATGTTGAGCCGGGCCCCGTTACGGGTAGTTGACCGGGTCCGGGGCCATTGGGTCCGTTGCCGGGCTGCCGCTGTTGGGCGCCAGCTTGTTGCTGCATGTGGTGGGGCGTCATGTGTGAGATGCGCACGGGTCGCACATCTTGTGAGGATTCCAATTTGACGGGGAAATCCATTAGTTGCTGCTGCTGCTGCTGTTGATGCGACGGCGGCGGTGGGGGTGGGGGATGTGGACCAATGCGGGGCATTTGATAAGCGGCCGCCGCAGCGACAGCATGCTGATGTGAGAGCGACAGCGAACCCGGACCAACGCTCGACGAGGGTGCACCGCTACCGCCGCCGCCTCCACCCCGCTGCTGCTGGAGTACAACAACTTCGCCATTTTCGTGGGCAGCGCCGCCCCGTTGATGTTTGCTGCTCGGATGGAGCCGCTTCATTTGGCGAGCGGCATCAAGGACGACTTCGATGCGATCGGCGCCCTCGTAGTTGACACAGCCGCGACACACCGCCTCCGAGAAGTCATTGATCATGGCCCACGGCATGCGGGGCAAATCGCATAAATAACAATGCTGGCGTTTCGTTTGCAGCGACATGGCGTCGTTTCAGTTCCAGTTGTGTCGGGAATGTGGAATGCAGTGCAATTGCGACCCAAATTTACGCGCGCAACGCGACCCACTTTTTGGCGTCAGCGTCGGCTGCACGCACAGCACACACACACACACACGTACACGCACACACACACTTATCACAATCACGACAAAAAAACACTTCCACTGATAAAATGTTTTTTGATATTTATGTATTTACTTTTTTATTTATCGCTAGCCGATAACAACTATCGATAATTGTTAAATAATGGCGCCGCTTGTTGTTGGTGTTGTTGTACCGGCAAATTGTTGTCGTTGTTTGGTTTGCTTGTGTGCATCTTTTTAGATTTTTCTGTGATCAATTTGTTGTATACGTATATGTATATACATATATATGTATATATATGTGTATTCTGTTTGCAGCACGTTGTGCTGTGTGACACGTTAAAGCCCCATAATATTTTGTTGGTGTGCTTTTTTATGTTATTGATTTTTGATTGCTGCACAGAATTAATTGTGTTTTTTGTGTTGTTCGTTTTAACACTGACAAAAAAAAGAAAGAAATAGTATAAGTGGTTGTAATATTGTTTTTCTTATTATATTTTCTATTGCGCTGCGGCGCACATGTATGTGTGTATGCGCACGTATTATACATACACACGTACGCGTTACGTTTTTCGTACGTCTTTGTTGCCTGCAGAGCAAACACAAAATATATACAGTCGCACGCACACACTCTCACGCGCAACACTGAAAGAGCGAACGAACAGCAGCAGAGACACGTACACGAGCGACGCTAAAATTGTGTGGGCAACGAAATGCCGAAGAATGTTTAGCGTAAGCGTAAGCGTAACTAGACGCGGCAACGTTCGACTACAGAATGATGAAAATGAGCGGTGCGCAAAGCAAAGCAGCGTAAAAGCAAAAGCAAACAAAAAGAAAACGAACGAACGAACGAAACCAAAAAAACAACAACAACAGGCACGTCAAATAGGCAGCAGCAGCACAGACCCAGTGGTAAATGTGCACCAAGCATAGGTCATGCAATCCCACTGAGGCAGGGGTGGTTGTTGTTGGGAACTGAAAAATATGGAAATTTATAAAATAGCTAATATCACAAAAATATAAAAAAAAAACCAAATGTTCATCCTTATCTTGTTTAGATTGTTTAATTAAATCGTTGTATTATTATTCAAACAAAGTTTATATCAACTATTTGCGAGATAAATTGCTTAAGATAACAGCTACAAATGAAAAAACTTGTTATTAATTAATTAATTAATAAAATAATATAATATAATAACAAAAATATTTACAAAATATTTCTATAAGATACCACATACATGTTAGAACATTGCTATGGGACACTGGGCAGCTTGCCGTTTGCCGTTTGCTGTTGTACACATTTTTCAGTTCATGCGCGCACGCTCTCACTCTTTGTATATGTATGCCTTTTGACACACACACACACATGTGCAATGCACTCGTACAGTGCATGCTCGGCCCACTAAAACACTGCCAATTGTACAAAATTTAACAGTTGGCGCGGGTGTGTGCCGGCGAGGCTTTACTGTACCAAAATACATGCACGTATGTCGAGTTGTATGTGCATGTATGACGCGATATATATGTACATACATACATACACACACAACAGTTGTGAGTACGACGTCGCGTACGTGCGAGCACGTCATAAGCAAAAGCAAAACGCAATCGGCAAAAGCAAGCTGGTGACGACGGGCCGACGGGCATGGGCCGATGGCATGGGTACGTCGTGCCAAAAGGGGGCGCGTTTCGTGTTGGGGGTTGAAACGAGAGCAGCGACCATTGCTCCAGTACACTTAAATTTTGCTCTCTCTTTCTATGTGTGTGTGTGTATACTATGAACCCAAATACTTACATGCATATGTATGCATATGCATGTACGTTCATATGTAAATATACATATGTATATACATACATACATATGTACATACATTGGCAGGCGTATACACAAGAAATTGTGGCACATACATATGTATGGATGTACATGTATATGTATCGTTCTTTCGTGTATCGATACACAAATGTAGACCTTGAATACGTAACGGCGCGTCGTCGTCGCTGCTGCTGCTGCTGCTAAAGTCGACGTCGCTGCTACGTCACATCACAATTGCAGCAGTGCGACTGCAAAATGATTGCAGTTTGCAGTCTTCGAATTCTAATCTTACTTCATATTATCCTGCTTAATCACGTTATGCATTCATGATTTTCTTACGTACGTGTGTATGTATTTCGTGAAGACAGTTGTTAAATGGCCAAGGGGGCAAATAAGCTAATTAGCAGTAAGTCAGCAGCTGTTTATGCTGGGCGAACATGGTTATATCAGCTGTCTTAACAGCTGTTAAGCCAAAGCCATGAAGACTGGCAACGTTGCGCCTGGCTAACAGCGCTCTGTTACAACTTATGTACATAATGTAAATAGTATGCTTGCCATGTATGTACATACATACATACATATGTACATGCATAGCTAGTAAAATGCATGCTCCAGGAAGCGTTTGAACTGCGCATGTATGTATACACAATTGGCCCATGTATACTTGTTATACATATACATATATATATGTATGTATATATATATGTAAATGTGTGTGTGTGTTTAACGATTGTCCTGGGCTGTTGGCCCGGCCAGGGCAAACTTTATCGATCCATATGTATTCTTAACCATGGTCTGGGACAAATTCCACGATGGATACAACCTGTCGGTATTGGCCCTTTTTTCTTTCAACCTGTGTGGGTGTGTTTTTGGGGGGTGTGTGTGTGTGTGTGTGTGGCTTCCTGAAAGCAACAATGCGGAAAAAACAGATACACATGAAACGAATAGCTCACAAAATGAACTAGGGCTCCAGCCCGGGAAAAGGACCAGCAGCAATTGGTGGGTGGTGGTGTGGGGTGGTTATGCTGGCTCTTCTTCTTCGTTTTTGTGTGGAGTGCACGTAAACTCGGCGCGTTAGCTGCAATAAAATACTTAATGCTAAATACATACATATGTATGTATGTATGTATGTATACTCTCATGCCAATACTTGATAGGTAATTGTGCTAAGGAAATTCTCATGTCCTCATCTTGGCCATACGAACTAACTGACCCGACTGACTGTTCTGTCAGAAAGTGAAACTAACAATTTTTAAAAAATTTTGTTTATTCTGAACTACTTTTTTTTTAAATCATGGTTTTTAAAATATATGTGTAAATTTTGAAACTATGTATATCAATTTTAAATTTAAAGGAATGTTTTTAAGTTATATTTCTTGCTAAAAAAAACCTCTCAAAGATATTCCCTTTTCGATGTGATTAATTTAACAACGATATAGAGTTTGATGGAATCAAATGTATTTCGAAAAACATAATAATTGTCAACTGCATACAAAAATATTACTAAATTTATAACGTATTTATATGTATAAGTATATTTAGATTATTAGTATTAAACATTTAGAGGCGCACTGTTATACGGCTATTAGTCAAGCAACAACAATCGTTATATAACACTATATGTAAATTAGTTATTGGAGGGCTGAAATGGGGGCGTGGTCACATAATAGCAATAGTAATTGTAAGCGTTTGTTTTGTTGTTTTTGTTGTTCAATTTTTATGCCTAGTTTTAGTTATATAAAGTACAATACGGCGTTTGTATAACAGTTTTAACAGCATAATTATGTGTGTGTATATAACAGTTAGCACTGTGCTACTTATTAACTAATTCTGCGTTGAGCAATTGCAATTGTCGTTTTAGTATTACACAACACATATACATATATATATTTTCACATACACAATAAAGTATACGAATATAAGTTAGACTTTCGGTTTCTCAATATCAATCGAGTTATATAGTATTTATGGTAAGTAGTATATAAATTTGTTTTGTTTTTTGTTTTTTTGCAACAATTATTGTTTAGGTTCGTAGTCGTATTAGTATTATAGGAGGGCTTTGCGTTTTTTTCTTTTGTTAATCTTTTTTTTTCTTCTTGTATATAAAGTACTTTTTATATGATAAATTAGATTTAAGCACTAACATGGAATATATGTATATTTGTATTGTATGTATTTAAAAAAATAATTATTTATCGTTACATTTGTTGTTGTTGTCTTTTTGTCTTGTTTACTTTCTTTTCTTTTATATTATATTTATTTTATATATTTATTTTTCCATCCTAACACAGACATTTTTGTCTTACAACATCGTTGCTGTCTACTCTCTCGCTCTGTCTTTCTTTCTCTATTTCGCATTTGTTGCATATGGTGGGGCCATGGCACAAGGTTTTCCTTCTTCGATCTCATTCATATTCGTATTCGTAGTCGGATTTGTTCCTTTTTCTATTTAAACCTAATATTGTTTTTATCTTTTGTTGCGGAAAATTGCTTATCTTTTAATGGAATATTTTTGCGTTTTTTTTGTATTTGTCTCGTTCAACTGTTAGTTATTTTTTAATGCAGTTAATACCCTGTAAGCTTAGATGCTACATCTTATTTTTGTGTTTTTTAGATTTTTATACAACTTGTAAATATTGCAACCTTTTCTATTTTACAGGCACTTAACCTTGGGTTTAGTTTAAATGGAGATAAATGTTATGTATATATGTATATTAAAAAAAAAAAACGATTATTATAACAAAAATTTATATGTATGTATAACAGTTGTTATACATAAATAAAAAAAAAATTGGAGCATTTATGTTATATGTTATACGACTGCAAAATGGCCACTTGCAGTTTCGATTTGTGCTACAATATATTACAAAAGCTGTATTACATTTTGGGGCAAGGCGGAAGTTAAGCAACAATTATTGTTTCTTTCTTTCTTCTTTCTATTTTCCTAGTGGCCATCTACTTTCGATCTCTTCTTCTACTACTTAAGTCGGTCAGTTTTGTTTTTGGGTTAACTGCCGTCGCTGCGTTGCCACTTGTTTGTGTGTCTTTTCAACTAGGTGGCAACGCTCGTTTCGTCATCAGCTTCGTTGTATTTGTCGTTTTCGGTTTCTTCTTCTTGCTTTGTTTTTTCTTTTGTTCTTTCGGAATGTTTTCGATTGCGGAATGCGGTGTATAACAGTTTTTTTTTTTTGGGAATTACTTCTGGTACTTCTACTATTCTTGTATAACACTTTACGAACAGTTACTACACATACATATAACAGCTAGCAACGTGTATTGAAATGCGTTCGCACAGGTGGCGACGGTGGCGCTCTTCTTCTTCGATCCGATGCAGCCGTACCATTGCCCGTTCCAGTCACAGCCACAGCCGCACGACCATGTCCATGTCCATGACCATTATTGCTGGCAGCTGCTGTCACCGACGACTCCTCACGCATCTTCTGCTTATGCTCACTGATCCGGGCGCCCAAACGATGTACCTTCTCTGGACTAAGTATGCTGAGCCGAGTGCTTTTCGTCAGTGGCTGCTGCTGCTGCTGATGAGCTGATGATGAAACTGTTGAACAGAAGAATATAAGGTAGTTAGCTTAAAGTATAACACATTCCAGTTTCCAGTTTTCTTTTTGTTGTTGAATTTACCATTATTATTATTATTATGCTGTCGCTGGGCTGTGGCTGCGGTATGCCTTTGAGCAAGATGTTTGCTGGGCGAACCGGGTCGATTGCATGTGGGCGAAACGTAATTGTTGCTGCTGTGGTTAGTTGTGTTGGCTTTCAGTTGCTTTGATTTGCTGCTGCTGCCGCTGTTAACTTGATGGCGGCTATTTGTGTTGGGCGGACGTTGTGCATTCGATAGCAATGGCAGCGTCAGTTTATGCTTCTTGGGCAAATAATCGGAAGCAGCTGCTGGCAAGGTTGTTAGCGTTTTCGTTGTCGTTGCAGCCGTTATTGCCGTTGCGGGAACAGTTGCTGTTGTTGCGATTTTTGCTGCTGCTGTTTTGCTACGCTTGGATGAAATACTAGTTGCTGTTGGTGGAGTAGAAGGTACGGCTGCTGCGAGATTCTCGAGTGACTCCGCCTGCTGCAGCTGAGGCAACATCGAGGGGAACTGTCGCCGCCCAAAAATGGGCGTCTGATTGATGCGCTGCGTGCTGCGACGACGTGGCGCTGCACTGCCGCCATTCAGAGTCGCCTCATGCTCGAGACGCTGAAACATTTTCAGTGCCACCGGCGGCGTTTTAAAGAAGTTGCGCATCGAGTGTTGGGATTGACTGAAATTGCGACGATTCGCCTCCTCCAGATGCTCAAATTTGCTGCGACACTGATGGAGACGCGTGCGCATATCCTCAAAGGCCAAACGATGTTGTTGATCGTTTGGGGGTAATGTTGATGCAGCTAATGGTGGTGGTGGTGGTGGTGTTGTTGGTGGTTGTGGTGGTGGAGTTGGTGTTGATGCTGTTGTCGGTGGCGGCGGCGTATCGTTTATCTCATGATAGTTTAGACTTGTATCACAACTGGAATCCACATCTGAATAATTATTCAAATCGCGCACATCCTGCAGCTGCAGCTCAGCGCCCGGACGCAGATCAACAAGATAACCCTTCTCGCCGAAGGGACGGCACTTTTTCAATGCCTGTTTGAGGGCACGTTCTGTGGATGTTGTCTCTGGTGTGGAGCCACGCAATTGTTCCTGCTCGCTCAGCAGCTGCTGTTGCGGCTGGTGTTGCTGGTGCTGCTGTTGTGTGCCGCCCAAGAAACGCTGACGTCGTCGGGCGCGCATGCTGTCCCTTAATCTCTCGCCGCTGGGCGAAAAATCTTTGCCCAGATGCGGTGATTTGGGTATATCCTGTGGACGCATCACCACATTCTCCGCCAACTCAACGTTCTCTTTCTCCTCCAGTTCGATGGGCCTCTCTGAAGTGGAAGAAGCCACACGTGCCACCGCTTCGGTTAGATTGTCGAGGCTGCGTTGTGAGGTGGGTGAGAGCGCATCCTCGGAACTAATGTAGCTATCCTGAAAGTTCTCAATCTCATGCAAGAGTCGCGCCGGCGGCGATTGCTCTGCATCCAAATGCTGACGCAGCTCCTCCAGCCAAATGTATAACGTTTCGAAGCAGGGACGCATATCCGGATTCAAATCACAGCACACAAAAGCAACTTTGACGAACGCCTCCGGGCAGGTGGCACAAAACTTCTCACGAAACTCCTGCTGATTCAAACTGAAGTCCGAATTGCGTGGCATATAGTCCGGATCGGCTTCCACGCGTCCAATTATCTAATGATAGAGAGCAGATGAGTAAGTAGGTAATTGGGATTGGGAATGGGAATAGTTCACCTCGCATAGCATAATGCCAAATGAGAAGACATCGACTTTTTCATCGTATTTGAGGCCCTTCATCATTTCGGGTGCCATCCAATAGGGATTACCCACAACCGTATATCGCTGACGTCGCTGTCGACTCTTGCTGCGTCTCAGTGTGCCGCTGGGTGACATGGCATTGCCATCGAAACCACCTGGTGCTGGACTCGAAGTGGCACTGGGATTGGCGCCCGGCAAACGTGGTGCATCGACACTACGCGCCAAACCAAAATCGGCTACAATAACCGAGTGATCCTCGCGCACCAGACAATTCATCGAATTGAGATCACGATGGATGATATTCATCGAATGCAAATAGCTCATGCCACACGCAATGTCCCGAGCCAAACAGACGCGTTGAGCCCAACTGAGCGTTTGTTGGGAATCATGGATGAGCTCCTTGAGGCAACCGCCAGCCACATATTCGGTGACCATATGCAATTTCTTATCCTTGTACAGGACGCCAATGAACTTGAGGACATGCCGATGATCGAGCAGACGCAATACGGCAACCTCCTTGATGAAATTACGCTGAGCCTCCTCGTCGGCACGATGCAGCTCCTTGAGCACCATCAGTTCACCGGTCAGACGATGCGTCACCTTGTACACCTTGCCAAAGAAACCTTCGCCCAGTTTCTCGCCCATCACCAGATCGGTGGCACGAAAGATCCGTTGCGGTTTCTGGACAACGCGGCAGCTTTGGGTACGCGACAAATCATAGAGCTGTGGATGTGCCGAATGCTGTTGGGCCGTATGCTGTTCGTCCAATAGTTTCGATAAGCTCGAGCAGCGTTCCTTATCCTTCAGCTGACAGGATGGAGCAGGTGGAGCAGGAGCTTGATCCTGTTCCTGTTGTTGTTGTTGCTTTTGTTGCACGGTTTGCAGCGTTTGTTGCCGCATTTTGCGCATCTTGCCGTTGGGTTCGGCAGCAGCTGTCGTCGCCTTGTACATCCGTTCACGTCCCCGGCCGCCGACCTCAACACTGGATGCGGATGTGCTGAGTGGCAGAATAAGCGTCGATGCCGAACTCGCACGCTGTATGTCCGCCTGGCTGCAACTGCGGCAAACCTGCACCGGATCATGCTCGACAGTGAGCTGGAGCATCTTCTCATTGCTGCGTATCAGTTTGTCGATCTGTTCGACGGATGAGTTGCTCACCGGGGTGCCATTTACCTCCAGGATGCGATCGCCAATGTGCAGATTCGTTAGATTTACATCGATCCTAAGCAAAGTGTTCCAAAAAACGTTTTAATAAAATAACAATCATGCTAAGCTTTGGATTGGGACTGAGGTTAGGTATTTAGGGGATTTATTTTATTAATAAACTTGCAAAGAGATCATCCACATTCTTCTGCAAGAGTATGTTATCTTCGACGATGCCGAAGTAATTTTTATAATAATTATATTATTTTTACCTATAAAAAGCACAACAACGATCCGCCACCAAGGTAAGCAGGGAGAAGGCGTATTTGCCCATGCGACCATACAATTTACAAATTAAGCTTTTGTTTTTTTAAAGCAACAGAGTGAAAGACAGTTGGATAGAGAGAGACAGTAGCGATTGGGCGAAAGAGAGAGAGAAACAGAAGAGCATAAAACCAGCAGCAGATGTAAGAAATATATTTTTAATAATGTTAGCTTTTAAATATATGTTGAATTAAAATGAAAATTTGATTAAAACATTTAAAAAGAATAATTAATTCTAATTTTATAAAATAAAAAAATAAACATGTTAAAATAATTTTTAAATTTGTTAAAAACTAATTTTATTTCAAGCATGTAAGAAATACTTTTTGTATTTAAAATATAATGTTAATATATTAATAATATTAGTATTAAAATTTCTTAAAAAATAAAGTTTTTTTTTTTTTAAATAATCCTTCTATTTTTAAATAATATTATAAGGAAATTAGAATTTTTAGTATTTAGTGTAGTTAATATGGGATGAGAGTGGAAACTTACTCGGTTATCCGCACTGTGGGACAACCGTCATCCAAAGCGCCACCATCGACCCGCAGTCCGGGCGTCGCATCCTTGGGTATCTCGACAAGTCGAATCGAATGCATCGGCTTGCCGGCATTGGTGATGCGGGCACGGGCATCGACGGGCAGACGCTTGCCATAGCACTGTCCACAGTACAGCTTGGAGCGTTCGACAAGGGCATAGGATTCACCCTCGCCAATGAAGGAGCCGCAGGCGGCACAGCAAAAGCATTCCGGATGAAATTTATGCTCGCCAGCTACCATCACTGGTCCCGTTATTACGGCCGTACACTGCTGACACGAATCGCCAAAACGGGCATAGTAATCCTCGCGGCAATACAGCAAATTCTCACGCTCAAAATACCAACTATGGAGATGGGCATCGCAGACGGAGCAGCGAAAGCAATCGCAATGCCATTGCTGGCCAAGTGCCATCACAATGGGCTCATCGTTTTGATGGTGCGCCAGCAGCGGGCAGAGGCAACTGGCGCACGTTGGCAGCACAATGGCTCCGGCTCCGGCTCGCTCATGTTGTTGTTCTTCTTTTTGTTGATGCATGTGGAAATGTATATGTGTGTGTGTGTGTGCGTATGTGTCCGCTGGCTGCCAAACAAATATATGTAAATAAAAAGAGAAAGAGAGCATAATGATGATGAGAGCGGCCAGTGATGCCGATAACGCTTTTTTTCGTGTCCCGCCAAATCTAGCTTGAAAGTGAAAGTGCGATTGCGTTGCAAAAAAAGCTACGCTAGCAGCTCTGTGAGAGCGAGAGGGAGAGCAATCATTTGACGAGATCTTGTGCATCCATTGACGATCTGGCAAGCCTTTGTTTGTTGAACCGGTTTTGCAAATGAACTACTGCATGAGTGGCGAGCGAGCAAACAATCGTTTGTATGTAATAAATAAAGTCGAACTTCTTTTTGCATCTACTTACTGCCTGTGGTTAAGCACTAATCTATATATGTATGATGTCATAGCCGGCATTAAGTTCATTTATTGCACATATTTGCAACATCAACATATCACGTGAACCTAACGGAACCAGCCAGTTCAGTAGAACCAATAAACACAGCTCTATACGAAAACTGCTGGGCAGGAGAGGGGTTTGGGGGTTTGGGAAACTCATTGTTATTGGCAGCATTGACCCTGAAGAAATTGTGTGATTTATTCTTGAACAACAACAAAAACAAATGACTCCATATGCACTTAACAATAGTATCAGTGCTTAATATAACTTATGAAGCAAAAGCAGACGACGCTGACGCAGCTGTAGTTTGAGCACAAATATATAAATTAAATAAAACACAAAATGACGAATGCACAAACACAAACACATACAAATATACAATAAAAAAAAAACATATACACAAACGCACATACAAATAGCTGATTGAAAAATTGTGTGGGGGAACGGGAAACAACAAACAAAAATAGCAAAAAGCATAGTTGTGCTATTGTTGTTGTTTTTGTTGCATTCTTACTAATAGTAGTTACTGTCAAAACAGCTAAAACCACACACACACACATACACAGCATACACAAACTAAACACACACACACACTTACATAATTTATCGTATATTTTGTTGCTGCTGTTGAACGGACATTGTCGAATTTGTTCTTTTATTTGTCCTCACACCATTATTGCACTACCGGTCGCACGTTTGGCCACATAAATTGCTGCACACAGTTCGAAAATAAAAAAACAAATGCATTTGTTTAAAAAAAAACCAAAATGGGACTAGCGTTTGTGTTGAGTGTGACCGTCGAGCGTGCAACGCTAAAATGCCAAAATACCCAAGCGCGCAAATGCCAACCTATCGCAACGATGAATACCAGACAAAAAAATGCCAACTAGTTCCTTTTTTAAAAATTCCGCGGTTTAAAAATTTAAATTTTAAAAAACTTTTTTTTTTTAACAGCAATTCTATTAATAATAAATAACAATGTTATTTTATAGTTTTTGTATTTAACATGAACACCATCTGTTTCAGTTTCCTATAAGATTTGTAAATTCTTTTCGACAGTTTCGAAAAATAAACATAATAAATATTTAAGTTGTATATACACGGGGAATCATTTGTAATTTCGTTGCATTTATATTATTGTTGTACTACTTTGTGGATTGTTCATGTCGCCGCCGTCGCCGCCGCCTCGACTTGTGGCACATTTTTGGTAACGGTAAACGCCTCCTCGCCGGCCTGCACCTGATCCTGAATCTCCCTTCGCTCCTGCTGACGCACTAGCTCAAAGTACAAGCCACGCCTCGCCATCAGCTCATCATGCTTGCCCGTCTCAACGACGCGTCCCTGATCCATGACAACAATCAGATCGGCATTGCGGATCGTCGACAGCCGGTGGGCAATGACCAGGGTGGTGCGATCCTGTACGGCAGTGTCCAAGGCCTTTTGCACTTCCGATTCACTGGTGGCATCCAACGCACTCGTCGCCTCATCGAGAATGAGGATGCGGGGATTCTTTAAAAGGGCGCGGGCGATGGCGATCCTTTGGCGCTGGCCGCCGCTCAGTTGGGTGCCCCGCTCGCCGACATG
The DNA here is from genome assembly GCA_018901835.1 of Scaptomyza graminum. Classification (NCBI taxonomy): domain Eukaryota; kingdom Metazoa; phylum Arthropoda; class Insecta; order Diptera; family Drosophilidae; genus Scaptomyza; species Scaptomyza graminum. Next base: position 9,956,439 of record JAEIFL010000001.1, on the reverse strand, counting down.
CGTGGCATAGCCATCGGGCAGGGCAGTGACAAAGTCATGGGATTGGGCCAGCTTCGAGGCATCGTAGACATCGTCGCGCGTCGCATCCGGCTTGCCATAGCGGACGTTCTCCAAGATGCTGGTGCCAAAGAGGATCGGCTGCTGCTCGATGAAGCCGAGGACATTGGCGCGCAGCCAGTAGGGCGATATGTCGGAGAGCTTGTAGCCATCCAGCTTGATGTTGCCCGAGGTAGGTTCGTAGAAGCGTTCAATTAGCGCCGCAATTGTTGACTTGCCCGATCCGCTGGCGCCGACCAAAGCCACCGTCTGGCCGGGACGCAGCGTCAAGCTAAAGTCCTTAAGTACGATCTGCGAAAAAATATATAGAGGATTATCATAAAGATTTGATAACGATGACGAAACTCACATGATCGGGCCGCATGGGATAGGCAAAGGAGACATTCTCGAAACGAATCTCGCCATGCAATCGCTCCGGCGGTATGATGTAGCCGCGTAGCAGTTCCACTTTTGGTTGCATCGATAGAAACTCAAAGACCCGGCTGCCGGCAGTCATGCCGCGAATCATTGTGCCCAACAGCACCGATCCCTGGGACAAGGAACGTTGCACACCCTGCGATGCCACGAGGAATGCCATCAGGGCGCCCGGCGTCAGGCTCTCCGTCGACATCAGATGACCGCCCATGAACAGTGTGGAGAGGACAAGGGTGTTGAGGAAGAAGTTCGTTAATCCCTGGAAGACGGCAATGCCATAGCCCAGTTCCTGTGCCAGACGGGCTGCCTCATTGGTTTCGTTCTCGAACAGCTGCATCTCCCGGTACTCGCAGGCACTGGAGCGCACCGTCCGTATATTGGACAGAGCCTCCTCGCACACGCCAGTTGCCCGTTCCGCCTGGACGGGAGGGGCAATGATTAGTTGAATAAATCATACTGGAGGAGGAATCCTTACCTGCGCTTGGGAGCTTTTACTAAGCGATCGCAGCTTGCGTCCCAAATAGGACATGAACATCACCACGCAGGGAACACTGGCCAGAGCAATGGCCGCCATGTGCGGCGATATCATGAACAAGGAAATGCTGCCGCCAATCAATTGGGCGCCACTCCTCAGCCCATGGGCCACAAACTGTTTGAAGGAGGTCTTGAAGTCTTGGACGTCGGCGGTTAAGCGATTCACCAGTTCACCCGTGCGATTCTCATCGAAGAACTCGATGTCCTGCAGGACGATCTGCTTGAAGAGATCCTGTCGCATGCGTGCCGCCATCTGCTCACCCACTCGACTCAACAGATAAATGTAGACGAAGGTGAAGCAGGACTGCAGCATGTACAGGCTCAACAGATTGCTGGCCGGTTTGCTGACATCCTTGACAAAGGAATTGTTAATGGGATCCATGACATAGGTGTTCGCATAGCGTGCCAATGTATTGATCAGATCACCCAGCAGATTGGGTATGCGTATGTTGATGAATGCCACAATGAGTGCCGCCTGAAAAGGATAAGGATTAGGATACGATTGGTTGCAGTGCATCGAACCACTTACACAGACGGCACCGAGCAGTTCCCATGTGTGCGGCTCCAGATACGACCAGAGACGCCGCCAATCGAACTCAATATCCTCCTCCTTGTCCAATGTGTGATCCAAGACTCCAGCCAACCGCGTGCTTGCCTCGCAATGTGCCACACGTCTTGACCAGCAGCTACGCACCGCCACGCCCACACCAAGAGTGCCGCCACCCAGCAGCAGTGCGCGCAGACTATTTGCAGGCGGACCCTGCGTAGGCGGCGCCCCCCTCTGCCGCATTAAATGCTGATTTTGTCGCATCAAGCGGCTGGCATTCTGTAGTTGCGTCCTCGGTGCTTGCAACAAGCTGCGGCTGCAAACAACAACAATCAGTTCGATGACATAATAAATGATACGGCTAATCTTTGGCACACCGAATTTTGCATATCCTAACAGCCAGTCTTATCTGGTGTTATTTTGATTAGGATATTTTTGCTGTTATATCATTTAAATACAACTAAATAATACCACATTTGTTTTTTTTTATCACTTCTCACATACTTCACTAAACAATCATTATACCCCGCTACACCCTATCCAAAGGGCAAAGGGAGTAAACTGCGCGCGCTACGATTTCGAGGCCATTTGTAAATTTGTAGTTTGTTGAGTGCGGCGAGGAGTGTGAGAATGAGATAAAGAGCGCTCTGATCGGAGGGTTACAGTTACGGCACTTCTGCCGTGCATTACCTGAGCGAGTCGGTGCTGCGTGTGCAGTTTGTAAGGAGTAGACGCAGCATCTTCTCGGTTCGACGCACTTAACTTACGAAAATTAACAAAAAAAAACTATATATGTATATAACGATACGCAAGCGCTAAAGCATTAAACTAGTTGTTGGTTAACCTTAACAATAATAATAACACACACACACACGCATACACACAACACCTGCGTGCATGCGTGCTTCCGATGAATACAATGTGACGATTAATCGATAATTGTTTAGTAATTTTTTTGTTTTTCATTTAACTAATAGTATATAATACCCGGTAAAATACTTGTTCCATTAATTAATTAGACATTTTCGATAATTACTTTTGGCAAAAATTACGTACATTTATATTTTTAGCTCGTTATTTTGGACACTGATAATACTAGCAAGGTATGTATTTTTTAGGATCAGTATATAAACGGCCAACAAATTTTAAATTGAAAAAAAAAATGCAATTTATAAAGGAATATTACATACAAACTCTTTGTATATTATTCACACATATTTTTTTGTCAATTTTTATAAATCAATCAGTGTCCATGTCAGAGTCATCCTCATCGGAATCATCATCATCGCTGGCCTCCTCGTCGGAGCTGCTGTCACTATCATCATCATCGATCCAATCGTGAGCCTTCTGATTGCCTGCAATGAGAACCTTCCACTGGTCCAGCTTATGCAGATCCAAGGCATAAAAATCATTAAGCGTTTGCTGTTTCTCATTCTCCTCTTCATAGAGACCACCAAAGAGATACAAGACGCCCTTGCAGACACAAAGTCCTGGATTCATGCGTGGCGCCGGCACATCGGTGCGACGAGCTGGCCCAAACAGACTAGGTATCTTGGAAACGTAGGGTGTGCTCGAGGCAGAACTAGAACCGGGTCCTCCCACTGTAACTGTGAAAATGCCATCTGTGGTTGTAGTCACTGTCTTCTCGGCAGGCTGAGCATCTCCAGCCATTTCAATGTCATTCTCCTTTTTGCCAGCGTTTTTAGTTTTTGGAGCCACTTCGAGCAGTCGCCAGACCTGCGATGTCAAGTCAAACGAAAGCAACTCATCGCCAAACTGTCCGTGAACATTCTCGTCATCCTCGTTGACATCCATGACGCCGCCAAAGCAATAGGCTTTCCCATTTGCTGCCACAGTGCAGCCAACGCTGTTACGCGGCTTGGGATGATATCCTCCAGCCTTAACGGTGCTCCACTTGAACTTGTTGCCGTTGCTTTCAGATTCTAAAAATCCAAATTAAACGATAAACAAATGAGTTTTCAAAAGGAGAGACAATTTCTTACTGTCGACATCGAGCTGGAACATGTCGGTGTGCGTGATGCCACGATCAAGATCCTTCTTCATCGATGTGCGCGAATAGCCGCCCCAAACGAAGATCTTGCCATCCGGTGAAGCAGCCATGCAACAGCCCGAACGCACAGCCGGCGCAATAGTGCCGGCAATTTCAATTTTCAGCCATTCGTAGGACTCGAGCGAGAAGATATGGACATCGTTATAATAGTTATACGATTGGTTGTTGTCGTGAAAGCCGCCAAAGATGTAGAGACGCTTCTTGGCCGCAACCATGCGATGGCCACTGCGCGCACTCGGACCGTTCGGAGCGGCTACCTTCGACCATTGACGCGTCTTCAGGCTCATTGTCCACAGGTCCCTGTAGTGATAGAACTGCAGCTGCGAGGGACTTGCATGCTCGCCACCAAACAGCCACAATTGGCCGCCATCTGTGGCCACTGCGACCATTTGATGTCCGCTGCGTGGCGTTGGCCCGGATGGTGAACGTAGCTGTTTCCACTCGTTGCGCGGTATATTGTAGAAGAACAGATCGTTATAAATGCTTACTTTGGCGCCATTATAAAGCTCTCCGCCAAACATAATTAATTCCTCTTTTTCGGGATGCGCGACCAGTGAGAAATTGGAACGGGCCGTTGGTGGCGCACATATATCTTCTGTGATCGCTTTGAGGCTCTTCTCCTGCTCTTCGAGAGTCTTGACGATATCCGCTATATCCGCCTATTGAATCAAAATTAATATTTCTATACAATTTTCCATAGCAAAAAAAAAACAGCGTGCTTTATTACCTCTCCAAGTTTTTCCAGCATTTTCTTTTGTTTTGCTGCCAGCTTCTTGTCGGTTTTCATTGCTGTCTTTTCAGCACCCTTGCCTTTTTTCTTATTCTTATCTTTTTTACCCATTTGAACTAAATATATGAATACAAATTTGATTTAAAGATTGAAAGCACGTTTTAGTGACCAAATAAGATTAGCACTTAAATACACATTGCATTCATTGCGAGCAGTTGGTAGATTTGATTTTTTATTAAGTTTTCTTTGGTATTTAAAAGTGTTCGACTCACAGGTCACACTTTTGTGAATGCTGTTAAAAGCAAGCAGCGCGAAAGCAGTTTGGCCGGTTTACAGTATGTTAAGTCGTTTGGTTACAGACTCAGTCTTGCGTTAACAGACTGGCAACGCTTGCGAAAAGTCGAGTTGGCATTTGTACTCGAAAAATTATATTTTAACACCAATAAAACCCAACTGCAAGAGAGTTATTAAACAAATAAATGGTTAACTAATACATTGCAAGCACGCGAAGTTCAAGAACAGACTTTTGTAAGTGATTGTCCCAACAAACAATTTAAAATAAAGCAAATACAAAAGAAAAAAAGAAAGGCACAGGAGACACCTTATGTGTTGTTGTGTTGATGTGCGTGAGACGAAGAGGTGATCATTAACAATGCGTCTATTTGTATGTGTGTGAATATACATATGTATATACGTAAGACTGTTGCTGTTGTTATTTTTACAAAAATGATGGACGGTGAATATTGGGATAATCAGCTGCTTCATGTCTAATTATGCGAAAATAGTTCTGGCAGCTCCTCCGGGCACTTAAGCGGTTTAACAGCCCTGTGTGTTTGTGTGTGTGTGTGCCTTTTATTTGTTTTTGCCTGTTCGCCTGTGTGACATTTTGCTCACGCTCTCTGGCAACGTTGCTCTCAATATTTTTCTCTCTCTTTTTCTGTCCGTCTCTGTCATGCATACAACCACTGCTCCAATTTGTCTGTTTTCACTTTTGACTTAACGTTTGACGTTGAACAAAAAAATATTCAACATTAATAAGTAATACATAATCATAGGTAACATAAATTACAAAATGCAAGTGTAAAAATTTGCTGTACATATACATAATTATATACGTACATATGCTAAACGCCGCAAAGCAAAACGAAAAAAACCTGCTGTGTCAAACACTATAACAACAACAGCTACGGTGGTAAGAAAAATGACGAAAAAAGTGTGTGTGTGCGAAGAGAGCAGTAAGCGGGAATAGGGGCTGGCTCAGGAAAAGTCCACGTAAACTTTTAGCTGAGTGCGATTATTGTTTTTGTTGTCGTTGCTGCCGCTACAATTGTATTTGTGTTGGATTATAAAAAATTGTAGTATACAAAAACAAAAGGGTTTTCAAAAACAAGAACTAGAAAAGCAGCACATTAAAAACTGGCAAGTCACTTGTTTTTATTTTTTTTCTGTAACCCATTTCGACACAGTTGTCAGAAGCCGAAACTTATTTGCATAACTGTTTGCTAGTCCAAAATGAATGTGGTGGCATCGCGTTCAGCAAATGCAAGCAGCAAAGGCTGCATTAGCAAATCACAATTAAATGTTGTTATCAATCAAAATGAAAAATGCGAAAACCTGCTGGCAACGGGGCTTGCTTGCATTGCGGGAGCGTACACAGCTGTCACTTGAATGCTCTCTTAATCTCTCTCTGTGTGCCAGCTACTAACTGTAAATACCTGATTTCGAGTGCACTGGCGGCCAGAAAGCACGTTGCCACCCAGTTTAAACAAATTGCTCTGTAGCCACGCAAGTGCTTTAATTTTATTTTAATTTACATCAGTGTTTATTTGTATTTGTGTTTTTTTTGTTTTTCAGTTAGCCTTGTGCGACAACATGTTGCACAACAATGCCAACTGGCTGCCGCCACCTCAGCAACAGCCACAGCAGCAACAACAACAACAACAACCACAGCAGGCACCTACTCTACATCACACTCAAGTTCCACAAGTTCCACAACAGCAGCCGCTGCCGCCGCAACCGCAGCAGCCACAGCTTTATGCTAGCCAAATGTTTCAGCAGACACAGTCGCCCCCACAACAACAACAACATCCACAGGCACAACAATATTGGCAAGAGGAGCCGCAACAACTGCCGCAGCCACCGCCACCACCACAGAACTACAACAATTATTTTGCCGCCACACAACAGCAGCCTCTAAACTTTGCCCCACAACCAACAGGAGGAGCAGGAGCAGGAGTGGCGCCTCTGGGCTACGCTGCACCGGCAGCACCCCTCGACAATTATACGCATCAACAACAACAACAACAACACTATTATTTGCCACAGGCGGAGATCTTTGACAATAATAATAGTGGCAAAAACGATGGCTGGGGTGATTGGGGCGATTGGAATGAAAATGGCCAAAACAGTAACAACAACAACAACAATCATCATAATAACAGCAATAACATCAGCAACAACATTGATGTAAACAATAGCGATCTGGAGCTGCCGGTGCCTCTGCCGCTGTCCAGTGTTGTCGAGGATTCGTTTAATACGCAACAACAAAACAGCAGCTGGCATGCATTTGGCAACACCACCACCACCAACAATAATAACGACAACAAGGACAGAGGCAACACGGACACGGGCAACAACTCACTGGAATTGCCGCCATTTATATCGCCGACAGTCGCGGATCAGCAATTGTCTCCTGTAGCGGAACCCGATATAAACGCCATTGTGCCGCCACAGGCATTCCAAAATCAACCAGCCTTGGCTCCACCCGCTCCGCCACCATTAGTAGCAGCAGTAGCAGCTCCCTTAGCACCACCTCCTTTAACTCCAGTAGCTCCAGCAGCGGCGGCAGCAGCAGCAGCGCCTCCGATGGATACTCTAGCCGGCAATCCGTTTAAGCGCGCTGGTGGTCTTAGCAAGCGCGTCAATATACTGGCCACACCCGGATCACCAGCAACTGTAGCAGCTCCTGTTGCACCTGCCGCATTGCCGGTCCAGCTAGTGCTGCCTGATCCATTACCAATGGATCAGCAACAGCAGCATGAGAACCAAGAGGTGCTGCTAGCTGCACCGAATGATGAGCGTGCTCAATATCTGCAGACCAGCCATCTGTCCGAACAGAATGAACCGGAGGGTGGCAATTCGTGGGAGACGGATGGACTGCTGCCGCCACCGGGGCTGTCGCGTCTGGTGCTTGGACAGCCGGAGCTGGTGGACCGTCAACGTTTGGTCACGGGCACAGAGCAGCCAACGTTGAGCCGTCTACCCAATCCGCTGCACATGAATGAGCGTCAGGCCGATGGCGAGGATACCTCTGACGGCGAACAGCTGCAGCAACAGCAGCAGCACCATCAGCAACAACACCATCAGCAACAACAACAGCAGATGCTGCAACAACAACAACAGGTGACGCATCGCGTGGTTACTGGCGTAGAGACCGATGCCACCACTGTGGTGCTATCCGGTGAGCAGCGTGAAGTGGTGCTGGATGGTGAGAACCTTGAGGATCAGCCAATGCCGCCGGCAACAACATCTGGCGCTGGAGCAGTAACTGAAGTAGCTACAATACAAGCAGCTGGATTGCCCGTAACAACAACAACAGCTGGAGTGGGAGTAGGAGCAGCAGTAGGATCAGCAGCAGGTGCTTCTTCCTCAGTTGAGCCACAAACGGAAATCGCTGCACATGAAGTGCAGATGGAAAGAGACCAGCAGTTGCACACTCAGCAACACCAACAACAACAGTCACAGCATTCGACGCTGGAAAAGAAGCAGCATGGTCATGGTTCTGGTTCTGGTCGTGGCAAGCCGCGTCCAGTTGCCTCCTTCGATCTCGAGTCTGAGGATGATTCCGAGGACGAGTGGCTTCTCAGTGATAGGCATGAGCCGCCACCATCACGTCATCGTCAACCGGACGAGCGAAGCATCGGACGCAGCGGACGACGTCACAATAATAATAACAGCAATAACAGCGGTGGCAACAACAACAACACTTACGAGGGCGAAACTGAAGATTCAGTGCGCCAAGCTGGACACAATGAGAGCCACAGCAGCAGCAAATCGATGCGCGAAAGCAAACGACGAAGTCGCGATGGCGACAATCAATCACTGCGCAGCCGACACGAACACGAGCGCAGCGGACGCAGCGAACGAGAGCGGGAGCGGGAGCGCGAAAGGGAAAGGGAACGCAACAAGGAGCGCGAGAGGGAGCGTGAAAGAGATCGGGAACGCCAACGTTGGCGTCGCGAGGAGCAGCAGCAACACGGACGCCATACACGCTACAGCAACAATAGCAATAGTCACAACAACTATGATTCGGATGCAGGCGATCCAATAGCTGCTCAAGCAGCAGCAGCTGCTGCCAGCGATGGTGGTGGTGGTGGCGGCGGTGGGGGCGGTGGACGCAGCAGCAAAGCTAGCCGGCAAAGACGCAGCGGTGCCGCTGATGATGACTACGATGAGCTGCATCATTCGGTGGCAGGCGACACAACATCCCGTGGCGGCAGTCATTATCGGCAACGTCGCGACAAGCCATTGTCTTCGTCATCGATGCACGAAAAGTCGCGCGGTCGTCGCAGTCACGAAGGCACCGCACGCTCGGAGCAACCACTTTATTGGGATGCACGCGAATACGATAGCTACCGCAACAAGAGCTCACGCAACAGTGATCTGGAGAAGGAGCAGCGTAGCGGCAATAGCAACAACAATAAGGAGAGCAAACGACGCTACTATGATCAGTTTGCAATGCAAGCGGCGGCGGGCGCTGGTGGTGCGCCACCTGGCTACGATCCCTATGGCATGTACGAACAGATGTCGCGTAATCCTCACGCCTATGCCGATATGTATGCCAAGTTCTATGGCCAAATGATTAACTCTATGACGGCGGCTGTTAATGCGGCTGCTGTCTCAAAGGTACCCAACAATACAATGCTGGGCGCAGGAGCAGGAGCAGGGGTAGCAGCAATCCCAGCACGCATTGTCGATCCGGCCCAACTGTTGGGCGCCAGCGGCACGGAGGCAGCTTTGCTCAGGGAGCGTGAAAGGTATGTGACAATAACTAGTTCAATTAGTTCTAACTAAGCAGACTGTGAGTATCTTGAGTTTGAGGGCTAAAATCGTTAGGTTTAAAAGCAACGAGAGGAATAACACAACGAGAACAATAACAAAACTTGTCACCTAATTAAAAAAATCATTGTTAAATGACTGAAATCGTGAATCAAATAATTCATATGCTCACGTCTGCAGAGTTATGATTCGGGCTTTGCCGAATTTAAGTATTTATTTCGTTACTTGTTACATGTTACATTTACTTTTCTAATTCCTCCCTAACTTATCTTTTGGGCATGTTGTACTAGTCACTTATCCTTACCCCAACTCAAATCAACTCCACTCAACTCAATCTCAACCTCACTTTACTTACTCGCCGCCGACCTTCTCTTGTGCTTTCCAAACAAAGAGTTGTTCGCTTCTGTGCTTACTCGTTTTGTTGATTAACATGTTGATTTAATATTGTGCTAACGATTGTTAATGTTGGCGCTGTAGCTTATGGATGATCTTGAAGATAACAACTTCCCGCTTGGATTTTATACTACATATATAAATTGTACACCCTTTCACCAGTTCCCGCTACCCATCTCTCTCTTTCTCACTCTCTCTCACTCTCACTCACCTTCACCTTCGTTGTCAGTTTGCTTGCTTACTCGCTGCGCTTTGTATAGCTTCCCTACCCACCCGTAAACAAAAAATCTTGTCAAAATTTTCGTAGCAACTGTTCTTTAAAAATACTACTCGAAACAGTTGTATCGTGTCCCTCTACTAACAACTAAAATTCGTATCTATTGTGGTCCTGACTCGATTTATTATTAACTTAACTTAACCTTCTCGGTATCAAAGTATATAACAAGAAAAAAAACAAAAACACAAACTAAACTCGATCAAACCACAAAAACAAAAAAAAAACGCCGTCCATACTATGTGCTTACTCTTTAGGTACACACACGCTTACATAACACAAGCCAATGAGTTCCATCGTCGCCGCCAACAACAGCAACAACAACAACAACAACAACACATCTCTACCAACAACACGGACACAAGGATATATTAAACACAACGTTGGGCGATGACAGTGCCAGTCTATATGACAGCAGCGATAATCAAAGCAAACGTCGTCTCTTGGTACCCTATGGCATCTCCAGTGCCCGATCGCTCAACAATTTGAACTACGAGGATGCGCCTGGATACTCGACTCGTTACTATGCTGGCTCGGAGTGCGGCCTCGATATCAGGTGGTCTTAAAATGCAAAAAAAAAAAAAAAAAAAGTGATAAACAAAAAAAAAAGACCCAATTCTTTCGCTGCCTAAAAAAAATTCAAAATTTACTTTCATACTATGGTTACCCCAACATCTACACATACATTCATACATACATCATATACACACATTCAGTCCACATGAAATGCTGCATTTCTTCCCCTCTGTTGTTTCCCGCATCTCTTGTGCTTAATGGATTTTTTTCTTCCGGTCTCTCTCTCTCATTCCATTCAACATAAACTTTAAAAAATTTTAATTAGTTAAGTTCTCTTGCTTTGACATCAACTAATTTTTTTTGATAAGTGAGGACTTACTTCATTTTCGAATTGGTATTTAAAGGTTTCTACTCTATATAATCAGTATGTGGGCTAAACTGGTTAACTGGAAGATAGATTGCTTAACAGTTTGGCTTCAGCTTCTTTAAAAAGCTTATAGATATTGATCTAAAAATGAGTTCATTGCGATTTTGTCTAAGTTAGGATTGAAGTTATACTACTTCAACTTGCATAATCTTTTTAATTCAGATTTTTTAAATATGATTTAGAAAAGTTCAACTGTAGATTCGATTCTACTCGGTCTAGAGTCCCTTACTCTTTTTTCTACCAAACTTAATTAGTTCTGTTTATGCAATAAAAACAAATAATATGCGTTTACCTTTTCTTCTCTTCAGCGTCCCAAACTTGCATGCATTTGTTTTTGATTTGGAACTTTGATTTTTGAACTTGAATTTGAATATGATTTTAACTTTAATTTTGCCTGGTGCTGCTGAAAAGCATTCACTAGACTTGATTACTTTAACTTGTGTTTTGGCATATTTGTAGAGCTGCTGCTGCGGCTGGTGTGGCGCCAACAACATATGCTGATTTTGATGCCACGGCAATTACAACCACGAATGCAGCACGTCCACCAAGACGTCGAACACCGTTGCGCTATAATCGACCCCATCTTGTGGCCTCCTATTCGATGAGTTTGCTGCTGCGTGTGCGTCCCAAGTACGTTGGACGCGGCCGTTTGCGTAACGATGTTGAGGTGGCAGCGCCACGCATCAAGGATGCCGCTAGCAGTTTGTTGCGCGCGTATCCGGGACCGTTGCAGGGACGCAAGCTGCATAAGGACAACATCATTAGTTTCTGCAAGGAGCAGATACGTTTGGGACCAGGACGTGCATGCACTGTGCTCTATGCCACACAGAAGAAGCCACTGGGCAGCGTTGAAAAATATCGTGCATCGCATGCGCTCATGTGGCATCTGCTCATCTTATTGCTGCGACAGAATGGGGTAAGTTTCAAAGGAATCTTTTCATAATATTATAACTGAATCCTCGCATTTGGTTTTTTAAGGTCATTGCCGATACGGATGTGGGTGATCTGCTGTTGGAGAATCAGCGCGAATATCCCTATTCACCAGATATCGATGCGGATGGAGATGTCGATGCAGATGAAGATGTTGCATCGACACGTAACAATTCTGGTGAGGCACTCAACGATATGGATGGCGGCGAGGCAGCAGCTGCAGCAACGACAGCAAATGCAACAGCAGCTGGCACAGTCACATCTGAACATGATATAGATGGGGATGGGGATGCCGATGGCGATGGCGATGCCGATGTTGTGGCCAAAGATGCCACAATGTCTGAGCAGGCGGCAACCGATCAGTTTCGCAGCTATGTGCTGCGCGGCAATGTGGAGGAGGCACTACAATGGGCCACCGAACATAATTTGTGGACGCATGCGTTCTTCTTGGCACTGTACGAGGATCGTTATGCTCTAACAGATGTGGCACAAAAGTTTCTCAATCGTGCCATCAAAGCAAATGATCCGTTGCAGACGCTCTATCAAATGAAGAGCTGCCATACGCCTGCCTGCGTTAGTCAGTTGCGTGATGAGCAGTGGGGCGATTGGCGTTCTCATCTCTCCATACTCGTGACGAATAAGTCGCGTCAGCCGGAACACGATCGCAGCTCTGTGGTCGCACTGGGCGATACGCTATTCCAGCGTGGCGACATTTATGCCGCACACTTTTGTTATTTGGTGGCGCAGGAGGAGTTTGGACGATATGATAGCGCCGCCACAGAACTGACAACGTTGACAGCCAATGTGCCAAGGTAAGCATGCAGTTAAGGCATATGTACTTATTCAATTTAAATAATCCCATACTTTCTTCCTTGACCAGGCTTATTCTGCTTGGCGCCTCACACTACAAACCATTCAATGAGTTTGCCAGCAACGAGGCGATCATCATGACGGAAATCTATGAATATGCTCGCTCGCTTTTCGATCAGAAGTTTAGCATTGTCAATTTCCAGCACTATAAGTTTTTGCTGGCCACACGCATTCTGGACTATGGGCAACATTTTCGCTGCACCAATTATCTGGAGCAAATTGGCAAACACATTGAGCTCAAACCGGATAGCTATGATAGTGATTTTATACAGCGCGTAAGTGGAATCGAATTGTTTTATGGTATGATTGATGATTTAATTTCGATTGGATATCTATTTAGGTTTGTGATTTGGCGGAACGTTTACGTTATCACGATCCCATACTGATCAATCGTGTGTCCTTTGCGAGTCCATCAAATGCGACAAATGGTGCTCAAGTGGCGCCACATGGTGCGCCTGAGGAAAAGGAATGGTTGCGTCAACTGCGCACGCTCGCCGATCCGGTAAGTTGTTTGAGACAAATTACATTTTCTCAATTCAAGTGCTAATGCTATTCAAATTTCTCGCACAGCAACCACTGCACGAGCAACAGTTGCAGCAACAACAGCAGCAACAACAACAAAGCGATATTGATCAGCAATTTGTCGATTTGGGCAAACAAATGCGTGAACTCAATATGCAATATGAGGATACAATACAGCGCGAACAAGAGGCACAACAGGAGCAGCAGCAACAGCCGATACAGCAACAACAGCAATTTGAGCAACAACCACCACAACAGCCGGAATATTATGAGCCGCCGCCAGTGCAGCCGATTATTGAACAGACGCTTAATAGCGACATTTATGCGCCACCAACGTACTATGATCCCAATGCTGCACAACAACAACAACAGCAACAGCATCTTTATGATCCCTCGCAGCAGCAGCAGCTACAACAGCAGCAACAGCTACAACAGCAGCAACAGCAATCGTCAATCTATGGCCAAACGTCGTATGATGGTCATAGTGAACAGATCTATGGGGAGACGCCGACAGCAAACACTGGCTACGATTATTGGCCCAGCGGTGCAGCGCAGCAGCCGCCTTATGGCGATGAGGTAGGTGGTGCAACAACAGCAACAAAAACAGCGACAACAGCATTTCTGTAGATACAATTTTTGACTTTTGATTGGAATTTCTATATGTATTTTTGTATAAGTTATATATGTATTTATTTATGTTTGTGTTCATTTGATTTGTTTAAGTTGTTAAGTTATGTAGTTCTTATTATTCTCTCTTGTTAATTTGCAATTACACAAAAAATATTTGGAACTTTATGAAAAACAAAAAAAAAAAAAAAACACGCTCGCTGCATGTTAATTTAAAGCAATATGTTGCTAATGTTTCTCACTCACGCACATTGGAATGCAGCTGGCGCATATGGAGAGCAATGAAGTGATTGCTGACAAAACCAACAGCAGCAGCAACAACAGCAGCAGCGGCGGCAGCAGCAAATGCAGCATTCAAGATAACAAAAATATCAGCAGCAATGTAATCGAAACTTCAGTCGCTGAAGCTGAACAAATACAACAGCAGCAGCAGCAGCTGCAACAACAACAGCATGATAAAGAAGAAGAGCAAATGCATCTGTTGCACGATCAAAGCAACATTGAGACAAACATTGACAGCAACAATCGCTTTAAACACAATGCCTTTAAGCTGCCCGTTGCCGGCCAGCAAATACGCTTCGCGGCCCACGACATGGACAAGGGCAAATTAATGCCACGTAAATTACAATTTGATAGCAGCAGCAACAACAACAACAACAGCAGCACAAACACCACCACCAGCAGTTTTAGCAGCAACAACAACATGCCAATGGAATATTTAGAAGCGACAAAGGCATTTAATTTGAATGATGTAAGTAGCATTATAAACTTAAATAAACGTCATAATGCTACAAGCAACAGCAGCTGCGGTAACAACAACAATCACAACAGCCAATACAGCAACAACAGCAGCAGCATTTTTGCAGCAGCAGCAGCAGCAACTAAAAGCGCCAAATTAACAGCATTTGCAAAACGCGTAAATAGTTTAAATCAGTTAAACAACAATAATAATAACAACAACAACAGTTTGTCAAATGCTGTACCAAAAACATTAACCACACCCACGCGCTTTTTAACAGCCAAGCCGGTGTTAGCCAAGCCAGCAACACTAACAAACACAACAACAACAACAACAGCAACAACAGGCGGTGTTAAGCGCGTCAATTTTAATTTGCCAACAACAATTGAAGAGACGGCCGAGCAGGAGTCCGATGACGATAACGATAACGGTAACGACACCGATTACAGCTATAGCTTAGCCTTGGCAAGGCCAACTGGCCAACAACAACAGCACATTAGAAACATTTACAGAATGTGCAAGCCCCCCAACAGCAGCAGCAGCATTAAACCCCATATTGTCTTTAATGGCACCTATCCCATCGACATGCCACTGGGAGCAGCTGCACATAAACATCAACAGCAACAACAACAGCAGCAGCAACAACAACTTCATCAGCTGCAGCAGCAGCAACTTCAACAACGCAACTGCTATGATCCGGAGGCAAATGCTGATCGCAGTCAAATGCAACGTTATCGATATATGATGCATGAATATGTTATCGACGAGGATGCCGAAGGTGAAGAGCAGGCCGAGGAGAATGACAACGATGATGATGATGATGAAGACGATGATGATGCATACGAGGAGGACGAAAATGTGTGCAATGAATATTATAGGCTGCAACAGAATAATGATTTTCACAGCCAGCAGCAACAGCAACAAATACAACAACAACAACAACAGCAAACAGCAATACCACAAAATGTATGGTCAATGGAGGAGCTAATTGCCAATCCGGCCATACCCATTAACTATAAGAAAATGTGCACCGAGGTCGAGCAGAGTTTGAGCAAATTCGAAGCATATCTGGATGCTAAAAAGCAAACGGGAGTCCGAACATATGATATCGATGCACCCATTGGCGATGGCAACACCGGCTTGGCTTCTAGCACTAAGAAACACCTATAGTATATGGATTTAGTCTAAATTGTTAGCATTACTTGATACATTTTTTTTTTGTCTATATACAGCTTTTCTATCGCCTTTTATGTACCTAGAAATGCGCGCTACAAAACCCCAATTGTAAACAAACTGTAAAATAATATGCACCCTGTGATCTTAATAGGCAATATATACTTACTTTAAAAGAATGGCATAAACAATGCTAAATATATATATTTATATCGTATATAATATAAACACACTTAATAATAATGTATAGAAGCTTAAGCGAATTATCAAGAGCGCCTGATAAACACCACAGTTACAAACGATTTTGACTGCGCCAGTTTTAAAAAGGAAGTTTTAATTTTTACAATATCCTCTTTTTGTTGTTTATTGAATGAACATTAACATTTTTATACTACTATATATACTATACTATATGTATGTGTGTGTGTTTGTGTGTATTATAATACACCAACAACTAATTTATTTTATGTTTTTTGTTTTGCCAAATAACAATAACAACTAATCAACTGCCATTTCTCCACACACGACCCAACCTTCCGACAACAACCACAACAACAACAAAACAACTTGAATCTTTTGCAAAAACACAACACAATTTGTCAAAACCAAACAAATTTACCAAAAACAATCTTTAAAAAAATACATAAATAAATACCAACCAAATCAACCAACTACCATGATTGATCGTCCAACATATCAGCAGCAGCAAGGGCGACCTACGATTTCGATGCCAAAATCAAAGAGTTACGATGACGACGATGGAGCTGCGGCGCCGGCGGCGACAGCAACGGGACATGCTACGGCCGGTAGTGCCTCAGGAGCAGCAACCAAGCAACAGCAACAACAATCCGCTGCTGGCGGTTTGCCTGGGTAGGTCAAAATTATCAATTCAATTCGGTTTCAATAATGCAATTTGTAATTTTCATGGTTTTCTTGTGTAACACAGTGCACAGAGCAATCAGAATGCTGGCTGGTTTGGGGGACTGTGGAATAAGTTTTCATTGAAGCCCAAAAATCAAATGATATTACCGGATGACAAGAATCCAACGATTGTGTGGGACAAGGAGCGCAAATGCTGGACAAATACTGAGGGCACAGCGGAAGAAGTGGAATCGTTTAAGCCGCCACCAAAAATGAGCGATATGGGCATGGCAATGGCAATGGCAAATGCACCAGCATTCCCATCATCATCGACAGCTCCACCAACCCTTCAAACACTGGGCAATATACCTGCACCCAATCTATTGTTGTCACAACAGCAACAACACCAGCAGCAACAACAACAACAGCCAATGCAGCAAAACTCACATGAGCTGCCGCCAAATGCCAATCTCTATGATAACCAATTGGATTATGATTATTCAATGTATGCCGGTGGTGGTGGTGCTCCCTCAACCTCTGCAATGCCCCCAGTTTTAGGTGCAACAACACCAACCGGTTCACCTGGTGGCACTCAGCCTAAACTACAGTCAAACATGTTTAAAATTAAACGCAATCGCAGTAAGTTTCAAAGTTTTCAAAAAGTAAGACGAACATACAATATAACGAGACAATTTTTGTTTTACAGCACTGAAGAATTCCTATGTGGATGTGTTCAACCCATCGGGTGCGCCAATGTCTGCAGCGCCACCAACTGTGCTGGCTCCAATAATGGCACCGGTTGCCGTGCCGCAGGGCGGCTTCTTTGTGCCAGGCGCAGTGCCCACACAACAACAACAGCAACAGTAGCCACAGTAGCCACAAAGTAGCAAATGCAGGTGAGCAATTTTTCGTTAAGTTTTTCGTGAAACAATTATTTAAACATTACCTACTATTTGCAGCAATTTGAGCTTATACGTAAACATCACATCTTATGATGTGCGCACAACAACAACAACAGCAGCCAAAGCTTGCAACACAAAACTGTCGTGAAGAGCGAAGTGTGGGAACAAATCGAATGTTGGCAAGCATTCTAAGACATTTGCGAGTATACAGAAAGCAAACAACAACTTAATTAATTATTAAACAACTGCAACTACTAAATACTTCTTTATGCATGCTGCTGCAAAAAAAAAAAAAAAAAAAAAAACAAAAAAAAAAAAAAAAAAAAAAGACAAACAGTTGGCAGCTTCTCTGCGCGTGTGTTTCGTTGTTGTTCTTTCTGTCATTTCTATATTCTATTGTATGTTATATATTTTCGCTCTTCAAAACCTGTGCTAACTGTTAATGTGCGCGATTAGCGAATTGATAAACAAATTTATGTACGATTAGCAAAATATAAATATATATGTATATGCAAATTTTCTCTTCTCTATATGTAAAAACCCAACCCAAACACCTCAAATACACTCCCCCCCAATCCCATGTTATTAAAGCAACAAGTCTTGTGCGAAGGAGTTTTTTTTGTTTATTTTTTTTATTTGTTGAATGCATCATCGTTTTAAGTTGTTGTTATTCTGGAAGACAGACAATTTACATTTAGATTATTTCATAATTTTCAATGAGATATATTATGTTATAAATACTATATACCTTTTTTTTTGTCGTTTAGTCTATGAAACGAAACGCATGTACGTAAAATGGAAAGAGAAAAGCAGTTTAAAAAGAAGTCGGTTTAAAATTAAAAAAATATCTATTTATATGCATAGTTAAATTATTATTAACAATGAAACCAAGTTGTTCTTTTTCTCTATTTCGATGTACTATTTCTGTCTATTCTGTGTTGATTTTTGATGTTCATACATACATACGTACACATATACATACATATAAATGCATATACATATTTACATAAATATTCCAATTTAATTTATAGAGCAAATGTGTTAATGTGTTTTTTTTTTCTTATAATGCATTTGATGAAAAAGAAATGAATGTTGATTTTGTTAGCGTTGTGTCTATGTGTTTATTATTTTTAAAAATGCGTTTATTTAATTTTTATTTAGCTTAGAAAAAATAAAAGCAAAACAAATTACATAAAAACTGGTGCAGGCAAAAATATATATTTAAAAAACAAAAATATAAAATAAAAACCAAATTATATATAATGATATCTTAATTAACATACATATATATGTATATTGTGTACCTACGCACTTATATATTTATTATGTACAAAATGATTGAAAGAAAAAAATCAAATTGGTATATCAAAATTAAATAATTAACTCTAGTTGAGCCAATGGCGATAGAAATATATACTGTTAGATAAATGCTCTGCAATTATTACATACACAAAAATGTATCCAAAAAACATAAATTGTACACAAATATATATATATATATATATATATATTATTTATATATACACAGAGAGATAATACTTATATGCATATGCCTATACAGATACAGATAATACTTAGTGTGCAACGATGATAATGCAAGCTGAAAACTGACTTTTTTTCCCCCTCAACTTCAAAGAAACGATAACGAAAGCGTGGTCTAATTATTATCATTTAACTAGCCTAAAAACGAAATCAATAAATCAATAGTAAAAAATATTAATAAAAACATATTTATTTTTTTATTGGGGAAAAGAGATGGAGATGAAGTTTCAGTACTCATTGGTTCTTATAGTAACAATATTATGCAGCTTTTGATGTAAGAGCTTTTCTTAAAATAATAATAGTGTAACACATTAATTTTACTGCTTAGTATTTAGCTTAAACTTTAGGTTCTTAACTTATAGTATTTAGAAAATTAAGGTCGTCTTCACTTAGTTGAGCTTCATCCTCGCTAGAAGAGGAGCTATCACTTGTGTTGATTGCATCCTCATCGACGCACGAACTTCCTGTCAGCCCGTATGGATCGTGTTTAGGCAGCTGCGCCTTCTTCTGCTTTGTTACCAGTGCTGATTTGCTCTTTTTAGCTACCGGTTGCTTTGCGTTATCGGATTTTGACTCCTTTTGCTCCTTGATGTCATCCAATTCTTCATCTGTGTAAGCACGAAAGTTATTGAAATATGAGCTGTTTGGATTTTGATGAATGAAGACTTACCGCTATCAATAACATCAAAGCCGGGAGGCGGTCTTTGCTCGTAGTTAACATAAATGGCGGGATACTCGACAATGGTTTTGCCAGCAAGATTGCTGCGCAACGTTTTGTGTGCAATGAGAGGGTAACAGCGCGAGCCACTACGACGCACACCTTCCGCTCGCAGCCAAACGCTGACCTGACCAATGCCAGCAGTCTGATGCAGCTGCAACACTTTGCGCTGATTGCCAGCTTTATCGAGATACTTGTCCAGCAGTGCCGCTAGCGATAGCTGCTCATCGCAGCGTTCATCCACAAAGCGCAGAGTTGTTGTGGCGGCTGGTCCCACAAACAGCCATTCGATGTGCCAATAGATGCGTTGCTCTTTCCAATTCAAATACGTTGTATTCTCCTTGTGGCGACTAAAGTTCTCCAGCAGCAGGCGCAGCCGTGTGCCGCGCCGCTGGGCAGCCGAGCGCAGTTTATGCAGCGGCAGTGGCAGCTGTCGCTGCTGATGTGTGAAACGCTTGCACTGATCATGTTTGCGTTGATCCGCATAGCGGGTGCACTCCTCCAAAAAGCAATAGTCACTCATAAACTCACGTTCCGTCATCTGGCTAATCAGCATGAATTTCGTACGATCCCGTTGCCCATCGCAGTTCAGCTCCTGCTTGTGTATTTGGACGCAATTAAGCGAGCACGTTTTCACCTCACACTTGGGACAGGCGTAGCGGGCGGCAGTGCGGGCACAAACCTCACAGTTGCCCAGTCGACTAGATAGAAATAACAAAAATGTATATAGCAGCCAATGTAAATAAATTCATTTCTAATCTATTGACCTACCTGTTTGCTGTCATACTATTCATTTCGGTCATGTTTATTTAGAGAGTTTTAGCATAAGCACAGAGCACACAGCACTCAGCTGGGTCCAAATTGTCACATTTATTTTTTAATTTCTCTTCTTCTTGTTCGCGTTTGTTAACGCACTTTTTGGCATTCACACACATTTAGTAGTCACAACGAAATTTCTGTTCTAGTCTTATACAAATGTGTGTACACTGAATATACGGTGTATACATTAACATTAGTGAATCGTATAAAACAAGCGGGGGGCGTATGGTGTCGGCAACGTCACAGTTCACATCTGTGCACGTTATAGTAGTTTGTTTATTGCCTTTCTTTAGTTCTTTGATATCTTCTTGATGTTATGAAATTCACTGTGAATAGATAAACGTAAGTACATCGACTTTCGCGCTATTGCGCTTGCGTGTGTGTGTGTGTCTGTGTGTGAGTGAGCGCAAGCAACCAAAACAACAACACGTGTTGAGTGTGAAGAGTTGCCACACTTATATATTTATCGTAAATGCATATATCGGCAATTTCAATTCTTTGCCGATAACTAATTCAACTCTCGATTTTGCATATTGCGCGTTTTCTTCAAACCGTTATCAATTTGTTTTTAATTTATGTGTTTTTCATTGCATTGTGATTCATCATTGCGTGTTTGTTCGTTTTTTTTGTGCGGTGTACCGCAACCTATCTCTTATCAGCAAGAGCACGAACACGCAATCGATGTGTTTATATTTAGTCAATTACAAAATTCAAATTATGTTATTACGTTTGTTCTCTTTCAGCGACCGCCCCCGCAGAGTACGGCGAGCTCGCCCGTTAGCAAACTCAGAAAGCTTTAACGAGCTTTATACAACAACAACAATTAAAGTTGCTTTGTATATATTTATACATATATTTTTTTAACATGGTTTGGCAAAAACACCTGCGATCAGTCCGCAGAATCAGTGCGGCCTGTATAGATGTGCAAGCGCAATTATTGAACAGTTACTTTCGAATGAATGAGCTAAAGGTGCGTCCGCTGGCGTCCGTTCCACCCATGACGAAACTCCAGAAGCCAATTGTCGAAAGCAACGATGGCTGGTCCAAGGTGTGTGAGTACCAAAAGGAGAAGTCCTTAAGGGATCTGGTCTTTTATCCCAATGGCAGAAACGAGCCACCGGAGAGTGCTGAGGAAAACGAAGCGTTCATGGTAGATATATTTAAATAAAACTCAAAATTAATTATACTATTTTATAAATATTATTCTTTTTGTAGGCAACCATTTTGGAGCTGACAAGATTACAGCCAAACAGGGAAAGCATACACAGATCCATAACTTTCAAAACGAATACCATTCTTAATACACATAAATATCTGTTGCGTAGTGGATTAACTCTCGAAGATGTTGAGAAGCTATCAGTTATACATGTTTCCGGCACCAAGGGCAAGGTATGTTTTTTTTTTTTATAAGTATGTATATTTTGCTATGACAAACAGAAAAACTTGTTAATCTACACCGTCGAAATGTTGTATTGAAAGACAAAACAAGTTTAACTCACAAATTTTCAACTGTTTGGGTTTATTTATTATAATAATTATAACAATTAGGCTAACAAACAAGTTAAGTATGATAGTGATTTTTTGTTTTTGTTGATATTCAATTTGTTCAACCCAAACTTACCGAAGTGGCATTTTGTTCAACTCAAATTATTGTTTTGATTTGTTTATTTTTTCATAGCTTTAGCTTTAGTTTTCAGTTGTAATCTGATTCGCGTACGCTCTCAAAGCTGTTCCAACTGATAAGCGGTTAACCGTTTTGTTGTAGCAGGCAGCATTGGCAATACATATATGGAGCTTTGCTCATTTGTCACTTGATACCATCTGGGTGTGTTTGTGCATTATATTTTAATAAACACTCAGACGAAATTCCGTAGAACGAAGAGTTTTGATTCAATTCAATAAAAAATCCATTCTTTATTAAGAATTTTGTCTATAACGAAGTAGAGATTATCCCCTCTGAGATTCGTTACATATACTAGAACTTCGATCTATTTGAACTTCGACACGAATCGTGTTTCAGTTTTGTGTTCTTTTCATTTCAGGGTTCGACTTGTGCTCTTGTTGAATCAATATTGCGACAATATGGCGCACGCACTGGCTTCTTTAGTTCCCCCCACTTGCAAATGACCAACGAACGCATCCGAATCAATGGCGATCCGCTGGCCAAGCCAAAGTTCACTCACTATTTCTGGCGGGTGTACAACGAATTGAAGGCACATAGCGAGCATCAGTATGATATGCCACCGTTCTATATGTTTCTCACCATTCTGGGCTTTCATGTGTTCCTTGCGGAGCGCGTGGATGTTGCCATCCTCGAGGTGGGCATCGGTGGCGAGAAGGATTCCACGAACATTGTGCGCAATGTTAAAACCTGCGGCATCACATCCCTGGCCCTCGAGCATACCGAGCTACTGGGCACAACACTGCCGGAGATCGCGTATCAAAAGGCGGGCATCATTAAGCCGGGCGCCCATGTCTATACCCACGTCACACAGCCGGAATGCCTGAAGGTCATCTATGAGCGTGCGGCCAAGCACGGTGCAAAAGTGATTGAGGTGCTTGGCACCGAAGCGTATTTCAACTATAATCATTACGGCGACTATCTGGACAGCTGCAATGATTATATTCGTTTGAATGGTGTTCTGGCCATTCAGTTGGCCTACGACTGGTTGCGGCAGGCCAAAGGTCCACTGCATCGCGACTATGCCATCAATGAGACACAGATGAGCGACGAGGTTGTACGCGGATTATCCGAAACCCATTGGCCCGGTCGCTGCCAGTTGGTCGAATACAAAAATATGAAAATCCATCTCGATGGTGCTCACACCGTGGAAAGTATTCGTGTCTGCGGTGACTGGTTTCGCAAGTGCACCAAAACGAGGTGAATACCCAACGAAAACAGTTGACTTTTGTTTTTTTTTTGTTGGCTATATCTTATTTGCTTGCAGTAAAAATCCAAAAGTTTTGGTATTCAATCGCACCGGATTCTCAGAAATGACGGATATGTTGGAGGCGCTGCGTCAGGTGTCTGACTTCGATATGATCTGCTTTGTGCCCAACCTGGCCAATAAAAATCCCATCGATCCCAACCAGGCACCGCTCCACTGCACTGTCGCCGAGCAGCTGAAACGTGCCAAATCGATAACCGCCAAATGGCAAGAGATGTGCCAGGCCAGAAATCAACCGCATCGTAGCCAACTGTATGAGACTGTGTTGGATGCTTTTGTTGATATGCGTCAACGTTATCCTGTTGCCATTGAGTTGGATGTGCTGGTAACGGGCTCAATACATTTGCTTGGCGCTGTCATGTCAGCGCTCGATGATTCCAAAATCGCGTGATCGAATGCTGTCACAAATGTGGCAGAAAGAACAGCAGCCAACAGCTGAAACAAATGGCAAAAATTCAACAACAAAATATAAATGTAATTTGAAACTTTGACTTATAAATAATAATGTGTGCATGATAAATAATATAAAAGTAATTTAATATACAAAACTAATTCCCCTTCTTTTCCTGGTAATTGAAAAACAACTGTTTTTTTGTCTGGCTAATCAAAATGAGAGAAAAATATAATTGTAAATACTTAACGTAACATATTAAACCAAAATTGATTTGTTTCTTCTGTGCATAGGAAATTAATGGAATACTTTTATTAGACATTTTGATAGCGGTTCCTGCGTTCGCCTAAAAGTATGCCACAGTTTTGTTTGCTTGAAGTGAAAGCTATTACTCCAAGGATATAGATCTAAAATAGATACATACCAGAGTATCTTTTAAATACTATTTTTTAAGAACGCTTTATTTCACTTTGTTTTAACCATTAAACCAAATCATTTTGAGTTTCTCTGCAGTCATGTTTATGAATTTATATAAAAATATAAAAAAAAATCGAATTTATTTAACACACTGCACAACTTTTATAGTTTGCGTCGGCAAAATACAATGTTTAACATCAACAATACATATTTCGTTTAATGCAATTTAAATAGCGACGGCAAATGACAATTGTGAGACAGAGGTTAATAATGACGACACGGGCAACACTGGCTGAATGGCAAGAATTGCCGGCAGAGCGCGTTTTTTTGTTCGCTCGGTCGGCAGGGATGCTTACAAGCTGCATGCATATCAAAAGCAGGGCTGTTTTTGCCTTTGGACCAATCAACGACTGGCGACCGAGTTTTGTGTGGGAGCGAGCTGGCTAGCTGCTCTGCTTCGGCTTTGTGTGTGCGTGCTAAAAAAACAAAATGGCTAACGCGAAGCGGAAGTTGCACTTGTCGCTGTGTGCGAGCGAGATAGCAGCAATGATGACTGATTTAATCAGGACTTAAATGAGATGTAAACATGCTGACTGCTGACTGCTGACAGGCGGCAGTGGGTGAGGGAGGTGAGGTGAGGCTGGTGGGTGGTGGTGGACTTTTGGGCGCTGCGACTGCCGGCTGTGCACGCTAAACTGTCCCGTTTACAGCAACAAATCGTGTAATTCACTTTTTTCCAGTCAGCCTGTGTGTGTGTGTGTGTGTGTGTGTGTGCGTGTGTGTGTTTGTGTGAGCCTTGCGCTGCGCTAAAAGGATTAATAAACGTTCGCATCTCAGTTGTTCATTTG
Organism: Scaptomyza graminum; assembly: GCA_018901835.1. NCBI lineage: Eukaryota > Metazoa > Arthropoda > Insecta > Diptera > Drosophilidae > Scaptomyza > Scaptomyza graminum. Next base: position 9,931,111 of record JAEIFL010000001.1, on the reverse strand, counting down.
ACTTTGCGCTTAACGGTTCAGCTGCCAGTGCTGCCAGCAATTCAATTTAATTGAATATATTCATACACCAAATATGCAGTGTATTCAATAAGTTGGTGTTAACTATCGCCGACGGCTATTCGAAAATAAAACGCAATTCCTTTTTACATTATTTTTTGTTCGTATGTGCCAAGTGATTTAGAAGAAATCTTTAATTGCTTGCAATGATTTTTGCATTGCTTTGATTGCAATTTTCGTTAACTGTTCAAAATTTATATTGAAATTGTGAAGATTATTGTTGTTGTTATTTTTTTATATTTCGAAAAAACCATCATTAAAATGCAAAGCTCGAAATCGTTTCTGATACGCGATCTGCTGGGAGACCTAATCAATCGGCGCCAAACGGATTCCGGTAAGTGACCCAAAGGATAACAATTTCAAACAGGTATTATTTAATTATCTTAAATATTTAATTTTTTTAAATGTCCAATTTAAAACTTGACCACATCTTAATATATATTTGAACAATATAAATTGTAAATATTTTATTTATTTATTTAATACTAATACTAAAAGAAAATCATAAATCGAGCTAAGATTTATTTGGGTTACTTACTATAAGTTCCTATAGCTAAGGGAACAAAATTTTATAAATAAATTCCTAAAAAGCTTTCCACTGTCAAATAATTTATTTAAAATTAGATTATAAAAGATATATAGAAAGAAAAGGATTATTGAATTTTATAGTTTGGCGTATCCTTTCTTATTCGGTTGGCCCAATACATACATTTTTTGAAAGAAATTAAATGTACAATATATATTTATAAAAAGTTCTTCAGTCGAAACTCTTACAATTATTTTTAAGAATAACAATACCCGCACACATACAAAAACAAGTACAAACACACACACACACACACACACACACACGTTGAAAGCAATTAGCTACTAAATAGTTGTAATTGTTGAGCTAAACTTTATTTAATGTCATGCATAATTAGAGGACAAGCCCAAACCCCCCGAACAGACAACGAGCACACAGCGAATGGCATTCGAAACACATGGAGAAAAATGTATAAGCTATTCAAATGAGAGAAATCACCTAAGGCTATTTGGATACCCTGTGCTCTTATGACACAATGTGGGCATATTGACACGGGGATTGTGACAGAAATATTATTACTTTTACTTTTGAAAGACATCTCACACTTTTAAGTTTTCCAGTGTTCACTGTACTTTAAACTATTCTTATCTAACCAAAGATCTATCGAATATTTGACTCTTTTTTCAAACTATAAATCTTTGTGGAGAATATTTTTACTCCTTGTCCATTACAGGGTAGTTCAAAGTCATGTTCTTATATTTATAGTATGTATATGTTTTTTGTCTTTGGTTTGCATTTGTTTTCCATTGTTTAGCATTGTTCTTGTTGTTGTGGTTGATTCTGGGGCTAAACAATCAAAATTGTTGTACGTGACAAATTGCTTGAGCACAAGTTACGACTAAAACAACAGCAACAGCAACAACAACAAAAATTAAATTATTGCCTCAAGCATTTGTTGGTTTGACTCAATGCACCCACACACCACCCACCACCCCCTCTCTGTCACTATCTGTTCCTCAATTTCGTTGCTAAAAGTTTTGTTGTCGTTTCTAATTGAGGTGAGGTGTGAGATTTAAATGCCAGCGGCAAGTTTACAGCGTGGAATACTGGCAGGGGGAGGATGGGTTTTGTTGTTGTATCAAGGGTGGTTGGGTTGGTACATGTTAAGTGGCGGCTAATTGGCCGCTGCGCAGCACAAGTAATGCGAGACAATTAAGAAATATGCAAGACATCAAGCCACAAAGTCGTTCCGTAAGCTAAAAAGTGAATCCCCAACCAAATGTGAGGTTATGTGAAGTGGCAAATGGTGGGTTACGCTGCTTCTTAGGAGACACAAGTTTTTAAATAGGCCAAGACAATTAAATTTGTCAATTTTGGTTTTTTAAATGTTTGAAATATTATAGCCAATAATATCAACCCAAACTTGTTGTCAAATTTGTATTGAAAAATCATTAGTTTTTTCAAAAAAAGCATTTAAGCAATAGAAAGCTTGGATAGATTATTATTTTTATTTTTGATCTAACACTTTAAGGACATTTTTCAAAATCAAATGTTAAAAAGGTAACGTCAAAACCTTTGTACCCTTACTTTCATTTAATCTCCCCAAAAAACCTGTAATTACTGCCATTTTAGCGTTAATTTTATAAAGAGAGTTACACTTGACCCTTGGCACAAAAAAAAAACAAGGAATACAACCTAATCTATTGCGCGATGTACAACTTTATCTATATCTAAATATAGTATATCTATCTATGCTTGACATAATCATTTGGATTAACTGTAAATTGCTGGCACATGCCAAATTTAATATTTATTTTTACTTATGTCTTCTTCGTATGTAGTTGAAGTGCCTATTAAATGGCAATTGTGCCGCAAATTGATACGACGTGACTTTTTATCAAAAAACATATACTTACTTATATAAAAAGAACACACTTGAGACGCCCCACCGTTATCCACACACACACACACACACACACACACACACACCCACACGCACACACGTGCATAATTGAATCATCATTCGCATGTCGAAGAGGTTTTCTTTATATGTATGTACATATGTGTGTGTGTGTATAAATAGAAGTCAAAAGCATTTGGGGTTAAAAGATATATAAAAATAATTTCCGCAGGAAAAATACATATTTAAATCGAATGCTTGCTGAGTCGCCTGTGGGCAACGCACACACGTCCTTTGCGTCCTTTGGTGGTTGAAATGCAGCAAAATTCCAATAGGGAACGAAACAATCGAAAAGTCAAACCTCGAATCGTCTTGAATCGACACGTGAATTTAATCAGGCAGCCCCGCTGAGCACAGGTCCAGGATATATGTATGTATATGTACTATATAAGGATATGTGTGCGACGGATATAAATAACATGTTGATTCGTTCAAGCGAATCCTTATGCATCCTGTCTCCCAGTATCTGTGTGTTGTTTATTAATGGCAATACTCAGAATCTCTTGCCATATAGTAGATCTTCTGAACTCAACCAACGCCCACTTAATGCCCACAGTGCATTATGGCGCTGCGTTGCGTTGTCTTTGTGGTCTCTCGATGGCTCGCCGCTGGAGAGTAATGAGTCCGTGGGTTATCAAAAGTGCCTGCACGCGCATTCTCTCTCCTCTCCTTTATCTCTCAGCTTTTAACGACACGCTGCGCTCGAAAGTGTAGCCAGTACTTTATTTTAAGCTCACTCCGCCCCTTCTTATTTTATAGCTCAAACTCATTATCTTCACGTTCTTTAGTTATATTTTTCATTTTTTTCTCACTTGAAAGTACTGCACTTTATTTTACTTAAAGTACTCGAAGCTCATTGAAAGTGGATAAAGTTCAACAAAGGAAAAAAATTAAATAAAATTGTGCAAAATATCAATTCAGACAGAATGATTTATATATTTTTGGGTATCCCCATCATTTTTTCAAGAAATGTTTTTCTTGTTGTTTGCCAATTGTAGAAATCGAGCTGTCCAACGATGAGTCAGACATTGATATTGAGGATCGCTCGACGCCCGATTCGACGGCGAATGGTTGTCAGCAGGATCTATTGCTCGCGCATCACCATCACTATAACCACAACGAGGAGTCCAGCGTAGAGTCGTGTGGCACGGCAACGCCAGGTCCGGGCTCCTCTGCCCACAATGCCGGCTTGAGTGCGGCTGCAGCTGCAGCGGGCATGGCAGCAGGACTCCTAGCAGCAGCTGCTGCCAGCGGTGGCAATGACAACGGATGCCATGGCGGAGGCAACCTGGGCGGCGGCGGTGGCGGTGGTGGTGGTGGTGGTGGCGGGAGCTATGCGGAGCACAAGCTGCAACTAAGCAAGAGCGGACGAAAGCCACGACGACGTCGGACGGCTTTTACGCATGCGCAGTTGGCGTATTTGGAGCGCAAGTTTCGTTGCCAAAAGTATCTGAGCGTCGCGGATCGCAGCGATGTTGCTGAGACATTGAATCTATCGGAGACGCAAGTCAAAACCTGGTATCAAAATCGACGGTAAGTTTAACCAAATTGATTTTGGAATCCGAAGCTAAGGATTATATTGGCCCTGTGCAATCAATGTCCGTCCGTACGTCGATCCGTCGGTCTGTTTGACTGCGGTTCTACGCCTACTGGGCGCTGGAAAATCGATAAATTCGATAACTCAAGAGCGATAAATCCTTGAATTTCTCACTCTTACAGTTAGAGCTACCAAAGTGACGCCTAGCCATACCTAAAGCAGATCAAGCAAATAACCGATAGCTCCTTTGATGTATGGATGTATCGGTTATCGATAGTAGCAAAAGCAACAATTTCAAAATTAAAGCTTTCGTTATACTCAATAATAATTGTCGCTGAAAACTTCCACTTCGGTTGGGAAGTACAAAAGTGATCGCATATTAAAGTTAAATAATTGCCAGGCATTAATCGGTTTTTCTTGCTCTTTTATTTAATTCTCTGCTTGGCTGCAGCACTAAGTGGAAGCGACAGAATCAGCTGCGTTTGGAGCAACTGCGTCATCAGGCGACAATGGAGAAGGACTTTGGGGTGCAGGATAGTGGCGCTGGTGGCGGCGCTCTCGGCTGCTGTCCGACCGGTCTATCCAATTCGTTTAGCGCTGCTGCCGCTGCCGCCGCTGCGGCCAGCAATCCGTGCAACTTCTTGACCTCGGCTGCTGCGGCGGCCATTTTTCGCAACGTTGGCTATGTTCACGGCTGCCCCATGTAGATGATAATGCAACACAACAACAACACAACAAACGACACACGACACGCCTGTACCCCTGGCCCCCGCCCAACACCCACGCTTGCCTATGTAAATAATATAATAAATTGTTTTCGGTTTTTTCTTTGTGCAATAATTTTTAATATTATTTTTTATATTTTTGTGTGACATATGATAAAGTTTATAAATATATATACAATATTATACTCTCATAAAATAATCGACAAGTGTATAAGAGACCCTCGCTAAAGCTACCCAATTCTCACCTCCCGCAGCATGCTCGATCCGAACATACAAGGACCCTTAGGCTTAGACGAATTATATAATTGTAATATACACCCACACACACACACACAGCACACACACACACACATACACAACGATAATAATAATAATCGATTTTTTTTTGGTGTAAAAATAAATATTGCATATTTGATAAAGTTCGTTACGAAAAATGAAACGAATAAACTTGACTTTTTTTCCTTATCTATTGAATATTATTTCTTCTAGGTAAGTATAACAACAAAGAATTGAACCAGTTGAACTTTCCTAATAAAGGTCAAAAAATCAAAGCAATAAATATGGAAAAATCAAACAAACATACTAAACACACTTCCTACCGTCTGTGCACCGTTATGCAGGAGCTTCACTGATTGCCAATTTTGGATTGCAGTTGAATAGATGAAAAAAAAAAAAGAAACGTTGGTAAAACGTTGAGCTGCATTTTCGATTGTGCGTTGAGCATTGAGTCGTGCTTAAAAATCAACTTGAGCGAATGATACAAAACGATATCAATTTGTCGCTATATGTAGTAGTAGTAAATGGCACATGTATACCTACTACATACATACATATATAAATACATGCATACATACATATGCATGTATGTAGTATTTGCTGAAGAGTGGGGAAACCGGGTGGCAGGGCAGACATGTTGGCCAGCCAACCGGAAAACAACAACAACAACAACAACACTGTCACGCAATTAAAACGGGGCCCACACAACAACCGCAAAGGATGCGCCTCCCGCACTATATGGCAAAGAGCGTGTGTGGAAGCGAGCCAGCAATAGTAACAGACTGCGACGCGGCATCGCAGTCAACAAGGTTTGCTGCTTGCGGTTCGGTTTCAGATTTTCATGCACATTTAGCTCGCTATGGGAAAAACTCATACACAAAAAGGAGGAGGAATGTTTAGCTACAAATTGAATCTGCGGCGAGTCAGTTAACAGGCAAGCAGCACGAGCGGGACAGACAACCAAGAGAGACAGAGCGAGACAGGTGATTGTAGTGTTGTTGTTAAAAGAGGTGGAAGGGGCTTAGTTGGGTCGGGGCGGGGCGGGTAGATAACTCTGTAGTCATAGTTCGAGTGAAGCGCAGAACGCTAATTAAAAACGCACTTGAGCAACGGCAAGGGCGACGGCAGCGACGGCAGCGACGGCAACGACGGCGGCGACGACTGCAAAAAGGAAATATAAAAAATAGGATTGTAGAGAGAAAATAAAGTTAGCGTTAACTTTACACAGTTATTTATCCATGAAATTGTCTATGAAATGTGAATGTAATTAAATGAATAAAACTGCAGCAGACGCAACTCCTCCCGTCCCCCACCCGTCAACCCACCCACATACACTTCATACACACATACATCCATATTGTATATAGCAGTATTTTATTTGCGGTTCATTTGCGCAGCCATTGAAATTTCAATTGGTTTTTTTAATTGGTACATTTTATGTCTGCTATCCTTTGAGTGGCGCAAAATGAGAAAAAGTTGCAAAGTTGCAAAACTTTTTTGCCGGCTGCCACTTTGATTTGTATTTATTTAATGAGCTATTAATTGCATTAAGCTTTTCGAAACAAACAACAACCAAAATACTAAGTATGAAACGAACAGAAAGCCAAACAATCAAAGGATACAAAGGATAATAATAAAGGCGGTCAAAGTCAAAGCTCCAATGACGACTGTCAAAACTACAAAAATTCGAAGCAACTTTTGTTTAATGTCTGAGTTTGAAGTTGAGTCCTTATCGAAGGAGTTGGGACAGAAAGGCAGCTTAAATGTTAATGGATTCCTTTCGTAGGATGTGTGGGATTCTTTCTTCTTTTTCATGATTCGTCACATATATTCATTGGTCTAAACTAAGGTCTCGCTGAATGCAAACGAGCCATTAAACGGTAAATACGATACACACACAGTCCTTGTGCTAACGATGATGGTGACATCAACATCAACAACAACAACAACAAATCATCATTATTATTGTCAACACGGAGACGACAAGTGCCCAACACGCCCCGCGGCACAAACACAATTTGCAACATTTTTCCAAACGGATAATGACAAACATTTTAATCACAAAATGAAAATGAAAATGAAACCGAAACGGACAAAAAAACCCACCACCGAACACCCGAACACACACACAATCAAAACGAGGACCGAGCAGGACAACAACAGGAGCACAACAGCAACAACAACAACAAAAGCAACTCAACAACACAGCTTTGTGGCTAAAAGTCTTCGTCGGAAGTCAAGTGGCGTTGCCTTTTGTTGTTGTGGTTTGGGTTATGGCATAATCTGTCGCATTATCATCTCACATCTCCCAACTTGTGTGTGTGTGGGTGTGTCTCTTGCCACACAAAGGACACAAATGAGGTGCTTATTGAAGTAAAAGGCACATCCCTTTCCCATGCTTAACTTATGCTATTGTAAGTACTTAGTACTAGAAGTTAAATAGAAAGTAAACAATTAACCATAGTACGCAATTTAAATTTTTTGTTGCCTACTTTTAGGTGCTGCCTAAATTTAGTTTTCCATTTACACACAATCTCTTCTAGACTTAAATACTTCGACACCAAAAACTAGTAGTTCTATAAAAATCAGATATACACTTTTGCTATCGTTCTAAAACTTTCTTGAGTCGACACTTGCCAATAAGCTTTCAATGAGTTGCAACGATCTGTTGCATTCAACCGTCGTTAAGCAGTTGTAAAGTAGAGCTTCGAACGCACTTGTTCGATGTTGTCTTCAGTTTAGGTTTATCATTTGTAGTTTCAGTTGATTGTGAAGCTTGGCTAAGAGTGATACATACTATACGGAATTGCAGCTCCAGTGCCCAAGTGCTATAAAGTTTATTTATTATTTCAAATACTATATTAATTATAAGCAACATGATGATGATGGAGCCGTAAGTTACAGAACCCAATCAATTTTTAGGCATATTTCAAGAAATTAAGTAAGCTTGTGTTGTTGCCATTTGGTGTATTGTAAGTCAAGGCTATTTATCCCAGTTCTTCAGATCGTTCCAAACTAAATGATGATCTGTTGATAACAAATTTATTCGAAAGAAAGAACAGTTTATTAAAATAAGATATTTTGTTGAACAAATATTGCGGCTTATAAATATTTTCAATCGATTAGCTTGACATAAAGATAGTAAAATCTTTTTATACAAATATTTAATTACTTTTTGTAAAACTAGTTTAAACAAACTTCTGGAAAAAAATTAAAAGTTTATTTGTTGGCATGCATTTTTTTTTCTTCTTTAATATTCAAAATCTAATACAAAAAATATATTTTGGAGGATCGGAACAGGAAGCAGCCTGGATAACACTTGCGCCGCTAAGTCGAAATAAAATTTTGCATAGTTTACTAAAAAACAATCTTAAATTAAAAAATAATAAATTGTTTAAAATAATCTGTTCGAATACATATATTTTAAAAAGAGAACAGTCTAAGTATATTTTAAGGTATTTAATTATTTATTTTCCTGTTGTTTCCGGTTAACCAAATCCCGAATAGTCAGAGTCATAAAGTTTGAATCGATTGTCCTGATCAAAAACAAAAAAAAGAACTTAACTATCGAAGCTATACCTGAAGTATAGTAACACAATCTAAACAATTCCGATGAATACTATTTGCATTAAAACAATATACTAAATTCTCAGATTCATTATTATATGTACCTTTTAAACTTAAAGGCTTGTTCCTCTCACAGCCAAAAAGACAAACATACAAGTCGGACGATCGTCTTAATTGACACATCCATCGCCTGATGCTAATGCTGATGATGCGATATATACAGATATAGCTTTGAAGTCAGAGACGTCACCTTCAAAAACCCTCTGAATCTATGTTTTTCTTCATTTTATTGATTTACTGAATGAATATAAACATTTTGGGTTCTTTGGGTGCCTGGATTCCTTTTTTTGCGACTTGTACTTTGCACTTGAAATATAAGATGATTTTACCTTTAGTTCCCGTTGATATCAACAAATCCGAACACAAAAATATTGATAAGCCAGCAAAAACAAAAACAAATTTACCCATAAACACAAACGTTAAAGTAAACAAAAATTCGCCGGATTCGAATCGGTATCGGATTCAGCATATTGATTGTGTCTATGTTTACAATTTTTATGCTAGTTATGAAGTTTCTTATGTTTCACACTCCCCCGCATCTCAAATGCTTGGGCTTTAAAAGAAAGAGGAGGGAGATGTCAACTAATTGGCAATTTAGCAAGTTTAAGTAATTTGAAATTGAACTCGAAGTTTTCGTGGCAGTTCAGTTGCTTTCACTCCTCCTTGACATTTATCTGCTATCCTGCGGTTTCTCATCTCTATTATTTTCATGTTGAATAACTTTATTTAGTGAAAAACAACAGCAACAACAACAACAGCCGCCTAAAGCATCAAAAATAAAAAAAACAGTGGCAAACCCAACAAATCAACGCATAATGACATGAAAATCTGTTGGCTTTTGTGACTACACTGTTCGAAAATATAGTACTATGTGCCTTAAATAAAGTGAAAATAAATTTGTAGGCTTAAAAATAAAATTAAATTTTTTATATGTATTTTAAATCTTTTTAAAAAATAAATATCGTCATAAAAATGTTCTTAAGTTTTGTGTTGAACTAGGAATGAATAATTCTTTAGTTAAATTTTTAGTTACAAATTAGATAAAATTCAGTTATATTGTTTATGCATTTTTTTAATAAGAAATCAAAGCTATACTTTTTTTATTGTTTTATATTTTATTTATACATTTTTTTAAGTGTAATTCCAAAAAAGGAATAAAACTGTCATCTGTAACCACCGAAAGTGGCGAGTGTATGTCAACAATTTGTCTTAAATTAGGCGTAAAATTCACAGATTGACATCGACCCACCCCTAAAACAGAAAAAAACCCTAGCTAATAAAAGGGTAGTTGTCAACTTATCAACATCAACAACATTACCAAATCGTCATTATGCATATTATATCGTTATGATTGTTGTTTTATTTTTCGGGTTACACTTGACACTCTTCAATTGCACTGTGTATGTGTGTGTGTGTGTGTGTGTGTGTGTGGGGAAAGGGGCGGGCTTATAGGATTTTCAACCCTGTCCCCGCTAATTTGAGTCTTTTATGTCTTCTAATTGAAGTGAAAATACAGTTGGGCAATTGATTGCGACGACTTTGTAACCGAACCGAACAGTGGGCGTAATTCGGCACTTTTGTGAGATTTTCGAGATTTTGATCAGCATTTTTTTCAACAATAGTCTAGTTAATATGTGTAGTCGATTTAATCGGCAACGAAGCTGATTTGCATAATTGGCTCACGCATTCTTATCATGCACAATCTTGTCCATTCGAGAGAGAGAGAGAGGAAGAGAGAGGGAGAATGGCAGCCCTGTGCACCTTGTGCACAAAAGTGCAAACAATTAAGTAAGATTATAATAAAATGTAGTATGGAATGATCTAATAATTATGTATTTGATTGGATGCTACGTTATTAAAGGAGTTAAGTTCGTTTGCTCCTTTTGCCCCTTTGGCGTTGGCTTTGTAAAATATGCATAATTAAAATTGTATATAAAATGCACAATGCGCCATTGCAGTTGCTGTCGTCTTTTGCAGAAGTTGTTAATCTTTTCATGCCGTTGCATAATTAAAATCTGAATATGGAAATTCTATGCAATTTTACGTTGCGCCTCATGCTCTCCTGCAAATGGCAAATGGGCCAAATGCTAAATAATAACAACAACAACAACAGCAATAGAACGGTAAGAAAAAAAAGGCCGAGCTAAAGGAAGAAGAACACTCACACACACACACACACAGCAACTTAACAGTTTGCCGCTGCTCGTTAACAGTCAGTATTTGGCCTCGCTGCTGCCGCTGTTCGTCTCTTTCGCACTCATGCACATTTGCGCTTTTAGCTGTCATCGTACGGAAGTTTACATACATACACATGTACATATGTTTGTGTGTGCGAAGCAAGTAATTGCAAAATATGAATGCATAATGAGCAGATATTTCCAAGTGTGCAAAGAAACTTCAGCAAAAAGATGGATGGCATGGGACAACGGAGGCGTCAACTTTTATGCTTAAATGTGTGAGTCGCGCGTGCATTTGCATTTTTGCCAGTCGCTTTCTAAATGCGCTAAACAAGAACACATACATACATACATACATACATGCATACATGCACACACGAATATGCATATGTTTAGCTGTATGTATGCCGACCCCAAGATACTGTAAAAATCTTAACTTGCACAAATTTCCCAACTACAACTATGTATGAGTGCGACTGACAAACAAACATGGCGGACCGTTAAGTGCCCAAGCAATATGCAGACATACATACGTATACGTATATGTATGTATGTACATACAATTGTCCATTCACAATTGTAAACAGTGTTAAGTTGTCTGCACAAGTTTCTAAATTAACAGAGCAAAAGCAGCCAACTGAGATGTGTGTGTATGTACATACGTATGTATGTATTTATGTATTTAGCATGTGCTTTTTTAGACAGATTTGTAATATTCAAGCACAAGCAACATATGGAATTACTGTAATTACAGATATTTATAATATTTTATTTTTTGCAAATATATTTTATATATTTTGTTTCTTTTTGTACTTTCCAGAACCGTTCCGATACGTCCGCAGGGCTTTGATATTGACCAAGTGCGTTCCATACTTAGTCAATCTGTACTGAAGGATCTAACGCTGTTTATCCACAACAGCGACAATGTATTGGAGGTAAGATTGAGATTAAGTAACACAATTAGGTCAGTCGAAAACCCATTCTATAATGCGAATTTTCGATGAGATTGATTGAGGTTTGTTATATGGAAGTTCGACTGTATTTTTGCTCCGTTTCCCTGTATAGCTTATTGATGGCTTCGTTCAACTGATGGGACGCGAGGAAATCGAATTTGGAGCCAAGCCGTTGGCTGGACTACAGGCGGCTGGCATGATGATCTTCATGCTGCATCACGATGATGTCGAAAGCACCCAGGTGGCGCGTACCCAGTTCATGAAACGCTGCTTCGACTACTTGGCCTGCACCGAGGCCACCCACGTAAGCTGAAAAATCAAGAAAAAACAACAAAAACCAAGAAAGTTTCTCTGATTTTTTGAATTTTTAGATTCATGAGTTGACCAAACAGATCTTGGGTCTGATGAACATCAACGATTCGCAGTATATGCTGAATGTGATTAATTGTTGCCGCATCGCCAGCCCCTTGAGCACAATGGCCCAAATAGTTTGCACCTGCATGCTTTGGGCCATGTTGGATACCCTGACCGATTTGGGCTTCGAGTCGTATCGTCTGCGCGCCTATTCGGACATTATGATGGCCCTGGCCATGGTCAATCCGTTGAGCTATTTGCAGGACTATTTGCATGCGCTCAATTTGGTTGTGCGCGTCCTTGGCGCCCTGCTTCTAATCGGACCCTATGGCTGCACGGAGAAGTTGCGCTTGGAGATTGGCGTGCCGCAGCCGATGCTCGAGCTGCCCGAATCGGACGCAGCTGTGCTATTCCGTTGGCTAAACACCATTAGCGAGGAGTTGCGCGACGAACTGCAGCTGCAGGATGGCCATGGCGCCGAGCGCATGGTCGTCCTCGAGACAACCTGTGAACTCATGAAACATGTTCACGCCCATCTGTCGACATTCTATCAACGCCTCTATGCTGGCTACGACGATGGTTTCGTTTCCGATCAGCACTATGATGACTTTGACGATGATTTCGATTGGTTGTTGTAAAAACAAAGCACAAATAAATAAAAATTTGCATGCACTTATGTACATTTACTTACATAGAACATATAAAATATGTGTTTAAATATTTTTGAAAAATATATATGTAAATAAAATATTATCTTTATTACATTTTGCTGAAATGTTATTAACATTAAGGAGGATTTTGCCGATCCGCTTAACATAATTTCAAATGTAATCGCTTCGAAGATGCGGAAATTGAACGAAATGGAATTGGATCGAACGTAGAGTAACACCTTGATTTCACTAGGCTGCATTTGTATGAATGTAATTGGAACTCGGGAATGTTAACACACATTTTAAACAATTATTGAATTAATCAGTGCATTTTTATTATAATAACAAATCAAGCAAGTAAGGCTAAATGCTGCGTGGTTAAAAGCAGGATGCATTAAAGTTCGATTTTCATTCTAGAACGCTATCGAGCCACTGTTCGACATCGTTTTTGCTTGTGCTCGTTGGCGTCGCCAACGGTGGTTGCACCACCGGCGTTTGCCCAATAACAGCCGCAAGGGTGACATCCGTCAGCGCCAGCAGCTCATCCAGCTCATCGGGCGGGTCAGCTGCCGCTGGCGGCGCCGTTGGCTGTTCCACTTTTGTAGATTTAGCAGAGTTTGCACGGGATTTGTTTGCGCTGGATTCCTGCGCCAAACGCTCCTGATAGATGCGTTCAGCGCGCTCGGCGGCTTCGTTTTGTGCGATTATCTGCTGGCGTGTAAACATGCTGGTGGAATAGTCCATGCGCTTGTACAGCGGAATCGTTTGCAGGCCGCAATTGAGCAGACTTAGATTTAGAGTAAAGTAACTTTTTGCGGACTTGGTGAGCTGCAGCTGGGTTTGACCCTCGGCAATGTTGTTCCACTCCTTTTCGGCGCCAAATTGGAAATGGCCGCCGCCCATGCTGGGAAATTGTGACATTTGCTTGAAGTCGCCGGCACGCAGCTGAGCGCGTACATTCTCATCGATTGGAGTGCCATCCGCTGCCCGCAGCGCTTCCATATCGCTGTCCTCGGCAGGCAGTGTGTCCAGCATATCGCGATTCTTTTGTGGGGCAATCGAACGGGTGCCGCTTGACCAGCCTTTGCGGGCAAAGCGCGGCTCATCGCTCGAATCGGCCACATCCACAATGCTGCGCACTGCTGTCGTCTGTGGCGAACTGGACGATGTGTTTCCCCCACGCAGCTGTTGTTGTTGTTTGTTGTAGTATTTGTGCTGCTTCATGTTCTTCCGATTGCTAATAAACATTTTTATATAAGTAATACTTTGGGGCAGCGATTACGTATTACTTACTCTTTGGATCGATCATCTTTGCCGTACATTTCGAGTGTTGTGGTCAAAAACTTAAATTTAAAAAAAAAAAAATTGTTTTGTTTACGTTTTCGTTTACTGCTGCTGTTGCTGTGGTTGCGCATACAGTTGAGTTTGCGATGAAACAGCTGATTCATGAGAGCTGCCATCTGCGCTGGCTATTGATATCGATATGCATATTTGTATATCGATATACATATAAACGTAACATTAAGTCCACAACGGCAAATAACTTTGTTTTTGTTTTTTAATTTGCTGATTCTTGATACAAATCAAGTTTAGATAACGACGTGGAAGCAAATGTTGCGTTTGCTACAAAACCTGCAACTTGGCAACGGTGTCAAGACGCCGGAAATGTCAGCGATTGCCACTGAAATTTATGGCCAATGTTTCGCTGAGCTGGCCAAAGCAAATCCCAAGCGAGAGGCGCTGCAAAGCTCGAAATTGATGGGCAGCTTCGATGAGCAGCCCACTAATCAGTTAGAAAAAGGAATAGCACCCACTGTGGATGATGTCTGGATCTTTGGTTACGGGTCGCTGGTGTGGAAGGCCGACTTTCCATATATTGATCGAAGGCGCGGGTTTGTTTGCGGCTTTAAACGTAGGTTCTATCAACACAGCATCGACCATCGTGGCATACCAGAGAAACCGGGTCGAGTCGTCACTGTACTGCCCGGCGACGTTGCCAAGGATCGCGTATACGGCGTTGCCTATCGCATCGCGTCTGCCCAAAAATCCCAGGTGCTGGATCACCTGGACTATCGTGAAAAGAACGGCTACGAGCGCTGCATGCTCGAGTTTCACGAATATGGTACTTCACACAGCCCAACGAGAACGTCCATCCAGGTCATCATGTATGTGGCGACGCAAACAAATGATTCCTATGCGGGCAACGTGTGGCAGTTGCCGTGCATTGCCCAGCAGATCTTTACCTCAGCCGGTCCCAGTGGCCCCAATCGAGAGTATCTCTTCAATCTTTCGATTGCGATGCGTCAGCTGTTTCCCGATGCCATCGACGAGCATCTCGAGGAGCTGGTGCGGTGTGTCGAAACCTGCATTCAAAGGGATGAGCCTGCGCTCCTCGAGCGCGCTTTGACCGCCGAGATCAGAAGTATTTTAACGCAAACCTCAGGCGATTCGGAGCAGATGGCCGAGCAATTGGAGGCTTTGCATGCGGACTGTCAACGTTCTGGTTGGCGTGAAAAATTCCTTAATCGTGAGATGCAAAAGATGATGATAAGCCCCTGACCGTTAAGGACTGGTTGCAAGTCTGTTCATTATCATCCCTTGAGTGTGTATGATCTGTATTATATTAAAATACATACAAATACATATCTACTTTAAAAAATGTGTACAATTTATCAATGTAAATAATGACTGCCTAGATCGAGCAGAATTTAAATGAGCCCCAGACGATCAGAACGAAATTGTACCAATCCATATAATAAAATATTAAAGTATTAAGCAATTCGTTTCACTCAACGAGATTTATTTCTTGAAATCGTTAGCCCGCAATATCTTTATTATTGTAATTTATCAAATACAGCAACCTTATTAGTGAGAAACACTTTTATCCACGGCCCTGCCAACCTCGCTCAAAATATCGAATATCGCGCGCCCTTCGATAAATGATCAACTGACGCCGCCGTCTTCTCAGTGTTGTTGTTGTTGAATTTTGAATGTCACCGAAGCGATGAGCAACGTGAGTATTAACAAAAATAAACTGCATATTGTTATGAAAATAAATAAACTCTTTGATGTTTATAGAACTATAAGGTTGTAACGGACTCCGTTAAACGGAGGCGCCCCGTCGCCAAACTGAAGAGTTTGCCCATTCTTACTATAGAATGTACGAAAAACAACGCGAAGTAAGTAAATAGCGCCATGCGGCTTATAACAAAATCAAATGAAACTAATGCTTTAACTTTGTTTGTCACACACAGAACATTGGTAACTTGTACAAGGACAACGCCAAGCTTAGCTACAATGGCCAAGCGGTTCAGGGACGCGAAAAGATTCAAAGTTATTTGAGTAATTTGCCAGCATGCGAACATCATTTGTTGAGTCTGAACGCGCAGCCCATACTGGATCCCGCCGGAGGATCCCCGAAAAATCTTGTCGTCTTGACCAGCGGCGTGGTGCAATTTGAGGATTTACCGCAGCAAAACTTTCAGCATTCGTTCGTCCTAGTTTCGGGCGATAATACTTGGGCCATTGTCACAGATTGCTATCACGTTCAGGAGGACAGCTAGCTACATAGATCTCACATCGAAAACAAATAAATAAAATCGTAATTAAAACTTCAAGTATTGACTAAATTGTTGATTTGCATAATTCTATTTGTAAGTGATTTTGTTGAAGTTTGCTGAAGTTTTGATTAGTTCCTGCCTCATATTTAAACCCGTGCCATTTCACATTCCAAATACAAACTTGGCATGGAAGGACGGCTAAAGTCGTGACGTGACGGCCGAGCGTTGCGATGCGTTCGCATTTCTTTCGCTCTCTTATTCTGATACCCTTAGAAAAGCTATTACAGCTACATCACGAAGCTTGTAACGAAGTCAAAGTGTGGCACATTTAAATATTAGCGTTAGCTTTTGTATAATGTAATTTGATTTGTTGAAATATTTGTTTTATATATAATTGTTTGATATAAATGTTTTGTGTTTCAGTCATAAGTTTTGTGAGAGTATAACAAATACGACTTGCCGAAAGGTATTTGCACTCTTTTCGTTGTTCGTTGTTGGTATGTGTATGTGAATGCATGTCTGTGTGCGTTTTATTTTTTGTTGTTTTTCTTCTGCTGCACTCGGGCCGTAGCCGTCGACTATTTCGGACTCGACGCACTCGCGTAACAACAATCGTCCTGGCAGCACGCGTCCGAACTGAATCAGCTATCCGTTTGTTGTTGTTGTTGTTGCTATTTGTGTATGCATTAATAATTTAATTTCAATTATAGCTGAAAACGGTAAATAAATACTGCAAATTGACATATACACACACGAAGAGAGAGAGAGAGGCGAGAGCGGGAGAGAGAGAGCGCAGTAATTGAGTTAATTGTGCAGTGAGTAACAAGTGCGGCAAAGGAATTTTGAAGGTGGTGCATAACCCATAACCCACCCACAAGCAAGCAAGCGACCTTGGCCCAGTTTAGCGCCGCACAGCAACAGCCAGAGACACACACCCCCTCCCCCTCTCGGCACCAAGTAGTAATTGCAGTTTTGACGTCGTTGCCGATGGTCGAGGAACTTGGCTGCCTTAGACAAACTGGCGGCATTGCCATTCACGTCGATATGCCCACGCAAAGTGCATCGACTAATTTGTCCGGCGGCAACACTGCAAACCCAGTAGTAATGGCGACTCAGCAGCAACAACAACAGCAACAACAACAACAACATCATGGACAACAACAACATCATGGACAACAACCACATTTACAGCACCCAAATTCGCTTCAGCATCCACATCAGCAGCTCTCGACAAATATGAGCATGTTGAATATGAAATCGAATCGATATGTCTGGACGGATCGGGAGCTATTGATGCATCTGCAGAACTACACGCCGCTGATACTGCTCATCGATTTTGTGGAGAAGACGCGGACGAAGCGCTTCTTCGAGAGCTCCGAACGGTACGAGATACTAATGCTGGTCTTCATAATGCGCAAGGGTGCGCCATTTTGTGAGAACAAACGCTTTCCGGCCGAATATTGGGTCAACCTGTCGGTGGGACCGATTGCCGAGGCATTCGATCGGCTGCAGGCGGCCATCGATATACCGGATCCCCAATTGCCCATCCATATGAGCGTCACCGATTTGACCAGCTGGAAGCAAATGTTCGATGTGGCCATGGTCGACATACGACGTTTCGCCTATCACACCGATCCCATGCAATTGGCCGATGTCGGCGTCTTCAATCGGATTACCTTCGAGCAGCGTTTCGCCATGCAGTGGCAGGAATAGACCAGGATCCGGGTCACAACTATTCATATCCTTATTAATTCACGAGTATTAGTATTATGCATGCACTTGTATTGGTGTTATATCGTCCATATGTTGTGGCACTTTTCAGTGTGTGTGTGTTTGTGCATATTATATACATATATACAAAACATACATACATGCATACATAAATGGTAGTTGTTGCAAAAAAAAAAAAAAGAATTTTATTTTATATACTTACTAATATTATTTATATTTTTCTAAAGTAATTTATTTTCGGAATTTTTAAACTAAAAATAATACAAAGAAAAATTTTGTTTTTATTTTTTTAATATTTATTAACAGTATTTAAATTCCTATTAATTCCGATAAACAGCAAATTTGTTATTGGCAAATATTGTTTCTTGAAGAACAAATAAAAATTTTATATATTTTCTATATTTTTTAGTTAATTTATTTAAATCTGCACATTTAACTGGCATCGAAAATGATATAGTTAGAATTTGTTTTATCTTTTGATTGATTGCCAACCATTGTACTATATAGTAATATTATATTAACCACATAACGGTACCTGTGCACCTCGAAATAAAATTGAATGGTTGAGTTAACGATTAGCGGAATTTGCGAAAAAAATAAAAATATCATAACTGTGCCTTCTCCTAACTTTCCCCCCATAACACAAATCGCACCCTCTCTCACTTTTCTCTCTCTCTCTCTCTCTTACTCTCTTCTCACCATGATCAATGGCAACCTCAAACTGCAAATCCTCTTGGTACCAAATAAAATATATACTATATTGTAGACTCCATATGAATATGAATATGAATATATATACATATAATAACGATGCTTTAATTGAAATAAATGTTATTTATTGTTGACTAGCATATATTACTTGTCTTTTTTTTTCACTCAAAGCATATTAATTACAAATAAAAAAGGTATTTTAGTAAGTATTAAAGAAAATCATTATTTTGACAAATAGATATTTATATGATATATTTAATCCACAAACGGCTAACGCGAAACTATAGTTAAAAACAACAACGTGACGCTTATAGTAACAACCAGTCAGAGTTTCAAGTATATTATCGTTCGTAAACACTTATAAAATATGAGTTGTTTATGTTTAATATAAAAGACATTGAATTTGAGAAGAGAAGCTAAAAACGACCGAGTCGCCACATTCCACTTTTCGGGGAACGAGTTGTTTACGAAAAGGCCATTAAAAGTTAAAATAACAAACAAATATCAAATAAAGCTACGAATCGAAAAGGTTTCACATTTTGAGACAATTAGCAAAAAGCTAAAATCAAAAATTAAATGCTAATTAAATTTATGAACTTCATTGTTCAGAAATAAAACCTCACTTCTTGGGCCACATAGGAAAATTTAAAAATAATTATTCAACTTAATATTAATCTCTTTAACTATAGATAATTAGTTGCAACATCGCCAGGAGTCGCCATCCTTTCGTCCATTTTTCACTTTCTTTTCTTTTGGTGATTTCGCTTTTTGGCGTGTCATTTCTTTGGACTTAAATAGTTACGATTGAAAATGCCCAAGAGTTTGCCGCGTGTCATTTCCTTCGACTCGCGACGGCCCAAACTGTAGATCTGGTCGTGCATCGATTGGATCTTTGCAAGCAGCTGATCCGGCGGCATGCTGGCAAACTCTGTAATTGTTTCAATGTTATGGTTATTAAATACAAGTTGTTGCTGATTGTACGTACCTTGAATTGTTGTCAGATTTTCGTTCTTGGGAAACTGTTGAGCCGGCGTGTACAATGGCGTCTCGCTCATTGTAAGAAATTCCTCCAAGCCGGGAACTAAATGCAAAATATACAAATGATTTGGTTAGGTGTTGGTTTTGTGGTTTACTTTGCTTGCAACTCACATTTCTCTGGCCACTGCACGGGCGATTCGCGCAACGTTTCCAACGAAATCAGCTCGTTTTTGGCGCCTTCTTTGGCTGCAGCGGTGTTCGGATCGCAGCTCGGCTGCTCCGTGTCTGCATGTGCATTCAATTATTATACTATAAAGCGGACGATGTTTCAACAAGTTGTGTTGCTTACCTGATGCGCTAGCTTCCGAATCTTTTTCAATATCACTCATTATAATTGTTTGGTCAAGAAATTAAAAGCGAAATGGATTGTGCAAATCGTTTACAAAATTTGTCCGCAATAAAATGTTGGCGTTGCCACCGAGACGAAATGTGCTGCAGAAGCACGATATATCGATATATCGATAAGAGACACAGCACTCCTGTACAGTAGTGCTACACAATGCACATAGTGCTGTATAATGAAATTAATGCAAATATTAAGCTTAATTTGCTTAACACGGTATTTGCAGCTTGATATTTTAATATGTTTGACCATTTGCTATTTGCTGCCAACAAATAATTTGTATTATGCAAAAAGTTCATGCGCTCTCTGCCGCAAGAGTATTGCGTGCTCACTCTGACTCATTTTAAACGGACTAACTTCTCTCGTTACTCAACTTACAGTGGCGCATTAAAAGCTGCGTATATTTTGTATATGTAAATGATATTCTACAATTAAAATAAGTATATTATTAAAATGTTGCATTTTTAGGTCAATTTGCTTATCTATAATTATAAAATATCACTACATAATACAAAATGTGTCTTAACAAATTATTAAACATGGTTGTGTGACGAAAACTTTTAGCGCTGTTCGTTAACTTATGCGCCTAACTGTAAAACCGTGCGTGCCTGCACTTTCTTTCAGTCATTGCTTCGCTCTTACTTTGGTTACATTTACCTGTTCCCTTATTTAACTTTCGTCCAACATTTATTTAGATTTAGTTGCTGTTAAACTAACGAAACGCGTGCAACTAACTCGCAAAGTAATCTTGATTGATACATATAACCAGTGGCGCCAAAACATTTTAACGAATCAAATCAAAAATCCAAATATAAATAAAACATTTCTTATGCTATTTGTGCTTCCATCGCCCACTCCCCATAGACGACCCCTTCCAATTTTAAAAGCGATAGATTCAAGTGCTCTAACAGTGCGTGGCAATAACTCATGGCCGCTAGCAAATTTTCAACAGCAACGTTAACAACGAGCCTCAAGCAACAAACACCATTCGATGGCATTTGTGCAAAAATCTCGGCGTTCTATTTTGACTTAGATAACACACTAATCCCCACGCGGGCCGGTGACTCAAAAGCAATACGCAAGGTATGTACGATATATGTATGTATGTGACTTTATGCGGGTGAAAGTTCGCGCGCTCCTGTCTCACAAGTCTCACACAAACGTACACACAGGCTTAAACCAGCGCACATATTTATAAAAATTTTCCATTGCATGCGCTCGTTATGTACATTTTGTGTGGTTGTTGTTGGTTGTGTTGTGCTAGTGTTTGTGTGTGTTTGTAAGCAAATAGCACGCCCGCTCTTTTTTTCCCAATCTACAAATGTGCTTGTGTGTGTGTGTATGCATGTGAATGCAAGTTTGATCAATGCACCTCGTTGTCTTTCTCTAACTAGAGGTCAAAGTCATAAGAGACAAAAAAAAACAAAAAAAACAAATGAGTGAATGGACACTTGTTTGATATTTACCGTTTAGCCGTAGATCAAAGACACATTTACTATGTAAATTGTTCTCTTTACTTTTTCTATTCCTGCTAATGCTAAGCACTTAACTGGACGTAAGTTAAGGAGCTATAAATGAGCTTGTTAACATTATTCAGGAAGCAGCTTTACGCAGAGCTTTGAATGATTTATTGCCGCAACACGCATTTTATTTTGCGTATTAAAAAAACAAATATGTTTTTCAATAAACATAATACATACATACATATGTATGTATGTATATTGTAAGATACTATTTTATTAGTTGTAATTAATAAAAAATGTTTTGTTTTTGTAATTTGTCTGTTTCTTGCCAATTGACTGATAATAAGTAATGAGTAACGTTTTAATTTGAATGGATTTCCTCATACAAAGTTCAAATTTGCTTTGCAATTACGTATTAAATTTTTCCCTTTCGAGTTTTTACCGTTGTTCAATATTTGTTTTGAAAAACAGTCGTTGACGTCTGTCTTACGCATTTTATTTTCCGGGAAATGTTCAGAATGGGTTTACTCAATGACGAACAGGTAGAACAACAAGTGTCATAATCGCATGATTGTCACACACACACACACACACACACACATTTAGCTACATACGTCTCAATATGACGCGATTTACCGTTAGCGTACGCATGAACGTGTATACATACATACATACATACTTATGTATGTATGAGTATTTCTACGATTTAAAATTGAAATTTGTGTTTTTGTAGCTTACGGACGTGCTGGAAACGCAGTATAGCTTAACCAAAGATGATGCCAATTTGGCAACGCAAACATTTTTAAAGTCCTTTCGTCGCTGTCCGGACAATACGCAGACATCGCTGGACTCGTGGCGCACGCACTTGTGGCGCGAATCCTTACAACAAAAGCACAAACATCTGGCCGAGGCCATCTATCCGCAGTGGCTAAAATTGCGCTATCGCTACCTGGCCGTGCCGCCCGATTATGTCCAACTATTGCAGCGTATGCGACGCGCCGGCTATGCGCTGGCCCTCATCACCAATGGACCGTCGAATGCACAGTGGGAGAAGGTCGCGAAATTGCATGTGCGCGGCTATTTTGATTGCATACTGGTCTCATCCGATTTGCCATGGGAGAAGCCCCACCCGGAGATATTCTATGAAGCCTGCAATTATCTCAATGTCAAACCGCAAGAGTGTGCCATGATTGGTGACAAACTCGAGACGGATATCAAGGTGAGTCCAATGAATATTAAACCCCAATGTATTGCCATTATAAATTTCCTTTTGTTTTAATTTTTTTAGGGCGGTCATCTCGCTCAGCTGGGTCTTACATTCTGGACGCCATTGAATAGTAGCAGTGCGTCTCAGTGTTTGGACGATGTAGAATATAAGCCGCACATTAAGCTCAACAATCTGCTGGAGATTTACAAATACTTTCCGCGACTCAATGCGGTTGCAGTTGCACCACCAGGTGCAGGTGGCAGCACAATGGCAGCAAGTCGTCGCGGCAGCAATCACATCTCAAGCTCAACAGTTACTACCTCAAGTAGCAACAGCAACAGCAGCAGCTGCAGCAACAACAACAATACTCGAGGACTGGATGATGCATATCGTCGTCAATGGGGATACAGGCGTGGTGGCTCCTTGCCAGCCATGGATTGCTCCAATAGCGAAACCGAGAACAGCTGCGATAGTATACTTTAAGAAGCTTTAAACCCGCGCAGCGCTATTAAACTTTTGTGTTTAGTTAACCAAGGAACGATGAAGATGATGAAGATGATGATGGAAACGAATACAAAGTAAAAATGATGTACCTTCAGTTTACAAAACCAATACATACACATACACACCCACACCCACACACACACACATGCACAGGAAGAAGAATAAGATGAAGAGAGAGAGAGAGAGATGTTAATTCGAGTACAATGTCTGCAGGAATTATAAAGTTTGAACATATTGGAAGCGAATCTCGCGAATCTGCCATACAAAATATATATGTATAAAACTGAAAAAATACTTTTAAGGTACCTCAAGCTACTATGTACAAATACTATGTATATATACGACGACTACATAAAGCTAATATGTATGTATTTTTCTAAAAACAAAAACAAAACAGTAAACTCGATCGATGTTAAAGATCTTGAGGATTGGTCACAAAAACAAAATTGTTAAGATATTTCTGACATATTAACTACAACAAAGATAGCTTTAAAACTGAAAGAGAGAGAGAGAGAGTAGAGAGTAGAGATCAGATATATATTTGATCCATCAAGTTGGAGACACTTTGTAATACTATTGCTTTTTTATTCTCTGCAAGGGTTTAAGAAACCAAAAAAAATTCAATGTAAAGCAGATCAAATATTTTATAATACACATAGGCTATGGTATCTATAAGGTACATACATATGTACGAATTTTGTAAGCCGCCAGGAAGAGAGATACTAGATTTGGTGAGGGGGGGAGGCAATGGACAGCACCCACACCAGCATCAACCACAATCAAACACCAGCTAAAACTAACAAATAAAAACTCCACAAATTGTTAACTATTGCCGTAGGAATCGTAGATTAATACTGATTATATGCATATATTAATATGTTGTTGTATTTGTAAGACGCTTTGTTTTTTATAATTATTTTATGCTTCTTAAAAATACGTAGTTAAAGTGTGTGTGTGTGTGTGTGTGTAATACCAAAAAAGAATTTAGCAATTTATTATTTTGAATTATTCGGCAATGCTTCCACCATTCACCCCAACCAACCTCAGCTCCCAAAAACTCAAATTCTGATATTTTATTAGGCCTATAAATAGTTGTTTGAGTGTGTGAGTATGCGTGTGTATCTCGAACTGCACTGTTATATAGTAATTATATACAAACAATAAAAGACCGTCAATAAATGAGAAAATTCAATTGCATTGCAAAAATCACATCATTGTTTTTCTTATCTATAAATATATAATGCTTGCTATTTCACTCTATAGCATATTGGGGAATTTTAAAAAAAGTCACAAATAAATATGCCCAGCTGGTAGTTAAATGAAACAATTTGTTTTCGATTTTAATAACTACAAATACTTTATTTATATGATAAATTGTATAGCTTGCATAGAGTCTAGAGTCGTCGGTCGTCAGAAGCAAGAATACATAAACGTAAATCGACTGGAGCAACGCTTATGCTAAAGTTAACTGGCATCACTTTCATACACTTCAATTAAATTAATTATAACCACATTAAGTGATTTACACAAGTCACAAAAATATTAAATCATATATTGAAACATACAAAAAACATTAAAAATAATATTTAGTTTATATAGTAGTAGTATGTTCAGTTTGTTATAATCGGATATTAGTGTAGCTGTTGTTGTTTTTTCTTTTGCTTTTGTCACTTCTATTTATATAGTAGGTAATTTATTTTCATTATGAAAGAGCACATATATATTTTTGTCAAGACTAAAAATACCCTTAAAACCTTTACTGGAAATGGATATACAATACATGTGTATTATGGATAATGCACAGATACAAATAAACAGAAAAAACAAACATAATGTTACATAAGTCAAGTGATAGTTCGGACAGTTGTTGGATGTATAGTGAAAATGGTTCTGTTTCGTCCGTGTTGTTGTATTTGTATATGGAAGTTGGTTAGTCGTTAAACCCTCGTCAGTTTTCTATAGCATTGTACAACTTATAAGTATATAAGGCGAAAAATATATAGTATGATATAATAAGACGAAACGCAAACAAATGTGCGCTCGCTATTTCATCATTTTTATAGGGAAGAGGGAAGTTTGGCGTTTGTCCTTTAATCCTTGTTGTTTTTGGAGTTTTTTGTTGTTGTTAAGTTCTTTTGTTGTTGTTTAGCTGTTTTGTGTGTCCGTGCATTCACTTGCAAATCTCCTCAATCTTTTTCCTGCGCTTCGTCAGCAGCGGATTATTAGACTTGTCCAGCGCCTTTATTTGCGTCTGCAAAAACAAAAAATTCAATAAGTTAATTTATAATGCAATTAATGCAGTGCTCGCTCGCAAATTCAAAAGCCATTTAGATAAGTGTAATAAATCGTGTCATATTTCTAAAGAACATGATGATGACTCCGAACAAGATTGCAATTTGCGAGCGATTACTGTACGGAAAATATTGAGCTGTGCCTTTACTTGATCGTAGTCGACACGCATGGTTGCCAGCGAGCGAGTCATTTCCTCTTGGACCTCCGGCCAGGTTTCCTCGCCCTCCTTGAGTATGCGGCCAGTGCAGAGGGGCGTCTGCGGCACCGCATCATATTGAGCTATCCACTTGTTGCGTAGCACATCTTCGATGCACAAACGCTTGCTGGGATCCACATTGAGCATGCCCTTGATTAGATCTTTAGCCGCCTGGCTAACGTTCGTCCATTCCGGATCGGGAAAATCATATTGGCCCGAACGTATGCGTTTCTTCATGCCCGGCGATATAGACAGGCCGTTGATGCTGTAGAAGGGCGGAAAGCCGCACATTATAATGTACATGACGACGCCCAGCGACCAGATGTCGCAGCTTTTGTCATACTTTTGTGGGCCGAGTACCTCCGGCGCTAAAAACAACAACAAGGCGAACAAAAGATATATATTCAATCAATCAATATAGGCAATTAATTAGGCATGCAAGCTGCGAGCTGCGAACGACGGGGCAACTGACCGACATAATATGGCGTATAGCAGGGCGTCTGTAGGGTGTCATTGGTGAAGGTCTCCTTGGCGAATCCAAAATCGGTTAGCTTCAGCACCGCATTCGGTTGCGTTGTTGTATAGAGCAAGTTTTCTGGCTTTAGATCGCGATGCGCAATATCGCGACTATGCAAATAATAAATCGCCTCGCATATCTCACGCATTATATGCGCCGCCTCTCGTTCCGTAAACGAGCTCTCCGCTTTGTCCTGAATGCGCTGGAACAGCTCGCCGCCCTCCATGCTGCGGAGAACGAGATATAAGAATGACAAATGAGATGAGAATAACTAATGCGAATTTATTATTAGTATGGACGCACCATTCCATGACCACAAGTAAACACTTGCGACCGCTGTAGGTATTCTCATAGACATCGATGATGTTGACGATGTGCTTGCAGCCGCTTGCCCGCCAATGTAAATCGACTTCGCGTCGTGCCTTCTCATTGTCGAGCAGCACTTTCAAAGCGTAGCTGTGTTTGGTGCGTCGATTGGTGCACTTAACCACTTTGCCGTTGATGCCCAAGCCGAGAACCGTGTCCGATATCTCATAGTCGTCCACCAGGGGCGACGTTTTCGGTTGCCGTTGATTTTGAAGCGAAAGCATTTCTTGTTTTCCCTTTTCCAATTCCGTTCGGGCTTCCGAGCTTAGTCTGGAATGGGCAAAAAAAAAAGGACAAGGTTAGCAAGTTTCTCAGGAGAGAGTGAGAGATATAAAACTGCAACTGCAGAGTTGCCGTACTTGAAAAAATCAAAATTCCTGAAGTGTTATATTAATAGCAAAACATGTAAATATGTTATCTTACAATAATATTAACAAATAATAATATCATAAATAGCACAATTTTTGATTATTATCGAAACGAACATAAGCAATAATATCAGCTTTGCCTTATCGCAACAATTAGAATGGCTAAGCATAATTAGTATATTTTTTTTAGGCCACCAAATTAGGTAAGTTATAATTGCCGCAATGACGTCACGTGCGCTCTGCTTCATACATCACACACACACACATACACAAGCTTCGATGCGGTGTTATTAACAAATATATTGAGTTTGCCAATTTCGATACTTTTCTTGATGTTTGCGTTATGTGGGGGCGCCGCAACCACTTGTTAACAAATACACGAAACAAAAAATAACAATAGTGAGAAACAAAATCTCAATCGGCGATCATCAAGAGAGATCAACGGGGGCGACACGAGCAGTTGCGACACCGAACTTCAAATAAATGTACATTTTAGCATTTTTTTATTTTAATTTTTTCTTTTCAATGGCATAAATTAGATCCAACCAACTGGCCTGAATAGCAATTATTTTGAATATATGTTAATTTACAGCTTACAGCGCGCTTTCTGTTTGGTTTTTTCAAAATTTTATGCAGCAGACATACAGACAAAATTTGAATTTCCTTTAAACTGTCTGTCAAAAAAAAAACAAGAACAATAGTCGTATGGGTCAGCTGGTCTAGCCATGCGCCTTGTGCAGTTAGCAACAACAATGATAAATCTTGCACTAATTAACGGAAAACACACGAAAAAAAACAGAACGAAAACAAACATTACACAATGTTTTCAATGGAGACTGCACTGATTTGCAGGCTGCCAACTCTGCAACCAGAGTCTGATTAGACATTGAGCTGCGTTGGCATGCCCACATCATTCCACGTCTGTATGCGTGTGTGTGTGTGTGCGTGTGTTTTTGGTAAAACTGATGAAACAAATGTGTGTATTGTTATTCATTTAAAGCACATTATGCCAGATCAAACAAAAAAGCCGCATAGCTTATTCAAGTTCGGTACGTTGCTGTTCGGTTGCCGCGGTCCAACAATTGACGGCATATTTCATACAAGCACTCACATACACACTCACACTCAGTTACTCGCACACAATTACACCTGGCGGCATTCAGCCACATACATGCGTCATACTTTCCCACTAATGCGGTACTCTATTTATTTAGTACTTTTTTCAGTTCCGCTTGCACTCACACAGATTGTTTTTTTTCTTTGATTCTTTCACATTTTTTGATCAAACCCTCGATTGGGTCAATGTCGTTTAGCTCATTTCTCTCACTTCATGTTAATATGCGTTTATAATTAGCACTTGGTATTTGGCGTCTGTAAAGTGATCTCGGTTTCATTAACATACCTTAAAGTATTTGTTTTTTACTGTTGTGCTATGCAACAATAACAACGAAAAAAAAACCAAAACAACAAGCCGATTGAACGTTAGACACGAACCACAGCACGCTGCGTGTTCAGCCAAAAGCAAAAACAATGACTGAAAATACCTGTAGTAGTGTGACCATGTCCATGCAATCGCATATTTCTTGACTCTTCAGTTGTGGCAAAAGTGGCAGTCCTAGCATACTGGCAACGCTGTGTTTGGCGCAAAACTTAAATTCTGCGCGGCGAGAAGCTCCATCTACTTTACTAATATTCTAGTTGTTTGTAAATTTTTAGTCAAATTTTTCTATTCTAAATATAAGGTATTTATTGTTTTCTATAATATATATCTTTTATAACTTTATTGATCTCTACAAATCAGTTTTTCAACGATTCATTAAAGCTCTGTATATTAAAAAACAGTAGGTCTTTCAAAAAAATCAAATCTCAAAAGAGAGCATTTTGGATACAAGTCAAATAATAAAGATTATAATTTCTGGATAGTTCTAGTTAGTTGCAGTTCGTGTTTCCTAGTGTTATCCGTGCATTTTCCAGTTCACTGTTAAATTTCAAACATTATATAATTATAATAATAAGTTTATATATTCAGGTTAGTGCAACAGAACATAATGATCATAATCATTGTTATTTTTAAGTTTTGATTTAGGTTTGATTTTTGTAGCAATTCGGAGTAGTAGTTAGTACAATAACTACCCACCCACCAAACCATAATATTTAATTACGAGGAAAACAAACAGGTTAAAACAGGGACAAATACACGACAAATATAAATGTTTTGCTTAATCTCTATACATCTCTACATACATAAATATATTGTTGTATTCTACTCTCTTTTGTGCAACAAGACAAAACAAATAGTACAACGAATCGAAAATGTGTTTCTGAGTATTGTACCGATCGATGGCTCCGCTTAGCTAGTATTGTGTTTAACATTGTGAATTTCTTGATTTTTATTATTGCCAGCTTAAACTCGAAACACAAACATTTATATTAATAACAATCAAATTGGGAAACGAAACTTTGCCCTTTATAGAGCTGACATATAAGGACGTTACGACATATATAGCTGTTAATTGCAAATTTTAAGATATAAATATATGTATATAGTATATGTATGTATATGTACTATATATGTATATGTTGTATGTACTCTTGTTAGTTAATTATCAAATATCAATTGCACAATTTTGATTTTTTTCTTTTTGACACGCACACACACACACACATAAACACACACACAGAGAGAGGGGGGCATGCAGGGTAGCAGGATTAGTAAACAATATTTGTTGAATTCACGGTTCTTGTTAAGAATTGGTATAGCGTTGATGTTAACCTTGGTTTAGTGGCTCTTGCTGATGCTGCTGGTTGGTTGGCTTTCTATATATAGTTTTTGAATGTAGGTTGTAAAGGTTGTATTGTTGCAGTGGTTCGGTATCGTGATTCAGTTGGTGTGTGGTGCGTGTGTTTCGGTTGGCAATCCAAGTGTTTTGCGCACCAATTTCTGTGCAATCCGGTCGAACTCTTCTCGCCGTTCGCGCCACATAATTGCTGCATCCACATTTGCTCCACTCTCATCGTTGGGCTCTACAAACAATTAATATTAACATATGAATGCTTTTTCGTCTAGTATAAAGATTTACCCGCCAACATGCTAACAACACTCAATAGAATCTTTTCCACACTCTGCACGGGACTCCAGCGTTCGGCGGACAGCTCATAGCCCATCGGATCGTCGCCGGGAGCATGAAGTATTGATATGCAAACGCGGCCATCAGCAAAAATGTTTGGATGAAACATATCACAAGTGAATTTCATTTTTGGTGGACTTAGCGGATAGTCGGGAGGGAAAACCAAACGGGCTGGAAAAACGCCACCCTCAAAGCAAGTGCCCTCGGGTCCGCTGGAGTGAGAAAATAAATTGCACAATTACACATAATTAAATAAATAAATAAATCAAGTAGCTCACGCAATAAGTGCCTCCCATTCGAAGAAATTGTCCTCACTAATGGGTCCAGCTGCAATGCCCTCTGGCGGATCCATTGTCAATTCTGTAAAAACAAACACAACAATAACAATTAGTAAGAAAGTAAAAGAACAACAACAACAACAAATCGTGTAAAGTCCAGGTGCTTTCGTTAGCCCCCTCTCTCTCTCTCTCTCTTTCGCGCTTTACTCACGCTTGTACTCCGCCATCAGGCGACGCAGCGCCGAGCCAGCCATTTGTCGTCCACTTTAGTTTTGCGACGCGCACAAAATTGCAGCTCGAGGTCAAGTTAAGTGAGAAAAACACCACGTTCGCTGTATATGCAGGCGTCGTTTGACATCCAACGTTTTGCACTTTTTATTTTATATATTATTATAAAAACAATATACTAATTGATATATTGCGGACTGACTATATATATATTTTATGAACAAATAACAAAAACTTCCTAAGTTTATATATTAATATATGTATATATAAATATATGTGTGTGTGTTTATTTTGTCCGTATACGTATGTCAATGTCGGCCAGCTTGAAAAAAAAAAATGAAACTACGTTTTTGTGTGTTGGTGTTGCCAGACAGTTCGCTTGCAATTTTCATTGCACATAGTAGCAAAAATGCATGTTATTTGTAGTCGGTCGGTCAGTGCTTAATGCTACTATCGAATCGATTATAATATGCATTTTTGTTGCAGTTGACGCAAATAATTGTATTGGTGCGCTTGTTCTAAGTTTAGCACCTCTGCAGCGGCTGAGCAAAACTTGTTGTTTGTTTTGCCAGTTTGTATATGGCAGCTCTGCTCTGCCAGATATTTCTTTGGAGCTGCCACTTTGTGAGTGGTTGAGTGAGTAAATTTCATCTTTTTTTTTTTTATTGGCAGTGTGGCAGCACGAGTGCTGATACTGTTATTGTCTAGATCTGGCAGCATGGTACACTTGTTTTTAAATACAAATTGTGATTAATACAACTAAAGTTCATTATGTTTCTGCTGCTGTTGCTGCTGCCGCTGACTCCTGGCAGGCAAGTGAGCGTTTAGTTGGCGCCAAAAGTCAGCACGATGCTGCAGAAGTCCCGCCTCCATTCGCAACAATGGCGGCAGCTCCTCAACGTCATCCGAATCCAACTTGGAGCCGAGCCGCGCATATTCAACGGGGTATGTGGACGTGGGTCGCCACATGGGTAAGTTGCTGGTGCCAAGAACTGGATTTGGATCACTAATACAAAAAAAATTAAATTGTTTCAGTATGCAAAATACATATAAATTCAGGGCTTACCCCGTGCGGGCAAAATTAACCCACAGGCGAAGCATCAACTCGCGTAGCTGGAGATCTTGACGCGTCGGTACGGCGCTAACAAAAAGCTGCTGTCCAATGGGAAACAAGTATTGCAGCTCTTCGGCATGACAAGCGCCATAGAACTCGTTGCGTCCGCCCTTAAATATCTCCGAGAAACTTGCGGCGCCCTTGTGATCAAATAGATAAACATATGTGGGCGCCGCGGATTCGCTGCGAAGCCTCAAATACTCATCGACGCCAGCCACAAACCAGCCATCAGAGATCAGCTGTAAGCATATACAAATCAATTAAGTTCATAATAAATCTCCTTCAACTCCAGCGCTTACATCGGTCAGATTCTGATGATTGGATTTGTTATAGTTGTGGCCTGCTCTAAAGTAAAAACTCTCGATGTCTTGCGTTATACGCTGCTGCGCCTCCGGTTCGTGATGATCATAGTTGAGCACCACAGGCAGCAGCTTATCAAACTGCGTCTTAAATTCATCCATCAGATGGGGCAAATTCAATAACGCCGCCGTCTTCAGCAGCCCCTCTTCAGACGTCACACCTATCATCAGTGGCAGTTCCTGGCCATATGGCGGCGGCGCGTCACGCGGTCTCACCGTAAGAAAGGCACCTTCGTGTTCCGGTTCAATGACAGGCGGAAACGGTATCATCGGATCAAAATCCCAAACCTGTTCAATTGTGGATAATTATGATTATTAGGTGAGATGACTGAAATTATTGAGTTAAGGCTTCAGTCCTAACCAATCGCAATTCTAACTTACAAACATATCGTAAAGTGTGGCGACAATATCCTCGGCGGGCTTGCCGCGCAGACAGTTCAATTTCGATGACCAAGCCTCAGTGAGCGACTCGGTGCAGTTAAGCAGCTCGGTGAGCTTGCGGGCACGCCCAGCAGCGACGCCCGTGTGAGCTGGCTGCGCCCAAGGATTGAAGTAGGTGCCAGACTGGGCAATGCCACGATGAAGTAATCCTTTCGACTGCTCCGATAGCATGTGATAGGTGACACTCGCTCCGCCAGCACTCTCACCAAATACCGTTACACTTTGGGGATTGCCACCAAAAGCGGCGATATTATCACGCACCCAACGCAGCACTGCCAACTGGTCCTTTAGCCCATTGTTGCCCGGACAATCCAGTGTTTCCGTGCTGAGAAAACCGAGTGGACCCAGACGAAAGTTGGCCGAAACAAGCACCACATCATGCTCGAGCAGAAACTCCGGACCGTAAAAGCTGCTTATACCGGAGCCGCATTGCCAACCGCCGCCATGGAACCAGACCATGACAGGCAGCAGCTTTTGTTCTGGACTGACTGGATCTGGCGTATAAACATTGAGATACAAACAATCCTCGGCACCCTCGATGATCATGTCGCGTCGAAACGGATCGCGTTGCATGCACATGGGCGCATCCTTGACGGCCAGACGTTCACCCTGCCAGCCCGGCTGTTCAATGGGCGCTCGGAAACGTAGTTCTCCAACGGGTGGCAGGGCATATGGGATGCCCATAAAGGCACGCATATGCCGACCACTGTGCGTCGTCCTGTGGCGTCCAATTAACCAGCCGCCGTGCGGCATTTGGACATGCATACCCTGTGAGGCACGCGCCGCCACCATCGTCCAGCAACAGCATCCCATCCATCCGAGCAACAGCAGCCAATTGATTGCCATTGTGTGTTTTGGTCGCAACTGATTTGGCCAAAACTGTGCGCTGCCAGTTTTTAAGGTTGAAACTTCAACGAGACAACATCA
Source organism: Scaptomyza graminum (assembly GCA_018901835.1). Lineage (NCBI taxonomy): Eukaryota > Metazoa > Arthropoda > Insecta > Diptera > Drosophilidae > Scaptomyza > Scaptomyza graminum. The sequence continues at coordinate 9,897,498 of JAEIFL010000001.1, read as the reverse complement.
GCATTCCCCGCGACACTCCCCGCCATCGTATCCATTCATCGCACACTGGTTTCACTTGCCATAAACAAGCCAAGCCAACGCACATTTGAATAACTTAAAATTTGCGTAGTTATTTTTGTGACGCCATTTAAATGAAGCAGTCTTAAATCAGGTTTTCAACTTTATTCATTTACTATTTTAATTATTACAAGAACGATAAGGAATTTATGTTGGTCAGGGCCAAAAGATGCCCTGATGCTATTTTTCTAATAACAATTTTCAAAATTTTTTTGATGCTGGATATAAAGCAAACTAAATTTTGAAAGACCTGTTTACAGTTTGCAGTTTGTTAGCCAATTAAAATATAAGCTTGTCGATAAATATATAGTAAACAGCGCTAAGTTTCGGTTTAGATGAGGTAAATGTCGAAGACGTCAAAGAATAAGTCTTCCTAATGATGAGCTCAAGAAATAAATCTTAGAAACATTGAAAGTAGAGATTCCGAAGAAGAGCAAAAAGAACTTTCGATAGCGTTTGTTAAAAGCAGTTTGACCACTTTACCTGAAATTATGGACCAAATTGTTGAAAATTATCGAAATTTTGAAAAAATTTGTGGTTTGATTTCTAGATTGTATAAAATAGACTTTAGGACTGCTGCAAAAGCATGAAAAATGTATTGTAATAATTATATATTTAAGATTCATACTTAAGAAAAATAAAACATTATAATAATTTCACAACTTTATTTGCAACAAAATAATAAAAAAAAATGTTATAAACAAGTTTAGGAAATATATTATGTACTTATCGTTTTTTTAACTTCAATTCCGCATATCCTTTTTTTTAACCGAACAAAAAACACAATCTAACATACAAAATAAGTATTTGTATTCAAAATTAAGTATGTATGTATTTTGCTTGATTCGAAAACTCATAGAAGCGTTACCACGGTGCACCGCATCAAACTCGTTTACATACACGTATGTATGTATGTGTCTATAATTTTGTTCATTTATCTAAAAATTGTATTTGATTTATTTTGTTTTATTTGTTGTTGTTGTTTTTGTTGTTATGCAACTTAAGCAATATAATTATGAAAGGTTTCTTTTTTTGTTGTTTTTTGAATTTTGTTCAGTGCACAGTGGGTCAATCACCCGTCAGAATTAATCAGTTCATATGCAAAGCATTTATACGTCCAAAGGGAAAGTTGTTTACATTAATTGTTGTTCATTTCAAAAATTAAAAATACTAATAAAATTTATTTATAATTCAGATGTCGTTTTTGATGACTTGGCTTGGTACCACTGTACGATGACTCTACATGGTTCTGAGAACTGTGTCGCATGACCCGCGAAAACCAAAAAAATAAACCAAACAACCATTAATTTTTGGACATTAACACCAAGTGTGTTTGTATGTTCTCCTTTCAATTCTGTAGTAATTGGCGGCTACACGTTTTGGCAAGTACATGATACTCGAGATGGTAATTTTTTATGGTGTCTACTTATAGATGTGTGTTGCGGAATGTAAAAACATACATATAGATACATATCGCCATCTGTCCGAATTATCCAAAAGCATAGCACTTCAGCCCAAGCTGTGGCCTTCAAGCTTATATGTAGATTTGCTTTGAGCACTTGGCGCGATTGATATGTTTTTAATGAATGTCTTTCATTAGCGCCGTAAAATATGGCCATATGAAAAGTTGTAAATACTTTAGAACAGGATTCAAGCAACAACAAAAAAATACAAATAAAAAATTCTACATAAAAAACAAATATTTGCTTTGGAAACTTGAAAGTTGGCGGCGCACAACAAAAATGAACCACTAAAAGAACAAGCTGAAAAAAAATGTAAAATTATAAGTAGTAAACGACTTTTCAAGCTTGGCAAAAAATTACCCTGTAAAGTGCTTCTTAATAATAAATTAAAATAATTCAAACAGAAAATATTATTACACATCTGCGTACTCAAATTACATATACATATATTTATTTAAATAAATTACTTTTGTTTAAAAAATGCTTAAAACAAAGTAAAATAATAAATTCAAAATTTTACTGATTTCTTTATTCGGGAAGCAAATAATAACCATTTTGCTTTCTGTGATTAAAAAAAAAACTACATATATACACCCCATACGTTGTTAGTAAAAGGTATCAAGTATTGAAGCGCACTTAAAAAATGCCTTTGCATGCCGAAAAATGCCGTCGAGCTAATAAGCGCAGCGTCTGCGGCCTTTGAAGTTGACTTCTCCGGATGCTGATGACTGTTGTGTGAAAGCGAAAGAGAGAGAGAGAGAGAGAGAGAGAGAGAGAGGGAGAGAGAGAGCAAGTGATGGTTTTTTGATTTTGATTATTATTATTTTTTTCTCCTTGGCTGTTGTTGCTATATTTCAAGTGCATGGCATGTTTTTACCTTTTTGTGAAGTTTTACTCATATGCGACAAATACTTCATCAAAAGTCCCCGCCCGACCAACACAACTCCGTGCAGCCGGACTTCCATGACAAATGTGAATGTCTAGGCCGAAAATTTATTTAGTTATTTAGTTACAGGCAAGACATTTTTAATCCACTTGAGTGGCCATTTATCAAAAAAACTAAACCTTACAATCATGGACAACAATTGGTGATGAAAGAGAAAAGATGAGTGTATAGAGATATATGTATATAAACATTCATATTATAAAATAAAATATACATCAATTAAAAGAAAATCAAATCAAAATAAATATATGAAATCGGTGTCATAGTTTAAATAAAAATTAAAAAGGTTGAAAAAGGTTCGCATTAAGCTAACCATTTTTAAAATGATCTCGCCCAGTTTCAACACTTGATCCTTAATATTAAATGAGACCTTAAAGTATTTGTGTCCATTTTATTTATTTACACATAACTTTGCCTTTTGATTATGCAGGCATTGGCACTTTAAAGACGGGAATCCCGAGCAGCTACCAAAAATACCCAACAGTTTTCACAAGCCCAAAACAAACCTCCCACCCAATGGATGCCACCAAAAAAAAAAAAAAAAACCCTTTTGGCAAAGAACCCAAACCCCTTACTAGAGAAGCCAAGGCAAATGTAAATGGGAAATGATTTATTGAAGGTGAAATATTTATTGTTTTTTATACAAAAATTCTGGTTGTTTGAGCAATTTTTTTTGTTTTTTTTTTTTATTGTTTTGACGTTTATTTTTTGTGTTGTTTTTGGAAAATAAACAAAAGGCTACGCGGCATCTTTTGAATTCTTGTTTCTTACTCCTTTGACCGAACCGCCCCCCACCCCTCTACGAGTTCGACACGAAAAAAGTGAAATAATTATTAACAAAACACAAGCCGACAGATGCTTAGAAAAATGCGGGCCCCTGCCCTTCGGCTTCCCCTTTGAGGACCCCTTCTTCTCGCCAGCCCAAGTATTTATTTATTCTGCGTTTTGGGTCAATTCCTCTGGTTTCATTTAATTAAAAAGAAAAGCGCGCTCGCGACGCATAATAAAAAATATCTACATGCATGTCTGTACCCCCCCGCGCCCCACCCTTTCTGTTCGCCCTTTCCTTGTTGGCATATATATCGCGTCTCGTTGTTGTATTTACTTAGGATCAGGTGGTGAGCTGGCCGTTTACAAAAAAAAAAAAAAAAATACAAGCGGCGCAAACAATGCAAAGAAGCCGCCCGTTGCCGCAGCCGAAGCCAAATTTCAATTTCGCGGTTACTGCATATTTTCCCAGCCTTTAAAACCTCTAACATAACACCCTGTCCAAAATGGTGTGGTGGTTGGGTTATGCCCGACGCATTCATTGAATAATATAAAGTTATTTGTGCTCCTTTTTAATTGCTTACTTAACACATAAGATGTTTCTCGCTCAGTGCTTTTTTTGCTACTTGTGTTGGTTTAAAGTATTCCTCCAAAAATATGTTTGATAATAATTTGTCATTTTGTAGTTTGAGTTGGTTTGTTGCCAGATACACATGAAAACTTGGAGATGTTCTTAAAATTTTTAAAAACTTTTTTCGTTTAGTTTTTGCTGTTCGCTTGAATTTTAAATTGGTTCCAGGATGAATTTCTCGCTTTACTTTTCGTTTGACTTCTTCTTGAGCTAGTCGCTTTTCGGTTCGTTTTTCTCGAGGGTATTTCAAGGTCTCTCAAGCTCAAATTCTTAGCTTTATGACTTGTTTGGCTTTGACGTTTTATTTATATTTATTTTTTTTATTTTTGAGAGCTTGTAACGAGAGGGATTGGGTAGTAAAACGGGCCGAATGGCAATGGAATTTAAACGAAATATTTTGTCGAAAACCGCTCGAAAGCCAAAATGGAACTTTAAATGCCACAACGCAGGCGGCTTAAGCGATAATTGGCCACTAGAAAATGTCGATGCGGATGCAAATGCGGATGAAAATAAGTATGTCGACTGAGAGGTAGAGAGGTTTCAGTTTGTCTGTTGTGGAGGCGGATATGGATGTGGATGTGGATGTCAATGTGATCCGATCCGATGTTACAACATTGTGGACATGTCCAATACCAAATGTAAATTGCCAATGTCCGGGCCGGGCTTAGACTCTAAGCCGTAGCCCAAAAACGAAACTTTTTCTCTTCGGTGGTGGGCACAGATAGACTGGGGTATATGTTGGGAGAGAGGGAGAAGGAGTGGGGGGAGGGGGGCTGGGTGGTTGGATAAGCGAAACGGAAACGCTCTTTGACTAACAAATTGATATGCAGCAGCTGTTGCGTATTTTGAGGCAACTGTGCATTTTATGCATAGTAATAATAATAAAAATATTCTATATAGATACGATAGATAGAGAAAGAGATGAACTTACACTGCAAGAAAACTGCTATCACAAAATTTAAACAGAATTTCGATTTTAGAGTAATAGGCTGCACATTTTTAATTCTACTTGATTTAAGTAGCAAACTGCTTGCTTGTTGTTATTATTAACTTTTTTTAAGTGTACTAGACTAGGACCTGACTGACTGACTGACTTGACTGACTTTGACTTGACTGGGCGAGGGATTAGCTCGGCTGATTGGACACGATGTGATTAACTTGTCGTCAATGGGGCTGATGTGTTTTTCTGCGGACACGTCGCGACACGACACGACATGACACGTCACGTCACGTTCTCTAAGCCTGTGCAACGCCCCCATACTACCCACACCTTCTCATTTACTCAGTACTACAAAATAAAGAAGTGCAAACTGGCTCTCGGCTCTCGACTCTCGGCGAAAATTAACCCATTACGCACTCCATTAAAGCCTGTTTGCCTGAATGCCTGAATGCCTGCTTGCTAAAATGCATGTGAGCCCAGTCAACAGAGCTAATTAGTTGTGGCAGCTGATGCTACATATGTACACACAACATACACACACACACATCCTATTTTCACACACAGTGTTCTCTGTACCACAGTTAAGAGCTCCGCTGTCAAACTTAGTTATTCAGCATCATTTGATACAAAATACAATAATGCAATGTTGGGGGGAAAAAAAACACATACAGACTTACATATAGTATAAGGTAAGTGTATTAATACACATTGTCATATGGACCCTTTTAAATAGTTAAGAGATTTACACGAAATATTCAAACGAGGATTGTTCGATCTATCCTAGAATACTTAAGGTTATAATATTACAGAATCCTATCTTAGGAATATTCCTAAATGTAAAAAGAGAATTTATTAAATCGAAGTAAGCTTATAAAAAATATGCGGTAAGGAACTCAAAAAATGGAATATTCCTAATATCGTTTAATCGCTGTATTTATGACTAGTCAGGCTAATTACGAGTTAGGCACAAAAATCACAGTTAATTTTACGATATCTCTCCCTATGGCTTCCTCCCTTCTCTCTATCTCTATCTCTGGTCTCATTCTTTCTCAATTGCACATTTATATGTTCCACATTAAATCCGCAAGTAAAATGTGTGTGTATTTTGTTGTTTGCCCGAGATCTTGGCCAGACAATGGGGCATAAAGTATGCTTTTGTTGCACAAGCCAACGAGGCGTGGGGGCAAGTGGAAAGTGGTTTTCGGATTTGTGTGCTGTAAAGGGGGGAGCTTTGGCATTTTGAATGCCATTCTGTGAATCAAGTTTATTTTATATTTTGCCATTTTTTGCTTCGAGTCAAGTGCATCTGCCTGCTGGTTTTGTTGAACACGCCCGAGTGCATTCGAATGCCTGGCATTTGCATTAACAACAATAACAACAATAAGCAGCAGCAAAAACAACAACAACCTTTTGGCCATATGGCTGGCAACGGGCCACGCCCTGTTGATTGCCCAACAAGGCGCAAAGCATCAAGTGCCACAATTGCCCCAAGAACGCAGCTTCTCCTTGCCACATACACAAATGAGAGTCAGCCGGTTGGGGTGGTGGGTTAAAAGGGGGTCAGGACTCCGGGGAAAGTACTACATTAATATCAAATCAGCTGTTGAACGTATCTTCAATCCAAGTACGCTTTGTCTGAAATATTCAATATCAAGAATCATTTTGAAGTTATTTTTCACTATAATTCCAACTTTCAAAAACAAACAACATTTAATTTTGTTAATCTTGTTTTTGTTTTTAGTTTTTTGTCTAATTCTCGATAGCTGATAAACCATGAATACACCCAACGAGGTAAGTGCTGGTATTAATGGTAGGGTAAAAGGACCATACCGTAGACTTAGCAGGACGAAGTCCATGATGGATTTGAACGAGGTGAGCATTAAAACCAATTTCTAATACTTTCTCCGATACGGTTCTTAAGGCTCACAGCTTTTATGTAATTGCAAACTTTTGTTCGTTGGTAATACAGGATTTTCAGTTTAATAATCGCTGTAAATTTTGATGAACAAAAAACTTTTTTTGCTAGCCTACTTTGTTTAAGTAAAAGAAAACTTAATTTGAAATTTCAGTGCTTCATCTTACAGAAACCAATCAATAAATCAATCGGAGTCCAAACGGACACTCGGTCTAATGAAACTAAGGTTATGATCAAAATACCAACTTCTCTGTGGGGATGGTTTATCGGAACAGTACGGGCAGTATTTAGACTGTTCTTTTAGTTATCGTTTATAATTACGTAAATCATAAAGTAAGTAAGAAAACAGTTGAAACATACTTATTTGATAATAACTGATTGAATTATTTATAGAAAAACGAATGAGCATTCTTGCGTTTACTATAAATTTTTAAGTGAATCCTATTCCATATCAAAGAATTGACAAAATTTGAAGTATTTCCATGAAGAAAAAGCAAAATATCTTGGGATGAATAAATCTAGCGGCCTTTTCTTCAAATATTATCCACACTAACTACTTGTTAACAATCAAACTGTCAAAACTGGAACTCAATAAACGACAAAAGTTGTTCCACAAAATAAACCCAAGTGCTTTAGACAAGTGCTTTTAATGTGCTTCCTTGTCTATAATTTAAAGGAACTCCTACTCCCTCTTCTTCTCTTCATATCTCATTGTCCCTTTCTATCGCTTTGCCTTAGTGCTTAGAATTATGGACTGGCATTCAAAATATCTTATCCATGTTGTCCAAAATGTCGCGGGCGTTAAGCATGCCAAAATATCTTAAGTGCACAATGGTGCTACACAAAAGGGACAGCTCATACTTATACCATAAACACCAACACCAGCACACACACACACACACACACACACATAACAATCTGGTAACAGGGCGTGCGAACATTTCAATGTGACTCTGTGTGATTTTAATGCTCTAACTGTAAGGTATTATCATTTTCTTAGGATGTTTGTTGAACGCATCTAAGATTTCAATGAAAAAAGGGAATGGAAATTAGAAAGGATTAAAAATATAAACACAAACGAAAAAAATAGATCTTCATAACAAAAAGAATTACATTTTGTTGCAAATAATAAGACTGAATTAGTTAATGTACACAACTAAATAACTTTCTAATGGATAGCAAACATAAGTTATTATTAAATATGATAGCATAGAAATTAAAAAATATTTGCATCGATCTGGAGATTTTTGAATTTCCAAGAAGAGCATTTAGTATTAAGTATGAAATAAGCTTGTTGTTGTTTTGCACTTTTTTTTTTTTTTTTTTCAGCTAAATTTTTTTTTATTTTTGCCATTCACACTTGAGCGAAGGGTGCGAATTTTGTCACTCCGTTAACGTCAAGGCCATGAATACATCAGCAGAAGATGCCGCGGATGGTTGAAACGGTATGTGTGTGTGTGTGTGTGTGAGTGGGCGTGGCTAAGTGGGGCTACAGAAGACTTGGATTGGCAAAAAAAACAGAGGCACACGAATGAACAGTTGAACGCCTGTTTTAGCTGTTTTTGCGAACTGCCTTCGCATGTCTTCTTCTTGCTCTTGTTGTTGTTGTTGAGCATTTGAACCCAAAAATATTTCACACCTATGTATGTGGGGGGTGCAGTTTTAGTGTTTTTGTGTGTGTACACTTGTCAAAAACATTTGTTTCTCAAACTCAAAATATTATTTAAAATATGCAAAATCATTAAAAAAAAATTAACTTCTACCAAATGGCAATATTTTTTTAAAAATTATTAATAAACCTTTTTAAGTTATGCATCGAAAAGGTTTTGTTTTTTTCTTAGTTTTTATTCTTCTCTGTGTGGCTAGTGGCAGTTGGTGCTGCTAGTGCTGCTGCTGCTGTTGCTCGTTTGGCTGTCAGCTTGGCTCGTCGCGTTGCTGCTCGTTGAAATTCATTACGCAAAACGGCGGGCAGGAAGCAAGGCCGAGGCAAAATGATGGCGAACGAAGGCGAATTCACCATGCAACATGGACACAGACATGCAGAGAAAACGTGGAGGACATGCAGAGACCAGATCCAGAGACAATGGCAGCCGTGACAAACGTAACGGAAGACAGCGCGACACAGTGACAGTGTGTGCGTGTGTGTGTGTGTGTGTGTGTGTGGCACGGCACGGCACGAACAGAACGAAGCTACTTCAATAACAGTGGCATGTCTAAATGTCGTCGACAGGCCATTTTCTATAACTTATCTGATTTTAATTGCTTCAAACATGTGCGTGCACACACACACACAAAGTGCACACTCTTTGTCTGTCACCATCTGTGTATGTGTGTGTGTGTGTGTGTGTGTGTGTGTGTGTGTTTGTGTGCCTGTCTCCTGTATGCCAGCAGTCATCCTCTGGCATCTTTTTTCTTGTTTTTGCTGTCAACATTATCTCACGCTGAAGTCGCTCACTTTTGCATTGTGGTACAAATGTACCACTTTTTAATATTATTTTTTGGTACATTCTTTCGGTTAAACTTAAATGTTGTTTCAAATTTGCTATAATTTTTATTTTTTTTAGATCAATAAATAATTTAAATGACTAAAAATTCTTTTTCGAAAAAATAAAAAATAAGAAGGTAAAGTCAATTTTAGTTTAAGAATCGAGTAAGGATAGAAGATTTATTTTGACAACCTTTCTATATCAAACTTGTATAATTAGTATGTACCCACAAATATTTATATTATTTATTTTTTTTGTACATATTTTTACCTTTTGGTACAATTTGACTTAACCAAGTGCCAGACTAGTTAATGAGTTGCTCAATCCCAAGGCCCCCCATCACCTCCCCTTAAATACACTATATGCACTACTACACGTCCACCACGTACCATGTCCCATGTGTGTTAGTGTCTCTTCCCCTTACTACCGCTACAGCCGCCAAACTCATTTAGTTGTTTCAGTGTATGTGTGTGCGTATGTTTATCTCGCCAGCTCGCTGCGTCTTTTTATGAGCTTTGTCGGGCTTTGATGTTAATTACCCTGTAACAACGAGGACGTCCTTAGCGCTATAACTTTCCTCCTGCTCCCTTCAAGACCGAAAAAAAGAACCAGAGACTGACGCTTGGTAAACAAAACAGCAGCAGCAGCAGAAGCAGCAGCCGCCGGCTGTGAGTTTGTGGGTGTGTGTGTGGCATTCGGTGGCCGAGATTATCTCCAAGGACCTATAAATCCAGTCATTAAAGTCAAAGTCACAAGACGTTGCCGGCTTATCAGCGTCGCGAGCAGCGTTGCCACTCTTTGCCTCTGGCTTTATAGTCTAGTTTTGTTGTTGCTTTTGCAGTCTTTTGGTTTTTTTTTCTTATTTGTGTTGCTTTTGGCTTTGTTTTTATTGCACGCATGTAGTTTTGGCACTCTGTGGCTGTTGTTGTCTGTTGTTCCCTGCTTAAGCAGCGTTGCCAGATGTTTTCACACACACACATATACATACGTCTCTATGCATATGTATTCTTTGCATATGCGCAAATTCGTCGCCCCCGCTTAGCGATTGCCTTAAAGCTAAACTGAATGAAGCTGTAAAGATGTATGCTCTGCAATGAAATGCTGGAATTAAGTTCTAAGTGGGAAAGAGAGAGAGACAGTAAAAAGCAACCCAACATAATATTCCCAATATTCTGCGTTCAAGTAGAGAATGCTAAAAATTAAATCTTTACTCAAGTTCAAATGTATTTCATTTAATTTTTACCAATTTTTCGGTCTCTTCATATTCATATTTAACATTCTTGCAAAAACTGCTATATCCAATTTGTTTTTCTTATACCTATTAGTTGCACATCTTCGATTTTCATGTTAAATAAATCAACTTCAAATAATGTTGTCAGCATTGAGCACAATTTATATTAGCTTGCCGATATTTGGCCTATACTACTACTACGATTTGATTGCTGATCTCTGGCACTTCGATTATCACAGCCTTAAATCACAAGCAGTCGAAACAAGGCCAATTGCCCAGCTTGATGTTAGAATGGAATTTTTGGCGAGGGGGGCGGACAGCACTTAACCCACTGTCGACGACGACCCGCCAATATCTCGCAAACGGACTCTATTAAAAATGCTTACAAATGCGCTTAGCAGTCAAAAGACGAATAATGTGTGTGCTGCAAATAAATCTCCATATGTGTGGGTTGACAGCCCCAAATTTCCCTTTCCCCCCCTTTCGGCAACTAGGCACACGCGCCACCCAAGAGCTTGCAACAGCGGCAGTGTTGTCACACAATGAGCAAACAGTAAGCTTCGAATCAGCGTGTAAAAAGCCAAAGATTTTTCAAATTAATTTCGAATGTGAGAACAAAAAGGAAAATTGTGTCAAAAAATAATAAGTTTATATTTATAAGCTTTTCAACATTGAAAACAATGTGTTAAGTAAGATGTTCAAGGTGTTCAGTATGTCTAAAACTGAATGGTGTAACAACTTTTTCGACTTTCTTTTACATAATATTAGCTTGCATATTTCTTGAAGAAAGAAAGCTAAAAAACCTAAAGTGCCAGCACTGGCTTGTTGTTTTCAAACTGTTGTGAATTTCTGGCGATTGTATTTGTTTTTTACGCTTCTTATTTTATTTTTGTTTTCTTTTTTTTTTCGGTTAAGTAGTGCTGTAAAAGATTTTTAGCTGTAGCTTTGGCTGTCACTTAAAAGCCATAAATAACTCATGCCTTGTTGCCTATTTCGTTGGCTGTCGATAGTTATCGGCACAAGGGGGTTGGGTTGGGCAGATACCGTTCTTTTTCGCCCGTGCCGCATGCCGCATGCCACGCTTGGTCAGCACAGCTGCCAAAAGTCACAAGCGAGCCATTTTTGGTTTGCAGCCAGAAAAAAAAAGGCTCAAACGAGATGTACAGTAAAAAATGTCACATGACTTAAATGCAATGGTTGGGTGGGTGGCTGGGAGGGGGTTTTGGCGCACGAAGATAGCAAAAGAGCCAAATTGTGTGTGATTGTGATTTTCACTAATTTGTTGCCCATGTTGCCTGTCAAATTGTATGCCATGTGTGGGTGTCATTAATGTCACCCCCATTCAGCCCAGCTCCATTCAAGTGACAGACAAAAGGCGACACAAAAAGACACTAAGGATAAAATACACACACACATCCATATGTATGAAAATGTATGTAAGGATGTTAGACAGTTGCAGACACAGAGACGACTCATTAATGCCACTCATCAAAACTATAACTAATGTTGAAAGACATAAGGAGGGGGATGGAGGTGGGGGAGTGGGTATTGGAGTCAAAAGCTGGCAGTCAGGACATATACAGTACACATGAATATCCTGACACTATCATAAATACCAAGCTCGGGCTACTACTAAGCGGCTTGTTTTCTTGATGGGTGAAGGGTGTGATTCATAGAGTAGCGGGTCGGGGATATGGTGGCAAATGTAAGTTTAGACGCTGATGGCATTTGTCGCCGCTGCTGCCGTCGATGTCGATGTCGATGTGTCCCTTTTTTTGCTGCGTCCTGCTTTGTTGTCAGGCTGGCAGAAAAGGCATTTAGCCATTTTCGCGTAAATTGCTGCTAATTTTGTTTATCGCAGGACAATTATCCAAACGAACGAACTGACAAATGAGCCGCACAACACATGCCAGTCAGTTTGTGTTTATGTGTGTGTGTGTGTGTGTGTGTGTAAGTGTTATTGTTGTGCCTTCTAGCCTTAAAGCGCTTTAATCTTGTCGTTTTGCCTGATTTGAATAGCTTTATAAACACAATGAAAAACAACACACACTTTTACACACACAAACCTAACTACACAGTACCAAATTCATTTAAGCCACACACATATTTTATGTATAATAATAATATAATAAAGTTTGCTAGATTTACATAATTCGACATTTAAATCGCTTTATTTGGTTTTATTTTAAATTTTGTTTATATAAAAATAATTCTTTTTTACTTTTTTACTTTAGTTAGTTAGATCTCTCTTTTTGTTCATAATTATTAAGTATTTATTTTTATTTAATTTATTTATGTTTTTGTTCAGTGCTTTGAAGCAAAACTAGCACAACACAACAGCAAGATGAGAGAAGTTTGAATTTGCCGCACACGTTTGCATCTTTATCCAATTATGAATTTTTTGTCATTATGCCCGACGTCCATGGCAATGACAAAAACTGACTATCCCAATGCCCATACCTCCCAATCCCCCCAACCCCAACACCCCTCCACCGCTCCAGCTTCAGCTTTAGCTGCTGCGACAAAAAACGAACGCAAAAATCTCATTATGATTTCATTTCGTTCAAATGAAGCGTTTCTGGCTGGGGGAGAATATATCCAGCTACTTGCTGGGCTGGGCTGGTCCAGCTGTTGTTGAGATTGTGTGTGGGGTGTGGGTGGTTGCAAGGGTGGGGGGATTGACTGCTACTGTTGTGTCGCATGTGTTGGCTATTTCTTTGTTGTTGTCCCTGCAATTGGCGCTATGGGCAGCAAGCTCGCGCTGCAACCAAAGTCAACAGCAACAACAACAACAGAAACAAACATACAACAACTTGACTTTGCCTACTGTGCGCTCTGTGTGTGTCCTCTTTGTCCTGTGTGTCCTGCGACTTGTTGTCCCGTCGCTGCCGTGGACAACGGATAAGGCGATAAATTTATTTTAAAATAAAATTTACTTTCCCATTGCTGGCACTTCTGCTTCTTCCATCGCTCGCCTTGTTTTTTGTATACCCTATAGCAACAGGTGCTTACAAATGGGGTTGATCGAACTAAATAATATATATATTTAATAAATATAATATAATAAAAAACTCAGCAAAAAGCGTGAAGAAAGTTAATAAAAATAAAATTCTATTATTGTTATGAAAACTGAAATAATTCTGAAAATACAAAAAAACTTAAGCTAAATAGAAAAAAATAAAAAAACAGCAAAACTTGTAAAAAATATTTTAAAAACAAAATATTCGTGCTTACAATTACTAAATTATAAAATTTCATCTAATAGAATGTTCATGATTTTGCTATAAACACTAAAAAACAAAAACCAATTGAAATATTTTCTCAAAATTAGTGAAATATATTTTTTTTTCTGTAGGCAGGGTATTGCCTCGTCGACTCTCTGTGTGCTAAACTGCTTAGTGTACTTAATTTTTTTTTATTCTGTTATTTTTTCTTATTGTTGCTGTTTAATTTTGTTTGCTTCCCTGCGTGGTCGCTTGTCCTTGCTGTTGTCCTTGCTGTTGTTGTTGTTGTTGAGCTGCTCTTTAAATATGTATTTCGTTGTTGTTGTTGTTGTTGTACCTTGTGCTTACCTTAACGGTAAAAAAATATGCTGCCGCTTTTGTTATTATTGTTGTTGCCCGTTGTCCTGTCGTATTTAAATTAAAATGTTATTTATGTCAGCTGTTTGATTTCTTAACTTGCCATCCCGCCACACCTACCAACCCACCATTCACCTACCTACCCCCACCTGTGACAACCCTGCGGCACAATAATTTTTTTCTCGTTTTTTTTTCACATTCCGTTTTTTCTTTTCTTTTGTGTATTAGAAAATGTAAGCAGCTTAGTTAGTGTTAAACGGCTGGTAGTGATGCGTAAGGGCGGTTCTTTACACAAGTAGGGGTGGGGTGGGTTGGGGTTGAGGTGCGGGTTTTTGGTACTAGATTTCTAGTTAAAGTAACTTCTTTGCAAACTTGATGTCTCAATATCAACAACATTTACAAACACTTGAAAATTAAATTTGACATCGTTTATTCTTATGCCAAAAACAAGTATATAAACTATTTACAAATGTTTATAGATCTAGGTATAAACCCTTTCTGGGTTTATTAAACTGATTAAGCCAAATTGGACATTTTTTCAAAGTCAACCAAAGAATATTCCTATTAAATTTGTTTGTTTGTAATTTATTTTAATTTTTTTTGACAATATAAAAAGTTCCTAGATTTAAACATAAAAAATGTCAGATGATGTCCAAGATAGAAATATTGCATGTTGTTGAAACTATTCGTCGTCATTTAATGATTTAATACTCCGTCTCCTTCGAATAACTTAATTCTGAGATAGACTCGGCTGCTATTAAAGTTTGAGATATGAACTGGTAAAGTTTCATCTGCAATCAATCTCAAGATTAGTGCAATTTTTAGGCAATTTACAACACAGTCTCTAATTTACTTGATCTCTTTTTGCTTATCTTTGAACTTCCTAAATACTTTATAATCTTAGCCTTTCATGCGATGTCGTTTTACTTTTTTTGATAAGGCCTCAAAACTGCTGAGCTGGGATCAGCTCTCCTCAGGCTGATTCTCAGTAATGACCTTTCTGGGCTTTTCGTAATTATTGGAAGAGAGCAATATTTCCGTGGGCTGAGTTCTGCTGCTGGTCCTATTTAGGAGCTGGTGTTTTGCCATCATTTTCTTTTATCGTTGCAGCCGAGGAGCAGGACTTTTGGACATTCATCTTCCATGTACTTTTCTATCAAATTAACCATTTGTTAGCGCAAATAATAATGATTGTTCGGTTTGATTGTGGATAAAATGTGATTTTAGACTTCAATATACATATATTTCAAACTACAGGATGTTGAATAAGATAAACTTGAGATCAATGCATACTATTCCCAAGTCCTTATTTTCTTCTTCCTTACGGTACTCGGTGACTGTTTGTCTTTTTGTCACTTGTGTGTCTGTGTGTTTTTATCAAGTGCTTTTGTTGCTTGTTTCTTCAACAATTTTTCATTATATTTTTTCTGTTATTTCTATTTGATATCTTTATATATATGTATGTGTATGTATATGTATTTGTATATAAGTGTTGTGTTCCTCTTGAGAAGCTTCTGTTGATTTCTGGCTGACTGAGCTTTTCAGCCATCTCCCAGCTCGGTGTGTTTGCTTTTCATCTTCTTCTACTTCTTATTCTTATTTTCTCTCTATTTAGTTGTGTGTGTGTGAGTGTGTATATTATTTTTTATTTTTTTTTAGATTTTGCCTGTGTGGCTTTTTATTTTTTGTTGTTGTCACTTGCGGAGAACATCGCTGATGCTGCCGACTCATATATGTATGCAGCTATAGCTGTGTCCCTGTATGTGTGTATGTGTGTGTGGGTGAGACTTGTTTCTGATTGGACACATGACACACACACACACATATGCGACACACACGCACATGTGTTATATATGTATACATATACTACTATATCTCATGGCTATTCCGTAGGCTCCACCCACCACACAGGAGAGCTGCGTCCTCTCTATATACAATACATATGTATGTATATACAATATACATAGCTTACAGCTACTACCTTCTCCGTCTCTTGCCCTACTTATTCCTCATACCACACTTATTCCTCGCCCACACAATGGTCATGTGTGCTCTGTGTGTGTGTGTGTTTGTGTGGATTTTGGGTTGGTGCTTTTGGGGCGCGCCAATAGAACAGATAAATCGATTTCATGTTGGCTTTCTGCTTTTTCTCGTTTTGTTTCCTTTGAGTTGTTGTTGCTGTTGCTGCATTTTAAGCTTCAAAAATTCTGTGTGTGTATGAGTGTGTATACGTGTGTGTTCGTATTGCATAACTTATTTTTCCTCGGCACCTTTCTTGGCCATTTCAAAAGCTGCATAAGCCACGCCTCACCCCATCTAGCGCCATCTTTACTCACTAATTTAGCATTCCGATGCCACACACAAACACAGACACACACTCAAACACACACACACACACACTCAGTAAAGTGAAGACAACACAAAGCTGCAGCTTAATGCGATCACATTGTCAGTTGCACTCGAATAAAATAAGAATTCATTTAAATAAAAAGCCACCCTAAAAGTATGCTTCGCTTTTTTGAGAGCAACAAGCGAAGTGAAGCTAATAAAAAGTTTTTAAAAATGAAGCTATTTAAATACATATTTTGTTAAAAAACAAACTATATTTTTACTGAACGAATTAAAAGGTTATTAAGTTTATTTCGTTGCTTAGTTTGTTTAATTTGGTTCGTTCAAGAGACTAAAAGAGTTCCTTCGATCACCTTTGTGAATAGTTCAATCGAAGTTAATACTCCGGAACAATACAAAACAGTTTTGTGTGTCATGAAATTTCTCCCAGTGCATAACTGTAGGCAGCTGGTTGCCGATAATACCGACAGAAACTTCAAAAGAGCACGAAAATGATTTCATTACCAGACACGTTCGGCGCTTCACGTGGCCAGGAGGCAGAAGGGTGATGGGGGGGGAGGGTTGGTTTGGATTACGGGTTATACTATATAGCAGCTGTAAAGTGTGTGCGAAAACTCTTAAGAGTCAGTGTCACGTACGCAGGCGGCACGAAGCGCTTTTATTAAGCAGCCAAAAGAGGGAGAGAGGGCGAGAGACAGAGAGAGGGGAAGCATTTGAGCAAAGGTAGCAGGAGCATTGATTACCAATTCAGCGGTCATCTAATCACGATGCCCCTCTCCACCCCTCCCCGCGACAACGAAGAACGTGGCAAAAACAAAAAGAAAATCCGTCAGCTAATTAAAACGCACTAAACCTGACTTAAGTATATATGTATATACGTGTGTGTGTGTGTGTGTGTGTGGGCATAGTTACGGGCAACACAATTTATGAACCATAATTTCTATAAGCCAACACCATCTCGCTCCCGCTCCCGCCCCCGTCCCCAGCGTCATACGAATGTTGTCGCGACACTGAGGCTAAGCGACAAATGCTGCGGCAATTTAGTTAATTGCCTGCAATTATCCTAATGAGCGCCTTGCCTGAGCGCCAATGTGCGACTGCTAACTCAAAATACACACCCCCCAAAAACATTCCTAGCCCCCCCTCTTCAAAAGCACATCCCCATTCCCCTTCAATAAATTGTCGCAAGACATGCTCGCGTATAAATACTTACTACTTGCAATATATCTTGTGCGGGAGAGAAAAAGAGGAAGGGAGGGGGAGTGAAGCGAGAACAACTTATTGTATTTATGACCTGATGTCGCTCTCTGACATCCAATTCGCGGGGGGAAAGTGAAATAACAAAAGTGTTAAAAGCGTCTTGAAACCGGGAAAGTAATTTTTATCCATTTAAGCTAACAGTTTTTAGATAAGAAAACGTAAGATTTTGGATTCCTTAACACCTAAATGATGTTTAAGATAGACATATCATTATTGTTATTGAGAAACCTTTGGAGCATAAAGTTTACTCATCAACCTACACGAGGCGAGCAGAAAGGAACCTGGATCGCTTCTTTCCTTTGCTAGAAACACTCTCAATCCGTAGGACCTCGTACCAACATAGTCCCAACGTTCTCTATTTACCGGTCCCGCTAAGGACCTTGAAATATTCCTTTGTGAGAGTAATCTACCTAAGGGACATTAGGACTTATCTAAGATCTGGCAACGACATTTTGATAATTGTTCGATTGTAAACTTTATAATACACAAATTTTTAGCTCCGAAAATTCTCGCAAACTATCACGAACTTCAAGTCAAATGAGGCCATTATAGCTATTTTCGATACATATAGTGTGTATATTAGTTTTCCAGACCCTCCCATCCCTCGCACCATCCCCTCCACCACCAACTAACACGTTGCGCAATAGTTTACGATCAAAATTGGAAGTTGTAAATTCCTTGAATGCAATTTAGGTAAATTTGATGATGTCAACACACACACAAACACACATCCATGTTAACGCACAAACACATGCATGTGGCATATGTGGCATGTGACATGTGGCTTGCCGTTAGTCAAAGCTCCTGTCGTGTCTCTAAGCTGTTTTCCGTGGCCTTCCCTCCTCTCCCCTCTCACACCACCTTTCGGAAAATGACATGCCATTTAATGTTAAACTTTAATGTTTTCTAGTAAGTGAAGTCATAATTTTGTCAAGAACTCAAAAAAAAATACAGCGGAACGGAGAAGTGGCATTGGTTTGGGGCACGAAATTGAAGCGGTGTGCGCAGCACAGGTGGGCATTATTTACGCACCACCCCCCTGCCTCACCCACACACAAAACAAAAAAAATATAAAATAAACCCGCCAGTTGTTGTTTTCTATATACATATACAACAATATATAAGTATGTATGTACGGCGTTGACGGTAACGACCTCATGAAATAATGCGCCGAGTGGCGTCGCCAGCCGCCAAAGTGTTTTATGCCATAATATTTATCTGCAACAAAATACATCCCTCCCCCTCCCCACCCGGCTCTCCCTGCTTACACCTTCAGCATGCCCCGTGTGGCAGTCCTTCATTATGGAAATCGTGGATTTGCCAAATGTTTGCACGATCATTTGTCATCCTTTTTTACAGTTTGCCTTTTCACGACTTTTCACGCTGTTTCGTTTTTTTTTTGTTGTTGTTTTTTCGGTATTATTTTTTTTTGAATTTCTTCATACCCTTAACTAAGGATGGCTTAGTGAGGTAACTGGTAAACCTTAACTTAAAGCCCATAAATTGTATTCATATACTTTAATCAACTTGAATTATTATAAGAAATTTTATAAAAATATTTAAGAAATTTTAACAAAAATCTTAAAAATATTACGAAAAGTTTTACTGTAAATAAATAATAAAATGTAGAAAATTTGTAAGTTGTAAGGGAAGTTAAAGAAATGTAGAAGCAAATTATAAATCTTAAGGGTATGCTATGTGCGGTGTGCCACAAAAAGCACTATATGCAACCCACTCTTTCCCTTTGCCCTTCACTTTTCGTTGTCACACACACACACAAACACACACAAGAATTTTTGCGCTCTAAATTATTGAAAATTGTTAGTCAGAGGCGGCGCATCATGAATGATATATAAGCTAAAGCCACAAGGAACAAGAAGCAGCAGCAGGCGGAGGAGGTAGAGGCAGGATAACAGGACGCTGTAGCAATCACAGGCATCAGCAGCCGTCGCATCCTTACACAGGACTTTAGCCGTTAAGTGGTGTGGCATTTCTTGTTCCTTGCGGATTTTGTGGTGCCCACGGAGAGAAAGCGAGAGAGACAGAGAGAGAGAGAGAGAGAGGGGTGCGGTATAATACTAGTGGCACATACGTTTATACGTCGTCTAACACACATTTTGTTTTATGGCCAACCTGCGGCACAGACACTTGACGAGCATTAGGCGCTGGATTGTGCAATCAAGTGATTGATCGACTCTCTCAAGGATTGGGGAATAGCTAAAGCAAGAGCAACAGCAGCACAGCAGCCCCAACGCCCTTGCATTCTTATCTTGAATACATTACATACAACGACTAACTAACTGGCAGACAAAAACCGCAGCCCAAATGCCCATTGGAGCATCTTAAGTTATTCCGATCCTGTTTTTGTTATTTTACGTCTTTATGTTTCATCTGTTTGATCGAGAAACCTTTAATTGCATTTTTTTGTTGTCAAAGTCTATCGCGAGTTCGTTGAGTAACACTATAATTTATATGTGCATGGGCTTCGCGTCATCTTAACATTTTTATAACTCTTCATTTTGTTTTTTTCCTGGGTCAAAGAAAGTGTTTTTCTATTTTATTTTAGCTACTTATATTATTAATTTATTGCCTATCATAAAATATTAAATGCTTTCCAGCAAGTATTGCCTCTTAATTGACTTTACTTAACTTCACATAATATAAACCTAAATATCAAGTACGTTTGGCATTGTAAAAAGTCAACATGGATACAACAAATACAAAATCAGTTTACATTGTAAAGAATTTAAAACACATTTGTGTGAAAACAAAGAAATAAACAAGATTTAATTACACATTATATTTAAATACTGTTAGACGATGGACAGCGTGAGTGCAACAGAATTAAAAAAATTAAACCATATGCATTGTCTTTTACTTAGGCATATCCTAGCAAGCCGTCATTCGATGCATTTCTGCGTTCATATTACGCAATCAGAGACGAAATGCGCTTTGTAAGAAATCGAGATAAATACTTAAAGATAATATAAATCAAAGATCATTCTGGTTTTCCATTGACAGTGCATTGATAGTTTGTATCATAATTTTGCCATCGTTGACTGGAATGGCAAGTTGATACATGGCAATGATGATATTCTGGAGCACGGCACGGATCTGCCGCCGCAGACCCATAAAATCATGTCGATGGATTGCTTGCATATTCCATACTTCAAGAACACGCCCTTGAAAGTATATCACGTCGTTATAACAGGCGAAGTAGTGATCAATGGTACCGAGACTCGCCCATTCAGTCAGAACTTTTTGATGTCCATTGCGTTCAATGATTGGAAGATTGTCCTAGAATATTATAAGGATTCTGATTGATAGAGCAAATATTTAAGCAATGTTGAAAAATCTTTAGTTTTAGCTTTTGCGCTGTGAAAATCTTTTTACTTTATGTGGATCTAGTATTATGGCCTAACTGTTGTTAATAAATCAGGCCTCGAACATGTTATTACTTTGTTTTCAGTGACTTTTAGGGCTGTATAAAAAAAGATAAGCTCCATGAATCAGGCCTTACTTCTATGCATTTGTATTTGTAATATATATTGAATTATAACTCTAGGTCACATAACAAAACATAGCTGGAATGGGGATTGCTTGAGGTAGGGGGAGCTTCAAGTTGCGTAACTATCAAATTTTGGGTGGAAATAAATGAAAATGAAAATTAAAGCACGCACTTTTTGTAACCTAAACTCAACGCCTTTTATTGATTTTTCATGAAAATTTTCACACACTCACACACACAAGCAATACCCTGTACCCACTTCTTCGCCCCTTAGCCACACAGTACAACTTTTCGAGGAAAACAAACACACAAAAACTTCTCTCTGAGGTCTATAAATGCCGCCGCCGCCGCCGCCGCTGAAGAAGTTTTCAAAAAACAAAAAAAAGCTAAAAAAAAAAGTGTTGGAAACTTTTGCGACGCACTAAATGTTATCATTTTTGTTGTTGTTGCGTCTAAGCCATAGACGAGAGCAGAAAGAGAGGGAGAAAGAGCAAAAAAAAAATAGGCCAAGCGGCCGCCGCCGCTGCCAACGTTGACGTCGACGTCAGCGTCGTACGCAACTCTTTAAAGTGTAGGCAACAGTGCCACGCCCACTTTCGCGATATCAAAAAGTTTGCAATTAGGTATTGTCAAAAGTTTTGTTTTTCAGTTGTTGTTGTTGTTTGGAACTTTGGCGACAGAACGGCCTATAAAATAATATGAACGAGTGTGACCAAGTTTTTTCAAGCCAAAAGCACAAACACACACACACACATACGGAGACAGCTGATCAGCAAAGCTGTTGGAGTGGGGGCGTGACCGTTTTTGGCGAGACGAAACTTTGTCTCGAAAACAAACTTTGCAGCCGGTACCCCAAAGAGCAGAGCGTGAACAACGAAAAACAACAACTTTAACCCTTTTTCACCTAATATCCATTTTTGGTTCATTTTTATTTTGGGAAATATTTTAATGAGTGAAAACGCTTTGTGGTCTGCGTTTGGTTACTACGTTATTTTGTTTTGAGTGTTAAATTCAATGATGAAAGCGTTGTTTGTTACCGTTAGCTATTATATAGGTGAGACAATTTTGTGTTATCGATAGGCTTGAAAATGATATGCTTCATCCGTGCCTCCTTCCTGATCAGTAATGATCGATAGTGGCATTAAATATAATTGATTGATTTAATTGGTACTCAAGAGTATTAATAATAAAGTGTTCCGTTCGCTGCATTTTCAATATATAACCTAGCCAAATCCCATTCTTTGCTAGTTATCGATAACAGCTAAACAAGTTATCGATAAATCACTTTAAGTTGCGTCTGCAGATTTGAAATGACTACCGTTCTTTGCTGTTAAGTAATCGATACATGCCGAAATAATTATCGATAAATATTAATACATCACCAATTTTATTGTTGGCGTATTCGAAAATTTTGTTGGGTGAGTTTCTAGCATTTTTGTATTGTATTTTATATATTTGAAAACTGAACTTTTAATAGTTAAGATTCTTTTTATCTGTTTTAGTATGAATTTATCTGCTTATTGACTCAAGCTTGAAAAAACAAATCTTTTAATATCTTTTTTTAAATACCCTGCCAAATACTTAATCTGCGCATATCTTAAGCTTCTTCTTTTGTCGAAACACTTGCTGGGTATTCAAAACTGGGCGTCGCGACGCATCGGGTTCAAAGTTCAGCGCTCGGCCTATTCGCATCCGCAGACAGGCAGACAGACAAACACACACCAACTTTCCTCTGTACAATATTTTATATAAAATTTGTTGCTTAAAACTGGCGTAAGTTTTTAATTTTTTTCTACCAACTTTCAAAGTAAACTTTTCGACGCTTCTCTCACTCGCTCACTCTCTCTCTCTCTCTCTCTTCGCTTTGAGTAAGTCACTAAGTAAGTTGTGTGGCGCCTTTTTTGCGGTGCGAGAGGGGCGTGGTAGCTTAAGGGGGAGGGGGGTCGGGTGGTTGTGTTTTGGGGGAGGGGGGGTACGCCTTAAAGTTTAGTGGCCGCCACACAGTACGCAAAGTTCGCATTTTGCAGTTACTTTTAGTATTCTTAGCTTTTGCCACTTTTTCAGTGTCAAGGTCACTTTGTCAAGTTTCTTCCTCAGCGTCTTTCAAAACTTGCCTTCTTCTTTGTCGTCGTCTTCTTCTTCTTTTTCCATCTTCTTCTTCGTTCTAGAGTTCGTTTAATGAGCGCCAAGAACAACAGGAACAACGAAGAACAACAATAAAAGTGCTAAACATATTTTGAAAAGTTGCCGCCGCCGCGCTTTTTGATCGCTAACCCTGAAAACAGAAACAACGGGGTTGTGGTTGGGTGTTTTCGGGGGGTAGGGGGTGTAAGTAGGAAAAGTCGTATTTAGGCTGGTGTGTATCTGGGGTTGGTAGGCTTAAGTCTAGCCTCTTTACTTATTAGCTGTTTGTCATATAATAGAGTGAACTGAGTCAAAAGTACAGTGTTAAAGTGCTTAATGAAACAATTTGATTTTGTGAAGAATTCCTTAAAACTATTTACCTTAAAATCTAATAAATATACAGGCAAACCTCGATAGTGTTTGCCTTTTGTTAAAATAAAATTGAAGTAAAACTAAAGTCCAGGTTATAAAATTAAACACTTTGAAGAAGAAAAAGCTTGTCATATGTAAACAAATCTGAATGGGAGTTATAAAATAGCAGCTAAAAGCGACTTAAAAATATTTCCATTTTCAATCACTTAAAAGTCTTGCACATCTCTTGCGAGTGTTCACTGTACATATTTGATTAGAAACTTGGTTTGATTTTGTTTTTTTTTGGGAACTTGCGGTCCGGCGTCGTCTGTGGAGCAACAGGAACAGCAACAGGACGAGAGAGGCGACAACAAAGTGCGGCAACATAATCAAGAGGAGATTATGTAATTAGTCTGCAGCTGATTGATGAGTCCTGGCAGGCAACTCTTACTGTGTCCTGCCTGAATCCTGCTGAGGCAATCAGGCGGCCTGCGATAAAATTTAAATATCTGTACAAAGACCACCCTCCCCCACCCACCAAACCACATCCAAGCACTCCAAAAGCTATCTGCTCAGCCAAAGGACCTTAAATGTTCGAGATCCTGAGAGCCTGCCAGCGTTCATTTTGCGGACGGTAAACAAACAAATAAAAACAAGATTTTTACCCAACCTTCCCTCCCCATACCCATGCCAAAAAAAACCGGCAGCAGCTCATCAGCAGCCATCAACCACCAAAGAGGGCGGCATTGGGGCAGTGGCACTGGGCATGGGCGGAGGGGTAGTTAGCTGGCTCATCTACTTGTCTGTAAAATGTCACAAAGGCGGCCAATCCCCCTCCACCCACGCTCCGCTGCCTGCCAGGCTGCCTGCCTGCCTGGGTGCATTGTCCGGTAAACTTTATTAAGGATATGCAAATATCCTTAATTCGAAAATGATTTTTAATAGGATCGAATGGAATTAGTTTATTACTTTTAATGAATTTTTTATGTCGCCGCCAAAGTCCATGGACGAGAATGTCGCAGAGCCGTCCCCTTTTGTTATGCATGAATATAATGGATTTCATTTGGAACCGGGCAAGCCAAGCCCGTACCCGAGCCCGAACCCGGAGCACCCAAGAACCGGATCCGGGGATAACAGCAAAAAAAAAAAAAAAAAAACAACGGAAGAAAAGCCAATCACGTGGTTTAAGGCGGTTCAAGGCACTCGATGTTTAAGCCAAGGAGTTCTGCTCCGTGTCCAAGCAAGACTAATGGACGTCTCCTCTAAGCACACACACACACCCACACACATACACACACTCTTGAGTGCGACTAATTTGCTTGCAGATGATTTATTGATTTAAAGAACAACAACAACAAACCCTAAACCCAAACCATCCAAACTTTCTTGCTGTCCAGCGCATTGTTTATTTTGATTTTATTTTCGTGCTTGGCTTTTTTTATTTTGGATTTTCTTGCGGGGCTAATTGATTTTTTATTTTTTTTCGCTAGCCATTTTCAGCTTATTAGGTCCAAAAGAGTTTTCACCACATTAAGTTCGCATTTTTAGATATTCCTTTCTTTTTTTTTTTACTTCAAGTGCGGTAATTAAAAATTGTCGTAAATCGGCTTTCAAGAGCTGGCAAACTGGGATCAGAATGGGAAAATCTTTAATATTTAAGTAAAATTAATTTGTGCTAAAAGGAAAAACGAAACATAAACAATTTTAATAAGTACAATACTTTTTTTGAGAATAATTAAAACACGTTATACCATTGCATAACTAGTATATCAAACGTTCTAATATTTTCGTTTAAAGATATTTTTTTTTTAGCAATTTCTATTATATAGTCAACCTTGATAGTTAAGGCTCGTGGAACTTGACTTAATATATATGCCTTATTAAGTTTGTGCGGAGAAACATTTCGTGCGGAGAAACATTTTTGAAATGACAGCAAAAAAAAACCAAACAAATGATAATTTCTAAGGATCAAGTAAAATCTATCAAGAAAAATGGAAATCTAATTCAAACAACAAGCGCAGGAAAGCAGGCAATATTATTTGAAAGTATTGTGTGAGCAGAAAATAATGACCGATCATTAAAATAACGATACTAGGCAGAGGAAAGAGATGATAAAATTGTGTTTGTTAAAATTCATTTGAAGCAAACTACTAGTTGGAGAATTTATTATGGTTGCTCTGGTTCGAAAAGCCAACAGTAAAATTTGTCAAATTGTAAAATGTGGTGACAATTGTGCGGGTGGAGGGGGTGTTGGTGGTGGTGGTGATTTTGGAATTTTGGTCACTAAGTGAAGTCCTTGTTGTGTGTGTATGTGTGTTACCTTGCCTTGCTTGCAAGCTTGTCAAGCCAAAATGCCGCTGTCCACAAAAACCCAAACACGTATTTTCAATTATTTCCGTGCCAACGTCAACGTTGAGGTAGACGTCCTCGCCGTCGCCCTCGTCCCCGTCGTGGGGCAACAACGGTACAACAGCTGTCCCAAAGACGAACGTTATGTATTCCCCCAAACGCCCCCTACCATCGTACAAGTGCAGTTTTTGTTGCTATCGATGAAATATAGAAGCAAAAACAAACACACACACACACAGCTGTGGAAAATGAAAGCCAACAATTTCGTATGCATAAGGCATAAGGAATAAGGAATAAGAAACAAAAGCCAGAAAATACCGCGCCAATGTCCTGCACAGGCCAAGGAACACTATAGTGCCCCTCGTCCTCCTACTCCTCCAATCCTCCTTCCAGCCCTGCCTTTGCCTGGTCGTCATCGTCTTGTCGTCGTCGTTGTCGTCTTGCGCAAAATTTAGTCATTGCAATCTACTTAATCATTTTGGTCAGACGGAGAGAACACGAATGGGGGCGTTGGGGGGTGGTGCGGTGGAGGGCGTGGTATATATTGTATGCCATTTGTAATTGGTAGCTGGTTTGCTCACAGCACAGCTCAGCTCAGCTCGTTGCTTCGTCCTGGCGAAATTCCTTAATTGTTCCGGTTACCCGCACAATCCATTCTCTGCATTTTACATTTTAACCTCAGAATCTACGACAGGGCCAAAACCAAGTCCAGGTGCCACTGACACTGCTGACATCACAACACACCGCACCACTTCTCATTCAAACACAAGCCCCCCACCCCCAGCCCCATCCCTCCCCTCTGCAGCATGTCGCTCGTTTGCCGTTTTGGGCCTGGGCCATGGGCCAAAGGTAAACCACAGAAATACAAATCAAATTTTGTTGTGCGGCTAAAAAGCGTTGCGGCATTGCCTTGTGCCCGCAACACCTCTGGTGCTGCTTCGTGCAGTTATAGTTGTAGTTGTATATTATACACTTGCACCAACAGAAAGAGAGAGAGAGAAGAGAGAGAGAGAGAGAGAGAGTATGAAAAGTTTATGGGGCCAAAACACATTCAAATAACGAAAGCCGACATAAAATATTGCAAGATCAGCTAGAAGCAGGCAAAAGTAGTATTATGGCCTAAGCTCTAAGAGAAAATAGGAAAAAAAATTGAAACAAGAAATGAGAAATATTCCAATACCATAAGCAATTCTACATTTAAATTTAAAAAACTACGAGTATGAAGGATTTTTCGTTCTTGTTCTCAACGATTTTCTTATCGAATTACTTAATTAATTACAAATGCTATGGTAAATCGATATAGTTATTTCCTCAAAGATAGAGCCAAACTTCCTGGTGACCGTATCCAAACTTTTCTGTCCATGATCCAAATGCAATTGCTTAAGCATTATTATTTTGCGCTACCTTTATGGATGTTGCAGGGTATTTCCTATGCGTTCCCAAGTGCAAATAGTTTTCAATGTCCTTATGCAGGCTGCAGTGCTGCATACGTGTGTGTGTCTGTGTGTGTATGAGCTAACTAACTGTGTATAATATTTTGCAAATATGTTTTATGTGTGTGCCCACATTGCGAATCCCCATATATATATATATATGAATATACGAATCTTCTTTATCTGCTGTTGTCCTTGTTGTTGTTACTGCCACGCTTCGCCACCCCGGGAACCATTTTGGGGTTTGAGGTTCTTTTTTTTGCAGTGTGGAGACATAGCAATGTGGTGCAGGGTGGTGCGGGTGGTGAAGGCATCTCGCCAGCCAGCCAGCCAGGTAGACATGTCCCAGAGCAACCTAGAAAAACCCCAAAAGGTAAAAGGAGAGGAGGTAGCCACAGAAAGATAGAGTAGAGGAAAGGATTCCACAGTTTTGGTGCTCTGACAGTAACTGACTAACGCACTGACAGCTGCCACCCGCAGTTTCTCCCACTCTCCCTTAGCAACCGGTCCACACGTCAGCTGGGGAATAGGAGAGGATGGGGAAGAGGCAAGAGGTTTGCCAGGTCTCGCTGTATAGAGAAACCTCAACCTTAATTGTGCGGCGCGCATTCGGCGGTTAGTTCTACGCAATTCAATTTGGCTGGAAGTGCCAAAAAACACCCAAACCCCTACCGACCAACCGACCACCCCTCCCGCCACACTAACATTTATGCAAAACGACAGCTGTATAAAGGGGGCGGTGAGAAGGGAGGGGTCGACAAGACTCTTAAAGTACAGTCGCTTAGTTTTCGCTTAACTTTCGTTAGTTTAAAGCCAAGGCGCATAATTAAAATCATTTCGACATTCACACAGGACAGAGAGAGAGAGAGAGAGAGAGAAGTTTTCGCATGGTTATGGATTCATCTTCTTCTTCTTTTTATTTGGCCGCGAGCGATCAAAATGTTTTGAAAAAGGTCAGATAACTGGAAAATATTATTAAAAACGAGCAAAAGACGTTTTGCCAACAACAGCAGCAGCACAGGATTGAACTCAAGCGGTTTTATTTTTTGGAGTAAGGTTTTTGAGGGAGGTTAAGATTTTTTGGTCGAAAGATGAGGCGCCAATTGTTGAGGGTACAACTTATCCCTAAGGAGTTTTTTGGCCTGGACCTCAACTGGCCAATGTATTACAGTTCTCAACTTCTCTCCCACTCTCGCGCTAACTCCCTTCCTCTGTTTGAGCCTGTCTGCTTTTGCGCCTTGGCCTATCCACAAATGAATTAAATTTCAGTTTTATTATTAAATTAACTTGGCATGAACACCTAAAGACACAACAACAACAACACAGTCAACGGTTAGCAGCCAAAAATTTAACCCCATCAGCAAAAGGGGGTTGGGGCTGGAAGCGTATTCCTTTTGGGGCCCAGGACAGGAAGCTGGGCCAGCTTGGGAAGTGCGCCTGGCCGCTCGAACCAAAGTGAATTTTGCAGCCATCAGCGTCGTCATGCTGCCTGCTTGCCTGCCTACCCTCCCCATTAACTTCCCCCACTTCCTTTTGCTACTCCTTCAGGTCCTTGTCGTCGTTGTCGGGTACTCTTGACATCCTTCAAACCAGCTCTCGACAACGTCGCTCGCTCGCTCGCTCGCTCAGCTGTAAAGTGGAATGAAATGTAAATTTTTAATAAGCGTTTTCGCTAATGGCTATTTAAAACTCCGACCTCCTTCTACCACACTCCCTCTCCCCCATCAATAAAGCTCTACCACCCACACGCTTATCGTTAAGCCCAGCTATATAGTGGATATACTATATACATATATATGTATATATAAAAATATGGTATATGTGCACATTATATACAATAGAAATTTATATCGAGTGATTCGCCAGTAGAAACTGATGAGCTGAACTGCTGGTAGATATGTATGTATGTAGGGTTGCCATCCATCCACTAGAACGCTAATGCAATAACCCCTTCAAAAATAAAAGAAAGCAATGTTCCGACTTGCAGTGGTAAAGTGTTAAAAGGATTAAAAGAACCAAAAAATAAACCAAACATAAAGAAAATGATTTTTTTTTGGGTTTGCGTTACCATTAAGTAAGTTTTTGAGGTGAATGTTTAATAGCATAGTTTATGTCTTTAATTAATGGGGGAGACTCTCCTTAAACACATTTGCATTGCCTTAGTATTTACTGCGTTGAATTTCATAAAGTTGCCGTTCTTTCCACAGCATAAATGATCATCGATAATGATAAATTTTTTATTTTGCGTGGGTGGCAGAATCATTTATGATTTGCACCGCGCTCAACTTCAACACGCAAAACCAGATCGAGAATGAATTGAGAGAGTGGAGAGAATGGAGAGATGCAGACTCAGCTCAGTTTGTTATGGTTAGTAAATGGTGTAGAATTGCATATTAACAATGTTTGAGAGCAAACTAAATAAAAAAAAGACTAATGATATTTATTAACATTAACGGCTAAACATATGTACTACATATAAATGGCATTTAAAGTGCTGGCAAGTGTCGCAAACGATTAAGAATTTCAGTTGGCTTTAGATTTTCAATTTTGGAACTGGGCCGCAGCTGGAATGAGCTTCTTTCGTAAATGAAAATTGCCATCTATTTGTAATTTCTGTATTTGCAAGCTCATTTTCTTAGTGGTGTGTGTGAAAGGCGGGGATTTAATGTTGACTTTGCTCCTTTGGATAATTTTAAATCTTTCGGCAACATTTTTCATCATTTATCATTTCATCGAAAAAGAAACCAAACCCAAAATGACTGACAACGAGTGTGAGAGAGCGGCTGGTGTCTACACCAGTGGGTGGGGGGGGTTGTGGTTATACGCAGTGTTGAGAGGCGGGGTGGGGAGCGCGCGCGCGAATGAGCCTGATGACTGACGTTGCCAGACAGCCAGACAGACGATTGATGAGTGGAGAGTGAGAGAGCGGCAATGTGAGAGAGAGACACGATTATATGCAAAAAATGTCGCGTATGCTATGGTGGTCGTTGTTGAAGAGGTGGCTGGGGAGGGAGGAGTAACGCTCACGCTTGCTCACACAGCGAGAGATAAATTACCAAACACTTAAGTTGGATTTTCGAGATTTTTATCGCGGCATGGATTAAGTGACTACGCTTGCCAAATGTTTTTGCTGTTGTTATTGTTGTTATTGCGCCCACCTTTTGTGCGGTGGCAGCGTTGTTTTGCTGATGGCATCGCCTGCCATTTTGGCCTGCTCCAATGAAGTTGGGGTGAAAAAGTGAAAAATGTGCCAATTCATTTGGTTTAAATTAGCGACCTCCGCTGCGGCGCAACAGTCAGTTCCGCAACGGATGCTTTTCTTGCTGTTGTTGTTGCTTATTTATATTTGCTGCAACCCGGGCGGTCTTTTGTTCTCTCTCTCTCTCTCTCTCTCTCTGTGTGCGAAATTCGGGTTTGATTAATGCGCGCAGATAAGCGCGATAAATTTCATTAAAAATCGCACGGCAATTCATAAAAAAAGCAAAAAAAAACCATCTGCAAAATGAGTTGCAAATTATTTATGGGCAAGGCTGCGGCTTGGGCTAATTGAAGAGACAGATAACGAAATAGAGCGCAAGGAAGTGAGTGTTTGACTGTGAGAGAGAGCACGTATTTTGCAGCAGCTTTAGTTACCGTTGCAATGCGAGCTTAAGCAATGTGTGTATTGAATGTGCGCTGCAGTCCAAATCAAATTTAAAGCACAAACGAATACCAAAAAAAAAACAACAGAAACAAATTCACATAAAAAAAGAACGTAGCACACAAATAAACTACGTGAGAGCGAGCCGAAAAGGAGTGTGTGACAGAGAGAGCGAGAAGCAGAGAGTGAGAAAAAGAGTGGGGCAGCTGAACTGCTAGTGTCGCTGACTGCACTCTCTGTCTCTGTGTGTGTGTGCGTTGCGGTTGGGGTAGGGGTAGGGAGCTTTTGCAAGTGCACAATACAAGCACAATCACACACACACACACACACACAAGCACACCGACATGAACTCTCGCAGTTGGGAGCGGAGCGAGTGGCAGTGGTTCTCTCTCGCTTTGGCTGCAGATTGCTGGCCATTGCCGTTTTCTCGTCATCGCAGTCGTGCAGTCGGACGATGCGATAGGTGAAGCCAGCTAAAGAAGGCGGGTCCATTGCCACGACAACCATAAAATGCACAAAATACACACACACACACAGATATAAAGAATATAAAAATATAAAAATAAGCGAAACGCAGCAGCTGAGCAGCCGCAGCTGCAGCATCAGCAGCGACGTCAGCAGAGCACAGAAAAAAAAGGACAACAAAAAAGTAAAACCCAAATGACGTTCAGCAAATTTACGATAGTCGTTTTTTTTTTTGTCCTTTCTCCTCCTGTTGTTGTTGCTGATGCTGATGCTGCTTGCGCTGCAGATGATTGGAGAGCATGGCGCAACGGGTTTTTCATCTTCTTGTTCTTCTTCATCTTTTCTTTTATTTTTTTTTTCCTTTTTCGCTCCGTTGTTATTATGCTGGATGCTGTTTGCCGCCATTTTGTGCGATTAGCGGCGTTAGTCTCTCTTTCCTTGCATTTCACACGTATTTTTTGTTTTTGTTTTTCAATTTGCCAGTTGCCGCCGACAGTGCAGACAAGAGGGGTGTCGTAAGGGGGGGAAAGCTTTTAACTGTTACCCACACATGGAGAGCGCGGAGCAAAGACCAATCGATAACTGTGCATTGGACAGTGGGATTATCTCAAATCTAATTAGCGCACAAAATTAAATTAACAAATGAAAACTCCAACACCCAACAACAATAAAGCCTAAAGCATACATGCATATATTTATTGACGCATATATATGTACGTATGTATGTATGTATGTATGTGTAAATGCTTTTGGCTAATAACAAGGCTGAAAAATTATGTAATAGCAAAAGATATACTTATTTATTTAATTTTCAATCAAAAACAAATAATTACAAATTTATTTTTACATTTCCTAAATCTTCATTGTTGTGTTGCTTTGCCTGTCCTTGCATCCTTGCATCATTCGCAAGAACTTAATATTGCAACATTTCATCATTTAGCAGTTAATTTTGAGTAAAATATTATTAATACTACATTGCATTAAGCATACTTTTTTCTGAGCTTCAATTTTGATTCTTTTCTTAAAATTCATTGTTGTTGCTTTTCGAGTCCTTGCGTCCGTTCATCACTCGAAGGAATTGAATATTGCAACATTTCATAATTAAACAGTTAATTTTGATTAAAAAAACAAAACTAAAAATTTGGTTTTGCATCATTTGCAAGAATTGCATTTTGCAACGTTGCCTAACTTCGCATACAATTTTGTTACTTATTTGAATGCCTTGTTTGGGTTAATTTCACTAATATTATTGGTTGTTGCTATTCTTGTCCTTGCTCCGACGTAGCCACAATCTGAAATTCACAATCAAGGTCCCAATGATGCCAAAAGACATGGCCTCGTGAGCTAACGGCTTTGGTTTATCTATCAAATTCGTGGCTCAGTTGACAATATTGGGTTAGTTGGAACGATAGGTTCAGTTGCCGCGATTGGTTCAGTGTATATAATCGTTTCGGTTGACAAATTCGGTTCAGTTGGCAGCATTGGTTCAGTCGACATTATTGATCCTGTTGGCCCTATTGGATCAGTTGAGACGATTGGTTCAGTTGACAATATTGGTTCAGTTTGCTCTCTTACCGCTTCTTCAACTTCTTGTTCACCTTCTTCTTCTTGCTCTTCAGCTAATTCGAATGCTACAACCACGTCCATCGGCCAATCTTTTCCTTTACAAGGCATGAATCTCCCACGGGATATAGTCCTTTTCCCAGCGAGGAACAACATTGGTGTTGCAATGGAAGCAACGAACCCTTTGCTTGACCTTCATGTAGAAGAACCCCGCCTCGGCCAACGCCAGCCGAGATTGGATGTGTGGTTTGGGCCAACCCTCAAATGAGTCCACGCGCGCCTCCAGGCTTTTGTACTTGGGGCAGTGCTCATACGAATCCGGATTTCTTCCGTTCCTGATGGCCACATTGCCACTACGATGACGCCGCAACAGGAACAAACAGTGCTGCGATTTCTTATAATGTTTCAAACCCCACTCCTTCATTTTTAGGCCACACCAGTTACATTGGACTTCCATCCCGCCGCCGCCGCCAGTGCAAAAGAATGCATCTTTGGGTTACTGATCAAATGATGCAAGTCGGTTGCGTTCACAGGACATCAGACGGGGCAGGTGGTTGTTGTTACCGATTTCTTCTTCCATTGCTCTTACTCTCTGGGATGAATCAATGAGGAAATCTACGCTCCGTTTTTAAAAGATTTAAATCTTGTACAACTTTTCGCCGTTTTTGAGGAAAATGTATTTTATGTTAGCAGCAAAAAATGTTTGTAATTTTCGTATTTGAAGTGAGCTGTAAGTAGAATACTGAATATTTTAAGGAAAAAAAAAGAAATATCTGTGCTTCCTTCAGCCTGACGCAAAATTCAAAGCTTACTTGATTGTAATGTTTTTTTGTTTATTAAATGCGAAAGAGAAATAAGTTTTTTGTAAATGTTTTCGTATTTGATGTGTGGAATAATACTGAATACGTGCTTCAGCCTGACATATAACTCGAAGCTAAATTGATTTTGACTTTCGATTCTAATCGATTGTTTCAGCTAATTGCTATAAGCAGCATTTGGAAGCCCTCTAAGCCAATATGAATGAAGCAAAAAACCCATTCAGAAACAGTCTGGCGGCTGTGATTTAAAATCTGAAGAGAATGGGATTGTGAATGAGAAGGAGGGAAAAGAGGGTAAAAGAAAAGCAAAAGCATAAAGCTAAATGAATAAATGGAGAAGGCGCGTAAATCGCGCCAAACAATTGCGCTGAAAAGTATGTCATAAATTTTTGGACTCGAGCAACAACAACAAGGATAATAATCAGTAAGCAAGTTGGCAAGGTGGTTGGGGTTGTTATCGAAGGCAAGTGGTGTCGGGGAGGGGGGAGGTGGGGGGCAAGTGTTGTTCCTGCTGCTTGGCCAAAGAAAGCAGCTGCGTTGCTTGCGACAATTGCTGGCAATTAAAATGTGGCGCATTTACGAATGCGCCCATTGACAACAACAACAACAACCACAAGACGACAATGTCCTGCGCCTGCTTCTTCTTCTTTTCATCATCGTCTTCATCTGCGTCTTCATCTGTTTTGTTGTGTGTGTGTGTGTTTGTGCCTTTTGCTTTTGGCCACCCATCGGTGGTTTTTCCTCTATTTCTTTCTACATTTTTCTCCCATCCCTTTGCCCCCTCCTGTTTCTGTTCTTGCTGCTGTTGTTAGAGCTGTTCGCTGTCATTGCCATTGTTAATGAGAATTTCTTGTTTTAATGAAAACAAATCATTGAGTGTAAAAGACTTTTGGATTTTATTTTTCATTTCCGTGATTTTGTTTGTGCATTTAATTAAGAAAATGGAATTAACGCATTTTACTTCAGACCAACAACAACAACCCCCGCATCCCCCTTTCCCTTTCCCTGTCCCACTCCCTGCCGCCAGCGATGTCACTACAATTTCGGTGAAAACATTATTTTTATATATTTTTTTTTGGGTTTTTTCATTTGCACTTTTAGCTTTTGTATTATTTTTTTGCTTTGTTTTTTGTTATTGGCTTTAACGCGAGTCGTGTGGCATTCAATACAACAACAACAACAAACAACAATAGCGCCGTTGTTTTATTCTTCATTTTTTTGAGAAATTTGGCAGGCAACTTTTTTGGTGTCGCCTTTGGCAAAAAAAAAAAAAGAAGAAAAGAAAACATTTGGCACTTAAGTAGCTTATGTTATTGATATTCCGATAAGAAAATGAGGGCCACAAAATTGGGACAAAATAGAAAATAAAGGAAGAAAAAAATGGAAAGAACTCGCGCGTGCTTTAAATACCGTTTAAGGCATTTGACATATGGCCGATAGATTGTTTTTGGTTTTTTTGTATGAATAAAAGCCGAAATCCGATAAGGAAAAGTTTCTTAACTTGAACTTTAACCTTGAACTTTTATTATAAATTTTATTTCAAGCAAATTCGATGGCAATGAATACGCAGAAGTTTTGAAATATCTTTAAATGATGAATTTAATTAAGCAAAATTAAATTAAATAGTCGAATGGAAGTTATTTTGTGTTCGATAACCTTATAGATATGATCAACACATTAGGAAGTTCAAGCGTTGAACAGGAAATAAAATATTCTAATTAAAAAAATTATTTTTATTTTTTCATATTTTCTATACACAAATTCAAGTCTCATTTTAAAGTTTGTGTTTTTTTTGTCCCGTACGATCTTTGAAACTTTCGGATGTTGCAATGTGGTAGGTGCTCTCCTCATCTTCCCCGTCACACCTCGCACCCCCCTCCTTCACTGCCCCTTCCGTCTTGAACGGCAAGCCCAATGGTATTGTTGTAAAATGAAAATCGCGCATAAAATTTGAGCCGAAGCAGCTGCGACGCAAGTGAATTAATTTGAATTAATTTAAACAGTGAGTGGTCCACGAGGCACTCGAGAGTTGGGGGCTGCAGCCTGTACCAAGTACCAAGAAGGGAGTGGAGAGGTTGGGTGTGTGTGTGTGTGTGGATTGTATTTAAGTAACTGCGCCAACACTTGTGCACAGCAAACAAAAAAACAAAAACAAAAAACACAGCCAGAGAAAAGAAATCCAAATGAGAAGCCTGAGATTGAGATATTCTACTATGAGTAGAGAGTACATTATCCCAGCACATCTCGAAAAGTCGAATTTAAAAATAAGTCTGTGGGTGTGTGAGATTTTTTTGGAAATTTTATTTGCATTGCAGCTGGCAACAAGCGAGCTAAGGAAGCACTAGACGAAAACCAAAACGCACATTGGCAGCACTTACAATTTACAGTTGCCAGTTGCCAGTTTGGCAAGAGTGTAATTTATGGATTGTGTTCGAGGAACAAGCTAGAAATGTAATTTTTATACAAATATATGTTTAAAAAAGATGTGGTTAAATGAAAAAGAGACCAATAGCGAGAGAGAGAGGATGAGAAAGAGAGAAAGTGAAAGAGGGAGGGTGAATGTGAGTTTTTAATATATTTTAATAATAATTTTAATAATATATTCAGCTTAAAATACAATTTAATTAATCAAAAAACAAAGGATCGATAAGGATTTTCATTTTTAATTGAGTTGTCCCAGAAAATTGTGAAAAACGAAAACAAATTTAACTTGGTATAATGATAATGCAAGGGAAGATGAAGAAATGATAACTGCCAAGGAAAGATAAAGATTTCACACAAAAATTAGATTAAACGCTTTGGTGGCAACAAATGCTTCAGACTAAAATATCTAAAAGAATAAAAGAATTTTTATAAAAAAAAACCCAAAGTTATTTAAAGATTTAAAGTATGTATATTGAAATTTCAAACTTAATAAACAGATTATGTGAAGTGAGTTCATGCAACTTTCAATTGCTTTCATGCCACTGTGCAACATAATACATATTTTTCAAATGTGGTAATTTGGTTTTCTTGGCGCGTTTTCTTTTCTATACAACACAAACACAGACCTGATAAATATACTATATATGTGAAGTGAGATTTTGGGAATGGGAGGGGGGTTTATGTAGCACCTGCCCGACGCAATAATTTCAAATTGGCAACTGGCTGTGTGTGTGTGTGTGTGTGTGCGTGCATAAATTGCATATGTATGAGATTTATGCTATTTAAAATGTTTAAAATGGCAGCGCATTAAAAACGCGTGAAATTGTTTTGTTTTGCTTTTATTTAAATTCTTTTTTTTCTCTCTTCTGGATTTTGGCATTGACTAAGTAAAATCTGTTAAGGGCTAGAGTTGGGGGAAGGTTGAGGTGGAGAGGGGATGGGGTATGCTAAGAGTAAATGGAAAAATGTTAATGAATGCGAGAAACGCTCAAGTGGATTTTGGATTTGTGCGCTGTGCCCAAAAACAAATAAAGAAAATAAAAAACAAAAAAGTTGGGATTTTCACTTTGGCTTTTTAAATGAGTGTGTGCGGCATTATAATGCACAAGGCACACACATACACACACACACACACACGGCATGGAAAGAAGAATAAGTGAAAGACACACACACACACACACAGATGTACGGCTCTAACCTCAAACGAGGTTTTCACGCCTGAACATTTTACAACTGCAGGCGGTTTTTCAATTTTTGGTCACTACTCGGCAAAAAAGGCCGCAGCAAACCAAGCGGGGTGTGTGTGTGTGTGGGGTGAAAGGGTTGCCACTCTTGCTGACTGACCATTTGGCCACACGCTGTGTTAAGGAAGGCGTGGGGGGTGTGGTGCAGTAGTTGGAGTTGCCCCAAAATGGAATTCAAATGCTGAATTGTGCTTTCAAGCTTGGACATTTTTGGACCCCCATTGTAAGTGTTACTTAATTTGTGTATGCGCACTTTGCCACGCCCACCCCACCCCACTCCCCTTCTTTGTTTTTTTTGATGACCAACATGGATTCCGACCGCAAAACAGTGGCGCGCCCAACTGTAGGCGGTTTGCGGGATAGGAGGGCGGATAGAGTTGGGGAAATGGCAAGCTTGGCAGCTTTACTTTTTGGCCTGTGCAAAACCAAAGTTAAATGCAGCATAAATAATGTGCGTGTGTCCTTAAAATGGCATACCCCAATCTCTTGAGCAGATAAATGCGTGACGGCATTTTAAAGAGTTTAAGCTTAGACATTACACAAACTAAAGCAGAACTCAATCAATTTATGTCGTTTTAGTAAACTAAGATTCCAAAATTCGTGAGAATGTTTTGAACATTTGCTTTATAATTATGGTTCTTTATATTTTTATACAAATTTAAATTTTTAAGACCAATATAATGCTTTAATATCATTCGATTGATGTGTTGACTTGAGCACTTATAAAATCTTCCTTTGTTTTTGTGCGAAAAATCTTTTTTTTCGCATTGGGGACATATTGGGGAAATTTATTGAAGTTGTCTTCATTTTACTTTAAAATGCTTGTTGGCTTTAACATTTAACAAATAGCTGGAAAAGCGTTTAAAGAGCGTTATAAGCAGACAACGAGCGAGAGAGCAAGAGAACAGAACGATAAGGAGGCACAGGGAGAGAGAGACAAAAAGAGAGCCTTGTTCCTGACCTTGCCCGATTTTGGTAACTTTGGCAAAAGAAAAACGCCAAGGAATCATGATGGAGGCGCAGCAGAGAACGGAGGGGCGTGACGTTGCGGGACGGGACGAACAAAAACCCCAAAAACCTAAAACAAAGTTATACTTTACAGACGTTTAACACAGAGCCCAAAGAGAGAGAGAGAGAGAGCATGATAGAAAGAGAGGGAGCGAGTGAGCGCCAAAAACTTTACTTTAAAACTTTGCCAGCCGCCTGCGCACCCCTTTCAATAGCCGCCGCCGCCGCTCGCGCCTCCAAACTAGATCCTTTTTTGAGCAAGCAAGTTGTCTATGCAATGTCTGAATATATCTATATATATATATATATATATATATATCTGTCTCTGTCTGCGTGTGTCTGCGATGTTGCTGTCTCAGTCTGGTCGCCTTTTTAAGTTTTGTGCCTTTCCGCAGCAAAGTTTCGTAGTTAATAATAAAAATTAAAACTTTCGCGCCGGCAAATAATAACAAAGGAAAGAGATAGCTAGCAAAGACGCACGCAAGCTATCTTTCTCTCTCTCTGTCGCTGTCGCTCTTTTTCTTTATAAGCGCTCTCTCTTTAATGTTCAGTTGCACTTTTTTGAATGTTCTTCTTCATTTCTTTGCCCCAATTTCATTGCTAACTTTTCGCAAAATTTCTTTAAAGACATTTTGTTTGTGTCAAGAGAGTTTTAAGCTTCCGACTACTTGTTGTTGTTGCTGTTGTCATAATTAAAAATGTGACTAAGGCGAAGGCAAAAAAAAGTGTTTGCATATGTTTTCAAATGCATGAGAGTGCAATGCACTTATCCAACTAAGCTCGCCCTTACCCTTTCCCTCTTTCCTCTTCCACTATTCTGTCAGTTAAATGTCTCGCATGCTTCTGCACATAAATTAACGGGTTAAAGCCAAATGCGTAACCAGCCAAGCATAAATTGGAAAAGGCGGTTGGGTTTGGCAGGGGGCGCCACCACCTGAACTACTGCGGAACTGGCAGCCAAAATTGTGCGCTTCCTGCACCAAAACGACAACTTCCGGCTGCAGCTATGCAACCTTCTGCCCCTTCCACTTCTTTTATTTAACCGTTTTGCATTTGCACTTCCGCCCACTGTCACCCGGGCAGACTGACGAACTGCCTGGCCGCCTGGCTGCCTTGCTGCTTGGCACTGACTTTGCTTGACATCAGGCAGCAGTGGATTCTTCATCTTAGCGTTAGTTACAATGCTGATCCTTGCTAACTGCATTTGCATGCAAAGCAACGGTAAATGCAAAGCCAGAAAACCAGAACATGAAAGAAGAGCTCGTAATCGAGCGGGACTGAGGATGTTGAACGGTCAAGATACCCTTTATTAAGTTGAAAGAAATTTACAAGGCAACTAACGTTAGCAATAAGCCCTATTAAGTACCCAATTAGTCAGTATTCAAGCTCCAAAGTAATGCATAAAAAAAGCTAATACCAATAAATAAATGATACAAAAATAATTAAGATTTCGATCTAATGGCGTTTAAGTAAATACATATTCAAATCATGTTAAATAAGACTTGAAAGCATTTGAATTAATAATTGGCTCTAAACTCTTTGTTGCATTTTTAATATCTAAAACAGGGTATATAAAAAGCGACAAGCAAAACAAAACAAAACAAACCAAACAAACAGCGCGACTGATGAACATTTTCTGGTATAGTCAGCGCGTTCTGTATGCGCATAATTACCCAATTAAACTAAAATTACGTTGCGTGCTCAGACATGTTAAAAGGCTTTTGCAGACAGACACTAGTCTATATATGTATATGTACCGTTCGGTGCTACCTTGTACCACACACACACACACACACACACATTGCTAAAAACTAAAAACATGAGTTTCGTTTTTACGCGATTTTTTGAGATTAGACACAATGGATGGATGGATGGAACCTGTAAGGAAAGAGACCTCGAGGACCTTAAGTTCAGCACTTGGCCTGTGGTATAAGGCCATTATAACACTCATCCACATGCACACACAGACACACACACAGTAGCTAATAGGCAACATAACTATAAATAATTGGCAAGCAATTCGAACTATCCTGGCCTGGCCTCTATTTTCTCATTTCTCGTTTCTCTTTTGTCTAATTGTTTATTTATGAGTGCTTGAGTGCGTAATAGAATTACACAATATTTGCACACATGTGTGCGTGTCTGTCTGCCTTTGTGTGTGTCGAGTCGGGGCTCGGTTAGTAATAAAAAAAGCGAAAGAAAGAAAAAAATCACTGGACATGATTTCGTTTCCGGTGAATTGATGCCATTGGGCCAAACAAAAAAGTTCGAGTGCGTAACGGTACATAAAGCACGATTACAGGCCACCAAGACAAGTGGGCGGGTGGAGGGGGTTAAGACAAGTTGTAGCAAAAGTGAAAGGACAACAACAACAACAGCAACTGATGGCCGAGCACATGTAACAAGCACATCAAAGCGCATTTGCTTCAATTTACTAAAACACCAAAACAAAAAAAAAAAAAAACAAAAAACGGCACTAAAAAGGCAATATACAAGGGCAGCGCGACGTGTGCCATATCCTGTAATGATTGAAGGATGAACGTAATACAGTCGTATATGGATCTAGAGACATTTGTTTAACGAAAATGCTTCAATAAGCTTTAACTATTTATAGTTATAATATCTGCCTTACATACATTAATGACTTTTTGTTATCGAATTTTCGATGGATGCCCAAAAAAGTATGCTACAAAAATTGTCAGTCAGCTTATTGTTTAACCTTAATCTTCTTCAGAATCAAGTCAAGTTTTTATTTATAGCTGCTCCATTCACATTTATATTTGTACATGCCAAATTCACAGGGTATTGTGCTATAAATGTCTTTGCTTGGACAGCTAGTAAATATATATATGTACACGGTCGCAAGTGATTCAGCCCAACAATAATAGAGTGAGTGAATCACAGTGTTGAACGGGTGTGTGTGTGTGTGTGGGAAAAGAAAGCAAAAAAAAAAAACGGCTTATAAATAAATTTGCCTCACTTAAAGTGACCAAATTGTTATCATGATGATATGTGTTAAGATTAAAAGGACTTTCTTGTCGCTGGGGCCCCGCGGCCAAAGGGCCAAAACAACACCAACACACACTCACACACACACACGCACATACATACACGAGGGGTGCACTTGGCCAACAGTTTAACCGACCCCCGTCCCCTTGGCACCCCTTGCCCATTGGGTTGCTGCTCGTTTCGGTCGTTGTGTTGAAACAGTCAACCGCAGGATTCAGTTTGATTTTTTTGTTCTTTCTTTTTTTTGTTTGTTGGTGATTTTTTTCTTTCACATGCTGATTTCATCTTTGGGCCATATAAATATATTTACTAAAAGGCGGGCAAGGAGGGGTTGGGTGGGGTTTGGGGGACGTTAGCATAAACAAGGATGTAGTCCTTGAGCATTGTGCTCATGGACGGACTTTTACGCTGATTTTTATTTCGCAGCAATAAATTTTTATGCGCCAGCCACTTCATAATTCGCTTAAGCGTAAGACATGAAAACCAACCACCATAACGCTATAAGAATAAGCTAGAAGATGTAAACAGACGAGGAAGACGAAGAAGAAGACGTTAAACTCCGAACCCACAAGCCATCCCACTTTTCCCTCGCCCTGACTGTAATTGATATGCGGCATTGTCCTGGACTAAAATCACTGGCCCCGCAGGCACTAGTACACAAACACACACACAGAGGACAGGACACTTTATCATGGGAATATGCCCGGCTTGTGAGTGTGTAGGGGGGTGGGTGGACAGGCAAGGCGTGTCTGGTGTGTGGGGCAGCTTCAGTGCATTGCAGTGGTATATGCAAATGGCAGCGCTTAAAACTATAAACAAGTTGGCGCGCTTATCGCACGACTGAGCTGAGCTGAGACTGAACTCAACTGAGCTCCTAGCCAGCGGCCAGATTGTTAGATTGTGCCAGACAAAAAGCGGCATAGTGAGGGGAAAACAATAGAGAGGGTCAGAGAGAGAGAGAGAGAGAGAGAGATCGGAGAGCGACAGGGGGGTCAACAATGAAAAATAAACAGGAAATGCTAAACAGCTGGATTTGGCAAAAGCCGACAAATTATATATACTTGCGATATAATATGATGAAGTACTAGTTAAATGGTCTTATATGTTCCTTAAGCAGATATATTTTTCCAAACTTATGCCACACTTCGTTGAAGAACCGTTACTTTATTTTTTTCAAGTTTTGCGTTGCTAAAAATTTTTTTTTCTTTGACAAGTTGAATTTTTGACATGTTTTCGTAGGACATTTTAAAGTGTTACACATTTTGGCACACAATTTAAATGCCCTTTCATCAAGTGTATTAAAAAACGTCCACACATTTCAACTTTGATTGCTGTAAAAGCTTTTTAATTGCCGAGCGACGGGACGGCAGAAGACAACAGCAGCAACAGCAACAGACACAAAAACAATAACAACTAAAAAGGCAGCTGCAAATGTGAGCAAATTTAATTAATTTTCGAAAAAGCAAGATAAACGACAGCCATGTGTGTGTATACTAGTGTGTGTGTGTGTGTGCTGTAAATCCTTTTTACTCAGCATAATTAAAAAATATGAGTAGGACAAAATTAAAAATCCTAAATCAAATTTCGCTACGCGCTTTTTCCACAAAACGAAAAAGTGTGAGTGAAGCGGCATGACACATGCGTGCGTGTGTTGATCTCAAGGGCACAATGTCGTCCGGGTTAAAAATAATTCAAATGCTTTTGCAGCTCATTACGTGAACGAACTTCCCGTTCCTTCTCACCCACACCACAAAAAATGAAAAGAATCCCGTAGGTTCGCTTAAAGTAAACACATACGTCCTTCCTTTTAACCCCAACGCCGCTTTTGCCTCGCCCACGTGTTTGCTTGGCCGCACACACACACACACACACACACAACACACATGCACATAGGAAAAATGAGTAACAGGCAGCATTTGAACATTTTCCAATTTTCCCGAAAACCCTTATCATAAATTAAGAAGTGCTCGTCAAAAACTGTCTGTCCCCGGCATAGAAGGGGTTACAAAACAAAAATAGGCTGGGTGTGGGTGTGCCTATGTGCAAGCGTGTGTGTGTGTGTGTGTGTGTTTGTTTGTTTGCTCTGGCTGACAAAATGAAGATGCGGGCCACGAAAATGTTGATGAATGCTGCCGGCAACAACAATACTGAAAACAAAACAACAACAAAACAAAAAAAAAAAAACAACAGTAAACCAAAATCAGAAATCAGAATTAAGACGAGCGTCTTGAGATGCAAAGCGAGTTTTTCAAGCAAGCGGGTGTACGGTGGGCGGGGAAACTGAAGTGAAGTGGTTTGGGGTGTTAGCTAACGGGTTAGCGAGACAGGACACTCAATATTTTGAGCCTTATGCTCGTTGTCGCTTATCAAGACGGGTGGCGGTGGCGGCGGCGGCGGCGTCATGAGATCCGCTAATGTAGCTGCGGGTAGGCAGCATTAAAAGTGAAGGGGCAATGGGAGCAGCAAGGCGTTGACTGGAGTGGGGGGCTGCCTGCCATAGCGGTCTAATCAGCAGGCAAGCAAACAGCCGCTTTGCTAGATAAAGCTAGCACACGACGCACCCAGAGAAACAGAGAGATTTGAGAGATGGAAGGAGGGGGAGAAGGGACCTAAGCGGTTAAAGAAAGGGGTGTATAGAG
Source organism: Scaptomyza graminum (assembly GCA_018901835.1). Lineage (NCBI taxonomy): Eukaryota > Metazoa > Arthropoda > Insecta > Diptera > Drosophilidae > Scaptomyza > Scaptomyza graminum. Next base: position 9,853,296 of record JAEIFL010000001.1, on the reverse strand, counting down.
AGCGAGAGAGATTACCACAAATGTAAATCCTTTTGTCTTTCCAAAAAAGGCAAGTCATACGCACAAAGAACTTTAAGAGTATTAACCAAAAATCTAACTAACTTCGACATTCACTGTTCGCTCGGAGCATTAACAAAATCCTTTACAGGTGTTATTCGATATTGACAACCGTAAAGGGAGAATAATATTATTGATTCTTCCCGTAGAGTTCAATCGTCAACTATTAGTATTGCGAAGCATTATACTAATAGTTATATCCTCCAGCCTCTACTGATAGTCCATGAGAGATCTTTCGACTTATCTTGAAGAACTTCCAGTTCTAGGCCAAAAAAATCTAACGTTCCTTGCTAACAGAGTATTCCGAATAAGGGGTGCAGTTTTAGGGAGTTGAAGGATGAAGGGAAGGGTGTGCAGAGGCGGTGCGTAGGCACACACACTCACGCATCTCCAAATCTTTAAAGCAACTGCTACTGCTGTGACCCCTCCCCAACCCTGCCCCTTTCCAAACGCACTCAACCCCTTATCAGTATACGGGCTACGGGCTGGCACTCAAGTTCAAGCGCAGGCTCTCTGATGGAGTAGTCACTGCTTGGTAGTTGGAGTAGGGGTAGAGAGGGTGGAGTGGTTGGGTGTGAGGTTGAAACTGGCTTCTGTGTATATAATTTATGAAAATCGTCGACGTTATCGGGCACTCTCAAATATTTACAACCAAAAGCTTACGGTTGCCATAATTAAAATTGTATCCGAAATGTGCTCAGAAGTAAACCCCACCACCCAACCCAAACCCTTAGATTGCCTACCCCAATGAACCCTTTAAGTGTGCAACTGTATTGCGGGAGAGTGAAAAGCGAACGGTGATGGACGGGGGTGTGATGGGGTTTGGGATACGCACGATATCGGCCACGCACCCCACGGCGCTAATTCAGCTAGGCGAGGGGGGTGAGGTGAGTTGAAAGAGGGAGTTGTCGTAAGTAAAAATAAGATTTTATGGCTTACTTTTCATAATTTAAATGGGCGCTGTGCTGTGTATTTTCGGGTTTTCGCATTTTACTTGATAAATTGTAAATTGTAAAACGTTTTAAAGGCAAAGGAAACAAACACCTCAACCTACCCCCAGCCCTTCCCTTCCACCCACTCAATTGGTTGCATGTTAATCGCTTGGCTATAGACTTGAAGCGCATTTTGGCCACGTTCTAAACCAACGAAATCCATCAATTCAATTAACCAAAAATACTTTGGCCAGGACACGATTTTGCGTTCTTCTTATCTTTGAGATTTGCCACTTAGAAGTGAAAATGCAAATTTTCGTGTACGGCAGCTAATTTAAATGCTACCCGCCCGCCCGCCACCCTCTTACCCCTCTAACCCAACTGTTTGTGCAATCTTGGCTATGGAAATTCATTATGCAGGTGTAGAATGTGGTGTCCAGGCTATAAAAAGGATGTGACTTTTAGTGTGTGTGTGTGTGTGTGTGTGTGCTTTGCTCTGTGGCCATGTCCTGGCGCAGACTTGACAAGGGTTTTTAATGACAGAATGAAAACGACAACTAAAACAACTACTACAACAGCAACAGCAACAACAAAAACAAAAGTGCAGCCTGGCTCTTACTGTTGTCCTTGTTGTGGCCTTGTGTCTTTGAAGTCTTTGCTGAATGTGTGAGTGTTGCTGTTGACCGACCAAAAGGATATGCCATTGGTGTCAAGCTGTCCGAGCTGGCCTAAAACATCTTGTTCACACTTGTCCAAGTCGCCAACAGCGAACCTCCTCCTTTTCAGGTAAGGCATACCAGACGGAACTTGATGAACTGTAGCTCTTTCTCCTCTCTCCGTCTCTCTCTCTCTCTCTCTGCCGCTTTTGTCTTTTGTGGCTAGCCGTTGCTGAGGCTAAATTATTTCAGCAGGATGTGACAGTACAAGGAAAACAAGCTGCTCCAAAAGCGATGTAGAGCAGCGAGCATAGAGAGCTATACCGGCGTCAGTCTGAGATTTCAAGCTCCAAGAGTTGACCCAGGCCACCTAACACAAACACACACACACACAAAAAGTGTCAAACATTCAAAATAGTAAAATCAAGTAACCTTTTGTTTTTCCACTTTGCAGCACCTCAACCCGTACACCCTTTACTCAGTAAGTGTATGGGTTCGGTGGGTTGTCCAGTAGCTTGAGTGGGTCGTCGTCAGTGCCGTTGTTGTCTACTGTCGGCTGAGTGTTTAGACACTTAAGGTAAACTTTTGAGCTAATTGGTTGTTTTGTGGAAATTAATTGCTTTAACTTTATTTTCGGACCGTAACCGGGATTTTTACTCTCTCTGCCTCTCTCTCTCTCTCTCCTCTTTCCTCTGGTGGTCGTGTCGTAAACGTAACCCATATTGCACTTTATGATGCATGTCCAAGAGCCACAGACATGAGCAAAATATTGGTATTTACTTAGTGCTCCAGCCGCAGACGATCACATATAAAAAGTGAACCCATCATCATTATCAACAAAAATCGAGCCGTAGCTTTAATTTCTTAGTCGTTTTTATATGCCCTCAGCCTGCTGAGGGTATAATGAATGCAACAGCTAAATGCAACTCTTAGGATCATAATTTTTTCGTTTTATCGATAACTTTTTTCATATGTATGTTATCGATAGCAATGAAGAGCAAAAATTAACGTTAAATTTAGAATAATGAAATCTTTCTGAACTAAAAGTAGACCAACATTATTTTAATTTACCTGTAACAGCTTTAACTTTTATCGATAGCGATTGAAGCTGAAACTTCAAGAAAAACATTTTCCTTAACGAAACTATAACATGATATTCTGATATTATATTAACTTTTCATAGTTAAACGACTCAATCTTAGGGTATCTTTTAGTCTAGCTTATTTCAAACCATATCATTCTTACTTGTTCTTTTTTGATGTTGCTATTGTTTTTTATGACCTGCTCAGCTATGTATATGCATGAATGGATGGATGGATGGATATGGGAAAGCTGGTCTGGCTGGACAGACGCTACTTGCAAGTTATTATATTTGCTTTGTACTTCTCGGGGGCGCTGGGCCGCAGCTTATTAAAAAATCGTGCTAGTAGGCAATCGACAACAAAAAAATTGCCAAAAATAAAAATGTAAAAACAAATAATGCCGAAAAAATGCCAAGAAGAACCCACGTTCAAGTGGCAGCCTGGCCATAAAACAAACGCTGCGACGGCCACAAAAATTGAACAGCAACGAAAACAAATAGAAATGCAAGAGTGAGAGAGAAAGAGTGGAAGAGAGAGAGAGAGAGAGATATGAAGTCTTCCTGTATAGGCAGTCGGGCCTGCAGTACAGGTCCTGGGCAGCCCGTCGCCGGCCTGTCAATATGGAAATTCATATCAGTTGCATGGAAATTATGAAAGTTGAAGGAAACTTTTTGATGTCGCGACAGGCCACCTTACACACACACACACAGCACCACCCGACCGCCACTCTCTCTCTCTCTCTCTCTCTCTCTACCGCAATATCCACCTGATGTCAGACGTTTAAAGTCGACCATTTGAATTTCCAATTTTGTGTTTTAAGACATTGGGCTAATTGAATTCGGTTGCTTTTCCATCGTTGCTGTGTAACAATACTAAATGTAACAACGAAACTAGATTTCAAAACTAGCCAAAGTCAAAGAGCGAGAGAGAGAGAACAAAGACCCTTAAAAAGTTAAAAGCACTCTCAATGCTTAAATATCACGTACAATATCTAAAAGTATGTTTGTATGTGTGTGTTTGTCTGTGTGTGAATATGCAAACAAATGTACGTTGCACATTATTAGAGTCGAAAGTTTTGTGTGTGAGGGCTCAAAGCAAACTAGTTTCACAAATTACGTTAATCGAACCAAAATGAACCGGAAAAAGTTGATAACACAAAAGGTAATTAGCTTTTGTAGGAATTTACTCTTAACTAGTTAAGTTTAAGGCGGCCCCTTAAAGAGTTAAGCGACGAAGAAACATTTATAGTGCTTCATCTAACAAATTGTGAATGTGTTTCATAATTTCAATAATCAGTGTAAACAGCTGAAGCTGCAAACAAACTTTCGATCCTTGAACAATATTAAACAAGATGTCCGTTTTTAGATTTGATTTTGAGTATCTTACTTGCTGGCACAATATCCTAGAACGTAATTAATATAGTCGAATAAAGTGACAAAGGCAGAGTAATAAAACAAAGCGTTTCAAAGAATTCAAATGATTTTATATCTTTAAGTTAATATTGCAATATTTATTATTTTAACAACATTGAAATCCATCAAATAAATCAAAATTATTGAATTTTTGTTATAATTATTATTTTTAGCCATTTATCCAAGAGCTTTGTTGTCATTAAAAGCTGCGTATTATTTATAAATTTTTTTTAAGTAAAAATAAAAATTAAAATAAAATGTTGCTTAAACATTTTAAATTTCGTTAATTTTTCAACACTTAAGCTTACTCAGCTTTGTATTTTAAATATATTTTATTTTATCTTTTTAGCCATTATTTGAATAAATCCAATAAATCCAAGAAATTCAAACTAGAACTTAACCTTTGGAACTAGTTCACTTATTGCAAACGCTTTAATTGCTGAAACTCTTAGCTTGACTAAAGCTTAAAAGCCAATGCAAAAGGCGTTATACTACTTAAAGAGACAGACAAAAGCCAAAACACACGTAAGACGTTAGATACAAAAGCCAAAGCCAAAACCGAAGCTGAAGCTGAAGACAAGGCGAGTGGCTAGTCATAAAATTAAAGTGCATTAATTGAGTAATCTTAAGCAAAAGGTTGAATGTAGACATTTTACCTTTTAGTTTAAGCGTTGTTGTGGCGCAGTCTGTTTTGGGTTAAATGTGGTGCGGAGTGTGGGGCTAATGTCTTGGGGCGACGCGTCGCACAAGAGGACATCTTCAAGGATATACTACTCTCTCTCTTTTTCTATATATACATATATATATTTTGAGCTAAAAGTTGCGTGGGCTTTGCGGTCGAACCGGGTTGAAGCGACGTGTACGTACTACTACTTTAAGCCAAAAGCCGCTGTCATCTTGGCCACCACAATCATAACCATTAGCCTTGGCGTGTCTCTAATCAGACAGCGAAAGTTGTTCTCCCCCCCTTCTCTCATCACATCCTGATCGTATAGCCCATAATAGTAGTGTGATGGTCTTTTCTCGGAAAGTTATCCTTTTGGGTGGTGGTCGGTGTGTTGTGTATTGATTTTTGCTTTGGTTTTTAAACTGCCAGCCACATGAACACATTGCACAACAAATGACTTTTGGGGCTGGTACGCTGTTTTTTGGCCACCAAAAACGACACTGTCAGTGGTGGCGGGGCGGGCCAGGCCGGTCTCGAAACGTTCCGAACGGGGTGCGGTTAATTTGCTTTAATGTTGGCGCAAATGCGATGGGAAGCAGCAGCAGCAGCAGCTACAACCATTAACTGGCATAACTCCTTTTTGTACCAATGCTGAGAGACAACAGAACAACAACAACATTTGTCGCTGGTTACAGCGCCAAAATTCAAGATGTTTACGCAAAAGGAAATCCCACGTAATGACCGTAATAATCGCAGTTAATTAGTCGACGATGGCGAACATCGCCCCCTAAAAAACCCCACCCCCCATTCCAACCGCTGTCTATGCAAAATAGACAACAACAACGAAAACAGGCCAAAGAAGGAATGTTGCAGACAGCGGCGCCGTTTGGCCCGTCACCCCGCTCCACTTTGCATGCCTTCCAGTCCCGGAAATGGTAACAAACGCACTACAAAACGTTTACCTCCCTCACCCGTTACCCTACCACAACGACCCGACTCCTTTGCCTTATGACTAACTGCCACTTGCTACTGCTTCTCCTCGCCTTGCCCACCTCTTTTTTTCCGGTTGAGCGCACAGAATGGCGAAACGCGGCGATGTATAAGAAGGAGAAGCAGATCGAAAACTATTCCAATGGACGACGCATTTCTAGCTAAGCTCAGATTCGGCTATTGCGCTCGGGCTGTTTTTTTTTTATTTTGGAGCTATACCACCCCGAAACTCCCAAAGCCCCCCTTATAACCCCTTTTAAATTTGCTAGTTCTTCTGCGACTCGACGTGTGAGAGTTTAAAATTATCCGGTTGCGTTTATAGCGTTCATTATGGGGCGTCCCCCTTAAAAAAAGAAGCACGGACTGAGCTGACTGACTGACCCCCCTCCCCCGTAATGCCCCACTTCAGCCATTACCCTGCCAGCTGCAGGTTCTATTCTGTCCCAACAAGAAATCGGTTTGCTGGGCTCGCGCGTTATCTGGGCGAGAATGAAAAGTCATTACCGCCATTCGTTCCAAACTTCTGCCAATCTGCACACGGCATAAGCACATTTTGTTCAATGTTGTTGTTGTTGTTGTTGTGGGGTGTGGGGGGGGGGGGGATTGTTGAATGGATGGCTGAAAGCTGGCGTTGGCGTTTTTGCTGTACCATTGAAGCGGAAACGGGCTCATCTTCTTCTTTGTGGGCATCCCAAAGAAGTTTAAAATGATGTGCGATTGCCTTGGTGCATTAATAGATTAATGAACACACACACACACAAACACACACACTCTGTATCACGAGCTTTGTAATTAGTTCGAGTTGCTGCTGAGAAGTCCCTTTGAGTTAATAATAAGATGCAACACATTTAATAATAGCTTTCGAGGCGAGCGCTGAAAAAACCATTAAAACAAAGTGGTCGACACAATGGGCACGCCTCCTTTTGCACCGAACCGCCCTTTAAAACCCGTGCACTGCCTAAATGCAAATGTAAACACATGCGTGTGTGTGTGTGCCTGCAACAAAACAACAAAATTAATGTACTCGCTTAACACATGCATACATACAAAGATTAACGTTTCAGTTTCAGTTTATGAACTTCCAGTTTCAGGCCTGGCCAACGGGCAACTGCGGGTGTTGTTGCCGGTGGGGAGGTGGGGCAGTGGGAAGCGGGTACGTAGCGGGTACCACGTACTACATGGTAATTACAACTTCCGGGCAGCGAAGTGGCCAGTACAGCAAATACACACCCACGCACACACACGCAGATGAGAACATGAACATCGACAACATCGGGACTTGAAGTTCAAGTTTGGAAATGGGCGACGGTCGCGGACAAGAGCGTTGACCAACTTTGAGCCACATTTCCGTCCACATGTTAGCTACAGTGTCTTGAAGTCATGCAAAACCATTTGAAAGGCATAATTATTTGCGACTGATTAAATAAAACAAAGAAACATTCGATAGATAAAACTATTGATATATCGAGAAATAAATGAACTAATATTGATCGTAACGATAATAGACTGGTCACATCGTTACCACCGCTACTAGAAACTATGGATACAACTAGTTTATGCGTCTTTTAAACTTATTAAGAGCATTTTTAGAGAGCCCTATAAGGACAATGTTTTTCCTGACATCGTTTTGTAAGAATCTGTGCTTTTAAACGCAATAGTATCGTAACTGTCAGCATTTATCAAATTCAACTTAAATTTCATATTTATTAATGATTGATCGAGTAAAACACTGAATAAACGTTATAATAATGAAACAATCGTTACAACAAACTATCGATAAATCATAAAATAAATGAACTTATATCAATCGTAACGATATTAGACTTGTCACATCTCCAACTTGTAAGAAACTAATTTTCGTGTTTTTAAATGCAATAATATCGTTACCATTGCTACTAGAAACTATCGACACTACATGAAATAAGCTTGTGTCATCTCAAACTTATGCGAAACTAATTTGCGCGTCGTTTTAACTTTTTCTCAGTATTTTGGTAACCGTTTTCTTGATAGCGTTTCGGAGAAATCTATTAACAATGGTTAGCTTGGTATGGAAAAGTGTTGAATTTCGTTAATGCGTCTCTTTGTCCAGGAATCCGACCCGTCGAATAACCAACAGCAAGAATATCGTGTCAGGCCCCAGGTGCGGCCAAGACCAGGCATGCTTGGGTGCTACACAGCTAAGATCCATTTCTTGCGGATGACTGTACTGGATAAATTGGAGAGAAAAAAGTTCGCTTTTGCATTCATGAAGCCGGTGGACATCGAGAAAAAACCAAATTATTTCTCTATTGTTAAGCAACCCATGGATATTGAAACGATTAAGAAACGTGTAATGCATTTATACTATCAAAATGTGGATGAATTGATATCCGATTTCAAGTTATTGATTTCCAATAACAAAAAGTATTACAAGACGAAACGGTTACGCAAGTACCGCAACTGCCTGAAAGTGGAAAGGTTTTTCTCTTTGGCCCTGAAGAGAATGCCGCGTTCCGAGGACAAAGCTTTTCCTGGCAGGCCTCCACTTTTGGATACTGATTCCTCGACCGAGTCAAGTTCGGCCGAGGATTGACATTGGATAAAGTTGAAATGTATTTTTTGTTTGTAGTTTTAGCTAAATATATTTTTTTTTCTTTATAATATTGTTCTAATTAATAAACAATATCCAATGTAATAAGTTTGTTGTTGTTGTGTTTTGCATGCTTTGATCCACTGTGCATTATTGGGTTTGTGAAGATGGGTCGACACTGACTTTAATAGCCCGCCAGCTAGCCCGTACCTGTCGACACACACACACCAACAAACACTGGCTCACCTTTGCATTTAAATTAGACACCGGCGCCCTGAAGGGGCACGCCAAAACGTATTGTTGCATTTATGCATATCCTGTGGCCGCTTGTTCTATCGTGGCAGTGTGCATGTGTGTGTTTGTATGTGTGTGTGGTCATTGTGTATTGTATTACACATTGAAATGTTAATTGTTTTAAGCAATAATTAGGATTGCAATCAAATGGTCGTCGCTGCGGCACCGTCACGCTGCCTGCGTTTCCAAGTTTTAAGGTTCTTGTTGTTGTTGCTGTTTGCTTAGTTACTGTTAAGTAGCCAGCCACACACGCATGTACATTAATTGTATTTGTATCAATTAACAAAAGGGTTAATTTATGGCGCTCAAGGGCTACAACGGGTGCTACCCTCAGCAACCTAAGGACCCCCATATTCACTCCACCCCCACTCCTCGCCCCCAGTCCCCAAGTGTAACAGGGAGCTCCTAAGGCCTGCATTGTTTGCCTGTCGTGTGTGTCGTGTGGCTGCCATTAACCCTTTAGGTGGTATGCAAGGTGAAGAGAGTGGGGCGGGTGTGTGTGTGTGTGTATGTCTGCCTGAGTGCCACTGGGCTTATAGCAAAGAATAGAAAGGGGGGGTTCCTTTTTAGTGCTTATTGAGCCTTGATGCACGTTTTGACCTGCAGTTACACTTAATTTGAGCCCAAAACAAATGTTGTTAATATTGATGATGATGATGATGATAATAATAATAATATGCTTTTATTATTTTGTTGGGTGTGTGGGCTATTAATGTTATTTGCTTGTTTACATGCACATGAACTAAGTAATATCAATAAAATGCAACAACAACATGAATCAAATCAACCAATCATCAAACACCCAACTGTAACAAACAAGTCTATGACCCACAACCTAAAGTGAACAACAAATCAAAAAAAAAAGAAACAACAACTGTCACAAAATTCAACCTTCAGCTCCCTTACAAAATTCCTCATGCCCCTTCAACCAGTCCTGCCTATTGTAACCCTTTAAGGCAGTCAAGAAAAATAAGAGAGAAAAATAAATATAAATAGAATAAAAATGCAAACAGATCATAAAAAATCTATTAAGCAACCACATGTAATGCTGACGAAAGCACAACAGACACACACACACATACACATTCTTAGCAAGACGATAAAATATCAATCGTTGGAAAACAAGAAATCAAACAGCCATCAAAAGCACCGTTATGAGGACGACTAACAAACATGAAAAAAAAACCCAGAGAAATCGCCCAAACCTTAGAAAATCAACAAGAAATATTAAGCTTGACTAGAAGATACCCTGTTTTTTAAATAAGCTTGATCTAGCCTTTAAAGCGGATCAGTTTGACTGAACAACAGGAGATATAGCCTCTAAAAGAAGGATAGAGAATAAGATTTTACCAGATGATAGTCGTAGATAGACAAAAAACGATAGATGGATAGAGTGATCGATGGGTAGATGAAAGGAATGAAAAATCAATCGAAAGTATAAGTAAATATATATTTATAAATAAACGATAAAAGCAGCATATAACATTTGAACGAAATGTTTTTTTTTTACAGGTTATTTACAGTTTCTGTCAAACAAATCCAAAAATCTGCAACTCAAGCCACCCGGAAAATCTAACTGAGCCACATAACCCCTCCCTCCTTCACTTTCCCCACCCCTTTTTATCAATAATACACCCCAGCAGTCATGTGTGTGTGTGTGTGTGCATGATTGAGTGCCATGTTGATGTTGTTGTTATTGCTTACCCCTTTTTTAGTCGTTGTTGTTGTTATTGTTTTGGTTCGATTTCAGTTCCGACTCATCTATCAATGTCAAATTATGAAGTGATCATATTTGGATTTATGCGGCCACGCTGTGCGATGGTGGACGGGGTGACAGGGAGTAAACAGCGTGCAACACTGGGGCACATACACTGTGTCGCATTGAGCTCTTAAAGGTGCACGACCAGAAAGGTCAAACAATGGAAATTGCCACAAAAATGTACCTCAAAAGTTAACTAAGTGTGTGTTAAATATTATTGCGAATGGATGGCAGCAAAGTTTTAAAGGAAATAAAGAAGAACTTAACCTTTTAATATCTAGTACAACAAATAATATTTAATTGCAGATTTTTTACTACCTTTTTGTCAAAACTGAACTGAAAGATTTGTTCATAAAAAGATAATCTGGCTTCTGTTCTTCTTTCTACAAAATTTCCATCAAAACCGTTGCTAGTCTATAAAATTTGTATCCAAAATTTGGCACCTTCTTGATTTTGCTTGGGTCTCGAACAATTTGTGCCCATTGTGTTTTTCTTTTGCCCCACACACTCACACACATCCATATGAGAATGTTGCATGCCAAAGGGGCAAACAAGTAGCAAAAACAAACGCGCTGCATGGTATGGATGGCCTGAGAGAAATAGATGAAGGGTGTGCGATAGGGTCATAAAAGAAAGAAGCACAACAACAACAAAAAGAAACCCATCGATGAGACGGTAGTGGGAAGTGGGCTAAGCCCATAAGCGAACGTGTTCATAATATTTACAGTTATTGATATTTGAAAAGGCGGAAAATTTATAACGAGCGACATGTGTGTGACAACATGCCGCCGCCGTACCCGATGCACGACCTAGCGGACGCGAGGAAGGGAGCTACGGTTATGGTAACGCTTTCATAGAATCTAAAAGAAAGGGGAAGGGAGCGCAGCTCAATATTCAATCAAAAATCGATTACAAGCAACAAGGACCAAAAGGCGGCAAACGTGTGAACGGGAGTGAAGGATGAAGCTGCCACGCTGCGCTCTCCTCTTGTGGCAGGTTAATATCCCCATTGGGTTGCTTGGGCCACATGGGCATGACAATGAATTATTTCGCCTTGTGCCTCGGACTTGAACTTGGACTTCGAACCCAATGTCAACTTTGCTGGCGTTGCGTTTCTTTCGCTTTCGTTTTTTTTTTAGGTTTTGGATATTCGTTCGTTGGTATTTTTGTCGCAACAATTTTAAAACCTTAATTCACATGTGTAAATTGAAAGGCAGCACCTGTGCGTAGCTGAATATTGACGGTGGGCAGGGCAGGGCGGGGTGTGGGTTGGGGTTGATAAGGGTGTGCTTAAGCCGGGGCAGGACAGGACAGAACAGAACAGAACAGAACGGGGCACGCTTGAATTATGGAGCAGCCTGCGTCTGTCTATGCTTGATTTATGGCCCGCCAAAAACCTAACAGAAAAATGACCGAACCTCTACCCATCTACTCTCTTCGCCCTGCTATTGGGTCCCACGTGCCGCATAATTCTTCATATTTTTAGCTGGGCTCCAAAAACTGGCTTCACAATATGCCCCAGATTTTTTGTTGTTGCTGTTGCCTCGTGTGGCAGCTGCCGTGGATAATTTGTAATTTAACCACTTTTCAGGTTCAGTAGCCGCAGCTTCACTTCTTTTATTATTGTTGTTGTTGTTCCGCTTCCGTTGGGCGTTTGGGCAACTTCCGCTGCGCACCTTTTGTCTGCTAGCAATATTTTTTGTGTTTTCATATAGTATATACCCTATGTTTTCAGGCCTATACAAATTGTATCACAAGCTGCATCGTGCAAAATTATCTTTGATCTCTCTATACATTTAATTCCAATAACTTTATTCACTTTAAGGTAAGTAAATAAACGAAAGCCAGTAAAAGAAAAAATATTTATAGTAATATTTTATCGTAAAATTCAGACAACAAATATAGTATATTTGAAATAATCAAGATAAGGGCAAATATAAAAAAAATATAATAAAATGGCTTTTTGGAAAATCATGCATTAAAAATCTTGATTCATAGAATAATGTTGCACAAACATAAAAGCTCAAGGCACATACATATATGTACGTTAGTGTATTAAGTATTTGTCCCACCAAATAAACATAAGGTTACCTTTTGGTCCTTATGCTCCTGCTGTTTCGTGGTCTGCCATCATCGCTAAGCAAATTAAATGAAAATTTCTGCAGTGACACAAACTTGTTTATTTTGACTGACACACCCACACACACACACACACACACACACCCACACACACTCATGTTTTTTTTGACGTTATTTTTTTATTATTAAAATCGTTAACCGCGATTTTTTTCTCGTTGAATTTTTATTCGCTTAGCGAGCACAAAAAAAATTGGTTTAATTTAATCAGGGGAACACAAACAAAGCGCGGCCAGCTTGCTGGGGTAGAGGGTTGGGGTTGTTGGGGGCTCACAGGTCCTGCAGGATGTTTTTTGTATGTTGATGAGGATCAGCGGCAATGTGTGTGTGTGAGAAAATTTTGCGATTTTGCGCGTGCAAATCGAATCTGGTCACATATGCGTGAAATCAACACCCCTCGAACCACCCAGCCACCCAACCACCGAACCACATCACACACTTGTTAAAAAAATAAAAATCGCGCGTTGAAAATTTTTAATTTGCAATTTTTGCGATAATCAGTTTTATTGAGTTGTTGTTGTTGTTGCTGACTGAATGCACGGGAATAAGTATTGCGGTTGAAATGGAAGAGGGTGAGCGTAAGGGGAAGGGGTAGTGGTGGGTGATTGGTCGGTGAAGAGGGGGGTGCTGCTGTCTGATTGGAAGGCATGCAAATGAGTGAAGCAATTTACCTGCTGTACTGCTCCAGCGAGATACACAGGCGAAACCCTGCAACTGACAGCTGGCAAGATGAGTCAAGAAGACTGTCGTTGCAGGGGCGACAGGGGGGTGATGAGCAGCAGCAAGCTGGGAATTAAATTAAGCAAACGCGAACGCAACGAATCGCAATTGCGAAAGAAAAACAAATTCGCTTAATACGATTTATTATATTGATTGTGATTTTGATTTCTGCGCAAAATAAAGAAGATTGAAAAAAATAAAAAGACATCTGTCTGGCGAAATTAAATTTGTTTGTTTGGTTATTTAATCAGGTAGTAAACATTAGTTGGTAAGTACTATCTTGTATGCAGGAACTATATATTATAGAGAAGAGGCTAATTTCAAAAAAGTTCGGCTTCGACTTGAAACAGAAATTCACAGGCATTCAAGCAGTTAAAAAAACAAAAAAAAAAATATATATGATGTTGTATCGGGTAATGCGTATATGGAAATTTTATTGCTGACCACTTGCACCCTTGGGTCTCGGATCATGATCCTTGTCCATTAAACTAGTGAGAGGGAGAGGGGGGGCAAAATGTAAGGCAACAATTTGGAAAATTGAAATGAAATTTAAGCCTTGCAATTTGCACGGGAAATCTCAGTGCCGCATCTCGACCACACGAATGGCCTTAAAAATGTCTTTAGACTTAAGGGCACAAAGACCCTCAAAAAAACACACACACACACACACATTCAATGTGTGTGGTGTCGTAATAGACGATGAAAGCAAACAGCCACAGAATGGCAAAGAAAATGGTAAAAAACAAAGATGGCCAAAGTGAAATGCATACAGGACGAGACGAGTATTTGAAATACCAGATTGGACTAAATGAAAGGAGTACCCGCAGCCGAGCAAGACGGGTAGGGAGGGGGCGTTAGGTGTGTGGGTGGGTTTTTGGGTTCGTTTTTCGGTTTTGCGTCTTTGCATCTTTTTGGCGTCTTTAGTGTGGTTTTGGATTTCTTGGCTCAAAAACTTGCCAGCCACTGCCCCTTCAACTGGGTCAGGGGTAGTGAGGAGGATTTGGGCGGGAAGCGAGGGCGGTGTTGTGCGGCCGCAAGTTGCAGTTTTGCTTTTGCTTTTGTATACAGCAGTGGATGGGTTTTCTTAGCTTTGCTATGGCTTGCAAGCCGTCTTACAAAATTCTTTAAGATCTTCGACTGCGGTCGCTTTGACGACGCCGACGACAACGACAACAACATTGGCAACATTTGGGTGCTGCTTAGGGGTTTTTAAAGGGGAGGAGGCGGGCGAGTCGGCAAGTGACTGACCAATGAAATGCAAATAGAATCAAATTAAATGCTCGACAAAGTCGTTCATGCAATATTTAAAACAGGCCTTACGGGAAAACTTCTCTACTTTAAGGTTTAAAGGTTTGGGTTAAGCTTCAGTTGTCAATTAGAGGAAGAGAGACAGAGAGAGTGTGTGTGTTTGCGCGAGCTTTTTTTTCCTGATATCAATTATTGTTATTCACATCACGTGACTTCATTCAATTAACCGATGCGCCTCCTGCCTGCCTGCTGGTCAACGGGAGTTTACTTTGCTCTCCTTCCCGGGGACTTAACCCTTTCCCAATAACCTATGTGCCGCATGTGCTTGCCCCTCACACACACACACACGTATTTTGAAATGCGCCTCACATGCCTAAAAGGGCGTTCAAGCCACTTAAGCCTGGCCATGGCCATAACCCTGACCCAGGTCACTTAACCCACCCTACACTCCCCAACCGGTCAGCCAGTCGAGTTAGTCGCGTGTCCGCATTGACGGGGTTCCCTCTCTGTATCTGTTCATGTATATTCACACGCCCGCTAAAAAGGGTTATTAACTCGTCAGCTCGGCTAAATGTCAGCTCAGGTGGTTTTGGTTTGGTGAAGCGAGAGAATCCCTGACAAAATCGTTGCTGATGCGTGGTCACGCACCATTATCGCTGGGCAACCCCTCGAGTGCTGACCCTCAAACTCCCCTTTTGTTAGCCCTTTTTTTCTCTCTCTCTCTCTCTCTCCTTCGTTATTATTGCTGTTGTGTCGGTCAGCCTATCAATGAAGTTGTTAATTTTATACTTTTAGCGCTGCATTTGTTTAAGACCCCCCTATCCAAGGCGCCCTTTTATATTGTATTGGAAAGGGCTTAATTATATGTTTGTAATTTATGTACATATGTACATAAGTATATAGAGACCTTAACCCAATGGAGCGATTGCTTTAACTTTCTCATTAAGTTCGGGGAGAGCTATTGTCTCTATATACGTGGCGTATTAATAAAATGTTTTCAATGCATGTTAAAGGAAAAGTAATTGATACGTTAGTATTGGGACTATATCCAAGAAAGACGATGCAATAGCTTATTGAAGTAACCACAGAATAATAAGATAACTCTAAAAAAATTTAAAAAAAAAAAAAAAAAATTTTAACCATAGGAAATCTTTAGTTTTTGGACAAGACAAATTATAATAATGATATATATGAACATATATACCAACACCAGTGTCCAATATTTATTCTATTTTAGTATTAGACCCTCCGCCCCATACTTATGCTGGGGTCGTATCAATTATGCCGTCGTATATAGGAAAATTACCCGTTTCTAGTTTGTTTGTCTTTGGGCTTAAGTGCATGCGATTGTTGGCTGTGGTGGTGTGAGGTCAAACACATAGGTTGTAAGGGTCGCCTTCAAGAAGATGGAGAAGAAGACTTTACACACACACACACACAGGTGCTCATGTGCAGGAAGTGTGAGAGGGAGAAGAATAGGGCAAGCTTCCTTGGGATGGGCTTATAATCAGGAACTATAACAACTTTGCGCATAATCACGAATCATTTGAGTGCAGCCGCACTACGAAAACCGTAACCGAAAACCGAAACGTGAAATGCAAATTACCCCCAAAAAAGGCATACATAAAGCTGAGCTGGCAGAGCTCATCCTGAAACACATACACTTGCACACACAGAGGAAAGGACGCAACACACATACACACTCGTGTTAAGGTCGTATGGGAGCAATAATAAATTGAAGTAACAAAATCTTAACAATTACAACAGCACTACCGATAGAAGATGGCAGCCCCGTCCCTTAAGGGGGCTGCGAGGGTTGCACATAACCCCAATTTCGCCAAGCATTTAGAGCGCTTCAGTCCAATAAGTCGTCTACGGTAATAATCAAGCATAAAGCACAATTTATTTTCATAAAGCCTACATAGCCCCCATAAGCTGCACTGATCAGGACCTTCCACACACACACACACATAGGATATACGAAGGCTGGCCACCCAAAAATCTCTCCGTGTGTGTGTGGGTGTGTGTGTGTCTGGAGGAAAACCTTGTGCCCGGCGACTTTTGATTTTAAAACAGTGACGTCCATAAGTAGTTGTAATGGCATTTGCCATGGAACAGGGCATTGGAGCTGGAGGTAGTGGGTTAAGATGGGGTAAGGTGTATGTTATATGGTATATGGGCTGGCTTAAATCTGGCTAACGCGCTGCCTGAGATGTTTTTTGGGCAAGGTCCTTTGTCTGACTAGTCGCACTCAACTTAGGATGGGTGACGGGGAAGAATAAAACCGCATAAACGCGAGCGTCGCCACGTTGAAACCCCCCAGCCCCCCTCGAAAAGCACACTAACCTTCCCTGTCGTCGCAATTTTATGGTACCAGACGCCACATTCTTACTGTTGTTGCTGTAGTTGTAGTTGGCAACGTCGTAGTTACCTCTTGCCAGAAGCAGCAGCAGCAGCTTAACGAACATTTTACAATGCCCATGATGCATTAATATCCGAGACCAAAAACGACGACCGGCTAGCCACCCCCAAACCCCCGTCATCTAACCCCATCCACCTTAGGTCTACTATACGTCGGTAGATAACAACAAAACTGCAAATGTGTAGCACACTACATACTAACATATATGAGGACACTAGGGAGGGGAGTGGGTTAAATTGGGGCAAACTAAAAACTGTAGCGCTTCAGAAGCGGCGGGAAAGGGTTGCCAGAGTTGGGGTTAGTGTCGTGCCACGGTGGCAAGCTTATCGTATGAAATTAGCTACCCTTGTCGACTGTTCTGTTCGGTGTGTGTATGTGTGTCGATGTGTCTGTGTGTTCCTATCTCTCTCTATGTGCATGTGTGTATTTATAGACGTATTTTTTCGGCTTCGTCGCAGACTTTAATTTTTGTTGTCTGATCCCACTATTTATAAAATTTCAATAAATAATTTTGCTGGCTTGGGCCAAAAATAAAAATAAACTAAATAATAATGATAAAAGGGCTGCCACCCAGCATAGACACAATGTGCACCGTGTGCCCCGAAATAGAATAAATTTAAAATTAAGGATAAAAATAATATGAAAAGTTTACGTTTTATTTAACAAGAAAATTAGTGGTCCAATGTTTTATGCGTAAATAAGTAAAAACCCAGAAAAAATTCAAGAGTATTAGCTTTAGACATTTTAGAAACAAAGCTCAAACTTAAAAAAGTGTAGAACACAATTTTACAGGTATGCAAAATAATGCAATGAGGCTTTAATCATATCTTGACTACACTTTTTCCACACTTGTCAAAAAATTTTGGCTATAGTATTTTTATTTAATTCATTGCGAAATGCTGCTTACATCAATATCAATATCAAATTTATTTTAAATAATTTATTTGAATATTTAATTTTTGCAAACTAAAATCATACAATTGTCCCACTGTTCACTTTTTGCACATGTGTGTAGTGTTTTTTCTTATTTTGGTTGTGCTAAAATGAGCTTGTGTATTTTTGCTGATTTCGATTATTTTGGCAAGCGCAAATGACTGCATTCAATGTGTGCATTGATTGCCATTTTCCTTAAAACCCTCTCCCAACAACGGGCCACTAACTAACCGTCTAACATTTGACGCTTGTCACACCCCGCCTCGCCATCGCCATCGCTATCTCCCTCTCCCTCTCTCTCGCTCTCGCTCTCTCCCTAACCCAACTAACGCAGCGCAGCAACCGCAAACAAATCAACAAAGCAATCAACGTCTATTTGTATTTTCACACACACACACACACACACAAACACAAATATGCTGGCCCCCCAAAAAAAAGTGCAAATCAAATTTTGTGTGCTGTGTTCGTGAGTGTGTGTGTGTGTTTGCTACAATTTCGACCAAAATAACGCGGCTACACGCAGCGCTTACAAATAGAGATACCAGAAATTCATGAAAATAGCAATAAAATAGACAATAGATAGAACATATAGTGCCAAGGAGAAGGAGTCAATCAAAAAGCGACATATGGAGGTGCTAGGCACCGCCTTGATATGTGGCTGAAAACGTTTAATTAGCCACACGTGTATTTTGTTGACTTCAGGGTCTCGTTTAGAACTTGAGTCTCTCAGGGTCTGCTATATACATGCATAGATTCACACTTGCCATGCATTACCGATATGTAGATGTCTACGTTCATTCTGATGAGTTGATTATATAGTGAACGACCGAGCCACTTCCATTTGCCCGATAATGCATAGTATATATGTATGTATTTACACGTGTCAAACATTTATAATTCTGGGCTTTGTCCTCGTTTTCTTGTTTGTTTTGACCTGAGACAAACCTTGAGCGTGCCAGTTATCGACTTTGAACATTGCATATTGTAAATAAATATTCCAAAGTAACATATACTATGTACATACATATGTATGTATATGCGTGAGAATTACAGAAACTCTTGGTTGTTGCCGTCTTTGTGCTTCCTTCAAACTGGTCGTGGCTCAAGCATATTCAAGCGAACGTGAAGAACCAAATGGTTTTTATACTTATTTACAAGAGAATTACATTGTTTTGTAGCTCAAACAATGTTAAATACAATTATATATAAGTATTCAATTATATTTTTATTCTTATTTGTAAACAATTCAAATGTTTAAGCTTTAACCTACAAGACATTTCATGACAACAAAGCAATAAGTATTGCCTATTGTTACTGAATCGTTTATATTGTTATATTTGCAAATCCAACTCGTTAGATTCAAACAAGCCCAATCATGACACGGGTAAGACGTTTCTCCCGGCCAGCGGGCATTTCCAAGAGCGCCAAGTCAATGAACTCCTCCAGTTTCAGGCACTTCTGGAACTTGCGATCATCGTTTGCGAAATACAATTGATTATTCGAAATAATCAAGTATAAGTCTGCGATCACTTCATCCGCAGTTTGGTAATAGTTGTTCCCAATGCGCAGCTTGATAGTCTTAACGTCCATTGGGCTCTCAATAATGTGAAGATAGTCTGGATATTTTTCCAGATTCACACCTCGCAAAAACATGTGAGCGAAGTTTTTGGTTTTTAAGACCTTTATAACATGCTTCTTCAAGTAGCGCATCTTGTTTGTGTATCGCCCGACTATGCCCGGTCGCGGCATCACCGACGGCTGCGCACGCATTGGTTGGTTCATAGCATTGGCTTGCTGCACAAACAAACAAAACTTTAATAAAACGCAACTCCGCACAACACCAAACTTACCATTATTGAACAGTTCTGAATGTTTTTTATATTATTTAAATGCAAAAGTTGATTAACTGCGCAAATTCGAAACACAATCAAGACGCTTAGCGATATCTTAGTGATGGTAAGAAACTTTCTTAACTATTTGTATATTTTTGTTGTTTATGTTTTAGCATGATGAGAGAATATCGTTGCAATTCGTTATACCAAAATGTATCGATATATTTGTTAAGGCCATATCTATTAATTGTATCATATCGGCCCGTCTTTGAGCTTAACAAAATACACGTTGGTTAAATTTAGATCGAGGTGCATTCTGGTTCTTTCAATCAATAAAACTTCTAATGCATTTTCCGTTAACACATTTAAAGAATCGAACAGCAATGGTAAGTTGTGTGTTGGAAAATGTTGCGTTTCTATTCTAAAGTTGCGTTTGTTTGCGCAGCTGTCCATCGCACAAACTCTTGTGGAGCCATCGGTAGCGCGCAGACGAAACAGAGTCGGGTTCTACACTAATAAGATGCATTTCCTGAAAACGAATGTGCTGGATGTTTTGGGTAGAAGAAAGTTCGCCATTGGATTTATGAAACCTGTGGATATAAAGAAAAAGCCCGAGTATTACGCTGCTACTAAACATCCCATGGATATTGGAACAATCAAGAAACGAGTGATGAATTTTTATTACGAAACTGCGGACGCAATCATTGCCGATCTGTATTTAATAGTTGCCAATCACAAGAAGTTGAGCAATCCGAAATATAAGATGTACCGCAACTGCCTGAAACTGGAAGAGTTCATTGCGGCGGCGGTCGTGAGAATGCCTAGTGGCGGAGAGACGCTGAACGGGGGCTTGCCGGAATCTTCGGATACTGACTCCGCGGGCGAATAAAATTGCTCGGAGAACCTGGAATATAACACAAGCTACACATATAATGTTTAAGATTTGTTGTAATATTCGCATCAATACTTTTCTGTAATTATACAATACGCTATGATTGATATATATACATATATGATATCTTGAACAGCGCTAAATAACTGAAAACGATTTCTAATAATTAATCTCAAATAAATTTTTAATGGCAAATAATTGAAAGATCAAAATACATTTCAGATTATTTTTGGTTGACCTTTAATTGGCTAACAAAGCAGATTTATATGAACTCAAAAGTATCTGAAGGTTTCAAATTCACCTTAAAAATCCAATGTGATTCCTGTTCATCTTCTTGGAAGCTAGCCAGTTTATTATAATATACATACATTTCTAGATTTCCTGAGCTCTCGAACTGTTACTGTGAAAATCCAATTGTAATCAGATAAAATTTCATACTCAAAAGAAAGAGAAAATAAGTAAATATGTATAATAATATCCGTTTAGTTAATACAATACCGGAAATACCCATTTCGAATGGGAAGTATCGATAGCGATTATTATACGGATTGTGCCCCAAACTGAGTTAATGGCTCAAAATTAGTCAACAATTTGTGCTGCAATCAAGGATACAGGGATTGGAATTGGGTTTGGGTTTAGATTTGGATTTGGATGATGTGTTGTTGTTTACACTTCAGCAGCAACAACAAAGGGGAGCAAACGAAAAAAAAATCACAGAAAGAAGAAAAACCAAAACGTATAAAAAAAAGAGAACAGCACCAAATTATTTCCGTCTTATTACACAGCAATGCCATATAAGCTGGCCATAAGAATAAGCGCGCTCATAAGGGTACAAAACTCGGGTACTGGCTGAGGTTTGGGTTCGGGTTCAGTTCAATGTGTCAGCGCGCAACAAAAGAATGGCAAATGTTATGCCAAAAACGTTGAGAAAAATAACAGCAATGGCAACAACAACGACAAATGCCATAATATTTTGCAAAGGCGTAGAAAATGTGGAGAATGTGATAGAGACATGCTTAGGACTATCTGGATACCCTGTTTTTAAAAAGGGAGGATGTTAGGATCTAACTGCAGAACTTTTTAGTTCTTTATATTCTGGCTAACTTGAAATTTTGATATATATTTGTTTGCATTTAGCGATGTTCTTGAGAACTTTTTAACTTATCCGAATTGCTTTCTTAATATTCTACAAATTGGAACTGAAACCTTAATCAGTTTTATTTGATTAATATAATTTATTATTTTTACTCTTTGTCTTTTATATCTGAACTAACATATTTTATCGAGGAACTTAAAAAAAAATTATTATTTGTTTTCATAGTAATGAAAGCCAAGTCTTCAAAACATTTTTGCACATTTAAGAGTACTTACAGGGTAAGCCCAAAAAAAAAACAAATCTCAAAATAATTCAATAGCCAATGGCGTTTTATGTCTAACTAAATGGAGATGTGGAAAGATGCTGTTATTTTTTGATTTCCCCACTTACTCACACGCTCATAGTAAACTCGGACCAAATGGAGCTGTGTAGTTGGCGAATCAAATTCAGTCAGGCAGCCAAATGGACAGCGCTTTGTCAGCGACAGAGATACAACAGGATTCCAGCGATGTGATTGCGTAAGCGACGCGTCATAAACTGTACAAGTACAGTAGAGTACTTGTAATCCATCCTCCCCCCCAATCTCTACTTCCCCCGTCTTACGGTCTATGCCCTGTATTGTTGATAATCCTTGTCCTGGCTAGCCAGCTACATAGCTGACTGGGCTGCTGGACATACTCGACATTTGACAAAAGCATCGAGCAACAACAAAAGGAGCTCTGCACAATGAAGTGAAAAATATGATATGAAGGGTGCCCCACGTCAATGCAATGGGAAATGTTACGAGGAGCGGTGTACGGGGAGCAACAAAATACGCAACCCTCAAGCTTGTCCAATTGTTTTTTTGTTATACCCTGTAACCAATACAGCTAGCTAAAAGGAATTATCTGGGATGCGACACTAGCCTATAAATTATAATGTTAAGTATATATTTTATGGACTTTGGAGATTATTTTTTAAAGAAAGAGAGGGAGAGCTTTCTGCTGATCCTAGGTCTAGAGAAAAAAAATATCTGTGGAATAGTCTTAAATTTGAATGTTATCATGGAATCAGTTTGCCGTATGAGAACTCATATAGGGTATCTCCCAGTCTATTAGGCCGTCGTCCCTTGTGTTTTTCTCCGAACTTTCTTTTTTTTCTTATTTTTATTTATTGTGATTTACAGTTGAGCGCTTGATTTGATTTTCAAGTGGTTCCCACGCCAGCCACAAAATGTGGAGCGAACAGTTTGCAGCTTTTGAGCTTCCTGACAAACATGACCAGTTCGGTTCCCCTTCAACGTTCCCCAATCCCCGAACCATCCATAAAGCAACCCCGTAAGCTGAGTTAATTAGTGGCTATCAGTCAATTGGAGGTCGAGACCTAGCTTCCTTGTTTTTCTATTTTATTATTATTATTATTATTTTTTGTTGCTTGGGGCGCATTTCGATAACGATTGGAGTAGAAAAAAGAGTACTCGATACCACGTGTGTGTAACAAAAGCGAACTTGAATTTGCATTTTTGGTAAGAGCGGAGCGAAATCTCTCCTTCTCTTGCTGGAGAAAGACTCCATTCAATCTCTCAGCTGCATAATGGAATTAGCCGGTTCCACTTCGACCAACATCGTCCTTTCTTATCGATGGGGCCCTAGGGACGCATACGTTAACGCCAAAATGCGCTTCGTCTCTCTGCCTGTCTGTCTGTCCATTCGTTTGTCGGCATCCCCGCTGCGTCGACCCGCTCGCAAATCATCGATTGCCATTTGCAGTTTTTGTCCTTTCGTTCTTGTTTATTTTTTTCATGCAACTTCCACTTTCCGACTGCCTTGCTGCGCCTTGTTTATGCCACTTTGATTGTCTCACGTGTGGACAATTTGTTTGCCTCGCCATAGCCAACTTGTTCAGGCTTCGACTTTAACCGTTCGCATTTCGCTCTCCATAAATCCAATAGCATTAACCCATAATTTTTTTAATAGATTTTTTCAGTGCTTCGGCTTTTGCAGCTCTATGCACTGTGAGAAATTTTGTGTTCGTATCAATATAAAACGAGTTGTAAAAATAAAAATAGCTATATACAAAAGAGAAGGTTGATAGGATTTCTTTCTTTATATAGTTATTCTTAATCTATCGTTATGACATTGATACCGAAATAAAAGATTTTTAATAATTTTTGAATCGAGTAACTAAATAATAGATGTCAAAAAAAAAGATAAAATCCAAGAAATTTTTGTGAAAGTGATGTGATGAGCTGTACAACAGCGTAAAATGGAAGGGTATGGACAACGATAGGTGGGGAGAGGGATCCAATTCTCTTGTTCAGTTTTCAAGTTAAGAGCGTAACAAAAATGCGCATCACGTAGCGTCGTTCAAAGTGAATATGTCCAAGTGAATGTTGCGTGATAAGCGCCCAGAGTTATTGCGTCTGCCAAGTGGCTGCGTATACCAAAAATACACACACACGCGCGCACACACATGAGTGTGTGGACAAAGACAGCACGCGACGCCATGCAATAAATGTTGCCTACTTCATTTTTTCTATTTTGGGGGGTTTTTCTGTGCAAATATTTATTGAACATTTTAATTCGTTTGTTGTTGCAAATAAATTCTGATTTATTGGCAATAAAGCGCACAAATAGACAATATGTTGGCAACTTAAACTAGCCGAAAGAGCAACTGATAAACAATCCCCCAAACCAAACGTTATCTTTCAAGCCCCCCACCCCCACCGCCAGAGCTGGACAAATGGACAAAAACGTTAAGCGGCTCGTGTGCTGAATTTTGAGTTTCAGTTTTCGTTCCCTCTCCCGCTTTTTTTTTTTATTAGCTCTATACATTGATGTAGCGTGTTTTTTTTTAAGTTCTTTTTTGTCATTAACCGATGTTGTTTTTAAAGCTTTTTATGCTCTTAAAGATTGATGAAGAAAAGTGGTTTAAATATCCAATGAGATTTTGAGTGGAAGTAAGAGATTTTTTTATATAAATAGTTATTCCCATCAGAGGATTTTACTAAAATGGATTTAAAATTACGTTGGATGCAAGCCGATGATAAGTTTAATTGGTAAAAATTAATGGGTTGAAAATTTGTCTGCTTGGTAAACTTAATATGCAGATTAAATTAAAGACTAAATAGCTTAAAATAATTTTCCTACATAAGTCTATTTATTAATATAACAATAGACGTTTTTAGTTAAAATTTATCGAGATGAAAATACATTTTTTGATACATTTTGTTATCGTTTATTTTATTTATTTTTTCACTGTTATAATTATTGATAATATTAAATTTAGTTGTCACAAAGTAAGTTATTTAACGCTCCTTTTATTTAACGCTCAATCAAAGTCCAGAAAATGCCGTTGTTCCTGCTGCCTTGCTACCTTGTGCCTTGTGTCATTGTCATAGTCATTGTCTGGGGCAGCTTGTTGCTGTTGTTGTTGTTGGTTTTTGTGTTGATAACAACACCCTCATGGCCAATAGAGCAGCGCATCAGCGTCGGCTGTGGCAAGTTAGCTACTGCTCTTGGATGTTGGTGGCAAGTGCGTTGAGGCATGTGGCATGGGTATACGGTTAAGCTGTATGCTACAGCGCGCCACATGTCGCTCATCAGTCATCGCAGACCCACACACTCGCACACACACACACACACACACAAATGCACAACTGGCGCGTCTGGCATTGTCAATGTGGCACGTTGATTGTTGTTGCTACCTTTTTTGCATAAGTGCCACACTCACACACAGTGACAGAAAAACAGGCGCTGTTGTCAATTCAGCTACAGTAAAAATAAATGTTTTTCAATCTTTTCGAATACACATTACTTTAATGCAGAGCTCTTGAGCAATGCTTCGATGCTGAATATTCCTTTAAAAAATAAAAGATATTTATTCAACTAGAACGCTCAATTATCAATAATATAGCATACTTTTTTTAACAAAATAATTTTCGGATTGATTTTTCAACTTGACTATTCAAAAATATGCGTAATATGAATGCAAAGTTTCAAGTTTATTTACTAATTGTTTTTTTGAGTGCATATGCTTTTCAGGTGCGCTTATTTTTTTTGATTTTTACTCTTGTCTGTGACAGCAACAACTGTTGTTGTTGCTGTTGTTGCTGCTTTTGTTTTGGCTGCTTCATTTTTTGCTTAACAACAGCAACAACAATAACGAATTTTGAGGTTGTTGACGCCAGAGCTGATGATGATGATGATGATGCTGATGACAACTGCTGCTGCTGCTGCTGCAGGAGCTGTTGTTGCTGCTGTTTACCTTAATGATAAGGCGCTTGTCAGTCAGTGCGTCAGCGGGCGGAAAGAGGTTGGGAATAAGGCAGATTGTGTGGCAGACAGTCGTCAAATGTTGCGGCGTTTGTGGTTGTTTTATGCCATTTGCCTTGCGACGGTACAGAATGGAACTGGAGAGGACAGGACAGCAAGGACGACGGCAACATGTGCTGCTGTGTTTTGTCAAAAAACATATTTGCCTTGTCTTCCCATATGTATGTTCGAGTGTGCGTGTAAGTGTGTGTGTGTGTGTGTGCCACAACACACAAAAAGCACAAGAACACACAGCGAAAAGCATACAAGCGCACATTTCACCAAATATAATTATTAAACATGTTGCCAATTTTTGGCGAGCGCTTTTTAATCCTGTTGTCTGCGGCATTCCCCACGGCAGCTGCCACGCCCTCAACATTCTTTGCCACTGTGCTTGTGTGTGTGAGTGTGTGGCATATATAAATATAAAACTGTATTATGCGGTTGTGGCTTATGTTGTGATCATTTTACAAAAGGTCTGGTTAAGAGAGGAGCTTACAGCAGCTGTCGATTTTTGGCGTATTTTTTGGCAGCTAAATTGTGGCTGACACATTTTGGTTGGCACTCGAAAAGCTACATAGATTTGCCACTTGAAATTTTTGGGTTGGAGTTGTTTTTAATTTTTTCATTTTGGTTGCATTGGCAACGCGCAAACTGCAAATCCAATTGCGCCACAAACTTGAAATCGCAATTCATTTTTAGAAATGATATCCCAACAGAAACATTTTAATATTTAATTGATGGGAATGTAAGCTTATGTATAACGCATGAGTTCTAACTAGCAAAATGTTTAATAAAATGTATAACAAAATACAAAGTTAAATGGAGAAGAACATTTTAGTTAGTAGTGTGAGAATTGCAAAGAATACTTTATTTATATCTCAGTATTTTAGTTTTTGGCTTGGCTTATACTAAAGTTAAAGCCTAACAATCATACGTACATTCTGCTCGGCATTCGCTTGGATTATGATCTCTCTGTGGCACAAGATTTATTGAGCTATGTAAATACAAACGGATTATCTGCTCAGGACACATTTTTAGTGTATACCATTTCTTGTTTATATTTTCTTGTGCAAAACTATTTCGATTATCAAGTCAAGTGACAGCACTAAAGTAACACTAAAGAAGTTAACAAAAAGCCAACCAGAAGCAAAACACCAACAACAACAAGTGAAAGACAAACAAGGCAACAGCAACAACAACAGCAAAAAGCATTAATTTTAATTTCTACCCAATTCTCTTTGTAACGATGTGAAAATCTCTTAAGTACTCTTGTCATTGACACTCAAACCCCAAGCACACAAAAAAAAGCATCTAGCTACACACACACACACCCCCTGCTGTGTGTGTGTGAGTGGGTGTATGGCAAGCGAGGGCTTAACCTTAGTTAAGCTGTTGCCCGTCGACTCGACTCCGTCTGTCTGTCTGTCTGTTGACGGGCGGCTGTGACACAATCTCATCAACAGATCACAGATTTGCAGCTCGTCCTCGCTCGTCGCGCACTGATGACATCTGTGGTATTTTCAACGTGCGACGTGACCGGCATAACCGGCACAGCCCCAAATAGAGGGCGGGCGAGTAAGGTAACTGCTGTGTGTGTGTGTGTGTGTAGGTGAGGGACATGGGGCATGGACACACAAACTTACCGGGCCTTGACTCTCTGGCTCGACATTTGACACGCGCCGTTTTTGGCAGCCGTCAGTCTTCAGCCATCAGAACCTTCAGTCGGACATTTGGCCACGTGGTTGTTATTTCGCTATTACGTATTTTTATTATTTTATTTTATTTTTTTTTGTATTCGAATACCCTGTAAAATGACATCTTAAATATTAAAGGTTTTCTTGCCTACTTTCTCTGCAGGTCGATACTAACTTCATATTCCAAACACCAAACTTTGTTTGCCTATAAATTGATCATACTATTATTTTTGTGCTTACTTTTTTCTTACAGGGTATCTATGTTTGCACATTTGACTGCACAAATAATTTGAGTTTAGTTTTTTTGTTTGGCAACTTAATATGGAGGTCAGCGTTTCCGCTGGTCAAAAACCGTTCGGTGTTTTCCTATTGCGATATTAATTTTGAGAATTCGGCACGTCGCACATGTGAAGAGCATGCGAGATATTCTCAAAAACAAAGTGAGGGAGCGCTGGAGGGGTGGGGGTGAATGGATGTCATAATTGTGCAATGGTATTTGTTGTTAGCCTTCATTGGATTCGTACAAAATTGGCCCAATTAACGCAAAGAGCAGAAAAGACGAAGAAAAAGCAAAAGGCGGCAAGCGGAAAGCGAAGTCAAAAAATGGCAAACAGCGAACGAAACAACTCAATTTATCACGCACAACTAAAGTGATTTGTTGCCAATGCCAACCAAAATGGAACCTGCACACCTCACACCCTCCCCAACACACACCTTCCCCCCATCCCCTTATTAGAGTCGAGACCCAAAAGTCAGTGGCATGCAAAAAAACGCAGGGTAGGAAATTGTTTAATCAATTCATCAGACGTGCATGTTGCATGGGCGTGTGTGTGTGTGTGGCAATAACAGACAGGATATTAACTTACAAATTTTCGAAAGGGGCGGGACGAGGTAGAAAACGCGAGACGCGTTGTAAACGTTAAACGACCAACAAAAAATTTGTTTGAATAATTACCGAGACAACAACACTCACGTTTGTATGAAACAGTGTGTGTGCGATTGTGTGTGTGTGTGTTTGAGGTGGTGTGTGTGAGAGCCGAAACAGTATGCTGTTATTTGGTCATGTTATTGGCCCTGGCCTGCCCCATCATTGACTTTTACAAGCAAACAATTTGTCAAATGCAAATATACACAAATAACCCTGCTTGCACGGACGCTTTCTCTCTCCACTCCACTCCCACGCTCCCTCCCACAGTGACGGCCAGGACATTCTGCCAATTGAAAAACGATTTGAAATCAATCACAGCCGGCATGCTGTGCTGTACTGTGCTGTGTGCCGTTGTGGCTGTTGTGGCGCGACCGCAGTGTGGCAAATGTTGCACAAGGGCAGCTTGTTGGGGGTTGGAGGTGGAGGGGCAGCCAGAGTAGTCCATTAATAATTCCTGTGGCATGTTTTATGGCCGCAGCGACAACAACAACAGCATCAGCATCCAACAAAAACCCTTTCGTACACACTTCAAAACATTTTCGATATATATTACCAAAAATTTTACAAATTTCTACCAACTGAATAATTTTATTTTATTTTTAGAAATGAAAATTCTTTCCAAAAAGATAAAATTATGTTATGATTGACAACATTTATTCCTGCCAAGAAAAACACGTTAAAATTAAAACTGTTTTTCTTAGTGCACAACACTCTCTCTCACTTTCTTACACACACTCATACACATACATATGCAAAACGTGACTTTCAACTGTTGACCATTTTATTGGCATGTTACTAACTCTACCCCTACCCACACCACACCACCCCTCATACTCAGCAAGGTCGTGTGCTGTCCATGGGGTTATCGCGCGCCGCCATCTAGCTAGCCAAATTGATGGGCAGTCATCAATTTCACTTGTTGGCCACTCGCCATCTACACGCCCCCTTTGTTGCCGAGTTGGGCTTTTGGCTCGCGCTCCATTTGTCAACCAATTTGACTTCAAGACTCCAACTCCAACTACAATACGGATGCGGATGCGGTGGGTGCGACATTGTGCACTCAATTAACCCAGCTGGTGGGGCTGGGGCTGGGGTAACGGGAATGGGAATTGGTGCGTGCTAAGCGCATGTATCTTTAAATGTGTGTTTGTCGATGTTGCACTTGCATTTGAGTGCAGCCAATCAGATGGCAGCTAAAACGATGCAATTCAGTGGAGAAGTAAAAGTAGACAATGTTTGGGTTGATTTGAAAGCTATTGCGAAATGTAGATACATTTAATTGGTTAGCAATTGAAACTAAAATAAATATACAAAATGCCAAAGTATCTCTAAGATAGTATGTATCCCTGAGAAATGGGTCAATTGGTTATAAAAATAAAAAGTCAATATTCAACTGTATGAAAAACTTCAATATGGATAAGTAAAAATAACTTTGTGAGGAAGACATGTGTCAAGCAATTGTATGTAACTGACAGATGCAAACGCATTTCTCAGCAACAAATGTAACTCCCCGACACACACACAAACACAAAAAGTATCTGCAATATGTAAATGTGACTATTCGCTCTATACAAATTTATTTATAGAACATGAACTCATGAGCACTGCAAGTGAAGCATATAATGTCGTTTAGTCCATAAAGTGAATGAATCAAAGTTTAAAATTGCATCTATAAAATATAATGTATATGCAAGTATCTGTTTGAGCTTAAGCTAAATATAAACTTAATTTCCGGAGGACTGCTCGGCAAACTGACTTTTGGTCTAGCTTCGACTTTTACTATCATATTACTTCATATATGTATGTATAATTCTTGTTGGCTGAATTGGCTTAAATGTTAGCCAACATTGGGTAAAAAGCATAGAGCAGACTTTCTGCTATTTAACTCCTCTAAAACAGCTCGAAAGCCTTCCCCTGCTTGACTGCTTGCCGAACTTAGTTTTGCCTGGCTTCGATTTGTGGAGAGCGCATTAACTTGTCAGGCCACAGAATGCAAACATATTTTGGGCATTTGTTTCATCCACACAGAAAGAAAAAGAGGGGAGGTGGGGGGCTGTGGCACATAGCATGTATACATAATTTTTGTAATACTTTGCGCGATTTGCGCGCGATTATAAAAGCTTTTCGCGGTACGACCCCCATAATTCATATGATGTCGACTGGAAAATGTTTACAACACCAGGACTCGGAGAGAAGATTGCAAGGCGAGGCAAGGCAAGGCACGCAAAGGCAGACTGGTTGAATACCGCCCAGCCCGCAACCCGCAACCGCACCCAATACACAGACACTAAAGAGCGGGGGCAGCGGCAGCGGCATCATCGGTGGCATCAACACAACTCACGAGACTATAGCGCCATTATCGTTTTGGCGTCCTTGCCTCCCCGCCCCACAACGTAATGCAGCGCAGCCCATTTATACGTCTATCGGCAAGGAGTAAAACATCAAGAGCAGCAGCAGCAGCATCATGATGACGGTGATGCTGAGGGGGAGTGAGAGGTAGTGCTAGCTAGAGACGTTTTGCAAGCGATTTTCGCATAAGACAGCAAAATATTCAAATGAAAATTTATGTTTGCATTATGAATTTTTATATAGTGTTGCTTTTCTGTAGGCATTTTTATGTGTCTGTTCAGCAGCAGCGTGTGTTTATGTGCGTGTGTGTGTGTATCTTTGCATTCAACCCCGCCGCAGCAGCAGCAGCAGCTCTTTACTCCGCCCGCCTTGCTTCTCCTATTGACTAAAAGTGAAGTAACTCGGTCGGGGCGTGTGGAAAATTATTGAAATGTCGTATATAATGGCGCCTTCGCTTTTTGGCCGACTTCTTCTGTTTCTTCAGCCATTTTGCTGCTAGCGAAAGTGAAGAAAATTTATGCGTTTATAGCATTCATAATTTTCAAATTATTATTGTTATTCACTTCCGTTGGCATCATCAGGCCTAAGTGCGTGCCAAGTTTGATGGGCTTCGACTTCAGCTTGCTTTGATTACGCTCTCCGCCCGCTCTCAAGTCTGTGATTATAATAAACTCTGCACATAAGTAGGCAAACCCAATGACCAAATTTGCCCTCACCCACCCTCTCCCACACCCCCCTAAACGAACTTTGTCTTTAAACTGCGTACCAAAAACAAAGCAAAAACTTTAACGCTTGCTTTCAGCTAGTGTTAGATATTTAAGTTTACTGCTTGACATAATCAGTTATGAAACTGATGATACTTTCGGTTTCATTTGGTTCTGTTACTTCTTGGTTCTTGCTTTTACTTATTTTTAGTAGTATCCAATTATGTTCTTTTAGCTTCGTTTTGGCTTTCATACAGTTTCACTTACACTTCCACTTGCTTTCAGTTTTCTCACAATTTGTCTCATTTACTTTTAGTTTCTTTCATATTTCTTGTGCCTGCGTATAGCAGCTTTTATATACAAGAAGATCCTGCAAGCATTTAACAAAAACATCTTCTTTTTGTCTTAATTTATTATTATTATTATTATTTTTACCTATTTAATGAATTTTTGGAGTAATTTCTTGCTAAGGTAACTTTCATATCCCTTGTTCCATCTCCTTCTAAATAACCCTAACCAACCCACACTTCGTCTGTCCTTCAGTTATATCCAGGTTCTCTGATCTATTTCACAAAACCTGGCTACACATCTGGAGCTTTATTTGGTTGACTATTGCAATCTTTCTCTCGAATATTTATGGCGTGTAAGAACTAACCAAGAAACTCAAATACTATATATTTAATTTTCCCAAAATCGCAACTCATTAGCGCTGTAAAAGGAATCATTGTTGCGGCTGGGAGAGAATTTCAGTGTTTGCTGCCCTTTAGCACTTAGTGCCGTAATGAAGACACAAAATGTGTGTTGTTAACTAGATGTTGTTGTTGTTGCTACTAGTGCTGCTGAGTGTGTGGCACTGACACACACACACGAACACACACAGCACAGGCATTGATTTGTTTTTGGGCTGCTCGTTCGATAAATCTTTTAGCCAGGCAGCAAAACGGCCCAAGCAATTTATTTGTAAATGGAATCGATTAAAAAGCAATCGCTGCATGCCAATACCAACATCTCCTTTGCCCCGGCCCAACCCACTGTGCAAGCAGACGACACCTTTGTGGCGCCGTTAGTCACGTTACCAACTCTCCAAAGCAATTCCAGGCGAGTAGTGACAACAGCACAAGAACATTTTGGGCTGGGCTTGGGCCCAGAACAGCAGGTGGCCCAAAAGCCAAACTTCCCGACCAAAAGCCTCCCAAGCAACCAGCAAAACCCTAAGACACTAAAAACAACCCAATTCTAACCAAACCTCAGTCTTCGTCTTAGCCTACGTCTCCAACTCCGTCTCCATTTCAATCTTAGACTCCCGCAATCAGTGACGCAGCCTCCCCCTTTTGTTTGACTCTCTACCCTCCAACTTCCAACTTCCATCCTCCAACCCCCATCCTCACCGAATCGATGATTACATCATCTTGTATTACAAATTTCTTATCGAATATATTTCGTCGATTACCCCCTTGGGTAAAATTTATTTGCTGTCATTGCAGCGCGCGCGACAGTTAAAGGATTTATACATGAAAAGAAACACGAAATCTTTTAGACAGTGCTGCCAGCTCACTTAAAGTACCGTCAACTAACAACAACTTGTGGCCGAGTCAGCAATATCATATTATCTTGTTTATTTATATAGTATACGCAAGTTTTATCTGAAGGGTGTGTCGGAAAGCATTTGCTTCTTTTGATTACTGAGTTTAATTAGAGTATTAAACAAAAGGTTTACGAAAAGGATTGGGACAGATGATATATTTATTAATTATGCTAAACTATGAATAAAGATTTTTATTTGAAAAGGTGTCGATAGTTGATTTTTCGATTTATATCGGGATAAGTCAACCATCAACCCAAGCACAACTACAACAACTCAGAAGTTAATCTACTTTGATAAAGTTCTCTGTTTATTCAGCAGTTAGTAAGGTTAGCATTGCTACCCAATTGGTTTGGTCCAAACTCCGACTCGAGTCGACTTTCAACTTCCGTCAAACGCTGTTTTTTATGTGTGCAAATTTATTAAAAATAAACGCCTTGACTTGCGGAGCGTGGTCCTAAAACCGCAACGTTATCCCAAAGCTGGGTCTCTTGGCTGGGATCTCTCTCTTAATTTCGCTCAGGCGGAACATCTTGTAAACATACTTAGCTGCAGCTCAGGTGTAATAAGTACGCCTTCAAGTGTATCCCTCTCTCCAATCTGCTGCTTGGCAAGAAGGTCAGGTTGCTTGCTGCTGCTGCTGCCTCAGTTTTTTGGGCACGCTGCTAATTTCTTTCATCTTGGAAATTGAGCTGCGTAAAGGGAGGCGGGACTTGGCCTTTTGCTTCAAGTCTTCAGCGTTTGCCAGTTTGTTTATTTTTGTTATTTTTTTTATTTTTTCTCTGTCGTGTATCTCTCACGTTAATTGTAAAGTGGGCAGTCAGTGTAGCGTGGGAGGGGGCTCAGACCGGAAGCAGGCGCAGCAGCCTCTTAAGCAGAGCCACTCCAGCTAGCTTTGAGAGCTGGCTAGCGGGCTGCGGCAGGCGGTAGGAGGCGTGGCAACTACTATTGCGTCAATTTGGCCCGAGCGCACTTCGCAACGGTTTCCCTTTTGTATACCCTACGCGGCAAGTATTCTTACTTCCTGGTTAATTGTGTAGCATATAGAGAGAAGAAGAAGTATATTTAATATATAACTAAGAACAAAAATTGTTTTTAAATTTAAATTCAGAATTAAGTAGCAAATGTTTTGGTTTTCCTTAAAAAAAAAATTTATTAATACTCCAGCCAATAAGTGTACACAATTTTCGGCTTGCCCAATCGGGATGTGCTTTTTTGTACACGGTTTGTTTTTTTTAAACTTTTGTGTGTTTTTTTTTTTTTGCTCTTTTTTGTTTTTAATTAACTGTGTACATGGCAAAAGTTGTGTTTGCCAGCCAAATGGGCTGCGTTGCGTCTTTGACTGAACGACTCGACCCCCACTTCCCGACATCTCTGACATCCTGACTGGCCGCAGCGTGCGATGCGTCGACTGCAGTTCACCTTATGGTTACGGGAAATATGGAGGGTGAAAGTGGAAGAAGTACGCTACTCAGGTGGGCAGCGTTACGTTTGTTGGCTGGCTGGTTGTTTGACTCCGGCTTTTTGGTTTGCATTGCTCAACAGCGCGTGAGGTGCAAGTGGCGCTAAATGAACAGCAGTTGGTAATTAAACCCTTTGCCAGCTAATGAACTCTTCTCTCTGGCTCTCTGCCTGCCAAGCGAGCCAAAAGTGTGAGGCACAAAGAGCTGTGGGCGGGGGGCACTGCGGGTTTGAATTTTATTTTCTATTTATTTATTTTTTTTTGCGTTGTTGGTTGTCTGGCTGACGGGAAGGGGAGTAAACGCACTTTTATCTCTTAACTGCAGATTGTAGCTTGTAACTGTAAATATTTAAGTGTTTTCATTGCCTACTTTTTGGGGCAAGCGCAGAGAGAGAAAACAGACTTGAAAACTGCGACAGCTTTAAGGACCAAAGGCAAAAGGCTAAAGAGAGCACGGCAAGGGTTGGAGTGAGTTAAGGGGCAGTCAAAAGCTAGGAACAGTTGTTGTGAAAGATTCAGGAGCGAAGGAGCGGGAAGGAAGGAAAGAGACAGAGATAACGAGCACATCATTTGTTGGCCAAAAATTAGTTGTGAGCCCGTTCTACTTATTGTTGTTGCTGTATTGGTTGTAGTTGAAGCAAAACTTGTCTGGCTGTGACTGCTTACAGTCCCTCTCCTCCGCCCATCCTCTTGTTGCCGTTCTATATGTGCCCTTTGGGGCGCTTCCTGTAACCCAAAGGCCACTTGCTGTGTGACGGTATATGTCACTTTTTGGGGCAGTGTCAGACCTAAAAGTGAGTCTTTGTAGCCATGGTTGCCAGCTGTGTCACCAAAATACTCAATAAAATTCCCATACATTGCAACTTTAAAGGCACGCAACTGTTGTTTAATTTTGAGTGCAATTCGTAAGCTCGTTAAGGGAGAGCAGATCGGCGCCCAAGCTTATGGATGATATATAACTTTTGAAAATAAAATAACAATAAACTAATAATGCAAAACAATTTTGAATATATAATAAAATATATACATGCTATAATCTGTAACTAGTACTAGCCAAAGTCTTAAAATAATTATTAGAATTTTTTTAATATTTTATATATCATGATTTTATTTATCGACTATTGACTGATCACAATCCACAACATTTAAATAATTTTTAAAAATAATTGATAGTTAATTAACAAGTAATAATTTCGTAAGAAAAATAAAGTTATCAAAAGTCAATATTAGATATATTTTCTTGAAAAATTTCAAAAAATTTAAAATTTATTGCATGTATTTCAGAGCTATGTCTTTGATTAGTTACAATAGTTTTTTCCTGTAAAAATTATACGTTTTTATGCCCCAAAGTTCTTTAGTCCATCTGCTTAATATTCGTATGCTTATTTAAATTTAAGATTGTTAAACTTTTAAATAAAATTGTCACACTGTGCAATAGCCACTTGCTATATTCTATTTTGGGACTTGCTAGGCGACGTAATGAATGTGTGCACACACTTATACATGTGTGTGTGTGTTTTTGTGTGTGGTTAGCTACCAGCTAAATACAATATGGGCCTCGCCTTGCCAGCCCCCGCCCTTGCTGTCCGTTGCCGCCCCCCGCTGGCCATGACTCGCATATGAATATGAATTTTATCGAGATTCATGGCAGATGATAATTTTCCCTTGATAACTGTAAACTCGTCTATAGCTCGAAGCGAGGTTGTTTGCCAGCAGAAAGGAAGAGCGAGCGAGCGAGCCATGTCTGCATTTGGGCCACATGCAGAAAGGGGGGAGAGAGCTGTTCTAGCTGGTAACATGGTGTTGAGTTTTTTGGGGCTAGTAATAGCGGGTGAGGGGCAGTTTTTGGGGTTTCGACTGTGTAAGGGAAGAGAGGTCTCATTTCATTCATTTGGCTTTCGTTCATTTCCTTGTGCATTCATTTGCCTTCATAAAATATAAACAGCGTATTAAAATGTATGAATATATATGTGTGTACACATACATATATGTATGTTTGTACACACATACATTCATATATCCCATAACAGAACCGAACTGAACGGAACAAAACAGAACAGCACAGAACCCCCAAAGCCCATGCAACAGCTAATGTTGATAAGTGAAGTTATGACTTTGCCTTTGGCCTTAACCAGACAGCAAAGGCGCAGGGCGTTGGATGGGGAAATGGTGTAGTGTGGTGGCTTGGAGACTTTTTGGTGCCTTTTTCTGTAGTATATGTATGCGTGCGTGTGTGTGTGTGTTTCTGTCGAATTCACTATCTCTAGCTTCCACTTTTTTGGTTATACTTTTTGGCAATCTGCAAAGCATTTCATTAAAATTATGCATCCATCCTTGCGCACCCCTCCGCCGCCTCATCCACCGCTTGCCAGCTCTATGTCTGACTTTCTATTAGCATAACAAGCTCAATTTTGATAAATTAAGTGTTTATCCATACTCGTCGGTGCGCAATTTCAAGTGTTCGCCGCACTAATTTGAATCACTCTTTTTCCGCTTTGTCCGCATTTCCCTCCATCAACATTTTTCCAACACACATTTCCACACTTGGACCCATGTACCCTTACCCTTACCCTTACCCGGAACGGAACGGTCGCTGTACGTGGCTTGAGGTGTTGACAGCTCAAATATGCCTCACACCCCAACCCTAAGCCCCCCACAACAGCCACAAAAAATAGCCTACTATATATATATTGCCGTCACCCGCCCCGTTTGCCTCTCATGCCCAGGGCAGCGTTGACCTTTTGCCCCTCTTTTGGGTATTTTTTTTTCCTGGGATACAGCCGCATATGCAAATCAGTTCAACATTTCCGAAGCTCGTGGGCTCTGGGAACTCTGTGTTGTGGACCTTGCGTTCAAGTGCATGCGGTTTGCGTGCTTTGAAGTTAAAACTCAATTACGCAAAATTCTCACACGTTGGCGTGCTTGGACAGGGGAGACAAAGAACACCCAACCCTAGTGGTAGGGGTGATAGGTGGGCGGTTTTTCTTTTTTATTTTTTAGTAATGTGGGTGGCTGCATCAAATTGCAGGCAATTTTAGCGTATCAAGACTCATCTTTATCCGTGGCAGCTGCTCGCCAAACAACTACGCCATAAAAACCCATTTGGCTAATTGCCTCGGCCTTGGCTTGGTCAGCACCAAACAGCTAACAGCGAATGAATGAACGCCAGCTGGCAACACCTGAACACGCAAATGTCTCCCCACAAAAACTTTCCCTCTTCTCCTTCTTCCTCTCATTCGGCAAAGCAAAAACGCGTTCCATTTCACGGCATTTGCACAGGTTTGGTTTATTTTTTTGGTGTGGATCAAGCATATTTTAGCGATTACCGCAACGGAACGTGAAAAACCAAATGTTTTTTATGCCACGAATAAATAACATCAACAGGCAGGAGCCATGAAACGGATGCGACGTTGCTCCCGGCCAGCGGGCATTTCCAAGAGCGCCAAGTCAATGAACTCCTCCAGTTTCAGGCACTTCTGGAACTTGCGATCATTGTTTGCGAAATACAATTGATTATTCGAAACAATCAAGTATAAGTCTGCGATCACTTCATCCGCAGTTTGGTAATAGTTGTTCCCAATGCGCAGCTTGATAGTCTTAACGTCCATTGGGCTCTCAATAATGTGAAGATAGTCTGGATATTTTTCCAGATTCACACCTCGCAAAAACATGTGAGCGAAGTTTTTGGTTTTTAAGACCTTTATAACATGCTTCTTCAAGTAGCGCATCTTGTTTGTGTATCGCCCGACTATGCCCGGTCGCGGCATCACCGACGGCTGCGCACGCATTGGTTGGTTCATAGCGTTGGCTTGCTGCACAAACAAACAAAACTTTAATAAAACGCAACTCCGCACAACACCAAACTTACCATTATTGATCAGTGCTGAATGTTTTTTATATTATTTAAATGCAAAAGTTGATTAACTGCGCAAATGCGAAACACAATCAAGACGCTTAGCGATATCTTAGTGATGGTAAGAACTACACAACGAGTAAATAATCTCGTTGACTTGTCACACCAGTCTGGCAACCTTGTAATAGCTCATTAACCGACTGATAATTGGACTTCAGCTAATTCAATTCGATATTATAAATGCTGATTACAAATGCTTTCTTAACTATTTGTATATTTTTGTTGTTTATGTTTTAGCATGATGAGAGAATATCGTTGCAATTCGTTATACCAAAATGTATCGATATATTTGTTAAGGCCATATCTATTAATTGTATCATATCGGCCCGTCTTTGAGCTTAACAAAATACACGTTGGTTAAATTTAGATCGAGGTGCATTCTGGTTCTTTCAATCAATAAAACTTCTAATGCATTTTCCGTTAACACATTTAAAGAATCGAACAGCAATGGTAAGTTGTGTGTTGGAAAATGTTGCGTTTCTATTCTAAAGTTGCGTTTGTTTGTGCAGCTGTCCATCGCACAAACTCTTGTGGAGCCATCGGTAGCGCGCAGACGAAACAAAGTCGGGTTCTACACTAATAAGATGCATTTCCTGAAAACGAATGTGCTGGATGTTTTGGGTAGAAGAAAGTTCGCCATTGGATTTATGAAACCTGTGGATATAAAGAAAAAGCCCGAGTATTACGCTGCTACTAAACATCCCATGGATATTGGAACAATCAAGAAACGAGTGATGAAATTTTATTACGAAACTGCGGACGCAATCATTGCCGATCTGTATTTAATAGTTGCCAATCACAAGAAGTTGAGCAATCCGAAATATAAGATGTACCGCAACTGCCTGAAACTGGAAGAGTTCATTGCGGCGGCGGTCGTGAGAATGCCTAGTGGCGGAGAGACGCTGAACGGGGGCTTGCCGGAATCTTCGGATACTGACTCCGCGGGCGAATAAAATTGCTCGGAGAACCCGGAATATAACACAAGCTATTACATATAATGTTGAAGATTTGTTGTAATATTCGCTTAAATACTTTTTGTAGTTATATAAAATTTATCTAATTTTTATTCTATCGTTTTTGTTAGCAGCTAGAAATATTGATGCTAATTTTGATAAAAAGCAGTGATGCAAAAATCTCAGGGCTTAGCTCAATCTTCGTCGCAGAACAGAATGAACAAATGATAGGAAGCAACAATAAAAGTAAAGAAAAAAAATCGAATATCTAAAAAGGCGTGAAAATAATTTGCATAAATTTCTGCCCTTTGATCGCTTCAATTGCTGCTTTGGGGGGCTTTTGGGCGTTGCGAGTTGAATGATAGAATGATGCAATGTTGGGTGGACGGAATGATGGGGCAACAACGCTTTAGCATCTAATCGACGGCTGTCATGGGAACAGGATGCGGCCAAAGGCTGGGGCATGGAGGGACACAAATAAAAGGCGTTGGCAACGCTTTAGGGATGCGCTCGGCGTGTGAACTGTTTACGTAGTAGCATCACTGCCACGCCCACGCGCGACACGCCCATCAGTAGAAGAGCATTGAAGGCCTGCAGTCCAGGCAAGTACACTGCTAACATAAATTCCAGAATATTAAAAAAAAATTATATAACAAAAATTAACATACTTTTTAATCTTTATAAATAAAAAATTAACAATAAAATAAATGTTTGTTTTGGATTTTACAAAATTTTAGTGCATACTTTGTGCCAAGTGTAAGAAAGGCGAGTGAGTTAACAGGACGAGGCAGCAGCTGGAGCTGGGGAAAAGGCAGGCGGGTAGAGCCAGCTCAAGTCACAGGCATTCTAATTTGTCGCCAACGCTGTCGATGCCTGTTGGCTGCTCTTTGTTTTGCAGCTGAAAATGGGGAGGCAGGGTTTGACTGCAACTTTTCAAGTGCTCTGTTGGGCACTACAAACACTGTGTCTCTGTGTGTTTGTGTGTGTGTGTATAGAGCTTGTTGTTGGTTTGGGGCACCACTTGAGCCGCCTAAAATGGCACTTTAGTGCCTTTTGGGGCGTGCGAAAACAAAGGCGCCAAGTGTCGTGTAGCGCATTGAGTGGCAACACTTTGCTCTCTAGCTCTCCAGCTTCACTTCGGCTCCCCGTTCCAAAAATTTGATAGCCCAAACCAACGAACTCCCTGCCCCTTATATGCCCTTTGGTATATCCCCATGTGCCTCTCTGTCCAGGCAATTTTATACGTTAAGCATCTTGAAAATTGTGTCAATTTGTTGAAAATGTCGCTAGAGTATTTTTATGGTATGATTCTCGTTTATACTATGTATTTGACTTGCCCTTTGTCTTTTATTTTTTTTGTCTCATTAGGCTTAAGCTTTTTTTTAGGATACCCTGTTGAAAAAACGTAGATAGTGTTTGCTACTTAAGCAAGTTTAAGCTACAAAGGTTTGAAGTTTATTTAAGTTTCTTGATAAATTCCACTGTCCTAACAAGGAATAATGAAATTGTTAGGTTTGTTTTCCGCACAATACTTACTGCACTAAATATTTTAACCTGCATTGGCTGCTGGTGCTGTTAGCCAAAAATAGTTTAGAGCATTTGTAAATCCCATTTTAGTGTAAGGTATCTCCTGGACAAACAGACACATGTTAAGAGCGTTGCCGTCTTGTTTTTAGCACTGCGTTATTGCCAACAAGTGGAAAACTTTGAGAATGAGCGGTGCTGGGAGGCATGGCGTCACTAGATCGGAGTCCCCGAAAAGTGTGCTATAAAAAATAAATATCAATCTAGCTGACAAACCTGAGCATGAAAGAGAAGGTGTGCTGGGGTGAGCAGAAGATGGGATTGTATATGGGGGATGCTTGGCTATGAGCAGGCATTTTTTTAAAGGCAGTAGGGTCGGGAGTGTGGGACAGTTGAAAATGAGTTTTTCGCTACGGTAGAACCGCAACTTATGCTTTAAAGTGGATGTTACGAGCATGTTGAGTGCCACAGACGCCCGGGGGGCGGTTTCACATTTATTTTTTTTTTGTTTTATTTTGTAAAAACCCGTCGCCAGAGCCGGACACATCCCAAAACCGGAAGCCCTTACACGCACACACACACACAATACTATGGACAGGTTGGCGAAAGGGGCAAAAACTGGAGACAAGGAGCGAATGAATGGGAACAGCTGTGGCCATTTCCTTTCTTGTTGACCGGCCTTTGCAGCCATACCACCTCCAACCCCTTTCCCCCTGCCGGCCGTAAGCTGTTGAATTGAGTCGTTGCTGGACACACATTAACACACATTGTGCGTTGTCCTTGCGGGCTACACGCAACAAGAGCAATACAGAAAAAAGGCAAGCGTAAAAAAAATTAAAACAAGCTTTGCACAGAAAAAAAAAAAAAAATGTGGAAAAAAAGATGAGGAAGCTGCAGCATGTGTGTGTGTGTGTAAGGGTTGTGAGTTTGTGTGTGTTTGTCCTTTTTACGAAAATCTGATTAAAATATTTGAGTTTGCCTTTTAATGTGATTTTTGAGCATAATAAAAAGCCAAGTTTGAAGCCAAGCCGAAAAGCGAAAAGTTCACAAAATGTATCCAACCACCCCATCCACACACAACCAACCCCCCTACCCCGCTCATGCTGGTCAGTGGTCGCCGCGTGGGATATGCATGTCCGAGTTCGAGTCCAACTTTGAGCTCGAGTCGGTAGTGGAAAGTTGGAGTGCGCATCCGATTCCTGGCAAAGGGGTTGTTGCTTAATGTAACTGCTTGCGTTCGTTTTCGCCTGTTTTGGCTGTTTGTTGGCTGCCATTCGTCGTTTTCGTTTTGCTCCTTTGGCGCACTTTGTATCTTTATTTCTGGATGTGCATGTGTATCTCCCGAACCAAGTTGGCGTACAAAGGGGCAAATGCATTTTCTAGCCATAAATTATTTTGTTGTGACAATATTAAAAGCAATTTGGGTCAAAAATAAATCTTGATAGGATGAATACTTTTTCTCAATTTTCAATCATGTTACTGTTACTTTTCCCTTCCTAATTGTTTCTTAAATGTCACTTTAATCAATGGGCATCTGGAAGTATACCTTAATTTAAATTTAAAAATTTGTGGACATTTTGAGACTTATTTTTGTTTTTAGGAAAGGGAAGGGTGAAACGCTTTTGGGTTGCAATTCAAAAGTAAAAATACAAACACACAAATAATGTACTGTTATGTAATGAGTGAAAATCGCTTGGCTAAAAGGCACTAGATAAATCGATAGATCGCAGGCAAAGCAGGCTGATCTAACCCACCCACTTAAAAGCCCCCATCACCC
The DNA here is from genome assembly GCA_018901835.1 of Scaptomyza graminum. NCBI lineage: Eukaryota > Metazoa > Arthropoda > Insecta > Diptera > Drosophilidae > Scaptomyza > Scaptomyza graminum. The sequence continues at coordinate 9,810,418 of JAEIFL010000001.1, read as the reverse complement.
CCTATCTGCAGCCCTCGATTTGGTTGCCGCACGCCTTTGCTCATGTGAACTTAATTAATTAAGGCCCACGGCCGACAGCTGCTGGACCCAAAATACCCAAAGAGAAAAAAAATATATATAAAATTGTATTTGGAAATGGAAGATGAGAAATCACTCAAGTGTTCATTAATGCAAATCAGTGCCCATGTCTCTAGTGGGCTGTGTTTGCGTGTAGAGGGAGGGGGGTTGGTTGGTTGGTTGTTGTTCGGTGGTGTCTATTGCTGCTCTACACATATACACATACATACATATAAATGTATATTATATTTGTATAAGTATTTGCCTGCCTCTTCTTATTATTATTTTCCATCATAAATTTCTTGGGCTGCGTTTTCTTCTTGGGCTCCTTTTTGTGACTTGACGTTTTGTTTGTTAATTTGTGAAAAACCAAAGAATGGTACGGCGGCGGGGGCAGAGTAGTTGGGCTACTGGGCTGTTTGGCCATGTGTCTATAATTTGTTGACGTTTGACTTTGTGCGTCGTCTAATTGTGGGCGACGTGGCAAACAAAACCTAAACTTTCCCTGCTTCAGGCTCCCCTTCCAACAACAATAACAACAACGAACACAAGGAATGCACTGTGTGGTCGAGCAAGGGGAGAGAGGGGGATTGAGTTGGAGAGGATTCCTAGACCGCTGGTCACTTTGATGTGGCGCCGCTTTGGCAAAACGCGTAATTTACTGTGCATTTATTTATTTTTATTTTTTTTTATATTTATTTCCTTGTATTTTAAGATTTATATTTTGCTTTTACAATTACTGTGAACACTCGATAAGTAAAATACAAAATGAAATATGAATTAAAATGCAACGAAAAACTATTTTGCAATATTTCCATAACCGATTAGTTGAAACTTATTGGAAAATAAAAAGGTAATTTTATTTATTTTTATTTTTTATTTCAACACTGTATTTGTGTTTTTGCTTATACTTTTTTATATTTACTAAAACAAAAACAAAAATTTTGTGTCCGAGCGAAACGCTAATGAACTGATTATGCCGACTGAGGGGGAGGCGGGCAATACAGGACGAAAAAGACGACGGAAAGGGCAACTTGTCGCTGGTTCTGTGGGCATTATGAAACAAGCAACTTGGGTGGCTCTTAAATGCAAATCTGTTGTAAACACACACACACAAGTTACAGCTAGACATAGAGATTATACTTGCCCTTAGGCATTTACGAAGCGTAAGCAAGTGCCAGAAGTGGAATATTAATTTCCCTTGAACGCATTCTGCTCTGGACTCTGGGCTCTGGACACAGAGTCTTGAAAGTGGCGCATCTTCTTCAGCCTGCCTCGTCTCCTTTGGCTTCTTGTGCAGCGCAGTCATGCGTGTCTATAAATTGGAAATAGAGAGATGGATAGAGAGAGTGAGAGAGAGAGAGAGAAAGAGAGATCATTGTGTGTGTCCAGCACAGGAAACTACAGGACACGCAGGACACACGCTGGCCACAAAAGCCTTGGGAATGTTGAATAGTTGAAAATTCGTTAATGGTCACTGCGCTCGACACTAAAAACAACAACAACGACAATAGCAACGAGTACACTTAACAAAATAAAGAGCAAGTATCAAGTAAAGCTCTTCTCATAAAGTTGAGCCGCGTTTATATTTGGATATAACTTAAAATAACTTTAAAAAAAATATAAGAAATGCAAAACATTCTTATTACAGTAAGAGAATTCTTACTTAGCTAGAAATTCTTCAAAATGATTTGTTTCTGTGTATAAAGTATAACTTCGATTCAACAAATTCGAGAATTTCTTGCCAAAATCCGTAGTGTGCCAGGCACACTGCAAATGACTCTCTATATATGTATGTGTGTGTGTGTGTGTGCCACACATATGTGCACATATTTTGGGCAAAGTTAAAGTTCTTAGAAATCCTTGAGTGCACACAAAAACAAATAAACAACGAAATAGAAAAACAAAATGGTCGCCCACGGGTCATGAGCGCTAAGAATGGGTAGAGATTCGGTGGGGGGCGGGGTGGAGTTTATGGGTAAGAGTAGTAGCTCAGAGGCGTTCACTGGTAGGGTGGAGGGGGGACGTAGGAATGGGTGTATGACCGCTTGGGCGCTCGGCCATGTACTGTGGTTAATTTGTGTGCTTAAAAGCGCTTTACGACTTTGGTCTTGCCACTGTTGCTGCTGCTGCTGCTCCTGCTGCTGCTTCTGCTGAGACTGCTGCTAGCTGCAGTCGAAGCCAAAGTCAAAACTTGTAGTCAGAGTCGGAGTTGTAGCTGTTCTTGTAGTTGGGGTCGGTCAGCAGCGACGCTCTTAAAATTTATGTGCATTGCAAGTGTCAAACTATTGCTACACATAAGTACACACACACACACACACACACACATTGAAAGCAACAACTATGCTATGTGTGTAACTTATGCTCAGGAATTTTCAATTTTCTTAAGCAATACGCAAGAACTAGCAGGCACAGTAAGGCCGAATCGCTTGAAATAGATTAAAGAAGAGTTTTTTTTTATTAATTAGAAAAATAATTCGAAAGTTCAGAAAATATCATGTACAAATTTTTAGTATAAAATTTTTCAATTTTTCAAAAATTTTCATTTATTGATAAATCATTTATAATACGTTTCAATAAATCGCAACCACAGTGCAATGGGCGTTCACATATGCGCAGAGACAACACATGGTCAAATGGTAGGGGCAAAGATAAGAGAGAGCTAAAGTGGAAAACGAAGTCGAAGTCAAAGACGAAGGCAAAAGCAAAGACGAAGACGAAGTCAGGTTCAGTCTTTAAATTGAAATGCGATTACATGACCAGGACACGCATTTAGAAGCGGCTTACGACAACAAGGAGCAATGCACAAAAAACAACGCTGGTCAGGTCAAACGCTGGCCCAAGATACAGCACACAGAACTCCAACTCCAACTACAACTACAAATCTTTACTTGGCATTTTTGGGCAATAGACGTTTTTGGCTGACGGAAAACTTAACGCCAGCACTGGCCTCTTCGTCTTCATCGTTTTTATTGACTGGCTTTTAAATTTCATTAGTTTAGTTTTATTGCACAAAGCCAAAACCAAATGCAAATTTGCTCCTTTTTTGCATATAAAAGATTTTGCTTGTGCTTCTCTAAGATTTTACTATTTTAAGATTTCAATTAAAGCTTTAAGCGTAAAGAAAAATTAAGTGAAACAGATAATGAAATGAACAGCAGAATAGCGTAGAAAAAAGCCATAGTTAAACAGCATGAGCTAAGGCATTGATTGACCATTAGTTACCCTTTTAATTAAACTTTTTAATATTATTCCGAAGAGCGGCTGACTTTCCTTCAAACTCTCTTCCTCTCTCTCTCTCTCTCTCTGTGGCAAAAAGAAATATATAATTATTTTTCCTTTAAAAATTAAAAATCGAGTGTTAATTTTATGCTCATGCCCTTTCATTTGCTAACTGGTTTTACAGGGTGTTTATCGTAAAAACAAAAAAAAAAATGTCTTCACATAAATTGAGGGCGTTGGGGCGTCATGATTAAGGGGTTCGCTTCTTGTCGCTTCTAATTTTTATTTTCATTTTCATTATTTTAGTATATTTTTATTTTTTCCTATGCTTTGCTTTGCTCTCTGGTTTTGTTGGCTGGTATCCCGCGGATACTTCCGCTTAACGGTTACATTTATAATTACATTTTAATTAGATTCATTCGGCTGTAAAGTGTCCTTTTGTGTGACTTTGCCCGCCTGGTCGCCTCGTCGCTTGGTCGCCTGGGCTGCTTAATCAATCTTAAAGCGCACTACCCGGCCTCCCCCACTGCCCTCTCTAATCTGGCCACAGCCTTGCCGGCCTGCCACCCGTGCCATTTTATTCGATTTCCAATTTAGATTTTTCGTCCTTATTTCCACACTCTTCTTAGACAAGGGGTATTAAAAATACCTTGGTGAGTTTGCATGAATTTGATTCGAATTTTTATTAATTTGATTTGGAATTATTTGGAGGAGCATAAATATTGCATCAAAAATCTTTTCCTTGTTAGGGCATCTCAAACTTCGTACAAACTCTGCCCAATTTGTTTCCTTGTGTTTTTTTTTCGCGTCTTCTCATTTGGTTGGATGCCTTTTTTTATTTAATTTTTTTTTTTTGCCCTCTGTTGGCAGCTGCATTTTTAATGACTCTGATTTATTAATGGCGGCCTCGCTGATTAAAGCCTATCCGCTGAGCAATGCGCCAAATTTCTCTCCCTGCCCATACCTCCTTCATCTTCACCCCTTTTGTAAGGCTTCTCTTTATATATGAAAGCAGCTCAAAATATAAATTGGATAATGTTGGTGGCGTCTTCGACCTAACAACAACAACAACCACAACGTAGTACCAGAAGTCCAGAACAGGATGGGGAAGAGGTTTAAGTCACGGGGCGATCTAAATACGGTTTATAGCCCTAAATGACTATGTGAGTGGTTGGGTAAGATCCATATGAATCTATGCATGTAAATGTATGTTTGTATATGGGATGCTAATGCACAGTACAAAAATATTTTCAATAAGAGTATAAACTTGTTATTTATATAATATGGAGTAGGTACAATAAGTATCGAATTTTCGAAAAGCTAAGTTTCACAATTGTTTACATTAATAATTATAAAAATGGAATACGTTTTTCGAACTTGAAGTAATATTTCAATACAAAACAGTATTTTGTGCAGTGTACCTAAATCTCAGCCTGCTTGCTGTTGTTGGTCGGCCAAACGCGACGACGTGCGACGCCGCTTAACTGTTTAATAACTTTGGCTGCTTGCTGTCTGACAGCAGCCTTTGGCTTTGGCCAGGACACCAGATCCCCCCATCCCCATACCCTTTTCCGACTGATGCATGTGAGGGACGCCAAACAAGGACGTTGGCGACGAGGACGACTCATTGTCTCTGGTCTATGGGAACGGCTTAAAGTTCCACGTCGTTGATTTTATTAGTCTCCAGCGAACAATTCGAAAAATTTGTACCGAGAAAAATTCTTATTTTTTTTTTTTGTGTTCGCTTGTTTGTTGGCGTCGCCTTACTATTGTTATTGTTCTTGTTGTTGTTGTCCTGCCTTTGAGCCCCAAAATAGAGCTAGTGGAACTGGAGACGCGAATGTTTCTTTGGAGTGGGGAGACTTTAGCAACTGGAATCCAATAGCAGTCGATTTTCTTTGGAATTCCTTGCCAGTTTTTGTTGTTGATGTTGTTTGATGCCCGGCAAAAGGATTGCGAATTGCGAATTACGTATACGTATGGGAGGATTTTGCGAATTACGAATTGCGGATTGCAGAAAGAACTAACGACTGTTCTATATCAGCTTTTGTGTGTGTGTGTGTGTGTGTGTTTTCGTGTTTGGGCCTAGTCGTCTCTGGCTCTGCCTTTGGCCTGCCCGTCTAATGGCAACTTGTTAAATTGTAAAATTGGAAAACAAGTTGTTTTCGTTCCTTTTTATTAGGTTGCCGCCTCAATGCACGCGGCATTTCACCCCGTACCTCCCGCAACCCTTCTATTCCACCTAGTTGAAACTAAACAGACATCAATTGCATTAGAGAAAGACAGAGAAAGAGAGAGAGAGAGAGAGATAACCCATCACATCCATCTGCACATCCTGCTTTTTTGCACACATTTACATTCACATTCTCACAGCGATATCCTTATTCTTGTTCTTAGCCCTTTTCCTTAGCCTTATATCAAGTTGTCTGCTCTGCTGGCGGGGTGTCTGTCGTGTGCCATGCCCCATTTGCATCGGTAATCGCAGCAGCCGGCAGTGGGCGGGGCAAAGACTTTAGCGTAAGATGAGGCGTAGGCTGGGCGTGAGCGTCGTCTATAAATGCAACTGGATGCAGAATAAAACTAATTTTTAGATCAAAATATATCGAGAGATATTCTCAATGTATTAGTCTTGAGTAGTAAAATGTTCAGCACGTAACTCGAATGCCAATTCGTTTTTGATGTACCTTTGAAAAATGTATCGACTAACGCCTGAAAATAAATTGATCATTATATGACTACAGGCATAACACGATTGAAATATTGAGATAAATAGATGAGGACAAAACGACTTTACCTATTTGTACTGAGAGCATTACTTAAATAATTTGTCACACTTATAGTCTTAATTTAGATTATACAGACTTAAAGCTGATAGCTGATAAAAAAAAACATACCCAAAATAATTTCATTTTGGGTTGCTGTGGCAACTGCAACGAGCAGCAGCGGCCACAGTGGCAACCGTCAAGACAATTATGTTAGCAACTTCAAAAGGCCGCGATGCTTTTTAATTTTTCTTCGCGCCGATGTTAATGATGTAAATGATAACGATGATAATGATAATGATAATGCTTGTCTCTCTCTGTGTTTTTGTGTGTCAAATAGGTCGCAGGTGCTGGCTGGTTGCTGTTCATTTAGAGTCCTTCAAACCATCCTTGGCATCGTGTTTAATTTCAAAAGTATCAACGCTCTGGAGTTCCTTTCAAGTGCACACACACACACAGACACAGGGAGAGGGTCCTGAGACCAGTGACTAGAGTCCACCCTAGAGTAACCCTTTAAATAGTACCCCAACCCCCGTTTTCGGCGTTGACTTTTCCTTGCTGGCTTTGGCTTTAAACGGATTTGGCCACGAAGAACAAAGAAGAAGAAGGCAAAATGCAAAGTTGAGTTGAGTTTTTCACCAGCGCTCGGGCTGACAGCCTGGTGTCATAAAATGTCAGCGTTGTCCTTGAGGTCCTGCTGTTGTTAATGCTTCCCATTCACTCCGCTAGACCCCGCTGCCATTCCGGGCGCCTTTGCTTTTTGCCTAAGCTGAATGCAACTGATGATGGACCGACAACTTTGTGGCTGTGGCACGTAATTAGCTGCCACTTGGAGTCTAAAGGCTGAACAAACAAACAAACAAATAAAGCAAAACAACAGCAAAAATGTCTCTAAGAGTGCAAGACACTAAAAAAGGCGCCACAAAGACAGATGAAAGGAAAATTAGAGGAAAATAAAATGAGGAAAATCGCATTTTTCTCCAGTTAGTTTAGCTTTGACTGTAACTGTCTGTGTGTGTGAGTGTGTGTGAGTGTGGCATTTTTGTGCGTGCAACGGAGAAAACTTTTTTTTTGTTCTTTTGGTTTTTCATTAATTTGGGATAAATGAAAACCTCAGCCACATGCGTGTTTGGCAACCCTCCACAAACCTCTCTGCACCCTTCCCTGTACAGTGTGCGTGTGGGTGTGTGTGTGTGTGTGTGTGTGAAAAGGTTTTTTCCCCCAACACCCAATTCAACACATTGATTAAGTCTCAACAATAAAACAAACGAAACGAAACGAAATAAAAGCCCCGAGGCACAAGAGAGGAAAAAAAACCAGAAGAATGTTCTCATTTGGGGCACTTTCAGCACAGGTCCAATATCTCTGGGCTTACCTGCCGGTGTGTGTGTGTGTGTGCTAATAGTATTCTAGTAGTTTTAAATAGACTACGAAAAAAAGCTCTTAAGAGCTATCTTATATAGATACCGTTGTCAAAAAAACATTGACAACAAGTTTTAAGTCTGGAAAGTAAATTTAAAATTTGTTTTATTTTTATTTTCTTTTATACAACATTTTTGAATGGACTTTAGAAATAGTGTAATTAACTTTTTGATCATCCTAAATCAACTTATAAGCTATAACATATTTTTAACTTAATTCGTAGACATTTAATTTAATTTAAAGGTGAGCTCTTGAACTTTTAATTATTAAAGTGCTTACTTTTTTAAGCTTTGCCTAAAATAGTTAAGTTAAACTCTATCCAGTTAGCTAGTTACAATCTCAGTTGACTTTTGTAATTGCTTTCGCTTAAATGCCGCAAGATTGAAAACTAATCCAAATATGATGAATCTTTGCCACAACAAACAAATGTTGTAAGAAATTGGCTTCAAATTTATTTCAGCAATAACGCACAATAGCCACACATGTGTGTGTGTGTGTGTGTGTGTGTGTTGGCTAGCTTAAAGCTCGAGCTTATGAGTTACTTGGGGTTAACTTTGCACAGCTTAACTTTAGATAACTTGATACTCTAACATAAAGTACAAGTAAATATATATATATGATACACTTAAAAAAAGTGCTATGCCCAAGATAAACATTTAAAATAAACATATTAAAAAAAGCATAAGATTTATTCATTACTTTTTATTTCATTTATTTAATTTAATGATGAAATATCAAAAAGAACCTTCAATGAAAAACCGACTAAACATGTATATTGTAGTTGTTATTGCAATTTTAAGAAATACACAACATTCTTCCGTATTTTGTTGAGTGTGTTTTCTTATATACTAGAAGCTGAGAATTGGTATTGTGTGTGCGCACATCACTTGAAAATTCGATTAAATGCTGCAATTTAATGCCTGTCCCGTAGACCGTAGACCACACACACACACACGCACACACACACGCACACATACACCTAGTATTTAAGATAAGAACTCGCTGGCTTTTTTCAATAGGAAGGAGGAGACGGAAGAGTTGTTGGGGAGCTGGCAAAGTGAACGCATAATTAAATTACGCAGCAACGGCAAGCGAAAGAGTTAGACAAATAAGCTCAGGTATTAACCTCTGGCACGCTAACACACACACATAGAGAGAGAGAGAGAGAGAGAGAGAGAGAGAGAGAGAGAGAGAGATGGGAGAGACCGAGGGAGAGAGCAGACGGAGCCTCCATTGTGCGCCACAGCGTTCATTAATTCGATTTCCATAACAATTTATTCATAAGACAATGTCTGGCACCGTTATTTTATCTCTCTGGCGATGTGCGGTAACGGTAACGCCACTTAGCTACCAAAAAACACCCCAACCCCTAACCCACCCACCCCTCCCTCCCTCCACCCTCGCACGCAGCAGCTTGCTGCTGCTGCTTGTCTGCTTGCAATCCTTTCGCGCCACAGTGAAAATGTCGAGGGAAGCGCCATAAAATATTTTTATGTGCGAACACTCTATAAATGCGTTCGAGGAGCTGCCACAGGATCTGTTCCTGCTGCTGCTACTCCTTTTGTTGCTTTTTGCGGTTGCTTCTGCTGCTGCTGCAGTGGCTCTGCGTCTCTGTGTGTGTGTGTGGCAAGTGGTGCAAAAATTATCTTCAACACCTTCGAACTTTAAAATTAAATGAGGATTAGCGCCGACAACGCACAGAGAAAACGCCCCAAGACTCGCACACTCACACACACACTTCAGGTGTGTGCCTAACGGTATGTGTGTTTGTGTGTGTGTGTCGCTGCTTTTCATTAAGGCACTTGGGGGATCTTTGCTGTCTGCCATCGTCCCTCATCCCCACCAGTAACCCCTAACCCTTGCCTTTTTGGCCCTGCTTTAGTTTTATGCCGCTCATTTGCATTTTTTGCTTGCAGCGAGGCAGCTGCTGGGCATGGCTGATTTATAGACACACACACATACACACACACCCACAGAGCTGTCTGTGCAGTTTCTTAAAGCATACTTTTGCGGCGCCGCGTCACTTGGCAACCAGCTCAGCAAAAAATTAACCAAAAAACGCAACAAAAAAATTAAAAAACACTAAAAACATAATCTTGTATTAAGACACCGAATAATACATGCCCTTTGAAAATAAAATTCATCTTTTTACAGTATATATTTTAATAGAAAACCGATTTAAAATAGATCATTCAAAAATAACTATAAAATTGCATTCTTAACATTTTTTGGCGGTATTTCGTTTTCGATAATTATTAAGGTTGGCTAAAATGTCTCCAGTGCCATGAACAATTCTATGGTTTCCCATTCAGTGAGTGCATTTGCGAAAGCGACAAAATAATGGGCAACAAAACAAAAAGGCGAAAAGGCAATTACGTTTGGGGCCATATCAGTGCGGCCACGCCCACAACAAATTAGCTACAATATGCAACGTAGCCGCAAGTGCCTGCCGCCTGGCGGTACCGTTACGGCAACGCCCACCCCGCACCCGCCCCACCAGTCAGTGCAAGCAGGCATGGCACTTTATTGCGCCTGTCGATTGCAACAACAACAAAATTTCTTCGATATACATATTCGTTGTTTTGGCTTTTGGTTTTTTTCTCCATTTTGTAGAGCATGTCGTGTGCCGTCAAGATTGAGCAGGAGGCGAAACACTTTGCCAAATTGGCCAAGAAATGCCGGCAAGTCAATAATAACAGCTAACAGACGACCGTCATCGTCATCCTCATCCTCGTCCACATCGTCATCCTCATCGTCGACGTCGTCATCGCCCTTTGGCATTTTTATTTTTTTTTACTTTGTGCTCCTTTCCATAAGCTGCCATTGACTAAGTTGTAGTTGTTTTTTTTTTTTGGTAGACAGAGACATGTGTATATTAATAACCCAACCCTGTTTTGGCCTAAGGCTGCAATTTGATTTGTTTACCTTTCGCCACAAACTTTAAAAACTTTGGTTTAAAATTTAATTTAATTAAAATAAACGAAACTTATTTGAATGGAAATTGAAAACAAATAAAACGAATTGTGCTACTGTTGTTTCAAGGAATCTTATAAAGAAAGCGCTTGGAAATAGTGTCTCGCAATAAAAGTGCAATATATAAATATTCAAATATAAATATTATCTAATCAAAGCTAAGACTGTTGAAAGTTTAAATGACCCAATAACATACCTTTCTTCTCGTTGCTTTGCTAGCTGTTTGTCACTCGTTGCTTTTTAATCGCTACTTCCAACATTTGCTTTATTCACATTGACACGAATGTTTTGCTCTCTCTTTTTAATTTTTCTCGCTGCACTTGCCACCTGCTCTGCTCTGTCAGTATTTATCACACATTCTCTCATCCCTGCTCATCTTTTATCACATTTAGCTCTTGCTCTTCTTTGGTTCATTGTTTGATAGCCCCAACGCCAGTAAATACAATAACATGCATCGTACATCGTACATCGTACACATGACATCTACAACAGAGACTTTGGGACTATTCATACATATATATGATTCGGGAATTGGGTCTGGGTCGGGGTCTGGGACCATTTCGATGGCGCCAGAAACAGTAGCAACAGCAGACGTAACATATATAAAATGGAAGCGTAACAGAGAGACACAAACCGAAACCGAAACAGAAACCGAAACAGAAACAGTGGCCAACGCGACATCCGCTTCCTGTTCCTGGGTACGGCTCGCTGGCTGGGCGAATCCTTTACGGCTTTTGAAGCCTTTTCACAGCATTGGACAAAAGAAATGCTGACAATGTCTGCCTGTCCAGGTTTGTGTTCCGCTATTTTTCTTTCATTCATAGATATTTTTTTGTTTTGGTTTTTTTTTTTTTTTTTTGCTTTGCTCTTTTGTGTGATCTCAGCGACGCTTTTATGTGGCCCATTGGCCAGCCAGCCAGCCAGACATTGAACATTGTTGTTTGCCACACACATATACATATATTATTTCACCCACACACACACACACACATAGACACAGCCACAACAAGTATTACACATTTCAATTAGCGACATGCGTTTGTTTGTTTCTGATGAATTCTTAAAGTCATCCAAAAACAGATACTATTAAAATGTTGGTATATTTTACAATTACTACTAATCTGACTTTATACACAATTTCACTTAATAATGCAAAATATTTTAACTGTTTTTGCATAAATAAATTTATTTGTAATTTTTCCCAATTGTTTATTTCTATTATTTATTTCAGAATAAAATTATATAAATTTCCATGGACTTCTTTGCTGTTCTGTTTTTGGCCAAAAACCGCTCACATTTTAATGCACTTCTCAGCTCCACACAGCACGAGTCCTGTGACCCGCTGCTTTCTGCCACAGCTTCAAATCGTGCTTGTGGCCCAGTGGGGCAAAAAAAAGGAAAAACAAGAAAAACAAAAAGAAAAGCGAGGCTAAATTGGAAAAACAAAAACGTATTTACCTCAAATTAAACATTATTATGCCGAGGCGAAGGACGAGAGAGCGTGCGAGTATTGAAGATTGCAGATTGGGGAATGAGAATTGGCATTGTGACTGCTTTTAGCTTGGTGAAAGAGGGGCTGCAGCTGAAGCTGAAGCTGTGTTGTTTGCCTGTTCGCGTTGGTCATTTTGAGGGCAGCCGCAGGTGGCGACCACACACACACACGCACACACACACACACACACGCACACGCAAACACGTTGACCGCAGTAAATCAGGCCGTTAAATGGCGGCGACCGCTGGGCAGGCGAATGCCCGCTACCCCACCACTCCGCTTACCAACACTAAAAGAAAAAGTATGTTTAAATTAAAATTCTCATATTACAAAATGTTTTAAATAATTGTATAATTTTTGTTGTTATCTCAATGTGAGTTTCAAATTAAAAGTTTCATATAAAGAATTATTGACAAAAAACTTTTATAAAATTTGTTGGAACATTATTTAAAGAATTCGAAAAAAAATGTTTTTTAAAGTATATGGAGACTTTGTGCTTAGTGTATCACACTAGTCCGCGTTTGCTGCTCCGCTGACTCTCTCTCTCTCTCTCTCTCTCGCTTCACTCCTTCTACCCTCCACTGTGTGGCAACGACATATGTGCGGCGCGCGCTTCAAGCACGTCCTGGGCGCTCTGTTGGGTTCATGGGTACTGACTGCTGACTGCTGGCTCTGGCTAGTGGCTAGTACTGGGTCCTTGGGTTCCTGCATTTGTCGAGGCACTTCCCGTTGCCGTTGCCGGTGCTGCTGTTGCTGTTGTTGTTGGTGGCGTTGGCTGGTCAGCGACGCGGACGCGAATATGGACGCAAATGTGTGCTTTGGGCGGGTCATTTGCAAGCCTTAATGACATTGCCACACACACATCCCCCTTTCTTGAAGCCTTCACCTCTCCCCGTGTCGTACCCCCGCTCAACTGTCAGTTGGCTGCCCCTTGCACATAAGAGTTTATTTTGTAATTAACGCCTGCCAGCCGCCTGTTGCGCCTTCTGCACCTCAGGCAATGGGTGGAGGTTAATGTGACGGTGGAGGGGTGACGGGTGTATGGATTTGAGGGTGCTCATTCTTTTTCGTTGTTAATGACGTTGACAGGCATTAGACTGTGTGTGTGTGGGACTAAAGATGGGCGTGAGTCGTGATTTTGGATGAATGTCGTGATTTCAATAAAGAATCCATTCAAACAAAGAATCCACAGAATATTCAAAGCTTAGGTTCGACAGGTAATTGAGAATTAAATTATAACAATATGCTAAGCGAGGCTAAGAGAAACAAATGAAAAGATTAACGAGATGCAAAACGAAAAACTAAATATACTTACTAGTTTAAAGTGTGAAGCAAATTTGTAAAAAATCATAAAACTAAGTTTAACAGATAAGCTGAAAAGAACTAAAAAAAAACAACATTGCAAATTAACAACTAAATTTATATATTAAACTAGAACTCAATTTAGTTTGACACATAAAAATATAATTGGTGGCTGTGTTCCATCTCTGAATTGAAGTTGCTGTTGTTGCCACAGTCTAGTTGCTGCTGCTGCTGCTTCTGGTTGCTGTCAACACCTTTTAGCACAAAGTAGCAGAAGCGCAGCGTGAATAATGAGAGAGAGAGAGAAAAAAAGGCGTTGCAAGCGTGTCCTTGCGCCTACACACACACGCTCCCGCCCCTCCTTTTTCCATTTAAGATGTGTGGAAAAGCCATTTGCCGCACCGCGCCGTCCACACACATGTTCTTGTGGCAATTTGTGTGTGTAGCTTGTTATTGTCGCTGCTTGCGAGTTAATTTGCGGCATATGAACTGTGCGCATGAAATGAATTAAATGGAATGGCAAATGTAGTGTGAGAGGTGTGAAGTGTGTGGTTGTGTGTGTGTGTGAATCAGCTGAAAGGCAAAACGGTTGGGCGTCAGTCGCTACTATTGCTGCTGTTGCTGTCTGTACAATGTTTGCCGCCAACAGGTGTAAATGTGAATTAATTAACCGCAAACACTATAAACAACGCCTCCATACATACAACCGACTCTCTCTATGTGTGTGTGTGTGCTTACAAATTGGCTTGACGTTTTGACTAAATTGAAATGAAATTCATTACGCGACTCGCTTTTGTAGGCAACTCGCGTCCGCTAGACAAATTCTCTCACAAATTTGCCACAAGCAACATCAGCAGCAGCAACAACAACAATAACCAGAAATCAACAATATGTCTCGCAGAAAAACTTGAACGTTAAATAAAATAGCAAACAACAACAGAAGAAAAAAATAAACAAAAATCAAGTGGATATTATGATGGCACAACAAAAAACCGGGTAGCAGGGCTGGGAAATATGCGTGAGGGTTGCAAAGAAGGGGGGTTACACTGCACTAGAAAAAAACCTGCCGTTAAAAAAATATTGTATAAGATATCTTCCACAAATAACAGGGCTTACATAAGAAATAGTAGAACAATAGCTTTGAAGATGTTGAATTTTTTGTTGTTAAATTATTTAATTCTGGGAAATAAAAGTATGTTAAGATCCCCTAAAATCGAAAGAAAACACTTTGTATTGTGATCATGTTATTACAACAATTATCCCATATTTGAGTAAGAAAACCATAAATAAATATTTTGCAGGTTTTTATAACTTGATCAACTTTTCCAGTATTGAAAAATTATTCTTAACTGTCAGAAAAATTATACACAATTTGAGAACATACTTAAAAGTTAGTGCAGTTGGCAAGTGGTTTTTTTTTTAAGTGTGGCAAAATGTCAAATGTCAGCTAAAGTTGCCGCTGCTGCCACTGCTGCTGCCGCTTTTGTTGGCTTTGTTGGGTCGCCTCGATATCAAGAAGTCAATTCAAATCAAATCATTTGGAAGCAAATCATTTGATATGTTGCGGCAATTGACAAACTCCCAACCGGGGATGAGGCACAAATGAACAGGACGGGGTGGCTGCAAACACACGCACACACACACACACACATACACGTTAACAATTGCTCAATTCAATTTCCGTTTGAGTGCGTCGCCAGCAAACTTGATCTCCTGTTGATGATGACGGCGCCAAACTGTCGCTTATACAATATTGTAGACGGCAGAACTGGCGAAATGGCGCACAGGTAAACGACTAACACACACACACACACACACCCATACACACAGGTGAGTGGCTTTAATGTGCTCGTTACAGCGCGGCGGATGTGGATTACTACGCCCAGGACACAGTCAGAGAGTGAGGTTGGGGGATTGGTTAAGGTTAAGGGGATACCAATATGGCAAGGATTCTGTCACGCAGCTCCTCCTCAATTGCCTAGCACTTGATTTGCTACTTATTGAAATCAAATAGGCATTGAAATTGCCCCAATGCGTACCACCTATCTTCTTGATACTCTTACCTCCAAGAAGTCGTTTGCTTATATGTAGTTATCATTTTAGGAACGTGAAAAATGAAAAATACACTTGATTTGATCTTAAATTGCCATACATTAGTATCATAAATAATCAAATTTTAAAAAAATATCTAGGATTTTTTGGAAAGCTAAAACTGAACAATTTTTTTCTTGGATTCATGGTTAAAAAATCAACGCTGATATCTTATTTAACAATAAAGATGATAAGAAATATTAAATAAAATGTTATTACTTAGTTAACTCTATTTCGAATTGAACATATATATATCTTTAGATATATACTTATATCTATATTTATTTTATTGATTGTAGTGGTATAATTTTGTATATAATATTATGGGTTAGTGCAGTTAGAATTCGACTTTGATTGCTGGTTTTGAATAAGCTATTTAACTGTTTTATTGTCGTCCCCGCAACGCTGTGTTATTTTTATTATTGGATAACATTGGCCGATTACGCGCACTTGAATCGATTTATTGTTGTTGAGGAGCCGAGCGTAAGGAATACATTTTCTAGCCATAATTACAAGTGCTTTGGCATTTGTCTTAATGGAGAAGGAGGAGGAGGCGGAGGCGGAGGCAGTGGAGTAGATAAGTTGGGCGGAAAGGCAGGTAAAATTGCAAAAGTGAATTGTGGAAATTGCGCCCTTGAGTTACATTTCACTTAAGTCCAATTTCGCAATCATTTTGGCCAGTTGCCAGTTGCCAATGCCAGGCAAAATGATTCGCATATTGCTTATCGGCATTTTTGGGCTATATATAAATTTCTCTGATTGTTTTTTTTTTTGTTAGCTTTCTACTTATTATTTAATTATTTGCTCATGCCAATTCCTGGCGGATCGCCTTGGCTGCCGCGTTTTATTTGCTTTAATTTCATTTTATCGTTGCTGCTGCCAACCACAGGACTTAACCACTAACCCACCCTACCATTCAACTCTATGCGGCAATCACATTTCAGTTCATCATTAGCGCCGACATTGACAGGCGACGTGGATGAGATGATGCTAGATGTGGACAAGGAGAAGGAGAAGGAGGAGGAGCAGGAGTATGAGGTTAAGATGGTGGAACGTGTTTATGGCCCTCATCATAGTTTCGCAATTATGAGTAGGCAGCAGAGCAGGGTTGGAAGGGGTAGGGGGGCGTTGTTAGCTGGTATTATGTTTGGTCTCGCTTCTACTCTCAATCAATCATAATTAGCGTGAATTGCAATTATTTCTGCATAGTTTTTGAGCTAGCTAAATTGCAACTGACATGCGGCCTAATAATAACTCTCTCTCTCTATCTATGTGTGTGTGTGTGTGTTTGTTAAGAAAATTATGAGTTTTCCTGTTGGAACTGCCAATTTATTTTACTTCTGCTTTCGTCATGCTTGCTTCCCCAAAGTCACAAAATCACTTTAACTTTAGAAAAATAATATGAGCTTTAAACTAAATTTGGCAATTATATATTAATCAGTTTTTTCAAATTAAGTGATTATAATTGTGATTCTGTATTGGTAAATTTTGGTCGCTAAGAAATTTTTTTTATTAAATCAGTCTTATTGCTGGTTTAGTTAGAAATTTTTTAACGTACTTTCTTCCACTTAGTATTAAAGCTTCAAATTCTTAAAATTCTTCAAAATTAATTCCTTTAAACTCGTATTTACCAAACCAATATTTTTTTTTTGTTCTTTGCTGGTATCAGGAGCCGGGTTTTTTTCATCATTTTTTTGCTAAGGACTTAGGACCGTTCGCGTACGTACTGTGATACTGATAATACTTGGTATGCAAATTTGATTTGTTGTACTGCGGGTACGTGAGAGCGTCCGTCGTCCACCATTCATTGCCCCCGAGGAGCAACAACCAGTCCAAAAAGGGCTAAGGAGCAAAAGACTAAAGACTAAGGACCCCAAGCAGCAACAGCAACAGAAGCAGCAACGGGTGGCTTGTGCACTTTGTAACTGGTTGTGTAAACACTCTAAAGAAAGCAGCCAAAGCCACGTTCAGGTCCGTTACAGCAACAGCAACAACAACAAAATAAAAAGGACAGCCTCCATCGTGAAAGGGTCAGGACTGTCAGACAAGTCCGGGGCAAAAAAAAAGGGGGGAACGGCAGGCGGCCGTCACATGACGGCATTCAACTTGTCGTGGTAATTGCGTAGCATTTCCATAGATTAAGGGATTTACTCAACTGCTTTCACTTCGGCGTCACCGATACCAACAGAAGACAACAAAAAAACAAAAAAAAACGAAGCTACATTTCTGAAGGAAATCGCCAAACTGAAACCAGAGCGAAGAAAATTCAAACGGCACGCACTGTCCAAAACAAAAAAAAACCCAAATAAAAGAGAAAATAGTAAAAAAAAAAAAAAGCTGAAAGTGTAGTAAAACGCTTGTGTTAAATACTTTTATTGAGATGGTAAGCCTTTTTATTAGCTCAGACCTAAATAAACAAGCCGAAGCGAGAGCGGGTCGGACATGAAGCTAAAGCTCTAGCCCGAATTTGAGAGAACTGTTTTTGGTGGGGTTAAGCAGCTGCAAGCGGCGAAAGGGGTTGTTGGTTCTTCTTATTTAGCTACTGCTATGAGAATACGTCTTTTATCTGTCCGAAAGGACAGCAGGTGGGTGTAAAGGGGAGGTTCGGATTTGTCCAAGGTCTCGAGGCCGACGTTTTACATGCTTTAAAAATGTTTATGCCCAAAAAAAAAACACAAAAAAAAAAGAACAGCAAACGGCGTTAAATTCGCAAAAATTAAGCAGGAGACAAAATTTAAATAAAAAAATATACAAAAACCCAATGACAATATTAACAAAAGTAAGCCGAAAACCAAAGCAGTCAACAACAATAAAAAAATAAATGAGTAAAGCAAATTAAATAGCTGCTGAAAATTACCCAATAAAGCTTAGATTGGCGCTCTTAAAAGCGTATAGAACGATTTGAAAACGATTAACAAAATAAAATAAAAGTGTGTCTATAAAAATAAAGGTGCAAACAATAACAAAATTCAGCCGATTATCTGTTCTCTAAACTCCAGGCTTTATTTTTTTTTCTACATAAAAACATTCTCGGTAATTCTCAATCCCTTAATGAAATACCAAAAGGATTGAAAACTGTAAGTGGAGAGTTTTTTATTAATTCATTTGAATAATTGCTCTTAACTCTAATGGACTGATTCGCTATCAACGTACAGTCCAAGACATAAGTGCTAAAGGGCTGAAATTCTTATAGCATTGTTATTTTTTTGGCTTAGAATTACCTTTTAGGAAAGTTCATTTATATCCGGACCATTTGGAAAATCTGTTGCTTAAACCTTTTTTTTATTTCTGTTATCCAATTGGGCTTCAACTCTTTTTCAATTGCCCTAATAATAATTAAGAAAGAACAGCATACCAGTTAAGATTTAGTGTTGTATCGGCCGATGCTTTGTCTATCTAACTGGAGAGATAAACTTTTAAGCAGCTTCCTCTTTTTCGTATTAGTTCATAATAATTTCTTAAAGCTTGCTTTTCAACTCCCTAAATTTTACCCAAAACAAAATGAAATGTTACTTTATCTTTTTTCCATTTGTTTGCACTCCACCTACATCTCTTACCAACACCCCCCCTTGTCTACCACACTCCCTCTCTTTATTCATTTGTGTGTCTGTTGTGAGACTGTCGATCGGTTAATGTTTATGTTGTGTGAGGAGCTTTTAAGTCTTAGATTTTGAAGCCAGTGCGAAGGCGGCAACAACAACAATAACAACGACAGCAACAACAACGACAGTAATAACACGCGCGCATTTAAATCACATTTGTGTGTGAGAGAGAGAGAGAGAGAGAAAGTGGGAGGAAGAGAGCGAGCAAAGTCATAAAGTGTTGTTTAATGGCATTTTTCATCCATTACTTACCGTTATTATGCTAATGAGGTCGTTACGCGTATTTGTGTGTATATTTTATTTATATTGGATTGTGCGTGAGCCCTTCGAGCAGCGCACACACACACATCTGACATACATACATACATATATGTATGATATATAACGTATACGTTATATAGACATCATCTACAGCTACAATTTTTGCATACATTTTTGTGCGACAACTTTGCATTCGTTGTTGTGCCCTATGGGCGATTATTGTTTGTGCTTGTATGCGTGTGCGAGTGTGTGTGTGTGTTTGTACCCCACCCCATACCTCCTTACCTGACATTCACTGAAGCTAATTGAGTGGCTTGTGGCTGTCATTTGTGTTAGTAAATTTTTTGCTTTAACATAATTTGACGACGCAACGACGCTGTTGCAACGCTTTAAATGGCAATGCTTTGAAGAATACACACAGCATTGCCAGACTTGTTTACATGAATGATATGAAATGTTTTGCCGGCTTGTTGTTGTTCCTCGTGTTGTTATTGGCCAACGGCAAAACAGGCAAGGAGAAAACACAAACACAGCGAGCTAAATGCGAAATGCAAACAGAAACCAGCGCTTAAAGCCACTTGGAGTAAGGGTGCAGAGGCGGAAGGGCGAGGGCTTAGGCGAAAGCCCACCTATTCTCATTGCACCATGGAAAATAAACTACAAAAATTAACTTTTGTAGTACATAAATTAGAACACAAAATACTATAAAATCGAAATTTATATAGCAAATTTTGACTGACTTTGAAACAAAAACAATCTTTTCAAATCGATTGCAATTTTTTACTTATCCAAATGCATTTTGGTAAGCGGTTTTTAGCAGTGATTTTTACGGAATATTATTCCCCAAGGAACTCAATTTCGAATTAAGCACATCAAAAATTTGGTATAATTTTCAAGAATATATCGAAGTTTGCAATAAAGTGCAATGCTATCGCTTGGGCTACAACAAACACGTGGACATTATTGTATAGAGTAATGGTATATCCTGGTTTTGTGGTTGGGTGGCAGGTGGTAGGGGTTGGTGCACGCGGTTGTCGCAAACTTTAGCTGCTGAATACGTAAAATGTTTTGGTAAATGTGTCCCAAATGTCGTTGACGAACGCACCAACTGTGGTCAGAGGGGCGGGGTGGCCGGCATTGGGTGGGATTGGGAGTCAGAGTTGGGGTACTATTCGCACGCTCTAACCAAAAGCGTGGAACAAAACTGGAGGGGTTGGGGGGAGAGAGGTGCCGCGACATTTTATTCGATTCGTGGCTAAATGAGTTGGTTTGCCAACACAGGCAAACGCCAAGCGACGAGATCGAAAGGAGGAGGTTGGGAGCTGTGAAAGGAGCTCCCCGACAGCGACAAGGACTAACAGTTGAACTAGCTAGACGGGGGGGGTGGTGGTAACTGTTTAGACTGTCCACAGGGATGGGGGGTTAGAAGAAAGCGCGTTTTGTGGTCGGCTGCGACTTGCTGTTGCTGTTGTTGTTGTTGTTGCTGTTGTCTACTGCAGCTGTTTGGATTGTTGCGCCTTTTTGGCGCACACACAACCCCAAACCCCCACCCCCACCACCATCCCCTCCTACCCAACACTTGCTACAAAACCATCTTGTGCTCGCGGGTACTTCTTAAGCGCTTTCCTGTCCTGCGGTGGTCGTTTGTTTGTCGCGCACATAAATCCTAGCGCAAGTAGTTGTCCCAAAAGGCACTGGCACTGCCACTGGCAGCAGCAGCCCCAAACACAAACACACACACACACATACAGTTGACAGTTGTGCTTTACCACGCACCAACACCACCCAACCCCCCTCCTTACCACCTGCCCAGTCACAGTGTCACAACTCAGTGGTTGCTTTTGCTCGTCCTTTCGTTTAGCATTCGTGTAAACCGCATACTTAATTATGAAGTCGCCAGCGCTTCAACTGCACAAAATTCCCCCCAGCCCCTCTCAATCCTGCATAGCACCACCACTTCTCTCCATTTCTTTCCTGCCATGTTTGGCTGTGTCCACCTGGTGCTCAGGCAGGCGTAACAGCTGCGCGTTTGGCATTGAGCCGCAAATTCAAATTCAGTCTTAAAGCTAATTTCAATATCTTGCTTAGACTTCTTAAATTGAACAATTCAACGAGTCTAAAGAAGGCTTCTTTCTGGTGGCAGCCTGTTTACGAGCACACTTTAAGAGTATTGTGAACTCTGCGCAAATTAAACAAAATTCATATATTTTTTATTTATTAACTAGTTAAAAGTTTGCAAAACAATAAATTGTAAATATTATTTATTGTTAAAGATTATACTAAAAATGTAAAATTATATTAAATAAATACATTTCATGCACAAAATACATTTATATAGACGAATTAATCGGTCTCAAAGTTCATGTATGAAAATAACCTTGGGTCATATTTATTAAATAATATATATTTATTTGTTTGTAATGTGTTAAAATACAGCTAGAATTTAAGGTTTGTTAGTTGTTCTGTTGTTGTTTTGTGTTTTCAGCGTTAGCTGCTTATTGGTTCTGGTTTTGGGGATTCCTTAATCGGACAACATTCTAATGAATGTCATAAATTGATGGCGCTTTGGGCCCCCTTAAGGGCTGTTTTGCTTTTGTCGATTGGCTTCGTTTTCGGGGCGCCTCGTGATTTCCAATTGTGTGCACTTTTCCAGACGAATCCCCAACCAACTCCCCTCGAACTGGTGACAGCAGCCCCTCAAACTGTGAACTAAACTGTGAAGTGGTCAAGTGTATAAAGTTGAGTTCTCTCTGTTGAGTTTTTGGCACTTGTAAAAAGAAAAATATACAAAAATTCAAGCAAAAATGCGAAAATGCTGGACTCTGTTGCCCTGTCGAATTTGTTTTGTTTTTTTTTTTTTTTTCGTTCGTTCGTTTCTTCTCTTCTTTCTGACATCATCATTTTAATCATTGGACGAAGGAACGTCCTTTTGTCGCCCTTTTGTACCAATGTCTCCACTTCAACCACTGTCCATAGGACAACTCATGTGTTGTTGCTGTTGTTGTTGTTATTATTGTTATTGCTGTCAATTCTTTTGCTGTTACTTTGCCGATAAGCCAAGAGCAACAATCCCCCCCGTCCACCAATGTATGAACATACATAGGACTTGAGACTCCTTGGAGTCTTTTTGGCATAAGTCTTTTTGGACACATGCGACATGCACGCTACAAGATAATCACATTAAAAATACTTGACCAGCACAGACAGACACCGAAAGACCGAGAGAGAGAGAGAGAGAATGGGAGAGCTGAGATGTTACCCACATCAATATCAATCCATACTTTGACCCGATAAGGTTCGTTTTGTTCTAACCTTCTCCTTCCCCTTCAAACATACATATCTTATCTACACAACTGAAATATGTATTGGCAAATTGCAAGGATCTATCTGTATGTCTCTCGCTCTCGCTCTCTGTCTGTCTGTCTCTACTTTCATCATCATAATGTTTTGTTTGTCTCTCACTCCAGTTTCGGTCTTCTGATTTGAGCTATCACTCCCCTCCGCTACCCTCCCCCCACCCAAAGCTCCTTATGCCTATTGTGCTCATTATTTCATTTAGGGCTTTTATTGTTTTTCGCATGCCATTAGTCAGTTTGTGATTTACATGAGTCGGCTGGATGGGGCGGGGCGGGGCGGGGAGGTGCAGCGGTAACAATAAAAATAATAAAAACAACTGTCGCTCAACTTAATAAGAAACAGCCAAAAAATATAAAAAAAGAACCAAACCGGCAACAAGAAAATGAAAAAAAAAAAACAAGCGACGGCAAATAAAATGAACAAACCTCTCACGCCCCTCCCGAACCGTCTCGTCCAACAACAAGAACAACTCCCTCAGCTCAAAAGTGAAAAGAAAATCATTCGAAATGACTGTAAAAACAATGAAATTAGGCCGTCGGACTGAGAAATCTAATTATTCATCCCCTTGTTGTTGGTCGACCTGCAAATACGAATTTCAAATTGGAATTTTCTTCGTTATTTTTTTTGTTTGACAGAAGTCCTACCTACCTACTTACTTCGCCCTCCCACTGTCTCATACTACAACTTTAAAATTTGTATTATATTTTGTGTTATGTCTTAAAAGAAATATGTTTTTCTTGGACATTTGGCTTGTTAGGTTTTTTCAACATGGAAATCCATTTATTTTTGTTCAATGTTAAAATATGTTTTAGAAATTGTTCTTTGACTTCTTAAGCCTTTATTTGGTTAACGAACGAACAAAAACAGTTAAAAGAAATCAATTTTTATATTTTTCTTTTTGATAACAAATAAAATATAAATAATTTTTTATTCTCAAAAATGTCCAGTCAATTAACGAACAACAACAGAAAAAAAGGATCTATGTTATCATATATTTTTTCTCTTTAACTAGTATATATTTATTTTTTATTTTTTTTTTATTCATATTTTTTAGTGATTCAAAAAACAGCAACAAAAAAAATTCAATCAATACTTTTTTTTTTAAATATTTTTTAAATATTTTCGTGACTTTCTTCGAGTCACACAGACAATATTGTAGGCTATGAGAAAAATATGAAATTTGCCGCCAAGCTGGTTTGGCTTTGGTATTTTTGGCCTTTTGTCCTCATTGCCGGTCCGTTTGCCACTGAGCGTTGCATTCCGAAAGCGCCCCAATAAGTAGAACCTAGTAGAACAGTCGCGACGCGACGTTTGTTGTTCTGTTCGCTTTACAGTTGTGTTTTTTCGGACTACCCCCAACACGCAGCACAGCGGCAGTGTTGGTAGACGCATGCGCTTGTTTGGAGTGGGTGGGTTCGGGGGGGGGGGGGGGGTTCCTTCGTTGTCGTTGTCGTCGTCGTCGTCGTCGTCTGTGGCCCAAAAGGACTTCCCACATTTTTTTGTGTGTCGGTCGGCAACTGTGAGCGCCGCCTCCATGGTTTTCCCATTGGGAGGCGGCCTTACAAGAGCAAAAGGCTGCTGCTGCTGCTGCTCCTGTTTGTGTTGCAAGGCAGCACCAACGCTTGCGCCTCGCAAGCACCGCATTGGATTTGCCGCATGCCGCATGCCACATGCCACACGCGCCCTCGCTAACTCTCTCGCTCTCTTTCGCTCTTTCGCTCCTTGCTCTCTTTCTTGCCTGCACACTTGTCGCTCTCTCTTTCTCTTTCTTTCGTTCGTTCTCTGTTGCTCGTTTTGGCTACATAAGCTACGTGTTGTATATAGTCGGACCTACATATATATGCATATATATATTTGTGTTAGTGTTTATATAAATACGTATATACATATGTGCTCCATTGGGTGGCACTAGCCAACAACAACAAGAACATTTCGACCCTACAATTCGCCTCTTCATCTTCTTTTTCGTATTTTTTTTTTCCTTGGCTGGCGCTTTGGTGCTTTAGGTGCTTTGACTACACACACACACACACACACACACACACATACGTACACACACTCATATATTACACAAAATACCTTCTTTTTTCCTGAAATCCATCAAAGACAGCCCTAGCTGCCCCCACGCAGATGCCACGAAGCGTCGCTGCTTCATCGAACTGCATGACAAAAAAAAAAAAAAAAAAAATGCACTTATCCCCTGCCCCCTCTCCTGTCTCCCCTAGATTCAAACACCCTGCACTCTGCTTCCTGCATCCTTTACCCCCTACCAGCTATACATATTTGTATATATACCTTACACCAAACAATCCATATTGATACTTTTTTGTTTTTCGTTTTCAATACTCAATTAATTAATCAGCTGCAACCGCTGGCTTTTTAAAGCTGTTCCTTAAAGCCAGCTTATTTTGGGCGACAAACAAACTGAAAATCCGCTCAAACATTTGCTTGGTAAAAACAAATTTTCAATTATGGCCTCGCAAAAAAAAAAAAAAAAAAAAAACTTTTCAACCGGCGAAAGTTCTTGAAAAACTTTTAGCGAGCTCGCTCGCGACTTTTACTTTAATTTTACGCTCTCTCTCTCTATCTCTCTCGCTCTTGCTGTTTGTGTTGATGTTGTTATTGTTGTTTTTCTAGGTCTTTAAGTTTTGTATAGAGTTCATTGTCGTAGGGCAGGTGCAACGGCCTAAGCGCTAAGGCAACTCTGATTCTGAACAAAAAAATACAAACAAAATTCCGTACTAAAATTATTAAACGATGTGCAGGCAGCGGAACTAAATGTAAATTTTACCCAAAGACGTGGGGGGGGAGATTCGAGTTTGGTTGGTGTAGCATTTTATTGGGCTCTCCGAAGCGCCATAAATTCAATCTATATCGTATTAATCGATTATAAGTATGTGTGTGTGCGTGTGTGTGTGTGTGTGTGTGTTGCGCGCACAACTTGGCAACTCTGTCGGCATTGCGTTTCCGTTTCCGCAACAGGAAGACATTTTACAACAAGTCCAAAAGGGTTAAAGATTTATTAATAACATGCACACACACACAGTGAAGGGAGAGAGTAAGTGGGGGGGACAGGTTCTATGAGGATCAACAAAACAGTTTCCCATTCCCCATTACCCTCCTCCCAACCGTTCTTGTCCATTTGGGGCGCTGCTGGTAACGAGCGGAACAAACAGCCTGTTTTATTAGGGGGGAAAAATAGTATATACATATATATGCGGACTTGCAACTGTTTCCGTGTCTAGGGCAAAGGGTAAAAGGGGTTCGCGTCTTTCGGCGTGGATCACTGATTTTTATAACGTGACAACACGCAAAGTCACAAAAACAGACATTCTCTGCTCACAATCTAAACGAAACGAAACAAAAGACCGATTTTCGGTTGTTTTTTTTTCCACGATGCCATCGAATTGATTAGGTTGACAGTCAGCCGTCAGCATAACCCTTGCTGACAGCCAGCCAGTCATGCACCCACCATCCTCCCTCGCTCTACCCATCCCAGCCCTCTGTCTAACACAGAAATCAATGTATTTCATTAATGGCAAAATGTGTGCCGGCTCTAATAGGCTTTATTGCCCATTGTTATTATTAATATTGGCATGCAACAAGGTCGTCGTCGTCGTCGCAGTGCAGTACTAATACTATTCCCCCCCCCCAAAAACCCCTAGTCAGCCAGTTAGTCAGCTAGTCACGCTAAGAAATGCTGAGTATATTTTTATTTAGTTTTTGTTGCTTGGGCACCCAGCGTTACTTTCGCCACTAACTGGATTATGCGAGTTCCAAAGGTTTACATTTTAACAACAGTTCGACATACTAAAACTAATATATAATGCCTTAACGATAATCATAAAAAAAATTAATCAAGGGAATTATTGAAATATTCGTAGACTTTTGTTGGCACTTTAAGACGGTTAAAATCTGGGAAAAACAAACACAATCATTGAAGTAAATGATTGTAATAATATTTATCTATTTATCTCCATCAAATTTCACTTCGATACATATCTAATCTATAAGCTTATCGCCTTCAAACTGTCCTTTTGTAACGAAAAATAATTCACATAAAATAATCCAACAACTTCATTAAAAATCTTACATAAATCATAATTGCAGTTATTAACTTCTGCAGAAAGTAGAAAATATTCTAACCCAAAAGGTGAAAACCAAAACTTTTTTTTTGTCAAGTGATCTTTTTTGTACCTGAAACACAATTCCTTCAATTCAAAAACTCTTTTTGAATTTTGATAATATATTTGTTTGTTTGAAAGTCGAATTTATTCACAAAAAGCGTTGCAACAAGTTAGACGGCTTTTGATTGATTCAATTCAAATTAATTGAGCTGAGGATCACTGCAAACATTTTTTACACTCTTAATATTACACTCTTATATACAATCTATACAATGTTGTATTATGATTGAACAAAAGATCCGGACTATTTAACTTTTGATTTATTTCATTTAATGCACTTTCTTAGCGCTTTATTATTGCTACATTTGTTATGGCACTTATCACAATTTTTGTCTTATTTATTGACATTTCTTTGGCCAATAAAATCCATGTTATACTATATGGTAGATATATTCATATATGTACAAATTCAATTATCATTTGCATTAATGTTCTCGCATTGAATATGAATCAGAAAGTGCTTGTTCTGTCCATTTGGTTAACTTAGCGCAACAATAACAACAACAACATGACTAGAGTTGGTACAAATTGCTTTTCCATATGCGAGTTTTACTTGTAGTTGCGGGTTCGTGGCGCTCAATGGTGCGTGGAAAGTTGAATGTAGGAGTTGGACTCAAAAAATGAAAATCTAAGAAAACAGGAGTTGTGGCATTTTTTTTATTTTTTGGATGTCCTGTCCACTGGGGGGACGGGCAAAGGTTCGCCCAAAGGCGCTGAATGTGCGCACTTAACAAACTCGTAAATAACCAGAACAATGCGAGTGGTCGAGCCCAAGGGGCAGGGAGGGGCGAGAGGTGGTGTTACAGCGGATGTTACAAAAATTGAATAAAATGCAAATTTTTTTTATATTTTATTTTTTTTGACATTCTTTTCAATGCGTGACAATTTGTGTGTGTATTTTATTTTTATATTTATTTTTTCTTTACTATGTTTTTTATGGAAGGCTGACATTACGCCCGGAAATATTAACGCATGTGCGACGTCGCGTCGTCTCCGACATGTGTGTGTGTGTGTGTGAACATTTGAATACAAATTCAGTTTGCCATTTTGACACACATGAATGACCAGCAAGTGGACGCAAAGTTGGGTTCTGGTGGTGATAGGGGTGGTGGGCGGGGGGACACAGAAACTTGGCCAACATGACGCCCGCAGAGACGCGGTACCCGCAACAAATAACAACAGCCAACTAACCATTCACTTTTCCCCCGAAAACCCATTTCCCAAACTCCATTTCCATTACAAAATAAATAAATAAATATATATATATGTATAATATACATTTTTTTTTCGATTTTTATACCCTCTGGGGGTATTTATAAGTTGTTATTTATTTTTTAATGTACATCAAAATTGGTGATGACTTTTGGAAAAATTGCAAGCTCTTATAAGATATTATGATTCCGGTTTCCTGACCAAAAACTAGAAGAAGAAAAAAAGGACTGCTAATTGTTACTTTTCACTGAAACTAAAACCGAAAACTATTGTGATTATTTCAACTTTGTCACTTTAATGGCTCATGCTGTGAGCTGATTAGCCATCAATCAGACAGACATCAGGATAAACCCTCTATATAAGTATGCATAATACTAGATTTCCAGCTACAGAATATTTGCTGTTCGAGAAACATTTTAAGTCGATTGAACACAAATTTTAGCTGAACGCTTTTTTCGGGCAAGATGGAATAACAAAGGATTAGTCAGAGCAAGAGCAAGAGAGAGAGAGAGAGAGATGCAAGCGAATAACGTCAGTCAGGGGGGTGTGGGGAGGTAGAGAAAATCAATTGCTTCATTTTAGCGAACAAATTTATTTTCATTTTGCTGAGATTTGTTTGAGGCTTTGTGGGTTGAATTGAATTTGGTTGCTGAATTGCCGCTACTTGATTTCAATATACATATTTATTAATGTATATAGCATGTGTATTATTATTTCGATTGCGTTTTTTGCATGGGTGGTGGGGTGGCGGAGGTGGTTGGGTTACGCCCTGCGGTCCTGTGGAATTTTGTACCTTTTCTTATGTTTGGCAAATTTGAGCATATTTTATCACCATTACGAAGTAGCGTCGTGACCCGCAGGCCAAAACCCTCACTACCCCTTCCCTCCCCCCGTCCCTCTCTTATCCACCTCACCCACACATACCGCATAGCCTCAGAGCTATTGGCACCCAAAAGTAACCCGCATGTGTTTAAAGGATGGGATGGGTTTGCGGCTGGACTGGGACCGAATGTGATGGCGTGTGCTCCGGGCTTGAGCCAAAAGAACGAGGTCGTCCGTCGTTTTTGTTTTGTTTCAGTCTGTTTTTGTATTTTTTTTTTTCTGTTTTGCATGGCAACCCTTTTTGACGTCAACCTCGTCGTCGTCGTTGTCCTTGTCGTCATCAGTCCAAGAGAGAGACCCGCAGCATTCCCAGCTCTCAGTTATCCGACTAACTCAGAACGCACACAACGCCACATCCAATCAAGCAATGAACTTTTCAACTTGCTACTGGACCTGCCACTCCTCATCACCCCCAGAAAACCCACTCTCGCCTGCCACTTACGCAAATAAATAATAACGGACAGGCCAAACACACACACACACACACATATGAAAAAAAAAACCAATTTGTTTAAACAAACTCGAAAATTTATGAATTTGTTGAAGTTTTTGGCAATAGCAGCAAATAAATAATAAAAGGAAGAAAAAAACAAAAAAGACACAAAAATCAAAAGATATGCAAATAACATCAGGCAAAACAGCGAAAAACTAAATACACTAACGAAAAATACACTAATGAATAAAGATTAGCTTGCTAAATGCTAAAATTAATTTTTAAAAATATATATACAATATTAAAAAAAAATATTATTAAACCTTCTTAACGCACATATTCTTATTTAGAACACAAATTATAATTTTTAAATATATATTCAAAATAGTATTATTCAGAAACAGCTTAAAAATAAATAACTTTATATCTCTAAGCATTCTAAAGATTCTTTGAAGTTTAAAAAAAGCTTCTGAAGATTAAAAACTTAAGGAACTAAAAGTCTAATTTTGATCATTAATATCTAAATGGTTACTGACTTTGTTGAGGTGTTACAAACGCTATGAGCAATTTACTATGCCTCGTGCAAAAACTCTCTAAGAAGTTAAATCAAATACTCGAATGCATACGTGAAAGCTTAAAGACAGAGGGCGGAAAAATAAAATAAAGAAAAAAGCCCGAAAAGCGAATGGCAAAAATCCACTTCATTGATATTTATGACCAGGCCACCAAATGCAAGACAGAAAATGGGGTGAGATTTTTGTGATTTGTGGCAGGAGTAACGCTGATTGCGGGCAGTTGCCCCTTTCAATTTGTTGCTCAATTTTTCATATTTTTGCATGTGGAAAGTTGATTGATTGTGTTCTATGTGTGAGTTTCACCTGTGAGTTTCGTGCATATTGAAAGATGTGTAATAAGCACAAACATATTGGACGCACCCAGCCCACCCATTCCCCCCCACCGCACCACAAAGCAATCTTTAAGACGATTCAGCAGCTGCTGCAATGCAGCACTCTAACGAGTGATTTGTGCGCCGTTCCACAAGGAAAAATAAGCTCAAAAGGCAAAATAACATAAAACAAAAAAAAAAAAAACAAAGTGAAAATAAAAATAAAAATTTGAAACAAAAACAAAACAAAAAGACGATACACAGGCCGAAGATAAAACACTCTTGCAGAGACTAATTTAAAAAATTATATTTTAACTTTTTAATATTTAAAGAGTCAGCAGACAAATATGAAAAATAAATATGTTAAGTAAAAGTTCAATGCTCGGAATCTTTAATTGAGATTTTGAGAAACAACAGAAGACAAAAATTACATATTGCTCTTAGGCCCACACTCTTTGCAAGGGTATAAGAGAAAGTAAAAGAAGAAAATGTTATTTCATAATGCAAATTGTGCAGAACGATGCGAGCATGGAGCAACCACCCCACGAGTGTCCTGTTTCGGGTATTAATGTCGAATGTCAAGCGACATGAAGAGACGTCCAATTCCAAATGTCAGGGCCGCAAGGTGAGGTGAGGTGTTTGCGGGAATATGGAAATGCCGAAGAAATAAGAAAAATGCGGTATTTAATGTGAATTACACCACTGTGACCACAATCTCTAACGGGGCAATTGCAGGGTCCTGCAAGCAACCCCTCTCTCTCTCTCTCTCTCTGTCTCTCTCTTTTTACTCCACTCTCGATCATCATCGCTTCAAATGTAAATTTTCAATTTAAATGCAAATATCAATTTGTCAATGCTCTCGACTCTGACGTGCGACATCATTTTGCACAGGGGAAGCGCTAGAAAAACCAAAAACCAAAAAAAAATATATAGATATGGATGAAGAAAATACGGTCCGAGTAAGCTATGGCCTGTGAGCTGTGCGAGAAAGAGAAATCCTTGCATTTTAACTAGTCAGCCGTGGCCGGAGGGTCAGTGTTGCCAATCTCAATCTTTCAAATGCCCAAGAAGCAACCCATTCCATCCCATCCCAATTTGAGTTACAGTCCACAAGCCACCCTGCCACCTCTTCTAAGATTGCGCTGGCAGCTGCTTAGCACAATTCCCATGTGGCCAAAGGACAGTCGTGGCATTTAGCCATCATCATAACGCCAAACACAAGTAGCATTCGTATTTTTCTTTACATTTCTTTTTTTTTCTCTGACATTTCGTTCAGCTTGATTCGTCGTCTTTATTTTTTATTCTTCTAACGCCATACTCTTTCTAACACAAAAAGTAGAGCACTGCAGCTATGTCGGTAAGCAGATAGGCCACTGGGAAATAGGGAATTTGGGAATAGGGAAACAACAACAGAGTCGATATTGTTTTGTTTTTGTTGTTTACGTTTATCGATTAAGCTTTGCCTTTATAAATTACGTGACGTAAAAACCGTAACCTCCGCAAATTTCATGAAGATCGGTAGGGCATGGTACTCAAAATTTCATAGCATTCTATTCTCAGTAAGATGTTTTTGCCAAAAATATGTTTTAAGCAATTATATTGATATCACTTTTTCCATAAGATTGTTGCTTAGCTTGGATGTGGAAGTGTATTCAAGACTCGTTGTCATCTTGTCATGTTATTCGATGCACATACAATGTATATTGCTTGTTTGTTGAACAAACGGCGCTGATTTTATGCGTTTCCCCTGATGTTGTTGTTGTTGTTGTTGTTGCCACGTTGCTACGTTGCGCCTAATTAGGAATTCACATCATTTTTTATTTGGGTTAAAATTATTCAAAAGTGGCAAACGCATTTTCAAGCAGCGAGCTCCCAGCTGCCTATTCAAGACTCTCTCTTGACTTCTCTTTCTTTTATATAAATATTTTTATAACCATCTTTTTATGCTTATTTTTTCATCTTTATAAAAGTATGTATAGGATGTATAATATTGGTTGGTGGTGCGGGTGAATAACTAAATCAGCGTGCGGTTGCCAGTTTACAGGTTTTCAGCTTTCCAGGTAGTATTTATAACTGTACACACGGATTGCACTCAGTTTGACCATTAAATGAACTGAAGTTGCGAGAGAAGTACAAAAAGGAAAGAAATGAAAATGTGTAAGGCAAGAAAATACTGGGTGGAAAATTAAACATATTAAAAGTTTTTACACCTTTGATGATGAATTTTGTTGTTGGGTGGCGCACAGTTTGCTGCCGCTGCAACCCTTTGATGCCGAAGGCAGCACCCCCCCCCCCCCACCAACCACCCCAGCCACCACCCACTCCTTTAGCACTTAACAAACTGTCGAGGTGACCGTGCTGAAAGTAATAAAAATGCAATTACAACGGGTGCCCCATTTAAGGATGTTGCCAGGATGTGGCTTTCAACTTCAACTCCAACCAACAACAACAACTCTCGCTGCTGCTGCGACTGTGGTTTCTACTGCTTCTGCTGTCCTCCAATTTGATTCACTTCATCAGCAAGTAAAAGCGGGCGCATTAAAAAATATTCACGTTCAACAGCGGCTGCATGCTAAATGAGCCAAGTAATAAAAACAACCAAGCAAGTCCTTAACACACACACACACACACACACTTATCAACAAAAAAAAGGTGTAACCAACATAAACTGAAACAAAAAACCGACCAACAAAAAAGAGAGAGAGCTGCGTTAATGAAATGCGCTAAAAGGGTTTAGCTGACCTCAAAGCCTGAAGCGGCTTGCGGATGGAGGATGTCAGCTAACAGAGGATGGATGCTCTCAGCGAGTAACAAGCATATATGACACAAGGAGACTCAGGACGCAGAACTCAGGGCCAACTCCAACTGTCCAACTGGCTGTCAACAGGTTAAACGGTGCCTGAACACCGCCGCATCTTTACATCAACAGCATCATCAGGCAGCATTAACATTTCAAGCGTTGACATCATCCAAACAATGATTAAAAACAACAGTTTTTTTTTTAGATTTTTCAGTACAAATACCGGAGATTTGTTAAGGGTGAGAGTGAAGAGGCGCTGCGCATATCGCGTGTCAATTGTTGCCTCCAAAATAAATAAAAAAAAAACAAATGTTTACAAACGACGGCGATGATAAACAGCCAAAAAGCGAAACGAAAAAAAGGCTGAAAAAATCTGAAGGCAACAACAAAAGCCCAGCTGAAGCTAAATAACAATAAAAAAAATAAAAATGAGAAAAACAAATAAACGGACAAAAGAAGACGACGTTGACAAAAATCAAATACATATATTAGAGAAACAAATGTTGTTTCACAAGAAGATACCCTTTTATATAGAATAAAATACTAAAAGGAGAGCAACTTAAGAATATTTATAAATTAAATCCACAAGAAAATGAGTTGTAAGAAATTTTAAACTTTATTTGATTTTGATATTTAATATCAACAAGCAAAAACCTATTTCAAAAATAAGCAAGTAGCTGCAATGAATTCAAAATAAAAATAATTATTACCCCAAATGTTGTGCAACAGCTTTCACTTTTCACATTTAACAAATTCACAATTTGGTGGCATTTACATTTATTGTTGCTCAATAATTGTCTGCGATTGACAAACCTACAACCACCTTGCCTTAACCCCCTGCCCCCCGTCATCGTCCACGTTTAATTTCAATTGCGTGGGCGAGCTAAAAGCAGACAGAAGACAGAGAGAGGTTCAGTTACAATAACCGCTTTTTTTTTGTCAGGTGCTTGCTCAGGTAGTTCTCATGCCCGATTCTTTAGTGCTATTCGCGGTCACGATTATTTTTTTATTTTTTTTTTACTGCTGAAGTCCGCGTGTCTCGCGTTTCCCGCTTTGACTTCCGCTTGACATTGTTTGATTGTCGTTTAATTGAATTTAATTAGCATGAGGCGCGGCAAGGACGAATTTTTATTCTTTCACTTCAGGTTTTTTTTGTACTTTTTTTCGAAACATTTTCTATTGTGTGTGTGTGACATAAGTTGGGAAATTCTGACTTAACGAGGGCAGCAATTGGATAAGGGATGGAATAGTAGATGGATGGTGGAAAGGGGGAGGGGGGGCGGTAACTGGTCAGTGCTACTTAGTTATTAATGGCATTTTAACTTTTATGACTGTTGTGTTATGTGTTTGTTGTTGTTGACAACTGTGATGTCCGATAAGAGTTACACGATTTATAAGTGTGTTAAGATACCCTGTAAATGGGATAGCAGCGTGTATAAGGTGTTGAGCAAACTTACATTCATATAAATAATACAAAAGAACAATTCTCTCTATTACAAACGGCTTTTGTAAAAATAACTACATATATATTGTTCCTCGGAATACTTTGCGGCTGTCCCCCGATACCTTCACAGAGCTTTCGTGCCAGTCACCTTTCAAATCCGTATCCCTCCGCTTGCCATTTGTCTTTTTTTTAGTAACTATCTGATCTGTTTTTCCAAATCCAGGTGCTTCAAAATTAAGTGCAGCTTATCGCGATGCATCGTTCAACTCGTTCAAAAACCCACTCTTATATATGTATGTATATAAACAAATGCATGTGTATCTTTGACTATTGCATAGCTATGTATGTAGTATGTATATTTGTATTTGTTTAGTTAAGTTGAAGGCACTTGATACGCATTTAAACGCAACACTATTTACGCTTGCCACGCAATTTTCTTGTTAGCGCTACAACACCCCTCACTACCTACCGCCCTGAAACCCATAGTTCATCCCTACAGTAGTTGTATGGAGCATGGAGTCCGTTTATCCACTTGGCTGCAGTAAAAACCACTTGGTGGCACTTGGCACCTTGGTGACTTAACGAACCAAACCAAACGCACTAAATGAAGCTTGGCACGCACCAAACAACAACAACAACAACAGTAACCACAACAACAACAGAAAGCCATAATCAAACAACAACATCAACTAACAGACGAAAGTAACTGTGTGTGTGTGTGTGAATGGTGTTTAAGTTTTAATTGCTGGCAATTAAAAGTACATAGATACACGCAGATATGCATATGCCACGCGCACACACACACACAGAAAGGAGCTACTGCTGTCTAGTAGCAATAAGACTTTGTATCCTATACACAGTAACAAAATTTAAGTAAGAATATAATAATTAATATTATATAACAGTCTATTCAGCATTTTATACAAACAATTATAGTTTTTGGTTTAGCGCTCTTTTATATTAGCCCGGGGATTTTCCGAAATGGAATGAGATAATAGAAATATCTTTGAAAGGATTATTGAAGAACATCTGACCAGATTTAAGTAAGAGCGAAGACATTGGACACTGTCGATAACAAACATTAAATTTAGATTTACGATGCATTTATTTTTTCCGTGTATCCGTTGGCCTATTCAGATTTTAAGGAGTGGGTAAAAAGGCTTCTGCTTCTTAACTGGAACATTCTTCAGCTGTAAATCAACTTTTGCTGCGCGGCTGCTATCGATGCCAATAATAGCTAGCGCTAAAGAGCAGCAGCTAAAAAGGGGCTGCTCTAGAAGGGAGGGAGGGGGATGGTAGTGCTTTTTTGGTTGCGGCTGTGCAAAGCTCTTTTGTGAATACTAAACGCTAATATGCAATTATGATAATGGCGTTAAAGGTGTGCCACAGGCTAGTCGAGCCAAGTATTCAAGACAACGTTGAATTTTGTAGACATTAGTGAACATATTAAACGTAATGTGTCTGCAGCAAGAACTGCTCTTGATTTAGATGAAAGCGAAAGTCTTCGAGAGTCTCAGCTTAACATTAGATATCGAAGGAATGAATCTTCTTAAAGTTATACTCTTTTATCATTCGTTCTAAGCTCCAATTTTGGAAGCTGGAAGATGTTGGCTTTACTCAAGAAATCGGTCTGCTTATTGGCGGCTGATTGCCGGGGCAATTGCTCAGTTTTCGGCTGTTGCAGTACATGTCTGCCTTTTCCGACAAATCTCGATCTCCATACAGTGGGCAATAAATAAATGCGTGTCACATATAGCTTCATCCGCGATGTGCTTCCATCCATTGTCGAAGTAATGTAGCACTTTCCCCAAAATCAAAAGGCTCCAAAAATCCGTTGGCGTTGCTTTTCTTTGGCAACTCATCAATCAACACCTTGGCATCACCAGTCGCTGCAAATAAACGTATTTTTAACAAAGTGCAACACTCTTGAACAGACAACTTACAACATTGCTGGATGCTTAAAATAAACTATTGTTTCAAACTACTCAGAAGAAAATTATCAGAAATTTAACTTTTTGAAGGTAAATAACACAAATTGCATTTATACACATACGACGGTTGTCGAACTCGATAGAATCAAATGAATGTCACCATATCGATATTTTCGAGTAGCGATAAATAATGTACAGTATGCATTTTATGTTAACTTGTCAAACAATCTTGCAACCTTGTCATACGCATCTATAAACAGTCTAATTAAAAATGAACTAATTCGATTTATATGATGTTGCATGAGAAACGAGAGCTCAAAAAATACGTAAAAATGCTTTATAAGTGGTAATATCTTTGCTATTATTACTACCATAAAATATCGATATATTTGTTTAGGTCACACCTTAATGAGTCTCACATATCGATGCCATCAAGCTTGGCAAAAGCCACGTTTTGTGAAAATAATTTTATGCCGCTATTCTGGTGAGAATTTCGAAAAATATATAATTTCTTCGCTGTTTCCTGTTAGAACTTTGACAGAATCGAAAAGCAATGGTAAATTTTGTGTCAAAAAATGTTAAGCTATATTTGAAATTTACGTTTTTTTTGCGCAGCACTCCAACGATCAGATTCGTTTGCAGCCAAGAGTGACGCCCAGACCAGGCATAGTCGGATTATATACTAATAGGATTCATTACCTAAGAAAGAATGTGCTGAATGTGCTGCGGAAAAGAAACTTCGCCATTGGATTTATGAAACCTGTGGATATAAAGAAAAAGCCCGAGTATTATACTGCTACTAAACATCCCATGGATATTGGAACAATCAAGCAACGCGTGATGAATCTTTATTACCAAAACTCGGATGAACTTCTTGCCGACTTGAACTTAATAGTTACTAATCACAAGAAGTTGAGCAAGTCGGAAGAACCGAAGTACCGCAACTGTCTGAAACTGGAGAAGTTCATTGCGTTGGCGGTCATGAGAATGCCGCGTGCCAAAGAGAAGCTTATCCCCTTCAAGCCTCCATCTTCGGAAACTGACTCCTCGACCGAATCAAATCGCTCGGATAGCACAGAGTATTACACTACTAGCTCCGAAGAAGACTGAATATCCGTTGTAATGCAGTCGAACTTCCATAGACCATAACGAATCTCAAGTGGTAGTGGAAATTCGATTGTATTTGCAATGAATGTTACAAAACGCATTGTTCCTTTGTACTTTGTACATACATATAACAAACTTATTATAATAATAAAATATATGGTTATTCATATAAAAAATCGGGTCTGCCTATATTTTTTATCATTGTATGTTAAAAAGACGGAGATATTAATTTATTTTAATTATATGTTTTTAAAAAATCTTTAATAATAAATTAAAGTTAAATTATTGATTTTATTTTATAATAAATTCTATTGTAGCATTTACTTGCTTTGAAATATTTATGTTTTTAAGTTATTTGTGGCAACATTGGCTGTTTGTGTGCTGCAACTGATTAAAAGAAAGACGCGACGGCTAGTAGACAGAAGCTGCTGGGCAGGGGCTTAGGTGGACGGGGGCAGAGCTGCACACACACACACTCACGCACACTTTGTGGGCACAAGGCAGTTTCATAAAAGTTTTTTGTTGTGGAAAGAGAGAAAGAGAGGGAGAGACAGAGAGCGGGTTGGTAAAAAGCAAAAGGCTTTAACGAAACGCGGCGAAAAGCCAAACAAAGTTTTTGTCCTTGAAAAAGTAAGCTTTTAAGGGGGGCTGGGGAAGAGCTACTACCACCAACAAGTCTACAAGTCTAGAGGTATTTATGGATTTGCGTAGTGCTCTCCACACACACACACACACACACAGAAATGAAAACAAATGCAAAATAAAAACAAAAAAATAAAGAAAAGTGCGTTTGCTAATTTCATAAATGTACGGAAAGGATGACAAGGGAAGGGAGAGGAAGGGGTTGGTAGCTTGGTGTTGAAACTAATTGCAAAGAATATGGCAAAGAAATGCAAAATCTGCAGACAAGCACACACACACACACACACACAGGCAGTCATTAGCTTTGCTTCAGTTAATGCAAAAAAAAAAAAAAAAAACGTGAGTACCAGCTGCAAGGCGAAGTTCTTTCCTCAGTCTAACCATGTCTACGGTGTCTGAGCTACTGTAGCTGGTGCTGCTGCTGCTGCTGCGTGCGCGTTAATCATCATCCTATACGCGTAATTACAGAGTCAGAGACTAACCTACTAGCCATCCCGACCATACCAGACCCATACCCATACCCATACCTATACCAACCTGGCCAGAGAGGGAGAGAGAGGCCTTGTTGTAAGCCTTATGCTGAATGGCATCACGAATATTAAAAAGACTTTAGAGCAAAGAACGAGAGCACAAGGACAAGTCAAAGGAGTTGAGCGCTAAAAAGCAGACTTCACGTAGTTGGCTGGCAAATGAGTTACAGGGATTTCACTCTTCAAATGGAACAGATGAAGATGGGGCTGAGTCGAGTCGAGTCGAGTGCAGAGGCAGGGTTAGGTATTTTGAGGACAACCACAAAACGAAGCGTTGTGGCTGCTGTTGTTGTTATTATTGTTGTTGCCATTGAATTAACTCAGACGACAATGAGAACGACGCTTGGTGGCTGCCTTTTGTGCCACAAGATTGTCCTGACCACGCATCTTATTATTATTATTATTATTCTTATTTTTATTAACACCAACAACAATCACAACAAATCTTTGAAAACGGTTTTTCCATTTTTGCAGACTTGAGTAGCATAATTTATAAAAAGAAAAATCATTCTCTGGAATTGAGTTTCGAAATTATTAAACGAAAAATTTAATCAATATAATATTGAGTTACTTTGAAAGGTGTTAAATTGAATAAACTGCAACTTAACTAAAATATATAAATAAAATACTTCAAGCTTAAAAGAGAATAAAGAATTTAATCATAATCTTTATAATTGGATAACAATAACTAAGGATTTAAAATTTGAATAACATTTTACTCCAAATAAAGCACGAATGTTAAAAGTTGGAGGCCAAAGTAATTTTTGTGGTAGTTTTTTACAACAACCTTTAGAATATTTGAAGTTTTCAGTTGCAGTTCCTAACAAAAAGTATTCAAAATAACAGTTCCTAAATAATTAACTATTTGTTATAAGCTTAAAATTTCGACTTATCTATTGGTGTCATTTATGTTTTGCTCCTTTTATTTCAAAAAGAGTTAATGAACTTAAAAAACTTAAGTATAAAGTGGATTCGGAGCTTTGCACTTTGTATCTGGTGTATCTATTGTAACTGTAAGTTGAGCCAGAGCTGATCCCACTGACAAAAATTCAATTCGAGTGACAAAAGTAGTAAAAGCCGAAGCAGAAGAAGAAGACGAAGTTGATGTCGCGAGGACAATGAAAGGCGAAATGCGACTGCCAAATTCATTCCTATCGCAGAGTGGTGTGGGTAGGGGGGATAGGTGCGGGAGGGGGGCGGTGTTGCATAGCTGAATGAGAAAAGCACTTAACTCTTAAAGGCGAAATGCTTGTAAAATTTAAGCTCTACTTAATTTGCGATACACTCGTAAACAATTGCCCCGCGGCTGCCACTTGTCACACAGCACAGCTACAGATGGATGGGGGAGGGGGCAGGGCTGTGACAAGCAACGGGGTGCTAGCTGCTGGCTACCAACACAACCTCCCACATCACCCCAACCCCAACCCCGTTTTGCAAACATTTTTACTAATTTTAATAAAGCGACGCGGCCAAAGACAATGCTTCAGATTGAGATTCAGCTTCAGATTCAGCTGCTGCTTGCAGTCTTAACTCCCCTCTCCCGTCCCACCATTACCCTCCTGGGGCAGTTACTGTTCGCTGTGCTCGGTTTTTGTGGGCAACTCGATATTCTCGGCTAAGACAAAGGCTCACATCAACAGGAAACCGCAAGGCGCACACCCAAAACATACAAAAACCAAAAAACCAAAACAAAAAAAACACAACAGAATTTTCAGTGACGCGCGGGCGACATTTGCATGCCCCACCACACTCACAAAGGGTAAAGGGTTTCATTCTTTTGCTTATTTCTCATTATGCAGAACTTGCCTGTTTGTTTGTGTGTGTGTGCCTGTGTGTGTGTGTAGCTATGCGAACTCCTTCGGGCGAGCTGATGCTCCGGAGGATTCCTTGTCTCAAATGAAGGCTAGCCAAAATGAAGTAACCGCCGTTGCCGTTGCCACTACGTTGTGGCACGCATCAGCGGCACATTTTGTGTGTATCCCCCACCACCCCACCAACACCCCCCTCTCTTTGGTCTTTCGCTGCGTTGCGTTGTTGCCCGTGGATTACTCAATTAATTTAATTATGCGCTGTCAATCATTTCGTTGCCTTGTGCCTTGTGTCTGCCACGCCCACGCCCGCAACTCTTTTTCTTACAGCTTGAGAAGGAAGATGGTGGGGGATGGGGTAGGGCATGGAAAAATGTGAGTGATTCCCTCTTGTTGCCACTTAATTTCTGCTGTATCTGGCCAGACAGCGCAACGCGTCAGCGGCAGCCTGCTAGAACTAAGAATCTGGCTGAAAGGCTCAGCCACAGCTTTGTCTTTGTTTATACCCTGTAACCCAATTGGGAAGACGACAGGGCAGTCAAGTTGTGCAATGCACTATGGAAGTAGAAGATGTCGCTGAAGATAGATCCCTTTTGATTGATTGATAAGCTAACTGATCGCGGACTGTTTAAACTAACTAGTAAACGAAATAGATTGAAGAGCTGACTAGTTGAATAAATAGCTCATAGAATGATTGATTGACTGACTGAGAAACGGAACTGATTGATTTACAATAGCTGATTGTCCAACTGATTGACTGAAAGATTGCTTATCTCTTTCAAACTTCTTTATTCATGAACTTCGTATTTGATTATTTTGACCAGACAGGGTATCTTCTAGCCGTGCGCATAGCCACATCACACTTAAATCATTCAATTTACTACTTATTTTTGTTACTTTTTAGATAGATCACGCAGTGGTTGGGCCTAACCCTTTATCACAACCCCTCCGCCCTCACCTTCACCCATCTTTTTAGCCTATCCATCATAGGGTAGGAGTGAGGCCAAAAAACGCGACCGCGTCGAAATAAGAGAAATCATTTGCGTTTGTTGCGATTTACACGCAAAGACCAAGCGAAACTTTTACTTGCCGCTCCACCCGCTCTACTACCCTTGTCCCGTGTCCCATTCCACTGCATGTGCTGCATGCTGCTGATCCTTGGTGGCGTCGTCGTCGTCATGTTGACTTTTCCATTTGCCTTGGCAATTTTCTTAGCACACTGAACGTGGATTTTTTTCTTTTGAACCCATTCGCAAAGAGAGCTCAGCTTCCTTGTTGGCATCATATCCTGCGGGCCTTGTTTATCCTTCTATTTTGTAAAAGTCTCTCTCTCTCTCTATTTGTGTGTGCGTGTGTGTGTGCTTTCTCATGGTGTTTGCTTACATGTGTAAATTACTTTTCAATCTTGTGATTACTTTCTTTTTTTACCCATTTAATTATTTTAATTACGACTCAGCGCACAGTCTCCCAAAAAACATAAAAAATAGAAGGAGTTGCAAGGTTGCGAGTTTTCTTGCATCTTAGCCCATCTCATTCAATTTTCCCCCATGTGGCATCTACAAACATACATACAAAGGTGTTTTCTGTTAAAGACTGTCAATCCATAAACAAAGTAATTTTCAGCAAATATTGCTGTGGAAATATCCATAGTTTGATAACGAAGAACAAAGTCCTCTTAAAGGAAAAGCGTTCAAGACGCATCATCCTTTAATTGACATATTTATTTTTATATCGATAAACATATGTTTTCGAAACAAACTCTTTTGAACAAGTTGTAACATGTTTTAAATTTGGCCACTCACAGTTAATTTAAAGATTAAAATAGCGATACGAGAATTTCTTAAGCCATTAGCAAAGCAAAGCTATTTAGCATTTAGCAAAAGCACCCTATAAATTGAATACCAAAATATATAATAAGTATATATTCATATTAACATAAATGAAAAAAAGTTTAAATATATTTATTTGTCATTTAAAAATAGTCATAAAATTCTTTTAACCAGTGCAAAGTACAAAAAATAAATAAAAAAAATAAAATATAAACAACCATAAATTAAACTTTAATTCATTTATTATAAAAGATGCATTAAACACTTATTGAAAATTACTATATAAAATTTATTTAAAAATCCCAATACTGTCTTCCAACTTCACATAATTATAATCAATTTTGAATGCAAATATAAAAATGTTTGATGTTTTTGTTATTTAAACAAAAATAATGTCTTCAAGTTCAGCCTTCAAATTAAAATTGTTTGTGTCAGCTCAAAATTTAAGAAGAAAATCGATTAGCAAACCAAATTAATGAAAAAAAAACACAAAAAAAGTTATCCATGCATCTTTCTCTCTTAACTTTAATGTCTAGAAAGTTTTAGTGGATTTAGGCGAACTCTGAGAATTTTTTAAGCTTGAGGCAAACTGCTTAAAGCACAACCAGTTTATTTAAACAAAAACCATCTAGACCGCCAGCTCTAATAATCTATTGAAGAAAACTTTAAGTGAACTTGAAAATATAAAAATTGTTAACTAGTTCAATTAAAATGAGTACGCAAAGTACGCAGACGACAAGCCATAAGAAAACTTGTCGAGAGTTCAAAACTTGAAGCGAAGTTCAAGAAAAGAATTTGATAATTCTTATAAAATACGAAAACTTTTGTACACTTTTCAAAAATGAAAAGAAAATCATACATTTTTTGTGAGTACAAAAAAAAACATATATGGTTTTTTCATCACATAGCAAAACATGAGCCAAAAAAAAAAATAATAGTAAGTAAGTATATCCATATTGTATAGGATGTAGTGTGGCATACATGTGTGGCACTTTGCCACACTCTGAGTCACATTTAGACGAAATAATTCACAATGGTCTGCGTCACACAAATGTGCAGCGACTGAGCAACAACAGCAACAACAGCAGAAACAGCAACAGAATTAGCATTAGCAGCAGCTGATAAGAAATGCCACGGCATCCGAAAAATGACTGATCGACTGCAAATCTAATGCTGCTGTTGCTTAAAAGTCGAGCGAACCAAAAGCAGCTGTGTGCTTGTTGTTGTTGTGAATGCGCATCGACATTATCGACGACAACAACGGGATAAACTCATTTGCAGCAGCAGCAGAGACGCAACGCAACGTACGACGCGCAGAATTGTCAACGTCATCGTCGGAATTTTACAATTAGCGTGTGGCGGCGGCGGCGGCGGCGGAGAGATAAAAGGCAAATCAGCGCTGAGGGCGGCTGCAGGAATGCGCTGAACTGCGCCGAGCTGCGCTAAGCTGCCTTTGCTGTTGTATTTTCGGATAAAACGTCGCTGCTGTTGCTGCTGCTGTCGACGCCAGCTGTATTGCGCCGGCGCCATAAACGAGCGAGCGAGTTAAGCAGCGCGTATAACAGCTAAACCAGAAACTGTGCTAATGGGGAAGCATGGTTAAACGAACGAACGAACAAACGAACGAACTAGGACGCGTTGCCTTCGTGTTTTACTCCGAAAAACGGTTTGCTTCGCTGTATAAGTC
This sequence comes from Scaptomyza graminum, assembly GCA_018901835.1. Classification (NCBI taxonomy): domain Eukaryota; kingdom Metazoa; phylum Arthropoda; class Insecta; order Diptera; family Drosophilidae; genus Scaptomyza; species Scaptomyza graminum. Next base: position 9,766,499 of record JAEIFL010000001.1, on the reverse strand, counting down.
GTTGACGCTGGCAGCGCTGCTGCTGCCTGCTGCTTGCCGCTGCTGCTGCTAGTGCTGCTGCCTGTTGTTCGTGCTTTGTCGTCGTGGCGGCAAAACAACAACATTTTTTGGTTGCAATTTTCATTGCGTTCGAAAGTTCGACAACTTTGGGAAAACTGTCAGTTAGCAGCGAACTTAGAACAGGTAGAGACGCACGTTTTTCGGGCTTCCTCCTGTACAAGAAGCAGCAGCAGCCGTGTTCAGTGTAAGAAGAGGAAGCAGCAACAGCATCAGTTAGTTAGTAGTAAACGTCGTGTTCTTTGCCGAGCGTGAACCACAGCCGCCCCCGCAATACCCCGCTCCATGTTACTCGTTCATTCTGATGCGTTCGCTTGTGACGCTGCGTCGACGCCGACTGCGCAGCTAACGTGAATGTGTGTTTTGCGAGCGACGACAACGATGTAAAATTTTATTACCCCAAACGCATCGCAGCAGTCGGTTTTTGGACGTCCGGACTTCACGCCGCCAAAATAATATTCGCCGCTTCGAGTTCCGAGTTTATTGCAATTTCACGCGAAACAACAACAACAACAAAACAAAAGTTAAAAAACTAACTTTTTTACCCAAAAACATAAAAAAAATAATCCAAAAACCAAAAAAAACAACGCGACTAAACAAAGCTCTGCCGCTCTGCCCTTCGCCCACCCAACTGCATTGCCAAAAGAAAGAAACAAAGAAAAAAACGCATTAAGAAGAATTTAAAAGCGTCGTCGCCGTTGACGTTCTCTTCTACATCTTCTTCGCCTTCGTCTTCGTCTTCGGCCTAGAAAACCAAAAGTCAAGTCGAGCAAAGTGCGCGCGTTAATTGATATTGCGTATACGCCGCGAAGGCCGTGCAAAAAAAAAAAGTTTGTGAACCATAAAACTTTCTCAAGCCAAAACAACAACAACAAAAGAAAACAAATCTAACGCGAATAGAAAAAAAATTTAAATATCGAAAAGATTTCTTTGGCAAAAGTGCAAAGTGTTTGGAAAAAGAAACAGAATTCTGTGAACAATTTTCTTTATTTTTTATTGTTGTGTTTTTGTCAGTGTGTGAGCGTACTCGCGTGTGTGTGTGTGTGTGTGTGTACAGGTGTACGTGATCGTGTGTGTGCTTGTAAGTGCAGCATGCTTGTCAAACATGAAACAGCAACAGCAGCAGCCGAAAGACAAGCAACAACGACAGCAACAGCAGCAACAACAACAACGCCAGCAGCAGCTACAGAAACCAAAACAACAACAAATGCAATTAATAAATAATTTTAACACACAATAAATGAAAAACAACATAAGACAAAGTAATCAAAAGTGAAAGAAAATCGACAACAACAAACATATAACAAATTAAAATCGAGCAAAAATAAAATAAAACCGATTCTCGCAATTGTCAAATAGGTAAAGTTAAATTTTCTAGATCTATATGTTAAATCCCCCCACCCCAAAAAATAAATAAAATAAATCCAACAAAAAAGAACACAACTTTGAACTTTGAACCCTGAAAACTTTAAGGAACTTAATGATTTTATTCCCACATACAATAATCTACAAAAAGACAAAAACACAGAAAGAAAATAAATCAACAAAATAGAAATTCAATGCAACAAGAATAATCACATTGAAATTTATTTAGCAAAACCAATCTATTTTTCATCTATAAACATCTCAAAAAAACATAATAAAAATACTACCAGATTATCATTCTATCAATTTTTTTAGGTTAACAACAGTGCTGTTTCTTGTTTTTCTTGGGCTTCAAAAAGTGTCAACATCATAATACAAAAATCTAAGCAAACTTTTCTCTTTGCATTTAGAGTAGTTGAATAAGTTTGTAGAGTCAAATTTGAGATGGGATCATTTAATTAACTCCAGCTAATTTATGTCTTCAATTACTTTTATCTTACATAATTATTTTGAAACTAACTTGTTCCGAATTTATTTTAAAAGTTTATGATATGTATAAAGGGTCCTTCCTTACTTACGATATCTCAACTGAAACTTAGAAAGTTGATGATCTTTTATAGATGTTGTTGGAACACAAAATACTATGTTAGAAAAAATGCTGCTTACAAATATTTTTAGAGAATCTATTAAAGCAATTTATACATTACATTTTTATTTCCTTGTAGAAAAATAAAATCGGACATTATTCCAGAAAATGCACTGAAAAATCATTATTATATTATAAACGTAAATCAAAAATCTTAAGCCAAAAAACATAATTTTAATTTTCGAGTTCATTCACAATTATCGATGTGTCGATAAGTTCTCCCCGACGTCGATACGTCTGCTTCATTTATCGTCAGAGAGTTGACTCAATTTGACGTTTTCAGGACGAGAACACAACGTTAAATATATAATGCAAATCATTCCCCAACTTATATTTGAACAATTTATTTTCTAAAGTAATTTTTGTTTCTTAATGTTGTGGTTAAACAAATCTATGGAATTTTGAAATTTTTATTATAAAAACATTGAGTTCGCAATATTTTTTGTAATATATTTTATTTCTTATTCGAAAGTGCTGAGCAGTTTAATAGGGTTTGATTTGAGGGCGAGCTTTGCTAATTTTCTCCAACTGTATCTGCATGCATACTAGATTTACCCACCATCCAAAAACCCCTTAACCTATCAATACCAAAATCCACAAACTACCCAAAATATTCCCGAAAGCCAAATAAATTTTACTAACAAATTAGCCGTAAGATAAATAAAGACAAAAACCTTTACTAACAAGAACAAAAACCAAGAAAATATTTGAGCTCACCTTTGAAAAAAAAAAAACATATTTGTTGTTAAGGAATTTTGGCACAACTGGCACAAAATGGCGCTGTCCAAGAGGCCGCTAAGCAAGGAGACACCTCTGGTTGAGAACAGCAACAACAACAGCAGCAACAACAACAACAATGATCATGAGACGGCTATAAAGCGACGCAAACGTTGCAGTCGCGATGATGAACTAGCTGCCCACAACAACAACAACAACAATACTAATACAAACAACAACAACACATTGCCACAAAAGAAACGGCAGTTGGGTCAGCTCAGTCTAAGCCTGGGATTGGGCAAAACCACAACAACAGCAACTACAGCGACAACTGCAGGAGGAGAATCAACGACAACAACAGCTGGAGAAACAACAATCACAGGCGACATTACGCCAGATGCAGCTGTTGCTAGCACAACTGCTGCTCCAGCAATCGTTCAAGATGCAACAGATCAGGACGATGAGACTCTAATCCGTGAAACACAAGCAGCATTGAAAAGTCTATCGGGCAGTTGGCCTGATGCTCGAACCAATTTGTATCGGTTGCAGGAACAGGAGGATGAGAATCCGCCGCCGTTTCAAAATCTATTCGAGGACAAGCAAAAGTACAATCACAGCAACAGCCACAACCACAACATCAATAGCAACAACACACAACAGCAACAACAACAGAATTCACACAACACACTTCTGCTACGTTTCCACAGACAAAAGGAGAACGATCAAGCGCGTCTCAATCACATAGGTGGCAGCAACAACAACAACAGCAACAATACTAGCAACATCAACAAAAAAGATGAAGTAACACCAGCAGCAGCAACAACATACGCATCAGCAACATCGGCATTTAAGCCACCAATCGATATCATTAAACGCAATGGCCAATTGGCTGCCGCTGCCGCCCATGCCGCTGCCCACGCCCATGCCCAGGCCCAAGCGCACGCCCATGCCCAAGCTCAGGCCTACGCCCATGCTCAATATACGAGCAGCGCTGCCTACAATGCAGCCGAGGCATACTATGGCTATGCAGCAGCCGCAGCTGCCAGTCAACAACAGCAGCAGCAGCAACAGCAACTTTGTTTAGATCGTGGCTTTGATATTGGTGGACAGCTTGGCTCACCCACAGAAAAGAGTCCAAAGCAGCAACAGTTGCTGCCTAAAGAGCAATTGCTGGATACCAAACAATATACGATATTGCAGCCGGCGGGTGTTGGCAGTCGGGCGGCATCTGTTATGCAGGATATTGCAAGAGAGGGTGTTGTTGGTGTCTCTCTGGTTGCAACACCACCAACAGCAGCAGCAGCAGCAGCAACAGCAGCAGCCGCAGCAGCAGTAACAGCCACACCAGCAGCAACAGCCGAGACAGCAGTATTAACAGTTACACCAAACGCAGCAACTTTGTCACCGGAAGCAGCAGCTACATCAGCTACACCAGCAGCAGCATCTTCAACGCCGGCACCCAGCTACTCGCCGGGCAGTCAACATCGCGGTAAGTTGTTGTCGTTGTTGTTACTAGAAACACAAAAAAATAATAAACCAATAAATAAAACCAATTCAAGACATATCAATGATATAAAATATGAAATTAATTCTGGTGGTACAGTAACGCTACCGCTAACGGTACAAGTCGACCCTCTACTACACTACTACCGGTTCGCAAGAAAAAAAAAAGAGACAATAAAAGCAAATCCCAATATTATACTACAATATATATTACTATTAAATCGGCTGCGCATATGTGCGAAACTTCTTGTTGCATTGAGTTTTTGAGACTTACTTAATTGGCTTAAAATAAAATACCAACAACACGTGGCAAGTGTATGCGTGTGTGTGTGTGTGTGTGTGAGTGAAAGAGAGTGAGAGAGAGAAATATTCACAAGTGCATATGTTTAAGCAAAATTGTGAAAAGTGTTCATCAAATGTTTTTTATCATAAACTGTGGCCCCGTTTTGTTACAATTCACATTATTATTATTATTATTATTATTTGCACATTTAGCTAAAAGTAGTCATGCCCCCCAACTCACACACACACAGTGTTCAAAAGACATTAAGCGATTTTGTCGTCGTTATGAGTTGAGAAACAGTTTTGGATAGTGTTCAAAAGTTGAACTATGGGCAACGGGGAGAGTAGCGGATGTGTGACTCCTGCTGAGACAAGGACAACAGCTAATGGCTTGTAAAACCCCTTCATGATCAACCAAACACACACACACAGGCTTAGAGAAACACACTTGGAGCTTAGAGATGACACAAGAAATTTCCTTGCTTCTAAGAAAAGGATGAAATAACAATTAGAACAAAAACAAACAATCAAAAACAAAAAAATATAAATTAGTAATTATCGATTATAAAATAAATACAAAACAAGCTTACTTATAGCCCAATTCAAATTCATTAATTTCTTTTCTTTTTTGTACAATCTATTCCTTACTTAATATTTTATATAAGGTAGCTATCTGTGGGTATTATAAACTTCTGGGTCTTATTATATTTAAAATTTATGTTAGTCTTTTGTGTGCAACTATTTTATTACTATTCTTATTTGTATCAATATTTAATTGGTACGTCTACAAATCTGTTAAATATCAATTTTTAAACAATTCTTTAAAATAATAACAGCTAATATTAAAGAAAAAAAAGAATACCTAGGCATATTTAAAACTGATTTTGTATTGTTTTTCCTTGATAAGAAAATTCAGAAACTCCCAGTCCTTAGACCGGAAAAGATTGTTTGGTGAATTTTAAGTAAAATATTAATTTTGATTTAATAATAATAAATTTAATTATATAAACCTATTTTATTACTAGCTTAGAAAACGAGTGAAAAATTATATATTTTTAATTTTAATAGCTTTCATTTATTTAATAAATATATATAAATTCGTTTTTATGTTTTTTAATATTTTTAAGCTATTAAAAAGAACTCTGAATATTTTATATAAGTAACAAAATATAAAGTCTTTTAGAAGACTTTATATTAATGATATTTGCCCTTAATCTAATTGCGTGCTTGTATTGTTGACTGCTTAATAATTTATCACGACACCTGCTCATCTCTGGGACACACACACACGCTTACACACACACACCTCTCACAAAAATTTGAACTAGTTGAGTGCCTCTTTTGGGTTTTTAGCCTTTTCACTAATTTCGGCGCATTGTACATACAATTTATACTTCAAATTGAACTTGTTGTCAAAAACTAAGCACACACAGGATGTGTACACACACACACATAGTGACAGAGACATTAAGAGGTTGTATGATTAGAGTTATAAAAGGGTAAATATGAGGCACGTTTTTGGCAACCGCTTTTGCATATTTATTTTGTCATTATGTTCTCGGCATTAATATGCTGCTGCTGCTGCTGTTGTGTTGTTGTTGTCAAGAAGCCAAAGGCACAAAAGTTGAAGTGCCTTTAAGCCCAGGCAAGGCACACACACACACACATATGTACTTTCACTATGGTATTCATATAATTTGAATGACTTTTTAAATAGTTGCCAGCGACTTTTACCGGATACAAAAGATACAAACTATGAGATATACACAGCAACAATGGCACGTAATAAGTCATTAGCGTGTTGTTGTTGTTGCTAATGTGGCTTATTAGGCTTAACCTTTATGTTGCCTCGTTGCAGCAGTAGCAGCAACTGCAACCAGCTAGCTCTCTCCCCTCACTGTCTCTACTATTTCTCCGCTGTTGTGAGTTAGCTTTATTTTAATTAAATTCTAATTAGAGTCAGGAGTTTTTACTTGTGCTTGCAGTTTGACATTTTGAACGGCCACGTAATAGACACACACACACACTTACACACACATACAAAAATATTTCGAAAAATATTTCATTAAACCCCTTTCGAAGCTAGATGTTGCTGCTGTGCTGCTCCTGTCTATTACAGCAGCAACATTGAGTGGTTGAGTGTGTGTTCGTGCGTGTGTGTACTGTCTGTGTGTGTGTGTGTGTTTTCATGTTGTACACCGTTATCTTTTGAGAATTTGTGCTTAGAAGGCCAAGTTTAGACGTGGTCTGGTCTGATTTTTTGTCGTTTATTGCTGTCGCACCGTCAACTGCTGCTGCTATTTCTCCTGTCATGTGTGTGTGTGTGTGTGTGGTGTGCCTTTTTAAAGTAAATAATGCAAAGCTGTTTTCCATCAAATTTTAATTAATTATTTAGGCAGAAAGAATTCGCTTGTTGTTGTTGCTGCTTTTGCTGCTTGTCTTTTTTCCCCAATTTGATTGTTGTTGCTGCTGCTGTTGCTGCTGTTGTTGCTGTATCGGCGCCGTGTGCGTTGTCAGCTGTACATTTTTAGTTAGATTGTACATACTTATCTATATATATTTTTCACATTTTGCCTGCCAGGACATGTCAAGTTGTCGCACCCCCAACCCCGAATCTCTTTTTCTCTCTCTGTCTTCTTTTAGCTATAGTACTCTTTGACGCATTCACATAATTAATTAGAAAACCTGTTTTCCTGCACTCCCCTCACTCACAGACCTTCCTCTCGGCTGCTGTCACATTTTTGACTGTGTGTGCGTGTGTGTGCGCGTGTGTGTGTGTGTTTGGTTGTTACTCTTCTGATTTGATTTCATTTTTGTGTACTTGGTTACTTGTAGATGGCGCCAAATGCCCAACTCCTCATTGCACTGGCCAAGGACATGTCACAGGATTATATTCGCATCATCGAAGGTACAACACACATTACACACGCACACACACACACACACGCATATATACTTTACATACACACAAACACATCAATGTATAAAATCGTCCTGAAATACCCAGAAACAATACAACATTTTCCTGTAACAAGTTTCCTAATTTCATTGAATTATTGAAAACAAATTTTCAAAATTACAGTCATACTTCTTTGTAACGAACTTCCGTATAGCTCAGTTTTCTATACGAATGTTGCTTTAAAACGAAGTGTTTTTAATTTCCCGTGGAAGGTCGACTTTAATAAGAAATTTAAAAATCTTGCTTAGATATTTCTTTAGTTAATAAGTTTTATTAAGAAAACAAAATATTTTTCCCTTCAACAGTTCCTTCTCCTGGACGATTTACTATATTTGAGGACCAATATTATTTTTCTAATATCCTCTCCTTTACCTAAACACGTACACACACATACAATACACACCTTCAATAAAACGTACACTCAACGCGCTTTTCTTTTATTTTTATTCCAATTTTTTGATAACACGCTTCCTCTGATCTGGGCTTCTTCTTATCGCCGGCTGTAGTTTGTCAGGTTGTCCAAAGCGCGATAAAGTCACCACCGAATGTAAGTGCCGACATAAACAAATAGTATCGTATTTTCGTAGAGCATATACGTAGATCTCTGTCTATCTCTCCCTCTCTGTCTCTCTCTCTCTCTCTCTCTCTCTATATCTCTCTCTCTTTTTCTCTTCTCCCAAATCGCATGTTGACTTCTATATACGTGAATATACGTGTATGTAGATATGTATGTGAGTGTATGTTTGAATGTGTGTGTGGGCTTAGGTGTTTCTCTCTCTCTATCTTCGTCCTTGCCGTTTGTCATTCAATTTCTCTGTTTGTCTCTTGGACTCACTTTCTTTCTTGCGCTCCCTCTCTCTCTATCTTTCTCTGTATCTCTCTCGATCTCACTCTCTTTTCTCGCCCAGTTTTTCTTTCTTTTGAATCTCTCTTTTTCCCTCTCTTAGTCTAACTTTATCTCCGTCTCTCTTCATCTCTCTCTATAGTACGCTTTAAACTGTTTTGAGTAATTTATATCTCTCTCTCCCTCTGTCTCTCTCAATCTGTCTTCAATGTGATGTGTGTGAAGCTTAGTTGTTTTAGCCGTCTTACCGTTTAGTGCTGCCATAATAAATCGAACAAAAATGAACTAATTAAACTCCTCCTCCACCCCTCCACCTCATTTACCCTCCAACTATCACTCAACCCACTCGAAACGAAATTAAATTGAAACGTCGCCGTGAGCACAGTGTTGGCCCTACACGAACAGATATTGAAATGCCCCACGCCCGGCTGCAACGGCAGGGGTCACGTCCAGCCGCATCGGAGCGTGCATCGCAGCCTTTCCGGTTGCCCGAGAGCGGTACGGCGCTCGGCCGGTCGCCGCTCAAGCTTGGCGCGTTTCGATACGAACAGTAATAATTATAATAGCGCAATAGCTTTACCAATACCGATACCCATACCGATAGCGATACCGATAGCGTTGCCATTACCACCGCTTTTAGGCAATATCGATAGCGATAGCGATACCGATACCACAGCAGGTGCAACTCTCAACATTTAAGCAAAATCAAATACGTTGGCAATACGTTTTAACAACATCTTTTGCGCTCTTTCTCTCTCTCTCTCTCTCTCTTCCTTTTTCTATCTTTCTTTCAAACACTTTCTTTCTTTTTTTTATATCTACTCCTCTTTTTTTTTTTCTTTGGCACCCGTCTCTCTCTTTCTCTTTTTTTTACATTTGCATCCGGTATTCCCATCACAGCTGTTGAGCTGGAGAGGCATGAGAAGGACCTTCATCCGCTGGACAAGCTCAAGATCGCATCCAGCCACTATCTGAACAACAACAACAGCAGCTGCATCAATAACAATAACAACAACACCAACAACAATAAAACAATGCCCATTATCAAATCGGAGTACAGTCCCGTTGCCAGCATTAAGTCGGAGTACAACAAGAGCCCTATGCACTCCTATCTGGCCAATGATGCCGCCTCGGCGGCCAGCAGTGCCATACCTGCTGGTAGTGCGCGCAGCACCAACAGCAACAACAATAACAATAGTAGCAGCAATAACAACAATAATAACAACAACACTGCTAGCGTTACATCCAATGTTGCTGCCGAGCCACATATGAGTCGTTATGTTGGATTGCACAGTCCACAGCCGCAGCATCCACACTCCCACCATCAACAGCAGCAACAGCAGCAGCAACAGCAGCAACATACGCTGCATCAGCAACGCGGCCCTTTTATTGAGGGCAGTCAAATGATGCCTGGTGGCACAACCATTGCCAACGATGCCAGCGATGCAGCCAGCTACCATGCAGAGCACCAGCAGCAACAGCAGCAGCAGCAACAACAGCAACAGCAGCAGCAGCAACAGGCAGATGAACGCCAGCAACAGTATGAACAAATGCGTTATGCTCAAAGTCATGGACATGGTTTGGCACCCAATGACACTACTGCCGAGCAACAGCAGCAGCAACAGCTGCTACAACCCAGCAATGGTAGTAGCAGCGAACTGTCGCCAGTAACAGCGCGCAGCGTTTACGAGCATCCACATCCGCATCCACATCCACATTCGCATCCACATCCGCATCCACCCGCCTCGCTGGGTTCGTCGGTAGCGCCAGTCTTTGCCATTGGTGTTGGCGACACGTTGCCCACGGGTGCTTCGGGCTTTGAGCGCTACGATCCCAATTGTTGTCCCAGTGGCGGGCAGCGACAGGCTGCTGCCTATCATTATTTGCCACAGAGTGCTGATGATTTGCAGGTGCAACAGCAGAAATATTTGCAGGAGCAACAGCTGCTGATGGCCAAGGCGGAGCATGAAGAGCTAACAAATGGCGGTGGACCTTTATATCCACGTCCCATGTATCATTATGATCCCACAATGGGTCCACTGCCGCCGGGCTTCTCGGCCATTAATTTGTCCGTGAAAATGGCAGCAGCTCAGGCGGCAGCAGCAGCAGCGGCCTATCAAAACCAGCAACAGCAACAGCAGCAGCAGCAGCAACAACAACAGCAGCAACAGCAGCAACAACAACAGCAACAGCAGCAGCAGCAACATCACCAGCAACAGCAACAACAGCAGCAGCAGCAGCAACACAGCAAACAAAGTAGTTCGCCCACACCAAATGTGGGCGTGGCAGCGCCCGCTGTTGATTTATCGGGTGCAACATCGGTGACGTCATCGAGCCCACACGGTTTCAACTCGCCCGCGTCACATAACCAATACAATAACCAGCGCATGGGCAATGGTAGTCCACAGCCGGGTGCCAGTCCCAACATTGCCAGCCCTCAGGTGCCTAGTCCGCAGGGTCAAACGCTGGACTTGAGCGTTACACGTTTACCGCACAGGTGAGAACTACCACAACCTTTCGTATCCTACCCAACCACCACCCAGCAACCCAAGCACTATCCAAAAAAATTAAAACCTGCTCAGCAAGCGATAGAAACCTTCTTTTTTTTAATTACTTTACTTTTGTAGCCTTGTGTATTGTTGTACTTTTGTTTGGGGCAGTTGTTTAATAATACATGCATATCATAACATTATTTTGTTAAGTTGACTGCACCATCCTCATGGAACTCAGCACTTGTGATAGCCAGAGCTCACAATTTGGTACGCCTCTTATAGTTGCAGTTAATCAAGAATCATGATAATAATGATAACATGGCTTGGAAATATGCTTATAATAGGAAGGTGGTACCAAAGAATTGTAATGGTACCTTAAAATGGTGGCCCTACTACATTCTAGTTAATAATCTACTGATTTGCTTACCAAACTCATTCAATTCTAGTTTAAATATTATAGGTTGACTATGTGGGAATAAACAAACAAAATATATTTTATTTTTGCGTAGCTGTTGACTTCAATGATTAACAACTGATTTGTTTTATTTGCTCCACAGCATTATAGCCAGCCCTCAGTACGGTGCCGACGGTCTGGTTGTGGGTCACGGTCAGGGTTTCGGTAGCGCAGCTCCCGGCTCAATTGGACCCAACGGTCCACCACGTTCACCACAAATGGAGCCCGTCGACTTTAGTGGACCACCGCGTCCTCTTGGCTTCGGCCTGGTAGGTCACATCAGCGGTCCGCGGCCCTACAGTCGCGAATCAACGCCTGATAGCGGCGGCTCACACTACATTGAAACCTATCGGGATCCGAGCGGTAAGTTTAAACAGCAAACCCACTAGATTATTCAAGTAAAATAATTAATTCAAGGTTCATTTTAAACAGAAAATATATAAAAATATATAATTGTAGTGTGTTTATCTTTGAATGTTTCAGGGTACTCACCGCATCCTGGCTATGGCATGGTAGTTCAGTCCGACTATCCGCCAGCTGGCTACCATGGCTATGGTCCTGCTGCCTATCAATGCAGTAATCCGTATGCAACAGCCGTTGGACCCGGCGGCTATCCAACACCAGTCTCCGGCGGCTATTCACCAAGTCCAGCCACCTGCTATTCGATGCCACCGCCGCAGCACATACCGCAGCATGACAAGACCAAAGATGGGTTAGTACTCCACACACTTATCGTGATTATTTGGTATTTGCCCACTTGCTAATTGTGTTGTGACCATCGACCTTCAAGAAGCTGGCTTTAATATTTATGAGAACAGAGAACACAGAGCGCTCATAAAAAGCAGCCCCAAGCTCGCTGGCCAAACGCACAGCCTTTAGAACTACCCCTAACTACCTTCCAGACGCATCCTTCTCTGAAATTAATAAAACTTTAAAGTTGAAAACTATTTTGTGTTTGTGTGTGTGTGGTTGAGATGGATTAAAGTAACGTTGCTTATGTGACGTTGGCCACGTAATTGTGTTAATCCATTGTAATGTTATATCTTTTCGATTTCTAGTTTGACGGGCTGCTCGCGCTCGGACCGCAATCATCTGCAATCGCATTCACAGGAGCTTAAGTGTCCGACACCTGGCTGCGATGGTTCGGGACATGTGACTGGCAACTACTCATCGCATCGCAGTCTCTCCGGCTGTCCGCGCGCCAATAAGCCGAAGAGTAAGCCAAGAGATGGGCAGGATTCGGAACCGCTGCGCTGCCCCATACCCGGATGCGATGGCTCCGGTCATTCCACCGGCAAATTCCTCTCACACAGAAGGTAAGAAGCTCTCAATGATGATACAAATTTCAAATTTCTGACTTTCGTTCTTTTTCTGTATTTCGTTTTTCTTCGCTGCAGTGCATCGGGCTGTCCCATTGCCAATCGGAATAAGATGCGTGTTTTGGAAGCCGGTGGCACAGTGGAACAGCATAAGGCGGCTGTCGCAGCTGCCACGGCCATGAAATTTGATGGTAAGTCATAAAATACTGCATAATAAATTTACTTTAAAATGCAAAAAACTTTAAAAATACTAAGTCAAATTTTCAAGAGCAAGCCAATCGATCCATACTACAACTAGAAACCATACAAAAAATTCTTTTTTTTGTACAATAACAAAGATTTTTATGATGTTTTATAAAAATCCAGATTAACTTCTTCTAGTTATATTCAACCTATTCTCTTCCGACTAAAATTCGCTTCGACAACACTTCACCTTGAAGTATTCAAAGTTACAAAAGGGTATCAAAAAGTATTATCGAAAGTTCAGAACTAATTTGACCCTTCCTAATATTAAACCAAATATTCTCTTCTTTCTGCATTAACTAAATCTTCTCTGTCTCTCTCTCTCTCTCTTTCTCTCTGTCTCTATTGTAGCGTGCACTACCGTTGGCAGTCAGGGAATTAAGAAACCCAAGTTCGATGAGGTTACCATGGTATATCCCAAAGGCTATACAGGTAAGTGCGAGTGAGCAACAATCTCACGATCTATCCACCATCTCTTTCGCGCTCTCTATCCCTCTCTCTCCCTCTCTATCTATCTTATGCTAACTTCATCTCTCTTGAGATCTATTAAGTTTATTGTGTCGTATATCTCTTGCGTGTTTTCTGTTATGAACTGGGCCATGTTGCTATAATGCCCTAACCATCATTTTTGGGATTAGCGGCATTATAGCATTGTCATAAAGTATGCAACACAAACCGAGGAAAGCATCCACCAACGTCCAAAAGCGATCAAAATTGCCGAATCTAAAATTTCGGTTTCACTTCTTTTTTTTCTTTTTTTATACTTGTGACATTTGTGGCATTGTGCTTTTTGCATCTGGTGTTTGTTGTTGCTCTCTTTGCTCTCTCGTATTGTACATTTTCGGTTGGAATTTTGTGTGCGTGTGCTAACGTCTTACAAAAAAAAAGAAACCATAAAATATTATAGTTTTGGCTTTTGGTTTTCGTTTCGGTTTCCTTCGGAATGGCAAGAAATACAAAAAAAAAAAAAAAAAAACAAATCATCAAAAAAATATAAATTAAATAAATTAAGCCAAAGCGTACCAAAATATATACCAAAATTGACCTTACGACAGACGACAGGGCTTAAGAATTTTTGAGAATTCCCGGCCATACAAAATGTAAACCCGTTGCATAACATAAATCCCGATGCCCGATACACAACATAATACTACTTACTAGCCACTCGAAATATATGAAACACGAGATATTGTATACTCTACATATAGTACTACTACTACTACTACTTACTATGTACTTACTACTACTACTACGTTTAAAATTCTAATTTAATTCCGTTTTCCTTCTTTTTCGTTTCGTTTCATGGCGTTTTTTCTTTGGCGTTGTTTTCTTTTAGATTACGCGACGTTTTGTATCGGTGCTGAATATCTACTGTAGATAGACAAACTAAAAAGAAATATACAAAAAACAAATATATATGTATAGACCACAGCAAAGAAAGAAAAAGAACTTTAATATGTACATAAAAAGAAATAAAAGAAAAAAAATCATAAACAAAATGAAGTAAATACAATAATAGTGATCTAATGAATTTAGTGAAAAAAGAAAATACCGAAATAGACAAGAACAACAACAACAAGTCACACAAGCAAATGAATATTAAATCAAACAAATGAAACGATCAAAAGGTAAGCCGTGTTATTATTTGCTATCTCAATCATACACACACCCAAACACACACACACACATATATACACAATCCTCACCTTCACCACATCATCACATGAAAGCTCCAATTGAGTTGCTAGCACACGCGCACATTGACAACCGTGGAGAGCTTTTCTTAAGCAGTAACGTAACGTAAAAATAAAAGAAAGTAGAACAATGAACCGAGTTGCAAACGTGATATAACTTTAGAAAGACTTAGTGTTTCTCGTCAAACAGAGAGCGCCTTTAGCACTAACGAACTCCTATCTCTGTCTATCTCTGTATGATCTAGGTGGTGGCGGCCTGGATATTGTCATGAGCGGCGTCGGAGTTGGCGTTGGCGTTGGCGTTCCTCTGCCACCCGGCATCAATAACAGCAGCAACAGCAGCAGCAGCTTGGGCGTTAACAGCAACAGCATTAACAGCGACAAGTCAGCTAGCGTGGTGAATGTTAATGTTAATGCTGTAGGTGGCGGCGGCAATGGCAATGGCAATGGAAATGGCAATGGCAGTGATGATCTCAACACGCTGGAAGCTGAAATTTCGGAGCTGCAGCGCGAAAATGCACGAGTCGAATCGCAAATGATGCGCCTCAAGTCGGACATCAATGCGATGGAATCACAGCTGAGCACCAGCGATCGGGTACGTAGGCTCAGGTTCGTTGATCCGCACAACAAATTTTGAGTATTTCTTTATATTCCATAAATATACATAATCACAATATTTCATTTATATATTACATACTTGATTAAAGCATTTTGTACTCATATCAAGTGATTTTGTCAGAATTTGTTTGAAGAATGTTTTTTGCTCTTGTTTTTTTGGGGGGCTTACAACACTTCTAACTCTTCTTTGCGCCGCAGCGAAAGTTGCGACTTTTTAGCCTTTGCAAGTTTCTGCTTTCTATATATTTTTTTTTGGGCACCTGAGTTGACGTCGATGCTGACGTCGACGTTGACGCTTCTAAGTTGCGGCCACTTTTCAAGGACGTCTCTAAACTCCAAAACCAAAGCAATAATAAAGCGACTGCAAGCCGGCAGCAGCAGCTGCAATAACAAAAACAACCACAAAAAAATATGTAATAAAAATGAACAACAACAACAACCACAACAATAATATGAAGAAAAGTCGGTGCAAAAGTCGCCAACAAAAGTTTTAGCAGCCGCCAAAGTCGCTGCCGACAACGACGACGTCGTCGCTGTTAACTTTTCTTCTAGTTCTTGTTCTTGTTCTTGTTCGTCTTCTTGGCAAAATGTGCTTTTAAACCCAAAACATGGCCAAAGAAAGTTGGGCGACGTCTGCTAGTTAAAAGAAAAAACAAAAACTTTTATTATATTTAAATTATCGCGCCTTGGCCTGCTGCCGTTGTTGTTGTTGTTGCCTGAAACGTTTTATTTTTGGGGCAACTAACTTCCGTTTTCACTTGTAAATTAAAGGCATTTGTTGTTGTTTTGTTTAAGTAGTATTTGCCGTTCCTTGCTGCACTCGGCCAATGATCTATTGCAGCGCCCTCTATGAACTTCAAGTTGCAGTCCACCACAGTTCAAAATGGCGTCACAGCAGCCAATCGGCGAGCCTTGCATAACAGCTGCAGTCGCTGTCGACTGCATTGAGCGACGAATCAGCGCACAGCAGCAGCAGCACCATCCCTAACAGACCGTGTCCCTATACACACGTGTGCTTGTATGAATGTATGTATGTGTATGTGTGTGTGTGGTCATGCGCAGCCAAATGCAGCCCCAACTCCCCCCAGCTATCCACCTTACACACCACACCCATAGCCAGTCAATTTGTCGGTCTCTTGGCATCCCATCCGTCTGGCCTCAGTCGCCAGCAAATGTACGATGCCACAGCAGCAGCAGCAGCTAAAGCAACAGCAGCAGCAAATCGCAGTGCGCCAAACGTTTTTGCCCATTTTGCTCCTAAAAGCAAAAACTGTGCTACGACGCGTCACAGCGCTGGCAGCGACGTCAACAGCTTAACCTCTGCGTGGCCTCGACACGAACGACGTTTTTTGGAGCTCTGCTCCCTATGAGCAACAGCAAACAAAACGAAAAAAATGTTATGAACGAAGCAAATACAAAAAAAATGAAAATGTGGGGAGGCACTTTTTAGTAGCAGCAGCAGCAGCAGCAGCCGCCGTCGTTGGCTGCCTCGCCATTGCCCCCACACTCACTCTCTATCTATCTTGCTCTCTCTTTTGCTCGCTTGTATTGTTCGTGTGCAATCGTCACACGTTCGTGTTTCTCTCTCTCTGTGCGTGTGTGTGTGTTTCTGTTTGTTTCATTCCTTTGCGTTTGAATCGTTTTTATTATATTTTTTTGTTGTTTGTATTTCGTTTTTCTTTTCTTTGCTCCTGCTGCTGCGTTCTTATTGGAATTTCAATTTGAACGTTTTCACACACACACATGTTTATGTATGTGTGTGTGTCTATGTGTTATATACGCAACAGCAACAGCAAATTGAATTTAAGCAAAAATGAATCAATGATTGTATCAATGCATCAAATTCCGATCCCTACACACACACACACACAATCAAGCAAGGCGACAGCCAATAATCATTATGACTATTCATTTATATACATATGTACGTGTGTGTGTGTGTGGCATTTTCAATTTTATGCAATAAATAGTTTTTTCCGATTTTTCTTAACATGCGAATTTTGTTAAGAGAGAAAAACACATTCTGTCTTATAGCCAGGTTATTGCATTTGACAATGAAAAAACTAAGTAAATACCGAAAAAAAATATATATATTTCACAAAAGCCATTTCTCATACATACATATTTACTAATATGTACATACATATATGTATATGTAATACTTTTTTTTAAACTTAATTTTTCTTCTTTTTTTTTCCCAAACCACTTTATACTGTATATTAATATCATATTTATAGAAAATACCCAAAACTTAATCGATTTTTAACAACATTTAAACTCAATGCTATTCTCTCTTCCTCTCTCTCTCTTATTTTGTCCATCTTTCTTTCTGTTTAACAGGAGGCTTCTCCACTGAGCGCACATCAGCAACAACAACAACAGCAGCAGCAACAGCAACAACACCAACAGCAGCAACAACAACAACAACGTGTTGCAGCATCATCTTTAGGCTCGCCCAGCGGTCAATCGCCATTTGCAAGCGTCTCCTCAACCACAGCGACCATCATTGGCAGCAGCGGCAGTGGTGCGGGCAGCGTTCCAGTAGGCAGCAGTACCGTTGGCGACATTTCCCATATCGTTGCGGACGGTAGCGGAGCACCACCCAATGCAAATCTGAACAACTACTATGAGAGTTTGAGGAATAATGTCATAACGCTGCTGGAACATGTGCGTCTGCCACCGCCGCCGCCACCAGGAGCACCAACTGGAGCTGGAGTACCGATTGGGAGCTTGCATGGATCGAGCATGGATACGACTGGCTGCACCGCTGGACTGGGTAGTGTGGGTAGCGGGGTAGAGCATGCGGCTGCATATTCCACGCTCTTGCCACCACCACCGCCGCCACCACCTGGCATTGGTGGTGGCGTACCCGGTACGTCGGTCATGTACGGCCATCAGTCCGCTGTAACGGCAGCGGCAGCAGCAGCAGCAGCAGCCGCAGCAGCTGCACAACAGCAACAACAACAACAACAACAGCCGCCACCACCACCGCCACCGCCGCCACATGCACCACATCACGCCTATACGGTGCACCATCCAGGCAGCTATCCGCACGGACATGCGCACCATACGCATCCGCACGAGCACTTCGATTCGTACATCTCAAAGCTGCAGTCGCTGTGCGTGCCGCCCGATGTCTATGCCCTGCCGGATGATGGGGGTCGTCCCTCTGTCTACAATTCGGTGAAGCCCAGCCTGCACCAGGACTATGGCAAACTGATGCCCACGCCCATTTAAGTATAAACGGGCAGGGAACACCGTCCAGCAGCGGTTCCTTCACTGTAGTCTGTAAATATACATATACTATATATGCGTACAAGTTATGATTCATTCACATTCCAATTGAGTATATAGTACACAAGTATGTGAGTGTGTGTGTCCCATAATAATAATGAATCAACTATCGGAGTTGAGTGTATTCAGTGAAGTGTATTCATGAATCAAATGACATCCGTATAGTTGAACATATCTCTCGCTCTTCGATTTGATTAGTTTTGAACAATGTTCATAACTTTAAAGAACCGATAGTATTACACACTAAACCAAGTATCATTTGAAGCACTCAATGAATGATTCATGATTTGTTAAAGTTTATTTACTGTCTCGTTTTCTTTTACTCATATGCAAAAGGAAAACGTTGTATGAAAACCTATATATAGATAAGCTACATTATACATATACATATATATATATATTCTATATGTAGATTCACAGAGATGACGTTGATGTCCATAGCTGTTCCACGTTCTAGGTCCTAGGCGATTATCGTGTTGATAAAAATTGTATAAATTATTCTAGTATCAAAAAAAAGAAGAGAAACTTAACCAAACTCAACTAAATGTGCGCTTTTTAGTTGTATTTGTGTGTTTTTTTTTTTTTTTTTTTTATTGATTAGTAACTGTATCTGTATCTGTATCTAATACTAACTAGCAGTTAAACATATAAACATATA
The DNA here is from genome assembly GCA_018901835.1 of Scaptomyza graminum. Taxonomy (NCBI): domain Eukaryota; kingdom Metazoa; phylum Arthropoda; class Insecta; order Diptera; family Drosophilidae; genus Scaptomyza; species Scaptomyza graminum. The sequence continues at coordinate 9,747,354 of JAEIFL010000001.1, read as the reverse complement.
GTAGGGCATTTGTTTGATGTTGATGTCTGGTCAATTTTGTATCACAAGAACAAAGAAAAAGAAAGAATTAAATGTCACATAAAAGGAAAAGTACTAAATACTAAAATAAATACTGGATCATAAGTTTAGTTAGTGAGAAGGTCTAACACCAACGGCATTAAATATATGCAAATGTAATCAACATAACACTTAAACTAAATGAAATGAAGTTTTTTTTTGTGCGTGGGGTAATCTTAAATTCTAGAACGTAATCTCCATGGGCTGACCAAATGGCCCAAAATTCAAAATATACTATATTCAACTATAAATACTAAGTACTCACGAAAAACCCAAGAAAAAAAAAAGAACATCAACATTCCATGCACACTCAGACACACACACACAAACACTTCCACACCCAACATAGATATTCGTATATATTTATATATATATACTTAGGATCGATAAGTTTTAATGTTAAAACTAATTAAAATAATGAATTGAACTCGGTATCAATAGAAAAAGTTGGACGTAATGAGAAAAAAAGCTAAAGCAACAGAAACGCAACAAACTAAAACGAGAAAAAATAGTTTAACAAAAAACTTAGCAAAACCATACGAAAAAAAAAAAAATAACATACAACAATAAAAAAGAAAAAATAATTATACAGTTTAAAAAAAATGTTCAGTGCAATACATTTAAAAAAAAAAATGAAAATCTAAAACTTAAGTAAAAGTAGTTGACTTTTTTTTTGTATTGTATTACGTACTTATAAATATATGTATAACTAAATATAACTATAAACGAATAAAAAATAGAAAAGAAAATCCAAAAATGGACAAACATCCAAAGAAAAAACCGAAAGGAAATTTAGACGAATTTTAAAACAAAACCAAAAAGCAAAAAACAACAAACTCGAAAAAAATACAAAAAAAAAAATAGCAGGCTTAAAAATCATGTATTAAAAAAAAAAAAAAAACCAAAAACAACAAAATAACTTTAAACGAAAACAGAAAACCTATAAATATATGAACATAAACATAAAATAATAATAGTTATACATACATATATGTAATATGTATTGTATAACAAGAATTCTGTAATTTACAAAATATTTTATGTGATCATTGTCTTTTTTTTTAAATAATATTACAAGAAATAAATAATTCAAATATAAATAAAGGATATACACAATATCAGCGTTTTATTTTCATCTAAAAATACAAATTATTGAAGCGGCAGCTGTTATATATATATATAAGTCATGGCGAATGTATCCAATGCTGTAATCCGGAAATCGAAAAATAATCCAGCTCTTCGGAATTTACTTTCCCAAAAAGAATTTAGAGGTAAAAACATGTTGTTCAATGAATGGTTTTTAAAACGATTTTGACGTCAGACACCGAAAAGTTATACCTCTGAGTACAAAGGCACATTTAAATATGCGATATGTTCAATGTTTCCTAACCGATCTAAATAAAATGTTCACAGATAATCAATATTAGGTCAAAGTTAACTAAGCGAAAGCTTTAACTTCTAAATTAAATGATTTATCAATATACATAAACGGAAAACTTGAAATCTCTGCGTGGTATGCGATTACTTATAATCCAACTGTGAGGTTTAATATTCTATTAGCTATTAAAATCTTTAAAATTCAGATGGAATGCGGAGCAAGATGATATTTATATTATAAGCTCAGAAATGCAACATTCGGCCATTTTAAATGGGTTAGGGGTATAAAAGATAATGTGTTTTATGTTAAATTAAATGTTTAATGTTAAAGATTCGGAACTCCAACGAGATGAGAATGAGGTTCAATGAAGTTGTCATTGCTTGAAAGCAATTCCGTTGCATTAGCACAAATCACATAAATCAGAGCCACAATTCTTGCTTCTAGGCCGCTAATTGGCCAACAAAATTAAGAAGAAGAAGTAAAACGCGACAATCAAAAACCAAAACTGAGCCAATTCGCCAAAAAATGTTCTCTATTTCTTTATTTGCTTTTGTGTTGTTTTTTTTTTTTGGCAACGTTTTTAATTTCAATTAGCACGGCGACAACAAAGCTAAAGTTAAAATCAAGGATTTGTATCAAAGGGATGGACCCCTCTTTCCCCAGCAGGGAGGTTTGGTCAAGCGCTAAGGCGGAGTGGAGGGAAGAAAGGGTATGACCTGCAATGGGGGGGGGGGAAGGGGCAAATGGCTTTTTGCTTTTGCTCTTGGGCCACTTGATTTATGTGGCTTCATTAGACATTCCGCACATAGCCAAAAATCTACGAATAAGCTAAGTGATTGCCAAAAATAAATAAAAAAAATAAATAAATTAAAAAAAAAACCATTCACAAACTAAAACGCACACAATTAGAACGGGTTGCAAAGCGATAAGGTAAATGGCATTCGGGGTTCGGTTTCGGTTTTGGTTTGGTAGCGTACCGTCCGACAATCGGAATTGGTTCGCATTTGTGTGGTACGAGTGGAGTAATACTAGTATGTTGAAGTTGTAGTTTTTTTGGGCTATTGACCAGCATGGAATATTTTTGGCTGCCACCTACATGTTAAACGCTCAACTCAAAGGCCACAAATGTGTGTAACTGTGTGTGTGTGTGTATGAGTGGTTTATAAAAAGGTTCGTTGTTTGTTCGTGTGGGCCGCAAAAATATTTGCATAGTTACCTTTAATGTGGTTCGACAGCGTTTTACTTCAAAAATGTCAAAAGACAGAGAGTGGGAGACATTGAGGGCGCAAGGGGCGGTAGGGTGGGGGACGGCAGTGCAAAGTTCTTCAACAACATAAACGAACAAAAGTTTTCCTCTTGCATACAAATATACGCACACACACACACACCTATGCCATGTAATTTAAAATGAAAAATTCTATTCTTTTGACACACACACACACCCACACAACAAGCATTGATTTCATTCGCAAAAAATACATACACACATACAATATATAAAAATCATTTGAGCTATAAAATGTTTAATTAACATGCCAAATTTTAAGTACCCTTGCTTTAAAATAATGCCTTTTTTTCTGGATATTTTTTTAGAATTTCTCTCATATGAACATAGAAATCATGCCAAAATTAATTTCAATAATAAGTCCATGACAGCATAAAAAATTGTTTCAATAATCAACATTAATTCACAAATATAAGGGTCCCGAAACGAAAGATCCAATGAGGGAAGCCCAAGTTAATGTCAACATTTACATTAACTTAGGCTTCCCTCTTGGCAAACCTTGCTAGTGCATTGGGTGTACTGTAAGAAAAATAAAAGTCTTGTGAGTGCAAATGGCTTGGGCTGATGTGGGTTGTGGGCGTGGCATGCTTTAAGCACACACTCACCCACACACAACGTGTCTGATAAGAAAATAATAAAAAATAAAAAAACGATTGCCTACTTTTGTGCGCGAGACAATCAATGCACACACACACTTTAACCCCCCCAACCGCTGCCACTGGCATTTTACACGCTTAGTCAAAAATCGCATAAATTAAAAAAATTCACATACACATGTCATGTGTGTGTGTGTGTGTGTGTGTACTTAATGAAAGGCAGTCTGGCAACCCTTTATTTCTTGGAGCTACTTGTTTTTTAATGTGCGTGCCCCATGCCACACCTCCCCGAACGCCCACAGCCCTACACCTACCTCCCCCCGCCCCACCCCCGTAACATACACACACATACATGCTGTCGTACGGCACCAAGGAAGTAATAAAGTATCTCAAAAGTAACTTATTAACCATGCTGACAACGCTGCCAGTTCCTGTATCTCTCTCTTTGCTCTGTGTGTGTATGTGTGTGTGCATGCGTGTGTGTGTGTGTGTGCGTGTAAGTATAGCTTGAGGGGCTGTGCGTGTGTCCTGCCCTCCCACTCAAACAAACGCGACGTGTTTCATGTTTGCTAATTGCGAGTCGATTTTTCATTTCACATTTCTCATGACTTTCTCCCGTAACCCCTCAATGCAATCTTTTTGCTTGCCTGCTCCTTTCTACCCCACCCAGCCTCAAGATCCCGGCCTTTTTGCGTGGTTGGACCTGTTTGGTCCCTTGGTCTTGAATCCCTGGTCTCTGAGCCACTTAGCAACTGATTGAGCCCTTTTTTCCCATTGTCAATGAAAATGTCGGACAGGTCGTGAGCGGAATTTGAGGTTATGTCAGGCCTGTCCAGAAAAAAGAAAAAAAAAACCAACAGTTAACGCTCACATACATATAACAAAGATTTGGTTACTTTAACTGATAGTTGAAGCTTAATCTAAAATTATATTTAAAATAAAAAAAAATGTTTTTAAGAAAATGATTATTAAAGTTAAGAATACTTTTTATAATATTTTATGTTCTTCATTTTAACATTTTCTTTATTTTTTAATAAAAATAATTAACAATATTTTTCAATTATAAGAACTTCTGAATATAGAAAAATCTTAACTGAATTTTTAAAGATTAATACTATATATTTTTTTTTTTTTTTTTGATAAATTAAAGACTTTTGATGTCGAAATACATTATTGACTTAAATTACTTCCCTTATTTGCATTTTTGGAGCAACCACTGTACCAACATTGAGGGTATTTCCGGTTTCTCCGCCTCAAAGCTGAGGCAAATGGTTAATTTAATTACAAATTCTTTGCTTTCTTTTGCATTTATATAAAATTTCATATATGTGTAAGCGTGTGTGTGTGTGTGTGTGTGTGTTAGTGCACCTGCTGTCATTGCTATACACTTGCCTCATTCTTGGACGTTTGAATACCCAAGAGAATTGAGCAACCTCATTCTACACACACACACACACTCAACGTGATTGTCCCTGTGTGTGTGTGTGTGTGTGTTTATGGTGAAAAATAGCGCTCATTAATGTTGCTCATTAGCAGCCACAGCAGCTGAATGTGTGTGTGTGTGTGTTTTTTTGTGTCCTTTTGGTCCTCACTTTTGCTCCCTTTTTGTCGGCGGCCATTCAACGAGTGTCAACTACCAAATGATTTGCCATTATTTACTAATAAAACTCATCGAGTTTTACCCACACGCGCTAATCGAATGTGCACTCACACCCCCCCCACCCCCCTCTCACTCTCTCTCTTTCGTTCTAGTTACCCCTCTGTCAACCCCCGACTTCGTTTTGCTCTGACAAGATGTCCCAGTTCGAGCAGAACTCTTAATACGTTTCGACTGCACGTTTAGCCAAACTCCAGTTGACCCCCCCCCCCCCCACAACCAACCCTGCAAATGACCTCAATCAACATGAATATCTAACCTTAGCTACCCTTCCTGCCCCCTGCCCCAAACACATAATGCGCTATACTTAAGCGTGCTGCCCCGTCTAAATATCTAGAAATTAATGTTCGCAATTTGATCTTAAAGATTTTCTGTGTGTCTTTAATTAAACACTTTCTTGGAATTCATATTACTAATTAACTTAAAACAAATAAATAAATTATTTAACGATATCAAGTTTGTTTTTTGTTTCGAACAAAAATAGCTAGAAATAAATAAATTTAGCTCTCAAATTTTTAAAAACCAAAAATGCAATTTAATTAAAATTAATTAAAATAAAAGCAAAGCAAGGAAACAATTTTGATTTTATTGCATTCAAAAACTAAAAATAAATCCAAAAATTTTAAAGACAAAAATAAAGTTCCTTTAATTTCGCAACACAAAGATTAAAGTTTATATCATGGCCAACAAATAATTAAAAATACAAACTAGTTAGTTAGTATCCCATTCAAGAATTCACACTCATATCTCATCTCAATGTGTGATTGTAACTTTTTTGCTTTTTGACATTCAAAGGATTTTGATTAACGGGAGCCCCAAGAAAAAAAGAAAAAATAACTGCGATTCAAATTCGATTCAATTTGCAACCCTGCGCATTTATCCAATACAAATACATATACATATACATACATATGTATATTGATGTTGGGTTGATGTGCGGTCCCAAGTGTGTAGGCGGTAGAGGGGGGCGTGGCATTATTTGGGCTAGTTGAGCTGCCATTCAAAGTCGATCGCTTTTGGGTCATTCTTTGCATTTAATTTCGTTTATTCATTCGAATGGCCACAAAATGACATTTGCATTTGGGCAGCGGTCACTGCCACACACCACTCCCTCCACCCCCCCTCCGCACTCACTCATATTCATTTGCCAGCACTCCAGCTGTGGCTCATGTGCTGGACCCCGGGGAGCTCCTTGGGCACGTGAAGGATGTGAACTAAGATGAGGATGAATGTTTACACATCGACAAAATCGAATTGCAAATAATTTAAAATAACAATAAATATAAATACACAAATTATGATACTTTTGATAGTTTAAAGTCGAAACTAATAAAAATATAAATATATTTTTAGTTATTTTATTTGTTTCTCTCAGTGTGTTCTTGTAAATGTGGGTGCAAAATGTATGAATGTGGATGTGAATGTGGGCGCTGTGCCCTAATCTCATAACGAATGAATGGCACATTTGGCAAATTTGTTTTGACAATCGAGAAGTGAGTGCTAAATTTATGGAACGCCAAAAGTGCGAAAAACTATCTATTCAAATTCTAGTCACTATGTGTGTGTGTGTGTGTGTCTCGATTGTTTGTCTGTGCAATTAATTCTGCGCTGACTCGGCAATTTGTAGGCCGACTCACAAAAAGGCACAATTAAACGCACAACAACAGGAATCGTAACAAAGACAAATCAAGTTTAAAACAAATAAAATGGACTTACTAATGCCCTAGGAATAATCAAAAAAATTAAGTGAATCAATTAACCAAAATAAAAGAGTTTAGGTCTAAGGTCAAAAGTCTTGCAAAATTTGGTATAAGATTAAATAAGGTTTTAATCAATGCAATAAATATCCACTTTGAATCGGAACAAGTGCAAAATATCATCATAATGCAATGGGCAAATTATACTTACTATTTTTGGGATGCCGCATAAACTGGCCATAACTGAAAATCGTTAGTTAGTGTTGCCCGTTTTGTCGTCGTCGTCGGTCGCCAAGCGCCTTGGCCAATGTGGCCAAAAAGCAATTAGCAAAAGTTTTTAGCAGACAGAGCAGGACAGCAGGATGCGAAAGGGAGAGGCGAGTGTGTATAAAGAGTTGTGTGTGGGACATCACTGGCTACACTTGAAAAAAAAAAACAACTTAAGGAACAACTCAAAAGGAAGTTTGTTATTGGAACATTTTGAAATAGTTTTTTATTAAAAAAATATTATTAAGCTACTGCCTTGTTTCTCTCAGTGTGTTTTTGGTTTTTCCTTCGCTGTTTTGCCGGCCATCATCAATCTGCTGCAGTTGTACCTCACGTTTTGCCCCTACCCGGGCCGCTCTCCTTTTGCTGCACCTACTTCCAATTTGCTTGCCTTTTGCCCAAAAATCCTAGACCAGGCGCGACCATCATTTCCAATTATTCATGGATAATCTAACCCAAAATGGGACGTTAATTACGAGCGCATGTCACTGGCACCATGTGCTTGGATTCGAGAAGCAGTACCATCCATCCCATTCCCTTTCTTCCCCCTCTCTTCCTCCCTAAATCATTTATACTAACACTTCAAATTCACAGCTTTGGACATTGCTGAAGTGATTGCTTTATATAAACTACTTGTTTGCCGTTTTGTCGAACGAATAACAAAACGTTGCGTATAAAACCCAACGGAAAAAATTGCGAGGGTAGCTCCAAAATATTAAGAAATTTGTATAACGAAACAATGTTTAAGTTAATGCAACTCTCTGAATTTCTCTGAAAACCCTCGCGCTCTGCGTCTGGTGATTAATTAAGCTGCAAGTGTAACAAAACAAAAAATAACCCTGCAATCTGCTGTTTCTGACAAGTCGCTAGCATTGAGTGGACTTTTTGGCAGGGATGAGAATACATCAGCTACCCAACTACCAATTCTACGATGACGAGACAAAATAAGACGAAATAAGTTAAAACAACATTAAATTGCATTTTAGTCCACCTGTTTCTATAGTGCAAAGCATAATTCAATCGGTTTTTATATAAAATTAAATACTAAGTGCAATGTTGGCAGTTTTAAAAAATCCCGCCAGACATATCGATTGTTGGTTCTTAGGGTGACCAAAGCATATGCTCAAAAAACGAAATTAGTCTGGCCGCCCTAATTACCGTCTCGGGAGCAGCTGTTCGTACGAAATTTGCCTCGCAAAGTTATAATAAACATTAGTTAGCATACTAAAAAGCACACCCGCCTACTAAAAAGAGACCGGCCAAAAATGACCAACATTGTGCAGTATATTGTGGTGCGGAGTGATTTGCGATCCATTCTAAGCTGGCCACTGGGCGCTGTAATTGCTCAATGCTGTCATGCAACGGCGGCAATAATGAGCCAGCACACGGAAGATGAGGATACGCAGGCGTATCTTAAGGATCTGGACAACATGCATAAAGTGGTGCTGGAGGCCAGGGATGAGGCGGCGCTAATTAAGCTCAGCGAGAAGCTCAACGAGCACCAAATCAAGCATAAACTTTGGATCGAACAGCCAGAGAATATACCAACCTGCATTGCACTGAAGCCGTATGTGAAGGATGTGGTCCACAAATATGTTAAGCATCTGAAGCTGTTAAAGTAGCAGCCAGACTTGAATCGAATCTACGGACAATTTTAAGTGTATGCCAGCAAGCATTTCTCTTGCAATAAATTGTCATCAGCTGAGTCTTAAAAAATCAGAGCCTACTCTTAGGCTTATCATAAAATTCAATTTTCTCATATCCTTGCAAATTAATAAATTCCGTGCAGAGATCTTTCTTAATTGGATTGTTTAAGGGATCTTCTTGCAGTCCGAAATACATCTGAATATTCCATTAAAATGTTAGAATCACAAAATCCTTGCTTGTTGCAGCTTACATAGATCAGAGGAAGAAAGCTATAAGGTTTAATATATACAATAATGTTCAACAATTTTTTTGGTCAATAACTTAGGTATATGTATATATTTATATAGATGTAGATGGGGCTTTATCATGTTTTTTTGCTAGTTCATTAGTGTGCGTGTGTGTGTTGTAAAGTGTATTTTGTTTTTGGTGGGCCCAGCCATTGATATAATATTATAGATATAAGATAATGTTATTTTTTTTGTAACAATAAAATTCTCCTAAGGATCGGCACAATAGCAAGACAATGATAACAAATATGGTAAATTAAATTACAAATAAAATACACACAAACAGTTTTAAGTTTTTAGAAAAATGTGCAAAGTCCAAAATAAGTTTGGATACAAACGAAAGTAAAGATATCTTGACATACATATGTATATGTATATAAATGGATGTATGCAATAATACACACACACACACACACAAAAAAAAAAAAAATCAAAATCGTTTAGCACACAAGTCTAAAGAAAAATGGCCGCATGTAAAATTTGAGCCGATCCTTGCGGAGCAATCATTTAAAATGTCCCTTAATCTAGTTAGGATTGGATTCGAGTTTCTTTCGAATGAAGTCCTCAAAGTGGCTGCGATACAATATCTTTGGATTCTCCTCGGTGGCATGCTCCTGCACCTGCAACGTGCTTGTCCATTTCCACACCAGCCGTCGCGTATAGCTGTGCCGGAACGAGGCGAACACTTCGTTGAAGCGTCGCGGCTCAATCCTCTCCTTGAAATGTGACTCTCGCGTATTCGTATTGAAATAATAGATCTGCTGATGCGATTTCGAATAGGCCGTCACAAAGTTCAGCGTCAGCTCGCAGAACAGGATAATGCCGCCGGGCACAAAGAACTTGTGATCCTCGAGTATGTAGCCGAATCGCTGGGAGTTATCCTTGAGCACATACGGACGCATCTCGTTGAAGAACCGACTCATGTCCTGCAGCCGAAAGATGGGCTTGCAGCGTATGGCGCCGCAGGTGCGCTCCTTCTTGAACGGCTTGTTCAAACTCCTCGCATATTTCACACACAGGGCGACGCGCTCGAGGAAGGGCCGACGACGTATATCGATGCCGCCCAAGCAGATCGCGTCCATGATTTGCAGCGCCGAGACGCACTGCGAGGTGCGTCCCTCGCCGCTGTACTCGAAGACGATCTCACCGAAGAATATCGAACGTGGCTGGACATTGAAACTCGACTCGACCAGCTCCCACTTGCGATGCTCCGTGTAGCGCAACAGATTGCCGCGCGACTTGCACAGGAAGAGGGTGCAGCCATTGATATTGATCTCGCCGCGACCAATTGGCATGAAGTGCCAATCGCTGACATTCAGGATGATGCTTTGTAAGGGGGATTTTGCGGTCAGCTCACCCGCCGGCGTATTCAGCCACGAACGATCCTTGAACCATTCGCGCAGCAGCTCCTCGAGCAGGCGATCGGTTGTCTTGACCTCGGGCGCCTGGCGCAGCTTGTCCGGCAGCGCCCAGCATTTCAGGCACTCCTGGCGCACCTCCGATTGACGCGTCTCCTTCAGCTCCAGGTTCTGGGCAAATGCCGCAATCTTGCGCAAGCCCACAAACTGCTTGCGTCCAATAGTGTTATTGGATTCAATAATGTAGTTTATGAACTGCTCATCCTGCTGCATTTCCGTGCGATTGTACAGCTCCAGGACGTCCAGCTGTTCGTCCTGCGGCTTCCCACTCTCCTGGTTGAGAATGTTATTTATGCTGCACATATAGCTAATAATGGCTTCGGTATCGGGCAATTTATTTTTGCACACAATATAGCGCTCCGAATTGGCCGGGCGACTGCTATTTGGCTTGATGATCGCGATCTGGTGGAAGCATTTGTACATCAAATAAACCAATCCGACGCTGAAGGGCGTAAACAAATCGAAGAGCTTGCAAACGAAGCTGCCATTGACGCGCAGGATCTTCAGGGCTGTGACAAATTGGCACAGATACAGCTGCTTTGAGAGTATCTCCTGTATGTTCTCCTGCCCCTCCACAGAGAAGCCGCCATCGGCCATGGCAAAGTGTACGCCATGCGGCGTATGCTTGCGTATATAATCGTTCAATGAGTCCTGATTGCTCTGGTCGAAGATGTTGCCATCGTCCTTGTCGCCGTAGAAGGCATCAAAGGATTCCGGCGAGGCGGCAAAGAACTTGTCCAGCTTAAAATCATTGGCACCACGCAACGTAAAACCAAATCCTCTCGCCTCCCACGATTTGCGAAAGAGAACATACTCGGAGAAGCCACCAGGTCCTGAAAAAAAGAGTTTTTATATATAATCTAAACATTTTGAATATCTATTTGAATGTTAGACAAACCAACCGGCACACATGTCGGCAAAGTAGAGCAATTCATTGTGTCCGATCAGAGTGTTTCCTTGCGGATCGAGCGGCTCCGTAAACATATTTTGGCACATCGTATCGATGTTGGCCATTTTGACGGCGGCACGATTCAGGAAGATGGAGCTGCGTATGGTCTCGAAGGGATTGCAGCGGGCGCGAGCTCGACGCTTTTCCGTATCATTGAGATCATCGAACACGGTCTTCGCATTGAGGATGTGACGCAGAATCTCGGGATCACAGAATTGCGTCTCATCATCGATGGTTAGTTTGCGCGAACCGGTTACCATGTGGCTCATAAGGTCATCGAGTGTATAGTCACTACAGGTCCTGCCACTCAATTTAAGCCAGATAACGGGTTCGGGTATCTCGAGATCCTCACAACTGGGATCCCATTTGCCTGCAGACCAATGGACCGTGTCCAACTTGAGACCGAAACCACGACGGCCATCCTGCTGCACCGCAATCACCGGCTCCAAACGACCTTGCTTGCTCTTGCCCAGACCCTTGTCGTTCTCAAAACCCATTTTCATCATCATGCCCCTGGCCTTGTTTGAATAGCAATAGCTATTTAGCCAATCGCGCTTGATCTTCTTCGGCGTCAAATTATCAAAATTCTCATCATCTGATGGCTCCTCCATTTTGCGAGTTAACTTCGTTTCCCGATGCACAGCCAATTTGTTTATTATTATTATTTTCGATCCACTGGCTCTTTAGCTCCTGCACACAGTTTGGCGTTTGTTTTAGTGATGGACCTCATAATCGATAACATGTCAATAAACGATAAGCAGAGCCGAATGTATTTAATTGCTTTTATCGATAGTTTTGCGCTTATAACTTATAATACTTATTGTTAACATTATATTTTAAGACTAATACAATGGGACATTCAAATAGAGATTTACATTTTCTCATATGTTTCGGTATAGGGGCAATGCAAGCAAGCATGCGTGTAGCTGTCTTCCTCCTCGTCGTAGGTTTCCGGGCCATATTCATGTTCATGCACTTCAGTTGTTTTCTTCGTATAAACGCTGCTTCGCACCTCCATGCGCAGCTGTTTCATTTGTTTGTTGTATTTGCGAGCCTTGCCCATAACACGTTTATCCTCACGCTGCTCATGTTGGCGCGTCAGCTCCTCCTCGCTGCCCCACACTTCCATGGCGCGTTTGAGCACCTGCGAATGCAAATAGAGCTTCATTTCGCCCCAGCGCACATTGTGGGGATTCTTGCGACTGATATACCGCAGCGCCGGCTCGCGCTTATCAAAATCGCAATCTTTCAGCAAATACTCGGCCTTGGCTTCGGTACGTGTGATCAGGGCATGCCGATCTTCTGTGTCGCGGCATTTATCGCAAACCGAATGGCCGAAATTGTTAAACAAATATGAATCGGCGTACTGATCGCCGCACTCCAGGCACTCCTCATACACCACCGGAATAGCAATAGCATCATCGATAATTGACACCGCTGGAACCTCCGTCCCTCCCTCTCCCGACGACGATTTATTAGCCAGCACAGGTTGTTCCAAGAGGAAGCCGCCGCCGCTGTCAATATATTTGGTGCCCTGCACTTTAATTACATTATCACTCTGGCCTCCCATTGGTCGCTCCTCGCTTGCAGTAATGCTGCAAGATTTATAATGCATTTGTATAAATTTTGGTTTTATTTTAATTATTTATTATATGTTCTTTTACCTTTGTGTATTCTTGTAGGGATGCGAGACAAGCTTGGCTTCCCTTAGTTTTTGCGCTTTGGCTTGATTGCGCTCGATGCGCGCTTTTTGTGCATTTGTTAGCTTTGTGCTGCCAGCACTTGATTTTGATTCATTAACTATTTCTTCAGACATTTTTAAAATATTTTGAGCGCAAAACTCATTTCACGCGTATTTTGTTAATTGTATGCAAACACGCTCTTCTTTTATTTTGCTCGTTGCTTCGTGTTCGATACTTTTTGATATCGATATATCGAAACGGGAAGCAATCATATATTATTAATTAAGTTTGACACTTCTTTTCGGCCCAAGCATATTTAAATTGACTTTACATGCGAATTTTAAAGTTAATGTTTATTGTTTAAGTCTAATTAAAGAGTTGCATATATGTATGCCAGTCATCTCACCTTTTCAGTTAATCGATAGCAATTCTTACACAGGTGATATATCTATAGTGTCATCGCTATTGGCAACCATCGCGCAATGTTAAAAAAACATTACAAATTGCTGATAAAATGTGCACTCATAATACCCATTATCTTTGTGGTGGACTTTTGTGGCCTTCTCACTCATCTATATGAACTGGACTTTGAGACGCACTATTACTATCCGCTTCACAATGACAGCGTCAAGCCGTCGTCACCCACGTTGGACAACAAGTTTCTACAAATGCCCGCATTTACAGGGGAAACGGATCCGCCCCGCCTTACAATATTGGTGAAGAGCGCCATTGAAAATGTGCAGCGACGTCAGATCATACGCAAAACCTGGGGCTACGAGTCGCGCTTCTCTGATGTTCACATTCGACGTGCTTTCGTGCTGGGCGTGAATCCTGGTGCTGAATTAATCAGTGGCAACAAGGCTGCAATAGAAACGGAGTCCAAGCATTATGGCGATATCTTGCGTGCTGATTTTGTGGATGCGTATTTTAATAATACGATTAAAACAATGATGGGCTTGCGCTGGGCCAGCGAGCATTTCAACAGCAGTGATTTCTACTTATTTGTCGACGATGATTATTACGTGTCCATGAAGAATGTGCTGCGATTTTTGGGGCGTGGCCGTCAAACGCCGCATCAAAAACCGCTATTTGCCGGCTTTGTGTTCCAGACGGCGCCGTTGCGGCACAAATTCAGCAAATGGTATGTCTCCCTTGGGGAGTACCCGTTTGACAAGTGGCCGCCGTATGTGACAGCAGGAGCATTCATCTTGTCCCGTGATGCACTGCTTCGGATGTATGCAGTGGGACGTAGTTTGCCACTTTTTCGCTTCGATGATGTCTTTTTGGGCATGGTGGCACTCAAGGCTCATATACCCTTGCATCGCTGTGATGGCTTTCATTTCCATCGGCCCTACTACTATGGACCAGATAGTTACAGTGACGTTATTGCCTCACATGGCTTCAGTGATCCCGTCGAAATGGAGCGCATTTGGAACGAATGTCGCTCGGCAAACTATGCGTAGCAATATTTACTTGTTAAAGTAGTGATAACTGATAAGATACCTAAATGTAAATTCTATATCTATAGAAAAAGACGAACCATGCCTTATTAAAGTAATATTTTAATTAATTACAAAACATGTTTAAATGTTAACGTTTTTCGTTACGCTTCCAGTTGCACTGTTTGTTGCACCATATTTATCGATAGTAATAGTACATACCGCATACCGCGAATTGTATAGGTCAGCCATGCGATAACAAGCGCTGTGTAATAAAATGCGTATTCGATGAGGCCTATCGATTGTTCAAACCACTTCAACATCAAAACGTACTGCGCCTTCATCTTTTAGATTTGAACAATTGTCGCGCAGTATTAAGTTGTGTGTCGTTCTGTTTGCTTGTAAGCTTTCGCGATAGACCAGTTACCTAGTAGCAAGTGTTCAATTTGCCAAGTGCTGACATTTTGCATATATATATATCTTAGATATATTTTTATAAATTAACCCAACCAGCCAACTCACCCACCCGCATATATTTTTTGTAAAGTGCGCAATTCTTTTGCCATTAAACCCAAATCCTACTTAATTTATAACCAATCCCAGATTAAAGGTGAGTTTGAGCTTATTTTTCTTTTTTTTCAATGTGAACATTTTTACGCCGGCAATTAATTAATTTTTTTTTCAATCTCAATATTATGCTACGTTTCGTATTTTTCACTGTTGCAAAAAGAAAGAAGGGGCAAAAAAAAAAAAAGTCTGCAAATATGAAAACGAAAAAAATTATACATATACCATCTGAAGCTCTGCTGCAAAAGTCAACGCTAACTGGTTTTTGGTTTGCGGCGCTGTTCTTGTACTGCTGTTGTTGTTTGAATTTCTTGTAGCTGCGCTTCATTCTCATATGTACATAAGTATGTACATATATTGCAAATGGCAGAGTCGTCTCTTTACATTTGTTATAAATTATTTATTGTAGCGACGACGGCCACCGCTGGTGCCAAGTTAGTTATTTTTACGTTTAATTGGGCAGCTGTTAAGTAGTTTTGTTGCTCTTTTCGAGTTAGAGCTTTGCCGGCCGGCTTTTTTGGTTTTTTTTTCTTATTTGCGTCTGCGGCTTGTACGTGTGCGTGTGCCTGTATCTATGTGTGTGTGTGTATGTCTGCTGCTGTTGCTGTTAGGGCGGGGCGTTTAACGCTGTTTAATATCCTCCCCACAATGTGTGCTTGCGCGTGCTCATATATGTACATACATACATATACATATATGTAAGTATTCGTGCAGCTGTGCATTTAAGCTGCATTTTTCTTAAGCGAGGGCGTGGCGCAGACGACACAGCCAACAATTGTTATCGATAATATCCAATTGGCATTAAGTATATCGAAGTTGGCTGGCGGCTTGCAAAAAATGCAAAAATTTATTTCAACTGAACAGAAGGCACATATATGTATGTATGTATGTACAAAAATGTATGAGTGTGCGTTTTGAGGATGACTAAACTGGGTATACATATTTAAAATTCACGTTGTGTCGCGAGCGCACATATTCAAATTTATGTATGTACATACATACATACCAACTGCCGCCAGACGTGCACTGTGCATGCGTGCATGTGTATGTTTGTTTGTATGTATGGGTTAACCGGGAGTCAATGTCTGCTGCTGTTGTTTAGGCGAGGGTGTAAAACGGACATGTCTGTCATTTGTCTTCCTTCTTTTGTTCTGTACGCTTTAGCTGCTTTCGCTTTGCTGTTCGCCCCCCTAACCCACCACCCGCGCCATGCATCAGCGACGTCGGCGTCGTAGGCGATTTTAACACTTGAGCGCCCTTTTGGCTCAGCTGGCAGCGACGCTTTCAAATGTCAAAATTAGACTAACGGCGCATTTGCGGTTTGCTGGCGCCGGCCAAATGATCCCCCTCCCCACCACATTCCCCACGCAAACACTCCAATCAGCGTAGTAGTCGGCACAAAGCCCCGAAAACAAAAAAAAAAAAAAAAAAAGATATAAAAATTTACAAAACAAAAGACAAGCCATAATAAGAAAAGAAAGACAAGCGGAGTTTTGGAAAGAGCGCTTAAAGTGAAAGAAAAGAGAGCAAGAGAGAGCGAGAGAGAGAGAGAGCGCTTTAAGTGTGGGTTGAAGCAGCAAAGACGTATTCATGATTCATCGGCGACACCATAATTCGCTCGAAGTTGGAAGTTGATTCATGGCAAACAAGCCAGAATATGCAAACCAAAATGGAGCCCCCCCCCAGCCCACCCAAAAACAAATTCATATATCCATATAAGTACATATGCATGCACGCATGTGTACGTATGTATGTATATGTGTGTGTGTATGTATGTTTGCGCTGCTGCAATGTACGCCTTTGTTTGACATTGTAGTTGTGTTTTTTTTTTGTTTTTTACTGTGCTTGAAAAAGGAGTTACTGGAATAATGAATAAAGCGCTAAGCAACTGCCGTTAGTCAATCATCAAACTATCGAAGCGACTGGCGACTGCGAGTTCGGCGCGCCTTAATAACCATATATGGTCAAAAATATACAGACGACTATTAAGCGTAGATTTAATTTTTGTTATTTTTATTTTTATGTACACATTTATATATTTTTGGCGCGGCTGCCGCCCTTGTAACGCTTGTTTTGCAAATTTTTTTTTTGTTTTATTTTAGATACACACAAATGGATGCATGCCTGATATTGCATCTGTATGCACTTGTTATCGATATTAATGAAACGCTCTCTTTGTGTGGTGGGTAGTCAAGCCCAACTTAATTGTGGGAGGGGTGGGTGAGGTGTGTAAATAGAATCCAACCGACACGGTTGCGATCGATCTATTTTTTATGAAGTGTAGTTTGTTTTTACGATTTAGCTAGAAAACGAGCTTGAACAATGGAGAAGTTAGCGAGCACATTTTGGTTGATTTGCAACTAAAAATAAACGTGATAAAATGCAGTTTATAACTGTGGGGCGACTAGCAAAACAAAGCACTGATAACGGTACACTCGCCTCAAGTCGCAGTGCCTGTCCAATTGGAATTTAATCTGCTGGTACTGTTGTTGCCGCTGCTACTGCGCTAGGTTCGCTGAACTTCTCTCACTCACGCTCTTTCTCACATTTCTGCTGGTACTTTGATACGCAGCCCGCAAACATGTGTTTCTGTGTGTGTGCATATCTTATACTCTTATATGTGTGTATGCGTCCTTGCCGTCCAGCATGACTCATTAGCTTGTATGACAAATTTATATGAATAAGTTATTGCTTTGTTTTTTTGTTATTTCTTAATCAATAAGTCGCGCCTTTTGGCGTAATCGCAATGAGAAATCGCATAATAAACCCAACGGTAAACAACGCAAACGTTTTCTCCAAATGAAATCCACAGACAATTATCTACAAATGTATGTATGTGTGTGTGTGTGTTGATATTTTATTTTTTGTATGTGTGCATCGTTATCGATGCTCATTTCCGCATTATCGAGAGCTCAACAGCCCGCGGTTTCCTTATCGATATTCAGGATTTTGTTTTTAAGCAATTGCATCGATTGCATTTATAAAGCTTACAAAGTTGCTTAAACAGCTTACAAAAAAAGTTCGTTTTATTTTATTTTCTTAACACTTCAAAGCTGCCAGCTAGTATTAATTTCATGACAATTTTCTTGTGTTTTAATTTTGTTTGCAGATGGCAGCCCCAGCAGCACCAGCACCACCATCCCTCAAGGATTTGCCCAAGGTGGCCGAGAACCTAAAAAGTCAATTGGAAGGCTTCAATACGGAGAAACTGAAGAATGCCAGCACCCAAGAGAAGATCATTTTGCCCACCGCTGAGGGTAAGCGCCTTTGTCCAATATTCTCCATAACTCTTTTAAGACAAAAACTGATTTATTATTGCATGTTGCATGTCAATTGTTGTTTGTTCGTTTAGATGTGGCCGCTGAGAAGACTCAACAGTCCATAATCGAGGGCATCACCGCTTTCGATCAGACCAACTTGAAGCATACGGAGACCCATGAGAAGAATCCATTGCCCGATAAGGAAGGTGCGTACTGAGACCAGACTTGCAACTCGATTTTGTCGAACATGTGGCCCGGCCCAGCTCGGCTCGGCTCGAATGCCAGCTGCGGTCATTTATGGCAATTGCAACTAATGTCCAACAATTTAAACCAACTATTTTTTTTCGCTCTTTCCCTCTTCTTGACAGCAATTGAACAGGAGAAGGAGAAGAATCAATTCATTGCCGGCATTGTGAACTTTGATGCGAAAAAATTGAAGCCAACCGAAACCACCGAGAAGAATGTGCTGCCAACCAAGGAAATTATCGAGGCCGAGAAGCAGGCCTAAATAATTTACAAACAAACAAACAACAAATTTGGCATGAAGCTAGCAATTAAGCTATTCAGCTGTTAGCCAACAACAACAACGACTATTCTCCATCTCTCACAACACACACACACTCAACAATTCCTCAGTCTTCATACATTTTTTGAGTTGGATTTTTTTTTTTATTATTTTATAAAGATTTGTTTTTTTGATTTTTGTTTTTCTTTTTAAAAGCAACATGTAATAGGAGAAGCAACGACACTCCATCCATATTTAACAAACGTTCCACAGCAACGACAACAATCACAACAACAACCACAACAATAACTAGCAGCAACAACAACTGCAACCAATGCCAGAGTTGCCGCGCATGCGTCATTAAAGCGTTTCGTATCGCGTTAGTGAAATCGTGACTTGTTGTTGTTGTTGTGGTTGATTTAATATTGACAAGTTGATTTCCAAGTCTTGTCAAATGCATTTGCAATAAATTAGCGATTAAAACACACTCTCATTCCTATTATTAATTGAATTATCCCATATAATAATAATAAATATTCTCGCAATTTCTGTATAAAAAAAAAAAAATGCAATACAAACAACAACAAAACCATCTAAGCTGAAAGATTTACTTTTTTATACTATACTATACTATACTACTATATCTTCGATGTACTTTTTAAAAGACAAACAAAAACACACGAAACAACGCAAAAGACGTTTTAAAACACGAGAAAAACAAATTAAAATTAACTATGCATACAACTTATGCGCAAAAAATGCTAAACGCGAGATACCATTTATATATAAAAAAGTGAAAAAAAAAATCAAAAAAAAAAGAGTACGTGTAATTTTTTAATAAACTTTTTTTTATATTCTTTATATATGATATATTTATACTGGGAAAACAACTAAATAATAAAACCATAAATGTAACATTTTATAACAAAATTTGTGGAAGTTTTAATTATGGATATGATAAGGAAACTAGATCAAGATCTTTGTATTTTTAAAAGTAGCTGAAAGTTATTTTAGCAACTCGATCGATCTTGCGATGAATAATCACAGCTTTCGATAGTTATTCAGTATTTGATGTAAAAGTTATCGAGCTGTTCGGGGCGAATGACATTGCGATTGTCATGCGCAATTTTCGAATCCATCTTTACAATTAAAAGAGGAGACATAAGGAAAAAAGATTTCAATCAGTTATAATTCGTATAAAAAAAACAGGGCGGGCATATTTAACAGTTTTGTTTTTAAATGTTTACAACATTCGCTAGATGAAATTGTGATTTAGGCCTAATGCTAAAATGCTGCACTTAATCATCCATCATCCAGTTAGATTTCTTCATCTTCTACAACTGAGCCCTCGGTTAATTGGTCGTTATTTGAAGTTTCCTCAGCCGTTGCTGTGGCATCTTCGGTTTCTGCTGCTGCTGCCGCCGCCGCTGCGGCTGCCTCCTTGGCCTTCTCGTATTTGTTCACCTCAAACTTGCTGAGATCGGCGCCGAGCAGCCGTAGAATGTGAACTGTCTCATCGCGATCGACGTAGGCGCGCAGACTGGAGGTGCCCCGCCAGCCTACAATGAACAGCGTAAATGCCGCGTCCACATACTTCAATATGCAGCTACCAATCCCTGCAAGAATCGAATGATAAGAATCGAAGGACAACTTATTAAACCTCTTCTTACCCAGCTCCTTGCAGCGCTGCTGTGTCTCCGCACTCAACTCAAGGGTGGACGGCGGCTTTGTGGGATCCGTGCAGCTAAGAAGCAGGACAAGATCGTCGCGCTCCACCTGAATGCGACGACCTTCCCCAATGAAGGCATTCGATGTTTGCAGCCCCTCCTGGGCCAATCGATACGGATTCTCCGTGTGGCGATTCTCGCAGCGGACAAATGTCTTAACGCCCGTATTGATAATCTTGATGTTCTTCTCGTTGTTCAGCACCAAATCCCGTATGGCATCCGAGCAGTAATAGATGTTCTTCTTGCGCTCCGTTTGGCAACGGGTGAGAAGGCAGCGCTTGTTGAGCGAATCGTCCAGTTGATAGAACTGCTTGATGCATTCGTAGTCGGCATCGTTTTCGCCAAAGAACACATATGGATCCTCCTTGTAGCCATGGAGGCGACGTCGCTTGCGTTGCGGTCCCCATGGAGCCGATTTCTCCTCCTCCTCCTTCTTTTTCTCATTCTTGTCTTCCGCATCCGCCTTCTCCAGCTCTTCTTGCTCCAAGTCCTGCAGATCGTTCTTTTCGAAACTTAGGGCACGTCGCTTCTCAAGGACGGCGACAAAGAAGCCGCCGCTGTCCTGCAAATGCGGCAGGACACGCAGGCACTTTTGCAGCCCAATGCTGGGCATCTCCGCCAGTGGCAGCGGGAACATTGTCGGCCGTATAATCGTATGCAGATGCTCGGGTACCTCGTCAAAACTGGAATATACCGAGTCCACCTCCTTGGTGGCCAGCTTCCAATCGGTCATGCCCGGCTTGTATTTGAGTCCCGGCACCAGATGTGTTGCATCGACTATCTCCAAGGCACCATCGGCGTCCTTTATGATGCGCTGCAGCACCGCCTCATTCTCAATGGGATTCAGTGAGCAAGTGGAGTAAACGAGTCGGCCGCCAACTGCCAGCATTTCGGCGCCGCGACGCACAATGCGATACTGGACCCCGTGAAGATTGTATGCCTGTCCCAGATTCCATTTCATCCAAATATCCGGATTCTTGCGCAGCGTCCCATCACCGGAACAGGGCACATCGCACAGGATTTTATCGAATTTCAAAATGGATTTGGTGCCACCGGCATTTGTTTCCACCAGGTTGGGAAAGACACTGCTGTCATGGTTGGTCACCAACAGGCAGGGCGAATTGAGGCGCTTGGCCTGATGCACCAGCATATAGCAGCGATTGTTGTCCACATCGTTGGCCAGGACAAAGCCCGGCGGTATTTTGTGCTGCTCCGGCGATGCATGCAGCGCCTCGATAAGCTGCGCCGTCTTGGAGCCGGGCGCGGCACACATGTCCAGCACCTTATCGGTGGGCTGAACATTTAGGACCAACGGCGGTATCATGGACACCGCCTCCTGCCGGCTTATGCTGCCCGCTGTTGTCTCGACAATCAAGAAGTTGTGCAGACGACACAGCGGCTCGGAGCGGCGGATATCCTTGCGTGTCAAATGGAGCTGATAGGCCATGCCATCGGGATACCAGGGCAGGCACAATGGACGCTCCACCTCGTCGGCGGGCAACTCGTTGAGTTCGGCAACAGCGCGCACATACTCCTCGAACAGCTGAGTTTTGATTATGTTCAATAGAGCCTTGGCCTCATCCTTGAATCCTGTCACACGAAATGTCGTGGGTAGATTCTCCCGAATCTTGGCCAGAAACTGTGTCCACTCCTCCTCCGTGTCGCAGATCTTCTGCAGATGATAGTACTTTTCGAAGAACGCATTATCCCTCTCGATCTCCTTATACGGCTCCGCACGTCGATCTGGGCGTTCCGGGGCGCCCTACAAACAACGAAAGAGAAAGAAAACAAACAATTTAAAAACAAACGTATAAACAATTTGTAGGAGTTCCCATTACATTTGCACGCTTTTGTCTTTTTCGTGCGGCAAAAGGGTTTTGTTTTCTTCCACGTGCCATTTTTTGATTTACTGCTGCTTAAAAACAAAAACTTATGTCAAGAATTAAAACGCCGAGCCGTAGCGTTTATTCCAACAGCCGGCAGCACGTGTTTTGACTTACGTCTGGCAGCGCCTTTTGGCAAATTTACAAGCTATCGATAGTCTTGACGATTGTTTTGTTACTTTTGTGACGTCAATTTAATCAAAAATCATTTCATTGAGTTTATTTTGGACTTGCATACATATCTATGTGTGTTACAATAATATTCATTAACTGTATATGTTAACATTGTTAACCATAAAGAGACTATTTATTGCACGCTGACGCCGAGTTAAGGCACAGCACAACCTTAGTATGTAGTAGACCATGTTTATGTGATTCCATATCAAATCGTGCCTATCGATAACTAAGGCATTTTCATACTACGTTTAAATCGAAATGCAAATAATAATAAAAACATATCGCACATAACAAATATAAGGTCGAATGTAAAAATGAACGTATCCTGCGATATTAGTGCCATACCAGATGACATACAGCATCTGCTGCACCTAGAAGCGCTCAAGCGCTTTACCGATGAAAAGAAAAAAGTGCAGCGCCAAGTGGAGGAGCATGCGCGAATCTACACCGATGCCAAGTGGGAATATCAGCGCTTATTCGCGCGTCTCGTCAACTTGACCAAGAACATTAAGTTGTGTTCGACGTTGAACTCGCCAAATATACGCATCAATGACAATCATGTTCGCCGCACAAGCCTCCAGTTGACCGAAATGTGCAAAAAGATATCGAGCGATAAACGCCCAATCGATCTGGACATGCGCATTCTCGATGAGTTCAAGTTGCATTTGCAGGAGGAGCAGCGACCCCGCACCAAACTCACCAAACAGCAGCTCAACTTTGCCAACAATCGTCAGCTCTTAAACTCATTGCGCACCGGGCTTGACATCGCCGAGAAAGGCTTCGAGCTGACAACTCTGGCGGCCATCCATCAGCTGACAATCGATCTGCAGCCTCCGGCAATCCAGCTGGATACGCCAGGCCATCCAAGCACTTAAGGAGCACAAACAGACAACAGATAATTGTAATAAATGTATTTGAAATGTATTTAACGTCAGTCATTATGTAGAATAAATTAAACAAATTTAAGGAACAACGACGATGGTGATCTTTCTAATAAAAACCTAGAAATTATACTTTATTGAATAAATTGAATCTAGTATATAATACTAGGAGAACTTGCTCACTTTTGGAAAATTGAAAATCAGTCTATATACTTATATATTGAGATAGAAGATATTCAACTTGTCCAAATCTTTTCTGAGGCAAACCTCATTTAAGTGAGAGGTTAATGACTTTCAAGTACTACTAAGTTCAAGATTATACACATATTTTCTTTAATATAACTTATAACTTCTTTATTGATAATTAGAAATTAAAAGGAACACAAGTGGATCACAACTTCAGGGTGATATTTCATTAAATAATAATATGGTTATGATATAGTCTGTATGTGTAAAACAGTAGTCGCTCACGAATTATATATATTAAAACTAGGGATATTAAAAGTGTTTTGAGTAATGAAAAAATACAAAAAGTTTTGTTTCAAGTTCGAGATGTCGAATATTTTCGCCATTCGTCAAGTAAAGAAATTTCTAATAAAACTTTTAATAATTTTAGGATTTTAAGTAATTAAATGATTTGTAAAATATGACTCTAAATTCAGAAATCTAATTCAATACAAAATAAAATAAATAACTAAAGAAAATAATTTCAAATTGATTAAAATATTGTTTGTTTAAGTTAATTAGATGCGCAAATGGTATAAGTTTCTTCCTTCTACAAATTCATTCAAGCGACTACTGTGAATTGATTATGATAAGAAATTATAATATAAAATAATGATATCTATACTTATATACTAACTTATGTTTATGTTAAGGAAGAGTGCACACCGGAGCCACCAAGTCCGACATAATCAATACCAATATCAATATATAATATGGTGTAATATCAAAATGGGTTTTGTTGGCTCCGGTTTGCACTCTCCCTAATATATGTTTAAGATGTTGACGATGTACGCCAATCATTTATTGTACTTTTCGGTTGGTGGCTATATTTAATTCATTGTTGCTATTTTAACGATCGATCGATCACGACGGCAACATATCGCGTTCTAAGAAAGAGAAATGACACAAGATTATATTTAATAACTCAATAGAATAGTTTGATTATGGCATTACCACTTGGAGCGCTTCGACCAGTCCTTGGGTGTCCAGTGCAGGCATTTGGAATCGATGCGTATCTTGCGCTTAACCATCGCGCGCTGATGCTGCTCAATGGTGTCGCGGCTAATGCAGACAATATATTGTCCCTTGTAGTAGTTGATCAAATTGAGATTTTGCAACGTTGAGATGACATCCTCCTTCTTGATAGACGTGCACTCGCAAATGTCACTAAAATCATTTTGACAGACAAATTTTCAATGTTAGTTAAGATTTATTTTGGATGCAATTCTCGAAGTTTTCTGTCTCACTTTAAATCAGTTACAAAAAGGAAGTGAGAGCAGTTAGGAAACAGATTCACAGGTTGAACTGATGATTGGCTAACTAAATGTTTAGTCTGTCTCTTTCTAATTGATAACAACAGGTTCTCAAGCAAAGTTTCTAATAAGAACAATATATGATCTATTCTGAATGGAATTTACTCTGCCGAACTATGTGGAAACGATTGTTAATATAACAAATATATATATATATACTGTACTTGATGGTTATGGTGGGCTTCTCGCCATCCGTGCTGGGATTCTGGCTGATTAGAATCTCGAGAATGGTCTGGGCCCAGTATGAGCGATACGAGAGCAATCCCAGGTCCGACAATGGCTTCTCTGGCGAGCCGGTTTTGCCCTCGAATTTCGATAGCTCATAGCTAAACTCGATAAGCAATTTGCCATAGCCTTTGCGCTGATATGGCGGCATTGTCAATATACAGGCAACATTGTAGTCCTCGGTGCTCTCCTTCTCCTTCGAAAAATAGCCGACAATGTGAAAGCCGCGCGAATCGAACTCGGTCATTATATAAAATAGAAACGGATCTGTATCGTAATACAGTGTCTTGTGATCCAAAAAGAGCTTGGCAAGCAGACACAGATTCTGTGCATAAACCTTGTTCTTGCGTCCATCGATTTCGAAGAAGGAGTTGGTATTCTTGCGATAGATCTCATTGCCGGGCGGATGGCGCAGTGTGCACTTGGTCAGGTGACGTTCGAGGCAAGTGCGACTCTTGCAATACTTCAGACAGAATTCGCATATGTAAATGCAGGGCTCCTGGCACAATTCCTGCGGATATGGTGAGAAATACCAGGGCTTAATGCGATGACGTCCCAGCTCAATCATTTCGACATTCTTCATGCGTGTAACAACATCATCCTGATGCGTCACCATGCTGCCCGATTGACGCGGTGTCGCTATCTTGCCATCCTGTGAGCCATCCTCATTGGCTGCAACAACAGCTGATGATGAACCGACCATGCCGCCTGCTGCTCCTCCACCTATTCCTGGTGTTGAAGCCATCAAGCTGGCATCCGAGCTGATGTGCAACGTTGTCTGCTGTGATGGCATATGGTGTTGCAGCTGCTGCTGCTGTTGCGATGTCACCTGTTGTTGCAACGGCTGTTGCTGTGGCAGCAATTGCTGCTGTTGCGATTGTAGCTGTTGTTGATGCTGCAACTGCTGCTGCTGCTGCTGATGATGTTGTTGCTGTGGTGGTTGCTGCTGTTGATGCGACATCAGTTGCTGCGGCACTTGCTGCTGCTGTTGCAGCGTTTGCAAATGATGCGATCCAGTGGATCCATGCACTTTGCGTCGACGATTGATGCGTTTTTGCAGCGCCGCAGCAAGCACATTGTTGCCATTGACCAACTCTGCACCGCTGCCGCTGCTGCCCATACCGCCACCGCCACCGCCAACACCAACGACTCCTCCGACACCACCGCCACCAACGACTCCTCCGCCGACAGCGCTGCCCACACTGGAGCTGCCGCCATGTGGGCCCAACTGGGACTGCGATTGCGACGGCGATGTTGGACGCGAAACGCTTCCGGCCAGCGAATGATGACGCTTTGGTGTAGTCACCCCAGTGCTGGTTCCCGTCTGTGGTCCATCGCGACGCGGAAATTGCACCTTACGCGTATCCAAATCATCTTCATTGACCCACTCGTCCAAGCGCTTGTTAACTAACAAAATGTTAAGAATGAATAAAAAATTATCATTATATTATTCTGATGTATGGGGAAGTATTTGTAGAACATTCCAACTTTCACTTTAACAAACTTGCGTATAATGAAGTTTATTTTATTACGAAAGCATTTCCAGAACTCTCTCTATAACAAAGGTTTCGTGCTATGGAAGTTCTACTGTAGTATAGAGCTTAGCCCATACGTTTTAAAGGTTTGACTTCTATAAATATAAAGCAGGTGAAGCAGTTTGTCAGGGAAGGCTATCGAGATGACCGTCACATGTTCAATTCCTATCCCGACTATTCAATTTCATATACGAAGAACAGTTTGACTTTAAATACATATAAGTCTTAGCAGAAGGGAACGCTTGGCCAGCATTTTAAATATCTCTCTTTCTCTTCTCCCCCATTGATTCAATGACATCCAGCCCCGACCAACGAGACTGTGTTTGTTATGATGTAATTTCCTAATAACTCTTTCAACATCATTTTTCTTAGATTTTTATATTTCAAGTGAATTCCCTAAGCATGATTATGTATCATTATTATGCAAAACCTTCAAGTTGTCACTCAAAGCAGTTGATTCGATTGAAACTACAAAGGTCCTTCCTGTCTTGAGCCAGATATTCCTTCTTCATAACATTCACTACGTAACAGATTTAACGAGAATTTGTTTATCAAATAATTCGGAAACGCCGCATGCGCGTTTTTTCACGTTTGAAGAGCATGCGACCGCAGTTGCAGATTGCTGCGACATTGTTCGTCGTGGGGTAGAAGTTAAGTTGAGCGTAAGTAGAATGTTTTTGACACGAGGATTGCAAACGTTGCTGGCGTATGGCAAAACGAAAAGAAGCAATTGCGAAGAAGAACATGCGAACGAATAACGCAAAAATTATTTCACTAAAGTTTCAAAAATTAATACAAATACAAAGCTCTAACATACATCTAATTTGTGTTTTGTTTTTTCCAGTACATCAACCATTTTGGTTTTATCGAACTCGAAGTCAACGTTCGATCTCGAAATTTGGCGAATCGGCGCATGGCGATCTCGAATACGAAATCAATGTGCGAGCATGCGAATTTCACAATGAACGCAAAATGGACGCACATTTTGCCCACACCACAGTCAAATAATGCAGTAATGAGTTGCTTCTGGACAAATGATTACTTACAATCCACATAGTGAACATAGAATTGACGCCGGCCCTCCAACTCTTTGATGCTGACGATCTCCGCCAGCGGCCAATCATCGGTTTTGTGCATGCGCACAGACAGACGACAGCCCTCGGTTAAGGCAGCCTGCAAAAATTTCGACCAGTTGTAATAAATAAATTTAACAAAAGCAAAACACTGCCGGCAACAGTTGCAAGTGTGATGGCTTGTGTCATGTATGCGAGAGTTTGTCCATAGTTAATATTTACCGTCGATTCACAGATTGATGCAACATCGTCATCAAATTCATACTTTGGTTTCATTTTGTTAATTTAGTACCAATTTAATGCACTTTAAGTAACATTTATTCGCTCAATTTCACACCAAAGCCTCGTCGCAAATATCGCAGTGTTTAATGAGTTATCGATGTTTTGATCGTGTATAGTTTAATAACATACTCTGTTAAATTTATTTTAGGTATGTATCTATATTGGTATTATTATATTGATACAAGCAACAAAATAAATAAAATCAAAATGCTAATAAAATTTTGTTTGCCTATTAACATAAATAACAATTAAAAAAAAATGTTAACACATTTAGAGCAGAGTTGCATTTTCATATGTGTCTGTCTAGGCGACAAGTATTCGATTACCTCATATTGCCGATAGTGCTGCGAAAGACATACGAAAGTGTTGTAAAGCAAAACAACTGCGCTCTAAAGTGTTCATTCTTTTCAGAATTTTACGTTTCATGTGCAATTAAAACACAAATACCAAACTTGTGCATTTAAATCGATGACATATGTTGCTTTGACTATCTTAATATTTCGGTGTGTGAAATAACATAAAGCCGTGATACGCAAAATGTGTATTTTCCTCACCGTGTGTAAGAGGTCAGAAAAATGTACATACGTACATATGTGTGTAGTGGAAGGTGCATAAGCAAGTGCGTGTATATGTTGCATTGCGTATGTATGTATATAAAAAAAAAAAAACAAATCGCAATGCGATTAACAACAAATTAAAAGTGCAAAGTAAGCATTGCTTGTACATACATAAACTTGCATGTTTGTGTATATGTGCATACATTCATGTGTGTGTGTGTGTGAGTGCGCAATCCATGTTAATAGAACGTATTTGTAAATTTGCTACAACAACAAAAACTGTGTGGCAAAATGACGTGTTTGCGCTAGTGTTGCCACTGACAACAGCCAATCGTCAACCAGGGCTGCCAACGCGTGTGCACAACCAGCTTTTAAATTTCCAAGCGGCCGCCGACTGTTTGCAATTCAATCTCACTACAAAAATTATTATTGTGAGACTGAATTGATAGAAGAAAATCGAAGAATAAAACGCATAATTACGCATGGCAACAACGCAGCACGTTAGATGCGTTTGTTTGTGTGAGTGTGTGTCTGTGCCAAAAATAACATTTGCAACTAGATATGGGACAATGTAAATTTCGCTTTTGCAATTAGAGATGGGCGCTTGTCCAAATCGCACATCTCTAATAGCAACACTGCTGCGCGGCTTTCGCAAGGAAATTGAGAGTTTTTTTTTGACAAGTCTCATATCGTTTTCATTATTTTACCATTTGTTTTTTCGACTCTTGTCAATTGGAAACTATAGGCTCGGGCGCGCGGTCGATGTGATTGTCTATAGTAACAAAGCCGCTTTCGCTATTTATGCAGTTTAACTGATTGGATTGCGAACTGCATTAATGGCAAAAAATCAACAACTTGAAAAAAAAAAAAAACGCATTATCGAAAACAACTTGCACAGCATTAAATAGCAAAACAAACAATTTACTTGCGCAAGTAAGCAAATAAAAGTGCAAGTAAATCGCAAACAATAAAGTGCGTAAAAAGGAAAAATAAAAAAAAGGTTAGCCCCAGACACAAAACAACACGAAAGTGCAATTGGGCAACGCTTTATAAAAAAAATAAACACAACGCGGATAAGGAGCAGCAGAAGAGAACGAACGCGAGTCTTTGAGAATTAGCAGTGCCCGGCGGCGGCGTTAAAACGCGCGCGGCGGCGTCCCTGACAGCTGTTTATTTTTCCAGGACCCACGGATTTGCAGCGCGCCGCAGTTAATTTTTAGAACCAGAATTGGTAAGTAACTGTAAACGCGCTGCCATATGTGTGTTTTTGTGTCTGTGCATTTTTGTCCGTATCCGTGTGTGTGCGTGCGTGTGTTGTTGTTGAGAGAGAAAGGAAATTTGTATAACGCAGCTCATGGCTCTCTTTGAATTTTGTATTTTTCCAGGTTCTGTGTTGTTTTTTTTGTGTTTTTTTTTTTTGCTGGTGTGTGTGTTTGGCTTTTAGCGAAAGTTGCGAGCGAAGAAGCTGCTAAAATAGTGCGTGCGTGATAATATTTAATGGCATTTCGTTGTTTGTTCTATGCCACAAAAGATGAACAATGAACAAATTGATGCTTCATCAATTTCATCTTCACCATCCGACACAACAACAACATCAACTGCAGCTAAAGAAACAACAACAACAACAACATCAGCAGCAGCTGCTGCGCACTCACATCAGCTACTTAACAACAAGGCCATATCAACAGGCGCTGCCGGCGGCATCACCGGAACCGGCAACGCCAAAGTTGAAGACGACGACGACGACTTTACCACCAATACCAATACAACCAATGCAGCCAATATTGCCACATTGGTAACAAAAATTCAAGCGATAATACCCGATACGCCCATCGTTTCGATTGCCGCTGGCACGTTGAGTGAGAGCACCTCGACAACCACATCGACTAAGACGACACCGACGCCCTATTTCCAGGAGCAGCTAACCACCTTAATGTCGCACAATGTGAAGCTGGAGCAGCGTCCGGCCAACGACACCACTGGCGGCAACGTCACCCAACTGACCAACAACACCAACAATAATCATACAACAACAAACACTAGCAACAGTAGCACCAACACCACCACCACCAACAACAACAACAACAGTAACAGTAAAACAGCTATTGATCCTAGCCAGAATCATGTTGCAGCTGCAGCTGATAAAAGCTCCGCCAGCTCAAGCGCTGCTCCTCAAGCTGCAGCTGCTACAGCAACAGCTGGAGCTGCGGGTGGGGAACAGCAACACAAATTGACATTGACGCCGCTGTTAAGCAAATCATCAGCTGGTGGTGGTGGTCAGAAGTCGGCCGAGGTGTTTCAGCGTCGCGACACAACCGGCAGCAGCACCGCCGCCAAAGGCAAAACACAAGATGACCAAAATGTAGGCAAGCGTCAGAAAAATAAAAAGGTGAGTTATCCATAATGCTAACTAAACACCCCACTTCATACCATACCACCTCCCCGTCAACCCACCCAACTCACCTCATCAGATACACAGACATGTGAGTGAGAAAGAGATGCAAGATGCAAATGCACAGTTGCAACTGCCATAAATAATACAATTCCAATACACAGTGATCGCTCGCTAATTAGAACGAATCCGTTTTTCTGCAACTCGAAACAAATTAAAGATAAAATTCAATTACTGTTTTTGCACTTAACTCAATAATTCATAATATAATTTTTTTGATAACTTAAACCTAATTATTGGCTACACAACATTTTCCATATTCAAATTATTCTTAACTTGATACGGTACATCATTTTTCTTTATACCAAAGTCTAAAATGCATGATTTTAATTTTGTTTTAGTAATTTCTTATGGTGTTTTTGTTTTTGCAGAGTGCCTCAATTAATTTCGTAATGCGTTTGCAAGCTTTTTTCTCACCTCTCACTACCTACCATTATAACATTATACTACGTACATATAACTCCTATTTGTATAAGTAGTTAGTTTTTCTGTTCTCTCTGGCTATTCCAATGCTCTTAATATTCAAACTTCACCTGTTTTTTTTTTGTCTCCAGCTCTTGCTTTTCGTTCTGTGTTTTAATTATTGCTTTCATTTGATTTACTTGCTATTAGACTTATTGTTTTAATATCTTTGCATGTGCGCTTGTGTTTGTTTTTTTTTGTAGTTATTCGACCATATATGTATTTTACACACACACACACACACACACACATAATAATGTCCATATTTATGTAGCCACACAAAACACATTTTGTGACTGAGGTCGCACGTCATATCTTAGTTTGAAACAAGTGAAAAACTCTGCAGTCGGACGTAACCGACTGCCGAATACTCTAATGACAGTGTGCCCTGTTTTACTTACTGTCTAATTCAAAGATTTAAGTCTTTCGCAGTAATATGCTCTTTTACCTTTGGTATTAGAGTGGGCAAATTTATAAATTACATATCCAATAAAATCGCACAAAAATTCTATAAATATCGACAACATACACACTTAAATACATATGTGTAAGAGCATACATACATACATACATATGTATGTACATACATATGTACGTCATTTAAGAATATGTTCAATATATGCAAAATATGATTCAAACATCATCAATTTTAGTTTTATACTCTTGTATGTGCATACATTAATTAATCAAATGTTAAATTTAACAACAACTTTATTAAAACTCAAACTCGGACTTGTATTAATTAGATTTTGTTGCTGCGGTTTGTTGGAAGTATTGTCGTTGAGTAGCTTTGAGTAACGTTCTTTCTGCAAAAAGTGTTGCAAAACGCATAGTAAAAGATCCGTTAACCTTTACCGGCCGAGCCGGGCAGCAACAACAATATAGAGGTCTCTTTTAATATATCATTGGAAAAATGCCGTTAACTTATGAGCGCGCCTTGGTTTCTTCCATTGCATATCTACACACACACACACACACACACGTATCCTGCTTTATCTGTATTTGTGTTGCTTTAGTAAAGTTTTGATCGGCAGGCCGAATGTGTCTATTCTATTTCATATGTCTTTAAATTTTGATTTTCATTAAATATTTAAATATACATACATATAGTACTTATTTTATTTTCTCACTGATAAAGAGCTAAGTTTTTTTTTCTTTTCGGTATTGGTTTCAAGTGCAATTCTTTAAACTTATCGTGAAACGTTTGGTTTTGTGGCGCCGCCGGCGACGCAGCACAAAACTGTAAACCATACCCACAAAATTGTTTTAATTTACTAAATATTTATTTATCATTGCGCGCCATTGTGTTTTTGTGCGATTTGAGCCTCACTTACATACAAACATACATACATGCATAAAATCATACATACATACATACACATACACATATAAATTTCAACATTATAAAAAGTGGAGACAACTGCGTTGCATGTGCTAGAATAAATAATCAAATCACACCGGCAAGACGGAGCCTTAAATAAAGCTGAAGTTTCAAACTGAATTTTGCAAACAAAACATCCTTTCCTCGCCACAAACTAACCTACATCCCCTCCACACCCCTCACACTCCACTCCGTATGCTATCGTTTGTCGTTGTTGAGTGTTGTGAGGTTAAATACGAACACGCTGCTGAGTGCTGAACAAAAAAATTAAAACCTACACAAGCAAAAATTTATCAAAAAACCAAATAAAAACACAAAAAACAGCCCCCAAAGTAAACAACCAAAAACCAAAAATTGCAGACGAAGTACGATGCTTGGGAGGATAGCGAAATAAATGATCTCGATGATGCAGCATTGAAGAAACTACTCGAGGAGGCCTATTGGTATCGCAATCCCGGCGATCGCAAAAACAAAAGTCCGCGTTTTCTGGTAAGTACCTTCCTCCCTCCCCCTCGTAACTGCAGCTCACCATTTTACCTATGTATTAGTACAAAAAATATTAATATTGTTTTTGATTATATTGTTTCTTCCTTTTCAATTTGTACAGCAAATGCTCAAAAAGGCCGAGTACGACGAGGCCATTCATGCCATTCATTCCGATCTAGCACGCGACACGTCCGCTTTAACATCATCAACGTCCAGTGGCTTATACGGCTGCGGTGGCAGCAACGTTGCCGGCGCCAGCAATTTTGGTTCGCACAATAGCAACAATTATAGCAACAATTACAACAGCTATAACCGAACGACGACGACGTCCAATCGTCACAAGCAAGGCGGCTCACTGCAGGATCTGGCCGAGGTGACGCACCGCAGCGAACTGGCATCAACGTCAGCTGCAGCAGCAGCGGCGGCGGCAGCAGTTCAACGTTTTAACTGTGATTATCAGCCAAGTGGCAGCGGCAGCGGCAGCGGCGGCGGCGGCGGCGGTAACAACA
This sequence comes from Scaptomyza graminum, assembly GCA_018901835.1. NCBI lineage: Eukaryota > Metazoa > Arthropoda > Insecta > Diptera > Drosophilidae > Scaptomyza > Scaptomyza graminum. The sequence goes on along the minus strand of JAEIFL010000001.1, from coordinate 9,713,495 downwards.
ACAACAACAACGCTCGTGCCAATCGACGCCAGCAAAACAACAGCAGTGGTGGCTACAACCAAAACTTCGCAGTGGCCAGTGGCAAGAAAACAAAGAACAGCAGCTCAACATTTGTGTCGGCGCGACAGCGCGAAGGCGGCAGCTTGCCAACAAACGTCTACCTTGAGGCGGCCAACATGGAGACCAAGTTGAAGTTGGCATTGGGCGAAGAGATTGCTATAAATACGAACAATGCAGCAGCCATAGCTACAACTAAAAGCAAAAGCCATCGCAGCAGTTTGCCCAGTCAGCTTAATGAAAGCGAAGCGGAAGCAGCAGCCGGAGGAGGAGAATGCAGTGGTGGCATGCTGTTCGATATGGATGAACGAGACGCTGCAGCTGCCGCTGGTGGAGTCGGAGGTGGAGGAGGAGGTCGTGGAGGAGGTCGAGGTTATGGTGTTGGCCCTGTTATCCAACAATATCAGATTGAACAAACGTCGGAGGTAAGCTTTGACGATCTTGACAATTGGGATATCAATATGGATGACACACTTTGGGCTTTGATGGCTGTGGCCTCGTCGTCACCAACAAAACGAAAAGCCGATCACAAAAACAAACACTTGCTTAACGATAAAGCCGAATCACAGGCGGTAAGCAGAGCGCTTGACCTCACCCACATCCCATCCACGTTTGTCCCAGCTGTGTGTTCGTTCTGACTTACCAAAATCCCGAATCAAATCCAATCTCAAACACACATTTAACATTGTCATCATTTCACTAACTGTTTTCTGTTTTCTTAAATTGAAATTAGCTCTTGATATGAGGGTAGAAAACTTATTTCTTTCTTACTTTAAATTACTTGCTCAAGTATTTGTAATTGCTTTTTTATTTTAGAATTGTGTTTGTCTGTATGTGTGTGTGTGTGTGTGTGTGTGTGTGTGTGTATTTTGTATTTTCTGTTTTGTATTCGTCCTAACAAAGTGTACTTGCCAGTATTTAGGTATAAATATAAGAGAGATAAGACATCTTTCTGTTATGGTATATGTTTTGGTTCCAGCGTCCGTCCAAGCGTCCGTCGAACATTATACATACCTGATTCAACTACAATATATAAACATATACAACTTGAACATATGTATCTAGATTATTTCTTAAACTCGGTACACATTTATACTGTCAGTCAACGTTTATTTATTAAATATTGATTTGTTTCCCGTTGCGCGCCTTTCACGTGGCCAAAACACTTGTTCTGTTTGTCTGTCTGTCTCACGCGTACATCCCACACACCAACACAACACAACCACACATCCTTTTAAATTATTACGAATTGTTACGACACCACCAAACCCAACCCATCCACAATTCACAACATTATCCAATCATTGCATTGGGGAAAGCAATGTGAGGAGTCGCTTTTGGAACACTGGTATGTTTTTGGGTGGCGTTGGCCAACTGGGAAGCTGCCCAGGGTTGGCTCTAATACTAATCTATTTATTTTTTTTAACATTTTGATTATTTTCATTATTTACTAATCACAACTTTTTCGAATTTTGTTTTTTTTTGTAACCCTTTTGATCAAGAAGGCTCAGTTGGAAGTGTTGCGCGAGGCACGCAAGAACAAGAAGCTGCCAACATCAAACAAATCGTTGACGACTTACAAGTGCGAGAAGCTGCTCGATATTCTGACACAGAAGATGCAGAGTCAACAGAATCAACAGCAGCCAGCCGATAGCACCACCCCGGATAGTACAACTGGCGGCAATGTCAAAGAGTTCCTAATCGATGATCCACTACACTTTTCAGTGCTCGAGCTGGGTGCTAAGCATCAGCAACAGCAACTACAACAGATTGAACAGCATGAACTACAAGTTCAGCAACAACATCAGCTGCAACAGCTACAACAACTGCAACAACTGCAACAACAACAGCAACAAATGTACGCAGCAGCGCCAGGCGGCGGCAATGCTGCTGCTGGCGGCGGTGCTTTTGCTCTCACATTGGAGGATCAAAAGCGTAAAATTGAGACCGGTTATGTCTCACTTAATGATAGCTACACAGCCTGCTCCTCTGTCTATGGCGTTGGTGGCATATCGAACACTTCATCCACCAACTCCGCCAACTCATCGTCGGCGGCGGCAACCCAGGATACTGATTTACGTCCAGCCAAAATAGGACGCATGATGACAGCAGCAGCTGCTGCAGCTGTTGCAGCCACACACGGTGCCAAAACCACAACGGTAAGTTGAAGTTAAATCCCAAATCGCAAGATCAAGATTTCAATTAACATCATTTATTCAAATCTAATTGCAGCGTCAATTCGATGAGAATGGAAATGCGTTGAGTGATGGCAGCTATGCCGGTGGCAGTGGCAATAGTAGTGGCAACAGCAGTGCCAGTGGCTCCTCAAATCAATTTGCTTCGCTTATAAACAGCTCAATGGGCGTTGGCGCACATGGACAACAGTTGGCATTGCAACAGCAACGCTCGAATAGCGTTTCCACATTGCTAACCTCCGGTCCGAATACAACAACAACAGCAATGGCTGCAGCTGCCGTTGCTGCCTCATTCAACAGTCAAATGCAACAACAGCCGCCCATGATAACGGGAGGCGGCTCTATTGGTGGCTTGGGCGGTCTTGGTGGTCTCTCAACGCAACCGCCAACAAAACTCAAATCAAAAAAGAAGTCACAGCAGGAGCGTAATACGACCACTGTCGATGTGGAATCCGTGGCGGGCTATCGTGGCAAGGACCCCGTCGAGCAGCTGGTCAAGTATATTGAGAACGATGGCGCCACCGGCGGCTTGCAGCAGCAGCAACAACAACAGCAGCAGCAAAAGAAAAAGGAGCGCAAGAAGCAGAACAAGCTCAAGAAATGCAATTCGCTCGAAGAGCTGCGCAGCTGTGCCAAAATGGAGGTCGATGAACTTAAACGCCAGGCGGCCACCACTGAAATGATGCGCAACAAAAAAGTCGCCACCAGTGCTGGTGGTGGTGGTGCTGGCGGCGGTGGTGGTGCTAGCGGCAGTGGTGGCAACAAGCATAATTCTGCCTCTGTTGCTGACATTAATAAAAACTGCAACAAAGAACAGTCGTCGTCGCATCCGCATCAGCAGCAGCAACAACAACATCAGGGACAGCAACAGGTGGCACGCAAAGGTGAACGTCGCTCCTGGGGCACCGAGGAGTTGCAGTATTTGGGCGAACCAACATTGAATGATGCCGCTGCTGCCACCAACAAATGGACCGAATCTGTTGTGGCAGCCACACCCCCCCCACCGATGTCGCCAGACGAGCAGGAGCAGCAGCACCAGCAGCAGCTAATGTCAACGCTGCCATCGTTGCCCCAATTGGCGCGCATGTCCGAGCTGGAGGCACTCAATACGGTGCTCAGCGAGACGGCCGAGTTTCATGTGGTCACCAAAAAGAAGAAACCAAAGAAGCAACGTGCCGTTACCATGGATGATGCTGCGGTCGCTGCAGCGGCCACAACTGGCGGCAATTTGCAGCGCATGCAACAAATAACCAAATCCGCATCATCCAACATGATGTCGCAACGTTTGCGTGGCAGCATCGATTATTACAATAATAGTGGCGGCGGCAACAATTACTATGCCAACAAGCAGCATCAACACTTGCAACATCACCAGCACTATCAGCAGCAACAACACCAACAACAACAACAACAGCAGCAGCAGCCACAACAACAGGCAATTGTTGCTGCTGCTGCTGCTACAGCAGCTGCGGCAATGCAAGACAATTCACGTCGCAAGTCCACATCGTCTATGCCACCATCGGAGAAATCCGATTCCAGTGATCTCGATTCGGTACACTCGCTGCCCATACAAACTGGCAAAAAGAAGACCAACAACAACAAGCGCGCTGTCGTCCAAAATAAGCACAACAAAAATCACAATACCAGCAACACCAACAATAACAATTCACCAGCTCCCATTTCATATGCGGATATAGCGCGCAATAAACGCGAAGAGCTTGCCAAAGCTGGCGAAGATGTTGCTCACGATATTCCCGAGCCACAGCAGCAACAACAACAACAACAACTGCAGCAGCAGATTCATCAACCGCAGCAGCAGCAACAACAGATGCCAAAGTCGTCCAAGTCTAAGCAAGCGCGACCCGATTTTCCGGAGCTGCCTAGCGCATTCTCCACATTGTCAACAGCAACAGCTGCTGTTGCTGCTGCCTCTTTAGTTGGTTACTCGCAGAGTCTGTGCAACAATGCCAGCAGCGAAGTCATCAGCGAAGCCAACAATGAACAAAAACTAGCTTTGCCACCGGACGCAGCAGCACCAGCAACACAAACAACACCACCAACAACAGCAGCTGGTGGATTATTATCGATAGGTTCAGCACCGCCTGCATTGCAAAAATCAAAAAGTGTCGAGCACGATGCCATCAGCTATAGCTTCAATAGCAGCAATCTAGATTTACAATATCCAGCGCTGGAGAAGACCGTTAAGCGTCACAGCGTTAACTATGTTTCGCTGCCGGCCAATATGTCAACGGGCTACAATTTTGCAGCAGCTGCCAAGCAGCAGCAACAGCAACAGTTTTTGACCGAAAAGTCTAGCTTGGATGTAGTAACAGTAGCAGCCGGAGCAGCCGGAGTAGCAGCCGCAGCCACTACTTCAGCCAAGGCCAAGAGCAACAAGCCAAAGGAGCTGTCGCCAAGCAGCAGCAGCAAGAAAAACACTCACAAGCCTAGTCAGGAGGATCAAGCGTCGCAATCGTCACCGCCGCAACAAGCAACACTGCCGCCCGTTACCTTTACCAACAAAGCCACCGCAGCAACACAAACTGAAAGTGCAAAGAAGCCAAACAATACATCAACGGCATCGGTACAAACAATTAGCAGCTTGTTGCCGCTTGGCAATCGTCCGGCTGTGATTATACTGAACGATGATCGCGATTCCACGCTGGGCAGGCTCAACAACGAGTTTATTTTCGGTGATTTCAATGAGGACGAACTTAAACTGTTTGACGATGCCACCAACAGCAGCAGCAGCGGCGACAAGGCACACCCATCACCAACATCGTCATCTCCCAACGATAAAAGTAAGCATAAGGAGAAGAAGAAGGAAGAGAAAGAGTCGTCTCAACAGCAGCAGCACAAAGAACAGCAAACAACGCCAACAACAGCGACGACAGCAACAGGAACCGATGAGCAACAACAGCAGCAGCAGCAACAACAACTACTCAATGATTCGGGTGCGGCATCCGATTCGGCTTGCTTGGATATGCTGCTGATCTCAGGGCAGGCGGCGCAGTCGTCACCCAATGCAGCATCAGCCGTTAATAACTCATCAACATCCTCAACGGCATCCAACTCGGCCTCATGCTCCACCTCCGCATCCTCATCGACGCTCAGCAGTGGCAGCAATGATGTCAGCAACGATGTCAGCAATGGCAACTTGGCCAACATGGTTGCCATCTCACAATTGGTCAATCAGTCCAGCGATAGCGGCATTAACATATCGACAAGCGCTGCTGCCGCTGCAGCTGCCGCATCCAGTGCCGCAGCGTGCAGTGCTGCGGCTGCTGCTGCAAGTGCTGCAGCCGCAGTTGCAACTGCGGCCAGCATCAAGGAGCATGTATCAAATTTCCTAAGCAAAGCCACTGCCACTGCCAGCAGCAGCAAGAGTCGCAGCACCAGCCACAGCAACTGTAGCAGCTGCAGCAGCAGCAACAACGATGAGCCGCCGCCACCACCGCTTTCCATGCAACAGCTGGAGACATGCAACGACATTGAGACTGCCATTATTGCAGCTGCGCGTGCTGCTGCCGCTGCCGCTGCCAGTTCCTCGTCAACATCAGTGTCCGTCTCTGTTTCTGTGTCCGCATCTGGATCGCGCAGCGGCAGCTTTAGTCGCAGCAATTCACAGGAACAGACGACTGCAGCAGCAGCAGCTGGAACTGGATCTCACATTGCTGACACTGCTGAACCATCCAAAGTCGTCGAACCATCTCTCTATATGGCTTACACTGAAATGCGTGGAGAGCAAGCAGCCGAATCCGCAGCAGCAGCTGCTGATGACGATGACCCAGCCGACGTCGACGACATGGATGAGGAGGAGCTTCGCTTCTTGCCCGAATCCGAATTCAAGTCAGAGTGTGGGGCAACACAAGCAACCGAATTGGCGGCAGGCGGTGGCCTTTTGTCAACGGCACCATCAACCTCAAACCCACAAGCGACACACCAATCTCTTATGTCCGAAAGGGAGATGCTCGTCGATTATATAAGTAACTGTAAGTATTGTTTGTATAAAAATTGAGTATTTATATATAAATCTCTCACTTCCTTTTTATTCAACAATATTAGCATGGAATGCAGTTTTAAATAGTAAAAATGTGGTTTTCTATGACGAGAATGAGCCGGACATTTCATAAATGCGACGTCCAGACAATGGTCAGCAGCTTCGATTCGTCCTTTCTTCTTCTTACGTCCTTGAATTTTTGGTAACGAAGAACATCAAAACAAATTAAAAATTAAAAACAAAAAAGGAAACGGCATTGAGCGCAAGCAAAACAGAAGCAGAAAAACGATACCATTAGTTTATGTTAAGTTGCATGGCTAAAAATGTTTAAACAGTTAATGTGATGTGCCAGCCATTGTTAACAATACACACATACACAAACAAAGGAACACTCACACATTTAACGTGTACTAAACTATACACCTTTATATATATATATATGTGTGTATATATATATACATATATGTTGTAATCCACATTTTATTATATATATGTATATGTGTATATTCTTATATATCTGTGTTTGCTTTAACAATACGCTTTTAAGCTTATGTATAATTGTAATCCAACTATTGTTGAACTATTGATCACCATTTAAAGCCTCATAATAAAAAAATAATAATAATACACAAGAACAACAACAAAACAAACAACACAAAAAAAAAAAAACAAACAGGACAACAACATGTCAAGTCAGGAAAGCGTAAAGTTTTTCACATAAACGCAAACAAAGAAATCAAACGTAATAAAGTGCATGAAATGTGTCGTCCTTTATACTTTATTTACACAAAAATAAACATTTACATGAAACACTAATTCTTAATCTAAGATATACCAAACATAACAATTTGATTTCAATTTTTGTTATATTTCTAGTATAATAACTGGAATGAAGTGAGAAATTTAATTCTATTTAAAAACTATTTATTTAGACATACAGTACAGTGCATCTAGTTTGTATTTGAAGAAATTGCAAATTTTTCAAGCGCATTTTAAAATGGTTTTTTTTTTTTTTTTATATTCGTCTAGCGGATTGTAAAATATTTTTGTGTTAATTATTTTTTTTCCTTTGTATCAACACCTATTAAATCTAAACATAATTATAAAAATTATATTATTTGTTAGAAATGCGCATCTGTGGATTAAGTTGCGTAAAAAAAAAAAAAAAACTTAATTGAAGAATATTAGCTATATTTTTATGCCTGAAAAATGTAGTTTGTTTAGACTAAAAACATAAAAAAAAAAAAAGATGAAAATGTCACGCAACAAAGCAAAAGCTGTTTGTAAATACCACAAAAGAAGAAAATTGCGTTTATATGTATTTAAACAATTTGATATATATATCTATATATCTAAATGTATATGTATATTTATAGTTTGTAAGCAGGCGCAACTTGTTGCCAACCACAACAGCCATAAGCCTAAAGAGGAGAGATACATACATGCATACAACAATGCTAACAAAATAAATAATTGGAGAACAATTAAAAACACACTGCTCTTAAAGCAGAGCCAACTATCCTAACTCCAGCCACAACAAAAAAAGAAATGGAAAAGGAAAACGAAAACGAAAGCAAGAACATCCTCCAAAAAGGCTATAAATCCAACTAAAAAGAAAAAACATTGACAAGGTACAGCAAAATTTCGATGAAAAAAACAACACAAACACACACACACACACACCTATATACATATATATAATCAAAGCCTAGATATTGTAAGAAGCAACTATAAAAAATTTATTATATGAAAAAGAATTTTTTTTTTATAGTATTTCTATATATACATATATATATAGAGAGTAATCAAATACAAAAATATATATGAAAACATACCCTACACATATACATACAAAAAAATAATAAAAAGAATAATACTAAATAAATGCAAAACGTTAACCGTTTAAAATCATTTTAAATGTAAGCGAAAATCAACTAAAAAACGAGCTAATTGAAATGTCATTACAAAAAAAAGTTATTTTAATCAAATTCTTAACAACAACAAAGAAGAACACAGAGAATTTAAAGTGAGGAAACGAAGAAAAGTTTAAGCAAACAGAAATATTTCAATAATTGGTAAACAGTGTACCGCAAATTGGCAAAGCTAGTATTTGAGTGCCCAAACTCGCTCCAAATCAAAAAAAATAACATTTTTTAAACTTCCGCATACATATAACCTCAAGGCGAGCGTCTCAATCGAAAGACAATTTAAATGCAGTTGCAACAGAAATTTGACAAAGAAATATGATTATTAGTGTACCTAGGCTAAAACAAATAAAAATGTGTTTCTCTTATGTGTGTGTATTTATGTAATATATATAATATATGGCATATATAATAATAATAATAATAATAGTAATCGAAAGCGAAAAATCTAAATGTGGTAGTAAACAAATAATAATAATATTACACAAATATTAAATAATAACAAAATACTTTGTAGCGTACTTTGTAACCAGTGTGCATGTGCTTGTCTGAATGGGGTTAAGTGTCTGTTAAGTGCGATTCCGTTTTTTTTTTTTTTTTTTTTTTTTTTTTTATAAATATTGCAAATCATGTGCACAGCACCACGCGCAGGGCTGTATTTTTCTGATATTATTATATAGTTCTTAATTATTATTTGATTAAAATTATAATTATAAATTTAATTGTGGCTCGAGCTTGAAGTTTGGCAGCTGTTGGCTAACAGACCAAAGTAGCATTATTATACATACAACTAACTACGGATACCCCCCTATAAACATATATCCAATTTTCTTTCTGGGTTTCCCATAATTATTTTTATTTTTTTTTTGTTATGAACATACAATAAACATATTTAATCCGTCTTGTGTGCACTTGTTAGTTTGAAATAACTTTAAAGCTACTATAAAGAGAAAAAGAGATAGAGAGGGGGTAAGTAAGGAAAGAAAATGAAAGAGAGAGAACTATGATCATAGACATACTAAAAACTAACTTTGTTAGCTAAACAAAGCAAATATTTATAAAACAAACAACCTAAATATACCAATGTAATAGTTAAAATACAACTTGTCCGATATCTGAATGAATGTAATCGTATGTATATGTGTGTGTGTGTGTGTGCGTGCGTTTGATTGTATTGGTTATTGTAAGAAAAATTCAAATGTAACTCGTAAACTTCTATAAATGTATACTTCGATATGTACTCTACTATTTACCATTAAAAACGCTAACTACTACAACTACTATTATAATTATAATTACAATTACCGACTACAAATTACAATTACAATTAAATAAAAACAAAAAAAAAAAAACAAACACCTAAAATTACTTATCGTAGACAAAATCCCCCAAGTCGCCCCCACTTATATACAATATACATACCAATATTTGTACATGGAGCCCCAACCAAGTGTAACTAAAAACTAATACTGAAATGAAAAGAATAACAAAAACACGTTACAAATAAAAATGCGACAGGCATTTAGAATTTAAAATTCGTTTGGGATGCAGTCCCAGAACTAAACAAAATTGAAAAAAAAACTAAAATAAAAAAAATTTAAAAAGTAAATAAAAAAAAAAATTAAATGAATTTTGTAGTAAGCTGTGCAAAAATCACATACATACAAGGATATATACGAAGGAAAAAAAAAAAAAATCAAACTAAATTAAAAATGTGTTTAAAATAATATTAACGGAAATAAGTGTATTTCAATATGATGAATCGAATAAAAAAATGAAGAAAATATTATGCCTTGAGTTTACAAATTATTTAATTCGCTATTATGGATTTGTAAAATGTTGTTAGACGCAATTTTGACTTAAGCTGAATCTTAATCATCCTACAACTGGACTGAACTCTTCCATGAAAACTGACCTGGCTAGGCTTTTGTAAGTTGGTAACGATTTGAGTTTGCCGCTCACTTTGTTGATAATTTAACATATCGATATAAACGGAGGTTAGCTTTGCTTTACTCATCGTTGTGACTTGCCTATCGATATTTTTATCAATAGCACAATTTAGCCAAAATGTATTATATTTTTTGTTAATTTTTATTTATCTGTCAACTTTAATATCTAAACACAAATAAAACAAAAATTTTATATATGTTGACGAAGTAGTGTTCTTGAAGGTAGCCTAAACGACAGATGAAGTAAGAGAGCCATAAATATTTATATTTATTGTTTGTTTTCTTTTTGTTTGTTTTGCCCCAGGGGCTGCACACGTTGGCGATATTTGTATAATTTTGTGGTTACCTAAGGAGAGATTAGATGAGCCATGTCCGAGGTACGCATACGCCCGCGTCAAGTGCTCGTGCTGATTATTGTTTTTATCGTCATCCTGATGATGGTGCATCGTAACGGTAAACGCACCTGCCAGGGACCAGAGTATCTGCAGGAACTGTACGCAAAATCCGAGGCAGATACATTGCCTAAAATCTATGCCATAACGCCGACGTATGCGCGGCCTGCACAAAAAGCCGAACTAACCAGGTGGGATATGAAATTCTTGGCAAAAACTTAAATTTACATTTACATTTATGATTGGACTAGGCTATCACATTTGTTTATGCTGGTGCCCAATCTGCACTGGATCATTGTTGAGGATTCGAATGCGACGACGGCGCTGGTGCGCAATGTTCTTGTGCGCGCTGGCCTAGAGAAACGCTTCACGCAGCTTAATATTAAAACGCCGCCGGAGTTTAAGTTGCAGGGCAAGGATCCCAATTGGATAAAGCCACGCGGCGTCGAACAGCGTAATCTAGCGCTCGCCTGGCTGCGCTCACATGCCTCGCCCGACCGTCATTCGGTTGTCTTTTTCATGGACGATGACAACACGTATTCGTTGGAGTTGTTTGTCGAAATGGCTAAAATTCGGCCCGGACATGTGGGCATCTGGCCGGTCGGCCTTGTTGGCGGCTTGATGGTCGAGCGTCCGCTGCTCAATAGCGAGGGCAAGGTGGCTGGCTTTAATGCTGCCTGGCGGCCAGAGCGACCCTTTCCCATTGATATGGCCGCCTTTGGCATAAGCATGGATCTGTTCTTCAGGTATCCGCAGGCGGTCTTCTCCTATGAGGTGCAGCGCGGTTATCAGGAGAGCGAAATTTTGCGCTTCCTTACCACACGCAATCATCTGCAGCCGTTGGCCAACAACTGCCGCGATGTCCTTGTCTGGCACACGCGTACCGAGAAAACCAAGCTTAATGCCGAGGAGGCCCTGCAACGCCAGAACAAGCGGTCCGATGAGGGCATCGAGGTTTAGCTACTTTGGCAACTACTTATACTCAGACGCAACCAGCGTTAACATTATGAATTTATATACTATGAAAATGTCTTTACTCAGTGTATTGTGTGTATTATATTAAAACTTGTATCATTACTGTTAAATGTCCAGCTAAAAGTTATGTCAAGTGATCTATTATAAGTACATATATGTACATATATACAATGTGTCCAAATGTACAGTAAACTATAAGAAATGTTAGATAAACTATTTCTCGGATGATAAACTTTTGTTATCTCTTAGCAGCATTGTGTTTAATTAAGTGTTATACACTAGTCATTAGACAATCTACCCAACTTGAAGTACGAGGAGAGACAAATCAAGTTAGAATTAAAAACATAACTTTTTTTATCACAACGGATTACTGTGGAAAAGAAGGTAAATTTTAGTTGCATTTATAGCAAATCTGCGCACCCGCTACAGATGCTAGGTTGCTGTCTTGGCTAAACTCTAGTGAGCAAAAAAGTTAGTGCATACTTTCAGGAGCGCACAGCAACGAGATTTTCATTTGGAAACATCGTTGAAAATTTTTTCAAGTGCTTTTTTCGAAAGAGTAAGCTTGGGAAATAATAGCTATAATAGAATATAAATTAAACACCCACTTCACATATAAATAAAATACTAACAGCTTGGTTTTGTACGACTTTATTTTCCAACAATTTAGTTTCGTGATTATTTCATTCTTTTTTTTTTTTTTTGTTTTTGTTCTGTTTTTATTTTATTTTTTCTGTAGTTTTTCTTATTGAATTGTTCATTTGTGTTTTATAAAATGCTACACCTTGAAGTTTTTATGTCAAGTGTTAATTTGATTGGATTTTCGTGTTTTGAATTAAGCGTTTAGTCGCCATATTTAATATGCCGCGCTCCCAAATCAGTCAAAAAGTTTTGATCATATACTACATACATAATTACAATTCAGTTATTGTGTAGCTCATTTAGTTATTGATAGTTTTTGTTAGTAAACACAGAAAAAAAATGTTTCTGCTCTTTGTTTTTGCTCTCAGTATTTCTTTGGGTTGTTTTTGTATTTTATATAATATTTGAATATACATATTATATATTTTATTTGTTATTTATATAGTAGGTAAAAAGCTCTGACAAGGCGTTTGACTTAACTGGCAACAGAAGCTACAAAAGCTTTTGGCAAATCTCTACAAAACAGGACAAACCAAACCCAAAATATAAAAACTAAAAAAATATCGCTTTTTCTCTTTAGTAAGTATATATATTTATATAATTCGTGTTGTATATATAAATCGTTTTTTGTTTATTTTTTTTTTAGGTTTTTACTTCATTTTTTCTTATATTTGTGTAGAAAAAAAAATACTTACACATTAAATTTCAATACATGTACATACATAATATTTATTTATTATTTAAATAATTATTATTTTGATTTCTTACTTACAAATTGTTATATTCTGTTCTTTTCATACACATTCATACATGATAAAATAAAGAAAAGCTGGGTAAAAATACTTCAAGACTAAAATAATTAAAATTGAGTACATAATTTCATAATTTGCATGTGTTTAATTTTTGTTGTTGTTACATTTTTATCAAAAGTCATTTGAATATAAAACATAATTCAAAGTAAAATCTAAAGAAACTATCAGTTAGAAAAAAAAAAATAAAACAAAGCAAAATAATAATACAAAATTGTTTGGCATTTTCGTAGTTGATTTCAGCATATACAAGTTTGCATATGACACACAGAGATATCTGGTAAAGTATTTATGTTCTGAGTTCTTTTGTTTATTACACATTCAATAAACATTTATATATATTTTTTTTTAGAATTTCTTTGAATTTTCAAGTGCAATTTTGCTTTTTTTTCTTCATATTTTTTGGCAGTGTTCAAACGCAAAGCAGTTCAGCAAATTTATATTTGCAACTTGTCTTGCAAAGCACTTGAACAGAGTATGTAGTCACAAAATAAAGCAAGCAGTTCAAACTGTAACTGTCAATGTCGACCATTTTGTGTGTAAGCAGTTGCAACTGGACTCGGGGGGGTATTCAGCATATTCATTCATAGTACTATTTTATCCCGTTTACATTGAGCATTTTGTTTATAACTAGCATACATTAATTATATAAGTTGTATATGTATAACTTTATTAAGTATATCGTTTTACCAATAGGAAACCAAATTTTGTATGTGACTGAATTCTTAACTAAAAATATAACACTGATTCAGTTATTTGTCATGATTGTGTGTGTGTGTGTAATTTTTTTGTAAAATTTAATTTAAGAAACAAATGCTTGCAAAGTCTTTTGTTCAGTGGTTTTAAGTACTACGAAATAAGTGAGGATGTTTGGTGTTGGATGTTTGATGTGAGGAGTATGATAGAAAAGAATTTATGTTTGTTGAATGCTTGAACTTAATGTTAAAACTTATTTATGGCATGTTTAAGTTAGTTAAACTAATATTTTTTGTTTATCCTTCTCTTGGATTCTCTGCCTTAATTTAAATATCTTTTCTCTTTAACTTTAAATGCTAAATAAATGTAATTGTTTTCATTTTGTTTTGTTCTTCATGTTTGTAAGGCATTAATTTAAGTTTTTGTGTGTTTTGATCTTAAGCTACAATCCACTCAGCACTATATAGTCGATATAGTCCGATCAATCCAATCATCAACACTAATCCGAACATAAAAAGAAGAAGCTATATAGCGAATACAAAGTTAAGCAACATGGACATATGAGTAGTGTATGTGTATGTGTTTTTTTCTGTTGTGTGTGAGCTTAAAATACTATTTATGTATGTATTTAGATATCAGATATAGTATAGATAATGACATTAAGTTAAGTTTGTATATACTTAAACAACACCCAGCTCATATGCCAATCCAAAAAACAGAATTCTAAATGCTGTTCCCACAGCTTTGGCTTTGGTTTTCGTCATTAAATTCTCTCGTCTCCAATAGATGTTAATTATTATATATATAATTCTATAATGCGCAACTTGTTCTTGTCGTACATACATATATTCGGGTTGTTAGTTATTTATTTATTTGTGGGTAGCCAGGTAGTCAGTTAATGCATATCCTTTTACTTTTGTGGGTTGGTGCTGCTCCTCTTTTTTTTTTGCTTCTAAGCGGTTTTTTATTTAGTTTTTTTTATTTTATTTTTGTTCTTCATTTCTGTTTCAATACTTTTCTCTGTTGCAAGTTTTGTGCAAATTTGTTTTTTTTTTTTTTCATTTTGGCGTTTTACTTAAACCGCTGAGTTTTTGCCAATGATTTCGCCGCTGCGCGAATGCACAAATCGTCCGTCGAATTCGATGGTTGAGTTTTGTTTAATGCTTCCAGTGGGCGTACGCAGTGGCTCCTTTTCGTCCCTGTGTGTGGAAATAGCGAGAGGATCAATAAGTATACAAAACATAGAAGCGATAAGTAGAGAGTAAAAAGAGCAGAGCTAGCAAGAGAGAAATCAGTCAGCTTACGCAAGCTTAATTACTTACTTTTCACGCCATACAAAAGCAAATTGCTACAGAAATAACAAAGCTACTTTTTACATGCTGAGATGAAAGAGATGCTGAATATTATCAAACAGATTGTATGTATGAAATGAATAATGCTGGAAGGTGAGAGCAACAACTAGTATAACTACGCAAAAGAGAAAGAGTAGGGCATAAAGCTGAGAAAGCAGTACAAAGAAAAATGAAAACTAACAAATGAATGTGTAAGAAGTAGAAGGAATACGAATAATGTACGTACAATGGTGATGTCACTGGTGAACCGCCGAGCTTAACTGGCGGCGGCAGTGGTAACGGTGATGGTGGTGGCTCCTTAACCAGCTGTCCACTGCAATAAGGAAGCGGGAAACGCCAACCATAAAGACTGCTTGGTTAGATGATGATAATTTTGGTTGTTTTCGAATTTTTTGTTTGTTATCGAATTGGATTGTTGGTTTGGTTTTATTGTGTTTGTGTTTTGGAGATGATTTTGATATTAAACAGTACGTATGAGTTTGATGTTGAGGAAATCAAGAGAAAGAGTATAGATAGTATGGAGAGAGAGAGAGAGAGCGGCTGTGATTGTTGTTTCTATTGGTTATGTTTTTAAATTAACAATGCGTGTTCTTCTGTGACGATAACAAATGGAATACAAATGATACAGGTACATACATATATGATATACATAAACACAAAGATAGCATATTTCAAGGAAGAAACTTTAAAAAGCACTTACTTTATACTATTCTAAATGGTAGTTAAGTATTGAGCAGGGCAAAAAGGCACTGTATGGGTTTTTTTTAAATTTTCTTCTAATTTTTTTTTATGATGAGCAAGGATTAGAGCTAGTGAGCTGACTGTCTACTTTAATAATAATTAAAGAGATTTATTTATAAACGGGTAACACTGGGTAACATTGTTTGTGTCACATAGAATGATATTGATCTAAATAAAAAATATACATTTATTTTTGTTGAAAGGAATTTAATCCGTTTGACATTTTTCGAATGTTGGAATCATTCGGGCAATAACATAAAACGGTATTTAATAATAAAATTATTTGGTCAGCGGAATCCCTCTCAAACAAAAATCAAAACAAAACAACCTACGAAGGTAAAAATAAATGAAATCAAGGGAAACAAATATCACACAACTCTTTAAATTAAATCGACAATAAAAAGCGTTCGTGTTTTTATTTGTTGTTGTATTTTGTAAAATATAATAGAAGATGTAACGGTACGTCTGTTTTTTTTTGTGTTTTGTGTGAATGGCAAAATTGTTAATATTTAATATTGCACTAGAAATGAGAAATAAGAACCAATATCATTGTAACAAAAAATGTTTTTTATTTTGGGTGAAAGAGAATTTTGTGTGCTGTTTTGAATATTATTTTTATTGTTTCTTAAACTAATATCAGTGAATTTCGATTGAACAACAACGATTTTGGACGCGCATAGACCCAATTGTATTCGAAATCCGGGCGTTGAGAATTTTGGCTTAAGACGCGGTGCAATTCGGATAGAGGTAGGAAAAAACAAACGAAACAAAAGGAACAAACATTTAATTGGAATTTTTCGAGATGGTTGAATATTTGTACATATTATTAAGTTTTTTGTTGTTTATATTTCATTTCATTTTTAGTGCAATATTATTTGGTTTTAAGATCCACCCCAGAGACACACAGATGAGGAGAGAGAAAGAATCTATAAATTATCAATTGTAGATGCTTACCTGCCCAGTTTGGCCTCATCATCGATCTCGGAGGGAGAACGCTTGGCTTTGCGGCACATGGCTGCCATGACGCCCATGTGAACGGTCACACAGCACAGCAGATCCACAATAAAGAGTAAAAGAAGTACGCCGCCAACTGCAATGCCAACAATCGCTGCCGAGGAGAGCACCTGACGTTCCGCAACTTGGATCACATCAATGCCTGTGTTTTGTGAAAGAGATTGGTTGTTTTTGTTTTGGGAAGCGTTTTGTTTGTGTGGGGGAAGAAGGGAGGGTGTGAAAAAAGTGCTTGATTAGTAAATTGTCATTCAATTATATATCTTGCATAGATCTAGTTAAAAAGTGAATTATATATATATATATATTTTTTTTAATACTAAATCTTAGTTAATCTATAGCATACTAGATAAATTCACTGTATTCCCAAAGGAATATAGTCAATAAACAAAAACTAACTTTTAACTTGAGTTACAAAATTTGTTTCATTGTTTTCTTGTTGTTGTCAGCATTTTTAATAGGATTTTCTATTATAATTTTATTTTTTGGTATGTTTTTCTTTGAGTTCAAGTTTTGTACAAACATATTTTACATTTTTGTGTGTGTAGTTCCAGGTGAAAGTTAAACAAAAATAGAAATAAATAAAAGCATGTTCCGTAAATAAGCATAAACATAAATAAAAAATTTTTGATATGTTATAAAAAAAATAATAAGCTCCAATTTTCAATAAAGCAAAATGGTAATTTTTATATATTATAAACAATTTTGATATAGTATTAATAAAAACAATAATAAAACATGCAGCCTTCAATGGGGCGTGGGGCTTATGTATATAGAGAGAAAGTCAAGGAAGACAGAGAGCGAGATATAGAACGTAAGAGCGAGAGATTTTGAGTGAGAAAGCGCGCACAATTAGGCTGAAAAAAATAACTCCAAAAATATTTGCGTAAAATGCAAAAACCAAATAACAAGTAGATAAAAAGCCAATAAGCAAAATATACAAGCGAAAGCAAATATTTTTTTATTTTTGTATAGTAACTTAGAATCCAAATTCTTATTATTTGTATTTTGTACAAGGAATGCGTTTGTGTATTTGTATTTGTGTGTGTGTGTGTGTGTGTGCAGAATAAGTTTAAGTGTGTTCTATAACGATAATGATAACATTTAAAATTTTAAATATTGTATATTAAATACACAAATTTGTGATTGCAAGAAACATTAACGAAGTTGATGGTTTTTAGTTACAAAAATTGTTAAAAATATTTCGTTTTGAGTGCTGCACGTTTTAATTGTTGTTTTTTGGTTTATTTTTTAGTCAAACTACAACTAAACTTGATCAAATTAATAAAAACCAGTATTATAGTACATATAGTAAGTAACATTTGTATGCTATTTGTTTTTTTGTGTGGACTATGGGAGCTGACTCCCGTTAAGAGTTTCGTTTTTGTTATTTTTCTAGTGTTAGTCGAATGCGATTTGTATTATAGTGTTAATAGTGTTGTGTGTGTTAACGTATTGTTAAATATACATACATTTAATCTATATTATTAAGTTTTAATAAAAGAAAGCTAAGTTGTTTCATAGCCATATTACCTGTCGGCATATCACACCTGGCAGCAGTGCAGCGGTCTTTATTTTTTAACTTTTCTTTAATTTTTTTGAACGCATGACAACCCTGCGCTTCCAATTTATACACACACACACAAAGAGGACTCCTCTCAAATTATTAGTTTTTTTTTTATGTTAAATTTGTTTCTTTATTACCCAAAATGAACTGCTTACTTCATAGATTTTGTGTTTATTTAATATAGTTTTTTTGTTTTTTGAATAATGCTTACAACATTTATGACACTTATGCGTTACTGGTTTAGTTTTCTACCGGGTGTCTCGCTATGTATGTGTGGGCTTTGATGTGGTTGTGTGTGTGTGTGGGCGTGAGCGAACGGAAAACGTTTCACTGTCTGTGTTCATGTATTTCAGTGCAAATCTAACTGCTTATCCAACTGCCTGTCAAGTTTGACAGTACTAGTATGTGAAAAAGTACTTGTAGCTTTTGACAGCCGCACTAGAAAATGTACCACATTCTTAAGTTGTAGCTGTAGCTAACTATGTATGCGATTGAGTAATGGCATAAAACTTATTTACAGTTTGGGGCATTGGGTAGATGCAACTACATAGCTGAAAACTGCTTTACTAACTGTTAAATGAACTGCTTGATCAACTGCTTGTCTTACAGCTTGTGATCCTATCGATCGACACTTCTCAAGTATTTATCCTGTTGTAATTTGGCCAGTTTTGTATTTGCTTTCTTTAAGAATTTATTTATTTTTATATAACTAGTATATGTATGCCTCACAAAGCTAGATACAAAAAAAAAAAAAATACCATACAATACGATACGATACGATACGATCTGCTCAGCAACGTTAGGCGGGCTGAATTTGTCACTAACTATAGTAGGTATGTATGTATAACTTTTGTATATTGTATATTTTAAAGGTATAAATTTGAATTATGTTTTACAATATAGTATATTTATATATTTTGCTAGAAAAAGTTTCGTTTACTTTGACTAAAAATTGTATACAAGGAATATTTCTTCTAAATTGAACTGCATTCTTGTTTACTTAGTTATTATTTGTTTTAAGTAACTTTTTTTATTCATATATTTATGTTCAATGAGCACAAACATTTACAAAATTTCTATACTTTAAGCTTAATACACCATGTGACAAAAAATTCGTAGTTGGAAACATGTGTGTTGGTTTTTATTTTTTTCAGGGGTGTAAGGGTTCCGTAGGCTCCCTAAAAATTGATTAAAACTTGAGATTCACTAAGTTTATTTCTTATTCATTTAACATACTCGTACTTTTAGTTACTTATTGTCCCCTTAACGTATACGTTTAATAGAAATAGACAACAAAACAAACCGCTCTAAGATCACATACTACATAAGATCCAAAAAAAAAAAAAGTAATTAATAGGAGAAACAAAGAATCGCGTTGCATTAATAACGGTGGTGTATCTTCTTCTTGTTTCGTAATGTAACAAGTTGTTTTAAAAAAAGAAGGGAATCGTTGTTACCAGAAAAAAGGTCAAGAGTTCCCATTAAAAAAACACGTTTGTTTCCTATGCAATCAGTTCCCTAGAAATCTTTAACTCCTAGGATATTTGGGGGATGTTCTATTATAAATCCCAATAAGAAACTCTTATCATTTTATTAATATAAATTGGTTGTGCTTGGCAGTGTTGTTATCCAACAAAAAACTTAGAAGCTTTTTAAGGTTAAGGCAAATGGAAGTAAACGGACTCTTGGCTCAATGTGTGTTTGTGTAAGTATGCATGTATGTGACAAAAGCAAACCAAAAAGCAATATTTGTATTTGTGTACTAAGTACTATGCTCTACTACATAGTTAATATAACCCCATGATAACCCTTCGTTTAGCTTAACAACTTGATGGCTCTAAAGTTTAAAAAAAATTATGAGCAATTAGGCATACATGTATATATTTTGTGTTTTTTCTATTTTTTTTTTTTTTTTTTGAATGCTTAAGTGTTGGAATCTTTGTTTTGTTTTGGCATTTAGCAGTTTGTATTTTGTACATTGAATGGAATCATATGTGTATGTATGTATGTAGTAGTTTGTATATGAAGAGCAGCGCACATATATATAGATATATTTAAACACCCTAGTGATAAGTAACTATCATATGTTGTTTCCTTTTACATTTATAGTTTACCATGCTTCATATGTGTATGTATGTAAGTGGTTCGTATTTATGTATAATTCAATTTTGTTATTTTTTGCAGTTTTCACTTATTGATATTTACAATTATTGCAACACAATAAAAAAAAAAAAAACATTGAATAACATATCAAAAGATTCGCAGCTTCAGGCTTCAAGCATCAGTTTCCGGTAGTCCTTGCTCTGCTTCATACACTGCTTGATAATTACACTCGCTTAAGCAGTGCGCGTTGTGAGCCAGAGCAGCAGCAGTAGCGGTGCAGTGGCAGCAAGCAGTGGTTGTGTAGCGCTGCTTTGTGAATACGGATAGGGGTTGTCTGTTTGTTTTTGGGGAACCGGGTTTGGATACACAGGTACGACGGAACAACAGTTTTATTGTGGTTTTGGTGCGGCAACAGATTACAGAGTATTTTGCAGATGTTGTTTGTTTGTTGGGTTTATTTTTTGTTTTAAATGGTAGTATTTTTAATATCATAAAATTCGATTTGGGGATTGGATTTTTGATTTTTTTTGTTTTTAGTTTTCGATTTGTCACACAGCGTAAAAGAGAGAAAAAACAAAGAAAAGTAGTAGAAGAAAAAAGGAAGAAAAGGAAACACACAAAAGAATATTTTTGTTGGTTTTCTTTCTTGCTTGATATTGTTTTGCGATTTTAAATATATCGTGAGAGAGAGAGAGGCGACAACGACGAAGACTCATAACAAAATATGACAGTGTATGTCTTTTATATATATAAATATTGATGTGTGTGTGTGTGTGTGGGTGTAAGTGTTATAGGATTTGAGGTTAGTTAGTTAGAGTAATTGTTTGCTGGGTACAGTTTGCACTGCTTGCTTTAGCAGCGACTCTCAATGTGTTACAGTTTTTAACATATTAACTAGTTATCTATTAGTAGGTTATGCTATGTAGTTATTATATATATATATATATATATTTGTTTGTATATACATATATAGATGCAGACACTTAATTGCTTGATAAGCCGTAGTTAGTATAAGTTAGATAAAGTAAACTATAGGGCTAGGTTAAAAATAAAAACATGTATGGAGCGCGAATATGATATGAATTTTATGATATTACGAAATTGAGAGAGCTGTTTAACAATTTATCTGATGAACTAAATACACACACAGACTCACACATTGACATTCTGTCGCTAAACTATCGATAAGCAACAGTCAAAATTGATCTTGATTTTAAGATCAATATTGATATAAATTTATCGATAATGCGACATGACAAGCAGCTAAAGAAAAGAGAGAAAAAGTGAATAGAGTGAAAGATGAGAAATATACAAAGTCATACTGTTGCAGAGAGAGAGAGAGAGAGAGAGAGACAGAGATAGAGAGACAGCGAATGAAAGAAAAAATGACAAAAAAAAGAGTTGCCATTGCAATTTACGATTTGTTTTCAATATTTATTCATTAATTGTTTGTTTGTTTTCAATTTAAATTTAATAATGTTGTTGCTTAATACAAAATTTAACTAAAGAAATTGTCGCAGTACATACAAAGGGAAATGTAGAATAAAAGTAACAGTAATAATTATTATGAAGCAAACTAAATGAGCCAAAAAAAGTTTTACGAACTATATAGAAATATTTATAAGTACTATAAGTATTTATGTATTACAATAAACAAAATTGATTGCATGTGTTTTTTTTTTATGTAAATTTTATTTTATATATATAATTATTAAAATTAGTTATTAAATACAAATATGCATTTAAAATTCAAAATGTGATGATTTCACACACACAAAAATATAAAAAAATCAATTAGACTAAATTAAAAGGATTTGGATTCGTTTTTCAATTCATGTTTTTTTTTTTTGAGATTTTTTGTATATTTAATAATTAAGTAAATGCTTGTGCATTGTTTAAAAAAAAAAATTTGACAGAGGCGTTCTCTTCTTTAGGAACACACACATACTACTAAACAAAACGAAAGTACAGTTACATAACGGTATATAAAAGAGAGCACACAAAAAAAAAGATACACAGAAAGAATTTGAATGGTCCAAGGACTTAAGAGCACAGCTAACAAAACAAATACGAATATGGACAATTACATTATAATGGAACGATATTTTCCGATTTTTGAGTGTTTAATGTATCTATGTGTATGTAGGTAATGGCGTTTGGTTGTATGTGTGTGTGTGTGAGCGGGACAACACCTGTGCTGTGTGCTGCATGAACAAATTATAAGGAAAACTAATCCAGAAAGTTTTCATTTGAAGTTAACCAGGCTTATTGCAATGCACTTTTGCTTAGCTCAGTAAGTGGACTTTATTTCAAGCGATTTGTTTTTATTTATTTTTTTTGGAATGTTACTCGCTTGAAAGTGTGAGCGGGATTCAAAGGGAAAAATGAAGAATATTGTATATATTTATATTAGTTGTTAGCTTTAACGTAATGCACAAAAAGCATGCAACAAAAATTGTAAGAGTTCACAACAAATGGAACAAAAATTTATATATTGACCTGGATTCGTAGTAAATCAAGAATTACATAGAAAACAAGACTGGGATAAATGTTGTAAGATATAATTATAATTTATATGTATATTTAGCATAGTTATATAGCACACACACAGAGAGCGAAAGAGAGAGAGATTGAGAAAAACAAAAGTATTGGGAAAAGAGAATTACATAGAATCACACTGAGGTCAAAAAATAAACAAATGATGAATTGGATACGCAAGAAATAAACACTACAAAAATGTATGCAAAAGTTATTGTACTCGCTATTTGTATAACGCATGTTGTATATATATATATATACTATGATATATACGTAAGTATATATTAGATATACGTTAAATAGAGCGTTCAAAAATAGTTTTAAAAATTGAATATATTTTGTATATTCATATAGATAGTATGCATGTATTTCAAGAATTTAATGTAAGTTTTTTTTGCTGATTTTGTAGTTAAATATTGTTTAATAAAAAAAAAAATGCTCTGCTATCGATAGAGCTACTGGTATCGATATCGAAATCGATTTGTGATTTCATGACTTTAAGGCTATATATTAGATATTCGGTTCCGATATTCCATATTCATATTACACATAATGATAATGATCCATATGTAAACCGAAACAAATCGAACTGTCAATCGAAATTGATTTTGAGATTTATTTCGCTTTACACAAACATTGAGGTTAGAACACTAAATAAAGTAATGCTGATTGTTGTGGCCAGCGCAATGATTGTTGTTGTGATTGCTGTTGTTGATGTTGTTGTTCTTGTTGCTGTTCTTGTTGTTGTGATTGTGAGTTGTTTGTGTAGCGAACCGACGCCGGAATTGTAGCCGGCCGAATAGAGCAATGTGCCCAGATTGTTATTAGCTGAATCGGACTCACCTCGTGTCGTCTTCATTATAATTGATGCCGGCGATGAATACCCAATGGCATTATGCGCCTTGAGTTCGATGCGATAATATGTATTGCCACTCAGATCGGTCATCTGATACGATGTTGTCTCAACAACCTCAATGGTATTGCAGCGATCCTCCAATTCGTGCCAGGTGCCGGCCATCTTAACACCCTATAAAAACAGAAAAGAAAACAATTAAAGATTGTCCTATGACAATTTGAGAAGTTTTGGTACTTACCGGACAGTATTTGATCTGGTAGCGATCGATGGGCTCGCCATTAT
Source organism: Scaptomyza graminum (assembly GCA_018901835.1). Classification (NCBI taxonomy): domain Eukaryota; kingdom Metazoa; phylum Arthropoda; class Insecta; order Diptera; family Drosophilidae; genus Scaptomyza; species Scaptomyza graminum. Next base: position 9,689,405 of record JAEIFL010000001.1, on the reverse strand, counting down.
CAGCTGGTACACCCCAGCGCAACTCAAAGTGATCCGAATAGGGTGAGACAACGACGGGTTCCTCCTTATCATTCTGGACGGGGCTGTGCAATGGCTTCGGTTCCTCGGGTGCGGATCGGCGTGGTGTCGACTGCTGCTGATTGACGCCCCAGTTACCAAGACCGACTTGATTGCGTGCCGCAAAACGGAAACTGTACATGGTCTGAGGACGTAGACCCTCGACGATGTAGGGTGAGTCGGGTGACCAGCTGCGATTAAGTGCCGTCGACCAGTCCGGATTCAGGACCTCCTTGTATTGTACACTAAATGCAAGTATTGGTAGACCAAGCTCAGTGGGTGGACCGCGTATGTCGAATGTGATGGTTGTGGCCGTCAACTGACGGGGCACAGCAGCTGACACCGAGTCGGGTACGCGTGCCTCCTTTAACTGCATATCGTGCTCAGCGGAACCGTGTATATTGGTAGCAATGCACTTGTAGGCGGAATAGTATTGACGGGTTATGGGATGTACGATAAGGTCGCTGCGTGGTCCGGTACCTTCAATTTTTAAATTGGTATCGAACAGATCCTTGATGTTGCGTCCATTCCAGCGCCATTCGATGGTTGCGTTTGGTATACCCATGGCCAAGCAACTCAGATTCGCCTTGCGCTGTTCCCAGCTAAAGACTGGCGGCAGTTCCTTCATCTGTGTGAAATCTGGCGGAAACTCTACAGCAATGTGGCCCGTCTTGTAGGCAGTGTCACCCTTGTTGGTGGCAATACACTGATACAGACCATCGTCCGAGCGCAAAGAGCGTGCAATGCGTAGGGTGCCGGTACTCTCGCCGCGCTCCTCATCAAAGTACTGTTCGAGATGGATGCGTTCGTCGTCCATTTGCACACCGGGTGTGTACTGTTGTTCGGTACCCCAGCGACGGAAAGTGATGGCGGGTGCGGGACGACCCTTGGAACGGCAGGTGATCGCAATCTCCTTTCCACTGACACCAGTCACATTGTACAGCTCATAGACGGAGGGACGAACGAGTACATTCAATTTGGTCTTCTGATCAACAACGCCAGCATCGTTCTTAGCAATGCAAGTGTACGTATCATAATCTTCCTGAGTGACCGAACTGATGGTCATCAGACCAGTCTGAGCATTAACCTTGAAGCGATCGGCATTGGCCACATTCAACTGCACTGAGTCCTTAATCCAACTTATCTCTGGCACCGGTTTACCCATTGCTGTGCAATTGGCTGCAAACGGCTTACCCTCAACCGCTTCAAGGGTGCTAGACAATTGGGTGATCACTGGTCGAATGTAAACCTCCACGCGAATGGTACGCTCCAACAGTTCACCCGTCTCAATCACAGCTGCACGGCATGTGTAGATTCCATCGTCTGTCTCGGCTACATCGCGAATAAGTAGACCATGTGTCTGAACCACGTGCTTGGCATCTGTGCGAATCTGTTTGGCGATAAGCGAGAGAGAGAGAGAGAGAGAGAGTGTAAGTATGTATTTAAATATTCCTAATAATTTTCCCTGGGTTTCGTTTTTATAACTTACCGGATCACCATTGCGCAGCCAGTCAATGGTTGGATTGGGATCAGCTTTCACCTCACACTTGACCACGTAATCATCGCCCAAAATGGGAAATTGATTCTCCGGTGCATTCGTCCAGGTAATAGCAACTGCAAAAGATAGAGATGGAGAGAGTGTTAGTTCAAGTTGACGTTCAAGTTGGTTAGTCAAATGTCAAACAAATTTCCTCAACATGTTCTAACGTTAGCACTTCTGTCCCGATGTCTCGTTGTCTGTGGCGTATACGTAATATAATTTTAAGCAAAGTGTCACCGGCACATTGAAAGCAATTCAAACATCGAGCGCAAACAATTTTTAGATATGTGCGCGTATTTGTAAGCATCAGGAATCCAAGCATTGTAAGCATTCAAGTAACCTCCGAAACATGACCCCCAACAACTTGCCACAATCCATGCCATGCTATGCGCTCCAAGGGTCACTAACGAGCCAAACGCAGTACAAACGAACAGACGGATGGTGAGTTGTAGTCAGAGCCAGAGCCGAGGCATGCCAATAAATCGTATGTTGCAGCAACAGCAGCAGCAGAAATTGAAAAAATTGCAAACTGAAATTCCTAAATCAAATACTTGCGCACAATCCAAACACAAACAGGCAACAGCCAAAAAGAAGAGAGAGTGAGAGGCGTAGTGCATGCTGTATACGATGGGGAGGTTGGCTCGTTCAGCTTGGACAGCATATCGAAGCATATCGAAAGATGGGATGGCATTGGATTTGGGAGGGGAGGGGTTAAAGTTAAGGCGCAAAGTGAAATATATTTTACACACCAAACTGTTTAATATCAACAGACCGGAGCACACAACAAAAAACAAAATGCAGCAAACCCATCAACCAAACTGGTTAAAAGCAAGCAAGAGAGGGTAAGCCAACATATTGGGCGAACCACAACACGCCTCATCACGTCCTTGGGTTTACTGTTAGCCAGGTGAAATTTTATTTTTTGCTGCAGTTCAGTGACTTCTTGCCATCATTTTTGGTTTAATGATAGCTTCTACACACTACATCATATAAAATTGTATTTTGTTGCCATTGATTTAAGATTGCAACAAATGAACAAGAATCGAAAAGAAAGAAGTATTTTTTTTTAAATCTCAACTGTAAATCGAATGCGAAATGTGATTAAAAGACACATATTTTCAAATATGCTACAGGAATTTATAGCTTACAACATATATTTTAATCCTTGCCAAGCATAAAGTGTTGCCTACTTTTTGGGGCAGCTAAGCTAAAGCCCAAATGCATTTGCGTGACAGGTGTTAAGAAAATATAAGAAATGGACTCTGCCGGGTGATGTTGGCTGGTGGAAAGAAATGTAACTGAAATGCGTTTGCTCTCATTTCCTGTGCGGAAATTGTGCAGATCGCTTTGCGGCCAACGAATTGCATAGCAAGCAAAAGGAGTAAAAGGAGAAAATAAAAAAAAAAAAATGGTACATTTGCTGAGCTGGCTTTCAATATTTATGTGTGCGAGTGTGTGTGTGTGTGTGTGTGTAGCTCAAATATTTACAGTTTATTTATAAATCAGTGTAATAACAAGCCATCTGTCCATTCATACAAGCTGTCTGTTGACTGTCAAACAAACACACACACACGCGCAAGCACACATATAAACTTTCAACTTAAAAGTGCCACCTACTGCAGACTGCAGGTCTTTTGCAGCACCAACTGCTGGTGTCCGGCCTTCGGTCAAAGTCAAAAAAAAAAAAAATGGGCAAGTTGTGAGTAAAAAACATTTTCCATTTTCCAATTTTATTGGCAGTGTGTATGTCTGTATGTCTTCACCGCCCTGCTAACCCTTACACCTAGTGTGCAATATATATATAGCTGTATAAAATAAATAAAAGTTTCTGTCGAATTTCTTTAGCCTGAACTCACAGTTTGGGCCAAAGGCAAACAAACTGCAGCTTGTTACTCGTCTTCTTATTGTTATTGTTGTTTTTGTTGTTGGTTTCCACATTGTCGTTGCGTGTTAGATTTTGTTGTACAAACACTTTTCGCTGACGTCTGACAACAACATCAAAAATAAGCACACCAACAACAACAGCTAACAACAAAAAAAAAAGGCATCGAAGAGATAGATACAAAAAAAGAGGCAAAAAGATGAACTAGTTTACGATTTCATTATTAGTTTGAACAACGACACGGACAACAAGGACAACCCAGGAGACAGCAAAGGACACGACGGATACAGTACGTTGCACAGGACACACACACAGAGAGAGAAGGAGAGAAACAGAGGCTAAAGCAAAGATGCCGCACACCGTCAAAACACGATTCGCAACTTATTGAAAAAGTTCGTGCTGCAGCAAAAATCCAAAAAACAGAAGAGCACAAAAAAAAAATATAATAGAATAACAATAAAATAAAAATGGCTGCTGCAACTGCAAACAGCAAGTTATTAAAAATCAGGCAAGAGCAATTGGATTTTGTTTTTTTTTTTCGGATTGAGTGCAAGGCAATATAACCTTTAGTTTAGTTAAGATTACAGTTGCGCCGCTTTGAGTAGACATTAAATATAATAATCAGCGATGCTTAGGCATTATTTCAAATGACTTCTCTGATTGTTTATTTTTGAGTTAAATAAAAATGCTGGCTGTAACTTTTCTGTTCGCCATTTCTAAATCAATTGAGAGAGAGATTTCAAGTTGATGCTCCCCAAAGCAATTGTAACAATGTCATCTGGGGGTTCAATAAGTTTTGAACTGTTTGACAAGAGCAGAGTTGATAGCTGAAATAAGGTTGAAATATCAACAAAAATAAAGTGACAGAAATTGAGCCCAAAAACTTTTCACTTGGCGAACAGAAAAGTATAGTTGAAGCATTCAAACTGAAAGAAAAGAAGCACTTGTTGGATATTATTTCTTTGTTTGTTTTAAGGGATCTGCTATGAAAGCCTTTTTGTCTGAGAAGCATGAATTGATGCTTACAGTAAGTACTTTAATCAGCTTAAAACTCACAGGAGCAACACTAAGCACTCTAGGTTTTAATTAGTCGTTTGACAATTGATCCAAACTGTGCAAAGGCGAAAATACATTGAATTGCATTATGCACTTGCCACAAGCAACAACAACAACAACAACAAAGCTAACAACAATAATGTGTGTGTTGAAATGCTGAGCACTGTTAAATCGGCTTAGGCACTTAATGAAAACAAAATTTAAATATTTATGCTATGAGAATGAAATGTGATTTATATAATAGAGTGTATATGCTACCAAATGGCAAACAATTGAACAAAGCCAAAGGGCGAAGGGCATTGAGGTGATGAAGGACGAGTCGGGTATAAATGTTATTATTAGGAAAGATTTGTGGTTGTTGGTGTTGTTGTATGCACTAAATTGAATTTAAGGACTTTAATAAATCGCTTGCATAATGTGTGGGGGCATACATATAACTATGTATATGTATGCAGCTGCTTGTGGCATGTAGCAGAGACCGTGCCCGTGGTCCAGCACAAAACTTGAGCGCACTTTGGCAACATCGGAAGTTGCCGTTTGCGGAACGGAAGTTTGTTTTCAGCATATGCATTTATTAAAAGCATAAATATTGAAATATTAAGCTGCAAGTGGCACAAACAACAGCTACAGCTATACCAATAGCAGTATCATCTGTATGTGTGTGTGTGTGTGTGTAATAGTAGGGCGGCAACTACACGCTGCAACGTTGCAAGTTTACTCGACTCGTCTTGGGGTACACGCATTTTGGTTGCTTCTGCAAAAGTAAGTCCTACAATTTGCACTTCTCCCATTATGTATAGATATATGTATGGTATGTATATGTATCTAACTAACTCTTGCTCCCTCCTTTTTCATTTGCCGCTTATTTGCTTAGCTAAATGCAACTTGAGAGTTGTCAAACATACACAATGACAGCAACGCACACACACATACAGACACAATGACAAGTTTACTTTGTGGACTTTAAAGCGATTTAATTGTTCATAGACAACACCTAAAATTATTTAAAGCTGTTTTTACTAATCTCCCTCTTGACCCAATTACCTCACTAAACAAACACAACAATCAAATTAGTGCATAAGTCTGTTTGAATATTTTACGAGTGTATATTGTATATTAATTTTCATGCTTAGCATCGCAGATTACAAAACTTTAAATTATTTGTTGTGTTGCAAAAATTCGTTAAGATTTAACTTTTTCTTCAGTTCAGTTAAGGAAAGAAGCAGGTAAGCAATAAACTTCTTATAAACAGTATATGAGTTATACTTCGACTGATATCGTTCTGCCATTTGGTTAAAAGCACTTTATTAACCAACACTTTATCAACTGTCCTCGTACAACACTTTGACTAGAAAGATTTTTTTGCATTACTGCACTATTTGCACTTGCAACAAACAAACAAGCAACACACAAACAAACACACACAAATGGGATAAACTGTTTTGCATCTGGATCTGCATCGACTGACTGACACGGGGCGGATCCTTGGCATATCCTGGCACAAATTGTTGCGTAGTTAAATATTTGAATTTCATTTCAAACGCAACAACGTTGCCAGAGTTCAATAGGCTGTTGTTGTTCCGCTGCAAGGGTCTGCCAAAGGTCTAACGCTTCTGGGATGTGTCTTTTTTTTTCTCTCGTATCTCTCTCCTGCCTGTAAATTCCTAACATGTCTCGCACTAGCGATGGAATCTCTGTTTGAACAACCGGCAGTACAAAGAAGTACAAACGTGCGTTTGTTTTATTTTTCTTTGAGTGTAGCATAGAGATATGGTGTAGTGTAGGGTTTGAGCACCCTCCACGATGGCCTTTTTCGGACTCCTTGTGTCGCCGGTGTGCACTTTAAATTGCTTAGAAAAATCAATCTCGCAAAAGTTTTTGAAAGAAAATGGAAGAACGAAAGAGCTGCTTCAGCGCCACTTATATGGACTTTTCTAAAGCTTCACACACAGCAAAGTTAACGAGCCAGCAAACTGTACGTGTGTCCATGTCTGTGTGTGTGTGTGTCCATGTGTGTGTTATGTACTTGTTGTGCCTGATATTGGTGCTTCTGCTGCTTTTGCTTTTGCTTGTGCTTATTGGTAACGTCTTTGTTTGGGACAACAACAACTTTATTTTGTTGTACCATTTCTTTTATGCTTTCACAATGCATCCAAAAAAATAAATAATATATATATATGTAATGGAATTGAAGTAAATTTAACGTGTAATTCCATCAGCTGCAATGCTCATATGCAGCACGCACGACAAAAAGATGTTTGCTTTTATTACAGCTACAATGCTCACTTACCACCTCCTCCTCCCTCTCTTACACTCAACAAAAAAAAAGAACCATAAGCTCATATTAAATATGGTTCAATTTCAACTTTAATGCGCAATAAGTAGTTTTTGATTGTGGGAAACTTTCAAGTTATTTCTTTACTTCTTTTCTTTGAAATTCATTTATTATACTAAATTTATTAACGGATTGTTCAAATTCAATATTCAAAATTCTTAAATTCAATTTTAATAATTGTTATTAGGATTTTTACATTAGCAAAAGCCAACATCATTTCAATGTTTAAACATCATTAAAATGCCAGTCGGGATAATTTCGAGTTTAGTTGCCATAAATCAACTGTCCAACTTTGCGGTTAATTTCGTGAGTGCCTCGAGCGCAGTGCTCTCAAAAACTTTCTTCTTTTTGTTGGACTGGGTCAATGCTTTAAGGTGCAAAGGGTAGGGCGGGGGGTGTGGTGTGGTGTAAATTCAAAGTATGCAACTTACCATAAGTTTTAATTGTGACGCTCGTCTGGAGTATTTCGGTATTTGCATATGAAGCCGTACAATAATATTGGCCACCCATTTCCGAGGAGAGCGAGGTAATCATCAGGCCCAAACTTTCACCGGGCAATGTCTCTGTATACATTGGTGGATGGTTGCGTCCCGTACTGCTTGAGACAGAGAACAAGAGAGGAGATATAGAGAGTGAGAGAGATGGAAAGAAAATTGTTTCGTTTTATTAGTACTAGGGAATATAATGTGAACATTGTTTGTTGTTGTTGTTGTATAAAATGTTTATGCTTATGATTATAATAATTGTTATGAGCATTGTCGTTGTTAGTAGATTGCTTTTGTTGTTGTTTCATCATCATCTACTTCTTCTTCGTCTTCTTCTTTCCTCGTGCATTTCTTTCGTTTCCATTTTCTCATTTGCATGCCACGAATTTCATTTGCCAGCTTCGTGCTCTTTCTTTTTTTATTCTCTCTTTTATTCTGTTTTTTTTATTTTTTATTTTGAGACATAACAATTACAGAATATTAAAAGGAAATTGCGCTCTGGGACGTGGTGTTAATTCGCGGTCGGACTACAGTACAAGTATTCTTTTTTTATTATTATCTTTTACTTTTTTATTTAACGTTGAGCAACACTGTAAAGAAACCAAGAGCTGCTGCCTACTACTTTTGTTTTGCAGTTGCTTTTTTAAATAATAATAAATACTTTAAAAAGTCTTTGTAGACAGAAAGAGCTTGAAACAAATTAATGATTAACGATAGGAGACAAAAAGCTGTAAGCCGATGTTATCCCTAGCCAACTTGATATTAATTGACATTCGTATCACAGTTAAGGCCATTAACCTTAAGCCATTTAAAAGTTAAGAGCTTTAAGGCTTAGGGTTGCCAACATGCTTGTTGCTTAAATGTTAACAGTTAGGTTACCTAGAAACCCCTTGCACCTCCTTTGAAATAAAAACAAACTCAATTAAAACAAAGAAAAAAGGACATACAAATTTAAATGGTTTTTGGCTGTTAGTCTGGGCACACTGCCATACAGTGAAATGTGCTGCAACTCTGCAGTTAACAACTCTATCAATTAGCTGCATAAACTATTTACATTATCCCCCCTCCCCACTAATTAAGCAGACAACTCGAGAATTTCGAGCATTTCGCCTCAAATAATTGCACACAATTTGGCAATAAGCGGCGCTCAGCCAGATGCCTGGCAACTCTGCCTACACATACATGTGCCTATGCACGTGTGTGTGTTTGTGTGTTACAAACAATTTGGCATTTGGTATATATTGCATAAGCGCAGGCGTTGCACATTAAAAACTTTTCACCAGCTCAACTGCGTCATTCGCTCTGTTTGCCAATTGGCATTTGGCATGAAATCATGCCAACAAAAAATGATGGGGATTCTAAAAATTGCAAAAAACCATGAGGAAAAAACGAAAATAAGAAAAACAACAACATCGTACCTAACTGTTGCCTACTGCTTGGGGAAGAGGAGAGGGGGGTACGTACTACGAAGCACGTATTAATTAATTAAAAAACTTTTGTTGCGCAAAACTAAATATGCACATAGCGGTTATTATTATGGCTTCGCTTTGTGAGCCTAGCAACCCATCAGAACCAAAGCCAAAAACCAAACCCTAACAAACTTTTGTAGCCAAACGTAAATGAACTGTTTGGATTTTTTGGTTTTTCATGTTTCGTACTTTGCATTGGGCAAAAGTTTTGCAGAAGCAAAACAAGTGTACAACGAACGAAAATAAAAAACTGCTGCAACGAGTACCAAGAAACGAGTTCAGATTTTGGCGAGTAGTGTCCGTTCGTTATGGCTTCAAGGAATTAAGTATTTTTGTTATTTCTGTCTAAAAATGTTCAACTTGTATCTAAATGGCTTACTTTTAGTCAAGTTGAAAGCTATTGCCAAGTAATAATAAACATTTTTGAGTAAAAGGCTTATAAAGCTACTTAACTTCAACTCAGCTAGTATTCCACTTGAATTCTTACAATATCTATTGATTTTTAGCTCAACATATGTATTTTTTTGTGTATCACAACTGGCGTCCGATTTGCGATTCGCAATTGTTGCCAAAAATGTGAAAAACGCCACGCTGTTCATACATACATATACATATATATTTATATAAATGTATGTTTGTCTAGCACACGCACACAGAAGAAACGCGCGTCACAGCGCTCCAAAAATTATGCAAAAGCCTTCAACAAAAAAGCAAAAAAATAAACATAAAATTTTTGGAGCTAAAATAAGTAAGAACAAGAACAAAAGTGCTCTTGTTCGTCGAGTAAGCTAGACTAAAAGATATTCTGCAATTCAATAAGAATTTTAGAAATTCAATATCGACTACATTTGAATTGATCGGAAATATTTTTTATTTATAGAAATTATTCAAATGCTTCTTTCTATTTGTGACATATGATCCAAAAAAGAAAGTTCATTTCATTCGTTCTTTAACGTTTCCAATGCGTTCGGGGTACACATGTACATACACATAGTATGCATATAACAAAAGGGCAACCGCAAAGCGCAGCGGAAACGATATTTTGCTATTTTGCTACGTTGGATTTTTAATATTGTGCCAAACGAGAAAAACGGGAGGGTGTGTACGGGTAAGGGGGCAAAGACAAACAAACAAGAGCGTATAAAAAAAAAACAGTTACGCATACGTAAAAATCAAATTTTTTGATTGTCTCTGGTGGGGTTTGATCGGATGGGTTGGTTGAAGCAACCACCATTTTGGCGCCTGGGGACAGCAAAATATTTTTTATTGCATTTCTTTGGCATAAATTCGAATAAAGATGTCGTTATTGTTGTTCCCCAGCTTCTCTCCGTTTTTCGCTTCTCTCTCGCTGCTGTTATTGAATGCACAATGAACGAAAACATAGAGAAGAGGGCGTGGTGGTGGTGGTGGTGGGTGAGGTAGACGATTATGGTGGGGTTCGACGCTTGCCAAATTGTTGCTCTGGATTAAGACGCTTTAAGTCTTGTGTCCAAGTCAAGTGCTGCAATTTGGTCTAAGCAGACAGTTAAGCAGACAAAAGAAAGTGATCCAAACATACACACGCACACACACACAATAAAGCGATTTCCAAAACAGAGAGAGAGAGAGAATGAGAGATAGAGAGGGAAAGTAATTAACAGCACCTAAAGACGAAGACTAATGAGAAAGCAAGAGAAAAATAAGCTCAATAGAAGGGATTTAATCTGCTGAATGGAGCTTTCAGAAGAAGGGATTATTAGGGATATAGACATTAGCATCGAATGTTTGACACACATACCAAAAACTATTATTCCAAAAATAATTATTTAGCAATGACAAAATAAATCAGCTCTTGAATCTAAAGTCTAAAGTCACATAGCTGTTAATGCAGAGATGCAGTTACGAAGCAGATAACATTTAACTTCTGTCATTTAGCACTAATTTGACCAAATTCTCCCTCTTTCCCGCTCTTAACGCACATTTATGGCTTAAGGGTCATACAACAGTTGAATGGCAATACGGCAAATGGCTAATGGCAAATCCGACCTAAGTAAAGAGGAATCGCGTTAGCCAACTCACGCACACACACGCACACACACACATAGAGTGAAAGAGAGAAGTATTGCCAACTTAATCGCTTTAATTAACCCGAAGCTGGCAATGGCGAACAACCGGCCACGGTCACAACTGAAAAACTCGAAAATTGTTCACAAGATGAAGTGGAGGAGAGTGGAAGAGGGAGGCCAAGTGGTAGGGCCTCGAACTTGCCTGCGGGTGCAAATAGGCCTGAGCTGGTGCCTCTCGAATTGGTTTTGTTTTTTTCTTTTCGTTTCCAGGGTTGGCTTTTAGATGGGGGTGGGTGGGAGTTGGTTCCCTGTGTGTGTTTGGGGCAGCTTAATTACATTTTGCGCCTGCAAGTATGCAGCTCGACTCGATTGTCGAAAACTTCATTTCGCCTGTAGTAGTGTGTGGGCGTGTCACCGGTTTGGGGGAGAGAGGGAAATATCAGTGTTCGCTTTGGGTTTTTGGCTTTATTTTTTTAAATACATTTTTTTTTTGTTAATTTCCTTTTCTGTGCAGGACCAAATTCAATATGCCGCACAGCTCAGTTCAGTTCAGTTCGGTTGAGTTCAGTTTTCAGGGCTGCGTTCCGTTGATGCGTGCGCCTAAAATGTGGCAATTCCGAGCTTCGATGCTCTAGTGAATTGAAAAGTTGCCAAGCTCAATAACAATTTGTGCAATGTGTGTGTCCAAGTGAGCAAATGCGTTTGTATGTTTTTGGGTTTTTTTTTTTTTTTGGTCTCAGGCCAGAGGTCGGCGCCTGATTTTAATTGTAAAAATACAAATGAAATAATACAAAAATAAACTGATACACTGTCATCATTTTGTAAAAGCTTTTAGCGATGTTTGAAAGCATTATGTTCTTTTTATGATTTTTGTTTGATCTGTGGATATAAAAACAGCATTGAATATTTGAAAATAAAGTAGAGTCGAACAACTTTCGCATAACGAAAACCCATTCTCTATAGCGAAGTTTTTGCACTTGTCTTTAGATTCGTTATATGGAAGATCGACTGTTCAATATTTTATTTTTATCGTTTTTAGTTAGACCGTCTGATACGAAAAAAATGAAAGCGAAAGTCAATTATTTAAAATTGTGACTTTAATTGTTAACGATAATATATTTTATTGATACTTGTTAGTTATCGACCAAATTGTGACTTTGTTCTAGTTATCGATTTTTTGAGCAACTCCCCAAGCAATCAAAATTTAAGTGCCTGCAAAAGAAGCATTCCAAAAACTCAGATACTGGGCATTCAAAAAAGAAGCTAGAAATGTAGTCAAGCAACTACGGTTAATTGGCAAGCAATAGTTGATGTTCCTCAGTGCACTAAAGGGAAATCATCAAAAAAATAGATTGCGAGAGACTGAGAGAAAGTAGTGGAAAAATCAGGGCACTGCCTAAGGGGTGAAGCATTTTAAGATGAGACCTTTTCCAGTGACAGAAACAGGTGCAAAATTCCCTTTTGGCACTGGTTTGCATGCCTGCACTTTTCAAATTTCTCCCTTTCGCATTTTAACTTCTTTATCATCCTTCTTTCACATTTTCCTCCTCAGCCTTTATCCACAGCCTCTCTTTAGTCAAATTAATTAACACGTTTTGCCTTTCATTTTGCTTTTTGCTCTTTGCCCAGGCCTGGCACAATGCTTGAAAGCGCCCACAAAATTGTGTGATTTTGATTTAAGCAATTGGGAAATCTTAACCAGTCAAGTAATTTTCTTTCCAATTTTTTTTGTTTCTTAGGATTTTTGCAGTGATTGCAATCTTTTTTTGTCTGTATGGAAATCAGTAGGCTTTATTTCCAGTTTGCAATATTTTCAAGTGAAATTGTTCGTATTTTTGGCAAAATGAATTGAAGTGGTTTATGCTTTAATATTCCAGCATTTTTTTTTTTATTTAAGGTGAACTATTTTTCATTGTGAGTTTTATCACTTGAGGAAACTGACTGAATGATATGGTTTGAGAAGTCTTCACTTAACATTATTTGCTGATGATTAATTGATGACAACTGAATACTTTCATGCTTATAACTAACATACACAATTATTGACTGAGCGCATTGACAAAACGATTTCACTCGATATGGTACCATTCGAAAACTAACTGTTGGTTAGTAATAGACAACAACTAAGGATTTAATTGATACGATTATGTTTACATGTCGATTGAATGTGGCATGAGTGGCAGCAATTGTAATTAGTTGATTTCGCATGATATTTATGTATATGTATGGGATATTATATTATTTATGGGGAGGTTTTTTTTTATGTGGATGCCGATCAAAAAAATACAACACAAAATAGTTAACAACAAACACAGCAACAAAATTTTACTGTTCGTTTATTTATTTTAATTTTTTGTTTAACATGCCGGCAAACAAAACAACAGAGCATTTTTGAGGGCGGAGGGGGGAAGGCAGCGGGCAGCGGGCAACGTGCTCGTTATTCAAATTCCAATATTACGAATGGGGAATACGAGTCTAGTATTTTTTATTGTTGCTGTTCTCGTTCTTGCTGTTATTTGAACTACGCAAACAAAACGAATTGGAGTATTTTTTTTTTAGTTGTTCTTGCTTTTGTTGTTGTTGTTGTTGTCGGCACTTACACATTTTTTTTATTCCCCTTGGAATCATAGAGTGGATCATAATTAGTCCTACAGAAGAATAACAGTTCATGTCATTGTAAAGAGTATATACATACATACATATGTGTGTATGTGTGTGCTTGTTATTTTGTTGTTTGGATACATAATTATGAAAAATAAATAACAATACATTTTTTAATGAAAAACACACACACACACACATAGTATGAAGGGATACAGAGTGTTGGAGAGAGCTATACAGTGAGTGTTAAAAGTTGTGGTACACTTACGGCTTAGGCAAAATTGTATTGTTCATGTTATCCTTCCATTGCAGATCGGTAACAAGAGCCTGATCCGGTACAGTTGGGCGACAGGTCAAAATTAAGGGTTTACCAACAGGCTTGCGTTGCACTTCCTGTGTCGGATATATCTCCAGTTTGGGTATCATCTGAGCGTTACTCAACTCTGCAATAAAAAGCAAAGATCTACTGTTAAAAATGTGCGAACAAAATTAATGTTGATATTTAAAATAAATTTGTACTTTGTATCGAAATTATGATTCTTAAATATCAGGGACAAAAACACCTAAGGAAAAAAGTAAGTTGGAAAATTCAATTTAATTAAAAATTTTATTATATGAAGCATAGATTGAGTGTGTAAGAAATCATTAATGATCAACAAATTCTATCTTCCAGGTGAAACAATATCCTAAAGATAAAAGCGATAAGAAAATATTAAAAGCAAATCATCCTCTGATCTTATCAGCAGGTAATCTTCCAGTCGAGCAATTACCACTCGATTATTTCACACTTTTTAATATTGCACTTTATTTTCCATCTGCTTATGTGTGAGTGTATGAGTGTGTTGGGCGAGTAATTCAAATTTTAATTATTTTAATTGCCACTTGCAAACAAAATTTATAAAAAGGGCGCACTCTGTGTAGACGTGGCAAGCGCTACTTTTTGCATCTGCAAAAACACAATTGCTCATTACGCATATATAGTAAATACTTATATATGTATGTGTGTTTATACTATAATATTCTTTACTGTATGCTTAAATTATTAATTAAAGCAAGCGTTTATATTATGAAATTTAATAACCACTCTTTATATTTTATTCATTGGGAGAATTTATGTAACTGAATGAAGTGAGTTAAGCGTAATGTCAAAATAATTAAAGCTTTTTGGATGGATATCAATTTAATATGTGGACCAAGCGGAATTAATATTAAAACAAAATGTTAAAATTAAGAATTAAAGTTACTTTTTTTCCATTTAATTTGCATGCAGCTGTTGATTTTCTTGTTGTGGCAAGTTACACAGTTAAAAATGCCCATTGCTCTCATTTGGCTTTTGGCTAATTGCGGTCAATTAAACGCTTGAGGAGCACTATTTAGCTGGGGTCTCTTGTGTCTCTCGCACCAATAAAGAGTTAAAGTTGAAGTTCACAACTTAAAAAAAGGCGACAAGTTTTTGTTATTTACAGCTGCTGTTTGTTGTTGTTGTTTGTGTTGTGTTCGCTTTTCATTATCATTTTCATTACAATTAAATGTCTTGGGCTATTTGTTTGACATTTTATTATAGGCATGACCAAAGAAGCAGAGAGAGAGAGAGAGAGAACGAGCAAGAATAAGAAGACCTGAAGTCATCTCATTAAGCGCCCTAGTCAAGAAGTTGCCTTTGTTGTCGGATGGAAAGTGTGGTGGGAGGGGTGTGGTTATAGAGCCTGAGCGCAGCCTGCGGTTAATGTGCGGCACTTAAGTGCGAAATTTATGTTCAAACGGTCAGTGTTGTAAAAAGTAAGGGGTTAAGGATTCTGTGTGTGGTTGGGTGTGTGTCTGTCTCCCATCTGGCTAAGCAGGACAGTTAATGCGGATGGCCACGATATCATGGCGCCAGCATTTATCTAACAACTTTATGGCTTGGTGCTGCTTTTTCGTTTACTTCCATTTTTGCCGAGCAATCTTTGTGCCCTTAAATAAACGAAACGAATCGAAAGCCTTAAATCATATGGTTTAAATTTTCAAGCAAAATAATCTAAAAAGATAAACAACAAACAGATTCTCAGTGCACTCGAGTGCATTATTCATTTAATGTAAATGAGTGCGCGCACAACACTTGAAACACTCACACACAATTTTTTCTAAAGCTTCCTTGCTTTAACTACATCCTTTTTACAACCTGTTAAAGAGGAGTTTTTTCTTTTACAATAAGCTCTTCTAACCCAAATCTATATTAGAAGATGTTAACGCTAGTTCCAAAGAGTAGTTTAGTATTGTATTACTGTAATATTATTCAGTTGACTAAATGTAAAAATATATTTTGAATAAATTCTTGAATTAAAATAACGAATTACTTTAAAGGGGATTTTTATGTCGTAAAGCTTTAAATATATTGCCTTAAGCTTTTATATCCAGTATTGAAATATATGTTGTTGAGAATTTTTGATTAATCAATGCTATATAGTAAATATATATGTATGTTCACATATTCACATTTTTGGTTTAATCCCCGGCCTGTGCGTTGTTCCTGATCTTGTTGTTATTTATACCATATTTTATATGCTATGCAAGTTTTTAATGTTTGGTTTTAAATGTATTATTCTCCCGCTTTTTATTTTTATTTGCATGCTGGCCAACATGAATAAATTGTGGTCTATGGCATTAAACTGAGAGCTGAATGCCAAAAAGCAGCGTCAAGTGGCTTGCAAAATTAAATATGAGAAATTTATATGCAACGCTGCCTGTCACTGTCACTGTCCCCGACCGCCCTCTCGCGCTCTCTTTCTTTTTCTCTCTCTTTCTCCTCTCACGACCAATTAATGCATGCTGCAAAATGGCACCAACAAGGCTACAACAACATCAAAAACAACAGCAATAAGAAATCTCGTGGAGACGACATCTTTTAATTGTATAACGAAAGGTGAATACTCTATTTGATTTGGAAGCAATAACAAAATTGACAAATTACAAGAATGTGAGAAAAAATCTTTTCTAAAAATAAATATAAATTACAAGCATATGTTAAAAATAAAAATTTTTGTATTTTTAAAATTGTTAGAATGATAGAAAATATATATATAATGCAAACAAAATCAAAAATAGACTGTTCTCAATGCTTATGCCTTATTATATAACCTCAAGTTAATGATAATATTTTAGTACGTATTAACAACATTTAAATAGGGACAAACTAAATAACTAAAGTACATTAAAACTAAACATTAGCTTAATGTGTCTGTGCGTGTGTGTGCCTGGGATGGTTAACTAAATAGTTAAATGGTGCTTGTATTGAGTGGATTCTGCATGTGCTCATATGAGTCACTTGAGTGGGCACTTAGCTAATGTGCTTTGTGTGTGTGTGTGTGCCAGTGTTGGGAAAGTGCCCCAAGTTTTGCGGTGCGAGTGCCTGCCTTCGAGCGACGCAGCCTGTATGCGTGTATGTGTGTGTTGCACCGGGCGTATGCTTAATTTATATTTATTTTATTTTAAATGCATGCTGCATAAATAAAGCCAGCCCCACACAGAGCCAAAGATAAAGTGTGTGTGTGTGTGCTTGTGGTGTGTGTGGGTGGTTTTTCCGGTTGCCGCATAAATAAACAAGCGGTTAAGAATTATCGCGTGCAGACGCAGGCGATATGCCACAGTGCCAAGACAGAAAGGCGAGATAAAGCGAGAAAGAGAGAGTGAAAGGAAGCCAGTGCAAAAGAGATAGCTGGCCATTTGGCCATATGGCATTATTTCCTTTTTGCCAATCTTCCTTTTTTTTCCTTTATTTTTACACCATTAATGCAATGGGTAAGGAATGCAAGGCTTGAAAAGTATTGTTGAAAAACAATTAACAATTGCACATTAAAAAGCGGATATATCCGTATAAAAAATAATAATAAGGGTCAATGCGCAAATTAACACACACACACACACACATGCATTGACTTTCAGCTTTAAGTGCTGCCACACAATTTGGCGAATCAGCTTTATTTTTTTTTTATGTTCTTATATACTATAGCCGTTAAAAGTTAAAATTAATATTTTTGTTTGCGCCAAAAAGTTTTGTATGGCTGCTGCTGCTCCAAAAACAAAAAATAAAAATAAATGGATAAAGCCGTCGAAAAAAAAGAAAGAAGAGATGTTGATTTATGTAATTTTCTTTCAAGCCCCTCTCACACGCCTCACTCGCCCCCCTCCGTGCTTGTCCAGTGCACCAAAAAGTTAGTTTTTGAATTATGGCAACCAACAAAATAAAAATGCGTAAAAAGCGTCAGGCACAAAATACAACTTTGGCATAGCAGACAACCCCCCAACCCCACCATTAAGGCATAACTAACAGTAACAAAAAAAAAAAACAAAAACACATTCTCTCTAACAATAGTTTTTGCTGTTCTGTTGCTATGAGGCCAAGACGTGCTCAAGTGCCTTTCACGCCTATATATGTATATGGACGGACGTTTTGTGAGGTAGAGGTGGAAGAGCTGATGCAAAAAATATTTTCAACCTTTTCCTATTTTAAATTAAGGCCCCACCCTCCCTCCACACACACACACACACACACACACACACACACACACACACACACATACACGCAGATCAAACGATTTGCTTAGATTGTTGTCTTTTTCTAAACATTTCTTTGTCTTAAATATTTCTTGGTTGTTTGTTGCTTCAAGGGCAATAAGGCACCTCAGCCTCACACCACCTTGCTGCCACCTCTCAAAAACCAACCCATCTAGCTTAGTTTCTTTTTTGTTTTTGTGTCTCTCAACTATGTATGTGTATATAGGTAATAAACATTAGACGACGCCTTCAAGTATGCTGTAAAAACATGTTTGGCATATTTGATGGCATACTTTTAGGCATGCATGCGTGCGCCTCCCTCACCTAGCATGAGGTGAGAGTGAGAGAGAGGTAAGGCTCCATATGTTTTTGCCAAGTCAAGTCACATGTGCAACGCAATCTGCTCGGTAAAATTTTCAAGTTTTATTTGCACTCGTTACGACAACGAAAATCTCGTCTCGTCTCGCCGCGCTTTGACTTCTTCTTCGTATTCCTTTCGTTTCTTTTGTATTCAAACATGTTGCATACTTTTCTTCGCCTTCTTCTCGCCCCGTCCCGCTTGGTGGCAAGTGGAGCGCATAGTGAGCGCGGCGCCTCAAGTGGTCGCCCACGTCGCGTTTTTTTTATCCATTTGTCTGTCTGTCGCATGCCCTTTGAATTCACAAATATGCCAAACACACGCCCATTACACACACACACACACAAACACACACACAAATATATATCCATTATACACACCCGCACCACACAACAGAAGCGCTTATAAAGAGCGACATTTGCCATTGACAGTTTTGTTGCATACCAAATAACTATAAAATGTGCTACACTTCAGGGTGCTATCAACTTTTTGGCAGGGCATGTAACAGTTTACCTTCGTATCATACAAAAATAGCAAGTAATCAGAACGTTTCATATAGCCGTTAGTGAAAGTTTAACATTAAGCAAAACATAATAGAAAAACCCTCATCAAAAACTTTTGGTATCTTTTTAAGAAAATTAAAATTTGTATTCCTAGTATTATTCCTTATAAATTTAATATAAGGTATACTTTCGTGTCGTGCACTTTCCTTGAATAAATCACCCTTTTGTTTTTGCTGCTATTTGGCTGCCTCCAAAAGTCGATTCCGCTTGAGGATAGTTATGGGTAAATGGCTGGCTGGGGCAAAAAGCATACGGTTAGGGTAAAGGGTTAGGGGCTGCTGGTTATGCCCTAGAGCTGTTCCTTTGACTGTGAATTGCTTTGGCGTACACACTTAAAAACGTTGTCGTTGTAGCTGTCATTTAGCACAAACAGACAGTCACAAAGAACAAGCTATAGTTTGGGAGCGGCAAAAAAGTACAACAGTAAAAGAGTGGATTTATTCATAAATAATGAATAAGCCCAATTTAATCTTATACAATTTAAATGATATTTTTATTAGCAGAATAGATTTTCATATTTTTTCTTTTCATAGTTATTGAAATAAATTAAATAGACTGAGTTCTTATTTTATTTGAAGAATTTGTACGTTTCTGTGGTGACTTGTTCTTATCTTTGTCTTGTACTATCTTAACTTTTGAGTTGATAAAATCTTTTAGCAAAATCAATAGCGCATTTGCAAGTCAATCAATTTTAAAAGTATATAATTTCATGGACTTTTTTCTTTTGTAGCCAAAGTGACAGGCAATTTGTTCTTGACTGACTGATTGTTGCGCCCAAAAGCAGGCAACACAAATCGTTTATATCTTTATTGTGTTCTATAAAATGACCTTCAATGGCCCGAAACGAAGGTCAATTTGTAACGTGGGTTTAAATGTCTAATTGACACAAAATGTCTGCACTTGAAAATGCCATTGTGTCTGTTCAGTTTCTCTCTCTGTCTCTCTATATGTGTGAGTGTATGTGTGTGCAAGGGCGGGAATGGATGTGGGTGCGGCGTCTGTTAGGCGACCCAGAAACACAGAAAGTCAGGAAAAATGCCACAGCGTCAAGTGTTTCAATTGCCAGCCAATGCTAATACAAATGAGGTCATTATGAGCGCATCAAGCAGAACTAAAAACCAAAAGCACAAGAAGCAAGAGAAAGAATATAAAGGGTGGGGGATAGAGTAAAGTTAAAAACCCACACCTTCTCCTCCGCCATCTCTCTATCGTCGACTATTTTGCGCGTAATGGCAAGCCAAGTGGCGACAAAGTAGTTCAAGTTTTTATCTCTTTGTGTACTTTTATTTTTTTTGTGTTTCTTTTTTCTTTTTCTGTTGTTTGGTTGGCCAACGCTATAAAATGGCTAATGAAAACTTGATGAGCATTGAACAAGTGGCAACGCCAGCAAAGCGCAAAAGCAACTGGTTAAAAAGAGAATAAAGGGGCAAAAAACAGGAAGGGAAAAAAAAACTCAAAATAGTCCGGGGGGAAAAATTGAACATAATGTAATGGCCAAAAGCGCAAGTGAACCGAGAGTGTGGATGCTACTTAGAAAACAAGCAGATTAACTGCAAATTGCTTTGACAAGAACACTGAATTCGAAAACGAAGTGTTTACGTGACTTCAAAAATAAAGTTTGAACAAAAAGAATCCATCTCTCACGGAGCTCATTAGCAATTATATTTTGTGCTTCATTGCTAAACGTTTTGCGAATGCAAACCAATTTCTTAGATCTAAAAATCAATAGAATCTTAATCCATTTCAAGTTCAGAATACGCACGCATTACGTCATCTCATTAATCTCAAGTGCAAATTTATCAACTCTATATCTTTATCGAGTTATACGAACAAAATTGCAAAATATGCTATATAAATATTGGAAAAGCACTTCAGCAAACAATAAAACAATAGTCAACTGTTTTTTTTTGGAGGTGGGGTTGGCAAACAAAGTGCCAACAAAACACACGCAAATTGGATAAAAAATATGAATAAAATGCTAAGACATATATATATATATATATATAACTATGCACTATAAAAAAGTTCGGAGATCAAAAGATGGCCAAACAAAATGGCGCGAAAATGTTACAGCCACAAAAGTTTTTCAATCACATTTTTGCCAGAGACAAAGAACGACAGGGAGCCAACGAAATGGAAAAAAAAAAAAATTGAGAGAGAAAGAGGCGCAAGGTAAGTTTTTGTGCAGTCTTCGGACTTAGCCAGGACATTGCTGGATATTAAAAAGTAGTTTGGCAACAAACCGAAAATAAAGTGAAGAAAATGTAAGGAAACCGGACATTTTCAACGTCCGAAACTGAAAGTTAGCAACGCAAAAAACTCAAAAAAAAAAAAAAACGTTGTATGCTTGAATTGTGGCTCAGCTAAGAAATTACCTATTATATTAAGTTGAGTTATAGAATAACATTTAAAAAGTCATTAAGGAACTGAAAATAATATTTTATTTGAAAAAAAAAAAAAAAAATTTAACAATTAAAAACACAGTCCTTGAAAACAATTAAATGTTAAACCATTTTTTTTATATAATAATCAAAATACATTTTATGTATTGAAAAACAAAAACAGCTTTTTGAACTACAATAATTTAAAATAAAATATTTTTTAGTTCGTTCAACAGTAGCTTTGTTTTTTGCTACATTTTGCAGGGTATACTACAATATAACAAAAAAGTGCGGCTCAAAAAAAATTTTCCAAAAAACTTGAGCTTATTATGCGCGCATAACTTTTATATTCGGTTGCTGCCCCCGCTGTGTTCTCGCGGCTGTTCGTCTTTTTTAAGTTACTTTGCCGTATTAAGTAAACTTGACTGATAAAGTTCTTTAGCTCCCCCTCCCCCCCTCTGCTTAGCAACCACCCGCTCACCGCCTGTCTCTTCCTTGCTCTTTCTCTATTCCGTTATAAAGTCGCGCTTTGTATGCGGTGTCTACAAAATGGCGTGTAAAAGCTCAATGGCCAGTTAGAGTGGAGCCCAGGAGGGGAGGATGCATCTGAATGTGTGTGTGTGTGTGTATAGTCGGTTAGGGGAAGGGTATGAGGTAGTTAGCTGCTTAGTTTTTTCTTCGCTGACGAGCGGATTGCGCCGCGTGGCTTATGGCAAAAACGAAAAGACATTGTGAGAAAAAAATGGTGCCAAGTTGTAGGAACTTGTAACTTGACTAAAACAGCCATCCTCATACCCCCCTTAATCCCACAACAAACCCCTACTATTTTTTTTGCAGTGTTTCTGACTGTTTTATTTTGCTTTTAAGTGCTTGAATATGTCTTGTTAAGTAAGCAGTTAGTTTTATTTTTTGGAACATGTTGTCTATGGCTGATGTTTCACCTACCCCACACAAAAACTTTGGCCCATCCCTCCCCTACGCTCCGCTCCCACTCCTCGTTAGCACAAGCTGCATCAAGTTTTTGGCTGCAAGGCAAAAGTTGCAACGAGCGCTGCGTTTTTCTTGTATTTTTGTTTTTTTTTTTGACTCTGTTGCTTTGGGCCAAAAGTTTTGTGTTGGCTTTTATTTATTTTATTTTTCTGGCTTTTTTTGGTCGGAAACTTTAAGCAAACCCCAAAAGCCAGTCGGCATACTCCCCCTCCACCCCCCACCCCGCTATCTATCTCTTTCTAGCACTCTTGCTGCAAAGTCACAAGTTCAAAGAAGTTGTTTTGAAAGTATCTTCGTATTCTTCTTCTTTTCTTCGCATGTGTGACATAAGTAAGCCTAAGAAGCTGCCACATCTCGGTATCTTGGGTATTTGGTATATCTGGCCAGAGCTTACAGCTCCATTTCACCAACCCATTACAAATATATACACACACACACACACATACTTTTAAAAATGTAAAGCTCTAAGTGACAGCTTTTACAGTGCAGAAAGAAAACAGAGAATTGGTGAAAGAATTTTAAAATATATTGAGAGAAAAGAGAAAAATTGCTGAAATGTGTGACAAAATACCTTATGAATGTCAAAGACTAAACAAACGCTGGGTGGCAACCCTTCTAATTATAATAACTAAAATTTCATAGTATTACTTAAGACTCGCGAATGTTTCACTTGTTTAATTACTGGGAACAAGATGAAATGAAAGTCGAGAATATCAATCGTTGTTAAATTAGAATTTAAATTGATTTAGATTATCAAAAATATATTAATTTAGGAACTCTTGACTTTTTTCTGTTCTCCTTCAAACTGGACATTTTGTATTAAAAAAACAAATGAATTTTTATTCAATCAAATACAGTTAAGTTAGCTGGCAATTTTTGTGCATCGGAAAAAAAAGAGACTAGATTGGTATTCTCTTCAGTTGAACTTGAGCATTTAATGAGCAATTGTGATGCATCCACCACCCACCGCACCGAATCCCCACCCACACAGCAGTCAGCATCAAAAACCGCAAGTTCTCGTTCGGTACAAAAGTTCAATTGCATAAATTAACCAAAGCATTGGCGCACACACTAAATTCCACACTGCAGTTATATACATTTGGTAAATTCGTCGTCGTCGTTGCCAGCTCTCTCAACATTATATTGATGCATGCTGTAGATGGAGCAGGAGAGGTGGTTGAGGGTGGAAGGGGACTGAAACTGTCCGGCATTCGAGTGAACTCATTAAAATGCCATTTAATTAATCATCGCAAAACGCAAAACGAATAGAACGAAGCCGACGAAATGCTGTAATTTAATGCACCACGCCCCTCCCCCTCCCCCACCACCACCACCACCCCCATCTCCACCACATTGCTTAATTATAACATTAGAGGGGGAGGTGGTTTTGATAATATGCTGCAGCGGTCGATTGATTCATTTGGGCGAAAGAGAGAGAGAGACTCCAACAACCATTAAAACAAAAGAGTGCAAAACTGCAGCAACAACAAACCGAAAGATTGAGAGAGAGAGGGAGAGCGAGAAAGTTAGAGTGAGATAGCGTATCAATTAGCTTGGACTTCACGCTCAGCTCAGCTGTCCAATTGAGCTAGAAAAGTGGACCTCAACAGCTCAACAGTTTTCGATGGCACAGCGATTCAGCCGGCCGGCTGGCGGGCGGCTTTCAGTCAACAGCCGTGTGGCATCAATCGAGCCATCAATCAAAATTTACTACACCAATGCCCCCCCGCTTTCCTATTTTCCCCCCTGATTTTAATCTAGTGTTGCATTGATCGATTTATGCTAGTCAACTTTGTACACTCAAAGAAAAAATATAAATGTTGTTAATTGACGATGACGAAAAAAAATTGCATTCGATTAAAGAAATAATAGTTTTTTATCTAGATAAATATGCAAGCATTTCGGATTCTTGTAACATATTAATGTTTTTTTTTTTTTGCTGTGTAGTTTAGGCCGTGCAATTTTTGCCTACTTTGCTACCTGACTGCTGACTGCTGTTTGCTGTTTGCCACACCCACAATCATATCCTTGTTGTTGTCGCATGAGGGTTGCCCTGCCCTGCGAAATTATGTGCAGCCAGCCAGCCAGCCGATGGGCCCATCGATCAAAAATTGTGTTAGACTTTAGAGAGAGAGAGAAGGACTTTTCATTGAGTACGACAAACTAGCTGAATAGTCTCTGCATAGCGAACGACACACGAGACCTTATCGGTGGTTTTTTTTTCGGTATTTCTTTCCTTTTGGCAGTCATCAATTTGCTTTTTGATTTGGCTTGGTTTCAGTTCTTCTAATTCTTGGCATTTGCCTTGCAGCAGCAGCAGCTCAGCAGCGTTTGCATTTGGGATTTTTAGCGATTTAGCGACTCTCGATTGAGACTGCTGCTGCTGTTGGATGATGGATGAGATTTGTCTGCTGCTGCTCTCCCCTCTTTCTCTCAATATATATGTATATACAGTCTGTGAATTTTGATACATGCAACAACAAAATTGACGCACAAACACTTTTTGCTTTGTCTAATTTGGCCATATGGTGAGCTGAGCTCTGACTGCAGCAACTGTAGCTGAGGAAGTCTGGAGTCAAATATGACTGATGAGGGCCAGCCGTAAAAATCGTTGAATGGCATTTTCGAAAGACAATTGAAGTGTGACTTTTGTCATTCAATTTGACTGAGGGGCAAGGGAGAATACATATTTTTTTTTATTTATCATTAAAAATACTAATTTCAGTTGCAATTTGAATAGTTTGAAAATACTTAACATCTTTGTGCATGTCATTTCCATATTTTGTTGGTAGATTATTCGATAATTAAATAGTATCAAATGAAATTATTTAAATGGATTTTCTTTTAAGCTTAAGGGTTGGTTATTTAAATTCCAATTCATTTATTTTTCATTTCTCATTCAACATTCTACGCTTGATTGACAAACAATTTCGCATCAACTTCAATTACTACGCATAAAGTAATTCCACAAATTTAATCAAAGTAATAGTTGTGTTCAACACATTTCTCTATTGAGCCAAACAAACAGATGTCAAACAGTTTTTCCTAAGCCATCAAAATATCCTTCAATAAAGTAGTTTGCAATAACCGCAAACACACAACAACAGCTTTGAAAATTTCATTGGACAAAGAAAAGCTTTATCTTTGAGATTCATTTATATGTAACTACTATACATACACATCTGTGTATGTGCAATTGGCATTCAGTCATTATTGAGTGGAACAAATTGTTGATGTTGTTGTTGTTGTTGTTGTTAACTGGAGCCCCGGGAAGGTTAAGTGACTCAAACTGAGTTGACAAACAAGAGAGTGTAATAAAAACAATTTACTATTGCTTGCGGCTATTTGAATTGTTTGAAATACATACAAAACCAACAACAACAACAAAAACAACAGAGTATTGAACATATATTGTGCAAGTGCACTCACTTCTCTCTCTCTCTCTCTGTTTCTGGCTAGCGAAATTAACACCATCACACAAAGTAATTGACTTCAATTAAAAAATAATTCCATACAAATAGCTGAGCGGTTACAAATGCGGTTGTCAAATGACCAGCTAAAAAGCAGAGCAAACCGATGTATTTTCATTTTCAACATATCCACCAAAGCAATTAGCTATTGATATACCCTGTATATTTGTCAAAGAGCGATATATACTAAAACACAAAGATCAGCATGATTTTTAGCTCAACTGCAACTTTTCTAATTCTAAAAATACTACACAGTTGCCACCCAGTCAAATTAAGATAAATAAAGAAAAAACGAGTGAAATGTCTAGTTTCTAGGTTCTTAGGCTCAAAGTGAATGCCACTGCACTTAATTAAATGAAGAATTAAATGCGAGGTATTTGATATTCGAACATTCATTCACACACTTTCTCTTCCTCTCACCTCTCTCTCGCCTTTTACAAAAGGCTAATCAAAATGTGGACAGATAAATGAAATGGGTGCATTCTGCATACATAGAAATACTTATGTATGTATGTATGTATGTACAATGTACTTACAGGGTGTGCGCTGGCTGTAGGCACGTGCAAATGAATTTAAATGGAAATTGAAATGTAAAAAACACAACGAACAAAGTAACAAAGTAACAAATAATAATATAAAACAATTGACAATCAACAGGCAAGGGCCAAACAAATTCTTCTTCTTCTTATTTTTGTTTCATTCATTTAAAATTCATTTAATTTAGTCGCATCAAATTTGAATACATTCAAATCAATGGGATACCATACATACATATATAAAATGTAAAATTTTAGAGTTATAGGGGTACGGGGGAGGTACTAGACGGGTCGCGTTGTGTGGATGCTGCGTGCATGTTTATGCATGCAAATGTGCGCATTTTCATTTACTATCTGGCATCTCATTTTTTCCTGATTGTCAACGAACTGGCATCTCTCTCTCTCTCTTTCTCTTTTTGTCTGTATGGTCTGCTCCAATTTGCATACGTGTGTCCGTGTGTGTGTGTGTGTGTGTATGTGTGTGTAAGTTTATTTCAATTGTCATTATAATTAACAATTTCATGTGGTTTGGTTCTACAACGTATTTTGTGTTTTTTCCTATTTCCTTGTTTTTTACGACCCGAAAAAGGTACTAGCTAAGCAGAGGGGGGTTGGGGGTGCATGAGTGTGTTTGAGGTTTGACAGTTAGTCGAATACTGGTGGCAAGAGCAGAAGCTGTGGTAAATGCAATAAAACAATTTAATTATCAATTTGGGGCAAAGACGAACACAATTGTTCCTTCTCGCAAAAATCACTTTTTGGGCAATCAGAAATCAAGTAGAAATTTGTTTGAGGTTGCTTAAAAAAAGTAAAAAAAAGTGTTAAATTAAAATAACAAGAAATGAGGATCAAAAGTCTAAGCTGCTTCTTATTTAAGCTGGGTGGTAATAATATTTTCCCTTTTCTAAAATACTTCTTTAAACACATATTTATTTAAACAGTATTTAAAATAAACTAAATCAAATTTAATTGGGAATTTTCAGTTTGTCAATTGATTTCATTAGATTTAATTAAACGCATTATTGATATTGATTAAATTTAAAAATTAAAATAAAATTATAAAAAATGAGAATGCGATTGAAGGGCTTGATTGAAAGATTGAAAGTGAAACTTTGAAAAATTTAACTGATGTGAAACTGATTGAAGGGCATTCAGTTGCCTGCATTCAAGCTGATTGAAGCAATGAAAGGGAAAAATGTATTAACAACTCTTCGAGAGCTGAGTATTTTATGGCCAAAAACGTAAAGCTTAAGCTCAGGCAGAGAATTGACTGGGTGCGAAAAGCACAGCACATACATCATACATACAAACAGTTGGAATGGGAATGGGGCGTGGTCAAGCGACGGTAAGGCGGCCGTTAAATATTTAATTAAATTCACACAAAAACCACATTTTGAAATGGCTGCTGTTGCTTTTGTTGCAAGCAAACAAGCACAACAACAATGTAACAGCAGCTGCCCAAGAAAAGCCAAGAAAGTAGTAACAGAAGAATGGAAATGCTTTTTGCGGTTGGCATTGAAATGAGTAAAGTGCAACGGGGCTCAGCAGCCACAAGTAGAGGTGGAATGGACCATGAGGGTATGGGGAGATGGTGGAAGGGGGTTATGAGTGTATGAGTGAGATACGAGGGAATACGCCCTACGCTTTTTGTGCTGCTTGGGCAGGCAACACTTGCAAAATGCCACTGACAACCAAAGAAAATTTATTGCAAAAATGTATGTACTCATTGTTGTTGTGCGTTTCACACACACACACACACACACAGTATACGCAAATATATATTTTCATGCTGTTCTTCATATACTTTTATTGCACAAATATCTGTACGTCTCGTCTTAGGGTGATGGGGGGGGACTAAAGATGCAGCAAGCTGGCAGCCCGAGAGCCCCCAACAGACATGTGTCAGCTGCAAAGCGACCAAGCCGACACTGAAGGCCGCTGCATGAGGGTGGGGATAAGAAAGAGTGAGAGACGGAGAGAAGTCTTCCACTCAAAAAAAAAAAAACAACTATAATATTAATGACAAAGAACTTAAGAACCTAACAAATACGATATTATTAAAATGTTTTTGATTTTAAAAAATAATCATTTGAAATGTTAGTACGATATATTTTAGTTTTAGTTAAAGTTTAAAACTCGTATGGGAATGCATTCGCCTCGCTTTTCTCTATTTTATCATAATTGAATGCAGGGTTGCCATTTGTATACTAAAATTATTTGCAAGTTAAAAACTGCATTTCATTTAGATTTAACAACAAAATTATTGGCTAAAAAATATAATAAAATATACAAATAATTCTTTGTGACTCCAGAAAAAGATCATTCTTGGTTTTTTGTAGTGAACTGTTTGCCATTCATTCATATACATATGAAAAATATAGGCATGTTTAAATGCCGCCGCCACGCGGCTCATAAATCACTTGCCCAAATGTGTGCGACGATGAGCCCGAATATAAGGGACACAAAAAGGGGTAGGGGGAGAGGGGGCGGGCAGGCAAGAGTGACTGACTGCAGTAGAGAGTCAGTCTGTGGAATCTGGTATCCTTTGGCCAGCCGGGCTGCAGTGCATCAAGCGTGAAAATGGCAGCTACTCGTTGCTAATTTTTGTACTCACTGTTGGCGTTGAAGCGTGTCAACAACAACAATAACTAACCCATGCATACATACATACATACATTCGTCACACCCATTGTTGCTGTGCCTTATTTAAATGCGTCAAATATATGTACAAATATTCTGCCACTTGCCACAACGCAACAGCTTGGGAATTTTGGGTTGGACAGCTTTAATTGCAATAAATATGCTGACTGCTTGCTGCATGCTCCTCGGCCAGGTTTTAAGTCAACTTTAACCCCCGCTGACTGAAAGACGGACAGACATTCATGGACTGTTGTTGTTTTCTGTTGTTGTTGTTAAAATAACTATAGTTGCACAAATGACTAGACACTTTTTGCAATTGTTTTGTGTCAACTATTTTGGGTTGTCAGTCGACAGACAGCCAAAAAGGCCAGAAATGTCATTAAATATCTAATAAGATAAAGACAGCGAGAGAGAGAAAGAGTGAATGAAAAGTCTAAGTGCTTTTCTATGCATGACTCACAAATTACACTATAAAAAAAGATTTAAAAGCAGTGCGAAAAACAAAATAAGAAGCAAAAAGGTGTGAAAACTAAGTTTAAAATTGTTGAAATCTTTGCAAAGCTTTATGGGGACTAAAAAAATATAGAATTGTTAGGCTGATTAGTTAAACTATACCCCAAACAACTAGATATAAGATATATATTTAAGAAAATTTTGATTGATTTTAATAGTTCTACTTGAAATCGAAGAAGTCTTCATTGATTTACTAGCCTTATGGATTAAATGAGATACATTAAAGAAAGATATAATTGAAGATTTTTATTTAATTAATAATACTTTAGACTGCTTGAACGAAAGATATTTCAAATAAAAAGTTGTTTCTTTGAAAGTTATTCAAATTAAAGTTGACATACATAAATTGAAATTGCAAGAACTGACTTGGCAACTGCTTCATCTTTATCCCTTTATATAAGTATACATATATATATATTTCTTCTGCACGTGATTGCATAAATTGATAGGTTGAGGATAGTGTTTGAGTTAATGGCAATTGAATAGGAAAATTGAAACGGGAAAAGTGCATGCCTCAACCCATTCGAGTGCTGTATGTATGTGTGATATCCAATGTGTATGTATGTACCAAATGTGTGTTTATGACTGTGCTGTGTCACCTTATCTTTAGCTAAATCTTGCTCGCTGCACAGCTCCATTAATTGGAGCACACAAAGCGTAATGTGGCGAGGGCGAGGGTGTGAATGGGAGCTAGATGCATTGAATGGGCATTGTGGGGGGGGTGAAAAGTGGGTTTTGAATTGACTAAAGACAACTAAGAGAAAAGCGGGTCGGGTTGAGAAGCGGTGCTTATACAAAACCTACTGAATGCAAGGAGTTGAAGATACACTCAACGAAAAAGCCAGCAGGATGTAGAGAAAAGTTCTCAAACATTTCATTTATAATAATAATGCATGAAATATTACATTTAACAATCCATTTCTCAAAATTAAAAATTTATTTGGAATATAGAAAATATAGATTTAACAAATTACCCTGAAAATATGGTTTACTAATCAAACAAACCCGTACAACTTTGAGAGTATTACGAGATTAACGTCCCATATATTTAATTCTACACCCGACCTTTAAAACTGTGAAATTATTAAGCCTTTTTTTTTGGGAGTGTAGTCGATGCCTTCAATGGCTTGGGCGGGCAACGGAGTGCTACTTAAGATCCTTCTGTAGCAGTAGCACCAGCAGAACCAGCAGGTAAACGAGGGATGGCAAGCTCAGAAAGAGGACCCTAGAGAACCGTACAGACAGGAAAGGAGAAAGGGAGAGAGAGAGAGAGAGAGATACATAGATAACGGGCAGGCATTCAATAAAAAGGATTTTGGCGCACGCTCGCTTAAGACGTTGATGAAGGAGCTGCCAGCCAAGGAGCAACAACAACAACTGGTAGTTCCTCAGTTCGACATGGCGCGTCCAAAGTGCATGAAAAGTGATGTGTGTGTGTGTGTGTGTGGAAACAAAGTGCAGGACCCCAGAGAGAGAGAGAGAGAGAGATAGAGACTAAAGGGAAGGAGGGTGGGTGGGTGGTGGTAGATATCATCATCATCATCATCGTCAGTCCTTGCAGCATCTATTCAGCGTTGCACTATATATATGTATGAGTATTTCCTGGCCCCCAGCCTGTACAGCTACTTTACGCCAACAGCTCCTGCACCAGCTTTATCCGCTCCAGCGCTTTGCATATGCATATGCATGCGTTTGTGTGTGTGTGTGTGTCGCCTTGTGCTTTGCTTTCCATAATGCCCCGTTAATTTCTTATGTTTAGGCATTCCGAACGAAAGAGAGAGTATTTCAATTTTATCACTAATTGCGTAAAATGCATCAAAGATGAAATCGTTTCTGTTGAGATTTTACAGAAAATCATTTAATTTTGGCTAAAATCTAAATTTTTTTAGCAACACCCTCTTCTTTTATTATTTTGGAAAAATGTAGCTTAATTTTTTTTGTTATGATTATTTGAATTTAAAAGTCTTTTCGCAACAGAGTATCTATTATTCGGCGTGTCACAGCTAACTCGGGCTTTCTTGTTACATGCTTTTATTTCTTTTAATTTCATGTTTCTGTTGTTTTTTTTTGTCTTGTGCTCAGTTTCAGCGCCAGCATAATTTCTGCAACACATTCAGTGCCCCATGCAGCGAGTTGGTGTTGCGCTATTAACACTTTTGTCATTATCGCGATGGAAGGGATGGATGAGAGGGAAGGGTGGGGTTGGAAGGGTTGTTGGCAGGTGGTTGCGTTACGCAGGTGAGTGCACAGCACTGGGGCAGGGGAAAGGGGGGTAACGGAATGGAATAAACGGAAGTAAAGACTTCCGCTTAATGTTGGCGCCCCTTTCAGCGCTCCACTCTTTTCCGCTCATTTTCAGTTTTTGCTGATGAAGCTATTTGATTTGAATGCAGGCGTTACAAGGGGACAAGTTGAGTAGGAGATAGGTTGGGGCCCTCTTTGCCACCCGCTCTGTGGCCGAGAACCCAAAGTGTCATCTCGAAATTGGGAGCAAGCAGGAGCGGATGGGGAGATATTTCTGGAACTGTCGGGTCCGCTGATTAGGGTTGTTGGGCTGCTGCTGCTGTTGCTGCTTGACGAACAATGGCCGACACCAATGATATGATGACGTGTACAAGTGGTTTTTCCTTCTTCTTTCATTTTTTTTCTTCTCGTTATGTACAAAAGATTCTATAGCAAATTGAGGTTACTTTGGGCAATGAGATGATAATCTGATGATGATGATGTTTTGTTTGGAAAGTGCATTTACATGGTGTGAGATAATTGGAACACTCTGACCGCACTAATTAGCATAGAATGAGTTATCGATAAGGAACATTTGGAACAAAGGCATAAACATATTTAAATTCGTTAAACGTTAAACGAGTGCTACTGATACATATCGTTTATCGAAACTTATGCATGAAATCCATACAAATGACCATTTCCGCATGCAAAACATTTGCTAAAGGAATTTGCATTGACAGCCGCAACAACAAAAGGCAAAAACAGAAAGAGAGGGAGAAAAAGTGGAATGTAAATGAATTATTTATAGGATGCCACTTAATTTCGTATGTAATCCCAATCTGGGCAACCCAAACCACAACCCCCACCTCAACCTCAACCCCAACACCCAGCCCCCGGACACCTTTAAGATAGGTTCACGCACAATCGATAATTCATATGCATGGCATTACTTGCCAGACACTAGCATGAACAGTAATGTGCATGTATGTGTGTGTGAGTGGGTAATTCGTTTTTTGACTTTTCCTTTTCCTTGTGATATTATTATATTTTGGTTTTTTTTTTTGCATTTTTACGTGCGAATTTTGTAGCCCATTTTTGATATTTCTTTGCATGCCTGCTTGAATGCCAGACTCTTGCTGTAAGAGTTATGCGGCGTATGTGCGGTGTGTCAATTTTCTCAGGGTATTTCAACAAGCAATTCCGAGCAATGCCTGCCCCCGAACCCGACCCTATCCAACACCTTTTTTTTTTTTGCTGCCGCATTCCCTACGCTCACTTATGCAAAGTGGCTGCAGAGGATGAAAGTGCAGAGATTGTCGTCTCCATCGTTGTCGTTGTCGTCATCGTTATCGTTGTTGTTATCGTTGTTGTTGTTGGTGTTGTTGTTGCCAGCCAATGAAGTGGAAAATGTGAATTTATATGAACGACTACGCGGCATAAGTAATAAAAAGTAGCAAACGCAGTCGATGACGTTCAGCTCCAGCCTTCAACTGTTACACAAATACCCAACCCGACCCGGTACAGCACGGTCTCGTACGGTATGGTCCAGCCCCATTGGGGCTGATGCCCCGTTAAGATAATTTTAACGATGTCGATAAACTTCAATTTCATTGCCTGCTGACTGACTGCGGACAACGAGCCGAACGGACGAATGGACGGAAGGCAGGCACCTCTGATCCGCTTGCCAATCCAAACAGATGCCACGGCTTGCGATGGGTCCTACCAAGAACTACCGAGTACAGACTACTGCTGCTGCTCCTGCTGCTGCTGGCGTTGTGCCCATTTATGTGGCGACTTTTGCTTGAATGCCATTTTACCATGTAATATTGGATAATGCTTTCGATGGCAGCGATGACACAGTATGTGCGCGGCGCCCGCTCATCACGATTGGGTGACCAAACCGACCTACCACCACCCAAAAACACAACCACCCCTACCTACTCTTCTTCTTGGCGCCTATAGTTCAATAGATCTTGATTACATTCACGCTCTACGTTTACGATTCAGCCACTCAACATAGCTCAGCTTTTAAGTGAAGCTGATTTATTTTCGTTTAAGGCAACACGCTTATTGAGCTATCGATAATATATCGATTGTAGATGTAGGCGGATTAGGGCTTGCGTGAGTTGATGATTTAGTTGCTGTTTAAGTAAATACCTTACATTAGTCCTTATGCATTGCCTAAGTTGTCGATAATACATATATACATATTAAGATTGCGGACGTAGGCTGATTATTGATTCGATGGATAATTAATCGATATATTATTTTTAATGTCTTTCAATTTATACATAAATATGCACCAAAGATAAGCATACAACATTTCTATTGGTATATCAAACCTTTTTCCACTCACATTTGAAAATTTGTCAAAAAACAATTTGCGGCTTATCGATTGCGAGCTGATGGCTGTGTCTGTCTCATACTGTAAATGGGTAGAGACATTGGCAATTAAGACCTGCCCGGTGGACCTATCAAAAATCGTAGCACAAAATGCATTCAGTTTGCAATCCAATCAAATCAAATTCCACTTATGCCCAGAGACCCAGAGGCCATTCCGGAAAGTGCTGGTTACCAGCCGTGGATAAAAAAAAGTTGAAAAAATAAAAAAATAACCAAAGAGCCATCAAAAAACTCAACACTCTGTGTGCTGGCAGTTGTTTAATGTGCGCGTATTCAATTCATAACCACGTATCAGTCAGTGCCTTACACCCCTTAAAGCACCCTATAAAGCACCCCATACAAAACACCCCTACCGTTAGCCCCTAGCCGTAGCGCAGTGGTCAACGTAAAGCAGTTGGCAAAGCCTCTGGCTATTTCAGGCTGTTATATATATATAAATATTTGTTTTTTTTTTTGCCGTGCCCATCGCGTTGTGGTTAAATGATTTTTATGTGTGGGTGTGTGTTGATTTTTATGGGCTTTATTTCTGGCTGCTGTAGTATAAGCCCAAATCCCTATTGCCTTTCTCGCTCTCACTCTCTGTATGTGTGTGCCTGATGATGCTGACAATATTTTTTCGATAGCTTTTGCAGGTTTTTACAACGATTCATTTCATTTTTTATTTTATTATTTAGAGCTTCGTTTGCCGCACAACTCTTTGCTCCATTTTTGCACATTTCCCTAAAGAATTTTTTTTATATTTTTTATTATTGTTTTTCAGCTTTGGCTGTTGCACATTTTTCATGTCACTAAAAAGGTTTCCACATGCCGCCAACGTCTACCGATACCGAACACAATCACACACACACTCGCAATCCGATCGGCGCGCAGGTTTCTTCCTTTATTTTGTTGCATTTTGCGCAATGCATATTGCATGCCAGAAAAATTCTGTTTGTGTTTTTACCGAAAGCGCATTGCTCTACCAGAAAACTAAAGCTTTTGCAATTGCTGCTTAAGTATTAGTAAGTTTTCACTGAGCATCGTTGTCACATATGTGAAAGCTTGTAAATAAAAGCTTTATTTTTGGGTTTACTATTGATG
Organism: Scaptomyza graminum; assembly: GCA_018901835.1. NCBI lineage: Eukaryota > Metazoa > Arthropoda > Insecta > Diptera > Drosophilidae > Scaptomyza > Scaptomyza graminum. The sequence continues at coordinate 9,654,242 of JAEIFL010000001.1, read as the reverse complement.
CCATTGAGCTGCATCAAAACTTTTTTCATAAGTCATAAACTCTAAAATTATAGGTAAAAGTTCTAAAACCGTCTTTAATCAAAAACAATTTGGCAAATAATTTAAAAAAATAGCTTAACATTTGCTGCTGCGCTGGCCGAACATTTTAAAAATTATCAAGTACGCCCTTGTTGCAGTTACAGCATATAAATATTGGATATATGTACTACGCGGAATATATAAAAAAACGAGAAGTAGATAGCAAATGTTTCTGTCGCAGTTTATGCTCTCACACCTCCAACAGCTGTGTGTGGAGTGCTATCGCTGGCTGGCATTTAATAGCATGTGTCAAGTGCATTGAAAAAGTCTATTTACGTTGCAATTGCAACACTGCCACAACGAGGAGTATTTGAGTGTGTGGTGTGTGTGTCCACCGCCGCTGCCGCCTTCGATTTTCAGTAGATGATTGTGAATTTTTAGGATACGCACGAACAAAAAAACATATAAAAAGATACGAAAAACGAAAACAACGGAAATAAATATTGTTTTGAGGTTTGGAATTTCATTTCATTTGATTTGCAGTTGGCAATTTTTTGTTTGTTTGTTTTTTGTTCTTCCAAATCGCGTTTTGCCTATCAATTGCGAGTGAAGACAATAAAACATATGAAATATGGCGAGTGAATGAATGCGGCTGGTAAAAAAAACAAGCCGAAAACTTATTTATGTGGAAAATGTGGTCAATATGCAATTTATATTTTAATTTTTATATATTTCACTTGAAATTGAATTGAGCGCACACACACTTCATAAATAGTTGATTTGTTTGTTGAACTTGCCCCACTATATATATATTTGTATATCTAAAATATATCTTTTAAATCTTCTAGCATAATTTATCTTTAAAAACGGCAAGTGAAAATTTTTCACGTTTTCTTACAATATCTACAAAATTGAAAATCAATTAAAAATACCAGAGTCAAACATTATGATACTTAGCTTATAGCAAGTGCGAAAGGAGAAGACAAAAGATGACCAAAAAGCTTGAAGCACATACCTGCAAGTAAGAAAGGAGAGAATAAATGAATTAATGGTGTGATTAATTGCATATAGTGATAAAACTAATAGCCCTTGAGCACACATAAGTGTATTTGAAGTTAATTGTTACGAAAGCACTTATCGAAACACACTTATTGATGACAAAATAAATGATTTCTTAAGCAAGAGCATGACAAGGACTAATCAACCAAGTGTGTAGCTGCAAGATATATTGATAAAGTAATGTATCCCTCAAATGTCAATAGCTTAAGTCCAAATGTAGCTGATAGATTAATATTTATCTGGGATATAATTTATTTAAAAGTTGCCTCTTGTCAGCCAGCGCTGCCACTAATCGATAGATTGCGCAGGGCGATAGCCCCATTGGGAGGCTGGTTTGAAATTTTGCATAGTATATTTATATGTACTATGTATATGCTTATATTCATTCATTCATTTAGGCATTCGTTCATTTGCTCATTCAATGATGACTTGGCTGAAAAGCATGCCGCACACGATGATGTCATCCGCATTGAGTCAACAATAGGGACAAACTTTCGCTTTTACGAGAATACTTTGATGTGATAGGGAAACAGAGACAGAAGGGCAGTGACAAGGCGCCTTAATGTATGCAAAGCTTTTTTCTATCGTTGTTTTCCTTGTTGTTTGTAGAAGAAGCTGAAGGAAAAAGTAATTGACATTCGTGATTTTGATGCAGTGGCAAGATAGAAAAGGAAAGAAAAATACCAAACTTGCGCATCCACTAAAAAACAATCAAGACATAAAGCACTGAAAATCCCCATTCTAAACGAAGCTCTCTTCACCTCCAACTCCCCCCATTTAAGCACTCAACGTTCGTTATGGAAAATTGAAAATCTATGCGCATAAAGCTGCTGTTTCGTCATTTTTCTCAGTAGGAAAATTTAATTCTATTAAATACAAGATTTCTTTGTTGTTTTGTTGTTGTTTACTTGATTTTTTTCTATTATTTTATTTACGTTTATTGCCTTAGCTTAATGCCCTCCTCATGGCTTAATGATAAGCGCTCGGCGGCAAGGAGCAAACTTTAGTGCGAGTGAGATACGCGGAGAGTAGAAGAAGTAGAAGCAGCAAAAGGAAGAAGAGATGCCGCAGTCCTTGCACAGTTCAGATAACTTGCAACTTGTTGTTGCCACTTGAAAGTTCTTACATGAACTTTGCCCTGGTGCAACATACTTTCAACGAAATATATATACTTACATTCATGTATAGATGCATATGTATGTATGTGTGTACATATTTCATTCTTATATCGCCAGACAAGATTTGAGGAATCGAAAGCGAATAAATTCTTGCTGCTTAGGAAACACATAAACCGGATATAAACTTCTCTTTTAGCTTCTCGCTTGCCATTTTACTATATCTCATATTTGTTTTTCTATTTTTTTATTTGCCTAGAATTTTTTTCAAACAAGAAGTTTTTTTTTGCTTATTGATTAGTTCCTTGCAAAGCTTGTTTTGCTGGTAAATAATTTAGTTCGCTTCTTGCTTTGCATCTGCTTTGATTTTCTTTTATTTATATATTTTATTTATTTTCATCTTGCCTTTTCAAATTTTCAATTGCTTTTAAATTTGTTTTTTACGTTTCAATATACTGTTTTTCAGTCAAAACTTTTTTAAATCTTTTATTTGTTTGATCTTTTAGTGATTTATTTACTTATTTTGGTAATTCTTCGTTAACCTCGATGGCCTAGCAGCTAGTACTAATGAGTATTAATTATGTATTATATTGTTCAGTTGATGAATCTATATAAGTTAATGAATTCAAATAAATAAATAAAATGTTATATTTGTTTCATTTATTGATTCTTTCTCTACTGCTCCCATTACTACTTTGATTTTCACTTAAAATAATTTCATATCTGTTTTGGTATGCAAAATTGGCACTTATAGGCAAATATCAAATGCGAAAAATCTGAAAAGCATACAAAATGGAAAGCGGAAAACGTCGTCCTCAAGGACAGACGGACAGACAGAGATACAGAGGGTAGATCGCTTGGCCTGTTGGCACTTCATTTAGTTGTGTATGTATCTTGGGCAAATAAAAGAAAATTGTACGCATTAAAATGCTGGCTGGCTGGTGGCAAAAATTGGATTGCAATGCATTTATGTATTTCCCTGCAGTACCTTTTTCAGTTGGTTGCAGCAGCAGTCGAGGCAACTCATTGACACCGATGTCATCGCCCGAGTGTTGTGCCCATTACGATTTCGCCGCACTTGGCTACTTATTGTTCCACTCTCCTCCCCTTTATTTATTTTTATAGTGCAGTGCTGTCTGCAAGTTCCACTCTTGTGGCATCGATTTCGCGCGCTATCGTTAAAGAAATCATAGGAAATTGCTATAGTAGGGATTCACTTTGGCACACAGACAGACTGAACTAAAGCTTGGGGGTATCTTTTGTATCTATTGGTCTATCTAGTTTGCTATTCAACGACCCTTTGTGGAGGGCGAACACTTGGCGCCCCATTAAATGGGTCAACTTGTCTCTACTTTGGCAAACAGAAACCGGGCAATTGTCACTGCCGCTTTTCGGCTTGCACAGGCAAAGAACTTTGAAGTTCACTTCTTGGCATCTTCCTCTTTTTTTCACTTGAGGCCACAAATACAGCCAACTAACTTCTTTCTATGCGCTAAGTTTGCATTCCATAGGGTCACAGAGGGAGGGGTGGGAACGGGAAAAAGTGCTTATGAGTCAAAAAGCAATCATATTATTATATAGATACTGTATCTGCTGTCAATTGATGCTATCATAATCCATTTGCAATTTGGGTTTACTCAACGTCTAAACTTAACGAACTTTTAATTATGCTACTCGAAACGAGACTAATCAAGTGTCTAAGCCAGGTAAGACTCAAGTCTCTTAGCTCTCAAGTTCTTAAGACTTATGTCCTTGGATTGCACACTGAGCCAAAAGAGACTTAACTCAATATTATGCTGTTGAAAGATAGTGAAGCACTTCAAGTGAACTGTAAACTTTCTCCAAGATAGCTCTTTGGTTGTAATCATTTATATATATATATAACATTTTGATTATTTTACCGAGAGTTGACTTGATGTTTCATCTTGTAACGTTTGCATCAAGTTTGTTCACTTTACTTTGTTGCAGTGTAACAACGACTTGAATTGGTTGCTTAATGAGATGCTTGCAGGGAACGCTTCGTGTCTCAATTTTATCCCCTAGAAAACACACACACACACAGAGAAGCTGTCAGCGCGTGCTGATGAAAAGAAACAACTAAGAGCCAGCGAGAGAGAGGGAGAGGGGTGGGTGTGGGGGGTGGGGGAGATTGCAAGATGATGAAAAGGCAAACTATACAAAATGAAAACTGTCAAATGAAATTGACGAAGTGCAACAGAAGTTGTTGACTTGAAAAGAGCTGCTGCAGAAATTGAAGTCAATTGATGATTGAGAACTAAACGAAACAATGTGAATGGTAATAATAGACATACACACACACACATGCACATACACATTTAAATACACACACATATTGTATTCGGGCGGGGGAAGTGGATGGCTTTTTGAAATACCGCCAACTGTCGCCTTTGGCTGCTGTTTAATTAGTTAGTCAGCAGCAGAAGAAGAAAGTTGAGCATGTAGCGCGCAAGAAGCCACAAAAAACAGACGACTGCATCCAAGTAGTGTTGGCAAACGTTCGATAGTACTTGAACCGTTAATTGCAAGTGGGCGTTACGCGACCCTATTAGGTTAAGGCAAGTAAGCATGAGCAACTCCGGTTGAGTACAGAGGCAAGTCTTCTGAGCGAATACGAATTTCCAGAACCAAAAAGAGTTCTTAAGTTTTTATTTATGATTGCATTGTTAAAAAAATCAAATGATTCAAGCAATTTTAAATTTTTTCATACTTCCTACAGTGTTGGTTAACACTCCACTGTCAAATAATATATGTGAAAAAAAACACGAACATGAAATGGCTTTCAACGCAATACAAAAACACGATGTGGAAAAGTTTCATGCAACTAGTTGCAACATGTAAATCACAGCTGCAATTTTCAAAAGAAAATCAAGAAAGTCCAAGAAAGCATTCAATTAGTTGCGCTGTTAAAACCGGACTCACTCGGAGAAACATTTGAGTTTACAGTGTTGCCAAATTCATGCAGACAAAATTCATTTCGTGCTTAATTTTTTTCTGGTTTTTTAGTCGAGCAATGCGAGTGGGCAATTAGTGCTGTACAATGCCATGTTCATAAAAGTCGTCAAGTGTGACAAAAACTAAAAAAAAAAACGAAAACAAAACAAAAGCCAACGCATAACTGTAAACACTAAAGGAGAAAGTCGGATGGGAAGGGGAGAAGGTGGGTCATAGCGCAGATAGGGAATGCAAGGAAATGACGGTGAGCTCAACAACAATCATGGCCACAATGAGGCAACACTGTTGTTCCAATTGTCGGCTCAGCCTCATCACCAACAACAACAAAAACATTTACAGTGTTGCGAACCGATGGCATTCGTAAAATAGCCATGACCCTATCTACCCCTACCGCCAGCCACAGACTCTCTTTACCTACCCATTTGTACTTACTGTTATTTTTTTGTGAGCTCATTTTCTTAATTTCGCTTGCAGTGTAAATGTTTATTGCTATTACAGTTGTTGCCGCTGCTGCTGTTGGGTTTTGTTGCTGTTGCTATTGTTGTCAGCCGCATTTGGCAACACTGGCAGATCTACGCCATTTTATGGCCACACTGGCAAGTGGAGCAACTCTGCATTTTAAAGCTGTCATAAATAATTTAATCACTGACTTTGTAAGCGCAGCGGCAGCAGCTTCGGCCATAAACAACATTAAAAACTTTTTCGGGTTGCCATTATCAATGGCGTTTGGCCACGCCCGCCGCCCACTTTTTAACCGGTTTAGGTGGAGACACACACACACACACAAACAAACAGAGAAAGAGAGCGAACGGGAAACGGTAAGCGGCTGGCAACTCTGGCAGTATCCGGTTTCCGCTTTCGCTCAACTGACTGCTGACTGTTTGACAGCGACAGTTTTTGAACGCCAACGAACTTTTCCTACCTCCATATATATGTATATAGTATGTTTCTTCTCTATTTTACACCGAAAGAAACAAGTATGGACTTTAAACAAAGCAATGACGTTGACAGATAAGAATAAGTAACTGCTTCTAAAAACTTTTTCAGAGTTGTTTCATATAAGTTAAGAACATATTTTAAGATTCGATTTGATGTTATTATTTTTAGATTTTTTTTAATACTCTCTTGAGGATCATTTTCTATCGACCTCAAGTATTGATTAATTTTTAACACAAACATATTTAATTTTATCAATTTGACTACTTAAAATATTTCTTATACTTTTGAAAAATAGTTTTCCTTTTCTCATTTTACAAATTTTTTATATTTTTTAGGCTTAAAATATACTTTATTGAAGGATGATTAGGTTGCTTAAAATTGTCATACTTTTAAGTTTTTTAAATACGGGCAGAAAACACTGACTTGATTTCTGTTTCTCCATATGTATATTGAACCTTTTTCTCTGTCTGTCTCTATATCTTTATGTTTCGCCCGTTGTGTGTGGTGGTTGGTGTTGCTTTAATTTGCAGTAACGTATAAAATATGTGAAACACTTTGTTGCACCGATATCCCGAACTGGACATGGGGGCCTCGTCACTTGTCCACTATTCAAAAGTGTTACATAGGGGTAAGGTAGTAGGGAAGGGCAGAAACAGAAAAGATAGAGAGAGAGAGAGAGGCGGTTTTACATTCAAAAAACTTGCTATGTGAGTGATGTGAACTGAACTGAGCTGAACTCAACTGGACTGCCTCCTGTCTCTTACTCTGCCGCCCGTCTGTCTGTCTGTCTGTGTGACATTTCCTGAGTTCCTGTGCTGTCCTTGTATTCTCCCTCGGCTGCTACTACTACTTCTCCCAAGTTGTACAGTTTTCAAATGTCACGATTATTAAGCACCTACTACCATCACCACCCCCAATGTGAACTCCTGTCGCAAATCTGTTGCATAGTTTAATGCTGATGCGGGATTCACTTTGACAACTCGCACAGAACCGAAGTTACATGGTTAGCCCTACCCAAAAAGAAAAAAAGCAAATAAAAATTATGATGATATAACAACCACACAAAGAGGAAGCACTTTTGTTCATAAGTATTTTAATTAGCTCTTTTCGACCAAAAAATTGTTGAACGAAGTTTTATTTATACTAATTTAAGTGAATTTAAAGGAAATATGGAAATCAAAGCACTCAGCCGTTGTACTATATGTTTGCTTGTTAACCGTTGTTAAAACATTTTAACTCAAATGTATTCGCGCTCTTTTTCGTATTTTTGCGCTATTGAATATTTGTAGCGGATGCAAAAAGATGCTAACTAAACAAGTTTGAAAAACCATTCGCTAAAATATATGCATGTTTATATGTTTTCAGTTCACACGTTTGCTGAATTCGTTGATTCGTTGTTTGGTGGAGATGGAGCTGGAGGAGAAAGAGCCACTTAGCTATATTAAGGGCGAAAACAACATAAATTCGCAATGGACAGCATCAATAATTAGAAGAAATATTATGTTTTTTTTTGTTTTTGCTCTTGTTGTTGCTGTTGGTTTATTTAATGTGCGAGAATTTGTGCAGCATCAGCAAACTGTGCGAGGCAGAGGCGGACACACCTATTAAATTGAGCGCTTGGTTTGACTTTTTGCCATCATCATCAACATCAGCTTTGTGCAAACGCAGCACAAAAGTAAAGCACAACTTACAGATTCCCTTCTTTTTTTTTAGCCACAATCAATTTTCTTGATTCTTAGAAAGAAACAAATTTTTTTAAATAAATTTTAGCTAATTATATATTTACCAATTGATAAAGCATTCTTCATAACCTATAAAAAAAATATTTTTTTTTGTACGCCGTAGAACAATGACTAACAGTTGTTGTTACTTTTTCTTAACAAGCATGAAATATATGTTGTTTAATATTTATTAAGCTCCACCATAAATTGACCTCGTGCCAGTTTACTGTTTCTGGCTCTGGCCGAGTGCAGTGCAGCTCGGTTCAAAACAGGGGAGCTTGGCAGCTGCGATGACAGTGCATTGTCATTATCGTCATTATCATCATCGTTGCATCGTAGGCAAACTTCAATTTTGTGGAACGTTGTGACATTTGCAGACGAGTCTAAAAGTAAACAAACAAAGCCGCAGACGAAGGCAAAACTACAAATTCCACTTCTTAACTCAAGACGAGCCATATACTACTATGTATGCATGGCGTCGAAGTAAGAGAGGCTGATTTTGTTAAGCGGCAGGCAAAATGCCATCGCAGCAGCGATTGAAATCTACATGAAGAAGGGAGAGGAAGATGTCACCGTAGAAACTGTCTTTGACATTCTGACTCTTAAAAGCAAGCTCAAATGCACGTTGAGAAAAAAAAACGAATCTTTTGCATATGACAAAGAAAATTATCAGTAAATAAATAATCTTTTTAGCTTTAAGTAATTTCCTAAAAGTACTGAGATGATTGTTTAAAATTAAGATACACGAAAATCTTCGAAATCTTTAAGAACATATTTCCCTTTGAAATAAATACGAAAAAATCAAATATTACTCAACAATTATATGAAATACGAGGAGGCACTTCAATAAAGCAAATCAATGAATTGCGTTTGTAAACTTTGTTTCCTGATAGCTTCAAAATAACGATTAATATACCAAAACCAATGCATATTTTTTTTAAGTGCACTAACTTTTTCTTGACATTTTTTTGCCATTTTGGATCTGTGCACGCCTGACATTTTGCACGAGCTGTGGACAAAGCTTGAGACAGCAGACAAGCGAGCACAGAAAAAAAATATAAAAGACAGGCGGCCAAAGGGCAAATATTGCATGAAAAAGGCGCTATTGCTGCCGCCGCTGCTGCTGCTGGCTGTCAACTTGCAGCAGCACTGCGAGTTCACAGAAGATGTTGCAGTTAGAGTTGCTGAGATGTGCCGCGTTGCAAATGCAGCACGTATAGTTCAGTTAGCAGCCAGAAAAAGTTATTCATGTCCAGTTGGATGACTTTGGGGCACACAAGAATCTAATATAAGCCCAAAAACTAAAATCTGCTTATGCTCTTAAAGAAAAAATACTCATTTAGAACAACAAAAGAGCACAATTGAAACTTTACAACATCATTATATTAAAAGTTTTGTCAAATTTTGTACATCTATGAAGTTGTTGAAGGCGCAGCTACAAAAAGTTTTGTCATAAAATTGACAAAAAGTCAAAATGCATCAACTTAAAATATATATGTACTATATAAAATTGATGTATTCTAGTGAACAGGATATGATCAAAATTGCATGTTGAACTAAAAATCACTTTAGTTTAAAGTCCTTTAAAGTTTGAACAATGCCATAAAAATTGGGCTATTTTCTAACTAATGAATACATCGAAATCATGACACAAAAATACTTAATAGTTGGACATACAACCGGAGAAAGAAAGATGAAAGATATAGACGAAATGGGAGATGGGAAATAGTAATGGCAAAAGATAGTACAATCACACACACACACACACACGACCTCATACGTTCGACAACATTGCAATTAAAATGCAATTAGAGTGAAAGTCGTGTGTTGGGACAAAATAAACTTCATTGAGAGACTCATGAAAAAGCAGTTGAAAGGTAAGCAACAATAGAAGGCGTGTTCGCCCAAAAAATAAAGGGCGTAACACGTGCAACTTACAGAGCTGTCTGCATTTTTAATGATGACGACCAATGGGAAAGAGGAAAGGAAAATGGGGAAAAGGGTTAGCTGCTTAGTAACTCAATTGAGGAAAGCACACCTGCAGCATTATCTAATATGTAATCATAGTCCTAATGCATATGCTGCCTTAAATTGCATTTGATGTGAGTGAGAGATGAGCTGAATACGGCTCTGGCCGAAAAATTGAGTAATTATACGATTTTTTGTTCGGGTTACGGATGCAACACAGCACAAGTGCAGCACAGCACTTTTCCCATGAAAATGTGCCTCGTACAAAATGATAGATGCCTCGAAGGCTGCCCCTTTCTTTCCTCTCTCTCTCTCTTTCTCCTTAGGGGCAATGTGAATTATGTGTAGCCATGTGACCGATTTCGAGTCGAGTTTTTGCCTCTGCAGCATAGTATATCTGTCCGGTCTGTCTGTCCGGTATGTCTGTCAGTACGGCTGTTGGCTTCGCTCTGGCTAACTGTCGCCTTATGAAATATTAAACGATGCTGACATGTTGGCACATAACTATAGCAATTCTCTCTCCCCCCCGCCAATCCCACCAATCCCTTAGCAATGTGCTCAATTTCGACAAATTGATTTCACACACAAACAACATTTTTCATATCCCAAGCAACAATGATATAGCTATATATACAGTAGTAGTTGCTGATGTGCTGATGTGCATGTTGCGGCTGTGTAGATTGCTGCTGGCGTTGCGTCTTTATAAGATTTAATATGCATAAACAAAACGAGAATACATTTTGTTTGTTGCTGCTGTTGTTCTCCTGCATTTGTTGTTGGGCCACAGCATCATTATGAAATATACCAAGTCATGGGTTTGTCATAATTTGATGTCGTCTGTCTCTACTAACTGTCGGCTGCTTGTCTTTCCAATCTATTCACGCACACTCTCTTATGCAGTCGTTCTTTCTTGCTTGTTGAAATATTATTGCATATAAATATTGTTTACTTGAGCAAAAAAAGATAAGGGAAGCGGATTGAAGGGGCAACGCAACGGTCGGTAAGTAAGTAAGGCTGTTCAAGCTTTGGCTTTCAGTTTCTGGTTGGCAGCTTTCCGTTGATCGATGGGCCAAATGTTTCATTAGAGCGCGACGTCTGCACATTTTAGGCAAAGACAAAGACAGAGACACAGACAGACAGAGAGTGAGACGAATGAGACAGACCGGCCGACAGAGATTTTGAAGTGCCCAAAGTGCTAATGTCAAGGCTTGACATTGCCATATCGTAAATTCAGTTGCAGCTTAAATGCTCTTGAAAATAGCAATAATAATATTTCAAGATAAATGAATATCGTAGTTAGAATCGATTTTTTACTTTAAATTGAACTATGGGTTTTTAACATTATTTAAACTCTTGATTTCATAAGCTTTAACGATTATTATCAATAGCTATTAGCTTTGCCAATAATTTTTTGAATTGCATATCGATTGTTATCGATAAATGATCTTGCAAATGTTAAATTGATCTTTTAACAATTGTTTCTACTCTTCTTACGCTAGATGTAGCTCTGCGTAAATTACCTTTATAATTTCGCTTAACTAGTTGTTAAATCCAAAACACAGCTCAATTCATTACTTATCGATTGTCATCGAAGCAAAGTTGTTCTTAGCTTTGTTGTGAGTGAAGCTCTGCAAACTTTGAATTCGATTCAAATGCAGCTTGTGAAGATAATCGCAATCAAAAGTTGTCCACAAAAGTTAGACCCAGCTTGGCCAGCTGCAACTTTGTGTCGAATTTGTTTTCAAGAAATCAACTGGCCGAGCTTAGATCCCCAATACTCAAATGTCCAAAGCACACACAAATACTAAAGACAATAAACCAGGCAAATTGAATGAAACAGTGGAGCAAAGCAAACAAAATTGTTGCATAAACAATGCAATTTATGTGTCAATTTTTGGGACAAGTTTTGCCCCTCTTGTGGGCCACAAAACTCAAGAGAGATAGAGCGTACTAGTTGCACACTATTTGCAAATGCCAACAATAACAAAACAAAACAAAACAAAAAAAAAAACAAAACAATAATATAGACCCAATATTCATTCACTCCCTCCGCTTGTGAAATCAACGTCATAAGCATTTCCATTGACAGTTTTAATAACTTTTTCGCATGCTGAGACGTTTTGTTTGGACAGCAAATAAGGGGGCGCGATGGCGGGTGTATCTGTTGCTGGACCAAGTATTGCAATTCTATTATTATTGTTTCTTTTTTTGTATTGTTGTGTTTGTTGCTTTTGTCTCCCTGTCTCTCTTGCTCGCTCTATTTGTTTTTCAATCCTTTGGCATCTCTTGTGTTTTAATCTTTTTTTCGTGTTGTTATTTGGTTTAGTTTACTTTTGTTTTGCTTTGATTCGATTGATTTGATTTTCATTTTGTGTGTGTGTGTGTGTGCGCTGTTGCTTTTGTGCCGCGTTCGCATAATGAAATTCACTCCATTTGCCCCTCCCTGGCCTATCCCGCTCTCTGCTCACTTAGGTTGTGTATGTTTACAAATCAATTTGACTAATGTGGTTGATTGGTTTCTACTTTGTTGTCGTTTGCCTGTAAAACACAACAAGCACTCACATCCTGTTCTCTCCCTTTCATCTCCTTGCCTCTTGCACAAAAGCTGTCAGTTGCAAGGTTGCATATTGCAGTCCATTGTTGCAAGCTAAACAAAAACAAAATTGCTTCATCGTTTGGAAAGAAATCGAAACAAACAGTAACAGTTTTTCATTTCATTAAACGCAGCAATACGATAACTAAAATTGTTTACTTTACTAATATGATTGATTTTTCTTTAGTTAAGAAATTCTTTCTCAAATATAATAACTTAATAAAAGGATATTAGGTTATGAGATTTGATACTTTTCAATTAATAGTAAGAAAGGAAATAACTATTCCACATTTGATCAAAATCTACTTAAACTTCATCTTTAAATACAAACTGGTTTTTTTTCGGCACTCCGATCCTTGCTTAGTTTAAAGCTAAAATTAGTTTTGGCGGATTTTAGTTGCATTTATGGAACTTCCTTTTTTTTTCCTTGTTTTATTAAATTTCTTTCTATGATTTTGTTTGAATTTTTTCCTTGCAGCAGCAACTATACAAACGCGCGCTATGTGGAAAGTAGATTAAAAAAATAATAGAATTAAAAGAAGCGTGTAGTTTGTAAACGCATCAAAAACTACTCTTGCTTTGCTCTCTCCACTACCCCCTGGCACCTTATTACTCCTCCGCTTGCCATAGCTCTAGTGTACAGAGTTTGTTGTGTAGCATTTTTTTTTCTAAACACAACTAGATAGTCTTCCCTACCCCTACATTCATGCACCCTTTCCCCGCCTAAGTATTTAGATATGTTGGGTAAGAAAAATCGCATCGCGGTTTGGTTTATACATTTTTTTTTATTTCCTTGCTGTTCTTTATTTTTTGGCAGTTGCCTTGCATGCATTTTACCATGAATTGGCGATTTTTGCTTGCGTTTGTCGCCAACGTACCAGCTTCAAAAAACTAAAAAATATATAACAGAAAAAAATGCAGTATCAAGAATAATGTTTCAGTTTAAATGGAGTTGGTTGGCTATTTGCCGCAAAGTTGCCTCCTGGGTGCACAGATATCGCCATTTGCCACTTTCCATTCTCTTGCTTTCCCTCTCTCTCTCTCTTTCTGACTCTCGTTTTTTTGGTCGCATGTTTGGAGCCCAAAAATGAGTTATGGTCTTTTATGTGGTGCGGTTGCAGCTTGTATAAAACAGCAGTCACTAAACCCAAATGCTCGAATACAAATCTTTAAGAGTTATGGTTATGAGCCTAACAAAAAAATTGGTTCATAGCAGTTGAATTTGAGTGGTTCACTCTTGTAATGGTTCGATTTGAGCTAGGATTATTTGTTATGTGACATTTTCGCATTCAAGAATGAAAAAACATTGCGATGCACCTTTTGTTTGTTTCGGTTTTAGCTATCGGAGCGGCTAAAGATTAGATATGGTTTAAGGTTTAAGAAATGGTGGCATATTCAGGCATAATTTTACAAATATGGTTCAAGGAAAATTTGTACTGCCTACGCTAAGCAAAATGTGCATTTGGGCCGACAGACAGCCAATCCAAAAATTAATGTAAACTTAGACAACAAAATCAACGACCAAAAACATTTTTCCCGGCCTGACCCAAGCGAAAGAGAGAGGAATGACCCAGAAATCAGAAGTCACAAAAAAATAAAAACTATATGCATCTGCGCTGAGAAAAGCATTTACCATCTCTTTCTTTGCCCATAAATTATGATATAAATTTATAGACACACACACACACATACAGACAATTGAGTTATGGTGCACATGTTCAAGATACTTTTGGATACTTATAAAGTCGGTCGATGCTATTTCTTGTCGCATATATATATTTTTTTTCTTTTTTTGGCGACACATTTCGTCATGTGTTCTACTCTTTAGGAAAGATCTATGTACAAATATAAAAATATTTTTAGAGTATGCGTTTTTTGGCAAAAATAAAAAACTGGAAAATCAATTTCAAACTGAAGACGCAAAGCTTCAAAGTTGGCAGAAAACTAAATGACATACACAATATAATGGAAGCAGGTTGGCAACCCTTACCAAAAATAAAAAACAGAAACACAACAGAAACGGAACAAATCATGTTTGGTCTTCATAAACAAAGCTATAAAAAATATTTGTTGTTGAAGCAGGCGCCACAAAATGTTGTGTGTTGTTGTAGGTTTGTTGTACAGCCCTTTTGTGTCATGTCTCCTCGTTGTCTCGTGGCCCCCTTTCAAGAAATGCCTGTGGCTGTGTGTGCATTAGAATCATTTTTACTATTTATAGCAACTGACACTGATGGGTGGGGGGTGTAAGGGGAGGGAAGGCATGCCGAATAATATGGACCAGAATTTTTTGTAGCTTTAGTTTCTTGAATTTTAGGACTTGTTGAAACGGAAGAAAATATGACGTTGAGAAGTTGTTAACATTCAAGCTATTTGTTTTGTTTTTGTTTGTTTCGGTAAATGGTATTAATGCTTTGATTAATGGAAAAAGGGAATATTGATTAGGGTTTTTTTTTTGTGTGGTCGAAATTGTAATAAGCCTAAGCTGTCAACATCGACATAAATTAATAACAATAGCCCAACAAAATATTATTAACTGACTTTGGGAACTTCTCTTAACTTGAATGAATGTTATTATTACTTACTAACTTGGCAAAATCAGTGAAGCAAAAAATCAATTTTCATTCCATTTAAATTTAAAAACACAAAGCATATCGAGTTTACTTAACTGTAACTGGCAGCATTCGCTTACAAATATAGTGTTTAACATATATACATATATATTTATCATTTATAGCTGTCAGCTTAACTATTTGTTAAGTAATTGGTCGTTATCTATATTTAGATCTGCTGTTGTTGGCTATTAAACCGAACAATTTTCTTTCATGCTTATTCATTGATTTTTCTTTTTTACTGATTGCAATGTTTTTGGAATATTAAGCGAGAGAGAATGAGAGAACATCAATGCATCAATTAAAATCATTGTTTAGAATATGCCCCATAGCTAATTGAGCTCTTTTTGAACCAATAAATAAATGAGTGTTGTGTGTGTGTGTGTGTGTGGAATATATTTGAGTGCTCAAATGTATTCAATGTCAATGCAGCTGTTATAGTTTGACAAAAACAAGCCATCCACAGCAGCAGCAACAACACCAACAACAACAATAACAACTGTTGCACACACACACACACACACATTCCACACGTGTCAAAATTAGTTGCTGCATTTGGTTGTTCACACCTACATACATACATTTAAGCAACATCATGTAAATCATCGCCAGCAATTTTTGACAAATAATTTGACAACTTTATGCCAAAAATGAAGAAAATGCTGCTCGCCCATATCCGGCTTCCTTTTACTTTCCTAGTTGTGCCACACATAACTTTATTGCCCAAGTTGAGTTTTTCCCTACATACTAGTATATGGGGAATTTATGCATGTTGTGTTTGTTGTTGTTGTTTTTGTTTTAGATTTTGCTTGTGCCTGTTGTTAGGGGAAGTATTTTCAAGTGCCTGTCGCGTTGCCTGACTTACAATTTATGACATGCAATTATAGTATGTCAGTGTGTGTGCGTGCGTGTGTGTGTGTGTGTATGTGTGTGTAGGTGTGTTAGATTGCATTGTCACCTCTAATGACTTGGCGGCATATGACAGAGCATTAACAGGCCATTAAAAACGAAAAACAAAACATTTTCACGTGTCGATTTCCAAAATAAATGATTTGCCATTGAACATGAATATGTACAAGAATGTAACCCTTACTCAGCTGTGTGTTGATTGATTTGTGATTTGATGGGGCTATTAAAATTCCACACTTACCTAAAACGAAACAGAGAGAGAAACAAAAAATTAGTTTTGCAATTAAAGGCTTAAACTTATTGGGAATTATAACGAAAAATTCAAGATATTCTATTGGGATATATTGAGCTTAAACATTCATATAGAAAAAGATACAATTATATAGTAGCCTTGAAAAGAAATCCATTAATGTATGAAACGTGCTCTTGTCAACATTTCAAATACCTATTAGATACAAATCTATCCGATGATCTACAGCATATGCCACAGCACCACCGACTTTTTAAGCCACCGTAAGCCACCACAAAAGGAAATTGAATTGTAAACAACAATTAGGAAACTTAAAATTCACTGATGACAAACATGTTATAACAAATGCGCCCAATAGCCTCAAGAGCGCATTAGTTTTTTTTTATTTAATTTTTGTCCCCCGTACAACAAGCACTGAACCACCCAACCGAACCACCCCTCCGTCATGAGAGCTATGGTTTTTAGAGATTAATGCTAATTGAAATGCATGAGCTCTAGGCTGAGTATTTTCTCTTGTATTCTCTTCTCTTCTCCATCGAAATTGAGTTGCGTCGTTTTTTTTTTTTTTTTTTTTGGGCATACTTGAGCTTAAATGAAGTGTTAAGAGGAGGAAGGCTGGCAGCAAATGGTCTTACATAAATCACATTTGCAATTTGGCAAAGTGCATGCCAAAAAGATACAAAGATACAATGACAGCATTTAAGATACATTGTAGAAAGCCCCACAATTCAAAAAGACAAAAGATATATAATATGTATGAGTAGACAAAAATACGCGCCAACGCGCAACCCTCTGTGTCGCAAGAAATTTTCTTTAACTTGACAAGCCTGGAACTGATTTATGCGGCGGCAAAAATCAAATTATTATTATTTTAGTTTCTGCCTTCCTTATCATTTAATTTAAGTGTGCGTGTGTGTGTGTGTGTGCGGCAAATATGCCCTGTAAATGGTTTGAATAAGTGTAACATTAGTTGGGAACAGCCTGTGTGGACTAGGATCATAGTATGCACAGATTGTTTCTAGATAAAGATATGGGTTTTGGGAAAAAGGCTAAATATCTAAGAATGTCAAAATGTAAGTAAGAAAAATATATGGAAATAGAAAGAGTTGAATTATATATTTGTAGTGGTTCTCACTAATTATAGGGTATTATAGAGCTATGCAAAATTCATATATATTGTGCTCACCCCTTGAGCAAGTTCAGACAGTAAATTTACAGTTGTCTTGTTGCACCCCACAAGCGATAATGTTGTTTCGGGTTTATGCCTAGGCGTATAGCGCCATTAAAACTATGCCAAGATGATGATGACGACGACAACCCTGTAACACCCCCAATTTTTGTTGGAATCTGAAACTGTTCCCAGCGGGTGCTGCTTTCAATGCCAATGGTTTTTGTTTCTTTTTCGTTTTTTTTGGGTTATAAATTTCATTTATGCTTTTGACTTTGGCAGCAAATTCAGTTGACATTGTTGGCAGCATTGGGTGCACATCAGCAGCTCTACGCACAACCCAAATCGAACCCCAACCACCCAACCCAACCAACTATACCACCCTACAACAATGGTCGATTTACCAAAACGTTTCACTCGCTTTAATTGACATATTATGTAAACAGGATAGTTAACTTTTCGTTCGTTTCGAGATCCTCTGAAATGAGGAAAATGGGAAATGGGAAAAGGCACAGCTGTATTGACACAGCCGTTAAGCTAAAGTGCTTCGGCTCGGTTTCGACGGCCTCGTTTCAGTTTTAGGATTCGCTTTTTCTCTTCTTCCTTTTTACACTCTCTTCTTTGACAGGCGACAGGCCGACACGCAGCTGAACCAGACAAACAGAAAGACAGTTCTAATTGGAAAAATATGTTGCCCAATATACAATCTTGTACTATAACTGAATTTTGGGAATTTTCTTTTTTTTTTTTGGTGTAAAATTTCAAAATGTTTCGAATAACTTGCATTGACCTTATCCTCCGCCCATCTTTTGTGCCTTATTAAGTTTTTCGACAATTTTCGTAGGAAAATACAAAAATATTTTGTATTTCTGTTCTGATCAAAAGCTACTGATAAAAGACAGCTGCTGGGGCTTTTGTTCTGTTCTATTCGTTTTTGTTTCTTCTTTCATTTCATTTGGTTCTGTTTTGTTTGTTTTTCGACGTTTGGTTACAAATTTATATGCAGCATTGATAAATTGCAGTTTGATATGGTCCGGGCATGCATAATTAAGCAGTGGTATGCACAGAGGGGATGGGGGGGTATGAGGAGGGCCCAGTAGCCGGTAAATATTCGACTTGTTTTCCATTTGCCATTCATGGCAATTTTCTTGTAACAACAATTTGAAAGTTTTGCCGTGTATTCGTATTATATGTATACATATGTGCTGATGAGTAAATGTATAAATATAAGTTTGTTTAAAATAAAATGTGTAATCGATGATCCGTTCAGTATTGTATTAGTTAACTCGATGTATTGAAGAACATAAAATACATATTATACTTTGTACACGATCTTTGATAGTGTAAAAAACTTTGATTTCCACTCTGGCCACAGGCACGAGCGGAAGAAAAAAGAAAATAAAAATTTAAAAGATTTCAAATGTTATTTGTTATTTTTTTTTAAGCCAAACCACAAAGAGGGATTTCTTAAGACAACACATTATACTAATTCCTAAATGGGGGGAACAAAAAAATCACCCTTAGCTTCTTCGATTTTCCTCAGTCAGCTGGAACGCCCCTATCTTAGCGAAATCAAAACAAACACCTAAAACGCTTAAGAAGCGAACACTTAAAATAGACTTGACAGCAAATATGTTTCTGTATGATATGATATGGGGGGAAGATATAGTACCCTGCCTATATATGAATGTATATGTATGGGTTGACACCTAGCGACACTATTTAGTGGCCATGGCAATGGCGGCTGTTAAACTATTTTTAAGCATCTTTAAAGATTTTGTAGCCAGTGCTGTCCGTAATTGTTGTGTGTGTGTGTGTGTGGAACGTGGTGTATCCGTATATCCGTGAGATACATTACGATTATATTTATATATGTGTGTGTGTTGGATTGCCTCATTATTTGTTGATGCGCTTTGTCTACTAAATGCCGTCTGGGGAGCACTCCTCGAGACGCAGCTCAGCTCAGAACACATATTCGTATTTCTATTTCGAAATGGGAATTATAAACATACATACATATAAGTTGCCGCATTGCTGTGCAGTGTTTCAAGTTCTCCCCAAAAAAAAAAAAAAGAAGCAAAAACCCTAAGAAGCTGATATGCCACTGTTAGTGCAACAGCAGCAGCAGCCAACGCTTCTTGACTTAAGTGGTCTTGGCTGCTGCAACAGCACACATGCCCCCCAAAAACCAGTTGCCATAATATATCACTAAAGCGGCGGCGACTTCAGCGCAATACTGTGGGAAATTATTTTAATTAGTTAAGCGCACATGAGATATGTACGTATGTATGTATATAGAATACAAATGTGAATGCGAATGTGAAATTTCGAGTGCAAAAGATGAATATACGAGCATGTAATAAGTCACAAGAGACAGAAAGAGAGACAACAGAAAGAGAACTCTTGCCACAGAATATAGAGTTTAAATGCCATACCAACAACACCAAAAGAATACACTACTATTTATGTATCTTAAATGTGGTTAAAATGGTTAAGATTATTATATTAATTAAATATTTCTGCTTCTGTAAAATATGTACAGTCGAACTTCTGTGTAACGAATTTCAAAGAACTTCGTTATAGAGAAGATTCGTTACATCGAATCGGTTTTCGATTGAACCAAATTGCAGGGTTCTGGAAGCCTCACATTGTTATTTGCTCTCCCTTGTTTGGATATTAAATTTAATAACAAAATACATAATACATATTTAACCAGTACAAAAATGATAATCAGCTTCAACTTCCTGTGTTTTTGTATGTTTGTAACTTAAAACTTTGTCAATTGACTTTAGTTTTTGCTGTACCCCTAGCTTACAATAACAACAACACACACATCGAACATACCCTGTACAACATTCAATGCTTAGTTAAATGAAGTTAAAAGTTTCTTCAATATAGTTTTATTTTCTTATGTTTCAAAGAGTTAGGAGCAACAGATATTCAGAAAGTTCCTACAAGAGTATCGTTTTAGTCGTGCTATCGGTCGGACAAATTGCGCCTATTTAGTCATTAGTCAAATGCGTCAGGTTACGCTTATTGGCAGCATAAAAAGACCAACTCACAAACATACGTTTTAACGCATCGCTGGGCAAACGGAATATATAAATATAAAAAAAAGTAAGCCCTAAAGAGGAGCCATAGCTAAACACCTGTTGTTTTGTTTGCGAGGGTTCAGAGAGGTGCAACGGGGGCATCGGAGGGAAGCCCGCCGCACATCATGTGACGCTTCGTTAGCTTCAATTGAATTAAAAAGCTAAAAAAAAAATGCTGAAAACAGAAAATGAGAAGAAGCCGAAGAACAAACGCATTTATGATTCATTGAGTGCAAAATGTCGTGAGCAGTCATACAACTTCCGCAAGGTTTAAATCGAAAACGAAAAGAAAAAAAAACACAACAAAATTATCGAAGTTGGCCTTTTTTTTAGATCCCTGCGGTGCAAGATTGCATGTTTGAGAGCAAGTTTGTTGGTGTGTGTGTGTGTGTTGACAAATTGCCAGCTGGCTGAAAATGATGGAAAAGAAGCTGATGGAAAAAACACACAAAACGGAACGGGACGGAACCAAAAGGAAGTCATTTCAACATCATTAGGCAGAGCGACATCGATGAGCAAGTTGGGTATACTAAACGAAAGAGCGTAGAGAAGTTTGCCACAGAATGTTGTTGAAGTATCTGAAGAAAAGATCTAAGCCGTCATATTGAAAGCAACTTGTCAGCCAAGAGCACAAGAGAGAGATAGAAGGTAAGAATGGCAACTTGGTTAAAAGCTGCAACAAAAAGAAACCGAAAAAGGGAAGAGAGAATTTAATTGTTGACCAAACGGAAGTAATATCTAATGACTTTGATTTAGAGGAAGTTGACAGTTGACTTAAGTTCTTTAGTATGTTGATACAGTATGTAAGAAAGAATTTCTTAATAATTAACAATTGCTGCAAACATCAATCAGAATGCGAAACGCTCTTAACCAATCCTAAATATATACATGAATTTACAGCAAAAAATGCATTTTCAATGAAACATCATTAATTGAAAACTTAGTAATCCTACGCCACAATTAAGTTAGAGTTACTACTGCATTAAAAATTGAACATACGAAACGACTCCCCAAAGACAAACAATAACAATAACAACAACAACAACATCTCAAGGGAGCTGTTTAATAATCAAAGAAACAAAACTTACGATCGCTTAACAGGAAAATAGTTTTGTGTACAATTCCAAAATAGCTGGGCATAATTCATGAGGATTGTTGTCTATTGGCAGCCACGGTTGTTAAACAAACACTGCAGGACCTTCCAGGCACTTACAAATTTTGTAGTTTCCCAAAGGGGTCGAAGAATTTCTGCACGCTCCTTGCGCATAGTTTCATCAAATGAATAATTAATAAATCAAAAAATTAATGAAGCCGCAACACGCGCACAACAGCGAATGCCAACGAAGAAGATCAAGGGAGGGGGGGTGGGTGTTTGTGCGGATGTGGTGGGTTACCAAAGACGAGGCAACTTGCAACACATAGCACATTACATATAGCCTGGCCAGACGACGTCGTCAAATTATTTTCCGCCTATTTGTTTGCAACAAACAAAATTAAAAAAAAACATAAAAACAAAAATAAGCAGACGACGACTTTGTCAATGACGATGTTGGGCACTCCTTGTGGCCATAGAAGAAGACCCCGATGGTATCGAGACAATAACACCCAAAAACTCCCTCCCTTCCAATCAATAACCATAACCACCCAGCCGCCCCCTTTTACCCCTCGCTGCATGGCCGAAAGCAGTTAAAGCGGCACGCGTCAGAAATCAAATGTCAACCAAGCCACAAAGACACAGCAACAGTAAGAAAGAGAGAGAGAGGGCGCAGGCGAGAAAGAGATGGAGGGTTGTTCAGTTATAGAATTCAACTGTCGGGCCACCCCACCCACCCCTCATCCCCTAGGCACCTTTTAAACGCGCACACTTTGCCAATTTACTATACTATATACTATGAAACAATTCTCTTCTCATAAGCATTCGCAGTTTGACTTTACCCTTCAGACCCGTTAGCCCACCCTCTCCCATGCTTGTTGCACACACACCCTCTAATTGCCGTTGCACAAATGTTGCAACAACAAACGTACAACGCACATCAAATTTTATTAGCTGTTGTGCCAAATTGGCACAACCAGCTGGCCTTTGTCTGTATGTGCGTGTGTGTGTGTGTGGTCGATCCAATTGCCAGTCAACATATTATTATAAGCCTTATGACAGGCCCGTTGCTTTTTTGGATTAGCTACAGCTAAAATTTACTTTAGTTTTCCATCGATACACACGAAGATATACAAAGTTCTCGTGTTAATCGATTGTTGATGTTAAATTTGCTTATAAAATTCTAAAGGCAATCAAAACGTTTCGTGTGGAAAACCCTCAAAACTTATTGCGACCAAATATATTTAGCAAGCATGAAAATTAATTCAAAACTATGTGTAGTTGAGTTGTCTTTAATAAAATCATAAATCCCCTGCCACCGTGCACTAATTGGTGGCACCTAAGAAGCGAGCGAAACAATTTGTCTAGCAAGTAGAGGAAGGAGACGGAGACACCAACAAAAATAAGGAAGCCATCCATAAATGGAATTCAAAAAGATGTTAAACTAAATTGTCAGTTCGCCCAAAGCCAAAGAAGAGATACAAATTCACAAGGCAGCAAAAAACTGAATCAGCAAAATTTAATCATCAGACTCTCATTGTTCATCTCTTTCTTTCTCTGTCTCTGTCCCCGTCTGAGTGAGCGTTTTATGCGCTTTACTTGGAATTGTTGCAGAGCTTAAAAAAAAAGAGAAGATGAGTGAAACGACCAGCAGAGAATTGTCAACTGCGATTTCGCTGGAAACCCCCGGAAAAGGTAGATCAAAAAACTTTATTCCTTTTTTTTTGCAACACAACCCAAGAACTGAAGCCCGAGATAGTATAACCATAAGTTACGTACATAAAATAAATTCCAAAGTACCAACTGTCTGTCCTACTCTTTATCTTTCTCTTTGTCCCGTTGTCTGTCTGTTTTTGGGGAATCTGAAAACTGGGGGAAACCGTAATGTGAATGAACTTTTACTTTTATGCAGACAGACAAGGGTCTGAGTATTTTTTGGGTCCAAAATATATATGTATATGGCTGGGCTTATAGATGGATGCATCACACACACTTAGCTCTGCAGGTATAAACGTGAACTGCATCATTAATCTTGCACCCGCATCAAGCGGCAGAGAGAAAGCCAGCAACCTAACCTCAAACCCAACCTCAACCCTTTTTTGGCGGTCTGTCTTGTTGCTGACTCAGCTTTGTTGGAGTTGGACGAGTTGTTTTGCTTGGTTATTAATGGGTTAAGCTAATTATTGACACTGACACTGATGTCTGACTGTGCGACTGTGGCTTCCCCTTCCCGCCTTCCCAGCCGCCTCAAGGCTGAATTCACTCCTCCTTCTCGCTGATAAAAAACAACAAAAATAACTAAAACACTCCAAACAACAATAACAATCAATTTAAAATTCTTTCCAATACATTTGGTGCGCAAATTATGCATGACAAATGTTTAAAAGTTCATGACTAAAATGCAAACAAAAGAGCCTTTAGGCAAGGGTGCCGACAACAGAAGGGGAAAAGCTCCTCCTCTCGTTTTACAGGATTCGTAAGACTCGCACATCGCAGTTGATGCCATGTGAAAAATGGCCATAACATTAT
This sequence comes from Scaptomyza graminum, assembly GCA_018901835.1. NCBI lineage: Eukaryota > Metazoa > Arthropoda > Insecta > Diptera > Drosophilidae > Scaptomyza > Scaptomyza graminum. The sequence goes on along the minus strand of JAEIFL010000001.1, from coordinate 9,630,206 downwards.
GGCAAAAAAAAAAAAAAAAAACAGCAAAAACAACAACTACGCTAAACTACGGACTCCAAAATATAAGTAAGAAGATTACGGCATAGCAGCAAAGGGAGAGGTCTGCCAGAGTTTAAGGCTTGTTGATGTGATGCACAGCACAGCCGACCAAGTTGGCCAAAACGGGCCAGCGAGTTTGCCAAAGTATTGCGTATGTTTTATTCTTGGCAGGCTGGTCAAAAAAGTTACAGAGGCTTATGCAGAAAAAAGAAAATAAACATGTGAAAATGAAAAGGGAACAAGAAAGACTTCAATATAACGAAAATTCGTTAAGGCGAATATTCGTAATACAGAACGCCTTTTTTATTGAACCAAATGAAATTTACTCGCTTTACGATATGGAAGTTCGACTATATATGGAAAGGAATACTTGATTCAAACTGAAAGAAATTGTAGATGGTTTTTGCAACAACTTATCCTATCATCTAATACTTAATTGCTCAAACATATACATTATGATAAGTTTAAAGTCAAATTACTTTCAAGTTGAGTATGGTCTATCGCCACCCTTCCATGCCCTTCACACATACCCGTCCTTGGCTGACAAACTGCAACTGTGGCACAAAACGTTGCAACATTTTAGCCAAGGTAAAGCTCTCGTCACCACTCAGAAAAGAAACAGAAACGGCAAACATCGTTAAAACAGCGACAATGCAACAAAATTGGGCTGAATGTGTGTGTGAGCGAAATAGAGAGGGAGAGAGAGAGAGGGAAGAGGAGACTGATAATGATGGCAACGCTTTGGATGTTCTGAGAGAGACCTAAGAGCTTAGCATCATTATCATCATGTGAATGTGAGATGGAAGCTGCAAGATGGTGGGATTGGCGGGAAGACAGAAGATGGTTTATTTGGTTAAATGTTGAAAATTGGTAAAATGCAGTCGAAGGCATGAATATGAAACGGGGCTAAGTTGAAGTGTAAGGAGGGGGGCGGGTTTTAGCCCAGGCAAATCTGTGGATGCACTTTTCGTTATTTTGTTTTGGTTTTGGTTAAAGTTGTTGTTGGTGTTGCTTGGTTGGCCTCTTGTCAGAGTTGATGAGCTGCAGCTGATAGCTAGCAGCTTAATGGTGGGAAAAAGTGCAACAAATAAAAGAAGAAGCACAAGACGCTAAGGTAGATGAAGCTGGCAAAACGGCGGGGGCGTGACATGGGCGTGGGAGTTAAGCAATTGGAGTGTGGGAAATTTAATGAGTGGGAACAATACCAGTTTATATCAGGAAGATAAGTGTAGAAGGGTAGGGGTAAGGGCGATGCAAGTGAAAGCCCTTCAACGACCGAACAAATGAGAGTAATTGAGAGTTGTGTAGAAATACCCCGTAATAACAGAAAAGTACAAATGTTTGATTTCCTTCAAAACAACACGGACATTTGGAGCGATAGGAAAATCAGTAAATGGAAAAAATGGATTAAGCTTATGCAAACCAAAACACAATAAAACACACACACGCAGAGGAATGAGGCAGGGAATAAGCAATTTGAGATAGACAGATTGTAAAACTGAGAACTCTTTAAGGCTACAACGGAACATACGTAAATGTATGCAACTACTATAACCAAATGAAATCCGTATGAAAACAATGGAATGTCCCCAACAAGACAGAGAGACAGGAATTGTGAAATAGAAACGAATTGATTAAACGACTACAATTCTGAAAACGATGAAGAAGTAGAAACAGAGAAACAACAACAGTAGACAAACGAAGGTAAGAGGACACATGACCGACCAGTAACGACGACGACGACGACGACGACAATTGACCTGTGCTCCATGCACTTTGCATTACCAATTACAACAAGCAGCTCCAAGGAACAAGGAACAAGACAAGGGGTAGGACGGGAGACTACCGTCACCATCACCACCAATGGCTATGCAAATGTTAAACTAAAACCATTGGCACACAACAACTGTAGATGAACGTCAACGACCACGACAATTGAGACCCGCAATCAGGAAAAACGTTTCAATAGCATTGGGCTGGACGACAAACAACACACAAGAGTGGCAGCGGGTGGAAAAAGGAACTTGAAAAAAGAAAGACAAAATCGAACTTGGATATCGCCCCAGTCTCATTGTTATGCAATTGCAAAGCGGCGCGGAATGGGCAAGGTGGGGCGGGGGTACAGGTGAGTCAATTAAAAAATGCAGACGAATGCTTAATGCAAATGTGTGTGTGTGTGTGTGTGGAGTCTATGCCTATGGTTCTCAGTCCAAACGTTGGGATTAGGGCCACAAGGCGTTGTTGTTAATACACTTGGAGAAGATCAAAATTCAAAATATATGTACTTTGATTTTTTAAATTCATAAGCATTAATTGAAATCATTTTGGTTTGGGTTCAAATGTTTTCAACCTAAAAAATTAATTACACTTTCTTGAAGAACAAAATACTTCTTTATTACAGATATTTTTAATACAATTTCGATAATATTATATATAAGTACATAGATAAACAAATCATGTCAGTTCAAAGTTTCAAGTTCTTCTGTTAAAATTAAGAATTCTAAACACATTTCTCAAGTGTCAAAAATTGCTTTCCCGAAAATCTTGAATTGAAAAATAATTTGTAATACTTTATTGAAGCATATTTAAGACTCTGAAGATCCTTAGTTTTCGATTTTAAAATTTTGATTCTATTTTTTTAAGATTCTTAAACTAAATGTATTTTCTAACTCAATCGAAATAACTAAGAAATCACCAATAATGTATACCAAAGCATCTTTAGCTTTAGTTTGATGCAAACATTTATTTGATTGTTTTAGGTGTAGTAACAAATGCTCGTATCATTGACCTTTTGGCACACGCTCGCACCTCCTACACTGCACTCTCTTTGTTTCTTCCCCTCATTCACTCTCTTTCGGTGTTTCATGTGTATATATTTGAGCAAGACATAATCCAATTAGCAATTAGTTGTGTCGTCAGGTTACCTGCCTGCATAGACCCTCCTTAGATGGTTCAATAGATAGATGGATAAACATACAGGTAGAAGGTACCATACGGTATGGTATGGTATGGTCGTCCCAAACTCAGAACCATACCCAAACACAGTGGTGCAGTTGATGGTTTAGGTTTTAAGGTTTATTCAGAGGTATGCATGTAGTAAGTGTCTGTCTGTATATCTATCTCTCTCTATTAATGCATTACGCATGCCAATGCCGACTAAATAACTCAATTTAGTATGCCACGGGCGCACTTGTAAGGTATGCCCCATGCAGCACGTCTTCTCTCGCTCCCTACAATGTTTCCTGTTTAGCCTGGATTGAATACCCCCACCACTACCAAAATTCAACTCCTACTACATACGGAGTTGTTTATTTCTTTTGAGTGCGTGCTAAGCTAATAGTTATCATATACAGTATACATATATTTATATATAAAACAACACATAACAAGGCCCTGGGCAATTGTGTTTAAGCTATTGCCAACTAGAATAAAATTTTGTATGAGTTTATTTGCATTTTACGGAGCTGTAATTGTGTTCTGTCATTAAGAATGGATAAAATGCAAAGATAATGTATTTTTTAACTGTAGCTTTTATGGTTGTTTAGATTAAGTTTATATGCCAATGGCTACAGTGTCTAATTCACAATTTTTAATCACATTTTTAACTCAAATATGTGAATATTTTTAAAAGATAATGCACAAAAAGCACAGACAAGAGTTTCTTTATGTTTTTGTCTTTAGATCATTTGCGCATGTGGTAAATCATTTATTATAATTTCTCAAGACATTCGTTGTTTTTTTTTTTTTGTTATTCTCGTTTGCTGCATATTTACGAGAAAACAACTGAATTTTTTTTTTGTATTTAAAATTCATTCATCATACTTAACAAAAAACAAAACAAAACAAAAAAGATGGTGAAAAAGTAACAGACAGCCGCGCTTTAGGCTAACGAGGGTAAAGGGGTAGGAGGTGACGATGGGAGGGGGAAGACAGAGGGGGGCAAGAATGCAACAACAGCAAAACAATCCTTCATTTGTGTTCTCAGTGCATTTTTTGTTGTTGCTGTTGTTTTACTTGGTTTTCTCGTTAGGATTTTATTTTGTTTTTGCTGGTATTTTGGGTTTAGCTACTTATTGTTTCTATGTTGTTGTTGTTGTTGTTTTTTTTTTTCTGTTATTCCGCTCGGCATTATATGCGGGTATTCATTTAACACCGACCTGCCCCCACCCGTCTTTCCTCTTCCATTTTTTTTTCCCAGTGCATTGCAACAGAGAAAAAGTTGTTTAATGGCAACCAAAGAAGCTTCTCACTTACTTAGGAGAGGGGCCCTGCAAGGGGGCTACGGGGAAGGGCAAGGAGAGCTCACTTGAAACTGACACAAACATTGGCATATTCATTTTTTCTTTCTTCGGGCCTGTTTTTTTTTTGTTTTTGTTCTACACAAATTCACGCCTTTGTTGGCTTTTTCAGCTCATTTTAATTTTCACATTGTCTGAAGAAGTCGCCTGTAATATCGTTTCGCATATTTGGAATGCAAAACACAGAATTTTGATTCAATTGCACTTGTAGTTATGCCACATAGCATCGAAACAAAACGAGAGAGAGAGCGATATTTGTTTTTTTTTGATAAATAATTTTGTTGCACTTGAGCTTGAAAATGATGAAGGCCGCGGCGTTGTATAGGTTTTTTGTAAAAGTTTTTGTCTAAAGTAATAAATAATGGCTGGGGGGAAAAATGCAGCAGCAACAGGGCCAAAGTATCTAACCACAGAGCAATGGGTAAGAAATAACGAAGAAATGTACAGTGAGAGAAATAATCGGTGGTACTACCATATAACATTATATATTCTCATATCACAGAAAGAATGATGAAAGCTCAACTCTCTTTTTTTCCAATAAAATACTTATTTATGTTGGTAAATTAAAGATTAAATTAAAATTAATAAATTAACAATTTAATATTGTACTTCGGTAAGTTTATTTTTAATGAATTGAATAAGGAATGCTCACTATGTCCAGACTCGTTAAGTTCTCTCAGTGTAAGTCGTTACATTTATGTATGCATATATAGCGTATATGTATCTGGCTGCTGCCGCAGCTTCTTACTCATAATTAGCCTTCACATAGCTAGCTGATGAGCTGAATTTTTGGGGCGCCACACACACAAACAGAGTGAAAGTCAGGAGCGCATCGGATAAGGCGCGGGTGGAAGGGCGCCGCAGCTCATTTGCAGTTAATTTATGGGTCTGCACAAAAAGTGAGTGAGAGAGGCAGCCCAGCTGCGACTGCTTATAAAAGGGGTTTGGGTTTGGGGCATGCAACAATGGTTGCTAATTATGCGCAAGTTTTTGGATCAACTTCAACTAATTGTCTGTCAGTGTGGCACAGGCTACTCCCAACGACGACTGCCTTCAATCTTAACCTCCAAACATCCGACCCACCAAAAAAGGAAGTCAAGTGCAGATGGCAGGCTAAAGTTATGCAAATATTATGTATATAGGATACTTGGTTTGGTTTGGGTAGTGATAGAGTAGGAATGCGCACATTATGCAGCTCATTATAATCATTATTAGATTGTGAAACTATTCCCTAGTTAATCATTGGCAACAGCAGCGGCAGCAGCAGCAGCTCCCTGGCAAAATCAAGACTATTAACGGGTTTTTGTTTTGCCATTTTGTGTGTTTGGAATATATATTTGATAACAGCTTGTTTATGTCCAAGTGTATCTAAGTGAACTATTTAAGTGAATTTACTAGTAGAAGTTGATAATAAACAAAGTCTTGTAAAATATTTCCGTAGCAATTAATTACTTTATATACACAAAAAAAACTAAAAATAAATGGTATTTTATATAGCAGAATTCTTGAGTAAAATTTTGTTGGTGTTTTTGATTTTTATCAAATCAATTATTTATGAATAAACTTAGAATTTTCTAAATGACTGCGTTTAGGTGAAAAATTTATTGAATTTTGTTTTAAGCTCCATTTTATGAAAACACAAACTTGTTCCTTTGTAGAAATAAAGTTGTTGCATAAGTTATTCTTGTGCATTAGGTATAAAAAAAAACATTACTTTTTCTCATGTCTTACAATCTTTTCTATACAAAAGATATTTTCACTATCCTAAGTAAGTTTCAACATTTTGTCAGCTATCACTTACAGCTTATTAATTTCTAATTGAGATGTTGAAACCAAGTCGGAGTTTAGCTCATGTTAAAATTTTAATTTGCAGTAAATCCAGAACAGACATGCTTTATACTATATACGTATGCATACATTTATAAGTTTATTTTTACATTTTCTTGAATATATTTTAATTAAAGCAAATGCGCGGCTTAAATCGCAGCCAGAAAAAATCAGAGAGAGTTGCCATTGCGGACAAAAAAAAAACACAAGCGGCCCAAAAAAGATGAAAAAAAAGGAAGCCGCCCAAAACAAACAACAATAATAATAATGCGAAACAAAAGACAATTGTCGGATGGTTGGACAGTGGGATGATAGGCGGTGGAGGGGGGTGGTCGGGTGGCAAGAATTGCGTTATAAAAATGCCCTTTACCGGATTAAAATTAAAAGAAGAGCGAGAGGGAGAGAAAACAGAAGACCTGCAAGCGACACAAGCAGAAGATGGAGAAGAAGAGGGGCGGGGGATGTGGCATGCTACATAAAAGGCGGTAGTAACAATACTTATTTTTTTCTACGCACGGCCAGACTTTGCAACATAATTGGAATTTCCTTTTTCCTGCCCCCAAGTACAACAGAGAAAAACAGACAGAGGGAGAGAGAGAGATGCTGTTGCAAGTGCTTTAAGCAAGTGCCACAAAAGAAGAACCAGGCTCGAGAGTTGCCTCCGCTACGTTGATGTTGCAACCAAGCAAGCTGTAGCAGCGACTGCTGCCGCTTGACCATCATCAACAACAACAGCAACAAAACTGTTGTCAAGAGTTTATGCCTCACAAGAGCGAAAGAGGTTCCCAAGAAATTCAAATATGTCGCTGCTATTAAATTGAGGAATTTTAAGGAGCAAAACCGGCAAAGAGAGACAACACAGAGAGACAGAGAGAGAGAGAGAGAGAGAGAAAGAATGAAAGCGACTTGTAGTACTTCTAAGTGCATCTTCTTTTTCTTCTTCTTTGTTTCGCTTGCTTCGTTAAGGTTCAAGGGTTAAAGTGAATGTCGTCCCCTTTAAAATGGAATAAGGCAGAAGCAGAAGCACAAGTGCATATATATTTTTTATACCCTGTAAAAATAAGACCAGCAAGACATGTGATACTTAGTTTATCAATTTTTTTTTGTTCACTTTTAGTTTCATATTAAACTTGATATAAAATCTTATGTTGTAATCTAATAAAGTTTCTTAAATATTTTTACATTACCTTCTCATTCTTTTTGAAGAAATATTCTCATAACTTTTGATAGGGTATCTTTTTGTCGACTATTTGGGTTTGTTTTCTTTCACAGTTTCACTCATTTTTAAGCTTGATTAAATGGTGCTTTGTATTATTATAATTACTGTTACATTTCTGGCGAAAAATGACATATTTTCTCAGGCATTAAAATGAAAGCTGATCCCGTCCAAAATTAGGTTGGCTAGTTCCCCCTTTCCCCTGTCCGCGCCCGTTACCAGTCGCGCCTAATTATGTTACACATAGACTTAAAGTCGAAGAAGAGACACGTTTTTTGAGGGCAAACCATAAAAACAAATAAATATAATAAAGAAGACCCGTTTAATGCAGTTGAGCCTAGGTTAAATGTGTGCGTGCGTGTGTGTGTGTGTGTGTGTGTGTGTTGCTTGCAACATTCAATTGAAGTCGCATGCGACATGCGGCATGATGACAAGTTCTTTTAATGTTGTGTGATGTTTCATAAAATCCGCTCAAAAAATAAAAGCATTACAGCAACAGCTAAAAAGCAGATATAAAAAAATGTTGGAAATGTTCAGCAACAAAAAGAAGAAGAAGAAATAAATAAAAAAAATGTGGAAAATAATGTTGTGTTAATTAATTTCATTAAGAGCTCCATTTTTTTAAATTCTTTTTGGTCGGAACACTTTGCAGGGGGCAATATGAGTGTGTATCATGACATGTGTAACGCATTCCATATGCACACACATACATATATATTCTTGAGCAGAATGAAATATTACGATACTGTAAAGTTTATTGAACTGTGCAAAAAAGTTTGATGCAAAAGTCTTTTATTTTATTTTAAATATTTTGTTGCTCCAAATTCAACTTCAAATATATATTTTTATTTCCATTTACAGTGTAACATCGGTAGGCTATTTTCACTGTTCAATTAGAAGAGAAGTCTGTCGAGTCAGATCCGGTGTTGTTGTTCTTCTACGTACCCAAGTACATACCGGTATGACTGTGCCCCATCTGCCTACTCCCCCCTTAGACCATTTATATGTTGAAAGGTTAGACAAAGAGCCATAACCATACTGAGAACAGAAGCTGATGACGTTAATAAAAAATAAAAAAAAGAATAAGAAAAAAGTGGTTGAAGCGGATGTGGTAATTGGTCGACGTTTTCTTTTCTTAGAGCTCAGAGCTTAGGGATACCAGCAGATGGAAGCTTTTAGCAACAAACTATCATTTGTTCTAATATAAAACCAACTCAAGTTCGCAGATCGTAGAAAATTTCTATACAACTTTTTATGACTTTCAACAGATTAATTAAAAATTTCAAAAAACTAATGAAGTTAATAGTAAAATCATTTGTCATAATATATTTTTGTGGGAAAATTAATTTATATGCTTATGCCATTGTGTGTTTTGAATAAAGCTTTAAGCTATGGGGCAAGGCAGGGCACAATTGCGCGCGGGTAAGGCGGCCAAGGGGGCGGAGGCATGTGGTTGAATTGCCACTTTAATGAGCTATCTGCCAGTGACATCTAATCGAAAGCAGCTTGCAACAAACGCAATTTTGTAACAAGCTGTCCGCGCTTCTTTGAGGCCATCAAAGTTTTGTGGCTAATAAATGTTCTTGAGCTAGATTCAAAGGGATGTCATCTGGTTAAGAAATGTTGGTTAGAAAAGGGAATTTGGTCAAAGTCAATGTTCACGCGGTGAGTCGTTAACAAAATTGAACTCGTGATAAACATTCTCAAGCGAAGGTCACACCTATTTAGATAGTAAAAATATACATGCATACATATATCTAAAAGATCTGCAGCTCTATAGAGATTGTGTGTGTGTGTGTGATGATAATGACAATTTCGTAATAGTATTTGTCGCATTTGGCTGAACAAATATTGAAGCGCTCACAAACGATGTTTACGATGTGTCTGAGGAGTGAAAAGTCAGTCAGGTGGTAGGGTAAATCCAATGACTTGAACAAATGCGGCGACAGTTCTAATTTCTAATCGCTGGACTAGTATTTATAATATTTGCCATAGCGTTCGCTCATCTCGATTGCGTCTGTTCTGGGCGATAAAAACGCGATATGAAAATGTAGGCTTCTTAGGCCGTAGCGTAAATATTGAAACAAGACCAAGTTGGTTGTGTGTTGTTGGTGGTGATGGCGATGGCGATGGCGATGGCGATAAGGTAGTGTTGCCGGGGGACTTGTATTTTGGAACTGGGATACTGGAATTGGGGTTTTGTTGGCTTATCGTCTATTTACACTCATGTAGAGTTTCAGGGTCTCTTAAGAAAAGTACACAAAGTGTTATTCCATTTCACATACCTTTTGCAAGATAACACGAGAGTTCTGTTCTTATGTTTTTTTTATGGCTAAATGGAAGTTTTTGTCATGCCAATATGCTTAGGATTTTGGCAATTAGCCATGTTTATTGGCCATGTTTATTAATAACATAACAGACATAAAAACTACTCGTTTATTTAAATCACCAAAGCATATCTCTGATTACGCGTTGCTTCTTCTGTTTTATATTTGCAAATAAAATGAACTTGAACTCAAAGTTTTTTTAATTATTGTTATCATTTTAATATATGAGGAATAAATTAGGGAAGATTACAAGTGCTATGCTCGACAATTCCAGGCAGAAAATATTTGCTTACTTTATTCTTAAGATTTGTTACACTTATAGCGTGTTAAATTGTTGTTTATTGCATCTTGAAAAAATAATTGTAGAAACTTTCTCTTTAAAATTCAGAGACAAATAACTTAACTAAACTATTGCTTATCGAATTTTTAAGATTTTTAGCAAATTCTTTGCTTCGTGCACATTTAGACATAATTTATGATTTTTTTTTTCCGCTTAGAGGCAACAACTTCTTTTTGTTCGGCTTTGATTGCCCGCACGTGTCTAATTATAAAATGCACAAACTGTAAATTGCATCTGCGCAAATTGCGAATATACATATATTTGTGTATATGTAGATTTGTATATGCTACAGTATGATCGGGATTTAGATCGACACACACTCACCTATAGTCAAGCAGCTGCAGAGCACCACATAATAGAGGAGTGTGGCAAGTTGAGCCACCACTCGTTGCCTTTGCAGTTGGCCCATTTTTGCTGCTTGTTGTGTTGTGTTGTTGTGGCTTGTTTCTTTCTTGCTGTTGTTGTTGTTGTTGTCGTTCACTTTTTCGCATGCAAGAATTGAATTGTATTTTCTTTTTCTTTATTTAGAGTGTGTTTATCTTTTTATTAATGTTGTTGTTGCTTTTTTTTGTTACGGCGCACAGAAAAAAAATGTATAAAAAATTTGCAGTTTGCAGCTTTAGTGATTTTAATTTTATAATTTGCGCACTACTTTCGTTCTCACACACAAACACTCGTTGTTCTCGTTTCTGTTGTCAATTAGCGATTAGCGCTAATGCTGAAGAGCGAGTTCTAGACTCCAAAGTAAGATGGATCTTGAGTTTATCATGCGCTGTGTTAAGTATCTGTAAAAGAAACAAAGTCGAAATATAGGTTAGCATTGGCTTAAACGAGCAAAAAGTAACGAGTAGTAGAAGATTCAACTTATAACTGAGTAAATTCAGGGAAAAAACAATAAACTCATTTCAAACATGATTCAATCTTCAACCACAAGTGGTTGAACTTAACCAAGTTACTAACTAAGGAATGCAATTGGCAACTTTGGCTTAAACTGTCCAACAGACAATCACACAATTAGAATAAATGTCAAAACTAATACACCGTTAAGTTATTAACAGGATAGAGCTCAGCGAGTGTGGCTACTGCAACTTGCTAACAAAATCATATTATCAACTTTGGAAAATGACAATTTAAAACTCCGACAGCTGACCTTACAGCTAAACAACTTTCGAGAAGTGACAAATCGCATGGCAGAGGCAGACAATTGCAATTGCGACGAGTAACAAGAACTAACGATTTGGGGGGAGAAGCTGAAGCAACTTGTGCAAAAAGTAACAAACAGAGCTGAACGGAACGGAACTGGTGACAATTCAATTTTGAACTTCAAACTAAGAGCCACAGAGTTAGTAAGTTCAAACTATATGAAACTAGTCACCGACCTGCAGTCCAACGAGAAACAAAACGAAACAAATAACGAATAGAATTGTTAGCTGTTGTCTGTGATAAAAATAAAAGAAAAAAAGAAGCTGAATGTTTGACACTTGACAATTGAATTTGGCGTTAAAATGCCATATGTTAACCTTAACTTTTTTTCAGTCTGTGACTCAACAATAAAGAACGTTTAAATGAAAACTCCAATGCTGCTGTTGCTGCGTCACACACGAGCGATTCTGTTGGCTAAAACGCTGACTGGAATCGGCAGCAGCAAAAAAAACTTGTCGATTATCGGAAACAGAGGGAGAGCAAGTGGGCAAGAGTGAGGTAGTGTGTGTGTGTGTGTGCGTGCAACATTTGCGCATTTTGTCTTCTTCCACTTATGCATTTTAAAGTTGGTAGCAAAAGTAAACCTGCTCTGGCCAAGCACATGTTAGCACCAGTGTTGCCAACAACTATCAGAATCAAATTAAGCCAAAGAAATAAAACAGTTTTCTGAAAAAAACTTCTTAAAAAAAAAAAAAACAAGCATAATTGAAGACGGAAAATTAATTATGTCAAATGGAAAAATTACAAATAAATCGTATTTTTTTGATAATTGTTAATGTATAAAATTTATAAAAAATAATCAAGCCGGTCGAGATCGGTAAAAATGATGATCAATTTTGTTTTGTCGATGAATTTAAACGAATGCTCTTCGATTAAATTCCTGTTTGCCAACAATGGCCGCCGGGATCAGAACTCCAAGCAAAGAGCTCGCCTAAAAACGGTTAAAATGACAACACTGCTGGCGACGCGCTACGCTGCATGGCTAGTTTTTTGTAACGGAAATTGCAGTGTTGTCTGCAGTCGGAACACGTCGCACACACACATATAAATACAGATACAACACAGATAATAAGTCAGCGAGTGAGAGAATAAAGTAAAAAAAAAGAGATGGGGGGCAGGGCAGGCAGTCGACAATGCGCAACACAACGCGCTCACACGCATACTTAAAAAGTGTCAAACAATATAGTACTAGCAACAAATAATTTATTATTTGCTGCTTGATTTTTCAAATAATATTTGTTGTTTTTTGTTTAGTTAGCTCTACGTGAGTGTGAGTGTGTTTGTGTGGGTGGTCAGAGCTTGCGGCTCTCGCGCGCTCATCAATTATCACAAAAGACAAGAGAGCAGTGCCAGCAGCAAGGTGAACTTGAGCTAAGAAGAACAGAGAGCGCGAGCGCGATAGCGAGAGAGCGTGTCAAAGCGCGCGTTCAGTTTTGTTTGCAAATTGTTTGTGTTGTTGTTTCATTTCGAAACTGGCGCACGATAAGCAGCTGAATTGACTGACTCACTGAGCAACTCACTAGCACACACGCACACACACACATGCAGTTGAGAACTTCAAAGGTAAGTTGCATGTCTATTGCATGTCCTTGAACTGCAACAGGTTCGCTTACCGCCACCTTACACTTCCCACCCGCTCTACGCGTCCTTTCTAAATGCCTGCAGCCTGGCAACGCAGACAATAACAGTAAAAATGTAAGTGTAACCCCTTCAGACATTTAATCAATATTAAGTACGCTCTAGAAAACCTTGAAAATATATTATTTTTACACCGAGTGTGTTTGAAAATTTGGTCAACCGCAAAACATTCCGCTAATAGTAGAATAAGCCAAAAAGTATGTGCACCAGGCTTATTGTTCAAAGAAAGTAGTGTCAAGCGAATTGGGCAAATGGAGGCTGAGAAAACTCTAAACAGATAAGATTCGATTTCCAACTAAAATAGGAATTGCCATTTCTTTTGAGTAAAAATATTTATTTTTGATAAAAAAAATTGAAAACTTCTTGAAAATTTGTTAAAGCTGAAATTTGATCTCAATCAATTTTGAAAATATTTATTTATCAGCAAATATTTTATTATTTTTGAAACTTCATAATTCTCCGAAACTTTTGATTAATATATTAGTCTTAAACATTTTATACAAGTTTTTCTCTGAATTTTTCATACTTTTTAAATATTAATCACAATATTCAAAACATGTTTTATAAATAATAAAATAATATAAATTGGTTTCAAAAATATTTCAAAAAGTAATCTTTTCATGACAAGCCTTAAACAAAATATTATTTGTAAGTTTTACACTTTTCTTCGATTTTCTGGGGCTATTACAACATTAAACTTTTCATGACAATTCATAGCATTCTCTAAATAATATAAATAGTGTAAGGAAGTTGATTTCCTATTGGCCCAACACAAGTTTTCACAACTTTTCCACACACACACAATATCTTTAACTTTTGTTCAAACTTTTATAAAGTTGTTGTTGAGTATAGTTTTTTAGCGCTCACTGTCTGTGTGTGTGTGCGTGTGTGTTAACACGTTAATAACGCACAACAACAACAACAACTGGGCGTCATTCCCCAAGCGGTTAAAAAAAAAAACATATACATATATAAAAAAACCTGTTTTTCATAGCATTTAATTTTTCTTCGCGTCGTCGGCGTTGTGTTTTTTTTATTTTGTTTAACTTTATTGTATTTTCCATTTGCTTTCGACAAAGAATTTGTGTTGCACTTTGGAGTTGTTTGTGTTTTGTTTTTGTTTAAGCCACATTTAACATACATAAGTTTTGGCTAGTGTTTTTATTTGCATTAACTTTACTATTGGCTTTACTTTTGGCATTTTTACTTTTTGTTGTTTGGCCGCACGTGATTCACAGTTAATCGAAATATGTAACTGCAAAGCTCCGCAGACGAAACAAAATAAATAAAACAAATTATAGTTTGACGATCGTTTTTTTAATTTTTTTTTTTGTCATATTTTTTGTATGTTTTCGCTAGACGCGTTTTATCTAGTTTATTTTTAAAATGCCGCAAGCTATTTTGGTTGAGAAATGCGTGCACTTAAACAAAATATATAAAAACAAATACCAAAAACAACACACCAAACTAACAACAAAATTATGAGTATTACCAATATTTCACTGAGAAAGAGACAGAGAGATTGAGAAAAACGCACAGAGATAGAGAGAGAGAGAGAGAGACAAAAAAAGGTGATAGAAACGTACGTACTTTATGCGATAAACGTTAAGAAGTCGCGGGCCCGCTGCTTTTGCTACCACAGTTAACTAATTTACGAGTTTTGTTTGGTAAAACGCCAACACACACTCACGACGGCACAAAATGGCAAACGGTTAACAGCACAAAGAGCAGACGACGTCCGCTCGCCACGACAAACGAAATGAGAATGAATCGAACGCGCGCTCTCTCTCTGTGGCATAGCTGAACGTTGACGCTGTCGCCGTTGCTGCTGCTGCTGCTACTGGCTAACAGCTTGATGGCGCGTCGCTTTGCAACATAATGGCAGCAACATGGCTAGATACATACAGCTGTCTGCATTTCGTAACGGACATTGCGAGGCGGCTGTTGATGTTGCTGGTGCTGGTGTTGCCATTGCGACATTTTGTTGCCAGCCGGAAATGTTGCGAGAGCGACAAGCGCTCATAAACTTAGCAACAAACGTAACCGAAAAAACGATGATTTCTAATTTTTCTGCTGTGCAATTGCCGTTAGCAATAACTATGGAATATATTAAGAGAATGTAGACATACATTTGTGCTTAAATATATATGTTGTTTCTTTAAATTATTAATTTAATATAAATGTTTGGTAAGTCGTATTGGAGCCGGCAGCAAAACACGTCAGCCACTTGTTGCCCATTTTCGAATGTTGCTCAACATTTCACATATTGCATATGCATCATGTTGCAGCGAGGTCAATTGCTCTGCTGCCGGCGTATTGTTGCCAACATATTGTGCAGATCGCTTGCACAAACAAATAATACTAACTATTTAAATAAAAATTATCTATAATTTGTGACAAAGTAGTTTTTAAATTTAATTTTTTAAATATATTTATTAATTATTATTTTTTTTTTATCAAAAACACACTATTTATTGATAGCTTCCCACATTACAACAAAATAATAAATAAATATTAAGAATGCTGCTTATTTCTGATATTGATATTCCTCCATCAATAATTTTTTTTGTTGTTGTTTGTTGTCCTTGTAACGCTGGCAATTTGCTAAATGCGATGCGCGTATCTAAGTATCTGACAGATGCGATTGCGAATCCCGAAACCGAATGCCAATCGCAAGATACGAATTAGAGCGCTGCAGTTATTTTTGTTGTTGTTGCTGTTGTTTTGGCATTGCCTAGTAATTTATCAGCAAATGCCACCCGCCACCCACAGCAAACCACTTCCCGTCTCCAACCCGCTATCCCGCTTTTTGGGTTGCCAATAAGTGATTTATTGCATTGTTATTTTGTCGTTGATGTCGCACTTGCTGCGTTTTATTTATTGCCACTGCCACTGCCTCCCCCTGTACCCTTCCAGCAACCGATTTGAAGTGTGTTAATTTTATTTCCATTTTTCAAATCAACCCTCCTACCCTCCGCCCGCCTCACAAGCCGACTCCATCTTTTACTTGACAGGCTTTGCGACCTTTAGCTTCATTTCGATTCAGTTCAAATCAATTTTAAATTTCCAAAAAAATTAAAAAATTTATTTGGCTAAAAACCTTTTTTGAAATAAGAGGTTTTTGAGCAATTGGTCGCCACAGGAGCTTCCTGAGCGCCCATACACTGTTAAAAATAATTTAATCTAAATTTTCTTAATATTTTTCGTGAATGCGAATAGAAAAGGATAAAAAATATATAGAATATTTCAAGTAAGAAATAAATTTAAGCAAAATTTAACTCAAAGCAAATATATAATTGAATTTTGCCGTGTAATAAAGACATCGAAATATTATTATATTCTTAAGGGTGGTCCATAACTAATATTTGATAGCACCTGAAGCTATATGTATGCGCGCGTGTGTGTGTGTGTGTGTGTATGTGTTACAATTTTAAGACACCTGCAACAAACTACAAGAACTTCATTATCATTACTATGCAGTCAGTCAAGAACTTAATTAGGAGAAAAAGAACAAATCAAAGCCAACAAAAAAGGTATGGACAGACAAATTTCTATCTCAAATTACTAATGATTTTCAAAATGGTTAATAACTCTATAAGCAATTAATGGAATATATCGTTGTACCTATATCCTCCTCTCTTTCTCTCTCTTTGTCCCTATCTATGGCTCTTTTGTGCTGCTGCCACAAAGCCATTGACTGACAGGTTTTTTTTTTGTGTCTCCGCAAGCAGACTAGATCTCTCTCATTCTCTCTATATATAGTACATATATATTTTAGCCTTAACTGACTAATGATGCCAACAGATAAAAAGAATAAGAAGAATAAGCAGTCGAAGTGAACTCCATTCAAGCACAAAATGATGAATTATTGTTTTCAAATTTACGAACACAAACAAATACACACAAAAGAATCAGCCTGAACAACAGCAACAACAACAACAACAACGAAATGTTATAAATTGATATTTAACTATGGGCTTTATAAGTTGATTTTCCTTTAATAAAAGAAGGCATAAGTCCTTTGATTATTGAACTGAGTCATGGGAATATTTACTTATTTTTCTTTTTCCTCCATTTCGGCTAATGACTTTGTGCAACAGTTTGCAACAGCCAGAATAAAGCATTTCCATATTCTTGATCAACATCGCCAACTTCAATTTCTCAAACTTATTTCACTGTTATGCAGTTTTGTTAGCTACTTCAGAGCTCGAAAGTTCCTTTTTTGGCAAGCACTTCACTTAAAACTGTGACAAACGCACAAAGTTTGCGATAAATTTAAGATTGTTGCATATAATTATATGGTCCCTATCTCTACACTAACAACTACAAATAGACAGAAAAATACACAAATACATAAAAAGATCGGATCAATCAACATAGATGAGGTGTGACAAGAAAAAATTGTTAGAATGCTCCGAGAGAAAATAATTATAATATTTACTCAAGCTTTGATTTTGCTGTAAGGCTACGTATTGTTTAATCTTATTTAAAAAATATTATTTAATATTTGAAAAGTATTTAACAGAGCTAACAATTGAATTGCTTTTAAGTGGCATTGCATTAATGCTCGAAAAGTGGTTTATACGAAATAACAACAAACTAAGCAAGAAAATTTATTGGTCGTAAGTAAAGTTAATTATTAACTAATGCAAGAACGAATCACCGAGTGCATTTTGAAGCCATTGCCTGTCTTAAAAGCACAGTGGGCAGACTGATTCCAGCAATTATTATATTTTTCAAAGCATCCTATCAATGTAGGTTTAAGTCCGAATAGTAAAAGATATGTACATATTTAATTTGTTTTGCCTATTTTGCTGCGAAAGGTAAATAAATGAAATTATTTCTATTTCAACTTCTGAACAAAAAAGATTGAATAAACTTAAACCTGACTAAATACAAAGTAAGTTGCCTTTTGGGCGATATGCAATACACTCTGTCAACTAAATGACCCTCGCCTCTTCGTTGACCTTTTTTTGGTTTTTGGTTTTTGGTTTTGTCGCGTGTCTATTTTCAATTTCGTCTCGGCGGGTGGTCGAAATTTTAGATGCGCACGCGTGAAATAGTCCCTTTGTTCCCTCCACCCCCTCACCCTAACCAGTTTACCCTCATTGTTATCCATAAATATTTGCCGCATAATGCGTAAATGGGTTTTACAGTCCCAAACAGTCCAAACATTCTTTGAGCTGCCTTTTCGCTCTCGATCCATATCCATTTTCATTTTCATTCGATTCACATTTTGCACACAGTTTTGCAGACTAGTTTTCAAATTAAATTGCCAACATTTTACTGCAGTTTTGCAATCGTTTCTTTTGGTTGTCGTTGTTGATTTTGTGGGCGTTGGCAAACTCATTAAGAGAAAGGGGATGAAAACTCGTATAGGTTATAGTTCATAGGTCACACTAAAACGGCACTTTTCCTGACACACAACAAAATTAAATTGAATGCAATTGAATTGTGCACTTTGTAGTTTAAAAGAAAAATACGAAGGGTTGCCCCCTTATCACGAAATGGATAAAGTCTATTAATTGAACTTAAATATCCAAGTTTTGGCAATGCTTAACTGTACCAAGTCATTTGTAAAGTGTATTTAAGAGTAATACTATACATTTTAATCGAGAACAGTTCTTACTTACAATTGTGTCGCAGCACCTTTTCGATTTCAATCACATTCATATTGGCTACAGTACCAAAAGTACGTAAGCACAAATACGATACTTGTCAGGAAGATGCAGAGACTAACGCGTTGAGATACATCCACTTCAACGAATATTCCAAGTGCAATCATGTTTGTCCTCTAAAAACCTAAGCTGTAAAACAAATCAAAAGAGTATTATTTAATTTAACTAAACTGAAATGCAAACTTACTTGTTCCAATCCTCAATGGACAATCACACTGTTTCTAAAAATGACTAAAAAGCCAACCAACAAGAACAAAACAACTCAAAATTTTGAAAAAAAAAAAAAATTGTTTTTTGTGCCGAATCCAGAAATTAACTTAAAACGATTTGTTTATTTGTTTTGAAACGAGATTTTTCGGCCTACTAATGTGAGTAAAAGTTGGCTCAAGAAGTGTTAAGAAAGAGTGGAAAGAAAGGTTGACACAGTAAGGTTTTATTTGGATTCTAGATTAGTCAAATTTAAGAATTTTTTCGAAATCAATTTGAAGAAGAATTGTATCATCAAAAGGGAACAAACCCAAAACCGAATGCGAAACTAAATTTGAATGCTAGTTCTAGTTTTAAATTTGAGGAAGCGTGTAGGGGAAAGAGGGAGATAAGTCACAGCTGGTGCCTAGCTAAATGACAATAAGTGTGTTTGCCGCAGCTAATTATGGCCATAACCACCGCGGGTGGCTCAGCGAGGTGTTATTGTTGTTGCTGTTGCTGATGCTGTAAGTAGCAGGTTGACAAAGGGAGGAAGTGTTGCTTAGTGTGTGGTGTGGTTTGCTTTGAGGACCAAGCAATCTAGCCAACCAATCTCCTTTGTGTGTGTCCAGTATGTCCCGTGTGTGCGTCCGGTTTCTGCCTCATTTGCGGTTCAATGCACGAGACCGAGTTTCACTTATTTTGGTTGACATTTTCCATAAACTGTGAAACCCTTAATTAACTTTTCGCTGCACAAATAATGCTGTCCCAAAAGTTGTTTTTGTGTTTCTAAGACTGAAAAGGACGTCATCTACCACTAATCCGGCTCGACGATGTTTTTACTGTTACTCCTCCTCTTTCGACTCCTCCTGCGCGATTCGTTATTCGCGCTGCTTGTTTTGCTTTTGCTTTGAATACACTTTAAAAAAAAAAAAAACTATTAATATTTAAAATTAACGACGCGATAGTCAAAAGGACTTTAAATATATTATTTATCCACTTATCACGAATAATTTTTCAAGTCCCTTTTTACCTCCAGCGTTACTTTTTTATTTTATTTTTTACGTATTTATTTTATTATTAAAAAGTGCCAACTTGAATAGTTTATTCATTTATTTAATGTTTATGTTGTATTTTAATATTTTTTATTTATTTAAGTTATTTTTATCACTTATGTATTCTTACAAATTTAAATATAAAAACAGTTTCGAAAAAGTATTCTTCAAAAGTTTTTGTTTTTCTGCGTGTAGCTATTGTTATTGTCCTTGTTTGGATGGTTGTTGCTGTTGTTGTTGTTGTTATTGTCGCTGTTGTGCAATTTGAGACCAGACCAAAAACAGCAAACAATGGGCGCACATGCGACCAGAGACTGAAACGAAACCAACACCAAAACCAAACCAAGAGACCTAGAACTGAAAACAGAACAACTCCCCCAAATTTTTGCCCCCCCCCTCTAACCGAATTGGGTGTATTTTTAACACAAACATATACACGTCAAAGGACATGATGTGGGTGGGGAAGTGGAAGGAATGTCCTGGCACATTTTGTTTTGAATATTTTGTGTGAAGAGCAAAAGTGAAAGTGAAGTAATCAAAAGTGAAAATATAAAATGAATTATGTGTTTAATAAACTTATTATGGCTATAAATTAGAATGTGTATAAATAGTTCATAATTTAATTTAATTCTTATTCAACATATTAATATTTTGACTCGAATTAAGCTAGGTTAAATGAGGAATTCAACACATTCTTTCCAAACACTCTTTGAACAAACTTAGCCTAAAGAATTCGTTATTTCAACACAAAATTCATAACATTAAGTTAATTTCCCAGCATTCTCGTTGGTCGGCTAGCTAACTGTAGTAGATCCCTGACTGTCCTGCGCTTTAATCGTCTGACTACGCTTCTCCCTGCAAGCTGATGTAATATGCTTCGACCTGGCCTGGTCTATGGTGACCATTCTGAGCCCCAAATCTGGATACAATTTCTCCAAGTCGGCAAAACCAAAGATTTATGCGGTTGTATATAAAATAAGAAAAAAACCACACAAAAGACAAACCAAAAAATTTGTTCGTTTTAATTTGTATTTTTATGATGAAAAATTAAAGAATATTATATTGAAAATCGATCAATAACTTTGATCAATAAATTAGTCACGTGCTAGTGCCATGTGAAAGGACGTCCAAGGACATTGAAATGAAGTGGGTTATTTTTGTTGTTCAACCGCAAACATCCTGCCTGCAAAACGTGACACACACACCTACACACACCTTTACCTGACTAGTCTTCATGTCCTTCACACACTCACACACACACGCTCATTATGCCATGTGGTCAAACACAAAGTATGTCTGCATGCGGTGCCGGCTTAACAATGTTACTTTGAAGCAAGAGCAAACACACACAAACACTCGCACACACACTCTAGTAACAAGACAAAAAGAATAAAAGAAAAAAAAAAAAAAAAAAAACGAACGTAACAAAATAATTTTCGTGGCAACGCGCAAAAGGACGAGCTGTGCAAATTTAAGGCTTCAGTCCTTCGGGCCAATGTGTGGATAATGCGACGCCATTAAACACATTATAAGGCTAACAATGAGAAGGAGGTTTGGATTGGGGGGGTGATGGTAAACACACACACACACACATACACACACAACCTTTCTCGTTATAATTATTAGCTTTTTTTGAGGGGGTAGCCAGCGGCAACGCCTCGTCTACATTACAAGCGCTTTCTGGCTGGATCTGCTTTTCGAATGGGCTTTCTTTCCTAGTACTACTATGCTTGCAGCCGGTCGCTTTGTTGTGGTCAACACAGGACGACGATGAAGTCCTTCATTTCATATGCGCCTGCTATCCCATACAACTGCACACTTGATAGTCCAACATCCTTTAAGCCGCAAATAGCTTCCCAAAAACATAACAAAAAAACCGTTTGCATACTTCAAAAAAATTAACTGCTATAATGTTGGCTAGAAAAGTTTTTTATTAAGTTTTATTTTTATGCCGAAATTGCATTTGAAACTTAATTAAAATATTTAAATGTTTTTATAAAACATTTATTTAAGATCATAATAATTTGGCCAATTAAAATATACTTTTCATGTTTGTTGTTAATCAATATTTTCTTCACTGATTTACAATTAAAAGAATTGATTCCACACAATAAAACAGATGGTTTAAATACGCTATACATATTTACATTTGCTGATCTTTTAGTGAATTTTCTCACTCGGTTTTCAGTTTGTTTTTCTTACAAAAAAAATGCACTTCCTACAATTATCTGCTAGCCACAAAAATTCTCAGAGGAGCATCAAACAGAAAAGTATTTGTTTAGTTTATGCGTTTTTCTTTTAACGCTATTCAATTGATAGAGTTAGAAGGGTCATAAACATTTTACACAATTTTCAGGTAGAATTTCCCAGTAGCTCCTAATTTTAATGACCATTTCTATGAGGGCTAACACAGGTAGCTCCCAAGATAATCTCTTTCTCAGATTAGAGCAAAAGATGTTTAGATTTATGTCTTATTTGCTTTAAACTCAAACGTTAAACATCTGAGCTTCAATATGAAATTCTTTTTTTAACATTTCCTATAGTTATATTTGTAGGTTAGCGCTCTTTGATTATTGGGCATTGAAAGGCCATTTTTGGGTTGACCAGTTGACTAGCCCAATTACAAAACTAATTCCACACAATAGGCAGATAAGGCGAAAGACAGACGAACTGCGTGTGAAATGCTGGCTAAGTAATCCGATAGTTTTATCTAGTCCTCCCTCTAACCTACCCAAAAACAATACGTTAATTCACAAGCCCAACAACGAACTTATGCGGATCTAGTTAAAGAAAATACCAACAAAAATATCCACCAAGGAACGTACAAAAAGTGTTTTGTGCTATTTATTGATAGACAGCAACGGTTCACAATGCGTGGCTTTTGTGAATTTGCCCCCCCGCCTAAAAAAAATAGTATAAAGTTACCTCCACCACCATTCAAGAAGCGGGCACCGACACTCAAAAAAATATATGTTCAAAAGTCTTACAGTCAATGAATCCCTTTTTTATTTATTTTATTTTAAGAATCGCTTATCTATTTTAAATTATTTAAATTTATGAAACATTGTAACTTCGATTTTTAAAAGAATATATAGAAGGCTCGTACGGAAAAATTTATAATTTATAATAAAATTAAACATTTTATACAATTCACAATCGATCTAAAATAATCGTGAAATAAAACCGTCATACATTTTCCGTGAACCAAGATCAATCATATTTCAAAACTCATGAGTTTTTTTTGAAGTGCAATAACGTAAAGCTAAAATACTCTTGTTCTCTTTTGGCATCCAAAAGGAAATGTCAATATTTGTCATTACCGCGTGTCGTTTGTTCTCGTGCGTTTTCTAGCGAATTTCTCTTGGAGGCAGAAGGCGTTGTCGGCATTGCTTTGTGGATCGTTCTGCTTGTATTACTATTACCTATATAGTACCAAATAAACCGAGAGAGTGAGAATACCGCGCGGGGTTCGTTGGTATGTTGCGGCATGTTTCCTTTGTCTGGCCATATAAAAAATACACGAAACAGAAAGAGAGAGAGAGAGATTGGAAAAACAAAGGCTGCGCTGTGCTGTTGATTATATAATGCCCAATGCCGAAATTAAGACGCAGTTGCAATCGCACTCGATATCAGTTGGCAAGCGGCTTTAACGACTGTTTGCTTGCACCACAAAACAAAAACAACAACAATAGCAAGAACCACCACACACAAACGTTGTTGTTTGCCAGCACTTCACAGTATTGTGCTCTTCCGGTTCCGACAATCGGATATGGTAAAATGGTTGACCGTGGGAGCAACGAGTGCCAAACATCAAACAGAAATCTCATATTGACTCAGTCAATTCAGATGCTGCTGTAAAAAATCGAAGCAAATTTCAGTATCGCTGAGTCAAACTTTTTCAATTTCAGTTCAAAATGAGCTCAGAGCAGCAATGCGAACCAAACAAAAAGAGATTGATTGCCTGCAATGCGAACTACAAGTATCGAGTAATGATGACCAAGTAACGAGAAGCGAGCAACGAGTGCTTAAAATCTAACAAATTATTTGCTCTTAAAACCTTTAGGTCGTCTTGGACCTTAGACAACCTTAGACAAAAATAAGCGTTCGCTCATTGAGCCTTACTGTTCCCTGCCTGGTCCCCGCTTATCAGCTGTGAAGATCGAGCGAACGATCAATCAATATCAAACTCATCAAACACTTGTGTGTGCGGCGATAATAAAGCTGATGACGCTCAGGATACGCGTTGACAAGTGTTCAATTGAAAGAAAGCAGCTCTCCGTTTCAGCTAAAGAAAGAGAGTGAGTGGTAGGAAGATGGTAAAAGAGAGCTAAGCGGATTAAGTTACAGCAGCGTGTAAAGGACAATGCAGGACGAGCTGGTAACAACAGCAGGGAAACACTAAAATGAAAATGAAAAAAAAAAAAAACTCACACAGGGAAGCAGTGCGCCAAATTCAACCACTGACAACAATGAGACCAAAAAGCGAACAACACAAAAACCGAAAGAAAAAAAAACACAAGAAAAGAAAAGGGCAAGCGATATAACAATGCGACGCAGGTGGTGGCAGAGTGTGTGGGGTGATGGTAGTGGGAGGGGCGCGCGCGTCATGTGCCAAGTGGATTTGTAGCTTGTAATCCATGTAACAAAAACTCAAGAGTTCCTGTGTGAACGTGTGTGTGTACGTATGTGTGTGTGTGTGTCATCCATTACATGAAAATTGTATCAGCGATTTTATTGCATTTATTTTAATGCGATTTTGATTAAATTTTAAACGAGCATTTAGTCAAGTTTTTTGCTTAAGTCTTTTGTTTAGCCATCCCACATCCTATCCAACTCCCTCTCTCTTGCTCTCTCCCTTTCTATCTCATTATTGCTTGCTGGAAGGCAGCAGCTCGTTACGCACATTTCCGAAAGAGAATGGCACTTAGAAATGCTGTGGACCAAAGAACACATTTTCAGTTCTGGGGGTAGTGAGGGGAGGGGTGGGGCATGTTGCGTGTCTCAAGTGCAACTTGGTTGCAACTTCAAAACGCTTTCGGCCATGCAAATTAACCAAAAATTCCATTTGCAACAACTTGAATGTCGAACAACAACAACAAAACACACAGAATATAAGTACAGTATGCTCCAAGCTACTTACAAACACACACACACACACCTACACTAATACAATGAAGGTAAGGGGAAAAAAGAGAAGTAGCAGCTGCTGCTATCGTTAAGCGTCTCACTTGCCCTCTTGCTCCTTGCCCCACCTTCCACCCACTGAACTGCTCATAAAACTTAAATGTGCGAGTAGGGGGGCGGAACGAGCATAAAAAATAAAGGAGTACCAAAGCACGAGTGCACTAAACGAAATAAATAGCTATTTTATTTAATATGAAGATAAAGAATTTTAATAACAACCTTATATTTCGCTCAATCTTTAATAAATAACATTAAAGAATCTTTAAAGAAAAACAAAATATTTTGTTCACACTATCCAGTGTTCACACAATCCAGGTTTGCCTGTAAATCTAACAATGTTTTCTGACTTAAAAAGTCCATTTAATAATAATATTATTAATATTAATATTCTAACATACGAGCTATGAGTTTTCACTTTTGATTTTTCAATAATTTAGTTATAAATAAAAGTAACTTTTGTTCGAGTGTATAATATTGTTTAACATTCAACAATTTCTTGGTCATGTCATCGATGTTGTTGCCGATAATGATGCGGCTCATTTGGCCCGGCAAAATGGCGATTTTTATGCGCAAGTCCTTCACAGCAACAAATACAACAGCAACAACAGCAAAAAGAGCAGCGCGTGTCCCCATAAAACGCAGCAGTGACACCGAAAATGATTAAATTTGCAACGCCTGCGAACAGGATATGTTTGTAGATATAAATGCATGTATGTGTGTGTGTGTGTGTGCAAGTGTCAGTGAAAACATATGTGTACTACATCGTAAATAAAATTATTTAACTGAAACTTGCGCAACTTGCAGCTCAATAATACCAATATTTTTTACTTAATATCCAAATAAGGAAATGAGCATGAATTATGTATTTTTTAATTCTCAATTTAATGGTTTTTTTTTAATAATATTATATTTAATCTTTCTGAATACACAATAAAACATATAGAATTTAAGTTGCATGGAAAAAAACTCATGAGTGTTAAATAAATATTATTTCAAACTGAATGCAATGAATTTTCTTACACCGCCCAAAAGTATGCAACACAAACTGTTTTAGATATAGAGTTGCAAGCTGCTTTCAATCAATGCATGAAACAGCTAAAAAGTATGTTTGAAAAGCCTTTTGACAATTTTCTAATTAGCATGGAATAGATTGAAGGAAAGCGATGCATTAAAGACAACTTAATTAAATTGAAATTGGATATTTTTTGATGCGCTGCCATCCGCCAACCGCAAACAAACAGCGTGGTGTCTCTCCAACTACCCCTGTGTACAAATTCCAAAAACTCTCCTCCCGCTTTCAAACGCCATCCCAAAAATTGCTGCTTTCCATTTGATGTCACTCTTGGTGACACGTGACTGGAGTTGGGTTTGGGGGAAGAAGTTCATTTTGTTTTGCTAGTTTTTTGGGTTTGGGGGTTGTCTTTCGCGGCGTCGCGTGCTTTTCTTTAAAGCTGCGTACAAGCGTTTCTATTCTCCCACACCCTCCCCTTCCAAACCCCTTTTGTCGTATTGGGATGCGTTGTTTATGCAACGAAACTAATTTAAAGTACTTCACGCGGCGGTCGTCTAATCCGACGCACTGTGTGTGATAACTTCGTTAAGTTGTTGTTGCTGTTGACGCATACGGGACAGTAATAACAATAAGCTGATAGTAATTAAATATCACAGACACGTGGCTGGAGCCCCCGTCAAAGTACAACGACCTAATGTGAAAAGGCCCAAAAGTTAACATCCTATTAACAATCATGGTTTGTAATTTCTAACTTACTGCAAATTGTATTTTTAAGGCTTAAAAGGTTTTAAAAACTTTTTCTGAAAAATCTCCTTTGCTAGTTTGTAAGTAAAACTTTTCAAATCTAAGCTATAGATATCGTAAATAATTTTAAATTATATAACTGAAACTTAACAATTTGTTTTCTAATATTTCAATTATTTCTGCATATGCTTCCAAAGTTTATCAAGCCAAACAAATCTCTTATTGCCTTAAACTTTTTAATTGATTCAAACTATGCATAACTTCAAAAAACAATGATTACTCAAAATCAAACAAGTCTTATCATAATCAAAAGCATTTTAAAATGCTTAATACTCGTATAATATAAAGTTTATTTGTTACAAATACTCTTTTTAATTTAAAAAAAATCAACTTATTTTCGATTTACTGTTTTTAACAATGTTATAAACTATTCGCCGCATATTTAAACTCGATTACAATTTTAAAAATAAATTCAAACACAGGTAGAAGTCATAAAAGCATGTTAAAAAATATCACACTCTGAGTGATTTGTATTTTTTTTTTTTCTATAATAAACCATTTAGTTACCAGTAATTGGTATTGCGTACACTCTTGTGGTAAGCAATTACAAACACACACACACACAAAGCACAACATATGAGAATAGCTCTTAGGTTATATTCATAGAGTTCACTTTGATGGGAAGCCACAATAACAACGTTGGCGTCAACTATGTCTATATACATATACATATATGCTTGTATAAACTTCGCATAGTAAATTGAACAAAATCTTTTAACAAATAAAATAGCATTTGCTTATGACTCATTGAAAAGCCGCAAAGCTTTTGCCATTGGGCTTTGTCTGTCAGTTATGTTGTTTTCGGTCAAAACGGATGTGTGTGTGTGTGTATTAGTTTGTTGTCTTTTTGAACACTTAAAATTATGGCTGGTATTTGTGTACACAATTAAGACTTGAGCACATAAAACGACCAAAAGTTGACAACATTAAGAACTGCTCGAAAAACTTTTAATTGAAATAATTCGTTTTGGGATTGACAACAAAAAAAAAATAACAAGAAGCAACTTCTGACGCAAAAACTTTGCGATTTGTTTTCCATTTATTGTGTGTTTGTATGAGGTTTGGAAAATGTTTGAATACCGCTTGTGTTTTACAAATTGGCCTGTGCCTATATACTGTTTATCAATCAAACATAAATAGCATTAAATTCAAAATACACAACTAATGAACTTAAAACTCTTTATCTAGCTAGAATGAAAGTTAACCAACTATGAAACCCCTTAAAATATTTGATGGTTAATTGAATTAATCGCAAGAGCTTAGTAGAAATAATTGTTATTAAAAATGCAATAAGTATTATTGTACAACAACCTTGAGTTTCAGTTGCCTTGCGGGAATCAAAACATATCTAATAATTGTCCGCAGATAACTCTCGGGTCACGTGTATGACCAGAGCTACAGATTACATATGTTGACTGTGTCTTTGAATCTGGCATTACTAGCAACATCTGCGTAATTTTCTCCCTCTCTGACTGCGCTGCTCTTCTCATGACTTCTGATGGCGCCAGACAGCTGAGCTGCAGCTTGGTAGCATATCAAGTTGCAATTTTCAATCCAATCAGTAGAAATGCTGAATTAGAGATTGAGCAATGAATGCATGCAGCGCAGCGCAATTCATGAGAATGATTATGATTAGTGCTAGTATTATTTTATGTTCCAAGCAGCAAACTAATTGAGTGGAATGTTGATGTTGGTATTTATTTTGGGTCGATTAGTTTAAATAAACAGGCTATTTTTTTTTTTTTTTTGCATATTTTATGCAAACTTAAACGTATGTATTTATTATTAAAACCAAAGAATGTTAGAACATTTAGCAAAAACTACAAAAATTGCATATATCATATAAAAATACCAAGGTAAAGCCACATTTTTACATAGTAAAATATGACAGAGCTAATTTTTTTTTATTAAATGCGTTTTAAAATTTAGATTATTTCAACTTTTTAATCATTTCTTTTTATCTAGCAAATTTCAATAGATTAATAAACTTGATATTTTTCACATACACAGACAATCGTCAATAAGAACCAACAACGCCGATGGTGTTTGGCGATTTGGGGGCACGTTTGCAGCGTACCACAGCACGGCTATCTGATGTCGGGTCTATGTTATCAGTAGTGCATGAGCATGATTATTTTTATGCTGATAAGCATCACAAGCAGAAAGACATCGAAACTGCATAAAAGCTGATGACAGCGACAACATGGATATCAATCACTTAGGTTGCGATCATCTGAGCACAACTTGCAAGAGGTTGCAAGCAACAGGATAGAATTAAAAACAAGCAAGGACACAAACATGTGGCGACTACAGCTGTTCCTCCTACTCTCTACCAGCTTTCTCATACCGTATGAGGCAAAGCCGGCACCAACTTCGACCTCAACAACAAGGCACGCCAGCAACATGGGACTTTTGGCGGAAAAGGATCTTGCTGATGTGCTTATGGCCAGCATGCAGGCACGTGGCTTAAAGTTGACATCCAATCAGGAATCGACGGTTAAGTCTCTAAACGACATGCAACAATCTGAGCTACAAGATGATTCAGTAATGCTGCAGTTGGACATGGATGTAATTATTAATGTGCTGATTGGAAGCAGTGCGGATGCCAGCTGTGAACATGTCATCAAGGACATTCAAAGATCAATGGATAAAAACAGTGTGACCTTGAGCTTAACATCTTTCCAAGCTCTGTGCACCTTCAACAACATCAAATGCTCACCACAACAAATGGTACAAATTATAAAGGAAACATCATCAGTAAAACAGACTCAGTCGACCTTACTTGGCAGTCGGAGCACGCGTACAGCAATCGAACAAGCGACGAAGACATCCATCATTAAAGACGATCGGGATTCAATCGTAAATTTCCTGCAGTCTCGCACTTTGCCTGAGCTGAGTGCTATATTGAGTACACTTTTGCAAGTGTGCGGTGCAAACAGTTTGGAAACTCAGAACATTTTAGAGAATTTGGTTGAAAGTAAGTATACAAAAAGTTAAAAGTGATGAGTAGTCCAGTGTACTTTGTAACGAGTGGAAGTATAAGTTCCTTTCTCCTGTACGAAAATGTAAACAGCGGGTTAAATGATCGATTTCTTCTTTACAACAAGTGTGACCCCGTTGCATTTTATACAAAAGCACGACTTCACAAACTTATCGATATGCTTGTCGCCAGTTAATCGGCAGTGATCAGTGATTCACGAATTGTGTTTAAGATTACTATCTATAGAATTATTTTAATTGTTGACTTCTTTCAAACTTTTCAGTGGGTCCCAAGGACAGCAGCAAGACAACAGGCATGAGTGCATTGCAGGTCAATGGGTTTAGCACATTGATTATCACCTTGATGGATAGCCTGACGAACATTGCCAAAGGCAACAAGAGCGGCTTATGTGCAGCTACACCCGAAAGCTGGACTGTACGTCAACTTGACATGGGTGTGGCTAAGGTCATTATTATGGGTTCGATGATGGCTACAGACCATTCGCTGCCTCCTACACAGAACGCGCCAATGCGTAAGCAACTAGTAACTGACTCGAGTGACTTGTTGCTCATCATCCTTTTCACTTGCAGAGAAAGGCAACGCACTGGCCAATTTGATGGATGCTGATGTACCACTAACGAAGGGCGCACCGACATCGAAACGTGCAATAATGCCACTTGCGAATGTTGCCAATGTATCTGGTGAAAATATGATTGAAGGAAATAATAATGCCCATAAACAACAAGTTGGTCCTGATGTCCCCGAAGCCGCTGATGTTACCAATAATGTTGGATCTGTTGGAGGTGTTGGTAGCCCTGTAACATCTGTACTTGGCTCTGGAATGATTGCCAATCCTGGTGGTGACATTATCAACAACGTTAACAGTAAGTGCTTATCAACTTAATGGGAAAGTTTTCTTCTAAATCTGTAATATTTATTTTGTCAGGAAATGACAATTTCATGGGACAACTTGTTGGTCTTGATGTCCCCGCTGCCGCTGATGTTACCGCATTGGAAAACGTTGGCTCGGTTGGAGTTACCAATGCCAATATTGTTGGAGACGATGGCAATACTGTGATTAGGGAAGTTGATGCTGGCGTTCCTCAAGCGGTTGATGTTGCCGCCTCTAACAATGTAACCGATTTGGTTACTGGCGGTGATAGCTCTGAAGATACTTCTGGTTTCTCTAGCTCTGGCAATACAATTTTAGGTAATTTTATTTGTTAAGCTAGTATATTTATGTATTTCTATCCAGCCTTTTCTACTTTTCAGCGAGTCCTAGGAATATTGTTGACGATAACGCCAATACTGTACTTTCGTTAGTTGATGATCAAGTTCCCGTGGCAGCCGATGTTACTGAAAGCTTAGGCGGTTCTACTGGAGAAGTGAGCAATGTCTTAGGTGGTGTTGTCGGTGTTCTGACAAATGGTGCTGGCTCCCTCGTCAACAAAGGTGGCAATACTGTCACAAGTAAGTACCTATTAGACAAAAAGGAAAGCTTACCTTCATAAAAAAATGTCCAAATTTTAGGTGGTGCCAAAAACATTGTTACAGGTGATGATAATAATGATGATTTTCTTTTGGCGGTTGATGGTGCAGCCCTTAACCAAAAGACAGGGCTGGTAACTGGCGCTTCAGGAGGCTCTGCTGGTAGCCCTGGAGGTGGAAATGCTAACCAAGTTGGCAATGTTGTCAACAGTAAGTTAACTTATGCTACATTATTTGGTTTCCTCTCGTCAAACTTGAATATTCCTCTACAGAGAGAAATACTGGGATTTCGGGAGCTGTAGCTGAGAATACTGTGGATTTCGGCGATGGGCTTATCAGCAAATTAACATCCGTGGCTACTGAAAATTCTGGTGAATCAGGCAGCTCTGGTGTTGATAGTGTTTTAGGAGAAATTACTGA
The DNA here is from genome assembly GCA_018901835.1 of Scaptomyza graminum. Classification (NCBI taxonomy): domain Eukaryota; kingdom Metazoa; phylum Arthropoda; class Insecta; order Diptera; family Drosophilidae; genus Scaptomyza; species Scaptomyza graminum. The sequence goes on along the minus strand of JAEIFL010000001.1, from coordinate 9,598,511 downwards.
AGCTGGCTCGCAAAACACCGTCAACAGTTTGGCCAATGACATCAAAGGTAAGATTATAAAGTAATTTTTGTGTTCAGCCAAAATATAATTATTTATAATTTTCTTCGCTAGCTAACATTTTAACTGGCAATGACAACATTATCATCTCTGAAGTCGATGCTGTGGTTCTTGAGGATGTCGGTGTAGAGCTGCTCAACACTTTCACCGAGGATGGTGCTCTTGCTGCTGATGATGTGTTTCAAGTGGTTGATCGTCAAAGCAATCCGCTCTTGAATATCAGGGATGATAATAACAGTGGCTCTATTGGCAATGATTTGTCCCAAACCATCAACAGTAAGCGGAACATTTGTCAATAAAACTTGTTGTTTTTATTATATCGTATGTCTTTTTGCAGGAGATTATCAGGGGCCGACAACTCCCGAGCCATCAACGAAGGAGCCACCAACAGCTTATTCACCTACACTACAAACACCGACTCCTTCGCCGCAAACTGTGGAACCACCAACTGAGGAACCGCCAACACCTTATCCACCAACTCCAGAGCTACGAACTCCCTTACCTCTGAATCCATCATCACACACTCCCAGTCCACTTGCTCCCAACATCACTCTCTGCTATCGTCGCTACTGTCGCAAGTGGCGAACTCGCCCCAGTTGTTTTTGCGGCAAGAGCTGCGGCGGCTCATACGTCTACAGGCCCTAAATGGGCTACAGACCCGGCTTTGACGTGAGTTGTTTAAAAATCGAAATAATCTATCTGTCCCTCCAAGCACCTGTTATATCGCAAGGCACCTATTTATTTTATGTTACCTACTTCTGTAAGTGAACTTGTTTAATTTGCTTGATAAATTGAAATACAACTGAATTATTTATTATATAAAATGAAAAGTTTTTATTTGTGGCGTGGGGTGTAAAAAAAAATAATGGTGGCCGTCACGTTGTTTCCCATGAGGGCGCGAGGGATTTATAAATTTAAGTCATGCTCGTAAAAGTTAACAAAAAGAAATTGTTTTTTTTTAAAGAGCGTAGCGTAGGGATCGACTAGTTTATACCGTTTTTGAATAAGTTTGTTAATTATTACCAGTTACTTTACGTTAAACTCATGACTCGACAGTTTAGTAGTTTTAAATGTTTGTCATCCTGTTGCTTCATAAACATACATAGCTGGTTTCAAGTTATTTTAAGCTCGTCACTCGTTAGTTTTTTCGCACAACTATCTTTACTGGCTATTTACAGCTACTTACTCCCTTGAACCTACTCGATAATTGCTACTCGCTACTTGTTATACGGCCATAATAACCTGTCACTCAAATGTTAACTTTTTAATACCCTGTTCTTCATTAAAAAAAAAAACATGATATAAAAAGGTAAACAAAATGCAATTACATTGAAAAAGCAAAAGTTTAAGCAACAAAAATGGGAGGAGCGGAGGCCAAAGCTGGCAAGTTGGCATAAATAAAAGATAACATTATTAGCACCCAAGAGCCAAGGAAAGCAGCCCCCAAAAGTACTCAGTTAGACAAATGGGCTTCAACGTTGACTCAATACGAAAAAGCGACTCTCTATCAAATTCCCCACCGGGGCGCCCCTCAGCCATCCAAGCACCCACAAAATTGGAATATAGAACGTGCTCACGCCACATGAAATCATAATGAAAGCAATAAAAATATCACCAAAGTTGTTCAGCAAACAAAAAACAAAAAAAAAAACAAAATAACAAATACAAAACAGTAACAGAATTGAACCAAAACAGAGCAGATTCTTGAGTTGGCCGTGTCGCACCCATAATTGATGACCTAAGGTAATTTGTTATGGTTATGAAACGTGAAACAAACACCGGGCGGAAAATATATACTTATGTTCATACATACAAAATACGGAAGCACAAAATATGGGGCGCAATTATAAATTTCTTCAACCAACAGCTTGTGGTTGTCTCTCTCTCTGTGTGTGGGTGTGTGTGTGTGTGTGTTTGCTTTTTGTTGCGGGTTCCCAGAAAAAAAAGGTGGCCCATGACAATGATGATGATTATAATGCTGGCAAACTGTTAATGATAAGCGATAAGCGTGAACTTCACTGGGTGTTAAATATTATGCGACACCTCGGGGCCAAAATTCGTTCCACTCAGTATGCTTCAAAAACTCTGAATGTTTACCTGCCAGCGGGTTGAACTCTTGCCAAACTTTTTGTTTTTTACCCACGATTTCATGCATTTTTAAATTTTTAAGCCTTAGGTTTTATTTCCACGGTGACTTTTGAAACTCTGGTTAATTATGTTTTATATATGCACTGAGTTTATTTTATTTATTCATTTATTTATTTATTTATTTACTGTGAACTATGAACAGCCTACATAAAATTAAAATTAATTCAAACTAAAATACACTTCGAGCAAAACTAAAGTTTAACAAATGTCTGTACTTTAAGCACTACATTTGCTATTTGTAAGGTTAAAGTTTGGCTAAGATACAAATTTTGTTTTGACTAAATAAATCAATATTGTACCGAAAGTTTTTTTGTATGCGATGCTGCCTTGTGTTGTCTGTGTGTGTTGTGGGGAGAGGCATATAAAAATGCAACAGATTCTCAGGCGCAGACATGTTTATGTATTTGTCAGACAGCCAGACAAGTTTCGCAACTTACTCACCCCCTCGTCAGTCTGTTTGACTGTTTGTCTGCCTGCCTGTCTGTCTGTCTGCGACCCTGTTTTTTTTTTATTCCACTTTGCTGTTTTTTGTGAACGCTAGTTGGAATTCTATGGCCCGTATCCTGAGCTCAGGTTGTACTTGTGTCGTACATCAATCTACAAGTTTTGGTTTGGGCTGATTTAGCTTCTTCCCCATCCGAGCCCATTTTTATACCCTTGCCTTAGGGTCAGAGGATTTTGTTGCAATATGTCTTGTACGGATATTTTTTGTAGATAAATGAATACCAATAAAATCATCTACATTTTTTTTAGCCTATAAGATGTTGATATTAAACAAACAAAAAAATTAAAGTTCCAAATTCAAAGAAATTATTTATTGAGTTTTTTACTTATGTCAAAGTTTAAGTTAACAAAGTTATACTGTACTGCGGATTTTAGCACTTTCACACTTCGTAGCATAGATACTCTTTCTTTTCTGTTTTCTTGTCTCACTCACTTTGGCTTTCTGCCTGTTTGATGCTCTTCTAAATATATGTTTCATTCTCTCTGTGCTATTTCCTTTTTATTATTGTACATAATGTGCACGTGCTGCGAATATCTAAAATTTACGAGCAAGAGCGAAAGTGCACACAGGTCGTCGCGTGGGTGGTGTGGTGCTTTGGTGGTTGGGTAGGATGAGTCGGTCTGGCCACATGACACTAGTTAGAATGTCTTCGGGGTGTATGAGGCGAGGAAGGCGAGAGAGAGAAGTGCAGAGAACTGTTGTCATGTACATTATTTTTGCTTTCAAAACGTTTCGACTAAAAGTAAAAGTCGGCTAAAGCATTAAATGAGCCGAGAGGGAAAAAGAGAGAGAATCTTGCACCACACATAGTTCACAAACGGTGGTTTTTCGATCCGTTTTTTTCTTGCAGCCCAAGCTGCCAAACGGGAAGCTGTGGAGACGGTGAAGGCAGGGAAGCAGGGATGTTAAATGTTGTTGTTTGCTTACTTTAACACGTTTTATGTCCGAAAAGCAAAGAAAGAAAAATACATATGTACATATATATAAATGTGAACTAATGCATTTTTATTAATATATACAAGCGTGCAGGGAATTTCAAAAATCCACATGATCATCAACTTGATGATGATTAAGCATAAAAACCACAAATGTTTTTTAAATGCAGTGCAAATGTGGTGTGTCGTGTGTGGAATGGGTGTGTGTGGGTGGTGTGCTTGGTTGCTTTGTATCTACTAAGTAGTACGTAACTGACTTTGCAAATCCTGTTAAAATGTTTAGCACAGGGTGTACGTGTTAACGCTATTGTCGCTGTTGTTGTTGTTTGGAAGAGTTAAAGTTGCCCCAGTTTGTTTGCGATGAGTCAGCAGCTTATAATCGACCATTTACAAGACTTAAAATAAGCCCATAGCTCGTTCAATCTCTCTTTTTCTCCTTCTCCATTTGGGGCGGCTCATCACCCATTTTGCATGCATGCTGCGCCTTACTGCAGCCTTTTGGTATAATCTAGCATACACTCATATGTTTGTATGTACAAATCATCAATTGTATCAAATGTATCAAACAGCGGCACAACGCCAACCCACACTTTGTAATTTGGTCATGTCTGGCAACGCCCGCTGTGCTGATTTCACTTCATAGTCATAGACAGCAACAACCACAAGCCTCTGCCTCTCAACCCTCAACTGCCAACAATCGTTTGCTTAATTTAATCAAACAATTTTGCATAAGAAATTGCTTGCAATTGTGTTTCGAATATAATGATGAAAATCAGAAGCAGTTGTTGTACCATCATTTTCACACAGGCAGCCACTCTGTTTTCTAATAATACTAAATTCCAAAGAATCATAATAAAATATACAAAGATTAAAAAAAGTATAAAAAACTCAGCAACCGCTATGTAAAGTACTTGACCAGTAAAAATGTTTTGTTAACCACAGCTGATTTAATGAAAGGCCTGGACCATAATGTAACTGGCAAGGTAGATTCTCCTGACTGACAGCTCACTGAGCTCAGAGGTAGCAAAGTGTCCAGTCGCTCAGCTATACGTCGTGAAATTAAATCGAAATCGGACAATGCCAACAGAAAAATCTGTTTTATCATTTGTTACCTTGCCCTCTAAAAACCAAAAGTAAACAAAAAATAGCTTATTCTTGATGTCTTTGCCAATGTTAAGAACTTAAGCACTTTTTTTTAGGCGGCGCCAGTGATAATTCAAAAAAGGCAAGATGCAAACTTATCTGTATATAAATAAAAATGTTTTCTTTAAAACGCTGGCTTCTTTTGTTTTTTAAAAGTTGTTTTTTTTTTTATTGTATCGGAAAAAAAGTTATTGCTAAAGTTAAAAAAAATTGAATCGTGCTTATCATACAAAATCGCAAGAGAATATAAGGACATGTACAAAATTCAGCAGGTGTATCTCATATCCTACATGTGAGACATTTTGATTCTTATCTCAGCTTTAGGCTTGTGATAAGCCTCAAGCGGCAAATAAATTGCACACTTTTACTTTCTACACATATTTAATGGGTTCATGGTTCGAAGAGAGCAAAGAAAATATAACGGGAGGCGAGAAGAAAGTCGAGAGAGTTGAGTATTATAATTTTAGTAGGCCGATAGCTGAAATAACACCGCTTATGACGTTTAAATATATTAATACATCGGCTATATTATTGAGTTGAACTAATTCACTCGACATTATTCCGTTTACTCAACTCCGGATAATAGTTAGCTGCCAAAAATTTAAACATTACTCGCCCAAGGATGAATTATTTACTTTGTGATGGAATGTTGACGAAGATTGTCTGGTTTTTTGGCACGGGACAGACTCGTCTCGCACATGCGGACCTCATTACTCACACGCCTGGCGCCTGTGGTCCATTTGCATGGTGGAAACCAAAGAGTGTGGAGAGGGCGAAGTGTTGGACAGGGTTTATTATCCACTTCTATTCAATGACGTCGGACGAGAGGCAAAGGGAGAAAGCCAAAGCTAAAAACAGTGGCCGACAACTAGCATACAAAAAAAATGGAAACAAAGAAAAGTAATGCAAAAGGCGGCACTTTGCATACTAAGAACCAGAACGCGTGCAGAGAGGGTGGCAATGGCTACAGTTAGTTGTTGGGGTGGGGCTTGGGTACATAAGGAAGGGGTTGGTTGGTGCTTGTACGGAATAAACAGAAAAGGCAAATAGCGAGCGGCGCTCTATTGACATTTTAGGGTTTCATTGTAAAGCAATTTAAATTATTGTGTATATTTTATTTCTTATTTTTGTTTTGTAGCAAGAGTCGCATTTTAATACCCTGTCTGTCGAAAAACTTTACTAGTAAATTATCTATATATGTATAAGGATCAATTTAAAATGCTTTTAAATAATTAAGTCAAGAAAAATAGCATTCAATATGTAAAAAATCTAACCAGTATTAAAATAGTAAAAGCTTTATCTATTTTGACATTTTTAAACATAATTGTTAAACAAATAATCATTATTATCAGTTTTATTTTTACGTTTAAGTGTCTTTGTAAGTCAATCATGCTCATTTTACTTACTTACTCACTATGTTCATGGGTTTTTTTTTTTATGTTTTTGTGTGTTTAACTTAAGCATTCAGGACATCGTGTCGCGGTTCGTGTCCTGCTTCTGATGCGTCTATTCTTGTGCCTTAAGCTTTAACTAAGGAGAGAGGCGCAGAGACTATGGATGTCTATGGACTATGCGCTAGCCTTTCCTCACCCAAACCACCACCCATTTGCCCCGCATGCTTGATTTTATTTTGTGCAAATTTTTCAAATGTTATCCTTAATTTAGTTTCTAAGTAGATGCGAGTCACGTACCAGGCAAATGACATTTTATTTGTGGATTTTTATAGACTTTCTCTCCCTGTGTATGTCCATGGATGAAAAGAGGGGAAGCGGAGGGGGAGGACAGCCCTTAAACCTAGTACAACTTTGGGTGGGTGGATAGCAAACATAGCTTTATACGTATATGTTTGTACATATGGACACAATATTACTTTTGTACTTGTGGCAAATTCTAAAAAAAAATAATAAAAAATAAAAAAAATTAGGTCGTTATATGGTTTTTGTGTTCATGTGTGTGTGATTTGGCCGTTGCATTCCCTCACTGGGTCACAAGTGTCATTGATGAGTCTCTAAAATTATCCACGCCTCTGTTTTGACATTTCAAATTGACGTTAAATTTCACGTTTGAATGTGAGCCCAAAAAGGAAAAAAAAGCATATTAAAAAGTGCAACGTTGACGTGAATGCAACTAAATGAATGAATGATGAATGCATATTGAATAACTTTAGAGTAAATGTTCGTTGCTTTAGATGCTTTTATTTCATTACAAAATACACACAGAGATAAATTGGATATTTCTTTTTTTTATCAATTACCAGTGACAATTCATCATTTAAAGTGTGGAATGCGGCTTATAAATAAATTTGATTATTTATAATTTTCAACCCAATTCGTAGCTAGTAGAGATCGCAGAATAATGTTGGATTATTGTTGAGTACGCTTTTAGTAATTGCAATTAATCAAAAAAAAATGTTAAAAGACAAAAGTTGTTAAAATCTTGCAAGTTAATTAAGTAATTTTTTTTTTTAATTTTATGAATAATAATATAAAAATAGTTATGTTAACTTTGTTGCCTTGCAAAAGTATCGTTTTTATTAAATAATAATAAATGTACAAACTTGAAAATCATAAATTATATTATGGTAATTTGTTGTCTTTTTGTTACTCTAAGAATCCACTTTACTGTTTAAGTTAATAGTAAAAGACATCAAATTATGTAATTTTCTTCTTTAATAACTTTTTTTTTAATAACTATGAAATTTCTTCAATTATTGCTGCATCTAAGTTTTTAATATATTTTGATTTCTTTTACAGCTTTGCAACTAATGGATCGAAATTTTTTTTCCATACTCTTAACACAGCGTTTAAGTTCATCTCAGGACTTTAGGGATCCTTTGACTTCTTCTACCGCCCTACCGCCCCCCACGAACCAACCTTAATGGTCCGAATCGTGCATGCTGCCAAGATGTATGTTCACAATGCTCAAATAAATGAAAACACAGAAATATGACCGTATAAATGTAATAAAAAAAATAGAAACGAACAAGCAACAACAATAGAAGCATACGAAGCATAGGAAAGTGGAGAAAAACGCGTATACGCCACGTGAGCTGCTGCCAAATGGAAACACAGCTAAATTGTATGTGATGTGATGGAATGGGTCGGTAATAGAGAGGGTTTCTTCTTTCTGTGGGTGGTTGGTTGTTTTACTTAAAAACAGGTGAATGTGTGCGTGTGTGTGTGTTTGTGTGTGCGCAATATGGGGATGATTCATGTTCTTCTTGTGACCCGCAGTCAAACATTGGGTTGCGACAATAACTTGCGCACAATAAAGCAAAAATTAAAAAGCGTTAAGCAAATTACAATTTTTTTTTTTGGTTGTTGTTGAAGAATTTGCTCTCCGGTGGAGCTCTCCATCAATATAGTAAAAGAAGCACGACTTTTCGTTAAAAAAAAAATATTTTTAGGTGGCACAAGATTCCCCATAAAATATGTCTTCGAATATTTTGAGATATGAATCTTATTATGAAGTCTTAAGATTTTTATGATTCTAGAAATAAATCGTTTGTATAAAATTCTAGGTCTTGACATCTTAGTTGGTTAATTAAAACATGTTCAAGAAGCTATTTTGAAAAATATCCTTAAGTTCAATTGCTTTTATTGCATTAAAGTATGCTTTGCTTCTGCCTCGCTCATTGCTTCCCTTTGTTCTTCTTCACAAAAAGTCCAGCAAAGCTTACCAAACATTTTTTTTAGCAACGACGTACGGTATTTATTTACGGCATTTTTTCACGCTTAGACGCGAATGATAAAATAGCATCGCTGAGAGACAGACACAGAGAGAGGGGGAAGGGGAGGGTGAGGGAGAGATAGAGAGAGAGAAAGAAAGATGAGAGACAGACTTGGCTCAAGTGTTGCTGATGTGCTTACCTGTGGGCGTGACACCCAACCCTACCATCCCTCGTTCACAAGAAATACACTTCCTAACTCAAAAAAATAAAAATAAAATAAAAACGAGAAAAGGCAAACGATTCTTTGCAATTTTTTTTTTGTGCTATTGTTACGTGTGCTTTTTGTTGTTGTTGCTCAACTTAATGGCCATTGTTGTTGTTGCCGTTGTCGTTGTTGGTGCTGCTGTGGGTCGCAACAATGGTAGACAAAAGGCGCCAACACTTTTGCATCACTTCGATTGTAATTTCATGCCCGAATTATCCTTGGGGAGACATTTACCCTAAACGAAGGAACACCCAAACACACACACACACCTATACAAACATATATAAATTTCAATAGCAAGCTACGAAAAGCAAAAGTCAAAAGTGCGGGCCATAGTGGGCAGTATCGGGATGGGGAACACATAGGTATAAGGTGTAAGGTGCTACGGTTTGGGTTGGGTGGAGTGTGGGGTGGGGTGGGGTGGCCGTACAATACAATGGCGCCCAGCATTTGCAACAGCAACATAGACACGCACACACCTTTATTATTATTTTTACACTTAACTTCCGGTTTACGCCTATTATGCCTTGTGTATTTGCCTCAGCAACCCAACCAATCCCACCCCAAACAGCCGCCACAACTTTGGCGTCCTGGCATCAAATTACAAAGTCCTCGTTCTACTCCAGCTACGGTGCTACGTTTATCCTGTCGGTGCTTGTTTCAGTTCCGTTTGCTTCTGCACCTGGAGAAAAAAACAATCATGTTCTCTAACATTCAGGTTGAAAAACATTCATTATGAATGTTGTTCTTATATGCTTAAAGTAAAATTACAATGTTGTTTTGATTAATTTCGATTACTTACTTCTATAAAACGAAGTTTTCTATTTTACGAATGTATTTCCAGAACCATGCAATTTGTTTCAATCAAAAACCATTCAATATTATGAAATTTCCCTATGACAAAGTTTTCTTTGTTCCCTTTAATGACTCTATTTCGATTATTTTACAAGAAATAATATAATAATATTTTTATTTATTTATTTATTTTGTTGGGGTAAAAAGGCTCATGAGTTTAAAGCAAACTTATTTTACTTGATGTTTTTTTTTCCAAGTGTGTATCTCCTCGCTCGCTAGATGAAGTTATTGTCCATGGCATGTTTTGTTGTTGTTGTAGTTGAGCGCGTGTTTTCACGTGTTCGTTCCGCATAGTTCCGTTTGATATGCCACAAAGGTGTCACAGTCAACGGCAGTGTCCACATGGCTGCCACAACCTCAGCTCCGCTCGTATCTGTGTGTGTTTGTGTGTGTGTGTGTGTGTGTGTGTGTCAGGCATGCTTCCTCTTTTAACGCCAAAAGTTTTTGGTTTTTTGCCTTCCTCCCTCTGAAGCATTGAAGTGTACCCATTTGACATTGAGATATCTCTAGCCCATATTCTGTTCCGTTAACTTATTTGTCTTTTGTTTGAAACTCAAATGTACAACCGAAGCAAATACTATACCGAATACATATTTTAGTACTTCACAAACTTTTAGTACACAAACTCACACAAAAACGTTAGACAACACAAGACTGTCAATTGTGCCAAGGTTTGCTTAAGAAAAGCCACACAATTCAAGTTAGACTTAGTTAAAAATTGAATGAATAAATAAGTTGATTGGAACAATAGAGCTTCTATCTAGATACAATTTTAAAATTTACTGAGCTAACATAGATGTGAGGATAAGGTTAAATGCTACGAAACATATTTGCTTGTTTGTAAATTAACAGAACTCTTTACAAATTTGAATTTTTTTCAACTCTTTATTATTTAAATATGATACAGTTTACATTTAGTTCAAATTCCTTGGGAGAAGCATTCCAAATACCATCTCTAAAAAGTTCTTAAAGAAGTGTTTGTTAATATTTTCCATTCCAATTCGTTCAAGAATAAGTGCAAAAAATTCAAGTTTATTGTACCAGTTAGAAAACGTTATTAAATTTTAAATTGTATATTTTTTTGCTCACTATTTATAGCTGCAAATAAAAGCTTAGCCTGAATTGTCTAGGGGGAAAGACAGAATACCGTTAAAATCCCTGAGCAGGCAGCGGAATACCATTCAAGGGGGGGAAATGCCGTTACTCAACTCTTCTTCTTTCTATTATGCCATTTTGCTTTTTTCCGTTGGATTTTACTTTTCGCACTCATTAATCTTGAACACAAAGCGTTGGAAAGCGCAAAATATATAAAAACAAAAAGCAAAAAATAGGAAAAACTGGAAACATAAAAAATGTATAAATAAATAAAAATGGCGAATTTCACAAAAAAAAAAAAATAAATAAATAAATGCGCAAACAAAGATGCGAACAAAACCTGAAATAAATTTAAATCTTCGTCTTTTACAGGCAAAAATCTAATAAAAATCCATTTCATTTGATAACAAACAGCAGCTTGCAACATTCGGTGGCAGCGTTAAAGTGGTAGAAGTTAAGGAAGAAGCAGCAGCAGCAGCTGATGCGCCTGCAAAATGGATTACGGCAATTTGCTTTGTTGCACAAACACACAAACTCCCCCGCCTTTGCCACTGCCACTGCCTCTCTGTCTTCCACGCCTTTTTGTGCACCCTTTTCTTTGGCTTGCCTCGAAATGCCTGCGCTTGACTGCAGGACTTTATATACATACATAATATCAAATAGATATTGTAGCTCTCGACTTGCGAGCGAACTATTAATAGAGTTTTTGAAGCTCTTCGTCGGCCTCAAAATTTACATAATCAACAAATAATTATGCGCCAGCTGCTGCTGCCAGTTGAAGCCACCGTTTGTTGCCCTTATGCACTTGCCAAAAAAATTTTATATGAAAAAGCTGGAAATACATAACTGAAAACTGATTCTTTTCAATATTTCAATCAGAATAGAAAAAAACAAGCTTCACTTTGTTCTCAATACTGTTTTACTTGTTTTAAGTATTTTTCGATATAGTTGAACCGTTTTACTTGATTCTAAAAAATAATGCAAAGCACAATAATATCATTATAATTATCATAAAATCAATACATATAACTTTTTCGAAATAATTTGTTGAGAATTAATATTTTTTTCTGTGTGCTGTGACAGCTTTGTAGTAAGGCCAAAAGTTGCCACGGCAACAGGGCGCCTCATGCGGCTGGCTCCAAGTAACAAACAACACACACGCAGACACACACACACACACTAATGGACAATTGACCCTCATCAGGCAGGCAGGCAGAATGAGAGGATGGCAGGATGGCAGAAGCATGCGGTTACATTTGATGTTGTCCTTGTTTCCTCCCGAAATTGGTGGCTGTGGCAGCAAAGGCGATACCTCAACCCACAAATGATGCCATTGTACATGACAATATGTGGCTGAAATAATCCCCAAACTCCCCCCGGCCCTCTCACTGAAAAGTTTTGGGGAAGTGGGGAGCCGCCAAAGTTGCTTTCAAAGTAATTGCGCATATGAAACGCTGTCAGGAGGGGAAAAAGGGGGGGCTGCGTAAAAGTGAAGAGCATGGGAGATAGAAAGAGAGAGAGGGAGAGAGTGCGGCTAGCCTGATAGACGAGGTGGTTGTGTTTGGAGGTTAAAAAAGTGCAACTGCCCGCATTCAGCTGCTGCTGCTGCTGCTACAGCTCAAGTGTAAGAGCAGCCATAAACATGCAAACTCAATTAAAACGATTTCTCATTAAGAGCATTCAGCGATACTCATCGATATACGCATACCACCACCCACCACTTCTACAAAGTAGCAGCTCCAGCACCACAGCCGAAAGTGAACCAAGCCTCGAGGCGAATGCGGCCATCGAAACTGCGGTCCGTTTGGCTATAACTGCACTCAGAGAAATAAATGTAAGAGAAGGCTTAATATTGGTATTGCAGGATTCTGAAAAATTATGTTCATGATCGATGCAAAGAACAAATATTTAATAATAAAAATTTTCTTTAGTTCGCTTTGATTGATTGAAAAAATACATTTTGTTTAAGGAAACAGAATTGAAAGCTTTTTAGCTTACAGTAAGTATTACATTCCCTTTATGTTTGTTCATGTGTTAAGGGCAATCACGAAATCTACTTTTTATTTTTGAGTGTACGAACTATGGACTCTTGTAGCAGCAGCAGGCAGCATCAGGCAACGTTTGTTGAGTGTACACACACTGTCAGATTTCATTTATTATCGTTTGTAAAAGTCACCACCAGGCATGAGCACATTGAACACCACAGCACAACAACCAAAAGCCCCCCAATCGCACCCCCCTCCCCCCTGCCACCATCCTACTATACCACCCCCTAAAAGGCGACCCAGCCAAAATTACCCAAGTTCCCCATTTGAAGGCCATACGCTGTCAGTCTCTTAGCCACTCAGTCTTCTTGACACACCGTCAGTTGATAAATGCAAATGAAGCGAATGATTTAGTACTTGCGGCAAACGAAACGAAACCAAACGGAACGAAACGAACGAATCGAATCGGTACGGAACCAGTACCAGAAACATAATCATTCTGTTCGCTGGCTGTCCAACTTGTCACTTATCAATTCTAATGTCAGCAATAACCATTTAGTTCATAAATTTTGCCTTTTATTGAAGTTCGTCATTGACTTAAGCACAGCGAGAGAGTACATTTATTTACAGCTTCAATACACAAAAATTTAAAAAATATAAATTTTGTACATTGCTTTTGCTCCGTTAACCAATACTTTTTAAGTCAACTTATAAATTTAACCAATTAATGCATTAAATCAAACAAATTTTCGTTAAAACAAAAGTTGTTAATTAAATAAATTTATGATGGTTGAATAATTTAATGTTTGTGTCTATTTTTTATTTTAATTTATTTTTATTTTCGGTTAGTTTTAATTAAAATATATGATAGTTCACGATTTCATATGATTGATTATGATTATGTTTTAATTGAACAAAACATTTTGTACTTATGTCGCTTTAGTAAAAAAGCTTACACAAAATATTTGCGTGTATAGGTGTATGTATGTACATACATATATATCGTATTTAGCTAACAACTAAAGTTGATTGCACAGCCCTGGCAAAAAGAAAAAAATGTAAGCTCAAAATAAATGGAAAACATGTCGTTCGAATGATGATTGCCGCTTAACTCCTTCCTCACCCCAAACCACCTCCCACTGCAACCCCGCACCTATTGAATGGATGCCCCTGGACATGGACTGGACTGATTGAGTTAGCCGAAAAATCGAAGCCTTAGCTCATGTTGCAAGCAGGGGCAGAGGGCGAGGGAGGGGTCCAAGAGAGTGTGACAACCACATGTGTGGAGCCACATACATATATGTATAAAGCGCTGTTCATGGTGGTGGTGTGGTGGTTTTTATAGCCATTTTGCGAATCGTAGTTGTGTATTATTTATTTAGCAAGTTTGCTGGCATCAATTTGATATCCACATGTTGCTGTTGCTGCATGTTGCATGGCATTTTATGTTTGCTGCCGCATCACACCCCATCCGCAAACACTGGCTGTTCAAATGGAAGCTTTGCCTTTGCCTAGGATATGCTCTTATACTTGATTAAGACGTATCAAATGTCAAATGCCAAATGTCACTAAAGACGACAGTTGTAAAAACTAAACAACAAAAATGCGCCGGCTGTATTTGGCTCTTCGGTTTTATAGTGCAGTGGAGTGCGAGACACACATACACAAACACTCACAGGTGAGCATTTGCAACAACCAACAGAACCACAAAGGAGACCAAAGCATTTTAATCTCCAACTCCAGCCCACCACAGTGGGTCATAAAAAAGCAAAAGAAATAGAAACAAGTAAGAAATTTTCTGTTCTATATAAATATATATGTATACAAAAGCAGTATCGCTATTTCTACTATCTCCCTCTCTCTTACTCTTGCTTACTTTTTCTGCTTATCTGTCTGTCTGCCTGTCTCTCTGTCTGGCAACTCAATTGGCAATGACGCGCCGCGTGATGGTTGCGAGTGCTGCTCGCTTTACAGGAAACGGAAATTGAAGCATAAAATTGCCAAGTTGCAAGCAGCGCAAAAAGCAAAAACCAGAAAGCACCAAAGCCAAATAGCTACAACAACAGCAACAAGACGCTTCAACAACACACGCAAGCTAGCGGAAATAAGTTTGTTTAGCGTTGAAATTGTGTACATTATCTTTGGATTCGCTAACATTATCCGCATATCAAATGCTCGAACAACTGCAACTACAAAACAACAACAAACAACTGTCAATTATAAATGAGAAACAAAATGGAATTACTTTTTATACTGGTTACACTTGTTCTTCGAGAGAGAGAAAAAGGATAGAGAGTGAGAAAACAATACAAATAGAAATACACTTAAATGGCATGCGATTAACATATATTGAATGCATCTACTGTACTTGGTGGATGTTTGAATATACATATGTATGTATATCTATTAGCTTAATTACTTGTTAAAACGAAATCGAATTTTGCTATTCTGCATTAGAGTTCAAAAATGTTTTAAATTTATTGGCAAAGCCATTTTGACGTAAGTTACTAAACAAACACTACAATAAAAAAAAATTATTTGAAAAATAAAAGTAAAAAACTTCATTTTCAACTTAAACAAAAAAAAAAAAACCATTATTATAACCAGCTTTTAAAAGGGTCCAGCTGAAAAGTATGCAACTCTTTTTATGCAATAAGCAAAAGTAACTGTTGGCGAATTTAAGGCGACAAATTCAAAAGTGTTGCCAGCGACAAAGTTCGAATTGTGTGCTAAATATAATAATAAATGTCAAATATCTGCCAGGAGCAGGAGTGAAAGAAAAAATGTATATTGTCAGAAATTAAGCGAGGCGAAAAAGCAGAAAGCAAAAACATGAAATTAAATAAAAGTGCGCTGCGCAGTTGGCTGAAAATTTTAATTATATTTGCAATTGCAATGCCATAAATTTTCAACACAAACACCCAAAACACGCAAGCACACAACCAAATATATATATTGGGGCACGCAGCAGCCGCAAGTTTGCTCAAAAGTATGCAACAAACGGCGCTGGTGGGCTAAGGGTCGTGGCGGGGTGTTATTGCGGCATGTGTATGCCGGAAGCAGCAGCAGCAGCAGCAGCGGCAACAGCGACACCTACGCAGGGGCTATGGCAACCCAAAATATGTGGCAAAGATATTTTAATATGACCAAAGTCGGGTGTGTGTGTTAGTAAAAAATAGTGGTTGGGGGTTGGGTTGGGTGTTTGTTGCTTAGGGTCGTTGGCAAAAGTAAACCTTAAATTAAATTGCAATTTGTGGCTTAATTTATTTTTATCGCACACGGCGCGGCAACTGAGATAGAAAACTCAAAGAGAAAGATAGCAAGATAGAACGAGAGAGAAGAATAGAAAGAGAGAGAATAACAAAAGTAAAAGCATACTTAGTGGCTACGCACATAGCCACACACACACACACATACACCTGAGTCTGGCATTTTAGTGGATGATGCTATTATTGGACTTTTAATTTCCTACTTTTAAAGCTGTCGAGAGCCTCGAAAAAAAATCAAACGCCTAGCTTTTGTGCGTGTGTGTGTCTGTTCTCGCCTTCAGTGAATGCTTCCTTCCGGTTTAAGTCAAACTGTTTTGTTTTGATACACTTCATAAAATGTATTTGTATTACTTTGAAAGGAGAAATCGTTTGTGAAGTATATTTATTCAACATCAATAAAGAGGGAGATTTCGTCTAACTCGATTCTTGCTGCAATTATATTCAATTGGAATTCTTTAAAAGTTTTCCATTTCAATTATTAAAACTGCAAGTGTGTTCTATTTTCGGCAAACCTTTTACCGATACTAATCTTTTCTATTTGGCTCTGTTTCGACAAGAAGCTGCCGCATTGCCGCCAAAATCTTTCCGTTTCGCATTTCCGACTTTTCACCTTTCGGTCGGTTTTTGGCTGGTGTGCAATTTCACGCGAAGTTACAACGCATCAATCAAAGCGCTCGCTCTGTGTGTGTGTGTGCTTGTGGTGGCAACAACTCCAAACGCAAGCTAGAGCAATAAAGTCGGAAACTGCGAGGACAATCATCCAATCACCTGACTCAGACAGGCAGACAGACAGACAGACAAAAATAGAAAAATAAAAAAGAGAGGAGAGGAAACTGCGTATTACAGATCTAAAGATATTCTCTGTTTAGCACACTGTTAGCTTTTTAAGTCCTTGTCAAACGTCTACTACAAATGAGGGATATATGAAAATGCATATTACTTTTAAAAGCTGTAGCGAATTTTACTTCAATGCCACAAATTATGAATAATTTTGAGATTTTTTCATGAAACTTTGAATTTTAATAAATATTTTCAATGGAAATGTAATCATTATTTTTGTAATGCTTCTTGAAAAGCGTCAAAAATAAAAAGAATGTAAGTTATTGATTGATTTAATATAAAAAAAATTATTGTGTTCGTCCTTGTAAGTAAGAAAAAATACTGATAATTTTAAATATCTGATTCTCCCATTAATTTCTTTATTTTCTTTAGAAGGATGTTAGGTGTGTTTGTTAAAATGCACAGTACTTAATTTAGTAGCTTAACTACCAAATATATATTTTTATAAAAGAAGCTCAAAGGTTGCGTAAAATAGTTTTGGCAAAAAAGGTGACAAGTTACCTGTTGTCCTTTCCAACATTCTGTAGCCAGGTAAAACACTATAAAGCACACACACATACTCATACACATACAAACACACACACACACACACAGAAGGGAACCTTAAGCCTATTATCGTTGCTAAAACAGCAAAGGCATCTGGCGGCAGCAATTACAAGATGTTAAGCATGATTCTTACTTCTAGCTTTGAGCACATGTCAACACAGTTATACTCCCACTTCTTCCTTCGTCCAACAACGAGACGAAGAAGAAAAACAACGTCAACCACCTGACATCGTGTCAAAGCAATAAAATGTGCAACTAATGCGATTACAAGTTGAATGCCAGACTCTTCGCGCTGCGCTTCTATTTTTCCCACTTTCAAACTTGATGTTTGACGCTCTCTGGTTTTTCGCCTTTAAATCGCATAAATACATACATATATTTAAAATTATGATAAATTGATTTGCGTCTGGCTGCAAACTTGACTTTAACCAGAGAGACAGAGGGAGAAAGAGAATCAGTCAAGTAGGGGTTGATCATCTCATTATGCAGAGCGTCCGGGCCAAAAAGAAGCGTGACAATGAGACAATGTTCAAACCACTTCAAGTTGTCGCTTCCTAAACATTTTTACACAGTGAGAAAAATGCCGTGCCTAAGTTGAAGTTAAATAACCTTAAAGGAAGTGTTTGTTTGTTGACTTAAAATATGCTAAAAATGTCTCAGAACAAATTTTTGCGTGTCAAAATCACATAATTTTTTAAGCTAATCATAACACAAAAAAAAAAAATATTCTTAAAAATGAATAGTTCTGTGAGGTGATGAATTATAATAATTTGATGTCAAAGATTTTGGAGTTTAAAATGTTGTTTCCAATATGTTTTGAGTATCTACGATAAACTAAGATGAATAACTTTATTGAGTAAGTTCAGTCTTTGATCAATCTAAGAATACTTTGTGCATAAATTACTAAACATTTTTCCTCTCTGTGCATTTCCTGTTGCCCAGCTGTAAAGTGCATTACATTGCTAGACGCGTGCTAGTTGAATTTATTTGTGGCTCCGATTCCAGAGCTGCCTCCGGTCGGTCTCCTGTCTTGTCCTGTCTGAAACAAAGGCGCAGGGGAGGAGAAAGGGAGCGCAGTGCGTCGGAGTGGAGTCGAGGCGTGAGGTCTGCCCAGCAGCAATTTGCAGTTTTACGCTTACTTAAATTGTGTCTAAACTGACAAGGGCCAAAAAAAAAAAGCAAAAACAAAAACGAAACAAGAACAAGCTGGGGCCGAACAGCATGCATTGGGGGTAGTTGTTGTTTTTTGCCAAACCTTTTTTCCTCCTCCACCCCAATCACTCGCCGTATAATAAAAAGGGTTAGAGCGTTATGGTGGTGTAAAATTTTTATTGTTATGTCTACTCGTTTCGCCCGCACCACTTGTGGAGAAGGCGTTGTGGTTGGGGTTGAGAGTTTATGCTGTTTGTCTGTCCACAATCGATATTAATATTGGGCATACAAATTGAAAATTATGACACAGCCGCTCGGCGGGCAAATTCATTTATGTTTTATGGTCAACACTGGATTACAAATGTAATACACAAGAGGGTTAAATGCACATAAACAGAAAAACACACGCACACGCACACAAGGGGTTAATAACCAAGCTAGTAAAGAAAGCATTTAAAGAGCAAGTGAGAAGCATAAAGAAAAGAGAATGCTAAAAGCGGATTAGGATTAGGCCAAAGAAGTCGTTAAGAAAATCTAAAAACAACAAGTCGTTTAGAAGAAGTAATGTATTTAAGTAAGATTGTGCGAAAGAAGCTCAAAAACAAAAGTCATTGAATGATTACAGTTTAGCTTTCGGCGATTAGGCGCAGCAGATGTGCAACCTATTAAGAAAATAGAAAAGTTAATGACATCTTTTTGTACAGATCAATGCAATAAGTAAGTTTTCTACTCTCTTTCCTAAGCTTTTCTCTTCTTTCTCTGCTTTTGCTTCGAGGCTTAACATTGTTCCAGCTAAAAAGTATGTTTTCTGTTCTCATTATTCCACGAAGCGATATATTTTATTGCAAGCATCAATAGATTAAATAACTAAGTGCCCTTCCTTCTTTCGCCTTTCTCATGTTTTAAGGCTTGACTCAAACATCTTACTTTTCTTATCATCTTTTTGTTACTTTTGATCAAGCAACAATATCAATTCTTTCAGCTCTTCTTCTAGTTTGTTTAAGAGCGTTGGATTCTTAAGCTCTATTGATTATCTGTCAACCCACAAAATTTGCATTTTAAAATCATGCCTTTTGGCAAAATTAAAGAAAGCACATTAAAATGTGAGGGAAAACAATGAAAATGCTTTTGCTTTGGTATCTGCAAGCCGCATCTTTTGCAAACTAAATGAATGTTGATGCGTGTATCCGCATTCGAAAACCATTTTTCCTTTCTCACACAGCTCGGAATAGAATGCTAAAAAAGCAAACCCACAACCTCCACCACCCACCCCCACCCTTGCACATCCAGAAACACAACGTACCCATCAGACCACATATGCATGCCACCCTTCGGTTTTTGTGTGTTATTCGAACTCAAGTCTGCGGCCTGTAACGTAATGTGATAAGAATGTTAAGAAACCCACCCAAAAAAGTGCCAGAACCCAAGCAAAAACACACTGTTCAAAAGTTAAGTATAAATATATTAATAAATAACTAAAATAAATACGTTTCTAAATTATTTTGTAGAATTTTTTTAAATCAAGCTTGTAAATTTACATTATATACTTTTGGAACCTTGTTTATCAACCCTCAAATCAGATATCCCCCAACTCCCACACACAGCATTCTCGCGTGGGGGTATTCTTTGGTCCACTTTGTATTTTTCTGACTTTCTGCATTTGCATAATATTATTTTCTATTTGTTTTTATTTGCCTTTTGAACAAATATTGTCAATTCGAATTGAATTTTGACATTAGTTGAGATGCTTTCACTCTCACCCTCCACACATCCATCCCCCCATCAAACTCCCGCTGACCAGCTCTACATTTTTGTTGTGTTTTCTTTTTTTTTTAGGGACTTATGCAATTTGTCATGCTACGTTAAAAAAAAACCTGACAAATTGCCGAGATTTGCTTCACGGCCCGGATTTTTCGATTCTTTTGTTTCCTAGTCTCTGGCTTTATGGCTTTATGGTTTACCTGGCCATCGAGCCATTATGACCAGTTGAGTGGGCGTAAACGGATGGGGCACGAAGGGCAAACTAAAGGAGAGCGTATGGAATGTTTGGGTCCTGGTTTAGTACACTTTAAAAATTTATTTGAGTTCTTGAAAAGAGATGTACAAACAAAGAAAGTCAATAAGGTTTATTATTGAATAATAATTAAAAAAAAATACTGCTTTTAATTAGGATTTTGAGAAAGAAGTTCTCGCTTAAAAAAAATAGCTCTGACTATGTAGATGATAACTTATCGAAAGGCTAACCAACATTGATTAAACATACGTACATAGATAAGAACCTAACATATCATCAATCCAAATATCATAGACCGAATTAAATCCACGTTTGAAAGTTTCTAAAACCCTTAAGTATTTATTTATTCTAAGTGCAGCGGGGCTTCAATGCCTGCTAATTGCCAGCATCAGTAAAATGATGCTTTGCTGTTGCTTGACAGCAAGCAACAGCCGAGAAATTGTGTAATATACAAAATTGAAGCGACGCCAAAAGAATTTTCTGTTGACATTTTTTAATTTTACACTTGACTGACTGACGCGCACCGGACTCGCAGCAGCAGCAGCAGCAGCGACAAAAGCAGCACAAGCAGCAAGATGAGCAAAAGCAACAGCAACAGCAAGGTATCATCCCAATCCTGCCAAGCCACCCCATTTGCGACAGTTCGTGCCTGGACTTTGTGCCGTCTTCTGTCTGTCAAGGATTACAGCAGGTAATACTTTTGCGCGAGTGTGTGTGCTTGTGTGTGCGTGAGTGTGAGTGTGTGTGACCATATAAATAAATTTAATATCAAAATGCAATTCCCCGCCGATATCAAAAGTTGTTTTACGAGTAGCTCGTCAAAAGCACAAAAGCACTCAGCAAAATGCAATAGATTGCAGTTCCAAGCATTAAATTGGCTACACGGAGCGAAAATAATGTCATTTAATAATATCCCAAATCGTTTTCTTTCCAAACCAAAGTTATTTGAAAAA
Organism: Scaptomyza graminum; assembly: GCA_018901835.1. Taxonomy (NCBI): domain Eukaryota; kingdom Metazoa; phylum Arthropoda; class Insecta; order Diptera; family Drosophilidae; genus Scaptomyza; species Scaptomyza graminum. The sequence goes on along the minus strand of JAEIFL010000001.1, from coordinate 9,577,079 downwards.
TGCATAAATTTTTAATCATAATTTTACTTTTTAATTAATACTTCGTTAAGAGTTGGTAACATGATTTTTGCTCGAAACTCATCTACAAATTATTCTTAGGTGTAAATCGTGACGAAAGATTATTTACAATATTCCTCTGACATCAAATACTTTTTTTGGGTTTTTTTTTTTTTTGTTAGAATAATGTTTTAATTTTACTCATTGTCATAGTAATCTTTAATCATTTAAAGCATTTATATAAATCTCAAAACTAATATGCTCAAACTTAAATTTCAAATCAATTTTAAACAATATTGTGTCAGGGAATTACTTTTTTAAAATGTTTTAAGTTAAATTGTTATGACATTGACTTTTTTTTATGTGCAATGAAAGTTCTTTACACAAGCTATTTTATGTTGCTCTTATATATCGGATGGCATTAATAAAAACGCTCATTACAATATAAAATTACAGGTCTTATTGAGCCGTTGACATGGATTCTTAATCTGAGCACAGCATTAACTTAACTTGAAGTTAACTCTTGCTCTCACACAAAAACATAAAATCAGAGATGAGTGAAATAAATTTAAGGTATTCGTATTTGTTCCTTAAATCTCACAACATTTATCTATTTTTTTTTTTCGATGATTCCCACTGTTTGCTCTAATTCTGCATTTGCAGCACTTTCATTTATTTATTTTCTTATCGTTTTCTAATACTTGTAATTTGCTTCGATTTTTTTTGTTGGTGGTTGCTACAAATTGACTTCTTTGCCTTCTTCTTCGGTCCCATTGAACTGTGTGTAAGTCGATAAAATGTCCTTAGCGGACCCCTGGTGAAGGCAATCTATGCAAATTGACTGACAGCATATTCCTTTAGCTTTGATTTAATAACAGCAACAACAAACAAATAATGTTAAGCATTCGATATTCCGCCTCTTATTTGCAATAATCTATCTATTTCTTATCTCTATCTGTCTTTCTCTCTCTATCTGTCTTTCTCTCTTTCATCTTTCATCACTTTCAGTTTGCAGTCAGTGGGTTTTGGAAACCCATTGTATATTTGCATAGACTGCTGGCACGTGTTTGGAGTGCTGTCCAGACCAAAATCAAATTGAATCAGTTAGTATATTCGCACCATCCTAGCACTAGTACCCAATCCTCCTGCCCGTTCTATGGTAATTGGCAACGAGCTGCGTTTGGTTCAGGTTTTCGTGCCATGTTATAAAGACATTTGCATATTTGCTGTTTATGGTGAAAACAAGATTTTGTTGTTAACATTATTTAATTTGTTTACTTTGCTTTTGCTTGAATGGCTTTAACCTCCCTTAAGGGGAAAACGGGGCTAAAGTGAAAGTTGCACTCAGCTAAGCAAAGTGAAAGGCAAATGTTCTCAAAATTCTGTTGACCAAAGCGGTTTTTCTAGTTTAATTGGTTCGCGGCGAATATCTGTTTGCCTTCGTTTGTATATTCGTGTGTGTGAAGGGTTTCCTTTCGTTAATTGCAATTGTGAAAGGCCTTCTTTCACTCTTACTCTTCTTTCTGTATTCATCTTTCTACGCTTTTGGGCCAAATAAAGAGAGAGAGAGAGATGCCATTAATAATGCCAAGTACTTTGATTGTCTGGCTGGGTCGGGTTTGGGTTTGTGTCTGGTCTCAAATTTGTGTTCCACTTAATTGCTATAAGTGCTCTATTCGCGGCAGAGAAGATAAACTAACTTCTGTTTTTAGCTACACTGTTACAATGCTTTGAGATCTGCCTTACAAGTTGTGCTCTCGGTTCAGATAGCAAATAAAAAATAAAATTTGGAAACATTATTTAAAATAATAAAGGTTCTCAAAAATTAATGCTTGCCTTTTAGATTCATCAAATCCGAAACAAATTCAAATCAATACTGTTTCAATTTGTTTTTGTTTAAAAAAATGAAATAAATTAAATATGAATAAGAATAAGATAATATCGATAATAGTTTCATTTTGATTAAATCAGTCAAGGGAGGTTTAAGAAAAAGTTTCCTAGGCATTACCTCTAAGAATATTAAATATAATTTACTAGCCTTTTTCATAATATTCATAAAGATTGGCTTTTATTAAAAGCTTCATATTTTATAATTAGTAAGTGCAAAGGCACCACACTACCGCTATAATACAAAAGTGAAATTAAAGCTCTCCTTTTTTTTATTTTTTACTGATATACATAAATTATTTCAATACCCTTATGCACCCCTTCTTCTTATCATTCCCTGCTCGTGTTCAAGTGTATTTTGTGCCTTTTGGCACGTTCTTGCTTTGATTCTGCCCTTTCTGATTATCGGCAATCGACCGACAGTTGCAACCCTCTTAGCCACTTTGTCTAACTCTTCTTCATCATCTTCTACTTTTTTTTGCTTCTATCTCTTCTTCTTGCGCTCTGTCTGACCCAAGTTTGAAAATGAGGATACGGTCCGAGGAGGAGAAGGAGGGTTATTGCGTCTGTGCGCTGTCTCGTCGCCTGTCGATTCGCATTTCCTTTGAGTTGGGTTGCTTTCGTTCGAGTCTAAAAAACTTTCATCCGTTTTGGGGCTTTTCATTTCGTTTGCTGAGGAAGTCGCTAAACGCTACTTTCACAAACATGTGTGTGTGTGTGGGTGCTTGTCCAACTTTCACCTGGACTAGACTGTGATATATGCGTTACTTGATTTGATTCGAATTGAATACGTTTGCCCATGAGTTGGGGGGGCATAAAATCTCAGTCAGATTTACAGCATAGTTATTTCAACTTCCCTCCACTCTTAAACAATAAACTAACCGCTCCCCTCTCTCCCCTCATTTCCTAATTGCCAAGTTTGTCAGAGCAAAAAAAGAAACCTTTCGCGTTTTTGTTTCAGTTATTGTTGCTGTTTTGGTTTCTCTGCGCTGCGCGCAATAAAACTTGAAACTCAAGTTGGGACTCGCCGCAAATGCTCGTAATAGCCGCAAAGTATGCAATAACAAAAAGCATTGCTGTTGCTAGCAAGGGAAAGAGGAGGGGCAAGGGGGCTGCCACGCAATGTTAACGCTGTACACTCTGGCCACAAGCTGCACACAATCCTTGACCAAGACAAAGTTTTGTCTTCTTTGCCCTGTAGCCAGACAATTATCACAATAGGGTATTAAAAATATGTTTCTGGCTTTACTTTATCTATAAGTCTAGATCTCCCCTATTCTGTCGCAATTCTATCACAAGAACATATATCAATAACTTTTCCTTGGATTTACCCACTTTTACAATCATTATCTATTCAATAACATATCACATTCTCTTCAGCTTACAGGGTATTAGTTTGTTACTCACACACTTAACACCAATAATCTCAGTTGTTTTTTGTGTGGCCTTGTAAAGCCCGAGCCCAAGCCACAAGCTCATCTTTGGGCCAGCTCGCAACGACTTCAACTCCGACGACAGTTTTTGTATAATTTTTAATGCGTTGCAAAAACTTGAAGCATACGTTGCGACGTAAAAAAAACCGGGGCGGTTTTCGCCCACACTCTGAACAAAGGGGAATAAGTTTTGAAGAAGAAGGAAGCACGAAGAAAAAAAAAGAAACGTAAGTCTCAGACGAAAGTAAAAACACACCGCTTCGACAGTCGACAGTCAAAACTTTTTTGATTATCTTAATTGCGATTACGGGACACCGACTACAGCCCCCGAAACATACCTAACCCCAACCCTAACCACCAACTCTTATTCCCAAGCCTTGCCTTGCCGTGCCTTGGCGTGCCATGCCTTGCCCATGCGTGTTTTTATAACCCAGACGAAACAGACAAACAGACAGCAAATCGGAGAGTTAGATAAATAGATGGAGAAGCTGGGATTGATAGCATAGATAGACATAGTGGAAAGGGAGATTGAAGTTTGGGGAGTTTCGACTTGGAAACCCCAACAGGCAGATGGACTGAAATTAGGCAGACAGCTCTAGACATATTCAACCCCAGCTCCCACGCTGCAAGACGAAATTAACAAGATTGAGCCCTCTTTCCCTCTACAGAATGAAGAGAAAGGAAAAAAGTGTGGCCAAGCAATGAAAGAAATTGGGCTATCAAAAAGCTACACAAAAGTTTGACCAACTGTCGGTGAAAGGGCAACTGTTTGGCTAAGACACAGCATACCCTAAAAATAGTTGGCCTAGTATTCAGTATGCGCAGCTAGCTAAAATAAAATTTTTTTTTTTTTGTGTGAAACAATGTTTAAAGTATAACAATCTTACCTTTATTACTGCTACAAAATCAAATTTAAATTAATTTAAAAAATAAATTTTTGTTGAAAACTAATTTCTTTTACTTAAGAAACTAAGGGGGTTCCCGTAGCTTTTTTCTAACAACAATCTCTTTAGATACAGGGTATTTGTTCTGTTGTTCAACTGTCTCAAGTTCATAGCAGTATTTTAGCGACTCATAGAGCGAGTCTGTTGTCCATTTGCTTGCCGGCATCTGCTTGGGGGCTTAAAGTTTCTTCAAACTTTTCGAGAGCAGCAGTTGACGTGCTCTATTCATCCTAATTCTGAGCCTGCAACCCCCACGAAAAAAAACTTGACTTCCGGCTTATATTCTGCCACCCCTCCACCAAACACAACACAATTGGAAAATAATCATAGTTTTGGCCGAAAGAAATTCTGATTATGTTGGGGACTGCCAAAACTGCCCCAAGCGACGCGCATTGACGAACTTTTCTTCTGGGCCGTTGCAGCTAATCTACTTACAATGTGAAAAATAAGCTAATAGAAGTGTACCCACCCCGCTTGCACCCTCTGTGTAGCTGGGTCAACTGTTCTATAATTGCTAGACATAAAAAGCAATATTTGTGTTTATTGATTTTGCTGAGCTGAGCCATTTAAGATTGGTGAATAGAAAATTGCAAATGCTAGACTATATAATAGGCCATAAAATAGGATATAAATAAACTTAATGTCCTAAGTGTTGCATTATTTTCTTATTAACTTCGTTTCATCTCCAAGTACATTTTTTCATTTTTATTTGCAAACTCTTAGCGCGACTTTTGCCACCTGTCCGACAAAGGGGTATGTGTGCATTAAAGTGCATTCGGGAGACCTGTTATTATTCGCAGCTACAGATTTGTCAGCTCTTCCTTTCATAATGCAAGTACTTTTTGTCATTATCTGCCCTAACGACAGGATAAACCACTTTGCGGCATTGTGATATGTGCACGGAGAGCAAGGGGAAACAATGACTACGAGAGAGAGAGGAAAGAGGGAGGGAGAGAGGGAGAGAAGAAGGGAGAAACCCGGCGAGAGATACTGAATGTAGAGTAGAGGAGATTTAACGTTGTGGGGCAATTTCTTATTTTATGCAAATAATGGGCACAATGTGTCATTGCCGACGCTGACAACTTTGATGAAGCATCGCGCTGACAGAACCGATGCGAATGATTCCGGGGCATAATTTCGACACTCAAAAACAAAGGATAGTTTTTGCTTAAAAGTGATAAAATAACTTTGATCTCAATTTTGTTGTTTGATTGGGATTTTTCATAAAAGGTCGAAATTCTTTTCAATAAAAAAATTACTTAAATTCTATTTTATTAATGAAAAAAACTAATAACTAAGTTAATGAATACAAAAATGTTTTGTAAGGACTATAGCTCAGTCTTTTAAGTTTACTTTTTTATCTTAAACATTTTGAAATAATTCTCAAGACACGAATTAGATTATTTGAAGTAAAACAAATATAGTCATAATCAATAACTTTAGGAACACAAGTTCGATTTTTAAATATAATACTTCGTTCTAATAAAAATCACGCAGAGAATTTCTTTTTGATTTAGATCAAGAAAATAAAGCAACTATTTTAGTTTAAAAAAAGTTTTGAGCTAAGATTTTCTTTTTCTCATATTGTATTTTCGAGCTTTATTTATCTAAGTGTATGATTGGATATGCTTGGTGTGTGTCTTCTTGTGTGTGTGTGTGTTTGGTATGATGGATCAGGCAATGCTCGGGGGGAACGCTCGCTGACATAAAATGTATAAAATATTGGCTGTCTACATAAAAGTGTGAAATGGGCCAACGAAACTGGTAAAAACCTGGGAATTCAATTTATATGCAAATCATATGCAGGCGTCAAGACAAATATCAAAAAGTACTATGCTACCACCACACCCCACAGACCCTCATTCCCCCCAACTTACACACATACTAAGGCATCGGCTATGCGCAAGTATTCTCATAATATTTATTAAAAAAATATGTAATTATGCAACATGTGAGGTTATGTAAAGCAGCTTTAATAACTCCCAATTTTTCCATGTATGTTAAGTGTACCAGAAGAGGTGTGTGGGGCGCACGGAGGGGAGCAGATTGAGCTTATGTGTGTGCAGTTTTAGCATAAAATGCAAGCCAAATTTGTAGCTTCAATCTGGTAATTTTTGTTTTAGCAATTTGCAAAAAATACGTTTTGATTAAAGTCTAAAGATATTCATGCCAAATATGTTCGCCATATTAAATATCGATTTGCATCTTGAAAGGAAAATATCAGATTGGATTTTATTTACATATTTACATTTTCGTCAATAAATAATTTACTTTAAAATGATTAGTGTAGCAATTGGGGACCATTCTATGTAAAATAGCGAACACCCTCCTCGTAATTTTCGCGCACATCGTATGCGCTGGGTGCATATCCTTTGTATCCTTCGTCAGCCTTGCAGTTGCATGGCTTTTCCTCGTATACTTGCTTTGGTTGCCCGATCTCTTCTTCCTCGTAGTTCTCTTCTACCACCTGCACTTCCTCGTTGTCGTGGTTGTAAGGCTCTGCTCCGTACGAGTGTTCGCCATAGGTCGGTGGTTGAGGGTTGTAGCTTTCGCCATAGTAGCATTCAGTGTTGGCGTAAGGTCTTTGCTCCTTGCCCTTCTTGATGGCTGTCTTCTTGTTGAGCTTATCTTCTAGCTTCTCTTCGAGTTTCTCCACCTTCTTTTCTTTTTTGTCTTCAAATAAATCCTTGAGATCCTTGAGCTCCTTGAGCTTCTTGTCTTCGATAAATTGCTTGATCTTGTCCCATTCGTTTTCCTTCTTTTCCTCCTTGTCCCCAAACAGATTGAGAAAATCCAATTTCTTGAACGCCTCCTTTTGCTCCTTGTTTTCCAATTTCTCCACCAATTCCTCCAGCTTGGGCAGCTTCAGCAGCCAGGCATGTGATAGTTGCATGGCTATTATGAAAAGGAGTTAAGATTTTGGCTAAGCACCACTCTATGCCAACACTTTGATCATCTTACCCATTGCCGCGACCAGCAGCAGCGTCAATTGTTGTCTCATTGTGCTTTGCATTTAGTTTTTGGAATTGTTGTGTTAACTAATTGTTTCTCTCTGTTACTGTTTAAGTCACTGTCCCGCCAGCCGCTTTTAAGCTTGTTCTAAGGCTTGATGCTTGATGCTGGGCCACAGAGCACGTGCTATGCACCAGGCTGATAAGCACGCGTGCGATACTTTTGTTCTTACGAAGAACTACTTATAGGTATGTAGTATGTGTGGTATGCGTCTAATCGCTGTCACTTGTGGCATGTGGCTTATTGATAGCTAACCAGCATACCTCCTCACTTTCAGCTAGCAACTATCAACAAATGCTTAAAATGCTTCTTCAGTTTGCTGCACACGAGTTACATGTGTTGCACTGTGCACTTAAAAAAATATCTATATTATTATTTATACATTTATTAATGTTACTTTTGTCTTGTTAATTAAATTATAGTTTATTTACTTTAACTTTTAACAAAGAATATAAGCGTTCAACTTAAATTAAGTCTCAAAAATTCATTAGCTAAGTTTCAATAATATTCACATCTTGTCATCACATTTTGTATTTTGGCTCAGTGTTTTTGTGGCTTACAATACATCTGGTTTAGTGATAAAACTCACTTTTTGTTCAAAAAAGTGATTCTGCAACCAACTGTCGCATGCTGTGCCATCCCTTGGCTCAACATTTGGTCAGCTGTCAGTTTGATAAGTCGAATGGAAACACACAAAAGTATATTCTCTGTGTGTGTGTGTGTGTGTCTAGCAATAATTTTTGGCACCACTAACTTGCTGATAGGGGTGAGGGGAAGTTAATGATAGAAGGAGGTAAGGCAACTTTAATTGAATGCGTTGGAAACGAGCTGTGCGATATTTGGGCAAGAGCAATCGCTAATTGACTTGGCTGCTGGCCATTATCAGCTAAGGGCGACCGAAAATATATGGCCAGGGTGAAGGTGGGCGGGGGAAAGGAAAGAGGACTGGAGTTGGTTGGTGTTGATATGTTGAAAGTGGAAGTTAAATTGTATTTGTTTAGTGCGCCTGCATGTCAGATATGTTAAAGGGGGTAAGAGGGAATCATGCGCCAGCTTGCAACTCCAACTTCAAGCAAATACTATATGTATACATATTTGCCACATATGTGCCAAACTAACGTTTGCTTATGTGTGCGTGTGTGTGTGTGTGTGTGTGTGTCTGTTGGTTGTTTTCTTGTTTTGTGTTGGCTATTTGTGCTGAGCAAACAATTTGCTAAATTAATTGCACACCAACTGCTGTTTGCCATGTATGTGTGTGTGCGTGTGTGTGTGTAATTGGAGGTGTGTTTATGGGTGTATGAGTTCCTGTTATTGCCAGCAATGTTGTTTTTTGCCTTAACATAACACTGCATATCGAATGTGCACAACAAATACTACCTACAAATTCAGCACTTTTTCTTTGCCCCATGAAAAACGCTTACCAAAAATCGAAATAAATTCACATAAAATATTTTATAAGTTTGCATAAGTTTTTAGCTGCAAGTGAGTTTTTATCTATGCACAAAGGGCTTAAATTATGAACGTTTAGAACGTTTTGATTGCAGAATGCCCGTCGAGAAACTATTCAAATATGCTTTGTGTCTTCAAAAATAGAACATATATAACATTAATTTTTATTAATAATTAATTATTTCCAGACCAATTAGGTTTTTTACAAGTAATTTACCTTCGGTATCGAGTACAATCATTTCATGTGCTTGCTTTATTCTAGTATCTTTTGACTATATCGTCACACGTAAGTTGCATTTTGTGTACTTAACAGCTTGTTTAATTGCCTGGTTGAGTTTTTTCTTATTCTTTTGTGTTATTCTCTTTTGCTGATATAATCAGCTGTTGTGTATTGCTTTGCTGCTGTGCGCAGCTTGTTAATTACTTGGATTTTTGTCTTGTTTCATTTGTTTTGTAATTCGACACTTTTTCCAACTTTTGTGCTGATTGTGCAGCCAAAAGCGAAAAGAAAACGAAATAAGAAAACAATCGTTGAATAATTTACGTAAATATTTTCTCATTTGCTTTATTATGTAGTTTTTGTATCAAACACACAAACAAAATAGCACTTGTCTTGGTAGTTGGTGGTCGTTGTTACGTTAATAATTGAATTCATTCTTATACTATTACGTTGATGTTGCTGTTGTTGTTGTTTATTTTTTCCTTAGTGGTCAATGCGCTGATTGTCAATGTTGCCCAATAGAAGTGGCAGCTCTGGCAGTGGCTCCAAAAAGTCATTAATTGCTATTATATCACTATAATCCTGATCATCATAATCATTATCGTTGTCGCCTGGAGTTGTTGTTGGTGCTGCTTCTGTTGTTGTTGTCGGTGTTGTGCTACGTCTGCGTAACCTATGACCCGTGACTCCTCTGCGCGGTTGCTTGTCCATGTTCAGGGTTGTTAGGTGTCCAAACACAGTAGATTGTGTTGTTGCTGCTTCTGTTGTTGTGGGTGTTGCAGGTGTTTTAGTGGCTTCTGTCGTATTTGTTGTTGCCGATGATGTTGCTGCTGCTGTTGAAGTAGCCAATTTACTTAAGTTTGGTATTGTTGTTGGTGTTGTCGTAACTGTTGCTTCTGTTGTCGTTAATGTTGTTGACGTATTGTTGTTGTTCGCTGCAGCTGCATCAGCACCAGCAATTATCTCACTAATATTGATTGTTGTCGTTTCATTAAGTTTCGTCTCATTCAACGTTTGCATTGCATTATTTGAACTGACAATTGTTGCTACTACAGTTGAGTTCTGTGCTGCAGCTGGCAGCTGACAGCAGCAGGCGGCTGAAAATTGTCAAATATGTACTAGTAGTTAAGGGGAATCAATTAGGAGGCCGAAAGACAACATAAACCAATAGGCAAACCATAGGTCACAACCACATGATACACTAATTACCTAATGTTGTTACCACAACGAGTGCAATTAAATGACGACGTGCTGGCAAAATTGGCAGCAACATCATGCGTTTTGATGTTTTAGTTGGTGTTGTTGTCTCTGTTGTTGTTGTTTCTATTGTCATCCTAGTCATTCCTTAATTAGTCTCACTCTCCCTGGGTGTTTGGAGCTGGTGCTGATGCTGCTGCTGCTGCTGTCCTACAAATTTGGTTAATTGAACTGATTTGCAAAGTGCTCATCAAATGCATTTTTATATTGCACGTCGGCACGGAAACGTGTGCAAAGTACGTGAGCTTCACTATTTATTTACTCATTTGATATCTGTTATCTTTTAGATAACAATCACACAGCAGCAGCAATTGTTCTTGCCGATGGCATCTTTGATACCAGAAACATGATGGCAACAAACCACACACACAGACACACCCATTCACAAACAACTTTTGACCAAACTGGATGCCATTGGTCAGACATCAATTTACTATTTGTCAAAATTTTTTTGATTGCTATCAGTTTTTGGGATTCGCTGATGCTGCTGCTGATGCTGTCAACTTGGTCAAGAAGCACGTAAGCTTGGTCAACAGCTGGCCAGTCATTTGAAATGCAAACAAGAACAATTTGCTTTCTTAAGATTGTTCACATCTGCTTAATGTACCAAATACGAGCAATCATTACTTTTGCCTTATAGTATTATGTATACCTCACGCTTCTTTCAAGCTATCATTTAACCATAAGTTCTGTGCTTATCCATAAGTATTTTCTTTTATGTCGTATAAGATAAAGTATTTTTACTGTGCTTAAAAGTGTAGAGTGAGTTAGAGATTGTGGAAAATGGAGAGTAGAGTGAGAGAAAAGTATACCACAAATAAGTATTAAATATATTAATTAATTGTCAACTAATAATAATATCGGTCAAATTATAAATATATACATTTAAATACAAAAACTTAAAATTAAGGTACAAAGCTGTTAAAGATAATGTTCTAAATGGAAATTCAACAAGAAAATAAAAATGAAATTACTTACTATTTTGCAATTCGAATATGCCGTGTTTAACAGCTTGCTAACAGGGTAATAAAAGCCCACGAATACAATTAAAATTACTGTAGTTGATATTTTAATTATTTTTAAGAAACGTGACCAATAAATATTACATGCAAGCTATAATATTTATGACTGCATTAAAATAAACCGAAAAAAAATAAGTAAACATTATTTAAATTACGACTTAACAATGCTTAAAAACAGGGTGCTCAACAGTATAATAAATTGCATTATTATGTAATGAGTGTGACAAAATACGAATTTTAAGTTAAGTTAAATTTGAGTAAGCTCAAGTAGAGACTAAGACACTGAGTGAGATATAGATAAGCGCAAGAGAACTGAGAACTATAAATGCTTAATAGTTATTACTTAAGTACGTGCCCTAGAACCTATTAAACTATTCACAAGTTTTTGGTATATAAGTCAGTCAGTTTGGGGGAATAAAGTAAACAGTTTAAGTCAACAGCTCAACCGAAAACATGTTCAACAAAACGTTCCTTTTTGCTCTCATTTTGTGTGGTATGTTTTAATTATCAACTCTACATATACTTAGAATTTTTAATAAGTATACTTTTGCATGTTTGCAGTCTGCTACTTTGGTGCCATTTCGGCACACCCACAATTGGCCGATGTGCCCATTATTTCCACTTTGGGCCAAGGCTCCCTAGTGCCTAAAACCGATGCTTTACCCTTGGGCGCAGTTACCGGTGCCGTAACTGGAGGAGTGGGTAACCTAACTAGTGGACTTACCAGCGCTACCCTAGGCTCAGAAGGCAAACCAGGACTACTTTGAAAACCAAAAAAAAATTATTTAAAAATTATCCAGCATGCTAAAGTCTTGAAGACTTACTTTAAATCAGTAAAATCTAAAACTGTCTAACAAATTGTTGATTCAATTAAACAAATAAATTTTGCAAGTAAAAAATATTATGTGGATTTATTTACTTTTTTTTATAATACAATATAACTTGATCATATAAATTACCATTTACGTTAGTAAGAAGCTAAATGCCTTAAAAAAAAATTTAAAAATAAAATTTCGATTGAATATAGTTAGTTTCACTTTTAAAACTCTGCTCAAACTTTGCTTACACAAAAATAACAAAAAAAAACGTTGTGGAACACTTAATAGTTTTATCGCTGTCCTACGTGAGCCGTAGTACACTTTTTAGCACGTATGAATAAAATATTTAAAAGTGTTTAGTGCTGGGCACAGTAGTATGTATATGCTTTAGGTTTCTTCTTTGTATCTACGCATTAAGAAGGTTTAACAAATTAACAATATTGATTTTAGTGCTGTGCGTCTGTTAGTTTATGTATAATAGTGGGCGCTCGAAAAGTAGAAGCTTCAGAAATTAGAAACTCCAGAAATTAGAATTATGGTTTGTAATATAAACTGCATTATGTGTTTTTTTTTTTCTTTTATGTACTGCTGACATTGTTGGCTTGCGGCATGTCACACACTACAGCAGCAACAGCAACAACAGCACCAACAACAACTACAAGAACAATGTCAACAGGTCGTGAGCTGGTCAAGAGGTTTATGAGCCAAGTACAGAAGCTAATAGCCAAGTTAAATGAGAGCTTGCAATAACTAAATGAACCAAATAATGGCATTAAATAATATGATGTATATAGTAAATAAATACTCAATAAAAGACTAAAGACAATGGAGAAGACTTTAAGCAAACGAAGTTCGCATTCAGGCTATGATTGATGTACATCTGCCAAGGCTCAGAGGTCAAGACATTTTTAAGCCCCAACGCACACACACGATACACGAACAATTTGCGAGAGACAAAAACACACACACAAAACCTTTTGGGCTGCCATTTATCAGAAAGCATTCCCCCGTTGCATGCAAGAGTATACAACAACTGTATACACATGTTAACAAGCTTAAAGAGGGATAGGGTTTTTTTTGTTTAAATTTAGAGGATTGGGCGAATATAGTATGTATGTATGCATGTAGGCATGGTATGGTTGGGCTGAGCGTTAAGCAAAATGAAAATGCCAAATATTATACCTAAAGGCCAGAGCAAAAGCAAACAGCAGAGCAATAAAAAAAGGCAAAAGAAATCATGAAATGCCAAGTAGTTCATTGCGAATTGTGTAAGCCGAATATTTAAATGCTCTTGCATACTTTAGGAAAAGATTTGATGTATAAAATTAAGCAATCTATAAGTTATTTATTTATTTGAGCTTATTTTTTGACATTATTTACTTTTTTTTTACAAAAACTAAAGAGTTTTTTTTATTAAATTATATAAAATTTCTTTTTTTTTTTTTTTTTTTTTAAAAAAAATTAAAATTGGAAGGGGGGGAGTTTCTCCCTCCCCCAAAAACTGCATCAAAATTATTGCAGCCACGATAATATTTCTTGAGTTGTTATTATGTGATCCATACTTTTTTAATGTTTTCAAAGCAAACGAATAGTTGTTTAAAAAAAAAAAAAATTAGAAAATATAAAACATGTCGTTACGTACGCCAATACAAAATAGTTTGATTTAAAAATGCTCAAAGTAAGGGTATGCCGAAAAATGTGCTAAGAAAATCTTTACGAAATTTCTCACGTTTGCCATAATTACGAGCAAAATACGTGACATGTGTTTTGACTGCGAATTTTCGCTGTGTGACCCGCAATAGGAATAGCAACAGCAATAGCAACAGCTGTAGTAGCAGCTTGTCGAACACACCCGAAATTCTTTTCTCCTCCTCCTATACCCAATCCCCTTCCCAAATGAAAAAAACTGCTACCCTGCCACCATGCATCTAACCTTAAGCAAGCTTTAGTTGCCCAGTTTGTTGCCGTGTTATGCATATGCATAGAGAAAAGAGGTGTAGATGGGTTAATGGGCTAATGTTACACTCTGAGTTTTAAATGCCAATACCGAACATCGTATACATAACCAATAAAAATCTGTGCAAGGCCCAGAAATATATATATGTAGTATGTGAGGGTGCAAGTCGATTCGCAACGATTGGTGTGCAAGAAGTTATTCATAAAAATCTCTTGAGCAAATGTTTGCAACATTAAAAATGACAATAAGAATGTCGATGGAGAGTGCTCAACTAGAAGTTTCCCTAAGCTATACACCTTTGAATATAAAAAATACATTTTATGTAGATCCTCTATAAATTGAAAATTTTAAACTTGTACATCTTTTTGTCTCTAAGATCGAAATAGTGATATCGGACAATATCCCTTCTGCCCGTTGGATGCTTCAATACATTTTGTAAACATTTTTAATTTAGATAGGGTATAAAAGCCAGTTCCAATTTCATGGGCCATTTTTTTAGTGCCACCTTATTTTATGGGCTCTTACATTATTTATAAATGCTTTAAAGCCGAACCGCAAAAGGCGTTTTTCTTTCACATAAAAGAAGACTCGACAAATCCCCGAGAGTCGCTGGTTGCGTGATTGAATTGTTGCCTGATTGACAGTTGACAGTTGAAATTGATTTTGGTGGTGGCTTGCTGTAAATCCTGTGTGCAGTGTTCGGGGGCAGAATGCGGGGTTCGTTTATTAATCCCCCGAGTGCAGGCGTGCATAAGTATCGGGCAAATGGATTAGACAGTTTTATGTGAAACTCTGTGAGTATCGCAATATTAAGTAGAAAGGTGGGCAAAACTGGCAATATAAAGGATTTCGCAACTGAAGCTCTCGACAAGTAGAGCAGAGCCAACTATTTAATTAAGGTTTTCGTCTTTGTCATCGCTCAATGCTGAGTCTGTGGGCATATGGTGCCCATACTCACACTCCCTCTTGTTCCACTTGCTCTCTTGCTTTCTCTCTTTTGGTCCCTGTCAGTTGAATGTCAAAATTGTGTTACAGTTAATGAACGTCTGATACTCTTTGTTGTCGCTAATCAAAGGATAAAAACCGAATGGCATGTGAGCCGCATAGCCAATGACCTGATGGCATGGACAGGGCTGAGTGGGCTGTGATTGGATAGGGGGAAGGGGGTTGCAGACTGCAACAGTGCAATCAATTAATTGATGGATGATTTAAGTAGCGTTAATCCAAAAAATCAACTGCCAAACCTGTTTTGCCAGCTAACTGTCAACGCATTTAGCGAAAAAAGGGGAAAAAAAGCAAAATATAAAAAAAAAAATTTGTTGTTAAAGTATTTTTCTGGCATCTCGTAATTATGGCAACATGCGCCATGTCGCCGTTGTCCAAATCTAATAATAAAAATAATTAATTAATATAATTGTCATATAGACTTTACTTAAAGAATAAGCTTGATCTTATTGACATAATGGCATTTAATGTCTGTGTTGCAGACGACTTCTTTGTTTGGATTTCACCAAAGTCCCTTGGTTGAAATCTTTATCAATGTCAGCATTTGAACATGGATGGTAATGTCAGCAAGTCGATTGCAAATGTCACAGTATTTAAACACATCCGCCGAAATCTTGTCTGTATTATCAGTGTTTTGAAATTTTAAAAACTCAATTGTGTTATATTGCGAAATAATGGAATCTATTTAACTCCCATTCACTTGAAATATTGTACAGCCTACTTGAGCTTGTTAACTTTAATAAGTGACTGATGAAACTCGATATACAGCAGTGCGATAATCCACGATACGATTTTTATACAAATAAGATGCTGATAAATAATGCACTTATATAGAATTATTTATTATTATTATTATTTATATAGAATATAGATTAAACGCCTTTTTGTGTTACGTCATATTGATAATATTACAATTTTTCAATTTTCCCCAATTTGTCTACTCCTTAATAGCCAACGGTGTCTAACAACAAACAAAACCAACTATCCTTTAAAATGCTTCTGAAAGTCGTTTAAGCAATTTCGCACACAACTTTAATACCTGAGGTGAATGAATTTTTGTAAAACTAAATCACGGCAAAGGTCCAGCAAGATGTGCCAATAATAGTACAAGGAAAATTGGTAAAATGTTTAACTGCAAATACCGATAAAATGCTAATGCCTTCAAAATTGATTGTGGTACATATTTGGGCCACAAAATATTTTTGGTCAAAGATATTTTTGTGGGCGTTTGTGCGTGTGTTTGTGTGTTAGCCTAGCTCAAACGGGCTGGCTGATCCTTTAGAGTGACTGCTGAAACGGTGAATCCATTGAGTATAACAAAAAAGGTTAACTTGCTTCAACAATTTGCCAGGCCAACAATACGACAACAGGCAACAGGCAGGAGGCATCAGCTTAGTCTGTCCACAAATAGATGCAAGCTCAATGGAGAGTTCAATATGAAGCGTATTGATTGCTTTGACAAATCTGTGAGGGACCTTGTAATTTCATTACAAAACCATGCCACAAAAGCAGCTAGAAAAGAGAAGAGGAGAGTGGAGAAGGTGCAAAAAGAGAGTCGTTTGATACTGCTGAATTCCCCAATGTGAAAGTAATAGAGCATGCCAGGCAACAACCATTCAAGGACCCCAAAAAATATGTATGTGTGTGTGTAAGGTTTTTAAGATACTTCGCATGTGTGTATGCGTGTGTCTATGGAAAATTAAATTCAATTGTGTGACAAGTTAATCCTATTTCTCATCTCCCAACTTTTATTTAAGCTTCATTCTTTATGCATTACATGAGACCGAGAGACGCAGACACACAAAGAGCGAGAAAGTCATGCAGTCAGTCAATCAATCAGTCAACCAAGCCAGTCAGTCAGTCACTTCACTCACTCAGCCAGCCAGTCAGCCAGTCAGTCAGTTAGATGCTGTCAGAAATGTTTGATATGTTGCCAGACTCAAGCGAAACTCTCCCAACGCCATTTTCTCCCTAGGCAGGCGGCAGTGGCTGTCGGTAGTGAAAAGTGAAAGCAAAGAAGGGTTTGCTTACTTTGAACAGTCAGTCCACGCGGGGTCCAAGGGCGAGGTAGAATTGCTGGCAACACTTCATTAAACTCATCAAGCAATAAAATTTGCTCTTGATGAACAACAAAACAAAAGCATGAAAGCCCCGCAATCCCACCGCCGCCCTGCTTATATGAAACCCCAAAACGCAGCCCAACCACCCACCGTCCCCATTAAACTCTACTTCACTTTACTCACCGATGTGCGCCTTCAATTGTCTGACAGCTCGACATTGTCTGCTAATGGCAAGTGCAGAGCTATCGAGCATTGAATCGCATCACATCGCCATCCTATCCTTTCTTATGGTAACTCTCTCTGCACCCCTCCCCCGTATCTCTTTCTTTCTCTCTCTTTCTCTCTCTTTCAGATTTCCAGTTGGAAGTACATCCATCACGCATTCTCTAAGAAAAACCCATGATGCGTCTTTTCAAGAAGCCCTAAAGTTGCACTCTATACACACTATTCCTCCCCATTTCTCTCTCTTCCTCACTCACATGATGTTTTTTCTGGTTCTTATATGTTTTCTATTCGAGTCAATCGATAATAATTACATTAGTTTTTGTTTGTGTCGACACATTTATTTCCATTTCCAATTATATCGTTAATGTTACAGAAGAAGCCAACTTGTATCATTTCTCATAGAACGAGTATATGGTATGAAAGAATTTTAACTTTTCGGTTGTGGACTGAAAGGCTCTCGTGCCAGTTGTTGTAATCGCGTCTTGCTATCTTCGACTGCTGTACTCCCATTTTTATAAACTTATATAGACGAGAAATTAATGGCACAATTTGTCAATATATTAAATGTATATTTTCCAAAATGATGCCAGCATTTTTTTGTCGCCATTCTCTTCGATCAATGTTCTTATATGTATTAACTAAGAAGTGAGACTAACCAAACGTCAGTTGCTTTGCTTATGTGGAATATATTAATGACTCAGCAAAAATGTAAGACTAAGCCAACAGCTTTAATTTGTTTTACTCAGGATAAAGATAAGTTAAAAGCCTGTCTAAAATGATTTGTGTTTTCATCATGACTTGTAGTACATACATACTAAATGCTATAAATTTGTACTCCTTTGATTACCTAGTTGCACTTTCACTTATTGAATGGAGGCTCAGTTGCCGTCCATTGTTAATGCTCAATTATAAACTACTCCCCTCTGAACACAGCAGAACAAAAAAAAAAGATGTCAGCTCTTTAGTCACACCGCCCCCCAGCTAAGCGTGAACAATTACAATACGCCCAGTGCAGATAGAGCGAGAGAGTTTCAATTGAATTGAGCTTAACGTTGACTGCTTCGCTTTTTCTCTTCTGTATAGCTTTACCAGAGGGTATTCCTATTATGTCATAAGCTATGCGATCCCTTTTCCAGTTACGGATAAAAGTTGTGTTCCTAGCCAAGCAATTGCCCTTCGGACTTTGTCAGCTAGGGTATCAAATGTTCGGTTAGCTGGTTTTATTAATAAATTTTTGTCTGTTTTGGTTTGGTGTGTTTTGTCTGATGTCATTTTCAACTCTCGGCGAGACATCATCATCATCATCGTAATTTTTATCATCAACATTGTTCGAGGACGTCATTGTCCGTTGACAGAGCCGGCGCTCTCAACCGTGGCTAGGGCTGCGTGCAATAGAGTAGCCGAGATGTATCTTTATTACGGTAATTGCTCATTGAACAGGAAATTATTATTATATGCGTGCGTGTAACGAAACCTTCGAACAACGAGCTTAGCTAGAAATAGACCAACTAAAAGGTAGGGCTGAATATTGAAGATTGGGATTGGGTTTGGTTTGGTTTGATTGCGTTTAAGGTTTGAGGTTAATAATGCCAGTAATAACAGGTTTTGGTTTGCGAAACAATAACATGTATTTGGAGTGTTCGAGCTACAGTAAGATATAAAACAGTGTTGACTATATCGTACATTTTCGAATATCTGTGTTCATATAACGCCTTGGCTGCTTCTGCGATGTTGCCTCTTCTGGCGCAGTCCTAGTGATGATGATGATAATGATTCTCTTGAGGCAGCTCAAATACCAATCGATGGACTTGTGCGTGTCTTCGCGTTATATTATCACCAGTTCCATCCTGATCGAGGGGACGCGGCTCTATATGCCAGCTACGTATATGTATCCCATCGCCTCCACCCATGTCAAAGTGAACGCGTTGCTGTTGTGCCATATTCCTCAAGCGCTGGGCAAAATGCAATGCATCCGCCGGATTTCCATGCTGCACCAGGTCATGCAAATATCGATCGTAATCAGCCAGCGTCTCTTGGCGGGGACCCAAATGCAGCACCCTCTGCGGTCGGCGGCTGTATATGGACACTTGTCTGGGTAGCCGTCGATTCATACTATTTGTTTCGATATCAAACTTGGGCTACGCTTAACAGTGTGTGTATTTTTCGATTCTTTCAAACGTCTTTTCTTACCAGAATTTTAATGGTAGTTTGTGAAAGAGAAAACTAATGTAGAAGATTTAAAAAAATTTTTTTATTGGAAATTAAACAAATGATTTTTGAGTTTTGTTTGTTTTTGAGTCGTATAAAATAAATGATGTGTGAAAAATGTTGTTGACATTTTAGTTC
This sequence comes from Scaptomyza graminum, assembly GCA_018901835.1. NCBI lineage: Eukaryota > Metazoa > Arthropoda > Insecta > Diptera > Drosophilidae > Scaptomyza > Scaptomyza graminum. The sequence goes on along the minus strand of JAEIFL010000001.1, from coordinate 9,557,447 downwards.
AAATTTTGAAAAGCTTCTTCGATCACAAGCATATTAATCAGATACATACAATATTCAATATTTAGCTTAAAGCTAGTATTAAAGCGTTCTGTTTTCAATAGTTTTTGCTACTGTTTCCGACATTTTCTGACCACCTCTAACGTTTTTGTAACCTGTAACACAGACAACATGGTACATGGATGTTTGTGTTTTAGACTCTGCCTTTTATTGGTGGTAGGCTGTCACAAGTGTTGTGTCCTTAATCAAAATGCACACAAACTTGATGCATATTTAATTAAACTTTCACCTTTTTTGATGCGAGGCGAGTTTGCGTTTGCCAAAGCCTTTTGCTCTAGCCAACAAGTCAGCAGTCGACAGCACTTTGTGTCTAGAATAGAATCTAGGGTTAGACGGTTAAGAGAGAAGAAACTCTTGAGACTCAAATGGTTCTATATAAATTCCTCTATGTGTGTTTGTGTGTGTATGTTCCCTTATTGTGAATAAAACAGAGAAATGACTTAAAAGCGAAACGACAGCGCTTAAATTAAATCAGTTTTAATTAATGCAAAATGCGATTTTCAAAAGATGTCGCTAGACGCAACAACACAACCTGAAAAACAAGTAAGCATGTGGTTGTTGTTGATGGAACTCGACTAAGAGATACCCTAAGTCGGAAATGTTGCTATATATTCTGGAAAAATCTATCTTCGGTGATTCATGGATAATCTTGACACACAATTTTGACCGTGAATATTATGGTTTTATTATACCGATTTATATATATCATACATATGTATATGGAAAACAAAGATTAATCGGCTTTGGAACTCAACTAACCTTTTACATATCTTAACACAACTTCATTACACCCATTGAAAAATTCCCAATGGATTCAGGGTATTTAAAAACAGACTGACTTTAAAAGGGAAGGCGTTGGGGACTTTTTGAAAGGAAAATACGGAAAAGCGGCAGAAAAACAGACTAAAAGTGCCACTGCCCTCCTGTGCCACCCAACCTCAGGACCAACAACAACCACATTTTGTTGTCGCATAATTACAACTCAATTGTAATCCAATTTTGGGCAGGCATATAAATCCGATTTCATTGTGACAAGCCACGCCTTCGACGCCAACCCACCCTCTGCCCCCGTTAACCCCCCCGAAGCGACAGTCCTGTTTCTGACAGTGGTGTCTGTGTCAACATTTTTTGGTGTCAAATAAATAAACTTTTGACAGTCGGCAGACAGACATGGCGGGAGGTCCACCTTGTCTCTCCCCCGCCCCCTCCCCTCAACGCTTGAGCCGATGCCGGAAATGTAAATTAGTTTGTCAGCGAAAATGTTGAGCATTTAGACGGGCAGGGAGGTGGTGGGAGGGGTGGAGATGTCATTCTTAAAGAGGCGTGTCCAGCGAGAAAATGATAGAATAACTTGGCTTTGTTTTTTTTGGCCAAGAAGCTGCAAATTAGTTGCACATGTTTTGATTTCCCATTCCCCACCCCCGCCTCAAAAGAAAAGAAGGGAAAAACAAGATGTGTTTGCACTAATTTAGCCAAAATCAACAGCTGCGCATACATGTGAATGTCTCAGCTGTGCCTGCGTGTGTGTGTGTGTGTGTGAAAGAGTGAGAGAGACACAGAGAGAGTGTAAAGAAAACTCATCATAACTTTCTTATCAAAAACTTATTTTGGGGCCAAAAAGAAGACAAAAAAAATGGTTCAAGTAACACATAAAGCAGCTGTTGATTGAAATATTCAACTAACAAACACTCTAAAATAAAAACAAAAAAGCTAAGACAGAAAACAAAATATGAATATTTTATTATAATATTATAAATTATTAATGAATTTTAATTTATGTATTTATTTTTTGAACAAAAGTTGAAGATCGAATAGAAATTTCTATAACCCTTAAGTCATCGTAAAGCAGGGTATTCATAACACAAAAAAAAGCAAAAGAACAAAAAGAAGATACAAGACACAAAATGCCTTCGAAAAGTTCGTTATAATTACACTGCCCTCAAAGTCAGCTGTGTGTGTGTATGTGTGTGTGTGTGTGTGTGATTCGCTCTCGTACTAAACTAAGTTAGCTGCCTCACTCACACTAAAACACACACACACACACACAGAATCTGTCTCTGACTGACTAACTAGGATAACATGCATGAACAGTAACATATGTTGGACTTTGGCACAAAAGTTTTCGCCAGCTTTTTTGGGAAGCTTTGCGCGCAGTTTTAGCCACGAAGACGATACCCCATTTTTAGCCAACTTTTATTTATGGTAAAGAAGAGCTCATCTACTACCCCCCCCTGCCCACTTCCTGCCTCCTTCTAGCTATGTGCGGAACGTGTGCGTTTTGTGGTTGAGTAAACGCACACTTTAGGCGCGCAGGATGCAACAGCTGTGACACACTGCCACTGACTCTAAGCTAGATCCCGACCCCCCTTCACACATCACGACTCCGCATCAATAAGTTACCCCTCTAGTTGTTGCGATTAACGAAAGTTTTGCACAAACGCTTAAAGGCAGAGAAAATTATGGCATCAATTTCAGCACAAATGGGAAGGGTTTTTTTTTTTTAAAATACCAAGATATCTTGACTAAACTTTAATTATGTTAATAGATTTTTAATGCTCCTTTTTTTTGAAGGAGGAATTATTCATACTTTTTTTTAGCTCATTGTGAGTTTCAGATAATTGAATTTGGTTTATTATTACAAGACAATACCGTATTTATAATAAAATCATTAAGATTAACATTTTTTGTCATGGCTATAATTATGATTTTTAATATGTAAGGCTTATGCATAAAGTTATCAATCATGATAATGCTTGGATAATACTCTGAATCGATTTTTGCCATTGATAAAAATTCATAATGTTGAAAAACTTTTTGTAATCAGCAACTTAGCCAAATGATGCCAGGGAAAAGTTGAAACAGAACATCAACTTTCAAAGGGCAAATGAACATTAACGCAAAAAAGAGTATGTATAGATGTGTGGATGAACTTAATATCGAAATAAAAAGTCGTCAATATATGACAACGGAAAAAAAACAAACACACACACACACATACACACGACTTGTGGGGTGGGCCAAAAAAAAAATAAACCAAAAATTGTACATAGAAAAAGCAACAAAAATAAACAGAAGCAACTTTTGGCAGCTTTCTCAAATCATGAAAGAGATGGGAGTAGAGGAAGTGTGGCAGGCAAAGGACTAAACAAAAATATATGCCTAAAAATGGGCTTTGTCGAAAATAAATATGGCAACCAAGGACTTAACATAGACGGCGCCGCACTGGGGGATGGTGTACCAAAAAGAAAAGGGGGCAGCTAAGGCCGAAGACGCTTTTGCGTAGGAGTTATGGCTGGGTTGTGGGAGTGGAAGTGGAAGCAGCAGTGGGGGAGGGGGGGAGCTTGATTCAGTGAGAGCTGTATGCGAATCGCATATGCGAAACACGTATTTGCGCTATAATTATTTCGTACGTGAGCACTGCGCGCTCAACTTGGCCCCGGAAAGTCGCAGCCAGTAGACTCGCTTCTCTCGAGCCAAAGACAATGCCATAGATAGAAAGAGAAAGAGAGAGTGAAAGAGTGCGAGAGTGGGAGAGACTTGCATCCGGTTTGTCTCCGTCTGGAAAGACATTGTCTAAGCTTAAAGCTTCAGCTTCAGGCTTTAAGCAATAAATTGACTTTGCATCTAGCTAAGAATTTGAGCGATGAGCACAGAGCGTGTCTTGAAAATATTTTAAAAATAAAAGAGAGATGTTAAGAAAGAGAAAGTAGAAGATATTAAGCTTGTCTGGGAGATACTCAGGGCTCTAATCTTCAAAAGGAGACAAAGAAAAATATTCATACGAAAAATGAGGTGCTTCAGAAAATTTTGATCTTCGATAAGTTTTTTGATTCTTATACGATCATGATAAAATTTGAACAGATTATCAATTGCATGTAGTTTCTAACTTATTCATAATAATTATTTCTCTTGTACCTCAATTTCATTAAATTTCAACATTTTATTTGATGAAATATGAATGAAAGCTTAACTTAATTTACACTTTCGCCTAAAAGAAATACTTTTTTAAATCATAATAAAGAAATATAAATTATGGGGAAAAAATGTTAGCCAACCTAATAGAAAGTGAGAACGATGTTAAAAAACCACGCAGAGCTGCGTGGCTATGACGCATGCAGACAACAGGAGGCGCCACAAAAAACAAGAAAAAAAGAACGCAGCTTGATGCAATCAGCAGACAAAAGACAACTCTCAGCTCGGAACAGCAGTCTCTGACAGCTGGCAGACGAAGCCATGGCAGGACCGAATAAACAGCTGCGGCCAGTTTCTCATCTCCTTTTTTTCCTACGTCTTTTTGTTGCTAGCTGGCTTAGCTCAACACGTGCCAAGTGCAATTTGCACCTGAGCCAAGAGACAGAATGAGAGAGAGAGATAGAGTTGGATACCTTATAAAGAAATAGTATAAACATTAGCAGCAGCTTAAGGCTACAGCTACAGCTGTATGTAACATGACAAGATATTTGCCACCAAACAGCTGAGACTTGTATGTGTGTGTGTGTGTGGAAGAGGAACAACAACAAAATTGTTAGACGCTGAAAACAATTCAGACTAAATATTAGTGGGATTTGCATTTGAGTATCATGAGTAATCATAGGCAGCTGAGCATATGAGTCACAGCTCATAGAAGACCAACAGCAGTGATGCCAAAAGAAAGAGAGACAGACAGTGTTAAAAGAGAAAGAGACAGAGATACTCGTGTGAAAGTTGACTCCCGCATGGAAAATAATTCCCATAAAAGTCACACAAAGTAAATAAGTTTGATTATGCCTAGCAAACGAGAGGGAGAAAGTAAGAAAGAGAGAGAGAGAGAGAGATACTGCCTGAATGGCCCAGAGTTTTCCTTTTGGCAGAGTTCTCGCCGTTGTAGTAATTAACATTCACAATGAAAATGAAAATACAAATGAAAACGAGAAACTGCACTGTGTTCACTGCCACAGAGGTGTTGCAAGGAGGCCAGCAACGGGGGCTCGTGGCTCAGGGGGGCGAAGGGTGTATTTGGTTGAATGTTGTGAAGTGAAAAGTTTTTAATAACCTCCTACAACGACAACAACAAATGAGGCAAGTACAATAAAGGACAACAACTACAACTACAACTGCAATAATGACAACAACAACATGCACACACACACACACACACCATACGCACAACAACCGCCAGCAGCCACAATAATGACACACAAAACTTTTGACAATGTATTCGTGCGTGCTGACACTCTTATACCCCCCCTCCCCCCCTTAATAAACCCAACTGCCTGCCCCACGGGCGATGTCCCATTGTAGCCTGGAAACCATTGCCATTCACGGCCCAATGGCCGCCTCAACGGAAAAGGATTCCCAGCCACAATGAAAACAGCTATGAAAACCACAAAATGTGTGCTGCTCCTGTGTACAGAGAGGAGGTGGATGAGTTGGGGGGGAGGTGGCTTTATTATAGACGGAAGCGTGGCGGGGTGTCGCATAAGGTGGGGGTTGGTGGTGTTGGTTGCAGGTTGCTTTGGTGACAACACGCAGGCAACATCACATTGCTGACCACACACACACAGACACACACACACTTGCACACACAATTTGATACACTGAGATAATATATCTCCCAGATTTAGTTAAAAAAAAATTGTGGACATATTCAAACTAGTCAAAACTGCTAAATTTTTGACAGATTTTGTGCAAAAATAAATATTTTTTTTTTTTGTTTTATTTTTTTAATACAAAAAATAGCAAAAACTATTCAGGACATATTTTTTGAACAAAACCAATTTTTAAACCTTGTTATCATGCTATTTTACTATTCCAAATCATAAACATATTTTTCTGAGTGTAGTGGCATAATGTGATGAAGTTGGTTTGTATTTAAAGGGAAGTGGGGGAGAAGAGGAAAACGTGTGGCGCTGTCTGGATGAACGGATTGCATTCAATCGCAATGAGTTTGTGATACAATTGAAGCGGTTTTAAAATAAACGAATGTGGCTTATTACGCACACCAATAGGCACAAACACACACACACACACACACACACTGAGACACAACGGCGAGCACAACCCGCACACCAAAATAAATGTCAAATTGAAACTGACATGCTGTGACAAAGACAGAGACAAGAAGAGAGCGAGAAAGGGGCAAAGCCAGACTCAGTGCCTGAGCCTTGACAGCATTTTTGATGCGGCTAATGCGGCTTCTCACCCACAACAATTGCCACAGGCTATAGTGCTACAGTGGCTATACGATAACGACAAACAACATTAGTTAAATGCCATTTATTTAAAGAAGTATATTTTTAAGTCTTTATTCTTTGCATTTATGTATGTTGTATTTGAATAAAGCTTTGACGATTTGATGATATTTCATAATTTCAGTTTGAGGCTTACTCCTATCTGCAGCATTTTGCCTTAGCAAAGCTTTTACTCAATGAAATCTTAACACACAACTAATTTGAAGACTTACGTCGACCAATTGCGTTATCTACTCAATGCCATTTCACTTGTAGATCTCTCCCACGCTCTTTTTAGCAGCAATAAAAGCTTTGCTTGCAGCCTAAATCTCTCCATTAACTGTATTTCTGTAATCAACCAGATCATTGTTATTTTTTTCTTACCATCTAGCTTTTAATAATTGGCTTAAGGCATAAATTAACCATCGCTGCCTTTGTCTTACTCGATCTCTTGCTCTTTAGTCCTGTCAACGGTGAACCCAAAGCACATGCAACCCTTATCAAGAAAACGTTTATTAAGAATATAAAAAAACTGGCGAATGGACACCTGGAGGGCGACACCACTTTATATTCTCGCTTAAGGGCAGTTTAAATACTTTGATCACAAGATGAGACGGCTAATCAGATTTAGAGGTGGTTGTATTTATTTGGCTGTGTGTGTGTATTCAATTTTTGAGGGGGCGTGTCGGAATCCGAGAGAAATATGTGATAGCTGTGTGGCATGCCCCACCCAAAGTCGGGCTAATTTTATTAATGCTGCCAATTTTTAACGGTTGGCAAACCTACTCACAATCCCCAGTCTCCTCCCATTCCCATTTTTTCCCTCTTTGACGCTAGATGAACAGGTGAACAGTGGCGGCGGGGTGTGTGAAAGGGAAAGGTGAGGTCTTAGAGGGGTGCAAAGCTTACGCGCGCAATTAAATATGAAATATTCAAGAGCTTGCTGATTGAGGGGCCGGGGAGGGCTTTGGAGTACAAGAAGAGGGCAGCGGAGAGTTCATTTTGCTCATTTGGCCAAAAAAGTTTTTGGCGCAAACAAAGGGCGCAACGTGTTGGGTGTGAAAGGATGGGGAGACGAGGTGCGAGCTTGCTTCGAGACTAATTAATAATTTTTAGGCCATTTAGCAGAAATATGACGAAGCGTAAAGGGAAGCGAGCGGGGTTAAGTGAATTGAGGGGTTACAGGTGAGCCGGCAAACTTTGACTTGAGTTGATTAAGTTGCTTTTTAATGAAGTTCAAAGTGATTTCACTTGCAATTAATGCCCAAAACACGAAATATGCCCTCAAGAGGGGGCGTGTAAGGGGATATTATAAATGTGGCATAAGGAAGAAAAATGGCTTAAGAAATTTTTTTAGAATAATTGCAATAACATTGACAATTGTTAAAATGTAAAGTATAATAAACAATTACTTACAGATTAAGCGCAGCGCGCATTTAAGTATTTTATGTAAATTAATTTGGACTAGACGGCTGTTTGGAGATTTTCACAACGCGACTCAAGCAACAACAACGCATTGAGCACACACCTTGCCCTTTTAAAATGCACAGAAAACACCATTTAAATACATTCACATCCCATTTTCGAAATTGTACACAATTCAAGTACAGTCCCTACATCGATATATCACATTTTAAAGTTTTCTCTTTCATTTGTAAAAATCAGCGCTTAATAAGCAACGGACGTTATGAATAAGCGCAATAATATACGCCGACTAATTTGGAGAGCCACGTCTATTACCCGTCTTATTGGCTTATTTGTCTTATTTGTATTGGCTTTCTAGCTATATTATTGTTGTCTTTTTCATGCCTCAGATGCTGATGTTATTTTTGACCAATTTACATACTTAAAAGTCGTTGAATGCCGGCGACACTTTAAGTGCCACTCACCCTTAAATACAAAAAACAGATACATATGTTAAAAACAAGAAAAAAATAAAATAAAAAAACGTAAGAAGCGAATTTGCGGTTTCCATTTCGTTTGGCAACACAATTCTTTAACTGCTGCACAAAAACAGACGGAAAAAAAGAAAACAAGAGAGAGTCGAAGTGGAAGTGGTCAGGCTGTTGTGGTGTAGACTTTTGCTAAGGGCAGAGAATCTTTATCGATTGACAGTTAAAGTCGAAAGAGAAGCAAACAACAACAGCAATAACAAAAACAATTGTAATTTCGCTACTGAAAAGGAAACTGCACGTCTCTTGGTATTTACATAAAACGTTACGTGGTCGCGACAGATATAACAGATGCAGATGCAGATACAGATACATTTGGAGCGAACTGACTGCCTGGCTGGCTGACTGACTGACTGACAGGGGTAATACTACTGTACTATACTATACTATACCATACTATATCTATCTTGTTTTGAAACTTGAAGGCTGGGCAACCAACCAACCATCATTGTTATGAGCGCAATGTCTTTGTTGTCAGTTGGTATTGTTGTTGGTGGTTTGTTGTTGTTGTTGTGTCTGGCACGTGTCAGTGGAAATTTAGATATCTGCAAATTTTCGATTGGACAACGACGCGTAACACAATAACCGCAGCCTGATTGAAATCAGTTTGAGTGCCGTTCACACACACACACACTCACACAATTGTCAATCGCGTGTGTGTGTGTGTTGCAGCTGTGTGTCTGCCACAATACTGGCCGCACAGCTCCAACTGCTTAGCTCATGATTTAAAGGCCAACATTAGACGGGCAAGAAATAAAGGGAAGCGTTTGTTGTCGCAAAATATAAAATGACATTGCTAATTGGCGACTTTGGTTTGGTTTTCTAAATTAAACATGTCCATAATAGCAATATCTTGGATTCTAACCGACAGGAATAAGGAACATCGACTTCATAGAGAATATGTTGTTGAATAAACCTCGATTGATCAACTGTTTAAATATTCACAAGATCCCAAACTTAAATCCCGTGTGAATGGGATTTCCAGCAAAGTGTGTCCAGTTCTCTGTTTCCCAACACTCACCTCCATTCGGTCCATTTCTGTGCAGCTGTTTGAGTTGATTAGCAAGTTTTGTGCCTTCTGCGATTTGCCAGCTGACAGGTTGAACTATAAACTTGTTTGTTTCGGTTTAATTACAGTGTTGGCTAACGCAACACATTTCTGCACTCCTGCATAGCAAAAGAAAATGAATAAGAAACTAATCGTACGCAAGTGGTTAGGCAAAGTAGCAAAAAATGGCTAACAATTAAAATCAGCTCTCTCTCTCTCTCTCTCTCTGACTTTTTCAAAAAGTTTGTTATCCCCAAACACACACACACACACACACACACACACACACACACACATACACACGCCTACGCAATTAACCGAAACTTTTACGTCGACATCCTCTCTTTCTCATCTTCTTCCTCTGAAGTTCGGTTAAGAATTATTGTTTGCAATCAGGCAAAGGAGCAAAGCGAACATCCTTTCACCCGCTCCAAAACGCATGTCGCATATAATTCATTTTACCGTTTACCGTCTACCGATTCTATCATTTGCCGGCCCCCTTGCCTTCCCTCCCTCGCCAACACATTTCGATTTCCGGCTGGCAGTGAAGCGTATAAGTGTCGTACTGCCTGGTCAATAACAGGCCCTGAGACTCTTAAACTTACATACATATGTGCATGTATGTATGTATACTGGAATGGCGTCGCTTTGGCGTCGGCGACGCTGACATCAGCCTTTTAATGCCCTCCCTTGCCTCTCCATGTCCAATTTCCATCATCACGATGAAAGCTGCAAAGTTCCAATTGTTCACAGTGGCGTAGTTTCGTTTTGTGTTTAAATTAAAAGGGGCTTTCATAAAACAATTGAGCTCAATGTTAATGTAATGGAAGCAATGAATAAAGACACAGAAAAGTGGGGAGTGGGTGCAGCTCTCAGCTTGAATTGTTGCCACTTTATCAGATTTTTTATAATATTTTTCATAAATCTAATGTGCAAAATAATTATTAATAAATAGTTTTACCAGATCCCAACAAAAAAAGAGTATTTCTTGTGTCATCCATCATCTTGTTGAAATATGGTATATAGAGTACATAACATAATATGTACTACATATGGGTTTTTTATTTTGGCAAAAGGATTGTCAGGCGGTCAGCCATGAGAGAGTATTTTTGATGACAGTTTCTCTCTCGGAACCATCTCACAGTTTATTTATTTGTACATATCTCTTTTCATCTTTTCTTCACGTGTTTTGTTTTTATATAGTATTGATAACTTTGAGCTTACACACTAGAGAGAGGTGTTTCGTGCCACAATTATTAGTCGGGGATGTGACCAACCTTTGAAACTGTGAGACGCTATTTATGTTGTGTGCCTGCAGAAGAGGCACTTGAGAATTACAAACAGGTAAAGTCTTCTTGAGTGGGAACTCATTTACAGCATTCTAAACCATTTAAATGTGATCTTTTATTCAAAACAATCGATTAAATATGGTCTTTTTAAAAATGTTTATTTATAAAAGAACATAAAAAAAAAAAATTAATGGGATATAAAAAATTGAATGGTTTTCAGAGCTGGGATTTGAGCCTGCCAAGCAATGCACACCTTTCCTACACTCTTCCCACTCAGCCATTGAACCAGGCTGTGGCAGTGCAGCTAAAATAGAGTTTGATTCCGTCAGGAGGGGGGCACAGTTATTGCTTCGTTTACATTTTATTTGATAATTCATTAAAAATATTTTTATTTTTTTTTGTTTGTTCAAGTCTCTTAATTTGAAGCCTTTAACGAATCTCCTTGCTGAGACGCCACTGCTTTCGTGCTGAAAGTGAAGCTGAGATGAGCTGAACCTGAACTGGGCACAAAAATAATAATAATGATGCGTTTTTATAGCCATGGCAGCTAAAAGCGAAAAAGTTTCCATCATTTTGTGTTATGTTAGTTGTTGTTGTTGTTATTGTTATTGTGAATGAATGTGGTTTTTATGGCTATCATGGGATTGCAGTTTGAGTGTCGATTTGTTACCAACAACCTTATCCTTGGACCGCTCATCTTCTTCAATTTTAGTTTTATAAACGCAGCACGCAATCAAGAAGAAGAACAGTTGCGTGTCTGTCGCGATGGATGTTTTTGGTTTTATTTCTTCTTCTCTATATATTCCTGAATATGGTCAGATTTTGTTGCTGTTGTTGGGCGTTACTAATCTAATTTGCAGTTATTGGCGTCTAAGATTAGCACAAGCTGCCACATATGTGTGTAATGCGCCTAGCGTGCCTCCCTCTCCCACTCTAGTATACTATTGCCACCCAAAACAGGGGGTAGTGGGGAGGTAGCTAGCACAATCCAACCACCCAGCCATACATTAGTGAAAGCTGTGTGAAAGTGCAAAACATAATGAAAATGATGTCAGTTTGATAAGATTTTCGCCGTGGGGCGTGAGTGCTATTGATGTTTTCTCTTATGGTATTGTATGTGTATGCGTGTGTGTGTGTGTATGTTTGAGAAAAATTTGATATGGTATTAGGGAAGTTCCTATACTTAAAGAAGCCAGAAAAAAAACTTATACCCCAAGGCAACTTGTTCAAAACAGGAAGAAAAATGAATATAGAACAGTTACCACAAGTTATCACAGCATGCATAGCAGCACATGGTATAACACTTTGAATATGCGATTTCGTGCATTGAATGTGTATAACATAATATACTACTCTGGGCATGTATAACAATATGTTAAGTTTGAGATATTTTCTATGGAAATCATATAATTTTGTCCGAGATAAATCTTAAAATTTTGTTACACTCTGGTATTTGTATGTTTAGAGGTTCCATGTGCCTACTCCACCACTTGACTATGATGTTATACTAGTAGTAGTATGAGGTAGTAGATGGGTGGGACAGAAGACCGTAGGAGCTGTCATGTCTGTCAAGTGTCAACGCAGCAGCAGAAATGGGAGCAAGTCCACTGGCCACTGACAACGCCTATCAAATTAAGCAAAACAAAATTGCATTAGGGCTGAAAGAGTAGCAACAATAGAGTGCACATGTGTGTGTGCCGTGCCGTACCCAAACTCCGTGTGTCGAACCAAAATTATTCATTGCACAGAATGCGGTCCAGACAATTTATGCTAATCAACATCAATCGATTTGCATGCCATGCATAAAAGCTGCAAACTCTACAGACTCTGAGTATGGATTGTACCAAAAACTGGATTGGGTTTTTATTGCTGTTTATTGGGCGGTTTTGTGGGCAACAGATGCTGCATTCAATGTTGCCTGTATGGAGGATGCCTGGCATGTGTGTGCGAGTGTGTGTATGTGTGTGCTTCAGGTTGAATGTGCATCAAGTGCGTTAAAGTGGACAATCACTGCATATGGGTAATTGCATATAACGAAGTGAACTCTCTTTCTCTCTCTCTTCACAATTGTTTGGAATGGGGTTTTGGTGTGGTTGATGAGAGACCCTAAAAGTGTGTGCCGGATGACAGCAATAATTTTCAAATATTGAAATGACAAAAGAGAGAGCATGCTGGCAATGGAAAAAGAATAAAACGCAGAGCAAATGTGTTGTATAACAGGGTGTATAACAGAGTTAAACAAAAATTGTGTTTCAATTTGTAAGCTAAATATTTACACATATACGTATCACAGTTTACATGATGTATAACAATACAAATGCAAGTTGTACGTTCAATCTTCATTTGTATTACACTTTGCATGCAAAGTCAAACGCATTGCATAGTAATTAGATTATACATGCACAATGGCTAGCTAGGCGGCTGTCTGTCCGCAGTAAGTATGAAGTATGGGGGCCAAAAACCAAACAGACCCACAGTTCGGAAAATTCGCTGAACCACCAACGCACTACCAAACTAAGCACTACCAAACTAAGCACCACCAAAAAAAAAAGACCACCAACGCCTGTGCCAAATATCGCGTAACAGTCTGCAGTTTTAGACACACACACATGTTGTCATCGGTGCCGTCATCATCGTTCTTTTAATCATCATCATCACCATCATCAACCATGTATGCAGTATATATGGGTTTCCTGGGGCATGCTCATGAAACACTCTATGCCAATAAGAGCTTAATTATTTAATATCTACATGTTCATTTAGTGAATTGCTTAAGGCACATGTATATAACTTGAAGGTGTTGATTTATTTAAACGCTAGCAATTTAAAACATATAATATTATTGCTCACATCACAAGCTTCTTCTTTTCTGTTCTTGAATAGTTACAAGCATTGTGACAAAATCATTATACCCTCTACAAAGAATCATTCACAGCTGGTCAGAAATACATTTATACAACATAGTATGTGCAAATTTGCCCGATTTTTTGCTGAGTGCGGACAAATTTTTGTAAATTTGATTTTACTCCAAGCGGGTGGATCTCAAATTGGGTTAAAGTGGGTCAAAGAATTTTGGTAATTTTTTGGCATTCGTTTGCTGGCGTCAATGTCCCAATGTTTGTCCAATGTTGTTTGGAATTTTTAGATCAACACAGCAAGAAGGCGGAAAAGCTGTCAAAACTAAACACAAAATAGTACAACAAATAATTTAGAAACTAAAAGAGTTTAGAGAAAAAACCGTTGAGGTAAATTTTTGCTCGAAATTGTTGTTTAAAATTGTTAGGAAAACATACAAAACAATACAATATCATAAACATATACAAATCTCAGTTGAACTTAATAAAGGCTTTCACTATTGAAGATAATGTTGCTTAAGGATCAGCCAACGCTTATAGATGTAGCCAAGCTTTTTATAGTTGGTAAGTAAGTGAAAGATGAACCGTGACTATTCCAACTCAATCTCTATTTGCAGGTCTAACACTGCGCTCCTATATGGCCGATGATTATGGCAGGCAGCGAAGAACCTGCTTGGGGCACGAGATGTCGCGTCTGATTTGCTTGGCTGTCGATCGCTCAGCAATGATGCGTCATGGTCATCGTCGTCGTCAATTGAAGTTTATGACCATGGAACACATCAAGGATTATGATATGTGGCACAAGCAGCAGCGTCAGCGTCGGCTAAATCGCCTGGCACACAGCTGTGTGGCCAACTCGAGTCTCAGTTCCTGGTTATAAAATGCGTTCTCATTTTTTCTCGAGTGTCTAGGAAAGAGTTGGGGAGGAGGAGAAGGAAAAGAGTTTATTGCAATTAAGTAAATCATGCTTTGGACTTGTAATTTGCAACATCCTTAAGCTGCAAGCTTGGGATCTGCTGAGCCGAAGCTTCCTCATCGCCTCAAAACACACACACACACAGCCAGCCAGTGATGACAATTTAGCCATTTCTTACACGCTATCTCCGATTACAAATAAAAAATTGCATTTAAAAATATGGTTTAATTTATATTTCAACTGTCAAATTGTAAGTAAATAGTGTTTAGCTTGAAACGATTTATAGCCAATCTTATTGTCATTTAATAATAATATAATAATAATATATAAATACTTATTGAGCATTATCGTACACGAAACAATTCAATACAATTTCAATTATATTTTAAATTGTCAATCCGCTTACTGATCGATCACCTTTGAAAAGATAAGATTTATTGATTTATTTATTAATATTGATTGCTTTTCGATAAAAAAAATTCTTAGCATTTGCTGTTGTTTTCATGGTCATCACTGAAAAACATGAATTCAAAAAGAGGCTGGAACTGAAGCTTGATGCTGAGGGCTGAACTTTCGGCAATGAACTTCAATGCATCGTCGCTAGCTTAACACATCCTGTGCCAGGATATGCACCTACTTGCCTGCAAGGTTGTGTGTGGCAGGTGAGTGGGCGGCTGGGTGGATAGGTTTTATGTGCAAGTCACTTGCTATGGCATGCATGAGCATTTGTAAAGCTTGTGCTGCCTGCCTGCTTGCCTGCCTGCATTGTTCCTGCTTAATTGTGTGCAAGGACAACCAAGCTGATGGAGGAAGGGGGGAGCTGGGGGAGGGTTGCAGGCTTTGTGTTAGCCAGGGTTGCCAGCCAGTTGAATAATTTTTGCAATTGTCGCAACCCATAACTTGACTACAACTTCAACAAGCAGCCAACCAGCCAGGTGGGCAGCTGTACCTGTTCCCTCGTTCTCATGTGTGTGTGTGTGGGATTCTGGCATCCTGTGCTGCTTTTTGGCCATAGGACATTGCCACAACAACTTCATTGCTGTGTTGTGCATTTGCCAACTAGCAACTTGGGGCAAAAACTTTTGAGTGTAAATAATTGTCAGGGGCTGAGAAAGAAATACAACCGCAAAAATGTTGCAGTAGCTTTTCTTTTCTTATTGTTGTTGCTGGGTTGAAAAGTGTTTTCCTTCTTGGTTGCTTCAGCATTTATGGATATTTATATGCTTTGTGCAAAACCACCTAACCACCATCGTTGTATCCACTTGGCAGCAGCTCCAGCAGCTCCAATTAGTCGCGTTGAGGATAAACGTCAGTCTTCCTGTGTCTCTCTCTCTCTCTTTCTCTATTTCCCTCTCTGTGTGTCTGTCAGTACTTTCTCTGTAGATCTGTGGACCATCTGTCACCATCAGGATGCAAAGTTGCCCCAGCAACAAGCATGGCAGTCCAAAAAGCGGCAAAAATGTCCCTTCCGGCCATCCACATACACACACACACTCTTACCACACACATAAATGCATTATTTGCATCGAAAAGTTTCAGTGGCACAGAAAACATTCAAAAGTGCTTTCGACAGTCGTAGCTGTAATTGCTTGTGGCATTTTGCAACACTACAACATGCTGTATGGCTACCAAAATACAAATCTTATACATATGTATTGTATTATCTTATTTATAGGTACCAGAAATAATTTTTCCTATTTAAATATTATTTTATTATGCATAATTAAAACTTATTATATAAATAATAAATAAAAAAAGGTCTCGTACAGCGGGCGTACAGTAATAACAAAACTATGTTAGTTGCGGCCGTCAAGTAGTGTTGAACAATGAAAATGTTCAATAACAGCTAGGCTGTTGTTACGGTAGGAATGAATGTTGAGCACTTCATTACGGCATTAAAAAGTGCCACAACATGGCGGGCAAGAGCCGGCTCATAAGTATTTCGGAAAATATTGAAACAATTGTCCTAATCCATACTTTTTGTTTTGGCAGACAATGCTTCGCAAATAGAAATTATTACATATGAATATAAATTAAATTACATATCTATTGTTATTCTTCAACTCAAGCCGACCCGCATTGCCAGGGTATAGATTCGTTGGGTGAATTTGCTTTGAGACCAAAGTAGCGCACGTTGGTCGTGAATATTTATTTTTTAATTCAGTTATTTTATTTGGCGAACGAAACACAGCTGCATTTCCGATTTATTTAGAGAAAGCTATTGGCCTACCGCCAGAAAATGTGTATTGTTCAACACTGCGAATGGGCTTTTAGTTAGAATACTTTATTTTTTGCAAAATTCATAAACATCCAAAATAACTAATCAATTTAAGTGAGCAACTGACTTTTTGTCTTCCTTTTCCCCCCTTAAAACCTCTCGCACTCTCTCCCTGTCTCTCTCTTTCTCTCTTGTCAGTCCAACGTAATAAAACTTTTGACATATACTTCTGTCATTATTTTTCCTTAGTCATTTCATTCTAGCGTCAGAGCACTGTTAAAATTATTTAGCTCCGCGCACGAAAATAAAATTCTTCAATATATTTTATAAAAAATAGAATGGAACGCAAAAAGGAAGTTACTAAACGCTTCCAACTTAATCCAAACGCTGAAATCTTTCAGCCACGCGATCTGAATATCGAGTACGATGTGTTGGAGCAGCCAGAGCCGCTGAACCACGAAGCACAGGTGAGCCCAATGCTGCAGCCAGTGCAGCAACAACTGCGCGAGCAATTGCAGCAATCCTTGGCGCAATTGCAATTGCAACAAGCTCCACTGCAACTGAACATCGAGCGCGATGTGTTGGAGCAGCCAGAGCCGCTGGAGCACGCAGCACAGATGAGCCCCATGCTGCAGCCAGTGCAGCAACAACTGCGCGAGCAATTGCAGCAATCCTTGACGCAATTGCAATTGCAACTGTACAATGGACAGCAACAGCCATTGGTGCGACTTCTTGCAGCAGAGCCACTAGAGCCAAATAACAATGACCGTCAACAACTAGATCAACCACTGCCAATGCAACAGTACTTGATTTCCCTGTATGACGAAAACAGCAACTGGCAGGAAGAGCAAGCCGAACAACAACAGATTCTACAGAATATAACACTTGACAATAATTTGCAGCCAGATCAATTGGAATCGACTCAACTGCAGCAGCTGCAGCAGCTTTTACAGCAACAAATACCTTACAATTCATTGCAGCTGCAATTTGTAAAACAACAAGAATATTTTGGCAATGACAACAACAACAACAATTGTGAACAATGTTGCGATCATCAACGCTATCTACAGTATTTAACAACCGACGAAATAGAAACATATGCCGAAAAATTGGAACAAGAGCGGCAGCCGCAGCAGCAATTGCAGCCAGAACCAGAACCAAATAATGATTCAGAGCGTGATCAATATGATGGCAATAAAGATCAATACGATTTTGAACAGCCGCAGCCACTTCGGCAATTGTGCTTAGATCAGGTGGAGCGAAATATAGTCACAACCTATAATCTGGCAGATGAGCAACCTTTTGCGGAGCTGCAGCTACCTCAGCCGTATTTATATACACCGATTGCTCGGGCAGTTGTTTATCCTTTGCCATACGTCAATCATCAGCTGCCAAATACCTATCTGCAGGAGCAGCAGCAGCAGCAGTGGCAAAATCAACAGCCGCCAAATATCTATCTGCAGGAGCAGCAGCAGCAACAGTGGCAAAATCAGCAGCCGCCAAATATCTATCTGCAGGAGCAGATTGGGCAACAGTGGCCCAATCAGCAGCAGCTGCTTGTGACTTCTTTCTTGAATTCGCTGCAGCATCCATCCAACGATTTCGCACAGCAGCAACAGCCATCGATCGTCTATCAGCAGCAAGAGGTGCCTTATTCATCACAGCAACATCGTTTCGTTTATCCTTCAAGTCAGCAACAGCAACTGTCTAACAATGTCTTGCAGCAACAATGGTCATTACAACAGCAACAGCGGCCATTTAATTATACAAATATCTCTCCAGAATCGATACCAAATATATATCAGCAACAGCCGCAGCTACAGGTGCTTCAACAGCAGCAGCAACCACAGCCACAGCATTTGGCTTCTTACTTTAATCCGCAGCAACTGCCATCCAACAATGTCTCACTGCAGCAACAGCAAAATCGCGATCATAAAGCACAGGAGCAACAGCATCAAACGCCATTTCGTCAACAACAGCAGCCATTAGATTATGCAACTATCGCTCAGCAGCCAACACCAACAATCTATCAGCTTCAAATGCATCAACAAGAACAGGAGCAACAGCAGCAATCGCCATTGCAACAGCAACCGCAGCCATTTGATTATTTAGCTATTGCTCAGCAACAACTGCAGCATTGGGTGCCTCAACAAGATCAGCAGCAAGAGCAGCAATCGCCACCATATCAGCAACAGCAACCATTTGATTATATGGCTACCGCCCAGCCACCAACACTGACAATCTATCTGCAACCACAGCAGCAATGGGTGCCTCAACAAGAACAGCAGCAAGAGCAGCAATCGCCACTACATCAGCAACAGCAGCCATTTGATTATATAGCTATTGCCCAGCCACCAACACCAACAACCTTTCAGCAACAACAGCAGCAACAGGTGCCCCAAGAAGGCCCACTGCTACAGCATCAATCGCCATTTCAACAGCAACATCAGCCATTAGATTATACAAATATCGCTCAGCAACGAACACAAACAATCGATCTGCAGCAACAGCAGCAACAAATGCCTGATTATATAGCTGTCGCCCAGCCCGCAATACCAACAATCTGTCTGCAACAACAGCAGCAACAGGTGCCTCAAGAAGAACCGCAGCAATCGCCATTACAACAGCTACAGCAGCCATTTGATAATATAGCTATTGCCCAGCCACCAACACCAACCATCTATCAAAATTTATCCAACATCAACCAACTGGATCAACAGCAAGAGCGTCAACAGCAGCAGCAGCAGCTCCCCAACAATACTCCGCTGCTGCTACTGTTTGTTAGATGTGTGGGCAACAATTGCCAGCTATGTCGCGATCAGCATCAGCAATTGGCTTTCCAACAACAGCAACCTTCGCTAGCACGGCCATGGATGAGTTATCAGCAACCAGCAACTCCCGTCTATTATCAGCAGCAACCGCGTTTAGCTTCTACTCAATCGATGGAAGTGTTGAATCGACCACAGCAAGACAATTCTGAGCATCAACAACCACAAGCCAACAACATCATTAATTATCCCAATATTAATCCCAATCTAGATTGGAACTTACCTGATGAGCCTAATCCAATGGTGGACAATGAATTGCCCGCTTCGTCAATAACAACTGATCAAGTTTTGAGTGATATACTTGACATTATGAAGGATAATGCTGGTCCAATAACATTTGCTAACATTTTGGAACTGCTGTCGCAGAATTATTACAGCTCTTTTGATATTGTAAGGTCTTTAGTGCCAAGTGCAATGTACAAGGGAACCACTAGAGGTTATTTGCAGCGTGTCAATGGAAATTTTGTTCTCAGGTGTGATCCCTCTGCCGCTGAGCAGGAACTATTCCCGAAGCCATCAATGGACCAGAAGCCCAAGAAGTACTATAGGAAGAAGAAATAATCAATATTTAACAGCAATTAGCAACAATTCACATTCAATCGTTTTTTATTCGCATGTATTACTAAAATAAACATAATGCGCCATGAAGTTAAATTAAAAAAATTAAAGATGGTGTAACTCAACAATTAAGAGAAAATTTTACTCATCATCAAAGGACTACTCAAGTGGTCGATCTTTAAGTAGATCTCTAGAGTATCATTTTATAATAAAAAAAAAAATTTCAGAGCTTTCTATTTCTATTTATTTTATTTTTTTCAAGTAAGCTTTGGCACTGCTTTAAGTAAATTATATACAAAGTAATTATAATACTAGTTTAGTAACAAACAGTCTCTCTGTCTGTGCTGATCCCTTTTCTGGTTGTGGGGCCATCATTATGAGGCAACAAGGTCCAAATCAAGCGCCGCGACGTAAACTAATACCAAATCTGTTTAGCAGCATTCTGAAGGTGATCGCTGAATCGGATCGACCGATGACACAGCATGAGATCGTTGATGCCGTTGCGGAGCGCTTGGAACGTTCCGATGAAGAGTTGAAACGCCAGATAACCGTTAATTTGAATGATGCCCTTATTTATGGCTATCTGCGGATAAAAGACTATCGCTATTCCATAGTACCAGCTCGATTAGATCCCAGTGAGCATCGGCAACCAAGCGTCAAAAAAGAAAAGAGCAGCGATAGCCCGGAAGAGGAAACTCACAGCAGTGAATCTGGTAAAAGTTAGAGAAATGTAAAAGTGCGCATTAATAAAAAAAAAAACAAACTATTAAACAGTCATACATTTTAGGTATAATAAAGATAGAAGAAGTTTTAAGCTTGGGTAAAGTTTTAGACGGAAATTCTTAGCAAGTAAAAATTAACACAATAAAATAAAATTCCTGTGAGCCCAGAAAAGATTACAAATTAATGGATTGCAACGCATGATAAGTAAACTGATCAATCGGTCCCAAAAACCGTCTGACCTTTCCTTATCTAATATATTTTGTATACCATCGAAATATCTAGTTTCTACATTTTTCGGAATAAATAAATGCACTTAGATCATTTGAGCATTTGTCAATTGACTAAAATTTTTTTATTAATTTTAAACCCACATAGTATTGATTTTGGGTTGGGTTCAATCATGGTACGACATATAAATATGTATTTGTATCTAGTATTTGTTTGACATTCGTTGCATACTTGCATGTGTGTTAATGTGTGTGCCTGTGTGAGTGTGCAAGAAACACAAACAAAAACGATTAACGACATGATTGAACTGATTGATGCCTGAGTTCAACGTAGACGCCATGAGAGCGGCTCCTTCTCTTGTTCCTTGGCCAGCTTAGCTTTCTCCTGATTACATTTCACAACCTCCTTTTGCTCCCGTTCCGAGAGCAGTGTATAAAAGCTGCCATCCTTGCGTAAAAAACCATCCAAAACAGCGCTATGCAAGACATGCGGTATATGACGCTTCAATTCATTGGGCCTACGTTCGACACGCTTCGCCACTACGCGTAAAAGTTCCGGATAGCTAACCGAACGATTTAGTTCACGTATTATGTTCATGACCGTCTTAAAGAGATCCGCCGGAAGCAAAGATCGTTGTGCCTTGCCTTGTTGCTGTTGATTAGTCGCTGTTGATGTTGCTTTTGCTGTCGATGATGCTGATGACGTTAATGATTGCTGTGATTGCGATAGCGATGGCGATTGCGACTGTAACTGCGGCTGCGATTGACTGGGTGACAAGGTACTATTTGATGCTTTAGCTTTAGCACTAGCAGGCGTAAAGCTTGGAGCATTAACATTCCAACGATGCGTACGACGCAATGGTGAATTTAACTGTGCCTGTGACTGATGCTTTTGCAGCTTTAAGCTCTTTTGTTGTTGTTGCTGGAGCTGACGTTGCTGCCGTTGCATCTGCTGTTGCTGCTTTTGCTGTAGTTGCAGCTGACGCTGTTGCTGCTTTTGCTGCTGTTGCATTTGACGTTGTTGTGCATATTGCTGCTGATGCTGTTGCTGCAACTGCTGATTCCATACATACCACGAACGCATATTGCTAGCACTAATCGAACCATGCAAAAATGTCTCCGACACGGATGATGGACATTCTGGTTCAAGCGGCTGAGGTGCAGCTGGCTCGAGGCTAATATCATTATTTATATTATTATTCAATTGTTGCACATTATTGCAATCGTCGTAAAGGCGACGATATTCGATTGTTTGATCAATTGCCTGATCCGTTGCCAATTGTGTGTCACCAATAGACATGCGTCCTTGAACAATCATCTTGCTTTCCTTTGGTTCGTGCTGTGGCTGCTTATTATTGATTGTTGCGGCTTTCTGTTGTTGTTGTTGCACTTCTGTATAACCTGAATTGAAAATGGGATGCTCCATATTAGCGTTATTCCAATCAAAACTAATTATTGTATGTTAAAAGTAGCAAAACAGTCAAGCCACAAACACACAAAGCATTTATTCCTTAGATGACAATAGGTTTTATCGTTTTGCTTTGAATACAACCGAATTTAAGACTTTGCCGAAAAGTATAAAAATTTTGTCGTTCGACTAAGCGGAACAAATAATGTGCTTTATTTTCTTTGACTGAAATGTGAACGAAAAATTTTGTTGACGTTGCTTTTGAAAGCATTTTGAAGGCTTACTACAAGGCAATTCTAAATTTATAAGTGTATTATGAATTGTTTAATAAAAAGGCTTTACCGTTAAGCTCTTGGTATAGCCCTAAGGAATTACCGAATATGTCTAAAAAATTGGACAACCAATTTAGTAATTTTATTAAATAAAAATACTCACAGTACTTGTTGATCTTTAGGTTATATTGTTATAAAGTTAACGTAAAATTTTTATTTTTTTGTTTAAGAAGCTTTTACTATCTAGGATGAAATTAATGGGACTAAAATGCAATGGCCTTGGACTTTTGGCACTTGCCTTAGTTTAGCAACTACTATTTCTGCCTATTAGTTCTAGTCACAAAATAAGTTTTAGACCTAAGTTTTGACATGTCCAATTAAAGATAGTTCAACTTAAAAAGCTTACATTTATACTACTCGTCTTCTCCTTTGAAGATTGGACATTCATTTTAATAAACTCTTTTAAATCTTTTATGGATTATTTAATAAATAT
Organism: Scaptomyza graminum; assembly: GCA_018901835.1. Classification (NCBI taxonomy): domain Eukaryota; kingdom Metazoa; phylum Arthropoda; class Insecta; order Diptera; family Drosophilidae; genus Scaptomyza; species Scaptomyza graminum. The sequence continues at coordinate 9,534,394 of JAEIFL010000001.1, read as the reverse complement.
CTACATAATTGATCAAATTATAATGTTCTATAAACCTAAAAAAGAGTACTTCAAACTTTTTAGCTTTAGGTGGTTATATTCCTGTAAATCCTCTTTAAACTCTTTCAAAAAATCAAAAAAATTACAAAACTGATGCTACACCAAATAAACTTCATGTTATTTTCTTTGTGGGAGGGCAAATCTGAATATAATAAATCTGTTGATGGTGTTGTTGTTGTTGTTGAACGCTGACTGTGGCCCGCGGGCCACAAACCAAATCCGTTTATGATGGAATGTAAAACAATAATGCCAACAACAAGCCACAATTCTAGTCAGAAAGTTATGCTCTAAATAAACAACAAAAAAAAAGATTGAAGGGAAAGCTTAACCCTGACCCGAACCCGAGGCAGGGTTGCCTTCTTCCTTCCTTTTCCGTTTTTCGTGATGAGGTGCGAAAAATCAGTGAAATTGAAATTGCGTGACTTGTGAAGTAGCAGCAAACAGCCCCAAGGGCTACACCGTTCAAACTCATTGCAGAGGGTGCAAAAAAGGTTTATTTTGTATTCTTCTGATACCGAAGGTAAAGAGTATATTGCTTTTGTGTGTGTTTCTTGGACACCCTTTCAACCTAGAGACTTGAAACTTTGCATATATGATGGTATATATTTGCGTCAGGCAGAGTGTCAATAAATGGGGGGAGTGTCAATGGGGGGCTAGAAAATCGATAACATTTCGATAAAACACACGTACATATTTCCCACACTCCAACATCTAGAGTCACAAAATTTGGTTGGAAGAGGGCTGGGGACATCCCACAAAGATCCTTTACAAAAATGTTGATGCCACGCCCACCCATACTACCTGCCTTTGTGTATCAGAAACCCCCATATCTTCTACACTTTATGAGCATCAGCCAATCTTTGAACACAGCTTCCCCACTGCCACCCCCTTTGCACGCAGACCCTTTAGCAACAGTTTGTTTAAACTGGTATCAGAGTATACCGCAGTCGGTTGTGGCCGACTGCAACGTTTTTACTTGTTTCACCTTGATGTTAAGGAAAATACTCACTGCGTTTATTTTTGATTTTGGCTGGTGGTTGGGCGCAAGGAGGGAGTGCTTGATTTCGCTTTGGTATTGAAAGTATTAGGTTGCCCCAACGTTGTGTAAAAATATCTCATTCCAAAATTAAACTAATGAATTTGATTGCAAAATTTGATAAATTTTTGTTCTATAAAAAACGTGCTTGTAAGTTTTCTAATAATCCAAGCCTTACAGCATATTCAAAAGATGCTTTGTCTGAAAATAAAACGTTAATGTTTCAGCTTTTTTATGTACCTGATACTTTTTGAATAGTCATTACTTAGCTTTATATGTCATTTCTGTTGAATGCAATCTGTGCGTGTTTGTACTGCAATGTATGTACTTATTACCAAATGAGGTGTTACAAACCAGCCCAGATGGTACACACATACATACAAACATATATCAATATGTTCGCACGCACATACATTTGGAGCAAGGCAACAATCTGAACAGGAATTAACACACATGATTTGGGGTCGCACGAGGTATCAAAATCTGGTGCTACACTCAAAAAATAATAATAACAGTTGGCTAAACAAAAGCTTTTGATATGAAACAATTATAGTTTGTTTAAGTCATTAATTGGCCAGCAAAAAGACTTAAACGCTATTCAAATGAAAAGTGAGTTGAAGAACAACTTGATTTTGTAGCAGTGTAGCTGCAAATGCAGTGACTTCCGCTGCAGCAGCCTCGAGTTACACTTGGCGGCAGTGCCTCCAAACAGTCTCTAAATGCATGAGTGAGCGTGCGAGCGTGTGTGTGTGTGTATTTTGTCGCCTGCGTATATCCTGTTTGGTGCCCCCCAAATACCAGTTGGCGCGCGACAATCAGTGTTCGTGCCACGCCCATTTAACAAATGACGCCAATAATAACAACACCACATATTTGTGTACGCATATGTATGTGTGTGTGTGACGTCCTGTTTCGTCGTCGTAGTCCTGTGTGCATTAAGTGGATTTGCGGCTGGCGCCTAAAGCTGACACCAAAATCAAACACAAAGCGCCTTCATTGCAAAAGAGGGGCGGGAGAGTGTAAGGTGGTCATGGCATCTGGCATCTTAGCTAGTCGCCAGCTCGAATGTTTGCTTATGTGTGTTTGAACCACATTTGATGCTTGAGGCTTGAGGATTTCGAATGCAGCAGCAGCAGCAGCCAGAGCAAAACAACATCAACATCATCATCTAAACAAGCAGTTAAACAAGCTTTGGCAAATGTCAGTTACATACATATCTTCGAGTTGTGTTTCAATTAGTTCAGTTAGTTCGGACTTGAGTCAACTGCAAGCAATACCTTCTAATAGTTAAATGAATACCTCTGACCAATGTCGAGCTCTCATTTTAAGTAGTGAATCTTAAGAGTGATTTGTTCTTTAGTTTGATTTAACATAATAATTGAAAAGCTTATACATTTATAGAGAATAATTATTCCCTAAAGTTGTTTTGTGAACTGTTTTTTTTTTTTTTTTAAATAGTTACTAATAATATTTTATGTAGAACTTCTCGTTGCATTTAATTTCTCTTAAGCTCGCATTAAATTCAAAAACTTCAGACAGCTCTGTAATTATTTTAAAGTCATTAACAGTTGCCACAGCCGTCACACAATGCCCCTTTTGTTGTCTTGAGAGAATTATTCAAATAAAAGTCAAGCGGTTTGTTTGCTTATTTATTGAGAACAAACATGAAGGACTCTTCAAATGATTAAAGACTTAACGAGTTGTTAAATAATGCAATGCAAAACCACGTGAATGATGTGGGTGCTAAACAGCTTGTTGTCTACCCATCTCCATGTTTTTTTTTTTTGTATTTTGTTATTTGTTTGCATTTTGTTGTTGTTGTTGCAAATATCTAGAGCTCATCACGATTGTTTTGTAATTGGAATGCGACAGTGCGGCGCAAACAGCGGCAGCGGCAGCAGGAAATGGAAATGGAAACGAAGGCAGCACTGATAGAATGCAAGCGGGGTGTAAGCACAGTTCAGTCAAGCAGTCAACACACACTTAGAAAATAATGGATGCCCCAAAAAGTCATTATAATTGTAAGTTAATAAATAAAATTTATCATAGCTTGGGTTTTACATTTTGAATATATGTTTTTTAAGCACAAACCAATAACAAAATATATCTTTTGCGATTGTTGCTCAATGCAAATTCATACTTAACGAATCCATTTCTCAGTCTACCAGTTTTTCTAACGGCTTTTTTTTCTAAGTGTATCCAACCATCGCAGCAGCCACCAACCACCGACCCAACCACAAGGTCTGGCTGGCAGGACAAGTGAATGCCAACGCAGGCTAACAATTTGCTTCAATTATAAAAAGCGTCGCGACAAAGTGGCGCCAGCAAGCGGCGGGCGGCGACAAGTGCATTGGGGCATGAGGCATTTTAAATAAGAGTGGGACAAAGGGGAAGGGCCAGCAGCAGCAGCATCATCAATGCTGTTGCTTCAGCTACAGTTCCCGCTTCTGCCACACGCCTTCTACTCCAACCACTTCTTCTTCTCCTTCAACTGGTAATCACAGAGTCAACGACTGTGCAAAGGCAGACTGCGACTGCGACTGCGACTGCAGCGACAGCAAGTTGGCGTCATCAGGATCTGGCTTTGTCTGGTAGCAGCAGCAGGAGCAGCAACATCAAACTGGGACGCGGTCTTGGACAGGGGTAGATGAGTCGCGGGGAATGGGGTGTAGCAACATTGCTGCTGGGCTTCAGCAAAGTCGCCATCGTACTGCTCTGTGCGGCCATTGTTATTTGTATTACATATTTGGAATTGTATTTTAATTGCGTTTCTGACGCATTTCCCTTTCCCTTTTTAACAATCCTCCCTCCCTCTTTCGCTGCAAAAACCCATTTTCATTAAGTGGAACAAATTTAAATGCTCTATGGCAAACATTATTATAATTATTTTTTTTAAAGATTTAAGATTTTCGTTTGATTCGTGTAAAACTTGACTGGTCACACTGCTCTTTTTTAAGTGTGTACACACTGGAAAGCTAATTTTTACCACTTCTGCCTAAAAGTTTCTTATGATTAACACGATTTCAAAATCTTTATTATGTTTGGCAAAAGTTTCTTCGGTGCAAGCATCTTTTTATGATATTTTTGCTTTCATTATGAACTTTAGTCAATAAAAAATAATCATAAGCTGTCGACAATAATGCTTAGGGTTAATTCGATTGTCGTCGATTTACTATTTCTTGCTGTTCTTTCTCTTGTCAACAAAGTGCTTTGGACTTGTTTACTGTGTTAGCCAGGAGCAGGTCCCTTACAATTATCCTAAGCAACAAGCGAAGCTCACGCTTCGTGCTTAAGCTGTTGCCAAGCGTTTGTGTGTGTTTGTGCGTGTGAGTGCTTGTCCTGGACTGTGCTGGTCAGGACTTGGACTTGGATGTGGACGTGCCAGGACATGAACCTGCCGGCCTGCCTTAATCACAGGCTCTCGCATAAATACTCATCAGCAATGATTTACTGTACTTTTCTCATATGATTCATGAATATCACTCATCAACACGAACCAAATACCAAAAAGGGGGAAAAAGGATTTGAAGGAAATGTGCTGTTGCTGTTTGTTGTTGCAAGCAGTTGTAACTATTGTCATCTTACCCATAAGCATACAAAAAAGAGCTTGTTCGAAGTGCAAAACAGAAGCAGCAAAATCAGCATCAGCATCACCATCACAGTCTACCATTTAGCAGGACGCAGGATAAACACAAGGATTTTCTGCATGTTGCATCGTTTATCATTTGTTGCTGCCACTGCTTCATGTGGGTGCTGGCTGCTGTTCTAAAGCTCCATTGGGGTAATAAACATGTTCAACTAACTGCAAGCGAATGCAAAAGCCACGTTTAAATCGTAATTGTTAGCAGTCAACTTGATGACTCAGCGAATGCCACCAAAAACAGCAATATCCACAACAAACTGAGCACAGTTCATGCTAGGAACTAGATATAATAATAATAAAAATATAAGTTTGGCAAATTTATAAAAACGGACAAATTAAATTCATTTAAATTTTTGTAAATTTTTTCATATTTCCATATCAATCAAACTGCATAAGAATTATGATAATTTCAACACTCTTATGAAGCATTTTTCCTTTTTAGTCGCATGCAACAAATGGCAATCAGGCAGCTGGCGGGCCAATTAACGCTGCACGCGGCACGTGTTTTGTGGGCGGATGGGTGTTGGAGGGGGAATTATATATTGTCGCACAAAAAGGGCGTGACAAAAGGCACTCAGCATTCAGCAAGTAGCAACCAAGAAGGCAAAAAGCAACAAGCAACAAGGCACAATAATAACAGGCATTTAATTTCATGTTAATTGTATTTCCAGTTGGTTTTCGTCTTAACCTTCCCTTAAAGAGTGAGGTGGGTGACGCCCGAGGTGCTGCCTGGGTGGCCTGGTGGGCGGCGGGTTGGTTTGTTATATAAATTTTGTGCATTTCAGCGCAACGCGGTTCGTGTAATTTATTCGCATATTTCAGCTGCGCAAATGACAGCCTAAAATTATGCTACAAAATGCTTTGAATACCAGGTCACACAAAACACGGGGGCCGAGAAACACACACACACACACACACACAAAAATAACCAGTATGCGGAGAAAATTGCAATCGGAAGCTTGTCGACTGTGCCCTACAGTTGATGCTGGCTATATGACCTTAGAACTAAACCGCTTTTTAAAAATCCAATTTTAGTGTTGAACTTCGATCCATAAGCTATTATTTCATAATTAAACTAGATTGCTTTGCCATGCCGTTTGGACTGTGCGTTGATAGCAGTCAGTCAATGTACCGAAATTAAATCTGTAATTTAAATAGATTGGGCTTACTTTTCATTTCTGTTCATCTATTGTCCAAACAAAATACTATGTTCCCCTTTGGTATTCCTATTAAATAGAGTATCTAAGAATAACTAAAACTGGTCTATTGCGCCATTGTTTATGCCAAATGGTGGGTTACGGGCTATGCGGTTGGAGTGTGGAGTGTGGGGGTAGAGGCAGAAAAGTTCACTGTCCAACTGCGCGTTGCCTAGCTAAACGCATTTACGTGTCAAAACTAATTTAATGTACCAACCATCTCTTTCTTTTTCTCGCTCTCTCTTTCTCTTGCAACCCCCAAAGCAGGAAACGGATATTGCAAAACGCAGCGTCGTTAAACACAGCGGACCAGCGAACATATTTTCCTTATTTATTTGTAGTCGTTGTTGTTTTTGTTGCAGCCCCTGCCACGTGTGCCTTTTTGCCCTCATGCAGTATTTCTCACCTAATAAAATAACAATGGAACACCCCCCAAGGCGATTTAAGGAGTAGCCCAACCCCCCTTCTCTCACTCCTCACCACACGCACACACACAAACACACACGCTTTGGTCTGCTGCTGGTTTTGGTGTCCTGTCTCCGTCCCCTTTTGCTATTTTGATGTAAATTTAATTTCGGTTTTCACATTTTGAGGTTTTTTTTCCATATACATACATATGTATATATATTTATTTCTCAAACTCGGCGTCTGTCCCCAGAGGCTTTGGAGCATATCCGTAATGCGTCTTTCAAACGTTGACGTTGATGTTGCGGCCATCGTTGACATCATCCTTGTTCTTTTCATCAGCAGCAGCATCACACACACACACACATACACGTACGTCCTTTTGCACCTAAACGAATCCGCCCTCTTGTCACACACGCTTTGATTCCCTGGGCGTCATGCGCTATTATTATTTTATAAATACCCTGCCAAAAAACGAAGGGTATAATTTCATTTTCACAAAGACTTACATAGAACTTAAAATAATCGTATTATCAATTCGTAATAATTTGTAATAATTCTTAGAAAGCTAACGATCTTTCAACTGAAGTTCAGTTACTGAACAGCCTGAAGAGCATGTTCTTGATATCTCCTCAACGTATTTTTTGATCGAGAATTTATTGTTTAAATATCTATGTTTATGTGAGCTTATCTTTGACTCTAAACTATGCTCTGGTTTTTAAACTTTCAAATAGTATATGTTATTTTTTTAAGTTATAAGAGATTTTAGTGCAGTAACGGTAATGGTGATATCTTGCGTTGCGTTTCATTGCAAATGAGAACTGCTCAAAAGCTTCAGATACTCAAAAATAAAAAATTGTGTTCTTGCACTGCATGTAGTCCTTTCAAGTTCAATGACCACTGCCGGAAGCAACACACACAGAGAGAGAGAGAGAGAGAGAGAGAAAGGTTTTCTCCCTTTACTTCTACCCACCTTTAGTCACTTGACACAAAGCTTAATTACTGAGCCGCCAGCTGAGGCTGAAACAACGGCGACGACGTTGAAAAAGCGTTGAGTGCACTTGAGGTAATTTGATTTAATTGTGCGTGCTGCTACTAACAACAACTACAATCACTACATACATGCAAACAAACATACAACATACACACACTCACTGTAAGTTAGCAACTTTTTGGTATGTGTTGTTAGTGTGTGTTGTGGCCGAGGCACATAAGAAATTTCCAAGTGTGCAACGCCTGTTGTTTCTTCTCTTTGGCTTTTCTTTTTTTTTTTTGCCAAGTTCACAACTCTTGAACTTTGTCCCCAGCCAAGAACAAACTGGCAAACTGGCAAACTGGCAACTGGCCGCCAACTCAAGAAGGAGCCTTTCTTACTCCACTTGAACTAGCTCAAAACGTCAACTTGCTGTTGCTCGTGCTCTTGTTCTTGTTGTTGTTGTGCTTATGAGGTTTATTAACTCAAGAACTGGGATTGTTATATTTGTATGAGTATCCAGTTTGCCAGCCGTATAAAGTTTCAGATTTTAATAGAATTTGTGAATAGATTTTCTTATGATACTGTTCACGATATGACCTGTTTACTATATCTAAGTTATTGTGGAAAAGTATCTACGAGTTTGTGTTTTTTGTGTGTCAGGAAAACAGTTAATTTCTTAGTTACAAGGAATGTTCGTGAAAGTATTTATTATGCGTAATCCAAAGAAACAAAAAAGAAAAGAGAAAAAAAAACCTTTAAAAAGATGAAATTATTTTCATGAAACCATTACAAATAACAAAATAATTTTTACTGTTAATTTACTGCGCCGTTATGTTAAATAAATATTTGAGTGATATTTTTCAAACTCCTTTTCACTCTCATTTTTTAGTATCTTCATCTGACAGTTTATTAAGTGTGCTGTTAATCGACTTTTATCTTAAAATCGGTATTTAATTTTTATTTTAACAAGTCCTATTTTTTACTAAATAGTTAAACTTGGCGTTATTTTGTTTTAAAGTTTTGAATTTTTTGCAATCTATTTTTTTTTTTATTATTATTATCATAAATCATCAAGGCAATGTTTGTAATGCATAATTTATGACACTTTCATGTGGTTTATTTGCTTTAATTTTTATATTCCTCTCTCGTTTTTTGTCGTCATTTGAGCTGTGCAAATTTATGAGTTGCTAGCATTTCCATTTCCGTTTTCCGTTTGCAATTAGGCATACGGCAAACGAAGCAAAAATCTCAACAACAGAAAAAAAATCAAAATAATTATTTCGCTTGAGATCTTAATGGGAATTGCAACTAATTATTATACAATTTTAACAATGCTTATAAAAACTTAATTGAGATGCGATTTTAAAGTCACTTATTTTGGGTTCGTATCGAACTACATATAAACTAAAGAACTGAACAATCGCAAAAATATCCCATGCCACGCATTTATTGTCTGTTCGGGCTCATTGTCCTGCGGCTTATTTATTAATAATGTATGCGGCTGCATTTACATAAACAGCGACAGGCAGGCACCCAACGAACTGACCGGTAGCGGAAGAGGGAAAGGGCTGGAGAGGGCGTGGCAGCTGGAACGCAGTCACCGAATTACACATGGCAAACAAAACGGTTCTAACAATTTTAGACAATGTTGCATACCTGCCACAAAACACAAATCTAGCATACAGCAACAACAAAAAAGGATACAGAAACAGCAACAGCAAAAAATAAAAATTAAATCAAGGAAAAAAAACACGCATACACTTGAAAAAAAATATATCTCATTGATATGTCATTTAACATTTCCTACTAAAAAGTGTTGCAAAATTTGAAATGTTTTTTTTTATGTCCAGTTAAAAGTGCTTTTTTAATCCATATCAATGCTTGAATGCATGTAAATGTAAATTGGTGATAAGCTTAAAAAAATTATTTATTTTTAATGCATATTTAAGCTTAATTCATTGAACATTTTGGCAGCATGAGTATTGCCAGTAAATTGTTAATGTTCAACAAAACATTTGAGAAATTTAAGGTTCAAAGGCTTGAAATGGATATTTAAATAAAAAACTTTACATTTTGAAAAAGGAAAGGAATCCAAATATATAAAAACATTAAGATGTTTTTTCAATTTTTAATTGAAAGCAGCTTTAGTTTTAGCTAAAGAACGTTTTCTTCACCTCCCATGAAACAATTTCTAAATTTTAAAGTCAAATACAGACTGATGGAATTCCCAGTGTTGCTGTTGTGCCAGTTATCAAAATGATATTTGAATTTAAACGCTTAATTTATGCTTTAATTGCATATTTTGCGCTACAATGCTTAAAATTGGTTAGTGGGCGGCGTGAGGCGGATAACTCTTGCGCGATTTATGGGCGTTTTATTATTGTTGTATTGGCATGGACCCGAAAAAGTATGCAATGCATTTCATTTAGATAACCGCAAATATTTACCACAAATGCGTTCGCATCACATTTGTAACGTGACAAAATTCCCCAGTGTTAACAACGATGCTCCCTTACCCCTTTCACACACACACCCCCTAGAAATGACAGTAAATTACGCACAATGAGAGCGACTGTGCGTGTGTGCGTTTATGTGCAGGTGCACGAGTGCGTATTTACATGCATGTTTGTTGCATACTTTTCAGCATAATTTATGCATTTCAATTCGATTTGACAGAGCGCGGCTCATCGCATCGCATCTGCAGCAAACTGCTGCCGTTTATTCTATTCGCAGTGATTTGGTGCAAAAAAATTTAATTTTATTGAGACTTTGTAGTAATTTCGCTTTAGTTTTCATTTAATGTTTTATTTGTTTTATCGTTATATTTGACTTTTTTACCATGTGCAAATTTAAATTCCTGTCGTTTTACAGCCACTCGACTGAATATTTGAGATATATGTATGTTTTAATGTAGTTTTTACGACCAATCGTAATGTATTTTGATTATGATTGGTTGACGATTTTGCCATTTCATTTCTATACTTTTTGTTATAACAGACCAAGTTTGTTGATTGTTATTGATGTCATTATTGGTGTCGTTAATAATTATACAAGTTAATTATTACTTTTATAAAATTATTTTAAATATTACTTTATTTTTTTGTGTTGAATATGTACATTATGAAATAAACCAAAAATTGTGTACAATTTCATTTAATCTTTTAATTATTATAAATTTCTTTATGTTTGACTTGATTGTTGCTTCTATATCTGCTGAAGTCGACCAACAATCGGCCAATTAATCATGGCTAGTTACAAACAAAAAATTTAGGTTCATCCCGGCTGCATTTTGAACTTGAATAACCTCAAAGTATAAAAACGAAACGGCGGCTAACAAAAGCGACGAGACAACAACAACAGCAGCAACAACAAGGGCAAGAAAAAGTAGAAGCAGATTTGAGTGTCGAAGAAAACGAGAGAGACATAGAGAGAGAGAGAGAGAGAGAGAGAGAGAAAAGAGAGAGCGAGGACATAGGACAAGCATCAAGTGACATTTGAGCAAAGACAAAAAGTCATTATCAAGGCGACAGACAGAACAAAACGGAACAGACCAGAAACAGGACGAGGGCATATAGGCGGCGACATGGATGGTACTGCTTGACGACGGGACGGGGGTAGAGAGAGGGTGGTAGCAAGCGACGCGACGCGACGCGACTGGCGACAAAACACATCATGCATTTTGGTTTTACTTGCTGCTTGTTGTTGTTGTTCTAGAGCATGTGGAGCACGTGGCTTCGTTGTCGCCATGTTTGTTGCCTTTTCCGGCATTTTGTTTACGATTTTTGCCTGCAAATTCTCTAGCTCAATCTGCCCCTACTCAACTCCAACTCCAACTCCCCTCTATCCGCCTGTTTTTAAGCGCCCGCAGCAGCACCCACTTGTGCGGATTTGCTTGGGGTCTAAAGTTGGCGTCAGTGACGGCAGTTTTCCCTGAACGATTTTCACTTGTTTTATGCCCGTTGGCTTGTTCTTCGTCGTTGTTTTGCGCTATTTGAATACCCTTTCCAATTGTACTAAACAAAGCCAATTGCAATAATTTATGTAGAATACATTTGTAAAGAAGAATATACAATTAGTCGAAATCAAATTATATATATATAATTGTACAGCCTAAAAGTAAATGGCAATAATAAATTAAATCATCAAACCTAAAAGAGTATTAACACACTTGACACCAAAAGTAAATTATTTTAATTTTTTTTTTTGTACAATATTTATTTTACTTTTTTTTCGAAGGAGAAAGCAACTACCTGCCTTCTGTTCTACGCTCTTTCCGCCAGCTTTTGTTTCCTTTAAGACGCCAAGTGCAATTGTCATAAAGTGTCATTGGCTGACAACGTCGCTGCTCCTGTGTGTGTGTGTGTGTGTGTGTTGTTGATGCGGTGAATCAACTTAAATGAGTATCCGCTTTATAACTAAAGAGAAAGACACAGAGATAGACAGTTAGAGGGTGTAGAACTGCCACCCAGTCGTCAGTGGACTTTTCAGCTGCAGTCGAGAGGAAAAGCAATTGGCTTTGTGTGCGATTTAGCTTTGTGTTGTTTTCCACAGCAGCCCAGAAGGAAGCAAGCATCAAAAGGGAGATTCGTTTTGTGTTTTTCTCTTTTCCCTTACCTAGCCGGGAGCAAGTAAAAGGCCGGCCAACCACTCAACTACAGACTCTGGGGGACTACGAGGGGACTGTGACTGAGTTTAGTTGAGTCAGTGGCTAACTAGTCGATGACTCAGTCAGCCTTTTTGCAATTGAAGCAGGCTTTTGGGCCAGGTGCTTGAAGTACTAAGTCAAAGGTGGTCAAAGAGCAACAGATTATTGCAAGCGAATCAGTTGGTTCTGACAACCTACAGTTACAAATTGCGATAAAAAAAAAGTCAAACAGAGAATGAAAAATATAATATTATAAAGCTGTCAATGTCAGATTATAGACTTGATGTCATCTATCGGTAGTTATCGGTTAGTTGAATTTTTTATATTAGTGCTTTTGACAGCCGTGCTTTCAGGCCTTAGGCTCTTAAAAAAAGCAAAAGAATTTTTTAATTGTTGTTCTTCAAGAGTATTTGTGTGAAATGTGGCAAAGTTTTGAATTGGCGAAGAGTTACGAGTCGAGGGGTAAGGCGCGACAGAAGTTATGCGTTTACGCAACGGCCTTAAAGCGGCTTAAAACCAAAGCAGAAACAGTAAGCTGGGAACAGTAGCAGGGAGTTGCAACAGCACCCAAAACGAATTATGCTGCATTGCCGCAGGCGATCCATGTGTCATGTGGCAGGTGGCTGGTAGCTGGTGGCACGTGAAATGTGGAAAGGTAGCCAGCCAACCAACACTCATTCGAGTCGTAGAGTTGAGAGGATGCAGTCGGGCATCTGCTGGCATTTGGCCAAGGCAAAAAATGAAGAAGTACACTAGAAAAAAAAAATAACACCCTGTAAAGGAAAGACGAGGCCCTGCGAGGGCTTAAAGAAAAGAACTGTGTGTTTTTTTTTTTAAACAATAATTATAAGCTCAAGAAAACAATGAATATTGATATTTTCTTAGCTCGACGCAAAAAAATTTAGTCACAGACAAATATTGGATTTCATATTTTATTAGTATTTTCTAAGCTTAGATAAAAAGGGTTCCTGAAAATTAAACAATTTATCCCAAATAGAACTTTGTGAATAATAAAAGGATTAACAAAAAACCATTTGTTTTTCTCTCTTAATTTTTTTGAGTGCTAGCAGATTAAAAGTGACAGGGTGACGCGGCTGCAAAATGTGTGAAGTGTGTCGTGAAAAAAAAGTATCAAAGCGTACCTGTGGGCGTAGCAAAGGGGCATAGGCGTTATCGATAGGTATGTAAAATCTTTTTTTGGCAACAGCCGCGATTCGAAAGCTGTGCCAAATAAACAATTGCTGCTGCTGCTGCTGCATAGAACAACAACTCTTATGCTACACATAGCTGGCAGGCAGGCAGGCAGATGAAATCACAAAATGCTTTGGCGCCAGCAAAAAAACAAAAACAAATCTGTATGACGGGGGGAGGGGTTGGACTTGGTTGTAGCCGCGTTAAGTTGGACACTGGCGTCACTTTTGACTTAAGCACGATGCAGACGAGTGACACTGAGAAATTGCCATGCATAAATATTATTGCTCGCACAACCACCTGTCGTTAGAAAATAGAGGGGTGGCAAATAGTGTTTCATAAACATAAACAAGGCGAGCGACACAAATCAAAACAACTGCACGGCAACAATGATGCCAGCGCACATGCGCTTCAAGCGGTCAGCAACATTGTTGACTCAACATTTCGAGGTTGCGAGAGCGAATATTTCAACCAATTAAATAAATACAATTACACAGGCTGCACCTGCGCAAAATAACAACTTACCTCATTGTTGAATTCAAATATGTGAATATTATATACTATTACAAGTAGTATAAAAGAAGTTCAAACTAATATATTTTTAATTCTTATGTTTTGCCTTAAAAGCAGCAGTTAAATATTTAATAAGAACAAGACAACGAACAATTAGCCAATCTTTTTAGCATTAGAAAACAACAGAAAAATGCTTAAACACCTGGCTCAAACTATGATTATTGCCTAACAACCCTAGCCTACGACTTCTTGAATCCAAAACAATGCTAGCTATATGTATTAGTTTGGTTAATTGATGATATTCACTCTATGCAATTAAAATAGTGTGAATGTATTTTTAGCACTCTGTTTTGAATAAGCTTTAAACTTTTCCAAAACAAAGTTGCCTTTGACATTTTTTAGGGCCTTTTCAATCCTATCCTATCCTATCCTACTACAGATAAAGTGCCAAGATTGTGGTTCTCCGCCTACAAAAGAAGAAGTTTTAAAGCAACAGAGAATGACTTAAAAAATCGAACGCCTGTCAATAATCGGTTTAAGCAACTTCCGTTTGCACTTTGCCATGAAACCCTTTGATAACAAGCGAGGTGAATTCATAAAAGTAGTAGATCTACGCCTAATTGAACTACATACTTATGTGCTGCAATTGAGAATACATATATAATTTTTCAAAGACTTTCGGAATGGCAGACAACTTAGATACCCCTATAACTTATTAGACTTAGATGGATGGATGGATGGAGTGGAATAATAAAGGATTCGTTTCAGGAAACATAGTTGAGTCAACCGACAAGTTAAATAACTTATGCAAGGCTTAACAAAGTAAATCCTCACAGTATCTAATTGTATCTGCTCTGAAGAGCAATCTTCGAATCTGTTGTAAAAAGCATTTACGGCAATTACACATCCAAATGAGAATGGATACATGATTATCAGTGCTTGCACATAAATTGCTGTTATATGGAATCGCATTAATCGCTCATAAATGATAAACGCAACATTACAGCAAGCTGATAATTAAACTATTGCATACTCTGTAAAAAGTGCTCATAAAATTAATTATAATAATGCTGTCATTGAGTTGTATTATTGTAATATGCATTCAAATATTCATGCTTTTGTTTTTGGGAAAATTCAGATGTTTTTTTTTTTTACTACTCAAGCGCTTGCCCCTTATGAACATTTTGGAGTTTTTGCTTAGCAGCTTGACAATTTTTCTAATGTTAGATTAATTATTGTTGATATTGTTGAAAAAACTATCAAGCTGGATCCTGTTTTGTTGGCTAGATATGTTTTAAGGTTTTTCTGCCTGTTCTTATTTAATTCTTTAATGAAAACTGCTTGCCATAAATATCAAATAATATAGTTTATATTGTGCATTATCTACAGTCAGATACGGTATTTGTGGATCTACTCTTAAAGCATCTATATATGTATATATGTATGTATTTATGTAATAAGACAAGCTGCTCTGCATTTGCATAACAGCCCAAATAATAAAAATGTTGGGCATCATTTGAAAGAATGACGCTTGAAATTTATGTATGTTATGGCCGAATAAATGCGAGTGTGTTTGTATACGTGAATGTGCGATGTATGTATGTGTGTGTGTGTGTGTGTGTTTGTAATATTCTAGTGAAATTACACTACAAAAATGCTGTTTAATTAGCATATGGCGGCCATTAATTAATTTGTAAACTGAATGCGAGGTGTGACAGGCTTCGAGAATGGAGTGGGCGTGGCTTGGGCATTGGCTCTTCATGTTGTTTTCCTATTAAATCAAAGATTATTGTTTAATTAAAGGCAGACAAACAGCGGGCAAAGCGAAATAAGCACAAAACAAACAATAACAAACTGAATATCGAATATTCAAATTTGCGTTTACAATGAACGAAAGAGAGAGGGGGAAATGTTATTAAAGAGCGAAAGGCCGATGAATAACCGCAGAATAAATATTAAGTAAAAGTATTCATAAGTTTATTGCGATGTATATTTTATAATGTCGAATGATAAACAACGACAGTTTTAAGCAAGCACGAAAATTGCTCGAATCATTTATTCAAAAATTACAAAAAAGTTAATGAGCATGATATTATATATGTAAGTATATATCAATTTATATATTCACTTAAATGGCGAATGCTTCGCAAACAAGCCAGGACTTCTCCAGCGTATGGGAGGCTGGGTTGAGTGAAAGCGATTGGGCAAGGTGGACTTGACAGACACAATTGTTAACAATATAATCGCCTTGTGTGTACTTAAAAAGTTTCAATGTGTTTATGTTCAGGCGTACATATATGTGTATTTTTTATTGTAAGCGATGTGTCAGTAAAAATGACACCAAAGTTGTTGTCATTAACATGAATGATCGCTGAAACAGTCGAATACTCAAAAGCCAGTGAGCCATGTCCTTTTGTAGTTAAAAGCTAAGATTATGCAAAGAATCAGAAAGATCAGACATCGATAACGTTTCAAGAAGGGCAACTGCTTTTTTTAAATTAACACAAGAATCGGTGTAGCTTTGACCCACTGCCCACTGCTCAGTTCTAAAAGAGGCACTCAAACTATGGTCAATGCCTACCAAGCCCCCAATCGCCAACTTTAACCCTATTTAAACAAATCCCTTAAAACTTAGGAACTAGAGCCAACGACATCTTTAATCCGATTGATGTAAGCTATATAAACAAAGTTAATAGTTTAGTTTGGTTAATTGATGATATGCACTCTATGCTATTCAAAATACTGTAAATGTACTTTGAGCACTCTGTTTTCAATAAGCTTTAAACTTTTCCAAAACAAATCAATCAAACCTTTGACAATTTTAGGGCCTTTTCAATACTATATAAGGCGCACCCAAAATTAATATTCAGTATGTTTCTCCATTTGGTCAGGAGAACATCAACAAAATTTAAAAATTTAACATTTTAAAGTTTAAAGATTTAAAAGAAAACTTTTGAACCGAAATAAAAATTTACAACTCGTGTTTTGGCAAAAATAAATTATAATTGATGTTGTGGTTAAACGTAAGTTACCATCATTGTTGCTCTAAACCATTCTTTTTGTGATTCTGTTTAACTTATTCTATTTGCAGATCCTACAGCTTATAGTACATTGGGTATGCTGTTGTCCCAATCCCGTCATTCAGTCTTCACAATAACACGTTTGCACTAAACATACACAACATATGTACAACATACAACATACTTCTATATCATGTAAGTTGTCAACACTTCTTGGCATTGTGATTATTTGTTTAAATTTTCTATTTATTAACAGTCTTATTGTAGTTGGTACAATTCATATATACAATATTCATCGAAGCCTTACATTTCGTTTTATGGTAAAAATAAATTATAATTGATGTTGTGGTTAAACGTAAGTTACCAGCTTTACTGCTGCTAACCATTCTTTTTGTTATTCTATTTAACTTATTCTATTTGCAGATCCTCCATTTTATACACTTTGCTTGCTCTATTCTGATCCCGTCATTTCAACATACTTCTATATCATGTGAGTTGTCAGCATTTCTTGGTATTGTGATTATTTTTATTTATCAGTTCTATTTATTTTAGCTGGCAAAACTCAAACACAATACGATACACAGGCTCAAAACATTTAAATTGCATTACATATATATACGGCAACTATATATACCGGACACAAGTAAGTTAACAACACTTCTAAGTAGAAGTACATATATCGATAACCAACTATTATAATTTCTTATAGAATCGATGGCAAACTAACAACAACTGTTTGATAGTGATGCCTGACTGACGTAAAAAAATTAGATTCAATAATTCGGAAGACCGCAAGTAATTTTATTGAGTTCTTGTGTTTCTGTCAATTGAAAGATCTTTGTTTGGTCAAGTTACAAAATTATGTCGTGATTTTAATAAATGTATATATTTTTTATGAAATTGTGGGATTTATCAATGATACCTTGAAAGTATAAAGTATAATAATCTCGAAAGCAACAATTTTGATTTTGTATAGGTTGTAGTTTCTAGCTTCTTGGAAGTCTTCTTGCAGCTGATCGAGTGTGTGGCTTGAGTGGTTCATAGTCCCAAAGCTTTTCAAGAGTTCACCTGTTGATACTCCGATGTGCGTTTAACCCTTGGACGTACCCATTTTCGTACAGGTATAAGAGTACACCGCAGTCGGTAACGTCCGACTGCAACGTTTCACTATTTTTTAAAGAACTCTCGCCGAAGTATTGATTTTCTCAATTTACGCTATGTCATCTCATTTAGCGTAAGCTGTAAGTCGTAAGGATGTTGATGGAAGAAGGATAGGTAGATGGGATACTCATTATTCATTATTCAACGTTTTTTCGCTGCAAACAAATCCAAATTCGTTTCACACAAATTAGTCAATTTGATGCTTCAATTGCGACGCACGTAAATCTCTCTTTCAACGGAACTGTTTGCCATTTTGTTTGCTGTCAGGAACAAAACCTCACTCTATATACATATATATCTGTATATAACGATATATATTGTATATATATTCGAATTATTAAATGCCATAACATTGGAGTATAAATAACGTTGAATTTTCTCGCTTCGTGCTTTTTTGTCGTGTCAATAAATTCCATTGACATGTCATCAATCTCAATTTTTGCTGTTTACCCAGCTCCGGGTCTAGTTTCTGTTGGATAATTGCCATTGAAACGGAACATGTTGTCAGCCATGCGGTTTCAGTTCAAGCTTTTAATCGAAAGTTAACGTAACAAGCTTGTATACAAGTTTCATTTTCAAGACGTTTACTGAACTGATTAAGTATAGGTAGAAGTAGAAGCAGAAGTAGATAAAGATGAAGTATATATATGTATAGGCAGGAATATAAGTGTTTTCAAATGTTATTGTGCCTGCGAAAGTTTCAATTCCAGCTCAAACTTTGGTTCCGGTTAAGTTAAAGTCAGGAAAATACATTTGAATACTTTTCACAAACAAAATATTTAAATAATCTTATAATCACTTCCAGTACAAATCTCCCTATACAGTCTTAATGCCAAGTTCCCAATTTCCAATCAGTTTCAAGTTAGCCAAATTAGTTTTGTTTTCACTTATCGAGATCTTGGCCCACTGAATCAGACCGTTTAATATGAATCAATATATTTTAAGCCGTATTTGTTGCACAAAAAACACTTTAAGTTGCCGCACTGCTGTTGCTTGCAAAACACACTCTCTCCGCTCTCTTACCAACATCTCCCTCGCATCTTTTGCATATGACTTGGAGCCGGAAGGCGTTTTAAGTTTGTGTTTCGGTTTTGGGCCACTTTGTTGTTGCTTTAAATACTTTTTTATTTCAATTTGCGCCCACAAAACAGAGTCAGAGTCAGAGAAAGAGATGGAGATAGAGAGACATAAGACAAATTTATGCCACATTAACAGCTAAAAGCTTTCAAAATGCGTTTCGATGCGCCAACAGGCGACGGCGTCGTCGACCCTTAGGGCCCCACGAGCCGACAATACACCCAACTCAACATTTTCTTACGACACTCCTCTCCCTCTCTCTCTCGCTTGGACCAAAATATTTTGTGTTGGCACAATTTGTTGTTGTATGGCATTCTGTGTGTGTGTGTGTGTGACTGCCACTTTCCCTTTGGGGTGCCAGGCTGGGGTGCATTACTCAACCTCCCCTGGCAAAAGAAATAAAAATAAAAAACAAAAAAAAACAAAGCAAAACGCGCTTAAAAACAAAAGCGAGGCGAGCATTAAATTTAACGCGACGAAAACTTGTAACATTTCTGTCTGTCAGCCGTCTCCCAGTTGTTGTTGTTGTTGTTGTGTTGCGACAAATTTCAGTTAGCTCATCCAACCATCCATCCATCCAACGCGTCATCGTCATCCTCGTCCTCATCGTCTTCGTCGTCAGCCACACCCGCCGGCATTCAGGCAGCGGGTAACGTCAAAAGTGCAGCTCAAAACTTCAAAACGAGTCACGTTGCCAGCCATCCAACTCTCCTCCCCCCCCCCCCGTCCTCGTCCCACCACTCTAAAGTTCCCCCTACCCCTCTCGTTTTCTGGCCATCTTTGTCGACCATTTGTGTTTCGTTGCTTGCTTGCTGCATGCGCTAAAATTAAGATTTATGAAGGCTGTAAAAAACAACAGCGACAGCAGTCGCAGCAGCCGGGGAAACTCTCCTTCCATCTCTCTTTTACTTTCTGTATAGGTGTTGTACTACGGCGGGGGAAGGGGAAGTTGGCGGGCGGACTTAAGTCTAACAGAAAGAGCGCAATGAATGCGCCAAAAAATTTAACGCCCAAATGATTACAAATGAGTTGAGTTGAGCGAACAGCGAACAAAGTTGCGCTCCTGCAACGCAGCCAGCAGCCAGCAAATTCCACTAGCCCCCCCTCGTCCTCACCCACTCCTCCCACTTTTCCCATTCCCTCTGTCCCCACTCCTGTCTCCATGACATCCGGTTCAGGCAGTGCGTTCTGCGAAATTGTGTCATTGCAAATCATCTCAAAGCACGTGACGTCATTGCAGCAATCTGCATTGTATTTAGCAAAAACTAAAACAATAAAAGAAGAAGACATAAAGAAAGTTGATTAGAGAGAGATAGAGAACGAAAGTATATAGAAATTATTAAGTAAAAAAGTTATTAGGTATAAACATTTTTTGTATTGTATGCTTTTGGTTTCTATGATTTTAAACGAGAGTTTGAAGAAATTCGATTTTAATGACCAACTTGGTAATCTGATTGAGTAATAAAATACATTTGCATTAAGCTTACAGAAGGTACAAAGACAATTTTGTTTCGGTTTCCAGGCTCAAGTTCCAGCAGTGCAGACACTGATTAATTGATTAAATTATTTCTACTTCCAATTTTTTTTTTAACGCTCTGTGATTCTTACGGTCTTAAGTATCGAATGAATACATTTATTTGTTAATATGGAAAGAAAAAATTACAAAAACATTATACAATTTATTTATATGCCCATCAATGTAGGCAATGAAAAATTAATTTCCTTTACTGCACCTATGATTCGCAGGGTCACATCCCTCAGTGATTGTACCACAAATACACTTACTTAGTTTAAGGTCAACAACTATTTGAAACGTTTGAACCTATGTTTGAGAGATAATATCTCGCACCTGTAAGAGAGAGAACGCTCCAAGAGAGAGAGAGAGAGAGAGAGAGAGAGAGAGAAACCCGTTGAACAAAAACTGCTTTTTCGACTGGGCGCCTTTTTGCTGCTGGAAATACTGCTGCTAATATTGTTTTGATTCAGAATTGTATGCACCAAAAACTATTGTCGCATTTGCATATATAGTATAAAATTTAATAAAATAATTTGAAAAGACCGTTCATAACTAAACAAAATGGTTTTTAATTTAAAAATGTTGTTGCTGTTTTTGTTTTCCACTCAAGTACTAGCAACAATAGTTATTAGCCCTTTTTTGTGCCCTTGTTTGGTTGTTCTCCTGTTATTCATTATGAATGCAATTTTAATCTGGTTTATGTATAAGCTGGCATTCACTTTGCAATTTACAAGGGAGCTTAGTTAATTGTGTGCGCATAAATATTTAAAAATCATACAAAAAAAAAATGGTAGCTAGCTTAAAAGCGGTCAACTTAAATATTCGCAAATGTTAAATAATAGAAATCAAATTTAATTTAAATTCCAAATTACAGTTTTAGTAAATTAATTATGCGGCCAACACGAATGCAATGCAAATCGAGTTGATTAGTTGCCGCACCGGATTATTTTCAGCAGCACCAAATGAAATTAGGTTTAATGCACTGTTTTTTCCCTAACGAAAAAATTTGGGTATATTTTGAAACGTGAATTTAAGGGGCTCAAACGTTCAAAGTTACTTTTAAGCACATATCTATTTATATTATTTAAGTTCAATATTTTTCCGAATTATCGTATTAAGTAAGGGAAAAGAGTATAATTTAGTTGGTTACGTTTGTTAATTAAATTTTTCGTTTGGTTCTTGTGTGAGCTTAAATAAATATAATTCCATTAAAACAGCTTTTATTGTAGATTATTCGATTTTAGGGCAGACAAAGCATGCAAGGAAGAAGGAGAAATCGACTGAGACAGACAGATAAAGGGTTACAGAAAGTGTGATATCTACAATATACTAATTATATTTTTGGAATTAGAAACGATTCATATTTTTGAATTGGCTTAATTAGTTTAACTAAATAAAAAACAGAAAATATTCGTTTGTAAATAGTACTTGACATGGAGTAGGCATTAAGCCAGCCAAACGTAGTTTGAACCACTTTGTGCTGCATGCAAAGTGGTGCAACTGAGCCACTTGTAAGCGCGCTTTTGGTTCGGCTTCGTTGATCACAAAGTGAACCAATTTTAAAATGTCCCCTTGTCCGTTCTCGTTGGCCTTTCGTCCTTTAGTTGGCTTGACCCCGGCGCAATTAGAAGGGGTTTTTTTCGGATGTTGTCATCAGCTGTGAATGGTTAGTTCTTTTGCTTTGATAAATGCACTCGCGCCACATTCTTTGCTGCCCTGCCTCACCCTGCTTCGTCTGCGTCCTGACCTGGTATCGCTATTGGAAAAAAAGCTTCTTGCTGTTTAATTGATGCTTGAAAAATGCAAAGGAGCAGCTTAAAGCGCACCAGAAAGCAAGGGACGCACAAAATGTTGTGCTCGAAACAAAGTAGAAAGCAAGCAAAATGCAACAACAACATCAAAAAAGTAAGATAACAAGCACAAAATACCAACTAGTACAACAACAACACAAAACAACTGGTACCAAAAAAAATATGTAAAAAAATACAGAAAATAAAAATACGGAAAATTGAAAATAAAAATGTTTATAAGTAAACGCTCGTGCCATATTTTCTGAAACTTTTCCAAGCTTTCAACTGGCTTTCTCTCTCTCGCTCTCTCTCTCTCTCTGTCTCTCTCTATACTGGTCTTACTCTTTCTATTACTCGTTGTGCTGTGCCATAATTAAATTTACCTGCACTTGGTTCAAATTTTTTTTTTACTTTTTTTTTTTGCCACTTTGTACCCGGTGCCATTCTTACCAATTACCCTTTCCCCTCTCACACACACATACATGACAAAAGGCCAAATGCATTGTACGTTAGTTTTGGACACATCCTCCACATACCTCCAACTCTCACTCTCTGCCTCGTCCACATGTGTTGACAGCCAATGTCCAGAGCATTATTTTCATGCGCATGCTTCTTCTCGTCCATCTTTTATGCTTTCCATTATACTGTTTTGTCCAATTAATTTGCATTGATTAATTTCGTAAGCAATATTTCAACCTTTTTCTCCATGCAAAATAACAAGTTTCCTACTGTATTTAGAGTTTTATCACTTTATTACTATGAAAGACAAGTGTTGATCCTGATGACAGAGAGTTTAGATATAATTTCAATTAAAAATTATGATGGGAAAGAAAATATACAAAAATTTACAATGTGTAAATGTTCACCATATCGAGTGCATGCTGTTTCCAAATTCACATCTTTTATTTAATATTGCTATTGTACTCGACAGTCTTAACAATAATGATCGCTGTTGGACCCATTAAATTGCCATTACAAATGCAACTAAAATGCGGTTTTTTTCTCATTTTTTTTTTGTAAGAGGATGAGAGCATAGTGGACGAGGGAGAATGGAGTGGTTGTGCACAAGCAAACATATTTCTTGTGTTCCGTGTTCCGCGCACATGCAAATGACATTCGAAATTACCCCTAATGAAGCCCAAATGCAGCAGAGAACCGTCCAAAAAACTTAAATATTATGAATATTACATAACGAGGACTGTCAAACAAACAAAACGAAACGAAACGAACAAACAAAATGGAGAGAAATTTGCTCACGTTGGCCAGAGTTGCCATCTTTAGCGCGCAAACATTCTGATAATGTTAATGATAATGACTTTTGTTGTTGTTCAGACCAAAAGCAAAAGCAGCAGCAACAGCAGTCACTGATGAGACATTGTCTGTGGCACATTTGCCTTACTTATTTTCATTACTTAGAAACTAAAATGTTTCAAACTTAATTTAATAACATGAATATCAAAACAATTAAAGCTCTTCCTATGTTTTTGGCACCGAGTGCCTAAATTGCCTTTAAAGCGCAACTTTAAAAAAAAATTTAAATTTCCTGGCATAGCCAATGAGCGTACCACACAACAACAACAAACATATAACGTATACTTAACAAAAAAAACAACAGAAAAATGCACTAAATAAATCTTGGCCCAGCAGGGCTGCTGCTACTGCTGCCTGAACCCCTTTTGGCCAGAACGCGGTTTGCCAGCTAACTTATTGCATTTTGCAGTTTTAACATGATAATAACCTCAACGGTGACCTGCACACACACATACACAAACACTCGCCACCCCCCATTCACATCCACATCTACAATATATGACACGCCCACCACTTTTGGCTGAAGCTTACGCCTTTGCCATTGCCTCTTATGCAAATGCTTTGCAGTTGTTTTTCACTTCTTTGCGTTGCTATGCGAAAAAATTGGTTATATATTTGACTACCCTGTACGCATCATACAGAGTGCATATTTGTTTTCTTAATATAAACTTTAGATTTTATAAACACTTTTACAACAACTTTCACATTATTTTTCTTCTAAGAAGATGAATAGTACATATGTATATATTTATCAGTGGGCTTTAATGGCACGAAAGCTTACCATTTTATTTTGTGTGTTATTTAAGGTAAGATAATTTTATAATTTTTTTTAACTTTACATATTATATATGCTTTATTTGTATTTTTAAGTCTTAAACTTACGAAAATAACTTGATTTTTCTTCATTCAATGCTTGCTTTTAATTTTTTTCTTTATTTTATTACATGTTCTCTGCATTTTGCAGGATATGAGATAGGTCCATCAATTGACTTAGTTCCATGCACTTTTCGAATAAAACTAGCAACTGTGGCAACTAAGACAACCTGATCCCTGGTTCCTAGAACCAGGAACCCAACCGAAACTCCTCTAAGAACCCAAGCGACCCTGCGGCATTTTTTATTTTCTGCTGTCTCGCGGATGATATTTTTTTCATTTCTTTTTTGTTCCTCTTTGCGTCTCTTCCTTCTCTTCTTGGTTTTGTTGTAGAAAGGAGGGCAAAGGCGGTTTTAGTAGTGGCTGGGTGGGCATATGATTTACGATATGGGCTAATGCACACTGCCTTTTAGCTGCCAGGCAACGATTTAGACGAGATGCAGGAGCCACTTTCACTAGACACCTTCCTAACTCACCAGGTGAGGGAGCGACGGGTGGTGAAGGCTTATGGGCCGCACAAATTAATGTCAATATTGATATTTGGCATAGCATTTAGGCCTGGTTAAGCGCTAACGAGCTGCCAGGTGGCCCAAAAAACAAGCTGGCCTAGGCCAGCAAAACCTCGCACCCCCTTCTCTTGTTTAGTTTTCCGGCGTGCGGCTTTCGCGGTTTCCGCCCATCGCCCATTTGCATTTTGTTGCCAGCATCCGGTTTTCGCATATTCAGCTCGTATATATAAATATGTATGTATATACATATATATATGTATATATTTATGTATGCACGTAGTGTATGTCGATTTTAATATGATATTTATATAAACATGTCTGCTTGGGCATTTAATTAAACTAAAATTGTGTGCCCTTTTAACAAGTTTATAAATTATGTGAGGATTTGCACGGATTTCAACAAACAATGAGCATGAATTGTTATGAGCTGCGATTTGTTTGCTAAATTATGTGAAATTCTTTTCAACAAAATAATATTGATGTCAAGTAGTCGAACAAAACATAAACTGCTGCCACGGCTAGGAACTTGTGGCATGTAGTTGTGTCTATACAAGTAGTTGATTTATGTTTATTAAAAACTCCATTTGCTAATAATTTTATCAGACTTTTTCACTTACAATTCCTTATTTACACTTTCTTTACAATCACTCTAACATTTAAAGTCATTAAAGTTGAAAGTTTCTAAAATAAATATCTTATTATTTTTCTCTATATTTGTCCAAATTCATGAAAACGCATTTTTTAATTCCATTTACTGAAAACCCAGGGTATTTGCAGTAAATATTTTCACATAACAAAAGCAACTTCGCGCATTGTCCATAGTCGGCTTTGATGCATCATCTAATTAAATGTAAATAAATGTACTGCGTGGGGCAGCCCTGACAACTCTGGCATTGTAATACCTGCAGGACATTTATAGAAACCTATTTTATTAATCTGACTTTAATAGATCGGTTTTATTTAATTTTATTAATTTGTTTATTAAATTGATGTGTTTGCTAATTTTCTGTTTTTTTGTGTAAATTTAAAAAATGTGGGTTATTTTTAGTTTTAATGAACAACTCTCAGGGCATATTAATTATTTTCTGATCAAACATATTTAATTTTTATATAATAAACCCAAATTGCATTTCAGAGGTGACAAAAAAATTAAAGGCAGGGTGACAACATAAACAAGAGCATCTTTATGTAAACTAGTATTTATGAAGCTCTCAATAAAGTCAAGTAAAAGAAGAATTTTAGGTCTTAGTGTCACTAATTCCTGTGGCAATGTGTCAAGCGGCGCTTAGTACTACGAGCAGTGTTGTCAAATGGCCGCAAGGCAGTGTTGCTAATTTCACAAGATTCACCTGCCACAGCCACATGAATACTTTACTGTCTCTCTCTCTCTCTCACACACACATTAAACTATGCCAAAGATTTTTGGGCCGAGTTGAGGCGAGCGCGCTTTTGAGAAAGTAAATTTTCGGGGACATATAACAAAAGTTTATAAATACATGCAGCAAAAATTGCTGAAATACTTTTGTGCTGGCAAAAATAGTTTGTTGCTGCTGCCGTTGCTGCTCATCAGCGCAAAAGTTTCCCACTTTTGGCCAAGTTTTGGAGCAGTCGCCTAAGCCAAAGACTCCTTCTTCTATTCCTTGCCCATGGCGTATACACAATTCGCTGTACATTATTTTTTGCGCTAGCGTAGAGCTACCAATTACCAGCTGCCACAATTTGCCAGGGCCAATGCCGAAAAAAAAAAAAATCCAGAACCAGAAACTGTAGCAGTAGTACGAATCTAGTTCTGTTCGCATTATAACTCACATGGGTTTCTAGCACATTTGCCAGGCAGCCAGCCAGTCAGGCATCGACTTTGGCTACAAGTAATCTGGCCAAAATAGACGAGTAAATCCGTTAGCGGGCAGCACACAGTAACTCTCAGTGCAGCCAAGACTGTGTGCATGTGTGTGTGTGTGAGTGTGAGTGGTATAGCAAGTAGCTACAGTCATTCGTAGGTGCATTAACTAGGATTTGGTTTAAATACCCTGTGCTTATACGTATGCAATGAATGGGTAGCATTCTTATAAGATTCCACAAGCTCTTGCAAAGTCGATGGACAGGCTTGGCAATAGCTGTGTTCACTATATACTGATATTTATGCCTATATGAATATTTTCTTAGACTTAAATAATTAAATATCATTGAATATATTATACAAATACGCCTGCAAGGTATGACTTAGCCGCTTACATACTTGATAGTTGTTACATTTTTGTGTGTTGATTTTGGCCATTGCATTCAAATAAAATATCAAGTTGCCAAATGCGCTCTCGAAGTCTGTCGATGTTGGCCGACTTTTTTGGCAATTTTCAATCTACCCACAAAAAAGGCAAATGTCAACATGTGTGAAAGAGATAACAAACGGCAAGCAAATCCAGAGACAACAAACCGCAATTTTCGAACTTTGTCCAGGACCCAGGTGGACCCATAAACTTTTTAACCAACAAAGCTTACAGCCTATACAAAATACACCGAAAGAAAATGCAAACAAAAAATTCAATAATTGAATCTTTATTAAAAAATCGAATAACAAATGGCATAAGATTTTCAAAATAGGAAAATAATGATTTTAATTGGGTAATTTTACTTAAAATAAAAATGAAAAAATAATTCAAAATTAAAATTTATCATTTGCAGTCGTAAAAATTTACAAACCATTACATTCGTTTATTCGCTGTGTGAATGTAGCTTTTATTGGTCAACTATGTATAACTTCATTATAACGTAAGAGTGGTTGATCATTAAATTACGTAGCGTTATTAAACTTTGGCAAACGCATCAAACTCAATTGAATTTTGCAAATGTCGTTGTTTAGTTAGATATTTTGAAAGCAAAAAAATTGCATTCGATGCGGTTAGAAATATTACGTATTCGCAATACTTGACATTGCATATGTTG
This sequence comes from Scaptomyza graminum, assembly GCA_018901835.1. Lineage (NCBI taxonomy): Eukaryota > Metazoa > Arthropoda > Insecta > Diptera > Drosophilidae > Scaptomyza > Scaptomyza graminum. The sequence continues at coordinate 9,506,550 of JAEIFL010000001.1, read as the reverse complement.
TGGTTGAAACATTTTTTTGATTTAGTCTTCACGTTACGTTACGTAAGGTAATGTAGGGCTAATGTGTGCATTCAACAATGCACTTTGCTGTCACTTGCATAAATCTAGGCAGAGCTTACTTAACGTAAGCAAACGTAATGCCAAACTTATTGGAAGTGCCCCCCATATTGAAGAATCTATTAAAATACCATTTGCATACTTTGTGGCACACACACATAAGAATTATGTCGAAATAAAGCTATAAGGTAATGTGCGTAAGTGTGTGTTTATGTTCGCGCGTGTGTGTGTGTGAGTGTGCGCTTGAATTGCCACACATATTTCAGATGAAGGCACTTTGAAATTGGGAACGCATGCATTATTTTTTGCAAGAGCGCCCAGCAAATTTATGTACGCATCCAACTACTATATACATATATGTTTGTATGTATGAATATTTTTATATGTGTGTGCATATTAACTTTGTGCCAAAACCAATATCTCCCTCTGCACTTCGACTCTTTCTCTAAGCTGGTCTTGTCTTTAGCTCTGAATGCTGTCTTGAGCTCCTCCTGAGCAGCCTTTCAAATGTCATATGACATTTTATCGCGCTTGACTATCGCGTTTGTCTGCCTCTTGGTACACGCTAAGAAAAATCGGTTTTTCTTAGAATTATTTGTACTAATACTTATTGAATAAAGCAAAAATAAACAAATAATTATTTTCATATATGTAATTAAATTTAAATACAATACGTGTTTCATTTAAACCGTAAAAAATCGTATACTTAATTTACTCACTGACTGCTATCATCGCACAGCCACAACGATAAGTCAAAGCTAACCTTAATAAAACCATAGCATTTTAATGAATTCGATTCGATTCGATTAAGAATAATTTTCTTATTAATTATTTCACACGACAAATCTATAAAAGGATCTCCTCTCTGTTGATTAAAAAAAAAATCCTAAATTAGCTTGAATCAATCTAATTGAAGTTTTCCGAGTGTACAGTTAAGCACGTGTGTGTGAGTGTTTTAGGATAAATTTGTATGTGTGAGGAAAATTTCCTATACTTCGAGGCAGCTAACACAGTTTGTGCTTGTGATCTTATGATAGCGGTATACAGCGTGCTCCAAAATCCCCGCCCGAACCAGTCAAACCCCCTACACATAGCATGTCTTTTTGGCACTAACTTGCCAGCTTGAAGTCGCTATAATTTTCCAAAAGGATTTACAATGCTAAAATTACTTCCTAAGCCATTCGACCTTGTCGTCGTTACGAACTCACACACTCACACACGAATAAAGCAGGCAACTTTAGCCTTATCCTCATACATAGCCTTAGCCACGAGAGCAGCTGTCTCCATCCTGCTGCTTTTAGCGCGGCTACTTTTTCGCGTGTGTGTGTCACGTTTCTTTTATTTTATTTTTTTTTTTTTTTTTGTTTCTTTAGTTCGCAACTAAGCGCAAATCCTCAAAAACGAACTGTTTACATCTACTCTGGATTGGGGATTGAGTTTTCGTTCTTTCCTTTTTTATATCTAGTATTTTCTATTTATTTTATTTCTGTTCTTTTGGGCTTGCAACTGGTTTGTTTGTTCCTAGCCATATGGCAATGTCCTCGCAATGGTTGCTTTGATGCCCTTTGTTAAAAAAAAGTTCAGCTGGGTATATGCAAAATCCAAAAACACATCATATGGATTTGATTCTGTTGTATGCTCATGAGTGATTAAAATTTGTATATTTAGAGCTATATGTACTTATATATATTTAAAAAAAAAAAAAAAAACAGATCTTGAAAGTTTTTTCATAAGTTTTATTTAATTAATCTTTGAAAGGCTTTAATTGTACACAATGTAGTCTCAAATAAATATACTTATGTATATAATCTTCCAATTAATTTTTCTAATAACTATAATTTGAAGTACATCTCATCATCATCATTTTGAATAGGTAAAGCCAAAACCTTTGGGTATCTAATAGTCTAGCTTTCTCGACTAGAGCCTCTCTACTGTTTTTTTCAAATATTTTTAGTACATTTCTTTTGGCGTTTTTGCGTGTTTGTGTGTGTGTGTGTGTGTGTGTGTGTGTATGTTTTGTCGTTCCTTAGGCCCTTTTTTTGGCCGCTGTTCAACTCTGGCTGAACGCCCACTAAGCGACAGCTGCTGCTGTTGCAACCATTTCGCATTGCCCCGGCTGCAAAGTTGCTGTCCCTGTTCCCTGTCGTTGCCTTTTGAACTTAAATATGCCCAACGCAAAGGACTCTCTCTGTGGCTATGTATGTGTGTGTGTGTAACGAAAACGACGGCTCAATTTAACAAAGGCGTTGATGTGCAGGCACACATACACTCGTACACACACAAAAAGAGACAGAGAGAGAGAGAGACTTGCATGCTTTGCATACAAAACTGTCTTATCCTGTTATAGTAATCCCCATTTATAATTTACTGTCGTCGATTTATAAATAAGCCGTTGCCATCAACGTTGCGTCTGCCTAACTATCCAATTTGGTTGCTTAAGAAGCCTTAGTGCTTAACATAATTTTAGTCGCATTTGTGGCATTAACAGTGTACCAAGGCTAACGATTGTCTCTCGATTTGCATTGACTTTGTGTCTTCTACACTGAACAATATGAATGAGGAAATTGATGGACAAACTGAACTGAGCTTTAAGTTTATTTTTGTTGAAATATTGTTTTATTGTTGATTGAACAAATTTTAATGAACTTTATATAAAACCAAAAAAAACTTATGTGAAGAATTCCCAATTGAAAATAAATTTATTGATGAACAGTAGAATTCAAGTAGTATTAACATTTTTTCAAGTGCTTCAATTATATATTGAATCCATTGTTCCACAGCTGCATCATAGAGAGCTCTTAAGCTTTGTATATCCTGACCCAGTCTGACCCTCAGAACAGGCTTAAATGCTCATACATATATAGATACTGTTAGTGTGTGTGTGTGAGTGTGCTTCGGTCCGGGTATTGTCACATGTGCGTAATTAGATATTTATAATGTGCAGCTGCCGGTATTCGGCAACATTTAGCAGCCACAAATCTCGGTTTAATGCAGTCTCAAAAAGTTGCAATACAAATTTAAGTTGCTTTAAAAAAATAAAAGTAGTAGATAAAAAACTTAGTAGCTAAAATGGTTATAAAACACAAGGGAAAATGAATTTCAAGAAATAAGAGTTATATAAATGGCTAAAAATGAATTATAAATCGTTTATTGAGTATTAAACTTCATTTCATTGAGAATCTTTTTAGTAAGAATACTCAAAACTAATTAGCCAAAACTTTTCTAATAAGAAAGTTTGAAAAGTTAGAACATTTATTCATAATAATATTACTGGATATTCTTCTTAAGAAGCACTTAATGGTTTTAAAGGCCCCGTTGTTCATGCCTCAAAACGTTTAAAGCCTTAAAACTGAAAAACGCAAAAACTTTTGCCACAATATTTCACTAATAGCTGCGCATCTATTTTAAGCATATGCACAAAGCTTTTTGTAATTTGGTAAATGCAACTGTCGTCTATCCCCTTCGTTCCCACTTCGTACTCCACTTCGCTGCCAATCCCTTTCCCATTCATGACCATCCTTAGTGCTAGTAGTATGCTAAACTGTTGCTACTGCTGCCAGCTACTTGTAGTTTCAAACTTATAAAATTATGATACCCGGAAAGCAACAAATTTTAATTGCAAGAAAATTTTCGTACTTCACGCATACACACGAGACAGAGACAGAAAGACACATAGATAAAGTCATATGGGGGGCAAACCCAAAAGGAACGGACGCGAGTTACTAATGTATCCAAAAGTAGAATATGGGCGGTGGACGGAATGAAGGGCGTGTCAGTTGTGCTCGGTAGGTAACGCTAGCTGGAGATGTAAAGTAAACCCTAAGCAAAACAGAACCCAAAAGCCCGTTTAACTTGTCCGAACGAAAGAAAAAGTGAGGAAGAATTGGATGCCGTGGGTGGGGCGGAGGTGGAGGGGGAGGTTATTCAAGTGATTGCATATGTGTGCGAATGTGAAAGTTGTAAATTTATTTAGCCAACGCGCGTATACAGCATAAATTGCTGGGCGCAAGCTGCTTAAGAGCTACAACCCCGTTTCACACACTGAAAAATAAATGATAAAATAAAAAACAAATTATTTTTGTTCTTATTAATTTATAATACGAGCGCAAAAAGAAAATCGCCTTGTCTTACCGTGTGGGCAGTTGATAGCAGTCAGTATCATATTTTACAAGTGAGATTTTTTAGAAAATAGTTACAAAAGAAAAATAAATACCTTATGGAACGACGCATATTCGAAATTTTGAATTCTAAGCCTTATTTTATTTTGAGTGTAAAAAATTTCAGACGTTTGCCTCTATGCGAGTGTGAAAAATTGAAATTTATTGTTATTGTAAGCCTCACACACACAAAAACGTAGCACCTTGTGGTAGTACAACTGGTGTTGTTGTTGTTGCATTACTCGCAGACAAAATAATAATGTAATAATATTTTTACCAACTCGTTAACACAGATGAAACGTGTGCTACACATGCACGAACTACTGAACTGCGGCGACCCAAAAAGAGAGACCAAAGACCAGAGCAATTCTACTCGACCCCTGAACCCAAGGCACAACATGAACCTGAACTAGAACGCCCCTGGACCTCAAACGTTTTTAAGCAAGCCAAGATTGTGTGTATTTGTGTGGATAAGATGCATCCAGTGGGGATTAATGATGCGAACAGTAACGTTGCGGCAAGCTGGTGAAGATGCTCCTAGGGGAAAAGACCAAATGCTGCGTTTTAAAATGAGATATAAGATTCATTCTAACATAAAACTAAAAAAACGTTTGAAAATCAAGAGGGTAAGTCGAGTACAGTTTTTAATCTTGTTGAAAATATGGAAAATTCAGATTTATTTTATGCAGTTTTATAACCAAGACAATAGATTATCAACATTATTGCACTGACTCGAAAAGCTTAACTTTTACTTGCAAAACTAACTCAATCAGAAATGAAAAATGGGCTTGATTCGTTGATTTAAACCTAGCTTAAGGACAAAATGTTGTGTGAATGGCAATCTAATAATATTTCATTTCTTCGTTACAATAATTTCTCAGGCCTTGGCTTATTTCATTTTCATTCTGACACACAAAACAAGAGATTAACAAAGCGACCACAGCAGCTGCCTTTTAAAATCTTTTATTTTTCTTTCGTTCTTGCATGCTTTTTTGCCTTATATTCTTAGCTTTTCTTTCTCTCGGAAAAACAGCAACAAAAAAATACGACAGACGAGAATTGAGCAACAGAAGGCAAAAAATAAATAATAATTTGTAAAGCGCTTTTGGCGCAGTGGCTGCCTGGAGACTCCTGGCTCGTGGCCTGCAGCTAGACAAAAATAAAATAATTGAATTCAATTTATCGGCATAAATTGTTTTAATTAAAAACTGAAGAACAATGCACAGCATTCCATACATCATACAGGGCACACCGAACAGTACACACACTTAAAAAATAACAAAAGAAAATTTTGTTTCTGCCCAATGTTATTATTTTTATTATAAAAAAAAATTTATTATTATAAGTATTACAATTATTAATCATTATTTTTATTATTGCATTGATAATTTTGAGATTATTACTGTCAAAAATAAATGTGTTAGGGCGCGTATTGTCAAATTAATGAATTAAATTTAAATTTATTAACAAGTCCTCTTTGTCATACCACTAGTTTATGGTTGATGTCCAGGATCAAGAATAATAATTACCAGTTTCAAAAATGTAAATACGTTGCGGCATTCAATTTAGTAAGTTAAGATTATATGCATTGTTAGTTTGCGGATATGATGAAAATGAGCGCCAATTTGAACTACAGCTGTTTTTTAAGCTGTGCAATCTGCTTTTCCGTTTCCTGGATTAGCGATGCAAGTGGAACCACATGCGGTTCGTTTGTTGGCTCTTCTGGTCTAGGACATCTGCTCATCACTCTCACGAAACGCCTGGCACTATACAGGGTCTCATTTTGAAGTCGACCACTAAAGGAGGGCTGAATTCGGTAGCTTGGAACGGTGCGGTGAGTTCGATGCCTTGCAGTACCGGGCAGAATTTGGTGTGCCGTACGGATGCGCCGATTACGTCTTGGCCGATCAACGTTGCGATTTCGGAGCTGCATAGTGATAAATTCGTCAGGTTGGATTGGAGGATGTCCAAATATCATCTGATAGGTGTTAACAAAATTGCGATTGACTCTTTCGTGCGCCAGCCTTAGATTTATCATACCGGGACTTTGACTCAAGTTCAAATGTTCGCGCGATTGTTCGCCATTTACGGGGCGGTTATGCAAAATTATATTAGCCATTAGTTCTGCATTGTCTGTTGGAAAAAGACACGCCCGATATCTTTCCTCGTTCATTACTTCATGTTGAGTTCGAGCATGGTCATTTTCCAAATCTTCATCATCCCACGGACTGACAGATCTGGGTGGGCTGACAGATATGGATGGATCAAGCGGAAGTCCAGCTGGTTCTTCTGCGATAGGCTCTAAGAAGGGCACCTCAGCTATGCACTGATCATAGGGTATATCGTCGACTTCTTCGCTTGTGTTGACCACCATGGGAATAACATCGACACTTTCTTCCTGCGGATTAAGAGGTAAAGCTGAATTAAACTCAAGTCCAGCAGGCGGATCAGCAAGGTACTGATTCAATGTTATTGCGTCGTGAGAATCATATAAAGGATTTAAATCTGCTCTAATATTCTCCCCCAAAGAATGGATATTGTGTGGTATTGGTATTGGTGGACTATGCTCAAGGCCAGCAGGTTCTTCTGCGATGGGCGCTAAGGCAGCAATTTCAGCGTTAGACCAATTCATGGCTAATTCGTTGTCTACTTCAGTTGCATCAACCTCCATGATATTCATATTACTTGAATCCTCCTGCGGGTCAACAGCTATAGCATTTCCAAGATTCAAATCTTCGCTTGGATTCAGCTGCGGGCTTGGCGGTGTAGGTGCAGGCTCTTGTGCTATGGTTAAGGGTAACACATTTGCCATCCACCCGGTAATGCTTTCGTTTACAGCAGCATGAAGACGCAAGAGTTCTCTGAAAGCTTCTTGTGAGCGGCTGTTATCGGCTAAGGGATCTTGCGGTTGTTCAACGCTATGTCGGAGTGAAAAGATAGTAAGTCTCACAGAAATTTCGTAAATATATTCACGAAAACTCATAGTTTTACTTTTATCATTTTCATAAGCCCATAGTGCCTGTGGAGTAAGCTCAAATCTAAAAGGCTGGTGCATAGCATGTCGCATAGTAAAAACGTTGCTTGAATTCTGCTCCATTATCCAATTCTCGTCTGAATCACAACTCAAGCTTTCGGCTGAGCCTTCTAAATTGCGTGCAGTACGACCAATGTTCGGCCTTCCCGAGTTCCGACTTGCTAAGTTGCTAATGGGATCGTCTAAGACTTGCGGAATATTCAAGCGCATGTTTAAAAAACGACGTCTAACGTCTTCTCTTCTCAAGAGAATGGCATCATTTGAAGACGGCTCCGAATTGTTTTGATCGCGTGGAGCAAGAAGAGAATAGTTTCGTAGTGCCGAGGTGACTCTATTGTCCCAAGCCGCTTGCGAATTGTCTTGCTCGCTTGTATCATCACCAATGTTCGGGTTACTCAAATTGGGAGTTGCAACCAAAGATGGTTGAAAATAACTTTCATGCCCAAAATTGAGGTTTCCTTGTGGAGGCGGAGCAACATTAAAATCTACTTCTATATTGTAACGTCTAAAGCTCACACGTCGCGCAGGGACGTGATGGCGTAAATTCTGCTCCCTGTTAAATGGATTAATATTTGGATTCGGCACTCTGGTATCGGGCGCTTCGAATGTAACATTTTGGGGATGTCGCAAACTGAGCCGACTGGGCCTCGGTGGAGACCGCCGCAAAGACGAACGTATCTCGCGCTCTGCATGTGCTGTCCAATTGGGCCATTCTCGAATAAGGCGGAGCATAGGTATACTAAACTCGGATTTCAAATCTAAACTTACATTCAACCAAGCTTCGACTTCCTCAACAGTGTTCCTTGTTGACAATTCATTGTCAACATCTTCGTCATCGGAGGCGCTTGAATTGTGAAGTGAGTTGGTGTCTCTTTCTTGACGATGTTGTGTTCTCTCAAAGTCCTGCCCATGACTATATATTAAATATGAGCAGTACTGGGTGGATTCATCAATTTGGTGCAGTATACGATCCCTGTATGCGCTCCAGTCACTTGGGGGGGGATTGCTATCCGAATCCGAATGATCCTCCATGTGTTCTTCGCTTGAACATTCGTCGTCTGCATCTGTATCCATGTCGGTTTCATTAGCGGATCTACTTTCATTGCCGTGGTCATAAAAGTCGACAAAAACACGCTGTGGGTGCTGGCGAACCGGAACCAAATGCGCAGTAGGTGTGAAATCAAGTGTGGTCTCCTCATCGTCCACATCGATCAGCATATCTTTCTCTGACTCGCTGGGGTCTGGTATTTGCGACTCCAGTGGCACTCTGTAAAACTGCACTGGAGCTCTCATCATATTCCCTATCACTCTATTCCATCCAGCAAACGATGACACATAATACACATTTTCTATCAAGGTCGGTGTCAGAATGGCTCGAAGAACTCTAGTTCCGCAATATTGCCGATTGTGTTCGATCAGTGAAAAGACGATCCAGGTATTCCCAATTTGTGGTTCTATTCTAATATAGATATGAGTGTCGAATGATATTCGTATGACGACAACACGAACTCCTCTATCCGAATCTAGTCGACTTGTCAGCTCGAGCTGGAGCTCCAAAGCGTCTTGATCTATGTTCTGCAAAAAAAAAAAAAAAAAAAATTGTTATTGCTTGTTATTGATCATGTACTGCCGCATCCATTCGCATTAGACTTACCAATTCCTCAATGCGATCATCGTCTTCCTGTAAAATAGAGACTTGTTAGTTCGTTTAAGGTTAGCCGCATTCGGGCGAGTAAAACTTACCGATTCAATTTCCTTGAGCTGATAACCTGATTGCAAAAGATTAAGAAAATTTTTTTCCCACTCTTCATCAGGGTCATAATCCGCTTGCATAGGGTCAAGTGAATCTGTTTCCGACTCCTCATCGGGCTCATCCTCTTCCTGCGTAAAAGACTGGTAAGAATGATCAAGTTAGTTGCATACGTGCGAATAATACATACCAAATCAATTTCCATGTTATCATCGGGCTCATTATCCTCAACATCAGATTGCCCTGCATCTTCATTTGATTGCATTGGATTTAAGGCATCGCCTTGCAACTGTTCAACAGGTTCATCCTCTTCCTGCTTAAAAGCCCTGTCAGTATGATCAAGTTTAGCTGCTGCTAGTAGAACTTACCGACTCAGTTGCAAACGTAATATCGGGCTCATTATTTGATGGCATTAGATTAACCGATTCGGCGTGCAATTCCTCTTCGGGAAAATCCGGTTCCTGCATAAATTACTTGAAATTATGATCATGTTTAGCCTCAACAGGAAGATAAAAACTTACCGACTCAGTTTTCAACCTTTTATCGGGCCCATCTTCCTTCCGGATAAGGGACTTGTAATTACCATCACCCTGAGACATAACAACTACAAGCTTCGGTTACGTTTAAGATATATCTTTAATGGTGTACAAAGGTTTATCGAAATAAATTGCCAAAAAGATAATGGTGTTGTGCTGTAAAAAACATAAACAATAATTATACACTTTAATAGAATATGTGTTTTGGATAAGATGCAATTTCAATTTTGAACCGCCGATTTGGATTCGTGCAATTAACAAAAGTTAGTGGAAATGGCATTCAACTTGCGCCACGGAATTCGATTTTACCATTCAATAATTTCTGAAGCACATACCTCATGCCGAATTAATATCCGGCAGCTTCCCTTTAATTAAACGAACAAGCCCGCGGGCATGTCACAATTGCTCAATTGGCCAATAGACCAGGCCTGAAAATTGGTTTCGATTAGGCCGCAAAATTTAACTATGTAACCTAATTACGCGCTCACCGACATTTGTATTAATTATTAAAATAGAAATGATTTTTGAAATGACTTTTAAAAGTGTTGCACAGTGCCAAAAAAAAAACTAATAAAAAACGAGAATGATATCGATATTAAATATTTTTGCAATGTTAAGATAGCTGCGGCTCTCTCTATGTCAATGTAATTAAGTTGTTTGCGCCTTCCATGTTAAAAAATATATATCATAACATAACATAGATTTGACTAAATGTATTTAGCATAAAATGAGTTTTTCAAAAAATAATTTAAGATTCATTTGAAAAGGTTTTTTTGTATATTTTCAGTATTATAATGTGGCCCATTGTATTTTATGTTATATCAATCAGACCAACAGCTTTTTTCGTGATTGGTTTCCACATTTTGGGCCGCAATCTAATCATGCCCCCCCCCCCAATCCCTCCCAACAGCATCGCGTCGTCTTAAACCCTCCTAATTCCGCCATGCAGCGCTTATTTTGCCACTAACGAAATTTTAACACAAATTAGTTGCATTGCTTAAATGCCAGCAAGTAATTTGGTAATGTCACGGCCAAAAGTTGACCTGAGGCATTTGCAAGAAATGGGGATAGAAACTGGAGTTTGGTGTTTTTGGGTTTAGGGTTGGAGGTTTTGTTGGCGCAGGGGTAAAATTCTAGTAGCAGACGCAGTTGGCAACCGCAAAACCAATTTCGTTTGCCCGAATGCTTTTTCTACCGTAGTCGGAATTCGGAAGCTATTTGCTTGGAGTTGAAAGTATGGTGCTGCTCGTGCTTGACTGTGTGTGTGTGTGCAATTGGCAATTTCTCAGCTGTGTCATCCGGCTTGCCACATGCCACATGCCTGAAGCTCTCGGCCGGCTAAGTGCCTATGACAACGAGCGCTATGCTGCAATTCCAGCTGCCAGCAAACATGGCTAATAAGGTGGGTAGTGTGCACACACACCCACAAAAAGAAAAAAATATACACACACGCGTCTATACTGCAATATTGGCACTTAATATTTTTGCTTGACAGAGCGTTGCAATAAAATCAAATCAGAAGTAAAATGTAAAACGAAGACGCAAACACAAAAAATAAAAACGATTAACGAAAGATCGCGACGAGAAGAAATCATATAAGTACATATACATAGCTTATTCACTCTTCAAACGTACCTTAAACTGTAGCAAAATGCATTGAAATTAATTGTTTTGTATTTTTGTGTTTGTATTTAGAAGAAAAATAAAATAAAGAATGAACGCGACTAAACTAAATCACAAATAGTTGTATTGCTCTGATGTCAAGTCATTTTTTTTGTTGTTGAACGTTTTGAAGAATTTTTGCATGCATCACACAACTGCAAGACATATGTACATATACATACATACATAGTTGGGCTGAATAGCGTTGCAATAAAATCAACTCTAAGGTATAATGTAAAATTGTAAGAGTCAGAGATGAAAAGAGACGCTACACACACAGACAAACACACACTCGACAAGACTGAAAGAAACTGAATCAGATTTTTCTTACTAATAAATCCACGCTATAATGACAAATTTATCACTGCTTAAAAGTAAAAAATCATACGAAATTAATTGTTTATAATATTTGCATTTATTGCAATTCTAACACGACTGCGCAACGTTTCTAAGTAAACATTATAATAATAGTTATGGGCAGCACTGCGCACACTTACACACACACAATGAAATGCTTTTGCCGCAGGGCAAAGCAAACGAGAAAAGGAATTTGAAGAAAACGAGGCAAACGGCAAAAAATATCATTGAACGTGGTTTATTTGATTTGCCCAACCAGCACACAATCGCTCTACTTTGAGCCAAAAGAATAATATTCGGTTAGAACTGTAAAAATATTAGCTACTATTACAAGTGCAATGCAGGCGGCTGCAGGCAACGAGTACCGAATATTGAGTAGCAAGCTGGGGCTTCTCGTTGCCGTTGCTCATGCCATCATCGTCGTCAGTTAAAATAAAAGCAGACCAACACAAATGTATATGTAAATCGCAATGTTTTCTTACCCAAAATATATATGTACATATATATAAACGGAGCTCACAAATGTTTTCACAATGTATTATTCAATTATACCAAAAATCACACAAGAAAATTCGATTCGTAGGCTTCAATTGACTCGAACGAAGTGAACGAGCGAGTAAAGCTTAGTCTGGGATCAAAACTAGAGATGGAAGTTTGAGATTTGTTTGTTTGTTGTGTCTGTTATATTCCGGTCAAGATAACGTCGCCATTGATCCAGTCGATATTTCCTACTATTGTAGCTAAAACTTGTGATTGAAACTATAAATAAACAGTTGTGCTTCATGCATGGTAAAACTACAAAAGATAATTTATCTGAGCTTATCAAGTATTTTTGCGATACTCCAGAGCTGCTTGTTTTGAGCTATGACCGTCTTGAAATAATCCATCGATATTTCCCTCTTGAACGATATTAAAGCAAACAAAAACCAAACAGATTTATACAGGCATATGATTATTTTTTATTAGCGTCTTGTTTATTTATTAGTTGATTTGTAAAAGACATTTGTCGATAAAGCAAGGAGAGGAGGATTTTTTAAGGGCTCGACTTTATACGCTCGATTTTTCTACAGAAAAATATCGTATATCCACTGCGTTGAACTATTTATTGCCCTGCCCAGCCGTCACGTTATTGAATCGGAAAAATGCTCAATTATCAGCTTTAAGTAAAACTATGTACGTTATTCTGTTAAGTAACCTCTTTTTTCTATTTGCATCAATAAATGTATATTCATTTATTCATAGTTTTATTTTGTTTTTCGATAAAAAGATAAAACGCAAAAGTGTTTCGTTTCCATCATTCCCATCTATAAAATGCGATGCGTTCTCTATTTTACGTTTCGAGCTTCAACAAAGTTAAGCCTATTATCCCCTTATCAATTTCTAACTTGAGCGTTACATATTTTAAACACGGTTTAAGTTCCCTTAAATCTATAAGCTTAGCTTAACTTCCACCACCACGTAAAAGCCACATCTGTCTGAAACATAAAAAACAGCTTGCAACATGTGCTAAACATAAGCTAACCACATCTCCACTTAATAACTGGCTAAACTATAATTTAAAGCTTTCTTCTATTTACTATAATTTAGACCAAAATCTGGGCATCAGCCATCAGGTATATTCTTCTTCACATCGCTTCTCTCTCTCTCCCTTCATCATTCATTTTGGCCCCATATATTTCGGGATATCTGCGTCTCCTGGCCACTTAGAGTTAGTTGCCTTGTTGCCAGGTTTCTGCCTAATCCGTAACCACCACACTGCCAGCTGCTCTGCTCTGCTCTCTATGCAGGAAGCGGCAACAGCAACAGCAGCAGAAAAGGCAGATGGTAGAAAAAATGGATGGCCCTATGCAAGTTGCTACGGCGGCGGCGGCCTGCATTCACAAAAATTATGCAATGCTCCCCAGCTTTAAAGTAGATTACATGGAAAAATTTGGCGCGCCAGCACAAAAGCCCACGACGGGCATTAATCACGGAAGCGACGGCTTTTCGGCCAGGTTTTACATTCGCCCTTTCAACTCGTCCCTCCCTCCCTACAATTCTTAGGCTACATTCCTGCCTGTATTGTATTTCTAAATAGTGTCTGCTTCGGAGCGGAATGGACGGGAGTGGAGCATTGTGCTAATAAATTGCACAACGTGCTGGAATGCAGGAGAGCCGAGCACTAAACGAACCCTTTGGGGTTTTTCTGCTTCTTCTTTTTTTTGCCAGCTGCTTCTTCTTAGCCGATTTCTCTTCTTTTTTTTCAAGAAATTAACATAATTTTTCAATTCTCATTCGCTTGCATCTGCATCGATTCGCGTGCAAAATGCTTTCAATAATTGCAGTACAGCCATATATTTTTTATTTGGACGGCAGTGATATCGATTTCGATTCAATAAATCATTGGTAAAAATTCCGCAGAGTAAGCCTGAGAATGCAATTGGTAATCTGTATGCTTTAATGGTCGCCAATAATGAAACATTATTATATTTTAATTTTTATTTCGAAGCTAGAAAAATTCCAAATCCTGTTTTTAAATTTAAAAAAAAAAACTGAAAACTCAAAACTACAAGCCTATTGATTTCGATTGAATAATGCTCTGAAGCTACATATGTAAAGTACAGCATTGAAAAAGAGAGGAAAAGAGCGAATTGGAGATAAAAAACGCAAAATAAGTAAAAGATTAATTAAATGTCCTGTTTAACTTTGACAGCAAAGAGTCTCTTTCGCTATTTATTTTGTTTTCAAGTAATATCGCTTTGAACTGGATATTTTTCCCCCCTTAAGTTATGTTTTCTTTTTTTGCTTAACTTTTGAGTGCGTTTAAATTTTGCCTGCGCATTGAATCGTTCTGTAGACGACCGCATAAACATTCGCAATATGGCGACGCGTCTGTCGCATAACCGCAAACTTCCGTTTAACAAACAAGCAACACACACACATACACATACATACATATAAACGTTGCGTGTTGTCGCGGTTTTCCTTTTAGTGGTCGTAAACAATTTTTACAGCCCAAACATTTGGCGGCGCTTTTATTATTTGTATATTTATTGTGTTTATATATTTAAAAGAACAAAAGAAGAAATCCCCGACAAAAACAATAAAGAACAACAAAATCAAAATGGCATGCTCCATTTTTAGTTTACGTCCTTACACCATTCCATTTAATTTACTTGTCGACCATCCTCCTTTCCTTCTTTCCTCTCTTTTTGTCGGCCACAAGCCCCTTCAAGGCCAGACAAGGCTTGTGGCATGCCATTCATTATTTTTGAGCCAGAGTTGCCACAGAATGCGGCATGTTTGTGCCTGGTGGCTACAAAAGTGACTACACTTAACAAAAAAAAAAATGGTGAATCCAGAAAATCAACTTGAACAAAGAACAGAGTGAATATGTCTCCCAAAATTTAAATTTTGAACCTTATGTAAGAATCTTCTGTTCGTGTGTATGAATGTGAACTCCTCCTAAACGACTGGACCGATTTGATTAAATTTTTCGAGTGTGTTCAAGTGGGTTAGCGAATGGTTGAATCACAATTTGGTCAATTTAAGAAATTTTCTCAGAATTTTCTTGAACAATTTTTAATCTCTTTGTTGATTATTTCTTCAAATTTTAATTCCATTTTGTTTTTCGTCAAGTGTAGGGCCGCACTCTATTCGTCCGTCTATGAGCCCGTCCGTCCCTTCATCTATCCGTCCGTTCAGCAGCCATTGACCATTTGAAGCGGCTGCCACTGACGCTAAGTAGTTGTGGCAAGTTTTTGGCCTCAGTTTGCTTCAGTTCTTCAACTTTGTTTGTTTGTTGTTGATTTTGTTTGCCTTTTGCTTTGTGTGCTCTTCGCGTTTTTCTCGTTTCTTCTGGAGCGTTTTATATTTTTTTTTTTTTTTAATTTTATTTTGAGCTTCTTTTTCTTAACTGAAAATACTTTTACCTTCTGGCCACTTTTCCCTTTAAACCAGCTGTCCAAAGTTAAACGCGTAAATGGCAATTTCAGCTAAACATTTTTTTTGCTCACTTTTTGGCTTCTTGACAAAGTGTGCGCTAATTTATGCATTGGGGCAAAAGGGCGTGGCAATTAAGCCTTAAGTGCACAATTAAATCTGTTCACAATTGGCCTACAAATGGTAAACAGTATCGATTTATTGGCTAGCTGCCAAATTAATACCTGGTTAACATACAATAAATTATCCCCGTAATTGCAGTTGCATATTGCATGTAGGCTGTCTTTAGCTAGTGTTAGATCAATAAATAACTGTAACTGTAGGCAGTCTTAAATCCAAATTGAACTAAACCTTTAAAGTACAACAAGTTTTTATAAAAATAATTTTTCTATACAATTTTATTGTAACAACTTTGAAAATTTCTTAAACACAAACAACTTCTGTAGCTCCAACAGCAATTTCCTACGTTGCGTATACGTGACGATTTAGATCAACATCAGGCTTAAATTAAATTTATAGTGCCCAGTCAGGGTATTAAATCTTCAACCCACACACACACACACATAAAAAACTCATTGCCGTTCATTTCATGATTGCCATTCCAAATGTCATTAAGCATATTGTGAAGCTGTTTCGAAAGGTTTCAGTTACAATTACACCAGTAGCAGGACCATGAGGACCCTGTTGCCCGGACTCTGTTGCAAGCAGTATTTTCATTGTGTCGCACAACATTTGAAGGCAGAAGAATGGGGTGTGTTGGGAAATTTAAATGAGCAAAATGAGTTGCAAGCCGAAAGATAAACAAAAATAGAAAATTGTCCAATTGCTGGCGAAATGTCGACAAGCTTGCTAAGATGTTGACGCTACCATGTCCCCCCAATCCACTCAATCCCCGCTCCATTCACTTTTTTTTGAATTTTTTCCATTTCCATTACGATTTCGATTTCCATTCCACCCAGCAACTATCGCTCCCGTTAGCAGTTTTTTGCCCAAAAATGTTTCGCCTCTTCTATTGTGAGCTGTGTGTGTGTGTGTGTGTGTGGTGTGTGTGTGTGTTGACAGCATGGCAATTGCTTAAATAAATAAATAGCAGCAGCAGCAAAGCCTAAGGTTGTTTTTGTTGACATATTCGAACAATTGAGTTTCAAGCTGAAAAATAATACTGAGAACAAGAAGGCTCTATTCGAGATAGCTCGACTAGAAGATACACTGAACCCTATTTTTATTTGGAAATTGCTGTCTCTATACTAGTTTCTTAAACAAGTTTCAACCTTTCAAATCGCCTTTACAATCTCTCAGATCGGAGCCTTAATAAATTGCTCGGCTGTTGATGCTGATTAAGAACAAATACATATAGTTTACGGGGTAGGAGATGAAAATCCAATTGCACAAAACCGTTGTACCCATTTATAATGGATTTAGGGTATAAAAAACAAAAAACAATTGAAAGCGACTTATAAATAAATTGCATACTGCAACTGTTACTGTAACTGAACCTTCAATTTCCTCACCTTAAAACAATAACAATAATAAACCCAACTGCAACTGCGAATTTAAGTTCACTGTTTGGAACTGTAAGCGGCTTAAACATTTTGTAACTATAAATTCCAGTAACATTTTCATATTTATTCATTTCTCCTTTTTTTTTATTTGTTCGTAAACCTCTTCAGTAAACTCCTTTTGTGTGTGAACCGCATCAGCTTTTTTTTTTATTTTTGATTTATCAGGACCTCTGCAGCACAACTTATATAAATAATAAATACTTTGTAAGCATTTGTATGTCGATCTTTGGCGGATCAATTCAATGTTGTTAAATGTTCACTTTTGGAATCGGAATTTAGAACTGAACTGATTATCGATTTATTAAATCGATAGATACACTGATATTATTTCAGCTCTGTACACAGATCAAGAGAAAAGATGCGTTCAAAAAAAATTTTATTTAAATTGTTAATATACCGAATATTTTGCTATTGGATAATTTATTATTTGATTTAGTATTTTTAAATATATTTAATCTTGTTGTAAAAAATTGCAATTCTTATATACAATTGCATTTAAAAAAGTTTGAATAAAAAACGTAATGGGTAAGATAAAAAAAAAGGATAAATTTAAATGAACAAAATGGCACCACCGATTTCTCAGTAAGGGCACTTAAAGAATATTGAAATCAAATACAAATAAGTATTTAATTTTCAGGTGTTTCCTGCGTTTCGTTATTTGTTTCATAATGCGGAGATTACATGCACTTTGTTGCAAGAACAACTTCAACAACTAGCAATATTTGATTTAAGCTCGTCTCTCCCCCTTTATTTAATATCTGACGCTTATTGGTCTGGACATGCTCCTTTTTTTTAGGCTGCTTTGACTTCAATCCTCTGAGTGCCGCCCAGGAGCCCATAACTCTCAGGTGCACAACGATATGAAATAATGAAAACAATTTCAGTGCGCGTGCATTGAACTGAAATCGAAAAAGAAATTCGACACTGGACAAAAGAGCTAAAGCAGAAATGGACAAAAACTGCAAAATGTAAGCGCAAAAGGCAGCTTCGAACTTAAACACAAATACCTATTACTAATGCTACGTAAATTTTGTGGATCCTATATTGCATTTACACCGGCGTCGCAAGCAACGCCGCTAACATTTCGCCTTAAAGCCCTCGAAAATCAAAGTTATTTCTTTATTTTTAACGATATTTCGATATTTTTGTGATAAAATTACTAATATCGGCTGATAAAATTAGCTGATTTTAAATCAAACATTCATTGTGCAAGTATGTAAAAAAATATTTAAAAATAAAATTTTTGATGTTTTAACATCTATACCCACGGGTAGGGTATAATCATTAACCAACTAATAAAAATAAAATTATTTGGTTAATGGTATTATCTAGCAGAGTCAACACACATCGTTAGCACACAGCGATATCTACGTCGAAGGATGACAGCGTTAGCGTTAGGTGTTTTTAGGGGCTTCAATGTAAATGCAGTATCCAGTGTAAATGCAGTTGTGTCGAGAAATCCAATAATCTAGACATTAAAACTTATACAAAATCAACATTGTTGCTTTCGAGATTATACTACATATGTGCTTTCAAGGTATCATTGATAAAACCCACAATTTCATAGAATATATATACATTTATTAAATCACGACATAAATTTGTAACTTGATCAAAATATAGAACGCTCAAGTGACAGAAACACAAGAACGCTTAAATATTACTTGCTGCATGTCAAATTGTTTAAGCAGTCCGACAGCTCCATCGAGCAGTTGTTGTTAGTTGTCATCGATTCTATAAGAAATGATAATAGTTGGTTATCGATAAACTTCTACTTGGAAGTGGTGTTAACTTACTTGTGTTGTCCAGAACTTATATGTATATTATAATTATAATGCTATGAAACGTGTAAAGCGCCTTTGTATTGTAGTATTTGAGTATTGTATGTATGCATTGTGCCAATAACAATTAGACTGTAAATAAATAGAAAATATTAACAAATAATCAAAATACCAAGTGCTGACAACTTACATGATATAGAAGTGTGTTGTATGTTGTATGTATATGTTAAGAGCAATCGTGTAATTGTGAAGACTGAAGCGGGCAATGAAGTGACGGGACCAGCATTATAGCAACCAAAGTGTATAAGCTGTAGTGGATCTGCAAATAGAATAAGTCAAACAGAATCAGAAAAAGAATGGTTTAGAGCAACAATGATGGTAACTTACGTTCAACAACAACATAAATTATAATTTATTTTTGCCAAATCACGAATTGTAAATTTTTATTTCAATTCAAAAGAAAAGACATTTAAATTTAAAATTTTTCAGAAATTCCAAAAATTAATTTAACAAAAAACAAAATAAAACATGAAATTTTGTTGTTCCTGACCAAATGGAGAAATATACTGAATATTGATTTTGGGTGCGCCTTATATAGTATATATAGTATAGTCAGAGGCAACTTTGTTTTGGAAAAGTTTGAAGCTTATTCAAAGCAGAGTGTCAAAAGAACATTTATTTGATTGCATATCATCAATCAACCAAACAAAACTCTTTGCTTTGTTAATAAAGTAGCTAACATTATTTTGGATTCTAGAAGTCGTAGGCTGTGGGCGTTTGGGGGGTTGGTAGGCAATAAGTATTGTTTGAGTCATTTTTTTTTAAAAAGCTTTAAAACAAGAATGCATGCTGCACTTTAGTTCAGAGATGGCCTCGACTACACACATTTATTTTTGTGGAAGTAGATTGTTTTGGGACACAAAAATCGTAGTCTCATCGCGTTTTATTTGTATGTATTTTCCATTTACCATCAACTTGCTTATGTTGTTCGCTCTTTTGCACAATTGCTGCGAATTCCCCAAAGCCAATGACGACAATGCTCTACACGCCCGCTGTCTAAAAACTAAGCAGTGCAAGTACACGGAACAAAAAGTGTTGCACGTAAACAAAATTAAAGCGAGAGGAATTTTGAGACTCAAAAACATACTTAAAAAGAAACAGTTGTGTCAAAAAAGTCACAATAAAATATAATAATCAAATCAACAAACTACTAAAAAAGGTTACACACAATGCTTGCTTATTTCTCGCTGTGTGTTATTTTTTTTGGAGGTAACGCATTTCAAATTGGTCTGTCAGAGTGTTGTTGCTTTGCTGACTGCTCACGTTTAAATAGGAAACTTACCACGCGCTCCTCTACCGTTTTTTTACCTCTCTTGCTCTATATGCCACTGTTTCTCTATGTATACCAAACAACTAGGCCAGCAAAGCAAACCCCGCCCCTATACCTAACAACCTCTTCCCATCTATCGAAAGAAAGCAACAAAAAAAAGCAACTATTAAATCACATTTTACGAGCGTTAAGTGCACAATTAAAAGCATTTCGTTAATGTTTGAAAATGTGCCGCTTTCTTTGTCCTCCTCCAGCCAAGACACGCACCACCCATCCACCCACTTACCACCACCTGCTGTCCGCCTATTACAGCAGCGTCTTCTCCTTCTCCTCGTCCTCGTCCTCGCCCTGTGACTGCTTCTAGAATGTGTATGTGTGTTTGTGTTATTCTTGTTTCTTGTTCCTTGTCCGTTGTGACGTAATTAAATTTGCAGAGTTGGCTGCTGAGTTTTTGCCAGCGTCTTGCCGAAGGGTGGCGATGGGGCTGCGTATGGGGGTTGTGACTGGGTTGTGTATGTCTCGACCCGGACGTCGAAAAGAAAAAAAAACAAACTAAATCGATTATGGTCTGATGTAAATTTTTTAGCACGCAACTTAAAAAGACAACGAGACTGAAAAACTTTCCTTAAAATGTGTCCATGTCTTTTATTTGGCCTGTCACAGGGTGTTTAGGGTGTGAAAGGGGTTGATGTCTCTGCTAAAATTTAAGAAATTTTCGTAAATTTTAACGGAAAATACTGTGTTCCAATTCCAGAATATATGCAAGTTTAGTAAGTTAAAGTGTTTTTATTTTATGCTCTCTGTACTATTTTTAATTAGAGAATTTATTTTGGCCCTGTGAATGGCTTCCTGTTAAATAAGGTCACTTTGGGAAGCTGCCTTTTGTAAGGCACTGTTGCTGGTTATGGCATCAAAGTTTCATCATCTTGAAAATGATTTTGCAATTCGCTTTAAAGCTGAAAAGACAAAGAGACAAAGGGCGCAGAAGAGGGTTAATGCCTGGGCATATCCTGTGCGACTGACAAAATGTCACGTACATGTCCAAACATGCAACAAACTACATAAATGTAGCGTTTTAAAGTCAACATCACCCTCCCATCCCCCTACCTTCTGGCAGATCGTAACTGTACAGCCAAGTCTCCAATGTGCTAAAGTCCTAACGTCCTGACATCCTGTGCCCAGGACATCATGCTAACAGGCGAAGCAGCAGCAGCAGCAGGTTATCCACAGCGCCGGAAGTACTGACATATTCGTGAAATAGAAACCCAAACTCCATCTGCACCAACAGCACCGCCTCCCCCGCTCTCGACTCCCGCATTCCTTGCAATCGCAGCTAATGTCAACGTCAGGGGCTGCTTTGCCTTTCGCGCTTCTTTGCAATCCACTTTTCGGGGGCAACTTTGTGTGCCGCTTTGTGTCGTCAAATGTCTGAGCTGGGCCGCAAGGGCGTGACGTCATCGCAGCAGCAGCAGCTAGAATGCAATGAGCGACAACAAAAATTAAATATGTATGTATGTTTATGTGTAGAAATAAAAAAAAATAAAATTTAATAATAAAAACAAGTGTAGCAAGGAAGTACGAAATGATACCCTGCATCATGAATATGCTAGTAAAAAGATCTCTATGAATTGAAAAGCAAAAATAGTTTTCGAAAATTCCATTGGTTGGTAAAAAAAAACTAACCTTAACAAAATCTAAATTTGTTGTTCATAAAAAATAATTTGATTTCCTAAAACTTAACTGAATTCCCATTAAATACCTATTTTATAATTAAAATTTCATAAGCGATTTTATAAAGCTCTTACAGGGTATACAAAAATAGAGTAGATCAGATGAAATAAAGCTGAAAAATGAAAAGCAAAAAAAATAAACACAAATTCGCAGAGTAAGTGTGATGAAAATGAAGAGCAGAACTAGTAACACATTGCTTTCCATTTTCAACACACTTGAACATGCTTCCGCACTTAGGCGTGTGTGCGTAGAGTGGAACTGGAATCCAAACTGCAGCTGCAGGAGAGCTGATAATGGAGGGTCGGTTCGCTTGCTAATGGGGTGAGCTCGTTCGTTGAGAGTGGGTAACACGCTCAAGTGGTGTGAGTGACACGAGCTGCAATACAACACAGAACATGTGCCTACGACCATTCCCCCACCACCTCCTTTTTATCTATCCATCCTATGCAACACCTAAGCTCAACACCCGCAGGCAACAGCCCATTAAGTGTGCACTTCACACGCCTTCTAAGTTCATATTACTTACTTAGTTGCGTTTTGTTATAGTATCTACTACCTTCCTCACCACCTCCTTCCCCTAACACACAATCCCTTACAAAGAAGTTAAGTGCAAGGAACTAAAGCCTACGACATCCTTAATCCGAACAATGTTAGGTATATTAACAAAGTAAATAGTTTAGTTTGGTTTATTGATGATATGCAATCAAAAGTACTCTGTAATAAGTTAGATTCAAACTTTTCCAAAACAAAGTTGCCTCTGACTATACTATATAAGGTACAAACAAAATAAATATTCAGTATGTTTCTCAATTTGGTCAGGAGAACATCAACAAAATTTCATGTTTTATTTTGTTTTTTGTTAAATTAATTTTTGGAATTTCTGAAAAATTTTAAATTTAAATGTCTTTTCTTTTGAATCGAAATAAAAATTTACAATTCGTGATTTGGCAAAAATAAATTATAATTTATGTTGTTGTTGAACGTAAGTTACCATCATTGTTGCTCTAAACCATTCTTTTTCTGATTCTGTTTGACTTATTCTATTTGCAGATCCACTACAGCTTATACACTTTGGTTGCTATAATGCTGGTCCCGTCACTTCATTGCCCGCTTCAGTCTTCACAATTACACGATTGCTCTTAACATATACATACAACATACAACACACTTCTATATCATGTAAGTTGTCAGCACTTGGTATTTTGATTATTTGTTAATATTTTCTATTTATTTACAGTCTAATTGTTATTGGCACAATGCATACATACAATACTCAAATACTACAATACAAAGGCGCTTTACACGTTTCATAGCATTATAATTATAATATATAAGTTCTGGACAACACAAGTAAGTTAACACCACTTCCAAGTAGAAGTTTATCGATAACCAACTATTATCATTTCTTATAGAATCGATGACAACTAACAACAACTGCTCGATGGAGCTGTCGGACTGCTTAAACAATTTGACATGCAGCAAGTAATATTTAAGCGTTCTTGTGTTTCTGTCACTTGAGCGTTCTATATTTTGATCAAGTTATAAATTTATGTCGTGATTTAAATATATGTATATATATTCTATGAAATTGTGGGTTTTAGCAATGATACCTTGAAAGTACATACATACATATCTAGAATAACCTCGAAAGCAACAATTTTGATTTTGTAAAGGTTGTAATTTGCAGCTCCTTGGAAGTATGTGGCTGGTGGATCGTAGTCCTACAGGCTATCAAAAGTTCATCTGTTTTTATTTTCAATTAGAGAAAAGAGCTTAGTTAAAATATTTAAATACTTATTTTTATTTATGGATATCAGGCGAGCATATTGGAACTACTTGAATGACGCTTTACTTCTGGAACCAGAGAATATAGATCTTCGTCCCGCTCGACAAAGCCATGCAACCAGGCAGCTGTAAGGGTATTATCCACCTGTAGACGCACCTCGGGTATCGATTTGTCGGTCATCTCGGCCACATACTCAATGACTTCGTCCATGGTCATTGGCCTTCCAAACTCAATGAGGGCCTCTAGTATAAGATCAGCATAGCAATATCTTGACATTGTCCAATCTTAAACTTGGGGGACCTAAAGAATTTCGTTCATGTTTTTTCTTTATTTGCCTAAAAGAATGAAAAGCTCTTTTATTTTTAGTTACGAACTTGAGCTTCAATCCATAGCATGCCTCAACTTAATTTCAAGTCAGTTTGTTGTTAAGAAGTTGAGCTTAATTATAATAAGAATCCTTGCTAAAAAAAAAGCACTAAAAAAGAATATCATCGCTTTAATTAAACTCAAGTCAGTTTGTGTTTAAAATTGGGCTATCCTTAAGATTCTTAACTGTTTTTTGTTTTGCTACCTGTGCCTGTTTCCTGTTTCTTGGCCAACTTGCACGCTTTCCACCCTAGCCTAGCCCTCCTTTCCCGCCACTCTCTTGACGGAGGCATAAAAGCACATCTTCCTTTTTGTTTGTACGGTATTGCTGTGGAAACTCGAATGTTTATGCTCATGATTATTTGTTGTTGCTACTTGCTTTCTCCGCTTTCTCGCGCTCTTCCTCTAGATGACGCTTCGCGATTATTTCGTTAACATTTACACCGACTGCAGGTTAAATTGGCCCTTTACACCATTTCTTGCCATTTTCTATGGGCTACATTTGCCATTGCCATTGGCCTATTTAATCTCGTCTTGTTTTTCTATTGTCGCTGTTGCTGTTGTTGTTGTTAGCCATTTGGGGCTGTGATTGCTGTTTGCTTTTAGCAGACTTTAAGATTTGTCATTTGCGATACGCGGCACCAAAAATACATTTAAAGTTTTTAGTTTAAAGTTTCAGTTCCTTTTCCCTTTTGGCTTTCATGTAATTGAAAATTTACTTAGTCATCCACTTGTAATTGGCTCTGACACACACACAAACAAACACACTCTGCAAAAATGCTAAACTCTTTTGAAAATTGCTCTTAATGCAGATTAGTGAATATTTCCAGGAAATTAGATGTTTTTTGTTTTATGTAATTATAGTTTGATTTTTACATTTATGTGTCATTAACTGGCTTACCAAAAATATAAATTTCAACACCTATAAGCTTTCTGCTGCTTTCGGCTTAAAAATTTTTAACAGATAATTTTATTGTTTAATGTGTATAAGAAATATATTTTCAAATGCCAACATTTTGGTCAGTGTAGCTTTATTTATTAATAAACGTGTTTAATGTTTATTCTATGTTTTTGCTGTCTCATATTATTTATAATTAATATTGGCTAAGAAGCAAGTGTCGAATTTAAGTTGCATGCATAAAGTATGCATATATTTTGTAGCCTTCAACTGGATCCAATTGCAACCAGATAAGTATATTTATATTTCGTATGTATTTGTGAGTTTGCGGGGGCAGCTTTTTAAGTAGTTGACTCTCTGAAATTAACGGCGTACAAAAGAGTAGCTAACTGTAGCGAATTAATGTTTAATTTCTGCGAGGGCTGGTTGAAAATAATTTTAAATGTTAGATACTTTTAACCATATATATTTACTGCGATTCATTTATGGATGTCTTGGCCAGTTTTACTCCGAAATCTGGAGAAACTTACCAAAAACCGATAAAAATAGCTTAAAAATGTATAATTTTTAGTAGAAGTAAAGAACCTGGGGAATCATTGCTTGGAACGCCCCTCGGTTGCCGAAGCTGCTGGCAAACTCATCGAATGTGTCAAATTGCTCAACAATTTGCGTCTCTCTAATGAATTTGAGCTGAAAATCGATTGCTCGCCTCGACGACCTTACCCAAAATTTGGGGTGCCTGACAAATGGGTCTCGAATTTTGGGCCCTGGGCTTTGACTTTGACTAATGGAATTCCGTTCACACACGCACACAGATACGATGTGCAATGAAATAATTGCATGCCAAGCACTAATTTGAAGTGTCTTCAATACCCTTCCACCTTAGTACGCCTCCATCCCATCAACAAAATCCTCCCGCAAAGTCTTTTGTCAATTAAAATCGTTGCATCGAAATGCATTTGAATTATTTTAATACGATTTGAAGGAAAACAATTTAGTATGTATGTTTTTATCTCTTTCTTGCCTCTATCTCTTTCTATTTCTCTCCCTTTTTGTAATTCGGAACATGATTGTAATCCTCAACCAATGTACGAATGTGTCAAATGTTTATATTTGTGACTGCCGCAAAATTTCATTTGATTGCCAATTAAATTGGTTTTGTTTGCTTCGTTTCGTTTATTTGATTGCTTATTTAATTAAATTGTTATTACAAGCTTAAAGATACAAAAAAATCCATAAACAAAACTTATCACACTTTTAACAAAGTAAAAATAAAAAACTGTTGCATAAAATTGTTCAAAAAAAAAAGAGTAATAATAAAATAAAAAAATAATAAGTGTAAAAGTTGAAGCTTTGAAAAAATAAAGTTTGCAAACAAAAGCATAATGGTAAGAAATTGGTTTGAAAATGTCTTTTAAAAATTTTAAAATGTAAAAAAAAAACAAGGCAAGTAGATATTTCCTATAAACTTTAACTTTTTGCTTCCCAAACATTTGCAACAGTCTCTAATATAAAACCAGTTTGATCAAAGAGTGCGAGAGAGAGAGCGAGAGAGACGCCAAAAACCAAAAACGCACACTGGCATTTTGCATTTGGTGCTCGCTCAAAGGATTGCAACAAAATGGTCAAAAATCAAAAGAGCTCATTCGAAATGTGTGTGTTTGCCCTAAGGGAACCTAAAAAAGCATGCCAGCGGGATGTTACAAACTCTTTCTCTCTCTCTCTTGCTCTTTCTGTCTGCACTGTTGCTCTCAATTGACGTTTGTTGTGGCCAAAGCGAGCAAGCGCCAAAATGAAGCGCATTGTGCCCGGCGGCAATAATTACCAATGGCCATCCAAACAAAAGGACCCACTGACAAACCAAGTTCCATCCATACGAACAAGGGGCGGCGGTTTCGTTCCGAACTGAAACCAAAATCAGACACGAGAATCAGCATCCACATTCACAGCCATATCCTCATCCGCATCCGAATCCGTACCAGCTGCACATCCCAAAAGCTTCCAAGCCAAGAAAATCAGTACGTATAACGTTCGGATCGAAATTTTGTTGTTTCAATTGCAACTCAGTTCAGGGCCAGCTTGTTTGTTTGTTTCGACCATTTTAATGTGACTATGGCTCTGAATATGCCTGGGATGGTACACAAAGCGAAAAATAATCATTGAGTTTAAAACTTAAGCGAAGAATATTAAAAATACATAAACTTGCATTTACGTTTTATTATGGATTCAATTTTCAGTCTTACGATTTTATTGAGTTTATTTGATATCGTTTATCTTATGAATGCTTCAATATGTTTTCGAGATTTTTCAAATATTATTTCTTTTTGCAATGTTTTTTTGTAATTGCCTGGACTTTATTTGTAGTTATTAAGATTTTTAGACATTTATGTAATAAAATCGTTTTATTCATATTTGGGTATATTCTTTTTATTACTGTAAGATGTTTTTTCATAGTAATTTTTATATGCAAAAAAAAAAAACAAATTTAAATATGATTTCAGTTTATTAAAACTTTTTTAAGTGCGTTGTATTTGTCTCAGTGTCTTTCAGCCCGGTGGCCATCACAGCGCAGCCAATTGGCAAAAACGCTTTGACGTTCGGCCTACGGCTAAAATCCATTGGCATCCGCCAACAACAACAACAACACTTTGGGCTTTAATTTGTGCAACTCAAAAGTGATAAAGTGAAAAAGCCACAACAAACACAAGCGCACTTAAATTAAGTCATCAATGAGTCAGGCAAAGTTGGAACGATAAATTAAACCATTTGGGAAATGCACTAAAAATTTGTAAAATATGCTTTTGTGCTAAAGAGAAAGTTCTAGGAATTATTTTTGTGTAAGTATATATTAACAATTGGCAATACTAGATATAATTAACTTTAAGTTGGCTTACAAGTATAATTTTATGATGCAATATATATTAATTGGTATACGATTTGATTTCAAAATATATCCATAATTCATGTTTTCAACACAATACTTAATTTCAATGAAAAAGTTTAAAATTCAAAACTTAACAAATCATAAATTCCTGATAAATGATTATAATTATGAAAAACAACTCAACAAAAATGTGCCTGCGAAATATTTATATATGTATATGTTTTTATAATAACTGTTTTGTTAGCTGAACAGCTCCCACTCAAAACGAATTAAATGGGGGGCAGGAGGAAAAACTGTTTTGGGGGTTGCCTGCGCACCAAACAATATTAAATATGCATTCGAATTGATTTTACTGCTGTCGTTGCCCCAAACTTCAGTGCACTGTCATTGGTCAATTCGGGGAGCTCTTGCAGCCGCTCCTGTTCCTTCTCCTGCTCCTTTGTGCATTGGCCAGACAACAACTTTACCTTCCACCGTTTGTTCGCTGCTGTTAGCTGTCATCAAAGTTAATTGAAACGTTAAATGTTTTTTTTTTTTAATTTTTCATAATTCATATACCCTTGCAGAATGAGAGTAAATGCATATTGAGAAGACATTTGTGTAGTCATCAATTTTATATAGACACTCAATATGAACAAGTTTGTGTCTGCAAGGGTATTCAATTGTTGGTAGAAACGAAAACGATTTGCCATTTACCTTGCTCATTCCATTGCATTGAAAATTCAACGTCGTCCGCGTCTGGCTTCACCGGCGGCTTTGCGGAAACGATTGTGTGCGCCGCTGCCAAATTGTTTACTGGCCGCCAGAAGAGCCGTGGAACCAGCAACCTCATCCTTTTCGGGCAAATGCGCCACATGCAGTATGTCCCAGAGCAGTTTACCGCTCTCCTGTGACTGCAGCAACTCCGAGAGCTCCGACTGTGTGCGCTGCAGCAACTGACGCAGACTGCCACCCTTGCGGAGCAGGCCATGCACATTACGGGTATGGACGCCAGGGAGACGCAAAAGAAAATCGTGTATGGCATTGTTGTACTGCAACTGTTCGCCGGCAGCACCCGCTGACTCTTCGCTGCCCAAGGCAGCGGCCACCTGGGCATCGGGCTCGGCTTTGCCCAATTTGAGTTCCTCGAAGAGCTGCGCTGTGGCATACGGACTGGGCGACCAAATCAGACGCAACTTGGGAAAGTGTAGCGTTAGCAATTGCAGTTTCTGCACAATGTCCGCATTCGTCGCCGTCGTCTGCTGCGAGAGCATAAATTTGCCCTGCAAATGAAAGGGTCGATTCTGATCGAATTCGATGAGTAGAATTGGCTTGGCGTAGTAGCGTTGCATTTGGACGCACTGATTGTACAAGCGACCCGAATTGAGTGAACCAATTAGATCCGATATTGATTTACGCTCAACGCATATATCGGGCGTTAGTATATAATCGCCAATGGTTATGGTAACCGGCAGCACTTCCAAGCCGCGACGGTGTATTAGACAAGGTAGATCTGAACGAAATTCCCGCATATCGACAATCACTTTGGGTGTGAGACGTGGCACATTTAATGCCGCGCCCATTGCAGCACCCTGACGTGTCTTGGCATTCGCTTTAGCGGCATCTGCGTCCGTGTCCTCATCCTCATAGTTTTTGTAGAGCACAAAGGCTTCGTCGGTCTTGCCATCCTGATACTCGGGTATAACCATTTTCTGCAAAATGCAATTAATGATTAACTATATATTCGATATTTGTATAGAGATTAGGATGACTTGCGCTCTTTGTGTCGATGATTAGTTCAAAGGCGGATTTCTCGCGTCGCAAACTGGTCAAATACGATTGCTCCTCGACGGTTTGTGCATGGATCATAAAGTAGATACGCATCCGCTCGGCAACTGGCAGACGACGTCGCGCCTCAAAGATCTCCAGCTGTCGTATCGCTGTCACATTCGTATTATACATGACCACATAGTGCGGCTGGAGCTGCTCGAGCATATGCTCCAATGCCATCGCACCCTCGCGCTCCGTCTTGAATGTCTGCAAACAAATGCAGGGCTGGCGATGAGCCGCCAATGCCGCCGATACATCGAATTGCTCCAGCTCGGGTATTATTTCAAAGATCGAGGCATTGGGATCATTCGATTCACTGGGCAAAAGTGGGGCTGACTGTGTCATGGTCAGCATATAGCTCTCCTCGAAAAGATGCAGCTGCTGCTGCTGTGACTCTGCGTCCGTTTCGCTTAGCAGCTGTGACAGTTCATCAATTGAATTGTTTTGTTGCTTCTCCTGTTGGTCCTGTTTCTTTGTTTGAATTTCTTCGGGTTTGCCAGCAGTTTGTGCCATTGCCGTTGCCTGACTATCCTTGGCCAACAGCTCGCTCAGCTTGCCCACAATCACCTCGTGCCGCATGGCCTGCTGCAGCATAAAGCGTGCACTGCCCTGCGTCAGATACTGTTTCAGCTGATAGCAGGTGCGTGCATCCTGGCTGAGTATTAGCACCTTTGGTGGCTCCAGATGATCGGCGCCCCGACGCCCTCGCATATCGGCTGGTATATCCTGTGTTAGTAGTTCGCTAAGCGGTTGCCATTTGGGACACGGTTCCGGTTCGAATTCATTTTGACCATTGTAGACACGTTGCTTTGATAGCATAAAGATTTGCTCGGCAGCATCGAGCAAGGTCCAGCCGGAGTTGCTTATGGCGTACTCAGTGCTGCGATAGCGTTTGATCAAGGCATACGAACTGACTGCATCATCATACATTGTCGAACTATAAGACAGAGGAATAAGTTTTGACATATTAAATATTAATATACTCAACGAACAGCATTAGACTGCGAAGGATCTTCAGATCGGCAACGATGAGCTTCGTTTGGGAATTGAGCTGATGCCAAATGCAATCCAATTGCGCCTGCAGAATCTTATGGAACTTCTTGGTGACACAATTCTCAACGGTGACGGCCTCCAAGTCGACGGTGCGATTGATCCGCTTGATTTCGCGCACCAGGAAATTCATTACGTCCAGTATGTGGGTTTGGATTGAGTTCATGCGCGTTGTGAGCGGCACATGCAGCTCAATGGTTGACGACTGCCACGAATGCAGTGCGGCACGCACTGTGGCATGAAAGCGTGGCCAAATATACAAGTGTTTGACGAACAGATTGCGCATGGTGCGCTCGATATGCGCATAGCCAATGGTGAATGCCTCCGGGCTGCTCGAGAACGCCTTGATGAAGCCTGTCTTATTGCGTTGGCGAAACAAACGCAAGGCGAACGCCTCCTGGCAGCTCTCAATGATGTTGTGTGCCCGCAGCACAATAATCCCGGTTATCAGCTCGATTGGTATGCGCTGCTTCAACAGATCGACAACCAGAATCCGTGTGCTTATAAACTGTAGTCCGCCTTCCAGATAGACGCGTTCGCTAAAATATTTGAGAAATTATCAATTTTGGTTGATGGAGTTTTTTGGTGGACGTACCGCTCTGTTGCCGTATTTGCCACCTCGTGCACATATTTGGCATCCAGCTTGGACTTGTAGTACTGCTCCTCGCAGTCCGAACTGTTGATTACCAGCAACAGATTCCCAGCATCGCTAAACACTTTCAAAATGTGCAACACAACGCGCTCATAGCTTAAGCCTCTAAAATAAAGAGTGATGTTAAATTAAAGCCACCCTGTCTCTATGACCTATTTACATACTTGGCGGAAACAAGCAGTCCGTCTGTGTGCACAAGATCGAGAAACATTTTCTTTTCATATTCCAGCAGTTGGACATCTTTGCGCATCAAATATTCCTCGGCAGTCACCAAATTGGCCAAATCCTCGTCCTCCAGTTGATTACTCGACTCGGGCAGTTGTTCGGATTCTGTTGTTGTGTCAACTGGCTCCTCCTCAACTTTATCCGGCTCTGGATCCGACATGGCGCAACAATTTCCACAACTAATCAAAACAAAACAACAAACGCCGGCAATCACGTATCAATAACGATTAATTTCGCATACAGCTTACGTATAGGGGCCCATACACGGTACGACCACAAGCAGCTTCATATGTTTTTGTGGTCCAACTCAACATTGTTTGTCTATTTAAATGTGCATAAATAAATAAAGAATATTCTTGGCATAACAGCAATTATATGTTTTATACGTTGCTGCCAGCTGTCTCATTGAGCAGATAAGAAAATATGTCTTTATTTTGCCACATAATTGCTACCGATTGTGGGTTATCGATAAGTGATGATTTATCGTCCGGTTGAACAAGCACATGTGAATCTTTGCAATAAAACGTAGACGTTGGTTCATTTCGTTTCTGATTTTCGCAGTAAAAAGACAAAAAAAAATTTCAAATAAAATCTTTGAATTAAAAAATTTGGAAACGAAAAATATAATGGACCAAATATCAGCGTATGCCGCTTATGGCATAGGCAAAAAGGCAAACAAAAAAGTGCCAAAGAAGAACGGAGTAAAGCGTTGGCCAATGAATAAACCGTACGATGTCAAATTCCGCCATGAGAAGAGGAACCGCTTGATAAAGCAACTCGCCAACAGTTGCAAAAGTGCCGGTGGCAAAATCAGTCGCGCTTCTAATTTAAACGACACCAAAAACATCCCAAAAGAAATTAACGGTGCCGCCGTCATTAATAAACCAAAAGTTAAGAACCAAAAAAAATTGGTAAAAAAAAATATGGCAGATGTCAGTGGCAGCAGCTTTGACACAAGTGCTGAAATCGATGGATCCGATTTTACAACCTGCAGCAGCAGTGATGAAGGGGTCGATGAATACACCCTTAACGAGGGATCCGATTTAAGTTCCTGCAGCAGCTGCGCAGAGAGTTCTCCAGTTGCTGGCGCCGTCGCCATTCCACGGGCTCCTCGTCCCGGCAGCTCAACAAACGGCAAACGCAGCAATGGCGACCTGAACAACAACAACAACAACGCTAAAGAAGAACCGAAAAAGAAGAATCCACGCAAATCAACAGCGGCTCCTTCATGTCCATTGCCGCCGCGTCAACCGCGAGCAGAGGCTATTGCCAAAAAGTCTGGCCCTCAAGCTCAAGCCACAAAAACTACAGCTGACAAGCGCAAATCCCTGCCGTTGCCAAACAAAATGGCGGCGGCAATGACAGCCATCAAGCAAGAGCCAAATGTCGAAGTGGAACCAGCAGCTGTCACAGCAGTTGACAGCGTTTTACTTGGCAACCAAATGTCGAGCTGGCTAATCAATCCAATGGCTCCCGCTGAATTCTTTACCAAATACTGGGAGGCCAATGCTTGTCGGGTAAGTGTCGAAACTGTCTGAAAATGGAATATGATAATTATATAATTTATATATTACAATTCTAGGTGAAGCGCAAGCGTGCAAATTATTATAGCGATCTGGTGTCATTTAAGATGATTGATGAAATGCTGATTGAGAATCATCTGGAGTTCACCACCAACATTGATCTGACCACCTACAAGAATGGGGTGCGTGAAACGCTTAATGACACCGGACGCGCCATACCGCCCAATGTGTGGGGCCACTA
Organism: Scaptomyza graminum; assembly: GCA_018901835.1. Taxonomy (NCBI): domain Eukaryota; kingdom Metazoa; phylum Arthropoda; class Insecta; order Diptera; family Drosophilidae; genus Scaptomyza; species Scaptomyza graminum. Next base: position 9,473,238 of record JAEIFL010000001.1, on the reverse strand, counting down.
CGACGAGGGATGCAGCGTTCGCATTCTAAATCCCAGCACCTATTTGCCGGGATTGCGCAATGTGTGCACAGCGCTGCAGGAGCATTTCCATTGCTTGGTCGGCGCCAATATCTATTTGACACCACCGAATAGTCAAGGCTTTGCACCACACTACGATGACATCGAGGCATTTGTGCTGCAGGTGGAAGGACGCAAGCGCTGGCGTCTATATGCTGCAACCGGTCCAAATGATGTGCTTGCACGCACCTCATCCGGCAACTTAAAGCAGGACCAGCTTTCGGCGCCCATCTTCGATGAGGTCCTTGAGCCCGGTGATCTACTCTATTTCCCGCGCGGCACGGTGCATCAGGCTCTGACGGAGCAGAATCAACATTCGCTGCACATTACATTGAGCGTCTATCAACAGCAGGCATATGCCAATCTAATGGAGACGCTTATGCCCATCGTGCTACAGAATGCGATCAAGAACAACTTGAGTTTGCGTCGCGGTTTGCCGCCGAACATCTGGAATCATTTGGGATTCGTTAACAGCGACAAGAAGACGTCGGGGCGCAACGAAATGTTGACATTCACCAAGAAGCTGATCAGCAAGCATTTGGTGCCGACAGTGTCACAAATCGATGATGCCATCGATCAGCTAGCCACACGCTACCAGCACGAGGCACTGCCTCCAAACATAACCAGCTACGAAAAGAAGCGCACCATATTCGGCTCGCGTACCAAGGTTGGCAAGCAAGGCAATACCCTTTGCGACTACCTTATGACCGCCAAGACAAAGATTCGTTTATTACGCCAGAATATCTTGCGTCTTGTGAATCGCGAGAACGGCCTGCGTCTCTACTATTATGTGGATAACGCTCTCGAGTATTGCAAATACGAGGCGAACTTCATAGAAATCGAGCAGGGCGAGGCCAATGCCATCAAGATGCTAGTCAACAGCTATCCAAAGTACATTACCATCGATAAGCTGCCATTGCCGAATGTGGATCAGTCTATTGAAGTCGTCACCGGATTGTGGGAGCGTGGCCTGCTAATCACCGAAGAGCCATTCAACAAAAATTAATTTACTATATAGTAATTAGCCAACTCTGCATGTATCAGCATCGTAATCATTTGTAAAAATTATTCCATCCATTCATACTTACAAGCTAAGACCTTTTTGTAACAAAAATTGTGCTTCCAAAGCAGGACTTTTGGCAATTGCACAATTTTTTAACTGTTTGCTTCCAAAGCTAAAGACTTTAATTTCAACATGAATATGAATAGGATGAAACTAAATTGTTTTCGTGTATTTTTAAAGCAGATTTCTTTTTGTAATCATATATAATAAATTGTTCGGCATTATAACCAAAACATATTAATGTTGTGTTTTGATAAAATAAATCTCAACTTTCTTTAGAGGTTTTTGGAAATGAATTCGTCATATACATACATAGTAGAAGTTCGACTTTACTAGAAAATCATTTTTGTTATCAAGATATTAGAAGCATATCACTTTCTATCAAATTCTATGCAAAGCTGAAGATTATTATCCATAAACTCGACTCTATTTCATTTTCCATTGTCGAATCAAAACCAAATTCAATATACACAATTCAGCTTAAAAAACAACAGACATTGTATGTATTTGAATTAAACTATTAAACAAAGAAGTAAATAAATGTTTGATTTTCCGCGTTCCTCCTTAGGCGCTGCGAATTTTCTTGCGTTCGCGATACAAGCTCTCCTGTTGTACTGCAATAATAATATAAAATTAACAAATGTGAAAATGTGGAGGAGTGGAGGTTAAGGTAACAGCAACAACTCACTATATGGATCGAAGCGTATTAGTTCCAGTTTTTCCGCCAGTCGCTCCCGAAATGCATTGAATTGATGGCCGCTCACCACACTTTCCAGCACAACCATGATGCGTCTGCAAACCAATTTGATTGATATTTTGTTATGCAAATCTTTATAAATAAGCAAGCGAAATTACTTACTTGCTCTTTACTTTCTTGAACAGGACATTTGTCAGGCGCATTTTGTTATAACTTGGCGAACTCTTGTTAAATCGCTGAAAATTGTTGTGCAAGCCGACAGCTAAAAAAATACCAAAACAGCTGTGACCGCATAAAGTAATCGAGCTTCAGGCAGCTGATGCTGTGTTACCGATAAAAGTGTTATCGCAAGCCGACAGCATCGAATGCACCAAAAAATACAAAAACAGCTGTCACCGCAAAAAGTAATCGAGCTGCGGGCATAATGCTATGTCCGATATATTATCGCACTGCGCGCGCAATTCAAATACCATAACATTTCTTTACTTGTGCAATGTGCTAAATGTGTTTTGATATTATTTATATATTTGATAAGTTGTTTAATTGTCTAATCTCGACTTGAAGACACACTATAAATAAGCAGCTGAGGCCAATTGAGAGCACGTGATATCGATCGAACCTGTGTTGGGCGCGCAAATCAAAACGATATGTTTGCTATTTAATTGTACGCTAAGTACCTAAAGTTACCTTGAGCTTGAACAATTAATCTGGCTTAACCTTCCTGTAAATATGTTAGTCATGTGCACTTGAGTCATGTCCCTGAAGCAACTTGAACAGAAAAAAACCTTAAAACTTAATCCACTTAAGGCCCAAATTAGCGTTACACTTAAAGCACCGCAAAAGCAAAACAAAAGCAAGCACCAAGCACCTCGTGCTTTTCCTAATGTCTTCCTGCCCTTGAGTAGTGAGGCTGAGACTAGACAACAAATAAGCTCCACACAAAACTAGACACACCCGCCTCATATTATGTATGAATATAGCTTTGTATATCTTTATTTTTTCCATTCCCTTCCGTTTTCGGTTTTTTTGTTTTTGCCGTTAAATAGCTTAAGCTGATACAAATTAAATTAAATGAAAACATAGCAAGTAATGCCACAGCAGGGCGCTCATTGTCAGGGTCAAAAGCGACAGACAGGAGGAGACACGAACACACACCCGCACTCACACACACACACACACACACACACACACACACACACACATTACACATAACCTCAAACAATGACGCCAATTGGTACAAAAGCTTAAATGTCTAATCCGGTCGACGACAATGACGCTATCCGTAACTGTAACGGTAACGGTAACGTTAACGGTATTACCGCTGCAATGGTGTAAGGTCAACAAACATAGCATCTGTCTGTACATGTACACCAACAAGAGCAAAGTAAATACATACATACAAGCACATATTTAACTGTTTTATAAGTGAACAACAGCATGGCAGAGGCGTTATCTTCGAAGCAGCTGTGAAGGCGGCTAATTTTTGCCGTTATGATGCGCTCAAGCAAGCTGCTCACTGCTCACGTGCTTTTGCACGTTACCCAGCACTGTCATCTGTAACAAAAGCACGTGCCGCATCTCGCTCGCACCTGTGCCCGCTCATGCCTTGAATGGAGACAAGCTTTGGCCCAGCAGCACCAGCTTTGGAAACCAAACAAAAACATAAGCACTCACACACACACACACATACATATACATGTACATATAAGTAGATGTTCTTATAAAAGCTTCCATCACACCGCAGTCCACAAAAGTAGACGAACAAAGATTATATTAATTTTATATGTACATGTATTTATTTAAGAAGTATGAATTACTACGTGTTATCAACTCAGACAGAATGAATGTACTTTTGCATCCAAAAATGTTGATTGTTTGATTAAAACTTGGGTTATAGAAATGTTCTCACATCTATTGTGTTAGACGCGAGTGTGCGAAAAAAAAGCAGAAAGCACAACACATAAAATGTTCAGCAGCTGCCGCTGCCGCTGCCGTTGCCGTTGCTGCTGCTATCATCGCATTTGTAGAGCTTTTATTGTGTGCGCGTATAGAGGGCTGTAGCTGAAGCTGAAGCTAAAGCTAAAGCCAAAGCTCCTCTGCTTACGGCAACGTCATCGTCATCGTGTAAATAAACGCAAGTTCAGTTTACCAACGACACTCAAACGAGGCGGACGCAGAGCTCGCAATACTCTTGCAATAAAGTAAAGACCAGTAAACAGTCAAGTAGACAGAAGAAGTAAGAAAATGTTGAAACATAGAACACGACGACAACAACAAGAACTCTAAGCATGCGTCTTTTTGGTGCCCAATCCTGTAACAACAATAACAAACGAGCCGCGTTGCTGCTTCTGCGAGTTCCTGATTCTGTTCTTGTTCGTGTTCTCGTTAAAAAAATCACAACAATAGAAACCATTTTTTTAATATGTGTAAATAAAACAACTTTTTCTTGCTAACTTTGTCCATTTTCTTTTTTGCTATATGTATTAGTGTTGTTTTTTTTTTTTTTTTTAGCAATTTTTTCCAAGTGATTACAGCAATAATAATAACACCAACAATATTGTTAGACGTGTAAATTTTGAGTGTTGAACGAAACAAAAACAAACGAAAATATAAACAAAAAAAAAGAGTAATAACAACAAAAAATCACAGACAGAGAATATTTACATACAATTTGAGGCAGCGCAGCTGACGCCAACATCAGCGCCAGCGTCAACAGCGGTAAGCATTCACCAAAACACCAAAACCAAAAAATCAAAATTTACTTGCAAATAAAAAATAGCCCAAAGAATATGGTATATTTGCATCGCATACAATTCTAGCTTATGCGCCGTTCTCTTAGTCTCTTGCCGACCCCCCCCTGCGTGCTCCTTAGCTTTCGCTTCAATGTGTGTTGGTGTTAAGTCTTGCTGTAGATTTGTGTGTGTGTGTGTGTGTGTGTTTTGTGAATGCGGCAATTCATGAATTCGCAGCGCGCTTTTGGGCGCTGCAGAAATGCAGCCAACAAAAATAGTAAAGGAACGCATAGCAAAAGGCAACTAATTAATCCGTTCGGCAACTGTCAGCAGCAACCTTCTTACACTTCCCCCCCCCGGCCATTTGCCCTTGCCGCCGCCTCCTAACATCCTTGGCCGTTCGTCCACGCCAACAAAAAAATAGAGAAAACACAGTTTCATTTACAGTTACCGTTAGCGTAACTTTTACCGTTGCATTTGGTGCGTTATGATTGTAACCTTGTTCTACCCTATAAAGTAAGGGTATACTGTTTTTGTGAAAATCTATATATTATTGATCAATTTCGTTAGATGTATAAAAGCTAGAGTGTCTAGATTATATAATAAGCTCTCCAGAACAAGTTTGTTTTTGAATTTATCGACAAATCTTCAACTTGGAAAATTTGGAAAGTGTGAAATTGTCATTAAAATCGGTCGCCGGAAAACCGGAGATATGTCGATGATTGAAGCTGTGCACACATTCATTCAAACAATCACTGCAGGATATCTCCTAGTCGAACTGTCTCAACCTTCTAACTTGTTTTCATTTGAAATTTTGTTCCAAATATTACTTGAAAATTTCTTGTGTCATTTTCATAAATAAACTCATCGGTTTTTTTTTTATACAAGTATGAGGGATTTAATGTGTAGGATAAAAAATTAAAATATATTTTTTGTGTAATAATTCTCTTGTGGATTAGGTAGAGAACCTTGGAGCGTCTCCTCGATATTTAAATGTCCTGCGCTCTAGATCTGAACATCATATCTTCAAGTCGGAGCAACCAAGGCATTATTTGCTTTTGTTTTTGCTTTTGTGGTTAAGCATCCAGTTGACCTTTGTTTAAGGAGTCAATCGATGTGGGTACGGAAACAGAATCTTTTGTCCAAAGTGATTCCTTGGCATGATTTCCAGCCTGCAAAGGATTCCCATCAAGCCAAACAGCATCTATTAGGACTGTTGATTTGATTAAATTCTGTTTAAATCTGGCCTTTTTACTTATGTATTTACGAAACTGTAAGAGTTCTGCGAATTAACTGGTTTTCCGTATGGAATTGAGGTTTTGTACAATTTCAGTAAATACAATACAAATTCATCAAATCTAAGAAAAATACTTGATATACTTGAAGAGACTTAACTGTTGTGCATTTCAACAAGAGAGTTGAGATACATAAATGTAAGTAAGCTTAATGTACAATCCAAAAATTCTGAGATTCGTTTCGTTCGTTACTTACTTTCTCATATTTTGCAATTCTCTCGAATTTTGTTGAGCATTAACGACGTATTGTGTTGCAAGTTGCAAGTTGCAGCCAGCAGCCAGCAGCCCTTGCAAATGGCAAATTGCAAATTCTTTGAATCGAGCACAAATACTTTTCCGCTTCTAGAGTTTTTTTCTTAGAAATTATTATCCTCGCATTTGTAGCGTAGCCTTGGATGCTTTTAATGAGAATTTACTTAAGCTTGTCCATGCGATTCCGAATAATCTTTTCGGTTTGATGATGTGTAAGTGAATCAACCCCATTGAATAAGAAACAAGTTTGTGATAAGGCTTCTCTCTTTTAAAGAGCTTTGCAAGATCACAAAAAGAGAGGCAGAAAGAGCGGATTTAATTGCAGCGACAATAACTGTGAATGTGACTCCGGCTGCGACGGCGACTGCTACTGCGAAAGCGACGCTTACTCTGGCAGGTGAGAGACGTAAGAAAAAAAACAAACGCGTCGGCAGCAGAGAGGCTGAGATATTCGAAGAGGCAAGCGAGGTTCGAGTCGGGCCAAGCGGCGGCACACACAAGATGCATAAGTAAATGAATAAATAATGTAAACAAAATATTAAATTAGAAGAAATTCACTTACGCGCTCGCCGCCGCCGCCGCCGCAAACACAATAGAAGTGCGAGAAGGAGAATAAAAAGCGAAGTCTGAACGTAGTACAAAGCAAATACATACATACATACATACAAAGTAAATTGTGCAAAAACCCATAAAAATAAAGCAAAAACAAATTTCACACGCACTGTGCTTTTGCTCAATGCTCTCTCTTTTTTCTTTTGGCGGCCTGCATTTGACAGTTTGAGAAGCATTAGATATTTCCTTATTTTTGTGGCAACTGCACGATGAGTTGAGCAAATGTCTGTTTGTTTGTTGTTGATTTTACAATACCCTTAAATATGGAAGATACATTCAATCCAGCTTATCAGATCTTAAATTTAAATAGCAATTTATATTTATTATTTTGTAGTTTGTAATAAAATCTAATCGAAAAATCTAATTTGGTTGATTGCATAAATTGCCTGGTTCAGTACTTATTCTCATAGGCAATAAATATTGTAGAGACTAAAGAATTAATATTTATTAAAATGTTATAGGATTTAAAAAATTTTCCCATAGGGTATTTTTGCATTGCTTTAATTGAATAAACTTCTCGTTTCGTTTGGTGTCGTTTCTTGTTTGTTTGCAGCTTGATGAGAAGATTGTGCAATAAAGCAACAATAACAAACAATTGCCGCTATAAAAGCGGCCGCACACTCATTGCTCACATAGGCGCACATTCAGATAAACACACACACACACACACACATGCAGATAGAATAATGCGAGCAGAATTGTCATATTGGCGCATTCTCTTAACTCGATCGGCACCCACCCACGCAAACGTTCTCGCAATCTTCCAAACCCACTCTCACTCTCACTCTCTTCGCTGCTTTGGAGCTTCTTCTGTGATAAACGATTTGCGGCGGCGGCAGCGGCAGCGATTGCAAGGCGTGCGTAGCCGCGCTCTCTCAGCCGGTCAGTTGTTTGACAGAGCTTTTCCCGTTAGCCTGCTCACACTCGCACTCGCACTCGCATTGCTCTGATAAACACAACAAAACACAAAAAAAAAGAACAAATAAGAATAAAAACGAAGAAGCCGCGTCACGGCGAAGACGGCAACGTGTTTCGGATCCGATTGTTGTTTGGTGGTAGCACAAAATAGTAAAATACAATTAAAGAATCAGCTTTAAATACTACAGCCATTTGTTATACATACAAACAAAAGTTCACACAACATATGCAATTATTGTTTTGCTGATCTCCAAAAGGTGTTTAAATTAAATACATATTTTTTTTCCGATGTGTTTTTTCTTATGTGTTGTGTGTGTTTACGCGAAAAATGCAACAAATTAGCAAGCATAGCAATTCCAAAAAAAAAACAAGCAGGTGTCAATTGCTCAAAGAGAGCAGCCAGCCGCAAAAGTGTGATAGAGAGGAGGGAGAGAGAGAGAGAGAGAGAGAGCGACGCGAGCAATTCTCAGGTAAGTGTGTGTGTGTGTGTGTGTGTGGGTATTTAAGCACAATGCTGCTCAAACTACTTATTATAATTGAGTAGATAAGTTTTGCAAGCACTTACATATTTTTGTGTACAGCCCATACCAAACAACAAATGAATATTGCTAATAAACAGTATTACAAATACATAATGATATTCTTACACACATACATACATACATACATACGAACGAACTCTATTTAAACAGTCGACAGCTGTTTGCTGATAGCTTTATGTGTTCGTTCTCAAGGTGCACAAACAGTGCTAAAAAGTATGCGCGGCATATTGAATTACATTACAAACTATTTTGTTTAATTAAAGTCGCGTTGGCTGGCTTTCCACGTTTCGATTGTTGTTGTTGTTATCGAAGGCATTAGGCTGATGAGAATGCCAATTTCAATTACAACGAGCTGTGCAAATGTCAAAAGGTGTTTGTCTTTAGTATGTGTGTGTGTGTGTGTGTGTGTGTGTGTGTGTTGGCAACGCCTCCATCCCTCTCCTTCCCCAACCTTAACTCTTTATTATGCGCTAATTAAGTTAATAATAATTTTGAATTGAATATACATACATATATATCTATGATTTGACTTATTTAATGGCAATCATTAGCAGAACAATGCCAAAACAGATGCCAACAGCTGTTATTGGCAACTTGGATACGGGCAAGGGCGTATGATGCTGTATATAGGTCAGAGATCGGGACATTATCTCATGCACAATCAACTTAACATTCGGCCAGCGTTGAGCCACTATTAAATTGAGCACAAAACGCATCAACTCCATTTGTCGTTTAGTTGCCGCGATCTCCACTCGGCTGTCTTTGATCAGTTGAAAGTGCTGGCTGCAAGAAACAAATCGGATTAAATCGAAATAAAAATGAAGAAAATGGAATACTTGCAGCTGCAATTTGATTAGTGCCTGTTCATAGCCCACAAGGGTGCCATATGCCTCCCGAAGTTCCTCATGCTTCGTATGCAACTCGTAGCAATGCTCATCGTGCTGCGTTTGGTAATTATCCCTAAGTGTCATCAGCTATAATCGGCATAAATTAACGAATCAGTTTGTGTTCCTTTCCCAGTTCTCGCTCACCTTATCCTCCAGCTCCAATTTGTCCAACTCCAGCAATTGATTTTGTCGCTGTTGTTCGGCCAATGAATGAGCACATTGTCGATGCTTATTTACTTCGCGAAACAACGCAGTTCGTGTGTTATCGAGCAGCTCGGCAAGTTCGTTGTATTCCAGCGTCTTGTCCGCCAACTCCTTGCGCAACCGCTCCACCTATCGATAGAAAGTTGACGCCCTTGGGTTTTAATACTATTTGGCACTAACACTTACATCCATCTTCGGCTTGACTCGGCACATTTCCGACTGTAAACGATCGCAGCGTCGCTGTTCCTCGCAGATCATACGATTGCGACTGGAGAGATCATCGCGCATCGTTGTGACCTATCGATTATATAGAATAGAACAATAGAACTAAACATTTGTCTCAAAAAACATATTGATGTAAACAAGGGTGCAAATCCGATCCTTGGGTATAAGATAAAGATAAAATGGTTTCAGCGCATCGCACTCACAGCCCAAATAAAGGAACCGCACCCGCAAATCCTTAATGAAATTCAAAAACCAAGCCAACAAACAAAAAACAGAAAAGGGTGTAAAAAGTGTAATCGGCTTTGGTGTTTGTAGCCCTCCTCACCTTAGTTTGATATTGGGAAACGAGATTATGCAAATCGCCAATCTCGGCGCAACGGCGTCGCCAGAGCCGAACAAGCATCACATTAAATACCTTCATTGCCCTTATGCGGCTGGGCGTATCCATTGTCTCAGCCATTATGACGACTTTGGCGACTTCTTCGTCTCCACTGGCTTGTGGTTCGGCTGATGATGTTGATGCTGCCGCAGCTGCGGCTAGACCGAACAGTTCCTCTTGCAACATAATTTCTTAACTTCAACTCAAAATTCAATAATCTGCTAATTTTGTAATTCTATATAGATGATATAGTATAAACATACATATGTATGTATGTGCACACGCGGGCCTGAAGAACGGTTATTAGTATTGGCCAAAATTACAAAAAATTATTCGAAATTATTTTGTATGTTTGTGTTTGAAGTTTTGTTTGGTGTTTTTTTTTTTACGGTGTACATTCCAGAACTGACAAACGAATCGAAAAGCTAAACACATGTGATTAGACATCAAATAAGTATTTATTTATTATCCGAATAACTTATTTACAACATTTAGCTCGAAATTCGCATTCCGATTTATAGATCAGAATATGCAGCTAAGAATGTTTTTTGCCATTGCATTTCCCTGCCCCTCTTTGGGGCTATAACAATATCAATGTGCTGGCTATAAAAACGAAGAAATGTTTCGGAAGTCTATCAAAGGTAAAGTCATAAAGGCGAAAAGCTTACAAGAAAAGTTTTTCATGTTTTGTTTTGATTCGTTTCGTTGGCTCTACTTGCAAATACTCTGTGATTTGCCCTATTTGCATAGTTGAAAGGATTGTCTTTCTTTTATTCTTGAGGCAACAGGAAGCACAATAATATCGAAGTCAAAATGTGCAGATCGAAAATATGAAATGTGAAATTCGATAATTGACTCACTGACTATTGTTGTTGTTGTTTGTTGACCAAGGCAGGATTGTGGAGCGGAGTGGAGCGGGGGTGGGGCAGTGACAGTGACAGTGACAATGACAATGACAATGGCAATGGCAATGGCAATGACTGTGGCGAGGCGAGAGCAGCATGGCGTTGACAGACTTTGAACATGCGCCTGCCGATGATGGCTGAGGTGAAGGCAAATAACAAAATAAATAGCAAATTGTTGCTAGAATGGCTTGTGGCTGGCAGGTAATTACATGCAGTAATAAAGAGTCTGTCTGGTCGGATATTAAATACCAAGAAATTGCAATTAAAAATCGTAGCGAAACTTGTCCGTTTGAGTAAACAAAGAAATAAAACATTTAAAACTTTCTCCAAGTTAAATACGTCTTTTTTGTAAGGACAGCTCTCAATAGCCATTCATTCAATGTGTTGAAGTATGTAAACGCAAGACACTAACGAAGCCGTATTAAAAGATGTCTCAAGTTGTCTCACTTTCAACCTCTCGCTCGCTCGGAAGGAGGACTACTTAGAGAAGTGTCTTGTTGATTGGCGCACATAATTAATTGAAACAACATTAGCAAATGGCAAATGCGAAAGTCCGTTCAACACGCACTTAACTAGCTTTACAGCTTGTGCTCCTGCCTGCCATTAAACTGTGCTAAACAGTAAGAAGTAAGAGAGACAGGCTACGAGAGAGGTAAGCAGTTATATTAACCAAGACGCACATACATACATACATACATACATACATATGTATGTATACCATAGAGAGCTGGCCAAACTAATTATGCGCTCCAGCGCCACTGGAATATTTAGCAGTTGTAAAATTGCCAGGACCCCAACGCCTCTCCAACCATTAACCCACCCACGTTTTAGCCCCCGTTTGTTCCTTTTTGGCCATACACTTCTCAGCATTGATTAAAAGTTTTTAGCAAGTCAATAGAGATGCCCAAGACCAGGTCTACCAGGTCCGCATCCTCATCCTCGACCACGTCCTCGACCTGCAAACACACAGGAAGCTGGCAAAGCAGATTGCTACGCGTGACAGCTCAAAATGCAATTTGCAATGGCCGTCAAGCCAGTTTGTGGACGACGTAAGAAAGGAGGCGAAATGGGATTATTTAAATTTATAAACGAGTCACAAATATTTATGAAAAACCCCTTCTAAATATTTGAATATTAGAACACAATTTACAACAACTTAAGCTTGAAAACTTTAAGTCGAAAGTAGTCGAAAGTTAAAGGGGTAGAAATATGACTTCAAATTATAAGCGAATTTCACGTTCGTTTCACTTTCACTCGAAACTCTGCCTGAAAAATAAAACAACAATTATCTGGGGGGAGCAAAAACAAATGCAGGATGGTGAAATATTGAAAGTTTTGCACAGCTCAAGTTGAGATTTGAGTTCATAACAAGTTGAGGTGTTCATTAAGCTTTCTGTTGCACTTTCGCTTTAATGTCGCTTTTTGTTGAAAATTCTTTTATTCTTTTACACAAATGTTGTCTTGTTTGATCCAAAAACTAAATAATATAAAGTTTCAAGAGCATTAAATTTTTGTCTTAAATATAATGAATTGAATTTTATTGGCGAGCATCGATTAAAGGGAACCAAAAAATTGCTTGACAAATTTTTACTTGAATAATATTGACAAAGATTCTAAATAATATTTAAATATTATTTTAAGACTTCGAAAATCAAAGTAAAATATTTCTGAATTTAAAAAAAAATGTTGTAAGCAATTTCAACGAAATAAAATATTTTTTAAAATTTGAAATAAAAAAAAGTGTTTGTTTCCTTCTTTTAAAAAAATGATTTGTAAATCGTTTGCCATTTGCTTATGTTTTGTTAGCTCTTCTTGCCTCTTTTGTCTCTGCCCGTTTGTGTGTGTGTGTGTGTGTGCGCCTCTTCATCTTTTTTTTTATTATTATTTTTGTTTCCTGCCATTCGCTGTTCATTTGGCTTGGTGCTGCTTTATTTGCATAGCTGTTCGTTGAGCCTTCTCATCGCAGCCTAAGTCCCAGCCTCCCACTCTACAGTTTTGGCTCAGAAGTAGCTTAGTTCACCTGGTTCAGCTGTCCCCCTTCTCCCCTATCGCCCACAAACACACACTGCTTGGCTGTATATTTAATTTTATTTTATTTGCATTTGTTTTTAAATGATTAACAAAGAGGTTAATGTGGGCCAACAGATAAGCAGCTGCCGGAGATCTGGCAGCGGCCCAGAAGCAGCTCAACCAGAAAACGTAGAAAATGAGGCACAGAAAGAGGAGAAAGGGAACAGGAGCTGTGTGTGTGGTAAAAGGCAGGCGTGGAACGGGCAAAGAAATGCAAATTTAGTTCATTAGACACAGGCTTTCGAAGCAATATCTTTATAAAAATAAAGTCAATGCTTTTTGGTTTTAATGAATTGGCTCACTTATAAGAAAATATAGATTTGTATATTGAAATTCATTTTTGTCTAATTGGTAGGTTTGGTACAGGTATTATTTAAAGTGTAGCTCCAGCATCGGCAGCCTGGCAACTCTGGCAACCTTCACACACACACACACACACACAGCAAAAGCATCTTGTGTTGCCTGCACCATTCCACCTATTTGCATTTTTATGTTCCTGTTCTTGTTCTCGACTAACAAAAAATCATATAAAAATGAACAACAGCAAAATAGCAAAATGCTTCTATATATGCATTATATAGTAAGTATATAACATTGCCTGACTTGGACAAATTAAGGGCAACAGCAACAATAACAATAAAAATTGTGCACTATGAAAGTTCAGGACAAAATACTACAAAAGATCCACGTTTGTTCCTCTTTGTGTGCTTTATTATTATCATTATTATTTATTTATTTTTTTTATTTTTCTTTTCAGTTTTGCACTTAGTACCTCCGCTTACTGTATAGTTTGGGGTAAGTTCAAATTAAATTTTAAATTATTTGTTTTCTTGCTTCTCGAACTTGACAAGCATTTTAACTGATTCACACTGACAACCTGTTCATCATTAGCCTTAAATCGGGTTAATCAATTGATCGGGTTGAGCTAATTTATACTTAATAACATTCTAGCAAATACTAATAAGATAAGATAAGAGACAGAAAGAGAGAGAAAGAAAGAGGAGCAGCATTAACATAAAATATTCAAAGTTCGCCATTCGCCATTTGGCTTGATAAGTCATATTTAAGGAGCGGCAAAAATAAGACTGTCCAAAACAGGGCAAAATGAAAGGGCACGTAACATACAACATGCATAGCAAACATAAAGCATGAAAGCCAACGGCATGAGACGTTAGTTAACCACAAAACCGAAAACGAACCATCATAGTCATAGTTAAATATCTGTTCAACATGTCAGTGGTGTTTCAACAAGAGCCCGTTATTGTTGTTGTTGTTGTAGTTGTCATTGCAACTACTACTGTTGTTGCTCTTGTTGAAGACATAACATTCCCAAAGTGATTACATCTAAGATATATATGTAAACACACATCTACACACACACACACACAAATACTGCTGCGTATGTCAGCTGTGAAATAAGATCTAAAAAATATATAAATACATATATTTAAAATAAAAGTATAAATTGCATAGAAAGCAGGAACTTTGTCACTTAAATTATGCATGCAGGTTTTATAAAACAATTTTTAGGTTAAGATGACAAGTAAAACAAATTTCTAAACCATTTTAAGAGCATTTGACTTATAAGTCACCTGTCAACGGGCTCAAAGTAAAGTTGTTATATTCAATCACTCTTGAACCATTTAACTTGAAAGCCAACAATTGAACTGAAAAGTAAGCTAAAACACTTCAAAACCGTTCGATACGATTGCTCTGTGGAACCTCTTGCTTAACCACCTCTTGAGCTCATCTTCCCTCTTATCCATTTTGGTTTGATGTAAGCATTAAATTGCTTACTAATTGGCTGCTTAATAAAACGCTTATCGTTTACCTTTAAAGCACTTGTAAAGATTTTAATCTGCATCATTTTTAAGTCATTTTTTTCTCTTTTTTTCCTTTATTTTTTTGAGTTGTTGGTTTTTTTTTCTTATCTGCCCAGTCCCACTTGTCACATACTAAGCAACAAGAATACAAAATAAATAAATACAAAAAAGAAAAAAAATACCAACAGCTTTTTTGTATCAGTTGAAAGAATTCTTTACTGTAAGCACCTCACCGCAAAACCTTTAGGTCTTATCTATGGCATGGCATCCGTTCACTTGTTGTTGTTGTTCTTATTGTTGTTGCCATCATTTTGTCATGTTAATTTGGCGGGGCTTATGGCTTTTGAGGCGGCAAAAGCAGCAGCAGCAGCAGCAACGGCAATACTTTGGTCCTGACCCAAAAATAGCATTTTCGAGAAAAAAAAAAATACGGAAGAAAGACCGTTAGCGAAGACGGAGGAGAAGAAGACGATGATGTAGGGGAGGTGGAGATCATAAATAAATGAAGAAAAAAGTGTTGCATACATTTGTGCGTCGCTTATGTAACGCAGCACGCTGCCTTGACATTCACTCTCTTGTCCCTGTCTATATCTCTCTCTCTCTCTCTCTCTCTCTCTTTCTTTACACATACACATGCGTGTGTGTGCGTCGTACATCCGTGCTGTGTGTGTTGTGTAAGCATCGGTACGTGCACACACATAAAACGCGCCGTCTAATGTCGGCATCATTAGCCCCAGCACCAGAGGTCCTTTCGTCTCCGCCTTCTGCTGCTGCTTCGCACACACACACACAAACACAAACATACATACATATCTTCTATTGCTTATCTTTTACACCACAACAAACACACACACACACACACACACACACCTTCATGTGTTGGACACTCAAGTGTGACTGCTGCTGTTGCTGCTGTTTGGTTATTTTCCACCTGGTACCCTTTCGGAACCTCCCCACCACCCCACAAAGTGGTGCAAGTCGTGCACAAAGAAACAAAAAAAAATATAAGATTTCATACAAAGTTGAAAAATATTTTTTGAAACTTATTTTTGCTTTAAAATATCTTAATATCTTGCTTCGAGGCAACGATCTTATAGAACATATTTTGCAAAATCATTTTAAATCAAGATAATAAGCTAAACCCAATTTTTTTGTTGTTTGATTGACATTTTACTACTTTAATCTAACTGTTCTTATGCTTTATAAAAATGTATGTAACCCGGAAAATGATATTTCTGCCCTTTGTATGTTTATTTGTAAATTTCAAATTGTTGGATATAGTATATATGGTATATAGTATATAGATGGTTTTATTGGGTATCTTTACAAAAAGTACTTCAAAATTTAATAAGAATTTTGCTGTTTTCTCTAAGCCGGTTTCAAAAGCGAATTTTTATCGAATTTCCGAAAAGTTCATTCAATCGCAAAGAGATTCTGCCCTCTCTCGCTCTCTCTTTCTCACTCAGTTTCGCTCTCTTTAACTTTCTGTCTCTCTCTCTCTCTCTATCTCAATCGAGTCAATTTGCTAATGCTGATGACATCTCGCACATTGCACTCGGCCTAATCTAATGCAGGCTGCTGCTGATGACAAAACGAGAATAATGTTCACACACACACACACACACAAGAGAAAAAAGAAAGAAAAGAGCATTGATGGCATCATTCTGTTGACTTATGATAGACAAAATACAAGCCTCCAGCTGTGCGTCGCCTTTATTGCCGCCGCATGCATAGCGCAAAAGGCGCCCGGTTTTTTGTTTGTTTGTTATGATATTTGGCTTTGCCATTTATTTCTTCTTTTTGTTCAATTGCTTCTTCCTTCTCTCCCACAAATGACAGAGTAATTCTTAGTCAGGTTTAATCATTCAATTGCCCCATTTCTGTCTGTGTGTTTATGTTTTTGTCAGTTGTCTGGGCCGTGTGGCTTGTGGCTCGTTTGGCTTTATCTCGATGTGAGGCCAATTATTGGCAGAAGCACCGGCGTCTAATCGACCTGATCAACATCCTGGCAGGCTCTTCAATTAGCCCGAGCTGCCCGCTTCTGTTTCCTGCGCCGCAGGTGCAATCAAATCATATCGCATTGATGCGAGACATTGTCGATGGCAATACAGAGAGAAAGATAGAAGGATAGAGAGGTAGGATGAAAGAGACGTGTCCTTTAAAACAGCCAAGACTATCACATTATTTACACAAGACGAACGGGAAAGAAAGGCTCAAAAAGCCAAGAGCCAACAGCGGCCCAGCGGGGCGATTGGGAACGCGTTAGAGGCAGAGTGAAAGGGGTTTTTTTTTTTGTTTTTTCTTTGGGAACAAATAGTATATGCCATTTGTGGATACGTTATACCAACGAAAGGGGGAAGGAACGGAAAGGAGTGCAAAGGGTAGAGGGGTATAGAGTATGGCGCCAGACCCAAAAGGCCCGAAAACTGTGCGCAATTAATTATTTGTCATTGGTTGACGCCGTTTCCTCAATATGTATGTGAGCGCGTGTGTGTGCGTGTGTGTGTGTGCTTAAACAGGCGAATAATGTGGCAAAGTTCGCGATTGCCACTTTTCGGTTCATCTACGAAAACTTACCATCACCATTTTTTCTGCCTCTTCCTCTCGCTCCCTCTCTCTCTCTGTCTGTGGCTTAAAGCATTCGAAACTTAAATGAGATAGTCGTCCTGCCAAACTTGGTGGCCCCCGACAATTATCTGTAGACATTTTTATTAATAAATAAATTTATTGATGCTTTTGCGGAAAGTTTGTGCAAATATTGATATAAATGCCGGAACGAGTCCGTATTTCTTGAAGTATGTACACTATATATTATCAGAGCTATAGAGTCGTCGTTGTTGTTGCTGCTGCTGCTGCTGGGACAGTGATTAATATCGTTCCATTTTGTTTCAAAACACACACAAATACTCTTGAAATTCAATTGAAAAACATATTTTTTTTAATCGTAATTCCTTGTTAAGAATAAATAAAAAGAAGATCTTTAACGTGTCGTGTCTATAGTTTAATTTGTTTAATTTATTGATGTCAATTATAAATCACTTGGTCCATTGCCAACGTTCCGCAAAAAGTTCATTGACCTGTCCCATATCCCAAATCAACGAAGTATTATTTTTGCTGTATTTTTTTCTTTTGTTTTTATTTGTTTGTTGTTGTCGAAGAACGATTTCCGGGGCGCTCATTAGCTTTAAGCACGTCTAATTTTGATTCCACTTTATTTAAAATTTGCCTTTGTGTTTTTCCATACGCATGTAACAAGGCAACGCCGAAAAACCAAATGTAAAAGAAGAAGAAAGAAAAAATAGGAAAAACAACGAAAAAAGCACAAAATTAACAATCATCATCGATTAACTTGTTTTCTCTCTCTCGCATTTCATTTTGTGTTTTTTAGTTTATTTGTTTTGTGTGTTTCGCTGCTCCAACCTCACGCCCCCACCGTCTCCATCCATTTGAAGCATTCTTGTGCTATTGCCAGTATTTGTTGAAAATGTGTTTTGATACGCAATTAAACTCACACAATTTTCCCAGCGCGGTTTTGGTCAGTGAACAGTGAACAGTGGTCAGTGGACAGTGGACTCTGGACCCAAACTCGAACTCAAATTTGAACCTTAACCCGATTTCGATTGCGAATCCGGAACCCTGAACTTTAACCAAGCTTCAGCAAAAAAAAAAAAAAAAACGGCTTTCAGTTTCTGCCTACCTTTTACACCCTCCCTCAGAACCCCAGCTATGTCTGTAACTTGACGCTCTTAACCTTTTGACGGGACGCCCCAAAGTACCCAAAGTGAAAAACAATACAAAAACAATACATAAATACATATATACAAACATAGACTACATACATAGTATATATATTTTGTAGTTGTGTGTATAGTATGTATAATCTGGTTGCCGCTTTCCAATTCGGTCCGAAAACAAAAGCTATTCAGCACTTCATCAAAATAATAAACAAGTGCGTTATTTATGTTGTCTATTCGAACTCGCATTTTCTTTGTGGTTCTTCTTGTTTTTCTTCTTCAACCGGAAATCATAAAATACACTTTGTTTGAAGAACCAAAAAAAGAAGGCAAAGCTGTGATCTATTTACAAGACTCTCTAAGAGACATGTTCCATACAAAATGTTTTGTATGGCAAATGGCATCTTTACAATTTGTTAACTAGAATGTTCATTTAATCTTGATTTTTACACTTAAGTAGGCAATACTTAATTACTAACAAAATAGTATGATATCTAAAATGGTTGCCAGTTACGATGTAGAACATCCACTTGATGTTTGATTAATTGAGTTCCTTATATGTATACAATTCTATAGGTTTAGTAAGCTTGTGGGGTTTATCTATAGTTAATCGATTGACAGCTGATTGACTGATTTGTTGTTGTTGTTCTGCATCGTGTTGTATTTATTGGACTTGTTACCAACTAAACAACTTACTATCTGTTTAATATCATATATCTAAGTACTATATGTATCGACAATATATCTACTATATATGTATTCGTCGAGTACATAATCAGAAATCACACAATAGAGGCTTCCTTTTCGCTGGCGGCGGCGGCCCCTCGATTTCACATACCCGCAGCAATAACCCGCCGGCCTTCACTAATTAACGCACATTAATATATCAACATGAAACGACCTCGAGGCCTTTGTTTGACTTTGCCAGCAAGCTAGCCAGCCACCCACCCACCCCCTCTACACCCAACCCCAACCCCCAATACCCCTCCGACTCTTTGCTCAGTCGAGCGCCTAAAATGCTGTTAGATAAATATTTGGCATAAAAATGATTTTTGCATTTCTCCTATGATTTTCATTGCTGTTGCTCTTATTAAACCTCTTATTGTTGTTGTTTTGCTTGAAATATTCATGAACCTGAAATGCGCATTCTTCTGGTTCGCTTTTATTGTTTATAAACAAATAATGGACAGCAAATAAATAAATCAAATACATTTTTGTGCGGCCAACCACTAAAACAGAAAAATCAAATAAAAAAAAAAAAAAAAAAAAAATGCCCACCTCATCAACAACAACAAGAAGAAGAAGATTTGAATTTTCGCTAAAGTGCTGCCAGCCAAAAGATATAGAAATTATTGCCAAGATCAATAGCAGTGCAAGCAAAAAGAAAAATGCAATAGCGCCCCCTAGCGTTCATATAATCAAATAAAGCGTGACACGAAAATTAATAAAATTAGTGGAGAGTCGGGCAGAAACACAAAGACACCCCGACATTCAATAATATTACAAATGAATAACAAATATTCATTACAAATTATTAACAATATTTTATTCGATTTGATTTAGTTATATTATGACGATATTCGTGGTCGTGTCACGTCATGAGTTAATCTATATATATATATATATATATATATATATAGATATATGTATTTGTGTAAATAAATCAAAATTCAAACGGCAGCACACACACACACACACACGCGCACAAATTGTTGTATGCAAAAATAAATCATTATCTAATTGCCAACTAACTAAACAACAACAACTTGAATATGATGTCCGCACGTGTAACGGCAAGAATTTTGTGTTTATGATTGCGCTCAAACGGAAAGAGAAGGGGGAAAGAGAGAGAGAGAGAGAGAGAGGGTTGGCAACACCCAAACAACACCACCCATCGCTGTGTGGGTTGTTTTGACCGCCTGGAATGCCATTTGAAAAAGACAGGCGACTATAAATAGATGGAAAGAGCGAACCGAAATTGCAACTGATTTTTCCAAAGAATAATTTAAGTAATTTTTGCAAACGAAAACCCTGGGTGGCATCGGTGGGGGGGGGGGTGGAGGTATTAAAGTAAAGATGTAAATATCGATATGCATGTTTCGATTAATTTATTATTTAATGGTATATTATTTATCGATAATTTCCATAGTTTAACCTTGCTTCTCGGATATATCGATAAATCGATTATTGATTGCAAACAAAACAACAATAAATGCGTTTGCTCTATAAACAAAACCCAATTTTTGTTTACGCAATTTTCAAAGAAACTTAAATTATTTCGCCCGGCTACTTATTACGACCTCGAACTATGTAGTAATTCTACAAATTCGTACGCAATTTATGTGTGAGTTGGCTAATGGCATTTTGATTGATTGATCTTGCTTCCAGCTAATTGTCACTTTGAGATGTGCAGCAGGGCAATAATGATTTGATTAACTGACCGTAAGCTGATTACGCATACGTAATCCAATCGCAACGCACACTTTCATGGTCACCATTTTCGTCCATTTTCGCGTTGCACTGGCGTCACCGTCCACCAACACACACCGCCATGCCCCACCGTCCGTAACCATATAGTATTGTGCACAGGTGAAGGTTATATCCAGCTATCTATCCAACTATCCATTTAACAATCCTTGTCACCCATCAACGAACCCCCCTCTCACAACAGCCACACCCTCCTCCCGCTTTTGGCCATGTTTAATTAATGCAATTCGAATTCTATTGCACTCTATATTGGGCTAATTTATGGCCACCAGCCACAAGCTACTGCTGCTGCACAACAGCTGTTGTTATTTTGAGGATAAGCTCTGCCCCACAATTCAGATGATTGTCACTAATTCTAACCATATTGCCAGGCTTACCAGTGGCAGCAGCTGCGCAACTGCAAATATCAAATGCATTTTTGATTAGCCAAGCCAGGCCATGCCAGGCCAGCAAAGGCTGACGGCCAACTGACTGACTGACTTACTTAAATATCTAAAGGTAACCGTAGTCCAAAGGCTACGTGAAATGCATAGCAAAGTGTAGAGGAAAAATCTGGATTAGGTTGCATTAGTTTAGATTAGTTTGTGGCCTGTCCCAACAACGAAACAACAACAAAAATAAACATAATAATACTACGACAACCAACTGAATTGAGTGTGTGCAAAATGCGATTGGCATTAACATCCATTAATATTTTATATATGTAGTAGTAAGGGAACTAAAACATTCCCTCTTCCTCTCTTCCTCTCTCTCTCTCTCTCTCTCTCTCTCTCTCTCTCTCTATAAGCACAGCCACAATACAAAAATCCTTATTACAAATTTTGTTGTGTTCTAACATTCAAAGAGCTTATATGAAGTCTCTAGTTTTCATAATACAATTGTGTAGAAAGGTAAGCAGGGTTTTTAAAATGCTCACCGAACTTTATTATTCCGAACGTTGCTATTTCTTTAATCTACTCTGGCAATTGTTAGACACGGGGCAGAAGCCAAGTCAGATAAGTAGAGAGAACAAGCTGAGTTCATTTCAATTTATATTTAATTTCCATTTAGTTTTATCACTGTTTTTTTTTGTTTGTTTGTTTGTCTTTGTTGTTAATTCTTTAACAGTTTATTTTTTTTTGTGTCCGGAAAGAAAGAGCTCATTGAAAAAACAACAATCCAAAATCCGACTCACGGTGCACTTTGCCAAAGCGGCGAAGCCAAAAAAGCTGGCAAAAATCAAGCGTAAAGCGGGTCGACAAAACGACAACAACAAAAATTGATATAAAATAAAATAAACTTGACAAAAAAGTTCGCAGCGGAAAAGTTTTTAATTCTGGGCACGATTTTTGCTTATATACCATTATAATCACACACACACACACACACGCTGTTTGTTGGTAGCTGCATTGCGAAAAATATTGTTGTTGACGTTATCCTTAATTATTGTGGCTTTTGTGTACATATATCCTGTGCATTATCAAATGACATACATAAAAATTATTAACAAAAGAGAGTTTTTTTTGTTCTTTTCATAAAATTCTATCAAAGAAATACTTAAGAATTATGATTAATGATTAAATTAAGAAATTTTTAAGAAATCTTAAGCAAGAATTGGAAATATATTTATTGACACTTAACTAAAAAAAATACCACCTTAACTTAATAGGGTATTGCTTAGTCGTATATATTTTTAAAACAAGTGAAATCTGTTTTTTCGTTTTTGTTGTTGCAATTTTTGCGCTGTAAGCTGCGACCATAATTTCATTTAATACTTTTTTAAGCGCATTAATTACATATACATCCACACGCACACATACACACCCACACCCACACATACACACAACCAAAATTGTAAAAATTTTCCATGCATTATTTGCATGCGCTGCATTTCCACAGGCTAACTTTGCACACTCTCACACACACACACACACACACACAACCCTCATCACACCCCCATCCCGCTGTTAATTGGATAATGCGCGGTAATCCAATGACAAAAAAAAGAAATAACCCAGAAAGATGAATAAAAGTTGTGTGCCACAAACAAAATGAAATTGCATATTGTATATATTCTTTTTAAGCTGCCCTATCCACATCTTCCCAATCCCCCTCATTTCCCCCCACCTTGTTTACCTACAACTTCATCGCCGCTCGCTTGGATGAAAGGCAAACGTTACGCTTACAATAAATTCAATAAAGTGCCAAAGAAAAATGCAAAAAGAAGAAAAATATTACTGTTTATATCCCATTTGTGCGCTTATTGTCATTCGACATCGTCATCCTCCTCCTCTTGCTATACGACATTAAACCGGACAAGGGCCAAGGGGGGTTCTGTGTTGTCAGCGCATTGTATTCCAACTAAAGCTGGCCATTTGACATACAATCCGACAACGGTACACAGAGAGCTAAGTTAGACCCCTTCTTTTTTCGTCACCTGAATAACCCCGCATTGCAGAGCCATGTTACCTTTTTGTTTTGCAGAACGTCTTACAAGCTGTAATGTGGCCAACAACTTGTGCGCTAATAGCCAAGGATTTTTCTATCTTTCTCTCTCTCTCTCGCCAGGAACTCAAGGTCCTCAGACACACCAGATGCTGAAACATCAGATGTCGCCTTCAAGTGCGACTAGTACTTCGGGCGCCCCTAATTGCTGTCATCATCTGGTTTGTGTTAATGTCATGCAAAGCAGTCAATGCCAAATCTTAAGATTCCTTCTTTCGAGCATTTCAATAAACAATTGGCAAGTAATTATATTTATATTGCGAGCTTGTCAATATGTCCAATATGTTCCTCAGGTCGTATACTTGATATGTATTCGATTAACAATAAAATTTAATTGTTTTATCTAATGCGTACATTAATTGATATGTTTTAACAGTTTTGAGTCTTGGCGTATCCATCATTCTATCACTGAACCAAACGTCCTTTGTCCTTTAAGTAACCAAAAATAAATCAATTCAATTAAAAGCTCATTAACTATAATTGTACACGCACAATCGATATAAATAACAACAAAAAGAAAAATGCTATTTAAGTAGCCCTGACACACAAAAGCAGCACCCAACTCCAGCTTCAGTTTCAACTTTGTCCTTGGTACCTTTTTTTGTATTCTTTCTTTTCGTATTTTTCTTCTTTTTTTTTTTTTGACAACCGTAACAAAATTATCGACAAATTAGTATAAACGCTTTATGGTTTGCTACCTAGCGACCAATTCATCTGTCGCTCAGTCCGCAGAACCTTAGTCCTCAGAACTGTCCAAGCTGCGCCTAAAACCCTTGTCAAAAACAGAAGAAAAAAATAAGAAGCTTTGCCGACCCTTTAATACGCTTTGAATTACAAAGTTCGAGGATCCCAGTAAGCGTAGAGCTCCAATCTCGACATTTTATCTGTCCCAGCCTTAGATAAGTTTCAAGTCTCTAGGTCATACAAACGGACTGGCGGACATTGCTTAAGACCATACTACTCTCTATCTTCGGTATCTTCTAAAGTTTTTTCCATAATTTATTATCGTATATATATATATCTATATAAGAGTATGTTACAAACGCTTTCAATAGGTCAACAAACATTAATTGAATACCCTTTGAAGGTTTTACCCCTTTTAACAAATTTGTCTTACTCTCTTTTTTTTTGTGTCGCTACCAGCAAAAAAAAGTAAACTTTTGTCGCTGCCTTTCTTGTTGTTGCTATTATTATGCGATTTTTGGTTTTGTGTCGTTTTTTTCCTTTGTTATATTCTTAACATTCACAATAACAGCAACAACTTTGTCCGCAACTCCAAACCATGATGATGTATTGTTTTGATACGGAAATTGGGTGAGATATGCATCTTGTGTGTGTGTGTGTGTGTGTGTGTGTGTGGGGGGCGTGGCAAATATAAACCGCCTGCTACGTGCCGTCGACTAAATCACAGAGAGCAGAAAGGTTTTCTATTCCATCTATTTTATTTTATTTTTTTCACTTTCTTCGACGCAATGACATTGAACTGGAACCAAAACTTGCAGCTTATGAGTGTGGGTGTGTGCGTGTGTGTGTGGCATTTTGTTGCTTGTTGTTGTTGTTCTTTCTTTTTGTGTGTTTCTGTTTGTTGTCCATTTCTTTGCCTGCCTGCCTGCCTCTGCTGTGTTTTATTTTGTTGTGTTGGTTTTCGTTTAACTTCTTTTGACAGTTGCCGACAGTTTGGTTTGAAGGATGCCCTGACACGCTTCGCCCCTCCCCCTGTCTGTCTGTATGTATGTATATGTGTGTTTGCTCACGACTTGGATTTTGGGGCGTGTATTTTTTGTTTCTTTCTTTTTGGCTAGTATCTGTTGCGTGCCTGGATGAATATGCGTGACAAAATGCCGTCTGGCTTTGTCAGGCCAGAAGCGAGCTTGGGGGAGCGAAAAGTGAAAGCTGCCACAGCTGACAACTGGCGCCAAAGGTTGAGGTTGCCCGGCGGGTGGCATATGAATGGTTGGGTGTCTGCTTGATTTTGGCAGCTTAGCTGCATTGCCAATGGTTGTTTATAAGCAGATATTTTGATTGCATCTCCCGCTGATCTTAAAATTAACTCTCTCAACTCAAATACCATATATGTACTTACTGATATTTACAAAAAAAATAGTCACATTACATGGGTTTATTTTCAAAATGAATGCACCAAATAAAATTGTTGTTGAAAATATTCAATATGTAAATTATTCTTAGAATTTTAATGCAACTTTATGCATCATGAACATTGTATATATTAAAATTGTATATTGTAACATTATTTTGTTTGTTGGAAAACATAATTTATTCAAATTAAATTTATTACTTTTTCTAGCTAGTTTATTGTCTTCTGAGAATGATAGCTAACAGCTGCATTTTTATAAAATTCAAATATGTGTTGCAAATTATTTTTTCTAAGAATGATAACTAACAGCATTTTAATAAACTGCATTTTTATAAACTTCAAATATGTGTTGCAAATTATTTAACTTTTAATTACATGAAATAAATTTTTATTTTTTTTTTTTTGGTATTTCTATTTTAAAGTTTTCTGCTTGATTAAATACGAATTAAAAATTGAAAATTAATGGTTGTTTGCTATGTTTTTGTGCCTAGTTACGATTCCAACTATGCAAGGTCAATTTGTGGCATTCGCATTATCACCCACACACACACTGTTTAATTTGTTCGCCACATGCGGCAACTGCTTCAGCTCGCTGCTTAAAACTGAACCCGAGCAGTAAATTTGTTGTTGGTTGGCTTCCTGCTGGCTTAAGCTTGTTTTCGTTTTGTGATTTCCTCTTTTTGTTTTTTGCATATTTAATAATAAAGCAAATGTTGAGTGTGCGCGCAACTTTATGTGCGTGTGTGTGCTTGTGTGTTGATGCTTACTTTAATTTCATGAGAAATTTCATTCGCCATCCAGAAAGTATGCAATCATTTTATGAACTTTGACATTATGCGCAGCAGCAGCAACAACTACAGCACCAGAAGCTACACTAAGTGAGATAGAGCTAGATGAAAAGAGAAAGAGAGGATGTAAAGAAGAGTAAGGGAGCGAGGGTAAGAAAGAGGGAGATAGATAGTTGGAGTTCTACTGAGTGGGTGGCTAGGTAACGCCCACCCCTAGTGAATAAAATGCAGAAACACAAACACACACTTACACCTACACTATATTCGCACACGCACACGCATTGTTTGCACCAGGGGCAACTTCATAGGTCATTTGGAATATTTCCTGCGTTCACCTTCAGTGCAAAATGCGTTTCTCATACCCTGTTTTTTGTAAAGCTGAAGCTTGTGGTATACTGCTGCCGAGCAGAACCAAAGTTTCAACCAAAATTCAACCATATAAAAAGAAGGGTATTTCATTTCTTCAAACCACCGAACATATGTAACTATTCTTTTCTTGTGTGCCTTTGTGTTTGCATTTCATATATTTGGCCGTCAATCATTTTTGCATAAAGTGCGTATTTTTCACTCTAACAAGTGTACAGAGAACCCCCCGCTTTCTCTCTCTGTCTTCATTTGGCTAATTGCTACAAATTTTCAAGCGGTGTAATGCACAAAACAGTTTGCTTCTCATTCAGGCAAATTAATTAAACAGTCTGTCAATTTGCGCTGCAATTGATTGACTGTTGCTGCCAGTTGATTGAGCATTCAGCTCACTGATTGACTGACTGATTGATTGACTTCTGAATGACGTAACTGACTTACTGGCCGACTGAGCTGCATATGATGCACGCACACACACACACACACGCGCACACATATTTGCTGTCATTTCTTTTGATGAATGCCCCCCGGATTTCGATTTCAATTTTCAATTTTCACGCGACAAGGTCGAAACTTTGTTACTTTAACCAATCAAAAGCATCCAACCAGCCATACGTACAGCACCTACTACCCCTACCCCCTTTGCCACAAACACAAACAGCTCTTCAACCTTCAGCACTTGCCCCCTTGGGGGTATCCAGCATTTTTATTAACTGTGCTGCACGCTGTGTGTGTGTGTGTGTGTGTGTGTGTGTATGTGTGAGGAAGACAAGCAGCTCATCAAATATTGAAATGCCAATTTCACGGATACTCTCAAAAAAAATGAGATAAAAATAGGAAGAATTGGCAAATTCAATTTGCCATTTTAAGTAACAGCCAATAGGTAAGAAAAAACAAAAATATCAAAAAAAAACTACATGTCCAACAAAATTATCGATAGTAATCAGCAACGACAAGAAAAACATATGACTAATTTTTGCCAACAATTATGCCATGAGTTGCGGCGCATTTCAAAAGGATGTCCGCGGGCATGAAAATATTTCGCCACAAAGTATGCAACAATAAATTGAGAAATTGTCGCTGCTGCTTGCAGCTCTGTGGGGGATGGAGTTACTGTTGTTGTCTCCCAGCCCACGTAATGAGCATATTTGTATCATATTTTGAGAGCGTACGTGCGAGGCTCCTTTGCGGCCAAGTTTATGCGAATTATTTCTTGTTCTGCCCACATACATACTTCTCTTTCAAGTGAACGCGAAAGCTTGTGTAGCTCATATGTATGTATTATATATGTGTGTGAGTGTGTGAGTTTGTATTGACACAGGTGCCCAGAGGCGTTCGCGATGGCAAGAGGGAGGAAGGGAGGGAGGCTGCTGGTTGTGGGTGTGGTGCTAAAGGCATTGCTTTGTTTTTGTGGCTTGTGTCTGCATTTAGTGCCAAAAATGGCAATGCCGAGCGATAAAATACAAACAGAAACAAAACAGCAGGCAACACCAGAAACATTTTTAAAAGAAGTTTACTCTGAGAACAATAAAAAAACGCCCAATCAATGTTAAAGGCTTAAAGGGTGAATATAAAAGTTTCGAGTTTCTTTTGAACTTTGAATTTAAATATGAAACTTTTTCGACCAGTTCAACTCTGCATACAACTCACAAATATGGTAACATTTGATAAATAAGGCTTCAAATAATCTTTATGTAGATCTTTTGTATAAAAGCAAAGGTTATTTAACGATATGTTTCGCTTATAGACTTTTTAAATTTCTCATATATATTTTATTTTTGTAAAGTTCAAAAGCGCAAAGAGCATTAATTCATAAAACGTTTGGTGGGCGTCGAAAGTTTTTTTACATACGCTGTGAAAATCATATTGGCTTCATACACACACACACACACACACACACAGTAACTCGCTTACCTCGACTGACTTTGGCGCTAACGAGCTTCAAGTTTAACAATGAGCGAACATTTTGCAGCTCATTGAATTTGAAGTCATGTAAAAGCAGCACAAACAAACATTTACACATACAACGGCAATAGCAAGCAGTCAGTCAAAAGTTTTTTTTATTATTATTATATTTGTATGCAGCGGATTCAGCTTGGAGAGGCGTGACAATTGCATTGCTTAATACAAAGTCGAGAGTGCCTGTCAAATAAAAGTGTAAAAAATAATGGAATGCTAGAAGAAATCGTCTTGTGGGGCATATGCAACACAATTCGCAGAGCCAATTGGACAATTTGTAAAGCTGCTCGATTCTATTGTTCAACTTTGTGTGTCTGTGTGAGTGTGTGTGTGTATGTTTGTGTGTTTTTATATATTAAAATGTTTGTGAATAACTCTTTAAGCTCCTTAAAACTAGCCATAAATATTCGTCAGAAAAAAATCATCTCTTTGTTTCATTTCAACTATGCTGAGTTTGCCAATAACCAAAATCTAACAATTTGATTTGGATTCATTTTCTAACAGTTACACCCATACCTTAATGATTGAAAACAGATTTACATATTTGTACGTTTCATATATGTATCTGATTTGTGATACGATACTAATTTGTGGTCAAAGCATGCAACAATGCTGGTGCACGGCAAAGAGAGGAAGCCCTTAAAATGTAAAGCAACCAATTTGCAATTTACAATTTGCAATGGCAATGCCAAACTCATATCCAATAACGCGACCATCTAACCAATGTGATTAGTGCTCTATTCTCTGGTCCCTGCTTTCTGTTTCCTGAATTTATTGTTGCTGTTTTATCTTCTTCTGCTTTCTCACTCTTGTTTCGAGATATGCTTTTATAATTATCACTGTGTGTGTGTGTGTGTGTGTGTGTGTGTGTAACCGTGTGTGTATGGCATTTATTTTTTAACTAACAACGACTCCGGCTTGGATTTCCGGAAATGACTTTTCGTCTAAACAAATGATGAAATATTTGTACTATTTTTCTTTTGTATTCTTTGTGCGCTTCGTTTTGCTGTGACTTTTGCAAATGCATCAACTAAATAAAACTGTCAGCTTGTGTAAAATAGTAATCTGCATTTTTAAAATGTTTCACTGTATTACGGACGTGTTGCAAACCTATCCTTCGGAAAATTGTTTGGTATTACTTTTTTTTTTAGTTTATTGTTAACATTATTAAGGTTTGTTTCAAGAATAACATTTTTTGTCCGCTTTATTTGCTTTTGATCGCATTTCTATGTAAATCAATCATTTCAGACTGACAGTGACGGTGTATAGTATTATGTACATATATGTATTTGTAAGTAGGTTTTCTGCTACCTGAAGGGCCCCTTTTACATAATGAAATTGATTTCCTAAAGCTTTAATTAACTGTTGACAATATCGTTGGACATCGAATTATTGGAAATGCAATTAAAATTCCTCTCAGGGACACAAGCAAAACTAATTGAATTTTATTTATGTTTATATTTGGTAATTTTTGCAAGAATTAATCAACAACTGCGTGAATGCAATTAACTTTTCATCTCTGTTGCATCCAAATTGATTTATATTTCTTTGAAAATTTGAGGCTCTTCATTAATTCTGAGTGATAATGCTTTGTGTGTTTGAGCCACATGCGTTGCATATACTTGATTGGGGCTTAAAAATTTCCAACGAAATCACTCACACACGCATTCAATTAAATTCGTGTTGTGTGTGCCTGTCGTACTCACAATAAAAACAAATTGAACAACGACAACAATGCCTGGTTGCATGCAACACGCATTTGGCCCGGGGGCCGAAGTTGCTTCTGCTGCCGCTGCTGCTGCTGCTGCCTTTTGTTCATTTTGGCAATGCAACCAACCACAGTCGAATAGCACCCACACACTCACACGTATACGCTAAAACACACACACACACACAAACACATCGAAAGTTGTGTAGGATGTCCAGGATGCACAGCTTGATGGATAGTTAGAAAGATATAGTATGTATGTATTCTTGACGTATGCCAAAAGCATTTTGTGTGCAATTTTCAATTTATTTTGAGTTTCAAACCTGCACGCGAATAATTCTCCCTTTCTCTCTTTTTTTTGCATCAGTTTGCTAGATTTCAAAATGTGAATTCTGGGAAAACGTTCTACGCTTCAATTAAATGCTTACCCTTAAGCTCAAGTATTTCTTGGTATTTTAATGTTTATAATTAGGAGAATATGCTTTCAAATTTATTTAAAGACTCGTATTTATAATAAGGGTTAATTGCTACGGATTTTTGTTGTTCAAAATTAGCAATTTCTTGCATATACATATATCTAAATGTACAGGGTGTTTCATTGTCGTCACCTAATCACAAAGATTTCCTGCTTTCTTGTTTTAAGCTTAAAACTTAGACTGATGCTAAAAACTTTGGTACTAATTCTTATCTCTTTTGTGTGTTCTTTTGCAGATAAACAACTATAACAAAATTTACAACAAGAACAACAACAACACTAAACTTAAGACGCTTAAAGCATAAGAACCAAAACACCAACAACCAAATTGAAATTGAAGACAAATGAGAGGAAATGAACACACTATTTTCGAATAGAAAGAACTCAAAACCAATAACAATGTGATCTATTGATGCGAAAAATCGAAAACGGAAACTTGTGCGTTGATATACTGTTAAGTTCCGTTAGCTCGATGTGTGTCTTTAAGTAACATGCGTCAGAGTTGCCAAACACCTAGGAGAACGCCAAAAATCCAATTTCAATAGCAAAAGCAAGAGGAAAACCGTAACATCGATAATCCAAAATAATACCCAATACTTATGTACATATATGTAGATACATATATAGCGATAATCCAAACATAGATGTGCATATATGTTTTGCTATAGCTATATTATAGCCACGAACACCAAAAACATAGACTTCAACGACAACTATATACACTTATAATGACCAAGAAGTACGAATTCGATTGGATCATTCCGGTCCCACCGGAATTAACAACTGGCGCAACTTTTGATCGCTGGTTTGAGAATGAGAAGGAGACCAAAGAGAATGATTTCGAGCGTGATGCTCTCTTCAAGGTCGATGAGTATGGATTCTTTCTCTATTGGAAAAGTGAGGGACGGGTACGTATCAAAATTAACACAAAACGAAAATTGAAATTAAATGCTATCTATTTGATTTTCTTATCGTTTATCGTTTAGGATGGTGATGTTATCGAATTGTGCCAAGTGAGCGATATTCGTGCCGGCGGCACACCTAAGGTAAGTTATTGTTTATCGATTATGGTCTACTCAAGAGCATTGGCAAAGGTATATAGTAGAATCAATTAAAAATACAAATCGCCTGTAACTGTAAAGAAATGGAATTATAATTATTGTGTTCTTTTGATCAATAATGAGCTCTTGTAAAAAACTGTGGCTTAAATCTCAACAAAATATTCGATTTAGGGTAAGATTTTCACATGAACTGCAAACCAAATCGGCTATAGATTTTCATCGAACGTGAAAAAATTAATTCAAAAAATAATTTATGCCCAAAAATTTCATGAGATGGACAGACAAACATATATATGTATGTAGTTCCTGACAACAATTCTGATCTGAAATTATTAGTATACTTTTATCGGCTCAGAGTTGCTAATCTCTGCCTTTTACAAATCTCAAGTCAAAGAACCGATTCTTGTAGTTGACCTTCTGCATTGACCCCAAATACAATTAGCCGATCGGAATCAGGCAGCTCAATAGCAACAACAACAACTAGAACAGTATAACTTTCTGACATATACATGTACATATATAAACATACATACATACATACATATGTATGTGGGTCAGAGTGGCACAATTAAATCCAATTAAGTGCTATTTTTCGAATTAATATGTTTTTGCTTAATGACAAGCTGTCACACTAGCTGCCACACAATTTCACACATACACACACACACATACACATACATACACACACACACACACACACATACAGTGCAGTTGGTCAGTTCCTTTGTTGCGTTTGTCAAGGCTATAATCATCATCCCTATACATATATATTTATACACGATATGCCCCTGGCAAACACACACACACCCACACACACACACATCCCTTGGGGCAAGTCAATTAAGTTGCAGCTCGTTTGTCCATTGAGGTAGACAGGCTATACACGTTGATGTGCATTAACCCACATCCTACACACTCACACACGCACACACACACACACTGCACCTAGATCACCTGCAGGCAACTTACCCAAGGGCGTATAAATAAGAGCGGTTGGGAGGGGGGTGTGCGGGTTAAATTGTGGATTGGCGATTGAACAGCTGCTGACACAATTAAAATGTATGTCAAAGCGAGGCACAGCAAATCTCAATTAGGCAACTTGGCAACACTATGTCTCTCTTTTCCATATTGTACTGTACTTCAATTAAAATTAAGCAGAGACAGAAAGATTATTATTATTTTTATGATTTCTTTTTCGTCTTTAATGTTTTTTCTTGCGGAATGGTTTACGCTGAACCCAAAAAATATGTATATCGCCCAGTTGTGCACTTTCGCTTTTTGGCCCAAACGTTGCAGTTAGCCATTAGAACGTGGAAGTTTGTGGAAAGGGAATGGGAAGTGCAAGCCATAAATTGTATGAAGTGTGCGAAAAACTAACAAATACTACCCAAAAGCAATGTGTCATGCCCAGCATGTGGGCGTGGCACATCAACACACACACACACACACAAACACACATCCAATATGTATGCTTCTCGCGCCTGTCGAAACAATTGAGAGCCAAACGGACATATTGACACATTAACTGACAAACGAACACACACAAAAAGTCACTGACAAGCTAAAATACAAAGGCACACTTGCATCAGAGTGTCTAACACAGTTAAATACACATAGAGAAATTTGACGTTCATTCAAGTAATGTACAGAAACCCGACGAAGGTTCATGAATGGTAAAAAACAACAAAAACAAAACTAACTCAATGATTAAAAAAAAAATTATATATAATATAAATACAAGAGCTTGGAAACTTTACATAGTATATGTACTTATATAAATTTATTTAAAGACTAATTGCTCCTTCACTCACTTTTGCAACGTGTAAGTGCATATAAAGAAAAAAAAAAATCTACTGATAACGAGGTCTGCGCATCGTTGCATTTGCAAATTGAAAAGTGTCGAAGATTTTGCAATTCCCAATGCACGTTTAAGTGCTTTATCAATGTGCTAAACGTAAGCTAGAGAGAGACAGAGAATACAAGAGGAAGGGAGAGTGCGAGCGGGATGGTTAAGTGTATGTTGTGTAGCACTTAGCTTTTCGTGCTTCTAAGTTTTCGGTTGGGCATCTCTCAAACAGTTGCTGTTCCATTTCCCAACACGTGGACGCACGGTATAGTACCTGTTCCATCTGTTCTGCACTTGAAAAATATAATTCCCCAACGCCAGTGGAGTGGAACATTTTGCTACTGCTGCTGCTGCTGGTGGTTTTTGGCTTTGAGTGCTCGAAAGCTCTTACAGCTCGTTGCAATCCTTTTTGGCCAACAAACACTCACACACATAGACACTTGAACCAAGCCGTTTTCATGTCAGCTGCCAAATAAATTCAATTAAAATGCAAAATAAATGCCAATGAGAAGAAGAGAATAACAAGAGTAAAAAAGAGCAAGACAGAGAGAATGGGCGAAAGTGTTTGTGGGATGAAGAAAACGTCAAAGCCGCATAAAATGAATTTCGTTTAATGGCCAGCAAGAAAAATATGTACATATTTATAAAAATATTAAAAGCATACACAAATCATGAGAAAACGTTGCATTGTACCTTCGGTATCGAGTATACACAGATGAACTTTTGATAGCCTGAAGGACTTTGATACACTAGCCACATACTCGATCAGCTGCAAAAAGACTTCTAATAAGCTGGACATTACAACCCATACAAAAGTTATCATTGACAAAACCAACAATTTCATAGAATATATATACATATATTTAAATCACGACATAAATTTATAACTTGACCAAAATATAGAACGTTTAAGTGACAGAAACACAAGAACATATTAAGATTAAGTAATTGCTGCAAATTATTTAAGCAGTCCGACAGTTCCATCGAGCAGTTGTTGTTAGTTACCATCGATTCTATAAGAAATGATAATAGTTGGTTATCGATATACTTCTACTTGGAAGTGGGGTTAACTTACTTGTGTCCAGTATAAATAGAAGCCGTATATATAGTATAGTTATAGAATGCAATTGAAATGTGTAATGCACCTTTGTATTGTAGTGTGATTGTGTGTAAGACTCCAATCCTTTGAGTATTGTATGTATGAATTGTGGCAATAACAATAAGACTGTAAATAAATAGAAAATATTAACAAATAATCAAAATACCAAGAAGTGCTGACAACTTACATGATATAGAAGTATGTTGTTTGTTGTATATGTTTAGTGTATTCGTGTTATTGTGCCTACTGAATGACGGGATTGCGACAACAGCATACCCAAAGTGTATTAGCTGTAGGATCTGCAAATAGAATAAGTTAAACAGAATCACAAAAATAATGGTGACAAGCAACAATGATGGTAACTTACGTTTAACCACAACATCAATTATAATTTATTTTTACCAAAACACGAATTGTAAATTTTTATTTCTATTCAAAAGAAATGATTTAAAAAAAAAAAATTACAAACAAAATAAAACATGAAATTTTGTTGATGTTCTCCTGACCAAATGGAGAAACATACTGAATATTAATTTTGGGTGCGCCTTATATAGTATTGAAAAGGCTCTAAAAATGTCAAAGGTGACTTTGTTTTGGAAAAGTTTGAAGCTTATTCAAAACAGAGTGCTATAAATACATTTACAGTATTTTTGATTGCATATCATCAATCAACCAAACTAAACTACTAACTTTGTTAATATAGTAGCTAACATTGTTTTGGATTTAA
The DNA here is from genome assembly GCA_018901835.1 of Scaptomyza graminum. Classification (NCBI taxonomy): domain Eukaryota; kingdom Metazoa; phylum Arthropoda; class Insecta; order Diptera; family Drosophilidae; genus Scaptomyza; species Scaptomyza graminum. The sequence continues at coordinate 9,437,751 of JAEIFL010000001.1, read as the reverse complement.
GAAGTCGTAACTTGTGGGCGTTTGGGGGGTTGGTTGGAAATAAGTATTGCTTGAGTCCTTTTTTTTAAACAGCTTAAAACAAGAATGCACGATGCACAACAATAGCAAAGCTTAGCCAAAAAAAATGCCTTATATTATTAAGTGTATATGGTATAGTACTGTCGCAAAGACTTTTTTTCAGCACTACACAATTGGACAAAACAAAAGTTAAGCTAAAAGAAAAACGATTGGAGAAAAAAATAAGCACAATATTGAATACAAAATGCTAAACTTTTGCTTTTGTATGCTTTAAGTTTGTGTGTGGATGTGTGGAAAAGAGTGACAGGAACTCATATAAGATTGCACACACAGACATGTACCTAAATACATATTTATATAGGTACAATACATACATATATGCACATTGGAACAGTTTGCAATTGCATGCGAGCGAGGGTCATACAAAAACTATTTGGATGCTTAACTAAATTTCAATCGATGAAACTTTTCACAATTTGTCAAAAATATAAAATTTTATTGCTAAGCGCATTTTAGAAATTGGAAAAGCCATGGAAAATTTGTAGAGCTAATTGAACATAAGGTTCCAACGCCAAGTCTGAGCTCGATTCGAGAATATACCAAACATACATACATACATATATGCTTAATGGGGTCCAGCTGTTACTTACTAACATTTTCAAGAACTTTGTGAGCTACCGTCTTCAAGTCGTTAAGAATACACTTTTGCACACATTTGTAACTCTGTGTGTGTGTGTGTGTGTGTGAGTAAGTATGCTTTGGCAGCACTTGAAATGTTTGGTCATCAATATTAAATCAGTGAGCCACACAAACCAACTAATACAAATATACAAATACGCATTAACATACATACAAAAACTTACACACGCACGCACACACACACACTCAAAAAGGAACTTGTGAGTGCCAGTCGCACAATGAACCATTAAAAGTTGCTTCGTTTGGGATACAAAGCAAAAGCAAAAGAAACGAATATGGCCAATAAAGAGGGAAAGCAAGAGGCTGCACAGTTGCGCCATATAGTCAAAGCTTAGATACCCTTTAAATTTGACACATAATAGGTTTTTAATTAACAACAAATTCTAGTAAATAATTCAGCCTTTTTTTCTCGGTATTTTTGGTTTTCTAGAACTTTTTTAATACCCTTAAACAGCAAATTCAGTTGAAATTAATGCAAATTAAAGGCAAACTAAAATGCTTTTAGTTGAGTCCATATACATATATAAAAGTAAACTGCCAACAAATATTGAAAACGTAAAAGTTTTAACTTCAATTTGCTGTTGTTTGTTATTTTTGGTTGTTGTGTTGATCTTGTTTGATACTTTTCAATAATGCACAAAGCTTTGCTTCTGACAATGTGTGTATTAGTTAAACAGCAAAAGAAAAACAAAAAAAAAAAAAATAAAAAAAAATAAGAATCAAAAGCCAACACGAACCAAACCACACACACACCAAGCCTGTGTGTTGGCAACGCGTTTCGCTTACTCTTATTTATTCGCTGACTTGTTTATGCAATAGTAGTTTCTTTGAAGCCTACCAGCCCCCCAACTCCCCCACAAACAGAGAGAAAGTGCTCGACAAACGAGCTGTACAAATTGCACTCGATTTGATTGCCATTTAATTTTCAATTGCCAATGCAAATGCGAATGCGGCCTTTTGAACTTGATTTGAATGCGGCAGCGCCAGCGCCAGCGCCATTGACTGCTGTTTACTCAACTGTTTTCCCATTGTATTTTTTGTGCCAATGGGGCGACGCGATTGCTAACAATAACAACAACATAAACAACAAATAGCTTTTCCATTTCGCATAACTATTAACTTATTGTTTGCTAGCAAAACAATAACAAAATAAACATTTACTTATATTTATATTTATGGCACAAAAAAAAAAAACACAAAAAGCCAAACAACTTTCAAATCAATATTTACCTTCAATTTTTCAATTTAGCTAGCTGTTAAACTATTTGCCAACTAAACTAAATTGAACATTGCAGCTTTTTTGATAAAGTTTTCAACAAACAAAATAAAATACCAAAGAAAAACTATTAAAACAACTTAAAAATTTATTAACATATGATATTTTTTCTAATAGTTTTCGTTCAGGGAATTTGAAATATGTATTTGTACTATATATAAATAATTTGTTTTTATATTTACAAGCTCAAACGGCATGCGGCATTTGAAGGTCGAATGTGAAATTAAAATTGGTATTTGATTATTGGAATTTAGCAGAAAGATTTATTTATTTTTAATTCAATATACAAATGTTGATAAATGCTTCTGAAATAGAGCTACCATCAAGACACAATCCCCAACCTCCCCCCATCTCTCACCAGTCCCGCCCTTTGCGCTTTTAAACTAACAACAAAGCAATCCCCCTCAATCGACACTCTTGGCATTCGCTGTGTTGTTGCCTTGATTAATGATGCTGAGCGAGATGAATGTTCCGTTCCGGCTGCTGTTGCTGCCCCACCAAATTGCAGTTTGCGTCAAAACTTTCTCCCCTTTCGCGCGCACCACCCACAACTACAAACACTATCTGTATGCTTGCCTCTATGGTATTCTGTATGGCCTGTGGCAATGATTGGAAACGCGTTAAGCGCAAAATTTGTAATGGTCCCGCCGGGCTGAATGCGTAACATTTGCTCCCAAAAGCAATCTAAAGCACTTTAAATTTGATTTACGCTTAAAAAGGTTAATACGTTTATATAGATATCATCAAATGAGCGTTTATTATACGTTATACTGCTGCATACTACCAGCTCTCATCCATCGAACGAAAATATACACAAATATACTATATACCAATGCCAATGTCAATGATATCAGCACATTACATTTAATGTTTACACTAGTCGTCTTGTGCAAACAGATGAGGTTTTGAACGATATTCAACTAACAAATAAACAAACCAATTTGTTTTTGTTGTTGTTTTTTGAATAGGATCCAAAGATATTGGATAAGGTAACCAAAAAGAATGGCACAAATCTACAGGAGTTGGATAAACGTTCGCTGACCATCTGCTCGAATACGGACTATATCAATATAACATATCATCATGTTATTTGCGCCGATGCTGCAGTAGCCAAGGTAAGTGAGAGTTGGTGGAGTGAGAACACAGTGGATTCACGAAGAAGATGTAGCAAAAAGGAAAAACGACATCATATCTCATTTTGAATCATTTCATTATGTCATAACATAATCTCTGTACTTATAGATCTGGCTAGATGGCATACGAAAAATAACCCATAATGTCAAAGCGAATAATATCTGTCCCATGATGTGTCTAAGAAAACAGTAAGTGGATCCCTCTCTCTCTCTCTCTCTCTCTTTCTTTCTGTCTTATTCTCTCTATCTCTCCTCCCGCGGAGACTCACTTATGTTATCTCAGTTTTTTGTGTGTGGTTCAAGAACTAATATACATATACAGGCAAACCAAAGTTATTACTCTACACTCTTCTGTTGCGTTCAAAACGGTTTCACAGCACGATGAGCCTTTGCTTTATACACATTAATATACATACATTGTATTTATCATATACTTACATATATATATACTATAACATATCTTCTGCTGCAATGTAAATAACTTTGTTTGACTTTTAAAATATTATGCATTTTATTTGTTTTGTTTTTCTTTTCTAATTTGCATGTCTTGCGCATTTTGTTTTTGCTCTTATCGTTATTGTTATTGTGTTATCGTTATCGTGTTGTTATCGTGTTATATCCAGAGCTGGCAAAAAATGTTGCGCCAAATAACGCATAACAATCGCGCCACCAATGTCTGTCCACGCACCAATCTTATGAAACAGTAAGTTATACTCGATATCTTTATTCAACTTGCTTGTATATAAAATATATATCACCTACACCACGCGTACTATGTTTGTTTACAAATATTACGGTAAGTATAAAGTGAGGAAATGTAAGATATGGAAAAAAAAAAAAGATATTTCCCTGATTAACAAATGCTTAGAAAATCGTAAGCTAATAAACAATAATACTTTATCCACCCGAAAATAGAATGGTTTATACAATTATAGAATTGTAGAGTAAATAAAAGCAAACCGATATATGTATGTACATACAGTAAGACCTCGCTCAACGCAACCTAATAAAATTTAGCCAATTGCGAAAACTGAGTGATAATTTTCGGTTGACCTTCGCTTATCATTAAAATTAAAGTAAATCGAATAAATCAACGTTCAAAGCAATGGGATTTCATCTTATTTTATATGCATTTTGAAAAACTGAAAAAATTGTTGTCTGTTCTTTGTTACGATTTAAACTTTTTTGAACAGCTGTTTCGGGTGATTCGTGTAACGAGGGTTGCGTTGAGCGAGGTCGTACTGTAAACACTTTGAGCTTTGAGCAGTGAAGTGCAAATATTGCAAATTGTGTGTATTATAATTATTAATATTGTTATTGTTGTTGTTAGTATTATTGCCAGTAGCGTGTAATTGTTTAAACAAATCCAAAGATTTTGCAGGTGGGCAGCGGAAACGGAAAAAACATCATCAGTTGCCAACACCCACTACTCCTATCTTCTGTATATATATATATATATAGGATATATATAGTGAACATCTTGTTTATCACACTTTTACACACACACACACACACAGTCAGTGTGATATAGTAGTTGGCGTTGTTTCGACACAAAATGAATTCATTTCATTTGCATTTTCCTCTCAGCTGATTCCCAACACCCACACAAACAGACAGACAGACAGATAGATAGAGACGAACAGCAGCGACTTTAGTTTCTATTATGGGATAAGAACAACAAGAGCTAAAAGATGCAGAAATGAAACTATTTCCTTTCGCTATTTATGTCTCTGGGTTTTTGTTGCCGTGGTTTATACACTGTGCTAAGCCAACGTCTTCTCGCTTGATAAATGACGCCTCAAGAGTCATCTTAAGCTATGTCTTAGACAGACTGGATGCGAGATAAAGGCGCACCAAAGGCAACTGACATTTCGTTGCCACAGTTACCCTTCCACGAGTCTCAACAAACGCACACACACACACATACAATATGTTGGTATATATGTATTAAGAATAAGAAGGGAGACGCAATTATATGAACAATTTTCATAAAACCACAGATAAAATTATTCAAAGGAAAAAAAATAATAATGTTACTTGCTTTGCTAAGCTTTTCATTTCTCGCTTCTTTGTGTGTTTGGTTTTTTATACCCTTCTGTTTCTTTTTAATTCACGACTTGTTTGTTTTTTGTCGTTTGACGCATTTATTATTTTTCTCTTTTTCTTCGTATATCGCTTAGTTGATTGTGCTTTTAGCGCTTAGTTAAGGCGTCGGTCGTAGTTTGTGTTTTAGTGAACGGCTTTTAAGTCTGTTTTGCTTACGACTTGCAATAAATCCGTTAAGTAAAGCAAGATGATGTAGTGTAGTGTATTTCCTTACTTTTCTTAAGCAACTTTACGTTTTATAAAAAACTTTACTTTATTATCGCTTCTTTGATTAAATTCTTATCAACGTGACCTTCGGCTATGAGTATTGTCTGGTATGTACATATGTCTATGTTATATTAACATTGATTACATTTAATTTATGCATCATTTACATTATTAACATCGGTATAGTTTGCAGGCTTTTAATTTTTTAATGTTTTTGTGGTATAAGCATTTGATGTTGATTTGTTGTAAATTTGGTGGTAAATGTTGGATATTTTAAGGAAGAAGGGAGTTTTGGAAAGTTGCTTGGGCTAAGGCTGCAGAGGAGGTAAAGAGGATTCGTATTGTTGAATGCATTTTGGATAATAGGTTTAAGTGCTGGGCATGATTTAAGTAGGTGTGGAATGGTAGGTAGTATGCTGCTCTCATGTCATTATGTGTTGTTGTTGTTGTTTGGGTTTTAAATCGATTTAATTGCTGCTAAGGTATCGGAACAGATAACTCGGGTGCCTTCCTTTTTGTTTGCTCGCTCTCAACCTTAATCCTGCACCCAATAATCCAAATACATACTATACTATATCTATGTAAATAGTGAGTACGAAAATCAGTCCCGGAGGCAACAATTACATGTTTGCATTTGCCAATTCTTTGACCCAGTTTTGTTCGTTTGATTTTTGATTGTTGATTCTTTATGAAGCGTTTTACTATAGCAACCTTCTTTTTTGAGCGTTAACTGCAATTGCTTGACCTGGACCTAATTGGTTTTTGTTGTTGTTTAAATGAGGCTATTGGGCAATTGGTTTGCTCCTCTTCTCTTTAGCAAACAACAAACAGAGCACAACAGAGAACAACAACGAGGTAAAAGACGCAAATTCAACGCAACTATGTAATGAATGTCCAATGAGAGTCTCCTGTCACAATGGGATGGATTGGGTGGGGAAGGGAATATGGGGGGGTATGACACTGGCAATGATGGGCGGCATGCAAATTGAATTTAATCGTAACCCATTTTTAATGAACAGTTGTTGGCCTGGCCTTGTGTAAAATGCACTTTGGCCTCCGTTCGTTCGATCATTTCGAAGCCTTAGGCAATTAATTGCAAAATTGCATATTGCAATTTAAATATCAATTTTAATTATACACTTCAATTTACCATTTGCACGCTATTCGCTCGAGTTGTCATTGAAAATTTGTCCTTTGAAAACAAAAAACGAATTAATCCTTTTTACTTAATTTATATTATTTAACTTGCTGTCTATTTAAATGCAATTTTAGCTGTCATAAGAAGTTTCAATTGAATTTCAATTAATTTGCAAATCTTGCCGTGTTTATTTAATTATAAATTAATATTTGTTTGCAGTATCTGTTGAATATTCATTTATTTATTTTTTAATTTCGTTTGTTTGAAAATAAGATTATTTGTTAGTTATTCAATAAATTCAATGTTCTCTTTTTTATGCTCGATACCCAAAGTTAAAATATAAAGTGTTAAATTTTGAATGCATTAATTTAATATTTAAGTCGGACATAAAAAATCAACTGAAAAGGTAAGATATTTGATTTGTAAGAGCTATATCTCTGGTTGACTTGAGCATATTTTGTATCGTTTACCATACTAGTATAGTTTTGAATGGTTTAACTGACGAATTTGTTGCAATTAAATCATTAAAGTTGGATGCGTCTCAGTTACTGTGTGGAGAAGAGCGGCAAAATACCGGTCAAGATATTGGCCAAAACTTTCGCATCTGGTAAAACCGAGAAGCTGGTCTACACTTGCATCAAGGATGCTGGCCTACCCGATGATAAGAACGCCGTTATGACTAAGGATCAGTTTACTTTTGATAAGTTTTATGCTCTTTACCACAAGGTCTGTCCACGTAACGACATCGAGGAGCTCTTTACATCGATGTAAGAACCGGAATCTTTTGTTTCCCAGTTATCTTGGAGAGTTTTAATCAATTCTTATGCCGTCTAACTTGATCGATATCTGTCTCATTTGTTTTTACATGCTGTAGTACCAAGGGTAAACAGGATTTCATTAGCATGGATCAGTTTATACAATTTATGAATGAAAAACAACGCGATCCGCGCATGAACGAGATACTTTTTCCGCTGTATGAGGAAAAACGCTGCACGGAAATCATCAACGACTATGAGACAGATGATGAAAAGAAGAAAACTGGTAAGCTATTTATATATCACATATACACATACATATCTATATTATTATATGACCACAGGTCAGCTCTCGTTGGATGGCTTCAAGCGTTATTTAATGTCTGATGAGAATGCGCCCGTCTTTTTGGATCGTCTGGACTTTTACATGGAAATGGATCAACCATTGGCTCATTACTATATCAATAGTTCGCATAATACGTATTTGTCGGGTCGCCAAATTGGTGGCAAGAGCTCCGTTGAGATGTATCGTCAAACATTACTAGCGGGCTGTCGTTGCGTTGAATTGGATTGCTGGAATGGCAAGGGTGAGGATGAGGAGCCCATTGTTACCCACGGTCATGCCTACTGTACGGAAATCTTGTTTAAGGTAAGTCTCAAAACAAACTAACTCAAAAATTTGTTACAAATACGAGTTTTTTAATAATATTATTTCACTTTTGTTTTGAAGGATTGCATTCAAGCCATTGCGGATTGTGCTTTTGTTTCGTCAGAGTACCCGGTTATACTCTCCTTTGAAAATCATTGCAATCGCGCCCAGCAATATAAATTAGCTAAATACTGTGATGACTTCTTTGGCGAGCTGTTGCTTAAGGAGCCGCTCTCAGATCATCCGGTAAATATAAACGCATTCAACTAAGTATCTGCTCTCTCTCAGATTAGTAATCGGCAATTGTCAATCGATAAAAAATAGTTGGATCCGGGTCTACCGTTACCACCACCATGCAAGCTTAAGCGCAAGATTCTCATCAAGAACAAACGCATGAAACCCGAAGTGGAGAAGGTCGAATTGGATCTGTGGCTCAAGGGTGAACTGAAAACCGACGATGATCCCGAAGAGGATGCCAGCGCTGGTAAGCCACCAGAGGCCGCTGCGGCTGCACCACCACCACCAGAGGCAGCTGCTGCTGCTGCTGCTGCTCCCGGTGCAGAGGGTGCCGCCGAGGGTGGCGGCGGTGCCGAGGCAGAGGCTGCTGCTGCCAACTACAGTGGCTCAACGACAAATGTGCATCCTTGGCTCTCATCGATGGTCAATTATGCGCAGCCCATCAAATTCCAGGGCTTCGACAAGGCAATCGGTAAATAGTACTTGCTTATTCTCGAATTTATTTCGAATGATTCCTTCATAATTTAAATATCTATCAAATGCACTTCCCAGCAATGGAACTCTTATGCTCGACAATAAATAAAAAAAACCCTTATTTACAGAAAAGAACATTGCCCACAATATGTCATCGTTTGCTGAATCGGCCGGTATGAATTATTTGAAGCAGAGCTCCATTGATTTTGTCAATTACAACAAGCGTCAAATGTCACGCATCTATCCGAAGGGCACACGTGCCGATTCCTCCAACTATATGCCACAGGTATTCTGGAATGCCGGCTGTCAAATGGTCTCACTCAATTTCCAGACCTCTGATCTGCCCATGCAACTGAATCAGGGCAAATTCGAATATAATGGCGGCTGTGGCTATTTACTAAAACCCGATTTTATGCGACGTGCCGACAAGGATTTCGATCCGTTTGCCGATGCGCCCGTCGATGGTGTCATTGCGGCCCAGTGCTCCGTCAAGATTATTGCCGGACAGTTCTTGTCCGATAAGAAAGTGGGCACCTATGTGGAAGTGGATATGTTTGGTTTACCCTCCGATACAGTAAAGAAGGAGTTTCGCACCCGTCTGGTGCCCAACAATGGCCTCAATCCTGTCTACAACGAAGATGCCTTTGTTTTTCGTAAGGTCGTGCTACCAGATCTGGCCGTACTCCGCTTTGGTGTCTATGAGGAGAGTGGCAAAATGATTGGACAGCGCATCCTGCCGCTGGACGGCCTTCAGCCGGGCTATCGTCATGTCTCGCTGCGCACGGAGGCCAATTTTCCGATGTCGTTGCCCATGTTGTTTGTGAACATCGAGCTGAAAATCTATGTACCTGATGGCTTTGAAGATTTCATGGCCATGCTGTCGGATCCGCGCGGCTTTGCCGGCGCTGCCAAGCAGCAGAATGAGCAAATGAAGGCTTTGGGCATTGAGGAGCAGAGCGGTGGTGCCGCCCGTGATGCCGGCAAGGCCAAGGAGGAGGAGAAAAAGGAGCCGCCACTCGTTTTTGAGCCGGTCACATTGGAATCGTTGCGTCAGGAGAAGGGTTTCCAAAAGGTCGGCAAGAAGCAGATTAAGGAACTAGACACATTGCGCAAAAAGCATGCCAAGGAGCGCACCTCGGTGCAAAAGACCCAAAACGCGGCCATCGATAAACTGATCAAGGGCAAAAGCAAAGATGATATACGCAACGATGCAAACATTAAGAATGCGATCAATGATCAGACCAAACAGTGGACCGACATGATTGCTCGACATCGCAAGGAGGAATGGGATATGTTGCGTCAGCATGTCCAGGATTCGCAGGATGCCATGAAAGCGCTCATGTTGACCGTGCAGGCGGCTCAAATCAAACAGCTCGAGGACCGTCACGCTAGGTATGACCCATCCTAAACTATTTTACCCCTATCTACTTGATATACAAATGTACTATATAACGGCCTCTAAATCTTTGCTTTACAGGGATATCAAAGAGCTGAATACCAAGCAGGCAAAGACCTCCGCCGAAACCGCTAAAGAGGTGCAAAATGACAAGACACTGAAGACCAAGAACGAGAAGGATCGTCGTTTACGCGAAAAGCGTCAGAATAATATCAAGCGTTTTATGGAGGAGAAAAAGGTGCGGCATTAATCTGCATTAAAAGATTGTCCACCTAAAATAGTTCTCCTTGTAGACTTATAAGCCTTTACTTCTATTCCAAAAAATTATCCTATCCTTCACTCCTATTTCATTAGTTCCTTCCTGCCTAACCTAGTTCTAAAAAGCTTATTAATATATACTTATTATTATTATACATATAAAGAACTAACTAATTGTTCTCATTGTTCTACGTCGTTCACAGCAAATCGGCGTTAAACAGGGTCGCGCCATGGAGAAATTAAAATTGGCGCATACGAAACAAGTTGAGGAATTTAGTACCGATGTGCAAAAGGTACTAAATGAAACACGGCCGCAGACCGACACTATAACCAGTATTGAGACTGTACTTTAGAAAACAAAAATAATTCAAAAACCACAAAAAAAAAAAAAACCAAAAACAAAAAACAAAATTACCAAAGCTTACCGTTCGTTAAACGTTCAATCACCAACCGATGAAACGTTTCAATATCCAAATGTGCTAGTTAGTTGTAGCTGAGTAGCAATGCAACCGGTAACCAGTAACCAGTAACCAGTTCCGGGTAATCCCCATAAAAATCAAAAACGAAAACTTCACACACAACGTTTTCTAGTCGCTGCAACAAAAAATCCAACAATTTTAATTTAAACGAAACGTTGAAAAAACAAAAAACAAAACCAAAACCACAAAAAATTCACAAAAACAATAATCGAAAAATTCTTGAAAAAAAATAAGTAATGAGTAGCTGCTAAATTTTAACATAACTGCTAAGATGTAATTATCTCTACCAATTTTATCTATATGTATATATACATATGTATATGCTAAATATATATATATGTGTATATACTATATAAATGTTTGTTCCTAATATTGTATTCATTATTTGCTAACATACATTGTAACGTATTTAGTTTACTTAATGGCTTTTTTGTTTGTTTTGTTGTTGTTATTATGCCAGAAACGTTTGTTTCCAGACGAAACTGAAGATCGTCAAGGCGACTTATGCCGCTACCTTTGTTTAAATGTCAAGCATTCATTTGTTATTATTTATTTCTCCATCGATCCCAAAGCGAAGCTTGTTATCAATCATTTTTGAATCATTTTCTTGGTGTTTTTATTAGGATATCTGTGTTTTTGTTTGTTATATATCTATTTTCTTTTTCAAACGCACAGTCCAACTTCCATATAACGAATGTCAAGGGGACAGGAAAAAACTTCGGTATAGAGAAAATTCGAATATAGAATTTTTTGTTTGAACCAATGGCCTTATGGAAATGAATTCGTTATATTGAAATCTGTGTTATACGGAAATTGGTTAATGGAAGCTTGACTGTAATTCAATACTTGGCAGTTCACAAAAATGAAAGCAGAAATGCAGCTCTACTACTTTATGAAATACCATATGTGTATGTCTATTGTACTACTCATACTCTCTCTCTATCTCTCTGTCTGTCTCTGTCTCACTTTAAATACACCCATCGAAACCTGCATAGACTTAACACTTTGTATATATACATAATGCGTACACATACATATACAAAAATCCCAATACATATTATTTGAACATGAACATTAAACCATTTAATGCTTTTGCTGTGTGCCCTAAAAATGTGTCAATAATCATGTCAGAACTTAACCGAATCTTGTTTTCTCTGTCTCTTTCTCCCACTCTCTTTTTCTGCATTAATTTCTATATATCTCTCTCCCACTCTCGCACACACAAATATCATGCTGGCGCTGTCATCGCACCGAATAATCCTAACCTTACAACAACAATCGGCATTTACAGCTAATGGATATGTACAAAATTGAGGAGGAGGCCTATAAGACCCAAGGAAAAACGGAGTTTTATGCTTAAACAACAACAACAACAACATAGCCGAAGAGAACATAAATATTATATATATGTATTAATCATTTTTAATGAGAATCTTTTTGAAGGAAAAAACAAAAACAAAACAAACCTTAAAAAATACTATATCTAGACGTTTTAAAGTGTACGCGTATAAACGTATAAATTGTACATCTATAGAAAAAACTGAAATACTGAAATGAATGGAAAGTCAACACTTTGTGCTTTATACTTATTTAAGATGTTATACCGCGAGGCATGCTATCTGAGAAATATCTATGCATAGATATTACATCTAATTGTAGCAAGAACTTTCAAGATGACCACACAAAATATTTATTCGATCTCCAAAATTATTTGGAACACCATATTTAATTATTTGCTTTAAAACCGCAAAATACTAATCAAATTATATATTTAATTACCAAAAACAAGAAACACAAAAAAAGAACAGAAATGAAAATAAAACAAAAAACCTATACAAATTAAAAACGAAACGCAAAAATACCCAACCGGTTATATATACATACAAAATGGTACACTAATATTATGCTTAAAACATGCCATAAATAGTACCCCAAAACTTTTCCAGTTTTCAAATGCATTGGGCACAGAAATTAAAGCGCCTAGCGCTAATCTTTTTATTTAGTATTCTTCTAGTTAATTTTTTTTTTTTTTAATTTATACTGTTTATTGAGGGGAGAGAGAACAATTACAACTACCAACCACAGTATATATACATTACTTATACGTATGTTTCAAAGATGAAAAATAATACTTACAAAATATACATATGTGTTTCCGATTTTCCACCTAACAGCTTAGCAAAAACAAACCCAAGACAAACAAACAAAAGTACTTTTGTAGTATTATACCCGAAACCAAAAACTGACTATCCAACAAACCCAAATATGTAATGCAAAAGAAGTTAAAAAGAAAAAATTAAAAATAAATTATTAAAAATAATACCCACAAGAAGCATTTATTTTGAAAATAAATGCAAGAAATATTCAAAAAATGCTTAAATCCCAATTTAAAAAAAAAATAATGAGAAAATAATATGTATGTGTACATCCCTTTAACTGCAAAGCTAACCTCAAATAAAATAAAAAAAAATATATTGTAATTTTAGCTAACGGAAATTAACAAAAGGAAGCAAACAAAGCAAGAGAAAAAATACTTGTTTTCGTTTATAGAATACTATATGTCATAACTTTCCGAGTAATTCAAATAAAATATATGTTGTAATTCAAATGAAACACCCCTACCGGCAGTTATATATAGCCCCATATAGTATATACATGTATGTATTTAATGTGGGCAAGATTGCAGCAGAACCGTAAAAGAATAACTGAAAAAAAAAAAACAAAATCTTTATATCTAAAAGTCAAACGAAGAAATTAGTTGTGTTTTTTTTTAGAAAAGTTACGTCACGAATTTAAGTAAAGTAGCCAAACTTAAAAATAATATAACAAAATAACAAAAAAAAACCAGAATTGTTAATAAACAAACAAAAATTGAGAGAATCACACAAGTTAATCACAAGTTCTAAATTGAGTTCCCTTCTTTCAATAATATTCAGCATATATATATTTAATAAGTTAAGTCGAAAAAATATTATTTTTGCTTAAAAAAAGAAAAGTTCTAAAATAATCCAAAATGCTATTATTTCGCTTGTGAATGTGGCCTAAAAAAAAAATAAACTACCAACGACTAACAATGAAAAGAGTATTTAGTTAACTTTTACCAGATAAAACTACATACTAATTTATTACATATATAAATATACACATACATTTTATCAATTTACCTATGATCATGTACTATACATTTATTTTATTTATTTAGAACAATTGCGAACGTTTTATAAATGTGTGATAAATACGATATAGCCCAAAAAAAGAAAAACAAAACATTTGTTTGCAAGTTTTAAAATTTTCGGTTTTGTCTAGGTTGCTTTTGGTCCACTTTAATTCTCCACCCCCTTCCAGCCCCATTCAACGCCCTTTACCCACCATAAACACCCTGCAAACTCACAATTTAGTTTGTTGATTATTCGAAATGTAGGAAATTTGTATTTTTTAACAAATCTTTTGCAATTAAAAACGCAAAAAAAAAACGAAAACCATAAGCAAACCGTTTACCCTTTGTATTATATGTTATATAAAATGTGCCAATGCCAATATAAAAAAAAAAAAAAAATGAAAATTTTACATCCACATACATATATAATGAAATTGATTTATTTGTTGTATACATTAGATAGAGGCATAGCCTCGTAGTCGATACATATACTTTTTAATTTTTGATTCAAAAGTATAAGCAGTTACATACTATATTCGTAGCGATAAAGAGCTCCGCTTGAAAAACCTACAACATTTTTTGTCGATGTGTAGTGAATGTGTCAATTTTTTGTTTAAACTATTTGAGTTAAGAACTAGAGCGAAATATTTTAACGAAGTTAACCCATGCTAGGAGCCATATTTGAAATAGTTGCAACTACTGCTATTTTGAGGTAAAAGAAAAAAATGAAAATAATACTTTTTAAAAAAAACCCTTTTGTTTTCTCATATTTGTAATAACATATTATTATTATTATTATGCACTGCAAAAAAACAAACAAAAACAAACCAAATTAAACAGCAAACAACTGTATAAATATTATTATTACGACAACATAATTACAATTATAGTTTAAACAAGAAATATTTATATATACATATAGACAATGCTTATAAGCATATGAGAAATAGCAAAAAAAAAAAAAAAAAAAAAAAACAAAAAGGGCAAAGTAAAACAATGAATGTAATGAAACTTAACTTCTATTTAACAATGCTGCGTATGAACTTATGATTATATACATACTACTATATGAACTATGTATTGTATTACACACTATTATTATGATTGTATCATCATTGTTGCTATTAGTAATATGATTGCTATTATTTAACTTTTTTTTTCTCACATATAATTTTTAATCATTTAATCGATTGCTCAACCAAAAATCAAAAACATATGTATGCTAACATTTTATACATACAAATATATAAACACACATTATTAAGTATACGTATGTAAACCAGCCTATGCACTTCCCTATCACAATTTATTTATTTCACAACAATATGAATAAAAATAAAAATAAACGTTCCTATTGTTCACAATGTATTATTATTTTGTTTTATGTCAGTTTTCAGGGTTTTATTTTGATTCCATTGCGTCACAAGAAACGAAGTTGAAACTCCCTCAATTAATGCAATTATTTTCGATCTTTATTGTAGATCTAAAAGCATTAAGTTTGATTTGCAAAATACAAATACAAAAATACAAACTGTAACTATAGATGTGTGGTTCGAATTATGTTCTACTAAGTATATAAGACATATTATCCACTATATGACGAAAACTTTAGTTGTAATAAGCATTTTTTTTAAAAGCAATTTCCTAACCAAAAAACAAACAAATCGAAAAACGAACGTAGTCACATATAGGGTATATATGTAGGTATATACTATATACTATATACAAACATACATACAAACATATTATGTATATTTATAACTGGATAACAAATGAATGGTCTTGTTTTGTATATTTCTTTCTTCTGTTTGTAAATGAAGAATATGAGTATTTTACTTTGATCTTGATTTAATTCAAAACGCAAGAGTTAAGCTAAGAAAATACAGAAAATAAAACAATGCAGCAACATCTTTGGCTGACAAAAAAGGATAAAACAGATACACATTAACATTACAAATAGCAAAAGATATTTATGAAGTTTGGTGTTAACGTCATAAAAATAGTTGGAAATAAACATTTTCAGATGAAACCTGGTGTCAATGCGTTTTATTTCTTAGTTACAGATAATGATCGATTGTGTTAACAATAATGAGTACACATAAAATCTATTTTGTAGTCAATGGTAAATTAGTAAATTTTTACCATACGTTATTTGTTCGCACTGCGCAGCAAACAGCAAATAGAACGAACTCTACGTAATGTTAACATCGCGTTAAGAGGCAACGCATATTTGCGTTAACAGCAGCTCAAAAGTGCGTCAACAGAACAGATGTAAGCGCCTTTTGCGTCAACACATTATAAAACAACATTAGTTTCAATTGACAAATCTTTGAGTAAATCAAATCTAATAAACATATATAAAAAAAGAACAAAATGAACAGAATTGGCCAAATACTGTTGCGTCCGAGCTTTGCCACCAATTTGGCGATAACAGCTGCACGCACAACAATGCCACAAGTGCTTACAGCCGCCACACCTCGTTGGTACGCCTCAGACACATCTGCTTCGCCGCCGGCGGCATTGGACAAGGCCACATTGGACAAACTGGTGCGTACCAACAAGGTTGTCGTCTTCATGAAGGGCAATCCGGAAGCACCACGCTGTGGCTTCAGCAACGCTGTCGTCCAAATAATGCGTATGCATGGCGTTCAATTCGATGCACACGACGTCCTCCAGAACGAGGCGTTGCGTCAAGGTAAGCGAGCAAGCAACAAAAAATCGATAATGGCAACTCTTTAAACAACTCTTGAACAGGTATTAAGGACTACAGCGATTGGCCAACCATACCACAGGTCTACATCGATGGTGAGTTTGTGGGCGGCTGTGATATTCTGCTGCAGTTGCATCAGAGTGGCGATCTAATCGAAGAGCTCAAAAAGGTGGGCATCGTTTCGGAGCTGCTTAAGGCTGAAGAAGAAAAAGACACGGCGAAAAAATAAACCAAAGAACACAATACCCCCAACAAGATAATGGTTTTAACCGCAACGTTTTATTATTAAATAGTTAATTAATACGTTATGTATACAATATTTATTGTGTGTGTGTTAATTCTTGGTGTTGTTCTGGTTATTGCGGCGCTGCCGGCGCTCGCTTATCGAAAGTTCGCGCCGCTCGCGTTCCTCATCGATCTGCTCCAGCGACGCTAGAATTTTGATATGAGCACCCTGTATCAAATCGTCAACCTGGAAAAGCTCGCGACACTTTTGCTGACTCTCCGCATTTCGCATATTTACCATTATCTGTGTCAGACTGCTTGCAATGGAGTTGCGTATCATGTTGTCTGATGGCATCGGCGGCACAGCTCGACGACGTGTTCTCTCCACATTCGGCTGATAAACCATTTGCTCCTGCTCCCGCTGCTGTTGCTGTTGATCAGCCATCTTTTGTACGTTTGTGAACTGCTCACGAAATTGAGCTTCCAACTTTTGCCATTTACCGTTACAGAGAGCAGCTTTATTGTTGAGCTTAACCCTCGCCAAAGCTTTACAAAATCACTTAATTTTCGTTTTTTAGCTGAATGACTTTGATAGAGTAGTTTTAGATTATAAAGTCCTTATATAAGCTGCTTGCACAGAAATGTTTTCATGTATTGCAAAAATATTAAGCAATTAAAAAACCTCTAACTTGGCCATTTCAAGCTGAAATCCTAAAAATTCGAAATCATCATTATCATTGTCCAAGTGAAGAGCAATTTTCAAATTATCTGTGCATGTGTGATCCTAAAAGTATGCTGTTTTAAAAAGCGTCAGTTAGTCAATGCAGCAAACAGTATATGCAATATATACTTACGTAAAAAAATAGCCATTTCGAGGGCCGAAACCTAAATTGCTTAATTTGCGAGTGAATTTTGAAAAATGTTTGTATGGACTGAAATTTTGTTTGTTGAGTTTTTACATTATTTTTTTTTTCGTTTATTAAGTTGTTTAAATATTACAATATAATAATATAATACATATTTGTTTTTTGATTTTTTTTTATGGTTTGTTTTACATTAACGTACTTATGTAGAGTGTTAACATTGCTTGCACATAACATTTGTTGTTAATCTTCTTTGTTTTGTTTGTTAACTATTAAATTAATTATTGTTGTTTTGATTCGTTTGTATGTTGTAGGTAATAAGTGGCTTCATTGTTTCATCAAAAATAGTAACATACATTATTACATAAAGTAAACAAAAAAAAGTATTTGCCCTATTAGTAAACAATAATAAAAAGTGTGTTAAACGCGATATGCTACATACATTGATACATATATGTCTATGCATATATGTATATATTTGTATGTATGTATATAAATGTAAAAGTAGAATTTGTAATACTTTTTAAAGTTCAGCTTTTTCAATATAAAACAGCAATTTTAGCGAAAATTGGAACACTCGACGACGACGACGAGGACGACGATGACGACAAGTAACATGTAACGAGTAGCGCAATTAACAACGTGTAGCAAAAGTAGCGAGAAGCTAAGCTATTTGCACACGCTTGCAGCGCGTCTCATACAATCGATGATTTGTCCAGTATGGAAGAGGTGTCCAGCAGAAACTCATTGCTGCCGCTTAACAATATGTCGTAGAGCTCATGGGGCGCATCGCCGGCAATGGGACTGCCAAAGGGAAAGAACGACGAGAGCGTCGATAGCTGCAACGGACCACCACCATTCACAACAGTCAGACCATTTGCCGATGATGAGCCACCAATTGCATTTGTTGGCATCGATTTGCGTCGCCTCTCCACACCGTCCACATACTCGACAGGCTCCTCCTGCTGCTGCTGCTGCTTGGGTCTCGTTTCACCGGTTGCCTCATAGTAAGCATCGGGCAGTTCATCAATGTTCTGGAATTCCAAACAGCGTTGCACTTTCGCAATGTTGCTCAGCAGCAGGCGATGAAAGAGATCCACTTGGGGCTGACCACCACCACGAATATCGAGGACTTGCAACCAACGATAATAGCACTGATCCCAAACAGCCAGATCAAATATGCGATGAGCCGGCAGCAGATAACGATCCTGTGGCACCGACGATTGCGTTGCAAACAGTTGCGGATTAATGGTGTAACGGGATGGTGAGGATTGCGCCTGCACCTGCACCTGCACCGATAGCGGCATATGGCTCATCTTACTAGTATGACCCACGGCAAGGGAGCGTCGATGATTTTGTGTTGCGCTGAGATCGCCGCGCTGTCGCTGATACAAAGGGTTGCTGAAGAACATTTTGTCCTTGTCCGAAAACTGTTCACCCCAATCCCAAACGGGGCGCAGCACGAGTCGTCCCTCGTTGACGGCACGCGTCCGTTGCGCCTGACTGTCAAACTGGAACGTATCGAAAATGGGCATAAAGCATGCATCCCACAAAGTTGTAAGAAATGTTTGCGAGAACTCAAACTCGTCGGGAAACTGTTGCAGCAGCTGCCACACGCAGTCCAAAAATAGCAGAAAGATCGGACTCTGTTCGCTATCCGGTGTCAGTTCGCTGCCACCTCGGGACACATAAACATGACCCAATCGCCGCTGGAACGGATGCTCGAGGGCAATCCAATCTTTTTGCACCAGCGACTGGAATCCATCGATGGTGCGAAAATGCGGATCGAGCAGGATTTGGGTAAGGCTGCTAATGGCACAGCACAGATCGCGACCGTTTGACTCCTGCAGGACACAGGTTATATTGGCACGCAATGTGGCCGCTGCTTCGGAAGCATGACGCAAACACAGTGAAACATACAGCAGCCAATTAGTCTTCTCCAGCAGTCCCAGATACTTGTCATCCTGCAACATAAACTTCTCCGGCGATTCGGGTGTGCAGAGACGTCTCAGCTTCTGATAGGCACGCTGCACATCCTGTATGCTGGGCAGCTGATCTGTTAGCTGTATCAACTTCAATTGCTTACGCTCATCACACTTGCGCACCAGCTCCAGCATTATGTTCTCCATTTTCGTATCCTGCTGCGACGCCGGCTGCAGCTCAGCCAGACGGACGAGTGAGGCAGCACCACGTCCATAGCTGTACACCCAAAAGGCAGCACGCGAATCGCAAAATGCCAGCGATAACTGTAGGAAACGTTCGACATCACAGCATTTGGGTATAACAAAGTGCGGTGGCAGTTGATACTTGCACGCCTGCAGGCGGTTCTGGAGTTGTGGCACACTTGTTGCACTGATCACTTGCCACTCACTGGCGCCGCAACGAATGAGCTCACGCGCCCAATCATTCTTGCTGGCGTACATGCTAACGCCGGTTAATGTCGAATAGTAGGGCTCCCGGTACGCGTAGGCGAAGCTCAGGTCATGTCGCATGGGATAGGCGAAGCGTGCCAGAGCGGAGGCAATCAGTTTGCCATAGTCACTCAATTTGGAGTCCTGCTGCTGAAAGACAAACTTAAGCAGTCGAAAATTTGCACAGATTATGTGCAGCGCAACAATGCGTCCACTGATATTATGTTGCTTGGCCGGCTCCAGTTTCTTGCGACGGCTGCTGGCCATGCGTGCGGCCTGTAAGGCACTTGCAGCGCGTCCCTGCTCCGCAATCGTATAGATCTGATCGATGTTATTTAGGGTCACCTCATTGCGTCCAAGATATACGTTCTCTTGATAGAGATCACTGGCCATTGGCGCAGCCAACTGGTTGGGTCTGGCATGTAGTGCCACAAAGGCTAACTTAAAATTGGTAACACTTAGCAGGCCAAATGTGGAATCCTTGTAGGTGCATCGTTTGGCGTTGTTGCTATTGTTGCCATTGCTGCTATTGTTTGTGCTATAACTATGGTTGCTAATGCTGTTGCTGCTGCTGCTCTCCTCCATTGGCGCAATGGGTGAGTACATGTAGGCGGGTGCACTGGCAACAATTTGCTCACCGGACAGCATTCGGGGCTTCGCCAGATGCACATCACGCAAATCGCTGGGCAGGCACCATTCATTCGTATCTGCGGTGACGCGTATATCGCCAACCATCGGCGCCACGTAGCTTGTGAAGGTGTTCCGTTTGCGATGATCGGGCATATCGCTGCTGCTGTTGCTGCTGTGGCCAGTGGCCATCCTCCCAGTAGCCACTGTTTATCGCTCTCTCCTATTATGTATTATTATCGTATATATTGTTGCCAATTTGGTTTTGGTTTTGGCTGTTTGTCGTTTCTTTGCCCTGCGCACGCACTTTGAATATTTAATTATTGTCTATTTCCTGTGTCGGTTATTTTTCTTTTTTTTCTTCTCTGTGCTGTCAGTTTGTGGGCGCTGATGTCTTTTGTGTTGCTGTTTTATTTATTTTTGATATTTTTGCATCAGCAGCTGGCTTTTAGAACAGTTAGCCGACCGACTCCGCCGCCTCCCACGAATGGAAAACTGTGTGTGGCGGCCGCAACATAAACACATTAACCAAGAAAACAAGAAACAACAATAAAAGGTAAGTAGTTGAATTTAATGTATTAGAGATGGGCGCAAATTGCATTTTTTACGACACAAGCTGCAACATTTTCATTCAAACATATTGTTAAGCTTATTGTAAGCTATGTTTGCTTAAATTGATTTAGACTTTGATTTTTATTTGTTATAATTTTTTCAATATATGTAAGTATATTTAAGCACACACACACACACATAAACATATTCATTTCTACACTTACATACAGGCGCTTGAGCATAGACGAAATTAGAATTATCGCCGTTTTTTTGATAAGTTTATCAGTTGTGCTTACCGTTTTAATATTTTTTAATCCTGCAGTGGCTGCTGCACTGTGCGCAGGTTGAAACTTGGCGAGCGATTGTGTTTATTTATTTGTCATCTTTCTGCATCATTTAACAACACATACACGCACGTATAGACATGCATTTATTTATTTATTATTTTGGTTGTCGCCATAAATGTATATATGCACATACGCATATATGCTGCTTACTAACACAGGCACATATGCACACTCATTTCATGTCACAAAAAGAGCTATCGTTATCGGTGTAGGCATTAAAACAGCTGTGGTGACGTGCAATCATGCTGATGATTTTACAGCACTTGCGATTGTCGATAGGTTTGTGTATACTTTGTGACTTCAGCATTGGTTGATTTGTTTAAATTGTTAAGAAAACAGTATAAAGTCAGTTGTTTTTAGAAAGCAATTAGTAATCTGCCTTAAGAAATAAACTATTCAGCTATATATCTTACAACCACAAGAATCGCCGACAAATGTCGATGTGTCTTCTTAACATTTAGGTGCACAAACAAGAAATTGTCGAAAATTCGAGCTGCGCGAAAATAATTTCGATATCTTTTTCAACGCAGAGCGCAGCTATCGCAATTTTCTTATCGACATTGTTGAGGCCGGCCACCACGCGACAGCGGTGAGTTTAGCAAAGCAAATTAAATATAAAATAAAAACAGCAACTTCGGCTTTTTTTATACTGTCTACAGACTGCGTATGCTTTGGCAACAATACAGCAGTCGGTGCTTCAAACATTGCCTATCATCAACGACTTCAGTGTTTTCGTTGCCGTTGTCAAAAAAATTCCGAACAAATTCTCAGTCTTACTTAAAATCGTTACGGTACCGCAACAACAGTATAAATTTGCAACAAAACCCACAAACCACACACAGATTATACCAAGCACAACACACGATGGCTGAACAAGTGAAATATTTGGACACACCCGATAAGTCCGCGATGGACAAGAAACTTTACAAGTAAGAACATTAATCCAAGATGGTGGTTTTCCACCTTTGCAAAGAACTCTTGATATTAAGAATGCGCGATTATTTGAAATTATCTTAACCTCTTTTGTTTTATTACCAGGACATTGCTTTTGGCAAATGGCCTGCATGCGCTGATTATTTCGGATCCAAGTCCGATACCACACGATGGATTCACTTCATCAGAGTCGTCTGCCGAGGGAGAGGGCGAGGGTGATGGCGAGTTGTTAGAAGAGACTTCCGCAGAGACTGGGAGCACGCATGAATCAAGCGATGACACATCCAGCTCTTCTTCGTCGGCCAGTACCCATAACGTTAGCGAATCGGAAAGCGAGGAGGGCGACGAGAAGCTGGCTGCTTGTGCCGTACTTCTGGATTATGGCTCATTTGCAGAGCCGCCAGAGATTCAAGGACTGGCGCACTTTTTGGAGCACATGATTTTCATGGGATCAGAGAAGTATCCCGAGGAGAACATATTTGATTCGCACATCGCAAAATGTGGCGGATTCACCAATGCCCTCACCGATAGCGAGGACACAGTGTTTTACTTTGAGGTGGCCGAAAAGCATCTTGATTCGAGTCTTGATTATTTTACGGCTCTAATGAAGCATCCGCTAATGAAGAAGGAGGCAATGCAACGCGAACGCTGCTCGGTAGACTCGGAATTCCAGCAGATAGTCCAGGAGGATGAGTCGCGTCGTGACCAGCTGCTGGCCAGCTTGGCCACCGAGGGCTTTCCTCATGCCACTTTCTCCTGGGGCAATTTGAAGACTTTGAAGGAAAACGTCGATGATCAGGAGCTGCACACCGTGCTGCACAGGATCCGTCGCGCGCACTACACGTCCAATCGTATGTATTTGTGCCTGCAGGCACGCTTGCCCATTGAAGAGTTGGAGGCACTCGTGTTGCGCCACTTTAGCGAAATACCTTCCAATTTTGCCATAAAAGCTCCGGATCTGAGTGGATTCGGTTACCGCAACGCATTCTGCGATGAGTTCTATCAACACGCGTACTTCGTGAAACCCGTGGAGAATGTGTGCAAGGTAGAGTTGACCTGGGTGCTGCCCAATATGCGTAAATATTATCGCAGCAAGCCGGATCAATTTGTTGCTTACATTATGGGCTACGAGGGCGCGGGCAGCCTTTGCGCCTATCTTCGTCGCCGCCTTTGGGCTCTGGATCTGGTCGCCGGCATTGATAACAATGGATTTGATCTCAATTCGATATATAGTTTATTCAACTTGTGCATCTATCTCACCGACGACGGTTTTAAGAATCTTGATCATGTGCTCGCGGCCACATTCGCCTATATCAAAATTGTGGCCGAAGCCGAACCGAAAGAGTTGCGTGCTATCTTTGATGAGCAGCAAGGCATTGAAGCAACTGCCTTCCGTTTCCAGCCCCAACGTCCTGCTATGGACAACGTGCAGCATTTGGTCCAGAACACCAAGTACTTTCCGCCCAAGGATATCTTGACAGGCAATGAACTCTACTTTGAGTACAATGAAGATGACTTACTCAACGTGATTAGCCATTTGAATTCTTTCCGTTTCAATTTAATGGTGACTGCACGCAAATACGGAGATCTAACATATGATAAGCAGGAGAAGTGGTTCGGAACCGAATACACCGATATTCCCATGCCAACCAAATGGAGAATACTGTGGCTCGAGTCGGAACCTGATTTGATTCCGGAACTCTGTCTACCCGGCCACAATCGCTTCATCACAGAGGACTTTACCATCTTTTGGCATGTCGATGGTAAGCCTGAGGTGCCCGAGATACCCAAGAGGCTAGTTCAAAATGACGTCTGTGAGCTATGGTTCCGTCCCGATGATAAATTTGAACTGCCTGAGGTTTATATGGCATTCTATCTAATCTCGCCGCTTCTACGCGAAAGCGCCAAGAAGTAAGTTAAGTCTAAGCTAACTTATTGACATGTATTTTCTATTTTTTACTCTCTTTCTGTCTCTTGCAGTAATGCCATGTGCTCTTTGTATGAAGAGCTTGTCAAATTTCATGTGGGCGAGGAACTTTATCCGGCCACCAGTGCCGGCCTCAACTATTCCTTCTCTGTAGGCGAGAAAGGTATACTAATGCAGGCGCACGGCTACAATGAGAAACTGCATTTGCTAATCGAGGCTTTGGCCCAGGCAATGGTCAATATGGAGATAATGCTCACCGAGGAAATGCTTGCCACATTTGTCAAGGATAAGCGCAAGTCATTCTTTAACACTCTGATCAAGCCGCGTGCCCTTAACAGGTAAGTCAAAATACGGGAAATTATATTTCAATTCCATCTTCTATTTCCCTTTTTTCATTTTTTTTTTTTTGTCTCGTTTGTAAGGGATGTGCGTTTGTGTGTTGTGGAGCACATGCGCTTCTTGATGATCGACAAGTACAAGAGTCTTAACGATGTAACGCTTAGGGATCTGCAGGCGTTTGCACAGCAATTCCCGAGAGTTTTGTACGTCCAGGGATTGATACAGGGCAATTACAGGGAGGAGCAGGCACACAGTGTGATGAACACACTGCTGAAACGCCTTGGCTGTCACCCTATCGAGAATATAGCCTTTGTCGAGGATCGCACCGTTCAAATACCACAAGGCGCACATTATATACGCTGTCATGCGTTGAACGAACAGGACTCGAATACGGTGACCACCAATTACTATCAACTCGGTCCGAGTAATGTGCGACTTGAGTGCATTCTTGATTTGCTAATGATGTTCGTGGAGGAGCCGTTGTTCGATCAGCTGCGCACCAAGGAGCAGCTGGGCTACCATGTGGGCGCAACAGTGCGCCTGAACTACGGCATTGCTGGCTACTCCATAATGGTCAATTCGCAGGAGACAAACACACCCGTTAGCCATGTAGAGCAACGCATTGAGGTGTTCCGCGCCAATATGTTGACCATACTTGAAGGTATGTCGCAAGAGGACTACGATCACACTCGCGATTCACTCATCAAACTTAAGATGATTGCCGACATGGCTCTCGGTTCAGAGTTCATGCGCAATTGGAATGAGATTGTCAATGACACGTACATGTTTGATCGTCGCCGTCAACAGATCGAGGTGCTGCGCACATTGACTGCACGCGAAATCATTGCTTTTCTGGTAGAGAACGAGATCACCAATATGCGCAAGTTGTCCGTTCAAATAATAGGCCACAAACCGGTTAAAACAGCCAAAGACAAAGCGGGAGCCAAATTGAAGGCCAGAGCTCCTCCTGCTGAGAACATTGGTGATGGTGATGACGATGAAGGGGACGAGGACATGGAAGAGGAGTCAGAGGATGCGAACATGGAAACCAGCTCGGAAGAGAATGAGGATGAGCTCTTCCAGGCGCTGGCCAACAAATTAAACGTGGTTTTTCTTCCCAAGGATGGCGATGCCAGCACAATTACGGACATTGAGGAGTTCAAAGCTAATCTGGATCTTTATCCAAATACAAAAATACCTGAAAATGATCTCCCACCGTGCCCAGAATGCGTTGATACTAGTTAAATGCAATTCTTTGCACAACTGCTAACCACAAAGAAACGCAACCCACAAGATAAAATGTTAATGTAACAACCATCAAGCAGGAGCCTCGACAACACAAAAAGGTTCGTAACTTATAGTATTAGGCTATAGTTACAGAACACAAAAAGCACGTCTCATTTTCAAAATGCAGGTCGTAATTTTAAAGCAAACACACTTATAGACACACATATGACATTGACATTGTAAAACTAATTAAAATGCATTTTTTTTCTTCCATTCAAATCTAATTGTAATTGACATTAAAAAAAAAAAAAAAGCAACAAAATAATCTTGATGTAACTATATCAGTTGATATAATAAATAAAATCTATATGTATATTTAAACGAAATTTCTAGCAAGTACTGTTTCAACTTTTTAAGAAGATGTGAAAGAATGAGCACATATTGTCTTTGAAAAAACTGTTTGATTGCACATACCTTTTAGCGCATTATGTCCTTAAAAAATCTATAGGGATTTGTCCGAATTAGGTGCAGTTTACTGATATTTTTCCAATTGCTAGGGTGTCCTAAAAAGTATGCAGTATTTTAGTACACAATGTGTTAGTTTATTTATAACTTGTGTAATTGTTTATTTGCTGGTATAGGATCATCTTTTTGTAATGGTTTTTAGTACACATAATATAATATGTACGTATTTTTTTTTTATACAAAAACCGCTTTACTTCGTTATACATTTTGCAGTTAAATGATTATAATGAATATTTACACAACAATGCGCGTTTTTTGTCTAACAATTTAACAAACCAATTGAGCAACTTGCCCGCATTATATGCCAGATGTAATATTTGTATACACTATTAAAATATGCTATATATATGTATATGTATGTAACGATCGTTTCATAAGCGGGATTTTATTTAAAGCTACTTTATTATTGTGTACTTAAGATTAAGTAACAATATGGTCCAATATTTATTTGTTTATGCTCCTTATGTGATCGATTTGTTTAAGTTTTTTTTTTGTTCTATTTTTACAGTTGAACTTGTGGGTATGAACAACGATTAAACTGAACTCAATTCGTACAAATTAATTATAAACAATGAAAAAAAAAAAAACGTATACTACTATATATAAAAAAATGATTTTAAAGTAATTGTTAGATGTCTTTATGTCGATTCTTTTGCCGTTTTTGATTATTGCTTATGTACACAATGATTTTGTTTTATTTTGCATCTAAACTATACAATCTTTACGGAAAATTTGTAATTTGTTTTGTTTGTTGTTCAAAGCTTTTGCAGCTCGGTGGTGTCACCAAGATAACGGGACTGCAGAATGCGTGGCTGTCGTTCGTTGTTCGATTCCTGCAGTAGACCTTCCTCGTGCTTCTCGCTGCCATTCGCTGAGCTGCTGAAAATGCGCGAAATAAGCGATGTGTTGGAACGCTTAAACGCCATCCGTTTTCCATTTATAATCTCCGGCAAATCATCAAGCCCCCGATGCAGCGACAGCTTATCCAGCTCCGAATCGGAGCCACTGCGTCGAGCCCGCTCCGATGCCAACTGTGCCTCGTACTCAGCCGTTCGCAGCGTTTTCGCCGTCGGCTTGCGATACATTTTGAGCAGTAGCGAGGAGCAGACAACGCTCACTGAACTGGCAGCCATCGCCACAGATGCCATCCACGGCTGCAGCGTGAAGCCAAAGGGCGCAAAAAGACCGCTGGCAAGCGGTATGCCCAACAGATTGTACATGCTGGCAAACAGGAAGTTATAACGTATTCGGCGAACTGTGCACCGCGAGAGATCCAAACACGCGACCACATCCAGCAGATCGTTTCGCATCAATACAATATCCGCCGCTTCAGCGGCCACGTCCGTCCCGGCCGCAATGGTTATGCCCACATCAGCTTGGGCCAGCGCCGGACTATCGTTGACACCATCTCCAACCATTGCGACACGAACGCCTCGCTGCTGAATCCGCTGTATTTTGGCCACCTTATGCGACGGCAGCACCTCAGCGTATACTGTGCGTATGCCCACCTGGAATTTGATTTGGTTAATTGTGAATTTAATGTATTTTTTCGGGAATACTTACTTCACGTGCTATGCTCGCTGCGGTGTTCTTATTGTCGCCGGTTAGGAGCACAACATCGATGCCCATGCGCTTGAGCGTGTAGACAGCAAGATGAGCTTCCGGTTTGACCATGTCGGCGACAGCAAACATGCACACCAGCTGACCATTGAGGGCGCACAGGACTGCCGTGTGTCCTTTGTGCTCCTCGCGTGTCATACAATCGCTTACTTCGAGTGGCACCTCAATCGCATTACGTTGCATCCACTCCCGATTGCCAATGAGCACATGTATTTCTGGTCCATCAATCAAGGTCTGTTGCTGTTCCTCTTTGCCCCGATGCTGTTGATCCTGCTGCTCTTCGAGTGCCCCATCCAAGGCAAGGAGCTGATGTTCAATCAATTTTTGCTGCAGCTGAAGCTGCTCGATGCTGGCGCCGTTGTCAACGTCAATGGCACCATTGGGATTTGTGCGCAACAGATTCTCATAGTTGATGATGCGTTCCGCATGGCAGGATTGTCGCAAGGACTGCTCATAGTTTGAGACGATGGCGCGTATGCCACAACCAGGCACAGACTGAAACTCCGAGCTCTTGCCAAAGCTTTGCTGCACATTAAGCATATCCTTGGCAAAGTGCACAATAGCTGAGGCTATGGGATGCTCGCTATTCTGCTCGGCGGCCCCAATGATGGTGAGGGCACGTGCCAGACTGCATACCTGGGGCGGCACAAAGAGCGTCACCCGGCTGGTCATTGGTGTGCCATGGGTAATGGTGCCCGTCTTGTCAAACACAACTGTCTTGACCTATTTAAACGCAAAAGGGGATTTAATATTCTGATGAACTGATGCATTATGCTATGAACTCACTTTGTGGGCATTTTCCAGTGCTGTGGCACCTTTAACGAGCAGTCCGTTAGTTGCGCCCGTTCCGGTGGCAACCATGACCGCTGTGGGCGTGGCCAAGCCCAGGGCACAGGGGCAAGCAATAGCCAGGACACTCAGAGCACACTTAAAGGCATAGCTAATAATGATTGTGTTGCGATCCATGTGCATTTTGTGCTCCATGGCAACGGGCACGAGATCGGGATTGACAAAACCCGCAATGATCCAGCCGATGAGCGTTATGGTCGAGATGGCCACCACAAAGGGCACAAAATAGCCGGCAATGCGATCCGCCAGCTGTTGGATGGGTGCCTTTGATGTTTGTGCCTCCTCCACGAGCCGGACTATTTGTGCGAGCGTTGTATTCTCGCCCGTATGCGTTGCTTCCACCAAAAGGACACCATTGCGATTTATTGAGCCACCAATGACAACGGCACCTTTGCGCTTGGCCACCGGCATCGATTCACCGGTAATGAGCGATTCATCGCAACTGGAATGACCGTAGAGGACTTTGCCATCAACGGGCACCTTGGCACCGGGTATTACCTTGAGGATGTCACCACGCTGCACATAATCCACCGATATAATCTTCTCACTAATGATATCAAAGTCAGCCGAAATCTCAACGAGCAACGCATCCGCAGCCTTAAGTGAGAGCAGCTTGGAAAGCGCCTCCGATGTCTTGCCCTTGGCTATATGCTCCAACCAACGACCCAGCGAGATGAAGATCAACAGCATTGGCGGTGTATCGAAAAATGTTAGCGGCGAGCTATTCTGTTCCATCAGAATGGCGGCAATTACCACAGCAACGGAATAAACATACGATATGGTCGTCACCATTGAGATTAGCACATCCATGTTGGTGGTGCCATGTTTGATGGCTCTGTACGATTGCACATAGAAATGAAAGCCGCCAAAGAATTGCACCGGTGTTGACAGCAGAAACATGACGAGATTCTCCATAGAGAGTCCAGGCACCAGGCAGCACATGTTCTTATGCCCCTTATCGCTCATCTCCAGCATGAAGTAGATCATGGCCACCATGCATGGACCGCCAAATATGAGTGAGATCAAGAACGCATTGCGCCACTTTCGTATCTCCTCCTTGTGCTCCAGATAGTTGTGTGTCATCTTATCGCGACCGCTAAGAAGCTTCGCCTCAAATCCCAGAGCCTCAATTGCTTCGCATATGCTCCGTGGTCCCGTATCGTCCGTAATATAACGAAATTTACCTGCCCATAAGAAAATCAAATCATCAATATCGGCATACTAATAAACTTTATGCTACAAAATAAGTTAATATTTTTGGTAAAATAATAGATAATTTGTCAACAATAAAAATGATTTAGGCAGAGATTTTTCTTTAAATAGAGCTCTTATTTATATAAAGATTAAAAGATTTTGTGGCAGTTTTACCTTTGATAACTATGAAATCTCAGGTAAACCATCAACTATCAACTACATAAAAGTTGTGTAGGTTTACTAAAAGATTTCACATCAGATTATTGTCGATTTGAAATGACATTTTATTATTACCAAGCCTGTCCCACCACAGACAGAAGCCACAAAAAAATAAAAACTCTTTTTTTTTTTTTACTTTTTGCTATTGAAATTGGAGCGCTTTAGTATTTTTTAGCTATGCTTGTAGCAATTATTGTTTTTGCTCTTTTTCTTATGTATTTGTATTAGTTACCATAGCATTGGCCTAAAGACAACCGGTTCTATGGCCGGATTTGATTGCAAAAGCTGAAGCTGTTCAAGTTGTCTACGAAGAGCTGAATTGCCCGCCGATTGGCCCCGCCCCCCTTTCAATCTACTCGATGCCAACATATCAAATGCCTTAATCACTTGAACAGAGTCAAGCTCCAGTTGCAATCAGTCAGCGTGTACTTGTATGTGTATCTCTATCTGTGTTGTGTCTGGGGCCAACATTAGGTGTTGAATTTGGCCAATGCGAGCGTGAATAGGAAGGAAAGCCGCCAAAGCTCAAAAGTTTTCGGAGACTGTAGCAATTATTGTTGCTGTCAACTAAGATACTAGATAACAAAATGATAAGATATGAAAACTGTCTTCTTTTTCTTTATTTTTCAGTTTGTAAAGTAGAATTATTTCTTATCAAAAAAGGAAGTACAATATACAATTTGCATTTGTTAAAGAAAAATTCCCCCTAGTTTAGCTGCAGACTCCAACTCATGTCTGGGGGGTGCCCCTTACAGTGGTGGTGGGGGGATATAATGTCAATAAATGTACATTCACTTTTCCATTTTGTCATATCGTGTGCAAACATTTGACAATAGCTATACCAGACGATTTTTTTTTTTTCATACCCTGTATGCTTTTAATAAATGGGGTATACAGGCGTTAGTGGAGATATCTTCTGATTTTTTCAAAGATATTATTTTGGCTTGATAGATTTTTATTATTTGTCAAACTCTTTTATAACCCTTTCTGACTAAACTATTATAATCCATTCTTGTTTTAACGTAAATTATAGTATTAAAAAAAGCATTTCCAATAAGGTCAGCCTCTTATAAAGTACAGATATTTTCTATGCATTTTTGAGCACTTGAATAACTTGAAAGCTTACAGATTATAGGTCATGCTTGGGCCGAGCTTCGTATTTCGATTGAAATGTGTGAAAAACCGTGTGCAAAAACAAAGCTAATTCAAATACACATATGGCCATATGAGACGGTGTGTAGTGAGTGAACGGGGGAGGGGGATAACGATATCATCCGCTGTGTTCAAACTGTAATGCAAATTATCAGCAAAATCGTTCGATCGATCGATCAAAACGACTCGAAACGAAACAAATCAAATCGATCGATTCAATGTCCTCATTTTAAACATTCGGCCCCCAAGATAATCAACAATTTTGTATAAATATATAAAACACATACATACATATCTATGTGTACACCCACAATAATAAATACAACAATCAATATTTCAATTTTTTGTTTGCATAGTTTTGTTGCTCCTTGTTATTTTTATTGTTTGCATCTTATCGCTTCGTTCAACGTTTTCATTTTTAGAACATTTCTCTTTGTTGTAGTTACTACTGTTGATTTTGTTGCTATTTGCCATTAACAAGTCGGGCAGTCAGCGTCACTTATCTGATAAGAATCGGTAGTCATAACACATGTTACTCTCAACTCGAACAACTTTTCGGTAATTTACAGTTTCTTGTCTTTGATTTTTTATTTCAATTTTGTTGTTATGTTTGCCCAATTTTGACATGCAACAGAAAACTTTGCCAAATTGCCCATGAAACATTGCAAGAACTTGGCAATTAATCAGGAAACTCGCAATATTAACCAGTTGTTAACAAAGTTTTTATTCAAAATGAAGCAACAACAAAAGCACACGCAACAAGTTAAATTGTAAGTTTCGAATTTTCTAGATATTTCCATAAGATTTTAGCAGACTTTAAAAGCTGCTTATAAAGAACTTTGCTATATGTATATATAAACAATTTAAAAGACATTTTATTCTACAGTGTACACTGAGACTGAATGGATTTGAGCTAAAACTTAGAATCTTAGAATATCTTAAATGACGTACGTGACGCCTTTCAAAACTGAAGTAGGTAAGACAACAATCAAGGTTGTTCAATGAAACAAAAGCAAAAGCTGTTTTAGCGCTCTTACTTTTTTATCGTTCTTCGTTCTTCGATCATAAATCTGTATTTTCGTTTTGGTTTTCCTCTTTACTCAATACAGATTGTGCTTGAATATCAGATATATCCAGTATCATATGCATCAACATTTTCAACGAAAGTACATTAAAATACATATGTGCGGCATTTTGTTTATTTGTTTCAAAACAACTTCATCAGACTTAAGATCGCTTTACTTTCCTCTTCAAGACATTTTCAGGCTACAAAATAATTATTTGCAGGCCAAAGCTGTGAAAGCTGTGCTGCCAGTTTGCTCGGCTCGCTAGTTAAGCATAAAATAAATATATACACAAGAAAAAAATAAAAATTGAAAGAAAGCAAAAACCAGTTTAAGTGCAATAGCCATAGAGCAGCTAGATGTAAAGTTCACATTGAAAGAAAGAAAATGTTTTTATTCATACTTAATATTTAATCTTGAATACATTAGATTTTGTTCCTGTTTGTTTGTTTTGACCATCTCTATTAAGAGCGCATGCTCTTGCATAATAATATACCCTACACATATTATTATATGTATATATTTTTTTATTATGTCTTCATATATGTATCAAGCAATAGAAACAAAAGCGCAAATCTGCGAAACTTGGGCCAAAATGGAAACCAAATAAAGGTGAATGTTGTTGTGAACGTTGTTGCGCATGTGCAGCAAACCAAAAAGTATCAAAAGAGTAACCAAAAAATAAGACTGGCGAGGAAGAGAGGAAGGGGGTGGGGTGGGTTGTTGAGGCTCTTTCACTTTCAGCTTAAAGCTGACGATGATTAACAATGAATAATTTCAAAGTGAACAACGTGCGCACAGCTCAAACAAAAAAATGAAGGTTTTTAGAAATCGCTTTTAGTTTTTGTATTTTTTGTGCTTTGTGTTTTCGGGGAAAAGGCCACGAAATCTAATTTCAATTGTACTAATTGTTGATATCGTTGCGGTATGAGCACATAAACATTTATTCATACTTATACTTCATATGTATATTTTATCTGTTTTTTCAAATCCTCAAACCAAAGCACGCAAACAAAAGCGCTTTATTATATGCATATTGTATATTGTATATATATTTATTAGCACAGACTTATTTCTTGCTTTCAGGGTGTGTGATATATTGACCTTATGCCTGTACTACTATATCAATATAAACGCAATTGTTCTTGATGAATCAGAGAATTCAGTAAAATCAAAACTCCTTGGTTTGGTTTGAATATTAAATTCGTATGAGGTTAGGTTTCTCAAGTCGCAACAGTTTCGAACATACAAATATTTTGTCACAATGCTTCGTAAGTACAAACAAAGTACAAATATTTCTTTCATATCGCGTTCGCTTACTCCCTCCATTGTACTAGGTCTGTTGAAAATAGCCCAGATAAAGTAACTCGCCAGTATTTGAGAAATATATAATACTGGGATTTAATCGCACTGTTGTTGTTATGAGCATTGCCCCGCGGGAGAATTCTTATCAAGTACACTTACATATACATATGTATGTGTAATATGCATAGAAACAATCGCATATTGAGCACAGAATCCCCAAGCTTGCAAGTATTTTAATTTAACTACTATTGTTTAACCATATGTTTATAGTAAAAGTAAGGATGGAATATTGGTCATATTGATAACAGCAACAATATATGTATGTATATGAACAACAGGTGCATAAGTCGAAATACTTTATTTTAATATGGACGTGCCGCCTTTGTTTGCATCTGGTGGAATTGCCAGTTGTAATAATGCTAGTATTTATATGTATGACTTATTGTTCTGCTCGATTGGCCCATTAAATGAATGTTGAAATTCAATACTATACAGCTTATGCAATAATAAAGAAGCGATAAAAAGTCTTACAAAATGTAAATCGTTTAAAATATTAATTGTTCGCTAGTTGAACAAGTTCTTCTTCGGAACTTCGTGCATACTCACCACGTTTGGTTAGCAGCGTAACTGAGGAAGCCGTAACGCCGCGCAGCTTGAGTACATGGCTCTCGATTTTATGTACGCAGGATGCGCAAGTCATGCCCGATATTTCGAGCTCAACCTCGGCTTCACCGTTATCGGGCTCATCGATTAGCTCTGTGGGAAAGCCAAGCTCTGTTATCGTCTTGGCAATATTTTCGGCAGTCAAAACATTCGCATTGAACTTCACCTCTGCCTTCGCTGCGAGCAGAGCAACCAGAATACTATCCAAGCCATAGATTTTGCGGCAATGTTTCTCTATTGCTGCCACACACGAGGCGCAGGTCATGCCGCGTATGTGAAGGAAGCACTTGGTGAGCAACTCCTGTTCCACAGGGACCAGGGTGGCAGCACCGTTTGTCGCTTGCCTGGCTGGTGATGGTGAGGGGGAGGCAGATGCAGATTTTGTTGATTTAACAGGCGTCGTCGGCGTTCTGTTCCTGTCCTGTGCGACACTCGCCTCAAAGCCCATGTCGTCAATTTTTTCTGCAATCGCCGCTGCTGTTAGCTGCTCGGGATCATATTGAACGCGCGCGTTTTTCTCCTCGAGTTGTACTTGAATGCGATGCAGCCCTGGCGTGCCAGTTAAATGTCCCTCGATATTGCGCACGCACGAGTGGCAAGTCATGCCGAAAACGCGTATATCCGCCCTGGCGATGGCTGCACTCACATCCGGTTGATAACTGCATTCGAAGCCCATTTCATCGATTTCGTATGCAATGCGTGCGGCACTAATCCGATCCGGATCATAGTCAAAGTAACCGGCATGCTCATCCAATTGGACGTGCGCCTTCAGCACACCTGTCTGCTGTCCCAACTTCCCTTCAATATTGCGCACGCACGACTGACATGTCATGCCAACAATGGGCAGACGTACGCTGGCCATCGCAGCAGCAGCAGCAACAGGCTCAGTCAGCTGTTGTGGTTCGCCTGAGGCATTTTTGGCATTTGCGTTTTGGTCGTCAGGCATTTTATTTTGTGTTTTAAATTAGCATTCGCATTTCACTGATCCGTTTCCTTATGGTGCCTTGCCTTGTTCGAATATTAATTTTGATTGTGTTTTGTTTTATGCACTGATTCATGAATTAAGTAAAAAAAAAAGAGCCGAAATAATTCATTTATATGTGTGTGTGTGTGTATTATCGTAACTTGGCTAATTGCAGCACAACAAATTTTTTAGATATTTTTCTTCTTGATTCTTTCATTCAAACTATTTGAAGCCACAATGACGCGAGCTTTCGATGTGAGACTGTTAGCTTATTGTGATCATATCCAGTTTTTATGATGGCTTAGTTGCATCCGGATCGGTTGACTTTTGAATTTGGCTCAATTTTGTATTTTTCCGCACGAAACAAATTATTTATTTTTCTAATTAATGCGCACAGCTGCTGGCGCTCGACATTGTGTACCGTGTGCCAATTGGGAACTGCTTAGTGATGTAAGTTTTTTGGAATGCCACATCGATTTGAAAGTCTTTTCAATGTATGGATGTATCGATTGGCTGTCCAGTGCATACCTTCAATTTACTGATATGGCAGCACCGCCAAATGTACAGTGTTGAAAAATGTCCATAGAAAAAGTGACAAAAGTAGTGAAAAAAAACTGCGTGTGAAAAATGCAGGCAGCGTTTTAGTTGGTTTTTTTTGTGCAAAATTTGCGGTTGTTATTGTTAAAAGACGCGAAAAGTGCTTATGCGTACGTTAAATAGAAGTGCAAAATTAGAAGCAACCAAAAAATATGTTAAATACGAAAAAAGTGCAGTAGACAAATCGTTATGTTCTTTATATCCACATAACGCACACACACGCACACCGAAATACCCAACACATTTACGCACACACACTCGTTCAGTCGCGCTGCCGCTGAGTGTCAACAGCTGCCGCTGCCTCTCTTTCTCTCTGCCTCTGCCTTTGTGGCGGTGGTGGTGGTGGTGTCCCCGCAGTCAAAATGTCGGACATTAAGTAAGTCGCCTGCAAAATGCAAATATCAAAAGAAAAAAAAAATTCCATTAATTAAATACCACAACTGTTGTTACTGTGCAGTGCTTGTAAAGTGTTTTTGTTAGCTGCATTTTCATGTACTCAAAAATATTTGTGCATTCAATGCATACATACTCACGCATACTCGCACACAACACTAAGGCGCCTGCATACTTTCAAGGTATTTGCTTGCGTATGTTCTCATGTGTGTGTGTGGGGGTGTGAGTGGGTGCAAAGCCCAGCAGAAGCTGCGAGTCATGAAAAACATTTCGAAAATAACGTTAAGTGGTTGTGGTCTCTGTGCAAGACTCCAATACTTTCTCCAAGTGTTCTTCTAAAGCAATTGTTACCATTGAAGTTCATGCCCTAGGCTAGACAATGTTCCATTTTGTTGAATATTTTGTTATGGTTTTGTGCTGTGAAAATATGTTAAATTGCATCTGACAATTGTTTTGAGTACATCAATTCAATTATTGATTATTAGATGTGATATGGGCCGAGAGCCATTGCAACAACTTGCTATACACACACGCAATCGATCTTTTCAGTGCAATACATTCCGCATAAAAAAACTTTAATTATTTATTTATTTTTAAATAATCAAATGTACATATAAATAACCTTGAAAAATAAAAACAGTTTCAATATTCACTGTTTGTAAAAAAAAAAAATTATTCATTACTTTAGTACAAGTAGAGACATTAGTAGTAATTTATAATTTTTGATGTTTTTTCGTTTTTTATCGTAGTGACGATCTGCTTAGCTATGAGTTAGGCTTGAGCGATGACATTGATGACCAGGCACTGCTTGGCGCCGACGAGGATGAGCTGTTGCTCTCCGATGAGGGTGAGTTGATGGTTGGTTTCTGTGTTAATTTGTGTAACTCATTCACCCCCCCTCTATCTTCCCCTTTGCACGGCCGCAGAGCTTGAAAAAGATGTGACCAGCGAGGTGAAACAGCAGATGCGCGCCGAGGCCGAGGAATGGGCACAAGAGCAGCTACGCAAACACAAGGAGCAACTGACGGCAACAGCAAAAGCTGCAGCAGCAACAACAACACCGACGACTGCAGCAGCAGCTGTTGCCGTTGTTGATCCCTTGTCGTCGCCCAGCAGAGATACCATAGCTAGTCGAGATTCAAGCAGCGCCACTGTTGTGGCAGCTGCTGAAACCACAACAGCAGCCAGCGCAAGTGAAACAACACCTCAAGTAACTGAGCTGGCGGCGGCCACTTCAACAACAGCAACAACAACGTCCACATCAACGCTGCATGAAGAGGACATGAAGGAACACAAGCAGGCAGCAACGGACGACAACACTGTAAACAATGGCGAACAAGCAGAGCCAGAGTTGGATTCGGATGGTGGTGGACCTGCTGGTGGCGGTGATGGTCATGGTCATGATGGATTATCTACACTGCTGGCCTCCTCGCAAGAGAGCTTGCCTGGCGCCCTCTCTGATCCACAGGAGGACGATGAAGAGCGCGAGGAGCGTACTAATTTCAAAACAGCCAGCGAACGTGCCG
This sequence comes from Scaptomyza graminum, assembly GCA_018901835.1. Taxonomy (NCBI): domain Eukaryota; kingdom Metazoa; phylum Arthropoda; class Insecta; order Diptera; family Drosophilidae; genus Scaptomyza; species Scaptomyza graminum. The sequence goes on along the minus strand of JAEIFL010000001.1, from coordinate 9,399,537 downwards.
ACAGCTTAAAGCAGACGCAGCAGCAGCAACAACAACAGCAACACATGATGCAACAACAACACATGCAAAGACGACAATACACAGGTGAGCTTTGTGAGGACAAGAGACAGGCATAAGTTTGAATAATACAACAAACTTCCGAACTACGAATTCGTTTGATGAACCCATCAATTTGGTTCAACCAGAAACCTATTCTACTATATATGACGAAACTTTTCTATAACGTTATAGTTCGTTATACATATTCGTTATAAAAGAAGTTCGACTGTAGTTCAAGTTGTGAACAAAGATGTTACTGTATCGAGACTCATCTCTCTCTTTCTCTCTCTCTCTCTTCTCTCTCTTGTTCGTTAGCTCTCACAGACAAACCGCGCATGGGCGGTCGCTTTATGCCAGGCAACAATAACAACAACAATAATAAACGTGCAATGGGCGTACGTCATCACTTGCTACGCAATCCGGGACCGCACATGTTTAATCCGCAACGAATGATGGGCGGCATGCAGCAATCGCAGCAACGTTTCCTCATGCCACAGGGTAATAATAATAATAATAATGCTAATGCACATCATGTGCAGCATCAACATTTGACCAGTTTAATGGCAACGCCGGGCGTTGTGGTTGCAAATCCCGTGGCTGCTGCCTGTATACTGTCGCCCCAACAACAGCAGCAGCAACAACAACAACAACAAAACCTAACACTAAACAAAACTACATTCATTCCAGGCCAATATGTACCACAATCCCAACTACAACAACAACAACCACAAACGCCACAACAAGCCACACAACAACAACAGTCGCCCTACAATACAAACAACAATGCTGGTCCTTTGCCCAATTCCGCTGGTCCCACATCCTCCCCGCATCTACACAATCCTCACATGCTGCACCACAACAACAACAACAACAACATCAGCAACAACAACAACAGCAACAATAATAACAACAAGAACAATATTAATAACATCAACAACAATGGAAGCAATGTTAATCCAAATGGTGGCCTTTCACATCCGCCGCCCCATCTATTGCCCCATCCGCACGCTCATCCGCATCCACATCCGCATGATCAGCGTGTGGGCTTGCTGCAGCTACCATTGCAGCAGGTGCCATATGGCAATGCCAACGCCTATCGGAATGGCGCCCTGTTGGGTCAAGGACCCGGGCAACAACATCCGTCGCCGCCAGTGGCACCACATTCACCCGGCATGCGTCCACCGGCACCGTATCGCAATCTGCCGCAGGGCTATGGCCCTGGACCGGGCTCCAATGCTGCAGCCGGTCATGGACCGCTGCCTGGCTATGAGCCGCATCCGGGGCAATATATGCGACCGCACAATGGCTGGAGACCGCAAGGTGGCGATGCGCCCGGTTCGCGCATGCCACGCCCATCTTTGCAGGCCTTGCCGCAACATTTGATGGGTGCCGGACCTGGCTATATAAATGGCATGAATATGCGCACTCCACTGCATCTCCAACAGCAGCAGCAGCAGTCTGGCGTTACCAACCCAGCCCATCAACTCCAGCAGCAGCACCAGCATCAACAACAGCAGCAGCAGCAGCAGCTCCAACAGCAACAAATGCAACAGGGCGCAGCACAGATCTCTACGGCATCAGCGTCATCCGCCAACCAAATGCAGCTTCAACAACAGCACCAACACCAGCAACAACATCAGCAACAGCTTCAGCTACAGCAGCAGCAGCAAGCACAAACTGTTGGAGGCGCAGTTGGTGCAACTGTTCCACGTGCCGTTGTCAGCAAGGTGCTGATTAATCCCAATTTCAAAGGCGGCGTCGAGGCAGCCACCAACAAGTTCATCAAGGAGACGCACTTTGTGCCGGCAATCAATAGTGATGCGGAGCTTTCGCGCCAGCAGGAGGAGTTCATCAATAAGAATCGCCAGTATATTCAGAAGCGACGCATGGAACGCTCACCGCCGCCAGCCGGGTCCGGCTCTATAGCAGGGTCATCTGTGGCATTGGGACGTCGCAGTCGGACGCGCAGTCGTTCCCGCGGACGCAGTTATTCGCCGCTAAAGCGTACCGAGCGAGAACGGGAGCGGGATAGGGATCGAGACAGGGAGCGAGATCGGGAGCGGGAACGTGATCGCGAGCGGGAACGAGATCGTGAACGTGATCGTTATGGCGGCAGTGGCAGCGGCAGTGGCGGTGAAAGAGGAGGACCCACTGCACGTGCCGCAGCCGGCAGTGGCAATCGTGGCTATCGACGCGTCACCAGCAGAGAGCGCGACGAGAATCGTTGTGCCGGTGGTGGTGCCGGTGTCAGTAGTGGCGCAGCGGCTCCCAAACGACGACGCAGTGGCTCTCCAAGTGCGCCACGTAATCCTTTTTCGGGTGAACCGCGCAATCGAGCATTGGACGGCAGTTCCAGCGGCAGCAGTCGCCCTGTGGTAAGTGTTCCATATCCATATCGATGCACTCTTATTTCAAGTGCTTAATTTTGTGTATATTTCTGTCTTCTTCGACTGTAGCCAAGCGACGAGGATGAGGAGACGCGCGCCTATCGCCTGGAGATTGAGAAACAAAAGCAGTTACGCGAGCGAATTCTGCGCGACAAGGAGCTGAAACGGCGACGCGCCGCCGAGGAGAAGCTACACGAGGTGAGTCCTTCAACAAAAATATTATCCATCTACTAGCATTATAAAATATGGTTTTTTAAAGAGTTAGTCTACCAATTAGTAGTTGATATTAACTTCAAACAACTTATCGATTTATATCAGCCATGATGGCCGCCATGTAGTTGCTGGCGAGCCTGGCCTTAAACGAGGCTGACGCACAATCTGAGGGTCTGATACCCTTAGTGAACTGAGTGTTGTTGTCGGCTTGTTGGATTTATGTCCAAACTGTTTTGTGTTATTCTTCCGAGAAATTCAAATCGTATTGAATGAAACATGTATTTTAGTAATGTCACATTGCTGTTCAGTAGGAGACACAAACAGCTCAAGAATAGTTTCATCATGTCATGCACCTTTATTTTGCAGGATAAGCGCGCCGAGCAGCATAGTCCAGCACCACGCGAGGATCAGGAACAAGTGAGTTTGGCAGCGGCAGGCAACGCACAACAAAAGCAGCGACATGCGGCGGGTCATGAGCGCAAAGTCATCTCACTGAAGCGTCGCGATGATTCGGATGCACGCAGCAGGCAGCAACAGCAGGTGCAGCAACAATTGCAACAACAACAACAACAGCAGCAGACCGGAGGCGGTGGACGAAAACAGCTGACAGCTGCAAAACTAGCACCGGAAGCAAAGCGTAGCATTGCCGAGCACTTGGCACCCTCCAGCAAACAGCATCACCAGCAGGCTGCAGGAGGCGGAGGAGCGCACTCCGGTCGCGCCGCTGGCGGCACACCGCCCCCGAACAGCAACAAAGGGGGGCGTGAACCAGTTGGCGGCATGCTGCGTTTGGGCACGCCCAGTGACGATGAAGTGGAGCTGGACTACGACGATGATGAACTGTTGCTAGATGAGGAGGATCGTCTGTTGGCAACACCATCGCCGCCACCGCCGCAACCATCACGTCAGGCCACCAAACGTTCAGCGACACCCGAATTGCACGCTGTAAAGCGCAGTCATACGAAGGTTGTGCGCAGTTCCACTGCAGCAACAGTGCCTGCAGCTGGCCAGCGACGTGTGGTGCTTAAGCCCGCATCCAGCAATGGTAGTGGTGGTGGTACTGGTGGCGGCGGTAGTAGTGGCGGTGCTAGCTTATCAGAACAACAATCCTCGCATCGTCAACAACGGGAGCGTAGGCAGCGTGAGGAGCGCGCTTTAGCATCTGGTGGTATTTTTGATCGTTTGGAAAAGCGACAGCAAACCGCGACTGGAGGAGGAGCAGGAGCAGGCAGCAACAGCAGTGGTGGAGGATCAGGAGGCGGTGGCGGTGGCGGAGGCAATGGTGGAAGCAGCAAGCAGCGCGCCAAGTTGCCAACACGGATTGTTCTCAAGCATGATTAAAGCCGGAGCAGAAGCATCAGCAGCAGCAGCACGATCAACTAATTCATAAATCATAAGCAAACAAGATATATATATATATATATATCTTACATATATAGTTATATAAAATAATCTGTAGCGGTGGCACCTGCCGGACAGAAGAGGCTGCTGCAGTGCTCACAGATTTTTTTTTTTCTTTCTTCTTAATCGTTTTAACCAACAATCAAATAAAAACATAACGTATTTTGTAGTTTAAAATGCTATAATATTTAATAACAATATGCAATTATAACTCACACACACACCACCACACACAAAACACTTGCATACACACACAAAAAAGAAAAGAAAAATAAAACCCCGAGCAATATTCATTAGTTAGAATGCAAAAATCAATTTGACCTAATATAAGTAATAATAAATAAAAAATAAAACAGAATAAATTGTATAACCATTAAATGCAAATTTCAGTTCGGTTTGATGACGATATTAATTATGAAAATAGTGTTTAACGAATATATAGATATATATATTTAGATATATTCATATATAAATAGCAATAAGTAATTGAACAAAAACGAAAAGATGTTCTTAACAATTCGCATCTGTACACCATATATATATATATATATATATATATTAGCATAGAGAATATATGCATATTTTTTAATTGTTATGTTTTCGGATAGTTTCCAGGTACTTTATCTCAAAATCTACCACAACCCTACTTTGACCCGCAAAGCCTTCCCCATATACCACAATATTTGTATTTGAGTTTGTCCTTAATTACTTTATTTAATTTAGACACATAAGGCATATTAATTTATTAATGTCATAATTAACGCTTTAAGCGCCGCCAATTCGGCACACACATACACATACACAAATTGACACTGTATATTTATCAAATATATCTATCAAATATATATATATAAGTAAGTATATGCATGTATGTATGTGTATCAACTCTACACATATACATTAATTAATAACTATATTTAGTACATAAACAAAATATATATATATATACATATTTTACGAAATATATGACACTACATAATGTTAATAGCTAGTCTTAAGTCATTTAATCTCTTTTTTTTATGACCAGACGCAATCATGCGAATATTAAGCTAGGTTTTCTATTACTTTTTTTTACTACACATTTTTTTTTTTTTTTATACTCCTGTCTTTCGATTTATTTTTGTGAATGGTTTATTTTCTATGTACATGTATGTCTTATGTTTTAAACGTTGATTTTGTAAATTTACTCTATAAACATATACTCGAGACATTTTTTTGTATACCTGAATTTATTGGCCTCCATAGCTATCCATTAATAATAATTAAAACAAAACGTTAACGAAAACCAAAAAATATTTATTAATGTGACTTTTTAAATACAAAGCACATAAAAGCAATACCATAATGGCCTGTTAATAGTTAGGGGAATCCGTTAGAACCGCAATGTAACGCAGTTTTTTCCGTTTCCTGAAAAAATAAAATAAAAATAAATACATTAAATAAAAAACACATCCAAATATGCAAAACCAATACAAATACAAATAGACATACATAAATGCATACAAATATCTATTTATATTTATAAATATAACTAACTTTAAGTAATTGTACATACAATTAATATATATACATGTTTGTGTGTGTGTGTGTGTGTGTGTGTTTGTTGTGCGTGTGTATGCGTAGCGCCTGCAAAAGCCATAAACGAAAAACAAAACAAACAAAAATTTGTTAAATTATTACAACACAAAACAAATATATGAATACATTTATTTCAATTTTATTGCAACAAACAAAGTAAAACTGTTTAGTATTTAACAAAAAACTATACAAAAGAAAAGAAAACTATTTACTAAATTGTAGGCATAGCTTTTAAGGCGCAAAGAGATTTAAAGCTAAGACAAGCACTTTTAAGCATATAATTTATAAATATTAATCAAAAAATAACTAATGAGATTTGTCCTAAGCTTAGAAACAGAAAATAAGCAAACAAATCGTAAGCAAAATCTTAATTAAATAAACAAACATAAATAATTATATATTATAAATATATACATATACTAGTTGTGAGGTCCATTCTCAATATAATGTCATAACAATTTTAAAATGCTTTTGTTTTGCTAAGGCCAAGATATATTATTGCATAGAACATGTATTAGCTATATAGTATATACACATATATAAACGATTTTTTTTTAAGCAATCACAAAATGCAAATCTTAAATGTCAACATATATAAACAGATATATCGCTGTAACAAATCTATATGCACATAAGTATATACTTATATGTGAGTGTGTAAATTTAAGCTTAACACACACAAAATAGTCAAACGAAAATATTAAGTAACAAAAGCGCTGATGAAAATTCTAATAAATATTTAATAATAATACAATTAATATAAATATATATACATATATAAATTATGGACTAATAAAAACAAAAGTATATTGCATAAATATATATAATATACCTATTACCTTAAAAACAAAACTAAACCTACCTGTATATATATAACTTTAGGCCTAATAATTTATTTACAACAAAACAAAAAACACTTAGCTTAAGTAAGATAAAAAAAAGTGACAAAATTCAAATCAATTCCAAAACGACAAAAAAAAAAAAACTATTTCAAATCGTAAAGGAGACTTTTAACAAAAAAAAAAAAAAAAAAAAAAAAAAGTGAGTCTGTGATTAATTTATATACATACAAACATACAAATTATGATTATGATTGACTCTTCGTTATAATTGTTTAAGATCGCACACATTTTCTTAGCTTTTTTTATTATTATTTCATAAGCGAAAAGCAACAAAAACACAACGTTAGCATCTAAGTCAAATACACAAAATCAAATCAGTTGCTTTATAACAATTACACATATACGATCATACACACACATCTATAACCACATCTATACATATACATATAGTATATATGGTATGTATTATGTGTTGTCCATAGTTATACAATTCAAACGTGCACACATATATATTTTTAAATGTGATATATAAAACAAAAACCTAGTTGATACTATGTCTAAGTAGATCTAATTATTTATTTGTACATATATATAGATATGGTTTTTGTTTGTTACTTTGTTTTTTTCAAATCATACGTTATCCCATTTTGACTATTGTAAATCGGTCAATCAACTTAAATTAATACTCTTCCGGCATTTTCGAAATCAATTTTGATTCGCTTTCAAGTGGCACATTTACTACATATATCATTACTTATCTTTAAATCTAAGCAGAAAAGCAACAAGAAATTGTTATACTACTAGTATATATAAATCGTTGTGTGCACGAAATGTTAATATAATTTAAGCCTATGTATCTACAAAAATATTGTAGAGTCAAACTAGTCTAGATTTAGTATACGTATATAGTAAGACTATTCATTTGATTTTGTTATCATTATCTTATTAATTTATTCTTTTTTTTACTTGGTGTCGCCCCCAACACTCGCTCCACCTCTTTATATTTAACTTTCTTTTATGTAAAAGTTAAGAAAAAACTGATATACGATATATATATATATATGTTAGCCTATTCTAGCCCAGCGGAGTGCGACATCTCTATCTCATTCTATTTGGCTCTGCTGGCGTATTGGCTATATAGTATGTATATCGCTTAGCTAGTCTAGTCGACGCCTAGTCGCGTTTGCTTACTTAAGTACAGAGCCTTTAAGATAATTTTTAAAAAACAGAACACAACATAAACTAATTTTCTTTCAGCACAAATAACTCTGTACAAAATGCGATGAAAAAACGTACAAACACAAAAAATTATAAAAGAGATAAACAAGCTAATACAAAACAATTTATGAGAGAAAAGAGCTAAATTTGCATTTGCAAATTAAAAAAAAAAAAACAAACAAAAAACAAACATAATAATGATTGAAAATACAAAAGACATTCAAAACATTGCATTAGTCGAATGTGTGCCATTCGAAAGGACTACGGCGTGCAGTTTGATAAAGAAGAAGACTTAATAAAACTGATCTATATATACAACAAGACATATATACATGCATGTCTACCATATATGTATGTATGTATGTGTGTGTACGTGTATATTTTTTACAGCATTCAAATTTAATCAACCTGTGTTTTTATTTTGGTTTGTGGGTGCACAACTTGGAAAGTCTGCTGTACATATTTTTAGCTACTTACAGTTTGTTTTTCTATAACCTATTTTTGAAAATGAAATGTTCTCTTGAAAGCTTAACATATATTTTTTTTAAAAAGGTCAAAAATAAGTCTTTAAATCTTTTACAATTATAAATAAGCTGTGAGAGCTTATTTTGTACGACTTGGTGAGTTTATGTTATAAACAGAAGGTTATGCAACAATGGTTGGGCTGTGCTGTAAAACGAGCAAGCCAAGACCAAAATTATGATCGCATTGCGAACTTGACATTCGATCACTGTCGGCCAAGATATAAACACAATGAAAAATGCCATGACAGACAAATTTATGCTCGCTCAACTCTTCTCATTCTCATTTCCCCACCATTGAAAGCACAACAAACACAACATCACATCACATCACACATCGGGCAGGTTCCATTAGTGTCGTACATGATGAAAAGATTTATGAAAATGTCATATATGGGGCTCTTAACCCCCAGACAGCAGAGGTAGACAGAACTCATGCCTTGTTCACGCTTGTAACGATCTATTGAAATTCGCTCAACTGATAAAATTGAGAAGCATTTGACATTGGGTTTGGTTGGGTCAATTTCATTGAGAAGTGGACAGAGATTCCACCAAAATATGTAAAGAGCGACTAGTTACTTCTTTTTGACATCAATGACTCTTGAACTGTAAAAAGTGGGCGTGGTGGGTTACTAGAACTTTCATGGCCTGTGTGGCAGTTGCAGTTTAAAACTAATATTACTACTTTTTGTCAGGGCCAAGTCCAAGTGTGTGAGTTGTCTCTGAGGTTTTTCGCACAAGAATTATGCCCACATAAATGGATATATAATTGTGTGAAACTTCTTAAAAATGCAAAAAAAAAAAACAACTAATAAAAAATCTATGCAATTATGCAAAGTGCAAGTTCAACGCTTAAAACAACCAAGTGCAAACAATTTTTGCATCAACAAAAAAATATTTGTAACTAACTTTTTGTTTAACTAACCCCACTCAATGTGCCTCCTCTAACCCTCCCTGCCCTGCCCGACACGCCCTTGTTAGCCGCTTCATTTGCTTTACTCTGAGCTTTCGAAAAATGCAATGCGGTTTCGGATTGCTCAGCTTTTTGTTAATGTTCAATTATAATTAAAAATGGGTTTGCAATTATAATTGGTGGGCGTGCGAAATGTGACAGCGAATCAAGCAATATTTGTTGTTGTTGCTGTTTTTGTTCGTGATTTGCTTTCAGTGAATTAGAACAACGCAATTGTTGTTCATTTTAGTTAGTCAGTCAGACAGGGCGTCGGCGCCATGTTTCAACTGATTCGAACTTTTTGCACTTTAACATTAACAACAACAAAAATGAACGACAAAAAGGTTGAACAACCAACAAAAAATAGCCCTAACGGTACCTTTAGCCAAAGATGTAAGCTGTGCACTTGGCAAATATTGTATATAAGATTAAAAGCTCACTTTCTTTAAGAAGTAAAGTTAAGTTTTTCACATTTATTTTCTTAATGAAAATAAACTTATTCAAATTCTAGTTGATCGGTTCATAAAGTACATACACTAAATGTTTGTTGTCCATCATTTGTTTGTCTCAGTGCATATATTGCGTATACGACCTATAGGTGCGTTTGTGTGCCTAAGAAATTATGGCGCGCTGCCAGCGTTTAGGTTTGTTGATTTCTTGTTGTTGATTCATTCACGTGGCACTTTAAAGAATCATTGTGTGGCCACAAGAGACATCTAAAAAAAAAAAAAAAAAAAAAAAAACTCAGGCCGCTAGTCATTCCAGGGCCATGTTGCCAAGCTAGATAGCCAGATAGTTGGCCAAGATGTTGCCAAGCCAAGTTAACACTTTTCACATCTATCTATCGAACAATGTGCGGCCACTCATATTCAATGCCTGACATCTGTGACAATTACGATTTCTACATAAGCCAAGCTAAATATACACATATTCGTATGTAAATAATTATGTACACTTAAGATGATACACTTAAGAAAGTGTTAACAATATTTTATATATCCACTTAAGACAAAGAAATATCCATATTTACATACAAGTTAAGTAAGTAATTTTTCTTTTTATTGATGCATTATTTTTGTTTAATTCTAAACATTATGTAAATCTCTTATCATCATGATCAAATGATATGTTTTTCTTGCAGTGCATATGCGACTGTTACAGTTCCAATAAATTTCCTTAAAGTTATTTCAATTTTTGTAGGCTCAACAACCTACGTTCCACATTTGGAACCCATCTTCTGCACAATTGAAATGCATTGTGGAGTATTTGCCAAAAAAAAATATGAAGAAATAGAAAAAAGTACACAGCAAAAACAATTTACAAAATAAGCTAAGCAAATAAAAGTTTGCTTTTGTTGCAGTTGACTTTAAATTGGGTAATTTTAAAAAGTGAAAACGCCCGCTAGATGAATCATGAAAACATATACATATGCTTATTCGTGTTCGATTCATTTCTAAATGCAATATATATTTATCTATGTTCGTACTATTTATTTTCTGGCAGCGACTTCAATTTTAAATACTCCGATTATAGTCGTATGTTATTGTTATTGTTTTGTTTTATGTTGGGCAATTAGTATAGCCAGGGTCAAGTTAATGATTCAATTAGCATTTGTCATCGCGGCTTTAGTTGTTGTTGTTGCCTGCGCTTGTTGGCAATAGTTCGTAATTGTCGTAGATCGTGGGAATATTGATAATACTAACTCAACGTCGTCGTCGTCGTCGTCGGTTCCATGACATGACTCCATCATAAAATGCACTGTACGATCGAACGATCATCAAAACAAATATGTCAAAATCAAGTCAAGCAATATACAAATGAAACGTACGTAGGCAGGGCAAATGAGTGTGAGAGAGAAAGAGAGAAGGGGGGATGGAAAAAGGTATAGGGGAAGTCAAATGGGGTGGCAGGAAGATAGGGAAAGAGAGATAAACTTGTGTGCAGAGGGGAATAAATATATATATAAATTGTAATCCAAAATATTTTGGAGTGAAAAATTCATTCATTCCCTCTCTGTCGTCTCTTTCTCTCTCTCTCTCTCCTCTCTCTCTTCCTCTCCCTCTCTTTTATTTACTGCAAGAGAAGGACAATTTTTACATAGTTAACTGCACGTTTTGGACCTCCACTAGATGTTCAATAGAAGAACCTGAGATCCATTTTACTTGAAAAATTAGAATTTTTTAAAAAAAATGTAAGCAACTTATCAGATTTTAAGCATTTAAGCACTGTTATAATAATACTTACACTTTATATATAAGTAAATAAAAAGAAATGAAATGTTATACATATATTTTACATAATTTGTCATTTCCATTGAATTTTATTTGGTAAAAAGTCATTTGTACGAAGAAAAAAATTATTGTCTGAAGAGCTATTCTTTATTTTTGTTATATTTCAGAGATGTGAAAAAAATACACCTACGAAAAACCGGGATAACTTACAAAATTTAAAGATGTTCATTAATAACTGTTCTTGTTAAGGTTAATTTGTACCTATAAACTCAGTTGAGTGTTCTACTATGTGATATTTTTTTTCTAAATTTCTTTGACTTTAAGCAAAAAATCGAAAAACCCAACATCGATTCCTAGCTTAAATTGATTTTGACCACAGCGAGTGGTTTATGGCATGTGGCATGTGTCATACTTACTGACTTACTTACTTACATACTTATGTATGTATGTGCATTGTACTTGGTTAGAGCCACCCACAAATAAGCCGCAAGCGGCGCTCCAACTTCCAGCCGTCTTTTCTCTCGCTCTCTCGCTCATATTGGCTGGAGCATTTGTAATGTATAAAAGCGAGTGTTGAGACGGGCAGCAGAATCATTAGACAAGTGTCTCTCAGCGCGTGCGCAGCAGCAAAACACACACAGACTCATCCACAGTTGAATCCAACCACCCAGGCAGCCACCACATGAAGTGCTTTGTGAGAATCATATTCATTCTCTACACAAAATTGGATTTATTTTATGGCTAAACAAACTTTTGCTTTGCAGTTTGTATTTGTTGCAGCTACACTGCTGCTGATGAGCGTCCAGGCGCAGGCGCAGGAGCAGGCGCAGGATCAGGAGCAAGTTGCATCGGCAGCAGCTCCGTCGGCGGCGTTGACGGATCAGGTTAGTGCCGCCAGCAGCTATGCACCACTCCAGGAAAAGAAGCAGGAGAAGCGTTATGTTGGTGGATATGGTGGTTATGGAGGAGGTGCTTACGGTAGTGGTTATGGAAGTAACTATGGCAGTGGGTATGGCAGTGGCTATGGCAGTGGCTACGGAACGGGCTATGGCGCCGGCTATGGTAGCAACTATGGCTCGACGCTGGGCGCTGGCGGTTATGGCACCGATAGCTACTACAATCCGTATGGCTCACGAGGATTGGGTGGATTAGGTGAGTAGTTAATGGAGCTAAACATGCAAGTAGGTAATTAAACATTTCTCCAAACGCTAGATGGCGCTGCTGGCTATGGTGGTTATGGCTCTGCATTGGGCGGCTATGGCTCTACGTTAGGAGGCTATGGTTCCAGCTTGGGCGGTTATGGTTCAAGCCTGGGCGGCTATGGTTCCAGCCTGGGCGGTTATGGTTCCAGTTTGGGCGGTTATGGTTCCACCTTGGGTGGAGCTGGTGGCTATTATGGCGCTGGAGGCTACAATTCCAATCCTTATGCATTGTCCTATTACAACTCGCGACTTGGAGCTGGCGGCGTTGGCACCGGCTATCCCTATTACAACACACGCTTCGGCGCTGGCGGATATCCTTCAAGCTATTATAGCAGCAACTATGGCAACAGCGTTGTCGGCGGTGGATTGGGGGCGTTGGGAGGCGTGCCACCACTGGGAGCAGGCGGTGCTGCTGGCTATAATTATGGAGCTGGCATCTCAGGCACCGTTTACTAGTAGAAGCAGCATCAGGTCGAACCACATTTAAGCATAGTGCAATTTACATATTTTTTTTCAACCCATGAATTTTTTTTTCTAACTTAATATTTAATATATATAAATGTATGTTAAACGAAATGAGTCTATTTTTATTATATATGTATAACAATCGCAAAAAACTAACGCGAATTTCATAAAGAGAATGGTGAATATGGATATTCACCTTACAGAGCCACTGATCCCTTAGGTTGCTGCATTGGCTAAGTTTGGATCAAACCAAAAAAATTTGCTGCATACTTATTCGGGCTCACTAAAAGAGATTTTAAAAAAACTACTTAAAAAGTCGGACAAAGCTTTGCATATTAAGGGAAAGAGATGTGTGAGTATAGCTAGGATCTGTTATATTAACCGATTTAAAATTGATATGTATTTGATTTTACTCTATACAACATTTATTTTAAAATTTATAGCGTGTTTTTTTTGACTATATTAAAAATCACATTTTCTGCCATTGCGATTTAAGCATAAGCGCCGTGTTTATCCTTAATCACCCAGAAGGAGTCGATAAGTTGACCATCCTTATCGTCGGAGACCTGCTCGAAATACAAATGCGTTCCATTGTGGGCCTTGAGGCGAGTGTATCCATAGTCCTGCAAGCAATCCATTAACAATATATTAAGTATGAAGTCAGTTTAAAATTTCAGTTTACTTACATTGCTATGGAACGCATTCCACTCGGGTAAAATTTTAGAGAAGGGTTCACGATTCTCGTTGCAGCCAGCCGAACCCGTTATAATCTGTATGGGCGCCTTGGGATTTGTGTAGGGTGCCTTAGTGCTGCCATTATAAACCTTAAAATCATAAATAGGCCACAGGCGCGTATAGAAATGCTCGTGGGCAAAGAACTCGACATCGACGCCATGCTTATAGAACAAATCCTCCAATCCGAACCACTTGAGCGTTGGCAATCCTTGGCGTATGTACGTCTCCAGCTTTCCATTACAGTCGTACTCCTTGTCATCGCTGCAATACATTGGCCGATGGCCATATGTGATAATCCATGGACGCTTTGCTCGATTCTCTGGCAGATTTGCTTCAGCCAAATCCTTTTCCAACCACTCAAACTGTTTGGTTAGCAGCTTCATGCCGTAGTTAAAAAAGTAATAGACCTCTGTCGAGAACGAAACAAAGTGCACCGGGCCCATATTGAAGCTGTACCACAAACTATCTCCTTGACCAGGCATATTGAAACGTGACCGATAATTGGAGAAGTTACTGTGCAGCAGATAAAAAGATGAAAATTAGGTTATATATATATTTCTAACTAGTAATATTACACTTACTATTTTTCCTCATGATTGCCCGGGCAGACCATATAGGGTACGTAGGCGGCAACCGTTTCTATTTGTCGCATAAACTCATCGCCAACTCGAGCATCTGCAGTGTCCAAATCGTAGCCAAAGTCACCGACATGAATGATTGCATCGTACATGCCATGCTGCGTGTCCTGTTGCAGTCGCGCCAAAGATTGGGCATTCTCATTGCCCATATCGCCATAAATGGCCAGGGAGGGAGACCAATTGTCGCCAGCTGGCGGGGTCTTAAATCTATAGACCGCTGACCAGCCCAGATTGCTGCCACAGCTGTACTCGTAGTGAGTGTCCGGCATCAGGGAGGGCAGCGTCACCTTGTGGATATATTGAGTGCGAGCCAGTTTGCCGCCATCCTGGAAACGTTGCCAAGTACCGCTCACGACTGACAGCTTATCGTGAATATAGTCCTTGGCGAAGTTAACAATCGATTCGTTTGTGGAACTGCGAGTTGACCAGGTTACAACAATATCCTCTAGGCTCTCTGTAAGAAGACAAAGTACACGAATAAAATTTTGTAGCTGTACAAAAAAAAACAAATACCATCTTATATAATATTATCAATAAAAATTCTTAAGATTTCATTGTTCTGCAGTAATTATATTTATGATTTATTACAACAAAATATATATTGATTGAGTATAAGTATGGTTTATAATAGCTGTGTTTATAAAGGTTGATTAATTTTATAATATATCACATCGAGTGGAATGTAGTATTAGGCATCTCCATAGGGTCCATGGCTGTCCTTGATGACCCAGAATTGGTCGATGATTTCGCCATTTTTATCATCGGAAACCTGTTCGAAGTACAAATGGCTTGCATTGTGCGCCTTCAAACGAAGATAGCCAAAGTCCTGGCTGTGAAAAGCACTCCATGGTGGCATGCGCTTAAAGAATGGCTCGCGACCCTCATGATTGCCAGCAGCACCCGAGATGATGTGCACTGGTGCACCCGGATTCACATACGGCTCGGCAAGGGAACCATTGTAAACGGTATAATTGTACAAGGGCCACATGCGTTCGTAGCTATGTTCGTGTGCCCACAACTCAACGTCGACGCCATATTTGTAGAAGAGCGGCTCCAAGCCAAAGAAATTGAGTCCAGGCAAACCCTTGCGGATGACCGTTTCATGCTTGGAGCAATCATCACCGTTGTCATTGCTGCAGTACATCGGCCGATGTCCATAGGTTATAATCCAGGGTCTCTTTGCACGATTCGATGGCTTGCTGGCCTCCATCAGATCCTTTTCCAGCCACTCATACTGCTTAACAAGTGCCTTGAGGCCGAACTGTGTAAAATAATAGACCTCTGTGCTGAAGCCAATAAAGTGAACCGGACCCAGATCAAAGCTATAGAACATATTATCCGAGCCACCTGGCATACTGAATCGGTTCAAATAGTGCGAAAAATTGCTGCAATTGGATTTAGATCAATATAAAAACACATGAATTCAAAAATATTCAAACTTATTGAAACACTTACTATTTCTCCTCATGATTACCCGCACATACCATATAGGGTACATAGGCGGCAATTGATTCCACCTGACGCATAAACTCATTTCCCACCTCGCCATCCTCATTGCACAAGTCGTAGGCAAAGTCACCCACATGAAGTATGGCATCGTACATGCCCAACTGTGTTTCCCTCTGCAGTGCTGGAAGAGATGCGGCATTCACTACGCCCATATCGCCGTAGATAGCTAGCTGGGGTGACCAATTGAAATGATCGAACGTTGTGCGAAACCAATAGATGGCCGACCAGCCCAATTGGCTGCCGCAATGATAGTGATATGTTGTGTTCGCTTGCAGATCGGGCAGCGTCACCTGTAAATGCAATTGCCCATTATTAGCTCATTATATATTCTTATCCACTCTACTTACACGATGAATGTATTGCGTAGCCTTCTTGACGCCGCCATCAACAAACTTGTTGGGTGTTTGGTTCGATTTGACAATGTGCTCATCGATGGCATCGATGCCATATTCGCATACCGATTCAAATGTATTGTCGCGCGTATTCCAGGTGACAACAATGTCCAGCACAGTTTCTGGGAGAAGCACACACACGGCACACATGTTGCCATTATTCACAGTCTATATACTATGTACAACTAAATATTTACATATATTCACTTTCGATTTATTAAAGCATTTCGAATATTTTGGCATATACGTAATAAGAAAAAAAACCAAATCAGCTTAGTGCTTTTGGTCTTGTGATCATATAGTAAAGAAGCATTTAATTAAATGCAATATATATTTTCTTTTCTAAGTATAACTTATCTGCTAAATATCTTCTTGATGTAGACACAATGTCAAAATAATAAGATCATTTTAAAATTCTTAGATCAAACATGCAATAATAAACTTATTAAATATACTACGCTTATGCTTATTAACAGATACCATCTACGTTTGTAATACAAAGTAATTTGCCTAATTTATGGAGTGTTCACAGTTATAAGATACAGTTTCGGTTGCAGTTGCAGTTGCAGTTATTGTGTGTGAATAAATATTGGATAGAATGTGCGCTAGTAATACTGCCAGTTGCATCAGTGTAGATTTATATACTATTCTTTATACAGTCGAACTTCCATACATCGAAGCTTTCTATATAACGAATTCATTAAATCCAAAACCCATTCTATATGGCGAATTGACATTCGCTATGGAAGTTCGACTGCTTATGTATTTTGTTTGTGTTTTGGTTTAGCTTGTGTTTGTTATGTTGTACTCCATTTTAAAGATCTTGGTAAGAGCCATGTTGGGATTTAATGAGCCAGAACTTGTCAATGATGGCGCCCTGTTGATCGTCGGACACCTGTTCAAAGTACAAATGGGTGCGATTGTGAGCTTTCAAGCGTGTATAGCCATAATCTTGGCTATGGAATGCGCTCCATTCGGGTATTTTGCCCTTGAACGTCTCGCGACCCTCCTTGCAGCCGGCGGATCCAGTGATGATGTGCACCGGTGCCCGGGGATTCTCATAGGGCGAACTAAGCGTGCCATTGCGCACCTTATAGTCATAGATGGGCCAAAGGCGCTCGTAGGAGTGCTCGTGCGCCCAGATGGCCACATCCACACCATACTCATAGAGCAGCGGCTCCATTCCAAACAAGTGCACAAATGGCCAGCCGACCCGCGTCAATGTCTCCGAATGGGTGCAATCGTTGTCATTCTCATTGCTGCAATACATTGGCCGATGGCCATAGAGAACAATCCAAGGGCGTTGCGCACGATTCTCTGGTAAATTGGCCCGAGCCAGATCCTGACGCAGCCACTCGTACTGCGAGACAAGCGTCTTAATGCCATAGTTGAGAAAATAGTAGACCTCCGTGGATATGCCTATAAAGTGCACCGGTCCCAAATCGAAGCTGTAGAAGAGATTCTCAGTGCCGCCCGGCATACTGAAGCGTGCCCGATAGTTGGAGAAGTTGCTGCAAGTCAGCGTCGTCAGTGTGTAAATCATCTGGTTTTGTGTGTTTTCACTTTAAACTTACAACTTCTCCTCGTGATTGCCTGGCACAACCATATAGGGTACGTAGGCAGCTACCGTTTCAATTTGACGCATAAACTCATCTCCGACACGGGCATCCTTCGAATTCATATCGTAGGCAAAGTCACCGACATGGATGATTGCATCGTACATGCCAAGTTGCGTCTCCCGCTGCAATCGAGCCAAAGATTGGGCATTCTCGTTGCCCATATCGCCATAGATGGCGAGTGTGGGTGACCAGTTGGCATCGGCGCTGGCCACTGTCCGGAATTGATATATTGCTGACCAGCCAAATTCACTGCCACAGTGATAAATAAAACTGCTATTCGGTTTCAGTTCCTTAAGCGTTACCTAAATTCCAAAAAGGCATAATTTCTTCATCTGTGTGTGTGTGTGTATGTGTGTTCGTGTGTATTGCGTACCCTGTGTATGTATTGGGTCATCTGCTTCGGACCACCATCGACAAACTTGATGGCCCGTTGTCCGGTGGCGCGCTGCTTAAGATCGTTAAGTCCATACTCGACAACACTGTCGGCAGTTGTTGGGGGCAAGCCGCGCGTTGACCAAGTGACAACAATTTCGCTGGCGGTGCGCTCTAAATCAGATAAAACAAATCTTAAGTTTTATGGGCCAAAACGATACGTTTTTGTTTATTTTGTGCAGTGTACAAATTTCATACGCACTTTCAAAAATAATATTAATTTTTGTTTTTGTTTAATTTTGTTTTTCGATTTGTTGTTTTTTGCTACTTGTTTGCTTATCGCGCCAAGCTAGACCTTAGCTGCTTGTATAAGTATATGTGTGTGTGTGTGTGTGCTCATTAGCATATGATTAGTACATATGTATACCAAGAAAATACACCACTTAGTAAGTAAATAAATGCACTTAAAGTACGTACTATAAATAAATCTTATTTATCAGCAAATCAGCCTTAGCCTCATTTTGTGGTTGAATTCGTTTGATAATTCTATTGTTATTGTTTTGTGTGTTTGTTTTTTGTTTTGTTGTTTTTTGTTGGGCGGTTGTATGGCTGAGCGCGAACAACTGTAACTGTAACTGCATTTAGAGAGAGTGAGAGTGAGCGTAAGAGAAAGAGTGGGTAAGGGGGTGTGGGGATAGAGAGTTGGGACACAATAACTGCGCAGCAATTTTCCACAATGACAAAAATAAAATCAAAATATTATTCATACAAAATTCAACAAAGCGCTGCAGCAGCTAATTAACTGATATCAACGCATCAGTGTCGGTTATAACTTTCAAGCTTAGTTTTAAGTTACAATAAATTGAGTGTTATATAGGTGAACAAACTTGCACTTGTGCAGTTTGACCTTTACACTTATTGCAGTTGTCAAATTTGACATACAATACATACTTACAAGCAAACTTACGATTGCAAAAATAAATTAATAAATGTATGTAAATTATAATACGTTGAACTCACCACCAAATGATAGATGCACCTGTTCCGGCTGGTAGTGTACAATGTTTACATCCAGTTTATTCTGTTGAAGAGCCTTGTCCTGTTCCAAGTTACGTTGCACTACACTGCCATTGCACAGGGATAGCGCAAGGAACAACAACAAGGTCAAATTAAACATGGCTGTTATTGCTATTTGTTTCTAATAGTTTATCTATTTAACCACGACAAATGACATTGATATACAAAAAAAAAGCCAACAGTTGGCGTTCTTCTAACTTCGTTGTGTTTCACGTATAATAAGATGTTGTAAAAATTATAGCTTGCAACAGCAAAAATAATATTGTGCGCAGAATATTGAAACGTCCAGCAATTTATAGAACAATAACAAAACACCTAGTGATGCAGAGTAGCTGTTGCATTTTATCGATGTTTCGATAGTGCGATAGTTTCTATTTGTCAATAGTTAGCAGAGTGACCATACAACCAGCGCGCCCACTTGTTCGAGTTTGAAAACAAATTTCAAACTACCCAGCAAGCTTTTGTGCCTGCTACTGTTTTTTGGTTTATTTTGATTTACAATTATTTCACAAAATTTGTAGCAGGCAACATACAAAATTCTTTTTTTTTTTTTTTAAAACTACAAAATAGTACTACATTTAAAATGTCTGATTTTGCAGGGGAATTCATTACTGAATGTGCCGAACTTTTACAGGATCCCCAGTCGCGAAACAATATCACAGCTGCTACATTATTTGGCGTATACTGCGGTGTTCTCGTTTACCGTTCCTATAAGGACTATTTGGCAAAACGGGAGGCAACCAGAGCAAGAGAATCACTGCATGTCAAAATCGAAGAAGTACCAACTTACCAAACATCTCAAGATATAGCTGAAACAGCTATGGAAGTCCCCGAAATCGCAGTGACGAATGGTACTGAGCCAGCACTTGTGGAACGACAAACAGCTGAAACAACTTTAATAGCTGCACCCTGAAGGACGAAATCTTATACTACAATACATAGTTGTTCCATTGAGCAAATAATGAACATTACAAAAGCGAACTAAATTGCAAATAATACTTTGTATTTTTATTTCATATCATCTAAACAAAAAAAATATAAATTTATGGTAATACCGGCGGATAAATAGCTTATGATAGTTTTATTAAATTGTTTATCGTTCATGCTTTATATACATATATAGCTCTTAATCAATAATCAAAGCATAATGATAACAAAAAAAAAAATAATAATTATATAGTTCTATCTATATATATACATACTATATTGAATATAGTATCTTTTTATAACATTGGAATGACTAACAGAATTAGTTTTTGGCTGGCAGACAATTTGGCAAATATTAAGAACTAGCCCTACTTTACTAAGTGGAATTATAAATGGGCAAACTATTGGCAACAACGTATAGTACTATGGACGAAACTACAAACTAGAAAACACTTGAGAGATACTACTACAACAATTACTTTTCGCTTCCGCTGCCGGTTGCATTTCCGCTGCCGCCTCCAATATTGCTGCTTGGCTTGCGTCCCGGAAATCCTTCGGGCATGCTGCTCTTGCGTTGCGCCTGCGAGATTTGGACAATGCGCGACAAGGGCGAATGGGTGCTGCTGGTGCTCGGACGCATCATCGATGAGGGCAGCAGTCTGGCTGCTGAGTTGCCCGGCTCTTCCGTGCCAGAGCCAGTTGCCCCCGCCGTTGACGAGGTAGCTGTCGGCTGTTCGCGTGCCAGGGGCGAAGGTCGCAGCGAAAGGCGTCGATGCAGCGCTGTCTGGGAGGAAAGCAGCGAGATAGGCTCCTCGCTGAGGCTGACACCGGGGGGTGGCGCCTGTCCTGGTGGGATTTGCAGAGCTGTGGGACGCACACTGAAACGACGCCGGAATTTGGATTGACCACCCAAAATGGGTGTTGAGCTGGAGGTGGACGTGGCTGAGCCGGCGCCAGTGCCGGCAGCTAGCGGTCTCTCCGTGTAGCTGGGCGGTGGCTCCAGTATTTGCAAGCCCGAGCCCCGCCTGCCCGACGGCGACATTGTGCCCACAATGGTGGAACGACGAGCATATAATCGATTGGCGGCCGTTGCCTGCAAGGATCGCGTCTGATCACCGGCAAAGAGCGATAAAATCGGTGGCAGATGGGGCGGATCGAGACCAGCGTTGCCCAGCTTACGCTGCTTCTTGCTAAGCTTCGAGGAGGTGGATGTTGAGGACTGCTGCTGCTGCTGCTGTTGTTGCTCATCTAGGACCGCATGAGTATGCACCACCTCCAAAGCGCGTATGAGATCTGCTATTGTGGTCTGCTCCAGCACATCCATGTCCTTCTCGGACGTCACCGAAAAGATGCTCGAGCGACGCGGCGTCATTGAGCTGCCACCTGATAGTCCACCACCCGTTGCTGGGAAGAGACTACCCCTGCGAGCGGCGACGGCTGCCATTGCCGCTGAACCGGAGCCACGTCGCTGCATTTGCATCTGGAGTGCAGCTGCAGCTGCTGTCGGCGGGAACATGCTGCCCCGTCTGGCGGCCAGCGCTGGATTCTGCGTATAAATAGACTCGCGACGTCGCTTGCCAGCAGCAGCTACACCTGCCGCCGATTTGCGCTGATAGCCGGTTGTGGAGTTGAAGGTTGCCTGATCGGAGTCATCTAGCTGGAAGGCCGGATTGGCGAGGCCACCATTAGCAACCATGCCATTGGCATTGGCAGGAGCCAGGCTCGCGTTCGAGTCAAAGGCTGGCGGCGGCAGACGTCCATTTCGCAGATAGGATTGACTGGCGCCCGCTGTTACCGTATTATTGTAGTAGTCCAGCGTAGAGCGAGGCAACGATGTAATACCCTCCGGAACGGAAACAACCGATAGCTTGCGTTCCAAATCCTGTGAGAGTCGCTTGCGATGGAAGAGCTTGCGCAGTCCATCCGGCATCGAGAACTTCTTTACACGCGTCTTCTTCAATTGGTCCTCCTGGTCACGCTCACGCTCCTGCTCCAACTCAACCACATGCGAATCACTTGCAGCGCCCTTAAGCTGACTCTTATAACGATTGTTAAATGCCTCCTGAATCTGTTGATTATCGCCACTCCAGGTCCACTCATTAGGCGCCGGCCGGTGTGGGGGTTGTATATTGAAATCAGAGCAGGCCCGTCCACGCGGACGTCTCGGTGTCGAGTACTCGTTGAGCGTAGAGAAGGACCATTCGCTGGCAAGAATCTCCGAGTCCGAGAAGCCATGATAGCCGCCATAGAGGGCCGGATCATCAGCCTCCGGGGGCGGTGCTTGGACTGTCGCCAGCGCTGTCACCACCTTGGCCAGCAGATCGGTCGTCTGGCGGTAGGCTTCCGCCGTCTCGAAAGTCTTCTCGCGATCGAATTTGCTCAATTCTGTATCCGAATTGGCGTGCACCATTGAGGCAGCTTGCTGAGCGGCTGCCAAATCGGCACAAATTGAGTAGGCACGCTTGCGACTCGGTATCGGTGCTGGCTCTACACGGTACATGCTCAAATCTGGGCACGAGGCGGAACGAGGCATCTGATATGCAAATTCTGTATCGGTGTAGACAGGCTGATTGGGTTTTAAAAACGAAACAAACAAAATAAACGGGTACGCAATCGATGTATATCGGCAGTTGTGCAGTTATCGTTTATCGAGTGTGCGTGTATGTGTGTGTTTGTTGTTGTTTTTGTTGTTGTTGTGGTTGTACATGTAAAGAGAGCGCATCAATTGTATTGCATTAGTGTTAGTTGTTAACTGTTGTTTTTTATATGTTGTTGTTTTTGTTTTTGTTTTTGTATCTGTGCTATTTCCTGTTTGCTTAGAAAATTACTTACGCCTGCTCTTCTTCTGTCGCTTCTTAATCTTAATCTTCGAGCACTTTCTATTTCCCTTTCGACAAAACTACAAAAAGAAAATTTGATCACTTTAACGGAAGCATAGAGATAGCGAGAGAGTGAGAGAAAGAGAAAGGAAAGGGAGATTAATGTTCGCCCGCTTAGTTCAAAACATTTAGTGATTATGCATTTCCCAAAATTATATTATTTGTGGTTGCTGTTATGATCCCATTGTTTAAACATTAATAAATTATACAAATATACTAGATAAATAAATATTGCTGTATATTCTATATGTATTAGTGCATGTTAATAGTTTAAAAATTATTTTTTTTTCCAAAAATTGTTGTTTTTGTAACGTTTTTAGGCTAGGTAGAAAAATAAATAAAGAATAACTATACCTACAAATTGGTTCCACGAAAGTAATGAAAAATTTGAAAATAAAATTGTTTTTCTATAATTCTAAATACACATACAAGATTATGATCAATTTTAATATTATAATCGAGTATCCCAACATGATATTCTTTTTTTGGCATCATTACCTTGACTTTGAGAATATAGAGCTCGTTGAGGAGACGTCGCAGATAGCCAACATCTTTGGTAACACCTGTCCAGATGCGATTTTGTGTTGCCTTCAGATTCGACGATAATTGCTGTTCCAGTTGTGCCAGTTTCTTGCTCTGCAGTCCTCTGTATATATAGTATATATGTGTATACGTGTGTGTGTGTGTGTGTGTGTGTTTATGTGTATTAGTTTTTGATTAGTTCAATATGCTGGCAGGCAAACGTAACACACAAAAAAAAAAAAAAAAAAACCAATGCATGCAACTTAGTACAGGTAGCAAAAACTTACCGCGTTATAAATGTCATTATCATAACCAAATAGCCCAAGGAGAATATGAACCAGACAATTACAAAAATCTGATAGACCACAAACCAGCCGCCAAATTCACGAGGCTAAGAAACAAAAGAAAAAGCATTTAATGACAGAAACAAAAGATTTAAATAATTATTTAATAAATTACCTGATTGGCACCAAATGTGGGCACAAAGTCACCAAAACCAATTGTCGACGTTGTCACATAGCTATAGTACAACGAAATGGAATAGGGCCAGTTCTCGAAATATGTAAAGACCCAGGCGGGCAGCAGCAGGAATAGGGCAATGCCAGGTATCAGTGCTATAAACACTGTGGTAACTAGGCCCAACTGCGGTGGCACATAATGATCGTTCGATGACATTTTGTACTTCTTGTAGCGTCGATAGATCGCAACGAACTGTATTGATAAATGCAGAGGATCAATTTGGATTCAAATTCTCTTTGAGGAATCAACTCCCTAAAATACATACCGTACGGCCAAAATATTCTCCCAGGCCAGCAAAGAGTATACCATTGACGGGTATGCCAATCACCGAATAGGCAATCATAACCATGCGACCCGCAAATGTTGTTGGCGATATATTGCCATAGCCGACCGTCGAGCAGACCGTGAACGAAAAAAAGAAGGCATGATAGAAGGTCCATGTATATGGTATCTCATATTGATCCTGCTTATAATCTGTGACCGGTTTGCCGCAATAGTCGGTGATCTTTTCGAGAATTTCGTTCTGCGTGGTGGCATTCTTATCCGACAACTCCTCCATTAGATACTCTGCAACAAGTGAACAAAAACCAACATCAAAGTAAACAACCGTTAAAAACAAATAACACTTAGTACTGAATAGAGATATAAAAGCTCAATGAAGCGTACAAAAACGAAATCAAATCGAAACAAACTTAATTAGTTCTATTACACGTGTTCCGGAAGCAAACCGATCGCATTACAAACGCCATTTAACCTTCCGCTTTTCCAAAAGCAAAAAAAAAAAACCAGAAACAAAAAGATTCCGAAAACTGTGATGCGATGTGACGTGACATCCAGGGCGGAAAAACCGTGTGACCCTGACTCGAGCCGTCTCTCTGATCTTAACTCTGATTGTCCGACCGATCGTTGTACTGCATTGAACGTTGAACTGCGAACCAATCGGATTATACTGATTCCACCCCACAATGTGGATCGTAACGATCATTGGGAAACGTACGTTTTTTTGATTGTGCTATATCTGATGTTATCTGTCTAAATGGCACTTGAGATATATGTTTCATGGATGAGTTTAAGTGTCTGATGTGTGTTGATTTTATTGCTCTTGATTCCACAAAGATTGCGACGAATAAGCTAATTTTAATCGAGAATCTTTTTGTATGTAATAAATTAACATACCTCAAATTGCGAATAACTTTAATTCAAGTATCACATAAAACATAGAATTTTAACTTTTTGTTAAATTTAACATAAACTTTGCCAAGCATTTGAGTGTATAAAGATTGACAATGAATATTCATGGCGTTTTCTGTTCTACTTAAACTTATCTCTAATTAAGTTTTAAGCATTCATCTTTCAATGAACAACAACAATAACTTGAAGTGCAATCATTCAATTCAAAACCTCAAAGCTTAAATGCAACAATTTTTATTAAGCTGTAATCTTTTAACGAATTGCATAATTCAATAAATGTTCCAGCGTCCGTTATGATTATTCTTTCTTTCTTTTTTTTTTATCAAAAGCCAACAGTCCCAATGTGAAAGGCCCACTACTCAGCGGGTGGGTGGTAGGTGTGTCCAAAAGGGGACTGAGCGCAATTGCTGACAATTCCCATATTAAACGATCCCCAAGTGCTTTCTGTGTATACATATATATATATATATATATATATATAGTGTGCATAGATCTAATCGTAATCTCTCTCCATTTACCCTGACGACCACACTTGATAAACGGGACACCATGGGAATGATAGTATTGTTGTTGTTGTTGTTGTTTGTTTCCCCTTGATTATAATTGTGATTGCGGCAATTTATTTATAGACGTCGATCATTAGCACAATTTCTTGTAAATCTTGAATCAGATTATCCTCTTTTGTCGTTGAATTTGATTATTTTAAGTGGCACGATTTAAGGTTTGTGCCGGAAATGTTTTGGGCAAACAAATTAATAAATTTATTCGAAACTGTTCGTTTGACATGATCAATTTATAGGAAATACTGAGACAAACAAAGAAAAAGAAAATTAAGGAACTGAAAACATTTGAAAAAATTGAACCACGAAAAGATTTTCCAAACTAATGAAGTATAGAAACCGATCATAATTGATATGATAATAATTTTTCGAATCGAGCTCATTTCAAGTGAAATAAGAAGTAACTTCTTTAGTAGACAAGATGATCAAAGTAGTAATTGTTTTATTTTTACGTTTTTTTTTTCCCCCTGTTATCAGAAAGTGTCGTTTCGATGATAGCCCACAAATGTCATCATCACATGTTTGCTTTGTTCAAACACACACACACAGACACACAGACACCGTTTGAAAGGAATGTGAAAAGTGATCCATAGTCTTCAGTTAGCTATGCGCCATTGAAGTACTTCTGAAGCCCAATAGATTAATCATAAATGTATGATATTGATTGGTGTTCGCTTATCAACAAATACTGTGACACTAAGACTAGGCTCAATATGCATTCAAAATTAAGACCTTGGCCAAAACAGAGGCCTCAGTGTTAAGCCAAATATGCTTGACCGGTCATAAAAATCAGAGTGAAACTTGAACTCGTTGCGATCAGCTGAATACTGCTAACCAATTTAACCCCAGACGTTACTTTATCTATATGTCATTTACTCAACAAAAGTCGTCAGACTGAGATTATCTCTGTGAATGTTTCCGTTTTGATATGTTGTTGTTGATCAAACATACATACATACATATATACATGCATATAAATAAATGTATATATTTGTATTTAGGTTGTAGACACACACGTCTTGGTTCATCGGTGTCTAATATGAGTTTATAGTTTATTTATTTGCATAATTAACACATTTTATGTGCTGTTTAATTTTTGATTTTATTGCAATTATAGTCGAATAGCCCTCAAAATAAATACGCTTCAGATTTATGTGATGATATGATATTCGCACACACACACTGATACAGATACAGATATGTAAATCACATTTCGTATAAATGCAATTAATCACGAAATCAGATTCGCACACTTGCTAACTCATTAAGCTCACATATCTCAGCATTTACGCACGTTTGGCAAAGCTAAAATAAAGCTAAGCAAATATTGACACAGTCTCACACACACCGTACTATATATGCTCTACATCTGTCGGAGCCTTACCAGATACTATATGCAGATAGTTTATGCCATACGGCTCATGATATCTTACTAGCTTGAGTTTACAATTTTGATATAATTTATGAGCTAAAATAACAATGAAAAAACTTTTCAAACATAATTATTACATAATTATTACATTATTCCAAATATTGAAAGAAAAAGACCTTTCCTAAAAACTAAAGTGACATGATTTTGGTAGTACTCAAATATGATAACTTAGTTAGACATTTATTTTAGTCTACCAAAGACAAACTGAATCACAAAGTTGTGTTAGCCTAACTAGTATCATGTGCAGAGTCTTTTGAGTTGGGGGTGTTTGTAACTAAGCCAGAAGAAGGTAGCGTTGAAATTGTGTCAGACTGTTTAGTCGTGTGATACTATCACATGCCCAATGTAGTATAAAATGTAGTTTCAATATTTTTGTAAGACGTGTAAGTGTGTGTGATATTTATAAAAGATCATATAGTGCGGATGGTTTATTGTTATGATAGAGTGATACTCACCATAGATCTCATTGCGTTCCTTAAGCTGCTCGGCGCGGGCCAATTTTTCCTCCCCATGCTCGATATGATAATAGATGGCGGCGCCAAATAACAAATACGATATATAGAAGAGAAGCAAAAGTATCCAACGGTTTGGCGACATGCTCCTCCTGTCGCTTCCTTGGGCACTTAGGAATAGGCTACAAGCACACATAGCAACAGCAACGGCAAACAAAAGACACGCACAAATAAGAAAGAAAACAAAATCAAATAAGCCGGTCGATTGTTTGTATTGAGAGTACGGCCGCAACACCTTGTAAATTGTTTGCTCACATTTTTGGTTCAGTAGTCAGTAGTCGCTGTGTAGAAAGCGCAAGGTACTTCAATTTCTTGACCGTTTTGTTATTACTATTATTATTATTTATGGTTGTATCAACGTTAATCGACGCTTGATTACGATTGCCCAACTGTCTTCTACATATATGTAGTAGGTATTCTTATAAAATGTTTTTAGGGGACAGCACTACACTACGCGCAAAGTCGCATGTCTTATGGGTTCAACGCGTCGGGTATTAAACATTTAAGTCGGTTACGTTGTCACTTAGGACTTAGTATGGAACAGGTGAATCAGTGGGTCTTAGGCACTAAGTAACGGACTACCAGCTAAATAGCATGGGCCTAGTAATTAGTGTGGTAGTGCTCCTAGCATTTTACTCCAAAGCCATACATAAATCATACAATTGAATGCTAGTGTTGGAATTTGAGTAGTATGAATTTTTATTTATTGCAAAAATTGTTTAAAAAAATCACACATTTTCTAACAGTGCACCAAATGCAACATCTGCCTTGGGCTATGATTGTTTTTATGGTTATGATCAACAAATGAATCCAACTTCCCCAGCGGGTGCGACGTCATTTGGATGGCAGACAGAGAAAAGAGAGAGAGAGAGAGAGAGAAACAGCGCTAGTCGGCTTTACATATTGACACATCTAATCATATCGCCCAAGGCGTTAGTGAACGAGTATTGCTGCTAATTTGTACGTAGTACTTCTCCTCACTGTTTTCGGGTAACAAGCGGTAACAACATCAGTAAAAACAACATCACAATTGACAAGCGACGATGGCGCGGGCATGGCATCTGTTATCTGTTTGGGGATGGATGTACGGTTGCTCTTGGCAAGTGACAAACGCCTGCCTGGAAATGTACCACATTCGGTACTAATTAGCGGTTCGATGGTAGCGCACCACCACCAATCGTAATACTAGGTAGTGACAATTCTGCTTGGCCCAGGATCGAACGTCACCAATTCTCACTTGGTTGCTTTTACTTTTGTTGGCATCGATTTAACTTATTTTGTGAAATTCAGTTAATAGTACGCGAAGGTGGCAATATTGATAATAATAATGGTGGTTCATTCTTGCTAAATCGTAAAGATAATTGCAAACTAATTAGTTCATGTTGAGGTAGTTCTCTATATCTACTATGGTGTAGTTTATTTTTATAATGAACTTTGTCAGGAATTGCCAACAGGTGCTCTAGAACAACAAACCAAACAAACATACTACATAAATGAACTCAAGTTTAGCATTCGTGTTAAGCGCCAAATGGAGTTACCCATAAAGTGATAAATGCACGCCTTGAGCATATCTTGTGCAAAGGCAAAATATCAAGGCTAAGCACTAAAAGAATTGAATTCCTTCTGTCTTGAGTAACCGCCTTTTTTATAAATTTTTTTTTAGGGTAGGGCTTTTTTTTAATACGGAAGATCAGTGCTTTTCTTTTCGATATTTGTATTTGCAATATTGCATTTATTTACACTTAAGACAAACACTTAAGTATTGCATGCGACATTAAGAAACTCAACTCAAGTCCAGTGTGCCCCGAATATTGTTATTGTTATTTTTGTGATTTGCGAAGCGAAGTCAAGTGCTGAAAACTGATAATAATTCAGTGCATACAGTATTATTTCTTCAATTATAATTATCAATTTTATTGTAGTACAAGCGTATTTAGAATGTTTTCTGAATATTATCTTTGAGATATGTTTTTTATTATTGATATTGTTCCTTTTTTGGCTGTGTTTTGAAAGTCAAATCCCATTGCGTACGGCCAACAAACTGGGCTAAGCATTTTTGTTAACAATATAATAATAAAAATAAATAATAGAAAAATAAATTTGCCATATATATTGGGAGCGTTTTTGTTTGGTTAATTTTATTTTTTGTCTATGATGACGCTATACTCAATGGAAGTGTATTGGATTCGATTCGATTTTTTTTTCTAAGCAATCAAACACTTTAATGACCCCTAAGTGTTGTCATGCTTTATATATTTTTTTGGGCTTGCCGAATTTTCTATGGAACGGAAAATTCTGCTTGCAAAAAACTGAAGTTAAAAATTTACTTG
Source organism: Scaptomyza graminum (assembly GCA_018901835.1). NCBI lineage: Eukaryota > Metazoa > Arthropoda > Insecta > Diptera > Drosophilidae > Scaptomyza > Scaptomyza graminum. Next base: position 9,369,274 of record JAEIFL010000001.1, on the reverse strand, counting down.
TGATGGAATAATTTGGTATGGCAATAAATGACAGCAAGCGGCCCTAATCAACCCAAGCCAAAGAAAAAAAAAAGCTGCTATCTATGATCATGTAAATTAATATGCACAATGTTTGATTTGCTAAGTGCGAAAAACAACAGAACATTTAATATAGCCATATAAAGCTTACTAATTGATAGCCAACTTCCACAGCAAAAATAACGATTGCCAAAGGATTGAAGATCAAGTTCTATCGTTCAATGCAATCAAATCAAAATTATGAGAGCTGGCCTATAATTTTATATAGCCTTTATTAACGCAGTTTGCGTTGTGTACATTCTTTCGTCTTCGTCAAAAAAATAAGCTGCTAGATAATGAGTAAGTTGCAGTCATGCTCATACAGATAACCTATTTATTAGTTGTATTTATTTAAAAGTATTTTTTTGTAAAAAGAAATAAATGAATGAATAAAAAATATTTGCATAAACTGAACGCTAAACAGTCGCATAATCAATAATAAATAGCAACAAATTGCAAATGAACACGTTTAGTAAATAATCACGACGTTTGCCAATACTACGTTGAGAGAGTGTTTTTTTTTTTTTCAATGCAAAGCATGTTCTTATGACGTACCGCCAAGTTGGTTTAAATAGAAAATGAAAGATGTGACTAGCCCCCAAAATCGGTGTGTTGAAGGAGGATAAATGACAAGCATTGTACAACTCGGAGGAAAACATACTACGTAATAATGCTAATTATGTTGACTTTGTGGAACAAACCATATTCACATGCATGATTAATTGCATTTCGATCTATCAATGTCTCAATGTTGGCGAGTCGTCTCTTCTGTCTTCCGTCTTCTTGCATATGTGTTTGTCTGTCATTTTTCAATGATAAGAAACAATCCAGCAACTTGTTGATGCCCCCTGTCGGCTGACGTAAAGCCCAGGTTACACGTCAATAAATAACCTTAACTGACAACCAACGTACCGAATGTCGATAATACTATAGTGGTACTTCAGCGATCGACCAAAATATGGTTTATGTATCGCTGAAGGATTATTTCGATACATGTTGCTGGCAACACGGCGCTTGGCAACATTTCCCATGGCCAGCAACATGATTGATGGCAGCAACTAATATGCTAAGAACCCAGCTGACAAACTAAAGCGTCAAAAAGCCAGCGATAAGATGAATGAAAAGTTAAAAAAAACCTAGCAATGTGTGAGGAAAAAATTTTAATAATCTTTAAAAATAATTAATTTAATGAAAACTTTTAGTTGCCAATTATCAAAATGTAAAATTCATCGAGTTTCAATCAAAATTTTCTTAAAACAATAAAATATAATAACTAAAATAAATCAGATTTTTGTATTACGTTTTAGATTTTCTTAAAACATCTACTTAGCATTTGACTTTACGTTCTTTAGTCTGGAATTCATAGTTTCAGTGCTTAGCACGTTTTATTTCTTGACGTGTTCAATTATATATTTTTTATATTTTTTTTGATAATCTTAACGATCTTTAAAGTGCAAGTGTGCTCTAGTTAAGACAGCACCTCTATGTGCAGCTTGAAATCATTACGTATTTGTACTTTTGTGCACTTATATGATGATTATACATATATATAGCTGCAATCAATCTGCGGGGGCCTTTAGCCTTTATAGATTGACTGGTATTTTGTGAATGAAGAAAGCGCTTAATTAGCGGAATTATTGTATTCAAAAGCGGCTGTCTAGCCTTTAATCTTTCGTTTCAATTGTAAGGGAACAATATGCATTTATACCATATATTATAAAAAAGAACGGAGCTAATTCTGAAATTGAAAACAATATTTAAGTTAAGAAATGTGAGGTTTATTGTTAAAAAAAAATTGTCAATATGTTATGTTTTTAATGTCTTTTTTTACAGCATTTCTCTATTAGTTAAAAAAAAAAAAATAGCTCTAAGAGCATTGAAGTGAAAGGATTATTTTTCGTTATATTATTCTTAGTATGAATCGCAGTAATATTATATGCAAAAAATTAACGTGCATAATTTATGTTAAGAATTTTAAACTTGTACCAATTTTTAAAAGAAAAAACAAAATATTATAATAATCTCAAAAAGTAATAGCCCAAACTTCCTACTTTCTTAATCTGAGCTTAACTTTCACTAATGTTTTTCATGGAACTGTAGTATCAAAATCAAATATGTCCACAAACTGATGTGCATTAGGACGGATCAATTTGTATAAGCGAATTCAAAATTTAAAAACTGTGTGAGTGGAAAATAATATAGGTTCAGTTACAAGTTTTTTTTTTTTTGTGTAAAACTTCGAAATTATATAAAATCTATCGAAAAATGCGGTATCGAAAATGATAAGTCTTTGGATTGTAATATGCATATGTTAGCAAACAAGAGCAAAAGCGGATCCTCTGATAAGCTGATCAGAGTGACCACAAACACGGACAGGTAGTACATACTTATAAGTAAGTACACCAATAATATTGATAATACAGTTGACTTATACCAACACTCGCACTTTTGCATCGGTCAACAACGGAGAAGTACAATGGATTTCGCAAATATGTAGATCACAGTTCGTTAGCCTCATCATCAAAATAATTGAGCATCAGACTCGTAATTCAATTTAATGTTATCAACACAGAAAAACAAGTTCTTTTAAAACAAATGTTTAAACACAAGATCGAAAATTTTGTAACTTAATAAGAAAACTGGCATGGCAGAAAGCGATCCTTAAGCACAGGCTCTTCAGTCTAATTTCCTAAAGTTGCTTCTTTTGATGGGCAAACAATTTACATGCGGTTCGGCTTTGGCATAAATAATATTTTTATTTTTTAACAATACCCACTTTTAAGCAATTCCAAATTCCGAGCGAAAAAAACAAGTTATTCTTTCCACTGCACTTTAACAAAATTCCTTTTTGTCTTTGAGCCCGTTACAAACGAGAAACAAACACGCGCAAAGCAAAGACGGAAAAGAATGCTACTATGTTGATGTAGGCGACGACACAACAAAAAAAAAACCACAAAATGCATAGAACCGTTGATCACGCGACGAACAGGACGGCTACCATTACACGGCGAACATTGAATTGAAATTGAAGCGCTGCAGGCGGCGAGTTGACACTTTTTGTTGTGTGTGCTTTAAAGTGTGGGTGCGTTGGTGTGGGTGTTTGCGAATGTGTGTGTGTATTTGTGACGTTGATTTGTAAATTAAAATGCTTGGAAGCTCACGTCTCTGCTTCCACAGCCACTGCTAGCGCCAGCTGCGCAGCCCCAACCAACTGAGAAATTAAAATTTCGATGCTCGATGCTTAACGGTAAATCGGTAAGGTAACGATAACGGTTAAGCGGATCTTAAACGCACGCTACGGTGTCGGCGTCGTCACTACGATACGCGGTACGTCCATCATATGACTGATGGTGGAGCTAAAGCTCAAATCCGACTAAATCACAACACCTCCTTTGACGAAGCCGATCGAAATCTCTTCGTCTCCGTCTTCGTTTTTGTTTTCGTTTTCGTTCAGCTAACTCACACTTGCTGCGAGCTCTCTTTCTTGCACTCGCGCTTTATAAAAAATGTGTGAGATTTTGTGTATGTAGTATCTTCTTTTTCGTTGTTGTTGTTTTTGCTTTGATTTTATTAGTAGAGCTGCTCACTCACTTTGGGCCGAAAGAATTCAAGCAAGATCCCCGATCGGAGTCTTTCCGTCGACTCGCTCGACGTTCGATTGGGGAATGCGACAACTGTGATTCGCGAGCAGGGGGACGCATCGCTTTTGAGTGAGTGGATTGTGGCAAATGCGGCGACGACGAGCTAAACGCCGACCTGACACTACACCTCTCCCACTCCCCTTTCCCACCCCTTCCACAAACGCACACACACTTGAAATGCTCAGTTAGCGCACGGTGTACACTACTGTCTCTACTGCGGCGACTAACTACTACACATGTACTTAAAAAAAATATAAAAAAAATACGTCGATCGACAAAAGACAACTACGAAAATCGCGAGCACTTTTTTTTAGCCATCTCCTTTACCCCGCCCTTTGTGCCCACAACAATATCAAACAACAGTACTTACGTTTTTGCTACCAATGAACGCGGCACAATGTAGCGATTGCACAGTGGTACAATGCTTATGGCAAAGTGTGGGTGGGTGTGTGTGTGAGCAAAGAGTATAAAATTTAGACAATATAATCTTTGGAATGAGTGAATCTTTGTGAAAGGACAAACTGTCGTTGTTTTAGATGCGGACTTTCTCAAGCCAAATTTTCAAGATTAATTTAAACAGAGAGCAATTAAATCAAATATTTTCTTCTTAAGATCCTGGTTAATTTTCCACTCAAAAGTAGAATACTGTATTCAAGATTATTTTCTCAGTTATTTATATGTATATTATAAGTATGTAATTTTGGGTAATTAATACATTAATCAAGATCGATGTCAATTGTACATAATTTAAGTGCGACTTTTTCTCTCTGTGTTTAATTAGTACTAATAATAATATTTTTACCTTTCCATGTCATGCTGCTAGAGACTCCAAATTCCATCGATGTACGATTCCCCCATAAAAATCTAATGGAAATTACTTACACTTTTTTGTTCAACAAGATAACCACGGTGCACACTGAAGCATTGATTTCGGCTTTTTTATTGTTCTTATGCTCTTTAGATGTTGTTGATATTGCTGCTGCTACTGGTGTTTTGACTGGCGGCATAGCAGCCAACTTGTCAACGATGAGATTCAGTTCGGACCCGATACAATTCGCGGGAGGGAGGGAGGTAAAAGGAAGGGGGCGATGCCGACGCCAAACCAAACACACCCACAACAATACTAACAAATGTTTTTTTGTTCACGGATTCAGTGCTTTACGATGCGGAGGCGCCAACTTAAAAGACCCACCTCAAAAACAGCTATGCAACCCACCACCACCCACCACCCAATCACCCTCTCGGTAGTTCTTTGGCGCATGCGTAACTTTGTTGAAGATTTGTGTTTAGTTGTTGTGTTTGGATTTGGCGGACACTGGTTGCACTGTGCATCTGTCAATAATAAGATGACGCTGATTATTCGTGCTAAATTATCACATTGCTTTTCTCCATGTTTTTCGCCCTCCAGTAAGGGGTGTCTAATCAGTTGAGTCAGCTTTTCAAATGTAATGTAAGTAATAAACTAATAAATTTACACAGCGAAAAAAATTATGTAGCAAAATTACAAAATATTTTTACATTTACATTACAATTTACATATTTTCTTATGATATTTTTTTTTTAAACATTTTGTGTTTTTACTTATTTACGTCATATAAGATTTTTCATATTCATATACATTTTACAGCAAACAAGCATAATTGGAGCAAAAGATAGTGTTGATGGCAAACACTCGAGATCTCGAGCCACATACTCTCACTCACCTACACACACACACGCACATTTCCGCACTGGATAACGGATGCCTCTGTCGCTGCTAACGCCTCCAGCGACGCCAGCGCCAGCTTAGCGATCACAAACAAAACTCACGCTTAAGTGGAAGTGGAGCAAACGGCCGCCGATGCCGATGCCGACCATGACAATGGCAATTGGTCAGTTGGAGCTAAGAAATGCCCTACGTTAATGATTGGTGTATTCTCTAAAAATAAAAATCTTCAAGTCAAAGAAATAAATAAGATTCCCAAAGCAAAGTGTTTGGGGGCACAAAAATCGCTTAAAGAACATGTTTTCAAGATAGACAAAAACAAAACTCTCCAAAACTTTAATATACTTTACAAGCATTTCTTTCAGATCTTATAGAAGTATAGTCTGTTATTAGTTTAGGGGTTAGGGCACAAAACCGATAAGCCAAATTCAGAGCGTGCAAATAACTCAACGAGGTGCTAAAAGATGCAGTGGCGCCAACAAAAGAAGTGCGAAATTTCATTGAGAGTCAAACTGAGATAAATACCTCAATAGGAGAGAATAAGAGAAAGAAAAATCAAAAGAGAGAAACTCCAACTGAAACTAAAAGCTTGCTCCATATGTATACATAAACAATATATATTCTCAGCAGATAAATAAAAGAAGTGATCAATTTTTTCGCTCTTCTCAGGCGGAAGATTCTGGCCTCACTTTAAATATTTGGAGCTCACTTCTGGTTCTGATTTTGATTGTGATTCATTTGCATTTGGCGGATATATTTCTTTCGTTTCTTATCATTGAAAAGTACTCTATAATTAATTACTATCGTATTAGGTGCATTTGATACTTTGATGTATCGACGTTGGTATCAACAAAAAATTAAAACAAAAATAAATAAAGCCAGGCGTGCCAAAGCGAATCAAGTGTATTTAAATAAATTCAAATGAATTGTAATTGATGGCCCACAACGAAAACTTTCAACTCAGTTCTAACTGCGACACCTGGCTGATTTATAGATTGATCTAGGAGCCAAAGCTGGCGGCATACTAAGTACAACTTTGAACATGTTTGTACAACCTTTTTGTCAACACCCCCCATCATGATTAATATGTTATTTTGATTGCTGCGTTGCGTCCAATATTTGACAAGTTCTTCTTCTAAGAATCTATCAAAATCGTTTAACGAATGAATGGCAAATAAAACATGAGTCAGATCGGTGTTAAATCGGTTAAGAATTTTGGCAAGGCTCTTAAGCGACATAGCTCCGCGCGAAGAAATGTATAATTGTATTTACCTCTTCTACCGGAGAACAAAAAAAACAGAAAGTTGCTTTCACCGTATAAAACAGGACTAAGTTTTTATTAGATCGTACTAAAAAGTTGAATATAAAGGGAATAAGCAGAACTTAATTAAATTATAGTTAATCCTCTGAAAAACTAATACCACGAGTTATAATCTTACCTGTTATATATATATATGCTTATTATTAATAATTATAATTAAAAATTAAAAAAAAAAAAAAAAAATCGTTGTAGAGATTTGAACTAACTTTCAACAACGAATTTTATAAAATTTCCCGCATACGCCAAACTGAGGTATACTTTTTGGTTGAAAATAAAATAGCTAGTGAAATCAATTAAGTATTAAAAATTGCAAAGCATGCTTCCAGGCTCAAAAATTAACTCTATGATGCTGATTAGACTTATGTTTGTCTCAGAATATAAAGTGTGCAATGACACAATGACAGACTCCTTTCGAAATATAAGACATGGAATAACATGGTCCTTAACAATCATGACAAACATCAATTTATATTTCGTGATCATCTTAACACCCAAAGATGTGAGAGCAAAGAGAAAAAGTCAATTCGTTTTTTGTAAAGCTACAATTGGTAGACCTGATTATATTTGCTTTGATGTTGCTTTATATTCACATAATATACTATAAAATGTAATTTCCTATAAACGACAATAAGCTGGGCAAATTGGCTATACATGATTAACTTGGCTAGTATTACAAGTACAAATTTAAAAAACCATTGAGCATGAGTGTAAACGTTGTTGTATTGCATTTGATATCAGCAGTTGTTGCTTATCAGATACGCGATATTGGAGATGATCTTGCAACCGTTCTTGTGGTGCAGTAGATTAAGGCACGGATCGCGTATCTTTTCCTCGAGCAACTTAATCAGCTCCGTGCGCATGCACTGAACGAGCTCGGCAGTTTCATGATTGTGAGCCTTCAATATAATCCAGCCGCTTTCAAGCATAAAAAGAAAATCACCATCGTGTAGCTCCACTTTAAAATCGGAGCCGGCAAACAACACGAGTGCAATGAGTGGCAGCATGGAGCTGTCGCGTATATAAATCGAACTGGTGCTCACTTTCTCTTGGTAGACAAGAAAAGGAGCTTGGAACACAGCGACCTGTGAGTTCACCGATGACGGATGTATGCGCACATATCCGTCGCCGCGCGTCTTGAAACGCAAATCCTGATGGCCCGGCTCGCGGGGCACAGCGCCGCCAGCGGTTTGTATGTAGATGCGATCCGGTGTCATTATCTTGACAATGTTCGGATATAAAGCGGCGCACAGCAGCGATGTGAGCAAACGATTGTTTTCACCGTTGACATTTTGTTCATGTCCTGAATACAATACAGTGTGATTAGTGAGATTTGGCATGTTGTTTGGCAGTTAGTATGTCAACTTACCGGTTAACTGTAGAATATTATCACTGGCATTTGGGCGTCTGCGTGGCACATTAACGGGCACAAAACCAATCGAGACCAGCAGCTCCAGATACTGATACTTAAGGTTAGCAATCATCTCCAGCGTATTGAACGATAGATAGTTTTCACTGGCATAATTGCGACTAGCACCGTAATGTCCACGTTTCGACACTGCTAGCCATTTCTGTAAGGAATCAAATGCGTGTGAACATTAAAGTTTCTATTTCAGACTATTTAACTCACCCGATAAGCATTGAGTACGGTTAGATGATCGCTGTGATCAAGGGCAAACTGTCGCTTACGTTTGTCCGCCTCAACGCGCTTATTCAAAGGACTAACAAAGGGTGACTTGTTGCTCAGGCAGGCGGCGATCGTAAGCACGCTATCCAGACACTGGAAGATCGCTCCGTACAGCATCAGCTTACCGATACGCACATCGACTGGCAATGCGGATAGATGATGACCTAGCGGTGTCAGTTGATCCTCGGCATCCAGAGCGCCTACATCACGCAAACGCATCAGCGCTCCCACGACGCTATCCTCTTTGGGCGCCTCGAGTGTCTCCATTAGCACATCGAGTGTGTTGCGCGACGAAAACGTCTCAAGCGTCTTAATGCGCAACACAATCTGCTCGAGCGGCACACGCTGTATCTCGGGAACTGGCTGCGCCAGTATGTGCTGCTGATACCTAAAGCTGGTATACAAGTGGATGCAGACGCCAGGCATGACACGCCCGGCACGGCCTTTGCGTTGTTTGGCATTCGCACGCGATACCCATACCAGATCCAGTGATTCCATATTGCGGTTCGAGTCGAAGCCCTTCTCCTTCATCAGGCCACAGTCGATCACAAAGACGCAATCATCGATAGTGACCGATGTTTCGGCTATGTTCGTGCTGAGCACAATTTTACGCTTGCCGGCAGGCGCACGCTTAAATACCAGCGCCTGATCTTCGCTAGACAGCGCCGAATGCAACGGCACCAGCACAAATTTTCCAGCGCGTGGCGAAAATATTGAACTGTCCAGAAGAGCATTGTGCACCGACTGAATCTCCTGGAAGCCGGGCAAAAATACGAGAATGCTGCCCTCGCGCGGAAACTCGTGCTCGCCCTCCACAATGTACTTGAGCACAGATTCGATAAGCTCCGGATTTATCATCATTGGCTCCATGAGGTAGATGCTCTTGCATGTCGTTTTGCTGTAATCTAAATTAAATATAAACTTGAATGCACCTTTTCCAATTTTCACATTATGACAACTTACCCGCATAACGTGCATATGTTTCGGCTAGGGTAAGATTCTCATCCTTGACTTTTTGGCCCGGCGGTGTACTCGATGCCTGAACATCGGCAAATTCCAATGCATGCTCCAGTTCATCCTGCTCCTTTTTCTTGAGTTTGCGACAATATTTCGTATCGCACTCCATGACAAAATCACATTCATCCAAAATATCCTCGAGAAAGAGCTGTTGCACGGGAAATGTACGTCCCGGTATATCCAATACGGGTGCACCACCAAAGTAATCGGAAAAGAGAGACGCATTCAATGTTGCGGACATGAGTATCACCTTGAGATCCTTGCGCTCGCGCAATATATTCTTGAGTATGAGCAGTAGGAAATCCGAGTCCTGCGATCGCTCATGCACCTCATCGACAATGACATGGGTTACATTGGTAAGCAGCGGATCGGACGCAAGGCGACGCAACAGGATGCCCGTTGTGCAAAAGCTAAGCCTTGTGCTTGCCGAAATCTTGTTCTCCAGCCGGATCTGATAGCCAACTAGCTGTCCAATGCGATCCAGACGCTCGTTGGCCACACGCTCCGCGACACCAATAGCAGATATGCGACGTGGCTGTGTGCACAGAATCTCCACGTGAGGTACATCCGACTTGGCCGGCAGCTGCAAGGCCTTAAAGAACCAATTGTCAAGAATAAATTGCGGCACCTGTGTGCTTTTGCCGCAGCCCGTCTCGCCGGATATGACCACCACCGGTGAGCTAGCAATGAGCTCAAGTATACGTTCCATTTCAGCAAAAGCTGGCAGCTTTTTTCTAGCCTCGATAAGCTTGTGATAGCGTTCATCCCGGCGTCGCTCGCTGAAGAGCTGCAGCAGACGTCGATTCTCACGAGCCAGCTCGGATGCATTGCGTCGCTGAGTGCCGCCGTCGTTGCGTGACGTCTGTCCACGCTCATAGTGACTGGGCCGCGCTTCAGCAGCAACACCATCACGATTGCCATCGACATCGCTGCCATTTGCCTCCTCGTGGAAGAGCGAATGCTTGGGCGAGGGGAAGCGCCTGATGTCCAGACTGTTTGCCAAACCCTCATCCGTTTGCAGCATGTCACAGATGCTATAGACACAAGGTGTGCCATCCCGACATATCTCACGCGCCTCCCGATACAAATGACGAGCAAAGCGCAAACGTAGCTCATGGGGTATATCATGGCACGTGGTCTTCAAGTAAATAAATGGTGCCTCGTACGGATAACGACTGCCGGGAGGAAAGCGAACCTCGACGTGAAACCACAGCTCGTTCTCATTCTCATCCAGATTATCGACTCGCCTGCGCTCCGGTGTACTCAGCCCCTCCGGCTGTGGCGGCACATGCGCAAAGCGGCATTTGGGGCCAAATTTACAAGTACCATCGCGATCGAAGTTGCGACAACGTTGTGGCGCCTTCTTCTTTTTGTCCAGCTCTGCCTGACGGAGAGCAGCTACCGCCGCATTGGCAGCCTCCCGTGCTTTGCGCACCTCCGACGGACTGTGGGTGAGCAGATGTTCGATTCGAAATTTTAGATTCCAGACGCTATTGTATTCACGCTCCTCGTATGCCCGATCGTAAATCGATTGCAGCGCTTCCTTTTCATCGGCTCGCATATCCAGCAGCGCTGCCTCATCGGGCAGCTCCAAGGCCGTCGGCTCATCGCTGGGCACGCGCATATAGCGTCTATAGAGCAAGAGGAGCGCTGCCTCTGTAGCTTTAGAGCAATGCTCGTAAGCCTCCAGACAGTGCACCGGATGAAATCCGTAATTCTCTAACTTGAGCAAGGCATAGCGCCGCAGTCGATCCTCATCGGCGGTGCTGCTTGGCCCACTGACGCCTTGCACGCTCTGCACTTGCAGCGTCCCCCGATCCTCCCAATAGGCGTGCTTAACACCCTTGCCGCCACGACCCCGATCCTTGTATTTGGCAATGTCGTCCAGCTTAAAGTCTGGACCGTGTATCGAGCGCAAAGTGTCCATTGTTAGCTGCTGTGACTCATCACTCAGGCGCAGCACGTGTAGTTCTGTCTTACGCGATTTGGTGTCCGGCACGAACTTAGGCGACGCCTGCACATTTCTGCATTAGACATTGTAGAAGAGTCGTTAAACAGTGTTTGGGAAAGATGAATTGTTACTCTTTACTCACGTTGTGCGCGCATCGTTGGGTGCGCGCAGATGCCAGTCATCGAGTTGTTGCCGTGAAAAGTCGTCCATGCCCGATTATTATAAATAATGTCCACGACCACCCACCACACGCCAAACAATGCTAAGAAATTTCACAATTAAAGCTATTAACCAAAATGCCAAAAGAGCATTCTCTTTTAACGCAGCGACGTCCTTTCGATTTTTGATAACAGAACATCAGCTGATTTATCTATCGATAAACATAATTGTGTGCGCCTGCAGTTAATTACTTGAAATAACAATCGATTATCTGTGACAACTTAATTTAATTTAATATACACTTAATCAGTGAATTTCTTATTAGCTAAATTTTTAGTTATTTTAAAAAAATTCAATGCGTCGAATTTAGTTTGACCAATCTGGTACAAACACTGACAAGTTCAGCGTTGCCATATAAAACAGAGTTCTGTGACAGTCTAAGTAGCTGTTGCACATTTGTCATTTAAGACGTTCAGTTGACATTAAACGAAATCTTAGTCTACGTTCTGATCAACAATAAGCAACATATAAAATTTTAAGTAAAATTCAAGAAAACATATATTCGTCGTTTTTCCATTTGCTGTTTCTTATCGTCCTAGATCCAAATCAAATTTACGCTGCTCAAGTGTCTCACTATAAGAAAATTGGTAAGCATACATATATTATTATAATTTAAATGAATTTGACTTACATAGCCATTTGGTAATAATTTTCAAAGAGTTCCGCCTCCTTCAATAATGACTTGTAGTTTGCTTCGTTTTCCTTGCGCTCCACTTTTAATTTGACAATTTTATCCGCGCAAACATTTTCTATATCGTGAAGAGCTTTTCGGACATTGTCTGTGACATCCACCAATTTATAATAATCCTTAGATATAAAAACCAAATTAGATATACAATATCATACATTCATTAGATCATAAGCTATCATTACCATATCGGTATATTCATCAAATTCGGCCGATTCAACTAGCGCCTTCTTTGCTTTGATAGCATCGTCACAGTGTTTGGCATATGCACGTAAATATTGATCTTCAGAATTGTACAGTTTGTGAAATTGTTCCAAAAATTGTCTGTGCATGTTATTGACTTGCATCACAGTGCACATTTTGTTTCCCATGGGAATATTTAAGCCACACAGAAGCTGCATCTTTTCTTTGAGGATCTCGGCAGATTTGTTTTGATGGCTGGTGATGGACTGGCACACGCTTCTATTGCGAGTATCCTGCATAGAATATGAACATAAATTATTAAAATGATATAATCTATAATTATAAGCAGCAAGTCACCGTTTGTTTTAAACATAGCGCGACGAATTTTTCCATCAACTTTTCAATTTCTGTGACGTCGCCTTTGTAATCGCCATTCACCTCCTGCTCAGGATCCTGATTTGGGCCGCTAAAATTCGTACTCACTTCATAGCCACACGCATTATCGCTGAAGTCAGACATATTTATTGACTAATAACAATTTGGTTGAATATACACAAAAATAAACAGTGTGATGGCGCTAGAAAATCACCCAACTTCTTCATAAACTAATTTATGCCGACGCTTAACATTGCCATCATTGCCAACGTTAAACAATGTTAACCGTTATATCAAATAAATTTACTAAGAAAGGTTTCGCATTGATTAAAACTGTAATTGTTGCCGATTCAGATGCATTTGTGACGTCATACCAAACAAACATTGCAACCACCATCTGTGTTGGCAAAGTTTTTTATTGTTGCATACATATACAACCTACCTATGTATGTTGTTCAATCTTAGTCATTAGAAGAACCGTTTTTTCCCTCGTACAACTAAACATACAAAATTGCTTACATGTTGAAATCAACAGATACGATCTAAATATGAGTAGCAACATGCGATGTTAACTTCTACCAACGCGTAACATTTAACATTTTTAACAGTACTGCCAATGTCAAATACCTAACAGACGTTTTAAAAATAAAAAATATATTTACCATTAATTGTGTACTCAAACGAAAATAACTTTTCATATCAGTATTTGCAGATTAAAGATGTCAAAGACATCAAAACCAACATCACACACTAAACTTGAACCAATTTCATATAGAGTACGTCGTGATTCGTCGAAAGGGTCTGACCATGATGTAGAGTAAGTTCTAGTATATTTAATTGATTCAATTTAACTCCTTACGAAACATTTTTGCAAATAGGAAAACGAGTCGTCCACAAGTTCCAGAGCTGACAGACCAGGACCTTCAAGTGGAAAACCCATTTAAGCCCCGAACTATAAAAGTCCTTCGAGAGCCGGTTACACCACGTGACTCGTCGACACATAATGTGTCTAGATCTAAGGTAGTGGGGCATTCTTCGAGAGCAAATACGGACAGTGACCTAACACCATGTCTCTCGAAAACAGAGTGCACAATGATGAAGCGCCCATCTCAAGATTCAAGGCATTCTTCGACATCAAATAGGGACAGTGACCTAACACCATGTCCCTCGCAAATAGAGTGCACAATGATGAAGCGCCCGTCTCAAGATCGACTTAGTACACGGCTCATAGAAACGGATCGCGTAAGTCCACGCATTGCTGATCTACGGGGTTCAAGGGGTGTAAGCATGGGTGCTCGATTTTCACAGCCCAAGGACGCTGCGTATCCACCTACTGCACGTGGGAATAGCATGAATGCTCGCAAGTCATCTGACGATCTGGTGGTCCTACAACGTGGACATCACGGTGGTAACGTGACTCCACGGCGCGCTCAGCCCGGATCCGGTTACAATAATCGACCTGTGCTGGATAAGCACGAAAATGGGCACGCATCGCTTAGCTCTAGCCGTAGCTGCTTTTACGAATCGCCGCATAACAGTCAACGTGTCGCCGAGACGGACGATCGTCGCAAGTACATCGAGGTGCAAGTTGAATTGGGCAGCGGCTCGGATGATACTCGCAATTCACAGCGCCGCTCACGCATTGACCATATGTATGAGGATGGGGGCTCACAACAGCACCAACGACCTTCTCGCCACGATGGCGTGGCTTACTCGAGTCGTACTCGGTTTAATTCAACTGCACGCTCTCGGGCTGCCTTGGCTGCGGCGGCACTTGTGAATGCTGCAAAGAAGAGTCAGATGACAATGGATAAAACGGCATCGCGCATGGCTGACAAAAATTTGGTCAACGCTGATGACACTCGTCGCAAAAGCCGCATGGACGACTTGGTAAATACAACTATGAGACTTGTCCGGGAAATGGATCCCGAATACATAGAGACGCTTTGTTTTGCCCTGCACGATAAGCTGGACGGTAATGGTAACTCTGGGTCAGAGTCTGAGTTTTAGTTAACCCAGATAACGCCTATAATAATCAAGACACTTAAAACACTTTTTATATTTCATGGATCACAATTGTAACACGTACCATTTTAAAAAGATCGTAATGAGAGAAATGGAAACCTTTCGAATACAAAATTTTCCCGTTTAATACACGAGCTGATCTCATTTTCATTTTCATTTTTTGGCATCCTTTCTTTCTCATTCACTAAACCTGTAATTGTTATTAATACTTAATAAAAATTTTGTGTGCAGTTCGGGAAGGATGCGATTCTTTATTCTTGGCATAAGCAATGTTCTTGGAATAAAAGTTTGTAGTCGAAGGGTATTCCTTGTGTTCTTAAGTGTTGTATGTGGAGAAGTCGGCATTTTTCTAAGGAGAGTGCGGCACACGCACCCGAGAAGGCTTCCCACCTATCCAGGTCGTGTATTATTTTTATTTTTTACAACGTTTACGTTTTTGATTTTGGTAAATACGATGGCGTCATCTGCGTAAATTGATACACTAATGTCTCTATATCTTTTGATTTATTGCGATTGGGAAGAGGACTACGAAGAGTGGGAGGCCTCGTTGACTTGGGCTTAGAAAGTGCGATTTGTTATAAGATTTGAGTCCTCTAAGCAAGGCATGTAACCCCGCGCGGCGATTGAAAGCCCTTTCAAAGGGATGACAACATCAAAACGTTCCGGCCTAAAGTTATTCGGTTCACTGAACAGCTCCAAACGTCGACCCAAATACAGTGGGGAAATCGCAATGTTTGTGCCAGCCGAAATAATCTTACCATCTTTTAGCGATTGAAATGTAAAAACATAGCATTTTAATTTGGATATAATAACAGGCTTTTCGCAAACTCACTTATTTAGCACTCCGTCAGTACCTTGCACCCCAGCAACGGCACCGATGGATACTTGCGCAGCGTCTCCTTTGCGCAAACAGATCCACATAGTGCAGCTGATTTAATGGATCATATGTGACTGGCGTTTCTTTATCCTTGCCCATAACAGAGATCTCCTCAAGGCACTTGCGCTGACCAATCCGGATATGTGCCAATGTTATAGAAGAAAAACCACATGGCCGACGAGTTAATGTCAAGAGCTTCAGACATCAAAGTATCCACCTCCTCACATACATATATCCATGTTGGTCAACAGCTAGTCATCAAAATGCCCCCAAAAATGCTATTTTACGCTTGGCACCCACATCCACAGCACCCTGCTTCCCCGCACGCAACAGTTCCATTGCTCGAGAGCCTTGTATTCACCGGCCTATTCTTTGAATCGCAGTGCGCCCAAAACAACCTCCACATCCTCGGGATTAGCTTAAATCATGTTATGCTCTGACGTCCAGTTGACAATTAACGAAATCCAAGTAGCTGTAGAGCACTTGTCATCTAAGACGTTCAGTTGACATTTAACGCCACCTCAGACTTCTGATTCTGATTGACGGAGAACAACATATAAAATTGTAAGAAAAATTTATGAAAATAATATTCGTGATTTTCCATTTTTATTTTTATTGCACTCTATCCACTTATTGCACTTACGCTGTTCCCGTTTCTCACTATACGAAAATTGGTAAGCATTAATTAAAATTTGAAATAATTTGACTTATCTCCGCGCGACATATGTATCTCCAGCGAAGTAAAAACGACATACCTCCACGCGGAGATATGTCGCTACAAAACGTCAAATAACCAAAGAAATCAAAACAAGTAAATTGTGTCCTAACGCCCTAAATTTCTATAATCTTACTTAGCAATTCGGTCAAATGGCTGATGCCCTAAAGTGTATAATTTTCCTTGGGCAACCGCGGGATGTGGTACTTCTGCCTTGTAGCCATTTTAAGACAAGTTAAGAGTGCTTCAAATATTAAAATAGAACGACAAACTCTTTATTGCTCTGCCCATATTGCAGACAGATAGTTGAGAACTAGCTTAATTATTTAATTAATTTTCATAAAATTTTTGTCACAAAATTTACTAAGTTAATGTCGCACGATGCACCTGTATATAATGCTCGGTATGCCGAAGAAAGCTTTCTTGCTTGTTTTCATTTCTTTGGTTATTTGTATTTTTTGTTGATGTATCGACATAATTTGCTCAAAACGCTGACGCTTCGAAAACGACATAGCTCCGCCAGAAAAAAGCGACATATCTGGGCGGAGATATGTCGCTATGCCAATTAGACTTACATAGCGATTTGGTAATAATAGGCAAAGAGTTCCGCCTCCTTCAATAATGACTTGTAGTTTGCTTCGTTTTCCTTGCGCTCCACTTTTAATTTGACAATTTTATCCGCGCAAACATTTTCTATATCGTGAAGAGCTTTTCGGACATTGTCTGTGACATCCACCAATTTATAATAATCCTTAGATATAAAAACCAAATTAGATATACAATTCATACATTCATTAGATCATAAGCTATCATTACCATATCGGTATATTCATCAAATTCAGCCGATTCAACTAGCGCCTTCTTTGCTTTGATAGCATCGTCACAGTGTGTGGCATATGCACGTAAATATTCATCTTCAGAATTGTACAGTTTGTGAAATTGTTCCAAAAATTGTCTGTGCATGTTATTGACTTGCATCACAGTGCACATTTTGTTTCCCATGGGAATATTTAAGCCACACAGAAGCTGCATCTTTTCTTTGAGGATCTCGGCAGATTTGTTTTGATGGCTGGTGATGGACTGGCACACGCTTCTATTGCGAGTATCCTGCATAGAATATGAACATAAATTATTAAAATGATATAATCTATAATTATAAGCAGCAAGTCACCGTTTGTTTTAAACATAGCGCGACGAATTTTTCCATCAACATTTCAATTTCTGTGACGTCGCCTTTGTAATCGCCATTCACCTCCTGCTCAGGATCCTGATTTGGGCCGCTAAAATTCGTACTCACTTCATAGCCACACGCATTATCGCTGAAGTCAGACATATTTATTGACTAATTACAATTTGGTTGAATATACACAAAAATAAACAGTGTGATCGCGCCAGAAAATCACCCAACTTCTTCATAAACTAATTTATGCCGACGCTTAACATTGCCATCATTGCCAACGTTAAACAATGTTAACCGTTATATCAAATAAATTTACTAAGAAAGGTTTCGCATTGATTAAAACTGTTATTGTTGCCGATTCAGATGCATTTGTGACGTCATACCAAACAAACATTGCAACCACCATCTGTGTTGGCAAAGTTTTTTATTGTTGCATACATATACAACCTACCTATGTATGTTGTTCAATCTTAGTCATTAGAAGAACCGTTTTTTCCCTCGTACAACTAAACATACAAAATTGCTTACATGTTGAAATCAACAGATACGATCTAAATATGAGTAGCAACATGCGATGTTAACTTCTACCAACGCGTAACATTTAACATTTTTAACAGTACTGCCAATGTCAAATACCTAACAGACGTTTTAAAAATAAAAATATATTTATCATAAATTGTGTACTCAAACGAAAATAACTTTTCATATCAGTATTCGCAGATTAAAGATGTCAAAGACATCAAAACCAACACCACACACTAAACGTGAACCAATTTCATATAGAGTACGTCGTGATTCGTCGAAAGAGTCTGACCATGATGTAGAGTAAGTTCTAGTATATTTAATTGATTCAATTTAACTCCTTACGAAACATTTTTGCAAATAGGAAAACGAGTCGTCCACAAGTTCCAGAGCTGACAGACCAGGACCTTCAAATGGAAAACCCATTTAAGCCCCGAACTATAAAAGTCCTTCGGGAGCCGGTTACACCACGTGACTCGTCGACACATAATGTATCTAGATCTAAGGTAGTGGGGCATTCTTCGAGAGCAAATACGGACAGTGACCTAACTCCATGTCTCTCGAAAACAGAGTGCACAATGATGAAGCGCCCATCTCAAGATTCAAGGCATTCTTCGACATCAAATAGGGACAGTGACCTAACACCATGTCCCTCGCAAATAGAGTGCACAATGATGAAGCGCCCGTCTCAAGATCGACTTAGTACACGGCTCATAGAAACGGATCGCGTAAGTCCACGCATTGCTGATCTACGGGGTTCAAGGGGTGTAAGCATGGGTGCTCGATTTTCACAGCCCAAAGCCGCTGCGTATCCACCTCCTGCACGTGGGAATAGCATGAATGCTCGCAAGTCATCTGACGATCTGGTGGTCCTACAACGTGGACATCACGGTGGTAACGTGACTCCACGGCGCGCTCAGCCCGGATCCGGTTACAATAATCGACCTGTGCTGGATAAGCACGAAAATGAGCACGCATCGCTTAGCTCTAGCCGTAGCTGCTGTTACGAATCGCCGCATAACAGTCAACGTGTCGCCCAGACGGAAGATCGTCGCAAGTACATCGAGGTGCAAGATGAATTGGGCAGCGGCTCGGATGATACTCGCAATTCACAGCGCCGCTCACGCATTGACCATATGTATGAGGATGGGGGCTCACAACAGCACCAACGACCTTCTCGCCACGATGGCGTGGCTTACACAAGCACAAGCTGTGGGCCTAGTCGCTTTCGGATTAATTCAACTGCACACTCTCTGGCTACCTTGGCTGTGGCGGTGTCTTCGTTTGCTGCAGAGATAAGTCAAGTGGCAGTGGATAGAATTGCAGTGCGTAGTAGGCCCTACTTGCGCATGGCTGCCAAAAATTTGGCCAACACTGGGGACAGTCGTCGCGAAACCCGCAATGCAAACTTGCTAAATGCAACTTTGAGTCTTACCGAGGAAATGGATCCCGAATTTATAGAGAAACTTGGTCAGGCCATATACGATTTTGTGACCAGTAATGATAAATCTGGGTCAGCATCTGAGTGTTAACTTAAATCACGGATATAATAATTAACACACTTTAAACACTTTTTATATTTCATGGATCACAATTGTAACACGTACCATTTTAAAAATATTGTTATGAGAGAAATGGAAACCTTTCGAGAAATGCAAAATTTAACAGTTTTATACACGAGCTGATCTCATTTTCATTATCGTTTTTTGACCTAAATTCAGTCTGTTAAATATTAAACTTCGCTCTTTGTATAAAAATTAACAATCATTACCATGGATCCCTTGATGACTTGGGACCCGGTATAACGTAATTTTACTTTGGTGGACTCCGATGATATTTTTGATTCCATGCACTGTAAGTTCATCAACTGCACTGTGTGCCACACAACCGGCACCCTGCATCCCCGCACGCAACAGTTCCTTGCACCGTTGCACAATGAAATGATCTTCCCTGTGCGTTCCGGCGTCTTTGCAACCAGGGACGCAATGGGAGTAAGCTAAGCGATGGCAGCGACAAAACGATGCAAACGGCAGCGATGAGCAGTGGCAACGAGAACGACATCGTTAATGAAGCAGCAACTGTGTGCAATTAAATAATTAACTTACAATTGTTTTGCTACCTTACTTTTGCCATTCCGCATTATCAGCAGCAGCCGTTAAAATGTTATCGATTATCGTTTAGTTCAAGTTGCATTCTTGAGTCATCATCGCAGGGTCCAAATTTAAATCTTTGGACCAAAAGTAGCCGGCTAGCTAAAGTGACGCCACGTCCGGCAAACGCATCGAGTGGGTGTTGCTCATTTCCAGTTGTTTACAATTCTTTGTTGTGTTTTGATTTTTTGTTTTGTAGTGGGAGTTGTGACGTCACTAACGAAACTACACAGCCTACTGCCTATTTTGACCAGATGGCAGCACCTGCAAACTATACGCAAGAGAGAGAGAGAGCGAGCGAGCGAAAGGAGAAAGAAAAGGCATTCTATAAGTTTGAATGATTAAATATTTATTGCTAACGCCTCAAATTATTTTTTGTTAGTGCGCAAAATATGTAGGTGGTCATGAAACTTTCAGTAATGAATTTAGATCAAAGTAAAAGTATAAAAGTATTTTTATATATTTTTATTTATTTTACTCATTTTAACTTAAAATTGATAAGATTTATATTAAAATAATTTATCTGGCAATAATATTATTCACCGCAAATGAGACAAATGCAATGCATTTAGGGTCTCTTCATTAAATACTCGACTACAGTCGTGTCTGGATAAAGTAAATCTTTTTTTTTAAGGTTTTCTAATTTCTAAATTTTTTTTTCAATTTTTTCCAAAATAGTCCTTAAACAAAAATATCAAAAGTTATAATCTAAATGTTGCTTATATCAAGGTGTTTAATTTCTATAGCGATCACTATATCCATACATGACTGTATAACAATATACATACTTATTTATGGTCCAATTCAATATGATGGATTATAAACATTTTTAATCATCAAACCACTATAACTTAACAAAAACAAAATATTGCACCTTCTATTTTATGTTTTGTAAATGGTTTTCTCAATAAAACTGAATCTCTTAATCTACTTAGACTGAGCTAAATGCAAAATTGCTTTTAATACCGATTATGATTCATGGAAGTCCAACGAAATATCCCACCGGATTACGTACACCATATACGAGTAGCCCACCCTACCCCACAACACACACACTACAATACATAGTGCCATAAAAAATATCAAAAAGAAAAAAGAAAATCGAAATAAAAAACAACAACAAGTAGGCGTCCTTCAAGCATGCCAAATTCCAAAATTCTTGCGTCGGTCGTCGACGTCGACGTCATTTCGCCTCACGAAAACGTAAATATTTACACATGTCTTACAAGAGTTGGCGATTTCTCACTGTCGGATATACTACATGTACATACATATGTACATATAGATTGTCTCGATACTATATGGGTTTATATAGCAGCATGTATGCGCAATGGAATTTCATTGGCATTTCCAATTTTGTACATTTTGAGTGTGTTTTCCTTCTTGATTTTCCTTCAATTCAATTTTTTTTTGTGATTTGGTTTTCTTTGTGCATTTTTGTTGTAATCATGCCGTCGCGAGAGTTCAATGTGGCATGGAATTTTTGAACTCAATTGATTTTGCATTTGCAGCTGATCAATCATGCCACAAAGTAGCAAAAATAGTAAAAGTTTCCCTGTTTTCATTTATATGGCATTTGATTTGATTTGAGAAAAGAGGAGAGGGGCATTCATGGAGCACTCAACGTTTGATGAAATGGCACATAGTACATAATATATGTATATACTATGTATGTATGTATGTAATACATCATCATAAGTGAAAAACTCAAAACAACAATAATAACAATTTCGCTTTGGCGCAGCACATTTTGCGTCATTTGGCGCGAGTGCTTTCAACACTTGCCTCCCCACACACACACACACACACACCCATATATATATATATACATATATGTATATACCTAAGCATTGGGCCATCATCAAAGTATATATATGTTTATTCTGCGCCATAATGCAAAACGGTTAGAATAATAAAAATTATCAATAATAAAAACAAAAACAAACATCAAGCCCAACGCTGCGTATGCGCGATTTTTATGAATTGCGTTGAAAGGCAAGAGAATTTAAGAAATTTCCGTAAGCATCGTTAAATTTATGACCAAATATAGCAAACTAATGGCTCAACTATTTAAAAAATATAAATCACTCAACACTTTTTTCTAAGTATATGATAAAAATGAAATAAATTAGGTATTTTATTTTAGGGGTTTTGAATATATATCTTTTGAGAATTTTAATTAAAAAACAGAAAAAAAAAAAAAAAAATTTAACTCACGTTCTTTATACATTTTATATATTAAACAAAAACATTTAATTTTTAATTTATTTTCTTATCTCATACTATAAAACATTTTATTTTGATCTTGACCAAGAACCTATTATAAAACAAAACCTATTTAACGTATTATTATTATATATTTTTCACCATTGAATGACTCATTTGTGCAACGTCCGCCATGTGTCCGGCTCAGCTTACCCTGCTGCTCGGCCCACCCTAACATTTCCTGCCCCATTCTGATCGCTTGCGATTCTTCCCCTTGTCCGTTGCGCATTTGACGGCTATTCTGTGTCGGCGGCATGTGTCATACTCGTATACTGAGACAAAAACTGCATAATTTAAAAATATTTTAATGAATTGTATTTGAGGGCCCGAAATATACTAAATTGGTACTCAACGTGTTTAAGTTTTCTGTACAACACATAAAGGTTGTAAGAACAAGTTTGGACATGCATTTGTTTGAGCACGTACAGTCAGAAAAGATGTGCCTTCGTTTTGTACTTAAAAATCATACCATAAAATTTTATTATGAAAATTTTAACTTTAACTTTTATCATATCGAAATCAAATCGCAGCTTAGTAATTTTTGAAATTTTTCTATCTTGTAACACTGAAACTTCCCTAATTAGTTTTAATTATAGGATTGAAAAACATGCCTCAAACAGAAATTTAATTTTCAATGTACAATAATTTACACAAAAATGAATCAGACAATAATGAACAAACGTACATATTTAGGCACTATAAATATGTATTTACCAACAATGTTGCGATAGGAAATGATTTTTAAATTAAATTCTGTAGCTTTCAAGTAGTTTTCTTGATCTGTTTGAAGATATGCAAACGCCAAACACAAATTGCACTTTCAGTTATGCTTTTATAAATATATGTATTTATGTGTATATGTGTGTGTGTGTTTGTTTGTTGTGTTACTTTGATACAAATTTTTGTGTTAGCATTTAGTATTTAAACTGTTTTTGCCAAGGGGGATGCCAAATTTGGTTAAATGCCAAAATTTGCAAAAGCGTTGCACAAAGTAAGAATTGTTCTGCTAGGCCTTTCATCGCCTGGCAAACGTGTCAAATAATTTATGCTCAACCATTTTGTGGCACATTCACATTCAAAAAACAAATACAAAACTGTTCGATGCTAAATGTGCAACAGGAAATCGCTGAGGCGAACGCATTTTCATTCATGACTTGATTTTATTTATGTGTGTATTGGCCGCGGGGGTGGCGTGGGGTCCCAAATAGCCAAATAACCAAAGTCTCTCACCAACAGGCCAAATACTAAATGTTCTCTGTACAGTGGCGCCAACTTTAGACGAACACAAAGCTAGCTTTTGAAGCGAAATTAGAGAGCAATTCAAATTCGTTAATTTTCAAAACTAAGCTTGTTTTTGTATAAAAAAAAGGTTTGTAAACCTTACGAAAGATAAATATTGTTAGCCTTTTTTTTATGTTAAAAACATAAATTAACTTTTAATACAACATAAACCAAAGGACCTTAAATTTCTCTTTGTAAAATGCTTTTACCAGCCCCAAGCTAAAATTTTCTAATAGTTAATATATTTTATTACAGATCGCACAAATAAAACCGGTTTTGAAGCAATTTTAATAATCAAATTGACACTGTTTATAGCAAATAAGTACGCTTACCTGTTCAAATATACGTATACATATACGTACATATATATATAAATAATATGGTTAACGTAATGAGCAATTGCCCAACATCGCCATGCACTTGTGGCTGTCAGCCAAACAGAAGACAACAACAAACACAACAACAACAACAACAACAAAAGCGTATTAAACAATTCAATTCGAATTTGTTTAATTAACGAAATCAACATTGTTTACTTGTTCTTAGAAATATTATTATTTTGTATAAATATTTATGTATTTATGAGCAAGATTTGACAAGCCAAGACAGCCGGGCACGCTTATATGTATGTATGTACATATGTAGTACCAATACGCATTTCTTAGCAGGATCCCAGCAAAAACCCATCCGCACCGAAACGTACCGTGCCAAAACCAAACCGAAGCGAGCAAAAGCTGCGTTTCATTCTTAAATAGACAGCTGGCATTTTTGAATTGCATCCAACATTTCTTTTCTTTTGTGTGCTTGATGGCTTGGTGGTACTGGTGTACACTTATGGTCAAAACAATAGGTACACCAGCATCACCTATCTTAAGCTAACATTTATGTGGGGGAAATTAAAGTCTGCGAATCGAATTTTTATATATTGTCGGAATATTATTCAACATTAGTTCACAATCAAAATTGAAGCTTATTTTTTATTATTTACTATAATATACTTAACATATGTGTATAGTATGTGTTCTTTTCTTATAGTTGCCATGCCCACTATGTATGTATTCGCATCATATTGCACACGACTGATGCTGATCACTTGCCCGTTAGATGACACAATCTATTTTTGATTGTCTTTTGGCTTTATTTTTTTTTTGGCTAGACATGAATGTTCAAAAAGGAGGCGTTCTTTGTGTGGCGGGGGGGGGGGGGGGCAATTGGCGAAGGGTTTGACGTTTGTGATGATCACTTCCGGTTTTTCCCAAAGTCACAAAAGTCAACAAAATTGAAATTCCCATTTGATTTTTTTTTTATGCATGCCTAGCAACATTAGAGACACTCACACTTTTCACACTCACCCCTCCCCCCCTCCAGGGAATAATGCACGTACAAAAGGTGACTTATTGTGACCTGAGTTTCAGGTTTCTATTACCTGGGTCTTTGTGATTCTATGATTGGATTGTGCGGTTATGTGTGTGTTCGGACGGAGTGTTCGCAATGCCCTAACCCTTGCCTTAACCTCCACCAGCCAAAGAAGCAGAGGAAGCAGCGATGCACATCGAGTGCCGTTCTTCGTTCTTCATGAGATTCACAATGCATCAAGTGAAACAAGTGTGTTTTTGGTTTCTTCTTTAAAGTGGCAGGTGTTTCACTTAACTACTACCTTCGTATTCTCAACAAAAACAAGACATTTATAAAACAAAGATTCATCGTTAATTTTTTTTGTGTCTGTTCATTGCAAGAACTAAACCTTTGTTCAGACTGTTATTTCACTACCATTAATACTTATATATACTAGAACGTTTAAAGCGCTAAAAAGAATAGGGCTTTGATTGTAGTAGTTAGGCAGTCAGCCAGAATAATGAAATCGTAAAAAACTTATGGATCAGCCATTTTGTCATTTTTTGAGAGATGGCTCTAAAGCCTTGACAACAGTTTAACAACAAAAACAAGTGTGGTCTTAGCTTAATATTATTTACATGTTCGTTATTACAGCAGAGAGCATTGTATTGTATTGTTGATAGTGTTTTTTTCTTCTTGTTTTTCAAATGCTGTCTTTGCTGCTGAGCGCGCAAGCAAGAAAAGCTATTTTAAATGAAAAGGAAATGTTGAGAGCAGCTGTGGAAACTTTTAACGACTTGCGTTTTACATTGCTTCTCGGGAGAGTCTGGCACTATGTGTGTGTGTGTGTGTAGCCCATGGCGCAGCTATAAAAAGAAAGCGCGCTCGCTGTCAGCGCTCACTTTTGGTCCAAGCAACCAAACGGTGTACAACAAGAAACGCAATAAGAATTCAATTGGAAATACTATTTCTCAGCGGTTTAATCGGTTCTAATTTTTTTTATATGTTTTGTATAAAAAGTGTCGAAACTAGCTAAAGTATAAATACATACATATTGCCCCAGTCCAAGTACATTTGCATTGTGAGTGAGAATAAGTTGTGTCACAAGGAATTCCATAAGAGAACTGTTTGAAGCGGAAAACAAAAAAACAATAATATAAAACTAACAGCAACAGCTACAAAAACGACCATTTAAAGTGAGTGCAAATTTTCAAATATGAAGTTTTGCCGCCAACTTTTCTTTTCAATATTGCCATCCTGTTTGGTTAAGGATTCGTTGTGCCAAATTATCGATTTTGAGCATCGATAAGTTTAGGCAGAATAAATAACCTCAGATCGGTATGCAGCTCAATAAAAGGTCACCCACTGCTGATCATCAGTGCTAATCGGGCCGGGAAGATGAAATTATCTACCCTAGCTGGAACGTTTAACAGCGCATGCGTATCCGCCTGCAAAGTTAAAAGTTCAAGCCAGCTGTTTCTTCATCAGTGTGTGTGTAGTAGTATGTGTGTGAACTTTTTGTTGTTGCTTCCTCTTTTGCAACCAAGTAGTAATTTGACTTTGTTTTGCTTCATTCTTTTGGGGTCGCTCTGTTTTTATCGTATTTCAAGTATTTTTAATCGTGTTTTTTTTTCGGTTCCGAGACTCTGGGTCACAAAAGAAATGTTGAAGCAATGCGCCAGGGCATACTACGATACAATTACAACAAACACAATGGGCGCTCAAACGAAACAAATTTTCATTGTTATTATGTGTGTACTACAACTGTTTTGTGGTTGTTGTTTTCATCTTCTTCTTCTTCTTGTGGTGTTTCTTTTCCGTTAAGTTGTTTATTGTGTTGTTGTTGCTGTTGTTGTGTGTTGTTTATTATTATTTTTTTTTTTTTGTCGTCTTCTTGCAAAAGCTAACGTTTTGCAAACTTTAATTGGCCTTTATTTACATTTACAGTACCCAAAAACCAAAAAAAAAAAAAGAATATTTTATTTCGGCCAACTCGAGGTTCAACAATTGAGGCGAGACTTTGTCTTTCTTGTGAGATAAGTGAGTCTTTTTGGGGCTGCCCGGCTGCCGAACGCTTTTCTAAGTTAATATTTACAAAAACAAAAAAACAAGCAACAACCCAAACCCATAACAATATGGCCGACGTATCGCATGAATTGGGCGCCCTGCGCTTTGTAGTGGTAAGTAGTAATATCCCCCCGAAAAATTAAGTAAAAAATCCCAAATCGAAATATTTCCCAAACTCCCAAGACAAAAAGACATACATATTTTTGTGGAATGTGGCGCACAGACTAAAGGCAAAATAAAATAAAAAATATATTTAAGCAAAAATATATATTCGAAAAGAGAAATTTGTTTAGCTATTTTTATAATTCCCATTAGCATTATTATTATTATATTGCAAATATCTCGTGCGACAAATGTCTGAACATTATTTATGCGCGCAAAAAGAAAATACTTCTCTCTCTCGCTCTCTCTCTGGGAAAAATGTAAAATAATAATAATAACCACAAGACCAAGCCAAAATAACAATAACAAACGTGGAAAAAATGTCGCATAAAATATTCATTTGTGGGTGAGAAATTGTTAGCTGTTTCCTAAAAAGCTAAAAAGCCAGCGGGATTAATAATCATTAAATTTTAAAGCCAGCAACAAAAACGGTTTTCAAATTTTTTTGCGTATTTGTTTTTGTTTTTTAATTTTTATTTTTGCTTTAATTTGTCGCCACATGAATTGCCAAAAGAGCGAATGTACATATGTATGTATGTATTTAGAAATGCGGTATGTATTCTATAGTATGTATATATGTATATGTTCATATATGTTATATGTACATATGTATGTGTACACTTTGGCTGACAAAAGAAACAACAATTTTTTCTTATTTATTTGTCGCACTGTGCAAAAGATCAAAACACGGAAAAATTCTTGGCAATGACCATCGTTTCGAGTTGAAATAGCTAAATGTTATGTAGTCTTCTAGTCTGTGTACATAATGTGTATGTATGTATGTATGTATTTTTATGTATTCTTCATTAAATGCGACGACTTTTGCTGAGTGACAACGGCGCCGACAAAATGCTTTATATACATATGTACATATACACAAATTATAATGCTTAAAATACAAAGATACAAAAACATCATAAAATAAGTATATCTACGCAAGCAAAAAGTGTCCAAAAAACTTCAACACATCCTAAACACATTTTATTAAGTTTGTTTTTTACGCCAGATTAGTATTTGAACCGGTTCGGTACCCATTGGCTTTCGTCACACAAATAATGTACTTAAGTGCAGTCGTTAAACATATAAACATTATTTTTTTTATAATCACACGCAGTCGGCTTTTCTTCTTTCTTTTTTTTGCCGAACATGTGAAAATTTTAAAATTTGTATTTCAATTGAAATTTATGCATTATGCTTAGCATTTTCACACACAACTTTCACCGTGTGCGAATGTACTGCAGTATTATTTGAAAACATACATTAAGTACTTGGCATATACAATTTATATATACATATGTACATATATACAGACTATATAACTTTTAGCCTTATTGTCAACATTTTCATTCATTTGATATTTATTTTTATTGAATATATGAATGAAAATTCATTAAGCAAATGAGCTGCTGGCAACCAAAATTGATTGAAGAAATTTTGGATATTGATCAACAAGAAGCAAGAAAACAACGTCATTGCCACTGCCACTTCTCTTTGTTTATATTATTCGTTAGTTTTTTTTTTTTTTTAAATTTTTTGTTTTTTCCAATCTAAATTAAGCAAAGAGCTGACAAAAGTACATATACAAATACCATGCACATTTATGGCCAAAGAAAATAAATAAATAAAGCAGATCCGCTCGAAAGATTTATACAATAAACTTTACAAAACTGAGCAGCGACACATTATTCAAAAATTCACATAAAAAACACATTCAAAACTGTCCGTTATAAGAAATGAGCGACAAATGAAAAAATTTCATTGTGAAGGTCGTTTGCTGACTTTTATTTAAATATTATTTAATTAGTTTTGTCGAGTTTTGTTTTTGATAAAATCAAATTTCCTTTATGTGGGCTCTTTGGCTAATGCTTTCAAGGAAGTGGTAGTATATACTCACACACACATGTACAAATATATTTTTCGACAAAGTTCTGTTATTATTTATGGGCCGACATTTGCGCATTCTTTTCGTCCCATTTGCTAGTGCAATAGTATAGTATATGTGTTAATACATACATATATGTATGTAAATTCATACAAAGATATTGCTCATTTCTAAAACATTTTGCACTAACCAAATGAAAAATGAAAAAACATGTAAATTTGCTGTAATTTAATTACAGCTCATTTATTAAACAGGCTGCCACGTGTCGCTATTTATTATTTATTCAAGAGCGCGCCAAAAGAAATCTGGCAAGGCGACAAAGTAAATACTAGTAAACGCGGCAAATTCAAAAAGTTGCCAAGCTGTTGGCGGCAACGCAACATTTTGGCAAAACCACCAACCAGCCTGGCAACGCCGCCCAGCTTGATCAGAGCTTGAATAGTATTTTTTTTAGCATAATTTGGCTTCCCATTGCCAAGCACTTAAACTGAAAGAAGATTTTGTATGTTTGCGCTTGCAGGATTCGCCGCTATCATCAAAAGTGGCCATGTTTAACAGTCAGGCGACACAGCATAAGCAGTCACAGTTACTGAACCCCTTCTCGCACGATGGACGCGCCTCGTCCCCAAAGCCGACGTTCTCCAAGGATCAGTATGGCAAACCACTAGCCGGCAGTCTAACAGAGATGCGTGGTCAAAAAGCCAATATGCATGTAATGAAGGAAATGCTCGAGCTATGCCAGATCATAGACTCCGAAGGTTATCAGGTGAAGGATGAGCCAAAGATGCGAGTTATTCCATTTGGAGAGTTGTTTAATGTGAGTTAACAGTCGTCCATGCATGATTTAGCGGTGGTAATCTGTTTCTGTTCCTCTCCCATTCCTAGATATACAACTACATTTCGGACAAGGTCGTGGGCATACTTTTGCGCGCTCGGAAGCACAAATTGCTGGACTTTGAGGGCGAAATGCTTTATCAGCGACGCGACGATGATGTGCCCATCTTTCTGCTGCGTCCCATTGTGGAAATACGCCGCGAACTGACAGCTAAGATTGACGAAATCAAGCGTGGCACAAGTCCAGCCCCCCAGTCGACATCCGTGATGCTTGATAAAGCAGCCCACGAGCATAATTTGAAGGTTATGCAGGACCAGAAGAGTAAAGCTAAATCACGCACACCATCGCCGTCAGTTCAGGCCAAATCGAAATTACCAACGCCCAACGATGTGGCAGCAGCTCCATTTGCCGCAGCTGAATCTCCCGCTGTTGAAACTCAAGCTGCGACTCAAGCAACTCCAAAGGCGGCGGCACCACTTGTTGTTGTTGATCAACCACCGATTACGGATGTTGAAACCACAGCGGTGACGCCAACAGCAACAACAACTCAATCTTCAGAACCAGCAGCTACAAATGTGGAGCAAGCGGCAAGTGAAGCCAAAACAGAAGCAGTTCCCGCTGAAGTGGCTGCTGTTAGTCCACCTGTTGCCGCTGATGAGCTGCTGCCCACAATTATAATTGAAGCCAACGCAGAGTATGTGCGCAAAATTAGCGTAGATCAGGAGGAGCCAGTGCCACAACTGGCAGTGGAGCAGCCGGAAACACCAACAGCAACAGCAACTGCCGAAAGTGCTTAGAGCGAAAATTGTTTTTGTTTTTTGCTTTTTTTTTTTTTTAATGGGGAAATAACTCGCAACTACTAAAGCGGCAGCTTTAAATTTGCAGTAATCTAGTTTCTAAAGCCCTAGTTTAAATTTAATAATTAGTGTTAAACAGCACTGAAGACAGAGCTTGTGAGAGAGCAACCTACAATAATTTATTTAAATGATAAATGCATGTAAACACATAAATAGAGTAAATGTAATACATATATAGACACAGTATTATATATAACTCATACATACTTATTTAATGCATGGTTATTATATAATATGTTGGTAGTAGTTTAAATAAAAAAAAACATATAAATAAAATTCACAATTTCAAACATGCAACTGCCATATTATATTAATATATGAGTTGGGCGTTGCCACAGCGTGCAACCGCGTGCGTTTAATTTGGCAAGTGTGGCAAGGCTTGGAGATTTCACACACAGCTGTTTGGTGCCGCCTTTCTTGGTTTCTGCAAGCAGCGCAACAAAGCGCACCGTTGACAAACTCATTAATCCTAATAAATGCGAAAATTATCAGCGTTGGCGTGCGGCACCGCTGCTGGCCTCGCCGCCTACTACATCAAGAGACTGAACGATCCCCAGTTAAGGGTGCACAACTCTTGGACGAACAGCGAGACTCCGGTTAGTGAGTTTGCAAAGTGGAACAGCAATTGGGACTTTCGCCATCCAAAAAGTCTGGTGCGACCGCAAAAAAGCGATAGTCCTCAGGAGCAGAATCGCTACAATAGCGAGCTAGAAAAGAATGTGCCAAAAAAAGCACGTCACATAATATTGATACGACATGGTGAATATCTAGATGAGGGCGACACCGATGATACGCATCATCTGACTGATCGTGGCCGCCAGCAAGCCAAGTTTACCGGGCAGCGTCTGCACGAACTGGGCATCAAATGGGACAAAGTGATTGCCTCAAGTATGGTGCGTGCGCAGGAAACATCCGACATAATACTCAATGAAATCGACTTTGACAGGACCAAAGTGAAAAGCTGTCCTTTTCTGCGCGAGGGTGCCCCAATTGCACCCCAACCGCCCGTCGGCCACTGGAAGCCCGAAGGATCGGTGAGTAATCCATAGATACAAAAGCCGATTAACATAAATTGTGTCTACTTTTGCAAGTGTTGTATAATGCTGAAAACTGTAGTTAAATCATAATATAATATTTTAACAGAGGTTCTTATTTAAATTTATATCTAAAACGCAAAAATTATCTATCCTTTGTTGATTGAAAAAATTGTTAAAACATGTATTGAACCGCTGAATTTTTGGGCTTAATTGCAGCAGTTTTTCCGGGACGGTGCTCGGATTGAGGCCGCCTTTCGACGCTACTTCCATCGAGCCTATCCCGAACAAGAGAAGGAGAGCTATACGCTCATCGTTGGCCATGGCAATGTAATACGCTACTTTGTATGCCGTGCCTTGCAGTTTCCGGCCGAGGCCTGGCTGCGCATCAACATCAATCATGCATCAATAACGTGGCTAACAATCAGTGCATCAGGCAATGTGTCTATTAAGTATTTGGGCGACAGCGGCTTTATGCCAGCCAAGTTTCTTACAAATCGCATACCCCGCGACGCCAAGAATGTTGTATAGTTCTATTTGCCGTTGAAATCATTTTGTGTAGCTCTTAATGGCAGTTAGAAGGAAGATAAGGCAAGCATAACACATATACGTACTTTACCAGTGTTGTCCCTTAAAGTCTAATATATACTTTTTTAAATAAAAAACCAATTAATTACTCAAAAAAAAATTAAATTAAATTCTTAAAGTTAAGCTACTACATGTTACTGTTTTCAAAGGGATAGCAACATAATCCCAATTTTTTTATAAACAACAAATAAAGTAACGATTTTACAACCCCATGAATTGTTTTAATTAAAATTTTTTTTGGAATAAATCGGATTTTAAAATATGAATGCATATGTATGTAAATAAAAATTCATTTTGTGACAGTGGTAGTCGATAGTTGCCGTCTATCGATATTTCCAGCTGAATATGCGCAATATCAGCAAACTTGCCGCTTAAATGTTACAGTTCAACGAGCATTGCGAATAAATATACTAATCCAGTGCACTTACCATGGACTATGATCTGTTTCAGTCCGATGACGATGAAGACATTCTGAGTGCCTATATACAAGCATCACAAAAGCCACCGCCGACGCCGCCAGAGCCACTGGCGCAGGTGCAGGTGCAACAAATATTGGACAACAACAATGAAGATTTATTAAATGCCGCTGATGATGATGACGATAAGAGTGCACTGTTAGACGTTCTGCCCGAGTTTAACTGCAGAGGACGGGATACGGTTAGGGCGTCAAATGATTTGTCCAGCACAGGATTTGTGCGCAATGGCTATGCACTGGATGCGTCGGTGCCACGCAGTCGCCTGGACAGATTAAGCTTTGATTTTGAAGCTGGACAGCTGCAGGTTTGCGCCGTCCAACGTTACTTGCATGGCGAGGCTTGGTGAGTTGTCAGTCAGTCCCAGTCAATCCATTTATAACAAATTCGAATCCTCCTTCCAGCAAGAATATACAAAAACTGTGCGGTGCTGTAGCGGGTCAGCAGCAGCTGCATTCCAAATCGTCGCTTAACGGTGCTGCTGCTGGCAGCTGGTATAAGGCACGCCAACAGGTCACACACTTCTATCACTGGCTGCTGCACGATGTACAGATTTGTGACCATTGGCTTCTTATCTCCGCTGGAGTTCGGCAGCTGCGCGAGCTGCTCAACAGCTGCCTGGATGCAAAGGCGTGGCGTGTCCTCTACTTTGCCGAACATAGCAAGGGCAATGAATGCCAAGCGCCCGCCTATCAACTTTACCACGGTGCACTAGAGTGGCGTCTGCTTGATTTGTGCCTGCAAAGGAAACATGGAGAAGATCATGTGGAATATCAGACGCAACTGGAGCGCACGCTAGATGATCTAGTGCTCTGCGCTAGCTATCATTATGGTAGCAAACACAGCGCTGAGCTGTTGCATACCTCGGCATTTATGTGCCGCTGCAGCAAGGAATTCTGGCTGCTGCTCCATCAGCAGAAGGGGGGATCGGAGTGCGCCTTCTGGCCACTATTCCATCGGGCCATGCAGCGTTACAAGACGCATCAGCACTGTAAGGTTTTTTTTTTCCTAATCGTTGTGTAAAATAATCTCTCAACCAACATCTTGTCTTGCAGTGGAGGGATTGGCTTACCATGAGTTTTGTGCCTGGTTGCGTCTAAGCCTTGCTCGCTTGGCCGACTACGGAGCAGATGGATTGCACAAACCCACAATGGAACTGTTGCAAACGGGCAGCCAGCTGCGGCAGTTTCTCGCCTGCCAGCCAGATGAGCAACAACGTCGCGTTTATATCGGTCTGCTGGCACCGCTGCAGCTGCACTGGGCCAAGCCGGATACGGATGTGCTGTGTCAGCTGTGGGAGTGTCTGCATCGAACGCTCAACTCCAGCTTTACCATGCAGCTGGAACAGCTACCATTGATCTGTGCCAGCGGTGCAGCGTATGTGGAACGCTATCGTTCGCTGCTTGGGCGACAGCATTTGGAGGATTTGAATCTGAGCAGCTTTACGCTTTTTGTGCTGTTGCTGGGCAAAACGTTGCAGCTGCTGCCGTCGCTGGGCGGACGTGGCGGCAATCAGGCGCAAATGCTAATCGGACGCATCTTTAGCAAATTTAGTGCCGCCAAGCTGTTGGCCCTCAACGAATCTGGGATACATCATGTCATCGAGCTGTTTCTGTGCCTGCTGCTGACATTTGGTGAATTCGGCGAGCTGGCACCCAGGCTGCGGGAGATGCTGCTCTGCCTGGCGCTGGACAAGCTGCCGCCGGCGCGACGCCAACTGGCTGCCAAAGGGCACATGGCACTGCTGCTGCTGCATGAGCAGTTTCGTCAGCCCATGGAGGATTATGTGAGCAAGCTGCTTGCTCAATTGGCAGCCGTGCGCAATGATGTGGATGTGGCTGGCATTTATGGCGCAACATTGCAGCCCATCTTTGAGCTAGCCGATGATTATGGACGTGGCGAGCATTTGCTGCTGGCTCCCTGGTTAGCCCACTATCTGGAGCATAGTGGGCAGGCGGCACAGGAGCGCATCTGGCAGGCATTGCATTTGCTTTGCCAGAAACTCAAGGCAAATCCATCGACTGTCATGTGGGATGCACTGCAGCAGCATGTGTTGCCTCAGCTGCGAATGCAATATGCCAGCGGCTACAGCACTTGGTTACCCAAACTGGCTGCCGATTTTGTTGCTTTGGACAAGAGTCGCAAGCTGCTGGAGCAACTGTTGCTTGGCGCCGAGCCGGCAAATACGGCAGCCAGTGCCCAACTGATGCTTCACGTGCTCACACAACAACGACAGGATGCCACATCCAGTGTACTTGTCATCCAAGTATGGATTAAGTCTCTGG
This sequence comes from Scaptomyza graminum, assembly GCA_018901835.1. Taxonomy (NCBI): domain Eukaryota; kingdom Metazoa; phylum Arthropoda; class Insecta; order Diptera; family Drosophilidae; genus Scaptomyza; species Scaptomyza graminum. Next base: position 9,333,900 of record JAEIFL010000001.1, on the reverse strand, counting down.
TGCTGTTGACGGCCCAGCATGAGTCTGTGCTGGCATTGCAGCCACACGTCGCACAGCTGGCGGAGTTTCAAGCACTGGGATTAGATGCGACATCGTTGGAGGGCCGTGAGCCGTTGTGTGCCTTCTTTGGTGCTTTGGGTCGTCGCGTCCACCAGCAGCAAGATGTTGTTGTTGCGCATGTTCGCATGCAACTAAGCCACAAGTTGCACGGCTATGTTGCACACTTTGAGCACTGGCTGCCGCCAACAGCACTCGCGGATCATCGACCCGAAATCTTAACACGCTTCTACAACTTTTTGGCCATCGTCATCTATAATTGCGCTTCGCTGTCCTATGTGCGCTCCAAGCCCAGTTGCTTTTTCCATTTGGCTATGGTGCGTTTTCTGCTCACCACACAGCTGCAGGCGGGCATCCAGCCGGAGGGTCGTCTGCCCCAATTGGTGCACAAGATATTTCCGGTACTGTTGCAGGGCATTGGTCGATTGCCATATCGGACGGATGCGTATCTCACACGAACGCTCGAGCAGCTCATCCAGCATTGGACTCCATATTTTGGCTTTACCAGCAATGTCAAATTAATGGCTCGTCCGTATGCCACGCTCCTGCAGGCGGATACTGATGGCGAACTGGCCCAGTTCGTGCTGCAACATTTGGCGAGCCATTTCCTGGGCGTACAGCGCAGCCAGGCGGGTGCAAATGTTGGATTGATTCTAACACTGCTGCAACAGCTGTTTGTGGGATTGGGTGAGTCAACGCAAGAGTCGAGTTCAGAGTCACAGCTTGTTACGCTCCTTAAAGCTGTGCACATTCACCTGCTGGAGCATGTGATGTTTGTCGGTGAAGTGGAGCCCAGTCGCGTCCAGGTGATGAATCTCTATCGCCAGCTGGTTCATGTCGGGCTGTTCCAGCGCTCGGAGGCGTCGCGTCAGATCTGTGCCGGGGATATACGCTCGCTGGCCGAAAAACATTTGGCACACTGCACATATTTCTACTTTCAGATGCTCATCAAGCTGGCGGAGCAAGCACCACAATTGGTTGCGCCCCTATACAGCTTTGTTCGCGAGCGGGCCATCAACGTGGAACTAAAGCGTGGCGCTGGCGAGGATGTGGGGATACGCAAGTGCCTGCAGAGATTGCAGCAGGTTCTACAGACAAAACCTACTATGTAGTATCTAGTACATTAATATTATATTAATATAATCTTCTCTTAACTACCTCATTTATAATGTACAATAACAGCTGGTAAGAAATTAAACTATTTTAAACATAAACAGAACTAAACAGATCCAATATATCCTTTTCATTTATGTAGAGAAATTTGGCATTTTGTAAAAATTAACATTTTTAACGGTGTTTCAAGGTGAGTTTTCATATTCATCAGCAAAATATCGATATGTTTGACGTGCAATATACATCGATAGTTAAATCAGCTAAATTACTACATGCGATAATTTAATTAGATCACAATATATTGCGTATGCGTATATTTACTGTCCATCTCCATTGTGGACATTTGGACTTTTGTTTCGCTTCTTATCTAAGAAGAACTTCATCCTCAATGTGCCTAGTTTAGTGTAACCGAAGTGTGATACCTTGTTAGCTTGCAACGATGTCGTTACGTCCACTTGTGGAAGGCGACTGTGGCGCCGTCAATCCATTGATGCAACTGGGCGGCCAATTTACGCGTGATGTGGCCCACAAGGATGATGGCTTTGCACAGGCGCAATTCGAGCGCCATTTTCGCCCGGATGAGATAATGGTGAACGATTTTCTTGGCCAAGTGGCCGCACCGCCCCAATCCTTTCAAATGGACGCACTGCTGCAAGAGATGCGAGGTATTCAAATTCATGGTGGAGCAGCACAGCAGCAGCACCATCCACAGCAGGATGCAATGGCCAGCCAATGGAGTAGCGACTTTGCCCATCAACAAAAGCTACCAAACAAAATGCTGCATATGCAACCCCAGCAGCAGCAGATGCAGCATGCCCAGGAGTTTTTCGATGAGCCACTAATTAGCAGTCAAAATTTTATGCCGCCACAAATGATGCGACAACCATTTATGGCCCTTACAGCAGCGCCAGCGTCAGTACTGCAACAGCAGCAGCATCAGCATGATGCCTTCTTCGATGATGGGATGGAAACAATAATAACCGACAATCTGCCAAAGGTGGCGCATGCTGGCGAATCTGTCGAAGATTGGATCAACGACTATCAGCGCAACAAAGAGCAAAGCGAGCAAACTGCTGCAAATTTCAATGAAAAGTTCTGGCAGCGACTGCAGGACGAATGGCAAAAGCTTGCCGAGGAGAATGAGCATCCTTGGCTCTCCGAATACAATGAGAATCTGGACGCGTACAAAGAATACGAGTTTGCCGAACAAAATCCCATGTCCGAGCTAGACAATGCCTTTGAAAAGGGCAAGGAGTACCTCACCAAAGGCGATATACCCAGTGCAGTGCTCTGTTTCGAGGTGGCCGCCAAAAAGGAGCCGGAGCGTGCTGAAATCTGGCAGCTACTGGGTGTCTCTCAGGCCGAAAACGAAATGGATCCGCAAAGCATTGCGGCGTTAAAGCGGGCCCTCGATATACAGCCAGAGAATCAACAGGTACTGATGGCATTGGCCGTTTGCTATACGAACGAAGGACTGCAAAGCAATGCGGTTAAAATGTTGGCAACGTGGCTTGAGGTGAATCCAAAATATAAGCATCTGTTGACCACCTATCCGCAGCTACAATCGGAGGCCACATCGCTTGCTTCCTCCCTCATTGGCGGCAACAAGCTGCGTGATCTGCAGCAGGTTTATTTGGAGGCGGTGCGCATGCAGCCAGCTCAAGTCGATCCCGATCTACAGGAGGCACTTGGCGTGCTCTATAATCTATCCGGCGAATTTGACAAGGCAGTCGATTGCTATCGCTCGGCCGTCCATGTGGATCCACAAAATGCCAAGCTATGGAATCGCCTTGGCGCCAGCTTAGCCAATGGCTCGCGATCCGTCGAAGCTGTGGAGGCGTATCAGCAGGCGCTGAAACTTCAGCCGGGTTTCATTCGCGTTCGTTACAATGTCGGCGTCTGCTGTATGAACCTGAAGGCCTACAAGGAGGCCGCCGAACATCTGATTACCGCTCTAACGATGCAGGCGAACACAAATGCCGCCCGGGAACTACCCAATGCCCAGGCACTTGGCCAGAATCAAATGTCCGAGTCCATTTGGAGCACACTTAAAATGGTCATCTCGTTGATGGGTCGCAGCGATCTTCAGGGTCATATTAGTGAGCGCAATTTGGCGGCACTGAATGAGGCCTTCAAGGACTAGCACTACAGCCGCTCCTCGCTAGACACTACTATTTGCTAGGTGCTGGGCTAAGCTTTATGTAAAAAACAAAAATATACAAAAAAAAAATACTTGGGTAATGCATTCCCTTCAATTTCCATAATTATTATTGTTATATACAAATCGTATTGAATGTATTTATGTATGTTTAAGTTATTATGATGAAGAAAAAGTTAATAATTGTTATCATGTCGATCACGATTGAATATGCAATGTAAGTATATTTTTGAATTATATTTGGTTTTGTCTTTTTTTTTTAATATACATATGCTTATCTGAAATATTGATCTTAATGTCAATAAAGTTACCCATTTTGGTAATGAATTTTTTTATAACTTTTTTTTTTGGGCTTATTTGGCTCCTTAGTCGATGCCAATTCTTATCCCTAACTTTGAGCAGTTTTGTGACAATTTTCTAGATTGAGCGTCGTTATAATTAAATTAATAAACTGTAGCTCCAAATTTCAAGAATTTACACTTATATTTATTTATATCTAAAATATCGAAAGTGTTTTTGAGTGGGTTTATGGAAGATTGCCCAGACGTTTGTAGTCGATCTTTTCAAGCTGCACCAATGGCTTTAGTTGCTCCGCAAACACGCGCATTTCCTCGCCGACATTTTCCTGACCCGTTGGCGCCACCACAGACAGCTCGACGATGTAGCTCTGGGAGATGGGCTCATTGGCCATGTCTTGCTGTTTGCCGGGTATAATTTTGATGAGCTTGGACACGGTTATCTTCATGCGACCCTTGCGAAACATGTAGCCTGCGAAAAAATAGAATGGTTTTGATTCACAGCTCAAATGATTCTTGAGTAAAAGACATTCATACCTTTTGCTATATACTCGAACTCGAGACGAAAGCCCATTTCGGTGAGAAAATCAAGAATGCCGTTAGTGCAGGCGCAGTCCATGCAACTGCGCACCAGTGTCGGTCGACGCATGTCCACTTCCGGCTGACCCAAATAGCGCATCTGAAACGGAGCATCTTGCCCCAAGGCGCGTCGTACTCGCAGCAGCAGCGGCTGGGGTGATGTTGGCTGCCGCAGGCTCATACATACCTCAAGATCGTGAAATCTCTCTGGCGAGGTATCGACATTATCACATAGACCCTTTAATCTTTTGAGAGTGTTAAGTTGGATCTGAAATCTCATTCGAGATTCTTTACGTACCTGTGCATCAAATGCTCGACGGCAGTGTCTAAAATGGAGCCTTGCAGCAAGTACTCAAGATTGGGCAGAAAACGATTGTTTAGCGCCAGAGAAAGTGATTCACGTGCTGAGGAGATGGCCATCGTGATAAATTAATATAGTTATCTTAATAATTAACCGCACAGTTCAAGCGGTTTTTTTTTGTTTTGTTTTGTTTATGTTCTTCTTTTGCGCTGAATTGCAAAAATCGAAGCATCGGTCATCTGTATATCGGAATTGAGGTATATCGACTACCATCGCAGATGTCAAATACTAAAAGGGTTACCATGCGCAGCTTTCGATGGAACTGACGTCAAAGCTGAATGCGTTTATGTCCCGCTCAAATCAGATATGTTGTTTTATTTTTTCGAAAACAGCTGTTTTTTAAACTTTATCTTTAGCAGAATTGCATTGTATTCACCAAACATTATTGACAAAAAACCATTAATGTTGTTCTCATCTTTAGCATTGTATGACGTAGATGCGCAGAACAAATGGTTTGCACAATTTGCATCGCATGTATGTATGTTATCTTAAGAATGCGATAATTCTTGACTCATTTGGGTTGCGGGTGAGGTTGCCAGCTGAAGTCAGCCAGATAAGGATGCCAGACGCAAAAAAAAGAACAGCTAGCACACATCGTCGCAATTACAATTATTATTGTTGTTTAAGCCAACAACAAATGTGTGTTGATAGAGTGTGTCGATTGTAGCCAGCTCGATGGCCAAACAAATCCAATACGACGAATTGCCAACGCAGTGTATCGCAACGTTTCGACACAACGGTAGTTAATACGCCTCTCTCTTGAAAGTTACGTGAACAACAACAAAACACACACGAAAAAACTGCACGGAGGAGACACCCAAAAAGTGTACGTGAGATGCCAGCTAATGCAACTGCAACAACAACAACAGCATCAAATAATAACAAACAGCTGCAATGAATGTAAAGAAACGGCCACGTCTGGAGCTAGCAACAGCTGCCACAGCCACAGACGTTGCGCTCCTGGGCAACGGTTCGGTTTATGGCACCGTTGCAAATGTTGTTGGAGGTGGTGGAGGAACAACGACGACAAACCACCACAGCTTGTTTCTTACAACCAGCAGTAGCGGCGGCGGCAGCAGCGGCGGCGGCATGGGGGGCGTGGCTGACTTGAATAATGGTGCACAAATCTATTTAACCATATGCGGCGACGATGACAACTCGAACGAATCTCAAGAGTTTTATGCCATTGAGAGCATCAAACAGGAACCCGACTTGGATGCACTGCATGCTCTATTGCCCACTAATCTGCAGCTGCCTACCGGTTGTGAAATCTATTTGGTCAAGGACACCAAAACGAGCGAACAAATGCTCCAATTGAAGCATACGTTGCCAACAACAACAACAGCAACAACAACAGCAATGGCATCCATCAAATTGGAGCCGGACTCCATGCCGTCCACGAGCGTGCTATTCGTTAGTGGCGGAGGCGGAGGCACTGTCGCGCTCCCACACAGCCACACACACAATATTGTTGTTGCTGCTGCGAGCAAAGATTCATTGCCAGCCACTACTAGCGGTAACGGCAACCATTCCTCGATTGCCATTGCCACCACCCATCCCCATACCCATGCCCATCAACATCCACCAGCTATTACCCAGGCCGCCGCAACACCAGCAGCCAATTCACACTTCAATGTCAAGTTGGACGCCTATAAGAAGAGGGATGATAAGCGTCGTGCCACCCACAACGAAGTCGAACGTCGCCGTCGCGACAAGATCAATTGCTGGATCTTCAAGCTCAAGGAGATGCTGCCAACGGAGGGCAATCGCTATAAGCCGACAACAAATTCAAATGCCAATCTTATGGCCGATCTCGATGACAGCAGCAAGACAACAATGACGACGACGACGACGACGCTTCGTAGCAGCCACAACAATGGACGCACACCACCCAACGACTCGAAATCCCAAATCCTGATCAAGGCCTGTGACTACATCAAAAGCATGCAGAACGAAATTGATAAGTAAGTAGCGGGGGGCAGAAGCTTCAATGAATCATTTGTCTGAACTTCGAGTCGGAGTCAAATGCAAACTAAACAAATGCATTTGCCTGTCGAGTCGGAGACATTTGTTTATGGCATTTGCTTGGTTGGCATTGAATTTCTATGCAAAAGGAGACGAAATGCAGACTAAACCAAAGTCAAATTCATTTTGCATTCGTTTTGAATATCTGTTTGATGAAAAAGTTCATTCAAGACTAAACAAATGAATTGAATTACCAATTGATATTTGTTGTTATTGTTATATATATATATATATATATCTTCATCTCAATCTCATGTTGCAGCTTACGCGACTGCCTGCAGGAGGCGGAGAGCTTGCGTCTGAGCAATCAGGCATTGAGGGATGAATTGGAGAATTTGAAGCAGCAACAGGAGTTGCAGGAGCTGCGCTTCAATACCGCTGGCGGATCGTTCAACGTAACGCTTAATTCGTTAAATAGTTCAGCTACAAGTGACCTCTTCGATGGGATCGTAGACACGGCACCACATCTCTCAACGATCTCATCGATTAACTTCACCAAACGGGGCCTCATGATCACCGACTATGATGAGTAAAAAAACAAAAACAAAAAAAGGACAAACCATGAAATAGATTCAGCACAATCCCCCAAATTCGAACCAAAGATTTGGATTTGCATTGAACAAAGATAAAAACCCAAAACACAACAAACAACAAAACAATAGTCAATATATTAACATTTATGTGCCACAATTTTTGGTGAAAGTTAAATAATAATGCGGTAGACTTCGGCCGGATTGCCGGTTGGTTAGCCGAAGATATATTTCTTGTTATCGCTGATATTCGTTTTTTGTTAAAAGAAAGAAAATTGTTGTCAATCCTCATATGGCGTACGTACATACATATACATATACATATATACACATACATATGCTGCATTATAAAAAAAACAAAAATATATATATATGTATATATATATATATCATCTACTTAAGCATACTCAAATAAAAAACAAAACAAAACAGAACAAAGATTTCAAAAAAAAACTATTTCATATTTTGAGCATATATTGTGCTTGTTTTTCGATTTTATTGTAATGTTACTCGCACTAATTAAATAATGTAAAGTATTTGTAATATTCTTAAAACAAACAATTATCTATAACAAATATTATTACATATATACATAAATATATATATATATATGTTAACTATATTATAAATATACAAAGTCTACACACAAAAGGATATATGGCCACAAAGATAGAGACAGAAAGCGAGAAAGAGCGAGCACTATACTGTAAACAAAAGTGAGGCAAAATCGCAATCAGCCCAATCATTGAAGCGCAAGCAATAGAACAACAAAATATTGCTTGCGTTTCGCGATCTACAAAACATAGTATGCGTTTCGCTCTTGTAGTGGTGTGTGTGTACAGTAAAAAAAAAGATATTGTTAACAGAAATTTATAATTGTAAGAACTTTGAACATATGTTGTTGTGAATCGTTAGAAAATTGTTTTTGGTATAGCGTTGATGATAAAAGGGTGCAATTTGTGTTACTTGTTGCTATCTTCATATATACCAGTTAAATAATTCTATTTAAATTCAATAAAAACAAACATAACGGTTAAAGTAGCAATGTGTTCTCATTTTGTCAAGGTGGAATTTGTGGACTCTGCGATATATACATTGAACTCTTGTGGATGTTGAGTACACTTTTTTTCATGAGCAGCATTGCGCAATCGACGTGCCGCCACTTTTTACTAGCCGTGTGCTATCGATAAAAAGTTATCTACATGTTCTAGCGAACGATTCAACGCAATATTTACAATTCTCTTTTTTTTTCTAAAAAGAAACTTAAAGTAAACATTCAACTAGTGTGCACATAAGAAAATTTAAAGTGTAAAATCGTAGATTTGTTAAATGAAAATAGCTGGAATGCAGTGTATATAATGTGACTAGCGGAATGCAACAAAAAATATATTTATATATGTATATATAGCTAAATATATACTTACATTTTTACCTGACTTAAGTAAACAAACAAAATCAACGAACTAAAATTCCTCAGCGATCGAAAGCATAAACAACGGCAAATTTGTGCAGCATTGGAAACAATATAAAAGAAGCTTGTTAAAATGTGTTAAAAGTGCATATGAAAATTGTAATTGGTAAAAGATAATCTGCATACCAATTGTGAAAGAACAAGAACACAAAACTAGTTTGCAGCAGCGACGGCGGCAGCGGCACGATAACAAGAACGACGCCAAGGTAGTTAACGAGTTGACAAGGGGAGCCCGGGCCAGACAATCGGTCGGGCGGGGTGGTGGCGGCGGCGACAGCGACGGCTGGAACGAACGAGCTGTGCGAAAGAGATCGCACATAATAACGAGTGCGAGAGCATACGAAACCTGTTTTTTTTTTGTTTTTTTGGGAAGGGAAAGGTGTGAGGTGCAAAACAGTGCTGGCAATTTAGCCATTTTCCTTGACTTGTTTGAAGCCAATTAGATTGGTAACAGAATATAAAGGTGTAATGCTCTTAAACTAATTTGTATGTTGACATAGAGTCAAAATTTTACGAAAAAGAGATAAAGTAAAATTTATATTTTACTATTTACTTTTGAATTAATTAATTTTTATTTTGTTTCTATTTTTTTTGGCAGCACTGATGAGCACTATGCAAAGCAGCGACGCGAGCAACAAGTAAAAGAAGAATGAATGCAAAATGGATGCTGGCAGCAGCAGCATTGTTGATCCTGCAAATGCTGCAGGCGCAAGCATCAATCGTCGTTGGAGCAGGAGGAGGCAGCGGTAGTAGCAGCAATGCGCCGCCGGAGATAATATTTCGCCAATGCGAGCCCATACGCATCGAAATGTGCCGCGGCATTGGCTACAATGAAACATCAATGCCCAATCTCGTTGGACACGAGCTGCAAACCGATGTGGAATACACGCTGCAAACATTTGCGCCGCTCATTGAATACGATTGCAGCTCGCAGCTGAAACTGTTTCTGTGCGCCGCCTATGTGCCAATGTGTACGCCCAAGGCGCCGGTCCATTCGATTGGACCATGTCGCAGTCTGTGCGAATCGGTGCGAATACGCTGTCATCCGGTGCTGCAGGGATTCGGTTTCCCCTGGCCGCCGGCACTCGATTGTGAGCGCTTTCCGCGCGAAAACAATCACGAGACCATGTGCATGGAGGGTCCCGGCGAGACGCATTTGCCGCTGCAGGAGGAGCATGATTTTTATGGCCCAAATATGAATATGCCCGGCGGCACTGGCATCAAATTGGGTCCATCCTCACTGCCACTCGACTGCTCGGCGCTGGCCAAATCCCATCTATATGTTAAGCTGCATCGCTCCGGACGCTGTGCGCCACTGTGCGAGGCAGACATTCTATTCACGCCCAGCGAAAAGCATTTGTCCGAAATCTGGGTGTCCACTTGGGCGTACGCGGCACTGGGACTTGCCTGTGTCGCCACACTCTGTCTACTCCTACTTGGTGGCGATAGTGGACGTGGTCGCAATGCGGGTGCCAAATGGTCACGTCTACTATCGCCGTTACTCTGGTGCCACAACATGATCACCATCGGGTGGACAGTTCGTTTTATTGTGGGACGGACGGGCACTGCTTGCGGCACGGATCCCCAGGCGCCAAATGAGCTGCTCCTCAGCGTGGATGGACTCTCGAATGCGGCCTGTGCGAGCGTCTTCCTATTGCGTTACTATTTTGGCATGGCTGCATGTGCCTGGTAAGTTCTACTGCAACAGGAGAATTAAATTAATCGATTTTAATCGATATACGCTTTTCTCTCAGGTGGGCAATATTATGCCTTGGCTGGCACCGTGATATACGCCGCAATAGTCCGGACACCAAAGGACATATCGCGTTGCCCGCCACCGCTGCAGCCAAGAGGCATGGGGGCAACACCGCCCAACAGGATTTGGCACGTAACAATTTTGTTTGCTTTGTTGCTTGGGGACTGCCAGCATTCCAAACGGCAGCGGTCATTGTCATGCGACTCGTGGATGCCGATGAGCTATTGGGTGAGTTTTCTTTTGCTTCTGGATTCTTTGTGGAATTTTCTTGATTGATAATCATTTTGGAACAGGCGCTTGCTTTGTGGGCAATCAATCGGATAAGGCGCTGCAGGTGCTGGTTGCCACGCCCGTATTTTGTTACTGGATCTTTGGTTCGATGAACCTTATTTCGGGCTATTTGGTGCACTGCCGCAACAAGGAAATCCTGCGCAACAGCAATGCGCTCAGTTTGCAGCAGCAATTGCAGCTAAGCGCCCACAGCAGCTCAGGCATTGGCATATTCCTGTTCATTTATGGCGCCGCTTGTGCTCTGCTTTTGTTGGCTGTGATCTATGAGTTTGCCAACATTGATGTGTGGCTAAGTGCCAGGGAGACGAGTACACCGCTTTGGCCCTATTTAACGCGCGCCTTTATGGAACTAATGCTGGGCATTTGTTGTTTCGCCTGGGTGCTGGGACCCAGCATATCAAGCATGTACAAGCGACAGTTATCGCTGCGTCCTCTCAAGCAAACAGCGGTCGGGGAACGTGGCACACATCAGCAGCAGCAACAGCAACAGTTGCAGCACCTTCAGCCGCATCATCATCCCCACCATCATCGTCAGCAGCAGCAGCAGCATACGCTGGATGGCCAGAGCAGTTCACGTGGCTCACATATTGCCTGCAACAGCACCGTTGTTTCGTATCATTCGGTGCGTCCGTCACATCAGTCAATGGTTAGTGCACCGCCATTAATCACCAGCCCCTATAAGCACAAATCGCAAGCGACCGCCGGCTCAATATCGCTCAATCAAATGTCCAACTATTCGTTGGGACGCAGTGTAAAGCAGCAATCGCCGCCGCATGCTCATTCCTCGCATCATCGACTCTATTATGCGTCGCAGCATAAACAACATCATCCCCATGGTCATCATGGTCACCATCATGGCCAGCATGCCAATTATTCCCATTATCCGCAGCAACAGCGCTACGGCAATGAGACGTTACTCTGAACAAACGGGGTAAGCCTCTAAAATTCACATTTAGGTTCTCCCTTTTAATAGTTATCTTTTGTTTCAAGGCGGAGTTCTTCCAAGTCTGATGCCGCACTAAGATTGCCGCACCGAACCACAAACGTTCCTCGCAAGGTCAGCTTAGATCTGTCTAGTTTAGCTCTTAAGTTAACGTGGATCAAGTTCTTGTGCACAAAATTGTTCGCTCAGTTGATGAGGTTTGTTTGGGTTAAGCAACAAACAAGGCACTTTTCCAAGCCTCTCAAACAAAGTTTAAGCAAAGCCTATTTCAGTTATTAACTTTTCTAATCAGAATCATATCATTGTGTGTGTACTATGTACATGTGTGAGTATTATAGAATGATTTTACTTATTTCCTAACTGGCGCTGGCTGTTTTGGGAACTAACCTTTCAAACATTGTGTTCTTACTTAATATCTTTGTATTTGTTATGTGTAATTCCATGAAGTAAGCTCAAAATGAAATGCCTAGCACCCAAAAATGTACGAAAAACACAAAACAAATTGCCTTATATACGTTACATTACATTTGGGTAGAGGCTATTTCACTCTGAGAATGTACATATACATTTGATTGATAATTATATAGCTCTATACTATATACATATGTGTAATAATCAGCTGTTATATAATATTTTCTGCTATTGTCATTTTTATCGCTGCTGTCGATGTAACCAAAGTCAAATCGAAGTCTCAATAATTCTTGCCAAGCATAACAATTTTTTTTTTTGCATATTTTTCAATTTTTTTTTGTTTACGCAGCAACAAAATACTGTGATACTGTGATTCATGTGTTTAAACTTTAAAGATAAACAATTAATCAATAACAAAATAATAGAGAACTTTACACCATTTTCGATCGACAAACTACTATACATATGTATATGCCTTATGCAAACCGCAAGTGTACTTAAATTAGAACACAATTTTAATTGTATTCAATGTGCCATTAGGTTAAGAACTTACTAACAAAAACAAGCAACAAAAACTTCCATGTACTTAATTTACATAAGTAATAAATGTATTATCATGGCCTCCCTATACAAATTATTATAATTATGTTTCATTGCAAACTTATTAAAAATACCATTTTTTTTTTAAACGATAAATAAGAGTTATGAAAAGAAAAAAACTACATTCAGCGTTCTATATATATGTTATTTACATTCATTTAGCAAAAATGTATTTGTGGTGTCGCCTTTTTCATAATGTCAAATAAAACAATGAATTTAAATTGTTTATAAATATATGTATTTTGTAACTTAGTATTTATAGCGAATAAAGTGTCGAACATGTTTTAATTTCATTTGTTTTTTTTTAAATACCTAGTCTAGACAAAATTGTTACAATTGTTCACCTGATAAGCATTTTCATGGCATTGTCCTTCGTGATTGTTTGTTGTTTTTAGTTTTAAACGGGCGAGGTCATCGCACGTTCAATTAATTATTTTTATTGCCGACTGGGTGGCAATGTTGTTTCCAAATCGTCGTTGTTCGGTCGACGACATTCGGGCGCACGAACGACAATCGTATCGTTGGTGGGATTGTTGTTGTTTGTTTGAGATTGCCAATTGTTGTCAAGGTCTTCGTTAGTGGCGGCGGTCGCCTCGGACTCCGCCTGTTCCTTGGCCCGCTGCTGATCATACTTTAATTGGCTGGCATATTTGGAGTTTGTGATGCCGAGGAAGGAGGCCAGTCCACCGCCCACATAGTCAATGCCGGCCAATATATTGTTGCCCACCTTGGTGGCCTTGTAACGTAGGCGTGGCCCCAGCGGCAATTCGCGCTGCAAACCAAATGAGTCACAATTATAAAATAAGAACAATTTGATTTGCAATGTGACAAACCCCGAGTTGAACATCGTAGGCCTTATCAGGCACGTCCAGCTCCGCATCGCTATCGCTGGAGGAGAGTTCCTCCATGACGCCATCGCTGAAGTACAGCATGCGTTTATTCGATTGCAGTTCGAGGGCGGAAATTCGATCCGTTTCACAGCGGCCCGTTGCAGTCGACATTTATTTAATTCTAATAATTACTGTGAGTATATATTAATTATGAACTGAGATTATGTTAATGCTCCCTTTGTTACACGCACAAAAACGCGGCTTCCACTAATGCACGGCAGTAAGTGAATGGCCGAGCGCCAGCTAAAACAAACACAATTTGAGCGGCTTTGGTCTTGAATTACCAAAAAAAAAAAACAAAACAAACACGTTAATGTCGTATGTCCATATGGGTTCGCTTATGTCCTTGGGTGGGGGCCGGCATTTCGTGCCAAGCGCCAGTTTGCCATATGTAATCAATAAAATGCCGACTCAATGCCGAATACGCGCGTCAACAACAAAAAACAAAACAACCAAGTGCAATCAAAGGTACACAATTATCGGTGATATCGACGCTAGGTACGCAGTGCTGCCAACTATCGATTGACGCTCAGTGTTGGCAACTATCTATCGGTGGTTGACAGCACAATATTTCATCGACGTTGCTTGATTGATTTGATTTTCGCGCCTATGACAAAACTGAACATTTACATAAACTGATTTTCTTTGCAATCAATAGTTTGTCTATAATAATGCGGCAGAACGATAAAATGTTATTTGAACCTTGTAGTTGCTTCTGCATTGTGCACTAATATATCAAAATAAAACATCCTGTTTTGATTTTTTATTTTCTTATTTTTTTAATAGAAAAAACAAATTTATGTTTTTATGTATGTTTGTTTGTGAGTGTGTGTGTATGTGTGTTTGCTTGTATTATACAATCTTGCATTATTATTATTTTATTGACGGCATTTGACAGTGACATTGGCCGTATACATAAATATTTATGTAGTTATTTATAATATCAATTTTGTAATAATTCTTAAATATTTAACTGTAACCAAAATGCTTCTAAAAGTTTTGTCACTTTCATTAATTAGTCTCTAAGTATTGTTTCGTTATCTCACTCCAACATTTGTTTTGTATTTAAGGGCATACACCATAATAGTTAATAAACCAACCAGCGTCCTGGTTGGGATCAATTGAAAAATTTACAATAACTACTGTGGACCTTTAGAAATTAGCCAAGTTGTTTTTTTTTTTGTAAGTTTAAATCCTTATCAATTAATTGTATGTAGTTTTAAGCTGAGCTTTAATTTTTAGATTTTTCTCGTTTTGTGTGTTTGAGTTTTTTAATATTTTTGGAAAACATGGAAGTAAAAAATGAAGTTATACGAAAGAGGTGCTCTAGTAGACCGATGATATTACATAGATACACATTTAATTATAATATAGTAATAATGATGCAAGCGAGATTAATAAAGCGGCCAAGCATATTATACTAAATCTTCAATATTACCTATTTTATGTGAATACCGAAATAATACACAATAGTATATCGAAGAAAGTTAAAAACTGTGTGTGTGTGTGTGTGTGTAAGGAGAAAATGGGGAAAGGGACAGAATAACAAATAAACAGGAAGGATATTACCCATTTGGTCCGTTTGGTCTTACTCTCTCGATATCGGATTTAAGATTTCAATTGCCAAAGAGATACACTAAGTCTGTACATACGAAATAGTACGATGGTCATTTGGTTCCGCAACCTAAGTGAGTCAGTAATTAAGTCAGTAAATAACAACAACAACAATTTGGCTTAATGTACACATTAAATTAAAAGATATGTTTCCATTTTGAATGGCAATATGGGGATATCCAGGTTATGTTATTATAGTGCTATTTACCAAAAACTTAATAAACAATTTAACTAACTTTGCAGGAGATCATACAAATAATTACCTATATCATTTGCGTTCACAAAGAACTAGTTATAATGACGATGAGGGATCAGCGAAAAATAATTGAAGGGAGAATTTTTGAATAGTTTTTCCTATAAGTTTAAAACTAATTTCAAAATGCTATTCAGCAATGTTATGGTTTTTTTTTATGATCCCAACTGATATGCCGTTTGATTTCAAGAAGCTACAACCATCAACATGAAATATTATTATGTACACATATAATGGCTATTTTTACAGGGAAAAGAAACTATAAAAGAATTATGTTCGGGGTGTCTGTGTGTTTGTGTGTATAAAAAGGATACAGGGATTTTACTTTAGCCAACAGAAATACACGGTGTTTTTTTTTTTTGGATAGTACAATTTAAGTTTTTTGCACTCACATTAATTTTCATTTTTTTTTTCAATTGCAAAATCAATTTGTTTAGTTTGCCGCGTACGCCCTTATATACGATTTTGTTTGTTTGTTTTTGGTTTAAATACATGTTTTTGTCTTAAACTTACAATTAGTATTCATTTTATGCTAGTATGTATTTTAGAACAACCCATGATTAGATTAAAAATTGAAAAATGCAATCCTGGACAAGATTCTATTTTTGGCTTATGCATTTTCCCATATTCTTCTTCTTTCTCTTCATTTTCTCTAAGTATATTAAAGTTATCTTTTTTGATTTGATAGCGTCTTCATATTTGATTACGACCATTCAAGCAATTTGGTCATCGCTGTAATGGTTTGACTATCGCAAATATTATAAAAAACACAACCATAGTTAGAGGGCTGGATATAAATCGAGTCCCATTCGCATGTTGCATTGCAGCTGGCTCTTCACCTATGAACAAAATATTAATATGGAAATTCACATTTCTCTTTTTTTCAGGAACATTTAAAGTGTATTTGGTTGGTTGAACTTACCGTTAAGCACATGGACGACAACCGTTTCCGTTATCTCATTGCCCAGCATGCAAGTATAGTTGCCAGTATCCTGTCGATTCGCGTTGGCTATATAGAGACGACTTAAGGCCCGACCAGGCAACATGTCTGTCTTAACGCTGTAATATACCAAAATGTAAAATCATTTTTAAATAGTTACTTAAAAAATATATTTATATAGACGTACCTAATGCCGCCACGACTGGTGTCGTAGTTGAGCAAACGGAGGCCATGACGCCAGGTGATATATGACGATGGATGTGGTATCTTTGAGATGACGCACTGCAGCTCAATGGTGCTGCCAGCCTTGTAGTATTTCTCTGGTGTGGCCGATCCTCGTTCATCGAGAATTTCCACATGAGGAACTGTGATACGTATGTCAGTTCTGTTCTCGATTTAATGAACATTCATTCACTTACCAATTATAGTTAGGTATACCAACAGTACCAATGGTGGATGCGATGATACTTGACATTCATAGGGTCCCTCGTCCCGCTCATTGGCATATTGTATCGAGAGTTTCCAATCGTTGGGCTCCTCAAACTCCAACGAATATCGCGAGTCGCCGCTGTACGTATGCTGTCCGAATGTTATTAGGGTGAGATCATCGCCCTTGCGTCGCATCCACGATACCGTCTTGCCCTGCAGATCATTGACCCGGCAGTGCAGATAGACATTCGATGACAGCTGGGTGCTTATATTGATCGTCGTGTAGGGATCGGCAAAGAATGGAAATGGTTCGTGTGTTGTCGTCTCGGTAACCTCAAGCTCCTCATCTTCGGGTGTGTCTGTGAATGGTGATGAGAACTCTTGCCAAAAGTTTTTCGGGAACGTATCAAATGGATCGCCAGCTCGTGGACGTTTTACTGCAATTGTTAAAGTGATGGTGATATATAGTATACTATATACTACACAAACATATGTGGATAACAATTATACATATTTAATTGAGATTGCTTACATGTCGTCGAGGTGGATCCAGAACTGATGTGATGTAGCGATGAATATATAATTGCAAATATCCAAAATAATCTAGATTTCATCACTGCAAATAAATAAGTCAAGTGCCATTCCTCTATTGCATTAAACAAAAACAACAACAAGCACTTACCGCAGCATATGCAAGTTTCTACTTGATATTAATGTAATTGTTGTACTTTTTTCTTCTTCGTCTTCTTCTTCTTGTTGGTCGCGTCGTCGTCGTCTTGTTCTTTTATCTAATGCTTGGCATTTTTGATTCACTTTACTTTTCTTTAACGTTGTATGTATAACGGAACGTACTAGTAAATTGTGCTGTGGCTGCTGCTGCTGCTCACCATATTGCAGATTGTGCGGGGACATGCATGGATATGATGGCTAGTTGAGCTCGTTGTATGTGTGCGTGCGTTTGTCGATTGATAAACAACATTTCACTGTGGGGGGAACAGGACAAGAAAACGTTTATTAGCTTTTGTCAGCAGCGTACTGTGCCTTTTTTGTGTCTGATTGAGTTGATTTATCCTGATTTAATTTTTTCTTTATTTATTTAACTTGCTCTTTTTTTTATATTTTCTCTAGTGTTAGGGGTATGCGCGTTGCTTGGATGCTGGGCTACGACACTGCTACTGATGCTGCTTAGATGACCAATAATTGGAATGTAGGTCAGGATACGATGTGCGCATGCCACAAAGCACTTAACATTCAGCGAACGCTCCGCTTTTGTTGGTGGCGACCCTATCACAATCTCCTCCAATCACGAAACACAGTCGATTTTAATGGGCTCTCAAGATTCCGATACGACACATTTTATTAGATTGATTGATAATAGAGCATAGAAAAGTACTATGTGGGAGGACATTTAATGTTTGTGCACAAATAACACTTCTGCTCTTCAATTTCAAGCAATCTTTTATTTTATTTTGTATATTAAAGCGAACCACTTGTTTTATTTGTTTTGATTATACATAAGTATTCCCAACTAGATTGGCTAATTTAACGCAATATGACAAAAAATACACATTAAAAAAAAGGCTTATTGCATTTGCCCTGGCAACATATGTACATATACAACAACATTGCTCACTTTTCCTGACGACATCTATGCCCATGTTGCTTTTGCCGGTACCGACAACGTTGTTGGTTCACACACAATTGGCACGAGACTGCCGGAAATATGAGACTCGTATTCCATTTGCCAATAATGCGTTCTTGCAATTGTTTTTTCTTAAGCTCACTGTCTCTGTACAGAGATGAAAATACGGATATTGCACAAATGCGTTAGCAATTGGGGTGGATATGGCGCCAATGTTGCTCAGTTGCTCAAAGTCCAACTATTTAATTATCGACAGTTTAAAAGTATGCAACACTTTTCGTACAAACTGAGATACGCCATCTAGTGGGCTTTTTGATAGTTGATTGAGGATTCTCCGTCTCATAGAAGCTCTGTTTTTTAATTCGTTATAATCAAAATTTAGCGAACAAAAACAATCAACTATTTTCTTTGATTTATGCAAAACACGGGAGAAAAACTCAATTCGAAATCGTAGTGGAGCGCGTTAAATTATTGTCATCGGTTTTTTGGTTACTTCTTCCTGCGCATGTCCAATTCATAAAGTGAGAGCGACCAAATGCGTAAGTGTGTTTATGTGTATGGCTGGCGGCGAGCACATGTGTGTGTGTGCCCCCTTATCGTTTATTGGTGGTGGTTGTTGTAGAGGTGGTGGTTGTTGTAGTGGTGGTGCGATATGGTTGCTCAAAATCGTGCCGAAATCATAAGCGCACGACTCGACTCCGTTAGCCGAGCACACACACAAATGCAAATGCATTAGTGGCGCGACGCTACACTCACAATATGCTCAGTCGGCAAATGAATAAAAAAAGAACCGTTCATTTCATTTTCCGTGCCACCGCAGTCATTTCATGCACATAATAGTTGTAATTCTGTATGACTTTTAATATAAATTTGTCGCCAAAACAAGCCAAACCACAGCAAGCAAACACTACAAGAAAATTCATTGCTCTTTTCGTATGCAAAACAGCAAAATTTGTCCAACGCGCGCGCGATATTCTGCTTTGAATATTAAACAGAGAAGAGGCAGACAAACACAACGACAATAATTCACCCCGCATAATTTCAGTACATTCAGTGAATTTACAATCAAAAACAGAAATTCAATTGACGATTTCTGCCGGAGAGAGCAGAACATAGTACAAAACCAATACAGCGATAAAGCAACGCAGGCAGCGAAATCAAAGGCAGCGGCGGCGGCAGAGGCAGCAGTAAACTGAACCGAAGAGGCCCTCCGACTTTTAGGCAGACAACGGAGTCCGTAGAGTCAGCACACAACGCAAAGCAGCAGCGCGACTTTGCTTCAAATAGTAGTTTTCAACTTATTTAGTGCGATGGAAGAGAATTCGCGTGTTCTGAGCATATTGGGCGGCACTGCCATTTGCATTGTCAGCATACAGATCTTGAGCAGGGTTCTGCCCTGGCTATATGCAAATGTGGTGGGACCTCAGCTGCGTGGTTCCCCAATAAATCTGGCCGCCATGGGCAAATGGGCAGGTGAGTTATAAGTTGAACTTTGTGCGCGATAAAGGCACTAGACCCTGATAACCCTGACAGGGTATCAATTACGTCGTCGTCTTTAAATATTTCATAATTGTCATAATAATTTGATGTTAACATTTATTGCAGTTGTTACCGGCTCAACGGATGGCATTGGAAAGGCATATGCACGGGAGGTAAAGCAATAATCAAGCAGCTTCTTAAGGAAAAAGTCTAACGCGAAAAACATTGTTATTCTAGCCTAGGCTCTGTTAAGGATCATTTTGTTGATCTACTTAGCAAATTAACATTTTTAATTTGACGTAGTACAAAACGTTTGGTGAATAGAAGCTTCAGCTCTTAAGATTCAACTGGAATTTGTTTTGCATTTCAAAGTCCATGACAAAAGTTGAACAAACAAAAAGTGCAGCTAACGAATTGTCATTGGATTAGACATTAGGAGCATGACTTGAACATTGAGTTCTTTTCAAAATATATTTGTCATTATACTAGCTAAGTTTCCTATACGTTGCAATTGACTAAGTGCTAATTATCTATTAGAGGTGGCTAAGCGTGCGACACCTCGAACACATTCGAAAACTGCAAGCTCAGTATTAAATCCATAAACATATTTATTTAGTTAACAAATTCAGTGCAATTGTTAATATGTACACATAAGCTTGAGAATTGTTGATACAGCACTCTATTTGAGCTTCAAGTGTCAACGTCCAGTTACCATTATCAAATATTGCAATATTGAATACTATATAGAAACTGTCGAATTGCTCGAGGTTCAGTAAGGGTTAGCTTTCTGTTTTGGGTTGGGCTGCACACTCAACGCATGTAATTAGCATTCAAATGAACCGAAGAACGCTGATTATGCGTATCGAGCTAAGCTCGAATATTAAACTGGGAGGTCATCCGATGTCTAGCTACATACGTAATTTAATTAGTTTGTTTAGTATAGCTGTATAAACAGAGAGAGAGAGAGAGATCATTAAGAGCAACGTTAAGAGTTAAGACTAAATATCGTATCTAATCTGATGACCATTTTCAGTTGGCACGCAAAGGACTAAAACTCATATTGATTAGTCGCTCGTTGACGAAACTGCGGACTGTGGCTAAGGAAATTGGTAAGAACTTGATCTTGGCATCATCTGGCCTCCATTTACCAAAGCGTGTGGCATATTTACAGGCGATGAATTCGGTGTCGAGACGCGCATCATCGATGTGGACTTTACGGGCGGCGCTGAGATCTATGAGAAGATACATGCCGAAACGGCTGGCCTCGACGTGGGCGTGCTGGTCAACAATGTGGGCATCAGCTACAGTCATCCGGAATACTTTTTGGATTGCTACAATGCCGATCCGAAGTTCCTGCGCGACATTATCGCCACCAATATACATTCGGTGACCCACATGACGGCCATCTTTATGCCCGGCATGGTGGTCAAGCGCAAGGGCGTCATCATAAATATATCCTCGACTTCCGGCGTAATACCCAATCCCTTGCTAAGCGTTTACAGCGCTACAAAGGTGAGCCATTCTCATCATATATTTTATTTTTCTTAATAATATTGTTTGATTTGTATTTTTAGGCATTTGTGAATAAGTTCAGTGATGATCTGCAGACAGAATATAGAGCGCATGGCATACTTATACAGAGTGTACAGCCGGGTTTTGTGGCCACCAAAATGGCCAAGATACGTAAGCCTAGCTTGTTTGCGCCCACGCCCGAAACGTATGTTAAATCAGCATTGGCGACCGTCGGCATTGCCCCACAAACCGCTGGCTATTTGCCACACGCATTGCTTCAACTGGTCATTTATATTACGGAGGCTGTCTTCGGCTATCAGTTTGCTAGAAATGCGGTTCTTAAGAGTATTTTAGGTACACGTAAGCGTGCCCTGCGGCGCTTAGAAAAGAACCAATAATGCCATTAATGAATTGAGCAAATTGTCTCGATGCCATTAAGAGTCTGTCTGTTGCGTTGTAGCAGAAATTTGGGGGGGGGAGCGGAACGGAATACACACGAATACTCCATAAAATGTCTGCCATCAGTCCTATACACATTGGTAAAACACCAAACTTGTAAAACCAAAAAAAAAACCAAAATCATTTCGAATTAATTTATGTATTGTTATGGAATCTGAAATAAATTGAAAAATAATTAAACCTAACGGCTGACATGTTTGTTGACCGGCTGTAATTTGAATCGATAAAATACTGTGTGGTGGTCTGTCGATTTCCATTTGCGAGCTGCTCGTTTAGCCAATTATCGGTATCGATATCGAATATCAACAAAATCCAATGCTTCTACCAAAACAATTTGTAGCTTTGATTTTGCATTTATTGTATTTGTGATTGTGATTGAAAGTGGAAGTGACCGAACGAACACACCGCGTGATGAATAATTACGCCAACGACGACGACGCTTGACCGACCAGCACCCAAATTCGAATTCCAGCTTATTTTGTTTGCAGCAGTGACAACAACAATAACAACAACAACTTAAACAGCGGCAACAATAACAACATCAATCACAACAGTAACTAAAAACAATCAACGATTTTATGAAAACCGAACTGCAGGCAGCGCTCACTGCGCCACATTCTTATCACTTATCGTCACCAGGCGCCAGGCGCGCCGCCCCTTCTGCAGTTATCAATATCAACTTGTTGCGATAAATGTCAAATTTGTGCGGATGCTGTGCGGAATGCCTTTTAATTGATCCTAAAATCTTAAAACAAAAACTAAGTGCAATAACTACGACGACGACGTCACAGCTCGGAAATTTGAACGCAGGGTCGTTGGGGGGTGGGCTTGGGGGTGGCGGAAGTGGTTATAGAGAACTATTTTTAATAAACTGATATATTGTATGTATGTATGTGTATGTAAGTGGCAAGACATGACAAAAGCCACAACAAGAGCTACAAATTAGTAAGCAGAGGCTAGTAGTAGAGCCTCTGCCCCTCAAACGACGTCGTCACAAAATGTACAAAACGCATCAAATATTTAAATACAGGGGCAAAACTATTTAGTATGTAGTATCCACATAACAATCGACACCAACTAGCAACAACCAAAAAAAACAACTGAAATTATTGGTAATAATAATCCGTGAAGGATATATTGTTAAAGCAGCTGGCCGCAATGGCGCGACGCCGCCCATTGTTTCCCATCGAACCGGAGCCGCCAACAACGCCCACACAGCGCTTGACGCAGGTTGCTTCGCGGTAAGTGGAAATGTTTTCTTGCAATCCAAACACATTCTTTTCAACTTACTGCATACATACATACATATATTTACGTGTATGTGTATCCTTATTTGTACATTTACACACACACACACACATGAATTGGTTAAGAATGCATAATGAGCGAAGAGTAATTGGAAAGTTGGAAGGGTGGATGGTGGGTTTGTGGCAGGTGAGGCAGGTAGTATTATTATTTATAGATACCGTTTCGCTTCCTTGAGGCGCAGGTACGCCGACCACCCACCCACCCATTCTCATAGCATTCATCGTTCATCATCGAATTGTAATTAATTTATTAATAAATATTTTTATATATGTACATATATTGTTTTACTTGTTTTTCTGTAGCTTACTACGTGCCCTGCAATTGAACTGGAAAATTATAATTTCGGGCACCGTATTGACGCTTTTGGCAACTATTTGGTATTGTCCAACATTCTTTCTATTCTTCGCATTCGTCGTCTATTCCCTGGTGCTCGTATTTGCAGGTACATAATTCAATATTATTCTATATATCTATCGTATCAGTTTACAGTAGTAATCAAACCCATGACTCATTTCCTATCTGCCTATTTACCATATACAAACATTTATATCAATTTCATTTTCCTTGTTTATTAATTAAAAATTTATCTTGAATTGTTGTCGTATTTTTTCGATTGGATTGTTAAACCTTTTGTGTAAATCAACAGCTGTCGTCGGCACCATCTATATTCATTACATATTTACGACCAATGAGCCAGCAAAGCCTAGGCGACTGCCCTCCAAGCTGCTCTACAATGCCACCAAGTAAGATAACGATAATATACTAAATCCCTTGTCAATTGTATTTTCTATATTTCTGAGCAGATGCAACATCTTCGATTTGCCAAATCCCATCGGGAATCCATCGAACTTACCTCTAATCTTTGGCAAGACAGTCGATCTGCAGCTACAGCAGATCATTGAATATGTGCTCCGGGATTTTATGTTGCCGTGGCTTGGGTAACTATTGATTCAATCCGGTCCGAATTCAAAACTATAAATTTCTATTTGTATATTAGCTATGTGACTACACAGCCAAAGCTTATTAGCGATGTGATACGCGAGGATCTTTGGAATGCCGTACAGAAGATCCATGGGCGTGCCGCCAAAATGGATCCAGCCAAGTTCATTGCCGTCGACATGGTCAATCGCGTTACAGTGCATCTCGAGAAGATTCGCATTGCCGAGGCGCGTGTGTAAGTCAAATTTAAATTTGAATCTTATCTTTTTGCTAACTCTGTTTTTTGTTGTTGTTATTTAAAGTGCGGATTCACATAGTACTCCGGTGTTTAGCACCAATTCGTACCTGGTCGATGAAGAAACGGAAATGGAGTTTTTGCGCAAACTAAGCGAGATTATGGTCATATTGCTGCTGCCGCGCGGTTACTCACTGGCGCCACTCAAAGTGGTGCTAAGTGAGATTCTCTCGTATAAAAGTAAGTTTCAAATACTTTCAAAATACTCTTTTAACTGGATAGTAAATACAATCTGTTATTTGTTTTAGTTTTCTATCCAATGATAAACATGATTACCGCACCGGACTATATCAATCAAAAGATTGTGCAAAACATTGAGACACGTCTGGCGGCGGCAGCGATAAGCAAACGTAGCTATGAATATGCCGCTAGCTTTGAGGACTTCCTCAAGATCATCAACAATTCGGGCAATTTGGAGGAGCTATCGCTGATACGCAAGAGCATTGTCAACGATCTAATGCATGCGACAAGCATGCAAAATTTGCAACGTGCCAAAGGCCTTGATCCGGATACCGAGGATCATACTCCACTGAGCAAGGCAGATCTGACAAACGCTATGCGGCTCAAGCGCTATGTGCACCAACTCTCGCTGGCCAAGGGTCAATGCGAAAAGAACTTGGCCAAGTTTGGCTGGAACGGCAACTATTCGAGCGATACAGTAAGTATTCAATAAGCAGCTTTATCAAATATGTGAATGTAAAATTAATTGCAGGACTTAACTCTGATGGAGATACTCAATACGGCTGTGGGAAGACGCTACTTGACGCTGTTCCTGGAGCCGCTAAAGGCTAGCGCCCTCGTTGGCTTCTACTTGGCCGTCGATGAGATGAAACATGCGCACAAATCGACCACACATCAGCTGGGCACAGAGATCTTCTACACGTACATCCGTGTGCCCAAGCCAGAGATACAAATTGATAAGCATGAACGCAAGCTTATTGAAACATTTGTGCTGGGCGATACGGGTCCAGACATATTCTATGATATACAGCGCCATATTTTGCGCACACTCGAGGACAAATACTATCCACCGTTTGTTTTGAGCGAACAGTATCGCCAGCTGAAAGAGGCGCTTGTCTCCAACGAATTTAATGATCCCACCTTGCTAATGTGCCCCACATTGCTGGGCTATGTGGCGGACGATGAGCTACCCATTGTTGCCGATGCCCTCAATGGCGGTGGCGGTGCCGGTGGCACTGGCGGTGTTCCCGCTGCCATCGATGTCGCTGCTCATACATCGTATGCGCGCAAAAAACTCGAGCAGATACAGGAGCGCATCGATAAAAAGTATCAGGCATTGGACGCACTCAAATATTCGGTGAAGCCCGAGTCCAAAGTCCTGCAGATACTCGAAAAGGAAATGGATTGGCTCAAGAGCGAGAAACGGCAAACGGAGGCACATTTGAGACGTACAGATGCATGGACAGAACATTTGGGCAAATGGAAAGCCACGATACAAAGTGTTGAGGTAGGTCTTGATTGATTTTGATCCAGTTGTAGTAAAATATTGATTAATTATTTTTCTTTCAGGTATCGGATGAGAAGGAGTCATTGCAATTTATGATTCTGGTTCATGTGGACGAGGATATTAATGTGCCGGCGCCACAATCGGCGCCCAAACATGGAGATACTAACAATATGGGCCGGGCGCAAAGGCGGCGACCCTCGGGCATTTCAAGTGGCTGGGTCGTTATGCGATCCCTTAACCAAGTTCATGTAAGTGCTTTTTTTTTCTTTGTGGCGCATATTTATATATATTTATATATATATTTCAGGAGCTGCAACGCAAGCTGCGACACGTTAGCTCGAATTTGAAATCGCTCGATTTGCCGACGAACTTCAAGTTCTTCTTCTTGAAAACAGATCGTCATGCGCAGGAGAAGGCCAAGGGACAAATACAAAAGTTTTTAAATGTATGTGAAAAATAATCCTAATGTGTCAGTTATTCATTGATTTTTTGTTCTAATTGCATTGTAGTTCATATTGGAGGATGATCATTTGAATGGTAGCGAAGCCATCTATACCTTCCTCAGCCCCAGCTCGGATCACTTAAAGCAAACGCTGCCATCGCCAAAAAAGTCAAAATTCTCATTGTCGACGCTTTTTAAGAGCGATGCAACCAAGGCGCATGAGTCGAGCAAGGCTAGCGATCCGTTCTGGGGATTCCAACGTGATGATGACGATCTGTCCAACTATTTGGATGGCGAGACAAGCAGCCAAGATGCCAAGCTGCAGACAGATCTCGAGAGCAAGGACTCAATTGCTGAGCCCCTGTATGCCCTAATGGGTGAAATCTTTGACATGGGCGGCGTCTTTAAGTGGCTGCGCAAGAGCATCATCTCATTTGTGCAAATCACCTACGGACGCACCATCAATCGACAGATACGTGAATCGATTGCCTATCTCTTCGAGGAGTCCATGCTGCACAATTACTTCTCGGCCATATTGAAATCATTTTGGCCAGGCGGCGAACTCGCCTCGGCCTACCCGGTGCGTTCCGAAGATATGAAGGAGATGACCACCAATGCGGCCAAGGCCCTACTTACCGATCATATACCCGAAGTGCTCTGCAGCCTCGTTGGAGCGCAGGCAGCCAAGCGCGGCGTACTTAAGGTCTTTGAGGCCTTACAAAATCCCGCATACAACAAACAGCTTTTCTATGTACGTATCTTTTTATTGTTGATTGCTATAAGAAAAGAAAATTAATGAACATTTGATTGCAGGACCTACTTGAGATCTTGATGATTGAGTTCTTTCCCGAAATACGTCAGCTAAAGGTTATTAGCGGCAATTGCAACAGCAAATTAAATACGACTGGCAGTGTGGCAGCTGCCACAGCTGCTGCTGCACTTGCTGCCGTTGCAGCGCTGCCTCTTAACTACAATCTCGGTCAAAATAGCAGCAGCAGCAGCAGCCATCATGGCTCCAATCATGGTGAACATGGACGAGGACAGGGACAACATGGCCAGGGCTCATCATCTTTATCCGCTACATCGGCTGGCTCAATTTCGCATCCCAAGGAGCATTATCATCAGCCGCCGCCACAGCAGTCACCGTTCCATCAAAGCTCTGCCCAGCTATCCCATCAGCATCATCTACAGCAGCATCAGTTTCATCATCATCCGACGTCGTCGCATGGCGCCGCGGGCTCCAAGTAGAGGACAAAGCCAGTATTTTTTTTTTTGTTTTCTTGTCGTTTTTATTATGTGTTGTTTTTTTTTTACTTAAATGTGCTTAATATGCTATCTCCATCTTGTGTCCCGTTCTAACTGTATTGCTGACTCGGTTTTTTTCATTTGTTCGTAGCTAATTTTATATGTAGTAATAATATCTTGAGAGCTCAGGATTAACTTTTAACTGGCCCTATGTACAAAGCTGCAGCACATTTCGTTGTGTATTTTAAAGCAACTTTCCCCCGTCTATCATCTCTCATATCATACACTTTCTGTTATCTAGCTGGCTTTAAATGTTGTATTTGTTTTTCATCTATGTAATTTTTTTTGTTAGTTGTAGTTATTTAACCAAAAAGCAAATTCGATTGTTATACATATTTATTTATATATACTACACAAATCTGTATTGTCTTTTGAGTAATTGCAGTATTAAGCGTTAAACCAAATTGTTCCATATTAGACAAACAAACACACACACACACACACACACACACACACTCACACATAAACCAGAGCAAAGATACACAAAAATGAGAAGTTAAGTTTTGGTGCCGATGCCGCATTGTAATTAACTGGAGTCGAATTATTGTGATCTTAGCAAGTAAATAGCACCAAAAAAAAAGACAAATAATGAGAATTGTAATTGTTTACAGTGTAATTCACTTTCGGAGTTATTGTTTAAGCACCTGTGTAGTTTAGATAAACCAAATTGAAGCATTATATTATTATTTTACTAAATTATACTTATGTATATTAACAACCATTACAGCCTCACGGCAGCCAATCAACATCGGATCGGATATTGTATTGAATAACTATTTATGTAGTAGTATATTGCTGTTGCAACATTGTGTGTTGAAAAAAATTCCTAACAAAACAGAGCCAAGCGAAATAAACGATGCTATTTACATATGTACAAATTGGTCGATTTAATTTATTTCTTAAACAGGTATATCTCATTATGCAATTTAATTGAGAATTTGTAACGATGATAATCTGTAATTTTAATTAAAAAACAGATGATAAATTGTGTATATTTTTGAATTCAGTTTTCATTTAATGTTTTAATAAGGCCAAGCTAACAAATATTATTATCTTTGAGATGTATGTATGTTTGATTATGAAATTTGGAAGTCAGTTTATAACAGTGTTCAAGTTTAAGTTTGCCAATTTGGCCATCTTTCTTCAAAACACATTGGTCTTCTCAACGAATTTTTCCTTTGCAATAGATTGCATATCCAACACAATAATTGATGGGATGGTGTAATTTTCAGTCGGCTTCCTGACCACCAGTTTGACCATGAAGTGTTTGAATAGGAAACGCCATTTCATCGCGATCTTTTCGCCTGCCGACAGCTTCAGAAAATCATCTGCCTTGAGGTTCAGCGAACGTTCCGCGACCTCGTCACTGAGTCGCGGCTCAACCAATGTTCCCGTCTGATCGGTCAACTGGATGTTGATGTTCCAACAGCGTTGGACACGCAATTCACTGGGAATCTTCGAAAACTTCAGAAAGCAAAATCTATTAATACAGCTCTCTTGGTTCTGACTAATCAGCTTGCGGCAACTTATGCTACAATCATATTGAGAATTAGCAAAAATTATTTATGAATCGAACATAATTACTTGCCATTTTTTGCCGATGACGAGGCCTATTCCATCAAGATCGAGTTTGGTAATAACGGCATAGACCACGGCCGTAAATTCGTTGCCAGTTGCATTTTTCAGCGCACCTTCGACCCGAGCATAAATTTGTCGCACGCTCATAAGCTTTTCAATCTGCTGACCTATAAAGTTGAAATAACAAAAAAAAAAACAAAGGGTTAGCTTATTTCTTTTGGGGATAAACCAATCTTGGGTATTTACTAGGCGGAAAGTTCTCCTTGTCCTGTGGATCGACAACAGTTTCAGAATCCTTAAGTAGCTTGGGGCCAGCAAATTCGAGCAGTGCCAGCGATTCCTTGCTGAGAGGCTGCGGATTCTCAAAAATGAGTGAGGTGCAGCCATGAGTGAACTCAGGTCCGTCAGTTGAAGTCGTCTTTACAACACGAACATCGATCAGATGCAGCAGCGTTTTGCCTGGCCGCCAAAACTGGGCGCGATCAATCCAGTCCTCCTGCAAGATTGTCAGCAACGTGCCGTTGGGCCAACTCTTATCTCGGATCTGCACGCTGAGGCTACACTGCGAGCCAGTGTGATTGCGCTTATTCAACGGCTTTTGAACTAGCGCGCCCACTGCCACGAAAAGATCAACAAACGCATTCGGTCGGCGAGTGGATCCTGGCTTTTTTTCGCAAACATCTGCCAGTTTAATGGCGCTGCTAAGCGGCTTGTGCGAATGATGCATTAGACTGCGCAGTGGCTGTACTACGGCTAAATCGTCGCTCGAGTGCTTCACAATGGATCCCTGGCCTGCGTTGATGGACAGTGCAAATGGAATCGTGCCAAGTGGCTGAAAGCGCTGAGTTGTATCGCCTGGATAATTTGTCACCGCAGTTTGCAATACTTTACCACCGGCAACATCGACAACGTCGCCGAGCTTAAAGTTTTTATTGCATTCGTCCACAAAATCCTTGGGTCCCCAGCACTTGCAGTTGGCAATGGACTGAACGCCGTCGCGCAATGTGAAAGAGATGACGCCTTTTTGTTGCTTGGTGTGCCTGTCTTGAAACACATTTGGTTCGGTTTTGGCAATTATTATGGCCGTGCAGGCAAAGTTGGTGTTGGTGCACCTCATATCGCGCAAGTGCGAGGTTTTCTTTTTTTTGTACCCGTATTCGGCCATTGCAATGTGAAAAATGAGAAAAATTTGTATGCTACGTTTCCTCTGAGCCGTTAGAATAACATGGAATGGCAAATTATTTTCTAAGCTATGGTAGACTTGTCAAATGAAATTCACCACGCTCCAAGGGATACATCGTTATTTATCGATAACAAATTTAATGCCATTGCGCCAATAATCGAACAAATAAGGTATGTTTCATATATAATTTACTTTCGTTTTGTTTATGTTTAACTGTGTTGTTGTAAGTTTAAGGATATTTTTTTTTTTACAATTTTTACATATCTACAACATAAAACGTAGGCGTGCCCCATTTATATTGCTGCGTCTACAAAATTTGGGAATAGTTTTATATACGGTTCACTTTCTTGCTCATTGTTATTTTTGAATTTGTTTATAATTGGTTGGTTGCTTATTTAGTTTTTCTTCCAAGGTACACAATATAGAACTCTAATGCTAAGTTTTAAATCAAAAGTGCATGTAAAAGCCGGTTTTTAATTCTATCTAACTAGGCACAACGCTTTCGACGCTTTACTCTGGGCTAGTTGCTCGACTGGGGCTGACTGTGGGACTGATGATGAGCATCGTCTTCATTCTTGTTGTTATTGCCCAATATCCAATCCATAAGTACCATTGAGGGAGAGCGCAGCGATGTTTGAGCTGTTTGAACAAACAGATATTAAATAGTAAATACAATGTGGAGGCTGGAGTCACAAAAATTAAACCTACATGGATCCAAATCGAACTGCTGTTGCTGTGGCAGAGACGTTGGTGGTGCAAACGCTGCACCATCTGGTGCTATTGTAGTCAATGTTGTTGTTGAAGTCGTCGCTCCTGCTGCTGTCTTAGCCATGTCCCTCTGCAACTGAATCATCTGTTGCAGTCGCTGCTCGCGCTCATCCACAATTGCCTTGTCCTTGGAATGCTTCACCGTTTGCAGCTCGGCCAATCTGTATTGAAATAAGCATTCATGCAATTATTAATTATATATGCATTACTTTACTTTACTTACTTTTGCTTTAAATCACTGCCGCTGGCAGCTGTTGAGGCGCTTAAATCACTGCTGCTGCTGCTGCCAATGCTAAGTTTGGTGGGACTACCCGATGTCGCCGATGAGGAGGAGGTGTTTGCGGTAACAG
This sequence comes from Scaptomyza graminum, assembly GCA_018901835.1. Classification (NCBI taxonomy): domain Eukaryota; kingdom Metazoa; phylum Arthropoda; class Insecta; order Diptera; family Drosophilidae; genus Scaptomyza; species Scaptomyza graminum. The sequence continues at coordinate 9,302,455 of JAEIFL010000001.1, read as the reverse complement.
TGGCACTGCCCGTTGCATGCCCCACAACGCCTGCTGCAAGAGAAGATGTTGAACAAAATAAATTATAATAATCGAATCGAAGCTGAAACGCGCAAGGCTGCTAAATATGTTGGGTCTGGCAACCTTGTAAAAATATCAAATATCCCATTCACAATAGTATAGACTAACACAAAATTCAATAATTTACTTACGTTCATCGGTGGCGCGACTGCGCTCCACCTCAAGCTGTCGCAACGTATCCGATAGTTTGAGCTGCAAATGATCACGTTCCTCGAGCAGCTGCACAAGCTCAACAATCATCTCCTCAACACGCATGTCGCGCTGATGCAGCATCATAAGCGCATAGTCGAGATCCGCTTTTAGCACATACTCGGGCAATGGCTCAGGATTGGCACCACTGCCCGTGGACATGGCGCCTGCACCGGTTGCGGCAGCTGCAGCTCCAAGAGTATTCTGCAGCCGAAAGGGATCGTATTGTGAGGCAAGACGAGCATATTCCGCCGAACGTATCGCCAGCTGCTCCTTGAGCGTCACAATTTCCATTTCCTGTGTTTCCAGCACCTTTTGAATCTTGAGCAGCGTCTCGTTGCCGTTGCCGTTGTCATCTAACGTTTTTGACACTTCATCATCTTCATCTTTAGCTGTTGTTAGTTGCTCGATTTGTGCCTCGTAAGCAGCCTCACGCTGGGCAAGATGCGCCTGCCATATGCTGGCCACCTCGCTGCACTTTTGCTCCACAAGCGCCTCCCATTGCTTGTTCAGAGCACTGAGATCGGGCTGTTGCTGTGGCGTAGGTGCTGATGCAGCTGCTTGTGCCTGCTGCAGTTGCTCCAGTGATTTACGTAATTCGATTATCTCAATGTTCTTGGTGTCCAGCTCGAGCACGGTCTGTTTCATTCTGTCCTCCAGCTCCAGGCTGGAGAGCACATGATTGTTAAGCACACGCAGCTCCTCCTCCATTTCACATTTCTCCTGCTGCACCTGTGCGTAGTCCTGAAGCAGTTGCTCCAGTTCTCGCTGCACCTCTTCATTTGGATTTGGATTTGGCTGCGAAACTTCATTGGCCCTTCGTTTCTCCAAATCTTGCTGATTTTGCTGCTCCTCTTGAAGTTGCTTATTTTGCATGCGCAGCATTTGGAGCTCCTGGTTTTTGGTGAGTATCTCTAGCACCAGCTTTTCGGTTTGATCCTCGCGCATCAGTTCCTCAATGCGTTGCTTTAGATGCACTATCTCCGCTTCCTTTTCCTGCAGCAGCGCCTGGCTCTCATCACCGAATGAGTTCGGTTCTGTCTTCGGCGTCAGCTTCAGCTGCTTGGCTTGAAGCTCCTCTAACTGTCGATGCAATTGCTCCACCTGTTTGGCTCTAAGATCCTCCAGCTCTTCCAGCTCTTTGTGCTTGACTCTTAGCTCATCCAGCTCCTGCTGCTTGACTCTAAGCTCAGTCAGCTCCTGCTGCAGTACCTTGACCTCTGCATGTGCCTGCTGTGCTTGTTTCTTCTCTTGCTCCAGTTGCGATTGCAGCTCCTGACACTCACTGTTCAAATCCTGATTCTCTGCCTGCAGATTCTCAATTCGGGCCACGGTCTCCGGGGATGTAGGTGGTGCGACGGCTGCGACTGGTGCACCACCTGCTCCTGCTGCTTCTGCTGCTCCTACTGCTCCTAATTCCTCACCCCAGCTCTCGAGCTGCTGCAGTTTCTCTTGCAGCTCACGTATTCGAGCCTGATACATTTGTACATCCATGTCCTGGCGCTCCTTCAGCTCTGCCATGCGTTCGTTGCCAGCGGTCAGGACATCGATGCGCTTGGCCAGCTTCTCCTTTTCCAGTGCATGCTGCTGGAGCAGCTCTTCCGTCTTAGCCTGACGCGTCTCGTGCAGCTCCAGCTGATGCTTTAGTTCCTCAATGATGGCACCATCCAAATCATTGTTATTGGCTCCACCCCGGGCTTGCTGTTGCTCCTTGCTGCGATACTCCTTGAGACGTTTCATTAGCTTCGCAGTCTTTGTGTGCAGCTCCGACTTCTCGCGCTCCAGCTGTTCAATCTGGGTGCGCAGCCCTGCCATTGCGAGGTCAGCTTCTATTCGAGGACTAATTGCCACTGCTGCCGCTGCTGCCCACGGGTCTTCATCCATATCGACGCCCCAATCAATCGGTGGTGACAGCAGCTGTTGTTGCTCCTCCTGCTCGGGCTGTTCGGGCTGGCACAGATACGCTTTCTTCGGTTCGATGAGCTCCTCTACAGCGGGCTCCCGTTGCGGCATGCCCAGCTCCAAGCTGTCCGTCACCGTTTCTCCGCCAAAGAACATGTCCAGCGTGGGTGCCATTTGTTTCTGCAACTGTTCCTGCTCCAGCTGCTCCTGCTGTGGCTGTATAAGTCTTTCAATGGCTGCCACTCGTTCCCGCTCCTCGGCAGCAGCACGTAATTGCATCACCTCCTGTTCCCGTTCGTTAAGCAAGCGCTCCAGCTGTCGACGTCGCTCCTCGTGCTCGGCCAGCGTCTGATTGCGCGCCAACAGCTTCATCTCCAACTCCTTGGCATGCTTCTCCAAATCGGACACATTACGCTGCAAATCCTCAATTGTTGTTGTCTCTGCGCTGCCCATTGCCATGCTATTCTGTGTGCTCATTCTCATAGGCGGCGCAACAATCTCATCGAAAGGTGATGGCGCCGCTGCAGCATCTCCCCCAAAAAACATCGCCGGTGCTGTCAAACCAACATTCTGCAAAGAAAAAAAATTACTTTAACATAGCCCGAATCCGAACCGAAACCCAGTTAACGATCCATACCTGTTGATCCAAGGGATTGACTGTATTTGAATGTCTTTGATTGGCTTGACTGGATCGACTGGTCCACGAATACATCCAATCGTCGGCAGGTGGTGGCTGCTGCACTTGTTGTTGCTGCTGTTGCTGCCTGGCAATCTGTTCCGCCTGCTCGTCCAAGCGACTCTGCATTTCGTTAAGCTGTTCGGTTAGGCGCTTGTTCTCCGTCTCAATGTAGACTTGATCGTCGGTTTGATTCTGGCCAAGGGTGTCGAGTTCGGCGAGCTGTTGTTGCAGTGCCTGAAGCTCCTGGTTATGATTGGCGCATAGCGAATCGATTTGTGAGCGCAGATTGTCCATTTCGGTTTTATCCTGCATCGCTTGCATCCGTAGCTCCTGCAGCTCAATCACATCCTGTTCGGCGCTTTCATGTTGCAGACGCAACAATTGCGCCTCCCGACTCAGTGTGGCACGCTCCCGTTCCCCATCAAACAGTTCGTCGTTAAGTCTTAGCAGTTCCTCGCCGCGTGCCTGCAGCTGCTCCTGAGCACGTTCCAGCTGTTGGGTTAGGTCACGCTGTTCCGCCAACGCCCGTTCCATATGAGAATTCAAATCGCATTCGAGCTCATCCAGTTCGGTGGCCTTGGCCGCCAACTTGGCATCGTAGACCTGACGTTGACGCAGTAGCTCCTGATTGCGTTGCTGCAGTTGCGCCTGCAGCTCATGCAGCTCCTGTTCACTGTTGCTATTCAGCTGCTCCCGTTCCGCCTGGGCCTGTTGAACTAGTTGGGTTTGCTGCTTGTGCCGCGCCAGCAAATCGTCGTGGGCTGTTTGTAGTGTGGCCATTTGTTCACGTGCCTCCTCCGCCTCACTGTTAAGCAGCTGGTGCCATTGACTCTGTTCTTGTTCCGTCAGCTCTTGGATGCGTTGATGCAACTCCAGCTCCTGGGTGGATTGTTGGTTGCTCTGCGCTAGCAACTGTTGCTCCAATCGCTGCACTTGCTCCTGTTTCACAAAGTCTTGTCCAAGAGCAACATTTGCCTGATCCTCCAGCGTCGCGATCTTCGCTTGCAGCTCGCCATTCTGTGATTCGAGTGTTTCAATATAGGATTGATCCTGCTGCAATTTGGCTTGGATGCCCTCATGCAACGTCTCCAGTCGTCCGATGGCCAGCTCAAAGTTCATCTTCTCTGCTTTAAGCTGTTCGTTCTCATCCCGCAGTGTTCGGAGCTGCGTCTGCTCCGTTTCGCTTAAGTCTTCCGGCTGTTGCTGCAGCTGAGCTCGCATCTCGGCCAGATCACGTTGTAGCCCCTGTATGGTGGCATTACGATGCTTGATAACCTCCTTGGATTTGTCGAATTTGAGGGATTTCTGTTCCAGCTGACGACGCAGCTCATCAATGTTGGTCTGACGCTCCTCCACGCTCAGTTCCTGCTCATTCATATCCTGTCGCAATATTGTATTCGCATGCACCGTATTCCGCAGATCCTCATGCAGTCGATGCACTTCGTCCTTGAGTTTTGGTATAGCGGAGAGCTTGGATTGTTGTTGGGTGAGCTGCTGTTGCAGCTCCTGATTGGCAGTTACTTCCTGTTGGAGCTGTTGATGCAGTTCCTCCTTGGCATTTACTTCCTGTTGGAGCTTTTGATGCAGTTCCTCCTTGGCAGTTACTTCTTGTTGGAGCTGTTGATGCAGTTCCTTCTTGGAAATTACTTCCTGTTGGAGTTGCTCCTGCAATTTCTGATAGGCATTCACTTGCTCCACCAATTTTTGTTGCAGCTCATCCATGGAAGCCATGGACCTTAGGTGCTCCTCCATTTCCAGCGTTTTACTGCGCTCCTCCTGCAGCTGCTCTTCCAGTTCCGATTGTTTGGCTGTAAGTTTTTTCAAATTCACAGCATACTTTTTCAGCTTATCCCGTAGTTCTTTGTTGCGTGTCTCACTGGTTTCTAGCTCCTGACGGCACTGCTGCAGCGCCAATAGCTTAAGATTCGACTCATGCTCACTTTCACTGTAGCTCTCGATGAGCTGTTGCTTCTGTTCCGCTACCAGGGCCTGCAGGATGCTCTGCTGCCCCTCGAGCGTTGCAATGCGGGATTGCAGCTCTTGGCGTTGACGCTGCTGTTGCTCCATATGCTTCTCGTGCGCCATTTCGCTGTTGTTCAACGTGCGATCCAATTCATTTGCCTGCTCCTGCAGCACTAGCAGCTCTGCTGCCTGGCTGGCGATTTGACGCAGCTGCTCCTCGTTTCTGGCACGCTGTTCGGCCAGTTGAGTTTGCACTTGTTGCACTTCTTCTTGATGATTAAGTAGTGCCTCCGCCTGGGTTGCACGCAATTCAGCTATTGCCGCCTCCAGCTGCTTGCTATGCTGCTCCTGCTCCTGCTGCTGTTCAATTGCCAAGGGTTTCAAATGCTCTTCACGTAGCTCATTGAGCTCCGCCTGGAGTGCAGCTAAGGCGGATTTTAGTTCCGCATTCAGCGCCGTCAGCTGCTCGTATTCCGCTAGAGCTTTGCCATTGGGCGCAGTGACAGCGACAACAGTTTCGACCACGGTTACCGTTTCCACAGCGCTGCTGGCCTCCTTCACTTTGTGCAACAGTTCGGTCAGCTGATTGAGTACGTTCTTCGCCTCCTTGGCCAGCTTCTTGGAGACATTCAGTTTGGCATTGCGATCGTTGGCCTGACGATATGCCTCCAGCTCGGAGCCCAGTTTGGTTAGCGAACGTTCGCATTTGTCCAGAAGTGCTGCACCTCCGCCGTCCAAGGCAGCCACCACTTCAGAGGAGCGTTGCATGGAGCTAAGCTCCTGCGAAAGATTCGATCTTTCGCTTAGCTGTTGCTTGTCCCGCTGCAGTTCATCCAGTTGGGCTTGCAGCGATGCATTCTCGGCCTGCAGCTGCTCCATTTTGGCCAAAACCTCGCGCCGTTCATTGGTAAAGAGCTCGATCTTCTGGAGTAGATCAACGCTCTCATTGATTGGCACATCCGTCTGCGTGAGTTCGCTCACAAAACTGGGTGCGTTGGCAGCGGCAGCGGCAGGTGAAGCATCAGCAGTGGAAGCATCATCTGCTGAACGTTCGTTAAAGTGTCGCTCCGTGGGTCGCTCAACAATCTCAATGGATTCAGCCGAGCTGGAGGAGCTAAGCTTTTCCAGTTTATCCAACAGCTCCATGTTCTCGTTGATGTAGTGTGTTAGCTTTTTGTCCAGTGCCTCCTTTTCGGATTGCAGCGTTTGCAGCCGCTGTTGCTGATCTCGCGCCTCCGCTTCCAGTTGTTGGACGCGCTGCGTCAATTGCTCCTCCAGCTGCAGTTCGTTTAGTTCGGATACCACACGCGCTGATTCACTGCCCAGTTGCAGTGCCTCCAGTGCTTGCTCTAACTCAACCTTTTGCTCCTCGAGCAGTCGTATCGTTTCCATTTGTACAGCTGTTTGAGTCGCCTTTTGGCAGCTGCTGCTTAAATCGTCCTCCTTCTCCTTCTCCTTTTCCTCCTGCTGCTGCTCTGTCTCGACATGCGCCAATTGCCACTGGCCCTTCTCATCCTCAAGCACAGTGATGCGCTGCTGCAGCTGCTCATTTTCGGCACTCAATTGTGCCAGCTGTTGTTGTGCATCCGTTGATTGAATCTTCTGTAGCTGCTTTTCCGCCTGTTTGCATTTAAGCTTCAGCTTTATGTTGCTCTTATTGCATTCGTCTAGCTTTTGCTTAAGCTGCAGCAGATCCTTTTGCAGCTGCTCATTGTTGACGGCGGCATCGCTTTCATCCAAGAAGATGGGCTTACTCTTGACGCTCTGCGCCAGCTTCTCCTCCATCAGCCGCAGATTCACATTGAGCACATTTAGCTCCGTGGTCTTTTCCGCTAGCTTTTCCGCTTGCGCTGCAATGGTGGCCTCCAGTTCACTGACCAGGCACTGACTGGCCGACGCATCTTTTGGCTGCTCTTCGACTGCTTGACTTTCGCGCAGCTCTTGCAACTGATTCTCTAGTTCCTGCAACTGCTTGGCTAGCTCCACATTGACCTGGGCATCTGTGGAGGCAGCATTGCTTGCCTGCTGCTCCAAAAGCTGCTCCCGTGCGCTGTGCAGCTCCAGCTGTGTCGATTCCAGCATTTCACCGCTCTGTTGTAGCTCAGCGTTGCGTTCACGCAGCTGCTCTGCTAGCGGACGCAGTCCATCCAGCTGTTCGCTTTGTTGCGTTAGCGTACTTTCCAGCTGCTGAATAAGCTGTTCGCGTCGGGTCAACTCGAGGCGCATATCTTGCAGCTCCAGCTGCAACTCTTGCTCTTTGCGACTCTGCTTCAGCTCGTTGAGCTTCATCTTGTTCTTGAGCAGTTTGAGCCGTCCCTCATCCGTATAGGTGGTGTTGCTGACGGCAGGCGTCTTATCCAGATCCAAGGCCGAATGATGTCGCGCTACTGGTGCTACAGTCGTTGTGCCTAGCGTCAACGTACTCAAATCGTTCATTGAGGAGCCCAGATCACCACTGATGCTTTGCCGCATACCCAATTTGACGGATTGCAGCGATTTGGCCATGTCACGTTTACGCTGCTCGAGCAGCGCACGATTCTGTTCAGTCCGTTGATTGAGCATTTGTAGTTTTACGTTGCCGCTAAGCTCTAGCTGCTGCTGCCCACTGTGGCCAGCGGGAGCATCCCTTGTGGGCGTTGAGAAATCCTGTTCCGGCATCAGTTGCTGCTCCTCTGCCGAATGCAGCGATTCGGGCGAATGATGTGGCTTGAGCTGTGTATGCTTGTAGCAAAGCGAGTTGATGGATTCCATTGAATCACTCATGCTGGACATGCGACGACCATCCTCTGATTTTCTTAAAGCACGCTCTCGCAGCGCTGTCAAACGTTCCTAAACAGATATAACAAATTGTATAAGCAAAAAGGATCGTTATGTGTGGGGAAATACGTTCACTAACATGCTGTTTAGACAGGTTTTCGCGCAGACTGTCTAGGCGTCCCTTGCCGCTGCTACCTGACGTCGTCGTCGTCTTCGTCGGCTGCAAAATTGAAAGACAACAAATCAGTAACAATTACAAAAACAAAAAACAAGCATATATCAAACCATTAATACAGATAATTCTGCAAAGCTGCTGCTGTCATCCGCATCCTCCGTTTCCGTGTGTTGGCTCATTTCAGCCATACCGGACGTAGTAGTTATAACAACGCTAACAAATTTAACTAGCTAAAAAAAAATAAACATACAAAAAGGAGTACCCTCAATGGGAAAGCACTGGACTATCTCCAATGTCGTCGCGTTTGTTTCGTTAAGTTCGTGCTCCTATTTATCGACATTGACTGCAATGGTAGAAGAACATTTCAATAAGATTTAATACAAGATATATAAGTTCGACTGCCGTTTTAAGTTTTAGGGCAGAATTCGTGGCACTGACGTGTGCACTTCTTCGTTGTGTGCGTGTGTTCGTACGTGGTATGTATGTGTGTGAGTGTGTGCGTGAAAACATAAACGTTGTATGGTTGTTTTAAGCACTTATGTGACTTTAAATTCAAAGGCAAATTTCCACCAGTTTTGAGTTTATGTATGTCTACACATTTCACACTGAGGTTTGTTTAAAAAATACTAACCGACTATAATTAAGCAATGTTAACAACAAATAAACTTAAATACCAGGGCTTCAGAGTCGTTGTTACTGCCCTAGTCTGAATGCTGCAGGGCTGTTCGTTCATTATCGATAGCTTTTATAAATCGCTATGGAACAATGCGATAGTTTTTCATCATGTAACATTTGAAATCTATGGTTCTTCACTGTTTTCTTTGATTGTTTGATTGTAATATTATATTATACATTTAAATAACAATTTTATTGAAAAACAATTGAATTCGAGTGCAGTATATGAGAACTATTGTTAAAAGCTAGTAAAAATAACAACAAATATGATTAATGCACATTTTTGAACAAATTTAGAGAAAGGGGAAAGATTAAAAGTTACATACTAGATATGTACATAAATAGATGTTAACAATTTAAGTAATTTTGCACGATTGTAGATTGAAAATGAAATGCCATGGATTAGGCATCTGGCATAGCTGTCTGGAGCAGTTCAACAATATCTGGATGGTTGCCACGTAACGCATAATCCCTGGGCGTCAGACCAAGCATATCCTTCTCGTCTTTATTTTCCATATAGGGCAATAGATAGTGTATCAACTCAACAAAACCATGCAATGCTGCCAAATGCAATGCGGTCCGTCCCGATGGATCGGGCTGCGACAGATCAGCTCCAGCCAGCTGATACGATTGAAGGCGACGGAGTGCACCACGTGCAGCCGCGGCACACAGTTGTTCACCGACGGCACGCGTCGAGCCAGTCAAATGAGCGCCACAGCTAATGAGCAGCTGGATGATCTCATGATTATCGGTGGTAACAGCTTCCTGGAGCGGTGTGCGATCATAGCGATCCCGTATGTGCACCGATACGCCATATTGGAGTAGACAGCGTACAATGCGCATATTACCCATCTGGCAGGCTAAATGCAAAGCGGTGCGATGATCATGATTCGAGCCGGATAAATCAGCGCCGTATGCCTTCAGATTGTTAATCTTCTTGAGATTGCCCTCAACGACAGCGGCATTGATCATGGCCGGAAATAGTGTGGCACCCAATTGATCCAGCTCCTGGGGCGATGACAAATGCAGTGAACGGGCAACAGCATCGACCAGATCATAGTCCTCCATTTTGGGTGCGGCCACAGATGTTAGCTCGCCTCGCAGATTCGATTGCATCATCTGCAAGCAATTTTGATTTAAATCAGAGGGTATCAGAGAGAAAGTAAGTTGGACGGACGCACCTGTTTCTTGACTTCCAGCGACCATTCGGACTTGCCAATGACATAGGCGAGCTTAGAGAGAGCCGCCTCTGGCGTCATATCGTAGCCGGGTATAACACCAATATCAAATAGCACTTTGCCCGTATCGTAGATCTCGGCAACGGAGCCATTCGGGCATTGAGTGCAATTGATTACAATGACGCCACGTTCGGCGGCCGCCTTCAATTCATCGATGAGGTCCTTGCGGTTGGAGGGCATATTGCCGGAGCCAAACGATTGCAAGACGACGCCGCGCATCGGCGGCGCTAGGAAGCCACGAAATGTGGCAAGTGAAATGCTTGGAAAGATGCGCAACAGACCCACATTCTCGTCCAGCTGCAAATGTACACCGAAACGCTCGACACTGCACGGCCGAAAGATCAGGCGATAATCGACATTCACATTAATGCCAATTTGCGCCAGCGGCGGCACATTTGGTGAACTGAACGCGTCCAGCGAGTTGGAGCTATACTTGACGGTACGATTGCCACGCAGCAGCTTGTTGCCAAAGAAGATGCAAACCTCCGGAATAACATAGTTGCCGGCAATGATCAACGCGGAGGTAAAGTTATCCTTGCCATCCGTGCGCGTCTCAAAGATGGGCAGCTGTGAGCCCGTTATGATCACCGTCTTGCCCAGATTCTCCAGCATGAACGATAGCGCCGACGCCGTATACGATAATGTATCCGTTCCATGCAGCACCAAAAACCCATCAAAGAACTCGTACGATTGCTGCAAAATTTATGAAACTTAAATGAAAACTTTTAATTTTAAGAGAAAGGATTATAAGGATCTTTGAACCATTACATAGATTGGTTCTAAAAAAAAGTCATTATAAACCAAAAATTTTGTGAAACTATTTAAAAATTAATTAAATTATAATTAATAAAAAATTGGGGTAAAATGTTTAAGGAAAGAACCAATAAAAGACTAAAAATATTAAAAATTATATTTAAATCCCGTTATTTTTGAGACTTTTGAGAAGAAACAAAATCATCATCAGAAACAAAATTATATCATTATACTACTTACATATATATCGTTGGCAATGCGCGCCCAATCCTGCATTGTCATATTGCTGGAGTCAAGGAGCGGCTCGTATTCGGTCACCTGGTAGAGAACGCGTCGCGCTTCGCCATTAACATAGGGCAATACCAGTGGAGCCATTGAAGCGCCGGCACCAAAGCGACGCTGTGCATACTCCTCATCATGGATATTCGGATATTTGCGTATATGACGGACCAAAGCATTCGGAATGGGCGCTAGAACTGCAATCAAATACCAAGATGTTTAAAATGTTAATAAATGAAGATAAAATAAATACCGTTACGTTCGTTGCGCACCATGCCAATGGTGCCACCGGTATAAATGACACGAACACGCGCCTCCTTCACCTCTTGGGCCATCAGATTGCCATCGCTGATAATACGGCGCATTGTTGGTAATCCGGTTGTCGGCGTTGTCGTCTTAGTGGGTTGCGCTGTTGGCGATGGCGGCACACCAATTGTTGCCTGTTCCATTGAAACACTGCGACTGTTCAATGCCAGTTGCAGTGGCTCCGTATTGAAGCCGTTCTGTTCAGTTGCATCCGTATGATTTCCGTTGGTGGACATGATTCACTATTTACAGCAAAAACAACAGCTGATCCGCTTATAAGATTTTTGTCTTGAATAATCGCACCCGAGATCTGTTATGGCATTATTTTTTTTATTTCTATAAATAACACAACTATTAACAATTTTGTTTTTCCACTCGCAAATAATAACAACGTATGCGATGTGCTGTACTAACCATATATGTATTTAACTTGTGGTGATAGTTTTTCAGCCGTTTAATGCGTGTGTGTGTGTGTGTCTGTGCGCGATTAAAGCAACTGTTTATTTTACCAATTTGTTATCAAGCGAAAGGCGGCTAGGCCAAGCTTGGTAGGCTAGGCGCTTTTATGATAGCCATGCAAATTAAAAATGGTAATATCTGTTCACGATCTAATTGATTTATATATGTATGTACATATATATATTTATATATTCACATCATTTGTGTTGCGCAGTTAGAAAATGTGTGTGTGCACAGCTGATTAGTTGCCGGCATTAGAACGATCTGGCACTGCTGCTGTACCACATTTGGTACAATTGTACACGTTAGAAAAGTACGGGTACACTATGTACTTATTGTTAGAAAGTTCAATTTGACAACACACGCACATGTTTTAGAAAAACAAATTAATAGTCTATTTTTAACTGTTAATCTCATTTGATGAATGAATATACTTTTTTAATATTTGAATACTTTTGGTAATTTGATGTAATGCTTGTTGTAACAAAATTGATCGAAGTGGCAACGGTGATGGAAACAGAGCTGCGTGACCAGACTAGACATATTTGGTGTGCAACTTGGCTTAATGTGAAGACTAGAATGGCAGACTGGAAATGTGGTGAATAAGGCATTGGAATGTTATACAAATTGTAACGGTTTCTGTGCGCTCTCATAACTCTGCCAAGGAAGAGCTGTTAAAACCCACTCCGCTGTCAGCACCAAGTAGCCCACCACAAACTCCCCCCGCCCAGACAACAATCAACCAACAAGTAAGCACTGACGACAGGCTAGGATAATAACGTTTCCAACTGCTGCTGCTGCTGTCTAATGACAATTTCAATAATAACCATAATCGGCCGTAATGTTGGCTCTTCTGCTGCTGTAGCCGCAATTGTAACTTCAAGAGCACTCGAATAAAACAATGCAGTTGGTGGCTGCTGCTGCTGCTGCTGCCAACATCATCATGACCAGATTTAGTTGTAGTGGCTTGTGGCTGTTGTCACAGAACCGAATTGATATGATTGTAGGCAGATAGACAGTTAATTAGATGGATGATTGCTTTGTGCATACAAAATTGAGCAAAGGCTCAAAACTCAAAACTGAGAATAAACGAATCACGTCAATAAATAATAAATAATTCTATCATGAACATTACTTTGCATTTAATGTACTTTTTAAGGCGGTAATCGATAGCTGTATAAAACGATTAACACTGATCTGCAATATTGTTATCGCTCATCGCTCATCTCTCGCCTCTCACCACTTCCTCTCTATCTTGCACTCTCTTACTCTCTCCCGCTTACTGACAGTAACTTCCGTTATGTTTTGCTGTTAAACTTTGTTACGGTTTTTTCTATTTCTATTTGATTTTTTTCTATATTGATGGGCGGTCGGGCGGGCGCTATTAAATACGCTCGTTTACACCTCAAGTGGCAATCATTTGCCTTTTCTAACACAACACTGGCCCCGGGGCGACATTATCGCTGCTGCTGCTGCTAATCATCAGATGCAAGTACGTGAGCGAGAGAGAGAGAGAGAGAGACAGACAGAGAGAGAGAGGAAGCTTGCACTCAAACCGGAAGCCGTTCAGCACTTTGATGGCAAAAGTGTGCTGCAGGAAAGTGCGAAGAGTGCAACACTAACACATACATAAGTACAAAGTTGCTGGCAATGAAATGTGGCCACATTGTATTGGCATGATGATAATGATGATGATGATGTTGTTGATGATGAAGTGGTTGGCAAATGTGACAGTTACAGGAACAGAAACCGCGACGCTACGAGACGCTAACGAACAACAATGGAATTATTTGTAATAATGGCGCCAGTGACAACAACAACAACAAAAACAACAACAACAGCAATAATAATAAGTAAAGTGTACCCAAGACGTTACGGAACGTACTCAATAGATATCCTGTATATTTTTGGATTTTTACCATTGTTGAAATTCTTGTGTTTGCTTTTATTTTATAGTTTATCGATGACCGTGATCCAAATAGTTATTATTTTCTTTTGTTTTTGCTTTCTTTGATCAGGAATGATTGATAGTTGTCGATTATTTATAATTTGACATATGAAAGATTTCACATTATCGATATTTATCGATTGGAAATTTTTCATTTGGCAAAATGTCTATATAAAATATTTTGGCTATAGCTCGGGTTTTTTTTCGCGTTCCGTCCAATTGCTGTATAGTTACAATATCCTTTTTGCTATTGTTGTATGTTTAGAGGGTATAAAGAACGGCATCAACGTCAACGTCAGCCTATGACAATGACAAGGCAAATAACGTGTCGGCAAAAAGAAACTTCTGAGCACTGTCGCCGCCTTGTCTCAACAGCAGCTAAAGTTAACACCCCGTCTTCCCCGAGCACCGTCTCCTGTCTTTCCGCTCCCATCACTCTTAGCACACGCACTCTGCTTGGATGTTGTTGCCATTACTTTGTCTTTTTCTTCTACATCATCATATTGTTTTGTATTTTCATAATTTTTGCCTTACAAGTCTGCGATAATTATGAGTGCGTCTCTCTCTCTGTTTCTCTCCCCAAGCGGATTGAACTGTAATTACAATGGCGCCCTATTAAAAGCAAAAATAGGCTAAAAAAAATATGTGCGACGCCGAAAAGTAGGCAACACAAAAAATTCAAGCGACACTCAATGAGCATCAGAGACACTTTAAAGCCGTTGCCGCAGCAACGAAAGACAGCGGATAGTAGAAGGATAAGGAGAACAAAGAGAGAGAGATAGAGAGAGAGTGAGTGTATGTATGTATGCATGCATGTGTCGCACCATATATTTACAGCTACTAAACTGTAATCGGGCCACACACCGGAAGTTGAAATGACTTGAAAATTTATTGCATTTGCTGCCAACGTTGTCGTTCTGGCTGCTGTTGCTGACGTTGTTCTTGTTTTTGTTGTTGTTGCTGTTGTTGTTGTTATTGCTGCTGTGTGCATTCAGTAGCCAAACGCTTGACTGCCTTTGGCGTCGTCGTCGTTGCTGTTGCTGTCGTTGTCGGAAGTGGCACGGCAGTCAATTGGAGCCAGTTGCACAGATTCGTTGACGCCGGCAAAGCGGCGATTGTGAAATTGAATAAGCCCAGAACGAAAACAAACCGAATTGCAAGCAAGCAAAGCAAGCAGCCAGCATCGGCAGACGATTTCAGACCCCGTTTCACAACCAGACACACACACACACACAAACAGTGGCGCCAACAGCGCCAAAAAAAACCTGTAACCAAAAACCCCCAAGACGAAGCAGCTGAGTCTTCAATTCCGTTTCTCTTGTTTCTCCCAATACCCAAAACGGCGCGACAACAAAAAAATTCACGGCGATTTTGCAGTCAACAACAGCAACAGCAACGGCAGCAGCAGGCATAAAGGATGTGTTTCTTAGAGATGAAAGCGTGTTAAATGGTTTTCTTTTAACGTGACACGAACCAAAAACAGGAGAGAAAATTATATTCCTATTCTCTTAAATATTCGCTGTAGACCAAGAGCTCTCTATTTATTTTAAAGACAAGACACATTGACGTTTGAAATAAATCGATAGCTATCGGTAGGTAAAAGTTCTTGAAATCGTACGATATAGAATTTGCAATAGGACCCATTGATATACGTTGGTAAATACGCCTTTTAATGATATATCGATATTTATCGATAACATACATTTCCAAATATATCTTAGATTTAGCATTTGCAAGAGAAATGTTTCCATCTATAATTCCTTCTCTACACTTAAACACACTTAAATATATGCGTGTGTGTGTGAGCGTGCCTCTTATGTAATACGTTGCGTATACGTTCGTTTGCATTTGTTGGGACTGGCTGCTTTAGTTGGGGCAATGCATCCATCCGTCAAGCGTTTTACTGCTCATAAAAATCCATTAAATTATTCAAATAACATTGAAATAGCAAAAAAATAACACTTCTTGCAACGACGACGTTGACGTTGACGTCGCTGCTGCCACGCCTCCCTGAGATTTTCGGCGGTACCGGGCTGCCAAAGATTTCCATCTAGAAAATGTTTGTTTGATTTTCTTTGCGTCGTTCATTTTTTTCTGTGTATACTATATACATAAATATATTTTTTCTAGCATTTGCGTTAGGAATTTTTTTTTTTTCATTTTGTTATTTTTCCGGGTTGACTGCTTAAAATAAAAGCCAACGAACCGTCGGCCGGCAGCTAGCAATCCAGCGCAGTGAGGCATGCAACAACACACACACATAAACACACACGCACACATGGCTGCATTTGAAAAACCTCGAGAAGCTGTCGCTCTCGCTTGCGGCTTTTAATGTTCATGTACGTGTGTGTGTGTTAGTGTGTGTGAGTATGAGTAAAAGTATGTTGGAAATATTACAGCCACACACATAGTGCATGCTTGTAAACACAATATGTAATGAAACTTGCTTATCCTATGCTAATCCACAAGGAATCGATTACATATAAAATTGATGCTCATTCGCTTTTATTGGGAATTGATAGTAATATATGCAGCTTCATATAAAAATACGACGTATACAATATTTTGTTTTCTAATTTTCGCATAACAACTTTATTAACCTCAAAGCTTTTGCCAAATAAAAGCACCTAAGAAAATAATAATTTATATTATTTGTATAAATATTTTAATAATTGATTGTGCACAAAATGACAGCGCACTTGGATACACCAATGAAATATGCGATCCATAATAAAAAGGTAAAATTTACCTCACTTATATCTAACACAATAAAGAAACCTTCACTTGAATATGTCACTAATTTATTATTTTTACGGATATAAAAGGGCAAAAGCTCTTGTTGCCTTATGATCATACTTGAGTTAAGGACACTTAAAAAACCAAAAATATTTCGAAACTTATTTTACAATTGAGCATAAGCTTTCGGTGACTGAAAAGCTTAAAGCCTTGCTTTTGTGTAAATAGTATGAATGCACATATTTAAATAAATACCTATTGGAAATAATCTTGTGTAAGTGATTTTTGATCTTGCATCTAATTGTTTGGCTTATGAAAGCATAGTAGCTCCATTCAATATAAATACACTGTGCAAAAAATAATACTTATTCAATAGTAGTTTGGCAAGTTAAGCTAACCTTTGTTGAATTTCGATTCTTCCCTTACCGCAGAATTTCAACTTTATAAAATACATATTTACGTTTTTGTGATCAGTTTGGCGTTCGCCTTACGTAATTTGCTCAGCGCATAACGTGGCATACGTAATTATGGCAGTGTGTGCGTGCTTTCATTTACATACACACACACACACATACATATACACACATGTTGTTGTTTTTGGGCGTTGTTTCAAGGGCGCGGTGCGGCAATCAACGGCACTTTGTTTTTAGCTGCTTAGTTGCTCTTTTTTTGTTTTGTAGTTTCGGTGGGCGGTGGGCGTGTGTCTGCGTGCATTTGTGGCATAATGATAAAAGCCAACAAGGCGCCAAAAGTGCACACACACACACACACACACGCACACCCAAAGAGCGCGAGTGAGATGAAAGTGGAACGAAAGCAAAAAAAAAAAAATATAACCAAAATGAAAATGTTGCCTTGGCAAAAAGTACGTTTTGCTTTTATGCTTCATCTTTTGCTCGTGTCTTGCCCGTTCTCAACCATTTTTTGTTTGTTCTCCTTTTGTACGGAAAATGCCAACGAAAACTCATATACATATGTATGTAGGTGTGTGTGTGTGTTTTTGTGTGTATATTTGTTTGTAGGCCAATGGGAGTGATTATTGGGCTGTGTGTTCATTTACGACGACCTTTAAGGGTGTAACAAAATGTTATTTGTAAGATGCTTGTTATCGATAGATCCGGGAACTTTGAGGTCTTGAACCATTAAATTCATTCGAAAAATCGTTCAGTTATCGATAATTCAAAATTACCAAAAACACACAAAAGACAATTAAGATGTATATGCAGTTAAGGACAAGAGCTCAGAATGTTGCCAATTCGTACCTGCTTTCTTGTTTGTTATTGTCAAAGCCAAGCGATAGGTTTGTAAGTCAAGCTTATCGATAAATGTACAAGTAAATTTGAACATATTGGCAACAGTACTACGTGTTGTGCAAATTGTGTTTACGTGTAAGAAGACAGACAATAGCACATACAAACAAATATATATGTATGTATATGTATGTGTCAACTGCAATTAATGAAAAAATCCGATACCATTTTTGGGGCATGTCTGTCTGTCTGCGACTGACCGCAACGACACGCAGCTTCGCTGTTCGCTGTCTTTGCTGAATTTTAATTAATTTTTAATGTACTGTGTGAGTGCGCTTGTGTGTTTGCATGAAATTCTGAATAGCCTTACGCTATTTTGGTTCGCTACATGCTAACTTTCTGAATGCTGTCAGCCATTGCCACGCATATCGATACGATTTTGTTCACAACCAAAAACACACAGCGAAATAATCAAGTATTCGGAATATGTTTTCTCATACAGAGTAAAACTTTAAATCACTTGACTTAAGATTACTTACTCAAGAATTTTTTACTTGACTTATTTTACTTATTCTTGATCACAAGATCATTCATACTTTATTTAAGAACGACTTTTGTTTTTCGCTGTGCATTCATGTACACAAATACAGCAACCAAATGATGAATCGCTGCCAAATGAACATGTTTTGTATGGTCGAACGTCGAGCTCGTCGATTGCAGGCGGTGTTGATGTGTGTTAAGAGAAAGAGAGAGAGAGAGAGAGAGTGACAGAAAAAGAGAGGGAGACAACATTAAACGAAGTCTATCAAATAATTTCATCACGCACAAGCCAAATGGCTGTTATTGCACACACACACACACACACATACACAGAGCTTGCAGCACCCTCATCAGTAGTAGTAGCAGTAGAGCTGTGGCATAAGCTGTCTTGGCCCATCAGCAACAACCTCATCAATATCGACATCGACATCGACGTTGCCATTGCTATCGATATTGTGGCAATCAACATTGAGATGCTTTTAGGCATTTCATTTCAACTTATCGATGTCAAGATATGGCAACAATAACAACAACAACAAAAACACTCACACCCACATACTACATACACATTCGTATTTAATCTGACAGTTGCAGGCGCTTCTGCCTGTCGTTTTAGCATTTAGCATTGCCACACAAAAAATTTGGGCATTGCCCAGCAATTGATGATGATGATGATGCTCGAAAATGGCATTCCGAATGCTGTGCCAGTGCCAATGTTGCGTACATGCCACAAGGCTGCTGGTTGGCAGCCAGCACAATGCGACACTGATTGAATTGCATGTAAATTAACTTGCTGATCCGATTATAGCCAAAAGACGACAGCAACGTCAAAATAAATAGCATCAACAACAACAACAACAACCACAACTAGTATACATATGTGTAAAATAGTTGTTGTTTTTGTTGTCTGGCGCTTTAGTTATTCACCTGTGCTCAATACTTATTGGCGGTTTACACACACACACACACACACACACGTACACTCGGGCCACAGGCATTTGGAAAAGTTTTGCTGTTCTTGTTGTTCTTGCTGTTGTTGCTGCTGCTGCTGGACGAGAGCACAATTTAATTTTGTTGGCGGTGGGTTGATGATGTTACATAAATGAAATATTTCGTTGCATACTTTCGAGAGCAATTTGTTTTGCAGCTCCAACCTCAAACCAAGCTGTCTCTCGACTTCCCTGTCTCTCAACTCAGCTCAGTGGCCCTCGATGCAGCTCAAAATATTTACCGACTGAAGCAAAAGCACGACTCAACTTGCTGTTGTTCTTGTTGTTGGCTTATTGTATACCCTGCTTTAAGTAGGCTAAAAGGGGTGTAACTATGTGTGTAATAGTATGTAGAACCATTTGTTAAGATAAAATAATAGTTTATATTAAAAAATATTAGCTCACTCAATTCAGTTTTAAAAATCAAATGCTTCGATCATTTCATTGTTAAAGCAAGCAGTTCAATTATGTAAATCAAACAGTTTTATTTGTATTATTTATTTTATCCTGGCAATCCCGGCCGGGCATAAGGACAAACTTATGCATTTATTGTACTGTCATCGATGCTCAACACGTTTTAAAATTCTAAAGTCGATCGGCCGTTTCGAAGTTGATGATGATTTAGTTCAGGTGAAACTAATAGAAGCATATTAAAAACTTGACAAATAAAAGTTAGGTTTGACTTAAAGAGTTGCTCTTAATAAAAAAAAAAAACCCCATTCTGTTGTGACTTATTTGTTTTTGCGGTTTTGCACTTAGGCTTATAATTAAGTTTTGAAATTTGTATACGTAAAAGTATTTTTCACTGAAAACTTAAGTAAACTAATTACAGGGCATCCTCTTTGCCTTGTTGCTGTTGTTGTTGTTGCACATTTATTGCTCTTAACTTTTTCATAGTTGTGTGCGCGTGTGTGTGTGTGTGTGTGAAATATTTGTATTGCGTCAGCAATAAAATCAACTTGGGGACTATCTCTTGACCATCGAAAAGTTTGCGCAAAACGCTCAAGTACAACTTATTTATTTTCATAGTTGATAGCTTCGGTTTTTTGGGGCTCTGCGGTTTATGCTCTGCACCTCCCTCTTCTCATTTTTTCTCCTGCGCATTACGCGAATGCAACAATTCAACTGCAAATATTTAATTTAAAATTGTGTGTGTGTGTGTGTGATGATTTCTACCAACTTAACGAAGACATTCGTGTGGTGAGTTGGGCAACGAAATGGAGTTGCCACCCTTTATACATATGTATATGACGTTTATGGAATGTGTCTCATGTGAATCCATTCACACACACACTAATTCTTGTACATATATAGTTTGAATAAAGAATATAAAACACACACACACATACACATACATGTGTTTAGTTATGTGCATAACAATGACTCAGTGATGAGACTGGGAAACTCGGCAGCGTTTTAAGCGCTTTGCTTAGAAGCCCAGCCCAGCTCATTAACATAATCGCCAATTCATAATCTGCAAGTGCCATACAAAGCACAGCAAAACACCACACACACACACACACACACACACACACACACACACACACACACACACACACACACACACTTTTCCCTGTGTGTTTGTTTGTGTGTGAAAAGAAATCGAAGCCTGTCGCATAATGAATTCAACGGCTGCCTGAATCCTGCCCGAGAAGCTGGCAATCCAACCGAGCTTATATGGCATGGCATCGACTTTAATGGCCTCCGTTGTCAACCATTTTGGATCCCCCATACATACACTAACATTTGTTAAATGTCCCAAATGTCACATACAGTCGCAGCGGGATATTTTAATGCGGTAAATTATCAAATAATCTATACTCAAATTCTTCTGATAAATATTAATTTGTAAATGTCTATTTATTTAAAAGTTATAGTTAATTAAATCAAATCATATTAAACGTCAAAAATATATTATTTTTTTTTATCAACACTATTTTCGACAATATTAGTTAGGGTATTCCAGCAAATGCATAGTAAGTTTTTGATATTTGCCAACGTTTGCCAATTGCTTCCTTTTTGGCCGTTCAATTCGTTTTGTGAATTGACTTTGCTGGACAGCCAGCCCATTCACAATCCTCTCTGTTGCTCAATTATACAGATTGTGCAAAAGCAAAAGCAACAGCAACAGCAACAACAACAGCAACAACAACAGCAACAGCAACAACAACAGCAACATCAACAAGAAAAGCTGGATAAACTTAAGGCTCAAGGTAGATATGGTGCCTCGGGACGCACTTGGCATAATCAGTGCCGATGCCATTGGCATAAAACAGAAGATATACAAAAAAAATAAAAAAGCAACAAAAAAAACAGCAGCTGAAATGCGAGACGAACGAAACTCATGAAATTCATGAAGAAGAAAGAAAGCGCTGCTCAACTACAACCACAACAACAATAATAACAAAAATAACAACGTGCAAGAGCCTCATATACTACATTACTAACCAGCGCGAAGAGCAGCGAATATTAACGGCGAATAAAAACGCAGGAGTAAGACAAAGGCAAAGACAGACACAGCAGCGTAGAAACTAAAAACCGTTGCTTCTTACGGTACATTTAAGCTGCAGCTCTGTTTTTTTTTGTTTCGTTTCGTGCATGGAAATGCAGCTTCTTTAGCTCTTAGCGCTATCGCTCTATCTGTTTATCATGTTTAAAGCCTCTTAAAGCTCACTCACTACCCTCTTCCACTTCCTTATCCGCTTTATGTCTGAGGGCATGTTATGAAATTGTTGTTCTTGCTGCTGTTGTTGTTCCCTAATGCGGCTGCTGTGTTGATTTCGTGTTTTGTAAATTTGTAAATTCATAAAACGAATTCCTTTTGTCTATTGTTTTTTTTTTTGGGTTTGCGTTTTTTTTAAATTAAGTTTTTGCATAAAATGTACCATGACGTAAGTCATCTGCATGGGTTGGATAGGGTTAGGGTAGGGTGTGACAGCTTGGTGGCTGGTTGGGGTGTGAGGTGTAAATTTCCAAGCGGTTGACCGCACGAAACTCATTTGCCAGTCAGAAATTACAAGCAAAGCCAACGAGAACAAGATGCATACATACATATGTGCACGACTAAGATATATCCTGTAAAAAAGAGATATCATGAAAGCAAAATCGATTTTTACAAAATTTTAATGAAAAACATCTTTACGGGTAAAAAACCGCCTACTATACTTTGAATAAAATTAAAAAATAAAATAAGATCAATTTACATCATTTTAATAGAAAAAAAAATAGATTGAAAAATATTTGTATGCACGTTACAACAATAGCTTCGACATACCCTTGCCAACAACTGTTGGTAACATGTTTTTTTGTTTACAGGGTATACGCATGTCAAATAGGCTTAAAATGTGAGTGCTATCCTTAAAGGATATACAAGCATGCGAATGCATTTTTTTTGCCACGCCCACTGCTGTCACTTTGTTTTGTGAATTGCATATATCAACAAGAACAAACACAAAAACAAAAACAATCAAGGGCATCCACAACAAAAGGCATAACATAAACCACATGCACGCGCTTCTGCAACATGGCCAAATATTATTCTGGATTTTTACGCACTCCTTCTAACTTTTCGCACACCCCACTTCCCTCACACTAGCAAGCATTTCAAATATTTCACAACTGGCAAAACAGTTTTTTACCTTATTTTTTTTTTGTCCCTAGTTCTTTATTTATGTTTTTATGGGGTTTTTTTGTGCTATGTGGCCTGATACTGGGAAACTGTGCAAAACACAAAAGTGGCGACAGCGGTGATAACACACAAGTACAAATACAAAACACAAAGGATAAAAATCTTGTTGGCAGAAATAAGAAAAACTTAATTTGAGAATTTAGGTTTAAGGTTAAAACGAATAAGGGCTTAAATTTTCTTAAATAATGACAAAAACTTGAATGCATTTTTTAAATATCTTTTTAAAATTATTTAAATATTAAGTCAAAGACATTTTAAATCCAAAAGTTGAATTCATGACATACTAAACTAACTGAAAACATTCATAAGCACTTTTCTAAAATTTTCATTTTATTTTAATCAAAGCAACCTTTGATATTGCTTATTTAAGGGGCCTACCGTAAAAACTTAAATAACTTAACACACAACGAATTTAGTTCAGTAAAATTTGTCAGAGCAGTAAGAGCTCGTCAACCAAAAATTAAATAAGTTTCATAAAATGTCTGAAAAAAAAAATGTATATAAATTTTTACACGCGTCTTACTGAAAAAATTCTTAAGGTACGCGAAAACTTATACATATTTTGTTATCAAATCTTTCGAAAATCACTTTATTTAAATCATTTGTAGTATACCGAAAACATCGAAGCCACGTTGACCATTATAAATAATGGGACTCTGAACTTTTTAGGCTCGTTTTACCGAAAAACGGCGACATTTGCCAGCATGAAATATTTGGGGAGGGATCTATCGCTTGGACGATGTTATCCGAATGAGCAAAGGACCGGAAGGATTGCCATTAGGTAAGTTGTGAATGGGCTATAATTGCAGATAATTGGATATATCTTTAATAACAACGTGCAACACAGAAGATCAAACTCCCAAACCAAAGGCAACCAAATCGAAAGAACAAAAGAAACATTCCACGACTTAAAGAGACAAACAACATTCAATTCGGTTTCACACAGGTGAGTTATTACAATAATATCTTTTCATTGAAACGTCAAAGCTAATGAAATTTTTATTTATAGTTTTGACGTCCTGAATATCGGCACTGCAAAATAATAAATAACTAGACGATTTGGGTACGATTTGTATGACAATAATTCCCGTACTTTGGTCAGGTAACATTCCCCATGCGATTGCTTTCGCCCTGCATATTTAATGCCGGCAAAAAGCGCCGTTTTTTTTGGTGTGATGCGCCTAAAAGGAGCAAAACGCATAATTAGTAATGATGCCATCTATGTTTTTGCCATCTCTAAATACGAAACGAATATAATAAAGAGCGATGTAATTTATATTTCAACTCAACTTTGTAGTTGTTCCTTTTTCATTTATCCTATATTTTAGTGAGTATTTTTGATAGACGATGGAATCGTGCAGACCAAAGTGTACAAAAAACTCAAATTTTCATCCCCTTAACTTTATGCCAACGATGCCTTCCAAACGCAAACAGAAAAAGTGTTGCCTGATTTTGTGCACAAAGTTATCGTTCAGCAGTTCTCGGAGCAGAAACAGAATTCATCATCGTCTGAGCAGCAAGCATAAGTTTTTTTTATTCCCTTTCAGTTTATATTTAACTTCTATTGAAAAATGTGGCCACATAAAAAATTCGTTTACTATAATTTAGCATCAAAAGATCTCATTGAAAAAATCGCTTAATTATATGGATGGTACAAAGTCGGCAAGTGTATATAGTTTTCGGCGTGCTTAAGATAGAGGTTCTTTCCCTTACTCTTTGTTTTTTTCTAATTTTTGTGCCTTGTCGTTGTTATACTCAAATTTTGACACAATTTTTGATAAATGCCAAAAGCTGAACTGTAACAAGTGATGCACAGAATGCGACAGCAGCTGAGCCCAAAAAAGACGAAACACAAATAAAACACCAAAAATAGATACAAAACCAGAACCAGAAACCAAAACCGAAGCCCAAAAACGAAAGGAGGCTCGGAAAAAGCAGAGACTGAGATGAAGACCAGCTGTTAGTTAAAAAAGGGGATCAGAAGGGTGGTAAGGGCAGAATTATGGAGTTATGCGGTTGGGAAACCCGAATCAAGGCAAGTGTCATTTGATGGATAAGTTTTTGGCCGCCTGGACGAGCAAAAGGCATCACTACGTTCCATATTTACTTATTCATGAATGAAACAATTTAGTATGGAAGATAGACAAAAAGACAGAGAAAGAGAAAAGATGATGTTGATGAAGCAGCCGAGCATCAGCAATCAAAATAAATGCACTTCAATGAGCGGATTAAACAACAACAAGAATCCAACAAAATAGAAAAAGAATGAAAAAAATAACAATGGACAAGTACAAATCACTTTCGCAAAAGAACAACAAAACATTTTTTACAACTTTATGAACTCATTTGATATAATTTAAAATAATTGCCAATGCTAATTAAATATGCTGTACCAAAGCGCCACTCTCAATCCCCTTCCCCTCTACACCCACTCAAACAAACCGCATTCGTATTCGCATTCCGCATTCCGCCTTGGGCATATAGTAGAGCTTATATAGTGTGTCTAACACGCCTTCATCAGCAAAAAGCAAAAAGCTACAAAAAATTAAACAAAATGCTACTAGAGATGGGGGTGAGCACGACCTAGCCGACAAAATATTAAATGTACTAAGCTTTAAATAAATTATGAGATATACTTACATATATTTTTTATCTATCATCAATCAAAAATTAAGCAAAACAAAAATAAAATATTTAAATGGATTTTCATCGCCATTTTACAACACATATAAACTATAGATTTTTATACATATATACTTTAGATTTTTCCTACAGACCGCTTCCTGTTCGCTCCATTAACATGCCCTAGAAGAAACTTTTGGATTCGCAGGGTATCAAAAAATAAAACAAGTTCACCGCAAGCCTAAAAAACAAAAAACTTTTTTTAGCGCAAGCATTGCGCTCGAAGTTGTTGCTGATGTTGTTGTTGTTATTGTTGTTATTGTAAACCTTTTTAATTTATAGTTTTTTGTGTTTGAGCATGCAGAAAATGGAGAAAGAAAATGTGCACAAAAATAAAAAAAATAAAAATGCGAGAAAACCAGTTGAAATGAAAATGCATTAAGCAAGAAGGCGTGGCAAACGCCTACCAGCTGCCATCGTCGTGAGTCTTTCGGCAGCATCGCCCGTCAAGTGGCAGCCAATTTAACTTGGCTAATTTGTGTGCATGAGCCGTCTAGACGGGGAAAGAGCAGTGAAGAGGAGCGTAAAGTGAGGTTGGGTGGCGCTGCACAATGAGAAGCTAGCTAGAAATGCATTGGAAATCGTCGCTTGCAGAAAGAGAAAGAGAGAGAGAGAGAGAGTGGAAGAGAGAGAGTGAGAGAAAAAAGAACCATGTATATGCGGTGCATAAATTGCAAAAGAAGCTAACGGTAATTGTCGCCAACGCCAAAAGCCAACATGACGTATGCGCAATATTTACCATGCTCTAAATGAGGCAGCTCCCCTCCCCCCCCCACCATCACCCTTCACTTCATCTAGCTCACTGCCCTCTTTTTCACTTTATGTATGTATGCATGTGTGGGGCTGGCGTGCTCAAGCGCCTGGAAAATGCCGTTAACGATGGCGCCTAAAAGCATGCAACGGCAATTTAAATTTGCGCACATTTCAATTTTGCAAATTGTCGAAAACGCGCTAAACAACATGGCGAATGCAAAAATAAAATAAAGAGTGGAACAAAAATCCAACAGGAATATAAATAAAAGTGTGTGTTAGTCGTGTGTTATGAGTGGATGACTAGCAGATACCCAGTTATATCCTGAGATTCTTGGTGTTTGTATGAAAAGTTATTATATGTAGTCCCTTGATTCTGTATATTTGTGGCACTACTCATTATACTCAGTGTAATCAATCCAACTGTTGGATACGTTGGCACAACTTAATGATACACTTGTTTTACCCATTTGTCCAATGGGTCCAGGGTATAATAAATCACAGTGTGTGGAAGCAAAAAGACGTATGTTGAGTGGCGGGGGGTGGGCAAGGCAGACTGCAAAACAATTACGCTATTATTTGTTTAAGCTGATTTTAAGCTATTAAACATTAGGTTATGTTAAATGTTTAACTCAGTTTAGGAAAGAATAAAATTGCAGTCCAAAAATAATATTTTATATTGTAATTTTAATATTACCTAAGAGTCAAATTGTAGATTAAGAAATTGTCGTGCTGACTGACTGATTAGTTATCAACGCATTGAAATTTGCACAGCAGTTTCCTGTTGGGCTAAAAATAAGCGCTAAGAAGCCGTTCTCGCAATGTGTATAAGCAGGAAGTGCTTGAGAAAAGTATTGCTTGGACAACGTAAGACAGCGTATAAAAAGGAGAAAATAATAAATGTTAAAGCCCATTTAAGGAATTGAAATGGTTTCCATTGTGCGAGTGTGCCGATGGGAATGATGTAGCGCGGGGGTGGGGGGTAGTGTGTGTAGGTGGCTGGGTGGCAACCGATTCGAATTCTTGATGTTGCTGCTGATGCTGCTGCTGCTGTGGAATCGAAAAGTTTTACTTGGCAGCACGAATCGACTTATGTTTTGACCGTATTGAGTGCATTTGACTTGTTACAATACACTGACACACACACATAGACAGAGAGTGAGAGAGAGAGAGAGAGAGAGAAAATTGTTTGAAAATGCAACTGACCAAAAGTTCAAGTGTTCAAGTGGAAGACTCATCGGTGCCCAGGGAATGCGTACAATGGCAATGGCATCCGTCTCTGTTTCGGCATGGTTTAAGCAAAATGCAAGGCTAGTTGAACTTAGGGGGCGAGATGATGGGGATGGGGTGATGCGCTGCCGCTGTGCGCGTTGATTGAAATGTTTTGGCAGCGCGCAGCATATAAACTTTAATGCAATGGATCGCAATGTGTGCAATAAATTGAAGAGGGGCACACAAAGGCGAAGGTCAGAAGGGGTTGGCTTTGATGGGGTGTAGCTGCAAAGAGCTGCTAAGAGAGAAATACTAGTAGCAAGGGTGGGAGGAGAAAGGGGGAAAGAGGCACTTGGACACGGGGCGCAGCACGCACATTAAAAGTTCAAATGGCACAAAAATAAAATGAAATAAAATAAAATAAAATGAAAAGAAAAATAGCGAAGAAAAAAAAAATATTAAAACGTGGCAAAAAAAAAAACGAGAGAAAAATCCGCTTAAAAATTGTAAGCGCAGAGCAAACGAAACGTACAGATAAAAGGAAAACTGTAAAAAAAGCAGATGGCAAAGGGGCAAAAGGGACACGATATGTAGTGTGCAGTGGTCGACAGGGGGAAAGAGGTGGAAGCGGCTTGCACTCAACTTGAAAAGTTCTCGTTTTAATGAGCTTTTTATGCAGCTTTTGCTTTAACCAAATATTGAAACAAATGCCATCAGACGTGAGGCGAAAATAAGTTGTCAGAACCAAAACGAATTACAAATGAACCAGAACCAGAACCAAAACCGAAACCAGAAACCAGAACTGAAAACAGAAAATAAATAGGCACAAAATAATCATTTAAACAAATTAATGTTCATTTCGAAGTTTTTTTTGTCGAAATATAAAGCCAAACGGTTCACAAACTGAACCGACACGTGACACACTCTTCAAGTATTTAATGATGATTTGATTATTATTGCATTTATTCCAAAAATTTTCTAGCAACAAGTTGATCCTTTTGTCAGATTTATCTCAATCATGCAGGAAAAAACTCTTACCACAAATGCTGCGATTTTAATTAGCCTTGGGCAGTTTGTTATCAGCTCTTAGCTGACCTTTAGCAATTATGAAACATAAATATATATGTATGTGTAGGATGAGTGTGTATGCAGTATACGTTCAGTGTACTGTCAAACTAATTACTTGATAAAAGGCCCACACAAAAGATGAAATAACAGAGCAAGCAAACATGCAAGAAAGTAACAAAAGGCAACAATGAAAATGCTCGCGTTTATCTCTGATCGCACACTTGTCGCACCCGTGAACAGAATAGACCAGAAGGTGTGCTTCTCTGTGGCAGATGGCGTTGGCGTTGGCTTAGGATATTGTAGCGGGGGTGGGTGTTGACAGAAGGCAATGAATGCAACACAAAGGCTGATATTAAACAAAGAAAGGATTTTACGCAAGCACACAGAACACGTACTACCACATACAACATATAAAGATGCCCATTCTAGAAAATGTCACACTAGCAGATACCCTGCAGCTAGGTGTATGGAAACTTAAAATTAATAAAATAAATTACTTTTTAACATTTTAGGGCAAAATCGACTTAAAATTTACATGCAACAAAATATCGCTTGATATATATACAATTATATGCATATATCAATTTTCCTTTGATTACATTGGTGTTAAACGCTCAAAAATACTCCATTTCAATTCACTCTACTGTTACAGAGTACAGAGTATTTAAAACAATCGACCGCCAATCAATGCGAAATATTGGCAGCGAAACAAATCGTCTAATAGTGAAACAGGTCTATGTGTGGGAGAGTCTCTCTCCCTCTCTCTCTCTCTGCATGTGTATATGTGCTGTGTACAAAGGGAGTGCGTAAATATTTCATTAATTAGTAAGAACAACTATGCGGGTGAAACCAAATACATGCATGTATATATGTATATTTATATTACGTTCATACATATTTATGTATGTAGCGCAATGGAGAAACCTGAACTTGTGTGCAGCAAAAGGCCAACGAAGGCAAAGAGCATTATGGTAGCACGAGAAGGCTAGGAATCACTATATGTGCACCATCTTATGCTAATGAGATAGTGCTACTATGCTTAAATTTAATGCACAATATTGACACAAGGATCTATAATAAATACACACACAATAATACATGTACATATTATAAGTTCTTGAAAAATTTATAATTTCAAAACAATAACATAATTGAATTCTTTTGTTTTCCTAATGTTTTTTGAAGCTGTTGAAATCAACCCTTTAACTTAATGCACAGAATGAAAATGAATGAAAGCTGATATGTTTTCCATGGCGTAGAATTTAATTCAAAGAATCGAAGCTCTAAAAAAGGAACAAAAGACGTCTTAGCTATAAGCAATGCCAATTAAAGAATATAGGTTCTTACTATATATATATCTTCATGAAACCTGCGGCTTTAAGCCTTCGTGCATACTTTTTTTTATCTGCTGGCGCCTCTCGTTAAGTGACTAAAAAGTCACAAGGTGAGTGTCGAACGGGTACAAAAGCCGGAGATGGAGTGGAAAGTTGGCAAGGATCATAAACTGTGGCAAATCATTGAGACTTGGGCGTAGTCTTAGCATCGTCGACGTCTTCTGCTTCTTCTTCTTGTTCATCGCTCATGCAGCTTAGCAGCTTATTAAACAGTAAGAGAAAGGGGAAGAGTATTGTGTGGGGGGTTGGGAGTTTGGTATCATGGTAGGGTTAGATACGAAAACCCAATTCACATACATACACACACACACACAGTTCGATGGTTTGCAGGGAAGTCAAAGTAAACTAATGGGTGAATAGAAGAAAAGTGGGGGGGGGGAACAAACAAATAGAGATGGAAGCTGGCATAATATCATTCAATTCAACGAAATCGTAGTATAAATAAGGAGTTATTAATTTGCAGTATACTTAAAACAGCCTTCGAGACTATATTTTCTGTTTTTACCTTTAAATGGATGTTTGGATTCGATATTCGAAAATCTAAAACTATTTATTTTTTCGCTATCAAGTGTAGGAAATAATATCAGTTGTGTCACGACAGACGGCATCGTGTCACGCATGCAACTCTAGGCCAAAAAGCGGCTTCGAACTCTTAACGCCAAGGACTCACACGAGTAGTAGCACATTTCATTGTGTCCTTGGCGAGTTGCTGCTGCCTTTCCTTTGCTTTCTATTTCACTGTGTCAATGTGTGTATGTGTGTGTCCTTTGTCCTTATCAAAATCCAGCGATGTCACTTCGCCTTCTCCACCAAGGGGGCTGCAGCAAGGTTTGGGGCAGCAGTTCACGTCTGCCAGTGATCTCCCTGGAGTGTGTTGAACATACGCCAGCGTATCTGTGCATGTGTGTGTGTGTGTGTATGTGTGTGTATGTTTGTAAGTGTATTGGTGTTGGTCCCGGTCCGAGCTTGGGTCGTCGTTGGGGCTTATACAACCACTCAGTGACACAAATAAAAGTAAACATGATAAAAACCATTGAAACTTTTTCCATTTTCACTTTTGAGTGTGTTTGTGTTGTGCCCTTACACACACACACACTTACACACACACATACACATTGGCGACACTCGAGTGCATCTGTGTGTAAGTTAATCTCAAGTGCAGCCGAGAGCTAAATATTTACCAATGGCTCTTTGCCTGCGCCTCTGCTTGCTACGCTTCTACATCCCCTCCCCCACAGCGCTCCCTTCCTTCCACATTTTGCTATCTTTAAAGCCTCCCTCCTTCTACCCTCCGGCTCATTCTGTGTCTTCTTGCGTCTGCGTGCTGACTTCTTTGACCACCGTCCACTGGTAGCTGGCTGCGGCTTCAGTCCATTGCTTATCATTGATGCTCTGCGGTCCACCGCAGTCCCAGCCCCCCATCATTCCCCAATCTAGCCACACCCACAACAAACGTGCATTCAAATGACCCGCAGTTTTTTTTGTCTCTTTTCGTTAAATGTTTTTTTTTTTAAATACCCTATTACAATAAAGTATTTTTCCTTCGTACGATCTTAAATGTAGCAAGTTGTAGAGAAAACTCGCAATATGGAAAGTGTTTTCGAGTGAACCCAATTGCTGGGTTCTAGAAATGAATTTGTTTTTTTAGAAAACTTCGATAAACGGAAGTTCGACTGTTTTTCTTTGTAGTATGTATGATTTTATATTTGTGTAGGGTATTTTGGAGGCACACACATCTAACAGCCCTAAAATATTTCACTTGATCTTTTTTTTGTGTTCTTTTTGAGTCTTTTTGCCTTTTTTTTTGTTTTTGTTGGTTTCCTTTGTTTGTTTTTACTTCTAACCGCCGCCCTTCCGTCCACTGGCTTGTTTACACTAAACTAACAAGCAAAGCTAAAAGTTGGCAAACTGCAGCCAAGTCTCAACCCGTGCCATCGCCTGCCCCTTTATTCTATCATACGCTGCCCGCAAGTTTCCCATTGATAGAGGAGCTTCGTTGTGCATAAATTGTTTATGCTGCTGACTGTCCTGTTGTCCTGTCGCTTGGTTGCTCTGCTTGTTTTGTCTCTCTGTCTGTCTGTGTGTGTGTGTGTGTGTGTGGCTGCAACTAGCCGAAACCAAAAGTCCAAGCCCCCCAAATGCCGTACAACCGTAACCCAAAACCTGAAAACCTGCTCCACTTCGCACACCCTCAATTCGTAACCCCAAAGCTGCAATAACAAAAAGGTGAACCTGGCAAATATTTGTGTCAGTCGTTGAACCTGTTCTGGCCTGACCTTAGCAGGCGCGCTAAAAGTGGGGAGCCAACAAAGAGCAGGTGGTGGTGCCGTGGGCAGGGCAGGGCAGGGGGTGCACAGACACGTCTCACAGCATGCCAAGAGTTTTGCATAGTGCAACCAAGCAACTAAATAAAAAGAGGGGAGACAGCGAGAGACTTGCACTTGTATTTCAGCAGCTAGTTTAAAGTGTTTATCAACACTCTTTGGCATTGACAAGTGTTGGGCAATTGAGAGGGGAATTGAATGACCTAGGGATACCCTGCCATTTGGAGGAATATATTGTGTTGAAGGGTATTTTTGTAAATACTTTAATTTGTTCGGAGAAAGTGTTAAAGATTCTGTTTTTTTATGGAAAAGCTCTTTTAATTTATGAGTTAATTAAACTTCACTAGAGTCAAAAAGAGCACATCGTGCTCTAATTTCAAAGAAATGTAGGTTCAGTTGCAGGGTGTAGGATAATAACATAAAGGCAGTTTACTTAATTCATGAATTCAAATCAAATTAAGAAAGACTTCATCAATAGAAGAAACAATCATTAAGGAAACCGCTTTTTTCTTAAACAACTTAAGAAACACTTAGTTATCTATAAGGACAGTTCGATTAATTAAGGAAAACCGTTAGTTAAAGAAGCTCTGTTCCAATGCTTATGAAGTTGTTTCGCATTGAAAAACGATTTGAAAACGTTTGCAGCAAGTGTTTTGTTGGTTGGGGGCGACAGCCATTGTTGAATGTCCTGAACGGTGCTTAACCTTGGCTTAAGCTTGTCGTCGTCATTGCAATAAATTGCCAGCTATCGTATATTATGAAGTGTGTGTGTGTGTGCGTGTGTGCGCAGAGGTAGCTGCCAAAACGAAATAAAGAGGGGAAGGAAGACATGGCGGATTTCAGACTGTGGCTGCCACAGCGTTTGCATTGTGGTTGCCAATATCTTACGCTTGGCTGACAGCAGGTATCAGGCAACAGCAGGTAGCCGGCGCAGAGCGGGCAAAATGCCAGGATGCCAAAGAAGCAAGGACGCAGCAAGGATGCAGTGCGAAGCGGATGACGCGACGGATGTGCCAGCTATGCGGATGCACGGTAGGATGCTGACAGGATGTGAAGCCAAGTCGAAGTCGGTGTGTAACCAAGGCAATGAATGTACCAGCCAAAGCCAAAGCTTCAAATCCCCAACTGCCTTCCGTGCAGTAGTCATTACTGACTGCTCCTTCCCTATCCCTTGTCTTTCCCTCTGTCACTGTTCTTTCGCTCTCTATCGCAAAGCTTTTTCGCAAGCTGCTGTCAAATATTTCATGAAGATTTAACGCATTTGACGCTCCAGCGAGGCGACTCATTATGAGCTGAACGACAACTGACAGCCCACTGAAACCCTCGGTAGCCCACCCCTGCGTCTGCCCTTATAATCTCTCCTCTTCTTCTGGCCCATTCCATAGTCATGCAATTTTAATTATGCATGTCAAACGCTTCAGCTACAAATTCCCCCTTCAGACCCATTCATGAGTGGGCAACATGTGTGTGTCTGTGTGTATGCAAGTATTTGTCCATTGTGTGGGTGTATACGTGTGTGTGTGTGTGTGAATCTCACAACTTCAATTGTCATCCTATCGGCAGAGCACTGAAAATGGCGCGTAACGATGTCTTAATTAAGACTCGTCAAAGGACAAGGCAACCGACTAATGGGTAATGGGTAACTAGGGAAATGGGGAAAAGCAGCAAGGGTTTTCTGGTGACTGGGTAGATGGATTGGGTTGACTCTTGATGAGGTAGCCTCATCAGCCTGTTAGGCATATGGTGAGCATCGAGAGCGAATATCGAAAATCACTTGCTTATAGCAAAGCAAACAAAAAGTGACTCAGCAGAATCGACGCAAGCGGAAATTGCCTTTGTTGGGTTTTATTAGTTTTGGGTGTTTGTTTTGAAAACACTCGTTTGTTATGCTCATGTTCTTGGGATCGCCCTAAAATACTTCTGTGCGCAGTAGCTGCAAAATATGCCAATTCATGGTGAGTGGGTGAAAAAAAACAAAAATAAATAAAAATAAAATAATAATAAATAAAAATAAAATAAATAATGATCAAAGTTTTTCGAAACCTCTAATTGATTTGAGAACTTATTTGGTTGAATTGCTGTTCCGGACCGTGTTAAAATGTCTCGTCTTACTTTGTAAGTTCACCACAATCTCGAAATCTCTAGCGATTTCTTAATCTCTTCTATCAATTGAGTTTAGTCTATGTAGTCTATGTTGCAATAGATCCCAAACAGCCATTAATTGCTGCTATTAATCATTTACCTTACCACCGATTTAGCACCCATGCTCATGCATATT
Organism: Scaptomyza graminum; assembly: GCA_018901835.1. Lineage (NCBI taxonomy): Eukaryota > Metazoa > Arthropoda > Insecta > Diptera > Drosophilidae > Scaptomyza > Scaptomyza graminum. The sequence continues at coordinate 9,268,162 of JAEIFL010000001.1, read as the reverse complement.
GGCTTTTAAATGAACCGACACAGATATCCCTCAGACAGATACCTCCCCACCGCCTCCATTCACATGAAATTGACATTCATATTGCGTTGCAGGGGCATCATCTACTCTGACTTCTAACGGAGATGGAACTGGTTTCCTGTTTCAGCTAAGCGTTCTATGTATATATGTATGTGTGTATAGCTTTCGGGCGTTTTGGGCTTTCACTTTCCACACATGACGCAATTAATTTCCGATTGATTGTTTGTGTCGCTGCATAGGCCATGCCCCATGCCACATTTGCAAACCCCAAACACCTCTCTCTCTCTCTCGCCCAATGCAGTTTAATTGCTTTGGGGCCTTCAGCGCGCGAAGCCTCAGAAGTGTATGTGTGTTTGTGTGTGTATTTTGTGATTTACGCGCTGCATTTGCCGCCATAAATAAAGCGCTAAGCAAAGTGGAGTTGAGGGGAGAGAAAGGGAATGAGAAAGAGAAAGAGGCGTGGCTGCAGCTACTGTACATATATGCCATATCGACAACTTCGTCCTGTGACTTTCATTTGTTCAGTTCATTCAGCAGCAACAGCAACAACGACAACAACCACTTCATCCTTCACAAGCTAAACCCCGTTCTTATACCACATTTATATATGTAGTGAGTTTTACCCAACGATGTTTATTGCATCTCTATTGTTGTCTTTGGCTAATTGCCGATGGCAACAACAACAACAACTAACAGCAATTGCTCCCAGGCCATCGATTTTGATTCAATGTTGAGAGATAGCAATAAAGTTTGAAAAACATTTTAAGGATGCAATTTGTGGCGACTGTCAAGCGCATTTGTCTATACACAAATGGGGGACACAAACCTGCAAACAATTTGAATAATAGAAAAGTTATGAACTCTTTGTAGCAGCAACTTTCAAATGTAAACACAGAAAACCATTTCCTAATTATGCTTGCTTAAATTAACTACGTTTCATATTTGAAAATAGTTTAATTAACTCATTCATAGTTGATTTTCGTGTGGTATTCAGGTTATTTACCAACCAAAAGCTGTTTTTTTGTGTACAAGCTTTGTCAGAAATGAGTCGACTTTTTGAATTGTGTCAGGCAGTTGAAAATAAAACCTTACTATACACAAAAAAAGTTTATTAAATACACATACGTAAAGAAAAAATAAATAAAGAACATATCGTAAAAGATTGCCAGCGAAAGCAAGAGCAGAAACTACTTCCAACCGAGAGCAGGAAGAGTAAGTTAATCGGGCAAAAACTGATTATTATTATTATCAGCGTAAAAGGTTCGAACTAGTATTTTGCATCTCCATTGCTTTTTTTGTGTTATAATAATATTCGTTTTTGATTTTTTCCTAATCTTTTCTATTTTGTACAGATGGTTATTAATCTGAATCCGCAAACGTTGACCAATGCTAATGGAAGCAGCATAGACATAAACCCAATAGCGATAATCAGTCATGCCGTATACGATAACACCGTTTATATGGAAATGATTTGGCCGGGCGATGCGACCTCCAAGTGGACAACTCTTGAGGAGGCACTCGGATTGTGTCCAATTGCTGTCATTATGTATACTCAGCAAGCGGTAGCGAATATCTTTAGTCCTCCCGTAGAGAACCAGAGTCCGGAGCCTAGTCTGTTTGACTGATAAAACCTTCAACTTCTTTTTCAAGTTACACCGACTTCAGCATTAATTTCTTCGAAGGCACAAAAACGTTATAAAAGAAGAGCAAACAAGATCACCCGATTGTTTTTCAAATTCCAAGTACAAGATTTCTTAACCAAACTTACTGACAAAACCAGATTTTCGAATATAATGTTTGAATATTAAATTTTGGATATGTGCTAATCTAAATTTCAATTACTGTTCTTGATTAAATTCGTATTTCAGCAGAAAAAAAGTATTTGAGTCTGTTGTCCAAACGATAATAATCGATAGCTGTAAATCTCACGCTTTCAAAGCTAGATTCATTCAATTTGCTGGATGGGTTAAGTGTTTTTAGGATCTGCATTCGTTATTTCACCCATCGCTCTCACCTTTCCTTTCGATAAATATGCCATGTTAATATTTTTTTTCTTGCATTTCCTTAGAGTTAGTTATAGATTGCAGGTACTTAAAGATCGTTTCTCTTTCTACTAAATAACGAAATACTTTCCGAACGAGGTTGACATTGACATTTCCTGTCTGGACAGGCGTGGCCTTGGCACGGCTGGCTTGTGACTTCTTTTCTACTTATCTCTCTCTTTTGGGCTGAATTGACTTTAGTCGGAGCTCACGTGCCTCTGTCGCATTTGTCAGCGCAGGCACAGGTACTACACAGAAAACGAAATTGTTGTCAACGCGTCGACGTATGCGTAATGCGGTCGTGCCCCATTTTATGTTGTGTCCTGCCTTCGCTTCCTCTTCCCTTCTCTCTTTTCTTCACAGTAGTCTTGGTCCCATTTCGTGTTGTGGTTCGCAACGCACCAAAATTTGTCTTGGCTTAGGCATTTCAATTGCAAATTAGCCTCACCCTGCGAACCCCTCAACACAACCCCCTTCAACCACGAACAGCTGCTGCTGCTTCTGTCTTTTATGCTTTGCTCGACCGCATTCACAAAGTGTGTACATTTCGCCTTTTTGCGTGGCAATTTGAATGATTTATGTTGATTGCGTATAATTGCATGTTGTGTCGCCTGCCATTTCCTAAAAAACAACACCACCCCTTTGTCAGGTGCTCCCTTAGCTTGGCCCTTACCTTAGACATTTTGTGTCGCATTGTTGCCTGGCATCGCTGCTTTTATATGACGCGACATCTGTCAACAGCTTGTTTGGGACGAGGACGATGGCGACGGCGACAAGTAGAGCTGAGTCTATTTGGGAGGAGAAGATGGGGGAGGTGGTGGAGGGGGTTTATTTTGGGGCTTGGCTAGACATTGCTGCTGCTTATCTAATTATGCGACATTCCCATAAAAAAAAAAAACAAAAAATAAAACAAAAGGCACGCAACACTGAAATGCTACAGTAACACAGTCCACCAACCCACTACCCCTCTGCCGACCAACCAAAAAAGACAGGCTGTCTTTTGTGGCACGAAGCTTCATTTTTCCTAACCCGACTAATACGGGGATGGGGTTGGCCTAATGACGGGGCGCGCACGCATTTATTTCGCTTGTAAACGAGCGCAATTTGCAATTTGAACGCGTCCATTTGGCGGTTGGCAACGGTGTCGTTGCTCCCCACACCCCACCACCCCCCCTCATCAGCCACTCTTTATGCCTGTCAGCCATCTGCAATTGAATATTTATTTGAGACTTTGTTAAAGGCATGGCACTTAACTAAAAGTTATTACGCATAAGCCAAAGGGCAAAGCTTTTCGAAAACCAAAAACAAAAATTAAGTTGCCATAAAAGAAAAGTAGCCAAATTCTCACTTTGCTAATCAGACCAAGAAATGTAACAGTGTGACCAAACAGAAAGTTTATATTATATATTCGTCAATGTGTGATCTAGGGATTCTTTCAAAATCTTGCAACCCTCCAAAGCTTATGAGTTCTCCACTAAATACCGAGGCATTTTGTAAGTGAATGATCTTGATAAGGAAATCAAAGCTGATAAGATTTGGTAATTTATTATATTTTTTATTGTGTTGATTTTTATTTTAATAAAACATGAAAAACTCAATTTCTCACTCAAATCTTTGAAGATCCTTTTACAATACATATATAATTCTTAAATAGTATTTGTCCAGGTCTGGGCACACTGTTAGCTGCTGGTTACTGGCGCATCAAACGCACAACAGGCGTCTCAAATTAGAAATGGCAACAGAATGCAAAAGTACAAAAAGAACAGTACGTTAAAAAGAGAGAGAGAGAGAGAGAGAGAGAGAACGAAACACACACAAATAAAGGGACAAATGGAGAAGAGTGAAAGAAACGTCAGCTAATAAAATGAACTTTATGCGCGAACGTGCATGGACTTCAAACATGCAGCAGGAATAGAAGAAGCACACAAAACAGAAGAATCCCAAGTAACGAAAGGAGAGAGAGAGAGAGAGAGAGAGAGAGGGAGGGAGCGGGTAGTTGATACTATAGTTATTGCCCAGTGTCCCCACGTTCTCTCCCCATCCCTCTCTACCTTATCCCGTTGTATTTGTAACACGCCTCAGTTTCAGTTGCCTAATTATAATTTTTGCAATTTCTGCTGGCGCATGCAAAATTCATGAGTTTAAGACACTCAAAGAGAGAGAGAGAGAGATAGAGAGAAAGCAAGTGCGCTGCACATACAACATTTTGATGATACCTTCCCCCATTCTACCCATTCGGCTGTTGCTGCTGCTTCCGCTGCTCTTATGCCATTTTCTCTTATGGCGCTGATGTAAACATAAAACATGACAACTTCCGGCTGCTAGTACATTGGAGGTGAATGGGTGGGCGGTTGGCTCGGGGGTGGTCTGGGTATGTAAGTAAAGAATGTGAACGTTAAGCGTTTTATGACCAAAATGTGCGTTTCATTTGAGCTGCTGTTGCTGCTGATATTACTCAGCCACCCTTCCCCTGCCTTGCAACCCGCTGGCGCTCATTTTGCGCTGATTCGCACAACATCCGTTTGTTTGTTGCTGCTGTTTGTGCAAATGTTGCAGATCTTCATGAAAACTTGTCGTAAAAATATATATTTTCATCAGCCAAAAAGAGAGAGTGCCGTGGGTTGGACGGGCTGGCGGGCAAATGAAGCAATGAAAAGCGGGCAATAAACAAATGGCACAGCGCAGCGCAGCGGAAGTGAAAGCAAAGCGCACAAAATGGCGGGCGGGGCCATCGCACCGGAAGACAAAGACATCAGAAACTGCCACAAAGAGCCCCTATCCACTATCCATCCCTCTATGTCGCAGCAAATTTATGAAGCATAAGCTGCATAAACATTAAGATTACATAAGCGTCAGAGGCTCAAGAATATTATCATCCTTGCAGGACACACACAGACACAAACACTGACACAGACACAAAAACCCAGCGATGCTTGCAACATTTTAAGTGTCGATAATTTTTGTGTGTGTGGCATGAACTAAAAACCAAAAACCCTCCTCCTCCTACTTTTACTCTAAAATGCTCATGCATATGCATAAACTATGCAAACGACAGACACGCTCTGCAGAAAAAGAAAGAACGAGAAAGAGAAAAACAGAGAGAGAGAGAAAGAGACGTAGACAGAGCGAGTGAAACGATGCGATAAGCAAAGCATTTAAAATTGCATAGCACACGATGAAATTTGCATTTTTACCAATGGCCCGGAGAAAATTAAAGCAAATGTAAATTTTTATTTTTTTCCGCCCTTTTTTCCAATTTTCTGTTTTTTTTTTCTGTGTCAACAATAAACAATAGAGCAACAAGAGGAATAATTCGATGAAAATCTCCAGCACAATAGAATAAAATGGTCGTAAGATGGGATTTAAATAACAAAAGCTAAATGAAAGTACAGTACAAATACAACTAAAAAACATACTTGTTTTCAACTGAAAATGAAGTCCACAGCACTGGAGATAAACTGGTAAGATATCTCGATGATGTATTAGGCCAAGAGCGAATATGTTAAGCGGGCTGAAGGAAAAGTGCATGAGAATGAAATGCATTGGAATGGAACACTTAAATCAATATATTGAAATGCAATGGAACGAGATACTATAATAAACAAAAAGCAATCCAAAAACGGAATGAAACGTTATTTAGGTATTCAACAAAATTATTTAATAAATTTAATAGGATGGATTAAAACATTTTCCTAAAGCTAAGACCTATTTTTCACTGAAACTTAAAGTGAAACGGACTGCAAAAGTATAAAAAGGAATTTCTTTAAACAGAATTTAAAAAGTATCTAAGGTTCCTTATCAGTTCAAACAATGTGCATCTGATGCCTTTACTTTGATTAGGTATATACATACAGACATATACATATGTATGTCTTTCTATACACATATATAAGTATATATATATAAGTTCATTACGGGTATTTCGTGTGCTTAAACAATGAATGTAAAATGTGAACAAAAGGGGTAAGATGTGGAGCTTACAACAAACATGACAAATTCAGTTATTTTGTGCAAGAAAGCGCGAACAAAAGAAGCAAAGGAATCAGCAAAAATGAAATAAAAAAGCAAAGCATCAGTGTTCACAATGTACTATAGAAGGTGCGAGGATGAGAGGGTGGTTCATGGATGGGGGGGTGCCCAGAAAGAGAGGAGCCAGGCAAACGGCAGCTCCTACGTGATTTGTTTGCCAAATTCGTGGCAAATGTGTGTGGCGCATTCCCTGCCGCTAATTGAGTTGTTGCTGCCACACACACACACATATATAGAGCACATTCCCCAAGCAGCCAGCTTGGATAGTCTCATACCCTGCCCCGCCCACTGCCCCCTGCCACTTCCGCATTTGGTTTATTGAGTTTGCATGACCCTAATTTAAAGATGATTTGAAATTCCCGCAGCGAAATTAACCAAACGTCCGATCAGACCAGCTCCATTCAGCTGCACCACTTTCAAGTCAATACCTCCACACACACAAAAGCCCCCCGCCCCCCTCACTGCTCTACAAGTAGTTTGTTGGAAAGGGTGGGGGGGAGGTTTATTGTTTGGCGTGGATGGCTCGCTAATGCGACGCATTTATCATGCAGCTGGCAAACTGAATTCAGAGAAAGGGAGAGAAAGAGAGGAGAGGAGAGAAAAGAGAGAGACGCTAATGGTCGCCACTTGGACCAACATAAATAATGTTTAATCAGCAGAACAACATGCAACAACACACACAGCAACAAATTGCAACAAATTGTTAATCCCTTAATCGCCAAACAGCCAAGGCTAAGCAAACAACAATTTCCTCGCAGCTGCCGCAGATACAAATGCATCCATCAGATACATCAGCAGCAGCCGCGGCAGCAGAAGCAGCCGAAAGTAGATGAAATTTATATGTAATGACTATATACTATGTATGAACATAAAGCAAACTGAGCAAAACAGTTGTAGATTAAGTAACAACATAGGTTTTGGTTTTCCCCCAAGATCTCCAACTCCAACGCTTTCATTTGCTGTACTTACCAATAGATGGATAGCTGTCACTGTAAGTAAAATACTAAGGGTACTAGCTGAACCTGCGTCTTTGTTGACCTGTAAAAGGTAAATATATCGAACTTGAAAAGGCATAGCTTATGCTGTCGAACTTTATACGCCTTTCAAGGTTTTCTTGCTCACTTTCTGTACTTTTCGCGGCTTTCAGTTCTGGTTTTGATTTTTCCTGTATTCTTTCCTTTACACATCTTACCATTGGGTTCCTCCTTCGACACTGTGCGAAGGTTGAAGAAAGAAAACCTTAAGCCTAAACAAAAAATATTCATTATACTATATCGAAACAACTCTTTACAGGGTATACAATAAATCAGACCAGCCCACATATCATCGTTTACTATAATTATGGTTTTTGGCTTATCAATCGGCAAGGCAACGTCAGGAAAGAAACGGAGAAGAAGAAGAAGCTGGAGCAGAAGTTAAGACATTCACAACATCAGTCGCTGTTTCAGTCTCGGCCTGTCATCATATCACGTCAATCAGGAACAGAGGGAAACACTTTACTTGCGTGTGATGGTTGTGTGGGGGTTGAGATGGAATGGGTGGTACATTAAACTAAGCTGGCGACCTAAGTGCCGGACCCCTACCCCCTTCCCCGACCATACACATACCATATATCGCTCCTTTAGACAGGCTAGAGCTGAACTACAACAAGTACGTGTTGTGGTCCAAGCAGAGTTCGATGTGTGTGTGTGTGTGTGTGTGCTGACAGGCTTGCTGCTCGATGAAGACGTGGGCTAAAGGAACGGGCATGAGGAGTCTCGACATAATAACGGTACTTGGGTACACTTAACGAACTGTCTGAGAAAAGTGGTTTCTTTTAGATGCATTTTGGGAAGCACTGCCTTCAAAATATGTAGTAGTATGCAACATTGAACAGTCGGGCAACGCTTTTACAGCTGTTGGCCGTAGCCCATTTATCACGTTCAAAGTAATGGGCAAAAACTTGGGAGGGGTTGGGTGGTGTTTTCGAGATGCTGCTCAGCCTTAAAAATAGCTTGTGAATAATTTTGTTTGCTCTTCGCGGAAATTTGATTCACTTTGAATTCCGACTACAAATTCAAACAGCAAATAATTTAATTTAAAAACAAAAATTATTAAATTTTGTAGATTGGAGCATATTTAAAGCTCTCTCTCCCCCACTCTCTCTCTCTCTCTCTCTCTCTCTCTCTCTCTCTCTCTCTCTCTTTCTCTCTGGCTCTCCCTCTCTTAAGCTAAAATTAAAAATTCTTACAACTTTGTACTAGCGGTAACTGCTGGTTTAAAGATTTTTCAAACATTTACTTGGGTGGGCTTAAGAAGTTGTTTTGCTATATCATACTCTCATTGTACTTAGTGAAAGTTTAAATTTTGATATGGATTTTGCAGCTTGTTTCCCCCAATACCTTGTCAGTCAGCAACTATCGCCCCCATTTCCCAATTTTGCAGGAGTGTCTTTTAAGATATATCTAAATGCTGGTATCAGAGTATTGCAATGTTTTCTCTTTCACAATTTGTTGAACAGATTTGAATATTTGCTATTTAATGTTCTCTTCTGATGTGCTCTTCTGTTATGCTCTGTCTATATGCTCTTTCGTTTAGTTCTATTCTGCAAAGCTTAAATTAATTATAATTTTGCAGATGTCGAACTTGAAATGCTTTTTTAAGCATAGTTAGAGTCATCGAACTAAATATAACTTTCAAGGCTGACTTGTTTTCCACTTTCTTTACCATATGGTATAAATGTTTTTCCACTGCTAACTCTATTTGTTTGCCTATCTTTTATAATGGTGCATGGATTCTTTCTCTCATACTCTCAACACTTTGTGTGAATATCTGTTGGAACACAATCAGCTTGTCTTTTCGGTTTTCATTGTGCCTCCCTTTGAGCCGCTTTTTCATGGCGCAATTTATGAAACGCGTTTGGCCTCTTCGCGCTTTGCCTGGCGATTTTTGTGTTTTCATTTTTTCAATTTTTTGTTTTTAAATTTTTTTTGAAGGAAGGTTTGGCCCAGCTTTATCTTTTGCGTAGATTCGCTGGCAGGCCAAACAAAAATATGAATTTATACCATTTTTTAGTTGCTCACATTGTTGTTGTTGTTGTTTTTTCTACACTCGCCAAATTCCTGGAACCCACACACACACACACACACACAACGTAATTTATAGCTGTGAGTTTTGTGCCAAGGCTGAACAGCTGAACAAAGGCAGACTGGCAGAGAGGCAGGCAAAGGCGAAAAAAACAGAAGAACACAGAGAACGCAAATTCAGGATGACAGAAGAGGAGCAAAAAAAGTGAAAAAAGGTGGGTAATGGGTGAAGGAGGGGGAGGGGGTATGGTTAGATCCTGTACGGAGCTGGAAGTTGTGTTCCTAACTTTAGCAGGTAACGCTTTTAATTATGGCTGATTTATTTATTGCGCATACGCTCCGTGTGCAGGTGCAACAGCAACAGAAGCAGCAGCAGCAGCTGGGAAAAAAGGCAGCTGGAAGGCCTTGGCTAATTTACAATGGACAAAGTCACAAACATCTGACGCTCGGCGATAAATTGTCATTAAAATTGGAGTCACCGAGAGGAGGAATGCAACAAGCCAACAACAAGGCAGGCGTACGGGGCCATTGCCAACTTGTTAGCAAGTCGACGCTCAAAGTGTAATTAAAATTTAATTGCGAAAGATATGATGCGCCCAGTTTTTGCAGGCGCTTTCAGCATCAGCATCAGCTTCATTTGCGAGTATTGTTCGTACCAGCTTCAGCATCTGCTTCAGTTTCGTTCACAGCCGCAGTAACCACAGCGGCAGAGGCAGAAACAGCAACTGAAACAGCAACTGAAACTGAAACATAATTAGTAGCATGGGCAACGGCAGAGCTTGAGTAAACGGCGAATGATGATGATGATGGTAATGATGTTGCTGGCGATATTACCAGCTACAGCTTAAGTTAATGATATCCAGTAACCGCCTAAACATTAATATCATTGGATTAAGATTATCTGAGCGTTTAAAGTATTTACGCCAGTAATTATTTTATTTCATTAGATCTAGTATATATTTTGATTGATTAAATTGACAAACGAAAAAGTATTAAATCTATTTTTGGAAAAGTAATTCTTACCTTTCAATCTCAACTTTAAATTTTTCATCCAACAAAATGAGAGTTAACCAACAACGACTTAATCAACAGTAAACTACATTTTTATACCCTCAAACATAAGTCATACAAGTCTGTAACAAATACAAAAATATGGCGCCCCTAAACCTTTGATGCGTCACAAATTTCACAATTGCAACCGTTATGCGCAGTGCAAGGTAATGAATAATGAAAAACAGCTGCGCTTGAATCAGCGCATTGTTTGGTTTGCATTTAATGGGAAGCTCTTGCTGGTGGCTAGTTGTGTGGCCAACATTGTCGCAGCATGAGCTCCAGCAGCAGCAGCAGGTCCAATAGTAGTACCACTCAATGGCGGAGTTTGGCTATGCGGTCAACCAGCAGCAGCAGCAGCGGGAGAAGCAGCAGCCAAAGCGATGTCGCCGAACAGTTATGCCATTATGTGCTGGAAGAGCTGCTGGCCACGGAGCAACAGTATGTAAAAGATCTAAACGATGGCAATGAGTGCTATAGTAGCATCTTTAAGCGGGAGCCGGCACTGCCCACGGGTTTAGTGAATCAGCAACGTGTGCTTCTCTCGAATGTATCACAGATTGCTGCACTGCATCGTAAGAAGTTGCTGCCCCTGATGCTCAAGCAGCGTAAGCATTTGGAGTTGCTCTTTGAGCAATGGAATGAGCTGCTCGATCAGGACTGTTTCAACTGCTACGTCATCTATGCGGTCAGTCAGCGAGCTAGTTTGCAGCTCTTTAACGCACATAAGTTCTATTTTAAGGTAGGTTATCAAAAAAAAAAAAATCAAACAAACAATTAAATGAGCAATGAATGAATCACAGTTTGAATCACATATAGCGAATGCAAATCACACTTGGAGATCCGCTTGGGATACGCAGCTTTTTAGTGAAGCCCGTGCAACGTATAAGCAAATATCCGCTGCTATTGGGCAAGTTCATTGAGATTTTGTTCGAGCATCGACATTTGATCTCTCGAAGCCTTTTTGAGGTGGCCTGTCGATTGGAGAAGCAACTTCGTGAGCTTTTGGAGCGTGCCAATCAGTCGGATCAGCTCAATGATATAATGAATTTCAATGTGGTTCGTTCGGTTACACACACACACAAACACACGCACACACACCTGCCACACACACCGCATAACAAAGCTCATTCCTCACTTGCAGTTCGACATACTCGACAAGGCGAGGTTCATTGCATTGGGCGAGTTCCATTTGAATGATGGCCGACGACGGTGCAGCTGCAAATTGTTTGCATTCAACACCTGCCTCATCTACACGAAGCGAAAAGGACGCAAGCAGCTGCTGCGTGGCAATTTCCTGTTGCCCGATGTGTGCATTGTGGCCAAATCGAAATCCTTTGTGCTATGCGACAAGCAGCGAGAATGCGAGTTTCTTTGCCCTCAGCCAGACCAGCTGCACAAATGGGAGACGTTGGTTCGACGGCTGCTCGACCAGTTCGACCAGGCGGCGGTGACGTCAGCAGCGCCATTAGATGAAACACTCCCTGGTATGCCATAAGCTGAAATCTCTCTCTCTCTCTCTCTCTATCTCTCTATCTCTCACTCTCTCGCTCTCTCACGCTCTCTTCCTCTCTCGTTTATTGTGTTGGGTGATAAATATAAGCCAGAGAAGAACTGGAAACTGGAAACTGAAAACTGTTTGCACAAGCACGGTGATAAATGCAAATTTTCACTTGTGCCATGGACCAACATAAAAAAAAGGAAGCTTAATTAAAAATTTTAATAAAACGTAACGAAAGTTTCTGGCATAAATCAAAGGGATATATGTACATACATTTAAAATATTAAACACATACATATTCAATACTACGCAGCGACACAATAAATAGCGCAAGAATGTACTAGCGAATATACAGTGAACTTAAGCACAACGGACAGATAACGTGTCAAGATTGGGGCTCTTCGGCTACTGGAATATCGATAAAACCACATATTATCGATGTTATGTTTGACCTGCGCGTGGCATTAAGTCTCTATCTATCATTATCTCTGAGATCGATGCGATCATACAGGGACGGTCTATTGCAGGAAAAAACATTATACCCTTTTTCCCAACACATTTGATTAGGGTATCAAAAACTTTCTTGTGGAGAACATAGTTTATTTTTGAGCGATTTTCTTTAGGTTGCGGTTGGTTTTTGTTTGTGTGTGAGGCTAAAGCATGTCTACTTCGTTAGAGTTGTAATTAAATAGTTAATAAAATTTATAGTTTAACCTAAAACCGTAAATTCGACCACATGGTGATAACTTTTATTAAGTTCTCGTTTGCAATTATTAATTGTAGCTGATGTTATTTTTATAATTTCGCCTCGAAGCTGTGTGTGTGTGACAAAGATGCACACAAACAAACACTGGCAAACATCACACACAAGCAGAAAGCACGAATAACTTCTTGACTAAGTTGGTGGGTGAGATAGAAGGAAACGGTAGTGGGTGGGTTGTATAGGCAATGTTTGACTGTTAGTCGATGAATTGATTTACATATAGACATACACATATTGTTGATTGTTTGTCAGTCAGTTGACCTGCCTGCAACTTGTGTGCATAAATTTCAAATACTATTGCTCATACGCCAAGTGTTCGGCGAGCACCACTAATACACATGTCCAAAGTTTCAACACAAACAACAATAGCAACAACGACTACAACAACAACAATAAGAAGCAAAGGGTATGTAAAGCAAAGTTAGAGACGAACAAGGTGCTGCCTGACATTGCCCTGCAGATTGTTTCGACAAGTTTTTGTGTCGCCTGCCACCAAAAAACTTCGCCCGGCATCTTCATAAATATTTTGAGTTGATGTCTAACGATACGTTGTGTGTGTGTGTGTGTGAAACTGGGCGAGTGCTTTTCCAACAATAATAATAACAACAACTACCACAAAGAAGCGACATCAGCAAAAGTTGAAGTAAAACATGAACAAGCTAAGAACAAACAACAAATATGTTCCAACTATTTAAAGCGCGCTTAAAAGCCTTGAAACAAAATATATTTCGTTTAGTATTTAGTTCAAACCCACCAAAAAAAAAAAACCATATTAAAAAGATTAAGCAGTAGAAGCTGGAAAAAATAACTTACAACTTGTGCTTTCCGAGGATTTTCACTTTGTTTCGTGTTTAATTTTTTTAAGTAGTTTGCGGACTTCCGGCTGAACGGAACCTGCCAATGGGCTACTCACATTCACTTTCTCTTTCTCTAAGTGAGACAGAACATAATACCGTCTAACAGTTTATATCATTAAAATATTAAAAATAATTCCATATGTAGTGGTCCGATCTCAATCAAATTCAACTTTTTATTGAACAAACGTAAAAATTTTATAAAATCAAATCGTCTTAACTTTAAAAACCATCGAGAAATCAATGACGTAAACCGTTTTGTTAAATCTGAATAAAAACAAACCTTAGGTGGAATTTTTTGAATGCAAACGAAGACCCCGCATTGAGCAATACCAAACGAAAGTGCTTTTGAAGTGTCCACCATGGCGAGGGATATGCAAGTGTTCATATACACATCGCACATAACTACTGCAGACTAAATATTGCTTTAGGCTACAGAAGACCATACTACTGGTTACCAAGCAACTGTACCCATGAGTGTACTTTGTTTAAATCATGCTGTGCAAAAGGCAATAACACAGCGAATGCTGCAGAAAACTCGCCAAAATCACATACTACTACAATTTCCACTTACATTTTGGGGCCTCTGCTGCATTCAAACCTACAGCGACGAAACACAGCAGGCAATCCAAACACTACAAGCCCCGTTCCCCTTTTACCCGTTTTGGTACAGACGGAATGGAACAACGGAACAGAACTTGGCAACTCACTCAAAATAATGATGACTTTCCACTTTTGGACAAATGCGTGCGAGATTGTGTGTCTGTGAGTATTTGCTGGCAATAGCAACGGCAAACAAAATAAAGCAATAAAAATGATTGCGACTGCTTTTATCGATAACAATACTTGTATATCTAAAATTGTTGAATGATGATTCTAATTTTGTCAAAGTAAGTAAGTTGAAGTTATGTAAAACGATTATTTTTCAGGTAAATTAACGCCTATCGATTTAAATCGATAACTTGAAATAGACAAAACGCTTAAAATTAATGTCAAACTTTCATCATAAGTTCATCAATCTAAAACTATAAGAAAAATAGGGGAAAAGTGTGTTCGAAAAGTTAAAAATTTTCCAATTTTTTCCATTTTTGAACGATTTTGTTTTATTTTATTTTCAGTGTGCAGCTTTAAGTTATTGCTCGATAAGAATCGATAAATCTATCGTTGCAGCTGGTTAAGTGCTGGCTACAATTTATGCTCCCCTTAAGCTCCGATCTATTTAAGTCGCTGGCTTTTCCAGCCCGTTAATCAACCATAATAACACTGCACCAGCCCATAGTAAGGTTTGCAGCACCATCCACAACACTGTCCCCACCCCCTTGATTATATTGTTCACCCCTGAATCTTGGTCGTTTGGGGCTAACCAAGTGTAATGCACTTCATACAAAACATGCAAAAAGTTGCACGCGGCACGAGGCGCCTCGACAAGCAACAAAAAATAAAAATATAAAAAAAATTGCACACGTATACATACATAGACACCTATGCATACACACACACACACACACATAGTTGACTGGTTTTGGTGTCTATAAGCCAAACTACCAAACTCCTCCCACCCGCTCCCCTACCGTCTGTAACGGCATATCTTGTTCAGCTGTTGCAAGTGAACACGGTAGATTTGCCACTTACAAAAAACCAGCAACAAAACGCATAAATGTAGCACACTAAAAAGCAGCACATGTCTATCTCTATCCCTCACATTCGCTCTCATTCGCTATCTCTCTCCCTCACTCTCTGTCTGTGTCTGTCTGTCTGTGAGTACTTTTGGCCTTGTTTGCACCCGCGGGGCCAACTTGAATTCAAAGCGAACAAACTAATTTCCTATGCAAATTGAATGGCAGTCAAGTGTGCGAAGTTCGAGATACATTTGCAGAATGCAGCGCCAAATGCTTTTAAAAACAAACCCCACCCGAACAACCACCCACTCAATTCCCAAACACACTCACATATGGCCCCCAAAAAATTGTGTCAGTTTAAGACTAAGCCAGGCGGAGGCGGAGGTGGATGCTGCAACTGCTACTTCAGCTTTTGTCTGCGGCGAGTAACTGCAGCTGTTATATACCCACAATCCTTTCACACCCACACCACACCACCACACCCATCATCACCCACTACCCTTGCCTTTTACATCAATTATATTTTGCTAGCTTGTTGTTGGCTTTTGGTTGTATAATTTACTTTTCATTTTAATTACTAAGTGGTTTGTGCAAATTAATTGCCACCCGCACTCAAATCCGCATCCGCATCCGCATCCTCGATGCAATTGTTATTGTCTGCATGGAGGGTGTTGCAGGTGTGCTGATGGTCGGGGGGTAGGGGCGTATGTGTGTGTTGCACCAAATATTTGACAGCAAATTACAAGAGCACGTCTGTGTGTGTGTGTGTGCGTTTGTGCATGACATAGCAAAGATTTTTTTTGAAGTGTTATTTTTTTTTTTGGTTTCTGTCTTTTTTTCATTATTTGCATAGCCCAAATCGAACAACGAACGCAACTCGACGAACGATATCTATCAATGGGAAAATATGGGGAATATGTGGGTTAAGGGTTAAGGGTTGTGGGGTTGATGGGTGCACTAGTAAAACTCTATAGTATTTGGGTTATGGATACGCATATGAACAATTGATATGCATATGGAAATTGCAACTGTAATCTGCATGCAAATACACATAAACAACAAGCCAAACATAAACAAAAACACAAACAGATATATGTCCTATCTATATTTCTATGATAAAGTGATTGACTAGCAAATGCTCTGCAAATAGCTTATATCTTAGGGTGTCTTGGGTTGATCAAAAGTATTTGTAAGTATGAATTTAAATGAATTGAAAAGGATTTAACCTAATAGCTTAATCCATCAAATATAAAGCTATCGAAAATAAATCGATAGCAACTCAGTTAACTCAGTTGTGTTGTGGAATATATAATTTTAAAAACGGGCTCTGCTTATTATTATTTTATGTTCCTATTGATTTAAAAACCGAAAGAATACAAAATAATCGAGTGCACTTAAAATTCTAAAAAAAATATCAACTAAAAAGTGTTGCTATATTTTATTGAACATGCATACAGCCAATATGTTATTAAAAACATATTTTTTGTTTGTTTTACGTTTATAGTTTATGCGAGAAAAGTCTGCTCAAAATGGATAATTTAATTAGTAAATATTTAACTATTTAAGCTGTAAGTTAAGCAAATGTAAACGCTGCAAACAATTGGTCGAAAATAACTTAGCTTTATGGCATTAAGACAACTGCATCTGATGTCTATGAGCCTTATGGTTTGGTTATTCTAAGAATTTGGTTTGATATTTTGCAAAGCTAAGAACAAGAAGTGTTAAACAATTGCATATGCCATGCACGCACATATTAAGATTAGTATTGAAGAGTGCAGATCATAACTTAAAGATCCTTATAGCAGTAAGTGGGATAAACTAGTTAGCATCTGGCATCGAAAGAAATGTAAACATCAGTTAGATATATAATTATTCAATGAGCGCATTCAGAGTTCACTCAATAGAAATTTATCTAGAACTTTGTTTTGAAAAAAGTTAAAAAAGTTTTCAGAAACTTAACAAAAACTGTACAAAATTTTAATTTTCAATTGTAATTAAATTTCAAAAGTTCTATGCTTACATATTTTATACTAATTTCTGGTATAAAAAAAAAAAGATTTTTTTATTTAATAACTTTTTGGTTTTGACACTTAATAAAAGTACATAAAATTGTTGAAAATCTGCTTTTGTGCATCTTAAATTCGTGGCGTAAGTTTGGGATTATAAAAAAGCTTAGTCTAGTCAAGTATACATGGTATATGATATAGCATTTATAAAGTTGCCTTAGTTGTTAGGTTAATTTTAAATTTCTAAGCAAACTTTAGCACGTACGAAGGTAACAAAAGGTCAGCTATTTTTTTTGCTGAGTGCACACTCTTGCATAACAAGCATAACTCTAGGCCCATGTGGGTGACTCTATCGAATAACAGATATCAAACAAAAATATTTTTGATATATGTGACAGGGAAGACACACTGCATAGCAAATCGATTTGGATGTTATTCAAATTTGAAAGATAATAACAAAAACAATTTCCAATGCATTGTATTTTGCTGTTTATTTATTTCCGACACATACTACATACATCATAATGCGTAGAAAATGAAACTCATTCTTCTCACATACATATGTACAAAGAGAGCAGGCAAGGACTAAGAATAGGGAGACAGACAGAGATAGAGAGAGATTAAGAGAGAGAGAGAGGGAGACGAAACGCACGTGCGTAAGAAAAACAAAAAAAAATGAGAAAAACTGGCAGCTGCTTGTTTGTTTTTTGCTGTACTTTTTGTTATTGTTCATGTTACAATTCTGGCAGCATTTATGATGCTTTCATAAATTAAAGTGCCTGGCAAGCAAAATGTAAGAGAGAAGCAGAGAGGGAGAGGACAGAAAGACAGAGTGTGAGAGATATGCTGGCAAATAGCAAATAAAAAGCTTGCCTTGAACCGTCTTCATACATACAATATACCCTGCAGTGAGCCTGCAGTTATGTTGACTAGGCCAAAACACACCTGTGCCATTTCAATGTATTTCTTCTATTACATTTTACTATGGCATGTCATTGGAGTGGACTTATAGGACGCCTCTGCTGCCAATTGGACTAGTCTATAAAACAGACAATATGATCTAGTCAAAAAACAGGGATGCAACGAAAAGAAGTTTGAGAAGAACCATTGAAATGGAGAGTGGATAAAATATTCACTAACAATAATGTGATTAGTTCTTAAGAATTATTAATTTTATTCTGACGTCATGGTTTTTAAAAATATGTAACCGTTTTCGAAAAACTCAATTTTCCATGTCAAAGCAACTTTTGGAAGTCAACATAGGAACCTACACATAGTTCAGCTCAGTATTAAATCAAAAATTCTTAGGTGAATGTCGCTCAAAATTAAAATAAATAGTAAACAATTACATAGATATAAAAAATAGTATTTTTTTTTGTGAAAAATTTAAATAGTAAAATATTGCGCTTCGATGGTTAACCTGACCCTGTTCCTGGTCAAGCAGCTGAGGCGACTACTGGATAAATATGGAAAAAATAATAGAAACGTGCGGCTGACACGCAGCAGCACAGTAAACGGGCAACTAACAACAACAACAAACCCAAGAACGCCCAAGAGCCCTGTTCAGGCATTAAAAGACGAATTGTGCTTGGCGTATTTGGCTCGAATTGGTAAGCGTCGTTTGGAGCTGCGCGAATCCGTAGAAATGCTTACATACGTCCGTTCATTCTGGCGCAAGGTGTCGCGAGGTCATCAGAATAAGATGCGTTTGGCGGCGGTTCTCTTAGCTGACATACGCAATCGAAATCGGAATATGTGGGCCATACGTCGGTCCTCATATGGTGCATCAGACGCTGAGGTGTTCGGCAATCGTACATTGCGCCACATGGCGACCACGCTTTCGGATTGCCAAGTTGAAGGCCCCGTTCTGCCTGAAACAGCGATGGACAGCGATGATAATAGTAGTAATGATGACGATGAGGATGAGAACGGCCCAGGAGACATCGTTAATTAAAATAGCTATCGATTGCAGGCCGACGACAACGTTAGCCACATGCGTATTCTCTATATTGTTTGGAGTTGTATTTTATTTTTTATTGATAATTTGAAATAAGGTAAGCAAATAATTATGACAGTTCTCTCTTTATTTCTTTTGTTTACTCTCTTTCTCGTTTCGTTTCAGCGTAAATAATTACTAAATATATATTTTATGTGTGGTGTGGCGGGTCAACAAGAGATTCGGACACAATTACACGATTGTTCAATATAAAATACGGTAAGTGTACTATATCCGATACAATCAAATAATATAATTCTAAAACGCTTCTTAATCTTCTAGTTTGAATTATAGCTTAAAATCTGCGGTGATAGTAGGAATCTCTTTCTCCCTCTTCCTCTTCTCTTCCTGCATCTCGTCTTCTCACTCATTATTGAAGGGCGGCAAAAATAACATTTGCATTCGCAGTTGCAACAAATAGGTAGTCAAACCAAATTAATCAAGGCAGATGTGTTGTTGTTTTCTTTGATTTTGCTTTAAACATTGTTTTCAACTCACATTGCTGCCATTTTTACAGTTAAGTTTTCGGTATAAGGGCTAGTGCCGTTTATGTTAAGAAGTATACAAATGATCAAGCCTTAATCAATGCACAGTCCAGACGCCAACCACACCGACTATGATCCTCGGTTGTTGCACCAAATTAAAATTAAAAGCGCTGATATGGTAAGTTAGGAGCTGACTGGCTGTTGTACTAAATTTGCTGTGTGACGAAAAAAAAAGGGGGAAAAAAATAAAATATTACTTGTGCAGAATACAAATTTGTCAAATTTGTTTGGATGTCATTAAAGTGGACTTATCGACTTATAAAACAGTGCCAACTAAACACATCATAGTCTGTAGTTACGTATAAACGTAAAAGTAAGTAGATGCAAAATAAATAATACCCAAATAATATTATAAATATTTATGTTATCTCGAATAGCTTTAATCCAAGTATTACATTCTTGTTTTAAATAATTTAATTTTAAATAAAAATTATTTATAGGAGTATATAAAATCTGTTCACACTTGTTCTTGACTTGAACACAATTTAATTCACATTATTATATATCAAAGCTCATGAAATGCAACAGAACTGCATCTAATTGGCATCATATATCTGCAACTATTTGAAATTATGTTCGGGAAAATAAACAGAACAGCAAAGGAATTGAATGCATTCAGAAAGCAGCTTCTAATAAATATATTTAAAAATAATTGGCTACAGCTGTTCATGCACACACACATACATGCATGTACAAGTATATGTATGAACATATATTTTCTCATAATAAGAAGCTGAAAAATGCAAATCAATTGCTGCTTTTGGCTTAAAAGCATCTTGAGCATTCCGTATGCGCAAAATAACAAGAAATTAATTGGATACCAGGTAGAAGAGTAGAGTTGTATGCTAGTCAAGCTCTTACACTCTAACTCCTTGCTACACTGAGCCAAAATAAAAGTGTGCTAAAGAATCAAAAAACAAATTTTTATGCAGAATTAGTTCGAAACAATTTAAAGAAACAATCTGAATAGTGAGCTCATATCCTTCAGTCAAGAAAAAAAAAATTGTGCCTTTTAGAATAAGGATTTGTTTTTTTTTTGCGCGTGTAGAATTGTTATTATTACTGCCGTTGCGCTGTCACGTTGTTGCCATGACAAACAAGCGCCATCAGTTGACAGTCATAAAATCAAACAACATATACAACGGCTTACACACACACATGAAGAGTAGAAGCAGGAATAGAATGTTGGAGTTGGAGTAGTTGATGGAAACGATCCTGGACTTCTCGGTATTGCTTTGACAGCTGCTTTTGGCTGGCTTCCTGGCTGTTGCTGCTGCTGCTGCTGCTGCGTTTGTCCTCGCTTATGCAGCTCAAATATTTTTGCAACAATTTCGCTCGTTTGCTGTTGGCAAATTTACTTTTAGTTATGCGGCCATTTGCAAAAAGGAGAAGAAGAAGAAACTTTTGCCAACAAACTCCTACCGCCAGGCGAATTGACAGTTGTCCTGCATTGGACATACACACACACACACACATACGCTGGAGCTAAAAGTATTTCATGGGCTACACACAAAAAGAGACAAAGGGGGAATTGACAAGAGTTGTGCGGTGCACGGGTAGCGGGGGGCTGTGTGCGGCAAGCGCATCTAATTGATTGACAGGATGAGAGGGAAGATGGTGGGTGGCGCAAGGGGAAGCTGCCACTCAGGGCATAATTAAAAGCACATTTATTTCAATTTTCCACGCTAAAGTGGCCATCGACCCACTCAACCACTCAGGCAGCCAGGCGCAGTCTGTCTAGCAGCTATCTATCCAGGACACCATCGTCAGGACAACAAATGAAATATATGTAAGGCTGACAATCTCAAGTTGCTTGACCAGGCAGAAAGTAATTGATATATCAAAAGAAAGAACATTAAACAATTGCCACCATTTTTTCCATCATACACACAACATCCAACATTGATGTACAAAGTAGATAAGCTAACTGACTTAAAACTAATTTAAGTCATTTTTAGCTTACGTTTGGCTGTAAGCTTTAAATTGATAATATTAATATTTATCCAATCCCAGTGCTCACCAACGGCTCATACGCTATCATCACACAAAAGGGTATGATTTTGTCTTTTTAATTGGAGTTACTGTTGTTATGTGACTCTGGTCTGAACTGGTCTGGCTTTAATGATATAAATACTAGATCCGTTCCGCATTAAGAGGGCCCTTTCAAAAAGTGTTGCCTACATTTCAGCGCGCGCATTCAACCGAAAATCAAAATCAAAATGAGCGCGCGTTCGGTTTCAATTACGTACAGTCGGAGGTCGTCTAACGCTCAACCACCCGCTATTTCCCACCCCTCTTGATTTTGTTTTCTACCGCACGCAAAACTGTAATTGGAGAGTTTAGAAGAGCCTGCAAACAATTGCGCATTAATCACTTGGCATGGATGAATAAAATGAGGCTGTCAAAATCAGCATTGAGAACCACTTGACGTTGTCACAGACACTCATATATTAGGGCCACAAGTGCGTCGACCCCTCCGCAGTGGGTCGAAGGGGCAAAGCTAGATAAGTCATAAAGAAATCAAATGCCAAAAGAACGTAACAAAAGTTTGAAGAAAAAAATTATACTGGATTTAAATAAAGCTATGCCTATTGAAAGATATGTTTAAATTGAGCATTCGTACAGTATAAATTAAAGTTGAGCAAGAAAAAACTTAAAAAATATATAGAATTATTATGATATTAACTTTTTGGGTATTTGATTTGATTTGGTTTGATTCGATTTGATTATTTTAAAAGTATGTAAATCTGTTGCGTAATTCAACTTGCTAAAACTTTTAGAATGTTTTCATTTATTTAAGTATCAACATTTTCAGTTGAAGCTGTGATTTAAGCCAAATTTCGATGGAAATGCAACTAAGCAACAGCCAATAAGAAGACAAACAATTATTATTATGCCACCAACCATCTGCGTCTCCCCCTCTCTCTCTCGCTCTGTTTTGCTAGCAGCATTTACCAACTTGTAACGCTTTAGAAATTCGCTCATAAATAGGTTCAATTATGGCTAGCAAATTGTTAAACAACATTTTCATAATTATCAGCCAAGCAGCCATTAAGTGCAGGCCACCAGTCGGGGTTCAGACTCCAAAGCAAACCCCATTTATGCCATCTCAACCCTCGCCCCCTTCCACTCTTGGTTTTTTCAACGAAGCGTTGGCAACCCTAATTGAAAGATGTAAAACGTTAGCTCGTTGTTTGGTGTTTGTCGACTTGTGAGGAAAGGGCGGGGATCGTGAAGGCGGGCTGGGGCTGATAATGAGCACAAACTGTGGAACTGTCTTGAAAGTCATGTCCTGTGTGAAGTTGTCGTCGCTGTATTTTATTAAAAGCAACTAAGCAGAAGATTAAGTGCGGCATATGTGACAGCTGGATACACTTTTTTTTTAAAAAAAAATTAGCCCAAATGAAAAGATTAAAACTGATTTTAAATACAGTCAAACCTGAATAGTGTGAACACCTCGATAGTGTGAACATCTCGATAATTTTTTGATCACACTATCCAGGTTGAAGAAAAAAACCTCTTTAGTATGAACTTTTTTTTCATTCATTTTATTTGCCCTTTGACATTCGTAAGAACAGTTATAACGGTTTCTACGAATTTATATTAATTTTTAGAAAATTCTAAATACACTAATACAATGTTATTTTAATAAATTTTTATTTAAATGGACTTTAACCAACCAATTAAATGATTTATTTAACTATGTAGTACCCGTATATATCAATTTATTAACAAAATCAAAAAACATGGATAGTGTGAACAAATTTCAAAATTTTTATTTTTGTTTTGTTCACACTATCCAGGTTTGTCTGTAATATACCCTGATTCTAACTGTTTTCTCATTTCTTCAATAACGTGATTTGAACATAGGTCGGCAACAAGTTAAACATTAATCACACATAAATCGTGATATTTCTTAGTTAGTTAGAAGTTAGGAACAAGCTTTTAACACTCAAAAAACAAAAGTTATTTTTCCACATCTGGCTCTAGTCTGTTCCTGTTTTAATAATTATTAAAAAAAAGAAAAATTAATAAATAGTAAGACCAAGTCATCGACTTAGTAAACTTACCCAGTCGCAAATTGGTTAGTTAGCCTTTTTAGTTAAGGCAGAGTATTCAAATTGGTTTTTTGTGCAAGAACTGCAGTGTTTGAATATTGGGACAAAGGGCAGAGCTGCTTGTGCTGCTGTGGGTTGATGGCTTGATGGCAAGCCAAGTGCTTTTGTGTCGCTCATTGTGCCACTTGCCTGGTCACCAGCATCAGCAAGCAATACCACCACCACAACCACCACCACAACCACCGCCAACACCACTACTCAGTATCTTCACAACGGAGCAGCTTTCTTTTAGTTCAAGCTGCTCTTTTTTTTCTTTTCTTTTCGTTAGTTTCTTGTTTTCTTTTCTTTTTCTTGATTATTATTATATTAGTTTGCAGTTGTTGTTGTTGTTGTTGGTAGTGTTGCACGCCAGTTAATAGAAAAATCTGCCGGCAACAAAGTCTTTCAAAGTTTTTGCTTGCTCCGCTTTCTTCTCCCCCCTGCTCTTACCCACCCTTCCCTTCGAACTTCAACACGCACCCATCGAACATATTTTTTCTTCCTTTTGCTTGGCTTGTTGTAGTTGCTCATTTATTTTACTATTTTGTTTGTATTATTTTTTTGTTGCAACGAGCGTATTTTTCATAATTTAGCTTGTCGCTAGAGCAGCACAGTTTTCATGCCTGCCTCCCAACCCTCCCATACTCCCTTCATCATCATACATTTGTGTGGCGTACACAATTTTAACTTAAGTTGATTTTCTTCAATGTATTTTCTTGTTTTGGTTGTTTTTTGTTTTCTTGGTATTTTCAGTTGCTTTCCTCTCTCTCTATCTCTCTCTCTCTCTCTCTCTCTCTCTCTCTCACTTTTCTAGTTGTTTTGGTGTGCTGCGTTGTTTGTGTCTGGCGCAGCGTGAAATTGAATTAGGTCAATGCGTCAAGTAAAAGTGCCAAACATAAAATGACAACTACAATGTTCAACTTCAACAACAAGAACGCAACCCTGAAGTGCAATAAATGAAAAATGTTTTGTATTACTCTATCTATCGCACACTCATTTCTTTTTTCTTTCCTTCAGTCTCCCAATTTTTATTTTTTCACGCTTCTTTTTTTTTCATTCGGCTTAACAAAGTGCCGGACGGCAGCAAGCTAAGTAAACTTGAAATATGTCACAAAAAGTTTAAAAAAATTAAAATTAACTAAGGAGGAGAAACACGAAAGTGGAAAAACTATTTGCAAGATTTGAATACAATATAATGAATAATAAATACAATTTTCATGCACTACACGTAGAGAAAAAACTTTGTTAATAGTATAAATTGCACTAAATTGGTTGGTCCGAGTCTCTGGCTTACGAATTCAAACCACGAACGAAAGCCATCTCTTCGATCCACAAGAGAAGAATTCCATCAGAGGTCAAACATTCAAACAGATGCATAATCGACTAATTACAATAAAGTAATGTATGTTTCTAATTAACAACTAGTTTTTTTATTTGATTACATAATTGTTAACAATGTGTTGGTTGGTACAATTGATGGACAGCGCTACCGTTGTAAGACCCGTAATTATGAAAAACAGTCCCAAAACAACAACTATCTACAAACAAAAAAATTACAATAAAAAATACACTTTAACAGCAGCTGCAATTACATTTTGCGTTCTACACGCACAAATGGCCAACTAAATCATAATAATGACAGCAACTGTTGCCGGCAGCAACAACAGCAACATAATTTGCGACCTTTGAACAATCCGAATAATTTTGGCATAATTTATTAGCTGTCCTGTATCGAAAGTTCTGAAAAAGTTCGCCACCAAAAAAAAACATTAAAAAAATTTAAACAAGCGAATTTTACAAATAGCAAAACAATAAACCAAACATCGCAAATAACACAAGCAGGAAAAAATAATAATATGTAATTATGTATAATAAATCCCAATGCGGTCGTTAAGAGAATTTTACGCCCTAATAATCGCGCAAGCAAATTGGGCGTGCCCAAACGGACAGAAATATAACTACATAAATAGATTAAATCTAACTAAGTAGTTCATATACATTTAAAGGCCATAAACTATGGCAAAGCGAATTTAATCAATATCAAAAATATGTAGATAAGATCGATGGAAAATGTTTACTCGTCCATGCTGATGCTTAGTTACAAAGCGCAACTCGTTACGTGTTCGTTCGTTATGCATCTGCGTTCGCTTTTTGGCAGGCTCCGCTTCACGCTTTCGGCCGTTTTCTGTATGTATGAAATTGCCCGATATACGAGATCAACAGGAATTTTGGTGCTGATCAAGTACAAACAGTATAAACAGTTTATCCATCCTTCTTAGAGATAGAGGCTCATGAAATATAAGAGCAACCCTAATGTATCGAGAGATATCACTTAATATTATTGAATATCAAAAATATAATTTTATCTTTCTTATACGCTCGCTTTCAGGCCATGATATATGTAATTAACAAGGTTGGCTAATTTGAGACAGCTGTCTGATATATCAAATTCGAGTCCAACTTTCAGGGCTAATTCAATTGCCGGTTCAATTGTCCGCTTTTGCTAGAGGAGGTCATCTAAACTCGTATTAAGTACTCGTTGGATCATCGTGCAAAACATATCGAAACACTAACGTCGCTTGCACCATTACGTCTTTTCCAACACTTAGAGTAGACAGTGTCAGTGGAGTTCCAGACTAATTTGCAAACAACGTTTACTTTATTTTCTTGTCAATAAAATATAACAAATTTACAGAATGTCGTTTAAATTCTTTTTATCGCCAATTAGCAATGGACGCTCGCTTGCGGAGCTGTATTTAATTTTGTGTGAATGGCATTGGGTTGTTATTGGTATACTATGAGCAGATTATCGCAACGAGTATTATATACTCGTTGGACTATCGTGCAAAGAGAATCGAGATGCTTAAATCGTTCTCGTCAAACCACCTCTTCTGCTTCAGCGAGTTCACGGGGACGGTCGTGTTTTCTGGGTCACTTTGAAATCAACGTTAAATGTTCATCTTGTACTCTCGGTGCGACTAATTAAATTAAACCACGCAATGTCAGTGTTTTGGGGTAGGTTTTAATTGTTTATAATGAAATAACGAAACATGTAAACAAAATGTTAATGGATGCCCATAATATTCGTGGATTAAACCACTGCTGTGGTTTTTTTATTTCACCACCACAGCTTGCGGCAACCGCAGCGTGACACATTATTTTGTTATGTGTGTGTTTTTTTCTTGCCGTTCTTAAATGTGTGTAACTTAGTGGCGTTCATTTTTGCAGGTTTAAATATGAATCCGTGCTGGTGCTACGAACAACGTGTGAAGAAGTCGTTTCACATTTCGAGCGCCTGCATCGGCCAAACCGGTAAAGCTGCGAGTCTTTACCTAACGTACGAGCATCAACGTTTGGTTGTCGCCCACTTGGACCAAAATGTCAAGCAAGTGAAACTGGATTTAAACTTTAGCGCTGGACAGACGTATGAGTTCCAAACAAAAGGTAAGTCGAGCACAACTAAAAAACGCGCCTTAAAAATTAAATTAACTCACGAAACAAACGTGCAACGTGTAAATTTGATAGGCGATGCACCAATTTCGTTGACAGGTTACTTGCTCGATATACCAGATACTGACTATGATTCTGACCTCGAGAACCATCTTAAGATGCTTTCCGGGATTTTCAACAAAGAATGGAAAGCCGCAAAATTCTTGAACGCGATTGAGATTAAAGAACATATAGAGGAAGAGAAGGAATACGAAGAGGTGGAGGAAGAGGAGGAAGAAAAAGAGGTGGAGGAAAAAGAGGCAGAGGAGGAGGAGGAAGAAGAAGAGGAGGAGAAAGATGACGAAGACGCAGAGGAGAAGGATGACGAAGAGGAGAAGGATACCGAAGAAGATGAAAAAGAAAACAAGAAGGATGAAGACCATAAGCCTAAACCAAATGAGATGCAATTAAACAACAAGAATATTGATTCCAATGTGCGTAATTTTTTGGCTAAGAAGAAGGCCAACAAAAAAAAGCAGCAGCTGCAGCAGAATTCAAAATATGGTTTTGTCATCGAGAAGGTCAAGAAGAAGAAGCAGCAACAGCAGCAGAATTCAAAGAATGCAAATAATGCTGCGGCTAAGAAGATGGCCAATAACAGTATTTTAAGTGGTTCATGTGAAAAGATAAGACGCCACTTGGTTTACATTAAATAATATGAAGATTTGCCAATATTAAATGGTTTGCTGCAATTACTTAATAAACTGTTGAAGGGTCGCTCTTTTAATGGTTCATGTTCTTCGGAAGCTCAATAGTGCTGGGTAACGTATTTTGCCAATGCTGATAAGTATTTACTATTTTCACAAATTTACAGGGTTTTTCAATTGGCGCCTTAATGCTTAAGCCAATTGTACAACTTAAGGTATTTTGCCATTTATGTTTAAGTGCACTTCAGTTTCAGTTCTTCATTAGGCATATTAGCAATAAGACAGAGAGAGAGAGAGAGAGTGAGAATTTTGTTGAAATTTAATATACAAATATCAAATGTTTGCAAATGCCATAATATGTACATATGTATGTGTGTTGAAGATGAAATATGTTGGTTCATTAGCAATTCAATTTGTTCAATTACAATAAAGTTTACTGAATTTCAATTTAAGAAACGTGATCAGGATGGTGTTGGAGTGGGGAGGAGAGGAGGGTCTCTCTGTCTCTGATATACCATGTCATGTTGAACCTGCCTTACACGACGAAGGAGAATCTTTGGAGTGAATGGATGCGACCAACCCAAATGCCAAACGCACACACAGACATACAAACATGCACACATAGATTGGTTCACTTGGCGCTTGGCAAATTTGCATTACCAAAAGGCGAACTAGCACAAAGCGAATGCTAAAGCGGATCCGGATGCGGATGTGACCACAGGTAGATTGAGAGACAGATAGAGAGAGAGAGAGAGAGAGGCTGTGCAAGAGAGTGAGCATTAAGTTAAAAAGGTCCTGCAACGCGGCCCCCTTAAACAAAAACTCATTAACCCAATTTCAATAAAAGCGCAGCCCCAGCCAAAAGGCAAACTTACAAATATACACACACACACAGATAGATGATGGCGTTGGGTGAAGTTAGGGAAAAGGGGGGATAGGCTGTCAGCTGATTGTACTCTCCCTCTCTCTCTCTCTCACACAATAATCACTCAAAGTGCAAGTCATTTATTTTAATTATTTTCTTGCTGATTATTTGTCAAAAATGTTCTTGGTCATTTTTCTATTGCCAAAATTCATTCGCACATTCTTCTTTCACGCTCTGTTTCCCTTTCTCTCACTCTCTATCCCATTTTAACGCTCTCTCTTTCCATACGGCTATCTCACATACTCTTCTTTCTTTTTCGCACTAGTTGGGGGCAACTGTCGTCTCTGAAGAGAAGTGAAAAGACGCAAAAGACGCGAATATGATGCAAAAAGTAAATTAATGATGCTTGAGAGCACACACACACACACACATCCACCATCATACACACACAAACGCACACACACGTACCATTTGAACATTGAATGAGCATATTTGAACAATTTTTATTAACAGATGATAAAAACCTAGATGCCAAAAGCTCTTACTTATCACTAATTGGCGTTAAGTTAAGGAGATGGAAATTTGAGTTTTTTGTACACTTTGGTCTTTTGGTCTATCAAAAATACTCACTAAAATATAGGATAAATGAAAAAGGAACAACTACAAAGTTGAGTTGAAATATAAATTACATCGCTCTTTATTATATTCGTTTCGTATTTAGAGATGGCAAAAACATAGATGGCATCATTACTAATTATGCGTTTTGCTCCTTTAAGGCGCTTCACTCCAAAAAAACGGCGCTTTTTGCCGGCATTAAATATGCAGGGCGAAAGCAATCGCATGGGGAATGTTACCTGACCAAAGTACGGGAATTATTGTCATACAAATCGTACCCAAATCGTCTAGTTATTTATTATTTTGCAGTGCCGATATGCAGGACGTCAAAACTATAAATAAAAATTTCATTAGCTTTGACGTTTCAATGAAAAGATATTATTGTAATAACTCACCTGTGTGAAACCGAATTGAATGTTGTTTGTCTCTTTAAGTCGTGGAATGTTTCTTTTGTTCTTTCGATTTGGTTGCCTTTGGTTTGGGAGTTTGATCTTCTGTGTTGCACGTTGTTATTAAAGATATATCCAATTATCTGCAATTATAGCCCATTCACAACTTACCTAATGGCAATCCTTCCGGTCCTTTGCTCATTCGGATAACATCGTCCAAGCGATAGATCCCTCCCCAAATATTTCATGCTGGCAAATGTCGCCGTTTTTCGGTAAAACGAGCCTAAAAAGTTCAAAATTCCATTATTTATAATGGTCAACGTCTCTGGCTTCGATGTTTTGGGTATCTGATAGTAAAAAACTACAAATGGTATTAATAAAGTGAGTTTCGAAAGATTTCATAACAAAATATGTATGAATCTTCGACTACTTTTAAAAATTTTTCAGTAAAAGTTTTAATACATTTTTTTTTTCAGAAATTTTATGAAACTTATTTAATTTTTGGTTGAAGAGCTCTGTCTATTGTGACAAATTTTACTGAACTGATTTGGTTGAGCTAGTATATAACAAGTTGACTTTCAAATGTGTCAAATCCTGCTTGGATCAAAAAGAATTGAAGATGTTTGGAGAGTACAGAGTTTTTATAAAAGTTGTACGGTGCCGCGTCCTGGGAATTGGCAACAATTCTACAATAAAATTATAATAGCTTTATTCACTTGCATGGAAAAAGGGAATTTTCTAATATTTTATTTTATGGCGGAGAAGCTACATTAAAATATTCACGAGATTTTTTAAAGAAGCAATATGTAAAGGGGGGAAAAAGATGAACAGGAAAAGAAGCTGAAAAAAAAATACAGAGAAAACGATATTTAAATGATGTTTGCTAAGGATACAAGCAACCGACCAAATATCAGGCCGCAAAAATTCCTTGAGCTTTAGTTGGTAACTTTATGTAAACAGGATCCCCTTACCACCTAACAGCCCCGTACCCCCCTCCCCTTCCACTTCATTTTTAAAATGCGGCATCTGCATGTTGCGCGTATGTGTGTGTGCGTGTTTGTGTGTGTTTTGAGTGTTTGGGTGGTTTTTCGGGAGGCTGTTGTGAAAGTTTTGCCGACTTTGTCGATATCAGATTACGCATACGCCACGTTGTCGGCGTCGCCAGAGCAGCAAAATTTAACGAGCAAGAAAATCGCTGCGGAACATACACACATACATACAAATGTGAGTATGTATGTATGTAGTGTAGTATGTGCAACATCATGCTTGCTGCCACAATTGACGGCGAGAGAGAGAGAGAGAGAGAGAATGCCATCTCCCCCCATCATGGGTCGGAACGGATGGATTCTCGACAGACCCTCGACTTATAATTTAATTTGTGTTGACTAAAAGTTTAAAGGCATCTATCCATCGCTGCGGTTGTGGTGAATGCCTCTCTCGCACAGCTTAAAACTTGCAGCATGCAGCAGGCTGCTGCTTCAAACTTCATTCCGCCCTTTATTCGGCGACTGCAACAACAACAACAATATTGCAACATTGGCTGGCGCCCACAATCCTGTCGAGCGTCATCCCCATCGTCGTCGTCGGCAACTTTGTCCATTAAAACAAACTTTTGGGCAGGTGAGCGCATCGATGGCTTTTGGCTGCTGTTGCAACCCGCACTCCACCTCCTCTATCTCACCCTCTCTCTCTGTCAAATCTCCACCCTTGCAACTCCAGCAGCCAAGCATTATTTAGCTCAAAAACTGATACGCCGAATGCAGCCAACCAATTTTATAATGTGAATTTAATGTCAGTTTTGCGACAGGTGCGTTACCAGGTCACGCCCAAAGGGATAACACTGGTAGAGAGGGGCTGTTTGTGTGTGTGTGTGTGTGTTTGTGTGTAAATTGTGCCGTTGGCGAACTGGATTTTCGATTGTGTGTGTGTGTGTGTGTGGCTTTGGCTTAATGCATTGCATTTGCAGTTATTGGCAAAGTTTGGCTGCGGCTTTTTTTGGACAGTTGT
Source organism: Scaptomyza graminum (assembly GCA_018901835.1). NCBI lineage: Eukaryota > Metazoa > Arthropoda > Insecta > Diptera > Drosophilidae > Scaptomyza > Scaptomyza graminum. The sequence goes on along the minus strand of JAEIFL010000001.1, from coordinate 9,236,565 downwards.
GTGTGAGAGAGTTGATGGTTTGTTTATTGTTGGGGGGTTTTGGAAAAGCCCAAACAAACAGCATTAAATAAATTGCGACTTCCCTATTATGGATCAACCTCAACAACCTGAACCTTAACCCTATAATTCCTGTACAGTTTCTAATTAATGAAAAGAGCCCAAAAAAGATTATGATAAATTGCACCAAGCACAGACAGAGCTAAACATAGAAGAGACTCATTTCAAATACCGTTATTCTCTTACGAACTGTCTACATACGTACACATATATATATGTATGTACATACGCGCAGCTAAAGAGAGAGTTCACAATGCCAATTAGACCATAATGGAATAACATCAGGAGGTCCATTCGTAACACCTTATGTTATTCCATTATGAATTAGACTTGCAGCTGTTTTTGTGCCAGTCTCCAACGCAAGTCAAATGTTGAGAGCACCTAGAGAGCGTGCAAGGGAGATTGTTGGAGAGATCTACACTCAAAATGAAAACAAGCGTCTGTGTTGGGTCTCCAAATCTGTCTTCGATTACTCTATTTGAACGCTTATTGAAACAATTAAAATATTCATGCGTACGATTAATGCAATTATTGAGTTTATTTGATTTACGCTATGTGCGCGCACTGTTACTAATATTACAGAACGGCCGGGCTATTGTTTTTTAAGTGTTTTATTTTGTTAACAATGTAAATCTTTTTTTTTTGCCTTTGTGAAAATCTCCACTTGTGGAAATCTTTAAATGAGAAAGTCTCCATTAGCGCTATGCGTTTCAATCAATTTTTTTATTTGTTGCAATTTTTTGTTATTGTGTGCTTTGAAAATAAAATGTGTTGACTTATGCTTCGCAAAGCTGTTTTTTTTTGTTTGGATTATAAACATCCTGCTGCCAGTAAGTAAATGGTTTAAATATTTGTTATTAACTATGCCTTCAAAATGTTAGGGGATCGACCCAAAGAACAAATCGCATGCAGAGCTTTTACTCTTTATCTTCTCAGCGAAGCAGGTTTCATTACTCTTAACTTTAATGGGGTGCATTAAATGCAATGCGAACTTTAAGATTGCTAACAATGTCCTCTACGTGCCTGACATAATTGTTGCTAGCTGCAGTTGCTATTATTATTGTCGTCGCTGTTCTACTTGCTGTGTTCTGTTGCCTGGATACCGCGAGCAACAAATTAATGCTGCGTTTGCCATTAAATGCTTGAGCTGTAATGAAACAAATTAGCAGCGAAACGCGCAGAATGCAAACGAGAATGAGGACAATAGTTAAGATGTGAAGACGAGAATTGCAAACAGCAGCAGCAGCAGCAGCAGCCTGTACGCATAATGACCAATGATTAAAGCTTAAGGGTAACATAGTCTGAGAGCGAATTGAATGTCGATTGAGAGCAACTGTTCGGTAAGATGAAGCCGACGAAGAGCAAACAAAGAGGCTTTGAGTGAAGAGTAAGCTCTGATTGAGAAGAATAAAATCGGCAAGATTTAAGCTTTAATAAGCAAGAAGAAGACTAACGGAGAGATCTGCTCACTGGAAGAGGAATTTAAAGAGAAGCAAATAGAAATAGAGCGCTTAATACGCATAAGAATTTCTCTTGAAAATGTGATTTATTCTTGCTAATTGGGTTTGCAGTTGAGAAGCCTTTCTTACTCAAAATCATGACTTTTTGAAGCAGCAGCTGCTCCGTTAAGTTTCATGTAATGCTGCAATTATTTTAAGCTGTGGCTGTTGCCCCAAGCCCCTCCCTAGACAAAGGCCGACAAGGATATGGTTATGCTTTTCTTTGAAGTTGATGAGCCAAAAATGTATTAATTGCAGAGAATGTAAAAATTTGGATAAGGACGTGTCACGCCCCAGATGACCTGCGACAAGGTGTAAGGCTTCAAAACAAATGACAGCTGAGCGAGTGCGAAAAAGCGTGAGAGAGAGAGAGAGAGAGGGAGGGAGGACGGCTGTGACTGACTGTCGAAGAGACGCAAAAATTTCATTTTAATTAATTTGCGGGCAACGCTTGACGATCTGCTTTAGTTGTTGTTATTGAAGTTGGAAGTTGGTTGTTGGGCTGAGCTGCGGGAGAGAAGGGCAGAGTGGTCCTGTTTCTGGTTCTGGTCACATCCTGCGGCAATAACTCACAGCACTTTATGCGCTTAAGTGATTTCTAATGCAAACCAATTTCCGAAATCAGCAAAAGCACTTGAAGCCATTTCAACTCTGTAGCAGTCAGTGCCCCGGACCATAACACACACACACAGGACACAGGCGTCACGCTGGCTAAAGGATATTTCGTTTATGTTTTGCTGCCAGCCAGCCAGCCAGGACCATGAGCTAAGGCAGGCAGCCTTGTCAGCCTTGTCTATCAGCCAAATGACAGTCGCGACGGCTGCTTCAGCTCCTGTATGTCCTGTATGCACTCTCTCTGTGTGTGTGCTTGTCTCTGTTTGTGTTATGCCAGGACACAAATGTGCGAATGATTCCTCAAGCAAGCAAGAGGAGCACATAAAAAGTATACACACACACACACTCACACACACACATTTGAAGCACTTGCGCCACTGAAATCATAAAGGATATTATTGAGTATACTGCAAGAAATGCACATTTTTGGGTTTATTTTCTGGACTGCACAAAGATTGAAAACAAAATACAGTAGTATTCAGATATAGTGAACCTTCGATAAGGTAAACACATTAAATTATATGCCCAAAAAATATTCTATAAATAAAATAATAAATTATATTCTTAAATAAGTAAAATAAGTAAATAAGTAGAAATCACTTTTCTAGTTTGACAGATTCCGAAAAATTACCCAATTTGAATGCCTATTTTAATGATCTTTACCTTCCCAAGAAACCTTTTAGGGACACGCCGCTATTAGTTTATGTGGCATTTAATCAAACATATTGGATGCATATTATAATATGGCCAAATGATAAACAAGCCAAGAAAAGGCGCAGAGGTAAAAGATAAAGAAGAGTAGGTAAGGGATTTGGGTGAGGTGCGGCGAGGTGTGGTGGTGCGGCAATAACGTCAAACGTCAATCGACGACGCCGACGCCGACGACTGGCAATGACAATAAACGAAACGCAACAACAACAACAACAAAGTGGGCAGGACATGTGTGTGTGTGTGTGTGTGTGTGTGTGGCGATAAAATTAACAATTCAATGAAGTGAATTCAAAATGGCAAATCGAGAAATGAAATCAAATAACGACAGCAGCACACACACACTCACACACATACAAGAAGAAGAAAAAAAGGAAACAGAGTAAGAGAGAGAGAGAGAGTAAATATGCTTTGGCCATACAAAAATATACCCTTAAGCTGTGGAAGAAGGCACAAACAGGATACGAAAAAAAATAAGAAAAGAAATGAACAACAAGTCAATAAAAATTAAAATAAGTAGCAGCAGCAGGCACCAAAGTTTGTTCTTATTATTTTTTATTTTTATGACTAGGACTGTAACAATTACAAGATTAAGGAACGAGATTTGGCACATAGAAAACGAATAGCAATGGGGCACAATAAGACGCCCTTCAACTCGAAAGTTTAACAATAAAAGTGCATAATAAAAATCAAAAGGAAATAGAGCAGACTAGACGAGAATTCACGAATTTTCTATTGTCAAGGGACTACTTGGGAGAGCTACTAGATTTGAAGAAATTCCAAAGGCATTTCAGGCATGAAAATCAATAAAAACAAATATTGAAATGCAGACGTATTTGGATAACGGGAACAACTTGATTTATACATAATATTAAACAATATTTAATAAATAATTAAATAGAAATCTGTACCTGCACACTTTATCGAGAGACTGCTGTAGGCAGAGCCTGGTATCCCAACGATTATTTATTATTTTTTTGCGAACAGCTTTTTCTCAATTTCTGAGCAATTTGAGTAAATCTCATTTGATGATGGCATAAATTGTATTTTAAGACAGTTCCTTGCCAGTGAAATTGACTTGACGGCGATATGTATGTAAAAGCTCAAAAACTCTTATCCTTGTTTGGAGGAGTCGCAGCCCTAGCATTAACATATATAACATAAAAATGTCTTATACTCTGCGAGGCCCTTCATTCTATGCTTCTTTATGATCTTATGACTTGCACACACACACATACATATTATCGATTTGTGCAAGTGTGTGTGTGTGTGTGTGTATGGGTGAAATCTCTGTTTACAATTTGAGGGAGAAATTCGATGCAAAATAATCGAAAATAATTTCACATAAATGCTACGAAATGAAGCTTGTGTGTGTGTGTGTGTGTGTGTGCAGGAGTGTGTGTCTAATGAATTCATGCTGAAAACAGCATAGTGACGTCAGAGGCAGAGGCAGCGACAAATGTCGCGATGCGTCGCTAAAATGTTTACATTTAGTTTAACGCAAACTTAGTGTGTGTGTGTGTGTATTTGAGTTGAGCATATTGTGCCTTCGTCAAATGCAGCTTAAGTGGGCGGCAACAACAGTGGCTGACAGTGGGCGTGGGCGTGGCGCTAAGCTTGGAAAATGCAGCTGTGTTTGAATTGTTTCATATTTTGATTAATTCCTGCAGCGTTCGCTTATTGTTGTTGTTGTTTGCCTGTTGAAGTAATTGCAAAATGCACTCATGTGTGTGTCTGTGTGTGTGGTGGAGCGCATAATCGGCACACATACATACACACACAAGCCGTACCGCAATTAAGCAAATAAAGCGCTAAAAGCTAAAACTAAATGAATTAAACGATACAAACTCAACTCACTGGGATGAGGGAGATGGTAGGAGGATGGAACTGCAACTTACAAGCCAACTGCCAACTAGTAAATACATAAATATACATATATACACATGTATGTCGCCCCAACCCACCCATTCCCCACCAACCTCAGACGCTCTAGTGCGCTTCATGCGCTGCCATAAAATATGAGATAATAAAAAGTGAATTATGTGCCCGCGGGCAGCAGCAGCAGCAGCTACGCCTGAATAAGAAGCAGAAGAAGAAGAGCAAACAATGCACAATATTTCTGTCAAGGATATGTTCGACTTGGCCATATACCCTATAGTCAGCAAACTCCAAATGTGGCTAAAGTTTTGATAACGTTCCACAGTGTCGATTGTATCTATAAATGTTTGAAGGTGATTGCGATTTTTATAGATTTGCATCACTTTACAATACGCTTTATGTGAAATGGACACACAGGGTATATGCCATAGTAAAAAATAAAGTAACGCCAGCAACAACAACAACAACAACACCAACAATGCAGATAGGAGCAAATAAGAAAAAATGAAAATATTTAATTGCAATTGTTTGTTTGCCTGCTAGTTTTTATTTGCACTTTAATTATGAAAAATATGAAACGCAGCAGCAGCAACTAATTTTTACAAGTTGCAGTTAAAGTTAACAGCAAACAGCAAACAGCTAAGCAACGGCAACGGTGCAACGGCGTAAGAATGTTTTAAGTTATGGCCAATTGATGGCAGAAACAAACTTAAGGCAACTAGCAAACAGTTAAATATCTGAGCTAATGACGAGATTGACTTAATCGATTTGCATTCGATTAAAAGTTAGCTGCAAGTCTCGAGTTAACAAACTGAAGTATTAAAGTAGCTAATGGTAGTTGACGGATTTGTTCCTAAAAGGGTCGAAGGCGCATCCTTCTGATTGATTATATATTGTATGTAGCTACTATACGATTTAAACATTTCCAATACATTTCTCAATTGCATTACATTGCTGTTCGCTTTTATTTGTTGTGCGTGTGTGTGTTCAACAGTATATTGTCCGTTATGTTGTTCTGTATATATTCACTTGATTGCAATTTGAGCCCTAAGCCATGTGCTGTTGTGATCCGATTTGCTTATTGGACAGGTGAAATGCTATTTGATGTTTGTATGAAGTGTTTGTTTGTTGATTTTTGGAGATGTTAGCCAAGTGTGGGGAATGCGCCAATGTCGAGTACATCGATCGGATTGTGCTCACCAACACGAGCAGCAGCAGATATGTTATGGTTTCTGTTGTTGTTGTTGCGTCCACGATTTCCATTGTTGCGACGCCCATCATCATTGAACTTGAACTCAACAGCGATGCGCTGTTGGCGACGCCAACGTTGCGGATACATTGCGGCATCGAAAGTGAGTCCACCATTGCCACTATTGTCGATTGAGATCTTGTTCGTCTGTTTCTTTGGCAGAACGGTCATGCCCTGCCATTCGGGACGCACCATTTCACCTTCGCCGGCTTGGCGTATGTTATAGACTGGCTTGGCGCGTTCGACACGCATCGCTTCGTATTCCTCGATGGTCAAATATAGCTTATCATCCTCGGTGCTGTTATCATTATTATTATTGTCTTGGGCTTGCTGCTGCAACTGCTGCTGCTGTTGCTGTTGCTGATTGTTAGCATCGCAATCTTTATCTGCAATTGAAAGTCTTTCAATATTTTGCCTATACTTAGATCGTTAAAAGGCAGTTCAAACTTACTTGACATTATGCGTCGATTGTTGTTATTATTGCTGTTGTTTATGGCATTATTGTTGGCATATGTATTCGATTGACGAAAATTGCGTGTGGGGAAAACACGATCACGTTGCTGTTGTTGTTGTTTTTGTTGCACTGATGGCAACAACGGCTGCGGCATGCCAACATTCTTATAGTTGTTGTTGTTGATCACAAGACTCTTGACCTTATCACCAACAATGTTTGCCTTTTTCTCCTTCTTGTTGCGCTGCTGCTTGGCCTTTGGCGGCTGAGCGGCGCCGCCGTTAACTTCCTCCTCCTGAATATCAATCTTTAGGTCCGGCATTAACTTAACATCGGCCTCATCATCGTCCACGAACAGCATTTGATAGCGATTATCACCCAATAACGAATCCATATTTGTCAATATATTGTGTATATTTTTTTCCTTTAGAATTGGTTTTTTTTTTTGTTCGAAATGCTCGATGAATGAATTGTCTTCAAAGCCTACACAGCTGGGGGACGACAACTGAATTGTCCCGACATGAAATACTTTCAATAAGCCTTTAATATGTAATTTAGGTGATAGTTTTTTAGCGTTTGTTTCAAGTGTCGAGGGATGTCGATAACGATAATTACGATGCACAAACATAAATCACAGGGCTGCATTTTTTAGTGTTGCACAATTGTATTCGCCGCCGCAACGGACAACAAATCGGCCGTTTCGGCACTTCAGGAGTTTTGTGCTCAAGCCAAAATGGGCAGCCCTGTTTATGATTATATTGACGATGTTTGCAAAGTTGTTCATATAGAAACCTATCCTTATGGCCCGTTAAGATTTGTGATCGCCATAGTTGTGGCTGCCGCTTTCAAACCACTAAATTCCCAGGACTACATCTCATCAAATACACAACTTAGGGTTTGTCCTGGCTGCACTTAAACTGACTCCAAAAATATCAACACTCGTTTCAACATCCGTTCAACCGAATTTATTGGTTGAACTCAAGTGTGACTACGATGCCTGCTTTGTGGGTTCGGAGAGCTACTATATTTACGAGCAAATGCTTACCTACTTTCGTAGCATGTTAAGACAGACTTTACTTAATAATAGGAAAAATGCATTTGAATAACTTACTTAAACTTTACTTATGTACCAGACTTTTGCTCAACTTTCATTAAATGATCCGGAACCTTGAATCTATTTTTACTACCAATTAAAATCAAGCTCTGAAATTGAAACTCCAAATCTGCTGTTGACTTTCTCGCATGCCTTATCTGAAAAGCTTTCTGATATTCTAGATTTGCGCAACCCTTTTTGACAACAGCTTAAACTCTGAAGCAATTTGAGAGCTGGCCGTTAATTTCTATATCCCCTTTCAATGCGAAATGCCACTTAAGACTTATGTTAGTATTAATTTTGATGTTTACTCATGCCTCGGTTCATTTTGTTAGTTGCTCTTAATTATTCTCGAGTTCTGTTTTGTTGTGTTTTTGTTTTCTTCTTTAATGTTGTTGTAAGAAAAACAACAGCAAGCAGCAAGCAGCCACTGCAGTAAATACTTTAATACAAAAACAAAAAATGTCTGCCAACTTTGTTGCAAGGGGCGCGGCTGTAAGTTGTTCTCCAACAACAATTCGTGTACAGCAATATTATTATGTATTACAGTCGAATTTCTATATAACGAATCTCAGGGGGACAAGGAAAATCTTCGTTATAGAGAAAACTCGTAGTATGGAATGGGTTTTTGATGGAACCAGGTTGCAGGATTCTCAAAATAAATTCGTAATATAAAAAACTTCGTTATACGGAAGTTGGACTGTACTTATTATTATTAAATTGCACAAACTAGTAATTTGGACTTATGTTTGAACGGAGAGAAATTGAACTGGACTGATCTTCAATAATCCCCAGATGCAAAAACACAGCCCAATTAGTACGAAATTGACATACAGTAAGAAGAAGAATTGCCTTGCAAACATATGTATGTACAATTTTGAAGTTGTTGTTATTGGGGCATGGAAATGTTTTGCTCGACCCGAGGAGCAGAAGCGAAAGCAAATCTGTTCGGTCGGTCACACTGAGGGATAGACAGGCTACACAAGTTGTGCTTAGTTTACCTTTAGGCATTGATTTATATTTGTATTGACACTTAAAGTAAACCCCCCGTGCCACCGCCCCCCCCCAAACCCATCCAACCACACTGTTCATTGTGTGTTGTTTGTTTGTTGTCTGTTGTTTGTTTGCCTGGCTCACAAATTTGTCCCTGTCATTGTATAACAAGCCCAAAAAGGGAGACCACACCAGCATCGACAAAGATGAGACGGAAATTTCTCTATTTCCATTAAAAAGTACCGAATGTATTGATTTACAGCAACAACAGCAACATTCGAAAGACGTAACAAAAGATTTGCCCATAAATGTGGCAGACAGTCAGGCTGGCAAATGCGATGTGACACTTGCAACAACAGAAACAACAACAGCAACAACAACTTGCAAAAATGTATGAAAACAATTTGTAAGTACTTGCACAACAAGCAATTTTGACGTGCAGCAGGGGCGGGGTTGCATTGCATTGCATGTGGCCCACTTTTCCGGTTTCCGTCGTCCGACGTCCACGCAAATTAGCATTGATAAACGCCGGAAATGTGCATGTGCATATCAAACCAACCAACTGTACATGGATGGGGTTGTGCATCGTGATGGGGATGGGGATGGGGTGGTGAGAGAAAGAGGTTTTCGTTGACTTGTCAGCATATTTCAGTTCTAATAGGTACGCACGTACACATAGATACATATGTATGCATGTGTAAACATGTATGTATATAACTTATTTGTTTGTGTACATAGGATAAATTGCAATAAACTTGATTTGTCAGCGCACATCGCAAGTTAAATAAATAAATATATAATATTTGTACCTTGACATAGCAAATAATATAATTAGTTTACTATATACTATAATATATAATTGTGTTTGATATTGCGTTTTTCGACACAAATTTCAATTCCATTATTAATTTCTTATATTTTGTTGCTGCTGCGATCAATGGGATGGAGGTGGTGCTTCTATTTTTGACAAGGTCGCAACATTTTGTAAACATTCCTTTGACTGGGCGGAAATGCCAAGTGTCCGTCAGTCTTCTATTTTTGTTCTTCCACATTTGTGAACTTAATCCTTGTCAGAGGCTGCTGCTGCTGCCGCCACTACTGTTTCCTTCGCCTTCAAGTGAAATGAGGCAAAAAGCAAATGAAGCCCAACCGCCTGCCAATTGTGCGTCTTGTTGTGCTCTCTGTCTCGCTTTCTCTCTGTGTGTGTTTGTTTATCTAACGAGTAAATACGATTTTAATTAAATGTAAATCACATTGTCAACTCACACACACACACTCCAGTCGGTGAAGGCTTGGGGGGGGGACAGGCAGCATCTGCCATTGGTTTCTTATGTTTCCAAAGAGACGAGAAATCCTTCTTGCTGTACAGTCAAGCCTTGCATGTACGAAGCGTAATTGGGAATTGCATATGACATCATCACTAAATCTGTAAAAATACACATACATACAAACATACATATATATATGTACATATGTATACATCATTTTGTAACAACTCTCGGCTCTTTTAGATATATAATTAAATGACGTTGTTATTGTTATTGCTATTAAGCGATCACTGTATGAGTTGAAGAAGTTTGTATGCATCTGTGTGTGTGTGTGTGTGTGTGTACACTGTACATATAGTATACACAAATGTATCTGTATATCTGGCTTATGTATCTCCAACTTTGAGCCTTGGCTGCGTGCCGCCTTCTTCAGCTCCAACTGCGAGCAAAAGCCGCAAAACACCCTTGAGATTATAAATTAAAAGACAAGAAAACATAATTTCTAAATTTACAAACACATGCATGCAAACAACAACAACAAGAACAACAACAGCACACAAGCACTTAAATAGGTAAAGGGTTTTATAGCGGAGGGGAGATGGAGAAAGGGAAACATTAACAATGCGCTTTTGTTGTTCTTTGTAGCCATAATATTGTTATACAAGCAAAAGAACATGGAAATTGCAATGGGAAAGAAAGCAAAACAATAAACGAAACACGCATTTAAAGCAAAAGTGCAAAAATGTGTTGCAAAACATGTCAGCACATGCATCTTTTTGTGTGCGTGTGCGTGTTACTTGCAACCGTTGTGCAACACTAACAATCGAAAGCAGCTTTGATACCTAACAAACTAGCGAACGTCTCGCTATTGAAATCAAATTTGACTCAAAGAACGAGGAGAGATAATGTTCTATGCACAAGAGATCGCCCGGGAGCGTTGTATTATCTCATTAATGTAAGTAAAATTATCATAACTATTCATTAAACTCAACTTGAACGACATTTTGCTCATTTATTGTTCTTATATGTATGTATATTTTTGACAGCGCTATTGCGACCAATACCTGAGGCTAATGGCCAAGAGGCAGAAAAAAAAAATATGACGAATTTGATGAGGAAGGTGGAAGGAAGAGGTTGAGGATAAGTCTTTCGGAGAATAATAGATCACACATAAAATATCCGCAATAAATATTACACTAAACATGCTTGATATTTTCTTTTCAGGTTACGTTTAATATTATACATATGAATGTACATATTGCCTTAGAGGCGTTGGCAGTTTTCCATCTTGCCTGCGATTGATTCGCAAATTGAGCAGCTTAAAAGTCAACATTCGCCATAACCGTTAGTCATTTATTATTTTTTATGTCACTGCCAGACCCGCCGCCAACTTGGCAACATGCCATCGCATCGCATCGCATGTGAGGCGCACTTAAAGTAAAACGACATGCAACACTCGTTCCGTTCTGCCGCCAGAGTCAGGACACGGACAACAAAGCCACTGAACGATAGTGAACAGGATATATGTACATATGTATGTATGAAGAAGGAGGCTCAGTCGAAGTTTTATAAGCGCAGATTACAGCCAAAAGTAGTTGCGAAACTCGATTTCTTTCTGTTTCTTTTTTTTTGTATCTAGGGGAAATATGCGCAGCTTTTCCGCGGCTTTTAAATGTTGTTTAGCCGCTTGCGCCCGTTAAGGTTTTTGTCTGTGCCACATTTAGATGCATGTCATAAAAGGCTTTAGGCATTAGGCTAGCAGTAACACTAAATATTTGTAATAAGTAGAAAATAATTAAGATAGATTCGGTTTGACTTATTAGTATATTGCAAAAGGTAATAAATTAAATTAGTTTACGACATAACAATTTAATTTCTTACAAAATATGTGGACATATATGTTCGTATGTAAAGATTGTTTATGTAACTACTCTTCGTATAAGAAGTGCCAATTAGATAAAGGTCTATTTGAATCTGAGCCATGTCGCTTTTTTACTTTGGCATGTTGGCAATTGGTCATGCATGTGAATTGATGTTGCCAGTTGCCAAGAGTGATAAAAGCAGGCAGCAGTAGCGCGTCGATTCCAATAAGGTAGAGTAGAGTATGTAATTCCATTCGACTGACGCGCATTTCTTCAAGATATCCAACGAGGACACGCACATATTTGTGTGTGGGCTCTCCTTTTTCGATTGTAAAAGGCTGCAGAGTGACTTTGTGACATGTACTGAGAACTCAAAGGCGGCATTGTCGTCGTTTATGCCGTCAAAGTGAAAATCCATGCGAGAAATTATATGTCAAAGTTTCACTTTTGATATGCAAAGGCATTTTGCCTGGTTGCCTGGCTGCCTGGCGTTGGCATTGACATCATCTTGGCATCGCAACAAGAGTAGCAAAAGAACAGTCCAAACTGTACGGCTACGGTGGAGCATTGATCGCTTCACAAATGTAAACTCGCATTTGTTGGGGAATTCCTGTTATAAAATAAAATATCTATATTAAGGCTGATTTAGTTGGAACAACTTTTAGCACTGCTATGTGTCTGTACCTTAAGGAGTTTCTACTTTATCAAGGTAGTACTGTAGTGGACACCAGCTACTGCTGCTGCTGCTGCTTTCTGCTCTGGATGCTGTGGAAACGGCACGCTCCAGTGACGCAGTGACAAAGAAACATTTAGCAGGCGCACGCAGGCCGGCAACAGAAAAGCACTGCGATGCGGTGAGATTGTGCCGGGCTGGCGGCCTTGGAGAGTGCGAGGCCCGATGAGGACTATCTACCAATTACTCGAGTTACTGGCCCAGTCGCTTTTCTCTTTAGTCGGTCGGTTGGTCGGACTATCGCAACGTTAGTTCATTCGTTCAGTCGATCTGTCTGTCTGTCATTGAAACGTATCCGGCCTTTAAGCCATTCCTTTTTATTATTTCTTGGGCTCTGCGCTGCGCATCGCTCGCCGTTGTCCGTCGTCCGGAATATCCTGGTTCACTTTTTTTTCAAACTTTTTTTTATTTTAAGTTTAGTTTTGTCTATGAGACGGCTGCTTCCTATTCGACTGTTTCCTTTTACTCTGTTGACTTTTTTCTTCCTTGGCGCCACATCTTCAGCTCTTTTACATTTTGTGCTTTATGTGCGTGCGTAAGAGTGGGTGTGTGGTGGCATTTTCCGGCATCTTGGTGGCATTTTATTAAAAGCTATGTAATCTACCCTACTTTACAGTTGAGATACGCAAAGGAGCGTTCGTTGCACCATTGCACTGGCACGCCAGCTGCCGTCGACTCGAGGACTGCGGTTGCGGGCGGCTTGGCCTCTCAACTGCGTTCTTCACAATGCCATCTCAAATGGACAGACAGACGAGACGAGTCAACTTTGACACTCGTCGTTTCTTACTCTTTTCAACTTGCACACTATTCTTTATTCTGTTTGCGCACTTTGGTTAATTTGATTTCGTTACTTGCTTTGCCTTTGATTGTGTGTGTGTGTGTGAGTGTGTGCTTATATAAGTATATTGCTATTCACAGCGATCGCAGACAAATAATGAACCAGCGTCTGGTATGGTCACACTGCACATCGCGAAAATAAGTTAAAAATTTAAAAATGCCTATGCCAAACCATTTAATTCCGTTAAGGGATTTAATGAAATTGCCCAACCTTTCAATGAGTCGATAACACTGTGCGAAAAGATGACAAAGGTAAGACAAAAAGATCCTAGAGTTGTATTACAAATTCCCGCAATTACCCAATTAACTAACCGTATCAAATTGTCAGTTGACGTCAAGGTTGCATTAATTTAAAGTATTGCTTCAAAAAATGTATGTTTATTCGAGTCACTTTTATTGTAACGCCTTTAAAAAGTAAAATCTAATTTTTTTTAAAAAATTTTCTTTAAATTGTGAATCCCTATAAACCCATAAGAAAAATCATCCTTGCGATATGGTAAGTGTGGCGTCGTCAATGTTTGCATTTGGTTTATGTAGCTTTTATTTTTGAGGCAGTCGGTGCCACATAACAATCCGATTCAAGTGCAATCCAAACTGCATCCCAGCCCAGACGCAGTGGGAAAGCAAATAAAATATATTCGCAAGAATGTGCTAGATTTAATGACAACCCGAAAGTATGGCAAGCTATTTATGGAGACCCTAGAACAACAAAAGGGGACCGAACTCTATCGCAATCTGGTTGAAAAGCCGATGGACCCTGACCTAATGATCCAAAGAGTTGACAATAGATATTATACGACAGCTAACCAATTAATTGCGGACTTCAATTTAATGATCTCAAACTGCCGAGCTGTGGGGCAGCAAAGCGATTTGGTGGGCCGTCAGTGCTCAAGAATGGAAAAGACCATGGAACGGGCGCTCGCAAAACTGCCAAAGGGTAAGGATAAACTTGCGAAATGTCCCGGAGTCCGCACATTAGGTGCCAGAGCCATCGTTGTCAAAAAAATGACAAAGAGAGAGCGGATGAGGCTTGGACTGGAAGCCAATCATCCATCAAACGCATCTGCTGGAGCCAATAGGCAGCCGCCGAGTAAACCTAAAGCCGGAGTAAATTCAACTGTTTCCCGAAAGCGAGCTCCGAGTACCGAACGGGTGTGTAAAATTGCCCTTTTATAATGTATTTTCCAATTGTTCTAATGCTTATTTGTATTCGTAGGAGGAACAAGAACCCAAAAGCAAAAGGCGAGCGCGGAGTACCACAAAAAAGCGTGATAAGATACATCTTGGGCCGCCGAACATAGCACCAAGGTTTGGTGAAAGTCGCGCAAGTGCGACAGTCCCTTTCGGTGGCGCTGATGCCCCTAGCAAGATGTCGAGGAAAGTGCACAAGCATAAGGCGCATTCCAGGTTTGGTGAAAGTCGCGCAAGTGCGACAGTTCCTTTTGGTGGCGCTGATGCCCTTGGCCAGACATCGAGGACCTTTCACGTGCGTATATCTGCTTCTTTGGAATGCAGCTTCCAGGATTGTTGAAAATCGTACCAATTCAAGTATTTACTTGCAGCATGTACCATTGAAGAATCCTTCTCGTGTACCTCTTTCGCAGCGCAACATACCACCAAGGTTTGGTGAAAGTCGCGTAAGTGCGCCAGTCCCTTTAACCAACGCAACTGCTGGAGCCAATGGGCAGCCGCCGAGTACCCGGCGCGTGTTTGGCACATGTATATCCCCAAAGCGAGCTCCGAGTATCGAACGGGTGTGTAAAACTGCCCCTTTGTAATGTATTTTCCAAACTTTCTCATGCTTATTTGTATTCGTAGGAGGAACTAGAACCCAAAAGCAAAAAGCGAGCACGGAGTATCACAAAAAAGGGTGATAAGAATCCTTCTGGTGTACCTCTTGGGCCGCCGAACATAGCACCAAGGTTTGGTGAAAGTCACGCAAATGCGACAGTCCCTTTTGGTGGCGCTGATGCCCCTAGCAAGTCGTCGAGTCCCTTGCAGGTGCGTTAAGCTGCTTCTTTGGAATGCAGCTTCAAGGATGGCTGAAAATCGTACCAATTCAAATTTTTATTTACAGCAGAAGGCTTTGAAGTATCCTTCTACTGTACCTCTTTCGCAGCGGAACATAGCACCAAGGTTTGGTGCGACAGTCCCTTTAACCAACGCAACTGCTGGAGCCAATAGGCAGCCGCCAAGTACCCGGCGCGTTTTTGGCACATGCATATCCCCAAAGCCAGCACCAAGTACAAATGAAGTATGTAAAACTACCCCTTTATAGTTTGGGCTTATGTCAATATGTTAAAGTCAAATATTAAAATATTTATTTAAACAAAAAGTATACGATATAAAACATGATCAAAGTTTCCACAATTAGCAGTTGAGTAAAAATGTATGTAAATTATGCAACTAGTACTTAGTAATTATATTTTAAACTTTTGTCAAAAGGCAAAGGAGACGAAATCTATTTGTTGTTAAAAGTCGCGTTTTGGTTGAGTTAACGCCAAAAGTAATTCATCTTTTCTAATGTTTTCTCGAGTCTTGGGGTAGGAGGGGCAAATAAACGTTGGGGTCTGTCAAGCGGCATCGTTAGACAGGCTGCAAAATTTATTGAGTCCATTAAACGCAACATTGGATGACGCTCCCTCTTTCCCTCTCTTTCTCCTTCTGTTTATCCTCTCTCTTGCTTTCGTCAAGCCTCTTGAGGATTGGGGTAAAGCAAAGTTCCTGAACCTGATGTTTGGGGCTGGAGCCAAACGCGACGCCAGTGACATGCAATTTATTGCTGGGCGGTAATTGGCAGTCCAGCGCTGGAGTTAGAGTTGGAGCTGAATCGAGTCTGCTGCTGTTTATTAATAAATTGTCACTTGCAACTGGCATCCTTCTGACCAGGCTGCCTTGTCTGTCTGCCGCTGCCTCGCTGCTCGAGTCGTAGTTGAAAAGTGCGCCTGCACTTGAGTAGCCAATGCTTGTACCCTGCTTATTGGGCATTATTCTTGGCTGTCATTCGTTACGTAGAAAGCTGAAGCAGCCACATTGCCAATTAGCTGATATCATCGTTCATCCTGGCGTCAGTGTTGTGTCTGCATCTCTGCTGTGCCCTGGTCTGCCTGTTGCCTAATCCCTGTTAAGCTTTAAGCGAAATTGTATCATTATCATATCGAGTGACGCCATTTTTGCTGCCTCCAACTGCATGCCACACATCTCTCTCGTTCCATCTCGCTTTCTCGTTCTGTGTATGCTTCCAATACCTGAGGGAAATCTGCTCATCCGTATGAGCATGTTGAGTTGCCATCCACACCCGACCCCGACTTGTTGCCAATCTTTAGCCATACGTTTCGATTTGGCGCTAACAAGTTTTTCCTTACAGTGCGCATCGACGCGTTCTTTGGCTTGGACTCTCCAAGAGAGAGAGGACTAAGCTGCTTCTTATCCTTTGGGAGCTGCCATACATTCTATGTGTACGTATACGTACATATATTTATGCATGTGTGGTGTGTGTGTGAGTGTGCAAAGCATTTGGCAGCGTTAATTGGATTTTGAAGCAGCTAAAGGCAGTCATGCCACAAAGAAAAAGAGCACCAAAAAAAAAAACATGTTTAATTTCAAGTGCCGAGTGACACTTCTTTCTTCATACATATGTACATACATTTCCATAGATTTCCAACTAGTTGCGTTCATTTTTAGCCAATATTATTTTTTAATTCGGTGATCAAAACAAAGCAAAGACCGTTGTGCAGTCGCAACACTACTGCAACTACTGCAAATAAGTTAACAATTTATTGCATATTGTAGTATAAAGATTGATCATTGGTGTTGGGAAAACATTGAATATCTTATAGCACATTTGCATATTCAGTGTCTGCAAATAAAGCACCATATACTATAATTCTATGGCATTGTAAACTAACTTTATCAATTTTGTGTGAATGGCAAAATAGAACGAAAGAGAAAGAGAGAGAACGAGAGGTGAAGTTTAACAATCTGGTAGCATTACACTTAAGTAGCCACCAGAAATATGGTGAAAAATGAAGTAAACATTAAAACCGAATGCCGGATAGTGTGCAGAATCATAATGCTGCTGCTGCTGCCACTGTGTTATACGTTTTCAATTGCCGTCCAGTAGCCGCCAACAGTTGCCGCCTCAACGCTTACTCTTAATTGAGATGGTGGCAAGGAATGCAAAGAGACAGGGAGATGAGACGGCAAACTGAGACGAAATGTGGTAAGGAAAATAAAATAAAATTCGCGAACATAATTTATGCTGCACTCTGTGTCCCTCTCGCACTCTCGCTGTCGCAAGACAAGCTAACAAGCACATTAATAATATCTTAACGGAGACGTTGAAGTGGCGCCCACGCCCAACACCCTATTTGAAGTGTGGGTTGGTTGCCAGCCAGCCAGCCAAGTCGTGTCGTCAGAGTCGGTTGATGTGATCGCCTCCAGTGCTGGACGTGGTTGAGCACAAAATGCAGTTAATTAATCATTTTGTGCAAGGAGCAAAAGTAGTTTGGTGCTTGATTTATTTTCGGGCCATAAGAACTGGCGGCCAACCACAATACACACACAAAAGTTAACTTCCTTTTTTTTTTTTTGTTCTTTTATCGGCTGACAGGCACAAACAGAAAAAGAACAGGAGCAGAGGCTGGCGCCATCGCTTCAGGCATCACACTGGCGCCGTTATGGAACCAAAGCCCCAAACTTCAACGGGCCAAGATATTAAAAAGCATCCAAAACACACACACTCACTCAAGAAAAAAACACCAAATAACAACGACAGGAAGCCAGTAACAAAAAGAGAGGGCGTGGCCTGTTTCTACAACGGACAGGAGCCGGCGGCGGCATATCAACTCAACTCAACTCAACGCAACTCAACTTAACTCTCTCTGGGCTGTTAGCATCATCGACTTTGCGTCGATTAATTAAACCGCAAGCGCTTAAGCGGCATACCGCAGCAGCAGTAACGTGAGCAGAGCAGCCACAACACGACATTCAAAAGTCTACTTTAATTTGACTTTCACTTTCCTACACACACACACGCACACTCGCACAATTTAACATGTTGATAGAAGGATCTGCCTTACAGGCTTTAATACATATAGTATTTGCTTAGAGCCGGATGCGTGACTTTACACGATTATTCAATCAGGAATTTAATGAATATTTTTGAAGCAAGCAAAACCAAACGACATAGTATAAGCTTAAAGTTTTGATATTCAAGCACAACATTTTTCAACAATCAGTTCAAACTTATGTCTTAAGCTAACTATTGATACCTTAAAAATTATTGATGCTAAAATAGCAAACTTGTTATTTAACTATTTTAATGTGAATTCCTATTGATATTGGCATCAGAAATCAAGTTATGTAAAATGTAGAAAAATATCAAAAATCAGCCATGAGTTTGAAATAATCAGTAAAAATAATCAAATAACTAAACTGCTACATGTGAAGCAAATGTTAAAAAGCAACAAAACTCAATATATACGTTATTATATACTACAAAAAGTTGTGCGTTTTTGTATAATTAGTAAGCGTACGTTTTGCCAATTTGCTGATTTCGCCGTAATTATTGTTAGTGTTTGTGGTGTGTTAAAAAAATAAAAAATAAATAATAATACATATGCATGTGCGTACACATACATACATACATACGACAGGCAAACCACAGGGCCAGGTTGTGTCCCATCGCGGCAGAGGCAATCAAATTTCGTATTAATTATGTGCTTAACCGAACACCTCCCAGCACGGAGATGAATAGAGAGAATGAGGCGCACGCGGCGGCTACGCAACGTTTGTCGAATGCTGTGCAAATTGTAAATTGTCAGCTGGGTCACGTTGCCAGGGCTTATGCGACCATGGAGTAGAGTAGGAAGAGAAGAGGGTCGGTCTGTATGAATACAGTTTGTTAGCCATACGGGTCAGGGACAGGGCAATAATTCTTTGGTTTTCACATTTTGCAGGCGCTGTCGAAAATCCTTTTGCGGCTTATGTTCTATACCCAAAAACGACGATGGCCCGGAACACATGTCACGGGTCACTTGCTTCTCTGGCTTACACACGCACACACACAAATACAAGCATACATTTATGCTTATTTACATATTATTACATATGTGATAATATATGTCTGTACAATTCGTTGTGTGGATTCATGACGTGCTCCCCACCTAAGAATTTAGATATACTGCACTTCGGTGATCTAACAAATCTGACAAACAACATCTTTTTTCAAACTGATATTTCTCATGCCTGTTCGATGTTTCCATGTTGTTTATAATTGTTTGTTATCTTCGTAGACTACAGAATTAATTACATATATAAGTATATTTGTTATTATTATTATAAAGGGATTCATTATCAAGACTTCAAGCTGATTAGCTTTTAGTCAAAATCAATTGAATTAATATTAATTGTTAGAAAAGATTTTTATGATTTGTTTTAAACAGCTCATATAATTTTTTTAGCTCCTGGTAATATCTTAGAAAATCAAGAGTTAAAGCATTGAAACATTTAAATTGCTGCCTTGAATTTCTTTAACTTCACCCTAACTTATCTTTTTCACTGCACATCTGTATTCTGCGTTGTTCCCATGATCATGTTAGAAAATAAAGATTATAATCAACATGAAAATCAAGCGGCAAAACTTTGAGATGCCCCTCTCCCTATTTTCACCCCTAACACGTAATCCGTGGACGTTTTTCATCTGCAACGTTTGAGTATAAGGATTTCCCTTTGCAGCCTCCATTCTCTAGCTGCGTCGTGACGTCAGTAAGTGCAGCTGGGAAAGTCACAGCAGGCAGCCAGACACGTTCAACATTCTAGTGTGTGGCACGCGAAACCGCACAAAATGTCGTAACTTCTCGATGCTCTCCAACTCCAATTTTCTCTATTCCCATCCCAATCTCATGCCCGCTGCGCATTTTTCGCACATTCTCAATTTTTGTTTTATATACATATACATATGTATTTTTTTTTTAGCTTTTGGTATATTTTTCAGCATATAAATTTTCGTTCAAGTTGAAAAGTTTCGCACATACTCCTGTCACGTATTGTACAACGTGCGGGTGTGAATGTGTGTGTCTGTCTGCAGGGGTGGGGCATATCCCACTGTGTCGTGTGAGTCGCTAATTTATGTCTGACATTAGAATGCAATCATATTCACTTAAAAAACTGCATAACTTTTGCGCTTTTGCTTGTAGTAATAGTTTTTACTACATTGACTTTCGGCATTGGCTCTCTCTCCCTTCCCTTCCCATCCTTAACACTTTTGTTGCTATGCGAGAATTCGTTAAATTGCCATTCCAATTGCTCGCCAACATGCCATGGTTGCACGGGAAAAGTGTGCAACACTGCTTTTAACAGCATTAACGTGCTTTTAGTGTTTGTTTCGATGATTAAGTCACGCATGCGTATTTAATTTAAAATTAATATTGCCTTTAAAATTGTTTATTGTAATAAATTGGTTAAAAGAATAAATAAAAGGGGGAACTTAATTATTTAGGCATGATGATTAAGTTTTTTTTGTGTGTTTTTATATGAATCGCAAGCTTTTAATTATATAGCAATCGATAAGATTAGTACAATTTATTGATTTAACAGCCCTGGTTTACATTATTTCTTTAAACACGTGGTTACTTTTCAAGGTATTCAAACGCACACTGCGTGAGCAGTTTAAATAGAGAGAGATCTAAAAGTGTATAACATTGAAATGAATTTGAATAAATATTATAACAATGTGGTTGACAATAAGATGCTGGTAAAAAATACATACAACAACATATTGATGTACAATTAATATATTTTTTTTTATTTTGAAAACAGTACTCAGAAGGAGTCGCATATGAAGTGGAAGAATCAATGATGGATAAACGACGTGTCTTTCAACGGGCAACGTCGATTGTCAAAGCTGTAAGTCCAAATCCAAAAAATGTGGTTGGCGTGTGCATTGGCCCGGTTGAGATCAAATGTGATCTTGAGTTGCTGCAACAGAGCAGCCGATACTTTAGTCGTGCCAGCCCCCGAATGGTATTCGGATTGCCAATGCATCGTGTCTCTCTGGAGGCATTTCTGCTGATCTACAAGTGGATGGCAAAGTCAAGCTATGTAGTGCCACCGGCGATGCTGCAAGCTTTCTTCAATGCCGCTGTGTATTTGGAGATTGAAGTGCTATTGGATCAGTTTGTTGCTGAGTTTATGGCCATGCGTTATGCATGCGAAGAGACCGGTTTCTATATGTTTTACACGATGCATAAGGCACAGTTGCATACGGCGTTACCACGACACTTACGTGTACACAAATTTTTCCTCAACCTCATTTGTACGGAGGAATTTAAGCAATTGCGTCCACAGACGCTTGCCGCATTGCTGCACTCGGACACTATTTGTGTCAATTCGGAAATGGAAGTGCTAATTGCAGCCTTTATTTGGCTTCATCATGACTACGATGAGCGTAAGACTTATATACCCCTTTTGTTGGGTTGCATTCACTTTGGCGAAATTCCATTCGATGCGCTAATGGAGATGCGCGAAGAGCGTTTTGTTCCGGGACCTGCTGATATGCTTGATAAGCCGGAGGTATGGAATTGCATCAAAAACGCTCCATTGTTTAGATATCAGTTTGGCGTAACCAGCACACGCATCTGGATTTCGGATCCCATCTGCAAATATCATCACGATGCCAATTGTCACAGACGCAACTTTGTTACATGGCCACAGTTTGAGGCATTTAAGTTGGCATTGCGTTCTATCAAAGGCGCCCATTGGTGGTATCGCCAGCATTTGAATCCTTATGCTCCCACTTGTCGCCGAACGGAGTGCCGTGATCAACGTAGCTCAAAACAGCAACGTTACACAAAAAATAAGATGACAAATGCATCTTTCTTCGAAATTGGAATAAATTAAAGTGAACGCGCTTGCAACAATTTAAAAAACTTCAAATAAATTTATATACTATTCGCAAATTATGTTTTTCTTTATTATTGGTAAATATATAAATTATAACAAACAGCAACTGGAATGGCATGGACCTAAGATGTCGGCATTTGTTAAGATTATTCAGTTTTAATTGTTCTTTTTGTTTTTGGGAACGAACTCGTTTCAGTTTCCATGCTTAAATTGCCTTATCTCGATTTGCAGTTCCATTGTTGTCTTTTGTTGATTTTATAGTTGCAAAAGTGCTTTGGGGCCAAGGAATTGTAGCTGCTGCCAAATGCAGTTATGCCAGTTACGATGAACGGGGGGGGGCATAGCGAAGTGAGCTTGGGGCGTATGAAATATACATGAAATAGGGCTAAGGACAATGTGTCCATTGTTGGCTGGGGCTGTTAACGAGTTTCTCTCCCTCTCTCGCCCTTCCTCTGCGTGTGTTGCCGAATTTTCCATTTGCCAATCGGAAATGGCAGCCCCACTGGAGGAGCGTTCGCGACATGTAAAAGAACAGTTCAGTTTAGGACTTGGGGGGCAAAGCAACGTAGGTCGAGGGGTTGCCTGCCCTTTGATATTTGGCGTTCCTGAATTCCTATTGCGACGAAGCCGAGAGCCAAAAACGTTACAAATTCATGTCCATTAGCAGTCACGTGAAAAATTTCCGCTAATTGGCATTTTGGCCATTTTGGGTCAAGTTTGTTCGGTGAAGAGCAGAGTTTTGATTCCCGGACCACAGCCAATTTTGTAATTAATCATTTCCTGATTTGGCATTTGGACGGCGAGTTCTTTGGTATTTTTGTTTTATGGCTCAACTGCCAATAAGCTTCAAGGGGTGATAGCGCGAGAGTGGTGTTGGGGAGGGGGATTTGGGGGAAGGGGAGGGTAGACTGTACATTGTTGTTGGCTTGGACGAGCACATTTTACGCGCCGTTTAAGTTTAATTGAAAAAGAATTTTTTGCGGCCAATGAAAATTTCCAATAACGAAATTCCGGCAACAACAAAGAGAAAAACATAACGAACTTCTTGAGTATATTTCTCTTTTATGCTTGTGCTTGGCCAGAAGTTTGATAGATACTTACATATATATTTTTTTATTTTTGTTCTTACAGGTACAATATTCACGCACCTGGTCCCCGGCCATCGCGAATTGCAGCCTGCAATTGACAGGGGGACAGCAGATAGAGTGAGAGCTCTTCGCGCCAAGATATGCGGATCAAGTTTTTGTGGCGTTTACACTTAACTTTTGTGCCCAAACGCGCAATTAAGCCAAATTTAAAATTCAAAACTTGGCTACACTTGCAAATCTCCTAATTTGATGTCTGCTCATGTTATCTTTGAGGTATGTATTTTAATGTGGAATTTTGCACTAAAAATTAGAACAGAAATTGCTGTAAAATATTGCAATAAAACAAGCCAAGTTTTATTTTGATTCTGTTAAAAAACATTTCTTTAAATACATATGTAATAAGATTGTTGATATTCGTAATTATAATACTATTGGGATAGAAACAAAGTTTTGTGTCAGACATTCCAATCAACCATTCAAATTGATTTGGCATCAAAAGCACAAAAATCACGCAAATAAATAAGTTCTTTGCTTATTGTTTTTTTTGTGATGGCAACGATCCTGCAAATCTGTTGATTGCGACTTCCACTAACGATTGTCCCATCGATGGTATTCCAACACAGATGAAACGTGTTGGATTTTGTATAAAATATTGTCAATGATAGTTAATTGTTAGTTATGTTACCAAATAAAGTTGGACTGCCTAATTGATTTTGAAGCTACATTTTAATATATCGATGCTTTTACTTAATTTTTGCTTACAGATTAAGCCAAGTTTTTGCTTATTATTATTTCTTAGTTTGACAATAAACGGTTGCATATTTTCAGTGTTAGTGATGGTAATCAACAAAAACCATACAAAGGTTGCCACACTGATGGAAAGCTATATAGTGTTGCAGCCTTGAAATATGTGGTTTTGTTTTGATTTAAGCACAACTGCAATCAACACAGTTGGACAGTTGTAAAATGTAAATGTGCCCATGATCGGTTTATATCTACATTTATGTGAAATTGACTGTGTAAAGTCGGTGTGAAAAGCTTTTAGCTCCAGCGTTAAGTTAGCTGTCATCCAAAACTGATAAGTAAAATTAATATATGTAAACAAAAAACGAATTAAAGAAAAAAACAAATAAATTTCTTGTCTTGGCGTCTTGTGAACTTGGGCCAAAAACCAAATACAAATACACCCAAGAGATGGCAGAAAAACAGGCACCACCAAAAGCGCCAAAGGCTGCCTCCAAAACGAATAAAAAAGGTAGCGTTATTGGTGCCATCGAGGACATACAACGCATGTGAGTTCAAGTAAAGCTACAGATACAAAAATAGAGTTGCTGAATTCAACTGCTTAACAGGTCCGAGGAGGCAATAAGGCTGGAGATTGATCGTATGGTGGAGCACACACAGCGACATTTCAAAATTGAGAACAATATGCCCTGCACTGGCATTGCAGAGAAATTGCAACGCTGCCTGCGTCAGCATCCCGAAGAATCGTATCAGTGCTTCAAAGTAATGGATGAATATCAACAGTGTGTCATTCTGGCCACACAGGATCATGTCGATTTGCTGGCGGAACAGGATGAAAAAATGCAAACAGTTGAACCATTGCAAGTGTCGCCACATCAAGCTATGCCACAGCCTGCTATCACTGGCAAAGAGCGCACACGGCGCAGCTGGTTTAAGCCATGGACCTGGCTACGCTAGCCAAATAGTCGAAACAGTCAAATAGTCAAAATGTCAAAAACCGGAAAAGAGCCAAGGAGTATTTCAACTAACTAACAAAACATCCAAACAATCCAAATCGAAATTGTAGGCAACCAGCTGCAGCAGTTGCTGCCCTGCGGATTAATCGTTTTTACTAATTAAACTGGCGGCAGACTTGCCCTGCTCCTTTTGCATTCCATTTCACTTATTGTAGTTCACTTTTTCTCTACTACTCTCTCACTCTCTTTCTCTCTCTATCTCTTTCTCAAGCCTCATCATCTTAGTCCGATATTGTCTGAGCCACACACAAAAAACGAAAAGACTGGGCAAAAAAAAGAATTAAAGCAAAATATTTGTGCATCACTCTCAGCTTGCTGGTTGCAGCTGCTTACCCGGCCCTGCAATCCCTCCTCCCCACCACGCCAAAAATCCCTTCTGGCCCAGCGGCTATTTGATAGCCAAATTGAGAGCCAAGAGTTTTGGGCTGCTGCTGCTGCTGCTGCTAGTTGTCCCTCCACTCATTCATTTGAATGTCTACATCATCTCAGATGGCAGCTGCTGCAGCGATGCAGGTGCACGAGTGTGTGTGTATGTGTGTGTGGTGGATTGCTAGGACTAGAACGCATCCTTCTTGCGGCTCTGCAATTTGCAATAAAAGTAAGTCTGCAGCAGCTCCTCTTACAGCACCATACCAGCAGCAGCAGCAGCAGCAACCTCTTGCCTGGGTAATGACCCTATGAAACCCGCACACCAACAGCATCATCCCCATCCAACCCCCACCCAACCTTCTACCTTACACAGGTTGAAAGCCTTTCGGCCACGGTAAGCAAACATTAGAATTTATTAAATCCAACTCACGCCGTCGTTTGCTCCACACACATAACCGAAAAAAAAAATATAAAATGAGTTTGATAATGATGTGTGTGTATGCTCAACCTAAGAGATACCCTGTTGTCACTAACCATTTTCCATGTAGTGAAGGCAATTTTGTGATTTGCTTAAGATGTGCTATAGTGAAGATGAGTTTCTAGTAAGAAATGAAAATAATATTTGTATAGCTGCTCTTTTTGTATAAATATTTGACAGACTCCTTAGACTTTGAATGTATAAACTTAAATCAGCACACATTTACTACTTATATATGTATATATTGTAGGTTGTTTTCTTATTTAATTATTGTCAACAATTAAAATATAGTTAAAATTATTCAATTTCAATTAAAATAAAAAACTGGATTTAAATCTGAAAATAAATTGAAAATTTAGGTAAAAATTATTGTTTTCTTTCTTTAAAAACACATAACAAATTTGATATAACATACAGAATAAAGAATGATGATAATTCCTAACGCCCCATAAAAGGCTTTTAATGACCTTGCAGTGGTTCGTTCTACTTGTGAATCCAACGTTGACTTAAGCTTAGCCTAAATCCTTTTGTTTGCCGTGCTCATACAGGGTATGAAAAGAAAAATTATTGCATATAAAGCTCACCTGGTCTGCGAATAAAAGAGACAAAGAGGGAACGATAGAGAGATAGAGAGAGAGAGAGAGAGAGAGAGAGAGAGAGCAGATAATATGAGAGCAGGTAGAGCAATAAACTTTTGGGTGCTTTTACTATGTCCACAAGTCCAAAACACACACACAGCTACGCACTCATGCCCTTTAAGAGATTTGTATTATCTTTTTACACACACAGACACACATAGCACACATATCGGGGGCATATACCAATAATCCAACTTTGCTTTTAGCATTTTTCATCCAAATGCAAATACTCAAAAATAAAAATACAAACAAAAACTGAAAGCTAGCCACAAACTTCTGCAAGTAGCCAAAAAGCGCCTAGCAACAACAAAATAATGAGCACATCAAAGACATGCATCTCGGGATAAAACATATACATATGTATGTACTATTAAAGCAATGCTCACGAAAATATATATCCTTTTTTCCATCTAGTATTGGCATTTCTTTCTATCGCTATGTGAAGGGCACACAAAACTGTGACTTAATAAAGAATAGGGCGAAAGAAGTAAAAAAATATATATAAATAGAATACATAAAAAAGAAACAAGCAACAACCACAGCAACAAATCACAGTGTACTCAACTACAACAACCTGTACCCCCTCACAAACTCACTCTGCCACCACCCCTACGTCGCTGCTTGAACCCTTGAGTTTTATGCTCGTTTAGCTGTTTTTTTTTTTTGTTTATTTTATTCAATGCTTTTCGTATTTTATTTTTTAAAGAGAATGGCGGCTGAGTCTATTTTGCTTGCCGCCTTGAAACGTCTTCGCATAAAGATTATTATGAAAGTGTTTTTGCTAAGCTTTCGTTCGTGCCCTGCTGCACTTGCTGCTGGGGGTGGATGTGTTGCATAAATGTACGTGGTGTCTGTATATGTCTTTGTGTGTGTGTGTGTATCCATCTCTGTAATGCCATTTGCCTAGCACTCTTGGGGGTTTAAGTGTGCATGCATTACGGCATCTACTCCAGATAAGCTTGCATACTAGTATATAAATACTTATAAATATATATATATTTTTATAATAATATATATGGGTATATGCATTAGCCATCCAACGTCAGGGATAATTTATTAGCGCCCTTTACTTTGAAGTTGTTGTCATTAAAAAGCCAGAAGCAGCTGGCTGTGATGCCAGCTATAGCTAGTTTAGTTGGTAGCCAAGGCAACACGCCAACACGGCTCAAAACCAATTAAACTGCAACAAAACCATTTCTTTTGCAACATCATCAACAAACAACAGTCGAGTCTCTGTTCTTGCCAGACTCTGCCGGTGTGTCAGTCTGTCAGTCAGTTTGTCAAACTAAAAAGTGAACTTCTGTTTACAGTTGTTCGTTCTGTCAATGCTATCATTTGCAACAGACTTGCACAAACTGCAGCCAGTCTGTCAATTCAATCAGACATCATTCATACAGTTCATTTCGTTAGTCTGACTATGTGCGTGGGTGTGTCTGTGCTTGTGTGTGTCCGTCTGTGTGTGTGTTCCATCATACTACTTCAACAATATATCGCTAATAATACTTATGCATACATTAACCAAGTATTATAAATTGATGCACAAATTTATTTGACTGGAATATTAGTCATGCTTTTATTAAATATGAATTTTCATATTGCAAACATCTCGGCTACATTAAAACCAAGTATGTATGTGAGGTTTGAATTAAATGCAACATTTTATTAAAAATATTAATTTTTGAATATGCGTGAACAAGTTAAATTAAATTGCTTTAAAGTGCACGTACTTTATTTAAATCGAAATGCTCCCAAATCAGACTGTGATCAAGCGAAGCAGAGCTTATATAATGTTTTGACTCTGCCATTCCTTGACACGAAAATTGTAAATTATAAACTTCATAGTCAAGTCAGAAAGGTAAACTGCACCTAAGGCTGTCGCAACAACGTACTTTTAAAAAAACAACATCATATATATCAAATAGTACATTATTTTCCTGTATTTTGCAAACACAACCAAAAAAAAAAGCAAGTTGGAACGTTGCAGTCGGACGCAACCGACTGCGGTATACTCGATACCTGTTTAAAACATGTGACAACGAGTGTTTCGAAAAAAGTTGCATTCATACAGACGGAAGGACGGACAGATGAACAGACAAAGTTACGCACATTGCACAAACCCAATAATCTCTTTACCTTCGGTATCGAGTATAAAGACCAAACTGAATTGATGCCAAACAGTTATCTGGCAGGCAGCCCAAGTTCTTTAGGTTTTTGAGTACTGGCAACTTGCTTGTAGAAACTTACTCAAATTTCGCAGCCAGATGGTTTCCGTGGCCAAAACGAATGTTGAACAAGCCGCTTCTGAGTTAAGCAGAGCGATAGCAGCGAGCCAGCGATGAAGGAAATGCAAAATAAAAATTTGTTTGCGTGTTTTAAGCAAGTGAATTGAAATAATGCAAAGCTGTTGCATAAGTGCATTTGTCTCTCATATATATACTTACTTTATATAGCGCTCCCACACTTCAACAGCCTTACTTGTTTTCAACGAAATCAATTTAGCGTGAAGAAAGTTGTCGTTGTTGTTTTTTTTTTTTTGCTTGTCATGTGCAGCAGACGAGTAGAGTAAGGACTTAAGGACCTGCTCTCAACTAAGACTTGCAGTTGGCTTTGGATTTTCAACGGATGGGGGTTTTATATTTATTTTGGTTGCTGCTTCTTTGTTTTTGGCATGTGAAGCAATTATGGCAGCAATTCTTGGGCCCTCCTGTTAACCCCACACTAGCTTGTTCGCTCACTCACTCGCTCGCTCTATTAATCAAAAGTTATACACAAAAAGCCAGCAAACTGCGCCACAAGATTTCTTGCGACTCTCCCTGCTTCCTGCTTGCTGCTTTCCGCTTATTCTTAACTTGTTTTTGCAATTTAAGTTTGCTTTCAACGCAGGCTTTGCAACCTAAAGTTGTCCGGTACCCCTCTCCGTCCACCCCTAAGTTTCCTCTCCTCGAAGATCAGCTTGAGCGTAAAACAAGATATAATATTTTATGAAAGCTACATCCAGGGTCTGCGTCTAAGTTAAAGTCTGGACCGGAGAGTTCAAGTCCCAGCTCTGATTTTCTAGCTATAAATAAATAAACCACCCAAACACAATCAAAAAGCAATGAGCCATACCAGCAACAGCAGCAACAACAGCAACAACCGCAAATGACAGCAACATGAGGACCGAGCAACAACAGCTAGGACCTAGCCAGGACACAACAGAACCTTATCAGCAGTGCTGTCTGCATCTCTAACCATTTTCTTTATCATCATCGTCATCATCGTCGTCAATGCTTCTGTCAATGGTCGCTCTCTCGTCCTGTAATCCTTGGCTATCCAGCGGTTGAGGAACATTACAGATACATTTGGCCATTTTATTATTTACTTTGTTGGCCAAGCTTCCTTTTGGATTCCCAATCGAAACAAATAAGTTAAACAACCCATCAAAGAACTCAACTCAACTCGAGTCCAATCCATTTGCCAGACTTAATTCATGTGGTTTAACTATTTTCTAACGGACGACAGGTCAGGACTGATGCGAATGAAAAAGGCACAAGGAAATGGAAAACAAGTGGGAGTCGGTTGGACTTTCAACTTTTTCTTTAACATCCATTAGCTTTTTTTTTGTTATCTGTTATACAAAATTTATATTTTTATATCTCAAGTTGTTTTGTTGCTTTATTCAAACACTAGATGTCGTATTTTCCAGAGGAATAAACAAATAAAATAAAATAAATTTATATTTTTGGTTTTTTGTTATTTATTCAAGGCACAAATATTAATGTGTTGTTCAGTAATGTATTATTGAAACAAAAACTTGCATTAAATAAAGGGTTAATTTGTTTTCAAAAACTGTATTTCTTTCCATGTCTATGCCTTTTAAAAATTTCCCATATCTGATATAATATGTACAACAAAACTTTATTGGCTGTACACTATACCAAATGCTACAGGGTATCCTGATGTCATTTACTGGTTCGTGCTAAGGTAATTGGCTTAATTAGACATTTTTGCTACATATGTTGTGCCATTTGTGAAAATAAGCATTATTGTGTTTTTGATGTAATTCGACAGAAGTCACAAATTAGTTAAATTAAAAGCGATGCGTTCCATTGTTGAATAAATGATTAATTATTGTTGTTTATCAAACAGGTTCAGAATATTTTATTTCATTTATTTTGAGAGTTATTTGAGTAGAGTAAATCGAAAAAAAAAGGTTTTCTATTTATTGTTTCATTGTTTGATAATTGTTACTTGTTTTAATATCTCGTTTCTCACAATATTTTCGGTTTCAGTTGAAGCTTTCTAAATATATGTATGTATAATATGTGTGTGTGCGTGTGTGTGGCAGCTTGTTGTTGTATGAATTGTGGTGTGCAACATATCCGTTACCCGGTTTTAGTTGCCGTCTGGTTTATCGCCTCGTTTTACCCAATTTTACTGCCAACACTGATTCAATTTTAATTACGCGACACTTTTTACCCTCATCCACCACTTGACTTGGCGTCCACAAGTCCACCGCCCAAAGCCACGCCCAATTTTTCTAATTTACTAAAATTGCGAGTGGTTTGACTTTTGTCCCGAAGCGTTGTTGGCTGGTTCTGTGGCTGGTGGGTGGTGGTGGGTGTGTGGGGTCCAAAAACTTAATAAACGAAATGAGCGCTCGGAACTGTCGCGTTGCTCTTCCTCTTTTTTTGCACACTCAACCTCCCACTCACCGACCCCCAACCCCCAGCTAGCACTTTTGGTATCTTCTTCATCTACGTCTTTTGTGGCACTTTGCAAAGTTTTGTGTTTAATTTAATTTGCTTTAGCATTTTAACTCAATTTTGTTCTTATGAATTCGCGTTTAGCGTCGCCAACAACTTTTTAATTGCCAGGTGGCTTCACATGTGATAATATAACCAAGGTGGTTAGATTTGCCATTCTTTAATTACAATTAACAATGAATAGGCAAAGAATGTACTTCAAGCTATTTATATAAATGGAGTTTGTATTTCGTAAGATCTTGGATTACTTTAATACACACTTTATAGTAGTTCAGCCAACACAATGTTGTCTATACTTAATGCGTATACTTAATGCGTGGCGTTGCGTTGCTTTGCTCTTCATTGTTGCTGCTGTCGTTCTTTTTGTTTTTTAAGAGTGACTTAAACGTTTTTCAACATTTGACTTAATGAAGCTTAAAGACAATAAAATGCTTGAGCACACAGTGCTGCTGTTCCTGTTTTATATCACTACGCCAACTCCCACCACCATCACCACCACCTACCAACCCACCATTGCCTACCATCAGCGTCCACGTCCCACCAGCAATCTTCTTTCTTTGGTGTGGCATCTTTTGGCGGCCGCGCGTCATAATTTCTATGAATTTTATACACTTTGATAAGCATTGAATTGGCATGCGAGTCACGTTCGACCCAGCCAGCCAGTCAGCCCAATCCACCAATTCCCCACCCACCCCATCATCATCAACCACCCAGCCAAGTCAAAGTAACTGTTGTTTGTGTTTGTGTAAAGTTTTTTGGTGTCGGGCCCTATGTAAATCAGGCCAGAAGACAATTAAAAGCTTCGGTCACGGCTGCAATGTTTAGGCTAATGGAAAGCCTCTCTCTCACTCTCTCTTTGTATTTCTCTGTGTGTGTGTGTGAGAACTACTTACAAAATGGCAACTAAGGTAACTTTAAAAGGTGGGATAGGAATGTGGCAGGTTGAGAAGAAATGAGGCAATGAACTAACATTCGGTCGCATTTCCCATTTCCAGTTTGCCATTTCCGTTTGTAAAGTGTAAACAATTAAATTTTAATTAGAATTCGCATCGTCGTTTGACATAACTGATAAAAGCAGACTAACAAAAAGAGAATGCTGTTGCTGCTGCTGCTGTTCGGATATTTGCCCGAGACCATTTAAATGACTGACATACACTTGCCACATTGCCACATCCGAGGCAACCAGGCAGCAGACACTTCAAGGCTTGGGGCATTTATTTCCGGCCTCGTCTGCTGCGTAATTTATTGCTCTTCCCCTTCCTCCCTACTGGCTCTCCCTGTTGGCTGTAAATTAAACTCGCTCTCTCTCTCTTTCTTGGCACTTAATAGAAAATGGACCGAAAGCCTCTCATTTGCCACATTCGGTTTAATAAACTCCAGCGGTTTGACGCATTGCCAGCTCAGTTTTAGCCACTTAACTACCAAACTCTATGTACGTGTGTGTGCCAAGTCTACAATTTATGCTCTCCCCAAGTTGTTAACAGCAGTAGCCAGCTCCCTTCAGGACAGGTTCTTAAGTCATAATGATTTGTGCTCCGATTTGTGTCGAAGCATAACTTAAGCATACATAATTCAATGTTGAACACAATTTCATTTCTTTCTTTTTCACCTTGCGAAGCCATATAATTGGTGGGCTTTATGCCATCGAATGCAATTTTAAAAATCATATATCCACCATAGAATAACGATCAGCATACAGAACGATTTGTCTATTTGTCTTGATTTTGCTTTACAAGGCACATAGTACAGATATGTATGAATTTGGTATTACAACGTGGCTAGAAGCGTTTTGTAAACACTTGCGAGAAATATGTCGAACAGACTTGTCCATTACAATAACCCTTTTCTATAGCAGTATTAAAAGCATGTTGAACTACACAATTACATACATACAGTAGAAAACGGCTTAAGCAAACCTCCCATTCTCCCGCTTACTTCCCCCGGCACTCACTATGTTAACTTCCTTTGCGTTTGCGATTTCGAAAGTTCACAAGGGGAAAATTCCATCCAAAAAAATCAACTCCAAAAACAATAAAAAGAATTAAAACAACACACACTAAATGTACGTGTGTAATAGATATCCTTTAAATAAGGATAATAAAGAGAAATGATTAAATTAAGCAAAAAAAGTTGTTGTTTTAATTTATACCATATTTAATCTACGAATTAAATAAAGCAGCTTTTTGTTTAAGCAAGTGCCACGCCCATAATACACAACACAGCACAATAACCGTACTGCAACTGTGTTAAGCTGCAGCCACTCGGTTTTCTGGTCAATTTATGAGCTCTGGTCTGGCTGCTTTTGCTGTTGTTGTTGTTGTTGTTAGCCAGCGAAAGTTTATGCAACAACAGCAGCAACATCAACAACACAGCACCTACAACAACAACAGCAAGGCGCAGTTTATATAGTAACAACAAATAATTGACCAAACACACACGCACAGACACTCCGACGCACACATACATACATAATGTAAAACCACATCAAAAAGTGTGCCACAAAAAAATGCACACAAAGCTAAAAAAAGGGAAAGAAAAGAGAAAAACGCGTTCAAGTGGCAATCATCATCTGCTGTTTGCTGCTGATGATCATCGTTGCCGTTGCTGTTGCTGTTGCAGCTGCAACTGGCAATTGTTGCCATCAGCAACATGCATGGCCACGCCCACACGCGCTGAATAACGCCCTCCTATTAACGCCCCTGAGCGCACGGCCGAGTGCTTGAAAATACATTGCACGTTCAAATTGAAGTGGAAATGCTACGAAATTCGCATAAAAACTCCCATATATACATACTATTAACATACATATATATGAAACCCTACGGTCTATATGGTATAAATTCGCGATAATATTATATCGCTATGTCTTTCCGTTTGACCTGAGCGTTGATATATATAGTATATATGGAATACAACATGAAGTTTGCAAAGTAATGTATGATTTAATATATTTATAATATACAGATTTCTGGATCGACCCAACAAAGTACATTTTTAAGCGCTTTTTACAATTATTTAAAGTTTTATTGAAACAAAAGCTCACTTAAAAAAATAGCACTAATGCTGTTATGAATGCAAAGTCGTGCAAAAGTAAGCAAAATAAAGGCGAAAGAGATTTAAGGGAGGCATAAATAGTATATACTTGACATATCGTATAAAAACATGTAAGTGCTATCTATGTATATGTCAACTATATGTAGAATGCTCTTCAGGTTTGTATATTGGAATGTTTTATATGGCTATGCGGTTTTTTGGTGCTGCTGTTGCGGGCGGTAAGCCCCTTTTGCGGCTCAAGCGATGCCAAACAAATGCAATTTTGGATTTACGTGACGTATGCGCAATATTGATAGATATTTTACGCGTTCGCTATGCGGTTTGGCTTACAATTTAATTGAGTTGCCGCCAATGATACAAAAGAACAAAGATGAACAAGACAGAAGCATAAGAGGCAGGCAAGTTAAAGATGAAGTAGCAGATAGCAAAAACAAAAGCAGAAGAAGAATATGGCAGAGAGTGAGAAGGAGGGAGAGTAAAGCAATTGATGCGCGTTGGGTGCGAAAGACATCAAACACTTGAAATATGTTGTGTAAACTTGAGAAATGACATGAAAAGCGGCCGCCAAAATAACAAAGATGTGTTTATAAAGGATGGGACAGTGGGTTGGGGCTGTAGTGGTGTCGGCTTGGCTTGGATTGCGTAACAGTAGTAGTGAACATGCTGAGCGGGTTTTCTTGTCAAGTGGTTCAGGGTCAAAATCGAGGGGGCAACGAAACGAAACGAAACAAAACAGATAAACAAACAATTTACGTAGGCACGAACACACCAACACCCTCATTCCCCCTTCCTCTTTTCCTAACCACCCACTGAAGAGCCCCTCCCTGCGCCACGACATATGAGTGGAGTTGAAGAGTTGTTGGGAAAAGGATGGTTGAAAAAGCATACATATTTTTTGTGTTTTTTTTTTGCTGTTGCTGTTGCTCAGCGTGTAAAGTGCTGCTGCCTTAAAAGATGATTGATACGCTGGGGTCCTGGCTTAGCCAAAAGGATGATGCTGGCAGGATGCTACGTGGGCACTGTTTGGGCGAACGCCATGTGGAGAGGGGGCAGGCGTAAAGGGTAGTTAGGTAATGAAGCGGATATCGATTTGGTGCACGGGGTAAACCCGTCCCGGAAAATCGCTTGCCGGCTTCAGGCGTGCGTGAAAAGTTTTTGCACAGCGCAACAAGATGGAAGAGGGAAGGAACTAAACGAAAGCTCTTCTTGCTATGCGCGAAGGCTGAAGCTGAAGCCATGGATGAGACTAAAACTGAGACTCAGTCTTACAACTGAAACTCTGAGCATGATAAACAAGGGCTCTGGTACTGGTACAACATACTATGTACAAAGCGTAAACAAGAAAATATTAAGCAGCGCTGCAAGTGAACAAATAACACAAAACAAAACACAACAAAATAAGACCAACTGAACAGTTAAGATGGCCAAGAAAAACCAGCTGAGAGGATGGGAGGTAACACAAAAAGGGCACGCGAAAAAAAACTTATCCATACACTTCTTTGCTCAAGGCATTCAAATGTAAGCTAGCAATATGTTACAAGCAAAGCTAGAAAAAATCAAATTTTACTTTATAATGTTCAAATACAATTGTGATTGATGTGAACAATGCTGATATTTATTGCATTAAAGCCATATATGTTAAATTAATCTAATGTTTCTACAATTATTTTTGCTGAACGGATTTTCTTCTTCAATTTCAGAAAAATTGAATAATAACCTTAGTAGTATATATACTATATACAGCTTAAATAATATTGGTGTATCATAATTTATAACACAACTCACACATAAAATTTCAATTTGAGCCAAATTGTTTGTATTGTATTACAATTTGATTATATTTTGATTTTAACAAATAATTACGCAAGGGTATTAAATATTTAGTAGCCAAATAGTGAAATATTTTTATTTTTGTTTTTTGTGTGGGTGTTTGGCGAAAAAAAAGCGATTTTGTCGCTAGCTCTATCTCTCTTACTCGTTTTTTGGTTTGCAGCTCTTCGGTTTATATTTCTCTTTCTCTCTCTTAGTTGCTCGTAACTTTTCACTTAAGCATTTTTGTCACGTCTGCCATTTATTTATATACATATACATTCATTTTTTTTTTTTTTGGTGGGTATGTTTGTGTGTAGAAAATACATTTTTGTAATATTTACTCAGCGCTTTGTTGGATTTTTGCGCCGTTGTTTGTTTACGCCATTGGGATTCAGGTTCAGATTCGGGTTCGCTTGCCAGTTGGGTTCCGGTTTTTTGCTCGAAGGGTGCCAAGGCAGAATGGAAGGGTACAAGAGAGTAGAGGAGGGAAGTGTAGTGGGTTCGGTTCCTTAATTTCTTTTTGTGTATTTTTTGTTTGCTTGTTTGTAGTTGTGTGCACAGAGTGTAGCTGAAGAAAATCATATTTTATTGTTATCGAAATTTAGTAGCAGCAAATAAACATCGATCAGAATGTGAATGAATAGAGTGTGTGTGTGTGTGAAGCTTATAGAGGGGGAATACCCCTTCTCCAGTTGACAAGGACATGATTTCGTTTTCTCTTTGATTTTCGTCCATCTTCTGCTTCTAAGTCACAGCCGAAGCCTGTCCTCGTTTTTTTTAATTCTTGTTGTGACAAGCAAACTTTGTTGCATGCACTTCCCAGATGACACCACCACCTAAACCACCACATCATACCCCCACCCCCCTTTCCTGCTTTAGTAGAGAGGAGGGATTGTGTGTTTGTATCTTCCGCTTAGAGCGACGGACAGCGGCTTATCCCATAACTCTGGCCCTTATAAACTGGGTCAGGCTACAAACATTGTCAACGCTGTCAGGCTCATCAGTTGGAACTGACTAGCCCCCATCTCTCTCTCTCTCCAGCACTCAAATCTCCTTTCCACTTCACCACACACTCTTGGTGTTTAGGTAATTGAGCCTAGACCACACTTTGCAAAAAAACCAATAGGCCAAAAAACTTCTAAACTTTTGTGAAACTTTTTTTTCTAATTGTTTTTTATCCAACTCGGTTCAAATTTATTTTTAACTATGTTTACCTAAATTAAATTTTTACATTAATTTTAATTTACAAATAATAACCTTCAAAACAAATAGCTTTAAAAATAAGTAAATAA
Organism: Scaptomyza graminum; assembly: GCA_018901835.1. Taxonomy (NCBI): domain Eukaryota; kingdom Metazoa; phylum Arthropoda; class Insecta; order Diptera; family Drosophilidae; genus Scaptomyza; species Scaptomyza graminum. The sequence goes on along the minus strand of JAEIFL010000001.1, from coordinate 9,199,182 downwards.
CTTAAGCTCTTTCGAATTGTTTTTCATTTTGCTTAAACAAAAACGCCACCAAAATTTCTGCTAAGTGTATGCTGCAGCCCTGGCCAGTTGCAGTTTACATACCCGTGGCATAAACACACACAACAACAACAAACAAGAAAAGCGGCAACAACGACACTTCGGATTAGGCCACGTTGAACGTTGAACGTGGAACGTGGAATGTTGAATGCTGTCACTGCGATTTGGTTCAAGCTTCGGGCTTCGGGCAATCAGACAAACAGACAGACAGCCAGGTACTAGTGCTATAGAGCACTGGGTAGAGCCATGTGGCCTGTGACAGGTGGCACGAAAGCGAGGTAAGCTGGGTGAAAGGGGCGGGGTTTTGGATTGCCGGTTTGAAATGCGGATTGTTTTGATTTAGTGGTGCTGCGTTTGTTGTCCCACTACCCATGTTGCCTCTATAAACAAATTGAACTATGTTTTTTGTGCACTGTTCCAGTTGCGTTTTTCTATCCTACTCTCGCACTCCTTGCCCCTCCACTTCACTCTCCCTCAACGGATGAGCTATGGCTCACGTTGCAAAATTTATGCGTTTAATTTTTCAGCTGCAATTGAGAGATCCTTCCTTTTATTGCCTCGGTTGACACAAAATTTGTCAGCAATTAAGGTTTGCTTGTTCGAAAACATTCTTGAGTTAGAAATTGACCTGAATGCATAAGGCTTTTAAGCTATGCACATACATATGATATGTTGTGCTTTATTTTCCTACATACAAAGCTTCAATACAATATATTTTCGTTAGATTTACAAGTATTATCTATTCTATTAAGATTATTTGTATTAAGAGTGTATTAATAATAATAGCTTAAGTCTTCAATTTTTCGCACTATTCCCTTAAGTATGTGAAACTATCAACAAGTTGAGCATCATTAGATTGGCCTTAAACAATTAAAACAAATTCATTTTGTTTTTGATTCTCACTTATGACACATTTATTCCAATGACTCATTGCTCGAATTTTCAAGCAATAGGCTTAACAAGACAAAAGCTTTGCTGCAGCCAGCTGTCTGATTTCACACTCTTATCCGTATATACTATATATGTATGTATGTACATACATTTAATACTTGTCGACTAAGATCTTTTAAGCACTTGCTTCCGGTCTATACCACCCATTCACACAATGCGCACAATTCAAACCGAAAACTCGCAAGTCGAAAACTTTTCATATAAATTACAACAATGCAATTTGATTTAAGCCAGCTAAAGCCATGCCCAGGTGGGCGTACTAGCATCGGGTATTTTTTGGCGGCATTGAGTGTGGTTGGATTGGGCTACGTTTTGTTAGGGTTTCGTGAGTGGGGGTTGTGGTGTGGGGGGTTGAGGGGTTGGTGGCATGATATGCTTAACGACAGCTTAAGATATCATTGGAGCGTATTTCAAAAGCCCGAGGCCGCGTTAATATTTATTTAAAACTCTCTAGCCCAAATGCCAAAGCACCTATTCTCCCACACACAGACACACGCACACATGTAAGTTTGTTTTTTGGTTTATTTTTGATAATTTGAATGTAATTCGCTTGAAGAAATTTACATAATTTGGCATAACAATCAAAAAGTCTATATCATTGTGTGCCAAAGGGTGGGCAATGGTTGGTGTGGTTAGGTGGATGTGTTAGTAATGTGGATTGTGTGTGTGTGTGTGTTTGTTGTATATCAGCTCACACATATACATAAATAAAGCCCAAATAGAAAAAGAATTGAGTTGTTTAATGACACGCCAAATAGGCAAAAACCTCGCATTTGCCTACCATCCCTCCCATCCCTTAAGCAAATATTGCCTAATCACTCTTCGAAGAACTAATGCTGATGAAGCTCAAAGCGTGGGAATTTTCGTACAAAAATAAAGGACATACTACAACGTGACCGGATCGAATAGTGAGAGTGTGTGTGTGTGAGTGTGTTGTGACTTCGGCGAAAGTGGCCACAAGTAAAAGTTTTGTGCCCCGTCCATTTGGTCAATTTGGGCTAAAAGAAAATTTGTAGGCTATAGAAAGTTTTGCTTTCCAGCGAGAGATGCCAAAAGATTTTCAGTCTATCTCTTGTTCAGTTGCCACAGGCAGGGGCTAGGGGTAGTAGGGGGCGTGTTGCAAAAGTTTTTGTATGTGCGCGAGCGCGCTCCCCAATATATATATACCATAAGTAAGTATATATATAAGTAAACAGCAACAATAGCATAAGTGGCAGCGGTTCTATTGACAGGACAGCAGCGCACCAGCAGTAACAGAAACAGACATCCGAACAGGGAATAGGGGAATCTAAGGAGCGATGGTGGTGGCGGGGGATAGGCTCATGGGTGTTAGGGGAATAGGAGAAAATAGTTACTACCTCTATGGCGATATGGGTAGAAAGAGAGAGAGAGAAATAAAGCGTTGAAAACTTGAGGCCAGCGGCAAGTTGGCCAAGTTGGTCGCTAAAAATACAAAAAAAAAAAGAAAGAACACTGCAAATGATAACAAATTGTGAACTATATAAAGGACAAACTACCTCCCAACCAGCGCGGTGCCCCTTCAATGACGTTAGGGATAGTGCAAGTATATTTCTTACAAGCTAGCAAACTGATGGGAGAACAAAAAAAAAACGGCCAATATCAAATCCAACTAGTGAAAATTTGTATGCAAAAAGTTAGAAACATTTCTTGATTACCAAACTCAATTGATATTGAAAGCTTAAGTAGTTTTAATATATGAAAATAAATAAGTTAACTGAAGTGGTAAGACAGTTTTCTATAGATAAAGTGAGCATATAATGAACGGGTCAGTAGTCAGTTGGGAAAGTAATTTAAAAACTGTGTTCCAATTCTAGCAAATTCTCTTCAATCTTCAATATGTTTGAATGGTAAAAAAATTCCCTTTTTAATAGCTTTTTATTGGCTTCACTTGTATCGGAGCTTGTAACTCTTAGAAAAGCGAAGCATACTTTTGGGGCGGCTTTTGTTAGTACTCACTTTCAGTCTAAAAGGCAACTTCTATAAAAATGTAAGCTTTTTAGCTCTTGTGGTTTGGATGAGCGTTGATATCGCATCCTTGTATACATACATACACATACACATACATATATATTTTAATTATAAATTTAGCTTAACCAAGTGCCCCTATACGCAGCCCAAATTTGAAATATTAAGCCATACAAATCAGGCAACTTGCAACAGTAGCAAAAACATTAACAACGAAGAGCAGTAGAATAAGAAGCAGGAACAGTAAAAATCATTTGACACGCGCAACATTTATCAAAGCAGAAAGTGTACAGAGAGCGGTTGAAGCGGAAAAGGAAATGGAAATAGACCAAAGGGACCAAAAAGAGAGAGAGAGAGAGATGATGATACGAAAAACGCATAGACCCACACATACATATACAGAGAGGGAGAGTTGTAGGGATTGAGAGGTGGGTGGGGGGGTAGGAGACACGCTTACGCTTGTAGACGTTGAGCAACGCTTATTGGCGTACTTAATCCTTTTGGCAAATTCCAATAAATTACCAAAACAGGCACACGACTTAGCCAAAAAGACACGGAGCAGCAAAAGAAACAACAGACAACAAGGCTAGGCACCGGGTGTTCCGACAGATTTTAGGGAGGGTAAATACCAACAAAAAAAAAATACAAATAAAAACAAAAAATAGGCAAAAACAAGAAGAACAACAGTAGAGGACAAACATCAATAGGCCATGATGAGTTTCTGATTGGAAAGCAAAAGGCAGCGTCCCAAAGGTCGACTCCAAACAGACTCCTCACACTCTGTGCAGATAATGTTTTTGCTTTTTTTTTTTTTTGGGCTCGGAGCGGGAAGTAGGATTGCAGAAGGATGACGGTCGTGTCACATGGCTTGGCTTGACTTTGGGCGGCTGCCTTCGGGGGCCAAGTCATAAAATTGAAGAGACATTTTATTGTTCTTGTTGTTGTGGGAGGAGGTTAAAGGCTGGGGATTGACTGCAAAGTTAAATTGAAAGCCCAAATCCTTGGCATACACTCTTTCTTTCTCTCTCTCTCTGTCTATGTTTTTTCTACTGCTCAACCCTCTTTGCGGCACCGCGCAATATTTTATATTGCAAATGTTTTGCATATTTTTTATTTGCCCAGCTTAAATAAAAAAACAATAAAACATAAGACGGGTGACAGTATAAAACGTTTTGTTTTTCACTTGTCTAGCTTTACACTAGAAACTTGCCTACAAGAATTATTTTTTTTTCGAAAGGAGAGCCACCTTGCCTTGAGGCGATGGCCAAAAGTTGCCATTCAACTGCAACAAGGCGGCTAATTCGTCCCCATCCAAGGAATATTTAATACCTAAATACTTGACCTTGCTTAGATATTTTTTTCATGTCAATCATTGTTACACAAAACAGTTGTTATGGTATTAAATATTCCTTAGATTGGGTTCAATTATTAGCCTTGTTGCAACTGTGCTTAAAAATTAACTGGCAACTTATGGCCGTCGCCTTCCGGCAAGTTAACTGCTGTCAACGCCTTTGACATTGCCTCTGTCGCTGCGTCTGCGTTTGATTCTTCGTGTTGTGTATGTCCCAAGCGAGTTGCTTTAGATAGGTTGTCATTTTAGCGCCGCCGTCGCTATTTTTTTTTGTCGCTGAACTGTCAACACTTGCGATTCTTAAAGTGCCGCCGGTTAGCTTTGTAAAGCGCACTAAGGCAGCGCGAATATTCGTAAATTTCCTACTTGAATTTGTCAATTAATCATTAAATGTGCCACCTGCCAGCAACTTTTGCCTTAAAAGGTTAACCAAGCAAACATCCCAGCACCAACAATTTCGCATTTTGTAATGGAGGAAGTGAGGAGGAGTGGCTCCTGCCTGCTTTCGTCCTCTTTGCTGGTCGAAATATTCTCGCTCTGAACTTGAAGATGATAAATTACACAAGCGTAACATTATGTAATTTCTGTGACCACCCCTCGCCCCCCCTGCCCGAGACACTTGCTGTCTGCTCACATTTAAGCAAGGCACAATGATAAAACAGCTCTAAATGCTGTCGAAAACTCAGCATGTGTGTGGGTTTGAAATGAAATGAAATAAAATGCAAGTTTTCCACTTAATGTTTAGCGGTTTTGACAGCACCACTTTCTTAGGGATCATCTGTTTTCTCAAGTTCCAAAATAGACTTTATGTGTCGACAATCGGATAACTAGAAGTTAAAGTGTTTATATAATTCAAGACTGAATCAATGGAATGCCGAAAAACTGTTAAAGGCTCAAACTTAAGTAGGCAAGAATTGTCTTGTATAAACAGTCGAGATTCCATATAACGAATCTTAAGGGGACAAATAAAAAACTTCGTTATATAAAAATTCGGATGGGTTTTTGATTCAACCATATAACATAGTTCTGGAAACGAATACGTTTTATATATAGCTTTGTTAAGTTCGACTTTACAGGCATCTTAACCCAAGCTATACCATAATAAACAACTTAAAATTGGAGTGTTTGACATTTTTAAACTTATATGTTTCTCTTAAAATCTCTTTTAAAATCATGCATTACAAGAGATGTTATCTTGTTTTCGCATTATTTCGCCTTGTAGCTAATTTAATGTAGAGTTAGGATTTGTGTATTCGCATTTTTGATTTATTGGGTAATGGAAAAGTGCCACAATGGGATTCTCTTTGTCTTCGTGCTTGTCTCTCCTTCTAAATCTCTCTTTATCTCTCTCCCTGGGTCACTTTGATTGATTTGCTTCCAAGTCGAAAGGGACAGCGACATGAGTTGTTGGGTGAAGGGAGGTGGAGAGGGGAAGTGTTACTTGAAGAAATTTTTGCCATAGCATTGTTTAGTTCCTTGTGGATTGTTGAGCATTGACAAAGTTCGTTGCATGTTGGGGCAAATTAATTAAGCAGACGCTGCCAGCCACTTGGAGCCACACACTCAGCACACAAACACATCAATACAACTAGTGCGAGTGTGTGTGTGTGTGTGTGTAGGAAAAGGAAATGTAAATGTAATTGGTTGGGAATAAGAATGCGGAATGCAATAGAGAATTCGAGCGAGAGAGAGAGAGAGAGAGAGAAGCGCAGGTGGCGTCTCGAGAGGCTGTGCAAAATGAATGAGTATGAGTTTGAGTGGTTCTTTTTGGTGGGTTAACTGGGTTAGGTGGGGTTAGGATCGTTGGCTGGGCCTGGGCCGTCGGTTGAGAGACGTCGTTTTGCACAAAGCCAAACAAAAGGCAACAATTCTTAGCCACTAATAAAGAATAATATGACTGCCATAAAACTCAATTTATTACCAAAATGTCGACAAGCAGCGTAGTCGAAATGCGCATGTGTGTGTGTGTGTGTGCAAAAGAATTACGACCCTACCCAGTCGGGCACCAGGGCAAGCTGTCAGGGGAGGGGACTCGCACTAAAGGGAGTGAGAGAATTTGAAAAACAGAACAACCGAAATTTTTATGCTACTGCCACATTTTGGTTTTTTGGCCAATTCCTGTTTTAACTTCTTAAGCTTCTTCCATTTTAATTCAAATTCCCCCTTCCTCCCTCCCTCAACCATCCCATACAGCATTTTGTTCCTTTATTTGCATTTGCATTTAATTCGAGTGAGACTTCTTATCTAGGATTTTATGGGCATACTCTATTTTTTAAGAATTAACTGAGATGATATTGAAGGCAATTCGGCATAACAAGCAATTGGCTTTTGTGACGATCAATTGGCTTTTTTTTTAGCCATCTGTTCACTGGGATCAGCTCGAAATTTGCATTTATTTACTTGGTCCTTTCGTGTTGTTTTTAAGCCAAGTTTACTTAACTTTCAGTGTAGCTGTTTTATGACTCGTTTTATTTTTCAATTCGTTTCATTAATCACAGGGTATTTGTTCGACTGGGCTGCGTTGAGGTACAACATTCATTGTGCTGGTCCGTTCCGCTTTATTCCTTTTGCCGACTTTTCATCTTTGTTCTGCAATTTCATTTGCCATTCGGCTTGTTGTTGTCTACCGTTGGGCAATTTGTTGCTTTTTGTGGCCCATCGCCCATTGCCCATTGGCCATTGCCTGCTGCTGGTTGTTGTTGTTGAATTTGTTGGCCAGCTGTTGGGCACATTTACCGGCCGCTTTGTGGCCACAATAACGCTGTTTTAGCACTGCAAACGGTGAATAACGGACAAAACCAAAATGCGCCTAAATAACTGTTTGATGGCTAATACCCAATTTAAAGTCTGATTGATGTGAACAGTAATAAACTTCTGTTTGTATACAGGGCTTTATGCAATGAAAATGTTATGCAGATATTTGGGGGAAAATAGTAGTTAGCCAGCATATTACAGTCAAATATTTGTTGTTGTCTTAACGTAATAAACGAATTCTTTTAGCAAATCTTTTGGTAACGCGGAATGCAAATTGGTAATTTACATTGTTGGCGACATTGTAGAAACGATGTAGCTAGCATGGAGGAATGCCAAGAGGTTGCCCCTTGGAGCTTGTCAAGCCTCTTGTCAAACTTATCGCGACATTGCTGTTGTTGTCATTGTTGTCGTTGTCTCTGCAAATTATGGCGGCCTCAATGCGTAAATGATGCTTAATTAACATTCACAGAGTTTGCGATGTAGGCCAACACATAGTAGAAAAGAGCAGGAAGCAGGAGCCTGGTGAATTGGGCTGGAATGTGTGCGACAGGCCTAGGAAACCAGAAGAAGTAGAAGAGATGGTAGAAGTAGGCGATGGGAAGGTTTGCCACCTGTAAAATAAATTTACGAGACAGAGGGCAAGCCTCAAATAGACGCGCAGAAATTGCAAATGATGTGCTTCAATACGGGTGGAGTAGGTAAGCGCAGGGAAATAAAAATTCGGTAGGAAGGAACGTCAAAGGACATTAAGGCAAAGTGACGATAAATGACAGCCGCACAATATGTATCCATATACTATATGTATAAAAAGCCTTGCTCCATCATCAAGGCCGATGAGAAAAGAATGTAGAAAAAGTATCCTAGCACATAACAAACAATAATGGGATGGCAAAAATGGCAAAAACAAAAGTTAACCAACTTCAAAAGGAATCTCTCTCATCAGTGGACAGATGGTACTGCTGTTCCGGCAGGGCTTTGTTCAAGGTCAACCCGTTTATTTGCTGGCCTTAATTAAGCCATAAGCCAAGTTGTGTTTTTCCTATCTCAAAAAAACAGGCGTTCAGATAACGGCTAATGAAAATCACTTGCCCTCAACAGGAAAGAAGAGACAGTAAGAAAAGAGTGAAAGAGAGCGAGAGAGAAAGTGAGTGAGTGAGTGAGAGAGAGCAAGAGAGTGGGCGAGAGAAGGAACGAGTAATGGTTACACGTCAACAATGTGTCAAAAAAGATTCCAAAGAGCATAAAGAAAGGCAGGGAGGAAGGAAAAATGATTTGGGTTGAAAGTAGGGTTAAAAGGTAGTGAAGGTTACACTGTGAGAAACAGGTAAGAAGGCTCTAGCCGATCCAAGTCCGTCTGTTTGTAAACCTTAATCGATTTAATGAAGGTTCCACACATAGAATCACAATATCAATATCCCCTTTTGACCCAATAAGTTCTGGGTATAAAATTCATTCTTATAATGACCTCAACCTGAGCACTTACGTTTTTTCGCTCTGTGTAGGTTTTAGTGGATGGTTAGTGAGCATTTTTGTGACTCATAGGATACGCTTTTAATACAATTAGAAGCGCTTAAGCTAAGTGCTTCTTACAAAGGCAATGGACGACGAGAACGCGAAGAAGAATACAGCTCTTAAAACGGACCTAAAGATACAAAAAAAAAGGGGGACAGATCTAAGTGGGAGTAAAAGTTAAATGGCTAGTAGCAATACGACTAAAAGCAACTAAATAAAAAAAAACAGTAATCGAAATAAGATGAGCTGATTAAAAAGCTTGAGCAAAATATGTTTGAAATTGAGGCAGGTGCGTAGAAAAGACGGCTTAAATAATGAAATGAACTGCAGCCTTGTGATAGTGGAAATGGGTTGCATTAAGGCGGCATTGCGCAAAGATGGGGTAAGTAAGAGAAATTTGCTGCAAATGAAAGCATTTGCTTGCGTAAAATAAACAAAGCAAGGGGAAAGGGGCACGGGGCAAGGGGTTGGGGGTTAAGGGTTAGGAAATGGCCCTGTTGCGATAATGGTTTGCTCCTTCTTTGCTTATGCATTACATTAACACGCTAATGAGGCGGCAGACGCATTAAAGGAGTGGCGCGTGGTTAGGCAACCATTTATAAAACAGCCAAACCCACGCCAACCCCAACCCCCTTACTGCCGTAAGTCTGGCTTCTATGAACCCAGCCCCCCTTTGTGTACGGCCAACCAATGTCTGCAGCTGGCGTTGTGTTAATTGAAAATTAATGGCGCGATGGCAAAAACTAAACATGAAAATTTTTCGCTGACGCAAAACTCAGTAAATGGCCGCCAGGTGCCGCATATAGCTGAAGGAAAAAAAGTGTGTTTATAGAAAGGCAGAGGGGGCATGAAAATAACTGTTTGGCGAACCAACTAAACGCGTCAAGTGCTAAGCAAATTAACATTTCCATAATTAAATCTAATAACAGAAAAAAAAGAGGTGACAAATAGTCAGCCGTGGGCGGATCAAGGGTTTCGAGGTTAGGACTCGGGTCATGTGCCTTACACCAAGAAAACGAGAGAGAGAGAGAGAGAGAGACAAACTCGTAATTAATCACAATTAAAATAGAGACATAAAGTTAAATATCTCATTCTCTGTCTTTTTTTTTTTGTTGTCATTTTCTTTAACCACTTTTGCAAGCTTCTTCATCTTCTTTAGGAACTTTTTGGCTTTAGGTTATCGCAGCATCCGAAACGAGAGGTGCGTGACGCATGAACGTGGGATGTCGGCGAAGTCGCGCCTACGTCCGGAGGCCGTGGTCCTGGCCCTGGTCGTAGTCGTTGTGCATGTGGCCGGAACAGATGCACCCCCCTCGACTGTGGTAATGGCGACAAGTTTAATACTTTTGTGGGCCTGTGGGGGCGCCTCCGGGAACAGGGCAAATTAAAATAAATCTGCCAGAAAAAAATAAGTTAAATGGACAGGGTGGCGAAGGGTAGATGGTTGCCAGGGAAATTAAAGGAAATTACAGAATGGGCAAAGGAAAAAAAAAGAAACGAAGAGTGAAACTCATAAAATCCAAATGAAACATAAGGAAGCGCAAGAATTTTTGAATGAAAGATTTAAGAGCAGAGAAAATACCGAGAAAATTATAATCTATGTGTAAATATAAAACGTGGTTGGGAAGAAAAACAAGCAAATAATAAATAACGATTAACAGAGAGGGAAATGCAGCATCACATGTCACTAAGCAATTAAGAAGGTATGAATGGAAAAGCGCTTGTCAGGGTGTTTAAAAGATCATATTCACGGAATAACCTTTTGAAGTAAGCGATTAATGCAGTAAACCGTTCAGCAGTAATTAGCCTTATTCCAACAAGATAAAGGTATCACGTGCATTTATATTTGTAATTACTGTTTAAAAAACATTGAGCTACATGCATGAAAAGAATAAGTCCGAAGAGCGGACTTCCCTCTAAACGGCGAATGATTTACTTTTGATAGAGTTATGCAAATTGAATAAAAGGGAAGCCAAATGAAAAGAAATTCTCAGAACACAGACCACAATAAAAATTGTGATATCTTACAATTCATATACCCATAACTGTGAGTGTGTGCGTGTTTGGGAATTCCCCTCCCCCCACCAAACAACAACAGCGAATGGGACGCGTCCGGCTCTGAGCAGAATAAGGAGGAGAAATGAAATTCAGTTGGATGCGGGATGATAGGATGGGAGAGAGACATATGTGTGCATAGTACATACATAGATAGCTTGACAGCAAACGCACTTGAGCCCACAAATAATACCGTTACTTAACATTTGAGATGCAAACAACACAAGCACAAGCACACATAAGCGCACACATGGATACAATAGCTTGGCATCAGCCAAAAACTAAACGCACAAGTAAAAGTTCTCTGTCTGTGTGTGGGTGACAATAAATGTCTCCTGCGGCCAGTGGCAACAACGAAAAGTTGCTGCTTAAGTGATACAAAATGCAAATATGCCACACACACACACACGGAACCTACAAAAGAAGTCACATATATATAAAGCTCAATTGATGACACACACGGGATGGAGTGTGTGTGGGGGGGAGTCAAAGTAGTAGTAGTAGTAGTAGTAGTGGTTGGGAAGTGTGAATGTTGAAATCACTTGACGAGACTTCACGGCTAAAGGTTATTTGCACGACGTCGATTCGTTGGTCGACCCGAGACCCACACACTCACACATTCATTTAATATCTACTCGACTCGACCCCCTCCACCCCCTCCTTTTGCGTTCACTGTCAGACACTTGTGGAGGCTGTTAAAGTGGCGTCCATGTGACTGAAACATGTGTGTGTGTGTGTGGTATCAGCAGCCGCAACAGCAGTCGGCTTTAGATGAAATGTAAACACAAACAAAACGGCAGCCAAAATAATAAAAATAAATAAAATGCTTAGCTAACCCAAAAACAAACCCAAAACTTCTTGTTCCTGTGCCATATTGTTAAATTATGCGTGACAACATTTTTGGCGTTGTTGGATGTTGGTGTTGCATGTTGTTGTCAGTTTTGTTATATTTTTTTAAGTATGTAGTTGTCGCCAGTTTGTCAGCTCGTAAAACGCAGCGAAACCAAAAACAACCAAACCATAAAGGGAAGTTAGAACATTGCTGCAGGATGCAACCGTTATAATATTAGCGGTAAGGGTAAAAGTGTGTGTAAGAGTGGAAGCAGTCGTTTTCATAAGGTTACTAGGTATATTATACTTCGCTAGTAGATGAAAGTACTTCAAAGTTATAAAATATTTTATTTAGATCCTTGAGAGACATCCATTAGCAATCTTCCCATCCAGTTTGGTAGCTCCAGCTGCTCAAATATAGAAAATATATGTGTCATCGATTTGCATCAACTTCTTTTCGAATTTTCACAAATCAACAATTAAGTATGATGATAGTGGTAGGTGGTAGTACCATAGGTCGTTACATTAAAGATGAATGTGGCGGTACTTTAATCTGCCTATCGAGTATATGAAAGTGAGGCCATGATAAGAATGCGAAGTCAGCTTCACTTGAATTTCTTAAAGTGATACGAGCAGATCGACGCAAGAAATGAAACATTCAACATATATTAAAGAATCGGCTACAAAAATTATACTGTTATCGATAACATGTGTGATTCGATTATTTAAAACAAACTTGTTTCGCTTATGTTATGGAAGAGCCTATACTCCAAATTTGCAATTTCATGGGCTCAGCGTATCACAAAAAAACCCTCTCATTTACTTGGCTGCATTAACTGAATAAAATAAATGTCCACTCCCAGCAAACGGTGAGAGAGTAAAGTGAATGGGAGAGGGAAAGGGAGATTCGCCACGTGCATTAAATGGCTTGTGACATTCAACTCGTAAACTCGTACATTTTGACGATGTGACCGTCGATCGTGACCAATTGGAAAAGTTAGCTCGTACCAGCTCAATACACATACATATGTATGTTTGAACATTTGTATATTTTCATCTTGGCCGGCACAAGCATATTAGGCAATAAATTTGGTGCTATCGACATTTATTGGAAAAGCATTTGAAAGTGATTTTGATTTTGTACTTGTCAAGCAACAAATGGTTATTGAACATTTCGACAATGTCACGTATAACATTTATCAAACATGTTATTAGAAAGAATCATAATAAAAGCCCAACAGTTTTAACATTCAATTTCTTTTGTTAAAATGTATTATAGCCAATCAGTGCAGAAACTAAACGAAAGTTAAATTTAGCTTGTTTGAACGAAACATCCAACGAACAATTTTATATAATAATAATGTTTAAGTCTTGCATTTCCAGCTCACAAACGAATTTATTAACAACCAAATTGAACAATTAACAAATAATTTATATGATGTTTCCATTAACAATTGAAGACAACTCTACTTTGTTGTGGCTATGCATCAAATTTTACAGAAAAATTCTTCAATGCAATAAAATGTATTTATAGGATTTCTTTTTTATTTACAGCGCTTATTGTGACGGGCATTTTAAAAATGGTAAGTCAAACATGTAAAATCAATTTTTTATTGTTATTAAAACAATTTGAGGGGAATTCCGCTGGGAAAACATTTTGATTAAGTTACGCAAATTGATTGCAATCAAATTGTGCGGATTGTTTTTGTGTTGTTTTTTTTTTTACATTCTAAATGCAGCCATTACTAGATATTTTACCATATCAATTTATATGCTGATTTGGCCTCACTTTCGTTGTGATTCCTTTCTCAAAGCATTATTTCTATCATCCTGCTAAGTTTGCATAGGTCTTGCTTCATTATGTCTGTTGCCTACTTTAGTACGACTATTTCGTTTCTCTTTGCTTTCTGGTTCACTTTGTTGGTATTTAACATATAACATTTCGTATTTTTATTTTTACACTCAATCTCGTTGCTGTTGTTGTTGTTGTTCCAGTTGCCCGTTGCCCGTTGCCCATTACCCATTAAATGGTATTGGCCTGTCTTCTGTAGAACTAGAAAATATTCACCTCCCTTCATCACTTCTAGCCCCCTTCCACCCACCCCTTTGACACGGCACGTCAATGCAATACGTTTAAAAGATCATTTGCTGTTTAGCTTGGTCATTATGTGCCTGCTCGACTGGCTGTCTGCTTGTTTAGTTCGCTTTCCTTACTTCTCTCTCTCTCTCTATCACCGCCCTCGCTTGTCAGGCCTCTCAGTCAGCGCGAGCCTTTGTCGGCTCGGCCATTAAATGGGCACTCAATGTGTTTGTCTAACTTGCCATTTGCGATGATAATAATGTCGTATGGCCGTTACATTGATGTTGCCCGACTGCCTGAACGCCTCGCCGCCTTGCTGGTTGGTTCAAGCGAATAGCCCCCAGAAACAACAAAAACAGCAGCAACAACAATCGGACAACACTTTGTTGTGGTAGCTACTCGTTTTTGCTATACCCTAACCAAAAAAAATAAAAAAAAGTATAAAACGCAATCGAACTCGATTACTGATTACTCGTACTATGTTAAACAGAGCATTCTAAAACTTTACACTACAAGCATTTTTTGCTTTACCATTCCTATATTGTTTTTTGCTGAGTACAATTGAACTCAAAGGAGTAACTTCATTCTTATTTTAAATCTATATTTTCAAGCGTTTTGCGTTTCACATCTTTTCATATATGAAATGACAATTATTTAAAATCCAATCCACCATTGTGCTGATATGTTTAACCTGAAAATTGTTTTACAGTTCTTCACATTGTCCGAAACTTCCAACTTTCTTTATTGCGAAATGGTTTTTTAGTTAGTACACATACATATGGGAGGCTCTTACTTATATGCATATTATTGTGGAAGGGTATTAAAGCTAGAGCTAACTGTAAATGGACTATTTCCCTATCTCTCTCGCTCTCGCGCTCCGTCGCTGTTTATCAAACATTTGTTTGGTTTAACTGTTGTCGTTGTTGTTTTTGGTTTTCGGTGTTGTTGACTGCCTGTCGATATATAATTCCAAATCGTTTGGCTTGGCTTTTTGGTTCCGTTATCAGTTTTTATGTTTATAAGTGCGACATACAAACACAGAAACATACATATATATTTATCTATATATGTATGTATATACACTATACAGTATAAGTAATGTGCGTGTGTGTGTGTGTGTGTTGTCTGCGTTTTATTTGTGCGCTGTTTGGTCAATTGGAAAACATTTCGTAGCAGACTTTTTGGCGCCCGCTCCGAAAAAGCGTTCTTCGACGGGCGGTCGCCAAAGTGACGACAACGACTATGGAATTTTGGTTTTTGTTTGTTCAATGTTGTTGTTGTTGATGTTGTTGTATTTGTTGTTGCTGCCGTAACTAGATTGCTGCTGCTGTTGTCGGCATAATGGCGTCGTTATTATTTTGGCATTAAAAAGAATTAATACGCTTCAATGGACTCTCAACGTAAATAGATCGTTAGGCAACGTGCCAATGGTAAAAGCACAAGCATCAACAGCTTCCACACCCAATTTTTACAAGCCCCCCTTTCTCCTTTGTTAAGTTTAATGTGTGTGTGTGTGTGTGTGGGTTTTCTCAGCTCTTTATCAATGTACGCTTTGCTAGTTTTGTTGGCTTTTCACTTTGCTTTGTCACGCAATTTTTGGCACTTCACATGCAAAAAGACTGCACACACACACACATTCATTTTGTGCTGACTTAAGTGTTTATCGCTATGTTTCTATGATCCACCAACCATTTGGCTAGACTTCAAACCATATTCAATAAACTGACATTTGCCCTTTCTATTTCTATATCTCTCCTCTTTTTTTAATAACCTTTTTTTTGTTCTCTGCAAGAATGCTGATTTTTCCTCCTTTTTTTTGTCATTTATTTTAATTTCTATCACGGCATAATAACATTTTTTATTTTAATATGTTTCTAGTTTTTATTAAAAGTTTTTTATAAAATGCAACATTGCCGTACAGAAAATTAAGCAAAAAACACAATGTAATAAAATAAATAATATATTCTAGCCTTGAGCATTATTATTTTTTAGCCCCCGCGGTTGGCTACCGTTTAAAAATTAGTTCAACACTTTCGAAACATTTGCATGTGATTATTAATCAATTTTGATTTACTTTGATGCGCTTTGAATGTGCAACATTTTGCACATACAAATTAATGCAAATTTCGCGATGAGCACAAATGGATTCCAATTTCCAATTCATATTTCATATATACATATATTATATATATATTATTTATTTGTGTGTGTGCTTAAAATGATATAATATAATTTGATATGATATATGGGTGGCTCAACACAATTATAATGCATCATTTGGTGTTTTCAATGACATTCAATTGTTATGGAAATTACTGATTATCAACATAATGGTTTTTAATACATATACAGTGGGGGTGGCGGGTGTGTAAAAGAAAGTAGGTTGTAAGTGTGTGTATGTGTGTGTGTGTGCTTGTGTGTGTGTGATATTTTGCAGCATCAACAATTTTCACAATTGCAATTGGATATTTTGGTAGGTTGGGCTGGGTTGGATTTGGCCCAGCAGCATTTCAATTTAGTTGCACGCAAATATTTAGATAATTTCAAATGCTTCAGTTCAAATACAAACACAGACACACACACACAGACAGTAAGGGCTGGGCCTTGTGAAAGCAAGTTACGGAGGAAGAGATAAGTAAAAATACATACAAGATACATATGTATCCAGCTGCTACCGCTGTCACTGTCACATGTTTCAAATAGTACATGGACACAGATACCAGATACAGACACTACCTGCCACAGATAAAGATTTTAGTTTTGACATTGCATTTTCATTTCGAACATTTCTTTGAGGCATTGTCAAAAGGATTAAAACTGATTGTGCAACTTGTGCTGGCTCTAACCAAAAACGGATGATAAGGACTCACAGAGGACTCTTCTATTGTAGTAACTGATTGAAAATATCGTTATTTGACAGTTATTGGCTTAAATCGGATTGCAGGATATTCAACAAGTCGAGAGCATAATTGCTTAGCTTTCGTATTATGTCCAGCCCTTATGCTATGCAATTAATTTACCAAAATTGATGCTTCAATAAACCAAAGCAATTCCAAATAGATATCTAGCTCTTAATGATTGCAAGCTATGTTTCAGACATATTTTACCAAGCCAAATACCTGACGCGCAACAGCAATGCAGGCAATTCTGGTCATCTCTCACCTTTGAAATGCTGATGATGATGATGCATTTGCTTTTGCTCTTGCATCGCCTATAAATTCAAAGGCATACGAAATTCAAGCAATTAATACCAACTATGATTGTACGCTCGTATGGTAGAATCAAAAGGAGGAGTTCACCGAAAACACACAAAACACTAAACATGTATCACAATTTTATATTGCAAGGGATGAAATTGCATTGAGCATAAATATTACTATAAACCCAAAATAGTAGTTGAAGCCTTAAATTTGTGTTGGAATTCGTTTTTAAATTTGAAGTAACTATTTGATGTGAAATATACTTACATATATTTTAGTACATATTGATGAAATCATTCAATAATATACTATTATTTCGCGAATAAATTTGATTGGGGATCAATTCTTGGCTTTAAATTTGACATTACAAGTAGCTTGAATTTTATTTTCCAATAAAATATTTTTATTCATTAAGCGTGCTTAATTAAAATGCTTCGGTACTTATGAACTTTTGATAAATAAATACTGCTGTCAAGCATTTAAATGCTAGATTAAATGCTAAACTCGCGATTTTAAGTTTTGAAGCACATTCTGAACAGTTTTAATTCTGCCACGCCATAATTTCCGAGCGTGAACTCTTGTTGATAAAGTGTTTTTTACTGGGCATTTTGTAATCCACTCTATACAGTTTTCACTATGTACACAATTTTTTATTTAATGTTGTTTTTCCTTTTCGTCTATTGTGTGCTGATAAGCAACAGCAACAGCCGCAACAGTAGCCGGGGTGACAGCAAAGTTGGCAACATTTTTGCCGCTTGTCTACATTTTGAGTAGCAATTTGGTTACAGGGTAAACGCCCGCAGCCCGCTGCACGCATCCCACCTTCCTCCTTACATACATACATACATACACATGTATGTTTAAACATTGTGGATGCCTTCATGTGGCACACTTTGAGTAATGCGTTGCAAGCCAACTGATTGCTACTCCAGTTGCTGCTGCTGCTGTTATTCCTGCTTGGCATTTTTGCGTGAAATGCGTTTGATGCAATACCTATTCCGCATATCCTCCCCGCCTGCTCATGCCCCCACCACACATCCATTCTAAAACCATACACAAAATGATGAATTGAAACAACAAGAGCAGCATTTGGTTTTTGCTGTTGTTGCTGTAGTTGCTGCAGTTGCTGCTGTTGGCCGCATGATGCGGGTTTGCATTGCTGCCAGTGATTACCATTACCAACTGTTGTCGTCATCGTCGTCATCGTTGACATCGTCGCTCCAGAAGCGGGTTTCAGTTCCAGGCTTTTGGTTTTGGCCGTTTCACTTTTGTTGTTTGCTAGTTTTCTTCTTTTTTTGTTCTTAAATCATAAATTTTAACTGCAGCAGCAGCAACAGCAACGAGTCAGCAACAACAGCAACTAGGAACAAAACCGCTTTGCATTTTGTTGTGGCTGCTGAAAAATGTTGAAGCGAGCTAGCACAGAATATCTGGCTAATGAACACGATACACTTACAACAGATTGGGAGGCGGTTGGGTGGCTTGGGCTGAGGCGAGGGCGGGGGCGTGGCACTGGCAGTTTATGGCTCTTGCAGCAGCAGAACACCAGAGCTCAGTGCATTTGGCAATTATGAAATGTGCACACACATGTGTTATATAAAGTGTAGTAGTATAGTGTCGTATAAATGGGAAGTGTCTCTCTCTCTCTCTCTTTTATAAATTGCATAAAAAAGGAAGCTTTGGCTCCATTGAGTATTTATGCATTAAATATATTCCCGTTCCTGGTATATAAATAATAATAATAAACAATGACAATAAAATTCACATTTTTCAAGATGTTCTTCTCAAAATCAATAAAGAATCTCATGGCGACAAGAAAAACCTTCGGTATTAAAACATTCGTTATATTGAATGAGTTGGAAGTCCGACTTTGGACATATACATTCCAAAAAACTTACTCACAGGCTAAGAAGTGCATCGAAGTTCGCATAGAATTTTAATAAATAAATTCTTGTAAGCAAAGGGTATCTCATAGTCGATCTGTTACAACTAAAGTATTCGAAGGTTCTGCATTCTCTCTTTTCCTCTGTTTGTTTGCAAATTTAGAACAAGCGTAAAATTTGCAATTAAATACCAAAGTAGCAAAAGCAACAACAACGCCCACAAAAAATTCACCGTCATAAAAAAATGGAAAAAAGCACAAGGAGTGGATAGTGTAAGTACTGTGTGAGACAGGACTCTCTCTCTCTCTTTGTCCCTTCCTTTTTCTCCCGTTATATACATTAAGGAGGTCAGTTGCTCTTCAACATTTTGTGCGTTGTGACAATTTTGGTATAACAACGACAACGACAACATCAACAACAACAACAAGAACAACTGCAACTGCAACTGTAACAGAATTGAACAAGAAGAAGAACAGTTAAGTTGAGTTGACTGCAGCTAAAAGAAATAAAATGAATGTTGCTCTGCACATTGCGTATACGGCACGTTGGACACGACGCAATAATGCCACGAAATGCATTTAAAACAGTAGCAGAAACAACAAAAACAAACAACACCAACAACAAAGCATTGGACAAGAAAATGACAGAAGGTTTCGATTATATAAAGTCAGCAAATGGACGGACATAAATATATATATCTTTCTATACATACGTACATATGTATGAATGTATGTGTGTGTATGGGAATCAGTTTTGTTTGCTTATGTTAAACATGGTGTGGGTGGTGGCGGGGTGCAGCGGGTGCAGTGACACTGTCAAGCGTAACGTTGACCCCGCGACAACAACAACAGCAAGCGAACTTAATGGTCGCCGGACAGAAAGTGGGGGGTGAGAGAGTGGAGGAGGGTGGAGTTGTTGGTTAAAGATTCGCAAACATGACAAATGATAAATGGGCGAAAGGATACGCAATGCGCAAATGGACACAGAGCATACAGACACACACACACACACACACACACACACACAAACACAGACCGACAGAAACATACAGAAGAAAACAACAACAACAAGCAACCAACCAGCCGGATTTCACATTTCACAAATACTGCTGTCAGCTAACACAGTGTTGTTGTTCAGCAAAAAAAAAAAAAAAAAAACAGCAACAAAAAGTGAGGAAAAGTGAAAAAAAAATAAAAATTGGAGTTGCATAATTTTTATATGCAGTCTGTCTCTATGGCGTTTAGAGATTTTTGTTATGTCGGAGTAATAAACACAATAAAAACACATTTCATGAAAGTTTTGTTAAAGAAAAACTAAAAATAAATGGCAAAAGATCTCAAAATATATATTTTTGGGTCATAATTTAGTTCATTGCGTAATTCATATTAAAATTGTTTTTTTTTTTTGGCTTTTATTTAAAGTTTAAAATATAACCTTTTTAATTTTCTTTGCTTTTCATAATAAAATTAGTGTTCTTAACAAAGAGTAACACAATAAAATTAATTTAGTCGAACTAACAAACCCCACAGTTTTTTTCAAAACGAATCATATAATACTCAGTTTCAACTAATTGTTCAACATTTTGTATGGAACTCTTTTGCACCATTCAAGTTTCGTTTAGTTACGATTTGCTTGACTTTAACTATGGACTGAATGCGATTTGAAGTATTTATTTGAATTGTCTTTCTTTTGATCTCAGCCCTTTACAGTTTAAATTCATTGCATAAAACATGTATGTATATAGTATATGCTAGATCACAACCGAGACCAAAAGGAGACTACGATGCCCTCTTTCTTCACCCTTCCCCCACAATTCACATGCATGGTCGCAAAAATTAATTGATTCAAACAATTTGAAACGATTTGCACATTAAAACTCCAATGGCCAGCAAATCAAGTTGAAATGCCAATGGACATTTGGGTTGGTTCGGTTCGTTTCGTTTCGGTTCGGTTAGGTTCAGTTCGGTTCGGTTCGGTATGGTTTGGTTATGCTCTGTGTTTTTTTGTTCCATTTCGCTTTAGTATTCGCATCTGCATTCACATTCACATACACAGATACAATCACATTCACATCCGTACAGCCGCTTCCTCTATCCCTCTCTGTCACTCTGTCAATATCCGGGTCTTGGTTTCTGGCTTCTGTATCTGTATCTGTGTTTGTGTGTGTCTGTGTATCTGTGTCCGAATTCCATGAAACTCTCGGCATGAATTTAATTTTGATTTTTATTTGGCTTTTTATTCGGTTTTTAAACGTCGACCGAATTAATTGAATTGCACGCGACCCAGTTCCATTTTATCCATGGTCCACACCATACCCAACCCCCTCACTTCCACCATCACTTTTAACAACCATTCCACATTTGTCCCAGGATGTCATTATGCAAAGTGGACTCTATCCGAGCGTAGGGCGCGCGTAGGAGGATGTGTTGCTAATTTTATCGTTTTTCAAACTTCTCCCCATCCCCATTGCGCCCAAAACAACTGAATGACCAGAATAAGCAGTAAACTAGTTGGTGGGTTGGGGAATGAAAGAGACGAAGTTGGGTTTCGCTTCGGGACTTGCCTTTTCCATGTTACAGAAAATTGGACAAGCGTATGTGGCAACATGTATCCAATATTAGTTGAAACCAACTGCATCTTGACTTTGACTTGACTTAAACATCCATCCACATCCTTTCACACACATACGCCAAGTTTCTTCCCATTGCATGCCTGTGCTCTGTTTGTTTGTGGCATTGCATCTTTAAGTCATTGGCCAAGCCAATCAACATCTTTCTCTCTCTCTCTATCTCTTTTCTGGACAAATGGACAGCGATGAGTAGCTTCAGCTTCGGTTTCAGCTTAATTTCTGAGGCAACATTTTCATTTGGGGCAACTTCAAGTCAACTCAATGGGCTGCTTGAACTTTCTGTTGATTTGCTCAATTAAAACCTTACACTTAAGTGAGTTTTCAAGCCATCATCCATTCTATGTTTTGCATTCAGTTTTGAGCAATCTAAACAATAAGAGAATTGGCTTTAATGCCGCCCAAAAAAGTATGCTAACATTTTGAAGACTTTAATATTGCTCAATAAAGTTGTCTAAAAGTAGTCGCATTGCATTGAGTTTATTTTCATGTTTATGATTATTATCAATCAATTAGCATACATTTAATTCAATTTGTGTAATACCATTAGTAATATATGTTATACATATGTACATATGTCTTCAACATTCAAAGAGTAATTTGAATTGACAATTTTCAAATAAACATTTTGTTGCCAAATTTACAAATTTATGAATGTTATCAATCAACGTACAATAAATTAAAACTTATATTGTGAAATACGTCAATGAATTGAACATTATTGTTAAAAATTTCTCTGCAATTCTAATGCTCAAGGCTGTTGCTTTTAAGCTTTGACCTGTACAGTTTTATGGTTGTTGTTGTTGAACTATCGATAAGTCATAGAATATATGATTGATTGATTTGCATTGTGGGTATAATTTTCTATCGCCATTACTGCACTCAGCTTTGCTTGGCCTTTTAAAACACAAACATACAATGACAACAGCGACAATGGTATTGGCCAGGTTTAACAATGCATTAAATAATTGGATTCAATTATGCGCAATGTTGCACAATAAATTGCACAGCGGACGGGCGCTGACCCAATCAATCACTCAATCACAATCAATCAATCACAGTCACACCAATAAAAAACAACCAGCAACAAAAATAACGAAATTTAAAAATCACATTTAAATTTTAACGTTTATTTATTGTTGGCCTTAGGCCCAAAAATCATGAAATTGTTGCAGGCGAATTTGTTATTTTTATCTCACTTTGTTGTAGGTTGCTGCTTAATGCTGTTTGTGATTAATGAAAAGCTGCTGATTTTGACAAACGGCGAAGGGGGTAAAGGGTTTGTGCGAAAAAGGTGGGCAAGAGGGTTCCAGTGAGTGAACAGACTAAAGAATATCAACTCTGACCAAAATGTCAATTTAATTTCGTGGCCTCCACAATTTGCGCTCCAAAAATGTCAGCGAAATGTGCGCGATAGTTATATAAAACTGTCTGTGTGTGTGTGTGTGCGAGTTAATTTGATTTTAATTATGCATGTAACACAGGTTATGGAGAGCCGTTGCTGTCAGTGTCGAGCTGTTACTGTTGCCGACTACAACTCAAATGTGGTGCGTTGCCTGATGATTTAGGCTTTTGCTTCGGTAGGTTTTCATTTCAACTGCGGTTAATTAACTGGCCGTGGCATTAATATTATGATTTCAACTGGCCGCAGCAGCATTCAATGCAGTGGAAGCACCAACTAAATGTTGCAGGGAGCCACAGAAATTGACAATTAAAAATAATTTGAAATGCAGACTCCGAAAACGTGCAGCGACAATAAAACGAGAGCGCATTTCATTAAAATTTCAAGTCAACTCAACTGTGGTGCACACACTGGCACACACACACGCACATACACATACAGAGAAACGCCACACTTGACAGCAGACACGCCCGTTTGCCGCCCACAACCCCCATCCCTTTCTCACACACAACTAGAGCAAACGAGAGTCAACGCGAAACGACAGCAATTTAAAATAAGTAAAAGTTAAAGCACAGCAACAACAACTCTAAAGTGTGGAGGGGAGAAGGGCTATTGTAAGTAGAATGGGAAAGGAGTAGAGGGGTTGTGCAACTGAGGTTTGGCGAAATGGGAGCAACAAGAAACGAGCGCTTGGCCAGCAATTAAAAACAAGCAAAAATATGCGCCAGTTAAGCATACAAATGTATGAACATATGTGACTCGCTAAATGCCCTATCAAATGGCACACACAGTGTGTGCTATATGCTACTCTTTCCAGAATTTCACATGACAAACAAATCTTTTTCCATAACAAAAAAACAATAATTTTATTTTACCACTAATCGTGAAGCAAGTATAGATATAAGCTATAGCCAAAAAAAATAATATCGTTAATCGAAGCCAAATGAAAGATTCAATTATTTGATAGCCGAATGATTTTTATAATTATTTAATTAATAATAATTATAAATTTAATAATAATAATAAGCGAATTGATTTCTGAGTAATTTTGTTTATTCTTTCGCTTTAAATTATTATAAATTTGCATTTAGCTGTATTCTTTTTTTTTTTTTTGATATTTTAAATTTTTAATTGTAGTAGGGTATGCAATATGAACTCTGTTCCTGACTGTCAAATTGCGGGAGTTATGGCAGCTGATAGGAGGTTTGCAGCGGCTTTAGTAATAGTTCACAGGGGACTGTCGTTTGAGTGCGGGCTGAATGCTCTGCTTGTCGACAGTGAAACTCAAAACGTGCAACTAAACTGCAGCATTTTACAGACAACTTGCCACACTGGCCATATGGCCCAGCTAACACTCCCTACACAGTCCCCCCCTCTGCTTCTTCCCCTTCTTTTAGTGACAGCCATTCCATTCTCCGTTCTCCTTCAACTGACATTTCTGTCACTTGCTTTTAATTCAAGCAAACTACCACGCCACAAACCCCCACAACATCCCCTTCTTTCTCTCTCTCGCTCTCCCTCGTAGCACTTTGTGGGCCTTTAAGCGTGCAGGCCAAGCCGCTTAAGTGGGCTGTTAAGGGCTTGTTAATTTTATTGATACCCACGCCGATCGAACTGTCTGATAGAAAGATAGAAAGAGAGAGGGAGAGAGAGAGAGAGAGAGAGAGAAGGAGATGCTGAGTGTGGGTGCTGTAAGTGGAGCAAGTGGTGCACTGGCACTCGACGTTGACATGCCCGACACATGTTGCGGATAAGGCTGCACCTCCATCCCCACCCTCTTTACCGCCCAAAGGATGTGTTTCTGTGCCTCCTTCTGTGTAGCTGTTAGTTTTGTATGTACATGTGTGTGTTAAGCTTAGCAGCTCATTTCTATGAATTTGTGTGCGTATCATACACTCCTCGCCCCTGTCCTCGCCTCTAGAGTTCAACCACACACAGCCATGCAGTGCTGACCCACTGAAAGCCGCGTGGTGTCAATAGCCCAAAAGTCAAAGGCAATGTTGGTCATACTGGAAACCAAAACTGAAGCTTAAGATGGCTCAAATTGCTACAGAGCCACTGTGTAGTAGATGTCCAGTATAGTAATTATAGTACAGATATCTTAAGACATCTTTAGACACATGTTTGACTTATGTAATCATTCGAATATTTGAAGGGGTTGATTAAGAGTTCAGCTTATTTATAAAAAAATTTTAGTTTTGTTAAAATAGTTAAAATGATGTTACGTTTATATAGCGTTGAAGGCCCGAAATATTTTCTTTATGTCCAGAAAATAAACATTTCTCAATTATGAATGTATATACTTACTTTTTAGATTAATTCTCATTACCAACTTACCATCTACTTACAATAACGTTCGCGAACCATCTCCCAGTTATAAAGATTGCATTTATTTCTTAATATCTTGAATCTCATTTTTATTCATTTATTCCAATCGCTATTTGACCTTAGTATAGTATGTCAATACTGGCTTAGTAGCCTTTACACAGTTAGTATCATTGTTAAATTTCCATGTATTATCTTTTTTACTTTTTGTCTCTTTTTAAGTTTTATTTTTCAGCTTTTACTGTTCCATTCTTACTGCCCTCAACTTGTATTTCTCAATCGCAATTTTGTCATTCTTTTTGGCTAACTGGGCTATTTATATGTATATATGTATATATTGTATACATATATATATCTATATTTTGGCATACACTTAGATACATAAACACACATATCAATTATCCATTTAATTCGTAACTTAAGTTAAATAACAATCACATTTACTTATTCTGTTTTTTTTTTTTTTTATATTTTTTTCTTAAATTTTTGTCACTTTTTTTAGTTTTTGTTTGGCTTGTCTTTATTAAAAAAAAATGTGGCACTCGCCTAGATTTTGTTTGATCTATTTTGGGATTAAGTATATCATATATATTTTTATTAATCATATTTTTCCTGCTCCTTATAAACAAATTGTCAATAAAACAATTGGGAAAACAATCAAATCAACAAAAAACTTAAAAATCATTCGTTCGTTTGTTACTGAACCGATCGTATCCGATCTATACTATAACTTGCTATATCCTTTGGGTATTGCATACATTTAAGTTTATATAATTCTCTAAATGTATAAAAAAAAAAAAAACATGCTACTTGCAGTGCATGCATTCTTTTTCATCGTCGTTTCTTTTTTTTTTTTTTTGATTTATGTATTATATATTAAACTAATTAATATTTATTTTTTATTTTTATAAATCTTGACATTTATAAGTTAATGGTTTTTTACGTCTAGTATTTATTTTCAGAATTGTTTGTATTTTTGTGAGTATTTTTTTTTTTTACCTTCCGGGCAAATGATTTTGCTTGTGTTCCATGTAAGTATCAAATTATTTAACTTAGTTTTAAATATTACATCCATACATATATATATATATATATATATATTTTTTTTTTATTCTGAATTATGAAGTCCTCTGTTAATGTTGTTTGTTTGTTTGAAGTTCGATCGTATTGTATATATGTAAAGTTCTTATACTATATATCAATATATATTGTTTAAATTGTTATTGGTGTAAATTGTGTATGTTGTCTTTAAATACTATATCGGCACATTTGAATACTTGTCACCAAAAATAAAAAATAAAAATAAAAAAACAATCAATTATTAAAAAATATCGGTGTACGACTTGTAAATGCGCAATATTTGTATGCCCAAGAAAATGTTTGTGTACTAGAAGTTCTAGTTCAAGTTCTTAAGTATAAACAGTTGGTTAATTGGCCTAATGAGACATCTGTTGTGCTTAGATTAAAACTATTTTTAACTGGGTTATATATTTTTTTTTTGGCTGAATTATTATTAGACACAGTTGGAAATAAAATAAAAACAGAAAACCTTCCCAATACTTAAAGCCCTATCGACTATTTTGTTAAACTGTTGGGTGTAAGCAGCTAAGACTTAAATTAGTCGGCATACCATATTTGACACCTCTTTTACTCATAATGAGTGAGTTCATTCGGTTAGTTGTTAAGAGGTAAACGGAATCAATTTATAGCTTAATAGCAATTCGGCAACAGTTTTTTTGTGTGTAAACAATATGCATTTTGTATTTGCGTCTGCGTTTGCGGGTTGATTTTGTGTTAGCTTATTGATAGTAGTTTAGTATGTAGATATAGACATTGAAATAGCAATTGGCCAACACTGATGTTAGCCGCAAAAAGGACAAACAATTAATTATGATGTATAATTATATTCTAATCGCATTTCAATTGTTCTTATATATTATATTTTTTTTGTTTTAATTTTTTTTTTTCATTATTAATACTTGAAAAATCAACAAACATTTAAAATTGCAAATTCTTTTGTGTTTTTCAACTGTCGTATTATATCATTTCTATTATTATTATTATTATGTTATTTTTGGCTTGGGGTACATATATATGATGCTTTCTAACGTGTGTCTCTAAGCCTAGCCCAATCATTTGACATATGAATGTGTGTGTGTGTGGGAGGGAGATGACTAAGCCCGCTAGATGCCATTACACACACAAAAAAAAACATCTTCCTTATCTTCTTTGATCGATTTCTAAATATCTTAAACTTTAGCATATATATTGAGTATCATATCTTAAAAGAGCGTTACGGCATTACCGATTTTAATCATTCTTCTTCTTCGTTTATTTAACTGCCATTCACTGCGACCGCATGTATGCCGCCATTGCTTAGTGAACCAGCGCAAAGCGAGGATGCTCCCGTGGCAACGGGCGATGCTGGCGGTGATGCGGGTGGCGTCAATGTCGACGGCTCCTCTCCCCCACCTACTACCCCGCCATTTCCAATGGTTATGCCAGATATGTTACCGCCTGGTGGTGGGTGTATCGAATTGGTGTTGGTTTTGGCAATGTTGACATTCATTTTGACAGTCACATTGCCATTGGTTAGCTTTAGAGCAGCAATCTTTGGGTCAATCTGTGTCTTTTGATTTACCTCATTCTGTTCTTCATCCTCTTGCTTGTCAATTTGGTTGCCATTCTGTGACTCGATCAACGGTGGCGGCGGTGGTGGTGGTGGCAATGAATCCAATTGATTCGTTTCGATCAGCGTAAGATCGTTGAGCTCCTTGATCTCCTCGGTGGAGGGTGGCGCCGGGAGACTCATCAAGCTGTCGTAACTATTCTCCGGCTCCACCTGTATTACTTCCATCTCCTGCTTGGGCTGTTCCTCCTTCTGCTTCTCCTGTTCCTGCTCCTTTTTCTTTTCCTGTTCCTGATGCTCGCCTTCTCGGTCAGTCTCAGTTTCTTCTGCTACAGATTCCACTTTGAGCTCTGTCTCATTGACATTTCCAAAGGCAGCAGGAGCTGGCAATGGCGGTTCCTCCACCACCACCTCCTGTTTCTTATCAGCCGTTGTGCCCTTGCTGACAATAAGCTGAGAGTGGAGCACCAAAGGTGAGTTACCAGCATAGCCCGGCTGCTCGATGACATAGAGCTCCTGGTTGCCATAGGAGTAGCGTTTGTTTGAGTCATCCGACGATGTGGAGCTCAGATCCGACTGGGACAGGCCAGTTTGTGACTTTATGGGCAAGGCGGGCTCCTCCTCCGGCAACAGCTGCTCCTCTTCGATGAGCTGAAGGCCAACAGCAGCAACACTTCCAACTGTTCCAACTGTTCCCAAGGGCAACGGATTGGCAAAATCGCTGGGTGGAGCATGAATCTGCACTTGCTCATGGCCCGGTGGAAGGGTGCGCTCTTGGGAAGTAGACTGCTTGCCGCCGTTGCTGTTGTTGGTATCAAAGGGTAGCTCAGTGATGTCATTGCCGGTGGCGGGGCTATCGGGCAGCTGCTTGGAATCGATGCCACGGGACACCTCCACCACAAAGACGCCATTCTTGTCCGTGTGCATCTTTGTCTCGCGTGCATTACGCGAAATGTCCTGCGGATTGCCAGCGAGATAAAGAGGAGAGAGAGTAAGGTGAGTCAAAGTGCAGCGAAAAGGAGAGCAAGGACAACAAATCAGGTACTGAATGCCATCTGGCGAAGTGCATCAACGACAATACAATTGGTCTGGGGATATATCAGGCATACAACAACAACAACGAGAACAAGAACAAAAACAACAAGGTCGAGTATCAGCAAGAGAAAAGGAGAGTGCATAAAGTGTGTGTTTACCACAAGAAGGCAAAAGACAAATCGAGCGGCTGCCATGCGGAAAGTGCCGAAAATTGCATTTGCATATGCTTTGCTTGTGGCACATTTACACCTCACACACACTGACAGAGAGTGAAAGCGAAAGTGGGAAGTTAGATAGTAAGAGAGAGCGAGAGAGGGAGCGGGAGCAGGAGAGTGAGAGATAGACTTAGGGGCTTGGGAAACTCGCAACATGCACAGGTGTACATTGCTTGCATCGGATACCGTTTGGGGATGGGTTGGCTGCTTGACAAATAACGGAAACTCGACTTGCAATGGACACGAGCAGAATCAGAGTGGGGCAGCGCTCCAAGAACGATGCAGATGGTGTATGGAGGAGGTGGGGTAAGGGCTTTTGCAGCAGTGCAATTGTCGTAATGCAGGACACAAATTACAAGATCGATCACAGTCATGTCGAGAATGGAGAATGGAAAAGGAGAACAAGAACACGAATTTCGAATAACATAACAAACAAAGGGAACAATCCTTGACTTGGGACTTTAAAAGCTTTTTGTAAATACATATTATAAATTTATTAACTGAGTTTTAAATTTTTACAGAAACAAAAACAATTCCAATGCAAGTTATACTTTCTTAAATGGTTAAATGTATATAGTACTGTCTTACTTTTCAAGAAGTGTACGGCTGTCTCGCTCTCACACTCTTCAATCAGTGCTCTAACTTTAAGTTGAGTAAGAAGGGAGGAAAACAGTTAATCGGTTAGTGAAGTTTGACATGTGATCTCTAGCCGAAAAACCAATAATGTATTATATTTCCTTATGCATATAGTACAATACAGACAGCCAAGGATAAAATCAAGAGCTAAAAATTGTTATTATTTTCAAGTTACCAGAATGAAGTATGTACAACAATAAAAGTATGACAGGCTGTAAGCAAGCAGGCAACACAGCAATACTCAATCTATCAATCAATCTATCAATATGTACTTCTACGACAACAACAAGAAAAGGCAAGCGAGCGACAAAACGTTGACAAAGACAAAGTTATTTATAAAGTGGTGTGTGGGTTGTGTGTGTTTATGTGGATAAAT
Organism: Scaptomyza graminum; assembly: GCA_018901835.1. NCBI lineage: Eukaryota > Metazoa > Arthropoda > Insecta > Diptera > Drosophilidae > Scaptomyza > Scaptomyza graminum. The sequence goes on along the minus strand of JAEIFL010000001.1, from coordinate 9,169,278 downwards.
GTGTGGCAGAAAGAGAAAGAAAAGACAATAACGACATAATTAGCAAGAGAGAGAGACATCTAAAAGGTAGACAGAGACAAAGACAGATAGAGGCAAAAACTGTTTGTACAGTTATAAAGACGCACATCCTTAAAGTACCAAATACCAAATGTGAATTTGGAGCTAGACTATTGACATGAATTTATAAGCTAAAATCATTATATCAAGTTTGATCTGTAAACAAGTTGTAAATCATAATATCCGAAATACCTGTTAAATGATATATGGAATTATTATTTTCTAACTTTAAGCTATAAATCATAGAGAAATCTGTTAGCAAATCTTACTAAAACACTTTGGAGTTAGTTCCATGAATTACTGCGAAAAATTTAAATAACTTGCTCAAAAGGTGTGTATCTTTATCTATATCTTTATCTGATGCAATTGCGGTGCACGTTAAAAGAGAAGACAACAAACAAGACAATGACAATCGAGCTGATTAACAGAGACTGTAAGGTAACAGCTGTTAGCTTAACAGTTGAAGGACTTACATGTCGCTGTTCGGTGACAACTACTAGATGATTATCTTTAAGTGTCATCTTGGTGACGGAGCCACTAACCGCGAACGCACCACCATCAATTGTGGGCGTGGCTGCGCCTATTGAACTGGGTGTCTGGCTATCGGGTCGAGCCTCGAACTGAAACTCAATACGCTGTACACCGCTGGCCAAAGCCAACGACATGGATCGAATAAGAGCTGCATTTGGATTAGGACTTGGATTCGAGGTGAGATTCACATAGGGATTACTAGGCTGCGATGATGGCGATGTGGAGCAGCAGGACGATGACTGTAAGATAAATCCGAAAACAAACTCAGCAATAATAGAATTCTTAAGAAACCAGGGCTCCCAGCTCATTTAAAAATAGATGTGTTTGTTTTATGTAAAAAAAAGTCTTAAATGATAATAAAATATTTTGCAATTATGTTTTTTTTCAAATAGTTTAACTCTCGCTAATATTTAAATTCCATTTAATTGTGGTTTGAAAAAAATTCGACATTTCGCGCAACATATTTTGTGGCCGCGCAGTGGACAGGGTCAAAAGTCTGGTTGCTATTTGCTGCTTTCGTGCTTAACGATGGTTATTGTAAAGGTGTGAACCGCAGTTGGCCTCACAATAGCAGACATTCAAACACTTTACGACGTCGGCATTTGCCTTCGAATTTCAATGGAAGTTTTTGTTGCGCGTTTGTGCTTCTTTCATCAACTACTTCATCATCTGATAATGCTGCATCATTATTATATTCATCAACAGCTGCTTGTTCTGCTTTTGCTCTTTATCATCATCTAGTTGCTTGGTTGGTTGGGTACTTACCTCATTCTTGGAGTCCTGGCCCTGGCACTGCTCGCTGTCATCGCCAGCGGCACTCGAATTCGCATTCTTATTCAGCAAATAACTGCAAAGAGAAGTAGACAGGACAAGACACAGACAGATAGAAAGATAGAAAGAGAGAGAGAAATAAAGAAAAAGAATATATACATACATGGGTTAGTCAGTGAGTTGGCAACATTATAAAATCCTATGCATTTTAAATTGTGGGAAATTTACAAATTCGTTGCCTACTTTGCGGTGCATTCATAAACGTTTTATAAAGTGAAAAAAGCGAGCAACAAAAATGCTCTTACTTGATGGCGTAACTAAGTTTATTCTATTCATATACAATGTAACACTGAGAGAAATAAACTCTCTGATTTCTGTTACTTGAGAAAAACATTTGGTTTGAAAACCTTTTTCTCTTCTTTACTTGTTTAATAAAATTTTATATCATATTGATGTATGGGTAAACTATTAATAAAATTTATCATGGAGAATTCTTATGATATTTGTCTGCTGTGCAGTACAGATCCATGATTGTGTTAGAACGCAAACTATTGAGAGTAAAATTTTGTCAACTGTACATTCATGTAAATATGTTTGAAAGACACGAATGTGATGCAATTGGGATAGAGCTCAGAACGCACTCGAGCTGTAAGTGTTTTGGAAATACACTAAGCAAACACGTTTCTCAAGGTGTGTGGCATAAGTACATATAGTTCATGGTATATGAAGTATAAAAATGTGCTTCAGCGGCACCCCAACCCGCTTTACATACCCCACGCGCCTGGCACACACGCACACTTGAGGGACCTTGGCATTTTTACTTTCGTTTATAATGCGTTTGCTTTTCACAAACATTTGTACAAATTGTCGCACACATACGCATTCACATACACACGCACAACTAATTTCTCGTCTCGACAGTTTATTGTGCAATTTCCTTTTTAGCTTCAACCAAACACATACACACTTCAGCATCCCCCCCATCCGACACACCTCCCGATCAACCTTCTTCTGTGCGCAGTTGGCGTGTCGCAACAACAACAACAACGAAAAAAACAGCAGCAGTAGCAACAGAAAAGAAAGCAGGCAGGCAAAAATTTATTTCCGTTTCGCATTTGTCGAGTTTTTCTTCTGTTGCGGCCGCCAATGTGCGGCACCTTATTGTGGCAAGCGGCAAACAGGCAACTTGGCTTGCGTTTTGCCATTTTGACGTTTTATGCGTTTCCCTTATGGGCCTTTGCTACACCCACACATCATCATGCATCACGGTGGCAGCATCAGCTTTCACTCTGTCTCGCCTTTTTAGCTCCACTTTCCACTTTAGGCTTTTTTATCATTTCAACTTGTCTTCTAGTTCTATCTCTCTCTCTCTCTTTCTCACTTTCTGCTCTCTTTATTTTTGGGTTGGGTGAGCGACTTCCGCTTCCGGCATCGTCTGTCGACGCGACCGTCGTTGATTTGTGGCGACTTTCGATTTTTTCGGGAGCACCTTTCATCTTGCCACCGCCACTGCTAGTGCCTGATTCCCGACCCCCCCTCTCTCCCTCTGTGGATGTGTGTGGTGTTCATTTTGTTTGGCATTTAGTGCCCGCATAAAAAAGCAACGGCAACAAATACCCATTTACGTGGCGTGCTCGAGATTTATTTGTATCTTTGGAAGCTGAACGGCGAACGGCGAAGGGGAAGGGCATTTTTCTACTACTGCCTGAAAGGATATTGCGTGCTGACATTGCGTCACACCATGTCCTGCCCTTCATCTCCACCCTTCGCCTTTCGTCCTTCTGATTCACTCAGATTTCTGTTGCCGCTGGCGTTGCGAGAAATAAAATGCCAGAATGAAGCTGATAAATGCGATTTGCCACGCCCCCAACCAACACACCACATTAATACCACACCATGTGTGTGTATTATGCATCTACATATGTAAGTATATACATGTATGTATATATGTCTCTGAAGTGTATAAGTATAAGAGTGTGTGTGTGTGTGTGTGTATTAGTCACACTTGGTCTGTTCAGGTAACCCTTTTCACCATTTGCCCACTGACTGCAGCAGCTGCTGCTGCTCTGCATCCCTCTTGCGAAAGCCCCACTTGAAGAGTTATCTTTCTGGTGTCAAAGATTAAATACACTAGCTAAGACATATGGCAAGCCGTGTATAAACTTTTGAAAAGCAAAAAACGAAAAGAAAAACAAACTACTTTTGGGAAAAGATAGTCAAGAAAATAGCAAGTAAACTAGTAAATTCCAATAAGTCTTTTAGTTGCTTTGACAATTTATTTGTAAATGAAAAAAAAACTGGAAAAAATATCCTGTTGCATTGTTATTCTTTAAAGGTTTTTTATCTAATTTTTTGTTTTATTTTTTTGTTTATTTTCTTATAAAAAAAACGTTTTTTAAGGTTTACAAAACATTGAATAACTTAAACAATAGAATCTTCCTAGAATATTTGTAACATTTGCTTCATTTCTTACAACTCTTTGCTTGTTGACAATATTGTGGGTGGCATTTATTGAATGCTTGTGCCTTGTTACAATCGCACCCACTTGCCTTTCAATTACGCAACATGCCTACTTGCCTTCCCTATTTGTCCTTTTGTTGCTCTGTGAAAAATTTCAACTCTTTGGACAATCGCTATTTTTTTTTAATTTCAAGGACATTGCATCTGGGCTGATTAAGCACTTAACAAGGCATAAACCTGAGGGGGCAATCGAGGGAGCGCTGCATAACAAAGCCACAAAAAGCTCAAGGGAATTGTTACGCAATGTGTATTGAGCAGTACTTACAGTTTATTTATAGTAAGAAAAACAAAATCAGATCTGATTAAAATAAGAGTGTGTCGCTTGTCAGTTAAAATTTCTTTGAGACATAAAATTATAGATTCAGTGCGTTAGATACCCGATCTCCCTTGCAACCCTTTTTACTTACCGTACGGCGCAGTACATGGATGTCAGGAGCGCAGCGGGTAGAATTACAATGACGAGGCCCATTGCGACGGCAAATATATTGAGATAACCTACAGGAAAGGAGAGGAAAGCAGAAAAAAAGAAAGACGTTTTAGAATTAATAGAAAAAATCTCCCTCGCTTAGCTCGAACTTACCATCATAGTCATCTAAAGGATCCTCGGATAGTGCTGTGGCATTGCCCATGCGTTCGGGCAACTGATTGCGCAACAATGGCGCCATAGCGGATGTATCACCCGAATTAAAGCCAGATGCCTTTAAACTCTCGTTACGCTGCTGCAAAGTGGCATTCAGAAGCTCTGCGACGGGCAGCTGTTCCCGATGCAAATGACTAACTCCGTGATTAAGGGACTGACGGTAGAGTCCATGTTTTTGCTGCTGATGATCATCGTGTTGCAGCTCCTGCTGTTGTTGCCGGTGCGCGGGACTCTCAAAGGGATATGAGCCCTCGACGCCATCAAAGCCACCGCCGGCGCCATCATCAATCAGATCTCCACCATACTGAATGGAGCTTTCAAGGACATCGGGATCATTGCCAGGACCGAGGCCATTGCTATCAATGTCATTCTCATAGATGCTGCGACCCTGACCCACCAACTCGCCGGGCATATAGTCAATCTCCTTGAGCTCAATCTGGGGTGGTAGTTCACCAATAACCGGAACTCCGATTGCCAAATCGGGCAATACCGCTGGCTGTATTATTATGTCCGGCTGCGGGGAGCTGGCCATTGGCGACTGAGTGGAGCTGCCGCTCGATGATGCTGATTGCTGTTCAACCTCAATCACTGATTCACCCACATATGTCACATCCAATGGTGGTGCACCGTCATTATTGTTTCCCGGACGTAGAATTTTCATGGCATCGGCACTGTGGCGCATTGGAGATAAGATTATATCCTCTTGTTGCTGTTGCTGCTGCAACTGTTGCTGCTCCAACATATAGCTAGCGGGAAAGAATTGATTCTCAAATTGAAGCTTTCGCTGCTGTTCATTGCTCATGCCACTGCTGGTCGTAGGCAGTGATTCTCCGACCTTTACCTCCGTATTGGAGATGTAGAAAATGGTGTCGGAATCGCGATCGATGGTCGGCTTGCGTGGCATTGGTGGGGGCGGTGGTGGTAGTGGCGGTCGTGGCAAACCACCTTTAGTATCGACCATAAATAGCTCGTCGGCAGCATCCTGTGGGGGACGCACTGCCGGTGCTTGTGCATCGGAGAAGGAACGATAGGGATAGCTGAACATCGGATTTAGATTCATGTGCTCGGCACTGGAACTGTAGGAGTTGTCAGTATTATTGTCGCCGGCACTGTTGTCAATGATCTCCACGACGAGTATCTCGTCGTTGGCCTTATTGGATTTGCGCTCGCTGGCTGGTGGTTGGCGATAAGAGAACTCCAGATCCTCGCTCTCATTGCCAAAGGCCTCGGACACATTGATGTGAATCTCAATGGCTGCGGGTTCTGGTTTGCCAATGCCATGTCCGACTGCTGCTGGTTGGGTTGAGACATCGGAGCGATCGATAACGTATTGAGTAAAACGCTCTTGCACCACCGCAGAGCTAGGTGGCTTGGTGGTGCCCACGGCTGCTGGCTCTAATGGCATTGGATAGAAGCCCTGGTTGTCACGAAAATTTGTTGAGGCAACAATTGAATCTACCGTGGAGTCATAGACCTCAATTTGTATATCCGAAATCTTGGATTCGGTGCGCGGTGGTGCTGCTAGCTGCACGACTGAGCCAGCAACACTGATCTCGGCTGCTGCGATAGGCTGACGAGTGGTGCTAATTTGATGTTCGGGCACATGAAAAACTGTTGTCGACAGCACGGACTGTGGCTGTGGTGCTGCGGGCAGCAGTGTAGTTGTCCGTGTGGTGGTGCCTGGACGCAACGAACTGGTCTCCAGATTTAATTCGAGTAAGGCTGTTGGCGCCAATATCTCCACAATGCGGCCCTGACGCAACTGCAGTTCAATAGAATCCTCCGGCGAATGGTGGCGGTCGCTAGGCGCCATTGGTTTTTTCAATGGATGCACAACACTAAATGTTTTCTCACCCATAAAAATCGGTCCCAAATAGCCATTGGGCACTGGCAACAGTTCGGTTTGATGACTGCTGTCTAAACTTCTGCTGGTGCTGCTGGTGGTGGTTTCAATTACATTAGTTGCTGCTGTGCTGGTTGTTGTAATTATTGTAGCTGTTGTAGTTGTTGTTGTGGTTGCTGTTGTTGGGGTCATACTGGCTGCATCTGTTGTTGCGGAATATTGTTGCTGCTGTAGCTGCTTTTTTTTGGTTAGCTTGCGGCCATCGTGACCATTGCTAACCGCTGGTGGTGCAGCTGTCCCTTCCAGGTCCAACAGCTGCACCACTGCCTCCAATCTCTGCGGCAAGTGGGCTAAATGTAAATTGATGATGTTATCACTACCTGTTGTTGCTGGTGCTGCGGTTGTGCTTGGCTCAGCAGTAAATGTTGCTGATGTGGTTGTTGTTGTTTGCACATGTTTAACGGGCATTGCTATGTTCCTTGGTTCAGGCGATGTCATGCTGGTCTCATTGACAGCAGAAACTATTGCTGCTGCTGGAACCGTTGTTGTACTCGTAGCTGTTGCTGTTGTTGTTAAGGAATGTTGCTGCTGTTGATGCTGTTGCCTTGTTGCCACCATCAGCTTGGGCATATCACCCTCAACGCCAATCTGCAGCTGATGTGTTGCCGTTGCAATTGCTGTGCCAGTAGCTGCTTTTGTTGCTACTGCTGCAGCTGGTGCTGCTTGTGCTTGGCCATTGCTGTTGTTTTTGTTGGTGGTAGCCACCAGCAGCAGCAAAATGAACCACAGGGTGACAACGTGTTGTCTCCCTCTTGCAGCAGCTGCCATATTGCGGCTGCTGTTGTTCTCTGATGCTGCTGTTTCTGTTTGTTGCTGTTGCTCTTGAGTTTGTTTATATTTTGAATATGCTTTTTTGCGCTTTATTGCTCTCTGTCTATGTTAATTTTTCAGCTGTTGCTGTGGTTGTTGTTGTTGTTTGTGTCACTTAATTTCAATTTTTGCACTGCGTGTTGCTATTACTGTTGGCACTTGACATTGTCGTCGTGTGGCACTCTAGGCTGCTCGGCAACTTCGTCGTCATCTTCTTCATGAACATCTTCAGCAATCCGCGCAGCCGTCGCAACTGTCGCCGCTTTCATTCATTCACTCACTTGATGTTGCTGCTGCTGCTGTTGTTGTTGTTGTAGTCGTTGCTGATGTTGTTGCTGCTGCTCTTGCTGCGGCCATTTTCTGCGGCTGTAGAACCGCGGCTCTGCTTTTTGGACTGCGCTGCTGGTGCTGCGGTCGCTGCGGTTATGGTTGCTGGCTGCTGCTTGCTGCTTGCTGTTACCCGGCGGGCGTTTCCCTCTCTTTCTCGCGCTCTTGCTCTTGTTTCCTCGCTCTTTGTTGGCACACAAAAATTTAAAGATAGAAAAGTAAAGGCATTAAATACAGGAACACAGAGAGAGAGAGAAAAACTCTTTTGCTTTAAGCACTTAGCGCGATACGTTTCGCTTCCATTCTTCTTGTTCTTCTTATTTTTATTTGTGTTTTCGGTTCCTTTATTCTTGTTGTGTGTGTGTGTTTGTGTGAGTGTGATTCTTTTTTGTGTTCTCGCCTGTTTCTTTGCACTCCCAATGAGTTCTGCTTGAGTGGAAATAAAATTTAAAATAACGAAATATGCTGCATTACCAACAACAATAGCAACAACAACAGCAATGATGTTGCTGTCGTTGCTGTTGCTGCAGTTCCTGTTGCTGTTGCCGTTGTGCTTGCAATGCAATAAAAAGTAATGCAACGAAGCGCAAGAGTATGCAATGGGAAAAAAAGTTTGAACACAAGCACAAAGCGAACGCAGTACTAAGATAAAATAACGAATAACATGAATAATGCTTTCAAAATCCCAGTCATATAAATTCCAGAAACCATTTTTGCTTAAAACCACTTAACAAGAACGCCGTAAAACTATTGTTATTGAAGAATTTAGTTAACTCAAAAAGTTCTTTTAAGATATTAAGCATATTTTCGGAACATCCAATTACATATTTCTTCTTCTTGAAGCTGCAGATGCCTTAGCAATAAGTGTAAGAAATATGAAACGAGTTGCTTGCGAGCATATTTTTAAACCAAAAAGTATGGAAATGAAAACAGAAAATGCCACAGAAATACCAATTTTAAAAATATCTGTCCACACTGCTACTCCTCTCAAATATTATCGAATCTGTGGACATAGGCGATTGATGTGGGTTGGGTAGTTCGCCTTTTTATTGTCTTTTGTTGTTAAAACCTAAAAATGCCATGCAAATTAAATATATAAAGCCTAGAAAATGATTCGGTTTGAACATCAGCACCAACAGCACCCCAACAACGCCAAAGGGTCAAAAAGGTTTCAGGCACACACCATCCCCCCACCCCTTGTCTCTATGGTGGTAAGCAAAAGGTTGCGGCTTTCTGTTTACGTTTACACAGCTTTTCAGCTGTCCTTCAAACTCTTTCCCTATCATCATCATTATCATCATTATTGGCAAACTTAGTGCGGCTATCAGCATCGTTATCATCAGCGAAAGAGTACTTACTAAAACAAAAACCACCCCCTACTGCCCACTTCACCGCAAAAACCACAAATGGCAGATGCTGCTGCTGCTGCTGCTCTCTTAACTCTTTCTACATCTATTGGTCATTTGGCGCTATCACAAAATCAACTTCAAAGAAACACAGCAACAGCAATAATGTTTATTAAAATAACAACAAATGCTTATAATGATTCCTTTGTTGGATAATGGAAAACATTTTGAAATACACTGTTCCGAAAAACTAAACCGACACTATTTAAGTTTGAGATGAACTTTATTTACCATCAAGAAAGTTTACGTTCACAGACGGGAAAGGTGAACAAACCTATAAAACATTAAAAAATCTTATAATTGCCTTTAAAAATCATTATAATTATTAATTTATGACTGATAAATAATACAACTTTTTAATGCAAAAGATAAGTCAACTCTTTTTATGTCTTTTGTTTTTTGAATACTTATTAAGATTTCATTGTTCACATTATCGATCTTTCACTTAATACACAAATAATTTTATATATTTAAGAATTAATTAAATATTATTTGATCTATTTTGTCGCTTAATTGATTTGATTAAGCTTGAAAGATTTTTTGAATTACTAAGCTTTCGTCTTGGGAATGAGGATTGATTAATTATTGTTGCACCATCAAAGATGAATTTAAATATTTCTGTGTCATTGCTTAAGTCAACTTTAACGAAAGTCAGCTATCAAATCTTTTTCTCTAATTTAAACTAGGAACAGAGATTAACAAAGTCCAAAAATAAATTTATGAATCTATTGTGTGCAGTGTTTTTATTGTTTTTGTTTAATTGTAATATTTCGTGTATTTTTTAATATTTCTTTTAACTTACCGGCTAAAACTGTGAGCCTCTTTATTTTGCTTTGTTTCCTTTTTTATGAATGTCGTTTTTCTTTAATCTTTAAGTTCTTTTTCTATCTTTGTTTTGTAGGCCTCGCAAGGTAATCCAAGGGTCCTTGCAAAGAGCCGTTAAATCGTACAGCGTGCCAATCACAATCACACTCAGTTCACAATTGTTTTGACTTAGCACTGTAACAACAACAATAAAAAAATTTAAATGGGTTTCAGACGTTGCTTTGCGACCATGGTCAAAACACTCGACACGCCCGGCATTTATTTATGTCTGTTTTTTAACTAGAATCTAAAACATAGAGACGCAAAACAACGACAACAACAAAGCATAAAATGCGCCCATTTTGTCAATAAAAAACTATTTTTGTTTAAAAAAACCCATAATTTATAATTCACCAATTATTTGTTAAATATCTTTAATATTTTTAATTAAAAAATAATAATAATATTTTTTTACGGCGTTTGTTAGCTTTGCTTTAAGCGATACCGATGCGTGGGTGTTGGGTATGTAAGGTGGAGGAGGAGTGTAGTGGGATAGGGTAGTACGATGCGATACGGTACGGGCTGTGCTTGTTTGGCAATTTATTTCACGGTTGAATATAAATTTTTTGTTGGTATCCTTGGTTGTTGCCGCTGTTGCGTCCTTTAGCTTCGAATACCGCACGCAAACTGCGCAAATATCGTCGCATCCTCTGGTCTAAAAGGAATATGTTTCGACGCCGCTTGCCGATTTACCGTTTTGGCCGATTCACAGCAGCAGCAGCAGCAGCAGCTGTTGCCACTGCGACGCTGCGTCGCTGCTTAAGCATCAACGGCAGCGGCGCACTAAATATCTGGTTCGTGTCAGGGCTAATCCCAGTGCTGCCAGACTGTTGCAAACCATAAATTGGCTAAATTTGCAGTTAAAAAAGACAAATGAGTATTTTGAATATTTCGTAAATTACATGCACACATTTTGGGTTGATATGTTAAGAAGTTGGTGTTTGTTTATGTATAAATTGTTAAGCAGTCTGGCAATATGTGTGACAACTTCCAGTCTACATACTCTACACTGTATGTGAGTGTAGAGTTTAATGTGGTGAATAAATCTTAATGAAACCTGGCTAAGAAGTGCGTCTTGGCTAGCTGTGTTGCTTTTAATATTTATGTATACCTTATACCCAAGGCGCAAAAGTTGAGTGTCTAAGCTAGCATAGTCCAGTTCGGATCCTATGAATCGGTTTAAGCTTATTCTTAAACAAAACATAGAAATATGGGTTGAAATATGATATAAATTTAAGCTTTGATTTATTGGCTCTGTTTGCGGATTTATTTTATTTTGAGATTAGTCTTGTTTTTGGGTTGTATATTTCAGGAAATTGAAATTTATAAAAGATAATAATCATGTTTTTTATTTCTCTGGTTATTAACTTGAATCTATGTGTTACATTTCAACTTGTTATAACTTTCTCTTTCTTTTCGCTTACACATATGTATATTCCCATTTTAAGTTAGATTGTCACTCAACATCATTTCGACAATAGAATCAATTTATATGTCAGTATTGACACATATGCAAAATTCCTGACTTAATCACGTTGGTAACATTTTTCGTCTTTTTTCACCTTTGTAACAGGTAAAAGCATTTTACTCTTTCTCCTTCTTTTTTTTATCTTACTGTCATTTATTCTGTCTTATTTGCTGGATCCATTTGATAATGCAGCCCGCGCGCCAATTCCCATAAATATATTTTCTGCCTGTAGATTATGTAAACGGTTTCGCTTCATTCCAACATTATACCAAACATGTTGTTGTTGTTGTTGTCTGCTTTGTGGAATTCGATGCAGCCCACCTGAGGCGACACACCCCGAAAAAAAAACAAAACATAACCAGCGACAATAACAACATTTCCATCATTCCACCTCGTCAATTCTCCAGTGCTCTTCTCGCTCTATCTCCACTGTCTTCCGTCTTCTTGTTGTAGCTGGCGTGCCAGCAATTTGGCAAACGCATTTGCACCACCTCCGCACCATATTCTGCACCACCTTCGGTAGCAGCTCTTGGCGCATGCATTAAGTTTGCCAGCTTATTTGAGTTTTTGCCACATTTTGCTATTGAAATGTTGCCGCATTATAGACAGCTAGCCGAAAAATAGATAAAATGACGAATGAACTCAAAATGATTAAAATATGATTTATTTGATGATTTGTTAATTTATTTAATTTGGCGCAACGCTTTCTTCTGCATAGATTAAGTGGAAGGAAATGCCATTATAAAAAACATAACATAAACAAAAGTTTAAAGTATCAATACAATAAAAGTTACAATTTAATTCTAATAAGATTATAAACTCTTAAAGCAAATATAAGAAGAAACATAAGACAAAAGGCTTAACTAAAGCAAGAATGAAATCAAAGAAAACTAAATGAAAACAGCAGCTTAATCCTAAACTGCGACTAGGATTAATCACAAACTAAAAATAGTATCCAAGGCAAAAAAGTTGCTGGAAAGAAAATAAGCTAAGCTGCAAAGTTGACCAAAAGACAATTGTTTTAAATATTTAAAGGCTTCAAGCGCCATCGCCAATCGAAGACAAAACACAGATCTCTAATCACTGATCCCACTGAGCAGTTGGCAACGCCGCTGACTTCATTGATCCAACCAAACCCGCACGTCGTCAATCAGACATTTGCCGTTGTCAGCTTTGACTCCAACTCCGAATCCGACTTCGACTTCAGGCTGCGTAACGGCTAATTTTAATTTGAGCCGCGCTGCCGCCGCACCACTTGATAAACCACTTGATACACCACTTGACACACCAACAAAGCGCGGCTTTGGCCAAACTTCAAGTGTTTACACTTAAAGAAAAGTCTCTAAGCTCGATTAATTAAATTTGAAAATAAAAAAATCCATTAAAATTGAAAATAATCTGAAAAAAAAAACTATTTATACTTTCCTGAACTTTATCTTAACTTAAACTTTTGGTTTTTGTAAGTGTATAAGCCTTGGCCAAACCCATCACATGGCATGTAGAAAATCCCAAAGGCATCTTACTTCGCTCGATGGGGCGACACGTTGACAACTGGCGTCGATTTATGCGAAAGATTTCTAATGCGATTTTCTTCCCCCCCCTTATAGCCCCCTTATCGGTAAATCACACCACAAATTTTCTACTGCGCGTGCCTGCCATATCAAATAAAAAAAAGAGCGCCACATAGCGAATCCGTTTTGGCTAAATGCTCTCTCTTTCTGTGCCTCTTTCTAGACATTTGCCAATTGAAACCGAAACGGTAAACATGGCCCCCAGTCGCGGCAGTACAAGAAGAAGTGACTGTCGATCGATAAGCCAGCCAGCCAGCCAGCTTGCCAAACAGTTATAGCCAGAGTCAAAGCCAAAGTCGCCTTTGCCGTTCGTTGGCAAGGCTCATCCATCAGCATTTGCTTTCAGGCCAATAGTCTTGGGCAATTGGCCAAGCGCAGCGTTCGTCGTCTTATCCACATGATTTGCCACAAATAATGCTTGATATCTGGCTATGCATATGCTCTTAAGACTATTCGGACACAGTTGAGCAATCATCCACTTGGCCCAGATTTTAGCTAGCTGGGTCAACAGGCAGCTTAAAATTGTGGACTTTATTGAGAAGTTAATAGTTCTAGTTATTTGAAAATATCTACCCAATGTTACCTTTAGGGATATACGGGAAAATCAAAGAAAATAAAAGATTCCGATTTATATCTGTTAAAGAATAATATTGTGTAACCTAACTGTAAGGATATTGCACAAAGAAAAGTTTGAAAAGAAATAATATCTTGATGGACTTTTGTTATTGTTAATATTTGTAAGCCTGGAAATGTTTATAAAGTTATAAAGCGATCGATTGACTTACATTATAAACCTTGATAATTATGGATCTTCTGTCGTGTAAACTTTTATTCCCTTAATGACTCTATATGACATGTCTTATGTCTTATGTTTTTCTACTTGAAATACTTTTGAATCAACAATTTTCTAGTGCTAGCTTTTAAGGAGAATTCAACAATGAAACGATATTTTTCACTTTTAGTTTCTCCCATCCCTTACCTCACATATTTTACCCGTTTCCTAAAAATCTTGAAACTCTTTTTAATTATTGGTACCTGCTAAAATATCCTAAACGTCTAAATGTCATGTTTGTAACTCTGTAGCTTTCTTTCTTGTTGTTGTCAATTAGCTGCTTAGCTGAGCTTCGATTTAACTAACTTTATGATTATATTATTATATATATATCGGATTGGTTCATACATTTATAGTATGGTAGTATATATTTCAAAATCTTCAGCACAAGTAACGTGTGAAAAATGCGATTGAGATCGTTAGCATATACTATTTTTAAGGCACATTTATTTATGCATGAGATGGGATGCAATCGGAAGAGGTAAGATCAATTCATGGCCTAAGCGATAAGAAACTTTCGCATTTTTGTGATTTTTCTCTGTGCCTCATAAAGATGCAACAACAGAAACGCTTGTTTGTTAGCTGTTTCGAGTTGTTATTGTTGATGTGGCTTAATAAAGTTTATGACTAAGCTTTGGTGTTTGCCGATAATTCGTTGACAGGGCGGTCAAACTTACAATTGGAGGCGTGGCAGCGGTTAAGTTGAGCTACTCTCTGACTCTGACTCTTTCTGTCTGTCTGTTGATTGAATCATCGTTTAGCAAGCGGCGTCCATTTCACTTTCATTTCTTCATCGTCATCATTGTTGATGTTAAATTTCTTTTCATGGGCAGCCGCAGCAGCATTTTGGTCTTCAGATGTTGTCACGCCCATCGTTTCACTTTCTTTTGACTCATGCGTCTAAAAAGATGTCGCTGCTGCTGCTGCTTCTTCTTCTTGTTATTCATAAGCTGATTTACGTGGGTGACGATTGCGACATAGCTTTTGAAAGAGAGAAAGAGAGAGGGTTGGCGCTGCTTTAAAACAATGCCAAAGCTCTGTTGCAAGTCTTTTTCTTCGTCTTCGATTTTGCCATCTCCGCCCTTCCCTTACCCTACATCCGCTCCGCTTATTATATACACAAATTATGTGCATTATAGTCACCTTAAAAATAAGAAAAGAAAAGTAAGAGTGAGAAAAGTATAGATGTTTCTTTCGTTACATTTTTTGTAGCCGTAGAAATTGTTAAGCAAATATTTTGCCTGGTCAAAAAACTGAAAAAAAAGGAATGAATGGAAAAAATACAACAACAACAACGCAACATATAAACCTGTCGTGAAATTGAGAAAAATGTTTTCTGGCTGCTTTTTTAGGCTCTGTGTGTATTTTTGTTGTTGCTGTTGTTGTTATTGCTGGGCAATGTTTTCGATTTCATTTTGGTTCGAGTTCGCATTGCGAGCTCATGATTCAAAGGCCAAGCCAAAAACTAAAAAAACAAAACAATCAAAATTGCCTTTTCAATGGTAACGTTACACGACTGGCAAATGCCCTGTAGTTGGGCTTCTACAAATATTTTGTAATAAATCTGAAGGTTGGCTTTGAGGAAAGTTGTATTTCGAGAAAAGCTTATATAACAGATGCCTTGCAGATTGAGAAATAGTTTAAATATTTTAAAATTTATATTTTAATATTATTTTATTAAAGTAAATAAGGAACTACAGCTAACTAACGTTTATTTGATAAGTGTGACCAGCTTTCTCAGTATCTCACTCACTGTTCTGAGCTCTGCCAACCTATCCCAATCCGTGCATATCCCCAATAAATTGCATTGGCACAGGGCGTGTATAAACAAAGTTTTGGCTGCCGTCAGTCAGCCCGCTTCAATAGCGGCAGCAGCAGAAACATAAAATCAACTTTCTTTCATCCGTTGGGCCCAATTCTGGCGACAGTCACGTTCCTTGGCTGCCCGGAATTGTTTATATTGTTGTTGTTGCTGTTGTTGCCGCTGTTGTTGTTGCTGGTGTTGTTGTTCCCAGCGAGTTCATTCGCCGTTCAATTGTGCTTGTTGTTGGCCTGGTCAAGTGGTCAGGTTAAGGCATTGGCCCGCCAAAATCATAATTTGCTAATAAATTTTCATTTCCATGTCGCGTCGCGTCGCATCGTCGTTATTATTATTGTTGTTGCTCACATTTTTGTAAAGTGAAAGTTCCCGCATCTTCGTAGCCCCCCTCCCAACTTCCCCTTTTCGAGTTCATAATGCAATGGTGCCATGTGGCGATGTGGTCAAGGCGCCAACAACTCTTGTGGGCCTCATACTAAGGTAGCTCTACCCATAATTTCCCATCTCTCTCCTCCTCTTCCATTCTTTGCCCGGCAGCCTGGGAATTTTTGAGCACAATAATCGAATGATTGCAAAAAATAAGGATTGAGACAGGTTCTAGTAAGAGATCGGCATTTGTTATAATAGTAAGACAATATTCACATCTTTAACTTATCAGTTTTAAGATCAACATATGTCTGTACATTTTTGGCAGTGTCAAGATACATACAGATAAAGTCTAATTTTTATATAACGAACTCATTCCCAGAGCCCTGTAGCTTGGTTCAATAAAAAAAACTATTCTATTGAACGAATTTTTCTCTATAACGGAGTTTTTAATTGTCCCCTAAAGATTCGTTATATCATAATATATTCCAGTATTAACAATATTTTTTATAAACCAAGAAATTTGTATCAAACCTTAAGATGCTCTTTACACTTGGTGATAAAGTATTTAACTCATCCTACTCTAGCTACCATTGAAAGAAGTTTTGTGGTGAAAAAAAACCAAAAAAAGGACCAAACTAATTACATACTTAAGATTTTTCTTCGGTTCCTCAAATTTGTTTTTTATAACATTTTTATTGAACTGTTATATTCTGACCACTCACACAAAATATGCATGTTGTTAATAAAATCACTGCATTGAAAATTTAAATTGTAACGGATACCAATGTCTACGTCAGAAGTGTGTTTTACAACACACACACAAAATGCAGTACTTCTAATATAAAATAAGGGCAAGAAACAAAATTACACAGCACTATAATGTTAACTGTCAAGTGTCATAGCGAAAATGCATTATTCGTCACAAATAACTGGCTAAAAGCGAAAATTTGCAGAAATGTATAATAAATTGAAAATAAACGCAACTAAGTATTCCGTAACTAAGCAAAAAGGTAAGAATGGTCCGAAAAAGGAAGGAAAACCACTCGAACCAATTGCAAAGCCAAAGAAGACAAGGGGACCCTACAAAAAAAAAGGGCAGCAGCCACAACAAACTATTGAAAAAATTTTGCAAGTCGAAGACGTTACCGTAAGCAAAGAAAAATGGGACCCAATGGCAAAGCCAAAGAACTAGGGGACCCTACAAAAAAAAAGGGCAGCAGCCACAACAAATGATTGAAAAAATTATGCAAGTCGAAGACGTTACCGTAAGCAAAGATGAATGGGAACAACTTACGATGGAATTCTATATGCTTTCAAAGGAACACAAAGATTATATTTTTGAATTAATCAAGGCGCAAAGTGACGATCCGAACCTTAGGGAATTCAAGTTTCCAATTATACACAACTTTGATGAAAAGCATCAAATTCTCCTGAAGAAAGCAATGCGACCATCGGGAAACGAAAACCACATGAGTCCGGATGAGGTCGAAATACTGAAGCGATGCCTCGAGATCCGACTGGACACCATTAACAGACGTCTTAATGTCAAATCTCAGAAGTCCAGAGTTCGCAAGTTTTCTAACACAGCAGCGGAGAAACCACGCATCCCCAAACCTTCTGCGGCAAAGAAACCACGCATCCCAAATCCTTTAGCTGCAAATAAATCTCGCGTCCAGAATCCTTTAGATGCAAAAATACCACGACTATCGAAGCCCCGCACAAGCCAAGTCGAACTCAACTTAAGCAGTGCCAGCTCCAGCTCCGCCTGCAGCTCCGACTCAAGCTCCAGTTTCAGCGACGAGTCGAGCAGCGATGAGGAAAATTACCTGATTGAGGTCTCTTAGAATCAAGAATCTCAAAAAATGCTTAGTAAAAGAATCAGTTCCACCTTCTGCAGTAAATCAAAGATTTAATTATATTAAATTAATAGAAAATATATACATAACGCAATATTTTGTTGGTTCTTTAACATCCATAGACGAATTTTATATATACTAAATGACAAAATCTTTTCTTGATTTTTCATTAACAGCTTATGTCTTGGATGGAATTGTATAATTCTACAAATGATCTAACTATGGAGGTAAGAAATTGCATGTAGTTATAACCTCATTATAAAAAGTAAAGGCATGTCTAAAATATATATATTTATATTATATTCAACAATCAGTTTTTGTACATATCGAGATATTTGAAGGTTTTTAGATAGTCTTAAGCCGATAATAAAGTATGCCACTATCGTATATGTCCAATTTCTACGTTAAAGCTTGGTATTGTTTTTTTTTTAACAGCAATTCTTGTTTCGGCCAAACAACAAAAAGAAAACCCGAAACACATAATATCTAGTTTAGGATTTCACTCTCGTTTTCCGTTTAGAAAACTTTAAGTGTTAATAAAGTTGACTCTAAATCGGAAGAGTCAATGGAGTTGGAAACTAGTTTCGTGGTCTGTGCTGTCTAAACAGTTAGTTTCACTTTTATTAAGTAATTTCAAACGAACGGCAACCGCAAAACTGCCACTTGTCAATTGCTCACAGATACAAAAGATACTTTTGCGGATACGGAATGCTGGCAAAGATACAAAAACAACAACTATAAGAGCGTAAAACGTGGAACCACCGAGTGTGTGTAAGGCTCATGAGGAAAGCACGCGGCAAATGGTAAATGGTTAATGGTAAATGGCAAATGAAACAATTAAACAGCGGTCACATTAAAAGCGAAGCAGCTCAAATGCCTCAGCGAACAACCGATGATGAAGGTCGGGGAGGGATGGTGGGGCAAGACTGATAAGGGGGGACAGTTGTGCGAGATATAAATGTAGATGTAGTAGATGCATGTGCGTTGATAGTCGGCATAAGAACTTTGTAAATTTCATGACTGCACATTTGGCACACTAAAAAATGCCACACAAGGCAAATTAACCCAAGCGAATATTCCATTCATTCAATCTAGGCACTCAAGAAGAGAAAGAGCGAGGATGATAGATGGGGAGAGGGGGTGGGGATCGGGGAGGGAGCATATACAGCCATTAAACAAATGTAAATGTGCATAGTGTATGGTTGATAAAAATCATAGCATAAATTGAACTAATTTCAGGTCACAGTAAATTTCTATATAGCCTGCCTAAGTGTCCCTCTTTCGCCGTCAACGCGCCGCCCTCTCTCTCTCTCTCTCTCTCTCTCTCTCTCTTCTCATCTTTTGTCAAGCGAACCACATCAAAGTGTTTTGTTCGGCTTTTGGTTGAACGACTCTCGTTTTCCAGCACTTTCTTTCATCTCAGAGGAAGACGCGTACGCAAATCTTAACTCTTCGATCTGATTTTCTTTTATTTTTTGTTCATGGTATTCTAAGCGAAAGTCGTCTTTAGAGCGAGAGCCAAGACCATATAATATTTAGAGCATATATTGTTATAGTTTTTCAAGGGAATTATATTATTTCACATTATAATTTTGGCACTTAGGCAATCTTAAGTGTTTGATGACCAGGTTATAAAGTATAAATTTAGCGTCTAACGTTTACAATACTAGATACAAGAGAAGTTTTATTTATGTGTACGCAATCTCTTAAAAAAGTCTTATAACCTAGGATAACCAATATTTAAATACAAAAAAACCTTTTAAGTATTTGTTTGAATTTCGGTATATTGTAATTTTTTTGATATCCTACAAAATTCTAAGCGAAAGTTTTTGTTTGATGTTCCCTTTACCTTGCCCAACACTTTTCTCCCCTTCCCTCATAATTTATAGGGCATACATTGCGTTAGATACTATGACAATAACAAAAACAAAACGAACTTGTTTTTCTCACGCATTTGTCATGATGTTGATTTTTCTCCCCATCTTTTTGTCTCTTTTAGCTTTTCAGTGCTTGTCTCAGTGTTGTCTCAGTTTTAATGAGCGGGTCATCAAGGCGACATTTGGCCATGTCGTAAATTATATTTACTGCATTTCGCATATAAACACTAACACACACGCACACACAGACATACTAACAAACGTATTTTAAGCAATTGTCACTTGCACAATGTTTTCAGTTTTCAGTTTTCATTTTTGCGTTCGTTTTCATTTTTCACATACATATGTATGTGTGTATTTTGTGGCATTTGCAGCTTTTGTTTAATGCTCCTTCGTTACTACCCTGCTATCTTTTTACTTTTAGCTAATGAATATATTTTGCAAAAGCATTTATTTTTATTATTTAATTTTTTGTTCAGGTATTCCAGATATATATTCATACAATGGTGGCCAGAAGAAGTTATATATTTTTTTTAATTTATTGTGCTTTATTTCATTTAAATATTTTTTATTAAATTCACAAAAGCTTTTATTGAATTATTAGTTTTAGAAAAATAGTTTAGCGTTTGATTTTCAACTGAAACATGAAATTATTATTTTGTAATGAGCTTGTTTATATGTTTCATTAACAAAATGTAAAATATAATATATTCCACAAAGAAAGTGTATAAAACTAAAGCATTAACATTTTTCTGTTAGCCAAAGTTTGTTGTTTTGCCTATTTTTCATCTCTGTATTTTAGTTGTTATTGATATTCCAATGATAAGCGTTGCTGTTACTTACTGCAATTGCTGCTGTTGATGTTGCCGCTGTTGCTGTTGCTGTTGCATTGTTGTCACTGCTGTCTGTTTGCGTTTCCCAGCATTTAAAGCAACGAAACAAGGTATAGGCGCAATTTCAGATGGCAATGGACTGGCTGTTTCAAAAGAGATTTCAGCAGAGACATTTCGGGCAGCTGACCTTGCGCCCTATCTTTAGCTATCTTTAACTGGCCAGCTTTCTTGTAAGACGATGCGATGCGGAAATGTGGCTTGAAACTATTGCCATTTGCTGCAGTTTGTCGTCGTGCTCCTCCAGCTGGCTGCATTGGCTGCACTTCCAGGCCATTCGTCACACGTCTCGATTCGCTGACAACTTGCAATTCTCGCCGCTGCAGCAGCAGATACATATAACAACAACAGCAGCTAATCATAATTTTAGCCAATTTAGCAACAATCGACAAGTGTTTTCTGTTGTTTTTGTTTTTGTTGTTGCTGTTGCTGTGCAGTGACTTTCTCCCGACCTCGTTTAGTTTTGAAGCGATTCCGATTCCGATTCCTAAAATAAATTATTGACACACAAATTGTTGTCGCTGACGTTGTTGTTGGTGTTGTTGTTTGTGTCGTTGCTTGACGTGCGTCTATTGACCCGCAGCAGCAACAGCCCGAAAAGCTGCTTTTTAGAAACTCTTCGGCGATAGCCGTTGTTGTTGTCTTTATGGTTTTTATTATGGTTTTTGGCCTGGCCGTAATCATATGTAAGGCCCCAAGCAGGAAACAGGCAGCTAAACTTTGCTTGAAAACTTCAAAACATCTATTTTGCATACGTAAGTATATTTATTCGGATACCCTGTACATTTCGAAAGCAAAAGTGTTATGGAATATATTTAAAACAAAGAAAGGAATATCTATTTGACAAAAAATTAATATATTTACTAATATATTTTATTTTTCCATGATTCTTTATGTATTTTTATTTTAATTTTTTGAATTATTAAAGGAAATTTAACTTTTGTTATTATTTTTGTCAGTTTTCTTTTTCGAAAATTTATTTAATCTCAAAATGTTAATTTAAACTTTGAAAAATTGTTGCATTAAAGCCAACTATATTGACTTTTGGTTTAAGTTTGATTTTTTTATGTTGGCAAAAGACCTATAAGAACTAGAGTCGTGTATGAATACAGTAGGCACCTCGCCACATTTAAATTTTTATTAAAAAAGCGGTAAATCTAATCACGAATTCTTTTACCTAGAACATTATTGTAATAAACTTTGCTTTACCACACAAATTTGTTTTATAACTGTATATGAATATGGAGTAACATTATCATTATATATATATATCATTATATTTTAACTGTGCACACCCAACTGCCGCATAACTGACATCTTTTTGACTTCTTAAACATATGCACATTTGTATAATTTTAAGCGTAACCTAGCGCCGTTAAAAGCAGAGTGGGCGGGGGAAAGGGAGGTCGAACAGGTCACTCGGCAATGCGTGGAATGCGTTAATTGCCTGGGCAATTGGGCCAGAAACCAAAGCAAAGCAAAAGCAACAAAACAGTTAGGCTTGAAGAGAGAGCTCAGTCGGATATCATCAGGTGTTGGCAGCCCAATAATTCACCTGAACCCAAGCAACAAGCGGCAAGTGGCAAGTGGCAAGTGGCAAGCAAGCAAAGCACTTACGAGCCTAACGAGCCATAAATTCTAGCTGGGCAACAACAACCAACAAAAACACACACTCTTCAAATTGGCCATCGAAAGTGCTTCCACACACACACAAAAAAAAGGTTGTGCGAAAAGTTTCTAAATTTTCATTCCTCCAAATTCAATTAACAAAATGAAAGTTGCGTATTGCGAGCTTCAAGCGGTCAATAATCACGTAGCGTACATCAATAAAATTGTCAAATTGCTTAAAATGAGCCACGATGTGCATAAGGGTTAAGCATACTAGCAGCTTTTTGCTTTTTCGGGGCGTGGCGCACGTGCTTGGCATAATCAATAAACGTTGTTTTCTTTCGGGTGTGTCGCAGGCAAACAAAAAAAAACAAAAGACTGAGGCAACGAACTTGAGCAGAACCATTTTTTGCAATTGGTCAAACGAGAGTTGACTAAAGCTGCAGCTGGATTATGATTAAAGGCCAGCACAAAAAGCAAAAGAGAGAGACATAGAGAGTGAGAGAGAGATACTTGGGGCTTATGCCACAAATTGTTGCAATCATTGTTCGATTTGAATCCAAAAAATTTCACAAGCATTTGGAAAAGTCAAGTGGAAAATCGAAGTTGACTAACAATAGCTAAATTACACTTTCGATAAGCATTTCGCTGTCATTATCGATAGAAATCGATAGCAAATATTTAAAATGCTATGCAACTTGCTTAAGTGAGAGAGAGAGGGGATAGATAGAGATAGAAGATTTAGAGAATGTTGTTCGAAATATGGCGAGTTGAGCAAGAGACTGAGACTTTTTTTGATGCAATGAATTAATCGATTGTTAAGACTTGCCAACTTTTTGCAAATCGATTCGATAAGGTGATGATAACAGTAAAGGGTATCTAGTTGTTTAATTAAAGTTCTATATATTTTTGTTCTAATAAGTATCATCAAGGGCATTTTCAATTCGTTGACATTTATTATAATTGTTGTTATTATTATTTGGAATGTGGCTCAGTGCGTGAAGGAAAAACCAAAGCTGAAGAAGAAAGATAGAAGAAAAAAAATGTCATCTTTTTATTGTTGCTAGAAATGAAATGAGTTGCTGTTACAGTTGCTTGCTCCATTATTAAGTATGACACAATCACCAACACAACAACAACAGGAGACAACAACAACCACTGCAAATAATCCAAGTCAATCTGTCAGACTCCAACTGTGGCAGCAACTTAAAGAAGCACTGTCCAGAGCTTTGGCCTCTTTTGGTGTTGCCTCTTGGCTGCCCTGCATGTGCAGCACCACTGCCACCACCACTCAATGGGTTTTTTTTTTCTACTCTTTTTGTGTTGTTTTATTTTTATGATATTTTTGCAACGTTTTTGTTTATTGTTGTCGCTTGTTGGTTGTTTTATATAACATTTTTGTTGAATTCTGCAGGCAGGCAGGCATTTCACTTGGGTGACTGCACTCGTCCATTACGAGCAGTGTCCAAAAACTGAAAATTATTGCAAATACTTGGGCCAACAACAATACTATGTATGTAAGTAGGAAAGGCTGCAGAGATAAGTGGGGCACTTGCAGTCAGTGGTTTGGGTTGTTTAGGTTGTTTAGGGCCTTAAAGCAAATTGTTACTTTCGTTTCATTTCACTTTTTGTTGTCTTTTTCTTTTTCTGCACTACAGCCACCAGCCACAATATGTTGCATAGAGTTGGTAATCAGTGCAATTCACTTTTTGGCCACTTGGCCAAACATTTATTGTATAAGTAATAACCACACACATTAACTAAGTTACACTATAAAGCGGGTAACTGGGAAGCTGTGGCTTAAATTTAAGTTTTAAGTTTTGCAATTGAACCGCACACACACACACCGCACACCACACAAAATGTGGGCGCACCACACTCACTCACCTCTCATTTACTTAACATTCACACTGCTTTGAGTACACATGCTCCAAAAAGTTACTCATTATCCCCACTTTGGGATATACTACATAACGAATTTAAGTCAACTCTCGGTTTCCGCCCTGGCGTTTTCAACACTTTATTTACTAATCGCTTTTTATGTTTGCCAATACTTTGTTGTTGTTTTGAATATAGTTCGATTTTAATTAGTTAATTAGCTAACATAAATTCAATTAAATAATTTGCCGGCTCTGTTAAATAACAGAGTTAGTAGTATTATCAAAACTTTTAGTACTATGATTAATGTTTTTCGCACTAAAATCAACAATCAAAGAAAAAATAATTTTTAATATCAAAATATATGATAGCTTTTCTATATTGTTTTTATTGGACGCGACATTGATTAGTTAAGGTCTACCTAAATGACTAAGAACACTTTAATGATGCTTCTTTCTCTCTTCTTTCCCCTCGCCAAAGTGGGACAGACCCAGTTCTTTTTTCCCCCTTGAATTTGGCTCGTGGCAATGGAGCATGGACCAAATTGCGGGCAGGGGCAAAAAAGCAGCAGGGCAACAACTGCTGCTTCTGCTGCTGCACATGCAACAAGTTCAAAATAAATATATAAAAAGCAGCATAGAATTGGGTGGAGAGGAGAGAGGAGAACAGAACTGTGTCTGCAGTTGGTTGCTTGGTAAGCTGTTAGGCAGCGACTCAGAACATTAATCTTGAGACTTTGGCTGAAAAATTATAAATAATAAAGCACTAAATAGAAAATGAAGCCAACAATAACAACTATAAGAACGGGGAACGGGAACGGGATCGGGAACGGGAACATGAAACGTGGACTGTGTGGAACTGGAACTGCTGCCTAGTTGGTCTCTAGATTTTTTGCCAACGGAGGAGTGGTATGTAAGGGGGTTGGGGGGGGTGCGAGCTAACACTTAATTGAGCATCGTGAACGCAAATGCAGCAATTCGTTGTGCTTCGCCGGCTGCGGCAAATAGCCAATGTAGATGAGGCACGGAGACGAGAATGAGCGAGAGAGAGGGGTAGAGAGAGAGAGTTGCGAGGG
Organism: Scaptomyza graminum; assembly: GCA_018901835.1. Classification (NCBI taxonomy): domain Eukaryota; kingdom Metazoa; phylum Arthropoda; class Insecta; order Diptera; family Drosophilidae; genus Scaptomyza; species Scaptomyza graminum. The sequence continues at coordinate 9,144,206 of JAEIFL010000001.1, read as the reverse complement.
ATTAGTTAAGTTGAGTTTAGGCCAAAACATTCTTTTGGGCCTTTGCGTGCGTGCAGCAGTTTGAGTTTAAGTTTAAGTTTCCTGGCTTTTGGTGGGCGGTTAGCCGCACGTGGCAATGCAACCACCCAACCGCCAGCTACCAGACATCAGCCACCAACCACTGACCATCATATCACCGATCATCAAGCGTAACAATTGGGCGGTGGCACCACCGGTAGGGTCCCCCTTCTTCACCCTCCCCACCCAACACTCTCTTTGTTTGCTCGCCATGCCAAAAGCCGTTTCCTCATTGTCTAATTAAATGTTTCTGCAGTCATAGGCACACACAATTTGATTAGTTGTAACTGTTTTTTAAGTGTGTAAGCACTTGACGGTGAGCTTAACCTCAATGCCTGTAAGCAATGTTTAGCCCAACAGGTGGCGTTATGGGATTGAAACATGTTACCTCAATAGAACAATCAATCACTATTATTATTTTGATCAGTTTCAACCCAGCGGACAACAGGTGGCGTCGTTTTTGAGAAAATGACGTGAGGAATGGCTGGAATCAAAGAATTTTTATTTCTGCTTGCTCAAACCTATAACTGTAAAATGGAGCAGCAACTCCCCAATTCTATTGGCAACTGGACAACTTGATGAGTAGCTGTTGGCATAACAACAACGACAACAATAATGTTGCAATCAACTTGAAGCTACTGCCGCTGCTGATGCTGCTGTCATAGCTTGGGGCAACATGTTGTCATTGTTTTTGTCGCTGCAAGAGCAACAGCAGCATTTTTAAAGTGGGTTAAAAGCACAAACAACAACAACAACGCAGATGATTTTGATGATGACAATAAGCTTTAAAAAAACAAACTGAGTAAGGCACAACAACAACAAAGTCATTTACTTGACTCATATGTGGGTAACCATAATGATCATTTGATTTAAGTTTGATGATAATGATGTTGTTAGAATAGTTCCAGAACGAAACAAACAAAAAACACAAACACAGCCCATAAACTTAAACTACTTTTTTTGCACAATAACTCAATCAAATGACAGTTGTTGATATTATCTTTTGATGTGGCACAAATGCGATGATTCAGAGCTTGACAGAGTGTGTAAAGGTAAGAGTATCTAATAGTTCATTAAGTGGTGTTTAATTAAGATGACAATACTATGGTAAGAGCAAAGTAAAGCTCTTTAAGGGATTTTAACATTATTCGAATTGCATCCCAATGTCAATTCATTAACCTAAACATATATAATACAAGATAATAATATATATATAATATATGTACATAAAAATCAATTGAAATGACATTTCGATTTCCCTAGCTGGTTAACATGATCGACTTGATGTAAGTTCAAACTGCTTGTTTAAGCCTTAAAAACGCCAATAAGAACAAAAACAACAACAAAGTAACCAAATTATTGCTTCCAACTCAACTTGGTCTAAAGTCTAGACTCTTAGAGGAAGAAAAAGAAGAAGAAGCTACCTCAACTAGCTTCGACCATTTTTGGAGAATGCGAATCCTAGATTCGATGTCGCATCAACTTAACTTGTTAGCATATGCTTTTGGGGTTGCCGGTTGGCTGTTGCCCCACATGTGTCACACACAAATTGTGCGTTGGCCAAATTTGAAGAAAAAAACATTCTTGTGGCTGCTGCGGTTGCTGCCGCAACTTGCTCTGATATTGTTGCTCCAATTTGCTGACCATTTGGCATACTTAAAGTTGAGTTGCTTTTTTTTGTGTGTTTGCGTTTTTGTTGCTGTTGTTGTTGTGGCATGCAAATGCTTGTGCAACGGCATCGGTTCTCTGCTTTGTGGCAATGAATGTCCAAGCGGCAAGTCCCAAGTCTACAAGTTAGCCACGAAGAATTATTTGTGCTGTGGCTGCAATTTGGTGCAACACAGCAGCAGCAAGCACAGTTTGCCACAGTTGCATAACCTGTATTAGTTGTTATTACCGTTTTGTAGCATCCACATCCACAAACACACACACACACATATATATAGATAGACAACCAACTAGCCGACCAAGCGACCAACTTTCTTGCCAAAGCAAAGCAAATCGAATCGTCCAACGGATTTGCCATTGATGAATAGACCAGACCAGACCAGACCAAACGCATCGAAAGCCCTCAGCTCTCCACTGAGCGCCCAGAGAGCTTTGGCACTTGCCGAAAGCGCAGCAAGTGGCAGCAGCAGCAGCAGCCGCAGCAGCGACACGCATGCAGTCTCTGCCAGCGTCGGCGCTTACACAGCTTACAAGACGCACAACGCGTCGGCGCAAACTTTCAGTTGCTTTCGAGCTGCACAAGACGACGGTTGGCTTGCCTTTTAATCCACACACAAACACACACATCGTCGAGCGTTGAGCGAGAGAGAAAAAGATAGAGAGAGAGCGCGTGCAAATCGAGTTCGTGAAAAGTGAAAGAAATCGTCTTGAGCTTCGGGTTCTTTCTTTGCGTCGACGGCGTTGTCGTGTTGCAAGTGTTTGCGACGGCGCTTTAAGCTTGACTTGGCCGGCGCAAACGAATTCAGTTGCCGTGCTGAACGCCAAGCGAACGGAACTGTGCTCATCGTGGCGCGTCTTGACGATAGCTCTTCTCTTTGTTTTCTATCATCATCATACACATTTCGAACTCTACTACAACTCCACACATTGTAATAACGGGCCTAACGGTACGCGTGCTAGTGCTCGACAAGTTGTGCGCATCTATTCTATTTCTGCTTCTATTCTGTTTCTTTATTCTTTATAAATATGTCTATTTTTTTTTAATTTTTTTGTGGTTAGTGTGTGTGTGTGTAAAGGATAAACAAGTTGCTGTCTCGGCTGACACACTTTCTGGCGCACCTGTTGCAAATCTCGAAATTGTTTGCTAAAATCATTTTTTGTTTTGTTTCTTTTATTAATTTCCTTTGCAGTTATTTGACTTAACTTAAAGCATTTTGTAACTTTTGCTCATTCAAAAACGTGAAAAAAACAACAACAAATATATACATATATAAAAAAAAAAAATCCAAAAAAACTGGCAAAAACATAATTGTGAAAACCAACTGCAAATTCTTAGAAAAACAAATTAACAAACAAGGAGACAAGTTAAACTCAAAAAAAAAAAAAAAAAAACAAATAAAACCGAAAGAAGTTTAAAAAATAAAACACAACGAAGTGACAAAATGCAACGCACGCAGTCGCCGCTGCTGCGGCTAAAACTGCGGCTGCTGCTGCTTCTGTTGGTGGCGGTGGCTTCAGCGCAGGCGCAAACCCAGACGCAGGCGCAGAATATAGGTGAGTGTGTCATGCGAGAGACGAAAACAACTAAAAGACGAGAAGATGAAAAGACTTTAAACCCAAAAAAAAATAAAAAATAAAATACAAACAAAAACAGCAAAGCAAACAAATTTTCTCTCGTTTCTTTTGTTCACCCAGTTTATTTTTTATTTATTTTTTTGGTAAGGGTAAGAGTTGGGGTGTAAGGCGGTGCGGTGCACCTTTTAAAATTGTATTTATATTTTTTTTTGAGTTCATTTTTGCATACACTTTTGTCGCTGGCTGTTTTTAATTTCCGGTTCTCTTTTGAAACAAAAGCGACTTGTGTGCACCTTTTTTTCCCACGTTCATAAAGCGGCAAAAAATACAACAACAACACGACCAAGTCCAGCTTCAAGTCAAGTGCCGGCAACTGGTCAGCTTGTTGTTGTTGTTGCTGTTGTTGCTGCTGTTCACTCACTCGCTTTATATCGGTCAGCTTTTGAGCTCGTAAATTGTTTCGTGGGATACGCGCGACAAATAAAACCGAAGGAACGGACCAAAGACAAGATTAATATGTTTGCAAATATGCATACTGCGAGTACAGTTCGCACTCGTAAAGCTGAACAGTTTACGATCAGCTTAAATGTGTTCGATTTTGCCAGCAAACCTGCTTAAAATATAATATTTATTTTGATATTTACTTAACAATCATCCGAAAAAAAATGTAGCACTCTCAAAAGACTGCAAGATATCGATTCTTTATGATGATTTCTGGTTCATATTTTCGTAGAAAAAAAAAACTTCATAATTTCCAATATTTTTGATTTGATCATAAATGATTTTCGGTGCTCTACAATTTATTTCAATCAAAAACCCATTCTGCCATTCGTTATAAAGGGAGTTCAACGGCTAAAGCAAGCTGGCAGATACACAATACAACACAGTTTTATGAATCGAAAGTCTCTTAAGACTTTATTCTGCTGAAAACCTTAGAACTATTATTCATAAGCTTGTTTTCTTTTTCAAAATTAAATATTATTTGTTTCTCACGTACTTTGCCCAATGTTGGTTTGCTTTTCCGAGTGTGTACTGTGCACACATTGGGCTGATTCTGTTGTGGTGGGCGTGTCGGGCAGTGTTGACCGCAGGAAACGGATGTTTGTTTGGGTCAGCATACAAGAAATATCAGCTGAAATGAGTGAAAAATGTGTCACAGAAACACAAAAGACTTAGGCAACAAACTAGCTGCAGTAACTGCTGCTGCACGTGGCAGCGTCACCTGTATTTTATTTTACTTTTTTGTGAACAGAGACAAACAAGCGCAACCTGTTGTGCCGTTCTTGTATCCAATTACCAAACCGTGTTTGCTGCACGTGGCAACAGATTGGGTTACAGCTATGCACAAGCAGGTGTCGCACACGGACGGAGAGATGGGGCAAGGTATGCCTTGAACTTGAGAAGAAAAAAGCAGAGCGAAGAGCAGAGCTTAATAACGAGGGTCAACTGACTTTTATTGTTAACGACTCCATTAAGAAAGATAAATTGAGAATCGTATTTGAGAGGCTATTCAAAAAGAATACCCCTAGTAAATAAATACTATAATGGAATACCGCTCATGAATCTTCAATCTATCGCCTCAATGCGACATTCTTATCATTCACAACAAACAAAGAAACGAATATCATTCGCATGAACCGTTAAAGCTGAAAAGCCAAGAAAAAGAAGTTGAACAAAAAAATATAAAAAAACAAATCTGTGGGAATCACGTTGAAAGGAAATTAATTTAAACTACAAATCAAAAAAAAATAGAATAAAATAGACGGAAAAACTAACGAAAATAGTTGCTAACGGCGATAATAACGAACTAGGAATTGTCTTAGAAATTAAAATAAAATTTTCGAGTAGATAAAAAATTTCACAAAATACAAAAACAAAAAAACATGTTGTCAGTTTTATTTTTTTTCTTTTGCTTCAACCAAATGGGAAAGTTTTTAATATTGTAAGTAAATATGTGTTGTCTACACAATTGTGTTTTTCATATTGTTGACAATAAGAAAAGTAAAAGTGCAAGCGACAGAGATAGAGAGAGAGAGAGTGAGAGTTTGAGTGAGAGAGGGGAAAGAAAAAACGGCTGTTGGCAAAAATTGTTGCTGGCAACGTGAGGCAAGTCTTGGGCAAAGAAGGTCTCATCAAAAGGGCATACCTTTGATATTATATATAGAGATACTATAATGTTGATGACTTGTTGTTAAGATATACATACGTATAAATATCTAAGATAATGACCGCTAGGTGGTTGAGGGCTGTGTAATGTCATCATATGGGGTATACAACACACACACACAGACATCGGCATCATCATTATCCATAATGCAGTGCATTGCGGAAGCTAAGCATTTAATTGCAATGCGAATCAACAACAACAACAACAAGCATACATTATCGCAAAGATGCTCGCATCTAACAGATACAACAAACACATAACTCACAAGGCTAAAAAATTGTGATTGTTGTTGGTGTTGGCTCGACTCGGCTCATTTGTGCAACCACACAATGCGGCGGTTCGTTTGAGGCGTGTCACATTGTGCGCGCATGCGTGCAAACATCAGCTTTATGTGTTTGTTGGTTTCTTTCGTCTTCTTTAATTTTACCTGTGGTTTTGGGCAAATCCCGAAACGAGGCGGTGGCTGCCAGCCAGCCAGCGAGCCAGCCAGCCAGTCTGCCTGTTTGCCTGCCCTTACATAATAGATAAACCAACTGGCACAACAAGGAAGTTGCGGCCAGTTGAGGAAGCCAGAGAGTCAGGCAGTCAGGCAGTCAGTTTGTTTGTGGGCGTCTGGGAGCATAACGCACTTGAGCGGACAGCGGCGGACTTTAACTAGTGACAACGACCCCAAACTTCATTTGATTAAGTATCCTTTTTGTTTTTGCCTTCATCAACATCTGGCTAGTTTTTGCGTTTGCATAACAATATACTTAGTGTTTAAATTGAAGAAAATTAAAAAAAATATGTTTGTTGATTTATTTGAGAAAGTTCGTTTCATTTTATCCATAAAAGAAATTTTTTAATTCGAAATCCTTAAAACACGAAAATATGTCATTCATTTTTGGAAATAGAATTTAAAATTAAGTCTTAAGAACATCATCAAAAGTGAATTTGTATAATCGTTTGAGCTTCTGTTTCTGATTATGATGACCAGTTTAGTTAGGAGTGTGGGACAATTGTCGTCGGGGAGTGGGTTAGCCAAAAGATTGCGCAATTTTCGCTGATTTGTTTTAAACGTCAAATAATGCCCCTCAATATGTTTGGCCTTACATATTTACGCAACGATTTTCGAGTTGTTTTCGGATTAATTTCGAGGTGCAATCTTTAACAAGTGATGCCGCCTTGACACGTAGCAATGTGAGGGGGTATTAGGGGCGGGGAGTTTGGCACTGGGAATGGAAATGAGCAACTGAAGTAAGCTTGCGCAAGTTAAACAAGCCGAGACCTTGCCTCGCCAGAGAGATACACCACAGAAAGTCACTTATTAAGCTGACAATTTTGTGTTGGCGTTCAAGTTGAAAATTGATAAAATTAACTCAGCCAGAGAAGGACAAGTGGAAGAAAGAGTGAGAGACAGAGAGAAAGAAAAAGAGTTTAAAGATTAAGACATGAAATAAAAGCAAGTTTGGCAAGATGGATAAGCGAAACAAGTTTTGGCAAATAAGTAAAAGTCAAACTTCAACCGAAGAAGTTCAAGTATCCTGCAAAACATAAAAAGCAATACTAACAAACAGCATATATAATATATATAGATCAAAGTAGAAGCATTGTTCATTAAAAAAAGATCAAAGTTTAGAGATCTTAGATCAACTAAACCTTTTGGAAAAACTTAACGCAATAAAGATTTTAAACTTATAAACAAAAAAATGTTCCATTAATCTAATAATTCAAACAAAGCACGATCTATTTGTGAACAAAACAAAAGAAATATCCCAAATTAATGAAAATTCAATCGCTTGCATAAAAAGGTTGTGTTGTAAAGATCTAAAAACAATAAATCAATGCTGTCAACTGAAAATCAGGCATTAAATGGGTAAATATTATGCATGAAAATGAAAAGAAGAATGTATATAAGTTTGTATATATATATGTGTACTATACACAAAGATGATCCAATGCTTAGCTATTTGTATTTCCAAATGAAATCATCATTTTTATTTTTCTTCTTTATTTTTTGTTATTTACTGGGTGCAGCTCATTTGTATGGAAGCCTCATTATAATATGAGTTAAGTATTTACTGCAATTGAATATTTATTATTGTTTATGAACAATCAACGCATTGACAATCATTTTAGTGTGTGTGTATGTTACTTTTGCGTTTGTTGCCTAAGTCAGTCGTTTGGCGTTTGCCAGCTGTGTGAAGAAATTTGTAATGTGTGTCGCAGTGAAATGCGCAGAAAGTGAAACTAGCGTCTAATAAATAAATGAAATTGTTTGCTATTAGCAGCGCATTTAAATGACAACAACAACAACAACAGCAATAATAATAATAACAGCAGCAACCATTGCTGCCGCCATAAAAAAAGCTGAAAGGCAAAAAGGTGTATCAAATGGTTGGACGACAGAATTTATGCGCTTTTTAATTTAATTAATTGTAATGAATGTGAGACGCGTTGCTCTTTAGCTTAGCTATGTTGTTGTTGTTATTGCTTGCTACTTGTTTCTGCTGCTGCTGCTGCTGCTTGTTGCCACTTGATGTTGCCATTTTGAAATTGGCTAGCTGTTGTTGCTTTGGCATCTGATTCATGACTCGTTTTGTTTATTTATTTGTTTGGTTTTTTTTTTGATGCCATCAATGCCACAAGGCGAACGCCATCGAAATTGCTATAAATAATTGCTGTTTGTTAATAAGTTTAAACGTTGTACTTATGCGTGTGCTTGTGTGTGTGCGTTTCGTCAATGGCCTACAAAAACAAATTCTGTTGCAATTGCCATCAAAATGAATACCTTAAAATCAACTGCCAAATGCGCTCCAACTGCAGCTGAAGTTAAAGTATTAGTGATGGCAATCATATCGATATAAATCGATTTAAGCTAGTGCAGAACCTTTTTATCTAAATATTATAATGAGTAATATATATGTACTATAAGACCACCCAATATCATGTGTAATCAACATTTTATATAGTATAAAGCTCAGTTCGCATACGTTTTTATATATTTGTTTTTTGTGCTGACGCCACAGCTTAGATCTTAAGGTACGGCAACTTTCACAGCAACAGGTAGCAAAAAAGTAAGTTCAAAAATATGCGATAGCAAGCATTGAGGTATGGCAATGCTTTTGGCAAAGCGCCCACACACACACACACATGGAGAAACAGAGAAGAATGTTGGGCAGCATTTTGATGTGGGTGAAAGCCAAGCCCATTTGCTGTGCCTACCAACCAAACACACACACACACACGCATTCAAACAAACCAGCTGACATATATAGCCATCGAAATAACTTGCTTAAACATTGACAAACTGATTTCTAACCACTGTGCATGCTGTTGCTGCTGCATAAAGAACCCAGTGCAATAACAATTGCCATAACAACAATTACAATTTCCACAGATAAAGGCACCCGACTGCCTAGAACATTACCTTCTGGGCACGTACCAGCTATACAGACAGTCGAGCTGTACTTGAATTAAGATCTGCTGAAATTAAGTACAAGAGATTCTTAAAATTCATTCTTTATTCAAGCTAAAATCAGAATAAAATACTTAAATAAAGTAAAAAAATTGATTGATCAACTTGAATAAAGATGGACATTCTCGATTTCGTCAGTATAGTATAGCTTAAATGTTTGGTTTAAATATCGCCAAGTGGTGTGTGTGTTTGTGTTTATGGCTTAAAGCTGCTGGCCCAACTAATTGCCAACGTCGACTTGCACTTGGTCTCCCCACACTCTTTCTCTCTCTCTCTCGTCTCTCGTTTCTGGCTGACAATCAATGCAATGTGGTTCGCAAAGTTGGCGCCTTTAACATCATTATCATTGTTATAATCATTATTATGATTGTGTATGGTAGAGCTTACAGGGTCAATGGCCGTTTGGTTAGCTACTCGCTGGCTTATCCACAGCAATCGGAAGTGTGGATGACGCTGCGCTCTTTCAATCAATAAACGCCACACATGAGCAATTGTTGCTGCCGTTGCTTATGGGGCGTAGTCGCAGCTAGTTGCTTGCTGTTGTTGTCCACCTGCTGCCCCAACTAAAAAGCAAGCTGCATATCAAGTTCCAAAGAGTTGTTCATCTGCAGCAACTGATTTCATAATGTTGCTGTTGCTGCTGCCGTCGGCAACAGTCTAGCGGTAAAAAGCGAGCAATTGGAATGCCAGGCCAACCAATACAGCAACACAGCAACAAACAATAGCAGCAGCAGCAACAGAGGCAACAGACTACACTTATTTTATAATCAAAGCACGCCAGCAACGACAACAGCACGAGAACAACATAAGCAGCAGCAACAACAACAAAAATAACAAAGCAAAGACTAAAGTGAAATTTTCATAATAGTCTCTATTGCTGCCCACTGACTGGCTAAACGTCTTCTAATTTTCACAACAACTTGTTGTTATTGTTGCTGTTGTTGTTCATTTGCATAGCGATGCGATGTTGCGACACGTTGACAAAACTTAAATGAACTCTTTGCCGAGGAGAAAGGCCAACAACAACAATAGCAAAAACAATAACCACATTTGATTTATTTGTGCTGTTGGGTATTTATTTATTTTTTTTATGCAAATTGTTGACTTAAGCTTAGGCAAGTTCTAGCCACAAAAATAATATTAAATATATAAGTATATTATACTCATACACAGAAAAAATCTGAAAAAAATACGAGTAATTCGTACTTTTCCATTTTAATTTCCATTTAGGTAAACGATCCTAATTCAAGTTGAGTTTTACTTGATGCCATATTATTAACTCTAGCATTCGGACTTGATTTAAGTATTTTGTGCTGAATTAAGAGAGAATTTTTAGAATCGCAAATGCTAAAATCCAGCTGATCTTAAGTCAAGACTAGCATAATTTGACCTTAGATTATTATCTCTAGTAATAATACTTTTCTTACTTGATTCAACTAAGCAGATCTTATTCAAGTAGAGTTATACTTATTTCAGGTGTTTTTAATTATTACAAAGACTTGATTTCAAGTATCTTATAAAGTATCGCAAACACTTAATTCGAGGTTATTTAAACTTAAATCAACTAATTTCTCGCCGTGCGCATATTTAATAATTGCTGCTGTCGTTGTTGTTATTGTTGTTGTTACGGGTCCCACATTTAAAACGATTTTGCAAAAAAACAAAAGCAACAACTACTTTTGGTTAGGCGGCAACTGCCCAACAAATTTGTACATCGGCAAAAACCACAAAAATGCCACAAACAAAAAAAAAATTAGCAAAAAAATCAAGAGTCAACCAAAAAAGATTCCAAGCAGCAGCAGCAACAACAAAGTAGCATTGAAAATGTTTACAGCGAAAAAAAAGGAAAAAAAATATTTTCAGCGTGTGCAACAAATTAGGCACAAACCAAAAATAAATGCAAAAATTATGCGGCAGCAGCAACAAAAACAAATGCAAATGAAAAATTGCAAGCAACAACAGCAACTCCAACAACAATGCTGCACATACACACACACACAAAGACACAATTAGCAATTGCAACGAGAACGCTTCTCACACACCAACACACACACACACTCAAAGAAACGCAGCGCACGAGCCGTGAAGCGAGTTGAGCATGCGCATTTGGTTTTAGTACATCGTATATATTGCTGCCGTGCCGCCCGCTTTTGGCCCCGCATGTTGTTGCCTTTCGTCTGATATTGCAGGTGTTTTCGCAGCTGCTGCTGTCACACACACACATATACGTAGACAGACTGAGTGCATTTGGGCTCGTCTTGACCCAGTTTGTGTCCACACAGGCAGAGAAGGACGACAACGACGACGACGACGACAAGAGCAACAGTGGCCAACACCTTTCTTTTTACGCTTGCACATTGATTTCTTGGCTTGACTTGGAATGCGGTCAACTGGCAGCAGCAGCAACAACAACAACAACAACCAGAACAGCAGACAGAATCACAGCAGCACCATCAGAAGCAGCAGCAGCATCGCTTTGGTCAATGTCGTTGCCTGACAACAATTGCTGCTATTGCGAGTTGCTATTGCGAGCTGCTGCTGCTGTAAATTTTGCCGTTGGTTGGCCTTGCTTTGCTTCTTTAGTCGGCAATCAAGCGTTTCTGTTGGCGGCAAAAAAATGCCGCAAAAATCTTATCGAACCTGTTATATATGACCAGCAATCTCTCTCTCTCTCTCTCTCTCTCTCTCTCTCTTTCTCCATTTCTCTGTGTCTGTGGTTCTACTTTCGTAGCAAGACCTTGTCAACAGTTTGGTCGCAGGTGAAAGATATTGCTGCTGCCTGCTGCCTGATGTTGTCATTGTGTGTTGTCTGTTGTTGTTGTTGTTGGTTCTAAGTCTATTTTTATGTAACTGTTTAAGCTTGAAAATTTATTGAAGTTGTTATAGTTGACTTTGTCTGGGCCGCCTATGTTGCCAGTTGCCAGTTACCAGTTACCAGTTGCGTACCGTTACATAAATGCCAAGTTAAGAAGACGACTCTAAAAAAGAGACGAAGCTAAAGAATAGCAGACAAGTCAAGACAAGTCAGAGCATGTTTATTTTAATACGCTTAACAGCTTTTAGCTGGACAACGGCTTATGGACTAGCACCCCCCCTGCTCACGCCTCTTCCGCCTACTGCCTGCATCTCTTGTGCTTCTTGCCATTGATGTCTCAATTCTATGAGTAAGAACAACAACAACAACAATCAACCAAGTTGAACTTGGAACGGAAGTACTAATCAAAAGACTTAGGCAACGAACTTGCAACTACAATTGCCCCGCAAAATTCGCATGCAATGAACGGCATTATGGCAAAAGCCAACCACCACCACCAACATCACGATTTGCGAAATCGGCTTTTAACGAGCAGCCACTAATTTTTGCCCACCAGGCACCCAAGCAACGAACACAAGCAACAACAACAACAGCAAGCAGCTTCTAACTGGGTCAGGCAGCGTCTGCTTCAAGAAGCGGCTTTTAAATGAAATTCTCGAAAACCGGCCAAGTGAAGCAACGCGCCAATTTATGTAAATCCAAAACCAATCAGCCTCAAACGGCAACAGAAATAACAACAAAAAGAACAACAACAACAGCAGCATCGTCATCATTATGTTCATTATAAGCGCTGATAGGCTAACGGCTTAAACCGTTTCTGATTTGACAAACAACAACAGCAACAGCAAACGGCACAACAGAGAACAAAAGTGTGTGCCAGAGTTTGGATGGCCTGGGCAGAAGGGGAAGAAATCAGCTTTAGAAAATTGTTTATTTTTATCTACAACATATACCCTATAGCTATAAATATGTCTTTATTAAAAGAGGGGAGAGATAACATTCATGTAAAATATTTTGTTATTTGCATATCGTTTTTCAGTCATGTTTAGAATATTCCATGGTTTCTAGAGAATCCGAAGCTTAACGTTTACAATGGGGTAAATACTTGGCTTTAAGTCGCCACATTAGACAGGGTAACTGTTAGTCGATCACTCTGTCTCTCTCTCTCTCTCTTTTTTTGATGTTAAGCTTTTTGTTCTCTTGTCAATTCTCTGTTGTGTGCGCGCTCTCCGCACGATATCTTCAAAATTAGTTGGCCCATGAATCATTGTGGCTTACAACAAGCAAAATAAAAAGACCTGACTGGCCCCCCTCTTGACCCCCCTCGTCTCTTCACCGTCCCCCATCCACTGTAAACAGCATTCGCTGTGGGCAGCCTCAAAACCGAATACCGAAAAGTCAAAAAGAAAAGGGAAAACCTTTGTAATGGGCGCATCTCTTGGACACGTTGCGCTTTTCACTCGCTGCTGTTATTGTTGTTGTTGTTTCTTTGTGTGTTGGGTGCTGAACTATCTCAATTGGGTCATCAGCCAAGGCAAATGTTTGCTTTCCTCCGACCGCACTTGCACTTTTCAATTTCGTAATTGAAGCGGCAATTGAAGAAGACCGAAGTGGATGTAAATGAAGAAGAAGCAGCAACAGTGGCCAAAGCGTAGGCGTTGAGCAATCAGCGCATGACGCGACCTACTGCAACTCCAAAGCATACTGCTGTTTTGATTTGATTCGATTCACCCCCCCCCCCCCCCTATGTGCCCTACCTTAACAGTAAGTAGCTCCACTGTTGTCTCAAATATCTAATTAGCTGGTGTGTTGTTGCTGTTGTTGTTGTTGCTGTTGCTGCTGATGCGCCCCCCAAAATGAGCTGACAGCTTTTCACACGAATTTTGTGGAGACAGTGTCCAACAAAAAAAGGAAGATGAAGACGAAACACATGCTAATTGCAGAAAAGTTGGCACACAACAAAACCTTCGCCTCACTTATCCGTCCCGTACCTTCTCTTGCCTCCCCTTCTAACTCGCTTAGGCAATTAAGCTGCATTTCTCCTCCCATTACAACGGTTTGATTTGTGTGCGTTTAAAATGAAATTAACTTGCATACGCAAATTAGTTGTCGCCGCCAATGGAATGCGGATTGTTTTTGTTCACAGTTAATGTATTTGCCACAAGCGGCAACACTCATTTTCGTTCGTTTGTAAGTAGAAAGCGGCCTGCAGCCCAGCAATTAGCTTAAAGTTAAGGAAGGGGAAGACAGAGACGACGAAGTAAGCAGCATTTGCAAGAGCTTAAAGCTTTAGGTTTTGTGCAAGCGAACTAGTTCCTTAGTTGTGCTATCAACTTTTTCTGAAATTATTATTATATTGATGCGTAAAACTATACTTATGTTTTTATTTATTTGATGATTTATTTCATCTTATTTCTTTTCATCAATCTTAACTTAATCTTAATGAACTTTTTTGAACAAACAAACCAGTTTCTGACTTTTAACTAAATAAGAGCCATAAAATATTTCTTATTGTAATTCTTCAAAAGTTTCGTACTTTAAATTTTTATGTTTCAATTTTGGCTATTTTTGTTGATCTTTTATTGAATTTGCACTGCAACTACTTTCACAAGACTTTATTCAGTCATTAAACGATTAAGAAACGTTTCCAAAAATGAAAAAAAAAAAGTAAGCTTACTTGCACACTCATGGTTCATTGAACTAGTTCCATTGTTAAAGCTAATTGTCTGATCAGCGTCCATTCAATTCACTTGCAATTAACATTTCACCTGCGTTCGCAAAAAAAAATCCAAATAAAAAAAAAGCTGCACACCCTTTCGCCCCTTCACCTTCCCTAATTCATCTTTTGGCCACGTTGTTTTGGCCTTGCTGACCCGTCTAACTGGACGGCACATGGCTGAGCGAAGCTTTCGCTTTTTGTATATTTTTTGGTTGCCGCAATGAATACATTTTTTTTACCTATCTCCATTTCTCTCATATTTTTGGTTTATTTCTCTGTGTTTCTCTGTACTTTTTCTCGAATAATAACAAGAGAGGCGTTGATGGGCAATTTGTTACAACAACAATAATAACAACGGTTATTATTGTAACTCATTGTAATTATCATTAATATATAATATCGATGCATGTTCAAAGAAACAGCACCAACAAAAAAAAACGCCATGATCAAGTTGCTGTTGGCTTCTTTTGTTTTGTATTTTTGTACAAATTGCTCGCGTTGTCACTTGGCTACACATGTGTGTGTGTGTAGTATGTATGTGTATGTGTATGTCTATGTTTTTAAATATACATATATATTTTTATACGTTTGTATATGCGGGGTATCACTTTCACTGAGCTGGCGCACGTAGAAAGCCAAATGAAAGCAAAGCAAACCAAACAAAAAGCTCAAAACAAAACGTTGCATGTTGTTGGCAAAGGTAGCGGCAGCAACACTTGCCTATACCCTACATACAAAATATATACAATATATATGTATATATATATAGTATATATAGTCAGCTAGGCATAACCCTTACTAGATCTTTGCGACCCGCACACAATTTCTATGCTCGGCTGACGCCTTTGCTGTGGCAACAATTTTTTTTTATTTTTTCCTGCTCTCCCTTGCATCTTTTATTTTCGAGGTTTTTTGTTTTGGGTTCGTTTCAGCGCACAGCGTGGGAGTTATAGAGTACAACCCCTTTTCTCCCCCCTCTCTTTCGCTATGTCTCTTGAACAGTCTCTTAACTGAAACTGAAATTGAAACAAAAAATTAGCATGAACTTGATTTCTTAATTTGGTTGCAAATTGTCTCAGTTATATTATTGTTATATACAATAGTTTTTTTTTTATTATTTTCCGTTTTATTTAATTTTTGATTGTGTGATGAATTTAAATTTGGCTGAACTAATTTGATTAGTGCTGGCGCAGCAATTTGTACAGAGACTGCTGCAACAACAACTAGCAACTGGCAGCTGGTTGGCAACATGGGGCAGGCAACGGGTAACCGTTATGATGAAATTGCTCGACATTGATTGTATAAGCTCTGTATGTTGGTTGCTCTCTGGGCTGTTGCTTATTTGGCTGTCGTTGTTGTTGGCTTGCCACTTGCAAACTGGCCTAGCACGCTAGCAATTGTTGCAGCTGCAAACTTTGGACTTGCTTGGAAAGTTGTTGTTGTTGTTGCATTGGTCAAATGATGCTGCAGCTATTCGAGCATTTATGGCATGACTGACTGCACAGTCTATAAAACAAGCGATGCCTAATGATCTTCCAGCTGTGTGTGCAGCATGAAATGACATACAACAGCAACAACAACAACAACAACTTGGCTCAAGTCAGAATTGCATGCACTAGAACTCAAAGTCGAACTCAGCGTCTCGACGGGGGAATGATAATGTTTAGCTTGGAATTTGCTGCCGACACGACAGCAGCAGCAGCAAGAGCAACAGCAGCACCAGGCAACAACGATATTAAACTGACTCACATATGGAGCAAAACAGCAGCAACAAGCAGCAAGTAGTAACAACTAGCAATAGCAGCAACATCATGATCTATGGCCAACGGTCAGCAGCATTTCAAATCCAAATGATGTACAGACGCCTTAGTCGTCGTCGTCGTCGTTGTCGTCGTCATCATCTCATGACATGCAAATGCGCCTGGGAACTAACTAAATTGAAAATGTAATCGCACTGAATGGCAGCAACAGCAACATTTGATTTTTGCATACGATTTAAAGTTTGCAAATCTCACAGTTGCAAAATTATAACTACTACGAGATAACTGCTGCTGCTGCTGCCGCTGCTGCTACGGCTGCGACTGGCTTATAATTAAATAAAATACAATGTTTTCCAATGTCCATGAGTGAAAAGGGCCACAGTTGCAATTGCATAATTAATGTGCGATTAACAATGATTATAAACATTTATTTGCAAGATTCATTAAAAAGCATAAGCAGTTTGAGTTGAGCTTGCCTTCAATGACATACCAAATTACACTATCTTTCCAACAATAAATTATTTCTATACTTGTTTTTATCAAAATACTTTTATAATCTGATATTTCCGATTTTCATATAAAAGATACTATAAGGCCTTTAGATTTTATCAGATAAACTCTTGCCAATATATCGAAAACAAATAAAAATTTGTATTGCATATTTGGAAATATAATCCAGATTGGTTGTAAAGCACAGAATATATTTAACATTTTCAGTTTATTATTTATTTTAGGATTTCGCTTATATCCCATGTACAAGATACAAATGAAAATACTGTATGGGTTGTATTTTGATTCAAATACACTTCTTGTTGTTAGAGTATCTTACAGATAAGTTTGCTGTTGATGTAGCTGTTGTTGTTGTAGCTGATTTTTCTCACGCTTTGCATTGGCTGAAATTGCAAGCGAGCAACAACAATATCAAAAAAAAAAAAACAATAACGTCAAGCTGAGAACATTTTGCAATGCTGAATGCTTGGCATTTTTGAGGCGTTTTGTTAACGCCATCAACGAAATGCTCCAACACCACTAACAAGCAGCAACCAGCAACCTGCAACCTGCAACTACAACAACAACAACAACAGCAACTAAAACTGGAACGGAACTTGCTTAATTGCCCTGTGCAAAGACATTGGCAAGCTACCCAGCCATTTAGCCAGTTGGCCAGTTAGTTAGTTGGCAGTAAGCTTGGGAATTTGACAGGTTGTTGGCCGACAAAAATGTCGACATCGATCGTTACATATGCGAATGAGTTGTCTTTGAAAGTTACCCGGAGGACCTGAAAATGTAATCTTAAAGTATATTTTTGAAAAATTCGAATGGAAATTTTACCTTAAATATTTTTGTAATCATATTTTGTTTATGTTACACAAAGTTAAGATTCAGCTTAAACAAATACCATAATTTAAGTCTCGCTCTTGTTACGGATTTCTAATTCCATGCCATCAAAAACAGGGTTCTCAAATAAATTGGTTTCCTTTTTACTTCTCTCCCAGGGGCGATGTTAATGAAAACAGCGCTTAGAACTTTTTATTAATGAATTTTTAATATGCAGCAACAAGCTCTCCTACATAACTGATTATTAATTAATAGTATTTTATCCTTCTTTCTCTTTTAGATGGAGCTTGCAGCTTTCCCGGCTCACCGGCGCACAGCAGCGTCGTCTTCTCGAGCGGAAATCTAACGCAAGGAACTGTCGCCTCCTACAGCTGTGAGCGTGGCTTTGAGCTTCTGGGCCCCGCTCGACGTGTCTGCGACAAGGGGCAATGGGTTCCGGAGGGTATACCATTTTGTGGTGAGTAAATCAATTAGTTCGAAGACAATATATCATAGCTTAAGCCATCAACTTGTTGCCAGGCAACAAAAGACTTAAGACACAAACTAACCGCATACAATTGGTCAGCTAAACATACATAGAATTTTTAACTTATTGTGTCCGTCAATTAGCACCTTTAAGTTCAATTTTAAGTTGGGGCGACGCTGAAATTAACAATGACAGCAGCAGCAACTTTCACCAACAACAAGTAGAAGAAGAAAAATTGATACACGCACCATTTGGAAATTTAGAATCACAATTCCGAATTCCGAAATCCGAAAACCCAAAGACAAAATCCAATTCAACCAAATGCAAAGTTGTCGTGTTTAGCTGCCAAGTGAAACATGATTAACACGACAACGCACAACATTGCTGTTCGTTTCCAAGTGTGTGTTTGTCTGTGTGTATGTTAGTGTTGCCGCTGAAAAGCGGAACACACAGCAACAACGAAAAAATGCTAGCCAAGAATCGAACGAAACAAAACGAAACGAAATTGACCCACATTTGGTATTGGCTGGCTTGTTTGGTTTGGTTTTTTTCTGTGTGAGTGAATGGATCAACCCAAAATAATAATGTTCTAAGTGAATTTCCATGTGGCGTGCTGTTGTTGTTGTTGTTTGACTTGACAACAACTTCCGGCCGTTAAGCAAACAGCGTGAAAATTGATTGACAGAAGCAGATCACGCAAACAGTAGAAATTTCAATTAGTTTGAAAACAAAATAAATTCGAAATTAAATTGATTTGACTAATTGTTCAGTAACAGCAGCCATGACTTGACTCTTGGCTCTTAACAGCTACTCAAGCAGCACAACTTATCTAAAATATTTGTAGCTACTCTCTCAAAAAATAGTTCAACACTAATCATGCAACGCCCACACGCATCTTGCCAACTAGTTTTCTTTTTTTAATGGGCTCGTTTGCATAACCGTTTTTTTTTTTTTTCCTTTTTATTAAAGCCACACATTTGACTATGAGTCAAACCTGTTTAATATCGAACTACAACTGTTTTGTAATTGATAGCATTCGAGCTAACTGCATACCAAAGTTTAAGTCTTTGCTATAACAACTTTAAAGCATCCAAAGCTATTAAACGGGTCAAGTTTTTTTTTCTTTTGATAATCTTTATGAGAAAATGAGAATATTATGTGCTGAGTGAGATTCAAATTGAAAGAGTTTAGCTTTTACTTAGTTGCTTTAATTAGTTGTTTGTTGCATTGCTTGAATTACAAAATCACATATTTTCGACACATGTAATTCTTTCACAATAAATATTTGTAATACCCAAAGCTTATTAATTATGTTGTTAAGTTCATGTAAAAAGTAAAGCTTGCATTTTAGGGTACATCTCAATCGACTTTGACGTCTCGTCAATTTATGTCATTACGACGATCTTAGATACGGAAACAATTGTAGGAAAAAAAAAAAACATAAAAAGAAAGAAAAAATTAACGTTAACGGCTCTTGTGTTTTGTTGATTTACGGCTGTCACTGATTTTCGAGTAGTAAATTGCGCCCTGCGGTTGCAAGTTGCCAGTTGCCAGTTGCCAGTTGATAGTTTTCAGTTGTGAGCTATAAAGTTTGCCAGCAGACAAATTGCCGCTTGGCAGCTGAACTGAATGATGATGGCAACCTATAACCCAGAGGCGGTACGAATCGTTCAGTTTCATTGATTAATTGAACAATGAGTGAATTGAAAGAGCTTTACACAAAGCTTAATGTGCCGATGATAATAATAATGGTAATAATTATGATTATGATGATGTTGATGTTGATGATTGGACCAAGATGACACAGCAGGAGGCAACGAACAAATAATAAGTCAACAGCGCGAAAACTCAAATTGAAAATATTATTATTGTTGAGTCTAAAGACTGAAATCGAAATGGGGCAATTAAAAACTCATTTTATCACTTTACGAAAGTTGCCTAAAATTAAGGTTAAGCATAAAGTTGAATTGAAAATATATTGATTGATACATTGAAAACTGAACGTAAAAATAAATCAGAAAATAGGAAAGAGAAGTTTTAAAAGAATAATAAAAATAAGAAGACAACTTTTACGGATCCAACAAAAAATAACCTAAATATTTCAAATTAAACAATTATAAAAAAAATTTGTAAAAGCAGATTTTAATTAACTTTAATGACAAATTACACACACTTAAAACTAAGAATCATAGTGAAATTAAAATTAAAATCCAAAGAAACATCCGAAATTAAATCTAAAACTGAGGCTGACACCTGCCACAACCCACTAAGCTTGTAAGCAACTGGAATCAGTAGAAAGTCGGTTGAAACCAAAAAAACGCAGAGAAAAAGAATATGCAGAAGAAGGGGAAAAACGCACACATACTCACATACACACACACATATATGCGCATACACACCGATTTATACGATCCGCGATCTTTGGGTGCGTCTTTAGCTTTGGCTTTAAAGCTGAGTGAGTTGCGAGTGCCTTCTTATCCGTCAGATGCATCTGATTAATGAATCTCACACACACACACACACACACAAATGCGTAGCAGTGTAATTAAACCCAAGCAAAAGTAACAAAAAAACAGCGTCAGTTGAAAGAAAAAGTTAAAAACAATTTCGAAAAAAATACAACAAACATTTTCACTTTTGCTAAAAAGTATTTTAAGTTAAGTTTAGAGCCAGCGAGCTGTAATTAAGCCTTGCAATGCTCTCTAAATTCTTATTTCCATCCACCCCTAAGCCCTCGCTGACTGAATTGGCCAAATGAAGGTCAGTCAAATTAAGTGACATTAGCTTGACAAACATTTGCAGGCAGCGAGAACTTTTTTTTTGATTTTTGTATTGCTTGTAAATTCTCTTGCTGTTTATTTCTTTAGTTTTTGCCCCAGAAAGCATGTCAGGGCCATGCATTGACTATCTTAGCCCTGGCCAATAGCTGGCCAGACCTTGTGTCTTGGTCTGGGAAGCAAAAACGAAGAGATGAAACAAACCAACACAAACACAATACAACAAAAGCCTAAACACTCTTTAAGAATCACAGAGAACACAATCAAATCTCAAATCACAAATCAATCTCCCAAAAACTAAACTCTTGATATGTGTTTTTTTCTTTGTAGTACTTAATGTGGCCGCTGGCAAAGCGCCAATGCAAATATCAACGGATGGCGCCGGCGCACCACAGAAGGCCATCGATGGCTCTACATCTGCCTTCTTCACACCAGAGACGTGCTCCCTAACAAAACCGGAACGTTCGCCTTGGTGGTATGTCAATTTGCTTGAACCATATATGGTTCAGCTGGTGCGTCTGGACTTTGGTAAATCCTGTTGTGGTAAGTACTTCAAATGTGATCTTCTAAATGTTAAGCAAAAGTGTAGAAAGATCTTGGAAAGTAGTTAACAGTTAGAGCTTTAGCTTTAGGGGGAGACAAATCACAAAAAGAATAATATTTGAAAAAAAATTAGTATAAAAGCTTAAAGCTTTAAAGTTGACTTAAGTGAAACATATGGAAAAGATCAACAACAAATGCTTCCTTCATCCAGTCTTACTCCTTTATCGAAGTTTTCAATTGACTCCGATCCCGAAGTCTAAGTTGACAGTACTTGCAAGAGTTTCTGCCGGGTTAAGGTTAGTTTCAGTTTGACAATGGCCATCGAAGTCGGCAAAAGAAATGGAGACGGGAAGACATAGAAGCCAAATGGCAAATGCTGCACGAAGTCACCTGACGGGTTACAACAACCAACGACGAAGCCAGGCAAAAGGGTAGCCCAAAAACGTTCGCAAAGGCAAACAACTGTCACAGAGGGACAAAATAATAGACAGACATAGAGGAAGAGGCAGGGTGAGAGGGAGAGAGATAGAGAGAGGGAGAGCTAGACGAGTTAAGGCAATTGAGTCTTTTCCCAAATGCTTTCACTTGAGGCAGCAGCAGCAACAAGTTGAGGCTGCCACAAAATATTATGTGATTTTTTTAATGCGGCGGCAACGGCGGTGATGGTTCAGTCAGTGGTTCAGTGGCTCAGTGGCAAGTGGCAGTGGCAGGGCTAGTTAGTCAGTATGTGAGCGATGTGTGGAGGGAGCCGAATATTTATGATTACTTTCACTGCGCACTGCAAACTGAACTTGGCTGACCCGCTGCATGCCACATGCCACAATGTGAGAGAAGAAACACAAACAAAATTCACCAGCAGCAATTTTTTATTGCAAAAACGCATTTTTATCATTAAAATATTTAAAGCTATAATTTATAAGCAAAATGTCAATAATTAAAATGCAATTTTCAAAGCACTTTCATTTCGATTAACATTTTTTTTAACTACTGCTTTGCCTAAGCATTTAATAGATAATAAAACAAATTATATATATATGTATGTATACAGGTAACAAACCGGCGACAATTGTGGTGCGTGTGGGCAACAATCGACCGGATTTGGGCACGAATCCGATATGCAATCGTTTTACGGGTCTACTCGAAGCCGGACAACCACTGTTCCTGCCCTGCAACCCACCGATGCCCGGCGCCTTTGTGAGCGTACACCTGGAGAACAATACACCGAATCCCTTGTCCATATGCGAAGCATTCGTCTATACAGATCAGGCGCTGCCCATCGAACGCTGTCCCACATTCCGGGATCAGCCGCCGGGTGCCTTGGCCTCGTACAACGGCAAATGCTATATATTCTATAATAGACAGCCATTGAATTTCCTGGACGCTCTGTCCTTCTGTCGCTCACGCGGTGGCACGCTGATCAGTGAAAGCAATCCGGCGCTGCAGGGCTTCATCAGCTGGGAGCTGTGGCGTCGTCATCGCAGCGATGTCAGCTCACAGTACTGGATGGGAGCGGTGCGCGATGGCAGCGATCGCAGCAGCTGGAAGTGGGTCAACGGTGATGAGTTGACCGTTTCGTTCTGGAACCATCCGGGCGGCGATGAGGACTGTGCCCGTTTCGATGGCTCCAAGGGCTGGCTATGGAGCGACACCAATTGCAACACTCTGCTCAACTTCATCTGCCAGCACCAGCCAAAGACCTGTGGCAGACCCGAACAGCCACCCAACTCCACAATGGTGGCGCTCAATGGCTATGAAGTCGGTGCTCAGATTAAGTACAGTTGCGATTCGAATCATTTGCTTGTTGGACCAGCTACACGCACCTGTCTCGAGACAGGCTTCTACAACGAGTTTCCGCCGGTCTGCAAATGTAAGTACTAGTCAAGTTTCCACTGACTTTGAATACTACTCATAAGTATTTGTGAATGCATATATAATCTTGTTCCTTTTAGATATTGAATGTGGTCTGCCCGCTAGCATTGCGCACGGTTCGTATGGACTGCTCAATGGCACCGTTGGCTATCTCAGCCTGGTCAAATATGCCTGTGACGAGGGCTACGAGATGATTGGACGCGCCCTGCTCACCTGTGACTTTGACGAACGCTGGAATGGACCGCCGCCACGCTGCGAGAGTAAGTTAACGACACGATTCAAGTTTCCCCAATAGAAATCTTTTATTTTTGTCTCTTCCAACAGTTGTTGAGTGCGATACGCTGCCTGGCAACTATTATAATACGATAATCAGTGCACCAAATGGCACCTATTATGGCTCCAAGGCGGAGATTAGCTGTCCACCTGGCTATCGCATGGAGGGACCAAGAATGCTCAGCTGTTTGGCCACCGGACAATGGAGCAGCGCCTTGCCGCGCTGCATTAAACTTGAACCCTCGACTCTGGCCACACCAGCAGCACCGCCAGTGCCTCCATCGACGGCAGCATCACCAGCATCGCCACCGTTTAGGCCCAAGATAATAGGCAGCACCAGTCGCACTCCACCTTATCGTCCCTCGACCAGCAGCAGTAGTTCTTTACCTGGTGCCACTCCAAGCACTGCATCTACTTATCCTCATCCGCATCCCAGCCTGAGCACACCTCAGGTGGAGATTAATGGCGAAGGTGCGTTGGAAATACCTAATTTGTTCGCTGCTTATATTAAAAATTCTCTGTATCTCTCTCCCTCTTGCTGCTCGCAGGCGATTCGGAGGAGGAGAACGTCAATGTACCCGTGCCGGGCACTGTTCGTGAGGAGTTCCCGCCACGTCGCACCGTTCGCCCCGTGCTCATACCGAAGAAGCCAAGCAGTACGCCAGCGACCAGCTACAGCACCAGTACCAGCACTAGTACCACCCAATATGCTCCGGGTCAGAATCATGCGGGAGCCGGTTCCACCTATCAACCGGCACCGACAAGAACCCGTCCTACGCTCGAGACGACGACAAAGAATACGCAACAGATCATACTCAATTCGCATCCGCAGGATAATGAGATTGCGGACAGTGTCAACATACGACAGAATCAATCGCCCAATGTCAATATTCCATTTGCCGTCGATAATCCCGATCGCAAGGAAACCAAGGAGGCTAAATTGAATCTGGGCGCCATTGTTGCACTTGGAGCTTTTGGTGGCTTTGTTTTCCTGGCCGCTGTCATCACCACAATTGTCATACTGGTCAGAAGGTGAGTACAACAATACTTTAATCAATCATTCACTTAACCAATTATTCAATAATTCAATTGATCTCAAAATCGTTAGTTAATATTGAAACAAAAGCTAAAAATTTAAATTAAATTGAATAGCTTAAAATTGAAAATTGATACCTGAAATTAAACTTAATTCAAATTTTTATAAAAAATAATTATAAATATATTACCATAAGCCCCAAACCATTTACACAAAATTGAAACACACACTATTTATATTCCCCAACACCTTCCCCAACCACCCCACCACTGAATACCCTGTAACTTTAACAGCTTTTTTTCTAGTGATCTTCCTGTTGCCTTCTGTTTTTGTTGTTATTATCGTTGATAGTATTGTTGTTGTTTTTCATATTTTCTATAAATACATTTTCTTAAGCTTGGCTTCATACTCATTGCTCTCCCAGCTCTCGCTCTCGCTCTTTCATTTGTATAACTCCCATATAACTGTACATACACCAAAAGAAGAAGATGAAGAGAGTCTCTCAGTCGTTGCACTCACACTTACACACATATGTACACTCGAGACACGCATACATCGAAACGCTTTCTCTTTCTTTTGTTGTACAACTCTCTTTTTTCGTTTTCGTTCTCTACTCTCTCGATTTCGGCAAAAATCATTCGTCAGCACCCCGAACAGCAAACGGCGGCACCTAGCTAAACATTTTATCAATTACCATCAACAACACAACCATCATCGCCACCAGCAGCAGCAGCACCAGAACCATCAACATCACCATCAGCTTAAACCGAGGCATTTGCAGCATCAGAAGCGTCAGCAACAACAGCACTACCGGAGATCAGGGGTACAACAAGTACAAGCACTACCACCACCGTTGCCACCAAATCGTTTGCCCAGCTATGCAACGGCAACGGCAACGAGCGCTACCAGCTATGCCTCAACGGCCCAATTGACACGGTGCAGCAACAAAGGTAGTGACCGCAGAAGACCCTCTAGCGGCAAAGGTAGTGTCATCGGTGGCTATCACATGCGTTTCTTTGGCGATGGATACGGCAGCATCACGTCCAGTACACGCTGTGAGCCGGCACCATCGCTGTGGTACAGCGTCCTGGCGCTACCCTTCGACGATCAGAAGCTCGCCCGACGAGAGCTTAGCACGTATGGACGTGGCTATAGGGCGAGAGCGGGTCTCTTTAGTAGCACTCACATGTAGTACTCGAGGGGAACACGAGGGAAAGGAAATTTCTAGCTTATATTATGTGCTGATGCAATACGCAAAGAGCATAGAAGAAGCTCATGCCAAAGAGAGACCCAAACGAAACGAAACGAAATGGAATGAAACGAAAGAAAGTAAATTTAAGCATAAACCGAAGACTACCTGCGAATGTAATGTGAACGTGTGCCAAAGATGAGCTACAATCAAACTAAAGACAACAACAACTATCAATCAATCAATATACGATATTCAATCAAAACACTCAATCAAACTAATGTATAGAAACAACCCCCGCACCCGCGAGAACGGCCATACACACAAATGTAAGCAGCCAACAAAATACTTAACATACCCAATACAACAACAACACACGCTCAATCAACAAGCAACTATATATAATCAATCAATCAAATGCAACACAAATATACTATGGAACATGGATGTTATATATATATAGTTTTTTTTTTATCCTGTAGAATGCTGTGGGGCTGCCTCTTTGCTGTTTTCATTTCATCATTCAATCGATCGATCAATCAATCATTAAATCAATTAAACAACAGCTGTTATCGGGCTACACACACACACACAGAAACACACACAATAACAGAAAAATAGCATACACTGTGGTATCTCTATCTATCTCGTTCCTTCTCTTACATTGCACGCTTGCGCTCTCTTTTGTGTATTTTATCTCTCATGTGTATTGTAATGTTACTTGTCTCTAATCCTGCACGCACGCACACTTGCTGTCTCTCTTTCTCTATTTCTCTTAATGTATGTTCTCTCTCTCCCTCTTGTTGTTGTATGTGTTAATGTCGTGTAACTAACAATTATGCAAATATATTCTTTGTTACGCCCCGTTCCTGAACTTCCTCCTACACTCCTCACTCTATCTCTCATTTTCTCTCTCTCTTTGTGATTATCTGTTACTAAAACATTCTCTATATCTCTTTCTCTCTCTCTCTGTATCTCTCGTAGAAACCGCACGACGCAACACTATCGCCATCGCGCCTCGCCCGACTGCAACACGGTCGCTAGCTTCGACAGCTCTACTTCCGGCTCCCGCAACGGCCTCAATCGGTTCGTGTCCTCGCTAAGCGTTCGCTAGTAGGATTTTCAATAAAGTTCTCGCTCTTTCATTTACAGCTACTATCGTCAGGCATGGGAGAACCTTCACGAATCCGCCTCGAAGAATAGTTCGCACAATGCTCTTCGCCGCAAGGAGACCCTCGATCCCCCCAGCATGACTCGCTCCCGCGATAATCTGCGTGACAATATGCAACGCTCCCGCGAGAATCTAGACAGGTGAGATACATATAAGTTCACCTAATAAATAAAATAGTTAATAAAATCTCGTTGTTTTTGGCTTTGTAGATGCGGTAGGGATAACTATGGGATGCGCGACAATTCGGAGATGGTCGTATCGGATGTGTGTTTAAAGGGTGAGAAGAAGCGCCATCATCATCATCATCACAAGAGCAGCTCCCGCAACGGCGACTATCGCGATCGGGACCAGTCCGCTGGCCGACGTGATCATCACAGGCATAGCGGCGGCGGCGGTGGATCTGGCAATGTTGGTGCCGGCAACAGCGGTGGCGGCGGACACTATTGACCTACCATGATAATTACCATCAGCATGGAGGAGCAATAGGAGCTATCGAAGCAATCGCAAAACGCACACAACGAGAACTTATTTACTCTGTCTGTTTTTTTTTTTTTAGTTTTCAAGTGTTTTTTTTTAACATCGAATTGCGCTTCAGTTTGTTAGGTCTATATATTTCTGTTTATAGCAAAATCGATTAAAAAAAAAAGAAAAAGAAGAGAGAGTTAAAGGAAGAGGAAGCATAGAGAAGAAGTTGCGCGATTCTTGAAAACTTTTGCAAGTCAATAGCTACTATTATATATCGTATACTCGTACGTACCTATATAGATATATATATAAACATTCCATATCATATCATATCATAGTTTTGGATTTAATTCAATAAATCCCCCCACCCCGCATCCTTCCCACAACCCACACTCCCTCTTAACGTCTGACAACGTCTTGTCTATTTATTGCAAAAGTTTTGTTTAGCTACAATTTTTATGAATTAGTTGATATGTAAAAAAAGAAAAACAAAAAAAAAACAACAACAACAAATGTGTGGGAAAGGCGAGTTGAGACGCGGCGCGCGGTTTAAATATGTTAGTTATTAGAAAAAGAAAAAAAAAAAAAAAAAAGAATGCAAAATGAAAGTGAAATCAGATGCACAGTAAAAAGTCTCCCAAAATTGAAACTTCAGCAAAAATAAAAATACAAATAATTATGTGCAACTTGGTTTAGCTTGAGGCGGCGGGGGGAACAATTCCTGCAGTTCTTAAGCCAAATCGACTTGCGCATAGTAGTCGCAATTTCAACTTAGTTACGTATTTTCCCATACTATATCCCAACAATAGCTCACAAATTGACAAATATCAAATATTATAGTACGCGTGCCATTAAAGGCAACAAAACAACAAAAACATAAAAAACAAAAAACAAATTATAACTTCTGTGCACGTAATAAATATGTATAAATAGTAGTTGTTCCACTTCACCACATATACTATGTATGTATAACAAAAAACAATTTCTTTTGTAGCGTTTACTTTTGAATATTTTTTTTTAGAATGTTTGTTTTGAGAGTGTATAAAAAATATATTTTTGGATAGGGCGAACGCTTTTTTTTGTAATGAAAAAGCCGCAGATTATGCAATATTATTTGTATTTCATGCATTATATTTCCAATGTAAATAATAATAATTTATTTCATAAATAAAACAATGATCATTTTAACTGAAATTGATTTTTTGATTATTTTTGATGCGCGCCGTCTGTCGATATTTAAGTGCCTTTTAGCTTGAATTTGGCTGTGCGCAATAGTTTACTCAGTTTCCAGCGCACTCAACTATCGATAACTGCGATTCGACAACAGAGGGCGCTGTTTGTAGTTGCAACCCTCCTTCGCACGCCATACTGTCACAGCTGCTGTCAAATTGACGTTTGCGTGCTGCGCCTCTCTCTCGCTCTTTCTTCTACGAGCGTTCGCCACTCAACATGGTGCGTTAAGAAAAATTTATCCACATTCAAGTCAAATTTAAATCGCCAATTTCTATAAACATCCAAGCATATTTTTAACTAAAACTGTATTGCAATTATTACGCGTGTGCTACTTAATTTGTTTACGTTTAAATTTAATGTATTTGCTGTGCGGCCGCTATACAAAATTGAAAACAAACAAATTGGCGATTTAAATGAATTTTGTTCTGTGTGTGTGCTCAATACTAATGCGATATTTTGCTGTTTACAGACGAAGGGTACTTCAAGTTTTGGTAAACGCCACAATAAGACGCACACTCTGTGCCGTCGTTGTGGACGCTCATCATACCACATCCAGAAATCGACTTGCGCTCAGTGCGGTTATCCCGCCGCCAAGTTGCGTTCTTGTAAGTTGCATTCCCCCCTCCCCTCTCATCACCATCACACAATAATCGCTTAACACTGTGACTAATAACCTTTTCTTCGACATAGACAACTGGTCCGTTAAGGCCAAGAGGAGGAAGACCACTGGCACTGGCCGCATGAGCCACTTGAAGGTGGTGCGTCGCCGTTTCCGCAACGGTTTCCGTGAGGGCACCCAGGCTAAGCCCAAGAAGGCTCCGGCCAGCAAGTAAACAACAACAACAGTAAAACATCAATTGGGAGCAGCAGCAACACTAAATCAACATCATCAGCAGCTGCAAAATACATACCAATAAAAGAAATGAATACTCTAACATTTCGCTGGAGTTAATAAAATTAACATCTTTTTTTTTCGATAAGTGAATATTTGTGCTTATTTTTTTTAATCAGTGGTTTTGTGAATAATGTGCAAGGCGCAAAGACGCCGCAGCAACAAAAGATACAAAGTGAGATCAACAAATAGCTTGCCAAACTATTTTTTTTTAATTTATACATTTTTTTATTGTGAATTGCCTTGCCGTTGCGCACATGGCTGATGTGTTAACTCCTCAAGTGAATGCCACTTTAACATTTTGTTGCTGCGGCACCGTTGTTGCAGGCACCATTTTCATGTTGGGTATGAAAAATAGCGCACTGGAAGCGCAGTTCTCATAATTTAGGAATATGGAAAGCATTCATTTCGTCAACATTTTAACAGCCCGCGTTGCCTCGGCATGTTTGTGGCACGAGCATGATTGAGAACTGGAATTGAAGCTTTTCATACGCTCAAGGAATGCCATACAATCGGGGAAAAGCAGCTTATAGTCAAATGAAGCCTTTACATTGACATTTCTATCCTGCAGGAGTACAGAATATACCTAACAAGCTACGTTTGTGCTATGTATCTGCTATCGAGACTGAAAAACTGGCGTTCATATCTAACTAAATGCTAAACGTACTTGCATTCAACCCTTACGCCCTTTTGTGCATTAAGAAAAAGGAGCCTAGAAGGAAGAAACCTGTCTTAATTGCTTTTATGTTCGAGCTATGCTGTCCAAATGTTATACCCTTGCTGAAAGTCGTATTGATGCTGCTGACAAAAAAAATACTCGAATTTCTCATGCATCCAGGAAAAATACCACCAACGTTGCTATGAGGAATCTATCGTAGCTTTATTGTTGTATGTGTACCCTTGCCTTGGTAAAAGAAAACTTTTATTTGCTTTTATTTGAAGATATGTTTTATATTTCAGGTTAAGGGTTATCTGCTGAACGAGCTCATTTTTGTTAATAAATGATTTGCTTAAGAAATATGTTGTTTAGTCTGGTGGGAATGGTTTCTTTACAGGTTGCTGTACACGATAAATAAATAATTATAGCATATACATATACACAACCCAGTAGCACATAACATGGTTGCTGTATTGGCCTAAGTACCACAAAGAAAAAAAGTGCGGCATACTTTTAGGGGCACGCATGCTACTAGCAAATGCTGTTCGAAAAAAGAAAATACTTATTTTCTTGAAAACTACCAGGACGATTTGGATGTCCTTTGGCCAGTTGGTAGCTTTGGTCAAAACAATTCATTTGAGACGAGGCACATCCCGATCCGCATGGATACGGTCGAGTTATAAGCTATATTCTGTTTTCAGAAAAGTCCTTTTATTTCAGCTTTTCGAAGGACGATCGTCCTCTTTAATGCTTTATTCCAATTGCCATATCAAAGACTATTGTTGGTCCAAGTAGCATTCGGATAGTCCCTAAAATGGCTGAGTTGCGCTGGATTATGTGATTTTTCTCATTTTTTGCGACCTATCCCCTTGGATAATTTTTGACATTTTTTTCAATTCAAAATAGTCTCTAACTCGTCCAAATCCTTATCGATTCTCAAGGTTTATAGTGCATTCGAATCGCAAGGACCAGCGTCATCAAACTGCATTCGAGGAATAAGATTCCAAACATTTGGACTATATAAAAAATGGTAAAGTTTATTTATAAACGTGCTTCACGATTTTATTAAATTAGGACGAAAAAAAAATATATATTACACGAAAAGTGTGCGCGTATGGACGTTGCTTAAAATTAAATACAATATAGGTAAATACATATACAATAACACAAGATCTTATATTACTTTTTTTGTGTTTCCTTCAAGCAAGCAACATGTTAAAAGACAAGATGTCGACAACGACAAACAAGCAGTGAATTGATTAATGAACATACAAAAATAGATCGCACACGATTACTTTACGGAATGACTAACAGTACAGTACAATTTACAATGTATAAAGCGTTTCACTATCACTAAGGGCAGATAACATTGAGGATGGGAGGTTATTGGGTGGGGCAGGTAAATAGGCGTAGACAAAGTTGAATTAAATACATTGCCACTAAATGCTAAAGACAAATTTACAAGATACAAATTACGATTTACGAATTACAAAAGAATGCTTTTGAGGGCTAATCGGCATGCGAATGTGTTGTATGTTGAAGTGGATCTTGATCTTGATGGTGATGTGAGGCAGTGCCATTTGGCTGTGTGCTGGGCGTCGTCGTCATTGTCGTTGTCGTTGCAGCTGGCAGTGTTTTGGGCTTGGTAACGGAGCTGGAGCCGGAGCTGAAGAGCAGCTTCTTGAGGTTTTGGAAAGGTGCATCGAAGAGCACCGTTAGCGCCACAGATGCCAAAAAGATCGAAATAAACTCGTTGGTATCAAGCTATAAGAATTGAAAAGACACCTTTAAGTATATCTAATACAAATTAGGAACAGGAACACTTACAATAACCGAAACAAAATTGTAATAATGATGAATGTGACGTCTTCGTCCCACATTGAAGAAGAAGACGGGGAATTGTGTTAGATAAATGGCATAAGATAGCTTTGTGGATACCTGAAAGCCGCGCCAGGCAAACAGTTTCGTTAATTTATCTAAAATAAATTGAAATTAACAGTTAAGGCAATAAGTTTGGAATTTTGAACATTTTGGCTTACTTTTGTAGCCATTGTGGGAGACAAAGACAATCCAGGAGAAGAACAGGCACCAGGCAATCGGAGCAAAGGCCGCATAAATGGCTGCATGCGTTGAATTGTAGACATAGTTAATGTCGCCCATTGGAGCTGGACCCAGCAGGGAGGCAAGCACACAAATTGTTGCCGCCAGCCAGCCGAGACGCAACTGGAGCGATGTTAGCTGGGCGCTCTGATATTTGCGCAGGACATAGCCCAAGAGGATGCCCATGATGTAGACCGTCGAGCGATGCGGCGGAAAAGAGTACATATAGTCGGCGGTGCGAAACAGACGCTGGATGCTAACAAAGAGAGGAGATTAATTTAAAATTGATGTGAAAATGCGTTTCAAACTCACTTGGTGCCAAAGTATATATAGTTGGACAGTTGATTGACAATCGTTGTATAATATCGGGCAGCTGTGCCCACCGTGCAGAGCAAGAGAAGAGCATACAAACCACGACGTGGCCAGCGCCAAAGGGCGAGTATGAAGAGGGGCGCGACAGCAAACAATTCTGTATCGATGCCCAGGTGATGGGTGTGCGTCAAACACATCTCGCTGAAGCCAAAATAGTTGTGAATAAAGAGTAGATTGCGCCACCAGTGCCGCTTGCAAATATCCGCATGATGACCCACAACCAGATTCCATTGTGGCCCGCTGCCCCACAGTGGCAAAACGTACGTGCAGAACAGTATCAAAGCTGCCAAAGGTGGCACAATCCTGCAAATGACCAAAAACTCAACTCAACTTGTTTGTAGGAATTGTAACTTTTGAATATCTTACCGCATTAGACGACTGATGTACTCGTTCTTGAGACGTATGGGTTGCTGTTTCATGAGTCGTCCGAACAGGGAGTATGATGTCAACATGCCACTAAACAGGAGAAACGGATCGGTGTAGAGGGAAGCGGCACGTCCAATCACTGTCCACGGCTGACCCAAGCTCTCCGACATGGCCGTGCGATTGTTGTACGGATTGAAGAACATGGCCATCGATTTGTGCGAGAATATGAGCATCATGGCATTCAAGAATCGTATACCATGCACTGCCTCAATATCGCCCGGTGAGCTGCGTGTGCTGAACAGCCAGCGTAGATTCTTGTCCAGCGAAAAGGCCGTGCACCAGTTATCTGGATGACAACGGGTAGTAAGAATGGAAAGTAATAACTATTTCAGAACTTACTCTGCTTTGGCTGGGTTTTGGTGCTGCGATCGTAGACGGTGGAGAGCACCGCCAGGCAGAGGACAAGGACAAAGAAGCGAACCGCCCAAGTGGTATTGCGATCCCAAGGCTGCGGATCGCGCACTTGGCACATCTGTGGCTCGACCCGCACATTGAAGCTAATGCCTGTGGCAGCCGTCTGGTTGCGCAGATACTCTGCCACACTGAACTCGACGTCGCGATGCGTGCAACCGGACGGTACACAGATGCCCCAGTTGATCAGTGAGTAGCGCGGCACGCGATGACCCGGCTAAAGTCAAGTAAAGAACAAGTAATGAAAATTGGTAAGTTACAAAAAAGGGTTGAAAGGGTTCGACGCAAGTGCTAAATATGATAACGTTATGACAAAAACTAGGTTAATCATAAAACAAAAATATAACTTTTTTTATATCTATCGATTTTTGTTGCCAATCGAAAAAAAAAAAAAAACCGCTTCGGTTGAGTTCAATGAACTTCAGCCGAATGTTTGGGGCCAATAATTAACATATTGTGCCAATCTATTCGCATTTGCCTACAACAACGCTAAGAGCTAAAAACAACAATAACTAATTTTTGGCGATATCGAATCGAATCGAATCTTTATTTCCTTTTGCTCGCATTTTTCGGCAAGTTCAATGTCGACCTTTGGGGTGAGGCTCTCGCAGCTCTCTCAAACAATAACAAAACTACCAATGCACAGCTATAACTTTTGTTGTCGCTCTCTCTCTCTCTCTCTCAATGTCAAGTAGTGCGATACAATATTAATATTCGGCGAAAGCTTATTAAATTCTTGTGAGTTTCTAATATGCAAAACAACAACAACAGCAACACACACACCAAGGCAAGGTATGTACAAACATATATGTATATTTGTCATGCCTTATATCGCATTTGATCTCATTTAAATCTCAGTCACGTGCAGAGAGCGCCATTAAAAGTGCATTAGGAGCAGACACTTGGCCAACGAACCTCAATGCAATAAATATATATACATACTTGTATATGTATGTATGTACTCACGTCATTGAATTCGCTCTTGAAGGGCCCGTGCGATTGCAGCAGCTTAAAGAAGGCCTGCAGCCGTTTGGATTTGTGCGGCAGAACTGGCTGTGCATACGCCAAACAATATTGGCCGCGTATCATCGAATTCGCCGGACGACCATCGCCATCGCCATTGCCATCGCCATCATCATTGATGCTGACGTCATCGAATGACTGCTGTATGCCCATGCATTGATCGAAATCGCCCGGCTGATTGATGTTGCCATTCAGAATGCCCGAGTTTAATTTGCCGCTAGCATCGTGCACTAGAGAGAAATAGAGATCGAAAGAGAGTGTTAGTTGATTTGCATTTGGCAAGTTCACAATTCAATATTTTAAGCCTATTTTAAGAAACAATTAAATTGCATTTACAATAATAATTGGGGGATGCATGCAATGTGTTCCACATAATGCACATATAAAAGTGGTATAATATTTGTCTCAAAAATAATTGTTGCAGCGGCGACCTTGACTGTGATTTGATCGCGCGCGCAAGCATCAAGCAGCAGCAGCAGCAACAACAACAACTCGTTCTCGTTCTGATTCTGAGCTTGCAGTCAGCCAGCTGGGCAGCAGCAGCCGTAGCAGCCGCAACAACAGTTTTGTGCCAAGTTCGCACAGTGTTTGATGCTTGTTGTTGTTTTTTATAATTTTTTGTTGTTGTTGGTTGGTGCAAATTGCTGCAGTTGGCTTAAATTCACTTGTTGCGTTTGGCATTGTGGCGGCTGGCGATGCCGCTGCTGCTGCTAAATGTGGGTAAAGTTCGACGCTTGACCTTCACTTTAGCCGCACGACACATCACATACATATATACTTACAAACATTAAGACATGCATATGCATGTGCATGTATGCATGTGTGTGTGTGTTTGCAATTTCAGAACTTGATTATTTGATTCATTTGACTTTGCACTCTTACAATTCATGTCGTCGCGTCTGGCGGTCACAATGCGGCTTCGGTTCTGACTCCGGCTCTGGCTCTGGCATCCAACATCGAACATTGTAGACTTGCCTCTAGGCTGCCCAGTTGGCAATGACTCGAATTCTGAGCCAATAGCAGCTGATTGTCAGGCAGCTCACACCTAACACACACACACACAAACAGTCGGATACTTACTTTTCAAGGCCCACATATCGAAATTGTCCAACGCTTTCAAATAGCGACGCATCTGCAGGCGGCAAAGCGGCGTGGCGTCCGGATTGCGTGCCACATCGAAGGGCTGCGAGATGGCCAGAAACCGTTTGCCAATGTTGTACAAATAAACTGCAATTGAAAATTAAAATCAAATTATCAAAAAACACAGCAAATGCGCAATTTGTTTACTTTAAGCTGGCGCCAACTGGCGGCAAAAACTGCAATTGCACTCAATGGCGTTGCCAATTAGCTATTATTTTGGTTCAAGGAAAGTACACAAGAATGTTACTTTGGCAAAATCGATAACTCAAAACGGATCGATTATTGTTATTTATTACATGGCATAGGCAACTCAATTAATTCAATTGGTCGCGTGCCCGCAAACAGGAAGTCATCTGATGTCAGCCCCACTTGGCAACATACATACATACATACATATGTACAATATGATAGCCCGGCAAAATCACAAACAAAAAAAACCACAACCAAAAGATCCGCTGCAAGCCAACAAACAGGCTGCATAGAAATTGTTGCTAATGAGACGACGCTACAATATATATGTAAGTATTTATTTAGTAAACTTTATTCTCTTCTTCTTGTTTAGCAGATACCTTCGAATGTTATTTGTATAATGTTAAAAGTGTATACATATAATTGGGCTGTCGATAAGAAAACAGTCCCGGTCTCGATCCCAATCCCAATATCATTACCAATTCATATACTACCAATATGAAAAATTCAAGTCTAGTTCACTTTTTTTGGTTTAGTTTTCTGCTCGTGCCTCAAAACATCAGCATGCAATACGCAATTTTTGGCTTGTTGTTGCTTTGTTCTTATTAGCATTATTATGATTATCATTGTCGGGCTGTCGCCTGGCTTATTTTTTATGCTCAAAAGCTACAAAGAAAAACAAAAACATAAAAAAAATAGCTTAGTCGTTGTCGATTCTCATTTGGCATTCAACACACGTTGCATCTGACGACGACTAATCACGCCGATCGGTCGAAGCGACGGATCTGTCAGAGCTAAATGTATACGCTTCATTGCCTGCATCCGTCTTCGAATTGGTTATGATCGAAGGGGGAGGTGGTGTGGGTGAGTGTGGGCAGTCCCCAAAGCTGCTCAAAATGCGTCAGAAAATCGACGCCAAGCAACGATTGCGGATTTTTGTGCCCCTGTCGTCATATTCTATATATATATGTATGTATACAACCAATATGTTAATCTATATAAATAAATATGCAAAACTACTTTTATCTACAAAATAGAATTGTAAATGGGCGAAGAACTTAGAAGTATTGGAATAATGTTTATAGACCGTAATCGGTTAACAGTGTTGACTTTTCTGAAATCGATTAATAATCGTTTTAGAGCAGCTTCGATTTAAAACGTTTGGCAAAGTATAAAAAGCTTCGCTAAGAACTACTATAATGATGTCTTACTAACAGCTATCCACTTTAATAAATAATTAAATATGTCTACAACAAATAATTATTATAAATTAGTATTATTTGCGCTATTATGCAATCGCAAAAGATTATTTCAAAAATGTTTGCTCAACCAATAAAATTAAGAAAAAAATTAAAGGTGAGAAGTGAATGTTTGAAACAAAAGACAAACAAAAATCTCAAAGAACCAAAAAACAAACAAATATTGTCTCAACAACTGTTATCAACCTTAATCTATAGCTAACTATTTTTGTGAAATTGTTCTTGCCAATTTTTTCATACCTTTTTGGCCTGGGAAAATGACGCAAGAATCGAAGGTTTACATTTTTCGTTTCGATCAGTTAGATCATGACATAACAAATTTAAACAAATTTTTGATTTAGAAATTGTTTGCGCTGCCAATTAGCATCGCAGCATTTTGAATAAGAATCTTTTACTCTTAAGTACCATGTATGCGATCTACAGTATAATCATTTTAGATATATATATTTGCTATGGAAATTAACAGCAAGCTTAACTTATATGAAGGCAACAGCGAAAGAAAGATTCCATAAGAGATAAAACTTCATTCATTTAATTCCTTCCATTTGATTATATTCGATTTTAGCTAGAAACAGGCTATCTCCTAGTCGGATAGCGCCTACCAAGTCATTCTAACTCATAATTGCATTTGTTATTGTTATGATTTGCTACTGTTTTGACATTTTGTGTTATTCTAACTGCTCAGTCTATCTAAATTGTTGTTGAATCGAATAAAATAAATATGCATTTTTTGCCCAATCATCATTGCCATTATCATAATCGTTACCATTAAATACATGATGTCAAAGTTTTAGCTCTGACATGGGTCAAAACTAGTTTTGTTTTAAAGCAAAACCAACAACAACAATACTCGAAGAGTCACGATGCACACGAGTAAGTACTCATGTTGTGCACATGTTTCCAGTGTTGATTAACTGCAATTAGTTGTCTTATACATAGTAGAGCAGGCCTTAAGATTCAGATTAGGTCATCTGTCGACAGTTTTCGTATTCGTGCTCAAAATTTCGCGTTCATGTTCAAAAGTTACGTGCGATTTGACACGATCTGTACAGTTTCCTCGAACGCAAAAAAAAAATGATAGAAAAATAAAAATTTTAAAAAATCATCTTTTAAGCAAATAAAAAAAAAACATTTTTTGGTTATTTTAGAATAACTGTTAAGAACAAAGGAAACTCTAATTTTACGAAATGTTTTCTATTTTTTGAAAGTGTATTCTTTCCACCCGCAAATACATCGATCGCTAGACAAATATTTAACCGAAGACCAACTTAGCGACAAGGCCGAACCTTTTAGCAAGAATAAGTGGGCAACAATTGAATTTCGGCTGACTTTGACAGAGCAACAGAGCAACCAGGGGAGTGAAGAGTGGAGGAGGCACTTTGTCGAGTAAAGAGACGCAGACACTTGGACGTGCTAATGAGGTGAGCCGGAACTGCCTGCCCTAAGCAATTGAATTATGTTTAATTTAATTTTTGTTCCTATTTAAAGAGCCTTTATCATAAAAATGTTTAAAAGTTGTTCATCAAAACATTTTATTATATAAGGAGCTATGAAATTTTATGTATACATATCTAGATTCTTATGAAGCTTTTTGAGTGTTTATAGAAATAGAAATAGATACAATAAACTTATCACACCTTTGTGGCATTAATCTATTAAAATGTAATATAACATTGTCAGGAAATAAGCTTGATACTCGTTATATGCGTACATAAACTTGAAGAGGCACCTCAATGTCAAAAATATATATAAAGACTTACGATGTACATACCAAACTGTATACGCTTTTAACAGTTGGTAAGTGTGACCAAACTGTGGGCGGTTCTAAGTCAAGGGTTTTTTAATTGTGGTTCGATCACGTAAAGCTCTTTTATTTACTACTTACTATTTGGCTTGGAGGTCTTTGTGACCATTAAAGTTTTTCATTGCGAACGTGTTGGGTTTGACTCAAAGACATTACAACAACAACAACAACTGATATGTCAATTATGATATCAACTGTCCAACAGTGGGTAGAGTTAAGAAGATAGTAGGAGGGTGGGTGGTGTATCATAATAATAACCAAGCAATTGATTTTATTTTACGCACGCGCAACTTTTATGTAACAATTCGCGTCGCAGCCCGGCATTGTGCAAAAGTACGCAAAG
Organism: Scaptomyza graminum; assembly: GCA_018901835.1. NCBI lineage: Eukaryota > Metazoa > Arthropoda > Insecta > Diptera > Drosophilidae > Scaptomyza > Scaptomyza graminum. The sequence continues at coordinate 9,105,011 of JAEIFL010000001.1, read as the reverse complement.
GGACAGCATAAATGGTGTGAGGGGGAAGTGAAGAGAGCGGGGAATTGTTCACATCAAAGACTTAACTATGTAATAACATGCATAACTACAAATCATAAATTACTATCACAAAATTGAACACAAATAATAAGTAATAAATAAAAAATATTGAATAAAAAACACAATTTCAAAGTCGACTGCGGTCATTCCGAGGAGCGTTAGTGAAGTGAAGTGAAGTGAAGTAAAGAGAAACAGAGAAAGAGAAAGAGAGAGAGTGAGGGGGGAAGTGGGAAGCAAAGATTATATGAAGTGCGTGGGTGGCGTGAGAAAGTACCAAATAAATTAAATTTGTGCAAATTCGAAAAAAAAAAAAAAATATAAAAGCAAAAACAAATTTACTTATAAAATGAAGTTAGCGGTCCTACATATATAAGATTAAATTTTCAAATGTTATTTAAACTTTTGCAGATCTTCATCTATTGCAGTTCTTCAGATTAAAAAACTTTGAACTATTTCCATTATAAAAGATGACAAAAATCGTAAACAAACACATTTTAATATTAATACTTTTCCGTATTTTATTTTTTTATTTTTGCAATCATTGCCAAAGATATTCATGATTTTTCTGTTAAATAAAGTAAGGTTTAAAAACAGAAACCCTGATCAACGAGGCACCTGTTGCAAAGTTGCAATTTCTTTAATGTTATTTTTCATTGACTTATACGATTTAGTATGTAGAGCATACCTTGCTCCTCATCCTCCTCCGTCTGATCGTCATCTTCATTTTCACGCTGCTTATCGCTAAATTGGCGCAGCGTAAAATTGCTGTGGTGATGATGGTGGTGCTGGTGGTGCAGCTCACTGAGATTGCCCCCAGCGAGTGCATCGTGCAGCACATCAAGTACCGTTGTTGTTGTTGTCGTTTTTGTTGTTGCTTTTGTGCCAGCTGATGCTGTTGCATCATCCGCAAACAGCTTTAAGCTATAGTTCACTTTATCCTCGAATATGGATGCAATGTGCGTCTCAACGGGATCAACATTGTCCCCACCACCGGTGGCCACTGCCAGCAAATTGTCACCCAAATTGCAATTGTCCTTGAGGCTGCACGTTGGATTCGTTACAGCGGCAGCAGCGCCATCTAGTGCCCAATAGCAGCTAGGCAGGCTGCAGGCCAACAGCAGCAACAACAATCGCAGCATGGCTCGACAAACGTAGTACTAAGGATTTATGATTTCAGCTGATAGCGGCTGGCACATACTAATAAACACACACGATAACACACAGAAAAAAAAAACACAATCACGGCGTATGCGCAATACACTTAAAAAAAATGATCAAACACGAAAACAAAAGAATGAACTACAGTTTTGATTTTAATAATTTTCGATTTTATTTATATTTCGTTGTTTTCTATTTGTCGTTTCGGGGGGTTGGTTGGTTGGGTGGGTGGTTGGGTGATTGTTTGTTTGTTTCTGATGGCAGAGCTCAGCGACTAAATTTAGCGACCGTCAAGACGAAACATTCAACGTCAACTGATTGTCCAAAAGCCGCCGAACGTACGAAGACCGCTTAGATGGGGCCGCGTTTTCGACGTTTTTGACTGTTTCGACCGTTTCGACCGTTTCGGCGCTGCTCTCGGCTACTACAACAACAACAGCAGCAGCAGCATATGTGTATGTGTGTGTGTGTGTGTGTCTCATATGTGTTTGTGCTGCTATTGGTCATTTCAAAACCAAATGCAAGCCGAATTTTGAAGCGTCTCAGCTTACCCTAATGCTAATACTGATGCTAATGTTGCCGATGTTGCTGCTGCTGCACATCAACTTGTCAAGAATTGTCGATTGCATTGTGATTCGTGCCGCGCATGCGAATCGTTTTGTTCGCTTTGTTAAAGCTTCACCCATTTTTGTACATCAATCGATCTCTCGCATTTCCCACACAATTCTCAACCGCAGATAGTACTAGAACTATCAATTTAACAATCATGGGAAGTTTTTGGGATTTTTAATATACGAATTTCCATTTACTACAAATCCATATACTCGTCCACAGTAAAGAGTAAAACAAAGGATAATCAAACAATAATTTGTTAAATGATTTTTGATTGAAAAATAATTATTGTAATATTTTCAATCAGAATATTTTTGCTTTTCATAATAAAGTAACAAAGAGAAAGAATGTAGTATTTTTACATGCTTAAGAAAATGTGGTTATATTCCTAAACAACATTCATTAATCTTATATGACTTAGTATTAAGAAATTATTTATTCTGAACAGCTGTTTCAAATTAAACTGAATTTTTCCTTAGCTTAAAACTATTTCAAACGCCGTTTATGCAACTGAAATAGGCCCGGGGTTATGAGCATCTAATAAGTAATTGGTTCAGTTTCAGTTCAGGCCAAGTTGATAAGATATTTTGCAACTTGCTCGAATCTCGACTTGAATCGTTTAACTAGCAGCAGCAACAACGAGCGCAAAAAGTCTACAAACAATTATAGCCAAGATAGTATTGGCCAACAACTGGCAAGTTAACTTGTTTTTGTATATTTATCAAGCTGGACAAGCGCCTACATAGAAAAATCTATAAAAATAAAATCTAAGCTCCAAACTGAGGCCAAACAGCTGAACACAAAACGCAAGCAGGCTGCAAGGAACTTTTTACACGCAATTTGGCAGCTCACATTTAATACTCTTGCGTCCTTTTTTCGATTGTTTATTATACAAAAATGTTTGAAAATTTTCAAATTCTGAAATTGATTTATTTTTCTGGTTTGAGGATTCAATTAAGTTCTAGTACTGAGAAGCAAAACTTCACAATAACAAAGTTTTTTTTTTGTAAAAGGGTATCCAATGAAAAACAAAAAGATTTTGAAATAATGGCTCAATGATCTTTCATTGTTTTTTTATTTTTTCAGCAGCAGGATGACGTTCTAAACGACACTCAAATAAAAAGGCTTGGGGGCATCGGTCAAAGATTTAAGCGCAAGATTGGCTTATACAAAAAATTAAATAACTATTACAGAAGAGGAGGAAAAGAAGCAGCAGCAAGTAGCAGGTGGCAAGTGACTCGTCACTTGTGGGGATAAATCCAATTCAAAGTCGAGATTGGCAGGCTACACAATACTCTGCTCTCAGTTTGAGAGAAGATAAAAAAAATTTCGATAATTGGGCGTTAAATATTTCAGTAGATCATAGATAATCTGAGTCTTGTTTTATGTTTTGCTCATGTGAAAAAACAGAGCAGACAAAAACTGTTTAAAATTTACTTGATTATTGTAATTTTTACATTCAATTCCGTTGTAGATGGCCGAAGACAAACATTGATATTAAAACTACCATTAACTCTCAACTAATTTTACAAACAGAGCATTTAAAGCTGAAAATAAAACGCAAAAATAAACAACAACAAAAGTGACGCAAATCCATTGAAAGTGAGCCTCTGGTTGCCAATATCAAATTACTCAAGCGCCTGCCAACAACAACAGCAACAATTTGCAGCACGGTTGGCCATAAAAATAGTGAAACAACAACAACAATAACAAAACGTTGTCTTAAAACTTAAGCCGGCTTTCAGCGGCAAGCACTTGTTGTTGTTGCTTGCTTCTTGCGACAAGCAAAATTGCAAACGGAACCGAATAACATTCTCTTTCTTGCCAAGACAGAATGTGTGGCAACTGGGCAATAATGTGGCTCAAACTGGCCACCGTCGCGCGATGTTGTGGCAAGCGCCGAACGAGTTTCTGAGTTCCGCGGAACCAGCAACTCATTAGCTAAACAGGGGGAGGCAAATCAGTGTGGATGTGAAGTGAAGGGGTAGGGGGAGGCGCATATTGCGTACACACTTTTCAAGTGGCAAGCAGCAAGCGGCAACAGCCAATGTGCAGTGAATGCAACAGTGCAACACATTGAAGCAGCAGCCAAGCCAGCGGCTTGATTTAGTTGCTGGCACTTGTTGCACCCTCCTGTGTTGCACACAACGTTTGACTGCCTCTGCCGGTTGCCAGTTTTGTTTTGCTTTTGTTGGTTATTGGGCAAGCCTGGCGTTGCCAATTGAAACATTGTTGTTGTTGTTGCCTGGCATTTTGGCATTTCGTGCGAATTGTTAGTTTTCAAGACTGAAATTTGTTGTTGGATGTTGCAATTGCAGCTAACGTCGTTCAAAGGAAAAATAAGCCTGTCTTTAGCTCTTTATTTTTAAAGACTACTAATGATGATGAATTCTTGTTTGTACAATGAAATCGAAAGAAACAGAAAGACTTAACGCTACCCTGTTTACGAAACACTAAAAATCAGAGAAACAGATTTTTAGACTGTAAATAAGGTAGAAGAAATATACTTACATAATATAGTAATACGAAATCAAACAATCTATATATTATGCACATTAATAGTGCAATAAAATTTTCAATAATTTTATTTAACAGCAAAATCAGAAATTCTTATAAGATCAGTGGGACGATCTCAAGAGAAATATAATTCTTTGATGCCGATTCAAAGAAAGTTATTTTTTTTGTAGATGCCCAACTTCAGTTTACCTAAAAAAGAACATATTTTTTATGTTTTTAGGGTATGCGAACAACAAGCAAACAAACAAAGATAACAAACGTAACACATACTAACTCTGCAAAACGAAACCAATTTGTGGCAGGTCGCACTGCGGCATTTGGTCAAAAGCGACTTTTAAGTCAGCCCACTTAACTGGAAATGCCCAAATGCAAATGCTTAGCCCTTTTGGCTTAAACAGTCACAAAAAATGCATTACGTACTTGTTTAAGGGCTCGTGTGGAAATCGTCACCAAATAGTTAAATCATAAATATGTTAAAGGCGATTTCGACTGCATTTTTGAATGCAAAAAAAAAAAAAAATTAAATGAAATTAACTGGAACATATTCTAATGTATGTATCTCTGATCCAAAACCATGGTTTAAGAATACTTGTTTTGATAATTTCAGAAAGATTACATTGAAATGAAAAGCAATTCATTTTCTACCCACTAAATCTTTTAATCTTAAGATTAACGCAGATCGAATTGAAATTCTAAAAAATTACCAAGAAAATGTTAAACTGATACATAACATCGCATTACTTATTGTCAGTTTTGCACCATTCATTGTAAAAAAGCAGACGAAAAAAAATTGCATGGGCAAGAGTTAAGACGCAGAACTTTCGAAACACACAAACATATGGGTTTTGCTGTTAATGCTGACAGCTCTTAACGCGTGCCCAAAAATAAAACTTGATGCCGTGGGAAAAAGAGGTACAGATAAAACTTTACTCAGTACTTAAAAGGGCGGGTTAAGGGGTTAATGGGGGCTTGCCCACCCATAAGTTGCCGATCAATTTGCACTGTTTATTTTCAGTTGCTTGCCTAAGTCTTTTGTTTCACATTTTATTGGCAACTGAAAGTTTTAAACGTCTTCAACTTAGTATTCATTGATATGTTTTATATGTACATTTGGGTATTTTATTTTTGTTTTTATTTTTTCTTGTGCAGCGACCTTGGCAATTGTTAACCCATTTTACAAAAGTCGCTGTTACAGCAATGCAACGATTCGTATCTGGAATTTTAAATAGTTGCGCCTCATGTGTTGCTAGTTGTCCATGTTTTTTTTTTGGCTTTGCACATATAAAGTGTTGTAGTATATTGGTTTGATTTTGCTGACTGCTCTTTGAAGGGCATTAACGCTGATCCAATCGGATTCCCCGCCTCCCCAAAACACAGGTAGCAAACACACATCCCAGTGACGTCATAACTAAACATGGTTTTTCTTTTAAGACCCTAATCCCATGTAGTGCGATAAAGAGTATTATGGTTTTGTGCAAATGTTTGTAACAGACAGATGGAATCATATCCGACACCATAAGCCATATACTTATATATTCTTGATCAGCAACAACAGTCAAGTCAATTTGGCCGATCGCTGAGACTTTAAAAGCATAAGCAGGTCAAGTTTGTATCGAATTATCGACAGCTCTTCCCATTTGTCAACTCTTTAGTTTAGAAATTCTGAAAAATGTTTTACAAACTATAGTCGAAATAATGAAAGGCTGTAAAATGTTCATAGAAATTGAAATTGAGAAACACCGGAGATATCGTTGATTGAAATTTAGTTATTATGCAGTAGCGCATTTGTGACACAAACAACGACTGTACGCTTAGTGTATAGGGTGCAGGGTATCCCCTAGTCGAGCTGTCTCGACAAGAACGCTTTTACTTGATTTTTTTTAAATTGGCGATCTTTGTCAATGATAATGAATGGGATAATGCTCGGCTGATACCGCACTCCAAAATTAGATTGCAGTGCGCAATTAAATAAAACAAAAATTCAACACAAAAAAAACAGAGATGTAATGTTCAGAATTTTAATTTTCTTAAATTTCTTACTGGCTTCCTTGACTAAGCTCTTTACTTAAATAAATTTGTATTATTATACATATAAAGAGTCCAATGTTTAATTTTACTTTATATTTAAAGTCAAGTTTAATAACCTCTTACAAATTGTGTTTTAAATGTTTGTTCTACATTGAAAAGAATATTAAAAATAAAAATAAATTTAGTTAGATTAAATCAAAATATATTCAACAAAAATTATGTAATTGAAGATTATACATAAAAAAAAACTAATTTTATGTTAAATCGATTCGTTTTCGTTTATGACTGTTACACTTGATTATCATTAAGTCAGATTCTCAACAGTATAGCCAATATTGCTTCACTTATGACAAAGCTATTTTAATCGTTTTACCAAATTATTCGGCGTCTTAATTTAGGCCTTTTTTGTTTTATGTTCGACGTTTTTCTTAGTTTTCAAATAATAAAACGCACGAAAATTAAACGAGCAATTAAATTCAATAAAGCGCTTGAACATTTCAGAAATGTGTTCAGGTCTATTACTCTACACTATGATTCCAGGTAAAGACAGAGCAGTGTGCAAAGTGAATGGCTTGGTATAAGAACAAAAAACAGTCAACAACAATTTACGGGTCATCTTGGTCAACATTACAAACTGAATCGTTAAGGCCAACGCCCAGTTGTTAAGTTCGATACATCATTGATATTCTTCGAATGCGAAAGTTCTTCAAAAAAGTTTTGACACATTTAAATCATAGCAAGAAAGTGCATGACTTTGAAATACCCTGTGCTTCAACAAGATAGCCATATTATAATATTATACTAGAATATACAGATTGGAGAAAGTACTTTTTACTTAATATGTCATACTACATATAATCATAACTAAAGTATTTTATCGCCAAGCTTTCTTTTGTTATTAAATATTGAGTTTTATTGTGGCCTTCACTCGAGTATAGATTGTTACATACTGATTTTATAATAAGCCAAAGAACCTGTTCAATTAACAGCAAAACATTGTCACTTTTTGGTATAGTGTCAGCTCTTGCTTGACTCAGTGCTGTCTTTGTTTGTGGTTGGTTGTCTGTGGTTATTGTACTTGGCCATATATAATTGAAGACACTTGAAGAAACAAGGAAACGAATGCCGCAAAGTGCCAGAGGAAACTTAATAACTGGCCGAGCAGTAAGCAGCGACTATAAATTTACGATATACGAGATTGTAGAATCTAAGCAACACCAACAACAATAAACAGAGAAAAAAAAAACACAAAAATTTTAAATAGCCATTAAAGCGATTTATGCGCACATACTTCGCGCCTCTTACACACACACACACACACACACACATATACACATACATGGGCTTAGACATATGAACTTGATCAACAAAACTTACCCCGCCGCATCTTTGAACCCGTCGTACTCTGTGAAACTGCTCAAGTTCAAGGCATCGTCATCAAAATAATATAAAGATTTATGTTTACAATTCGCGCGCAGATCGCAAAAATTAGGCATAGACTAAAAATTAGCAACGTTCAAATGAAGAAGCTAGCAAATATAATATACTATATACACTCCTGCAATTTTAGATAGATGCTTGCATACCCTGTGCAAAACAAGACATTTCAAATGGGATGTGTAATGCATTTTTGAGATTTGGAATAAGGTTGAGTGATTTCGTGATTTCGTCTAACGCAGTTGCTGCTATTTACCTGATTTAATTTAGTATGCTTAACACCAAAAATCGTAACGAATGGATCTTACAAAGAAATATGCCATACATTCTCCCAATGGTAGAATCATACTTTCCGGGCTATCCACTTGTTATCCAATTACAGGGCATCTTTTAAGTCTTTTATTTTTCTTTTCTTTTTCTTACATCAGAAGAAGAGTTTCTTGTTTTGATTTTTTTTCCTTTTTTTTTTTTGGCAATTTAGCTGTTTGGCAACTTGGTAAAAGTTTTTTTTTTTTTAATTTTGTGTTAAGTTTACTTTGTGCCGTTCGTTGAGCTTTTGACAAGGCTCGCCAATTATTTAAAAGTTTCATCAAGTTCTTGGGTACTTATTTAATAATAATATATGCAGCAAATTATTATTGCTGGTGTTTGGCTTGAAGATATGTTTTGTTGTTTCCGAAAGCTGTTCCAGCAGCCAACAAATATTTAATTGAAGTCAACAAACAATTTTTGCGTTTCGCCTAGGTTTTCAATGATCAATGATTATTGGGTACCGATTTTATGTCAATTCTGAGTTAAGAGTACTGCACCCAAATATTCTCAGATAAAACGTGTGAACTTAAAAGACAAACATTAGACAGGAAAAAGTCCCCAAACACAATTACTGATTTTCCACGGTTCTCTTTTTAAAGATAGACAGCAAATATTTGAAAAACTAAGTTTTGTATATAAAACTTATTTATATGTTGACTAATTTTGAATTTAAGTAAATTCAATGTAAATATGTTAAATTATTAAGTACCGAAAAGATCGCAATAAATTGATATCCGTCCTTCAGTTCTACAAATATTTGCCACATATCAATGAGTGGCAACCAAACAAAACACATAAAAATAATGTTCGATCATTCGATTTTATTAGCCGGAACTAAAGTAAACTCACTGAGGCGCTACTTCTCGTGTCGAATGGAACACTCCGATCTTAAGGTCTCGAACTTTGGACAACTTGCTTGCAGACAGACAGACAGACAGACTAAATAATAATCTGTGTGATGCGGACAAAGTAATTGCAATGGAGCTTGACGATCAACGATCGTAACGCCCATCTTGACAACAGCTCCCCAAAAAATTTGCCAACTCATTCATATATATATTCGTATGTAGTTATTGATCCAACTAAACTGTAAGTATATACTTGTATGTATTTATGTGTATTTGTTTAAGTCTTAACGGAAGTCCATATGCTTGTACTATGACGAGTGTGTGTACCTATCATACATACATAGTTGTCCAACAAGTTGGGTCTCTAAAAACACCATGTACGTATTTACACAACTTATTTGGCAAGCGATGAGCTGTCAATTGGATTGTCGCGCTGCTCAAATACTATTACAGACTCTACTTCTTCTTCACCCCACCTGATGCTGGGGGCTCTTAAAAGTCAATACTATTTCAATATTGAATAAAATGTTTGAACCAGCAGAGGAAATATTTATGCGAAGGCAAACAATGTTCTTACATTTTTTCTTTAGGGTGAGAAAAAGAATTAAGTTCAGCGAAATGGTTTTTTGTTCGGGGAATAAGTGTAAGTGTAATAAGGGCTCTATTAATTTTCACATGGTTCAATAGTGTTACTTAACCAAGAGAGAAATTAAATTGAAAATAGTATATTATACAATTACAAAACTATTTGTTAAGTTATCTTTACTTCTGTACTTTGTATTCCCCACAATTAATCATTTAGCTAATTTGAAATACATACTAATTCCAGGCATATCCATTTCCCAAAGGCGGAACAATTCAACTTGAATTGATAAGTATTTACCGTGTAGTTGGTTCCCATAACTTAATAAACAAAGTCTCGAGTCTGACAATCTTTTGTATGATGATCAGCATCATGTTCAGGAAGCCCACTGAGTCGTTCAGATACTTAAATATTCAATACAAATGCTTGATAAAAGATAAGACGAGTAATGCATAAATACATAATGCATATTGAACACACTTTGAAGACTAAGACTTGTAAGAAAACTGGTTTTCCGCTTAAAGCTGAACGGGATTGGTTAGATAGATCAGTTCGATGGATTGAATTGGCTATTGTCAGTGCATCGAATGCAAATTGTACATATCCATTTTCATCCATTTCCATCAATTTCCCCCTGTCCCTCCTCCCTCTTTTCTCCATTGCCAAGCAACAGCTGCATATTTGTTAACTTTTTCTTTTTGTTTGGTATGCCAAGGTCAAGATTCGATGCGATTCAACGCAATGAGTTGTTGTTGTTGTGAGACATTCGCATTGAAATTTCAAATTTTTCTCTAGCTTGGGGCGATGTCAGTGGTTGCGGGGTATTTTTGGGAGCTTACATATGTGCTGATGTGACATTTCTCTCTCAAATGAAAATTTTTATATTTTTAAAAACTACTTACATAAATGCTGCTAACTATGCAAATGAATGCACTCGGTTCCAAGGCATCGGAGTTGCAAGTGAATGTGAGGGTCTACGCGGTCGATGGCCATTGACCCATGGATATACAAATGAAGCTTAATATTCGTAATTGTAATTGGATTGACTTTGCAATTGAAAAATAAATGATGGAAACCATGGCAAAGTTTCTAAAGTTAAAGTTTCTCATAAGTTACATCATTTAGAAAGACGACTTAAAAAAAGTTATGGTGTTGTCACTCTAAGAATATATTTCGTTTTAACCCAATCAATAAATAAGTTTGAGTACTATAAACCCGATTATAGATCATTTTTTTGTTATGCATTTGCAATTGATTGCTGTGAATTTGGATATAAGTTTACTTCATATAAATAAGAGCATGTCAAGTGCATAGCACAATACCGTTGTTCCAACAATTGCGACTCAAAAATTCCCCAAAAGCAAAAAAATAAAATCAAAAAGTCGACACGTTCGATCCAACACGTTTAAATGCGTAATCCATGCTCTACCGTTGACCATTGTTGATTGTCCAATTCGTCATTGGACATTAGGCAATCTGGCTGCAAGTCAACTATCGCCCATTGGGCATCGTCCAGACAAGATAGATAGACAGCTGTCCGAGTGCCCCAAAGCCACACGTGTCGTGCCGGACAGTCCATCTTTGTAGTGTTGGTGGGTTGGTTGTGGTTGTGCTAAAACAGTTTAACGACCCTGACACAACAAAGTTGATTTGGCTGTGGAACCAAGCCAAAGCTTGTATTCTGTTCGGTATTAATTTCACAATCTAAGATTAAAGGAAGTCAGAAGGCTCAAATGAAAATCGCATTAGTTTTCCCAATCTTATTATTCAAAAATGCTGCAATTGTGATCAAAGATTCCTGCATATGTCATTTTTACATATTTTTTAAACCTTATGAAACCTCTTTTATCTTTTATAAAATTGGTGACAAACATTGGTTTTTTTTTCGTTTTTTCCGCGAGAAATTTGTAATCATAAATATCATAAATTCATAACTTTTTTGGCTCATTTGAACCGGTTCTAAGCTGCCCCCCCCCCCCCCAAAAAAAAAAAAGAGCTCTTGATTAAAACTCGAACAGTCCTCAAACTTTGCGAACCAGTCTTAAATGGGTCGAGTTGGTATGCTAAATAAGCTTTAAGATTGTTCTTTTTGTAGCAATATAAAAGCAGCCTAAAAGTATTCCATGCGTTATCTTTAAAACTATCTACTGATTGTGATGTCAAATTTTATTTAAAGGGGCTCGTATTTTAATTGTTTGCTAAGGTTAAATAAAAGCCAAACTGAGCAAATAGTTCATTCATTGGCAGTATTGATAAGATTTGGTAAATAATAATATGTTATTTTAGCGTAAGCCCCATCAAAGACATACATAGAAACCAACCGAAAAGGCAAAACGAATCAAAGATACCCTGTTACTAACAAAAAAGGTTTAAATTTTGAATTTAAGGTATTAGGTCAAGTCCACTCAACATTTCTGTTAACGTCTAGCTTAAGCTGCTGAATAGTAATTTTACAAGCTTATTTACTGAACTTGAGACTGAATTTGTATTTATTAAATATATTTAATTGTAGTTTGCTTATTGCATTTGAATCTATTGCTTTAAGACTGGCACCAAAAACTTGTTTCCTACACATTCATTATTGAGGATTTGTTTTGCAAGTGCTTATTAAAGTATTTATTTAAATCTGTTTAGATTGCTAGATTATACAAATGATATATGTATATACATATATATGATCATGTTCATATTTAGGTCAGACGCGACGCTCTTTTGGAACTCGTTTGTTTTGTTTTGTTTTGATATTATTCGTAGTTATAGCCATAAAATTTATATGAACTACAATACAGTACAATAAAACCTCAACAAAATACATTCTCGAACTTACTATCTAGAACTTATCAGCCCTAATGTTATGCACTATATGAAGCTGGGGAGTATGTGTGGAAGTGAACAACATGAAACACGTTAAGATTTTTGATATTTTTTCATACGTAGCTGTGTTATTTTCAACGCAACTTAATCAAAAGGTTACTATGAAAAATATTTAAGATAAATTACCCAGGCCAAAACTAGTCTAAACTTTCCCGAAAATTAAACATCTGCTTTTTTCTATTTATCTTATATTGACTTTGCCACAATTTACGCAACCAGTAATAAGAGTATATTATGCTTCGCAGCACACAGTTCGAGATTCTTTCATGTTATTGTAGATTGTTTGCATGAATTTAGTTGCATAAGTTGCTCAGAACCGAACGGTTGTTCGTCACGCACCACGTCTCCAACAATTTAAAGAACATTGCTGAGAAGTTGTTCTTGTTGTTGTTAAACTAGTTTTGTTTACGTTGCCTCATCAGTTGTGATATTCTTTTTGTATCATTATGAATACTACGGCATTGCTGGCATTTGCTGCGTGGGCCCTCTTTCTGCGCTACTTGCCACAGATTTTAAAGTTTGTGCAACTGCAGCGCTTTGCCAAAACCCTACCAGGACCCAGTATTGGTGAACTGATAGCAAATGTTAAAAAAGGGCGTAAGTAGAGTAAGACTTTATTATTCATAAAGATGAAGGTCTGCAGTAAATAAACTACCTACTCTCTGGCAGAGATCCTTCAATGGCTAAAGGAGTTGCGTGCGCGGCACGGTCCCGTTTTTCGCATTTGGTTTGGCAAGGATCTCATGGTGTTCTTCACATCACCGGAAGACATCAAGCAGATTCTGAGCAACACTTCGCTGCTTTATAAGTCACGCAGCTATCAGCTGGTAGAGCCATGGTTGGGCAAGGGCCTGCTGACCAATAGTGGAGAGTCCTGGCATCGTCGTCGCAAGCTCCTCACGCCAAGCTTCCACTTTCGCATACTCGGCGAGTTCAAGGAGCCAATGGAGGAGAACTGTCGCATCTTGGTTAGTCAACTGCGCGAAAAGGCCAACGGCGAACCCTTTGACATCTATCCATTCATTACGCTCTTTGCACTGGATACCATCTGCGAGACGGCGATGGGGATTAAGAAGCACGCCCAGATGCAGAGCGATTCTGAATATGTGAAAGCAGTGCAGGAGTAAGTTGTCTCATTTAACCCATTTAGCCCCCAGCCTAATCTTTATTTACTTATCCTCAACTTACGTGACCCAACCTTTAATTTAATAAGCTAACTAACATTACTTAATCTAAACATTTACAAATCTTACCCTAGCCTTGCGTCTGGACCTTACTTTACCAAATCTATCCTGAACTTAAAACTTCCTTAACTTATATACTTACCAAACCTAACCTCATTCTAACCTATCCCAAACTGATCTCACATTTAATCATATTTTAGAATTTGTCGGATTTTTCATCGTCAGAGCTTTTCCTTCTGGCAGCGCTTCAATGTGTTTTTTAATTTCACCTCGGCGGGTCGAGCTTGCAACGCTGCCCTGCGCATCCTGCACGGAGAGACCTATCGAGTCATTAACATCCGTCGCAAGCAGCTGCAGCAGGCGCAGCAGGAGCAACAACAGGCAAAGAAGGTTGATCAAGAAAACGATGTGGGAGGCAAACGACGTTTGGCATTCCTTGACATGTTGCTTCTATCACAGATGGAGGGCAGCGGTACCGAACTTAGCGATGTAGATATACGCGAGGAGGTGGACACATTTATGTTTGAGGGACACGATACGACTAGCTCGGCAATGTCCTTTGCCATTAGTCTATTATCCAAGCATGCCGATGTGCAGCAGCGTGCTTTTGAGGAGGCACTGGAGCTGGAGGGACGTGAGAAAGAATCAATGCCCTATCTAGAGGCTATTATCAAAGAGACATTGCGCCTGTATCCCTCTGTGCCGTTCTTTTCACGCAGCGTACACGAGGACATTCAAGTGGGCCAAGTGACTGTACCCAAGGGTGCTAGTGTTAGCTGTCTGGCTTATATGCTCCATCGCGATCCTGATAGCTTTCCTGAACCGGAACGCTTCGATCCCGATCGTTTCTATCTTAATGAACAGCAGTTGCATCCATATGCTTTTGCCGCCTTCAGCGCTGGACCACGTAACTGCATAGGTAAGTATCTTACAGAAAAGGAACAATTTAAACTTAAATTAAAGCTTCATTTGTTATTTTTTAAAAGGTCAAAAGTTTGCTATGCTGGAGCTAAAGTGTTCGATATCGATGCTGTTACGTCACTATCAGTTCCTGCCTGTTGCCGATCATGAGCCGAATCCATTGGCCGAACTGGTCATGAAGAGTGGCAATGGTATTCAGGTGCGCATGCGGCCACGTTCCTAACTGTTTAGACTGATCTTTCCAGGTTTTATTCCATGTATTTTCTCTTGTCATAACTTTGAAACTTTTAATTTCTATCTACTACTACTCATTTATCTTGGACGATTAGGTTTAAACAAGATCAAATAAATTTTGATATGAAAACACGACAAATTTATTATTATTGACTATAAAATATCCTCAAATAGAGTTAGAGCGCATCCGTGCCCCTTTGCAAACAGGTATCGAATATACCGCAGTCGGTTGCGTCCGACTGCAATGTTTCCACTTGAATTTGATGTTTTTGACAAGACTCATAAAAGTAAATATTTATACTTTTAATTTTGCAAATCCATCGTGCGAAGTGCTTCATCGTTTTTTTTGGGGACTAAGCGATAAGGTGGGTGGTGTTAGACTTTGAAACTGGAACAAAACCGAAAAGAAAAACAAATAATGAAATGATAAGAGTTAGTTATCAGACAATGACCAATACAAACGCTGTCGAAAGACCCGAAATATGTTCCAAAAAATAGAATGCAACTGAATTAATACTTCATAGTTTTTGGGATGCATGTAATCATAGAATTTCTGGTATTTTTTATTTGCACGCAATGTTAAATTATGGAAAGTACAATTTTTGATGTTTTTGTTTTTAGTGTTTTGCATGTACTTATATATATATATGTATATATATGTGTATGTATATAGATTGCATAATATTGTTCTCACGTTAACATCCAAAGCCAACAAATTTGTGTCAACAACAAAAATATACTATATGCAAATATACTTAGGGTATACAATACATATATGTAAATAGTTAGTTGAAGTTACAGTTATTAGCTATATTCGATATTTATATAGATACACATACTTATGTTCTGTTGCATCTTTGCTGCACACGCACACACACACTCACAAATATATTGCTGTGCAACTTTGATAAGCCACTGTTAAATGGCCGTTATCTTCATGCTACAATCTGTTCCCTGACAATTGCTTAAGCTATGTATTTATAACTTCTTGCGAGACGATCCCCATTCGATTCTTACTTACATATGTATGTGTTACTAATCGTAATGCAATTCTTTTTTTTGTTGATTTTGTTATTTTTTCTTAGGTTTGATTAACAACTAGTTAAATTCATTCAGGAAAATAGCTTTTGGAATAGTTACTAGAATATTATAATATATATATTTATGTGTATAAGTATATGTATGGTATGTATGTTACATTTCCCTATCTAGATTGCCTTCAATTTCAATTTCCATAAATGTTTTTTTTTGTTGTATTTTTGTGCCCATATTCGATATATAACCCATATATATACGTATCTATATATCATCATTTCCATATTCAAAAAGATTTTCCCCACACGCGTTGTGTCTGTTATGCATAATGTGAACTAATGATATGATGCGATGAAGCTAGCATTGGTTTCCATAAATATCATACCTCTATGTGGTATATATGTCATAATGTAGTATATATATCATTTACTTGTATTTAGCAAATGAACAAAACATTTCTTCGCACAGAGAACAGTTTGTCGATAGTTAGTACATTTAACAAGAACAACTAATACACATAAACATAGATAACAATAGAATGTTTTATTCTCTATCATACTCTATCATATAAATATATAGTATAAGTTTGAAACTTGTATCTAACGGATCGACAGGCTTAATAGTAAACAGCTGTCATAGGAACAAGCGACAGGGTGCAAAAATACATCAATTACCTTAACGCCTGGATCGGATCAATAAGTATTATAGTAAAGCGACAATAGGAAACAATTCTGCGAAACTCTAAGTAGCATTAAAGGTTTTCTGAAGGGTTCATCAACTCAAATGTAAATAATTTTCTATATTTTTAATGTAGGAGAATTATAATTAATAGAATTACCAACGGAATTAAAGCAAGGGATAGTTTGAATTGATATAAGCGATAGTTCTGTATAGAGCTGCAAGATAAATAATACTAATCAAAATTCTAGCTTGGATCTCAAGTGTTAAGGGATTCGCATTTTGAATCTAAAGCTAATAGAACTAATGGAAAACGCAGAGACGATCAAGTTAAGCATTTCTAGGAACATTACACTCTACTACACTCAATAAAACAACTTATCTAAATCTGCAAAGATTTATGTAAATATATATATATGCATATATATAATGTTCAATATTCAAACATCCAGTTAGCAACAAATTAAAGCCAGGGTATGCAAATTGTGCGACAGACATCGCGTCTTTGTGGGTGGGGATGTGGCTCCTCGCCATTGGGTCCACCACCGCCGCCGCCAGCACCACTTGCATCAGCAGCACCACCTGAACCACCACTGAATCTAAAGAATGAACTCCTTCGTCAGTGTTTGCGATGGGCCTGTGGCGAAGCGGCTGCAACATAACCAGGGCTGGCATTGAATTGGGAATTTGGATGGGATTGGGATGGGGAGGAACCAGGGCTAGCAACGGCCTCAGGCATTGACTGCAGCGCAGCGGCGACGCTTCCATAACTAGCGCGCTGCTGTTGCTGCTGATAATGTTGCTGCTGTTGGTGGTGTTGTTGCTGCTGATGATGTTGTTGCTGCTGTATTTGTTGGTGTTGGTAGTGTGGTGCTGCGGTCAAAGTGGATGCGCGCGTCAAACGCTTGGGTATAACAAATTTTGGCGGCGCTTGTGGCATATATTGCGGTGGCGTTGAATTTGCCGATGCCTGCCGCACAAACGAACTGCGACCGCTAGGTGGCGTTTGTATGGAACCACTGCGTGCAATGGCGCCCGAGCGTGGCGGTATCGCCGGTGGTGGACCGGGCGGTGGTGCAATCCGCTGCTTATGCGCTGGCGGCGATGAGCTTAAGCTGGCCAAGTTCTCTGTGGATGGTTGCGATGGGACACGTGGCGGCAACTGTGGCAAGTGCTGAGCAGTTGCCGTTGTTGTTGTTGTTGTTGGTGTCGATGTTGCTGGTAGCTTGGCCTGCGGTTGCACCGTTGACATTGTGATGGTGGGCTTTTGCATGGGCATTGTATGGCGTATGGTTACAGTGCCCACTGGCTGTTGCTGTTGCTGATGCTGTTGTTGATGTTTATAAATATTGCTGTTGTTGTTTGGGTTTGCGGCACGCGGCGAATGCGACTGCAACTGCGACGGTGATGGTGGTTTTGTTTGCACTTGTGTTGCACCACCCATTGCTGTTGTTGTTGTCGTCGTTATTGTCACAGTTGTTGTTGTATGAGATTTTGTTTGTTGATGCTTTTGCTTGTGCTGTGCATGAATATCCTGTATTTGTGGCGTTATCACAACCGGATTCTTCTTCTGATCCTGTCCAGCGGCGACATAGCTGAAGACGCACAGCACCGAATAGCATATCTGATCGGACTGCATATGGCGGAATCGATCGTTAGTGTTGTGGCATATGTATGTATATAGAGTGTGTTGTTGATTGTGAAAAAACAACGGTGATTTTGCGTTTGTGGTTGCTGTTTTGTTTTTTCTTTTTATTTTATTTTTGTGTTTTGTGGTCTTTTGCTTTGATTTAACAAACTAACAAACAAGAAAATGTTACAAAACGCGCGAAACTGATAACACAAAACTAACTATAAATACATATTAATAAAATCAAAAAAATGCATGCAGAACATGGAACAATGTAGAATGGAACACAAAACAATACCGTATGAGAGAGCTAACATTTGTTTTACAGCTTCTTTTTTCTGTGAATGTGAATGAAAATTGTTATTGTTGTTGTTGTTCTGTTGTTGTTGTTATGGGAAGAGAACACACTCGTACATATAAACACAGACACACACACACACATACATAAGTAATAAACCATTTGAATTTTATTTACAGCGTATAATAGTTAGAAAAAAATATTTCATTTTGTTTGTTGACATTTGTTTCTTAAGCACATTTTTAATTGGAAACATTGGAAAGTTAGCCGCTACTATGTTCCATTCCAGTGTTTCCCTGATCAGCCAGCGCCTTCTCCTTCTCGTTCAGATGACAAATGTATGCAAATTGAACGGACGTCACACGATGAAAGCTCAGCACAATTTCAGATGCCTTTTATTTTTACATAGTATGTTGTATATTTTATTTTTAATATCAGTTTCACGTTTCATTCACGGGTTTTGTTTTGTTTTGGTTGGGTAGATGTTTTCAGCATGTTGTAAGTTGATGCAATGATTGATTGATTGATGTGTGATGTAAAGTGGTTGTGTTAGTAGAGAGGTGGTGTTGGTGGTGGTGGTTGCAGGCATGTTGTTGTTAATATTTGTTGTTGTTGTAGTTGTTGTTGTTGTTGTTGTTGGTCGTATACATAGAAATGTTGACAAGGTAACGAAACGAAAGTGGCAGCAAAGAACGAAACGAAACGAATAGAAAAAGGAAAGGCAAATCAAACATATTTATTTTTATACATTGAGTATATTTAATTGTTGTATGTACAATAAATCGGTGGTGCATTTACAGAAGTATATGTATGTTTGTCTATACATAGAATGCAAATGTTATTCGCATATTACTAAATGATGTCATTGGTCAAAGTGATATTTAAGTAAGTAAATTTCATACAAAAAAAAAATATTTTGAATTTTTTGAAAATGTGTGCAGCGAAAACTTTTAGAAATGTACGATTTTAATGTGGTGCGCGGTGGTTCAGGTGGCCAAAGACAAAGACACTTACCATGCTCGACTGATATTTTCGCTGGATAAGATTTCGCGTCTTGGGATCTGAAATGCAAAGGAAAAATAAATTAAGAATCGAACTAAATGTTTAATACTTAAAAAAAAAACAAAAAACATTTAAGTCTGGACAAAATAGACTTACTGTACTCTTCCAATACGAAAATGCCGCCCTTCTGTGTGAAACATTTGCGAATGTGATCCAAACGCACAAAAAACTGAAATTATTTGGCAAAAGCATACGAATTTTAGCTTAACTCGAACAAAGTGAATGATATGTGACTTTTTTCTATTTTTTTTTTGTTTTTTTTTTTTAATTTGAGGAGGAGATACCGTCACTTATAGTACGGCGGGTAACGCAAAAGTGGAACGGAACGGAACGAACGGAATGCAAATCAAAATGGGAAAAACTGCAGAAAAATCAAAACAATCACACAAATAGACTTGTGGAATTGAGTACGTAATACATATGCATGTTTCTGGTTTAATAACAAATATACAAATATTACAGTTTATATGTATTTAGAATATAATAATATTATCAAAAACAAAAAGAGATTTGTTTTTATTTTAGTTTCATTTCATTTGTTGTTGCTGCGCTGTGTTTGCTATTGTGTTTGTATGCGAGTGTGTGTGTGCGTGTTTTTGGCTGAAACTACAAAACAAAACGGAATTGATACACAAACATTGGCTCAGACAAAACCTAAATGCTACTCAAGTGCATAAACAGGCAAAAAGCAAAAGCTGTAGCTGTGTCACAAGGCAGATTCAGGCAGCAGCATGCAACAAGCACAAAACAAAATAATAATTAAAATAAATAAATGAAAAATGAAAATTAAAAGCCAGCATTAACAGTGCTTTTTTCAATATGTTTAATTTATACACGGATCAAGAGGTGTTATCATAAGGGCAAAAACACATTAAAGTAAAAGCCGAGTGAAAAAAAAAAACACAAGAAAAATTACAAAATAATAAGACACCTTACATTACTTTACTTTGAGAACGAAACGAAACAGAAATGGGATGTGAGTTAGGTATTTTTTAAATGCAGCAAAACTAAAAAGAAACTTTTTTTTTTTTTTGTGGACAGTTATACACTTTTTTTTTATAAATATAAAATAAAAGAGTCATTATTTTTTATATTTATGTTTTTTTTTTTTGGTTTATCGATAATTATCGATTTGCTCAGTTGATTTTTCTAATTAGCACTTGTGAGATGGTCGTTCATAAATTAGCTTGGAGTTTGGTTATATATATATATATATAGAGTATATAATCTAACGGGTTATAGTGGTGTGGACAGGGGGCTGGGGCGGGATTGATAGAACTATTCAAATGGCATTAAGATTCAAATCAATTTTTGCACTAATACAATAACAGCTATGCATTGTACTCAAAGGCTGTGTTTGTGAGTGTGTTGTGTGTAAGTGTGTAAGTGAGTATATATGTATATAGATATTGAACTTAAGAACAATGCAAAAAAAAAACATACGATTTATTTAAGTATAGAAATCAGTAGAGAATAATTTAAAGATTATTTATGTAGTGTATGACCTTTTGGGCAAGGGGCTTTTATGTAGAAAACAAGAGCTGAAGGGAGTAAGAGTTACTCTTAAAATCAGAGCGTTGTATATATGTATATTTGACTAGAAGATTTATGATAGATGTTAAAGTAGTTTGGGGTGATTTCTAATGAGTTATTCGGCACACATAGCGTTTTGAGTAACAGCATGCTTTAATATTTTCGAATGGAGCTGGCTTTGAATGATTTAGCAATTTTAATTTTATTTGAGATTTTTGGAAAAAAGAAAACAATGGAAATTAGAGGCTAGAAACGAAGGAATGAAACATAAAGGGTCGAAAGGCATTAAAGGAGGGTAGGGGAACAGAGAAAAGAGATAGATATTGAAAGAAAGAGATAAAGCGGTTAAGACAGCTAGAGGTTAAAATAAGTATGCAAAGTTAAGCACAAGACGAATTTAACTTTAAATCGTTTAAAACTCTATAATTTAAAGATTTTTTTCTTTGAATTTTGATTTTGGGGCTTAAGCGTTTTGGGACTCCATAAAAAATTGTTGATTTTTTCTGTAAGTTTTTTTTTGTATCAACTACAAGTATATTTAACATCTTTGCATTTAAAATTAAATCTATACAAGCAAAATAATAAACAATAAAGTTTTTTTTAGAGTTTATTTTGTTGACATTTTCTAAGATTGTTTGCGTTTAAATGGTTAGTTAGACTACTTAAGATAGTTTTTAACACGATAACCGATATTATATGGTATTCCGTCTTGATAAACTTTAAAATAAAACGCAAGCAATCCAGGAAAATGTTAAGCAGTAAGTAGTATCTAAACTATCGTGACAGCCCTTGTTTCTAAATCATTACTTAATATTTTTATATTTATATTGTCCCCAACTAGTTTGGGTGGGTAAAACAGCTACAAGTACGGCTACGGCTACAGCTACAAACTATGTATTTTATATAGAAATTTGTGAACAGATCTGTATAGTGAGGCAGACAATTGTGTGTATTTGTGTGTGTGTGTGTGTGTGTAAGTTTGTTTTTGAGCGTATATTAAACATTCAAAGAACTTGCTGTGCGTGTGTTTGTTTATGTGTGTGGGTGTGGGTGTGTGTGTTAGTGAATGCTTGAGGGGTTGAACAACCAGGTAAAACATGCGCTGGGATTCGGTCGAAAGCGGGACGAACTGACGGAATCATACAGACTGATGACAATTAAGTATGCAAGAGAGTCAAAAGATTTCACCGCAGACGAGAGACTAGTCAATCGAACAGTTCATCAGCTCTCGTTATCGATAACAGCTAATCGAACAGTTCATCGGTTATTGCAGCGCACTGAACAAAACGATCTGGTTGAATGGCCCCTTTATAGTGTTGGTATTCATTGTCTACTGGTTGTGTTTGCCTGTGTCTGTGTCTCTGTGTGTGTGGAAAGGAGTGATAGAAAAAGAGATAGGGAGAGAGACAGAGTACAACTCAAAAACGGTAGAGCAACACACACAATAAAATATACATATATAAAATATATATATGCATATCTATTTGATGTATTAGTTCCAAAACGTTCCAAACGCCCGCTGTATATATGCAGTATTCGTATTGGAATTGAAACGCAAATGAAATGAAAATGAAACTAAACACAGAAAACTGTGAGAAAATTAAACAAATGAAAATTAAGGGAAATTAGTATTTGTTTATTGTATTTATATATATATATTTATATATATATTTTTTTTATGTATGTAAAGTGTGGGAAACGTCAACAAGAAGTTTACGGATCTGGTTTAAAATTAACAAACAAATTAACCATCCAACCAACAGTTTTAATTACAAAAAAACGTATAACGTAAAAGCTTATTTAAATAATATATATAACTTGATATATATATGTATATACATATATATATATAAACTCAAATATTTATCAACTACAAATGTGTTGCATAATTTTTTTTTGTTTTTTTTTTTTTTTGGTAACTGTATTATGCTATTTTTGAATTTTTTCCGTGGGTGTGTTAAAATCGAGTGTTTGAAAACGTAAAAAGTGAATTGAGAAAATAAATTATATTTGAAAGGATAAAGAAACGCAAAGTTTGTTTTGGGGGTTGGGAGGTAGGGAGCAGGACTTAAAGAACAATAGTTGCTTATAAATTTTAGTTCAAATATAACAAGAAATTTGTTCATTTCAATACCTCGAAATCCTTTATCGTATACAACATATTCAGATCGTATTGCGAATATTCGTTATCAATTTGTTTTATTTTAATTGTTTGTTTTTTTTTTTTGGTTTTGTTAATTTGGCATGTGAGAGAGGTGACCAATCATTGGAATTATTCGTAACGTTTCGTTCAATTCGTAGGGAACGTGTTTTGAATCAGAGTCCACAAAGGGGAGAGCAACGGAGCAGCGTTCCACGTACGACAAAAAACATTAATCAAACAACAAAGAAAATTATAAAAAGAAAGTTGACAAAACGCTTTTTGTTTTATTTTTAAATATAGTTGATTTTTTTTTTTTGGGTGGGGGGTGGGTGGGTAGGTTTTGGTATAGATATATAAATATATTTTTGTTAAGGTATCTGTTTGGTTGCAAAAAAATAATTGAGTGGAATTTCTAGCGAATTTTTGTTTAGTACTTAAGAGAAACGATATGAAATGTGGTTGTTGTTGTTGTTGTGTAAAGAGTCGTATATTTTTTTTATTATTTTTATTTGGAGTTGGGACTTTCGGGGTTTATAACAGTATACAATGGGTGGGACATCTAAATCTTAGTTATTTATTGTTGTTTGCTGTTGTTGTTTTTGTAGTTTACTTTCTCATTCGGAAATATCAAAAATAACAAGACGAAAAAACCAGCTTATTTAGCGAACAAAAAATGGGAAGTAATGAAATAAGAAAAATTCAGAAACTTGAGCTGTAAGAAAGCTAACAAACTTTGCGATAGAGAAGAAGACAAAGTGAAAGTAGAAAAGAGCGAGAGAGTGAGAAAGAGGGAGGAAGGCAGCGTAATACGAAAAAAGATACAACGAAAATATCGACTATGCCAAAAATGGGTAAGAAATCAAATATTGAAACCTAAAGGAAAATTAATAATAATATAATTAAAAAACTTTGAAGAGCACAAGAGAGAAACAATAATCTGCACAAGGATACACAAGGACCATCTCAAAAGTGACCAGCTTAGAATATCCATAAATTGGGTTTTTTTTTTGTTAATATGAACATTTTATATATATATATATAGTCAATTTAATTTTTTTTTTTTAGCAGGAGAATATTATCTGGATAAAATTGGTCATATTCCAGGATTTAGAACAACAAAAGATAAAAAAAACATTTGGAAAAACAGAAATTCAAATAAGATGCCGTTGCAATTGCACACAGAGACATGCTCTCTCTCGCTCTATTTTTGAAAGAGAGAGCAGGGCGACGGCTGCTCGTTGTTGTATATACAATAAAATAGGATTAAGGAGAGGTAAAAAATATTTGTAGTTTTATTACAGCGCACAATAAAAATTAATTTTAAAAAATAATAAGGTACATTGTTGGTTCGTGAATTCGTTCATACTTTAGAGTTCCTAATGGGGCTTTTTTGGCTCTCACAAAAATAAAGGGAAATCTTAACTTTAAATATATATAGAGCCCTATAATATATTACTTTTGGTTATTGTTTTTGTAGTTGTTTTTGTTTATTATTTTTTTAATCGAAATTGTACACATTACAAAAAAGTAGCGAAAAGAATTTGAATAAATATGATGACAATGATAAGAGTTGCCTGGTATCACTCGAAAGTATCTTTAGAAAGATCATATATATATACGAATAAAAAAACATAGTCAAGAACATGGTATAAAAAAAAACACAATGCCCATTTTTAATGAATCATAAAATGATTTAAAAAATGTGTAAGGTTGATTAGGACAATTAAATAAAGTAGAAATAATAATGAATATAGCATTCAGTACATTCACTAGCACGATATATGAATTATATGATATGTGGATTTTTTCATCGTAATTTCATATAAAACTTGATTTTAATCGCTAGAGCATTTTTTTTTTTTTTTATTTTGATAAAATATTCTTTTGTTGCACATCTTTCTTGCATAATTTATGTCGTATAAAGAAAAAAAAAGTATACATATTTAGAAGGCGAGATAAATAAAACGTTGTAAATAAAAGCCAAAACCGAAACGTGGGAGAATGTCGAAATGTTAATTTAGGTAAGGTGGAATTTGTCGGTAATTTTCAATAAATGTTGGGGCTAGGTATTGGGGTCAGTAGGGTTCGTGAGCAAATGGAAAAGGGGAACATAACATATAAAATGTAGAACCAGTCACAAGAAGATATTGCCAAAATGATAATACACATATATATATATTTTAAAAATTTGCGGTAAATACGATTATACATTTTAAGCCTGCGATATATAGTATTTATATGAATGGGAAAGTCAGGCGATATGGAAAGTAAGGTACAATTACGTTTGAAATTGTACCTCATTTAAAAAACATACGACTGATTTTTATATAGAGAAGATCGTCCAGGCTGAATGTACCTCAAATTGCAAGGAACTTGAGCAAAGCTGACACATATTTATTTTATAGTAAAAGTGCGAAACATTGAGAAGGTCCTTGTATTATTATTATTATTAAAAAACATTTATCATTTAATATTCTGATTTAAAAACATATGACACAATCTTAGCTTTGCGACGATACCAAAACTGAAAGAGAGCTTAACGAACCAAGAGACCAAACGAAAACTAAAAGAGCATAATTTAAACCTCACGAAAATTAAACCAATTTAAAAAGAACGAAAAATAAAAATAAAAAGCCGTAAAAAGATGTTAGTAAACGTATTTTTAGTATTTATATCCTTTATAATAAATTACTTTACTTTGTACTTTGTCGTATGTTGAACAAAAATCAAATCTATTATATGTAAAAATGTATACTATATATAAAAGAAGAAGACGCACATTAGGAGCATATTTTTGCATTTTAGGGTAGGGGACAAAGAGTTTTAATAACTGGACCTTGAATGGACGCTGAGGGACAAGCCCAAAACAACACTTCTTGACGAGCCTATTGAAATTTTTGCTTAATTGCAGAAAAACAAAGTTAAGATAATACACATATGCATATATATTTAATGCAACCTGTCTGCACAAATTAATGAAGATCTGTCAGATTTTCTGGCTCAATTAAATGAAAGTGAAGAAGGGAAAGAAAAAGATTTTTGAATGAATTTCTTAATTTTAATATACTCATTTGTGGGTTTATTGTCTTGGCTTTTGGTTAAATGTCGATTTGTGTCTGTTTTTTGTGGGGTGGATGGGAGAGAGGGAAACGAGGATTTGGGTGTTACTTGATGCTTATGTTTATGGCTTTTTATATATGTAGATGCAGAGATAGAGTTGTACACAAAACGAGTATTTTATAGAGCGGCGAGGTATGTGTGTGTATGTTAATTTAAGTGTGTGTATGTGTGTGTGTATGCATGTTTATGTAAGAGATTTAGAGCGAGGGGGAGAGTGAGACAGAGAGAAAGAGAGAGGGAAACAAAGAGAGAGACAGAGAGAGACAAAAAGCGAGATCAACACTTACCTTGCTGTTGGAGAACAACAAACCGACACCCTCGAGACAGACCTGCAGCAAACCTCCCTCTCCAGTAGTCATATCCTGCACGGGAAACTCACCGCCCAATTCGGGCACATTTGTGGGCGTACCACCACGTTCCATAGCGTCCTTAATACAATTATATAGCTCCTTGCACTGCAGATAGTAATACCAAAAATTTATGTAATCAAATTTTCAACGCACTTGTATTAACTTGTATCTAGTATTGTAGTACTTTTATCATTGCTATACTATTTACCTTTCGTGTGTAGTATTTGTGCAACTGGGTCTGGCCACCATTGCGCCGCCAGAGACAAAGTAACTTCGTTTTGGGCGAATAGGTCATATTGACGAGACGCTCGTACCACCAGCGCTCCACAATGGTGCCATCCACCGAGCGCAGGACGAGGCCATCATCGCGCACTTCCATGAAACGGAGCGGTCCATTCACATCGACGCCCTGATGAACGGTAAAGCTCTGGCGATGCAATAGTCGTGAGCCCAACGGCTTTAAATCAATATCATTGCCATTCTAAAGCGACGGATAAACACTTTAACATTCGGAGATTTCTTACCACAATAAAAAAAGTGTTAGCTTACTAGATTGTTTATTTGATCGACCACATTGTGTACCTCCTGCGAGTAGACGAGCCCAATGTGACTCTTGCCAAGCAAGCGGCGTACTTTGCGTCTGATCTCATCCTTGGTCACATTTAGCATGACCAAGATAGCTGTCAGATTATAGAGCATGGTGCTTAGCAATCGATCCTCGTCATGCTCCAGACGCTTACGCTCAGAATCGCTCAGCGCTTTGTAGCGCTCCATCATCTCAATGGGACCCTAAAGCAAAAGGCAGCAGCAGCAACAGCAGGAAAATCAGTCAAGCAGTTAGTTGCAGTCTTAGCTATTGACTTACCTGATCCATGCCAATCATATCACGCTCCTGACTGACAGCATCCAAGAAAGCATCCTCCCAGAACTGCATTTGATTCCACAGATTGAGGCGATCCTTGCCGAGTAGGCCCTCAAAAAGATACACTCGCGGACTATCTGGCGATGGTGAGGACGATGTATTAATTAAATGTCCGCCTGTATAGCGAAAACCAGCGCTAAGCGTCGATTTGCCAGACCAAAGATTTCCACTCTTTTTCGAATCTTTCGATGTGGTTGTCTATGGAAATTAAAATCCAATTAGTCAAGACAAGGCTCAAGGTAAAAGCGTATTTTGAATCACTTATAATTTATATAGGTGATCATTCTGATCTTTAATTTTATAAAAAATTAGCAAAACAACAACGTTGACATGTTGATAAATGGCCTCCCTGCGATTCGTTCGAGGGATGATGGAGTTAAGACACGAATTGGTTTTGGTATCGGTTAATTTGTTTTAGTTTGGGTTCATCGATCAGAACGGCGCTCGATATTTGTTGTTCAGCAAATTGTGTACTTACATTTTCGTATTCGGTGTCTGAGACAGTGGAACGGCAACTAGATGGCATACGGACACTCAAGCTACCAGCTGGCAGCAGATCACTGACTACAGATAAGGCGCTCGTGGAGCCAGCAGCCTATGAATTATAATATATACGATATATACGATCGATTGATAAGATTACGATAGCGATAACGATAGCGATAGCGATATACGGTATACGATAATTGCTTAAATACACGTTACGTCGGGCGCACGACATTTAACATTGAGTGGAGGGTGGCGTGTTCCGCTTACATATACATATGCGGCTAGATATATATATCAATAATATGCTGATAAGCGCTTTCTACATTTATATAAATATATATACGATTTATACGTATTATGTAAATACAAAGATTAAGATCACAATAGCTATGCACGATATTGGTATACGATACAAGCTGACTTGATTACTGATTACGGCAAAATGGACTTGGACATGGACATGGACATGGGCATGGGCATGGGCATGGGCATGGGCATAGGCATGGGCATGGGCATGGGCATGGGCATGGGCATGGGCATGGGCTTGGCAATAATGATTGAATGATTGAACTAACTAAAACACTAATTGGATTAGTGAAAGCTCTCGGACACTCACATCGGAATCGAATGAGGTAAGCATATTCTTCAAGGCGCTTCTCTTTTGCGACAACATATCCTTGAACATTTCCGTTGTCGACTGCCCATCCGGACTATCAGTCGAAGATAGACGACGCGCAGCGGTCGTTGAAGCTGGCGTTGCACCTAGTGTTGTATGCGTTGAACTCTTACGCGACTCCTGTGGCGATGCCCACTCACTACCCAGACCCGAGTGGGAGCCATTGGGGCTGCTGGGCGAGCGCAGATTCTCACGACTACCCAACGGACTGGCCGCATGGCTGGATAGCAAACTGGATGACATATCGCTGCCCTCGTTGATCTCTTTGCTCCAGAAATGCGTGTGCGCCACCTCCATTAGCTGAAACACTGAGGCCATTCCACCCAGTCCAAAGTTGCTGAAGGTCACATCCAATCCGCCAGCAATCGCTTGTACACATTTAAGCATGCCCTTCCACACAGGTTTAGTAACACACTGCAAGGAAAATAGTTTGAGATTAGTAGGAGTTTTTCAATGAAGGTGTAGGTTCTTCCACTTACAACATCGTCGATGTGATCATCGGGTGCTATCTTCTTGTCCAGCGTCTTGTTTAGCTTGCTAAGCACCAATGTGCGATAGGATTCATCCTCCATAAGCTTTCGAAAACGATTGAGTTTGAGCCAACCGACACCTTCACCAGCTAGCACCTGATTGGTAACATCTTTGAGGAATGTCTGATTCTCAGCATTGCTATGCGATCGCTCCTGATTCTGCTGACGCGTCAGATCCTCCTGCGTTTGTCGTGGTCCCGAATGCTTTATCAGCGGCGTCCGTTCCACAAGCCCCTTACGACCGGGAAATGGATCAAAATTTATGCCAGACCTATTTTTGCCACTACACATAGTTTGTTGCTTGTGTGGCATCTGCATTTGTTTCTGCTGGTTTTCTGTACAAATAAAAGAAGTAAATGAAAATAAAATAATTTTTAAATCAACATTTTTGACTTACTCTTGCCAAACATGCCCGAGAACATTGTCGTTGTGGAGGAGGCCAAATCGCTCCCAATGGAGGAAAAGAAATTATTGGTACCGCTGCCCCCACTTTGCTGTACCTGCCTCTGTGTGGCCAGCTGTGAATTTGACATAGGCATAGAAGATTGGGGGCTACCAGATGGACCGTGCTCTTCATTTTTGATGATTCCCTTCTTGGTGGCCGCCTCTTTAGCTGTCTTTGTCAGATCGCCCAGGGTTGATTTGCCCACATACGTGAGATCCTCCAATGTGTTCTTACTAACGCCAGCCGCCTGCTTGGACACCTCCAACGCCTGCTTAGATGCCTCACCAGCCGCTTTCTTAGCATGTAGCGTAAACTGTTTTGTGGGCATATCATTAGATTAGTCTTTGAAAGTACCATTAAGCGATGAGATTGCATGGAAAGCTACTACAAAACAACAGCGCAGAGTGCAGGATGACGTCAACCAAGACAAAACTACTCGAGACATAGGGGTTACGATTTAAAATGTTACTGACAATCACCAATGCTAAATAAGAATAAAATTTAGAATTTTAGTTTTTCGGATTAAGCGAACATTGTGCTAGGGACTATAAGTAATTACTTAGTATGGTTATGTTTAAGGGAAACCATTAAACTTATAAAACTTTAAACGTTCTTGGAACTTAAGTCACAATACTCTTACAGCTCATCATATTTTTCTTGTAAAAGTCTTGTCGCCATAAGAAACAAGATAAATACTCAACTCTGCAAAAAGTTCCAACCATAAGATAACTCCTATACGTGATGTGTTTAAGGTGAGTGTGCGTCTGTGCGTGTGTGTGTATGGTATTTAATGAATGTGTGTGTGTGTGTACCAACCTTTTCAAAGGTATGTCGCATTTTATCGTCTAGATCTTCGTCCTGTGCATGCTATACTTAGTAATTACATTCGTTTAAAAGTAGTAGTAGACACATAGAGCGTGCGATTTCGTCATCGATATCGAGATCGATAGTAGACAAATTGATTTTTGTTTCGTTTCGTTTAATTTCGATTTTTTTTCGAATAGATCAACAACAAGAGCACAACAACACATTGAGTCCGACAATGGATGCACATACATTTATATTAATTTTGGATCACAACTCACCTTATCCACATGGGCGAGCAAACCCTCCTGGCTGCTCTGTCGCGTCGTTTCACGCACCAGCTCCTTGGCATGCGAGGCAAAGTTCTCAAAGAGCGAACTCTGTGAGCTTTGTCGCCCAGGACTACTCGAGCTGGAACCGGAACTACCAGTACGGGCCAATATATTAGTAACACTCGGTTGCTTAACGGGTGACTTAAGCGGTGGCTGTAAGAACTGATTATTGACAAAAGAATGGGAAAATAAATACGATCCACTCACCGGAATCTTCTTCTCGGGACGCTCTAGATCGCTGGTATTGCGTTGTGGTTTGCTGCTGGCTATAGTCTTGCCGGTAACCGTTGAGGTCGTATCAGACTCGGCTTCCAAGCTGGCCATCTTTATAGTCGCTTCCAGTCGCATGGCTAGCGGTGTGGCCATCTCAAAGGGGCCCTGCGTCGGCTGTTGTCCGGACTTTGGTTGAAAGTCAAATTCGGAGTCACGATTGAAGCTGGGCGAGCTGAGATCCGATCTACTTGATGAGGATGATACCGGCGAATCGGCACGCTCCTCATCCTCTTTGGTGATTGTAGGACCGGCCAGTCCCTCGGGATACTGCAGTTTACTAGGCGGATGGTAGACCAGTGCCGGATCTAGATTAGAGGAAAGCGTTTGCGGTACCACATGCGGTCGATTATAGGAGCCAAAAACATCGTGCAGACTGGGTGACA
Source organism: Scaptomyza graminum (assembly GCA_018901835.1). Classification (NCBI taxonomy): domain Eukaryota; kingdom Metazoa; phylum Arthropoda; class Insecta; order Diptera; family Drosophilidae; genus Scaptomyza; species Scaptomyza graminum. The sequence goes on along the minus strand of JAEIFL010000001.1, from coordinate 9,073,561 downwards.
AATCCGAAGAAGCCATCTCTGAGACAAAGTCACTTAGCGAACTATACGATGAGCTGCTACTGTCCCCACCCTCTGAGTCCGAGCCACTCTCATCTGTCGGCTGGCACTCGAGCTGCTTAAGGGAACGCAATGCGCCATTCAGTGAACTACCATCATCCCACACAGAGAAACGTATGGGCGTCAGGTTGTGAGCAAACCATTTTGGCTTATCCCCCACCTGCATCGGATCCATTACGCCCGTCTGTACGCGGAGAAATGCAACATTTGTTGGCGTTAACGACCATTCCGCAAGGAACTCTACCGCCTGTGTGCGAGCAAACTGATTGAGGAACGATGAGGCGCGTGGCCGCGATCGCAGGAAACTATTGATTTGAAAGGCGACAACGGGTCGCGGATATAAACGTAAAGTGCGCGTATGCTCCGCAAAGTTTGCCAACGTATTCTGTGCATTGAAGAAGCGAACCATTGCTACTCGGGTAGCTACATCCACCGAATCGACATCGGTGCCGTAGACAAATGGATTAATGGCCGGTGAATTCATCGGACTGGGCTGCCGGGACATCAGAGCACCCTGTGCCGATACCGAATTTCTTTGGCTAGCCTGTGCAGAGTGGGGTGGTGTTTGCAGTGGCAGACGCACCTGTGATACTCTACAAAATAAAAGTATTTAATTGGAGCTTGTCTTAACTAAATATTAATAAGTTCTTGAACTAACCCCAATAGTGGCGGCTCTTGTAGACTATCACGCACCGAGGGCAACAGTTGCTGCGAGGATACGGCCTGATTAGAGGCCGTCATTGAGGTTAATGCCTGTGCAAGGAATTAGAAATAAATTTTAAATATATTCAGCTAAGACAAAATCGATAAAAGCTGCAACTTTAACATCGGCTAACAATGTCGAGCGAGGAAATAAGAGCAAGAGACGGAATGAATACATATAAAAATACATATACATATATTGGAAACTGTCCATGGGCTATGGGAGGAGGTAATTCTTGCTAATTACAATATGAAACTCTATACTATCTCAAGGGAATTGTAAGGAACATAAAACAAATCAGGAAATGACTGAAAAAGCATGCACACAAAGGGTACAGGACGAAAGACTAAATAGGAATTGGGAATGGAGTAAGATAAAAGCTTGTTAGAAGATTATATAGTGCTGTTATCGCTCGAAAATTATAATATTTGTTATTTTTAACACGTTGAAACGATTGAGCGATTAAGGCACACAGTATTTAAAATAATATGGACAAACAATTACTCGGAAAAGAGGGAGCTTAAGTACATATGGGGGACACGTTAGCTAAAGTAAAAATTTACAATATTTTCTTAGATTGCCATGGAATATGTTATGTACTAGTATGTATAATATGACTGTATGCATGCTTAGATATCCTATAGGTATGTAAGTCTACTAAGCTATACGTTTAAAGATAGTATGTTATGTTTAGTTTTGTATACAACACTCCTAAGTAACTGTTATTTGTTTTTTTAATTTTTAGTAGCAGTATGTACAACAGAAAATCAATATGTAATCATAAACGTAAAAATGTTATTTAACATATGTGAACGATATTTACACCAAGTCCAGCTTCATCCATAAGTAGCATAGCCTGCAGTTGTTGTTGTTGATGTTGTTAAGTTGTTGTTGTAGTTTTAATTGAATTTAACAAATTCGTATAACAGATAATGCATGAATGTTAGAAGTAGATTAGTAGTACAGCATTAGCGAAGTAAAAGCCACACAAAAAGAGATAGACAATGAAACAGAGAGAGAGAGATAAAGATAGAAAATTTGACAGCAAGGGGAAAAGATAGTGAAAAATAGAGAGAAAAAAAAGTATCGAAAAAAGAGATGTTAATAAAAAAAAAACAAGATCAAAAAATAGATAAAACAACCGGAAATAGTATATGTTAAAACAATATATGGGCGGTTCAGAAGGTGTTACTCTAAGGAGATATAGACAATTCTTATAATAATTGTGATATTATGGTATAGAGTATAAACATAGAAATTGGGGCAAAGAGAGAGAGACAGAAAAAAAGACCTGGTACATTTATCAACGGCACAAGCCGTTAAACCATCGAGATGCGCGCTTCAATTCTTCGTTAATACGAAAGTCGAAACCGTTTGAAGCACATGTATATTAGATATAGTATCTTAACTAAAGTTATAGACGATTAAAGCGTTTTGCTTAATATATGACATGAAATACACATATACATACATACATATACATTAAGTTACTAAATGTATTATTATATCGAATGGCTGTGTGGGTGAAATTTAACAACCACATGATTATAAACATAAACATATTATGAATGCTCGATATGATAGATACCCTATAACCTGAACCACAGATAGTACAGTGAACATAAAAGCACAATTCGTAATAATATTAAACTAAAGTAAAAAATACATAAAATATATTTTTATACAGGTTGAAACATATATAAAAATATATTTCTTCTTATTTTAGTTCCCGATTTAAACCCGCATATTAAGTGTACAGGGCACAATATTTATTTGTTTTCCTGTACAAAAAATTGTTACCATATGATAAGTTGAGTTAATAATAGGTGTGTTTGGAATTCGCCAGTTTTATCAATCATCATCAGTGTCATAAATCCAATTTTTGTAAATAGTAAAACCATTCAATCTACCCAAAATAATTGCGACAATATCTATAAAAGAGACGACATCTCTTCAGAATGCAGAAAGCATGCGAAAAGTCACAAGCTCCATGGATCCACGATAAGATCAGCTGGTTGTCTTGAAAACTAGATCACGACATGGAACAGCTACGCCCCAAGAGATCCAACTGAGTGAAGGTGCCATTGTATCGCGCAAACATGTGCAAATGCAGTCCGTTAATAAGGTGCTAAAAGTTCTTCAAGATGCAACAAGTGCGACAAGTTCGAGTGCTTTCTGCATAGGAAGGAGGAGGCACTCAAGAGCATTGATCTGAGTTGATAAACCGTATAGATATTGTCACACACACACCAACGTATTTGTTACAAAACCAATCATTTGGATAAGCTTACTTGACGAAATCTTATAGCCATGTGCATGAATTTTATAAGAGACATTCCTACAATGGCACTTACCTGTTTTAAATGATTTTTAAGAATTGTACCCTCAGGTTCGGGCAATGGTGGAATCTCATCATAGCCACCCGTTGGTGGGGACAGTTTCGTCGAGTCCAAATCCACAACCCAAATATCATCGGGCAGCCTGCAAGCCGCAGGGATCGAGTTAAGTGTCAATCTACGTCAATCTAACTTCATAGTACATACCTAAAATTCTTTTTGTACATGAGAAAAGAAGCAGGCACACCGATGACAAAGGGAGTGGGAGCAAGAAGTAGCTGCTCGGCACAGCTGAGGCATGTGGGCAGCAATGGTATTACTGGAAACATGTACTCCAACGGATACAGCATGGTCACAAATGCCATTACTGACATTGAGAGTGCATTATAGTCGCGTGATTGGAAGAGCACCTTGTTCTCCAGTATAATCAGTGTCCAAACCTTCAGACACGTCTCCACGCCCAGCAACTCCAGTGGCAAATGCAATGGAAAGTCAACCATCGAGAAACGTGTGTGATCCGGTAGTGCAAACAGTAGAGGTTCATGTACAGTCGGCGACAGTACCTCCACCTGTAAAGATTTTAAGCGAATTTTATAAAGGAGAGCAACATTTCATGTTTGTTAAGAAAAATATGGTAAATTGGAGAGGAACACAATAAATGAAAATAAAGTAAATTTAAGAAAAAAGAGAGGAAACAAAAAGAAATATTTAAGTCTCTTATTTCGTACCTCGACTCGCGTGGAGCCCGGCACCGGCACCGGCGTAGAGAGTAGACGCAAAATCCACGTCTCAATCTCACGCACATCGTGCAGCACAATGGATGGTGTCGCTTCACTGACATGACCCGTCAGCACTGTCCACACATTGTCTCGATTGATTTTCTGCGAGGCACCGACACGCTTCGGCGATGACGACTCATTGCAAGCATCGATGAGCTTCTTCAGTATGAAGAGGCATTCGCGGAAGGTGGTAAAAAACGGATGATGTGATATGATGCAGAGCGACGTAAGCGATTGATTGCGTAGCTTGGTCCGCTTGCGAGAAGCGCGCGGTGACGGTGAATGACTGCCACCCGATTCGGAATCAGCCGAGGGTGCCATAAGGCCCAATTTGGAGCCCGATTGTGGTTGCGGATGATGCGAATGGAGACGTTGCTGGTCGGAGTCGCGACGCGAGGTCAGTTCACGATCAGAATCGCTGGGCGCTACGTTACTTCTGTAGTCGCTAGAAGTAGTTAAGAGGCCGTAACTATTATGGAAATGGTTTGGGGGAATCTGTTAGATCACAAAAGCCACAAGCATAAATAAGCCACAACAAGCACCAGCCAGCCCAAAAGCAGCCTGCACACACACACTTGCCTGCTAAATGCCGAATCCGAGCTGCGCTCCATGCTCTTACGCCACGATTCTCGCCGGAAGGCTGACGAGCGTCTACCCCGTGCACCACCAGCACCATGTCCTCCGGCCAATGCATTACTACCAGCCAGTCCGCCACGCTCAGCACTTGTGCCTGCACCGGCTCCAGCTGTAGAGCTAGGTCGCTCGATGGGGCGATAGAAATTCACGCAGATGCCATAGCGCGTCTTGCCCGAGTCCTTGTCTGTTAGCGCGAACACAAACGAGGTCATGTCACGTATGGCGGAGCCAGTGCGTCGTGGTCCCACACTGGTGCAGCCTTCAGGCTGGCAAAAGTAAACCATGTCCAGCGGCAGAGGAAAATCGGCATGATCCGATGGTGGATAGCGTCGCAGCAAATCCGGCACCTTCAAGCAAAATGAAATAAAAAATAATGATAAGTAAATGGCACTGATACCTCTATTCTATACTATTCGGTAAAGTTAAATAATTAATAAAAATAATTATTGAAGCTGTGATTTGATAAAGATAAGAGTAAATATTGCTGAATTTAGTATTAATCTTCTTTAATCAAGACTAATTTGAATTTTTTTATAAGCTCCAGTTTGAAATGTGAGATATTGATATAATAGGGAAATAAAGACTCAAACATTGTTGCTCCCAAGCCAAAAAAAAATACTTTTTAATAATTCAACATATCAAACATACATATGTACATATGTGTATACACATCCTAATTATTTTATTTACCCAGCACTATTTGCTAACAAACTAAAACTAATCAATAAACTCCATTAGTCTTTTTGTGAATTAGAGTAGAATAGAAACAGAAGTAATTTTTGATAGCACCGTGCGGTTGGTTTATTTATATAGTATGTATGAAAACTTACCTGCACCGGCGGCCCCTTGCTACCCTGCATGCCCTTGGGCATTGGGGGGGTAGTGTGCGCCCCAACAATGGCCATGTAATCGACAAGGCGAGGGCATAACGAGGCACGTTGCTGGTCCGACATTCTTGGGATGCTCTCTACTCTCTCTACACTTTGACACTTTGCCCTTGGGTCCTGCTGCAGACCTTGAGTAAAAAAGAGAGAGAAAAAAAAGGGGAAAATTTAAGGAAATATGAATACCGTTAGGAAATATAAGCATGAATAGAAACAAACATTGATGGCTGGCAGATATGTATATGGATAGTAAGCGATGGGCGATGGGATGGTTGTTAGTTGTTTGCAAGGTCGTACTTTAAGCTTTAAGCCATTAGCCATTAGTCAGCTATTCGAGTTACGCTCCACAATAAAAGCACATTTTAAGCCGTAAATTGAATTTAGTTAAGCATACACTTGAGTATGCTCCTGCTCCTGCTCAATAATTCCAGCTAAAAGACATTTATCCCTCGTTAGTCTTTTCTATAACAAAACATTCTTGGAGCTTACATAAGAGAGGAATTCCTTGAAGCGCGAGCTCAAGCTAACTTCTCTATTGCGCTTTTTTCAAGCGGAAATTTCTGTCATAATGGCAAGCATCGTTCCAGGAATCAACTCTCTCTTCGAATTACATACAATTACTAAGACAAATTGAGCAGACGACAAGTAAAACGCATTACGCAAAAGCCTTGAAACTTTAAGGTTTAGAAAATTGCATAAGAAGATTTTCTTGGACTACATTGAAGGTCGATTTCACTAAAGAGATCGCTTTATCTCTACCTACCTATTTCTACCTCCAGCTTATTTGTCTAGCTTAACTTTTGACAAGCAATGTTAGCCAGCAGGTCAAGATTAGGTTTTTTAGACATTTGGAGCTACAGCACGTCACTCAAAAATGTAAAATACATCGACACAAAGCAAATCCTTCTTTGACTTCTTTGCTTTTCTTAAATTGCTGGAAGACAAGAGAATGACATTAAGCCCAACTTGTCTTCACTTTGCCGACTTATAAAGTTGACCAAAGCCTTTAAGCAGATATCAAATTTTATTTCAGTCCAAGCCATCTGGCCGGGGTTTTGTTAGCTGCTTTTGAAAAGGTCACTGCAGCAGTTTGGTGTCCCATTATTATGTGAAACGAAACGCGAGGTCATAAAAAAGAAAATGGTGATTTTCCAGTTTATGCGTTCCAGTACATACTTATGTTTATTTTACTTTTTTATTCCAGTTGAAAACAGTCGAAAGTAGATACAAAAAAATGCAATAATTCAACAAACGAGCAGCCAGGTCAAGCCAATCAATGGCTCTAAGGACCACTCAAATCAAGTCACTGGCCTGCTATGACCTTGTCGGGGGGAAAAACGTTTAGGTATGGGGTGGGATTGGGTGGGGGCTGTCAGCAGCTGAAGCACGACAAATGTCGATGGTAAAAATTATTTAAAAAAGCGCAATTTGCAAACTGGCATCGCATTGACGTCACTGCCAGACGCCAGATTGGTGCAGGGATTGAAGCGAATTGTGAAATGCGATTGGTGAAATGGGGAAATCGGGAAATATGGAATGGGTAATGGAAACAAAGGAGAGAGAGAGCAAAGCAACAAAACTAAAAGGAATATAGAAGAAGTGTAGTGGATTAAAGGCATGCAAATGCCGCTGCTAAGCTTAGTTATGTGGCAAGACAGGCAAATTCATTTGCCACACGAATCGTGCGAATCGAAGAGAAGATAAAAATATGATGGGGGGAATGGGTTTGTGGCATTGATAGCACTTGACAAGTGACAAGACGACAGTCTCAAGAAAAGCTAAGTCGCAGTTTTCATGTCTTAAAGGAGTAAAAATAAAAAAGTCAGACAATTTAAATAACTTTAAACTGAACTGCAATTATCTTATTGATAAAAACAGCTGTAATTTTTTTGGCCCAAAGACCTAAAGCAGCTAACGCCCTCAAGGAAAACTTTGAAGCCGCCACAGGGAGTTTTCAAAGTCCAAAGAATTAGAAAGTGTAAGCTTAACAGCTTCCCCAATTGCAAACTAAAAATCGTTTTTGTTGTTGTGCGAAACTTTGAAGGGTAGAGAGAGCTTAGGGACTGCATTGAAGGATAAGACTGAGTGGTTAGCCTTGTAGCTGAACAAGGATTTTCATTACTGCAAAAAATGTTTCAATGTTGTTGTTGTTGGCTGCATCGCACAAGGCTAAAACGATGCGCACCACCCCCCAATGGCTCTCAGTGGATTTTGTTGTCGTCGTTGCTGTTGTTGTTGGTGTTTTTGTTGAATGCCACAAACGTACGTGGCACATGTCACACTCTAATCATGTCAAGGCTGCAGTTAGTCTTTGCAAGAGTTTCGCAGCGATTGTTAAACAACATTTTTGCTTTTACTCCACGTCACGTAACTTTGGCAATTTGATTAAATTGTGTTGTACAGAGACCACAAAGAGTCCGCAGACTCCATAAAACTGGCTTGGGATGGATGGGGAATGGCGTATACGCCAACGCATTTGGATAGCCTTATGACATCAGCAAGTACATATGTCACCAGCGTCGACGCGTTTTTCCCATCTCCATTTGGCGAACGTTAAAAATAGCCAAAAGCAAAAATGTCATTACCCAAATGAACAAATAGAAGAGCAGAAAATATGGAGGATTTTATCAGGCGACGCTGTTGATAAATCATTCCATAAAGATCACACAAATAAAACCCCTGCCCCCCGAATGGCATTTAATGAAGCCCACGCAGTTCTGTTGGGGTTGCAACAGCAATAATGCCTTCAATTAACTGTTAGCTATTGTTTGATAACTAACACTTGACAGCTTTCACAAACTGAAAGTAACTTGCCAACTTGATTGAGAGCATTAAAGCATTTTCTTGTCCAATTGCAATTATCGACCTTGACTGCTTTCAAAGCACAGCACCAAAGCAATAACGAGGGGGGCCATAAAGGATTTCCAGGAAAGAAAAATAAATTGCAATTTATTATTAATAATGGTTTTGTGATTGCAATTTTAACTGGAAGCCCAAGAGACGAAGTCAACATCAAAACGTCATAACAGGGAACTTAAACGAAATCTGAGCTTTATGAAACTGTAGTAAAAACTACGTGAGTATGTGCTTGAAAAAACTTCTAGATATTTCATAAGTTGCATAAGTCCGCAAGTGAAAGAAAACAGGAAGAATAAGTGCACAAGATTCCAAGAATAATAATAGCGACAATCATGACAACAACAAAAGCACAAAAAAACAGAGAAATCTTATGTATTTCGCCAGAAAGCGGAATGACAAATGACAAAAACAGAGGAAAATACAGAAGACACAGAAAATAGTATGTCACAATAAGCATAACAATAAAACTCAAATGCAAGCAACTGCGCATTAAGAAAGGATGCGTAAGCTGCCACTAACGACGACCATGGGAATACTCTAATGCATTTACGAAACTTAAATGACATGCATTTCCCAATGGAAATCAGATTAAGTAAGCTGTATAAGTGTTTAAGTATGAGCTACTGAGTTAGTACACATTTTTTGTTACGACTTTTCGTTTCTAAATTTAAGTACATATTAGTTATTTCAAATTTATGTTTAAGAAGCATTAAATAATTAAATCCAGTAGTAAATAGTTTTATTATAAGAGAAAATAATCCGAATTCAAGGAAAAAAATCCTACTTGGAGTTGAAAAATTAAAATTTTAGATGGAAATCAAATTTTTGAAATTTAAGATTTTAAAAACAAAATATTTAATTTTATTTAGAGATAAAAATTGTAAAACTGTTTATTGGCTATCGAAATTGTGAGTATAAACTGTAAGAAAATTGACTTTAAAATTGGTTTAGCTCGAAAAAATGTTTGATAAGCTACTAATCTATTGAAAACCTTATTCACCTTTCAAATAAATATTTGATTCATAAGTTAAGCGAACTTTCCAAAAAGTAAGTGCAAGCTTTTGTATGTATTTGTGTTGAAGGTGTGTGTGTGTTTTTGTATGCCCTTTGTGCGCCTTTGTGTCTGTCTGTTTTGTGGCTTGAGTGCAGCACAAAAGTATGAAATGTTAAATCAGCTGCACGTCAAATGTTCTCCTGATGCTTTAAGAGCCGCACGCCGAGACAAGGAAGCTCCGCTCCGTTCCGTCTTTGTCTCCTGCTGCGGTTTAGCTTTGGGCCACTTACTTATGAACTCGAGTGTGTGTGTTGGAGGCAATGTCTCTCGGGCATTACTTTTTCAATTAATTTAACGGTATGCGGCTCAGTTTGTATATCAACGTACAAACACATACATACATATGTATGTGCCGTGCCTAAGGCCTGGCCCTGTCTTGGCGAATCTCAAGTGGTGTGAATGACATGTTCTTGTTGTTGTTGTAAGCTGTTGGAACAGCATAAAATCGATAAAAGGCTCGGCAATTGCATTGCGTTATGGTCAAAGACAAAGCCAAAGACAAAGCCAAAGAGACAGTAAAATAAACAGAAATAAAAAAAAGGTTGAGCAAGAAATACAAATACAAAAACCAATTGAGCAAAGCATAGCCACATCATCACCATTAATTCCACCAAATGTGTTTAAGTTTTGAATGAATGGCAGCTAAGCTGTCAAAGCTTATCACACTTACACTAACACACACACACACACACAGCGCACAAACAGTAAAGCTAAAAGGAGCGCAAACTCAATTAATGCAAAGTGGTCAACAAGCATGAAAAGTTGTATAAAAAATTCATTGAAATTATTACAGCTAGTAAACCAAAAGGTAACCAACACACACATACGTTAAATGCGCTAAAAACTGTGCTACAAACGAACAAAAAAGACGAAAATAAAAAAATACATACTCATATACTAAAGGGGGAAAGAAAAGAAAAGTACGCCTCTGCGACGACAGCTGGGCCTTCCAAAAATATATACAGCGCAGGTGAGGTGGATTGAGCTGAGGTGGGTTGACAAGGCTAAGCAGCGCCACAGCCACTATGACACATACACTCAAAATACGGCTCATTTACTCACTCACACACACACACACTCACACACCCGCACACTCACACCCTCATCGACACTCTCATACGCAGCGGGCGTTCGCGTACGCAACAAGGTCACTGGAAAAATCGTTAAGCAGCAGCAGCAGAAGTAACAACAGCTAAAACAGCAATGACAACAGTCAAAAGCAGCAGCAATGAATGTGTCGATACCACACACACACACACACATACACACACACACACATAGCTGTGTGCATACTATAAAAACTCATAGCATAATTATTTGTATTTGTTTTTTAAATTGTTATATTACTTACCAGTTTGTCGGACAATTAATTGTTGTTGTCTTTTTGGTTTATCAACATTTCTTTATTAAATTTGTTTCGCTGCTGCATTGGCGCAAAGAGTGGAGAGAGAGAGTAAAAAAAAACGCGCCATGCAGATAGTACAGAAACTCCACACAAAAGCACAAGTGCAAAAACTTCATTCAAAGGACACTCCACAACAACAAAACAAAAAAAAACAACAACAACAACTTTAGGCTACACTAACACAAACGTTTGCCATTATTAACTGTTATTAATTTGCATTGAGTTTGAGTTTTTTCTCTTTTTGCAATGCTCCAACTATTTATTGACTGATTTTGTGTTTCGATTAATTGGGAGCTTTCAACGTCTATGCTGCGCTCTGTCCATGGTGTAACTGATTACTGTGAATAATAGGCATCCATCCAGGCAGCGGTCCCCAGTGTGCTTTCTGTGTGTGTGTGGTGGGATCGAGGTGGATTGCGGGTAAGTCGTGTGTGTTGAAATTCCTATACGTCGCGTCGCGACGAGACTGGAAATGCCGTGCGCGGCGGCTGTGTATGGCCATTTGGCGCGTCAGCCACTTTTTCTTTTTCCCCCTATTTCAATGCGCCGCACTTGTTGGATTCTGTTCAAAGCTACTGCGCATGACAGCCGCCAGCCACGTGCGTTCCAGTGACAACGAATGTGTGTGTGTGTGTGTGTATAAAACACAGCTGGAAATCGAAGCTAATGAAATGCTGCGAGTCGAAGCAAGGCTTAATGAATATGTAAAAGTAAAAAGTAAAAATTAAATAAAATAAAAACTTACCAGCTAAACTCAGCCGTTAAACGGCCACTTTGATATCACTGATAGATTTAATTCTTTCTAGTATTTTACTCAAATCATTCGATGTTTATTGGGGACATATATAAAAAAATATACAGTTAGACTGTAATCAACATTAAAAACTACATACAACAAAATATTATTATTGATTTAAGTAGATTTGTTTTTTCAACATAAATGCAATTTCGGAGAACGACAGATAACGGTAGAACCAACCATGTGAGCCAAAAAATGGGGGGGGAACGAAAGGAAGCCAGCAAACAGTGGCGCCTGTTTTAAATGCACATAGTGTGGGGTGGGGGTAGGGGGATGCGTCACATGGCGGCCAGTTGTAAAAAGGATTTTTTGTTTTTTGTTTTTGTAAATAAATGCAAGAGAACAGCCTTAATGGTTGATCATTGAGCTGGCAGCTGGAAGCTTTTAGTGCAGCAAAAATAGCGCCGGCTGCTCCAAATGCTCCTTCCACACATTGGAGAAACGGGCAATGGTGACGCCGTCGATGACCCGATGATCGGCCGACCAGCTAACGCTCATAATGAACGCCTTGACCAGCTCATCCTTATCATTGTACCGCGCCTTGGGCATTGTCTTGCCCATTGCCCCAATGGCCACCTGAGGTGGCATGATGCAAGGATGCGTATAAGTGCCGCCAACCGAGCCAATGTTGGATAGGGCAAAGGTGCCGTCGGCAAAGTCGGCGGGCGTCAATGTCCCGGTGCGTCCACGCTCCACCAGCTCGTTGAGATCCTTGGCTATTTGTACAATGCCCTTGGACTGGCAATTCTTGATGCTGGGCACGACCAAGCCCTGGGGCGTATCGATGGCAACGCTTATATTGTGCGCTCCCCGGAACACAATTGACTCGCTGGCCAAATCCAAGGAGCTGTTCAATATGGGATATTTGGTTAGGGCAATGCTGGCCGCTTTGATGCAGAACGGCATGAAGGTTAGCTTAGGCACACCCTGCTCCTGGGCCGACAGCTGCAGCTGTGCCCGAAACTTCATCAGATTGGACATATCGATCTCATCGCTGTACGCAAAATGCGGAATTAGCTGGAAGGAAGAGTGGGATTGGCATTAGATCAACATCAAGAGAGTCTTCCAGTTGGCGTACTCACCAGTGATGCCGTCATGGCCTTGAGCATTGCTTTGCGTATGCCTCGGAGTACCTCGACGCGATCCGCTGGCGCCGGCACAGGCGCTGGCACAGGTGTAGCGACCGGAGTAGCCACCGGTTTGGCCACATTGCTTGGGTGTTGAACATTGGTGCCGGGCGGCACTTGACCCAAATACTCAAGCACATCACCTTTGAGCACCCGGCCATTTTTGCCCGTTGGCGGCACCTGGGCAAGATTTAACTTGTGCTCCTTGGCCAGGCGGCGCACAGCGGGTGTGGCAGGAGTTATGTGACGTCCACCAGTGGCATCCACTGCTCCGGCTGCTGCTCCGCAAGATGCGACAACCTTGACCGCATCCGAATCGCTGCTATCACTGCTGGTGCTGGCCTCCCCATCATCCCCCTCTTCGTCAGCAACTTCGAATTCAAGCAAAGGTTTACCCACCAGCGCCAACTCATCGATGCTGTGAAAGATCTGGGTGATCTTGCCATCGTACCGGCTGGTTATCGTCACCGATGCCTTGTCCGATTGCACTTCGCACAGATTATCGAACTGCTCGACGGTGTCGCCCACCTTGACGAACCATTCCTTGACAGTTACCTCCCGGATGCCCTCGCCAATGTCGCTCAGATTGAAGGCCACCTTCTTCTCCAGACAGGGTGTCAAATGCAGCCAGCGCGCCAACTGCAAACAACAACATAAAAGGAAAAGGATTCAGCAGTTAGGTCAAGTCAAGTCAATAAGAGTGAAGAGTTGCTTTCGGCTAGCCGAAGATCAGATCGTATTGACAAAATGTTTCGTCACAAATTAATTAAAAGCGCTCTCTGGCAAGGGAACGTATGCAAATGATGCGCCCCCTTTCGGAATTCGTGCCGCAACAACAATAGCGCGCGCTCTCGCTCATTCGCTCCGCCGATATGTCTTTCTCACTTGTACCTGTTGCATGCTTTGGCATAGAGGAGCATGCTATTACGCTCACACGTGTGCGCTGCAATTACCATTCGAATTGCCCACTTGTTGTTGTTGTGCGAATTTGATTACATAACGGAACATAGAGCGCTTCACTACTTCAAGACATTGTCGTTTGTCGACGCTTTGTCAACTTAAAATGTTTTGTGTTTTTAAACAAATTAAAATAAAAACAGCTACTCACAGTGAGCGGCCTCGAGCGACGACAGTTTCTGAGCAGCCAATATGTGCTGCCATTTCGTAGCAAATGTGTTGCCATCGCCATATTCTGGGTATGTTATTTGGGCAGTTTGTGATAGATTATGCGTTGGAATGGCCTGAAAATGGGCAAATGAAGAACATATGGATTAGTAGCTTGCGCTACCTTTGCAAACTCGGGGCAAATACCTGGGGAAATGCTGCGAATTGTGTGTGTGCCGCTGACGCGTCCGCTGAAAGCCACTCAACTGCCCTCTAATAGATCGCCCTTATCGACGCGAACTTGTGGCCGCCGCGTTCTAAGCAATGAAGTTTGTTTTGCATTGGCCAGCTGTTTGACAGGTGGTGCTGATCGTTGCCTGATCTGCTCATAGCGCCACCTGCCGTCAAACGTTTCGATTACGATTGCGGCCAACAGCTGTTAAAATGTAAAATGCTAGTGGTTCGTTGCACTGCAAATTAAATGCGATAAGATACACATTAAATGATTTCAAATGTTTCAATGATTTTAATAAATAACTCACTTTCTTATGCATGTGCAAAGCATATATTTAATTGATCGTTGCATTGGCGCCATCTAACGTTAATCATCGCTGCATATCGATAAGCTGGCATCATATCGATAGCCCCGTCAGCAGCAGCTGTGCAAAACAAAAACAACGTGTTCAACAAAATGGCAAGTCGCAAAATGTTATGTTCTTCATATTATTGAAAATTTTGCATTTACAATTATAGACGAACTTACGCAAGGAGCTAGAAAAATGCAAGCATCCAAACAGCCGCAAGACCAAGGCTTTGGGTAAAAAGGCACGCCGACAAAACAACAAACACAAAGTCCGCTTGGGCCATGCAATCAAAAGCAATATGATGGGCGAAAAGCTGAGCTGGTTTCTCGACCACATCGAAGAAGGACGCACTGAGCCGCTAAGTCCACAGGAGTTTGAAGATTTGATTGCCTTGTATTTGAAGCGTTTTGACGCAGAGCTCGAACAAATTGCGCTGAAACAATCGATAGGCAAACATCGCGCCAATCAGCATGCAGCCCGACAGGATGTTATCAAAATGACGCTGGACAAGGAGCGCGGTGAATATCAGAGCGGTGGCATGGGTAAGCTAATAGACACTTTAATTCTCATGCTTTAACAATAACTCTTTGATTTTGTTAAAATAGAATTGCTTAATCTGTGCGATCCGGTGAAGTTTAAAGTTCTGTTCGATTGGGATGGCAGCGCATTGAGCGTGCAACATTTGAAACTGGATCTGGTGTCGTATAATATGCTGCAACGTTTAAAAACCGCAACGAAAGAGGCCGATGCCGAGGGAGAGGCACCATCAACGAGCAGCAGTAAAAAGAACGATACACAGCAAATGGAAACGGTGTAGAATAAAAGCAAATCAATTTAAAATGAACTTCAAAAATTGTAGTAACAATAAAAATAGCAATTCCAAAATTATTCGCAGAATTATTGTTTATTACACACGTAAAATGAATTAAATTTGAATTGTCGGCGCCTCTACCGATACTTGCAAATCGATAGTTTGGTTGAACAGCACGAGCGATAGGCGATAGTCAACTAGACAGCTGTTTGACATCCCAAGTGTTTGCATGTGAGTGTGAACTTGAATTTGCTATTCGGCAATTGTGGTTGTATTTCACCATACGTATATATTTTGGTAAGTTTTATTACATAAACAAAACAAACGAAAGTGCATTATCTAAACTCACAACAACAGGGTTTGCTTATAAACACACACAGAATGGGCAGCAATTCATCCAAAGGAGTCGAAGTCGTTCAGACTGCCGCAGCGCCAGCGCTCAAGGCCACAGATGCCGCCGCCGGAGCCAGCAGTGGCGAAAAGCCCAAATGTAAAGCCTGCTGCGCCTGTCCCGAAACAAAACGTGTACGCGATCAATGGTAAGTGCAACAAGAAAAAGAGTGTGACGCAACAATGGCAACAAATTTCAATTATTCAAACACTTTGCAGCATTGTGGAGAACGGCGAAGAGAACTGCACAAAGCTGATCGAGGCGCATAAACAATGCATGCGCGATTCTGGCTTCAATATCTAAAGCCCCCAAAGCGGCAGCGTACTTACTACATAATACGCCAGCGATGGCTTAAATACTTCTAATCTTAAATTTCTTTTTCTCATTTTTTTTTTTTTTTGTCTTTTTAATTGTTGTATCTCAAGTTAGTTATAGTTAATTTAAAGGCAAGACATAAACCAAAATTGTTGAAACCAAGTCACATTGTTTACATATCTGCGCATAGTACATCAAACGTAGAAGGTGGCATGCAACACGTCATAAACTTTAAACACAGTTAAATGTTATACAAATGCAAAACTTTGCTAATTTATTCTTTATTATCGAAAAAAAAAGTACTTAGTAGTTTACTTTTTTGTGCTGTGCTGCCCTGGCAAATGAGAGCCAGAGTGACGTCACTATTGCGCATTTGTATGGCGCGCCAATTGTTTATAATTTGAACTTTGCAAGTGATAAGCAGTTGCCTTAAATGAAAGTAAGCGTACTCAAGGCGACCACAGCAGCCATGTAGAAGGTTATAATCATCATGGTGGCAAAAGCGAGAATGCGCGACGGTTGCGGCACCGGATAGACGGCATAGACGAGCGTGTGGACAATGCGTGCAACGCCAGCGACGCGGAACAAATTGCAGGCGATCAAGGGATTGGGATTGGTGCAGACGTACATCAAGGCCATTATGAAATACGGCAGAATGTTTTCCATGTCGTTGCGATGCGCTCTAAATTGAATTCGATTTAGTATTTCTATGGATTACTTTCCATTTCCATTGTCCCATAATTACCTACGCACGCGTTCCACATGTGGATCATCGAATTGCACTTCGATGTTTTTGAAGAAAAGATCCTCTTCGTTGGGGAACACCTGGAAAATGTCCAAAAGCAATTGCAATGAGAGTAAAAATGCGCTTATGGAAAAGGAGGCAAAAGGCTCACAACTACTACTTCCACTCAATGGAAAACGAGTGGAATGGAATGGAAGTAGTGAGTGAGAGAGTTTTACCTTGCGCCGCAGTGCTAACGGCACCAGCAGAACCAGCAGCTGTGAATTGTGATTGGATGGATGAGCAAGTGCTTCATTCTCGAAACCAAACTCACCTTGTAACGGAAACGCTGCAGCGCCGTCAGCAGCGACATGAGCAGCATCTTGGCCACCAGCACCGTTGCCCAAAAGAGATAGCAACAGAAGACTGGATTCTCCAATGTAAGCAGCTCCTGCATGCTGCTATTATTCATTGTATGACTAGAGGACATTTCAAGGAGCGCTTGCGTCTGTGTGTGTGTGTGTTTTAATATTTTGGTCTGTGCAGCTACAGCGAACTTTGGCAAATGATACGATGCGGAGCTTAAAAACCAGCAACTAGGAATTGAAAAAAAAACAAGCAACTGACCAAACTGGTTCTATAAATATGTACATACATTCATATGTATACGTACGTGTGTGTGTGTGCGTGTGACTAGATTAGCTCAAGACTAGGTGACTAGGCAGATATTGTATGTATGTATGCATTAACATGTTATGTTAAACGTCTTTTTAACCTATCACCTCCGCACCCCTCCCTCTCTCACTCTAGATATACTTGACGGAACAGATGAGCACATATATAGCCTCAAAGACCACAATGCAGAATGTTATGAAAAAGCTGATCGTACGCGTCGGCTGCGGCATTGGAAATAAAGCATAGACCAAAGTGTGCAGCAGACGAGCACTTGCGCCGATCCGTATGAGAAGTTTAGCGGTCAGGGGATGAGGGTTGCACGATATATAGCCCAGTGTCATTAGCAGAAAGGGCAGAACGTTCTCCAAATCATTGCGATGAGCACTGGAAATTAAAAGAGAGAGAGAGAAGAGAGTCAACCGTTAATTGTAAGCAAGGTACTTTTGGGGGTGCATGTATGTACATTTGCATGACGTGAAAGATATAAAAAAAAATATAAGAGAAACAGATCGTCGTCACACTTTTAACGTAGTAAACTAAGAAAACGTAAGAGTAAAGGACATACGAATACGTGGCCCTTTATCAAAAATATATGTAAAAATAATGTCACAAATGCAATTAGGTAGACACACACACACACAAACAGTTAGCTTAACACGATCGCATTCAATGAGAGTGAGAGTAAGTGCGTGACGTCACAATTTAACTCTGTGTGTTTGTGTGCGTGAGAGATTATTCGACTTACCGACGCACGCGCTCCACGTTAGCATCATTGAAACGGACCTCGGTGGTCGATCTGGCGAGCCTTAAATCCTCGGGATTTGCAAAAGTTTTGGTCTTAAAGCGTTGACGAGCCGTCAACAAGGTCATGAGTAGCATCTTAACGATGAGCAGACTGCTCCAAACCAAATAACAACAGAATACCGGATTCGATTTGGTGAGCAACAATGGCAACGGCCCCGATGCGCTCGAATGCATGTTAATCGTCTCGTTGTTCATTTCCAACTATAACAGGACAATGAACAATGAACAGTTATAATAGGCAAAATAGCGGAATATAACGGTAACGGTGTAAACAGGTGAACATATTCCCAGTGATGACAGCTTGACATATTCCTGTCTCCACTTACACTTTGAAGCCTGACCGCATATACATATGTACATACATATAGTACATGTATGTATGTATATCCTTCATAACATTTGTAATGCATTATTCATGGCTTCGACGTGGACAGCTGAATTATTTGTTTGATTTGTTTGCAAAAAGTTTTCAATTACTTAAATTCGAAACATTCATGCCTTAAACTTGGACGGACGGTCTAATCTAAGCGCTTTAAAGTTGTTTATTGGTGCAGCTCAAGAGATCTTGAATTGCCGCATTCAGCAAAATTAAAGATCAAGGTCAAACAAAAAAATATTAAAACAACAAAAAAATAGATTGTTAAAGTAGACAAAATCAAGAATTTTAATGGCAACGGAAGCGCCTTACGGAAAAAAAGAAGCCAAAACAACAACAAACACCAAACAGCATTTAATATGCTCAAAGTTCATTTAATATGTATGTATGTATGTATGTACATATGTACATGCGTGTGTACATACTATGTTAGTTAACAGTTTGTCATTGGAGCGAACTAAAAAGCATGCACTGCGAGAGAGATAAGGACAACAACAACTAGCCAAAGACAATAGTATTTGCAAGTACATTTGCACTCGTTGATCTGCTGTTCAGCAGCGCATCAATGCTTAAATTCTAGACGCGTGTGGCATGTCAAACTGTACCCCCAACATGGTAACTGGCAAACATACATACATACATATGTACATATGTATGTATTTATGTATGTTTTTGTTAAAATGACGTATGCGAAGAGTTGTTCTTTTCTCGGCAGAAGCAACAACTTGTCTAAATTTAGTCACAGAGCTACAAAGGTATGTGTTATTTTAGTTGTTGTATGTTTTGTTTTTTTACTCATCGAATTTTCTCAACGCATTGTGAAGCGTCGTCGTCCGTCGACGTCGTCGTCATTAGCAACGCAGACGACGAAGCCGGCGGCGACACGTAGAGCGTTCAAAGTCCAAGTGTCTGGCCTTTTTTTTTTATTTTGTTATGTTGCTTGTTTCTTTCGTGGTCGGTCTGGCTTATGACAAATGCCGTTTAACATTTAAAGAGAGAGGCCGAGAGTGGGAGAGAATATCGAGCGTCGCTGGAAGGATGACAAAGTATGTATGTATGTGTACATAACACTTACAGTTTGAGTGTAGCATTTAAATATGTAGGCTTCCCTATTGGAAATATGAGTATTGCACTTTTCGATTTTGTTTATTCAGCTGTTATTTTGTTCTCCACCAAAAGAAGTACCTATTTAGAACTCTAGGTACAAGAGTATGTACATATGTATGTGTGTGTGTATGCATATTGCCAAGTGTGATAACAATTTCTGTTTGGACAGACGACTTAAATGCCCATTTACCATTACGATTAGCACAATAAAACGGCCACAAATGATTATTTAACTAGCTTATCTGAAGTCAGCAGTCAGAAAAGTGTACAACAAATGCGCATTTATGTAGGTTCTTTCCTTTCTTAAGCGATACCGTCTGGAAAGAAGTCGACAAGTACAATGTGGCGACTGCGACTCATCCAACATTCCCAATGGAATACGAATAACAGTAATAAATGCCGTTGTTTCCTGTCCAAAGTTCAAAGCTTGCTCATATTGGTCAATTCTTGATTAAACTTAGTACAAAGCACTGGACTTTAACACTTGAAACTAACGGTATACATGTATGTATGTTTAAAAGTACAGTGGAAAGCATAAATTTAAAATGGATATTCTTAAGAAAAATATTTTAGAAATTTTTTCATATTTAAAAATGAAATAAAAACAAGTAAACGAAAGTTTTCGATTCGAATTCCTGAAGATTCCGTCGAATCGAGTGCATCACAGGCTGTACCATCTGAGAGATGACACTAAACTCTGGACTTTCCATACTAAGTATGAACCCATATAAGCATTAATACATACTTACTTATATGAGGCACGATAAGAGCACGATGAGTGTCAATAACCGACAACAAGCAATGATTATTTGGAGCGTGTGACTGCATATGGTATACATATGTATATAGGGGGTTGGGAGGGTTACGAGGCGGTGTAATCCGATGATAATAGTAAAAACAGCTATTAGCTTGAGTTATAAACAAAATGAAACGAAACGAAGCGAAGTGAAATAAAAACCGCAACAAATTATGGCTAAAAGAAAATAAATATTTACTCATCTAATACAATTTGAGAATGTTTAGATTTACAATTTGTTGAACGTATTTTTATTAGATAAGTTACAATAATAAACAGTAATGATTAAGTGGGTTGCTCGAACTACGAAGTCATATACATACAATGTTGTTAATAATTAAGAGGGATCCGAAGTACGATAACTAAATAATAATTTGTAGTTTGTAAGGCTCAAAGTCGACCAAGTACAAATTACGACTCGATTTCATACATATATACAGATATTATAAAACTTAGTGATAAGCCCTTTAAAGATACTACAACGCCAGACATAATGAAGGTTATAGTATGACAAATGCCGAAAGTGTTGGACTTTGAATTATTCTTTAATACATTTGTACCCCCAAAAATACACCAGGGTTATGTTTGGATTGTGGTGGGGGGGGTGTAGACCAGTGTCTGGAATGGACAGCTTATCGTGTTAGACTCAGACGGCTTTGAGAATAGTACTTGTATCTCGACTCGAGAACACTTAAATGATTTCAATAAATGTCGTACTTTGTACCCTATCCTATACATATATTGTGTTACAAGAGTACTTCAGTCGAGGGTACCTAGGTATGCCCTACCTTAATGAAGTTAAGTCTTTATATGTACATCCCATCCGGATTAATCCCAATCGAAGGCTCGGCTAGGAGATGAACCCTGAACCCTAAACATTATCCCTACAATTATTGTACATATCGCGACATCTCTGGTACTTATCCGATATCGATCAAATGGTCATTATTTTGCTTACTGTATTTGCAACAAGTTTAAATATTTTTCTTTCAAAATTTTGTTCTTATCGATATCATGCGTGTATCAGAAATCGAACGACTTATCGATAATTTTGATTCGGCGCGTGATTGTAAGGCATCCATTCGTCGTCTACTGTTAACTATGTGATACATAGTTACTTACTGGTTTTCCGCAAATATTTAGTCAGCGTTGACTTTGGAACTACGCACTGTAATAACATTGATTATATATGTACATACAATGGCGCCATATACTCCAGCTCTAATGACATGATCTTTCATCACAATTGAGAAGCCATGCGAATGCACTGCCTCTTATCGGCTACAACTACAAACATGCATACATAAATATATATGTACGTATGTTTATATGTATGTACACACATGCGGGTCAAAGGTCTTGACGCACGCAAACAGAACAATTGATAATAAACCGCCATTCGAAATTGTTCTATTGATGTGCTGTTTAGTTGTTGTTGGAATGGCTGTAGGGGGCACTGGCAGCGTGGTAATCTAGTTGTCAAGCATGGCGCGTCTCTCTCTCACACACACTCGCCCTCTTTCACTTTGCACTCTCTCTCTCATGCACTCTCTTTGATGGAGCGACCGACTCGAATTCGAATTCGTATTGTCCCGTTTCGATGTGATTCCAATTATGCAAATGTCAATTGGAATTGCATGCTGTGGCAAAACCCCCCCTCCCGCCATCCCACGCTGTAAAATTAACGTCGACACCCATTAAATATGCAAATAAACACTTAATTTGATTACACCAATTTCGAAACGTCATTTTCACATGTCGAAATTCAATTCAAGTCCAAAGTAACAATACGACAATTTACAAGCAAGCACCTCTTGCATGAGACGTTCGCCACAGTCTATGGTGGCAGTAAGCTGTACATTTTTAGAAATATGTATTTATATATTTTCGTTTTTGTTTGTTTTCATTTGCTTCAGTCAATTATGAACAAGAAACAATCCGTTTTTTTCAGAAACAGTTTTTATTCACGCAGCTTAATTTGTTGTCTCGACAGTCGCATACTTTTGCCAAGCACTGTTGCTCGAGTGCATTGCATTGCAGCAGCAGCAGCAGTGGAGTCAGCGTGTTGACGGTGCGCCCGCAAGTCCAAAACTCAATAGGCAGTGGGCACAAAGAGCGTAAATTGCTCCCTCTCTCACGCTCACCGCGTGCTCTGCGACGTCGCCGCCGTCATTGCCGTCCTCTGGAGGAAAGGCCCTCATAATAAACCAGCCGCGCAGCTTGCAAATCAGTCAGAAACGCGTTGAGTGTGCCAGCGAGTAGACGTGCCCAGTGTCTAAGAAGAGATCGTATCAGGTCTCCCCACCCATTTAAGTTCTTTAGCCCGTGGAATTGACACGCATACATACAACACTAACTCACTAGCTCACACATAATTGTCTGCCTTTTTTCTTTGGTGCCCACAAAAGACAAAAAAAATAAAGTGCCGTGCAAAGCAAAAAGCATAAAATAAAAAGTGAAAACCCAACCCAATCAAGAAGCAAATCAAGAAAGAAAAGAAATATTATAAGAAGAATAATGGCAAGTGCAGAGCAGAAAAACGCAACAGCCAACGGAGGAGCCGCTAAGCAGCACTATAACAGCGCTTTAACAGCAGAGTCCTGTGAGACGGCGGCAAAGGATGCCAAAGATTTGTTGCCGCATTTGGAGTCGCTGGAGCGCATTATCAAGCTGCCCGTTGTAAATGCCGCCTGGGATAAGTCACAAGATGTCTATGGCAAAGTGAAGGGTAAGTCTAGAAATGAAACTAATCGTCGATTAGCCATCTGCTGCCGTCTGCCTGCTTTTTTTCGAGTGCATTGAACTCTAGTTTGGCTGTCTGCCTGCCGGTCAACTAACGGCAATAGCAACTGCAGCAAATGCAGCACAAAATTGTAATGGAAGACCGACAACTGACGAAACAACACACGAAACGAAACGAAACAGAAACAGCAACGAAAAGACAAAACCAAAACCGTTGCTTAGCACGCCCAAAGCTCGACTTCGTTCGGTGCAAAGTTCGCCATTTTGAGTGTGAATTGCTTGACGAATTCGCCGCAACAAACTCGAACTCGAAACTTTAATTGAACCGGCGCAATTGCCAATTAAACTCAATTGACGCAATACTCAATAAAACGCAACAGCAATAGCCACAACAACCACAACCATGACCTGCCGCCGCCGTCTCAAAAACTAACGAAATTATATTTTTTGCTTTGCTCGTGACGCGCTCGCAACACACAAGTGCGTACAAAGTGCAAAATCACACACGCAATTTACATAACTCAAAAATGATTTTTTATTTAATTTATTTTTTTTTCACCAGCCGCCAAACACGTAATTTGAACGTTTTCTTACTTACACACACTGATGAATAATTGCGGTAGTTTTGTATGTGTGTGTGTGTGTGTGTGTGTGAGCGTGCTATGAATAACTTAGAAAAGTGCAATCAGTGGCGTGAGCAACAGGGGGCGCCAGCAATCAAATTAAAATGTGTGCAAATTGTCACCGGCCCTCTATGTGTGCGAATAAGAAATGAATGTAGTATAAACGTTTATATGTATGTATGTGTTTCTAGTTGGACTTTCGACTTGTTTGTGTTTTTTATATGATTTAGTACTAGCTTAAAGATGAAATTGTTGTTGTTATTACTGTTGATGACGAACTATCAAAGTCTAACCCAGAATGCAACTAATAGCTACTAGATTCTGTCTTTGGTTCTCTGCTGTCAACTGCGCAGTTGCTTATCAATCGGGCAAAGTGCCGATAACTAGCTTAGGGCCAGGGGCGGTTGATACGAGGGGCCGACTTTGCCTTATCACTTGCCAACAGGCTATAGCTCAATTGTAGCTATGTATATACAGTATATACTGATTTGTTGAAAACTTCTAGAAATGCAATAACATTTTTCTCTTCTTCGTTTTCAGGTAAGAATCGTGTCTTCAATTGGGCCCTTAATGCCGCCGAGGATTGTGTTGCACGTGCTGTGACAACAGCCGCACCGATTGTCAATCGTTTGGATCGTCCCATTGCCTATGTGGATCAGACCCTAGTGAAGGGCATTGAGACACTGGAGGTGAAGGCGCCCATCATCAAGGATACGCCGCAAGAGATCTATACACAGGCCAAGAACAAGGTCATCGATGTCGTTCAGCCGCATTTGGAGCGTGTTGTCAAATTCAAGGCAGCCGGACAACAGAAGGCCGCCTCGCTCAAGGATCTGGCCTGGCAAAAGGCCAACGAGGTGCTGGCCACCCAATATGGCAGTCTAGCCGTCAATGGTGTCGATACAACAACAGCTCTGGCCGAGCGCCTGCTCGAATACTATTTTCCCAAATATGAATCCGACGTTGAGGAGGATAATGGTGAGCTTTCCCTCCCATCCCCCCCATACAACAACAGCATATCATCATCATTGGCATAAATCATTTTTTTTTTTTTTTGGGGAAATTGTTTTTTTTTTTTTGTTTGTTTGTTTTTGTTCTGGTCATAAATCGTAAACATTTTTAATTCTCAGATAATAAACAGAATGGTGTCGCGCGAAATGGCAAAAACCTTGAAACTGACAGTAAGTGTGATCCTTACCTCTCCTTCGATCCACTAACCACCCCCTAACCCTACTAACAACCTATAACCTATGCTAAATCTATCCAAAAACTAACAATTGGTGTTCAAAAAGTAGTTAAATCAATAAAGAGATTCTATGGGTATTAACTTAGGTTAGGTTTAGATTTCTTACATCAAGTTTTAATTTGGATTTTCGAATATCGTATATTTATTTTCTCTTCCTTTCTAAAAATTGTCCGAGAACAAAAAAAATAATTTTGTTTACGATGATCGAATCGATGTTCGGGTTCAAGTCTAACCCCCCTCTCTACCCTCTTCCAACCTACCCAAGGGATAAATTAAAATATATTATAAACAATTCATTTTTAAAACTGGTTCCCCCAACCCAACTATTTTGTTTTTGTATTTGATGCATGCAGTTTTGACTAATGTGCAATTCTCTTTTCTATCTTTTTCGTCTGTTTTTCTTTGCTCTCTCTCTCTCTCTCTCTCTCTCTCTCTCTCTCTAGTTGTTTGTGTTGGGGAGCCCGATTATGATCAAGAGATCGACACTAGATTCTTAATAGCCGCCTCCACGGTTTTTCTGTCCATGTCGTTGAAAATCATAACCGAAATTGTTGAATACGTTAGAAGAAATCCACAAATCGTAGGCATTATCGATAGGGAAATCAACAAGTTGATGGTAAGCGACCAAATAGTAAATACCAAATAAAAATATTAAACCTTAACTTTAACTAACCAACATTAAACATAAAGTACAACAATAATCAATCGATTATAATATTTTGTAGATTTTTCTAATATTTGATTTCTTGTTTTCGTTGTAGTGCCAGTTCCCGCCAGCGAGGACCCAGTACTACACACAGTACAGACCGTCGGCCGTCTATCCAATAAGATCTCGCGTCGCGTCTATCGAAATGTCTCCCGACAGATCAAACAGGTGCAGCAGGGTAACATCAACGACTATCTGAGCTCACTGATAGCCGCCTTGAAGCT
This sequence comes from Scaptomyza graminum, assembly GCA_018901835.1. Lineage (NCBI taxonomy): Eukaryota > Metazoa > Arthropoda > Insecta > Diptera > Drosophilidae > Scaptomyza > Scaptomyza graminum. The sequence goes on along the minus strand of JAEIFL010000001.1, from coordinate 9,047,694 downwards.
GCATCAATATATTAATTTTATAAACTCATCGATGGGCACAAATGTTGAGCAGTCCACGCTAGCCACTGACAACTGTACACCCTATGGCGCCAATTCAAAGCCAACAACAACATTGGCCAACAATAGCAACAATGTTAAGAGCAAATCAACGGCAGTGCCATCAACGGCAGTGGCGTCAACTGGACAGTAGAAGAAACAACAAAAACGATGAGTGGGGAAAACAAGTCGCATGCAAAACAGAGTTTCAACAAACTACACCAACAACCATCATCAACAAACACCACCATCTCACGTGCTGCTCATTTTCTTATACACACCATAAACTATTACACAATCTTTTTGTTTTTTGCATTATATTTGTTTGTTGTAAGATCAACCAAAAATGCAGCAGACCCAGCAAGCAACATCCTCCCCTCACTTCATCACGCGTTTGCTTTGTAAATATTTATTTGAGAAACACACACACACACACACTGATATAAGTTGTAGTTGTTAATGTTTTTTTTTATTATAAATTTTTTAGCTGTGCTAAATTAAAAAAAAAAAAAAAAAGAAAGCGCCACCTGGCGGCCATGTGCCACACATGCATTGAATGAAGAAAAGCAACAAAAAAAACAATAATAATAATACTAAATAAATACGTACATAGAAATGATTATATATATATACATATATATGGCCACTCCCCGCGTAAATAATAAATAAATATATATCCATATTTAATTAAAATATATATCAATAAAAAAAAAAGTAAAACTGAATGCTAGAGAGAAAGAGAGAGAGTGATTAGGCTCTGATCTTTTCTTATATTTGTACATGATATAAATAACTATAAAATACTGATGTTTTTTTTATATTATAATTATATGCTTAAATTTATCCTAATCTTAGCTGATGATATGATATGATGAATTATGCTTATATATATACGTACATACATATATATTATTAAATTACTTTTGCTTTAACAAACCACATGGAAAAGTAATAAACAATAAACCTGAAAAATAAAAAAACAACAAAAACCCTTAAAGAATGTGAATTATTAACGTTATGAGTTGTAGATAGTACGAGATAATGTCATGTCTCGCGGGGTCTTGAAAAGTTAGCAGACAAAAGGCATTTCTCAAAAAAACAAAACCTGACAGATAAATTCTTCATACTACATATATATATATATATGGGACAAGATAAGTATGTATTTAGTATAGCTGTGGCCCAGTTTTATGATGACTCGAACTGTTCCATTTCCTATTCCAAAGTCCTCCTCGTTTGCGGTTTTTTTTTCGCAAAACCAGCGATAAGAGCCTATACTATATGGTATGGTATGGTATGGCATGATACTATATGTACTCGAAAGAGTTGGGAAAAAAAACAAAAGTTTCTTTTAAATGTGATACGTAGAATTGCTTTAAAGTTTAAGCCGTTCTATAAAGATAAAGATTTTATAGCACCTCCTCTCGAAACACGTTTACTTAAATCAAATTTGATTTATAAAAATATAACAGCCTAGAGCTTATCGCTCTTGGCAATATTGTACCTGATTGCATTTCACAATGTACTCAAAGTGCTTTTCAACATTCATCACTCACGACTCTAACGTAAATCTTAAATCATATAGATAATAACCTATGAACACTCTAGTTATATATTGTATAACTATTGTAAATCATAAAACTATAAGCCTATTGAAAAGCTATGGGAAATGTGTCGAGCTGCGTACGTGGAAATCGGTTCTTGGAGCTTCAAAATAACATTTCGTTATCATTTTCTGTAGATAAAATCCATGGATGATTTACAGTTTTTATGGTTTATTTAAGAAACAAAATGATCTGGCCTTGAGGTCCTTATTCAAAATTATTTACCACTCTTCCCGTATCCAAAATACTTAGCAATAAAACATTTAATTAATTACGATCTTGACTTGTCTTTATAAAGTTTGCCCTCATATTGATGAGGTAAAAAAGAGGTATCAAAGTATTAATTTCTCGTCTCCAAACTGAAACCTTTGGGGCAAAGCTTCAAAATTCGTGGAATTTCGCTCACTCTTTATTTAAAGTGTTGGTGTATAGGCCTGCCTTTTTATCATGAAAACTTTTTGTTGTTGTTTGCTCGTGATTAAATCGATTGGCTTTTGTTTTATTGCTTTTTGGGATTTTGTTATCTGATGCAGGAAAGTGCCAATTCAATATGAAGTTAAACAGTTTTTTTTTTTTTTCCCTACCGTAAGTATTATTTATAGAGCGGGGCCTGAGATAGGAGGAACACAGGAACAATGCCCCAGGCGGCATGATCCAGCACTTTGTTATGAAAGTTAGCGAAAGGGAATGAAAGCAGATTTCTTAAGAATTTACAATACCAATACTTATGTATATGTGCATGCTTATTTGGTAAGTATATTTGGGCTCTAATGCTGTTCCTGTTGCCAAACCCATCGTTGCATCGTTTATGATGTTGCATACACTTGGCATGGGGTATTATAGTTTTTGCCATCTAGTTGGACCACTTTTGATGGCTTGCCATAGCTATAAGAACTTTCTTATTTCGCGAGGGTATATTAACTGCGGCGTTTCACGAATCATTTTCATTGTTTCGTTTCGTTTCGCTTTCATTTGGTTTTCGCTCATTTTGTATGCCCGACATCGTTTCGAAGTGGTCCCAATTTTGGGTATAAAGTTGGGTTGCTTTCGCATAGCTGGGATACCATTATTTTTTTTGTAAAGGAAGTGAGTGAGGGGTGGGGAAATGCATTTAAGGATAAGGTCAATAAATATGTATACGGGCTTTGTGGCGAACAAATTCTTATGTGTAGTACATACGACATATGCAATAAATTCTTCTGTTGCACAGTGTATAGCAAATAACAGTGAAGTCAGTTGGCTTACAAATAAAGTGAATATTGTTTGAGAGATACAGGTTCAGTTCCATTTATTTTGGCATCGACATCTGCAAATACTTTGTGCATTTCCCTCTCTCTCTTTGTTTTTTTTTATTATTTTTGTTCTTTTTTTGTGGTTTCGAATGAACTATGATGATTATGCTGTTGGTTTAAGCAGACCACAAGATGTGCAAATCCATAAAAAACCAGGCAACACTGGAAGCTAGTTTTCTTCTTATGGACTTTGATCCGAACCCCAGCTTCCCTCTTTATTTGTAACCACAATCTACATAGACGTCAGAGCTTGGAAGTCTTTCAAGTGATGTTCGATTTGCGAGTAGAATAATGAATAATAATAATACCCTGAATACACTTTGTTGCATTACACAAACATACTATCATGATCTGCCATGAGCGACGAACACCTTCCTTCCGTGTTATTATTCAAATTTACAATGGCAAGGGAAGGGGAAATGCTTTTGTTTGAGGTGAGGTTCAGTCAGTTGTCAACGCAAATTTCTTATCAGACCAAATAAACAAAAGGACAAAGAAAGAGCTCAAAGCTCGAAACGTCTAAAGCACGAAATAAAAAGATCATATTCAAAGGTAAACAATGTATGAGAGAGCGAGAGCGAGAGAGAGAGAGGGAGCTTAAGGCAATCAAGATAAGGTGTTCTTGAAATGTGGGCGAAAAGCGCAACGGAAGAAGGCGTGGCTAAACTCAACAGTGTGTGTGGCAATCAACTGCTCTCGAAATAGCGTCGAAAAACAACGACGACAACGAAGACTCGAGTGCCAAAGTACAGCAACAAGGCGCGAGTGGCGTGATTACTATACTGTTTATTATTATAACTCTACGCCATACCAACACACACACACACTAACAATAATGCCGCACAAGTAATTATATTTTTTGTGTTTATTTTTTCGTCAGACAGCAAATTTAGTACAACAGCCAGTCAGCTGCGACCCGACTCCCAACTCACCACAGCAGAGAGTGGTTGGCGTCTCGACTGTGCATTGATATGGGTTTCGCTGTTGGTGTTGCTGCGGATCAGTGACGCTCACTCCAATTTTAGTACAAGTCGGCTCAAGAACTAAAGTTTCTCACCACATCAGCGCTTTTTATTTAGTGCAGCACAGCAACCGCGGATTACAGTCGGGGTGGTTGGCGTCTCGACTGTGCATTGATAAGGGTTTTCGCTGTTGGTGTTGCTGCGATCAGTGCAACATTAAGCGCACTCCAAATTTAGTACAAGTCAGCACAAGACCCAAAGTTTCTCACCACCCAAGGATCATAGTCGGGGTGGTTGGCGTCTCGACTGTGCATTGATTTAGAGCTTGGCGATTTTTATACTTCTTAATTTTGTTGTAATTAGTCCTAAAAGTTTTGATGCCAAAATGTTGTATAGCTCTATTTTGTTTGAAAATTGTTAGTACTTAAAAAGTTTAAAGCAAAATCAAAGAAAACAACAACTCACCTGCCTTGATTATTTTGGTTTGACTACCTATTTGTTGCAACTGCGAATGCAAATTGTAGTTTCTGCCGCCCTTCAATAATGAGTGAGAAGACGAGATGGAGGAAGAGAAGAAGAAGATAGAGATTCCTAAATTCAATTTAACAATCGTGTAATTGTGTCCGACTCTCTTGTTGACCCGCCACACCAACAAACACCATACATAAAATATACTTAGTAATTATTAAACTTCTTTCTAATGCTGAAACAAAACGGGAGAGAGAGAGAAACCAAAAGAATTAAAGAGAGAACTGTCATAAGAGCATATCTTTTTGCCTACCTTAAGTCAAATTATCAATAAAAAATAAAATATAACTTAAAGCAATATAGAGAACATGCATGTTGCTAACGTTGTCGTCGGCCTGTAATAGATAGATATTTTAATCAATCTAATAGTAGGAAGAAAAAAACCTACGATGTCCCCTGGGACGACGCGGCAGGCCCTCACCCTAATCGTCATCATCAGAATTATTAGCATCGCTGTCCACAATAGTTTCAGGCAGAACGGGGCCTTCAACTAGGCAATCCAAAATCGTGGTCGCAATGTGGCGCAATTTACGATTGCCGAACACCTCAGCGCCTGATACACCATATGCGGACATATTCCGAACTCGATTGCGTATGTCAGCTAAGAGAACCGCCGCCAAACGCATCTTATTCTGATGACCTCGCGATACCTTGCGCCACAGTGAACGGGCGAAAGTATTCATTGCTACGGATTCGCGCAGCTGCAAACGACGCTTACCAATTCGAGCCAAATAAGCCAAGCACAATTCGTCTTTTAATGCCTGAACAGGGCTCTTGGGCGTTCTTGGGTTTGTTGTTGTTGTCAGTTGCCCGTTTACTGTGCTGCTGCGTGTCAGCCGCACGTTTCTATTATTTTTTCCATATTTATCCAGTAGTCGCCTCAGCTGCCTGATCATAAACAGGGTCAGGTTAACCATCGTTGCGCAATATTTTACTATTTAAATTTTTCACAAAAAAAAATACTATTTTTTAGATCTATGTAATTGTTTACTATTTATTTTAATTTTGAGCGACATTCACCTAAGAATTTTTGATTTAATACTGAGCTGAACTATGTGTAGGTTCCTATGTTGACTTCCAAAAGTTGCTTTGACATGGAAAATTGAATTTTTCGAAAACGGTTACATATTTTTAAAAACCATGACGTCAGAATAAAATTAATAATTCTTAAGAACTAATCACATTATTGTTAGTGAATATTTTATCCACTCTCCATTTCAATGGTTCTTCTCAAACTTCCAAACTTTTGATGCCAAAATGTTGTATAGCTCTATTTTGTTTGAAAATTGTTAGTACTTAAAAATTTTAAAGCAAAATCAAAGAAAACAACAACTCACCTGCCTTGATTATTTTGGTTTGACTACCTATTTGTTGCAACTGCGAATGTAAATTGTAGTTTCTGCCGCCCTTCAATAATGAGTGAGAAGACGAGATGCAGGAAGAGAAGAGGAAGAGGGAGAAAGAGATTCCTACTATCACCGCAGATTTTTAGCTATAATTCAAACTAGAAGATTAAGAAGCGTTTTAGAATTATATTATTTGATTTTATCGGATATAGTACACTTACCGTATTTTATATTGAACAATCGTGTAATTGTGTCCGAATCTCTTGTTGACCCGCCACACCACACATAAAATATATATTTAGTAATTATTTACGCTGAAACGAAACGAGAAAGAGAGAAAACAAAAGAATTAAAGAGAGAACTGTCATAATTATTTGCTTACCTTATTTCAAATTATCAATAAAAAATAAAATACAACTCCAAACAATATAGAGAATACGCATGTGGCTAACGTTGTCGTCGGCCTGCAATCGATAGCTATTTTAATTAACGATGTCTCCTGGGCCGTTCTCATCCTCATCGTCATCATTACTACTATTATCATCGCTGTCCACAATAGTTTCAGGCAGAACGGGGCCTTCAACTTGGCAATCCGAAAGCGTGGTCGCCATGTGGCGCAATGTACGATTGCCGAACACCTCAGCGTCTGATGCACCATATGAGGACCGACGTGTGGCCCACATATTCCGAACTCGATTGCGTATGTCAGAAATGAGAGCCGCCGCCAAACGCATCTTATTCTGATGACCTCGCGACACCTTGCGCCAGAATGAACGGACGTATGTAAGCATTTCTACGGATTCGCGCAGCTGCAAACGACGCTTACCAATTCGAGCCAAATACGCCAAGCACAATTCGTGTTTTAATGCTTGAACAGGGCAAACCATTCTTGGGGCTGTTGTTGTCGATATTGCAACTGTTGCATTGGTGCTGCTGCTCGTCAGCCGCACGTTTCTATTATTCTTTCCGTATTTCTCCAATAGTCGCCTCAGCTGCCTGATCATAAACAGGGTCAGGTTAACCATCGTTGTATTATTTATATATATATATATGTATATATATTTTTCTATTTATATTTATAAAAAAACTAGTTTTTGTTGTTGCTTACTGTTTGTTTTTGTTTTGACATATAAAAAAAACAACATTATTGTTAGTGAATATTTTATCGAGTCTCCGTTTTTCTCAAACTTCTTTTCGTTGCATCCCATTCGAAATAATTTCTATTTAATTTATTTGATTAAATTTTATTTATACGCATCTTTTTTTTTAAAAAAAAATGCAATTGTGTATATAGGTACATTATTTATCATTATCATCGATCATTATACGATCTTAGCGCACTATGAAACATGTCTCTGGATCAATAAGTAGAACCATTGGATATTTGTATGAATATAGTCAAGACATGGACAGTACATGTTCATATGTGTATGTAAATAAAGTTAAAGTTAGGATTAGATAAATAATATTTATTTTTGAAATATAAATGTCTGCAGTTGCCTATTATTGTTAATTGTTATTGTTGCTGTTGTTATTGAAGGTTTATAAATTTATTTTGTTCTTAACTTGTATTATGGTAGTTGTGACGATATGAGGGGGCTGGGGTTTGCGGTTAGTGGGTTGCCCGGGCGACTTTTTTTTAGCCCCATTCAGGTTGTTCTTCTTTTTTGTGAGTTGCTGTGTGTGGTGAATCTTGTATATAAGTTTTTAATTCTCTTGTCATCACAAACGCCAGCCGGCCCAGCACTGGAGAATTATTTAAGGATCATTGTCTATTTATCACTTGGCGTGCAACCAATTTGCATAACATAGTAGTAGTTCCTTATACTTTTGGCTCTATATTATGTAGCACTATATAAATATTTCGTGGCTTCTTTGCCAATATTCGCTATTCGATTATATATAACACATAATTTACGTCTACATCAGGATCCAGAATGTGGTTGTTTTCGGGAGAGTGTTACTGGTTTAGCTTTTGTTTTGGAGTTGAATGATATCGGCTAAACACTATACATATATAGTTTGCTAGATATACATTCAACACATGATGTGCTCGATGCGCTTCCAACGCTTCCAATTCTCTCTCTTTTTTCCCAACTCTACCGCCAGTTCGTGCGCACACTTTCTTCCTTCCTTCTTTAACTGTCTCTCTCTTAGGCCAGGCCAGCTGAGAGATTACTGCTGCTGCTGCTGCTAGTGGGAGCTGGCTCATCGGCGCTTGACGCCTGCTGTTTGTTGAGCAGCTGCACAAAATATTCGCCAAAAACGGCATGATTGTAGGAGACGAGACGACGAAACGAGGCTATAAATGCGACCAGCTCCTCCTCATATTCAGCAAAGCCAGACGGTGGCGGCGGTATATTGCCATTGGAGCGCAAAGCGACGCGCACAAAGCCATCCAAGCGATTGGCTTTAATCAAAGATTAAAATTGTCAAAACTTCGTTTCTCTCTTAATCTCAAAATGCCACAAACCAAACACTTACCCATTAGGCTGCGCACCGGTGACGTCTTGTTGGTCAGCTGGAGTATTTGAGTTTTAAGCTGCAACTCCTGGGATTCGCTGAGTGCTGGCTGTTGCTCGTTGGCTAGTGATTTGTTGATAAATGCGCGTATCTGTTCGTAGCAGCTTTCAATGGCAGCACCTAATTGACTGCGTAAGAAAAAGTTATTAGTAAATCCTATAAAAAGAGAAAAACATCTCAATTGAGCTTACTCCTGTTGCTTGACATCCTGCATGAGCACGTCCAGCTGCTGGGCCAGGTTGATGCGATTCTCGCGTCGCTGCGATATTACGGGTACACTTTGTGCTACGGAGATGAGTGAGGCGCATAGGATTAGGCGCTGTGCACGGCAGCTGAGACCCGCAAAGCGTTCCTTGTCGATGCGCAACAGCTCGGGAAACTCTTTGTCCGCCGGATAGTCGAGCAGTTGCCTGCAAGCATTATAGATAATGTCGTCGTTGTTATTGCAACCGGCACGATGACGCTGCAGCCAATCCTCAGTGGACGGAAAACCAGCATTTCCATGGAATTCACGCAAATAGTTGCTAAACTTTTGCTTCTCGTATTCAACGGAGTTGGCAGCAATATCGTTGCGTGCCGCCGATAGCAAAAAGTTGGCCATGTCCAGCTTCATGAGCGACATGCACTCCAATATGCCGCGGAATGTGTCGACCACATCATCGATTTCGCGCAGCTTGGCCACCGTCTCGTCGCGCGCCGGCGAGCACATGCTGGACAACAGATGGATCACAAAGTTGGCGTACGCACGAAAATCGAGGGTGCCACGCTCCGCCTGCTGGCGAATGAGCGCCTCATCCAAGGCCGCATTGATGCGAACCATTGCGCTGGCATTCTTCAACGATAGCATCTGCGGAAAATCTTCTTTAATCTCGCCCAGCAGTCGTATGGCCTGATCGTATGAGGGCGGTTGACGATCCAGTTGCTCGCGCAACAGATCCCAAAATGCCTTGTGCACCATGGTCTTGATGCGACCCTCCATGCTGCAAGCAAATCAAGCGAGTGTGAGTACGAGAGGGAGGGAGATAGAAAGAGAGAGAGAGAGAGGGAGAGAGAGCTAAATGTATGACTCACCTATCCGTGGGCGGCTCATATGGCTGCAGCTTAAAGTCGGGATTAAGTGCTATCTCGTGTGCCAATTCCATGCTCTGCAGATTCTTGAACATGCTGGCAACCTCATCCATGGTCACAATCTTGGGCGGACTGCCAGCAACGCTGGGCAGCACAAACCTCGTCATGCTATCCGTGGAGCTTTCACTGTCTGTCCGTACGTTTTTCTGCTGCTGCAGCTGCTCCTGCTGCTGTTCATTGTTCTCCTTGGCGTCCATGTTGTTTGTTTAGGAAGTTAATTTGATCACTGCTTTGCAATAGGATGGTTTTCTTTGTTTCTATATTCTATATACTTCTACTGCTTGTTGCTTTTAATTTGTCGTGCAACTGGTTTTCTGCAAATATGGAATAAAGCGGGTTTTTCCTTATTAGTTGCAACAGCAAATCGCAATTGCGTCTCGCTTCCGCGTATACAAGGAAGCTTCAAACAAAGAGCTTTTCAAACTGCATCACAGCTGAGCTCAGGGTCAGCTTCGTCTTAAGCGCCAAATACATATGTATGTATGTCCGTGCATACATACATACATACATACACACACACACATAACTTTTTAACTTAATAAAAATAATAAAATATTGCGACAATACAATTTTGGTTGATTTTGTCGAATTGCGACGTTAAAAATGAATGCAAGCAAATAACCGTTATATGTACATATGTATGCAAGTACACACAAAGAGACAAAGGTACATACATAAGCAACCACTATGCATGCAGTCACTCTCTTATACTACCACACACACACAAACACAATGCAAAAGTGAGGGCTATTGGAAGAAAAATCTCTAGCCTAGACCAAAATTTGTATGTATTTACAATATAATGTTGCAATTTGAATTTGTGTCGCTGACATAGTTTCCAAAATTAACGCGGAAAGCAGAGCAAATTGCACAATTGCTCCGCTCAACGAATTGCGACATAAACAAAGATCCGTTAATAAAGCAGCCAATGAAAACAGAAACGAAGAAAATTCGAATATTGCGCAGCGGCGCTGCTTTGCATTTTGTGTGTGTGTGTGTGTTGCGTACTTTAAATTGGACACAAGGACGGCGCGGATGTGTGGATTGGGGAGGATGAACCAACTATTGCAACAATATTAAATACACATTCGATATGGTCAAACAAATAGCACCATCTAAATCTTACCTCCAATTAGAACTGACTCGAAAAATAAATTTCTTCTATATTTTTGAAAGGCGCTTGCACATTTAATTTTTATCTATTATTTCACTGTATATTTTTTCACAACATTAACACCAAATTTTTAAGCATTATTTTCTAGCGCGAACGCTTTTTACGCTTGCGATGTCCAAATCGAAATGTGAGTAATAATGTTATGAATGTACAAATTTCAACCAGCCAGCTTTGTTTGTTGTGCTCCAACTGCTGTGTTGTTTTTGTTTGCGTATGTTCCACAACATTCGAGAATAAAAGCGCATACGCAGCTCAACATGCTTGATATGAGCAATGCTCAAATTGTGACCATTGAAATGACGACGATTTTGCTACTTACTTTGAATATGTTCTTAAGCCATTTTTAAACAATTAGTGTTATTAAACTAAAGCAAGTGTCTTGCATCACGCTCAGCTGTTTGTTTGGTGGAGCAGCATACTAGACTTCACCAAAAAGACTTGCCACCCTGTTTGAAATGACAGCAACAGTCTCGCGAGCAATGCGCAAACTACATTTGATATTTATGGTTAAAACAAACCAGCCACTCTTATAATTAAAAAAATCATAGATTATTGTTGTATTTCTTGATTATTATATTTAACATATATATTAGTGCTAACTAGTGTTGCCGTACACCAATAATAGAGTAATAGCAAAGCTAATTTCCGAGATGTGTGGCAACGCTTATAACTAAACCAGACAGACTCAATAGTATAGAACAATCTGAGATATTTTTTTTCGGACTATTGTTAATTTTTTGAAAAAAGCAAAACAACCAAAAAGCATCAGCAGAGTTACAAACAGACAACGACGAACTCGAGTGCATAACGCCTAGTATAGGAAGTGTTTTGTTGAAGTTAATGCAAACCGATGTTGTTGTAGTCTTAACGCTGTGTGCCTGTGCCCCACCAACAACCACCAAAAGCCCCCACTGCACTCCTGCCACCATCCTGACATCCTGCCACCTGCAACAGCAACTGCAACATGGAAAGTGAAAAGATATTGATGGCCGCCGGTGTCACAGTCGCTGCTGTTGTCGGTGCATTTGTCTTTTGGGGTCCATCGGGTAGGTAAATTATCCACTGTCAGCATTAATTCACTTCACATCAACATTTTAAAGGTTCACGCTTGCGTCAGCGTCGCGGCCAAATCGCTGGACTTCACAATTTTGGGAGGACCTGCTTTCTGAATACATTGCTGCAGGCGCTGGCTGCCTGTCCGCAATTCATTGCCTGGCTGCAGCTGTACAATGGCGTCACACCGGATCGCAAGAGCTTGATAAGCTCGATGCTCAGCACCTTGGAGGTGGTAAATGGAACGCATGCAACGCTGCGCGGTGATCCTCACTCGCCGGGTGCGGTGCTGCGTGCACTTAACACTCTGGGCTGGGTCATACCGCAGGAGGAGCATGATGCCCATGAACTGTTCCATGTGCTGCTATCGTCGCTGGAGGAGGAGGCAACGCGGCCCCAGCAAATGGGCTGCCTGTCGGATGCACTGGTGCCTTCCGGCTTAACAACACCAGCCGGCGGAGATGTGGCTGGGATTGACTATAATGATATGGGCGCTATGACGCCGCTGGCCTATCGAAATATGCCCGCTCTGGGTCAATGTATGGGGGACCAGCCGCATCGGCCATCGAGCGCCATGCTGTCCGATTTTCTAAACATGGAATATGATGAGTCTACCAGCTTGCAGCGTCTAGTGCGCTCCGAAGCGCACACACCCGACTCGCCCGCCTCCGTTTGCGAACGTGAGTCGGCGGATGTTTTGACTCCCACTGGAGGTACGTCTTCGTTTTCGGGTCATTCGCCATTTGGCTATCAATCGGCACTGGCCGCCATGGACTTTATAAATCCACAGCCGACACTAAATGGCTCACCCATTTTGGGTGGCGAACGTCTGTCGCGTCCTCGCCAACAGCAAACGCATCAGTCGCAGCAGGGCGAGAGTCTAAGCAGACGCGTCTCCAGCTCGTGCCGTTCGCTGGAGCGACTCAATCGCGGTCCGGGTCGTGTGTCCATTTGGTCGAGCATGATGCCCAGCCAGGTGGCGCATCCCTTTCAAGGCGCCATGGGCGCCCAAATCGTTTGCAACGGCTGCAACTCCAAGTCAGCGGTGCGATATGATAAATTTGATAGCGTCACGTTGAATCTACCGGAACAGCGTCGGTCGGGGCTAAGCTTGGGCCATCTGCTGAGCGAGTACATAACGTCGGAGGATCTGAGCGATGTCAAATGCGATTCGTGCAACGAGACAACAATGCACACCAAATCCGTAACGTTTGCCAAGCTGCCGGCATGCCTTTGCATTCACATTGCTCGCACCATCTGGCTAAACACAGGGCAGCTGTGCAAACGACAGGATTACGTGCACTTTCCGGAGTCGCTGTCCATGGCACCGTACAGCTTCGTGCAGCCGCATCTCAATAGCCAGGTGACGTCAAGAGCAAGGCACTAGTTGAAATTGTTGCTCATTTCTTATTTTTTCTTATAGGCGGGCACTCCTTGGGGTTCCACAATGTCGCTGTACTCCACTAGTTTGCCCATGAATAATGGCGGCGGCGGTGCAGGTGGCGAGGGCTTTGGCGCAATGTTTCCCAAAAATCTATACCGCCTGCTGGCGGTCGTTGTGCATTCCGGCGAGGCAAACAGCGGACACTTTGTCACCTATCGACGCGGATCGCTGCGCAACGCCCATCGGTAAGTCAATCCATTTCATAGGGATACAAAGTATATGTTCTCTGAATGCAATTACAGCTGGTTCTACACTTCGGATACGATTGTGCGTGAGGTGTCCATTGATGAGGTGCTCAGTGTGCCAGCCTATTTATTGTTCTACGATCGGGGACAGCAGCGTGCACAACAGATGCAGATGCACATGCGCTGAGCACTAGCACCGCTCCCCCCCGCCCCGTTTCGGCCTAGTCATTAATACTACAATATAAAGAATTTTGTTCTCAACTTTGTGATGGCAAACTCAAATAGTCACGCGCGTATGGAAAGAGTGGCCATAGGACACCCAGTCAAAGATCAATGATCTGCAAGAAATGGTCTCAGCAAGCACCAAAAAACACACACATATTAAACACTCGAAACACTCACACCTGCTTTAAAAAATGAGAGCAGTCCTTCCTTATTTATGCGTATTTAAAACTACAACAATAACAATAACTAATCATACTACATATATCCAGTTTGTTACATCAATGCATTTAAATTTATAAAATTGAATTGAAAATTCAGAGTCATGTGCTTTTAGATCTATTATCTGTATTTACATAGCAATAAACAATAGATTTCAAGAAGTAAAAATTCCTAGAGTAACGCATCTGTGCATGCAACAATAACAAAAAGAATCTACTATGTTAAGAATATTTTGTTTGGCGTTTGATCAAAATCTGTTATGTATGTTTTTTTTTCTATATAGTATATATACTTACCGCTCGTAGTTGTTTATTGATTGAACTATTTGTGGGTTAAGTGGATCAATAAAATCGATAGACAATTGCATTTACAGAAATCTAAAATAAAGCATTCTTTAAACCACGATCATAAATTCATTTTGACTACAACTAGATTGGCAAATTTGAACGGTTGCTAACGCGCCAAAAATAATAATGCTATTTATCGATCGTTTTGCACATCAACATCACAACACTTGCTCTTGAAACTTACCACGCCTTTGAACTAAACGAAAATTTGAACACAACGACTTGCCTGAGCACAAACTGTTATCGTTAGAAATCGATATAATTATACATAAGCAACTCATTGATGTGTACACACTGATATTTGCTTGCTCGCTCTTGCTGGTAAGGCACTCGAATTTCAAAAACAAGCCCAAGCAATGCTCAAATATTATGTCTAAAAACGGTAATAAAAAACAACACAATGTGAGGAAAATGCAGCATACATCACGCCTTACGCCCAAAATAAGAGAATATCTCGCCGCGCTGCCAAACGAACGTGAACTAGAGCTAGAGCGCTTCATGGCATTATCCTCATCGTCACCAGCAAGCAGCAGCGTCAGTGTTGGCGCGCACAGCAGCGACGCAATGCGCAGCGGCAGCCGCAGTCGCTGCGGCAGCAGCACAACCAACTTGGTGGTTGCAACAGCAACACAAGCAGCTGCCATGGAATGCGTGCGTGGTCAAAAAAACAAAGGAACACAAATAATAAACATACCGATTGTCATGGAAACAAGAGCGGGCAGCAGCACTAAACCAACTGCGTCGTCCGCTTCTGTTGAGGATTTGCGCACACCAACAAAGGGCACACAAACAACAACGCCCGAAATGCAGACGCGAAAAACACAAACGCCGGAATCGGCATTAAAATCGCACAAACGCTTGGAATGGGATCCTGCCGCCGATGTGGGCTATCGCTGTGAGCGTGCTGCATCCGTTAGCAATATAAGCACACTGGAGCGCTCCGTGCTAGAGGCGGCAATGCAGCCAAATCGTTCCGAATCCGACTTAAATCGTCTCCAACAGCAGCAAGAGATGACAGTGCCGCATCCTCCGCCTGCCGCCCAGCCACCGCTGGCCTCCAGCACCTTTGTCAACAGTCAACAGACAATGACAACAACGCCAGTGCCAACACCCAGCCAGAGTTCGCGACACGAATCTGGCCTCACATCAGCGGCGAGCAGCTTTGACTATCAGCATCACCATCACCACAACAGTTCGAGGCGTTCCTCCACCGCTGCCACCAGTCGCAGCAGCAATAGCAGTCGTCACACCCTCAGCGCCGAAGAGCTGTTGCGTCATGTTGAGCAACAGCGTCAGGAGCGCGAATATACCGCACAGCTGCAGCAGGTTCTCCGCTGCAATAATCGTCGACAGCATCAGCAAAACAAAGAGAATCAACAGCCTCAGCCCCAACAAACGGCGGCGCCGCCATCGTCGCGTACCAAATCAAGCGCCTCCACCTCCTCGGTTGCCTCGAACGCCTCGTCCAACTCCTGTCCGCCTGGTCGCGGTGATCTGGATCTGGGTGTTGATTTACTTTGCTCGCTGGTCAATAAGCGCAGCCTGAGCCATGGCCAGAAGAAGCAGCTCATTCGTGACATTGCCAAGCGGCTTGCTTGCCTCGATCTTGTGGCAAACAATGGCAGCAGCAGTAGCAACAGTCGCGCCGAGTCCGCACGCAGCTCCAGGCGCACCAAATCTGTTAGCCAGCACAAGGAGCAGCAGCCGCAGGAGCAGCCCCAACCAAAGGGTAATTTACTGCTAAAACTCCTTCTTTCAACTTAACCTAAAATCTTTAACTTTTCTTTTTTGTCTTGCAGATACTTTGACCCATTCCAGACACGACAAAGCTACCAATACGAGCAAAACATCCAGCTTGATAGAGAAGCAAGACACGCCGCCGCCTGCAGTAACTGACAGCTCTGCTCCTAATCCTGTTCCTGTGCCTGCACCCAGAACTCGCATTGCCACGCCTACAGAGTCGCCACTGCAAGCGTGCAGCTATGCTTCGACAAGCAGTGGCGCCTCCAATGAGCTCGTCACCCAAAAGACAAATTTGCCTACCAAGTCCAGAAACTCGGCAGACGCCGGCGAGCTGTCTGGCATGCGCGAATGGCTACATCCGTTAACCCAAAGCGAAATCGATTATGAGGAGAAGCGAGAAGCACAGCTGCGCTCGAGTCTGGACAAGGAGCGAACATCGCAACTGAACTGGATCGATACGGAGATTCGACGTTTGCGCATGCTACAAAATCTGTTGCACACTGCTGCCAAAGATGCCAATTTAACGTCATCGCCATCGCCACCAACGTTAACTCACATTAAAATTCCCATTATAGTGCTTGATGGGCCCAACAAGCAGCGGCAGCCAGAACGTCCGGCGCCGCCAGCACCGCCAGTGACACCAGTCGCAACGCCAACGCCGACAACGCAGCAAACGGAGCCAACTGTTGTTAGAGTTACACCAACTGCTTCCGCACGGCCGCAACGAGTGCTACCACCACCACCACCACCTGCTCCTCCTCCAGTGTTAAGACCACTGCCGCCGATACCGCCAAACGCAAACCATCATCGGCCAATGCAACGCAGTAAAATGGCAACGCCCAGCAACACGCTCAGCCAGCATTCGGGCAGCAGCGAGAGCGTTTGCTCCTTTGTCCAACAGCGCCAGCGACAATTTATGGCCCACTATCAAAATCAGCAGCAGCAGCGACTCGAACAGCAGCAACAGCTGCTTATGCTGCAGCAGCAACAGCAGCATCAACAGCAGCAGCTCATCCATAGACAGCAACATGAACTGCTTCCTACGTGTCCAATGGTAAGTCATAGAAATCAAAAGCAAAGCTTGTAACTTTATCCTTCCATTTCTCCATTAGCAACAATCACACCAACCGCATTATATACAAATGCAGTATGCACAAGGAACGGGAATGGGCAATGGCTACGCAGGCTGCTTAGAAGATGGAGGAGCTGTCTACTACCATGTGGTTAACACACAAACAGCACCAGCACCGCTAGCAGCTGCATCAACAAAAACAACTGCAGCAGTTGCGGCAACAACAGCAGCAGCAGCAACAGCAGGAAGTAACTCAACCGCTAGCTGCACGGCAACGAGCTCAACTTCATCCATGCTATGCATTAGTTCCGAAATGTCAATACCAATGGGAATGGTAAATGCTTGCGAAGCGACAACAACAACGACAACAACAACGCATCAATATGATGATGTTGAGTGCCATCAGCAGCAGCGGCTACATCGGCGCGTACATCATCATCGTCATCATCGTTTGCTGACAGCGAGCTCCGACGAGCAGCGGTCGCAACAGGAGCAGCGCCAACAGATGCTTAAAGTGCGTCCGCGTGGCATTGCGTATGCCATTCAGTTTACGTCGAGCGGCGAATTCGATAGCGAATTGCTATCAAATGCGCTCTCGCTACAAGATCATTTGCAGCTCGCTCGTCCGCTCTTCTGTGCCCAATCCAAACAGCGCAAGGCCATACTCAATGAGATGCAGCTGCTGCGCAACGAGCGACGTCGTGAACTTGATCAGCTAATTGAGAACAGCAGTCTGGAGACGCTGGATAAACGACTGAAGCAGCTGCCGCCACCAGTTACCTGTAAGCAGCAACAACATCAAATATATAATATACATACTATATCTTAACCCATTTTGTACTAACAGCACGTGTACGCGTCTTTACCACCAAGGAGATGAAGGCGTTAACTAATAAACGTTGCGAATATCTGCCCGAAGTGCTGGCTGCACAAAGTCGGGAACTCGAGGAGCGTCGTCGTCGCACCAATCGTATTATGCGCGATGTCTTCAATAAGGTAAGTTACCGTTACAATTATTTCCCACGCAATCTCAACAAATTATTTTCGATTATACAGCGATTGCAGCATCGCGTTCGTCGTGGCAAACTGTCGCTGAACCATAGTCGTACCGTCATCTAGACTCTCTCTCGCCTCTTCAAACAGTGCCAGTTTTTATCACTTTTATCACTTTTTATCATCAAGTTATTTAAATTGAATGTAACGTCAGCTTTTGCAGGCTCATCATCGCGTTTCGAGATTATCTTAAATAATTCTTTTTTTTTATTAACTGACAAATCTATTTGATATAGCATTATTATATATGTACTTATATTTTGTTTTGACCAATAAATGATATGGAATGTGCCATATTTAATAGTTGAAATTAGTTATTTGTGAGCTGTTTTTGAGATCGGTTTTTCTTTATTTAAGTTGATAACATTGGCGATTAACAATATGCGTAATAATTATTATTATTATATTTATGTAATAATGTTAAACTCTTTGCAAGCTAAACAACGTTCCGTCATGTTTTACGTGTCTTAAATATTGGTGTTCTATTTCGAGGATATTTCTCTTAACATTAACAAGAAAGAAACTTTTTATTTATTAACAAAGATTACAAAAAAAACGTATTTATATATATATAGGCAATTTGTATTGCTTAACAACAGATACAATGCAGCTACGAATGTATATTATTATTAATAGGTATTTATCGTATTTTTGAGATTAGTATTGATTGTAATAATATATATATGTATATATATTTTATGTACGATATAGTATAAGTACGTTTATGTTTATTTGCTATAATAGCAGCCGCCAAATGCCAAATCAGGTCACAGGTCTCACATTTCTGTCGCATACAAATCGAACGTGCTCTTTCGCCGATTGTGATTAGGCACAGGAAATATTATGGAAAGTTGGATTAGGAAGAATTTGGAAAATGGAAAATGTCTACGAAAGGAACTGGACCAACAAACAATGCAAAGCAGTTAACGCGTTTGTTTTTTTTTTTTTCTTAAAGTCGGTTATGGGACAATAATAATAATTTTCGAGTATTCAAATATAGAGTATATAACATATATATTATAACAACTCTCTCCCTCTCTCTCTCGCATATGAGAAATAATCTTGCCTTTCTTAGAAGCTAATAATTGAGATTGCACATAATTTTTGCTAGACTCCTTCCTTCCTTCCTGCTTCCCATGCGTTCTATCCATTCAAGTAAACTTATTTTCGCGCAACCATATCGAGACCACCTTCCTCCTCCATTTTGGATAGAAACTTGATGGCGCGCTGCGAGGGTTCCGTTTGTCTTGCCATGTCAATCAGGCCCAACAGTTTTTTGATGCCAATGAAGACGCTGCGGTAAAAGAGAAATAATATTTTAGCCATTTTAGCAACTTTTGCATTAAATGCAATTTAAATACCGTTTGCCGGCCATCTTTTTGCCAATAGCTTGAATTTCACCCTTGCTAAAGATATCCGAGTGCTCGAGCACAGCGGTCACATGCTCCGGACTAGATAAGTTGGGCACATGCAACACCGAGGTGAAGACCGACAGCATTTCCATTTCTTCTAGCACTTCCCTGCAAAACGGGCAAACATCATGGGTAAGAAAGGGTAGAATGGGTCAATGGGTCAACTGCTGGTACTCACCGTCTGCTCGAGGTGCAGAGTATCAAGAGTTTGCGTCCTTTGGGCGGCTGCTTCTTCATCAGCACCAGCAATGCCTGCAGCGTTAGATTGGAATAACGTGGCCCAATCGGACCATAGTCGAGCAGACGCTCCACATTGTCCACCACAATGCAGCTGAGCGTCGAACGATAGGCATCGTCGAAGACCTTACGGATGTGCAGACACTTGGCCGACTCGGTATAGCCGACCATATCCTCCGGTGAGCAGACCTTCACAAACGGAAAGTCCGACATCTTGGCCAGCTGGGCAGCCAATGCAGTCTTGCCGGAGTTGGGCGCACCGGCAATCAGCACTGAGACAAGGCCACCGGATTCGGGCGCCTTTGCCTGCTGCACGTACAACATGCCATCCTCGAGTAAATTGCTAACCGGCAGGCCCCAGTTGATGACACCACGGGCCAGCATATTGTCCAGTATCTCCTGGGCAGTGCCAAATGCCGGCTTGATATCGTGCTCTAGCGAATGCAGGAAATCATCGCGATTCACTTTGATCTTCTCCATGGCCTCCGGATCAACGGTGACCTTTGCCTCCGCCTTGATCAAACGATTCATGGCACTCGATTGGGCGGCACGCACCAAACCCTCAAGCTCAGCGCCGCTAAAGTTCTTGGTTAGCGATGCGATCTCCTTGTTATCGACATCCTCGTTGATTTTCTTGAACTCCCGCATACGCTTCGTATGTATATCGAGTATCTGAACGCGTCCCGCCTCATTGGGCAGACTGATCTCCATTTGGACCTCGAGACGACCCGGACGCAGGAGCGCCTCATCAATCATATCCCGTCGATTGGTCATGCCAATGACCAGAATATTGTTCAACTGATCGACGCCATCAATCTTGGTCAACAGTTGATTGACGACGGTGTCGTGGACACCACTGTTGCCGCCCACAGAGCCACGCTGCTTGCATATGGCATCGATCTCATCGAAAATGATGATATGCAGGCCACTGTTTGGGCCCAGACGCTTCTCCTCCTCCTCAGCATCGGCGAACAAGCGACGCACGTTCGCCTCCGATTCACCCACATACTTGTCCAGAATCTGCGGTCCATTGACAATCTTCGGTTCGCGTGCATTCAGCATGGTGCCAATTTGACGGGCCATCAGAGTTTTGCCAGTGCCGGGTGGCCCATAGAGAAGGATGCCCTTGACATGCTTGCAGCCCAGCTGCTCGACCAGCTCGGGTGGGAAGACACGCGAGGCGAATGCCCGACGAAAGATCGCATTGAACTCTTGATCCAGGCCACCGATGCCCATTTTGCCAAAGTCCCAGTCCGGATTGATGATCGATTGACGCACCACTTTACCCTTCGATTTGCCCTGCAGATTCAGTGAACTGTTCTCGGCCTTCTCGAACTGGACCGTCGTGTTGCCAAGGATGCGACCAAAGCGTACCGTACGCATCACTGGCTCCTTGCCTTCGCCAAGAGTCTTGGGATCGATTGAATCCAGCGATTTGACAGCCAATCCAAGCAGTTTCTTATCCTTGAAATTAAAGACCAACGATTGCCCAACAGTCAAGGCCATGCCAGCAAATTGCATTATAAATTCCTTGGCCATTTCATCCGAATCGTATGGCTCCTGGGAGACACTACGAAATCGAAATCATTTTATTATGGATTATGTAATAATTAGTCATCGATTTTGTGACTTAATAATTGTGAAATGAAGTTTCCAATACAGAACTAAATATTTATTTGATAATATTCAAATTGAAATGAACATCAACTTTATCATGCGAACAAATATTTACTTGAACAAAATCTAACCTTACTTTTATTACAGCAAAAACGAAAAACTTTTGAGCTTGAACTTACGTCTTCTTGTGCAAAAAATCCGTTTCGAAGGAGACGGATGTTATGACATCGGAATTAGCATCGAATCGATAAGGTCGCACCTCCAGCTCATGATTAATGGACAGCGTCGCCCATTTGCGTTGCAGCAACGAGAATCCCACATAGCCGCTGGGCACCTCGACGGTCTTCTCCAGCGCAAATATGAAATGCTGCCCAGCCGCAGGCGAAATGTCGACATACCTAAAGTGACAACAAAACCATATGCATAAATAATGAGCTGACAATTGTGAAGAGATTTCTGTTTTTAGCTCACTTGACATCGTCCGGAAAATCGGCCACATTGACAATGGCACGATTCGTCAAGGACAGCTCGTCCGTGGGACACTTGGTGGCCTTCATGCGCTGCTTAAACATTAAACATTATACTATTTTATCACATAATATTAACTGCAACACTCACATAAGCCATAACTGCTGCTTCTTTCTGCTGCTGCTGCTGCTTCTGGAATGTATGAGAATTTGCCTTGTGTTGGTGGGAGGGTTGTTTGTCTCTGTGTTTACAGCCTCAGCGCGTCGTGTTAATCGATTCACGAGCTTTGGGTTAAGGCTTTGAATTTTCGCAGTTTTTGTTGCTGGATGCGATTGGTTTGTTTCTGTTGTTGGGTTGTGAAGTTTTTGTCTTATTTGACACGAAATATTTGCGAGAAATACTATTGAGCACTTCTTGAATTTTGATACCACTGCATTTCCTTAGCTATGAAGTTAACTGAAGCTCGACACGAGATTTAACAAGCTAAATTTATTGATTTCTTCAGCGCAAATTTGCTGCGCAGCTTTAAATGCGCGCCTGCCTCGCCTGCCAACTCGGTTTACACAGCACAGGTTGGCATGCCAGCTAGAGTGCAGATGTATCTTTATCTGTACATTAACAGAATAAATGTTTTACAAAATGTTCATAGACTGGACTCTGTTGTATTTAACAGTGGTTCTGTTAGCAACATGCAGAATGTTGGGCAACTTGTTTGTTATTGTCAGTTAAGACGTCGTCAGTTGCGAACGTATTTGTTTGTGCGCGCTGTGAGCGCTTTTATTTGTTGTCGACCAAAATCAAAAAACGAGCGAAATTTTTATTCTTTTCTATACTATTTTTTTGTTGTTGTTGTCAAGTGATAAGCGATAATAAATATTATCAGTGCGAGCTAGTGCTATGCAAAATATAATCAAGCAAAAAATAATGAAAAAACAAAAAGTATCTTTGCGTAATTGAATTTGATCGAGCTGTTCAATTTACGTTACGTTTTTTCGCGCGCCTTTTCCTAAAGGTCAAGTGAAGAAGCAGAGCAGCAACACACAATAAACAACAACAATAACAAGTGCAACACCAGGAGCAGCAACAGCGCAAAACGTACCACCAAAACGCACCTGAAGAATAGTAAAAACGAATAACAAAATTTGTAACTACCTGTTGAGAGGAGGGTAGCGCCGCGCAGTCGACGTTACCTTAAATTGCCTGCTGCGGCGGCGGCCTTAGGCTGAAGTGAATCGTTCAATCGTTTGCAAGGACTACGTACGTAGTTGATCTGCATGCCGTTAGTTTTCGTTTTTGTTGTTGTCGTTACGGCTGTTGCCGGTTGCACGTGTACGTAAAAACGGAAATACGTAAACCCAACGTTAACAAAAACGTAACAACAAACACACATAGTACACAATGACAAAGCCGCGATGGGGAGCAAACAGCGGCAGCAGCAGCGGCGTCTGTGCGTTCTCTTTACTGTGGTGCGTTCTCTTCTTCTTCGTTTGCACAACAACAACAATTTGGTGCTTTAATTTGGAGCAGCGACAGCCGCTTATCAAGTACGGCCATGCTAATTCGTATTTTGGCTATTCGCTGGCCACGCACACCATCGGCGAATATAATTGGCCCAATAACACAAAATGGTAAGAACCCAAAAAACCACCTCATTTCAACCGGTTTTACATATATTTTGTATTTTTTTATGATTATTTAATGGGTTGAGGTTTTAGCAATGATCTTGGAAAATAGTATTTTTTTGTTTATTTATTATTTATTGTTTGTCTATACAAATTGTTTAATATTCTTCTAAGCGCATTCGATAGTTGATTCGATTTTAACTTTAAATACAAAAGCTTGCAAAATTAGTTTTTCGTGTTTTTTTTTTTGCATTGCAATCTTTTGTTGTTGTTGTTTTTATCATTTTTTTTTATTATTATTGTTAATGTGCGAAACTTGTTTGAAATTTAGTTTCTAGTTGTCGCTGTTGGTTGTTGTTGTTGTTGTTGGTAGACACTTCGATTACCATATAATAAAATAAAAATGAATATTGATTATTTATAAAGATGATGATGATATTTTCACACACACACACAAACATGACTGGATTGAAGGTTTTTGAGTCTAGCATGTGTTTTCCATTAGCATTTATCGAACAAAACTTTTCGATCTCTTTAGCTCTTTAGATCGTATAACTAATTGGGTAAATTTGCACAAGAAGCAAATATGATATATGTATCTGGTTTTGTACATATATCATAAATGTTATCAATGAATGTTCTAGATTAGATCGAACAGAATAAGCACTTTCTCTCTCTCTGTTAATGATAATAATGATAATAATTTCGAAATGTATAAAATTTATATTGAAAAGTTTACTTAACTTTCGATTTTGTATTGACTTTCGGTCGAGTTACTTTATTTCAAGGGTTTCCAAAGAATGCCCAAAAAATGTTTTCTTTTTAAAATCATTTTTGTTAAGATTACCGCAAAATTTGGACGTAAAATTTGTATCTTTTTAGCACCCTTTATTTTTATCAAGAATCAAATATGAAATATTTGTCGCATTTCGTCAAAAATATTCAGCTAAAACATCATGGATTTGTTTGTGTTTGTGTGTGTGTGTGTTTAGGTTACAGTTGTACCCAATCCTCGCCAGATAAGACACTGTTTATTTTGAATTCGTACGTACATATTTACATTGCCAGATATGTATGTATATAAATTCCAACACTATATTTCCTTGTGTATCGCTGATTTTGCTTATTTATTTGTTTTTGTGTTTTTTTTCTCGTCATTGAGCATTTTTTATTTTACTTCAAGAAACTTATCTCTCTTGGAAGTTTTTCGCGACTTGATAATGGGTTATAGTATGTCGGGGGCCACAGGAAGGCAGTTTATATTTAAACTTTAGCCTACATATTAATATCAAGTCACTTGCATTAAACGGATATTGACGGATAAATTCATTTGACATTTATACTAGTATTTGAGCCAAATAAGCTATTATTTGCATACGTATGTTTGTACTACTATAATCGCAATATGATCATTAGAAACCAATAACGATTAGTTCAATCGTTGTTGATCAACAACAACAACAACAAGAACGTGTAACGTGGCCTAAACAAGACAACAACTCTCGGGGGCTAGGCCAACAATTGCAGACGTCTGCACTTAAAATGGTTACAAGCAGCAATAACAATAGCATTTGCCAACTCACCGAATAACTGTCAGAGTGTGCGTGTGTGTGTGTCTAGTCCATCGGAGTCCGTCCATTTGGCCATCGTTGCCAGTTCGCTAGTAGTAGTATAACCCATGCCATAGCTGGCAGACAAGTCGGAGCCAACCAACAACAACCGCAATGCCAATAAAATGACAAACATCAAAACATGAATCAATCAATTTGCAACATAACGAAGCTCAAATACGCTTAACAGCACTCCAATATACATATCTGTCTGTTCAGGCATAATATAAGAAAAACTAAACCTGAAACAGGAAAAAGTTTACTCTAAGTTAAGTATTTACCATCCTTAAATCTATTCTTGTTACTTCAATCAAGTAGAAATATTCTGAATAATATATCAATCAGTTTAATAATATTATCGACTTTCAGTAAATTGTGTGGCTTTTAAAGGTTGCTTTTTCCTTTTTGTATTTGTATGATTTTCTCTCTTTCCAAAAAATAACATTAAATTGTCTTAATGTACATTCACTAACGTTTTACCGACTGCTTGGGATTAGATTATACTAGATTAAACCAACTTGCTGAATTAGTTTCGTTAGCTAATTGATGTGCCCGCTTGGTGCCAAAGTAAGGGTATATCAAAATAGAAAAATCAATGCAAAATGTATGAGAAGGAGTTGGCTGCGCTGCCAGGGCAGACGACAATCGAAGCTAGCCAAGCAGGCCAAGAAATCTTATGGCTTATGGAGCCATAAAAATAATGTATTACAAGAGACAATGTATTGTTGTTTGTTGTTGTTGTTTCTTGTCGCCATTCCGTCTCGGCGTCTGAAGAAGTTTGTTTCGTTGGAAGTCACTTGTCTACTTTTGTCATTGGCAGTGGGTCAAAGCAATTAGGTTGCTCCTGCTTACTGTTGCGAACCAGCTACTACATACATATATCCTGGCTATCACACAACTATGATTTGGCAAAAGCATACTTAAAACATCGAGCTATTAATAATATGTATAAGTATATCTAACATTTTGATGCACATCCAAAATTTCACATGACACACTTTTGATTAAGTATGTACAGTGAATACTTGTGCTATTGAAATTCCACCATAACATATAGCTGACCAATTTGGTTTGTCCTTCTTCAACGTGATCTTGTCGACATGTGTTTCCTCTAGCTGCTGGTCGTGCATTTATGATTAGGCCTCGACTTCGACTGCGTTCGAGTTTATAGTCTCTCTGATTGCATTTGTCATGCAGCTCACACAGCAACAATAACTGAACTGCCATAAAGCCGCAATGTGACAGCTTTTGGCCATGATCAAGGCTAAGCTCATAAAGAAAGAAGACGCAGTAAGAAACCCCCAAATTAATAAAACCACACACACAATTTACTGCCTGCCGGCTTTTAATGTTAACCGCCGCCGGGCAATCAAAAACCCATTCACACGTTCATCCAGAAGTCAAAAGTTGCGCGCGACTCGATCTTCGCTCCCAAGTTGCAAGTCCCCAAATTCACTGCCAGCTCCATTTCCATTTCAGTTCCATTGCCATTGCCCGGTGCTTAACATGTGCATTTTGCTCTCTGGCTTGATTTGCTGACAAACGGATGTCATGTCCGTCATGTTTTTTCTTAGTCAGTCAGTCAGTCAGTCGGTCTGTCAGTCGGTCGGCCACTTGAACGTGCGTTTCACGCGATCTGTGCGGTCGGGCATTGAAATCCGCCCAAGCCAAGAAATAAACCAACTTTCTTGTAGTATTGCCGATAATGCATCGTGTGTCGTGAAGTTGCGAGCTTTCGTGAGTACATAATAGAAGCTCATCAGGGAAGAAGCTCTTGATTTACCCTAACAAAAGTACTTAAATCAAGGGTAGAAATTGTCTTACTGAATCAAGTTGGCTAGGTTTTTAAGTACAAAAATATTGAAGAAATAAAAATATACCTATTTTATTTATTTATTAATACTAGCTTTAAGTTGAAACTTCGGGACTAGTGATATGTTAGCATGGCTAAAAATAAAGTTTGAACATTTCGTTTACACGCCAATAATTTTTCGTATTTTTATGTAAGAGTTTTCAAATCGTTGTATGTTGTATTTTCATTAAGTGTTTCGAACAGAAATTGTTTGATTACTGTGCGCATCTTGAGAAACATTTGTTTTTTTCGCTTTGCCTCTTCCTTGCTCTTGTAGGTATTGTTCATTTTTCGTTATGGCATTTTGCGTTGTTTGCTTTGTTTGGTTTGCTTAAAATGAGATCGATGTTTTTATTGCCAATTTGCGTTGTAAATGAGCTGACTGCAAAATAAACAAATGCAAATCGCGTTCAGGTGTTGCCGGCATTCATTTTTGTTCGCTTTCTATACACGCATTTGTATACCCTATAACATGAAAATCATGCATGCAGATAACAGATTAAATAATGCCTAAAATATAACTTAAAATTTCTTTTTATAATTATTTAAGTATATTTTGTATATCCCTTATTTCAAATATTTTCATTAATATTTTAATCATTTTCTTAACACCATAGTTATTTTTTTTTAATAATGAGGTATTCCCTGGGCAAGCAAAGTTATTTCAACCATATTTTCGTTGTTTGCAAATGTTTTTATATATTTTGATGAATTGTTCCATAATTTTGAATAGCTCACATGCATTTCCACGTGCAACTCGCAACGCTCCAAATGGATTCCCATAAAAATGGGAAAAACTACAAGCTTTAATTATTTTTGCCAACACACAAGCCTCGTTAATTTATTAATATGTATAGTGATGATGGTTCGCTTAACTTCGCACACACCTTTCCGTGCAAACATCTGTACACAAAACAAATCAATCTAAATTCCACCATATATATAATATGTAAAATAGTGAACATGTGAATCAGGTTGTCAGGTTAGAACTTACAGTTCATACAACTGCACAAGTTTCATGCTTACTTATGTTATTTATGCTATAGAGCCAACTCTAAAGTTAAGTAAAAAGTCTCTTCCCCTCATTGTATCTAAACATTACATGTGCGCCGTGTCGGACACATGTTTCTCTCTGTTTCTGTTTTGTTTTGTTTTTTATTGAATATGATAGTTCTTTTGGGTTCTTTGGTTCGGAAAGTGCGCCAAAATGCTTTGCCGAAAATGAGGTCAACAGACGCCAAACAGTCGGAGACAGGGCAATGAATGGATTCAGGGGTGGGGAGCAGTTAATGGTTGCTGTTGTTGTAGTCAACTGGGGCGAGAGGCTTGTACATGATAGAATATGTCTATTCGTATTAGTTATACAAGTATGTAGTACGTTATTCGTTCGGTATTCAGTACTCAGTATTCAGCCTTCGTCTGTTTATCCAACTCATGCAAAATAGTTTTTTTTTCTAGTATCTTTCTGTTGTTTTTTTTGGCAGGGCTATGTCGATGTTTGGGGCTCCACCGAAAAGACGGCGTGAGACATAAACAAATGAAGGCAGGCAGGCAGGCAGGCATTCAGGCAGGCAGAAATAGAGAGATATACGACACACGCATTACAGCGGAAAAAGCAAAAAGCAAAACGCAAAGAAATAACGCAAACTAGACGAGGAAATGCCGCTAAGACAAACACACACTTGCCACATATCCATTATACGCAATGAGCACGAACAGTTCGACTTGCCTAAGGTGTATTTTGGTTCTGGCTTCTTGTCGAAATCGAATTTTGGAAATAAGCCTAAAATTCCCAACCAGTTTAGCAAATCGTTAAATTAGAAATAATTTGATAAAACATTTTCTGGTCTGAAATTGTGCCAAAAGAACTCAAACATGCACAGAGAGAAAAATATCGTTCTAACATTTAGTTAAAACTACTTTGAATTCGTTATTTGCGTTTGTTAAAATTCAGGTCAGAAAACCTGGTATCAAGTAAAAAAAGTTCCACTCGAATTAATGTTCTTAGTGAAAAATCAAGTTTAAAATTTAAGTTTTACTCGAGTTTTTTGCTTTGTGTACTTTAGATGCACCTGATTTTCTCAAGTTAGTGTTCCCTTTGGGGCAAGCTTCACTGTTGCACATGCCGCCTCATAAACATGCGTGAAAATTCAATTGATTTTTGTTGCGAAAGGGGGTGGAGGTTGCGGTACAGTGGTGTGAGACGCTGCCAAGGTGGGAGGGGGTGTGGGGGGAGGGGGGCAGACGACGGTGGCAACTGGAGAAAGAGAAAAAAGGAGGCGTGCGTATTTATAGCGCTAGGAAAAAAATTGCCCATCTTTTTGACTTGACGCGACGCAAGTTTTGGACAGAGCTGTGAACTGTTTTGTGCGAGTGTCTAAGTGTGTAAGTGTGTGTGTGTGTGTGTGTGTGTGTGGGAAAACGTTTTGTGAAATCAGCTAGAACAAAAACCGAATGCGGCAAAGTGATTAGAAACTTGCCCAGCAGCTGTCGAGTGTTGAATGTATCCAAAAGATACAGCGTGCAACATAATTTCTGTAATACGTTTCACGGCTAAGACCGAGCTAGGACAACAGAGCGGTGGGCAGGGTAGGTGCACTAATGAGACTGTGGCCCAAGTGCCGTAGTCAAATGCAAGAGACGAGAAAAAGAGAGAGAGAGAGCGAGAGCGAGAGAGATCACAACACAACAAAAATATAAGAAAAAGTGAGATCCACACACGCAAAATGTCATGAGGCGAGTCGAGGCGAGCCGAGGCGTGTAGTAACAACAAGAGTGGGGGAGTGGGGGCTGCAAGAGTTTTAAAGGCAATGTGTGGGTGTTATGATTTATTGCCAATTGGGACGGAGGCCGCCGCGAATTGAGTTGAGTTGAGTTGAGTCGAGTTGAAGTTGGAGCTGGAGTTAAAGTTGTTGGCTCTAAGGTTGAAGTTTGCCAACAGCCGAGATGCCACTCGATGCAACAACAACAACACTCGAACGAACAACAAACGATCATTCATCAGCGTTTTGTTGAGCGCGTGTGGGCAAACAGCTAGCCTATCTCTCTCTTTCTCTCTGCCACCTCCCTCTGTCAATGCAATTGGCAAAATCAAAGCTTTCGCGTCACGTTTGACGTCCCACGCAATCAATTCGCTGCGATTGTCGTTAAGGAAGCGTCACTGCGACGATCTTTGAGCTGCTGCTGCTTCTTCTTATACTACCTACAACAACAACAATAACAACAACATCAAATAAGTATCGAAAAATCAATAAGGCGAAATGCAACCGTGGCTGCCGTTTCGTCTAATCTCAGAGCCTGACAAATTGTCCGCAGGCTAAGCGAAAGCATTCAAGTAAAACACTTAAAAATAGCACAACTTAATTGCTCGACTAGAAGTTGCCCAGTAAAAAGTTCTTTGTCTTAACTTAAGTAAAAAATGTTTTGTTAGTGATTTATGGTTATTCCCATATGGTTATCAGCTGACAGGCGGGTGGGTAAATGGAGTGCACCACAGTAACCTTTGACCTTTTAATTGACTCCCTTGCAGGTGGATTCTGAAAAAACTCTAGGTCGAACCGTTTGGGGATGTGTCGTTGATAGCAGTCAGTCGGTCAGTCTCAAGAGCAGTTTTTGTGTCCATAATACCCTGGCTATATATGTATGTATGTAGAAGGTTGTGCCTGTGCCAATGCCTCAGACACACCCTAATGCCAAGTTGCAAGCACAACAAATAAGGAGGCAAGAAGGCAGCTAAGTCTTAGCCTTAGCCTTAGCTCATCTCACGCAGATACTGCAACATGTTGCGCCCATGGGCATTAACCCTCGCATTGTTCAGATTTATGGAGCAAATCTTTCAATGTCTACCCATCTCACTCTAAATACACATATCTCCCTCTCTCTCTATCTCTGTGGCTCTTTGGAGTCTTGAATCTCGCCTCGAGGCGTTCGAAATGTGCGAATGAAACTCGTTACCAAAATCAAAAAAAAAGAAAAAAATCAAAAAAATTAAAGAAAAATACTCCACGACAGTCGACAGTTTCTTTCTTTGGGGCGCTCTCTCGAAACAACCACCACAGATCGAAGCTTTTTGCCAATAATCCAATACCTGCCGCCTCGATTCTCAGTTGCCCCTACCCCTACCCCGGCGACAATGCTTTGCCCTCGTTGCCCTGTCGTAAGCTGAAACTTTTGGATTTGTTGCTGTGGTTGTCTCCATCTTCTATCTTTCAACTTTCAGCTTTCAGCCACGGCCATAGCCATAGCCTCTTGTATTAGCTGTTTTGTAGTTGTTGTTGCTGTTGCTTGTGCTTGTGCTGTTTGTCTGCTTGAATCCGGTCGTATTTGCTGCCTTGGATCGTGTCGGCCTGCTGCCGAGCTTGCCTGCCTGCCTGGTTGCCTGCTTTTTTTTTCTAATGAAAATTGACGCCGTGCTGGTAATTTAAGTTGTTTTCGGTTTTGTTCGGTTTGGGGGCTTTCTGTTATTCGTTTCTCAGATGCTGCTGCTGCTTGTTCTCCTTCTCTACTATCTCTTGTTGTTGGCACAATCGAACTATTTTGCTTGTACACATTGCGTGAGATCGCTGGGAAGAATCGTTGGCATCGCTATTTGCGCTATTCCAATTCCTATTGCGGTTTGCTGCTGGCAGGCATTTGTTGTGCCTTCTGCAGTACTACTTCCCAGCCAAAGACAAAGATTGCGGATTGCGGAGGAGGTCCTAAGAGGGTGAAGAGGGCGAGAATGTATCCTATAAGCTTCATCTTTCCCTATCTTATTACAATTAACATATGTAGTCGGTGTTAAATATCTGCGGTTTTTCAACTCATTTTCAAGATGCAAATTTTTCAAGAATAATCGTAGTTTAGCTTTATTCAAATTAATTATATTTGATATGATATCATGTATGTTCCGATTCCGATCATTCCCTATGCTAGGCATCCTCCATATTTCACTCATTTCTTCGTTTTGTAAATCTTGCGAAGAATCCAATTGATGTCTAGAGCAGCTTTTGGGCAATTGCCAATTGCTTCCTGGTTTTTTTTTTTGTTTTTTGTTTTCTTTTACTATTCTTGCTTGGCAAGCTCTTAAATCTTTCTCTCTCCATCCACCCTCTTTGGCCATTGTTTAGGCCATAAATTTGCCACGTTTGAAAGCCACATGGAATCGTCGTTGTTGCGTCTTAACCCTTGGCGCTTCTCAAGGTGTTTTCAACTGCAACAACAACAATCATCAAATTGCCAAGCAATTTTCTTCTATATTTTTTTTTTTTTTTGGTTTTTCCATTGCGTTTTTTTGTTGTATTTTTTGTATTTTGGGCTTTAAAGCCGGATGAAAATAATCTTTACACCATGACAGGGTAAAAGTAACAACAAAAACAATTTCACATGCAACTGTGAGATTTTTCGTGGCTCGTTTATTTATTATGATTATTTATTTTGTTTTACTTGAGTTGCTGCTGCCGCCGCCGATTCTATGGTTGCTTAGTTGCCACAGATGTTAGCAGTTTGCGTTCTTTTTCCGTTAAGCCAGCTGCCAGCAAGAAGATCACAACATCTGTCTGTATGTGTGCGTGTGCGTGTGAGTGTGCGTGTGTGTGTCCACATGGCTTATTCAGTTCATCTGCGTGCCGCCGATTGATTAGTTGCATTCAAAGTTTAGTTATTGCCTCAACACCCATTTATGTTGTTGATACCCTGTAATTATTGATGGACATCAAAATTGTTGACCCAAAAAATACCTGAATGACGCATCTTTACGTCGTTTGTAGGCTGTAGAATCCATAATTAATTGAATTACAGGGCATCTTGATCGTCTTGTGGTCTTGACTATGTCGCTCTAACTCTTACTTGTTGCTTCTTCGACGTTTTTTGTCTGATTGTTTGCCACTAAAGTTCAACAAACGCTGCAGCTGTGCCACGCCCACCCCCCTCTCAACGTTGCCCGTTCGTCAGTCGCCCACTTTTTTTTTATTATTTGGGCGCAAGTTTGCTTTAGCCCTGGTTTGTTTGCTTTTGCTGGGAAAACAACAACAAACTATATTTTGTTTTTTTCCTTCTGATAAACGCGCGCGACACTTTGACGCTGCTCGCCCCTTAACCCTCTTTACCTCTCCCTCCCCCCACCCTTAACATATGCATGCAGAAATCCTGTCGGAAATTTAAGCTAGGCCACACCTACCACGCCTACCATCCATGCCACAGCAGCGGCAGCAGTTGCAAGTGGGTGTTCCATGCCCAAACCCAATACCCAGTTTGCATTCGCATTTGCTTGCCCCATGTTGCACATGTGCATATGACGAATTTTGAGCGGTGCCACAAGCAGTGGTGGCGGCTGCGTGTGGGCGCCACAAAATCAAAAAAAATAAAAAAAAAAACATCAACTGCCGCCTTGCTGCAACGCGGCCAAAGGCGCTGGCGATGGGCGATGGCGACACAACTCTTGATAAGAATTGAGTTCCAAACACACACACACACACATACGTACACACATTGACGGGGCAGGCGACATTGATGTTGACAAACTTGCGGCTCGACGCGGCGCGGCGCTTTTACCAAACAGCAACAACAACAACAACAAAAAAAGATCTGACAACTCGTTTCGCTTGTTGTTGTTGTTGTTGTCGCGTTGTTAAATGTACTTGAGCTCCAGTTTATGACTTGTATTAGTCGCAGACCTGCACACCAAGCACTACTCGATACAATATCATTTTCATTGTACATAAGTATATCCTTCTCTTAGGGTATTTCACTTGGGTCATCGAGTGTGTAACGCTTTTAAATACTGTTTGAAGTTTTTTGTTTTCTTTTTTTTTCATAACTCAAGATCCAAAAACCCAATTGAAATGTTGTTTTTTTTTTAACGAACTACACTTCGATAGACCTATCGAAAACTCTTAGAAGTTTGGTCGCAGATTTTTTAACAAACGAAAAACTTATTACAAATAATTCTAAAAGTGTGGAGTCCTCAGCATTCTCTCTTATTTTCTTTCTGTTTTTACTCTCTGTTTTATTTTCGTTTCTTTTATCATTCCTCTCTCTCCTTTTTTCGATTAAATGTTAAAGGTTTTCAAAAAGTGTATTAATAACTTCGTCAGTTTTAAAACTTAATTGCTCTATATCTTGTTTGACTTTTTCCAACTCTTGACTTGGATACTTAGGGTGGTGAGGGAGACAGATAGACAGAAATATAGAGCGAGAAGGATATATAGATAAAGAGAGAAAACGAGGCACAGTGGGGCTAAGGTGATAGCTATTTGGTTCACTCGTCGCTTTATTTGTATTTGTATTTGTTGTAGCCGTTTTTTTCAGGTAAGCCACAGCAACAACAACAACTTATGACGATGAAGTTTATCTGGCGACAATGGAGTGTTTGTCATTGCTCGTGTTGTTGTTCTTGTTGTTGCTGCTGCTGTTGTTGCTATTGTTTGCTCTGGTAAAAAATGAAAAAAATGAACAATATTTCCCCCATGGGCTCAGCTGATAAGTTCTTTTTCTGTTTTCAGTATTGCGTTGGGGCGTTTCAAGCCTTTAATTTGAGGGCGTTTCAAATATAGATAAAGTAACGTTGCATAGTCGAGCTCTAGCTAGTTTGTTAGTTACCTAAGCGAACTAGTTCATTTCTTACTAGTATTATGTTAGCTAGCTCATTTGTGAGGCGAATCAGTTAAGTATTTGCTATACAAAACCCGTGATTACAGCTAAGAGCTTCTTTAAGCAACCTTTAAGATAATATTATTTTTGCTAAGCGAACTAGTTCGTTTTTATGTTTTTGTGTGAGCTAGTTCATTTGACAGTGAACTAGTTCAATACAAATATTGATGTCGATTTGTACATTTTTGAAGTGAAGTGCTTAATCTCTAATATTGACTCGTTTGAAACAGTATTTGATTTGAAGTAAAGAATTGGATTTGATCCTTAACTTTGTTTTTATTTTACGGCCTAAGCATTAATAACGGTTATTAAAAGTTCGGCTTGCTCTTTCAGTGAATATAGAGCTAAGCAGACCGAAAACCATTTAATAAGCATAATTGCGACGTAAAGCTAAAGCTGGCCGGGGCTACTGTGCGGCTCCTCTCTGTCACTCTTCGAGTGGGTGTTTGCCGCTTCGAGGGGGGGATGGGGAGGTGATGCGTGTGAGTGACGCCTAGTCTCGACACAATTTTTGAGCCAGCAAGAATGTTGACAACAAAATCATTGACTTTGTTTTTTGTAGCCAGCTGGAAAACCATTTCATAATCACTATTATTATTATTATTATATTTTTAATTTTCGGCTCTTATTTTCGTCTATCTTTTGATGAAGGTGTAATTAAAAAGCAAATCACGTTTTCATTTGATGATTTCTGCTGTTGTTGGATTTTTTCTTGTGCGTAGGCAGCGCTGCTTTCATTTCGTTTCGGTTCGTTTCGTCTCATTTCGCTTTGGCAGTGAAAGTAAGCGTTACCCGGATACCCCAATGGTCCCGGAGCTTCGACATTTTCCTCTCTCACTCTCTACCAACAAATTTCACACAATTTTTATTTGCCATTTCCGTTTTGAAGCCAAAGTAAAGTTAAGTAGGACTCACAGTTAATTAATTCACATACTACAATATATTGATCAATTCTTGTTTTATTTTGCATTAAAGCGCATCGAATCGAATCGAATCGAATCGAATTGTCCAAAAATTATGTCACAAGCCACGCCCCGTTTTTGTGTGTCACTTTTTCCTCAATTAATTGGCAACGCTTCGTTGAGCTCTCTTCCTCTCTCTCGCTCTCTCTCCCCACGAGCTGGAAAAAGCGACAATAGCCGAATTTTGAGTTTTTAGTGAAAATTGGATTGTGGCAACAACAAATGTTTAACCTCGTTTTCTTTTTGGCAATTTGGCGAAACATTTTGTTTTTAACGACTTGCAAACGCTTAACGGCTGAGGGCGTTCCAATTTAGATGCCTCAGATGATTACTAATACGATAACAGGTTTACTTTTCTTACTGCTAGTGAAAAGTGTGAATGAAACCAGTTGGAAGAGGAGTCAAGCCTGGTTTCGTGGATTTCAATAAAATGGAAAGAGTTCATGTTGAAAACTGTTCAAATTGAGATTGAGTTTTGGTTATCTTAATGTCAAACCAATAACCCATTTCGATCAAAGCTAAAAATATAGAAATCCTTTGTTTTCTAGCTCAAATAATGGCTGCTGATTGCAATTTGAGTCGTGTCAGCCAACAAGAACAATTAGGGCGATTGGCAATGCAGGAGAGGCGTTAGCCACAAACCATTTGCATGCATAAACCATTTACTGTATGGTAGATATAAGTATTCCCCCCTTCTTTTGGGCACGACCCAGTTACTGGCGCTGGCTGCACCCACACAAGCGCACAAATAGCCAGGCTAACAGCTAACAGGCAGCAGTCAGCATTCAGCGCTCACCCGCTGGCTGGCAATTAATAAGCCGCCAGTTCAAATGCATTTACGATCTAAATAAAAATTACCCATACGCCTCGTATGAGATGTTATTTTTTGTTCGGTCGGTCAGGCGCTATTAAAATTGTTTCTTGCGCCAAAATATTGTAATTTGTGCCGAAAATATGTTGTAATAGCAAATGGTCTCGGTTCGGCATACATACATACATACACACATACTTTGTGCGCATTCTTTAGAACTTGTTTTTTTGAGTTGCGTTTCTCGCAGCTATTCCAAACTGACCGATGGGAACTCTGAACGAACTGGGAGCCAAGAGCTGGACAGTCGAGTTTGCTGCCCACGCGCTTTTTGGCCGTCTTTTTCTTAAGCCTGCTGCTGCCTGCTGCAGGCCAACTGCGTTTGTTGCAGCTGCAACTTAGAACACTTTGGTTTCTTTTTTATTCAAAATAATATTTTGTTGCGTGAATTAATTCAAATATAAATTTTGATTATGATTTTATATACAAACTATATTTAAAAGTGAAACAAATTTAATTTAAATTTACAACTTCAAAAATTATTATTGTAAATATTAAGTTTGTTTTAAGTGCTCAGGGCAGGCTTTTGTTCCATTGTGTGGTGTATATGTATGGTGTGTGTGTGTGTGTGTGTGTGTGTGTGTATTGCAGCCCTGTGTGCCAGTTTGCCTCTAATTGCCCCAAAGATTGCCAC
Organism: Scaptomyza graminum; assembly: GCA_018901835.1. Classification (NCBI taxonomy): domain Eukaryota; kingdom Metazoa; phylum Arthropoda; class Insecta; order Diptera; family Drosophilidae; genus Scaptomyza; species Scaptomyza graminum. The sequence continues at coordinate 9,010,849 of JAEIFL010000001.1, read as the reverse complement.
AATTTGCTGTGCAGCTTCCGTTTCATTGGCATTTTCAACGCTTCGTTCGTAAATGACGTTGACGCTGACGCTGATTGCCAGCCTGCGGGTCCTTTACCCCTCACTCCCCTCTCTCTCTCTTTCAACTAACCCCCAGCTGTGGATCCTTGACTTAAGATCATTTGCATGCGGAGCGCATTGAATGTCAGCAATGAGTGCAATTTGTTGTTGTCGTTGTTTGCTGCTGAATTGCCTTAAATTGCTGCGGCTCATTCTTTTGTTGCTGTTGTTATTGCTGTTGTTGCTCACAATAAATTCCAATCAAATTGCTTGGACTGAGCCGGCAGCAGCTCTCAAGTTTGAGCTCTGAGGTCTGATCTCTGCGTCTGTCCCTGGCCATAGCCTGTCATTTAACACACACAAACACACACATGCACAGACGATCGCCAGCTGCACCTGTTGCTGCATTGATTGAAAACTTGTTGCAGCAGCCGTAGCAGCAACTGCAATAGCAACAGTGGGGCGCGCCCCATCAGCTGTCAGCAATTTGTTGTGATCAATTTATTAAAGAAAACGAAAAACCAATGCATCAGCAGAAGCAGAAGCAGCAACAGCAACTCCTTGTGGCAGCCCAAAGTTGAAGGACGCAATACGCCTTGGGGGTCAGGCAGAGACAGGCACGGAGGACAGAGGACAGAGACCAGCAGCAGAATCACGATAATCACAGTCATCAGTTGGAGCCCTGCCTCATCTGCATAAATGCTAGCAATCTTGGCAACATCGCCAACTGGCTTCTTCTCCATTGAAAGAGGTAAAGAGAGGCGTGGTGGGGGGGGGGAGGTATCTTAGCCACCCAGCAAGTTCATGGAATTCGCAGCTATTGTAGCACCTTGACTAAGAATTTGTCATTGTTGTTGCTGCCTTTGTTGTTGTTGTTGCTGTTGCATTTTCGCAGTCGCTAAATGATAATTTTGTTAAGTGATTCAGCAAAAAGCAGCAAAACAAAAACAACAACAATGTAGTTGAGACTTTTTTACAGATTGCATTTGAAGTGCCACAGAGTTGACCATCTATCTAACAACTGATTGTCATTAGGCTGCAAAAAAATACCCTGTAAACTGCAAAAAATACCTATTAAACTGTACAAATTGCAATTAATGTACTTTAGAATTATTTCAGAAATAAAAATTGTTTTTCTTATAAGTTTTGCGAATTGGAAAAAACAGTTTTTCTGAAAACTGTTGCACAGTCATAACTCAGTTATTGCTCAAATGTTGCAAGTAAAGTGTCATAGAGTTAAATAAATAACTCTTATAATGGCACTTTTAACAAGTTGCCAAAGAACAGAAAACTATGTTTGCTTAAATAAATAATTAATTTTACGTAGTTTAGTAGTTAGTTTCTCGAGTGAAATCGTATTATAAATAGAATAATTAAGCTATATGGAAAAATGTTTAAAATTTAACCAAAAAATAATCACTTAAGATTGCTTAAATAAATTTAAACAAAGCCACAATTTTTCGTATTCATTTTTGTAAAGTTCATATGGAAATTGTGACGGACAGAATGCCAATCAGTTGAGACAGACATATGCGATAAGGTTTTTAGGTCCATACATTCGCTGGAAGTTTCCACGAAATCTGAAAAAGAGAAAGAGCAGTTGTTTATCTTGTATCTTCTTCGTATGTATGTGTGCGTGTGTGTGTATGTGTTTATTTATTTGTTTTCTTTTTGCAACGTTGTCATAATTGAGACTGCAAATTAGCGAAGCGATAGCCCCGCCGGGAATTTGGTGACCCAAGACGTTCAAGGGACACAGACAACCGGGTAAAGAGAGAAGGGCGATGATACAGTGGACAGTGTGCAATGCGGATGCTGCTTCTGCTGCACAGTCATGAATAGATGCATTCATGTTGCAGCAGCAGCAGCGGCAATTGATGCCACAGCTGGCAAAATCACTCGCAGATCCCTGGCCAAGCACACCAGATCACACAGATCGCTTAGATCACGATGTGGTTCGCTCACGCTAATGAACGCTGATGATGATGGAGCATGCAGCATGCAGCATGCAACAAGCAACAAAAACAAACCAGCAGCTTCAGTCAACTGGACTGTTTGGGTGTTCAGTTGTGGGCGCGTGTCGTGACACGAGAATCTTCTTAAATTCCTAAAAAATAAAGTAAATCAAGTTCAAATGGTCCCGAATGTATTTGAAATTCTTTTAGTCCATTTTTCCATACTTTGCTTAAGAGAAGTTTATATCAAATATTTAGTTAGTCCATATGCCTTGCGTGAACAAGTTGGGAATTACTAGTCGTTCGTACTAGATATGTTATTTAATAGGTCTGCGTTTACTTCTGTAACAAAATAAGACAACCATACTCGATTTTATGCTCTGTGTAGGACTCAAGACATAATTGCATTAAGAATAGAAACATACGCATAGAAAAAGTACTTTTGCTTAAACAAAATTAATTCTATTCAATATTTAAGTCGTGAGTAGTTGTTTTTTTTTTTTTGCAAGATGAGTTTTGTAACTCGCGTTCATCTCAATGCGGAATGGGTCTGTGGTGGTTTGTTGTGGCGGGGAAGTGACAGACAGTGGGACTGAACCGAAATGGACAGCTTTTGGTTGATGTTTTTGCGTGCCGCAATTTCAATTTGTTTGGCACTTGACTTGGCAGCCGCTGCTCTCTGCGTTGGTTGTGTCTTCCACTATTTTGTTGATGTTGTTGTGGCGATTGTGGAGCGAGTTGCGCAAACATTTAACTTATGGAAGATCGTTGAGCTACAGATGGGGAGAGAGGCTGCAGAGGAAGATGGATGATGCTGATGGTGATGCTGACGCTGACCAGACTTGGACAGACTTGCCACTTGATTGTCGTCTTAGGCTTCGGCGCAAAAATCTGCAGCTGCACTTGAACTGAAATGCGTCAGTTGTTGTTGTTGTTGTTGCTGACTAAATGAGAAAGTACAAATAGAAACTGAGCTGTGGCCACAACAACAACAACAGCAACAACTCGCTGCCACTCGGCCAGTTGTGTGCTAACGGTTTGTGTTTTAGCTGTTTGCTTTGCTTCGATGCGCTTTTAGCCTTGAGCATAACGCGCGAGCGCAGGAAGAAGCTTGAAGCGGGGTGTTGCGGAGTGTGTTGGGTTGTGGCTTCATCTAGTTAATGTTCCGGTTGCAGCAGCAGCAGCAACACAACTATAGGCGTGGCACCAGCAGCGGCGGCGGCGACAACAACTTCAATTTCTCACCTCGTTACCATTTTGGTGTCATCGTGCTGTTGGCCTTATCTTCGCTTGGCCATGTTTATACGCGCTTTTATGTGCACGTTTACTCTGTCAACTCATAACCAATATCACATTCACCCCACCCCACCACACCCCTCTATGTCACACATTCTCTTTTGTGGTTCTTTTTATTGTGTGTGTGTGTGTCCCCTTGCCGGGCGGCTCGCCCTTTTCCGTTTTTGCCTCTTCCCTTATGGCATTTGCCTTCGCATCCCTCTTTCCCACTCTCTCCCTGCCCCCCCCCTCACGTGTTCTTTAGCTTCTTGTTTGTTTCCCACCTTTTGCTTATCGCACACACAGACACACACACATACACACCTGGAGATGCAGAGAGATACAGATACATTCCGCCTGTGTTAATGCCAACTTCATAAATTCAAACACTTTGCTCTGATCTTTTCCCTTTGCATATTGTGTTCAGTGTATACCCTTGCGTAGGGTATTAAAATTTTGTCGCATCATGTTATGGGCACGACGCCTAATCCCTTGCTGTGATCTATCCATTCTAGGCTTAAGGCTATAGTGTTGCAATTTGATACATATTAAACGTATTGAATCATGATAGCATCTAGCATATATGATCTTTGAACAGGACCTAATTTAGGATTTAAATAATTTTTGTAATATAGTGAAAAAGTTTTGAAGCGTATATTCGACTTCGGCATGTCAAAAATGATGGTTCTTCCTGTTTTGTTGTTGATGTGGTTGTTGTTGTTCATCATTCTTATATCTTTCCAGTTTTTGAGCTGTTGCTTTGCATCATTATGTGAGATGCTGTTGGTGTTGATATTGTTGTTGTTGTTGTTTAGCGACAACTATTTGGGCGTTGCACCTTCGTCTGTTTGCTTCTCTCTCTCTCTCTTTCTCCATCTCTCTCTTTCTGTTTGTTTTCTTACGGGCTTAATCGCCATCAGTCTCAGACTCAGCATCATCCGCAGCATCATCTCATATTCTTTATTTTCTTTTGTATTATTTGTCTTCTTCTTTCGCTTGTTGTTCTTATTCGTTTGTTTGTTTCTTCTTCGGTTTTTTTTTTCTTCTTTTACATTTCCATATCAATATTTATTCAAAAAACCAGCATCAACACTCATCCGTAGGGTGCAGGAGCGCATTCTTATTCATAATTTAAGGCTTGAGAAGGAACAAAATCGAGAATATTCAGAAGATGAATGATGAGTTATGCGCGAACATATTTTCAATGCTCCAAGACGCATTCAAGGTCGCGTCACAGTGTTGCCAGATGGCCTACAGATGCTCGTTGTCGCTGTCGACTCTCTATCTCTCTCTCTCTCTTTTAAATTCAAATTCGATTTGCAGCTGCTGAATTTGCCGCCCCCACTTTCCGCTGGAACCCTTAAAACTAGTATGTGCTGCTCAGCCAACTGTGCACAAATTGACCAACTAATCAAAATCTCTATACATTAATATGGCAACCTCATTGGCCATATTAGTATTATTGTTAACGCTCAATCGATGGGAAAATGACCATCGGGTTGTTTTTGGGCGGGGGACGTAAGCGGTAGCCGGAAGCCTGTGTGTCGCAGTGAACGGCGTCAAAAACCATTAAGCATAGCCCAATTGCCAATTAGCCAGCCAAAGTATTAAGTTACACAAGCTTCGTACATACTGCCTTTTTGCCTTTCCTTTTCGTCATCACCGTCTTCGCCTCCCGCTAGCTAGTATGTAGCTCTCATCGCCTTTGCCAGCTGTGACAGCTTCCACATCATTTGATCTCTCTTTAATAAGACTCCCAAAAACTCCCAATCAATACTGACTGGGGCTGTCGTCACTTTCGCTACTTCAACAGCAACAAAAGCAACAACAACTGTGCAAAATCTGTCCAATTATTGTGCAGTCACTAGAGAGCGCTGAAGTGGTGGGAGTTACTGTCTGAAAGAGGAGTGAGAAGGTGGAATAACACCATAGATGGTCAGTTTTAATTAGCAGGCGACGGCGGGGCAGCAGATAGGCCGGCAAGCCGGCAAGCAAGCAAGCAAGATCGCGCAGTTATTTCATCAATGACATTTAAAGCTTCATTAAAAGTCCTGCCAAACGGGGCATGGCCATATTTGGGCGTAGGGCAGCAAGCCGAACAAACGCTCAAAACCAGAGTTGTCACTCGGCCGGCACGGCACGCAGGGCAGCATCTCTAAGGCTGGCGGCCATCGCATAAATTTCATTTGATTGGGGCGCGTTCACTAACGAGCTTAGCGATTGCAGCGTGAGCGCTCAACGATATTGAAAATATAATCATTATCGGATGCATATGACGTAAACAGTTAATAATTTAATATTCTAGGAAAATAATGAACAGCTTTCAATATTTGTTAAGTGAATAATGTTTGAGTTTTGACACAGCGTTATTTAGATAAAAGCTTAAATCTGACTCAATTGTGGGATGAATGACCCATTTTTTAATTTTTTTCTTCTTGTTCCCCCTCAAATATTTGCAACTCATTTGTACAAAGTGTGTCACGTTAGTTCAAACGATAAGATATCATAACAAATATTTTGATTCACAATTTAACCTACATAAAATGAACTGTGTGGGTTGAATGCAATTCTTTGTCTTATTCATGGAAGCGATTGGATTCTGAAGAATTTACATGCTAATCAATTAAATCGGATGCCTTGTGATTATTATTTGTATAGTAACAAAAAAGCTTGAAGTTATTTAATTTCGATATTATTTAATAGTTCTGTATTTTCGAGATTAATTTTAAGATTAAACTTAAATTAAAGAGCATTGTATCGTGTCACGCGCCCATTTTTAAACTCAGATAGATGCTGTCTGCCCACAATTTGTTGGACACTATGACAAGTTCAACTAAGCATCATCCACACACACACACACACACATACAAATACAAACTCAATGCCTTTCTCCGCTCTCCTGCACCTTCTCCTGGTTGGGCCCATGCTGAGAGGCTCCAGGTCCAGGTCCATGCCTCTGATGCCATTAAAAATGCAAGTTGCTTGGCCAGTTCGAGTTGGTTAGTTGGTTGCTTTGTTGTTGTTGTTGTTTTTGGTATGGGCTTTTGTTTTGTTTGGCTTGGCTTGGCTTGGTTTGTTTGGTTTGTTGGTTAGGTCTCTGCTGCTGTTGCTCCTTCGTTACGTTTTGCGCGCCTGTTTCGCTTTTACTTAACATTTTAAGCCTTTGCGCCGCTAATTGGCAGAAAATACCAAAAATGGCAATGCATGACGCCGGATGACGACGAATGACGGCGACGATGGCGACGCTGTTGATGCTGCTGCGGAGATGTTACGAGAGTTCGCACTCTAATGAGCAGCATGCCAGCCTGTTTTTGTCCCTCCCCCCGTTTTTGTCGTCTTTAAGCAGGCATCGCCCAAAAGGGCTATCGATTAATGATAAGCGATTTAGCGAAACGCATCTCTCTCCATCTCTATCGCTCTGAGCTCAGCACTAATTGACAGCTCTTTTTGACGCGGGGGCGTTAAAACAATAAGCTCAAATAAACATAAATAATATTTATTTACTTTTATCGACACGTGGGCGGCAGTTGCCTTCCTTTTTGCTTTTTGCGTGGGTGCCAAATCCAATCCCATGGGGTTTCTCGTTTCGTTTCGTTTAGGTTCGGTTAGGTTTGCTTTGGTTCGGTTTTTTTGTTTTTTGGGTGCCTCCTTTCTTGTGCGCTTGCAATCGTGGGGCGTGCATCTGAGATGTGAGGCAGACGTGTTGCCATAATGCGCCAGCAACATGCAACCGCCAACATGCAACATGCAAACTGTCGATTGGCAACATTTGTCAGTGCTGCCAACTTGCCTTAAACTTTAGACTCAACGTTATGTTTTTGCCTAAGAGCTTATGAATTTTTCAGCGTTTTTCTCCAAACGAACTAACGTAGAGCTGAAACAGCTTTAACAGCTGCTGCCCTTTATTACACACACACACACACACAAACACGTTTCTCGAGCTTTTTTATCTAATCTAAAAATTGAGACCTTTTTCCGCTTACTATAATTAACTTATTACCTACCAAAAAATCAAAAAATGGCCTTGCCTAAAACTGAATCATAAATTCCCATGAAACTTGTATGATATGATTTATCAAACAGCTTTAATGATTAAATAGACCCGTTGTTGGGACTTTTTATTTAAAAAGAGAATTTATCTGGCTCTAAAAACGAGCTAAAACAGCATCACTGCAAACGCTTTTGTTGTTGTTGCTTCTCTCTGCCGGCTGCCAATAAAACGAAGCGCCAAACAATTTAAATTTGAATTTAAATTAGCTGCTATTGGCGGCTGCCACATCTGCAATATGCTTTCCAGCGCCACCCCTCCCATCCCATCCCATCACATTCCCTTCCCTCCCATCCAGCAGCATATAAGATCCGCACTCTTCTTGTACCCTTCTGGATAGCCATTGTTGATGCCCTCGAACGATATCGAAGGTCCAATCACGAGATGCTGCAGCTTTTCATTTCCTCGCTTTCAAAACAGAGTTTTGACTTCAGTTCAAAAAGGCTGCCAACTGATTTTTTTCTGTTTTTTTTTGTTTGTTCTGTTTTTGTGTGTGCTTTGAATGAAGCTTCTTTGTTTGCTCTCACTGTCGTCCCCTTCTCTTCACATCATATAGCTTTGCCTTTGAGTTTCAAACATTTGCGCCAAACTTCGTTTGATATTAATTATGTTTGTATTTTGTGCTTTTTACACACACACTTAATCTTTTTCTCTCTCTCTCTCTCTCTCTGTCTCTTTCTTTGCAGGTATGTTATCTAGAGATTCGTTTGATCAATTCCTGAAATGATAAACCCATTGGAGCTAGAGTTGCAGCTGCAAGAGATTTGTGATTAATTAACAGATGCTGCGGCAACAACAAAACCAATAATTTATATGTTGTATGTAAGGGCATTGTTGTTGTTGTTGCCGTACTGCTAACAATGGGCACACGTTTGTGGCACGAACACGAGCAAACACGGGGGCAAAGAACAACAACAACAACACTGACAGTTCCATTTAAATGTCAATCAGCGACACTTTTGACATGCGGACAGACATTTTGATTTGATGTGAACGCTAAGTTTGTGTGTGTGTGTGTGTGTGTGTGTGTGCGAGGGTGTAAGCATGAGCGAAAACAAGCATTTCATTAAGCCAAAGGGTGAGTGAAACTATAACTTTTAAAACCATCCTGAGCCAACACTTTGGGATTTTAGAAAAATATCGATAGTGCGATCCACAAGGTATCGATTTATATCGATTTATTTTAGAATAAAGCTGCAGGCGAACTGCCAAAACATTTGGAACTGCAGCAAGTAACGATAGTGAGATTCGATTTAGATCGATTTATTACTTGAGAGTCCGAATAACTGTACGCTGTATTATATGCTTGAGTTGAAATCGTTTCATCAATATTATAATAATAATACTATTTCATAGCCACATCTAATCGATAAATCGATAAAAAAAAAACTGCAATCGCTTGGAGGCTTAACTTATTTAAATAAAATCAACTTCATAAAACAATTTTGACAAATGAATTCATCAACACCTTCGTTGACAACAGAAGGCAGAAGCTCGCCAGCTAAAGCTTCAGCAGCAGCAGCTAGTGGAAGAAGGGGCATGGTGGCATGTTGCACAGTTGCAAATGTCGTCGAGACAAAAGTTTTACAACATCAACAACTACAACTGGCAAACGCAATTTGAAATTCAAATTAAGTAAATTTTATTCGTTGGTTTTGTTTTTCTTACACATTTAACGAGGTTTTTATTTTTTTTGGCTGGTGGAACAGGACACGCCAATGGAGTTCCAGTGTCTTGAAGTGAAGTGGTGGAGTGGTTCGTGTAGTGCTAGTGTAGTTTATTGTGGATACAACTAAAGTGGACAGCAATGCGCATTGTGTTTCTTTTTTGTTGCTTTGTGTGTGTGTGTGTGGCGACAATGGAGCTACAGTTGCAAGCCAAGAGTTTGGTGGTGTGGAAGTGTGGGAAGGAAGGGGGGGTGCAGGCAGAAGGCGGCGGGCGACTTGTGTTCGACTGCCATGTAGACGCTCATCAGGCTGACAGCTTTAGCAAGGCGATATATGTATAGTATACTACGACGACGACGATACTCGATGCACCCACTGACTGCACCGCTGCACCACCATTAACCACACTAACAATCAAACGGTTGCATTTTTCACTTGAATTTTGTGGTCACCAGTTAGCGAAGTTTGTGCGAATGAATTTCAAAAAGTTAATTGACCATGCAAAAAGATCAGATTCCAGTTCCAGCCAGCTCTGCTGGTAGTACAACAGTAACGGTTGTTGTTGTTGTTGTTTTGATTGTTGTTGGTGTCGCCCTTTCCGTCCGCTTGTCGTCGTCGTCGTTCACAGCAGCGGCAGATCCAAATTTGCAAAGTCAACAGATATAAAAGCAAATTTAGCGTAGCTGCCAACACGTGACAGCCAAGTGCAAATGGAGCAGGGTCCAACGGGTTGGGAGAGAGAGAGAGAGAGGGGAAGGGGATTAGGGGGAGTGTAAAGAAGAGCACTTATGCAAAATTTAACGCCAAAAAGGAATGTACGTACAGTCAATATAAGTAGAAGAAGAAAAAATAAATTGAACGGAGTTTTAAAAATTATACAAAAAAAGTGCAAAAAGAATTATTAAAAAAAAAAGTAATAGACTTAGTTTCACTGATATTTGACGCAGTGAAACTAAGAATAAAATCATTTGCAGTTGATTTATCAAAATTTAAATGTTTTTTAACTTACAGTTCTTTTTATATGCAGTTATTTACTCAAGTTATGAGTAAGTTCTTCAGCATATATTAAATTAAATGATTTTTTTTTGTTTATGTAAAAGGAAACCTGTTAAGTTCTGGGAAAGTTTGAAGAATTTCAAGCATATCAAGTTGCTTCGAAAAACCCATAATTTTGATGACATTTAAAAAAATTAACTTGAACCCAACCGAAATATGTATTTTGTTTAATGTATTTTCTTGCTAATTTTCAATTTGAAACTAACTAGCATTTAAATGGAGACGGATTAAGTTACAAATTGGTTATGGCAAGTTTCAAAATGCGTTTTGGTTTTAAAATCGAAACAATTCGAAATTGGAAATCTGAATCTCAAAACTGTAATCTCAACGCTTGCAACACAGAACCCCAACAACATTCCAAGCCACAAGAAACAACTAACAAACAAACTAATAAATTTAAGGCAAAACTGCTAGGGTGTCGCATACCCTAGGCATATTTTCTGTGTAACTATTTAATATTATTCGATTTCATGTTAAGTGTACGTTTTTAAGGATATGCAGACATATTGAGATTGATCAAGATAAATAATTATGTGAATGAAAATTAGGGGAGATTAAAAAAAAAAAAACTTTATACACTTCAGCATAGAGTACAGGGTATTTGAAAGCAAAATAAGCCGCCGGTCAAAGGCCAATGAAAATGCTTGAGCATGGGAATATAAATGTAAAGTTCTCGTATGTATAAATATATTTATATATATATATATATTCACAATTTATATGTCCACAGCTAACCCACCCTGTTGAGCCGCCTCTTTTTGAATTTATTTATGTTTACATGGATTAGAGTTCAATGGCAATAATCAATAGCAATAATAATCAATCGACTAAGTTCGCAGGCCCCTCGGAAACAAATGTGCTGCTTTGTTCCGTTCGAGTCGATTCGGTTCGGTTCGGTTCGAATCTTGCGGTGGTGCTGGGCGGTGGCGGTACCGTTCCGTCATGCTGATAGTGGCTATCTCTGTGAATGGCGGCGGCGCCCCAAATAGTTGCCCCAATTCGGTTTTTTTTTTCGGTTACAGTTGAGCTCAACAACAACTTCCGCCGGGACAAAAAAGAGGGGCGTAGTACAGAGGAGTATCTTGAAGTCTGGCAGATGTTCGATTTGTTTGTTGTTGGCACATCGACAAAGACAAAGTTAATCCCCACGAACCGCATGTGTTTGGATCAAAAGCTCAAAACAGCTGCCCTTTGACGTTAACCCATTATGCTGGGGCGACCGATCAGGCGACAGTTTAACCCAGCACAGCCAATAAGTTTTAGTTAAGTTAACAACAAAGCACTTTCTTTAAAAAATCCTCAGCCATTCCGCTTACAATACAAATGTGATCTAAACTTCCGTTTTATCAAATGGTTCTTCCACATACAATTTATGTCGCATCAATATTTCCACAATTATTTCATAAATTATTATATTTTGTTTTTTTTTGTAATTTCGGGTGATAATACATATAATATTTTATTTGCTGTTTTTCGCTCTTCAATTGAAACTCATTAACATAATGATTAAAAGGCCTTCAAAAATTGTATGGCGGTGCAGTGGTGGTATGTTTGTGTGTGTGTCTGAGCTTGTAATTTATGCAAATTTAATGCGCACACAACAGAAATAAAGCCACTGGTAACAAGAGACGACAACGGACAGCAACAACAAAAACATAACAGAACATTGACAAAACGCAAAGGCACGCAAAAATGTTGCCTAGAACCACTTTAAAACGCGCAGAGTAGACAGATGGAGGTCGGTTGGGCGATAGACCCCTTTTTTTGAGAGAAAAGAAGAAGAACAACAACAACTACTTACTGATGATGATGATGATGATGACAACAGCGTTTGGCATCGACTTCATTTAGTTTATGGTGACATAATTAAAATTTATTTGACAGTGCCCAACGATCGTTTACAATAATAGTATGTTATGGCAATGTGGCAATTGTTGAACGTAGTAATGGCAACGCCCGCCCGCATCCGCAAAAAGTCACCAATATTCGGTGAGAAAAGAGTTCTCCCGCTGTTTTCTCTCGAAATCTCTTCATCGACCCATTTATCCACAGATCTGGTTAAGCAATGAATTTCGTTCTCTCACGCTCGCTCTCTTATCTCTCTATCTCTCTCTATAATTAAGCAAAAGTGTCGTATTGTTCTGTTTGTTTTCAAGTAATAGACCTTAGACCCGATATAGCCATAAACATAACATAATAGCTGATTGTTTTATCTCTTTCTCTCTTGCACTCGGTTTTTGTTTTTCTTATTCTAACATCCAATTATAGGCAAAATTACAACGTTGAAATCGTATCGATCATACTTATTAGTTTGTACATTGTCCAGCCACAGTCCAATGCTCTCCCTCTCTCTCTCTCACGTTCTTTGGTAACTAAAACTCTAGTTAAGGCTTATCAGAAAACGAACACATAGTTTGAATAGCACTACTAATGGCTACCACGTTTCATATCTTATCAAAGTTTTGAGTAATACAAAAGTTCCAATCAATCCCATGTTAGCTCTAACATACTTATACGTTTATACTAAACTATTATTTTCTTTCGTTCAACAAAACTAGTTTAGTTTTTATATATGTATCTCAATACACACACGATAGACCCAAAAACATTATACTTGGCAATTCTGAAAAGAGCTTAATCCGAACCCATTTAATTTAAGATCTCCGAACAGATCGACATCTTCCTTCCATTAGGATTCCCCTCTCTTTTCCACTCTCCCCTCATACACTTCTTAAGCAACTACTATTGAGTGTGGCATGTCTCGATAAGCAGGTTCTTGAGTTCTATTGCCGCTCAACTTTTAACACACTTTTTAACGAATAAATACTAAATTGAAGGCGGCCCATGACGCCTATCAATTTCTATGGAGCACGCCCCCGCTTTAGTTGATAGTGCGGAGCTTCTTCCCAACTCCCTCCTCCCTTTCCTCCTCGACTTGCCGCGTGTTGGCTATGCGGCAACATTACCTGCAGCGAGCGAGTTCCAACTTGTGTGGCATGGTCATGTCATGCCAGCGGCGTGGCGTTTGGTCCGTCAGTCGGTCGGTCGGCCCGATGCCAATTCCTTTCAAATTCAAAACCGAAACCGAAACCCAAAACAACAACAAAAGCTGCCTCGTCCGCTTTTTGTGTAGTATTATTTGGAGTTCTTTTATCATTCATTTTCATTTTGAGTTCTGTTCAGTGTTCTGTTTATTTATGCGCACTTTTTTTTTCAGCCTTTTAACTAACATTCAACGTTTCATATCCTTTTGTAATTTACCTGCACCGTGTTATATTTTCTTCTTTTTCTTCGTTTTCTCTGTTATTTTGTTTACCTACCACGGCATACCGGCATTTCTGTGACAAGCTACATATTTATTGTTTATTCTCTCTCGCTCTCTCCCTCTTTTTCTCTTGCGTCCACTTAACGCTCGGGCTGTTAACTGTCATTGTCCGCCATGCGGCCGGCGGCCGGCGGCTTGTCTGGCCAGAAAAGGATAATAAAAATACAAAATTATGTTTAAATATATACCAAGGACTGGCCACTCGTACCTCACTCTGCATATCTCCCCTCTCTGCTCGATCATCCATCTCGTACAACATCTTTGGGGGGCCCCATAAAACAAATAGTGACGTTACCAAGGCGTGTTTAACGATTTTTATTGTCATTCACCCTCATTGTCCGCATACTGCATGGGCTGACAATAAATGACTACGTTAGACCGTCAAACGGTATTAATGCCATCATTTCGGCACACACTTCATTCAATTCGGTTCCCGGTTGACCCGAACTGAGAAACTCTTGACCTAGCCCACCTTGTGACTGGCCCGGCCCAACCTTAAGAGAGTAAACAACACTCCGCACAAAGGTATTAGTATTCTTGAATACCAACCCTAACTGCAACAAGCTCAACCTTGACTTAATGGCTGGTAATTCCCATAACATGCTCAACAACAGGTTCGAGGACAAACATTCGGAAATTGTTTTAGAGCAATTCCAGGGATTAAGTTTCCTAATAAACTTTAAGAGTGGTTTTGTTGAAGTGAACCTGTTGATTTCAAGGGGAATAGTTATTGCAGGGATAAGCCAGGACTACTATTCGTTAGTAGGTTCGAAAGTTTCTTGTACCTGACCATAGTAAGTAGGGATAACAATAAATATATCAAAGCAGTATTTGAGATACATTTTTAAAGACAAATTCGAAATCAACATACAATAAATAACATGGACCCCAAAATGAACTCGACCTCCCCTTGAACCGAAGCTAAACCCAAATTTTGAGTGCTATACAATGTTGTTATATAAATATGTATCGATAGTAAATTTATTGCCCATAGCAATAATTTGTAATTGCTACGAACAACGAGGCTCAAACTCTCTAGTGCTATATGTATCTCTAACTTGCTTACGCAACACACACACACACATACACACAACAAATATGATTGCACCCCAAATACCCCCTTCCATGCGTGCTTCAAACCGAAACACACTTGCAGTGTGACTACATGGGTTCAAACGTGTATGCTGATCCATGTCATCGATCTTCCAAACGTCGCTGGCGGCAACAACAAGAAACTACTAGTAGAGAAGAGAAGAGAGTACACTTAGCAGGAGAAGAGACGAGAGAGAGAGAGAGAGAGAGAGGTGAAATGAAATGAAAAAAACAAATGACCCCAAAAATTGAATTTGTTGTATCGTACAATTTATGAGCGATGGGCACAAAAACCGAAAGCAACCGCAAACAACAAAAGCAACAACAAAACAAACCGAATTACAACAATAAAAATAAACACACACAGAATGAAGTTGGCTGCGCCTGCGCACTGAACTAAGCGCTTGACCTTGCCATCAATTTACGTAATGAAAATGGAAAAACGCTAAAAATTTGTTAAGAGCCAAAGCAATTTGTTGTTGTTGTTGTCAGCGCGATAAGCTGAAAGCCCGCAATTTGTACTACTTTGTTGCGTTACGTTGACTATAGGGCAAAAGAACTGAGCGGAAAGAGTGAGGGAAGAGCGGTTAGGGGGGCGCGGGGCTAGAGGCTTTAGCTACTATGCTAATGCTTCAACAGCTGGCAGCAATTTGACGCTCGAATGCATCGAACAAGCGCAGCTGATAAATGAGATCGGCACAAACACAAACAAACACAGACAAGACAACTTAGTGGACTATTCTATGCTCTTTTTATAGCAGATTAAGTTAAATAGTACTGAAGTGTCAAATAAGCGAGTAAAACAAGCTCCAAATTGCCAATCTTTGCCAAACGGAACCGAAATTTTCTGATCACCATTAATCAAAAGCAGAGCATCTGTAAGTCAGCTGTTTGTCAGTCTGCAATTTCCCATTCTGCACTTCATTCAGTTTTTGTTGCAATCTTATCAGCTGCAAGCTGGCAGCTCCAATTTGGAACGAGGCCACCGTCCACGTGGGCTGTGTGCTCGAATCGGCTTAAAAAAGTTGTTGGCTAAGCTGACAACTGCCCAATCTCACTCTTCCACTCTCCCTCCCTCTCTCTCTCTGTCCGATTGCATTTCCTGTGCAGCGCATCAATTTCTCAATTCGTTGACCACATTAATGAGCCGTAAGTTATGACCCCAAAATTGGTTAACTGGAGCGAGGCCGGCGCTAAACATATACTTATTCATACATAAGCAGAATTGGAATTTCGTTTAACAAAATTGCTTTCTTGTCGGGTTCAACGACTGTCATTCAATGTAGGGTTGAATGGTTGTTTAGCGGGCTTTGGACTTTTGTTTAGTTTAGTTTAGTTAGTTTCCTCGTTTTATCAACAAGCTTTTTAATGTCGATTTGCACAATTTTTGACGGCGCCATTAACATCCATACATAGTATCAAATAAGTAGAACTTGCTGACGTCTTTGTCTTGTCTTTTGTTTTGTTTTTTTACACTATACCCTGCTCAGGTAGGGCCTTACAATTTTGCCAAGAGGTATGTCACACATGGGAAACAACTTTAATTATTTGGGTTGATAAAGGGAAGGAATTCTAAAAACGGGAAAGTGCAATACCATTAACTAAACTAAATTTGTTAAAAGCGTATTTCAACATCAACAATTCTTAAGAACTTAAGATCTTGTTTTTTTTTTGTTCTTGTTCTGTTTGGCTTTTGGCCAAATTAATAGACACATTATGCTGCCTTTTGTTGTCCAAAAACTTGACCGGAAGCGCGTGCTGGACGCGCATTTGGCCAGCTCAAATGAAAACAACACAAAAACAAGAACCAAAAAAATGCGTCAAATGCATGAAAAACAAATTCAAATAAAAAGGAATAGGAAGAACTTAATGAGCTAGCGAAAAGCCTGGTTGGAGGATAGCCCAAACATAAACTATGACTTCATATTTCTTTTTTTGAGTTTTTGGGTGTGGACCAAGTCTTTTTATAGCCATGATGACGCGTTGACACCTTGACAACCCCCAACCACAAGTCGGTGGTCGGTGGCAACCCTGTCATACACTTGAATGACTTTAACAAAATCCCATCAAATTATGCGCGTTCGTTTGCTGCCTGTCTTGAATGTTAAGCTGAGCCCCGCACAAAATATTTATTCAATTACCTATGGCGGACAAATATTTGACAAATCTCTTTTCGATTTAATGTCAACAATGTTGCTTTTATTGTGACGGGATTTTTAATGTTTTCGGTCGGTCAGTTTGTCTATTAACATACGCCTCTTTTGGAACAACTTGTTTTTCTGAGCCATAGCACTGAACTTTCTAGAGAGGAGAACTGTTTGCGAAACCCAAACTGGTGAACCGGTCGAACACGAACCCCAACTTAAACAAGTTTCCAAATATTTATGAGGGTGACAGCCGTGTGCCTTATCAACTGTAATAGGCCCGGCACTATAGGAACTCCATTCGAAGTGCGACTTTGACATTGAGTTTTGAGTGTCAATTGTCGTCCGCATTCACATTTACATTTTTACAATTCTCATTCACGTTTGATTGTTTTCGTTATGTGTAGGCGCAAATTGAATAAGCTACTTGAGCAATTCGACTTTGTTGTTGTTTCGTAATATGATTTTGACCAAATAGTATTTATGCACCTTTTGAGTTTACAATTTCCACTACTATTTCCACTACGTAGCAGGACTTTCTAAGCAGGGGCAGCTGCAGGTAAACGACACCGCACGTTGCCCTATCGTCGCGTACGATCTGACAGGTAACAAGCCAAAGAATATATCAGGTAGAGAGCAAGAGAGCAACTAGATAACTTCATCAGCCGGCTGCATCAGGCTGGTTGGCTGGCAGGCAGTAGTCCTTGCCAGCAGGAAGTACCCGCAAGCTGTGCCTCCTGCGTCTTCCTGCCTCGTGACGCCTGCTGTTGCCACTCTCTTGTTTGTAAAATCACGTGAGTTCTGCATTCAATGGAATTTGAAACAACAACAGCAACAACAATAACATTAGATTGCCTGCTGTTTGATCCATTGCACAAGGATGCCACAAAAGGAATAACCTCTCATACATACCTAATACACAATATATACGATATACATATATCATTCGATGCACAATCGTGTAATGCGAACGTGACTAAGTCTTATTGGCCCGTGGCCACAATTAGTGTAGACCAACAACTACAGGATTCATTGTAATTCTGCTGTTAACTACACGTAAATGCATGTCTGATACGATGTGTAGAGAGAGGGGTTCAAATGGATATGAAAATGTATGAAGAGATTTCGAGAGGTGTGTTTCAATTTCGAAGGTGTGACTGAATACTCTTAAAGTAACTGTGGCTTGATAAAACACATGAAAATCCAAGTTATTTGATTTAAATTTTTAGTTGAAAGCAGATAAATATATTAAAAATACCCTGACTAATTGAGAATCTTGTCTATTTGAGCAAATGAATCATATTTTAAGTTTGTGCACATGACTATATGATCTGATACCATATGGCGGTATCTGCGTCATCGGTTTTGCACTTATCAGTGAATAATTTAAGTTGCCAACAACTATTTGCTGATGTTGTTTGTTATTGTTTTTTATTGGGTGTTTAGTATGCAGCGGAAGTGCCAAAGCCGAAAGCCAAATAAAAACAGTTCAATGGACCAAATGGCCAGGAAAGAAAGAAGATGAAGCAGCAACAACAATGGTGCACAATGTTGTCAGCGTTCTTGTTGTCTCCAATCCAAGCATAAATATTTATATAAACCCAAGAAAAGCAAAGGGAGAGAGAGCTAGAGAGGGTAAGAGGGATTGGGGTTAGGTTGGATTGAAACTGTCGCAACAAAAGCAAGAAAACAAAGAACTCTTAAGACATCAGGAAAATTAAATGAAATTCTTGTGGCAAGTTGCGGGAGGCAACTCCAAAATAAATGCGAGGATAGGGTGGTATCGGGTCGGGGACACTGCAACAGACAAATGATAATAAATAATTTAAAGAGCATTCGGAATTCGGGTGTTTGCTAAAGTGCGTGGGGGGGAGTGGCAAGTGAGAGAGGGTCATGCTGCAACACTTAGCACAATTCACTCTCGTGTCAGAGTGGGGAAGAAGAGGCAAGCACAAATTGTGCCGGCTTTTTGCCTCGGGCTGCTGCTGCTGGCTGCAAACACTTGAAAAACACTTGTGATAATGATGACTAATAAGGCATACAAACAAACCAGCCAACGAATGACTCCCCAAAACAAAACAAAAATATCCCAAATATAACCAAGCATTATGATGGATACGATGTAGAAGAAGCAGATGGAAAACAAACACAGCTGGATGCAGGGGTGGCTGCTGCTGCATTGGGGGATGGGACAGGAACAGCTTTGAAGGGGTTTGATATATAACTCAAGGAACAACACACGATTGGTAAAAAGCAGTAGGGAGAACAAAGCGTTTCCTGTTGATTACTTTTGTGTGACTTATGGCTTAAGTTGAGTTTGTTAGAGGATGAGCTAACTTATGAAGGAAGTAGTACTAGCTAACGATTTTATTTAATAGGAGCTTCAAAGGAAATCCTTATACTTGAAAACACAGAGATTATCTGCTTTGACCCCTTTCTACTAGCGACTTCGTTTATTCTTCACTATTTTCCACCCTTCTATTGAAGAATCTTTACGAAAGTAATTTCTACGCAAAGTTTTCCCCCCTTTTGTTTTGCATTTAATTCAATATTTGATCATTACGATCATTACTAGAGAACCCAGAGCAATAGAGAGCACTTGGCTTGCCAATCGAAACTTTATATCAAACTTTAATCTTTAGCTGCGGGCTACACATTCTGAGAATCTGGGAGAATTGTGAGTGGTGTGAGGGTTAGAGCTAATCGCTTTCGCTTGATTGCCACGAATGAAAGCCACTTGAAAGGGGTTTTGGGGGTTTGGTTTTGGATGTCGATCGAGATCGAGATCGAGTGCTGGTACGGCTTTTAATTCACTGACTCGAAATGTGTGTGGTTTCTGTTTTTTGTGGCAATTGAAACGACACGCGCGTCGCGTTTATGCGGCAATTAATGCTCTAATTTAATTAAATGCATTCGATGCGTGTGTGTGTGTGTGTGTTTCTCAAGTGTATGAATGTGTGCGAGCGTGCATTCATTCAACCGACAGACGTCAAGCACATTTGAGCATTTTAATTGCATCTAGGAGTTGCAAGTGGCGGCGAAGGGCCGGCCATTCATGGCTGCAACCGTAATTGATTTGTGTGTGTTGGAACCAAAGTACTAAAACTCCACACTAGCCCGAGCGAGACCCACCCCTACCGATTCGGCCTCCCGTCTTTCGTCTTGATTTTCTTCTTGAAAAGCCATGCGCTAATTGATAAGCTAAGTGGCAAGTGGCACAAAATCAGCCCTCCTCGTTATGACATTGCAAGCCGCCACTAAATTTTTCGTTGATATCAAACAAACAACCTTAGCAGCACAATCCATAAAGAATTCCAAGCGGGCACTGCGCAGAGATCATTAAGTACGATTTTATGGACTGCTCAACGTTGCAGCGCGCTCTCTTTAAGATTTATGACCCAGCGGCACTCTATGCACAGATTTATGTTCTACCAACACACAAGACACAAAACACTCAGATTTGTCGTCGTTGTTGTCTTTTGGACTTTACTTCTTCTTCTTCTACTACTACTACTACTAATTCTAGTCTGCTTCCATTGTTTGTTCTTCATCAAAGCTGGTTTTTAGTAGAGTATCCTCATTAAGTTTTCGAAGCTCAAAGATATACAACAAGCTTAGGTTGACGACATCTGTGAACATAATAAGATATGTTCGTTAAGAAGTGTCATACTTTAAACCTTACTAAGGGGTACTTCACAGTCGAGCATTCATCTCTACTGTCGACATAGTATTTGTTATTTTTTGTTGTTTCATAAACTCTTTGCTTTGAACATTTCATTACCAAAAACTCGCAGGTTGACATGAAACTAAACATGCTAAATGAGCAGCCAACTGGCCGCGACCCAAAAGACCCAACAACAAACTGGCCCAATAACGAGGCCTTAGGCCAAAAGTGTCTTAAGCACTCTTTAGCGAGATTCCGATTTACACAAACGTGACACGAGCAGGCCATAAAAACGGCATGAGAATGCGACCATTGCATTGAGTGGCCTGCAGTGTTGCATAGTGTCACACGAAATCTCTCTTGAAATGGAGTTAATGGTTACGGGTTACGGGTTGTGGGGGGACGGGGCATCGCGTCCAGTCTTTAAAGTGTCTAAATCTCGTTGGCTTGTTGGCTGTTTCTTGAGGCTGGTTGGCTGAAACGAACCAGTCCTCAGTTTATTTTAATGGTTCAGTGGGTGTGCATTAAGATATTCAAAAGTTATTGCAATCTCAATGACGGCTCTATGCAACAGCAACAAGAGCAACAAGTTTACGACGTTTTCGAGCTGGAGAACTAGTTCATAACTTAAGCAAGCTTCACGACGAGCAATAAAATACTAATACTACTAACATGGTAAATGTGTGAGAAACTTTTTTAAGTGTTGTCCGAATTTTGAAGCAAAGGGTAAACATAATGATTTGAGCTTAATAATTTAAGTACTTGTTTTCCAACACATGACTCGTAACAAATTGCTTGTACTAATATGGATCTTCGATCTTAATACTTTCCCCACCTCGAAAGCCTGGGTAGTAAATAACTGCATCTGTATTGTGATTTTATAGCTACTACTAAGTAACTTAATTGTGATTTTTCTTTTATTCGTTTTAAGACCTTTCCAACACTTAAACCGACAAAGACAACACACAAAAGCAAACTAATTTTAGAGCTTTTTACGCAAACACTTAAAGCTGCGTCGTAAATAAAATGTTTGGGTACAACGTGGCCAGTGTTGGGTAATGTAAGCGGCTAAGTGTCAAATGGTAGGCGACAAAAAAAAAGCAAAAAACCACAGCAAATGACTTTAGACCTGCCCCTTAACTCTTGCTTTTAACTGTTGCTGTAGTTGACTGTTTGGGGCACTTAAAGATGCATGTGTGTGTGTGTGTGTGTGTGTAGGTGCCACAAACTTAATGGCGGCCATAAAGCGGCAACTGGCGTTGCTGCTGCTGCTTGGAGGATAATGCAGTTGCATGTTTACACTGTGCAACGTGTGGGTGAAGCATGCTTTTTTTTACTCTTTAAGCCGTTTAGCCTGCTGCTGCTGCTCATTAGCAACATCTTTTCGTGTTGACGCGCCCAGGTTCAAACATTCGACAACCCCCAACCTCCCCCATCCATCGTCCTCCTGTCGAGACTGCAGTCGCAAGTAATTACATTTTGGCAAGCCCCTGTGAACGAAAAAAAAAGACAACGAAGAAGAAGACCAAAATAAAAAGGTGCATTGAACTGGTTCCACCTACCACAGTAATCGATTTGATTAGACCCCCTTTCCTACAAGCCTGCCCAATTTGCTTAACTCGCGGCACCTGAGAATCCATAACTTGGACAAATTGTAAAGTGACCGCTTGTCTTGTTGTTGTTGACTATCGATTTTAAAACCGCAAATCAATCGGATCGACGCGTCGATCGTCGTGCAATCGTGGGATCGTGCTATTCATAGATATTCAGCGAACTTTTATTTTGATTTTGTTTTTTTTTTTTTTCGCTTGCGGTTAATGCCAATTGATCTAAGGAAACTCTAATAATAACTAACTCTATTCTTTTCTATTCTGTTCTATATTCATTACAGTCTACTGGTCGGCGCTCCATTGGATCGAAATATGCAACCGAACACTAATGCATCGGGCGCCTTATACATGTGCCCCATATCGACGGACTTTAATGACTGTGAACAGGTTATAACCGATGGAAGACGATGTAAGTAGAGCCCATTATTAAGTTAAGTATTTGTTGGAATTAAGGCGACGATAACCATACTCTAGATAAGCACTACGTATTTAATAAAACTTAATTATGTATTGATGATTTCCTTTTAGAGAAAAGATTAGCTTTAGGAAAAGGTATCTAATCTATAATACAATAATAATAATGTTAGTTCATAATAAACTAATTTTGCTGCGCTTTTTAGGTGAAGGTTTTTGCATCCGGAAAACAGAAAAGATAATTAGCAACAATCTTATAAAATATTAAAAAGCTTTTAATTACAAATGTTCAGTAACTAACAAATGAATTATGAATAACGTTGAGTGCAAAAGGAAACTAAGACTCAATAATTATCATAAAACTATTATAAATATACAAATATGTATCTTTTTTGAGGTTAGCTTTTGTATCGTGTATATAAAATGTTAGGCTGTATAAAGAATTGTGACTAAAACTCGATGTGTTAGTTTAATTAGTTTAATATAGGTATACCAACCATATAAGCATACAAAAATATATATTATTATATTATATATTATTTTGATGATTGTATAGAACCAGTATTATAGTCAAACACACACATAATAATTTATCAATTGTGATTTTATTTGCGTTTTTTTAATTTTCTTTTTTTCTTTATTCTTTTGTTTTCGTTCTCTTCTTTACGTATGTAAACCTCCCAAAAACAAAAATACAAATATAATACAAATATATATAATATATTTATTCGGTGCGCATATGGAAAACTCATTTATATCTCTCCCAACAAATACCAAAACGAAAACGACAAAACAAAATTATTGACCAACTATTTTCGACATTTTTAATTCGTCAACCCGAAAAAACAAACCAAAAAAAAACTAAAAAAAAAAAAAAAACGAATTTATCATTTAGCATCTGGCGGAGCTTATGAACCTAGTAAGTGGTATGGGTGCTTTATTTGTTGTTGTTTTGCTCACATATTTAAAGAAACCAAAATCCAAAATTCAACAAAAACTAATACTACACACGATTTGAGCATTTCATTTGTTTGTTAAAAAAATACCTTATATTTATTATGATTTGCATTTGCGCTTTGATTTTTCACTTATTTATACTTCTAATTAACCTAACTGGATATGCAACGCACACTTCTTCCGATAACATTTACTATCGATAACTCAAGACTATTCGCTATTTATTCGCACTCATTATTTGTACATAATCAAACGATAATAATCGATAAATGGCATTACCTTTGCACGCATGCCAACCAAAAAGGGGGGGGAGGCGGGTGTGATTGGGGGGCTGCGCCAATTTGTTATTGTGCTGCATGGCGCGCGCGCGCTTGCTGAAAGCAGCTCAAGTTTCAAGCACAAAGCCATACTACCATAAAAATGTTTGTAAATACCTAACTTATCACTTAGCTAAGCCTAAACGATACGCACAATAATACTCGCATTAAATTACATACTATATTTATTTTATTATTACATATTATTATTATTATCTATCTATCTTCAATTCTAACTGAAACTGCAACCACTTCTTTTTATTGACATCATTCGAATGACAAAGAATCGTTGTAATTAACAACATTTAGTTCATCGGATTAATTATTGCTTTGCGCATTGCAACAACTCGTTAAGAAGAAGAAGAGGTTAAGAGCCGCTCCGGAATTTATTATACATATTTGGCTTTAGGGCTTCGTTTTGGTTCGTTTTGCTTTGCTGTTTGTGCTAATAACTTGTTTCCCATTGACTCTTCATACTATTAAAAACTATAACAGTCTGTTTTTGGGATTTACTTTTGACTTTTTGCAGCCAACTTGGCGGCATGACAAAAGCCCAAAGCCCAAATGCAAATTTCGGTGCCCCGATGGCAATATTGTACCAGCGCTGACCCAGTTCTATCAAAATTTGTGGGTAATCCCTTTAATCGTTCCCTGGGGCCTGATAAATTTAGCTAAACAAATAAAATGGCTGCAATATGATTTCTCAGTTATTTTGGCAATTCTTTGTTTTTTAAATTTATCTTAAAGCTAAATATAGATGTTGGGAATGTGGCAAACAAATGTAGTACAAGAGACGTTTTGTTGAAAGTTTACAGCATAAACGAATTTGAATGCTTTTTGAAAAGTACTTGAAATTAGGAAACGTTGAAAGCTTTAAGGTTTATTCTCTCTCTCTCTTTTCCTTTTGGTCTCCCTCTTCTTCGGTTACACATTCTTTTTATTGAACAGCTTTTCATTAATTCTCACTTGCTACTATTTGCTGTCATCACTTGTTAGGCATTTCCCCTAATTACTTCCCAGAATTAACAGCTGCGACTACGTCAACGTCTGCGTCGGCGTCGGCGTCGGCGACTGCTGCTGCTGCTGCGGCTGCAACTGCGCCGGCGCATTGTTGTTGTTTGTATTTGTTTCCCCAATTGGCGACACATTTAGCAATAATTATAAATTGACTCGGTCTCGCATCAGTTCGAAATTGAGATGTAAATTCAACAGCTGTGTCGACGGCATCTCCTTGCCTCTCCCTCTCCCACTCCCACTCCACCCTCTCGGCTGACTGCGCTGCTGCTGCTGTTTTTTGTGCTTTTTGTTGCTGTTCGCATACGAAATGTTTTGTGCCCGTTTTGCAGCAGTTGCTGTTGTTGGTGTTGTGGCCTTTGCTATTGGTAACGCGCGCGGCAATCAGAGCGTGCTGTTGTTCTGGCGGAGGCGCCCCAAAGCAGCGGCTGCCTGCCACACAGTCACACTGAGAACGTGACAAATTTCATAAAATGCCAAAGCAAAACCAGCACAAGATAAAAAAAAGCGATGCAGTACAGCTTTGCCACTAAAAATAGCTGCGACAAAGCGGCGCAAATTTGTGTGGCATGAAGAAATTCCTTGGGGCGTCTCGAATTGTTGAGCCAAATTCCACAGTTAACCGATAAACAAATAGTCACACACACACACAGACATACAGACACACACACACGCACACACCTCCCACTGTCAATGTCAAAAACGCATCGCAAAGTGCAAAAGTTCATTGGGCCTATGCCAACAAAAACATACACACGCTCACACACACACACACAAAATGTTAAAATGGCTGCAGCTGCAGTCAAAAATGGCGTGGGGGACGACGCTGGCGCATTTTGTGTGTGATTATGTTTTTGTTGTTTGTCAGCTGCGCCTGCGCTGCGCTGCGTCGCATGACTTTCACTTTACGCGTCAAACTCGTCAAAGCGGCTACGGCCAGAACAGCCCACGCCTCACCAAACAAAAGTTTGTAACAGCAGCAGCAATTCGACAATCATAAATGATAAATGTTCGGCGCACACCTCGCAATCAGCATTCTCTACCGCTCGCTCTCCCGCTCTCTTTTAATGTTAGCGCTGCGGGCGCACTGTAATGATCATTTATCATATTTCAACACTTTGATGCTTTAAAATGCATTTTAAATCAATTTCGTTACGTTTCACACTTATTTACACACACACACACACAAGAGCACAGCCTTGCGCTCCCACTCTCTCTCGCTCTCTCTCTCTCTCTCTCTTTATGCGCATGTGCGTGTACTGATGTAAAGCCGACTTAGCAGGCGCAAACAACAACACTCCGGCCCCAAACTTCAATTCCAATGCCGACGTCAACGTCAAAGTCGCTGCAGCTGCATTCTATCAAAAGCTGCCAGCAACAATGGCAGCGCTTTCCATTTTTTGATGCTTGACATGCAAATGGCTGCGCATGCAAAAGCTAATGTATTTGGGGTATGCACATTTTTTGTATACATACATACATATTATGTATGTACAAAAAATCTATTGGTTCCAATTCATTTAATACATTTTCATTATAGTACTAAACATTAAAAGCATTCTTTGCATGAAAAGCTTTTTATAATTAAGCAAAAAATATTTCTCTTGTTCTTTGCGTGGTATATTGTAGTCGAGCAGTCGCATGCTAAGCTAGTTCATGCTTCGTTTAGTCGGAACATTTTTGTGCACTTGTTGCTGCTGCTGCTGTTGTTGTTGTTGCTGTTACTGTTGTTTCTCCTGTTCCTGCTGTTTCTGTTGCTGTTTATCTTGTATTGCACATGTGCAGAGCAGTGAAATGCATACATACATATGTATGCAGACATCTATAAGTAGAGCAACTGTTTCCCCAATACCCCCTTTTTTGAATCTACTTCTTTACGCTCACTTTGCAGATGTTGCTGATCATGTTATTTAGCAGTTGTTATGATGTTAATAAAGCAAACGCTGTAAATACTGTAAATTTGAGTTTAGTTAAGTATCTTATGAATTTGTTATAATAATTAAAAAATAAAAAAAAATACTTATTGATCTAATTGTAAATACGAATACATAATTACATATTGTTTTTAATGCATATCACTTTTGTTGTTATTGATGTTGTTGTTGTTGTTGTCGTTACTGCTGTTGTTCTTGATGTTGTAACTGATGCGACACACACACACACAGATACACTCGCACACACACACACACACACATTCTTATGTAAATCCTATTGTCACACGCACATTGCTAACATAAACATCGAAAAAAATCACAACTTTTTATCTACTCCCTGGTGCCATCTTCAGCCTACGATGTCGATGAACTTATACCACCATCTAGTGACGAGATCAAAGAGGGACAATGGATGGGCGTTACTGTGCGCTCCCAAGGATTGGGCGGAAAGGTAAGTGTAAAATACTTTCACTTCTCCGTTTCCTTAGTTATAACTTAATATTTTGGAAATGTCAAATTGTCAGGTTCTAGTCTGTGCACATCGCTATGTAACGATTGTGCGTGAGAATCGCTATGGACAAGGTCTGTGCTATGTCCTGACCAACGATCTACAGTTCGATGAGGTCTACGAACCGTGCAAAGGACGCTCCGTGCAAAGGTAATTGATTGTAAATTAACGGATATTTAACTCCAAATAGGGTTGAGTTGGTTGGGGGGATGGAAAAGTATGTGAGCTTATCTAGGACTTGATTAATTTTTGGGAATGAAATTTAATTGAATTTCCAAACATAAAAACACACAAAAACGTCTTCCGTTTCATCAAACATTAACAAATCATAAAATGTTCCCGAATTAATTAATTTGAAATGGGGAATTAGTAATCGGTCAGGTTTGATTCATGGCACAAACCATTAACGAGGGAACGATGGGCACGGATGGATGGCAGCACCGAAAAAGTGTCAAGGTGAAGTATGAATGTATAAATTGTATTTAAAAACGAAACCCTCTAAAAACTCAATGGGGAAGAAAACTAGGGAACTAAACAGCGCGTGTCTAGCTTCAGTTTAAGCCAATTAGCATGCAGTGTGTGTGGGTTTGTTTGTTTGTGTGTGAGTCAATGGGAAACATGGCAGGCGAAGAGGGACCAAGAGGGAGAACGGTCTAGTTGGTCAGGTGTGGGAGCGATGACGTCGTCGCAGTTGTCGTCTTCATTGTAGTAGGAACCCATGTCATAAGGGCAAAATTTTAATTTATTTAAATGTCAGCTCATGTGGCAGAAACTGATGGGGAAAGGCGAAAGTGAGATATTAGGGTAGGGTAGGAGTGGGTGGTATGGGTACACAGGGTCGCACCACACCCAAAACGCTGACCGAAAACAAAGCACAAATTGTATACGAGAGCCTGAAAGATGACGCGGACGCGGACTTGGACATGCAATTTTTCATTGCGCTGGCATTGCGTGTGTGCCAAAAAGTGTCAAAGAATCTAACCAAGCTAAAGCTAAAGGTGGACGCAGTACGTGCCACGAAGCTAAGTTCGTTTTGTTTGAAGCCAAGAACTGTCATACTTGAAAACTTAGTTCAACACTTTCAACCACCCAACCTTACCTAACCTAACCCAACCCAATTGATAACTGACCCTGGACTCGTTTGTTAATGTCAGCGTGACATGTTTTTAATGTGTGTGTGTGTGTGTGTTTGATTGCAGGCAACACGAGGACTATGGGTTCTGCCAGGTGGGCACCTCGGGTGCCTTGTTAGATGACAATACGATGGTGCTGGGCACTCCGGGCCCATTTACGTGGCGCGGCGCCATCTTTGTGACGGAGATTGGTGGCGAGTATTTGGAGCGGGACAAGAACATGTATTACAGTGATCACTCGGATGCCAGCTCACCGGTCGATAAGTACAGTTATCTGGGCATGGCCGTGACTGGCGGTCGCTACTTTGGCGAACGGATGTCCTATGCGGCGGGTGCACCCCGTTCCAATGGTCACGGTCAAGTTGTGATCTTCGATAAGGCCAACACAAGTCCAATACCCGTGCGCA
Source organism: Scaptomyza graminum (assembly GCA_018901835.1). Lineage (NCBI taxonomy): Eukaryota > Metazoa > Arthropoda > Insecta > Diptera > Drosophilidae > Scaptomyza > Scaptomyza graminum. The sequence continues at coordinate 8,982,290 of JAEIFL010000001.1, read as the reverse complement.
TGATCATCGATGGCGAACAGTTTGCCTCGAGCTTTGGCTACGAACTGACGACGGCCGACATCAATGGCGATCAGAAACCGGATTTGATTGTAGCCGCACCCTTTTACTTTACCAAGACCGATGGCGGCGCCGTCTATATCTACCAGAACGAGAAGGACATGCTGCCCAAGCGTCCAACACTGAAGCTAACGGGCGCCTTGGAGAGTCGCTTCGGCTATGCGCTGGCCAACATTGGTGATTTGAACAAAGATAGCTGCGAGGATTTGGCCGTGGGTGCACCCTACGAAGGTGATGGCGTTGTCTACGTTTACCTTGGCTCACGCCACGGCCTCAACGAGAAGCCATCGCAGCGCATTCAGGCCTCCGAACTGGGCGTAAATCTGCCACAGCCGATACGCAACTTTGGCATCTCGATAGCTGGCAACACGGATCTCGATGGTAACTCTTATGTAGATATGGTTGTGGGTGCACCACCCGCCGCTGTGGTGCTGCTCGCCCGGCCCATCATCAACATACAGACAACGTATCGCAGCAACGAGACACGCAACATTGATCCCAATCGGGCCGGCTGCCGCATGGATGTCTCCACGAACCTAACGTGCTTCTCCTTCGAGGCGTGCAGCAGTATCGATCCGCACGATCAGCTTAGCAAGGATCTGAATCTGCTGTACACTGCCGAAGCCGAGACCTTTGAGCATCACAAGAAGTTCTCGCGCGTCTTCTTCGATCGCGAAAATAAGCGAAGCAACGTGATCAGTCGATCAGTTCGAGTGCGCACCGATGGACGCGTCCAGTGCCAAATGGTCACTGGTTATATTAAGGCCAACACTCGCGACATTCAGACACCGATACGCTTCCGGCTCGACTGGAAGCTTGAGGAGCCCGAACTGGCTAATTCACCGCTGACGCGTCTCAATCCCATATTGGATCAGACACAGGCCTACATTGAGTTCGAGGGCACATTCCAAAAGGATTGCGGTGATGATGATCTATGTGAGAGTGATTTGCGACTCCATGCCGAACCCAATCTAACAGCAGAGGGTAAGTGATCTCTCCTCAGTACCTCCCCTAACTTAGTATATCTAACCATTACAGATGGTGAGTACGCACTGATCCAGGGCAACACGACGGAACTAGAGGTTATGGTGAATGTAAGCAATCTAGCTGACTCGGCATATGAGGCACAGTTGTTTATTGTGCATCAGAAGAGCGTTTCCTACATAGCGACCAACAAACCGGTTAGTCTACCTGCCAACTAGTAATTTCGATCCTTACTTACCTTTACTTTACTCCTTTTTCCTCTCTCGTCTCGAACAAGACAAATGCAACTTGCAACAGCTTCAATACGACCCTGGTGGCTTGCAGTCTGGGCAATCCGATGTTGCGTGGCACCACCACCCATATGACCATACGTTTCGATCCGAACAGTCTAGAATCCGAGGAGACTGAAATGGTGTTCCACATATTTGCAAATACCACCTCAAAGCTGGTGGGTCAACAGCTGAACGAACGTAAGCTGGTGGTGCGCGTGGTGCGACGAGCGGAGTTGACATTGCGCGGCTGGGTGAATCCCGAGCAGAGCTTCTACAGTGGCGCCTCAAAGCTACAGAATTCGCCAATGGAACTGGACGATGTGGGCTCACCGCTAAAGCACATCTATTCCATCTTCAACGAGGGACCATCGGCAGCACCCAAGGTGCAGCTGGTTATTTATCTGCCGCTGATGCTTGAGAGCGGACTTGGCGATGATTTGTTGCAGGGTAGTGGCAAGGATCAGTACCTACAATACCTGGAGGATAAGCCACAAATTGAGACCGGACAAGGCGAATGTACGGTGGCACCCGAATATGTGAATCCCCTCAAGCTGGCATCCAAGATGGCTAGCAATTTCAGGAGCGCCTCCTACCTCAACGCTCCGGCGTCGATGATGAAGTGGCCATCCCAACGCCAGCAACAATTGCAACAGCCTCAACAGCAACTTAACAAGAGCCACATACAGCAGTGGAGCCAGCAGAAGTCTAGCCAAGACTATGGCCGGGCGAATCGATCGCCACGCAATACACTGGAGCGCATAGTGCGACCCGAACGCTTCATGGACGGTCGCGAGATTGGAGTCAAGGGCAAAAAGCAACAGATTGTCGAACTTAACTGTGACAAGCTGACGGCGCACTGCATCCGGATTCAGTGTGATTTCTATGCAATGCCGGCCAAAACCGAGGCGCAGGTCATACTCAAGGCACGGCTTTGGAACTCGACACTTGTCGCCAAATACCCGCGGGTCGATCTTGTTCGGATCATGTCCACGGCTCATGTGAAAATACCGCAAAACTTTGGCGTCGAACAGCTCGAAAATAATGACAATATTCTGGTTAGTAATCCGCTTTTTGCTTTGACAAAATTATCTTTAATTAATATTATATTGTCCTTCCTTCAGGTGGAAACACGCGCCTATCCGGAGCTGCTGGATCAGCAGCGTGAAACATATACGCCAATGTATATCATTATATTGGCAGTGATCGGCGGACTATTGGTGCTGGGCATATTCACATATGCGATGTGGAAATGTGGATTCTTTAAGCGTCAGCGGCCGACAGATCCGACGCTTAGCGGCAATCTGGAGAAAATGAACGAGGAGAAGCCATTCTTGGCCGCTAAAAGTAGCCATAATGTTTTCTAACAAGAGGGCACCGTCGGCTGGGATCTGGTGCGACGCATCGCTGCACCAGGTGGACGGCGTCGCAACAGGCTCAAGCAGCTGCTGATCCATAGGCCGCCGCCACAGCACCTACACCATAAGAGGATACTATTCGGCTGCAACAATAACAACAATAACAATGAAAATGATGATGATTTTGATGTGTTATCTTTGACGCCGCCACCGCCGCCGCTTAGCGTGTTAAGCTGGGGCAACGACGGCTACTATCAAGCGAGCGCCAACTGGTGGGGTCACATGTGAATGCTGAAGGAGCTGGAGCTGGAGCAGAAGCAGCTGTAGCTGGAAAGCAGTTACCGATTCTGGTTGTGGGACTTTCAATGTGCCATTATGTTTACTTAAGTTTTGAGCTCTAGCTGGCAAATATTTCATAGTTCTTAAATCCAAATCCAAATCCGATATATCAATATTTTGAATTCATTTTGCCAGTTGGTAGCAACGTCCGTTCGTTCTAAAGACTAGCTTGTACACACCTAGGTTATATGTGAAGGAGGGAGGGGGCAATTTGTCATTAAGCGTGCACCTTAAGGGGATCCTTCGAAGCGCTCCAAAACCCAAAACGATAAATATTCGAAATGTTAAATACTTGTCATTTACACTAATTAAAATTTCATGAAAAATCATTCTTTTTTTTTCACTTTGCTTATCGATCGATCGTATTAGTTTTTTTGGGAGCCCAGCTATGTACCATATTTGTTATTTATGTATTGGTTAAGTTTGTTTTTAAGGCCATCGCATAGATTAGTTCCGAAACATCCTGCAACATTACCCAAACACATTTTATAAAACTTAAACGATCAAAGTTGCCTTCGAAAAACTTTAGCCGCCAAAACCCAAAGGAAAATGTCTCGAAAAGCCTATCGTTTAATTTCTAAACACCATAAACCATAAACAAAAGTATTAAATGTTTTTATGCGCAACTAAAATCTTAAAAAATCTTAATCGGTTAAATTGACTTCGATCAACAATTTTTTTTTGTCTTTTAGTCCTTAAGCTAATCTTAAAACGAATGATGGAAAAACCAAAAAAAAAAAAAAGCATGTAGAAATTTAAAGTATAATATAGTAGTATACACTTATTGTTAAACATATGTATATATCGTATATATATATATATATATATATATATATATACTATATAGCTACTTGTAAATAATGTTAGTTTGGCCAGGTTCGAAGCAAGTTAGTCTACTATCGCTAGTTGTACATAGCTTTCATTATTTTAATAATTATCTTTCGTTTCCGCTTAAAATATATGTGAAAACTTTTTTAATTTATTAAACTGTCTATTTTTAGGTGATTTGGGGGAGTTATACGAGTTATAGGATCTTTGCAACCATAAGAAGTACTCACGGAGTGGCGCCACCTTCTGAGTAGTGGCAGAAGTTGCATTTCTCGTACGCCCTCAAAGTATGCTACAAAAAGAGCATACAAATTGCTTGTCAGCCAAAGCGCCATCTTTGGGATGTATGCTACATTATTTATTCACTCAAATTGCAACGTCTGCATAAAAGTATGCAACCTTTTATACCAAGCAATCTTAGATTTTTTGCGCCACACTTAAAGAAAAATCGCAGGCCCCAACGCCGCCAATCAAAGAATAACAATATTGTGTTGTGTTTATTTTTGTAACGTTTTTATTCTAATTGCTAGTCAACTTAAAAAATTCGCCATAAACTAAATGGTTGTTTCTTCACATATTTATGTATTAAATTAACTATATAAGAATACGCACAAATAATTAGTGTTTAATGGAAGCATTACTGTTTGCATCATCAATCAAATTCATTATAATAATAGTACAGTGTGAAATGTAATTTGTTGATACGAATTGTTAAATTTTTGTCTTTTTTTTCTTTCTTTCGTTGTTTGTTTGTACATAAGTGTATTTAGGCATTTGTGTGTGTGTGTGTGTGTGTGTAAAAATAATAACATAATTTATCAAATTAAAAACGAGAATATATACTTATATATGTGTAAAAAAAAATAAAGAGTAACTGGCATTTCATTATTTGATTTCGCTGACGAAAGAAACTTGGTTTTACTATCTATCGATAAACGATTGTTATCGATCGATTTAGGGGGAAGACGTCGTTCTAAATCTTATGCTTATCTCACAAGGCCACAGATTTGTTAAATTGTTTCGTTTCGAAAGGGAAGAGCGAGCGCTAAAGTATTTTTTTTTTGTTGGGTATTTTTTGTCTTTTTGTGTTTTGTGTTTTGTTGTTGTTGTTGTTGTTTGCAAGAACCAAAAGCTTAGTGTGTAAAAATTAAATATAGAGTATATATTTTAACATGTATGTAAATGTGTGCAGTAAATAAGAGAATTTAAAAATAACCTTTTAATATTTAAATACACACCAAAAATATATATATATATATATAATAATTAGATAATAATAATATTAAGAAAATAATAATATAATAATAATAAATAATAAATATGCTGCTTGCACTTTTGCTTTTCTATAAATCTTTACATGTGTGCGTTTGTTTTTTTTTGTTTTTGTATTTTTTTGTTTAACTTGATTTGTTTTTGTCTGTATAAAATTATTGTTTAAGGCACTTTGAGAATTTGATTAACCCCCATTATTCATTATTAAGTTGTTTTCTAATTTGACATAAATATATTTTAATAAAAAAAAAAAATAAACAATAATAAATTAGGGAAAATGTTTTTAAATAACTGAATGTTGTTTTTGTTTTTGTTGTTTGCTCTTAACTTCATCATCTGCTTCTTTGTTTGTGTTTGTTGGTTGTTGTTGTTTTTTATATATGTATATAAATTAATTGAACAGATTTATAATATTTATATGTATGTATATGTATATGTTTGTTTGTTTGTATGTTTGAAGGCAACACGTAAAAAATGTTTACAAAAACGATAATTTAATTTATTAAATTACAAATTATTAATTAATTAATTAATTATTCAATTGCTTTAACATTATTTGTTTAAGGCTTCGAAACCGTCGGTTTTACATGCATTTATGCAAAAGTCTTAACAATAATTTATTTGTTTTTTGTTTTGTTTTTGTTTTTTAATAACTCAGTTTTTTTTGTTGTCTTTTGTTTTTTATGTTGTTGTTGTTGTTGTTGTTTGTGCTTTTTGTGTGTAAAAGTAAAAGTGGAATCGAAGCGACTTTGATGATATCGATAATCGATAATCGTTTATCGTTTATCGCTTTACCATTATAAATAGTTTAAATAGTTTTTGTTGTTTTCAGTTAATATATATAAATATTTGTTTTTGTTTAAGACTACGAATTATTTAACTGCACCCAGAAGAAAATATATATATATATATATATATATATATACTGTATAATAAATTATAAAAAATCTATATATATATAGTATGTATTTATGTATGTATGTATGTATTATACCAATAGCATATTTTAAATAAAATTATCAATGGTCAAAATATGTGCGTGCGTGTGTGTCTGTGTGTGTGTGTGTGTGTCTGTGTGTGTGTTGGTTTCATAAATTATTAACAGTAATTGTTTTTTGTATGCATATATGAAAATAAATTATGTTTCTTTTATCATCGCTCTCTCTGTCTGTCTTCTTTCTGTCTCTTTCTTTCTTTTTGTAAAATCAACAGGAATTCCAAACATTTTAATTATGCAATAAAAATAATTAAAGAAAATAATAATAATTTCATCGAAAATTTTGTGTTGTTGTTTTTTGACATCAACTTTAGAGGTATATCATATCTGTACGTTATCGTTATCGGTTATCGGTTATCGGTTATCGTTATCGGTTATCGCTTGTTGTATATACACATTATTTGTTTATTACATTAACAATTTAGTAATAAATTAAAGGTTTTTCTCCTATTTTCATATTCTGTTTTTGTTTTTGTATTGGAAGACGCGCGATATATATCGATATATCGATAATTGCGCTGAGCTTTTTAAAACTAAGAACTTGTATATAAATATTGAACAAAAGGCCACAAAGTGCATATGAAGAAAGAGGAATGAGAGGGAGGAGGGTGGGGTGGGGTGAGGTGAGGGGGAGATACGCAGCCTGAATTGCAAAAAGGGCAACGTCGATAAAAGCTATCGATAAATGCAGGATTGCCGCTATAATATATAAGTTAAGGTTCTTGTTGAGCAATCGATTTCAGATATATATCGATATATATCAAATCGGAGCAGATCGGACACTTATTTCAATTGAGAAGAAAGAGAGGGGGGTCGTGGTGGGGGGGGGGGAGTGAATAGTATGATGTTAAGGGAATAACTTACAAGAAGTTCTCTTGTTGTTGTTGGGGAATGATGTTGTTGTTGTTGTTGTTGTAACGTTCGATTGTTGTTGTTGTCTGAGATTTTTGCATTTGTAAAAACTCCTCCTCAACTCCCTGTCCTCCTCCTCCTCCACCCGCTCCCGCTCCATAGAATTGCCCATTTGTTGTTGTTGTTGTTGTTGTGGAGCTCAATCGATTGAAGACGGGCAGTCGAGGCGCCTCCTCATTGAGCTGCTGCTGCTGTTGTTGTTGTTGTTGTTGTTGCAGCGGGGAGCTAGCGCTCTTTTGCACCAATTGCTTGTTGTTGTTGGCGGCGGTTTCGTAGGGCGGTGGGGGGGTGTGCACCGGCGATATGGGAGCATTCGGGCTATCGGGGGGCGTGGCCGGGGCCAAGCCGCAGCCCGACGAGGTGGAGGAGGCCGACGAAGATAAGGAGCCGCCATCGCCATTGCCATTGCCATTGTTGTTGTTGTTGTTTTTTTTGCCATTGCCATTGCCATTGCCATTGTTGTTGTTGTTGGGCATAATATTCATAAAGGCGGCGGCGGCATCGTGAAAGGGGAAATTCGTTAGGGAATTTGTTGGTGAGAGCGAGAGGGAGCCAGTCGGGGATTCACGATCGGAACCAGTGCTCATGCTCAACGGCGGGCTCAGTGGCAAAAAGTATTGATTGTTGTTGTTGTTGCCGCTGTTTAATTGTGTTGGCTTTGAGAACGTTTTACCCTGTGCTGCCGCTGCAGCCGCTGCTGCTGCCTGTTGCTGTTGTTGTTGTTGTTGTTGTTGTGCACGCGCTTCGTCCGCATTGTGGACGAAATGACAGCGCGGACCGTACGGACAGAAGCCGACGCTGTGAAAGGTGCGACAGTATTCGGTTTTGTATTTGGGATGACGCTGCAAATTGCGCAACTCGTGGTAGCCATGGGCGAATTGACATTTTTCGCCGTATTTGCACTCGCCGGCCTCCTCATATGGACGGCACAACTCCGTCTTGTAACTGTATCGAGAAACAGAGAGCAAGAGAGTAGATTAAGCTTAACGAAAGAATCAGCGAGAGAGAGAGAGAGAGAGAGTCGAGTCTGTTTGTTGTTGTTGTTGTAACAGGTATGATCGAACGATGAGCAGGATTAATGCGCATCGAGCCTCGAACTCGAACGATTGAGACAAATCGCATGGACATGTTGCAAGGAAAGGATCATACCACATCGAACTTAGAACTATTTTGTCTAGCGTCAAACATCACTTACCGCGAGGTATTCATTGGCTGCTGTGGCGGCAACGGCTCCGATTGTGTTCGCTCCAGTTTGCGGTGCAGCGTTATGTTGCTCAGATTCTCAATGATTGTCACAAGCGATGCAACTTGCGGTTGCTGCTGCTGCTGCTGTTGTTGTTGCTGTTGCATTTGCTGATGCTGCTGATTCACTTGCCGCTGGGCGGGCTGTGAGATTGTTCGCGTAAGCGGCCCATGCAAGCGTTGATGCTGCAGCTGCTGATGCAAAAGCTGCTGCTGCTGCTGATGGAGATCCTTTTCATTTGGCTGCTGCTGATCCATGTTGGTGTCGAGGATGTGATCCGCTGCCTGCTGCTGCTGCTGCATATCACTGACCTGCAAAGCAAAATAAACCGAAACAAAAAACCAAACAATTAATTTTCAACTCAGCTTTCGCAGTTACAACTAAAAAGCTTCGGCTATTCGCCGCTGCCAACCATGTCTCTCTCTCTCTCTCACACACGAACAACGAACACACTCGAACACGAAACCTTTTAAGAAAGGCCGCGCGCTCATTTCGCAAAGAGCGAAAACAACAACAACAACAACGGCAAAGGAGCCGAAGAGAAGAAAAAGCAGAGACGCGATCAAATGGGCGCCCAACACACACACACACACACACACACACGAACACACAGTCGCACAACACTACTTTTACTTTTAACTTGACCTATAAGTAAAGAGCAAAAGCAAAAGGCGCTTACTCAATTTTGTCGCTGCTGCTGCTTGTCTAGCTTGACGTCGGCGTCGACGCCGGCAGCGCTGTCGTTGGAAATTAGTTTTGGGTCTGCGCCGCAGCCGCCGTCAGTTGTAATGTTAATGATATTGCAAAAAATTTGAACAAACAAAAACCGAATGCTTTTTTTATGGTAAATATATGTAATTTTCCAGCCATTACCCAATACAACAACAATAACCTCAAGCAACAACAATGGCAACACACGCACATACGGACATAACGCTGACTGCTGCTGCAAAGCTCAGCTGCTCAATACGCCATTCCTCCCGCCCCCCGACACCCTTCCATCACTAAACCACACACTCCTTCGCCAAGCAGCCCACTCGAACTCGAATCTGACTTTGCGTGTGTCGTCATCAGTTTCGGTTTTTTTAAACATTTTTGTTGTTGTCGCTGTTCATTTTCGTGCGATGCTGTAACACGTTATGCAACCCAACAAACGAACGATCGAACGAACAATCCAACCATCCAACCAACCAACCAACACAAACACAACACACACACACGCGCAGACACTTCCAGAAAGACGACTGTGCGTGAGAGAAAGAAAAAGATTGAGCGGGAGAGTGGTGGGGGGGGGTTGATTGCCAACAAATAGCAACAACAAGACAAGGCAATTACATATGTATAGAGCTCAAGTTCAAGCCAACAACACCAAAAACAAAGCCAAGCCAAACGAAACAGGCCGCAAAACGAAGCTGCAGACGACGAAGCCACCGCACCGCCGTCGCGGCCAAAAAACAAAAACATTTTATTTTGGTACCCAGCAGCAGCAGCCGTTTGCCGATGTGGATAGGAGGAGGAGACGGTGGGGGACAGACAGCAACAACAAGCTAAACTGGTTGGCACGCACTTATACACAAGCACACAAACACACAAGCACACAAACACACACAACAGTCGCAACAGTGTCGAAGCGGAGATCGCTGTCGGACAGACGCGTGCGCGGCTGGCGGGCGTGCGCATAGCGTTGCCAGATTGCCAGAGCCATGCGCTTTTTAAAGTGCATACATGTTGCATTTGCATTCGTTGCAACGAACATGTTTGTTACTGTTCGATGTTATCACTTTTAAACATTTTCAACTAAAATATCTTGAAATCATTGACAAATAAAATAATAATTTTTGAGTGATTCATTTTTAACTATAGTTGTAGTTTTATTGATTCATTCTGTTTATTATGTTTGTCTGTATTTCATTGATCCCAAGTGATAAGGAAAAAAAAAGTGCGACGCACTCGGCCATTCATTTATCGCATTTGTAGAAACAATTCTCAAACTATTTATTTACCCTTATCTGACTTTCATTCAGCATTGAGTCTGGGTCTGTCTGGTTTGTCGGGTTTATTTATTATTATTAATTGAATATTTCTAAATGAAGTTGACTACGACACGACGACTCGACAGTCTGGCAACGCTTCGAACGACAACAAGTCTGCGCAACAAGTTGGCAAACTTTTACGATTGTTATGACCAACTTTGCTCTTACGGCATCATTGCTTGCCGCCGCCGCCGCTTAAGCTTTGCTTGCATAAAGTACCACGCAAACACACACACACACACATGAACAGGCTGGGCAGGCAATCGGCAAACGTGTTCGAAAAAACAACTTTAAGCTGGCTGCGCATTCATCTTGTACATATGTGTGTGTGTGTGTGTACGAAAGACAAGATAAACAGGAGTACAGCCATACAGCCCCACCACCATACCCGGTACCTGGTATACCCTGTGCCCAATTCGGCAATCAATAAGCGAAAAAGAGAAGGAGTGTGGGGGAGTGGGGAGGGGGGAGTGTCACTCCCGCCATACAATGAAGCACAGAGAGACAAATAGATCAGAGCAGCGACGCCGACGCCAACTGAGGCCGGGCGCAAAGCTCTTGTTTCTTCGGTTTTTTTTTCGTTTTTTTTTGCATTTGCTTTTGCTTTTTGCGCTATATACGACGAAGGCAGACAGACCATCGTCGTACGTACGAACGAACGTACATACATAAGTGTGAGTGTTATTATGTATTTATGGTTAACCAAGAGAGAGAGACTACAAGTTTCTATGGGTGTCTCTGCCGCCTTGTGTGTGTGCGTGTGTGTGCGCCGTGAAGTCTTTCATCTAGGTGAGAATTTCCCTTTCATTTGAAAATGAAAATAAGTTTACTTTTCTTTGCATTAGTCTGGGCTTTGGCGTGCTGTTGTAATTGCTGCTTCTTCTTCTTCTCGATCATCTTATTTGGTTGTGTGTGTTGTTAGCAACATTCTCATTGTACACATGTTGCTGTTAAGCTAGTATCAAACTGTTGTTGTTGTTGTTGAGACCTTGCCATGATTCTTGTTTGTTTTTCGCTTATGCTTAGCAGAGCTTAGGGCGAGAGAGCTAGAGCGAGGGAGCGAGTGAAACAACAAATGCTTTTGCTGGTAGTTCCGGTTGGATTTGGCACATCAACTCTTAATTTGACATTTTACACATACATACATACATTTTTGATCAAGCATAAGTATATAAGTGTATGTATGTGTATAATAATTATGTAAATTTGTATGTGTTAGGCGCTGTTAGGTAAGATTTGTGTTGTTGTTGTTGGCTTAACATTTACTTGAGACTTGACTTGGCTGCTGTTGTCTACACGTAAACACGTTCGCACACACACACACACACACACACATATACACACAATACATGTGTCTGTGTTATGCTGAAGACTGTCTGACTGACTAACTGGTTTATAAAGGCAACAACAACAACGACGACGACGACCAATATCCATAACCTCGATGAGCTAACACCAATACACACACACACACACATACACAGCAAGGTAGTAACACAGAGTACGAGTTAGTGACAGAAAGAGAGAGAGAGAGAGAGAGCAAGAGGGAGAGAGAGAAAGGGAGAGGCAAACACAGAGTCGCTCTTTATTCTGCTTACAAAGCTTTTGGAGTAGGGGGCGGGTACGAAATCAAAATGCGAATTGGAAATGAATACATACACACACACACACACATACATATATGTAGTTATTATAGGTGTTATTTATAATGCTAAAGCAAAATCAAACAACAACAACAACTCGGCACGAACGAACAGGTAACAACAAAAGGGGATGGCGGCAGCGGGTGGTGGGGAAGACGCTGGGGATGGGGAGGGGGGATGAGCGTTTTTATAAATAATTATACAATATACTTATACATAAATACATACATATGTATTTACATATTAAGCTAGATTGGCGGGGGGAATACCGTTAGTAATTAGTTAAAAGTAGATGTCAAAACCTGAACAAAAATAAAATGTAAAAACAACAACAAAAAAAAAATAAATAAAATAGCAACAACAAATTGCGACAAATATCGAGATATTATTTCGGAAATACCCCGAACCGAAACAAAGCAGCTATATAAATTGATATTCAAAACTGATTGAAAGCAATCGATTACCGATTATCGATGAGCTTATCGATAAAAGATCGAATTAATGTTAACGGCAGGCACGACGATCGCGACAAGCTTATATCGAAAGTTAACGGATTTTATAATTCGAAATTCGAAAAGCAATCGATAAACGATATACGATTAAAATGAAACAAAACTTGTCACAATTATTCAAAATGACTTTTAAGACGATTCTACTGTTCCTTAACCCATTCCCCTCATCCCCCATCCGCCCTTCCCTTCTATAAGTCAAACCTCGCAATCAATAAGAACAGCAAAATTTCTGTTCCTTGACCAAAGGCTGGATGGATGACAACAACAACAACTTAACGCCACTCTCCCCTCTTTCTACACTCCTTCTCCTTCATTCACACACACACACACACACACACTACGTTGATCGTTTTAATTGTCGCAAGGCGAATTTGACTTGGTAATTAACACATGGGGCGCCCATACATACTGTATGTATGCATATATGTATGTATGTCTACCCTATTCCTCCCCACTGACAATGCAACAGAGTTTGCCTTTACTTTACTTTGAATTGAAAGAAGCAGCGAGTAGTGTGGGCAGGGGAGTGCGGGGGTATGGAACAAACGAGTATCTATTAAGCTTAAAAACAATCGTATGACTGTTTCTGTTGTTGTTGTTGTTGTTGTTAGTGCATATCCAAGTTGTCTCCAGCTCACAGCTGCTGCTGTTATTTAGTTGTCGAGTAATCATTCATTCATTCGTTCACTTACTCAATTTAAATAAATCTCAGCTCGATAATTGATAAGGCACACAATGCGCGCGACGTGATGTTTGGCTAAGTACGTGGTGCATCATGCATCATGCATCAACAGGTACGAACAGGATGATCGATAAACACACACACACACACACAGACACACTTTGAATCGTTCTATGTTTATGAGAGAGAGCGAGAGCGAGATGTAACTGTAATAACATTGCATTAACATTGCACATACATAATATGTACATACATACATATGTACGTATTTTGCAATAGGCGCTCGCGGCGCTCTCCTCTCAATGACGTCTGCAAAATGTTTTGTCGTCAAGTTTCGTCAAATAAAAAAAACCCAAAAAAAAACCAGACAAGCAACAATTACCACCGACTTTATTGTTTACATAATGTTGCCAAAGGCTGAAACGCAACACGTTACAGCAACAACAACACAACAAGGGACAGTTAATGGTGAATCGAAAGAGGGGGGGGTTGATGGGTAGGGCGACCGACCAACTTGGCCGAAGCATCGATTGAGGTCTAGGTCGACCGACGATTTGAGCATTTCACATTTTCGTGTCGTCGTTTTCATTGTTCGTCCGTCCGCCGCCGCCGCCGCTGTCAATATTTGGACACACTCACACACACATACATATGCATAAAGGCAAGATGGTAAGGTGCGCTGGGCAGCGCGCATGCGCAAGCGAGACGCAATCGTTAAGCAATGACGCGAAGATGCGTCGACGCATGCGCCGCTACTGCGCCGTCGCGTCGTTCCAGTTTCATTTCATTGCCAATCGGTTGCCGTCAACGTCGACGTCGACGCCGCCGCTTGGCTTGGCTTCCTATTTCGAAGTCGTTGTTCGAACCGGCTCCATCAGAAACACACACACACACACGAAATACACACAATACATAATAAATAAATACAGCAAAACACATAATAAAATACAATAAAAGAAAACTTCACAAACATTAAGCAGCAGCAGCAGCAACAACAACAACTTGGCCTTGCTAAATTCGGAGCACAACAACCATTAAAAAAAAACAACAACAGCAAGACACAAAAATAATCAAAAAATAAAAAAAATAAAAAAAAAAAGCAAGAAATGAAAACAAAAAGCAAATCCGCCACAAAGTCGAAGTCGAAGGGTTTCCATACATACATACATATAATAAATTAAATAATATACGTTTTGCTGCTGCTTTTGTTTTTGTTGTTGTTGTTTCTTCTCCTTACAAATGCTGTCGCAATGCAGGGCCTCAAAGCCGCCGTTGTTGTTGTTGTTGTTTTTTTGGTGTTGCGTTTGCGCAGTTTTCGCATTTTGCCATTTGGATTTGCCCTCTACACAACCAACACACACACACATATATATATATGTATATACATATGTATGTTGCAATTGTCGTTTGGCGGTTGAGTAAACCAGCCAAACCGAAAAAAAAAAAGACAATTAAAACTGTAAGCTAACAACAATGCATGATTCGTTCGTACACAAATCTCTCTCTCTCTCACTCTCCACACGCAAAGACACCAAACACATACACACACACTCGAGCGCTTACATTGAAAAGTTATGCAATCGATTGCAGTTTCCGAGTTAAAATTAAAGTTGTAATCGAAATTGCAAGTTGCGTGCGAGAGAGAGTAAATAAATAAATGAGTAAGTGGAAAAGCAAGCAAGGAAGCAAATATGTACATACATACATATGTATGTATGTATGTAAAATAAAAAGGGCACACAAAATGAGGGCACATTTGTATGTATGTATGCGTATTCGTTGGAAGGCTGTGATCTACTACTATGGAAATGTCATGGAAAGAGAGAGAGAGAGATGTCAATGTCTATTTTTACGGTAAAGCGTGTATGTATGTATTTATGCATGTGGGTTAGTTGCATTCCAAATGGGATGCAAATTTCGAAATTGTATCAATCACATCTCTCGCATAGAAATGATGCTTTAATCAAATCAACAGTGTGCACACGATATAACGAATATTCGAGACATTTGTACGACCCTCAATAATAATCAAAATGTAATACCTCATCTGGCTTATGGAACTTAATTGCAGCTTTCTATTTTTAAGTAATTCCATTTCCGTGCGTTCTTAATATTATTTATATATCTGTTATCAGTTGCTACTTTAACAAGATAATTTTCCGACAACCTTTGTTAATCGCCCCTGTTAAAGAAAAACAACTTAAGATAATAAAAATAAAGAATATTTGGTACATACAAATTTACACACGTTGTATATTATACATACATATGTATGTACATACATACATATATGCATATATGTATAAATAATGCCAACCTGATAAGCTGACATACATATTTTGTGAGTGCTCTTAAGCTGATCTTAATATGTAATAATGTACAAGAATATATGTATGTACATATGTAACCAATGACAGCTTTCCCCCCTTCCCCTTTCCCGTTAACAACAACAACAATGCTGTCAATGCGCTCTTGTTGTTGTTGTGGTTGCCCGTTGGCTATCAGCGCTCTAGCGCGGAGTGGTGTCAAACCTTATCGGCGGGCCACTCTCTCTCTCTTTCTCTTTACTGTACTTTCTGTATGATTTAACTCGACTCGAATGTCGCCCCGTTCGACATCGACATCGACTTGAATTTCGATGTCGCTTTTCTTGATTTAGTATTTCTGTTATTTTTGTGATTTGATTTTTATAGCTAATAAATTGCTCTCCTCCTTTTGCTTTCACTCTTTTCAAATAGCATTCGTAAATATATTCTTTATCTGTCATTAAAATATCCCTCGAACATGCTCGCCGCTCTTTTTCGATCACGCTCTCTCACTCTCACTAGCTCTCTCTCTCTCTTGTTTGATCTGGCAACCTTTTAACTCCTGTCATGTGCCAGACAATAACCACTTGTTGATGTGCTTGCGGTTGTTTTTGTTGTTTGTGCCGTTTTCTCTATATCAAAGTTCTTAGCGCTTATCAGCAAACAGCAACAACAACAACAACAAAATAAACACTTTTGACGTTTCGTCCATTAAAATATGTTAAGTATGTATGTATGCACAGCACATGGCTGATCAGCACATATGTATGTATGTACATATCTATGTACAGCGTGCACTCTCAAACTATCTCTCTCTCTCTCTCACTCTCTCTCTCTCTCTTGTTTTCTCCTTAAAGACTGTTAATAATTAGATAAAACAACAAAATAAGTGTGTTTTACAAAGAAGTAATAAAAATAAGAAAAATAACATAAATTAATAAACCGACCCTCCCGCACTCTAGCGCCCCACCTCCCGTTCTACTTCTTCTGCTCCTCTTCCTCTTTATCTGCTATCTGGCAGCTCTGAGACCCCTTGCTGACACTTTTTTTGTTGTTTTTGTTAAACACACGCATACAAAGACAAACACACACACATCGAGTGTGTCCTTATCTACCTCTCTCTCTCTCTCTCTCGCTCTCTCTTTCTGTTTGTGTGATTTAATTCGATAAGAACACTTATTATTGGGTTAGTTAGTTCATATAATACATAATAATCTTTTTTTTTTTTTTGTTTGGTTTTTTTTTTTTTTTGCTTTGCTTTGCTTTTTGTTGGACGCGCGGCGATAAGCAAAACTGAAAACAGTAAGCTAATAGCAAAAAGAACCGAAAGGGCAAACAGAGAGAAACTACAAGATCACGATATACATACATACATATACATATGTATGTACGATTTCCTTATCAACAAAGTTCCCCAAATCGATATTTGGCGGGATATTTTGAAGAATTCAAAACTAATTCGACATTTAATGTGAGTAAAAATAATAAAAACACAATAATCTATTAAGTTTATTTGAAAATTAATAAAATGGTGATCATGTTCGAGAGATTTATATGAAGAGTGTGTATGTATGTGTGTGTGTATGTGTGCTGCATTCAATTGAACACTTGACAATCAGAGACGAGGGATGGTGTCTTGCTGCGGGTTGGGGGTAGCTTAGCCAAGGGTAGGGGAGGAGAGTTGTTCATAATAAAAATAAAAATACGAAAAACGAAAAAAAAAAAAAAAAAAACAGCCAGCTTCATTTAGTGCACTATCAGCAGCTGGGCTGCCTTAAGAAACGAAACACACACACACACACACACACACACAGCAATAAAAGGGAATGGTCGTCGTCGCTTTGGTTGTTTTTTCTTGTACGTTTTGAATTGTGTTTCTGTTTCCCCCAGTCCACTCGGCGGCAGAGCAGCAGCTCCTGGCCGGCCTGGCCGTTTGCCTGAATCTGGCAAATGCTGACTTGCTGCCTGCGCCAATGTATGTACATATGTACATATATCGGCAATTTGATAACCCGCAACCAAAACTCACAAGGCAAGCAACAACTCCAACTCCAAGCAAAAGGCTATGCATGCAGGGCATAAAAATCAAGGGATGGGGGGAAAGGTCGGGGCAACGTCAAGCAAACACACACACACACACACCCGAGTCGGGGCCAACATGTTGGGAATATGTTGAACACGTGGTCGCAAGGCGAGAGAGGGAAGGCACGCGGGTAGCGGCGATTTGGGTTTTAGGTTTGAGAGCAAGCAGCAAACCCAACAACAAATCAACGGCCAACTGTCTGGGGGCTGCTTGAGTGTGGGGGAGGGGAGTGGGAACGGAAGGACAGAGAGCGCGACGATTGTTTGTTTAGAACCCAACCAATACACACACACGCACTCTCCACACATAAAAGTGATCTGTTTGCTCTCACGCTCTACACAACAACAACAAGTCTCCGCAATCGCCTGCCCTCTCTCTCTCTCTCTCTCTCTCTCTCTACACAACAGGCAACTGTTGCCGTTTGTTGTTTGCTGTTAATTTTGCTGTTGTTGTCCTGTAAAACCAGTTGAAAGAGCTGACGACGACGATGGCGACCGACGGCGACGTAGGCTGCCCGCAAAAAAGCAAAACACCCGACGACGACAACAACAACTACAGCAATAGCAACAATAACAACAACAACAAGCAGCCAGTAATCAAAAAGCGACAGTGAATGTGAATGGAAATCTACTAAGCAAACGCAAAGTCGCTGTCGCTGCTGCTGTCGACGTCTGCGCACACGGCAACTTCATTATATAATAGATTCGATTCGAATTCGATTGCGATTGGGTTTTTAGTTGATGTTGTTGTTTTTGTGGTTTTCTGCTTCTTCATTGGGTTTTCGTCTGTATATTTTTATTTTATATTTTTTTCGTTTTTATGTTTGTCTTTCTTTTTGGATTGGCAAGCGAATCGAATTACGAGAAGAAGAAAAAGACAGAAAAAAAAAAAACTGATGTTGCAAGCAAAAATGATAATATGAATAATAAAGACAGCACTTTTTTCACTGGAGCCCGCATCAAAAAGCAAAATAAACGTTAATATTTGAATAAAAAAAAAGTTACATCAACTGTATATAACAATCATAGTATTAAATACTCGCATATTGTTATAATAATTGCAGCGGAAAAACCCCCTTGCATATTTAAAAAAAAAAAAAAAATAAAATACAAAAAAAATTAAAATTAAAATAATAACAAAGTAAAACTGAAATGCAAACAGGGTCACCACACTGATGTCACATTTGAACACACACACACACACACAAGACAGAGAGATCGACCAACTGTCAACTTCGCTCGCATCATTACAAATACAATGTAAATATAAACGCAAGCTTACTTACCTCAAATGGCTATTTAATGTTAAAAAGTCCCACAAGCGCAGTAGAAAATTTGGGTAAATGTTATTTATGTGGGACTTTTTAGCATTAAGTAGCCATTTGAAGTATGTAAGCTTACATACATATTAACATTTTACACTTAACGCTCTAAGCATATGTATGTATGTACATATGTATTTCAATGCATTTGCTCTGAGCTCTAGATTAATTTAAATGTATTGCCAAAGTAATCAATCTGCTGTTAACCTTTACCTCTGCATTTTAATATATACAGTGATAACGGTGCTTTACTTTGTATACATACGCACACAAACACGTACATGAACATACATACATACATACATACAAATGCTAGTTTAGTGTTTGACCGCCGCGAAGTAGTTTTTTTTTGCCAGTGAATCGATATTTAAGTTCAAAAGATTCGATAATAGTATATCGTTGTAGTTGTTGTTGCTTCCCCTCTCTATCACTAAATTAGTTTCTCTGTCCCTGTGGCTGTCCCTGAAGGCGCCCAACGAGCCGCGTCGACCCCACCGCAAGAAAAATAACAGAAACACGCATATACATACGCACATGTATGTACATAAATATGTACGTTTGTATGTATGTACTTTGGCACTCAATTGAGCGGCCATTAGCAAGGCAGCAAACGCAAAAGCAACAACAACAACATGATCATGAAGCGCATATGAAGACAATTTTAAGATTACAATAACAACAAACGCCAGGCAATGACAATAGAATATGAAGTGGATGGCAAGCTAGCAGGCGCTTGGTTTGGCTCCTCGCTCAATAAACGCGTCGCAGTCAAGATCGTGAGAGACAGGCTGGTGAGTGCAAGCGAGAAGGCAAGTGAAGCTCATACATTGTTGTTGCTGGCTGCTGGTGTTGTTGTTGTTGGTGTGGGAGATAGCGAGCGAACGATGAGCGACGACATCGCACGAATGCATACACTCAACGGCTGACAGACAGACGTAGAGACGAACACACACAAACACACACAAAACCACCAACTCATACATATTTATGTATGTATGTATTTATTTCGTTCAGCTCGTTTGCCCGTTCATTTAATATTTTTTTATTTAAATTTTTTTATTTTTTGTTTTACAACTCAACAACGATAATAATAATAATAAGCAACAGCGGCAAACGTCAGTAGCTATCACGCAAATAATTCATGTGTTTGTATTTTATTTGTATGTACATATTTCTGCTAACTTGCATTGTTAACACAAAAATCGCAAAAGCCCAAAAAAAAAAAAAAACTAAAACAATATCAAATAATAAATGCTTGCACATTCGACTACTTGCCTATGGCGGCGACTTTAGCAACATGTATGTATGTACATACATATACATACGTATGTATGTGTGGGTGCACGCAACTCCATCATACACACACACACAAGTTCGAATGCAGGCGAAGGCTTGGATTGCATATTAATCGAATTGACTTTAATCGTATTGCATGGAATGAATTGACGTTTCAGTCGAGAGTTTTGCCCTTCTCTTCCTCTTACATACATACATATGTACATACATATGTATGCTGCGGCTTCTTCTTCGCCTTCTTAGGTAGGTAGACGCGTCGCACAGTCTCAGTCAGAGTCACAGCAATGGCGTCGACGCGGCGTCGGGACATGCACACACAGCACATACAAATGCATATGCGTGTATGTGTGTGTGTGTGTATGTATGTGCATGCATGTCTACAATGCAGCGGCCGCGACGACGGCGTTGTTATCGCCTTGGCAGGAAATGGAATTATATTCGTAAAAAGTGGTCGGCCGCTCGTAAGTAAGAAAAAACGTCGGCTGTCCCTTGGCCGCGCACAGACCGCTACTTTTTGAGTGTATGCGCGTATGTATGTACATATGTGTGTGTTTGTCTGCAATGAAGTTAAAACGTAATATGATTACGAGGCTATGGGGATTTGATATAACAAACCAAGCATTTTGCTTTTGGGCGCAACAACATCAAACCGCTAGCTAACTAACAAAGCAACAACAAATGTGCATATAAATTTCATAATAAAAGTAACGAAACAACAACAACAGCAACTACAAGACGACGACGAAATTAAAAGTTATGCGAAAAAGTGAATTTTAGCCGAGCAACAACAAAAACAAGCAGCAGCAGCAGCTTCATCCACCTGACAAAAAAAAAAAAAAAGTGTTCGCATTTTGCGGCGCACAGAATTAAAACACAAAATATTTAGACAAACACATTTTTAATATACATACATAAATATGTATGTATGTATGTATGCATGCACGAAACGTGTTTGCATTGTGATATCGTTAGAGACAAACTTGTCGCCTGGACGGCAAAGGCAAAACATACAGAAGCAGCGCGACCGACCGACCGCAAGAAACAAAAGCAGCGCGTTGATCGCTTGTTGCAGCAGTTTCAGTTTCAGTTATGCTTTTCTATATTATGTATATGTACATATTATAATTGTTGTTGAGTTGCGCCCTTTCGCTTTCGGCGGCAGTTTGTTGCTATTGCTATGCTACCGTTGCAGTTGTCAAAAATTTGGAGAGAAATGTAAAAAAACAAAACTGCTGCGTAATGACTGCCGATTGCGATTATGAAAGCCAACTCTAAATTTCCATTGCATTGCATTGCAATTATCGCCGATAATCGATAACAAGCCACAAATACCTACTTGGGTGTCAAGCAAAGTTCAGGCAATCAAATAGAAAATAAGCACACACGATAAAAAAAAAAAAACAAAAGCTTTGCAACTTTTATCGGACGTCAACCTGCGACAAATGTCTGTGTGTGTGTTTGTTTATTTATTGTTGCTCATTGTACATATATGTAGTTGGTTCTACTTGACCCGTCCGGCATTGCACTCGACGCAAAACAAAATCTACTATAAAGTAGTGCCCTGCCCCCCCTTCTTTCAGCTTGCCCGTTTCGCCTAAAAACAAATTCGCCGTGTTAATGGCAAACAACTTTGCACGTAACCGCAATTGACTGGCGGCAAAAACTTTAAACTTGAAGCTCAACTCAACTCAGCCTCTCTTCACACTGGAAAGCAAAAACAAAATCACTAAACGAAATTCCAGACCCGGAACTTGCTCAATTAATCGAATTTGTTGTCGATCAACAACAACAACAACAGCTGTTACTGCTGATGCTGACGTCTAAGCCGCAGAGACACTTAAATACATACATATGTATGTACATATGATCAAAAGGCATTTTTACTCATTATTTGTACATACATACATATTGTATGTATGTATTTTTAATGATGCTGGCCTGCCCGATGACGACAATGCCAACTGTTACAGCGGAGAGAGGAGATTGTGTAATAAAGGACTGGCCGTTTTTGCCACCTGCCAACTTATCAAGCTTTTATTTATTATTGCATATTTTTATTTCAGGTAGTAAAATTTTGTGAATGTTTTGCAACCGAAAATAATTATGAATCAACAAGTAATTAAAATAAAAAACAACAAAAACAAATGTGGAGAAATAGGTAGTCTCGAATTGAATTTGTTTGGAGAGCTTGGAGAGTAAGGACATTTTGTTTGTAGACTTACCGCTTCGAAAAAGTCATCGCACTCGAAATAGTGTGAATTGCCAATAATATTTGCATTTGCTGACGATTTTTGGGCAATTGTTGCCGACATTTTTGTTGTTGTTTCTGTATGCTCTTTTGCTCCGGTACTACTGCAACTGCACACTCTGCCGCTAGCGCGCTCTCGCTCGTATTTCACTGGACTGTAGAGCGCAAAACAACAGCAAATTCTTTATTTTTGCCTTTTGATGTGGTTGTTGTTGTTGTTTGTTATTAGTATTTGCTGGACTCTTGGTGATTTTCTGTTTTTATTGCTGACTGTTGAATTTTTTTTTTGTATATTTGTTTTTGATGTTTTATTTATTTTTGTTTTTTTTATTTTTTTTGTATTTGCACTTGTTAAATGTTTGTTGTTATTATGGCTTTGATATTTGCTAGTTTAATTATAGTTCGTTTTTCTTGTTGATTGTATTATTGCGTTGCGCGCGTGTTGCATTTCAATCAAAAGGCTAAAAGAGGAAGAGAATCGAGACAAAAAAAACAACTACAGCGTTAAAAAGAATTCCACTTCGACCAGTGAGACGAGACTCGCGCGGAGCAGGCAAAAAATAAACACTAAACATGCACACACACACACACACACATATACACAAATACAGCTACACGTGCTTTGAAATATGCGTGTGTGCGCTACGATTGTGTTCGATTGGAAGCCGCAAGCCGGCTCTCTCGAAAAAAAGGATTTTCACGCACATGTGTCGAAACATAAAATAGGCAGAAAGAAGAGCGAGCAAGAAGAACGACGACTTTATAATTCATCGCGTTTGCTTTGTCCCTTTTTTTTTTTGTTTTTACATAGTATGTAGTTTTTTTTCTGTTCAGCAGAACAGCAGATCGTTTTTGTTGTTGTTTGCTTTGCTTTTATCGTCTTCGTTTTCGTTCTCAGCGGCAAGAGATAAGCTTGTCGTCGTCGTCTCGTCGTTCGTTCGTGTTCTTTACTCACACGTCGCAAGTGCGATTGTGTATGTTTGTGTGTGTGTGTATGTGCCTTCCAGTGGTGGTCGTATTTCAGCTCAAATCACATGTCTGCCCTGCCTCTGTTAGTGTTTGAGTGTAATTTTGTTGCTGCGCAAGCAGAACAAGCGCAGGCAGGCAAAGGCTGACTTTGTTATTGCCGTTTATTTCTATTGCTTGTTTTTTTGGTTTTTTTTTTTTTAATTCTGTCATGTCCTTTTTGGATGCTTTGATCCGTCTGCGCAGTCTGCCTCAGCAATTTCAGTTCGGCCCCTAGCCGTCTCGAATCTGTGCTTGTGCGCTTGAGCGCGCCTATTTGAACAATTCGCTTGTGGCGAGGTTGAAACGAAAAGCAAGAAACAAACGTTCATAACAAATTGATTTTTTGAAATTCCCGCGCACTCCACATACACTATTTAGTTTGATTACATAGGTTGGTAAAACCAACAATAACAAAACAAAAAATAAATAAAAATTATAAAGCAATTGGCAATTGAAATTGCTTTGTATTTTTTTTTTTTTTAAAAAGTTCCAATAACAAACTTGTCGCCGCCTACTTGGGATCAATTGTCGATCGCAAATAAAATCAAATTGATTCAATTAAAAAAAAAAAAAATGGTTAATCACATCACAATCACTCTTTTAGCTTACTTTGCTGCTTAACACAAAAACTAACTTAAATACGAGTTGCAAAATATCCTGGCACGTTTTGCACCTTTGTTTTTGTGCAGCAGACAATTAACACGTCCGCTCTCAGTAATGAATGTTACAAATATGAACTGTTATCCCACGTTGGCGATGGTATCCCACCGATGGCAGCATCAACAATATCGAAAATATATTCGATCGTATGCGGTACGATCATATCGACAGCGAGTTCGATAGCGAATTTTTCTCTGTTGTACTCATTTTGGACTGTTACCACTCTGTTGCGCCGTTTCTGTCATATTCGTTTAAATAATCTGACATAAATTATATGAACAGCAAAGGTACTACGTAGGTGCACATATATTCACATTTGTTTTTACCATGCGTTGGTAACAAGTTCTGTTACATGTTTCTTCTTAAAGCCCCTAATAACGCATTCATTTAATATTTAACAGGTGCATGTTAATTGTCCGTTACTTATAACATTACTCAAAATGGCACTGTTTGTGATAAAAGTGACCATCAACTACTGTGCGCCAAATGAAGAGTTTTGAATACATTGTTTTAAATAAGTTTATTTTTGTACTTATATCTGTTTCTGCTTACAGCGCTTTCAGACTAACAACCTATTGTGTTGGCATTGATGTACTGCACAAACAACTGCGGCACTTGCTCTCGACCCGGTGGCGGCGTCTTGCTAACGCGGAACATGCTGTTGATGAACTGTTTTCGTAGACGATTCAGCTGTATTGCATTCATCGATGTGGCAACCTTTACCTTGACGGTGCTACCTTGAATGCGCAATTGCCCAAATGCCTTAATTTTTATGGCATCAAGGATTTCCTTAATAATATCCTGCAATGTGCTGTCCACCCAAAACAGAAAGCCATCTGGGGCCAAAGGCGGCTGTGAATTAAATAAATCACTGTTAAATGCAGTTAACATTATCTGCTATTTACATACATTTTGTGTGCTCTGATTTGGCGGCAATGGCTTTTTGTCATACAGTGATTTGTAAATGTCATCAAATGAGATGTCATCCTCGGGCAGAGCCACTACCAGTGGACTATCCCAGCGATCGCTGCTATCTGGCTCCTCATAGCACTGGCATAGAAGGTTAAATGTCTCACTTGTGTACGGCACATTTGAGTTGTTAACCAGCTCCTGGCCGTCCGGTTGGATCAATTTATCTGGTTCGTTGCGCTGTAAATTGAACGTCCAGGCCTGATCTTTTGGTATACAAGTATAAAGCGTGAGTTGTGTTGTTCTAGCCACCTTTATATTGCAATGCAGCTCATAACGAAAGCCTAAAAATAAGGTAAGAAAATAAAGTTAACTTCCCTTTTGTAATGCATTTGTTGTACCTACCTTTGATATTATTGCTCGCATCGAGTAAGATGACATCGTCATTATTCAGGTGCCGCACTACCTCCGATTTAAGATTGCCGCGTATTATATTCTCATTGCTCTGCTTTATAAAGCACGCGTTCTTTTCGTAAAGCGCCTTTGGCACTGCCAAATTGTCGCTTATTAGATGCACCTTTTTACCCCTGCCCACGAAGTAATCCTGTAGTTGACGGGCTCGGGTGGATTTGCCGCTTGCCGGCAAACCAGTAATTATCACAATTGGCATTTTGTTATTTAATGCATTTACGGATAAACAACATTTGTCAATTGGGGCTGCTTTTTGGCAACTTTTATAACTCACATGTTATCGATATATCGACTGACCGATGATTATTTGAGTGTATCGAGAGATTTAGCAACAATACCAATACAATCTATCTGTCAACGCGCACAGTTCACAATCGGCTTCAGCTAGTCCGGATTACATTGCTTCACTGCATCATTGCACTATTTGCACCATTTCAGCCATCCCAATGGCAGAGAACCGTCGACGTTTCCGCAACAAAAAGCGGGTAAGTGCATCCATACTGTAAGAGAAAAGTATGGAGTCGATTTAAACGCTACAATTACGCAGGAAGATGTGCGTGCGGGTCCATCAGCGTTGACGCCGGTGACCATTGCCAGGCGTGAGGATGTACGCACACCTGTTGCCCCATTGCAGCCAAAAATACTGCTAAAAAAAGAGATTGACTCAAATAACGGCGGCGGCAGTAGCAGCAGTGGCAGCACCGTTGAGCTTCCTCCATCCATTAAAACAATAATCATCAATCGCAGCGATACGCAATTGCAGCAACGCATCAGCTCCGAACGCTATAGCTGCAGCTTGCCAACTACTAGAGCTATTCCCACGACAGTTACTGCTTCAACGACCCAGGTACCCATATCCTCCTCGTCTGCGTCCGCGTCCGTGACCACAGCCACTGTATGCGCGACGGCAAACGATCCGGCCTGCAAGGAGACAACAACAAATGGAAGCACTGCTTCATCGCAATCTGGTCAGGAGACACCGTCGTTGGTGCCAACGCGGATGACCCGACCCACGCCACTTATCCATGCCAATGGCGTGTGCAATGCGAATGCGCGCAAACTCTTCCACAAAACCAATACAGACTTCACCGTTATCGGTGTGCTGGGCGCCCAAAGCGTTGGCAAGTCGACGCTGCTCAATTTGCTAACGTCGGCCGAGCATGGCAGCGACTATGATTATTATCAGCATTTGTTTGCCGCCAATGCGGATGCCTGCATATTCCCCATCAAGCATCGTCCCAAGACGCAGCCCAGTCAACCACAACCAGCAACCAGTACAGCTGCTGCTGCTACTGTGTCCAAGTCCGTGCTGCGTCCAAGCACCGATTTCCTTCAGTTTTTCATAACGCAGCAGCGATATGTGCTGCTGGACACCGCACCGATGCTGGCGGGCGGCACTTGCAAAGAGGCTGATCATTTGGAGCTGCAATCGCTTGCCACAATGATGCAGCTGCTCACCGTCTGTCACGTCCTCCTGCTGGCCATCGATGAGATCAATCTCGATCAGCTGCGTCTGCTCCATGACGCACTGCGTCTTCGACCGCACACACCCTGCAAAGGCTACGTCCGTGACTATATGCCCCAGGTGATATTTGTGCGTACGCGCGCTCAGCGCCAACACTACGAACCCCTAAATCTCGAGCGCTTGGACCGGCAGCTAGAGCTGTTGTACGCCGGCACCAATCTGCCCATCTTTCGCGGACGCGGCGATGCACGCAAAATAAACACGCTGCTCCTGCCGCACCTGAGCAGCAATGCGGCGACAACGCATCATCCCAATGCGCCGGAGGTGGTGCGTCAGTTTCGGGAGCGAGTCTTTGGAACAGTGCGCCTCCCGATGATGTGCCACAGCAATGACTTTAGTGAGACGCACTGGTTCGATATGCTGGCGGAGACGATAGACAAATGCAGCGCTGTTAGCCAACACTTTGAGAAGATCTATGCGGAGATTAAAGTGCGGCACCTGGAGCCTCGTCCCAAGGACAACAACTGGCGCAGTGAATCCTGAATCTATAGAACTAGGGCCATTTGCCATTGGATTAAGTAAAGTAACATAACTTATGGACTGGGTATACATATATACATATATATTCAGGGTATAAACACATAACACTGCCTTTTCAGTTAGCTTCCCGATTTTGAATTGGATAATGAATATAAATTATGTTTCTATTTGAGAATAAATTGAACTTTATTTCATGATAAAATGTAATATACATATGTTCATAGCTTTATATATAGTATATACATACATGTACATATATATTTAAACTATCCCCAGCGATTTGGGTTTTAACAATATACTTTTGTAAATATAGTACTAGGGGCTGTCCTGCATTTGAAATTCGTTCGATTTAATTGTCGTTGTTTTTTTTTCTTTTCTTTTTGTGATAGCAGGAGCGGTGGGTGTGTGTGTGAGTAGTGTGGGGGGGGAGTAGAGGGTGTATCTAGTCGGTCTTGATTTGGTACAAGGTCTGGTCGTTGTATGTGTATGTGTATCACGTTTGTGGGTCAGTCTCAAAATCAAAATCAACGGTCTCGTCATTGCCTTGATGCACTATCAAATCGGGCGGCTCATTTTGAGCACGTTGCTGCTGCTGGTGTTGCTGCTGCTGCTGCTGCTCCGGTTCAAAGTTTGGCGGCTTGCGGCAAACCCAAAAGATGCTTTTGTATTTGCTCTGCTTCATCGATTGGGGATTTTGTGCATATTTGGTATTGATGCCGGTGCGTGAGCTCAATATGTCAAAGCCGATGCTCTCCATTATAATCACCAAATCCTCATATGTCGGCTCGATGCTGTTCTGTCCGCTAATATCGCTGTAATGATACAACAGCGGTCCCAGATTCACCCAAATGCCACCAGGTACGAGAATTCTGATGAAGAAAATATAGTTATTAAAACAAAAATATAAAGAAATATATATAATAGATATATATACTTGTAAATGGTGCGTATAAAGTCAATCACATTGTTGGCGCAATCAATGAAAAAGCATGTGGCGACACAGTTGTAGGAATCGGGGGTTTTGTACACCTCGAGGAAATCGCCGGCGGCCATCTCAATGTTGCCCTTGGGCGGATATCGAACGGGACAGACATCGGGGAAGCGCACGGATGCCACCTGATCGGCGCGACGCATATTGTTGACATACTGATGCACCCACGGGTAAAGGACATGCTTGTCCTCATAGTCGCACAGATTGAGCACAAAATTCGATGCGATTAGCATAAAATAGGAGAATTCATTGCCCTCGCAGGCATAGCCGCGGCACGCCAGCTCATACGTGAGCCTGCCCAGCCCAGCGCCAGGCACCAGAATCTTAATCTCGTTGAGTTTGCTACAAAATTATATGGTAAATATATGTATGTATGTATGTATGTCTGTATGTAACTCACTAATCACTTGGCTTGTAATATTCCTCGATGCTGTCGATGATCGGCTTGTAGGATTGCTCGCGCTCCAAGGCGCATTCAGAGCTCCAGTCGCGAGCTATCAGCTTGAGGGTCGATTGAGCCTTTAAAATTTTAAGAGGTTCAACATCATCAGCTATTACCTCATCAACATCACGACCATCAACAAGATAATAAGGCTAAGATAGAAATTTTCGTTTTTTGGTTTGTTATTGATTTTTTTATTTTTGTTCGAATCATGCAATGAATGTTTTGCCAAATAGTATTATGAATGATGAATTCATTTTATATTAAAGCAAACCAAAAAACTGAACTTTTGTGCAAAATGACGGATATTCTGAAGCTTGTTAATGGATATGAATGGAATGAATGAATAGCGTGAGCTTGCTATCCCTCTCTTACTTACTTGATCCATGTCGCCGTGCCGAACATGGTCGGGCGCCTCCTCGTCCAGCTGGTTGGTATCGTTGTTTTCAGTGCCATTATCGCCGGCTGGGTAAAGGACACGATCGCGCAAGATCTCACGTATCACCGACTGATTGCAATCAATGCAGCGTCGCACATTACCCAAATGCGAACGATATTTGGACAGCAGACGCTGATCCTCCCCGGACAATGTATTGAGGTAAGCCTCCGTCTTGTTTACCCTCAAATATGCGTAGCGTCTATAAGAAGATAACGAACGAGTGTCCTCAATATACACATACATACATATGCAAACACCGACACACACACACTAATGCATACATGCCGCTAAATTGATTTTCGTTATCAGCTGTTTAACAAGCACATGCATGCACACATTTGTGCATTTATTTATTGGCACATGTCTTGCTGGTCTTGCTGTATGTGTGCGTGTGGTGGTAGGGGAATTAAGTTGGGGAAACAAGCATTAGCGCGCCACTTACTTCGTCTGGTTGCCGTTAATACCGTTTTGTTTACAATTTCAATGCACACCCACCTGTAGTATTGAAAGGCATTCTGCACTTTCTGTATGTGACGTCGCTCCTCTTCGTCCTCTTTAGCCGAAAATGCGAGCGTCGGATCCTCATGCATTTTGGGATGCATGGGAAATGGTAATGATGAAACTTTATCACTCATGTGCACAAAAAAAATTAAATTTTCTAGCTTAAAGATGCCTAAATGCCAATAAATTTTAACTAAACTTATCGATACACTACATACGACAATCGACCAGCCAGCGTGACATTTCGTTCATCGAGAATCAATGCGTTATTTGTAAATTATCGATGACGATCGAGTATATCGACAAAAGGGCGGCAATTTGAATGGAAAGTGTTTATTTTTAAGCGCGCTTTAATAAATAGATTTTTCGATAACCATGCATATTATATATTTATTAAGTGCATTATATATATAAAAAAACAAAACTTTGTATAATAATAAATCATTAATTTTACGGGTTAAGCGGCTAACATTTTGGATTTTTGAACGCAAGATGCACTGCAGTGTCAAAAAAACAGCAACAACAAAACCTTAGCGTTACAAAACAGTTAATTTAGGGATATCTAAGCATTTGTACAAAAATTAATAAAGACACGTGACATTGGGATTCGTTGTTGGATGCGACTGGGCAAGAGGATATTATCCTAACAATTATTAAATAATTATGTAAATGTTAAGTAAAATTAAATATTATATATATTGCTTATAAGTTAATTACGCTGGTTGGCAAAACAACAAAATAATTGTTATATATCGTGTTTGCATCAACAAAATTTAATTAGCAGCGTATTTGACCGCAGGAGTATTTCGAGTTGCGACATGTTGCATGTTGCATATAAAAATGTTCGTATACAAAAAATGTCGATTTAAGGCGCCGAAATTTAGCCCTTAGCCGGTTGCCGGTTTCAGCAATGGCTGCTCAGCCTCATTATTTAGCTCCAAGAGGGGCGCTGGTTCGTTATTCGGCTCTGGCTCTGGCTCGAGCGTGTCACGTTGCTGTTGCTGAGGTGACGTCTCTGCTGACGGCGGAGGCGAACGCGTTGGCGTTCGTGGTGTGGAAGGCGTTGTGGAAGCTGAATTAGTTGCTGGCGTTTCGGGCTTTTTGTCTTGTGGCAGCGTCACATCAGTAGTATCGGCCATCGAATTGAGTGACCAGCGCGGCAAGCTGGAGCTGACAACGGGAAAAACGACATCGGCCAGAGAAAGTGCTGCAGATGCACGCGAGGTAGACGCTATATCATCATCCTCTTTGGCCTGCTGATCATCTTCTGCCTCTTCCTCTTCCTGAGCTTGAACACGGGCGCGTGCTTCTATCTGCATCTGCTCAGCTATCTTGATGTAGCTCTTGTCCTGCGTGGGACACTCAAGATGAACACAATGGAATATCTAAAGCACATATCAGATCAGATTTAAAGCAGTTTATGTAATGGATGTACTAAATACCTCATTTGCTGTATTTCGTGTGCCTACGATGCGTATAAAGACAATGGGGTGCGGGGCAAAGTAAAAGTTTTGCCAGGAGCGCGCTTTCTCGTTGCGCTTGTCGATAACTATTTGCCAGTTCTTGCGATTTGTCGATGTCTCAATGTAGAAACTGTAGGTGCGATCGTCACAGTCCCACAGCAGCAGACGCATTGAACCCACAAAATAGGGCTGACCCAAACGTACAACAATTTCACCACTACCCAACTGATGACACGTATATCCCGAGTCCCAATCATAGCGCGAAAAATCGCCATTGATCAATGCATTTCGAGTGCGACTAACGCCATCTGTAACAATTGCGCTCATCTCGATTGTGGCCACGTTTGCCTTGGGCGCTACAAAGCCATCAACTATTCGTGGCACATTCGACGTATGCATGGCCTCCAGTCCGACTACATGAAACACCTGTGGATTCACCAATCAAACCAATCAGTTCGATGCAGACATTTTAAAACTGTTGATTAGCTCACCCGATTGACTGTATTTTGGGTGCCGACGAGACGTATGAAGCGTACGGGGCGAGCCTCAAAGTACAGATACTGCCAGGAGCGGCAATGGTATTCACTGTAGTCAATAATGCGCTCCCAGTGCTGCTGATTGCCAGAGACCTCAACGTAGTACGAGTAGGCGCGACTGTCGCGATCCCACAGTAGCATTCGCAAATGATTGATCATGCACATGGTGCCGAGCTCCACAACAATGCCAACATCATTGCTGTCGGTGATGCAGTGACGCGTATAGCCGTGCTCCATGTCGTATGAGGTAACATCCCCATCGAGCAGTGCCGAGCGGCATTCACCCTGAATACAGCGTGATAAATATTTTGCGGTAGCAACATTTTCCTCCGGCCAGAGTGCGGCACGATACGGCAGCGTTTTTGAGGTGCTACGCTCATCGATTGCGTCGAGAATTTGGTCCGGTTCGAAGATGCCGGATGGCCGCACCACTTGCAGTAGATGCTCTTGATTCATCAGCGGCAGACGAACAAAAGAGACAACAGTCTTAATATCGACATCGGGATTATAGCGACTCCACTTCCAAACGGCCACGAAGATTTGAACCTCCGGCGCAAAGAAGCAATCACGCCGCAAAACTTCTTCCAGAGATTCCTAACCAGACAAAAATGTGAAATAATAAAAAAAAATATTTGAAAGTCGCCATAGTTACCCTTGTAAGCATTTTAAATGTATCATGCTGCAGGAGATCCGATGCATTGCGGTCCATGAACCTAAGGCACACCTGGGTTAGCTCGTCGAGATTGTACAATCGCGCTGCGTCCAGTATCATGCAGACATTATTTATTGCCAGATACTGACGCAAATACTTGGAAATTGCCATTTCCAAATCCTGAAAGCCATATTGATTGGCCATGCCCAAAACACCAATGACAGCGTCCTCATCGAGTGTGGCCAGCGATAATGTGCCCGAGTAGATATAGCGTAGCAGCACCTTAAATGGATCGAGCGGCACTTCCAATGAAATTTGACGTTGTGTTGCCTCCGACATGCCACCGTATAGCAGCGCTCGAAAGTATTCGCTGCGTGCCGCAAGAATGGCCCGATGTGCCGGCAAACGTTGCTCCTCAACAATAAATTCGACATCCGCATAGCGATCGTTCATACAGAGACGGGCAATGTCCGCTGAAAACCGATCCCCCAAATCGATTTCGTCTGTGTATTCTGTCGGGGAATCGGAGTTAGTTTTGACGCTTGCCAGCGTTACTAGACTGCCGCCGCCACATCCGTGCATTTTGTGATGTCCTTGGCTGCTCATTTTTGCGTGCCTTTGTTGTATAACTGTAAATCAACTATTTCGATCATTTCGTGCATTTTATTTTTATTTTTAGTGCAGATGCAGATGCAATCAAAAACATCAACGATAATCCAACAAGCTTAACAAGCAACTCACCTTCTGTTTTTAAGTTATTAGAAGCAAAGTTTTGATTTGTTGTCGTTTACAAATTAATTATTAATAAATTTTTTTGTGTTTTTGTGTTTTTTGTCAACTTTAACAAATACGGTTAACCCGTTGGACACAGTTTTTTAGTTGGCCATCCGCATACTTATTGATTCAGGTGTTTCCTGGAGGTAGTCGTCTGTCTAATAATTGGCTAAGTACTTGAACTTATTTTGGCTTCTCGCTATTACTATTTTATGCACACGGAAAGCTATTGTTTGCTAGTCGGAAGAATTAATAAATTAGATATGAGCACAGGTACCCCGATACTACAGCGATACATATCTTTACCAATATAGTATCGATGTGCTCCTACGATATTAGGCTTAAACTTTAAATTGGCTATTGGAATGCATATGAATAAATTTCTTATATGCATGTAACCAAAGTATTCAAAGCTTTTGTGTTATTTAAATTTGTTATTTGCCTTATTTTAGCCATTTATTTTAAGTAATCGATGGTTGGTATCAAGCTGTAATTTAAATATCGTTGCAGTGCGATAAGCACATATCGATTATCTACTCTCATCCCTAACTTACTCTTTTCGTGGTGCGGACACAATCTGTAAACTCGTGGCGAAATTTTGTATTAAGTTTTCGTTGTCAATTTGCAAATCAAAACAAGGTTAATAAACGCAAACAAAGCATTTTGACAGCAGCAAAACAATTAACTAATTCACATTCACCAATTACAGATGCCTGGCGTTGAAACAATCAAATCCAGTTGGGCCGATGAGGTGGAGTTGGACTACGGCGGCCTGCCACCAACAACCGAAACTGTTGAGAATGGCCACAAATATGTGACCGAATACAAATACAACAAGGACGATAAGAAAACAAAAGTGATTCGCACTTACAAAATATCCAAACAGGTGGTGCCAAAAACCGTTGCCAAGCGCCGCACCTGGACCAAGTTTGGTGAGTCGAAGAATGACAAGCCCGGCCCTAATTCGCAGACGACAATGGTGTCTGAGGAGATCATAATGCAGTTCCTCAACTCCAAGGAGGATGAGAAGGCCAACGATCCGCTGCTGGATCCTACCAAGAACATTGCCAAGTGTCGTATTTGCAACGGCGAGCATTGGTCGGTTAATTGTCCATACAAAGGCACCGCCATGGATACGAATCTTATGGAAAAGAAGGCCGCTATTGCTGCCTCCGCGGCCGTTGATGCGCCCAAGTCCGGCAAATATGTGCCACCGTTCCTTAAGGACAGCCAAAAGGGTGGCTTGGGTATGCGGGGACGCGACGACACAGCGGCAATTCGCATCTCCAACTTGTCGGAGTCGATGACCGAGGCCGATCTGGAGGAGCTGGTGAAGAAGATTGGTCCACAGAGCAAGATGTACCTGGCCCGCGACAAAAATACCGGCCTCTGCAAAGGTTTCGCCTACGTTCACTTCAAGCAGCGCAAGGATGCAGCCGCGGCAATTGAAATTCTAAATGGTCACGGCTACGATCACTTGATTCTCAGCGTTGAATGGTCGAAGCCGCAGAACAATTAGAGCACATAGTGAGTGTGGCGCAATGGATGTATTACTATGTGGGAAAAGCGAACCTGTCGATAGAGCAGCGGATATGGACTTCAAAAGAAAATTTAACACATTGTAAAACGCTTCAAAGATTTTTTTTTTTATTTCCACATATAGAAAACCGAGAAAATAAAACAAAAATACAGAAAAAGGAGTCGACGGCTTCTATAATAATTTAAATTTTCCCTCTATCCTTTATTAATGCACAGAACACAGTGAGAAAAGGGGTTTCACAGCGTTGCCACCTTCAGCTACATACATATAAATGAGAATTGTGCTATGCTTGGCAATTATGGATAATAAAGTCAATAATTTTAATAACACAAATCAGCGTATACCATCATAAAAAAATCGGCTTATTGGGATGTCATTAAGAAAAATATAATAAAAATATAACCGTGAATCTCACATGTCGCAGTTGGAGCTGGCAACTCTGCCAATAACAATGTTGCTCATCTCTATGAGCAAACAGCTGTTTGCTGTTTTGACACTTATTTTGTAACTCAAGATCGAACGAAATAAACGGCAATTTTATATAATAGAAAGAATCGTACAAACATATAGAAAATGGCGTTGTTTGAAATGAAATGGCTGCGTCGCTTTGTGCGCCGAAACACGAATCCAATTCCTGAGCATCGCGCCGATTTGTGGAAGCGCCGCTTGAGCATTGGCTATGCGATACTGGCGTGGCAGGCATTCGGTCTGGTTTGCTACATGGTTTACACCGGCCGCAACGACTGGGCCAAACATTATGGTTACAAAACGGATGATGAGCTGGCTCTGTCGCCAGCACAACAATTCGCCAGGCATATCAAAGTGGAGGGCTCTGGCAAAATTATACGCGTTTCGGGCTTTTCCAAAGTAGAGGAGATACCCTTCGATTCAAACACCGTCGAGCGTAGAGTAAAGGACTGAGTGTTACTCATCATTTAGTTGGTAATTTGACTCATATTTAATTTTGTTTTTTTTTTGTTAATTGTTGCAAAATAAATATAAAGAAAATAGTCTAAATTTAGTATCATGTTAAAACTTATGGGTGTTTTCAAGACAACGCAAAACGGTCACACTGGCGAAGGCAAACAGAAACAGACGCCGCTGCAGTAAACACAAACAAGCAAAGCCAAAGCTGCTAACACAAGCAGCAAAGACAGCAGCAATTTTAATAACAATAATATTGGCGAGTAATTAAAAACGTGTGCGTATGTGATATTAACAGACCATCCTCAAGTCTACCGTTGTCGTTGTCGATGCAGCTCAATGTGCATGTCGTGATGCATTTCGTCTATAAATAAAACAAGAAGAACAACAACAACAACAATATCATCGAAATCTATTTAATGAATATTAATTGGCTGTCAAGCGTGCAGTGCAGTCCAGTCCAGATGAAGTCGAGGTCACCAGACTCTAATTCTCCCTCTCTCTATCTTCTCTGTGCAGCGGCAGTGTGTGTGTCTGTGTTTGACAAATAACGGGACTAGCAGACAAACAACAAAAAGTCGCATTTGTGCTTCTCTCTTGTCTAATTGAAATTCTTGTGCCAAAGAAATGCTTAAAATAAGCTCCAGCCACAAATGATTGCTAATTAGATGAAATTTTTTTTTAAATTTTTGTTTGTTTGATGTCTTGCAAGGCTTCCATTCACCGACACGCATATGAATTTCTAATGCAATTAGACGCTGGCAACGCCGCAGTCGACGCCTGTAGTTGCTGCTGCTGCAGCAGTTGTGCATAAAACATAAATGTGTTTCAAACAGAATTAAAAAAATAATTGTGTCCTAATGTTTGTTGTTTATACCAGTGCAGTAAACATGTATACCAATATAAATTATTTATGTGTTATTTATCTTTATTCTTTTTAATGCAAACAGTTGCAGAAGAGCGTTAATTGTGAAACATGTTCATCTAACGGAATTTAAGTGTGTGTGCCAATTACAAAAACAAAGTCAAAGTGCAAGTGCTGCAAACACACACACACGCACCTCTATATATGTTTCTGTTCCTACATGTATTGTATGTGCCGTTGATTGATTATTGCTGTTCATTACAGTTGCTTCTTGGATTGCATCTCTGGTGGGTAAGTTTTGAACAATTATGACAATTTGAAGCTATCTCTCTTGCTCCTATACATACATATGTACATATGTATGAACGTTGATTGCTGTGTTTGGTGAAATGGTCTTGTTTAGATAATTAAAAACACATTAATTATATAATTTGAGTGAAATTTTGTAGACTTCACTTTCCAATTCTAAACCATCAGAAAGAAAAAAACAGCACAAGCAGCTTTCATACAACAAAAACATAAACAAAATAAACAACACCAAAAATAAGCAAAACGTAAATCATTAACAGCCAATGCACAAATATTTAACAGAAATAAATTTAGAAATGCAACAATAACAATATCAAGAAATGAATAGTGAAAAGTTAGTTTATATTTATATACATACATACATACATACATAATAGATGGTAGCAAATGCAAAAAAAATGAAACCGTTTTCTAAAAATAATTTATTTTGTATTAACCATAACGTCGTCGAAAAACGAAAGGAAAACGGATTATATTAAGTTTGAACACAATCGAACAATATAAAAGCGCGTTATACAAGCGCCGCGAAATGTTTAGCATATGGTAGAAATGCGAACAAAGCGTGCGATAAACACACAAACACAAACATACATAAATACACATGTTAACAAAGCATATTTCGAGCATGAAAACGGGAATGGGAATCTTTATGAGAATGTTGCGAGGGAGGGGGAGCGAATAAGACAGAGAGAGAGACTTGCTTGCGGTGACTTGTTGGCAACGAATTGGTGACACTCTACGATACCATTTGTTTATTATTTGAATATTAAATCAAATTATGATGATTTAATTATTAAAAAGTTTGAAACAATCAAAACCAAGCCATTATTATTATAGGTCAATAGAAATGATCGATATTAGCTTTTACAGTTTTGCGCAGCCCAATTAACTGCCCCGCAAGCAAAGCTAGCCATCTTTCTTGTACACACACCAAGCTTGAAGGAAAAAGCGGGCGCAACAAAGCGTAACACAAAAAAACACACACACACCAAAGCTACACACCGCCAAACCAACAGAATAAAAACGTAGTATAGACAGTGCCGCTCACACGACTAAATGCCCATTGGACTGGACTTTTGGGTTAGTGGTTTTTTGTACCCTACAATCATTAAATGCATCGAACGAGAACAAAAACAAAAAGAGAAAATGGTGTGCAGGTGCAACTAACGGTAAATATTCATACAGCTATGTTCATGCATGTATGTATGTATGTACATAAATTTGTTTATTATCAAATGTATACCACATTTTTTCTTCTTACGGTATTTAAGATACAAGATATCGGAATCGGATATTAATACAAAGTTAAAAATTTAATTTTTTCTAAATGCTATTTAAAATTAATTTATCAAAAGAAATTCTCAAACAGGGTATTCTAAGAGTCGTTCCAACGTACTACCCAGCTTAAAATATACTTACATATGTCATGCTCGTTGCTTACTGCCGACTGTCCGACAAGTTACTTACCCACTGGGTTTCTCATTC
Organism: Scaptomyza graminum; assembly: GCA_018901835.1. Classification (NCBI taxonomy): domain Eukaryota; kingdom Metazoa; phylum Arthropoda; class Insecta; order Diptera; family Drosophilidae; genus Scaptomyza; species Scaptomyza graminum. Next base: position 8,943,933 of record JAEIFL010000001.1, on the reverse strand, counting down.
TCTCCATGCTGCCGGCCAACCGCGCGAGGCGTAATGCGATCCGTTAGTGCCGCCCAGCGTTCGACAGAGGCGGGGGGTGGGAGGTGGCAATGGAAATGGAGCACCCACTGCGGGGCAGTTATCACGACGCCTCGAAGCAGCGATAACTGACGTTTGGTTCGAGATGGTCTGGTCATAGACCTCAACGACGAGTCGAGTTGGCCAAAACCAAAACCAAAAAAAAAATAATCATGCTCTTGTCATAAGTTGGCACAGCCTAGGATATACCCTGCAAACATGTAACGTTTAAAGCAATTGGATACTCTTGGATAATTTTCAAGATGTAATAACAATAATCTTGCTCGAAAATTGATTTGTATTGATTAATCACTACATTTTGCAGTTTAATGCTTTAATCCAGAATTAACAACAAATTATTAAAAAATGGTAGACATTAACCGCAAAAATGTATGTACATACGCACAAACATATATAGCCGACGCGTTTTGTGGCTTTTGCGGTTACCTCTTCCTCCCTGTATTTGTTGGCAGTGATAAGCCACACGCAGAAAATGCAAACTCAGCTAAATAATTTGGACGACGCAGACTCGGTCTAGGTCTCGGCTCAGAATCAAAGATGTTGTTGATGTTGTAAAAAAGACATCAGAAGGCAATCGAATCGGAGTAATTCCTGGTTGCTACCTGAGTCCATTGACTGACGTGACTGACATGTCTGACTGTCAAATGCCAAAGAATAGTACGAATACGAATGAATGAAGAAAATGAAACTGAACTGTCATCCAGCATGGCGGGAGGGGGAGGCTTTGAGCCAATGGCCCGGGCTGGCCAGTTTCTTGGTTGATTGGCCTATGGACCTCATCTGATCTGATCATCAGCGTCTGGGAAATGCTCGCCGATCCCCCCACGGGTGATATCGATACAATTCTCTCCTACCTACCCTCTTAACGCCAAGTTTATTTCCCATCCAAATCGATTACTCAAGAATTTATGCTCTAATGTTCCCTACAAAACATTTTGAACAAAACCACAAAGTCGATATCATCCCAACAGAAAGTAGTTTAATTCTGGATAAGTATTTGCCATGATTAGATATAATCAACATGATTTCGTTTCAAAAGTTTCGGTTTTAACCTAGCTTAAATGAGCTTTTATTATTTAATTGTTTACTTATAATTTGTATTTGTAAGATCCTTTTTTTTCACTATTTGAAAAATTGTTGGTTGAATGATAAGCGATCCTTTTTGTAGCACCGTTTGACCTTAAATTGTAAGTGCTGTTGAAATGAAAGTAGAGAAAGAAAGATGCAGCAGTAAGTCGTGTATTATTCAATGATAGTATAAGCAAACTTACAGGTTGGGCCAGCACCCATATCTTCCTTGGATGCTTCCGGTATTTCACTGTCATAGTTGGGCTTGCTGTTTTCTATGGAGTTAAGCAAAGAATACTTATGTTTTACCCATCCGAATACAGAGAATTGTTGCCTGTACTTACGATCATCTTGCAATAAAATGTTAGTTTTACTGGATCTTATATTTAGACCACAACTGCTCCAAAGGGTTATCAGAGACGATCCAACGTTTTCAAGCGCTGTCAAGTTTTGACCACCGTCGAAAAGATCAGTTACTTGCATATCAGTGTCTTCAGCTTTTTCATTGTCATCCGGTACTGGGTCAGGCATATCCGTGCCATTCAACATGCTTTTAAAGAACGACATTATATAGATCCAAATCAGGAATATAAAGAATTTTTATATGGACACAAGTATATAAGTTAAACAAAAAAATTACAAAATATCTGAAGGGCGAAAAAGTTAAATTTAATGGTACAGGTTTAGGAATAGAACTAGAATTTTAATTAAAGCCTGCTTGGTGCTTGTAGTTTGAAAATATGTAGTTATACTTGGCGCGCACTATCGAGTTGTGTTTGTGCATCAGTGTTGGGCAACACGTTACGCATGCGCTTTTAACCACATACCAAATAACATTTAGCTGTTGTTAACATTCGCGCGCGCCATGAAAACATTTTGCGTTTGCAAACTACGGTCACACTGCATTAAGTTGACTCGTTCAGAAAACGCGCGTCGCTTCGCGTTCGCGTTTTGTTGTCAGTTTCTCAGCTCTTTTTTTCGTTCGCGCTTTTGTTGTTCTCTTGTGTTTTTATTTTTGTTTGTTCCTTCTCTTCCCGCTGTACATACGTTTTAACTTATTTCGATGTCTAACACTCTGTTCGGTATGTTTAGCGTGTGTGTATGTGCAAAAAGGTGTCCAAAAGACCTTTTACAGTTATTTGGTGCAAACAATTAAAGGTGTTCGTGTGTGTGTAAATATATCGAAAGCCAGAGCGTGTGTACGTGTCTCCAGTTTTGAATACCTCTGCATGTGAATGTGTGTGTGTTCAATTCATTGTTAAGTCGCGACGGCTCAAGTCTCTCAGCGGCGGCATTGTTGTTGTTCTTCTGTGTGAATTACACTTATGACATTCTTTAAGTGCTGCTGCTTGATTTCAATTTATTCTCTCCATTGACAGTTTATTGTTGGTGTTGTGGCTAACAGCAGCAAAAGTTGTATGTGTATTTTTATTAAGCACACGCACACACACCAACAGACTCACGTACGCTCGCATCCTGCTTGTGTTCACTGCACTCCTCCTGCTGCAACATGCAACAGTGTTGCAAAACGCTGCCAACGTTGTGCGCGCCTGCTTGAATATATTTGATTTATTTTTCTACAGTCTAAATTAATTAGCATTCAAATGTCAAATGGGTTGAAGGGCTCTTTTTAATTTTTTCAGCGGCAATTTGTAATTATCTAATGGCAAGACACTTATCGCAGTGCAAACATTAGATAAACCAAAACCGCCTGTTTTAATCTTATTTATATAAATGTATATGTATGACCCACGCACCTGATAAAAACTTGAATGTTGTTTGAATGTAATTAACGAAATTGCGACAGTTTAGATTTGCGTGCATGATGTCATATTTGATGTTTGTGTTTCATTTCAAATGTCACGGTGTCGTCAAAATTTCGAAAAAGCCTTTCAACAAAATAAACACAACATTTGCGTGTATGTCGTGTGGGCAGCGGCGCCAACAACATATTCAGTTAGCAACGCAACATGCATATTCATTCAAGGTGTCGCCAAGAAGTACGTGATTTGACGTCACAGTTAACATTTTCGCAATTATACCCAAATCCAAGACTAAAACCAATTTGTGACGTCATGTGCGAGTTGAAAGCGCAAGTGCTATGCACCCTTTTTTGTGGTAACCTGTAGATCGGAAAAGCTAAAGTATTGACTAGCACTGGGCCGGCCGGCCTTAAACGGGCAAAAAACGGGCTAGACTTATGATGCATACATACTTGTATGTACATACATATGTATGTGTGTATATATACGACACACATACATACATTGTACGTAGTGTTTCCCCATCCATCTTATTGCAAATTTCAAGTGCTCAATTTGAGACATGAGTAATCAACACGCGGGCCACAAAATGACAATGAAAAATATAAATGACAGACTCACACTACATATGTATGTATATGTATTTGACTTCAAACTAGACGTTGACGTTGCAATTTTAGTCACAGTCTTGTTTGTGCTTTGTATACTTATTGCATACTATTGTTATTTTGATGAAGTGCATATTAATGAAGTGTACATAAATTTTGTTTACTTTTCTTTTGCGTTTTTTATTTTCATTGGGGGGCTGAGTTGATCGCTGTTAGTAAACATGACAGCGCGCTGTTATTGTTTTGAGTGGCTCTCACTCTCGCTGAATCTGGCATTCTTGCCGTGTCCGTCCCCCACTCAAAAGAGCACACACACATATATGTACGTACGCTCAGAGCGGCTTAAAAATATCAACAATGCATGTGATTGTCTGAGCCAAACAACAAACAGCAGGAGCAGCAGCAATACAACAAACAAGTTATTGTTTTTGGTTGGCGTGCAACATTTGCGCATTGCTTTATTAGCATCTGCTTTAAACTTTCATTCATCGTTCGGTTTCGCTACTTCGACATCTTTACGTGCATTGCAAATGTAGTATCTTGCTAAAATTGTACTTTCTTCTCTTGCACATTTAACTGTTAATGATATCGCGCGCACGGTTACACATACACATACACATTCAAAAACAACAACAAATCGAGCAGAGTGTTAAAATATTAGCATAAACAGCGATAACGATTAGTTTTAGGAAGTAACGATTAATTTTAAGAACACGATCAAAACGAACAACGACGTTGCAATTTTCTCAACGATAAATTAAAAAAAAGAAAAACAAAATAAAAAAAAAAAGCAAACAACAAGAAACTGAATCAAAAGTTAATGATTTACGTTTTGCAACAATCTACCAAAACACGAACAACATAAAAACAAAAAGCTTAATAAATATACAAAATGATTAAATTAAAATCATTATTCCGCAGAGGACAAGGAACTTCGAGTTCTGCCTCCTCAAATAACTCATCGCATAAGCAGCAACAACAGAATTCCAACAACAATCGACAAAAATCGCAGTCCAGCACATCCCTCAATACGGCGCATGAGCAACCGCCGCTGCAGGCACAACAGCAACAACAGCAGCAGCAGCAGCTTAACAATCCTGCAACAACAACAACCAAATTCTATTCAAATAACGACGCGACATACGAACGTGGCGTCGATGTGGGGGACGAGGCTGCGTTGCTGCTGACAGCACAACAGCAGCAGCAGTTGCAGCAGCAGCGACGCCAACAACAACAGCAGCAACAGCAGCTTAGCAATACATTGCCGCAAAAGAAATCAAAATTTAAAGGACAAAAGCAGCCAAAGCAATTACCACAGCAACCACCACAACAACAGCAGCAGCAGCAACAACAACAAATAGGACAGCAGCACCAACTGATGACGTCGATTGCAGCTGTGCCAACACCAACATCAAACAACGGCAGCAACACTCACAGCAACAATAATAACAATAGTAGTAATAGTGCATTGGCCGCATTGCAAGATGGCGGCGTTGCTGCCGCTGCCGCTGCTGATTTTTACCAGCAATTAGCAGCAGCAGCAACATCAACAACAACGACAACATCATCATCATCGAACGCAACTGGAAACGGCGGCAATAGCAGCAACAACAGCGCAGCAGCAGCAGCAAGCTCATTCCCAGCCGCAGCAGCAGCCGTTGCCGTCGCAGCTGTTGCTGCTAGCAGCTATCAACAGCAGCAGCAGCATATCATCAACAACGAACAACAGCAGCAGCAACTGTTAGAGGTGCGTAACAACCGAAAATCAATCAATAAACATTAACTTATCTAATATCTTACTTAATCCCAACCGCAGGCTAACAACAAAATGCAGGAGCTGCACAAACAACTGGAGCGACTAGGATGCGAACAATTGCAGCTGGAGACGCGCATCTCGGAGCTGCTGCCATACCAAAGCGAGGTGACCAAACTGAAGGGAGATCTGCTCAAGATGCAGGTACAAACAACATCAATCAAATCCAACTTAACTTAACCAGACAGCAAGTCGTCGTCGTCGTCGTCAGTTCGTCAACTAACCACAAACACAAATAACAACTGTCAACTATTGTGGAACAATCTTGTCATCGTTCTTGTCATCGTTGTTGCTATTGTTATTGTTGCTAGTATCGAACTGGGAGCGTTGCGCTTCGTTACTTTAACCAATTAACTGATATTCAATATGTTTCTATATGCTATACATACTAGAACATGCTAGGCAAAATAGCGCTCCTTTGATTAAGAAAATCGTCGCTGGCGAGCGGCCGAGCCAAACAGTTAGTGAGAAAAGTATGTTAATGAAAGATTTTCGAAATTTGAAATGAGAAACAAACCACTTATTTAATTTAATTTAATATGCAAGCAATTGAGAAGCTGTTACATTCATTTTTGCAAAAAAATTATAATTATGAATTTTCGTGGGATAACTGCGTTTATAGACAATAACAATACAGCAACAATAACAACATTGTGATAGTATTAGAAGCATAACAGAACAGAATAACAATAACAATAACAATATTGCTCACCTGTCTCACTCTCTCTCTCTCTCACTCTCTCTCTCTCTCTCGCTTTGTCTCTCTCTCTTATTATTTTTGGATTGCGCTCTGGCTTTAGAATCAACAGGAGAAAACACAAATGGAAATTGGCAATTTGAAATATGAAAATGAATCTTTGCGCAATCGTTTGCGGGACGTTGTCAACTCGCCACTGTCGGACGCGGAGAAGCATCAGATCATACAAGACTCACAGCGTTTGCATAGCTCAGCGCCCGCCTCCATAGCACTGCCAAATGTAAGTAAACAAATACACAACAATAGTATATGAAACCAAAGCCCGCGTAATTGATACAAACAAAATACATTTGTACGTATGTACATATATAGACGAATGAATCGGCACATGATGGTACGCCATGCCTTACACCGGATTGGGACAAGCATTCGTCGTCAAGTGAGATTTCAGTAGCGTGCCTGCAAGATAAGATCATACAAATGGAAGAGACGCACTACTCCACAAATGAAGAGCTGCAGGCAACACTACAAGAACTGGCCGATCTCCAAACGCAATTGAGCGACACTCAAACCGAGAACGAACGCCTTGCCGAGGAGAAGGATGTGCTGTTTCAGTCGCTGTGTCGCCAAACCGAGAAGCTAAACGAGTCTCGTACACAGATTAGCACATTGCAGGAGCTGCTGTTGCGCGACACACAGCAGGCGGCCGCCGAGGTGTCCACATCGGAACGTGAAAAGAAGCTGCTCGATCTAATCCAGACATCGCAAGAGGAGCGCGAAGCATTGATGCTCAAACAGGAGGAGCTCAATGCTGAACTGGCCGAACTGCGACAGTCACGTGACACCGTTCAGCTGGAGCAGCAGCGCCAGCGTGAACGGAACGCGCTGCTCGACTCACAGCTCGACGCAGCGAATGCGGAGCGCAAGCAAAGCGATGCGCAACTCTCCTTGGCCAAGGAGGAGATCTCACAGCGAGCCATTGAGATAAGCAGGCTGAGCACATTGTTGGAGAATGCGCGCTCAAAAATTGAGGAGCTTGAAGCGGATTTGGCGCGTGGCGACAAGACCGATCTGAGCGATGTCCTTGATGCGTCACGTCGCGAAAAGGATGCGCTCGAGGAGCGATTGGCCGAACTGCAGGATCAATGGTCACGCAGCCAGGCCGAATTGCGGCGTTTGCGCGAACAAGTCGCCGGCCTGTCCGAGGAATGCAAGGTGGCCAAAAACAATGCCAAGTGCGCTGTCTCCCATCTCGAATATCGGCTGGAGCAGCTGCAGTGCGACAAGGACAAATTGGCTGGCGACTGTCAGACGTTGGAGGAGCGTGTCTCTGAGTTGCAGGTGCAGTGCAAATGTCATCAGGAGGACAAGTTGCAGTTGCAGCAGCTTCTGAGCGAAACGCAGCGACATTTAAGCGATGTCCAACTACAGCTAAGCGACAGTGAATCCCGCTTGGACAAGGAGACACAGTTGCGTAAACGCGACGCCGACGAATGGCAACAGTTTCAGGCGGATCTCTTAATGACTGTGCGTGTTGCCAATGATTTCAAGACTGAGGCGCTCAGCGCACGAGAGCAGCTGGTGCTCGATAATAAGACGCAAAAGGACAAGATTCGGCTGCTCGAACAGCAGCTTGAGAAGTTAAACAAAAATCGTACGTAGCCTACTATCAAACCTATCCTATCCTCCTATCAATCTTTTTCATTGTTCCATTCACAGAATTGCAGCAGACAGCAGAGACGCAGCAATCGGTTATATCAACTGTCCAGCAGGAGATACCGTCCAGGCGCAAGCTTAGCTTTAATCGGCAGGACTCGAGGCTTTCTGTAAAAACGCTCATCGAGAGCATTGAAACCAACAACAAGCCGGTAAGAAAACCACCAAACCAAAAAAAACACTTGTGCTTTAAGCTCCAACTAATTGTGTTTATATTATTTTTTATAGCAGGGCAAATCAGATGAGACGGAGTCGCATTATAGTTCCACATCCAGTTTAAACAGCGGCACGCCCGAAACTGGCAATACACCCATTATACTGCCTGTATCCGGTGATTGGCATGAAAGCGTAAGTTAAAGCCAAAAATAAATATCCATTCAAATATTTAATGATATAGAGGTTATCTTTTAATAGCTACGCTTGCCCGTGCTGCAGAGCAGCAATCTTCATGTGAATGTTAACAATGCAGCAGGAGCCGGAGCAGGAGCAACAACTACAACAACACCCCCCACAACACAAACAACAACACCAACAACAACATCAACAGCAGCTAACACTACCAAAGTAATACAAGAACAGCAGCAGCAGACGCAGCCGCCACCACTGCAACTGCAGCAATTGTCGCAACAGTCATTGACAAGTGCAACAGCATCAACGCAACCCTCAAAACCAAACACACCCAGCAGCAGCAGCTTGCAACAGCAGCAGCAGCCCAATCTAACAACGCCGGTGCAAACGCCTAGCAGAGCTTTAGTGAGCAGCCTCAGTTTTGGCAACGTCTCAAAATCCTTAATAAGCGGTAATTGTCATGATATTCCTTTCAAAAAATCAAAATGTAAAATTATTGAATTATTGGTTTGAATTGCAGGTGAACGCAAAGATCCGCTCAATATGCTGGCCAAAAATGGTGGCTCAAAGCGTAATGCGCTGCTCAAGTGGTGCCAAAATAAGACCGTTGGCTATCGCAACATTGACATCACGAACTTTAGCTCATCGTGGAACGATGGGCTGGCATTTTGTGCCATTCTACATTCCTATCTGCCGGATTGCATACCCTATGATACACTCAGTCCGGCCAATAAGCGGCGCAACTTTTCTCTTGCTTTTGCCGCCGCCGAATCCGTTGGCATTGGCACCACTCTGGTAAGTGTTTTGTTGTTTACCACATTCCGACCCTCTTAACTTATGGAGCTCATCCTTTTTAAATGCAGAACATCAATGACATGTGCCAAATTGAGCGACCCGACTGGACACAAGTCATGTCCTACGTAACTGCAATCTACAAATACTTTGAGACGTAAAACCACTTCGTGGCATCGTATCAAGCCACACATTGAACTGCACCGATATACAAAGCTGCAGCTTATGAACTGAATCTATAGCGGATGTGGACGGACACCTTATGTATATGTATTATCTATCCCCAGCAACCTTCGACACCTTCATATCCTATACAATTCAATGTTTCGGCCGACCGGTGGCCAACTATTTATTAAAACTTAACATTAACACATACCTCGGCCCAGCAATATTATGGCACGAGTCTTAAACAAAGAGGATTGATTCTTAACCATAGTTTGTACCACACTTTTTATTTTCATTATTATTTTTATTTTTTTGATATGATATATTTAAAGTATGTATTGTCAGGTTTTTAAAGTTACGCAAAAGCTGAGGCAAATTTAAATAACATTTTGGCAAGTTAAAACACTGATTTCAAAGTTTATTTTACATACAGTGACTCATACCGTGTTAATTATAGTATTTATTATAAAAAATATATTTGATAAGCTTTTTTCTTAAATATCTAAAGTTTAACTTTAAGGCACTTGATGAAAAAATAAATAAACTATTTTTGTGCATCTGCTTTTTGCGAGCAGATCATTTAAACTTGTGCAAAATAAAGAAAAACTTAAATAATTATAATAATTGAATTAAGTGAGCAAATTGTTTTTGGCGTTAGTGTATTTAGTGTATAACAATATAAATTAGATTTCGGCAATCACTCTTAAACATTTTGTGCTCACTTAACGAATTTACTCACTCAACGAAATGCACAACATTCTGTTAATTTATTAAAATGTTATGTTGAGCTAGAATGTAAAGTGAGGAGTAGTAGTATTTCTGTTAAATTTCTTTGTTTTGGTTTCGATAGGTCGTATTTCGATAGTTTGTTGCAGTTCTAGTAAGAATATGAAAAATCATAAATAAATCGCTTAACAAGGCAATGTCTGGCTTTAATAATCAATAACAACCAAAGAGTCCAGCAATGGAAGCAACAGAAGACCAGCTTATACTGGCCACGGGTGGCTATGATCACACAATCAAAGTGTGGCAGGCTCACACCGGCAACTGCATAAAAACCATGCGCTTTGTGGAGACCTCGGTAAGTGGAATCTAAGTTATCTGCCTGCTTTGCTTTTATACAACTAATTCGATAGCAAGTCAATGCGCTGGATCGGACGCCGGACAAAACGCGCCTGGCTGCGTGCGGCTATCAGTGCATAAGGCTGTATGATTTGGACTCAAATTGCACAGCGCCGGTAATTAACTTTGATGCTGTACAGAAGAATGTGACGCGTTTGGGATTCCAGGAGGATGGCAAATGGATGTTTACTGCCGGTGAAGATCATCGTGTGCGCATTTGGGACATGATTTCGGCGCCGCCGCATTGTTCGCGTGTCTTTGATTGCCAGGCGCCAGTGAATGCCGCCTGCCTGCATCCCAATCAAGTGGAAATTGCAATGGGCTCACAAAATGGTGGCGTCTATCTGTGGGACGTTAAGTCGGAAATGCACGAACAGTTGGTGCCCGAATTGGATGCATCCATTCAGGATGTGGCCATCTCGCCGGATGGCCATTATATGGCCGCAGCCAATAACAAAGGCAACTGTTACATTTGGGAGCTAAGTATCAGTCCCGGTCAAATGCTTAGCACGATTAGTCCAAAAAAGAAAATCCAGGCACACAGCCGCTCCATACTGCGCTGCAAGTTTAGTCCCGATTCGCGTCTGTTGGTTACCACATCGGGCGATGGCAGCGCCTGCATTTGGAAAACGGGTGACTTTAGCAAGTGGCGAGAGCTAACTATTAAGAATTACTGGGTCTGGGATGCCGCATTCAGTGCCGATTCCAAATGGCTATTTACAGCCTCCTCCGATGGCGTTGCTCGCCTGTGGAAGCTGCAGACCAAAACCTGCGTACGCGACTACACGGGTCATACCAAGGCAATTACGGCACTGTCCTTCAAGGACGAGATTGTTGACTAACCCAAGCATAGCCTTAGCTTTAGGTCTAGCTGTAAACGTACTAGTACTATACAAATAGGTAATTGGAGTCATTTGCATTATCCACACTGTGTGAAAACAGGAGGAGGAAAATAACCAATATTTGAACCTAGTAGCTAGTAGCTTGCTTCCTGCCCAAATAGTCAATCAGTTGAGATCCGGATGCGAACAATAAGTTCGGGTCCGCTTCCGGTTCCGGGGCCAGACATCATAATTAGCGATTAATACAGAACTGAGCGGGTTCTACCTCGGAAAAATGCGCGTTTTGCTTTTGTAGCGACATTTTATCATAAAGTTTTTTATAAATTATATATATAGTATATTGCTAATAGTATACATATACAAACATACATACATATGTATTTAGTACATGAGGGAATGCAATTTAATAAAAACCTTATAGGCATACAAAAATAAAGTAAAATAAAACATAAGTACATAATACAAATAATAAACACTAATAATTTAAAACTTTGTATGGAGGAGGAGGACCAAGACGTGAATGGATGCGATCATGATCATGACCATATAACTCTGTCTATTTTTATGTTGTTGGTTTCGTAGTTGACTAACGATACTACAAAACCATAATAGACCAGAAGACAAAGAAGAATTTATACTTTTATTCTAGGGCACATAGGCAATGCCTTTGGCCACAATTGACTCCTTGATGGGATCAGGATCATCGCCCAGTCGATAGCCCACAATGCATGTTATATCCACCGGATTACCTGTCGCATTTAACAGCAGCATCACTTGATTAATTGGATTGGCTGGCCGAAATGGTTTGTGGGCAGCCATAGCATTGTCCGTCGGTGGCAAAAGGCGCACCTTGCATGGCTACAAATAAACGTAACATATTTTCGATCGATGATGAGAAACGGCTGTGGGTAACAAAAGGGTAACGAGGGGAATATTAAAACCCACCTTTTTGACGCTAGCCTCGAACTGAAAGTCTTTGACTGGCTGGCGGCTTTTATTTTGCGCCGATATCACAATAACGGACACATGGCGACTGGGCCGATCCATGGTAAAGTTGAGGCACAAATGCATATCATCATCGTCCAACACGACACGTTCCTCACCCGTTGGCTGAACATTGTCCAGATCGATGTTAATGTCGCTCAAATGTTTCGTTTCTAGTGCTGGAGGAGCAACCTGCACAGAATCGTTTTTCTCCTCCACCTTCTCCATTTGCTCCTGCTTGACAGACAGCACTATGGGAGCCGGCGGCGGCGGAGCAGTAGCAGGAGCAGAGCTTAGCAAAGGCACATCATCGAATGCATCCGAAGCTGGCTGCTCATCGGGCTTAACGTGCATGCGCTCGCGCGCCAGATCATTAAGTGTTATCTTCTCCGAATCGCGCTTAAAGCTGCTCATCCTCTCCTGTGCTGGCAGTACCTGCTGAAACAGCTCCTCACTGAGCATATCGATATCGGGCATTTTACGAATAGCGCCCGGTTTCTTGGCATCATCCATGGCCCTGCCATTGCTGGCAAGACCGTCACCATTTATATCGATCCTTTCTGGGCTGAGCACCTGCGGCTCAAGCAGTGCCCCGCTGCCGGCGTGCTGGAAATGAACCGTCGAACCATTTTTTCGCTTGTCTTCACTCTCAGCCAGAGCACTGCTAAAAATGTCACTGAGTTCCGCCAGGGAATTGGCTTTAGCTGTAGCATTATTATTACTATTAGTAGTTGCATTTGTTGATGGAACAGCGTTAGTAGCTGCTGCAGCAGGGGCATCCTCGCCAAGCAGCAGATCTCCCAGTAGCTCATTGAGCAGCGTTGCATTCTTGTTGCTGCCAGCTGGAGCTGTGTGTTGTGGTATGGCTGCTGCAGTTGTTATAGTTCCCACTGGCGGTGCTGGAGCTGTTGCCGATGCTGGTGTGTTGCTCGGGATGGGCGAGGGCACCAGCTGCTTGTAGCGTGTCATAATCGCTACCAGCTCGCCATTTGTGTCCAGCGTATCCTCTGTAAAGCATAAATTAGCTTAAGCATATGTTATATTACTTCTGCTTATAATGAACTAACCTATTAGCTGGGCATCGGAATCGCCCAGCAGCTCGGGCAGATGCTGAAAGATGGGCTTGTGTTTCCTGCAGCTCCTGTAGAGATCGTGTATGGTCTCGTTGACATCATGGTTGCTGGGATCATATGTGTCGAGCATTTGATTGAGCAGCTTCACTGTCTCCTTCACCTCCAGCAGCACAAGGCGATGCTGGGCAAGCAAATCGTTGCGTCGCGCCTCCTGCGCCATTCGATACTGCAGTAGCAGATTGGCGCGCTTAAAATTCTCCGGATCCTTGCTCTGAATCAACTTGGCAAACATCGCCTCATCAATGGTATTCAAAACACTATCGCGCTTGGCCAACGCCGCTTCCGTTTGGCCATGATCAATTTCACCCTCCCTGCGCAACATTTCGTAAGCATCGCGTATCTTGAGACGATGCGGAAACTCGGTGGTCCACAGCAGTAGGCATTCCATAATGCGTTGCTTCACCACCAATGGCGTGTCGGCGCCCTGATATTTTTTTGATACCAGGCGTATCAACTCGTTAAGAAAACGAAATTTGCCGGCTTCATCTTGAAAATCATTGCCGCACTGCGTCATACATTCCTCCAGAAGCTACAATTGCATTTATTATGTAGTATGACAAAGAAGAAGAAAAATAATATAAAAATAAACTAGATAACGTTAGTAGCATAATCAAGCCAACCACAAAGTTTGCTTTGTGCATACATATGTCTATGTGTGTGAGTCTGTCTGGCTGTGTATGTTTGCATGGGCCGTCTCATACACACACACTTACCGCAATTGCTCGAATGGCTTCGGTTACATTTGTCGAACGCACTTTGGCCACAATCATCTCTTGTGCCTTATTAACCATTTGGCTATTGCTGCGCACCACAATACAAAACATCTGCACGCCAAGTTCATCGACTTGCTCTTTTATCGGATTCGTTGCACGATCTACGTCAATGGTAAACAACAGGAGCAGAAGCGGGGATGTAGTTTTGAGAAAAAATACAAATTGACATATTACGGAACCAGCTTTAGCTTTGTACGTGCAGAAACTTACCCAGCATTTCGGACATAATGCTCTCGTCGGTTGTCATTGCTTACATTAAATGCTATTATACGAGTTTTTTTTTATTAAATATCTGTGCAAAGTTGTGAACGTACTTATTGCGGTGAATTTGAACAGTCACATTGTTGTTGTTGCTTGAATTATGACCAGAGCTGTGCATTCGGTTAAAAAAACTATCGATTGAAAAGCTCCCAGGCCAGGTTCGCAGAATGCGATACTTTATAAACTAGCGGAGGTTTGAATTGAAGTAATTCACCCAAGATGCTTTAATTTTAAGTTGAATTGTGTGGCATGAAGTCGTCATAACTTGGCATGTGCTAGCTCTACCAATTTGTAACAGTATCTTCTGCAATTAGAAAAAATAAACAAATCCCGATATCGATACTAAACGATAGCAACACGAAATGTCTATATAGGGCTTAAAATTCATCTACTTATACGATCCATCTGATTGTTTAGCTTAGAAAATATGCATATGTTTATTCTTGGGAAAGTACATTATGAGTTTCCCAAACACGATTTCAATAGATATTCGATTCCTTGTGTATTGCAGCCCTGTAGCTTAAACACAACACTGTGCTATGGCCGGAAACCAATTTTTGTGGCATTGACGCACACTGCTTCAACATGTTCTTTTTCAGGCGTACGCCTTTGCGCATACATCGTACACTGATTTCTTCTGTGAAAAATGTAAGATTTTTTTTTATCAAAGTCAAAGTGTATAAACATAAAAGCTAACAAAAATGCATATTAAGCATAGCGGCTGTTTGCTGCACACAAAAACTGTGTGAAATGCATTGCACTTATCTCAAAGCCTCATTGTTTTCTTTTGGCCACGCACAATGAGGTTAAATACGGTGCCAGTTTCATTTTTTTGTTGTGTGTGTGTTTGTGTGTGTGTGTGTGCGTGCGTGTAATGTGTATGTGTTATGTGCGCTGACTCCCGTCTCCACACGTGTTTGCACTGAAATGCAGGCAATTTGGATGATTATTTTGTTTTTACGTCCATAACTAAAACCGCAACAGTGACACAAACGCTGTTGTGGTATTCAACTGGACTATAGAAGACGCCATGGTTTACTATTCCTCTTAAGGGTATCGGCTAAAAGATATTAACCTTAATAAAGTCAAAAATCAACAACAACAATAATAAGTGATCATCTTACATACATATGTACGTATATCAGAGTTAAGGGTACACTAAACGTGCTTTTTCTCTTATATTGCAGCATGGCTGAAGTAGCTGAAGTACCAGTCGTGGAAGCGACATTCGAGGAGCCGGAGGCGCCAGTGGAAACCGATGTTGCTGAAGTTGTGCTTGACACAAATGTGGTTGCCACCAGCGAGCTGCCAGAGATTAAGCTGTTCGGACGCTGGTCGTGCGACGATGTCACTGTCAACGACATTTCGCTGCAGGACTACATCTCTGTGAAGGAGAAGTTCGCACGCTATCTGCCCCATTCGGCTGGTCGCTATGCCGCTAAGCGCTTCCGCAAGGCCCAGTGCCCCATTGTGGAGCGTCTAACCTGCTCCTTGATGATGAAGGGTCGCAACAACGGCAAGAAGCTGATGGCCTGCCGCATCGTCAAGCACTCCTTCGAGATCATCCACTTGCTAACTGGCGAGAACCCGCTGCAGGTAAGCACATATCCCACAAACTCATTCTCCATCTAACTTATTTTAGTACCCACATCACCGTGCCATGCTAAACTGCGCCCATGCTAAAACAATCCACGCGGGCGACAGGTAGAATGTGCACGCAGAGCAACGAATATTTCAATATCCTAGTGTTTGAAGCGATACTTTCTTCCTACTCTCTTGGAACTTGAAACTACAATTGCATAAGCCAATTAAATATTCTATATAGTCTACCTCAATGCCAGGCGGCGACAATATTTACAGACTGCACTGAGTATATTTTATAAATAGACTGATAGTAAATGTAAATGTTTTAATATCCTAGTGCCTAAAGATTTGACTCTCTTTTTGCTCTCTTGGAACTTAAAACAACATCTATTCCTGTGAACATTCTGTGTACCCTTTAACATGTCCAGTCTAATTCTGCATCATGTCACTTGGATATTGATGGAGACTCGCTTTTGGACGATAGCAATTAAATGTCTTTTATTATCCTTGTGCTTGTGGCAGCTCCCAGCTCAATGCACACGAGAAACGTAGAAGAACAATTAGCCAAATTAATTCCTGTTAATGTTTTATGTATCCTTTTAGTCTACCTCAATGCCAGGCGGCGACAAAATTTACAGGCTGCGCTGAGCAAACTTTATAAATAGACTGATAGTAAACAATGTTTTAATATCCTAGTGCCTAAAGATTCGACTCTCTTTTTGCTCTCTTGGAACTTAAAACAACATCTATTAACTGTGGTCTCAATCCTAGTCCACCTCAATGCCAGCCATCTAGAATGTGTTGCGCTGAGTATATTTTTACAATGGACTGATAACAATTAAAGTTTTAATATCCTAGTGCCTGAGTATGTTACTCTCCTCTTGCTCTCTTGGAACTTAAAACTACAGTTAAGCAACGCTTTTTGTAGCAACTTTTTGGAGTATGTCCACAACTAAAACCGCATCAGTGATTCACACGCTGCTGTGGTATTCAATTGGACTACATCAAAGCCCATGATTAACTATTCCTCTTAAGGGCATTGGCTAGAAGATGTTTACCTTAATAAAGTCTAAATCAACACCATATAAAAAAGATTTCAGAGTCAATGCAGTCCACCTCAATGCGAGACAGCTAAAAAATCGTGCTGTACTTAGCATCCATTTATAATGGACTGATAACAATGAAAGTTTTAATATCCTAGTGCCTGAAGATAAAGCCCTCTTCTTGCTCTCTTGGAACTTAAAACTACATGTATTTTAAATATCTGCTAAGCTAGTCCTCTATTGCTATATTTGAACAGCATAGTAATCCCTGTAACGTTTATATGATTTCTCTTGTAGGTCTTGGTGAGCGCAATTATCAACTCCGGCCCACGTGAGGATTCTACACGTATTGGTCGTGCCGGTACCGTGCGTCGTCAGGCTGTGGATGTGTCGCCTTTGCGCCGCGTCAACCAGGTGGGTGTTCAATACATTGAATGATTTGCCAGCAACGATGGCGCGCAGTTTGAACAGCGACTGTGCTCTTATAACGCTTGGCTATAACAAAAATCTATCATATATCCGTAGCGTCATAATGTGTAAATAGCCGACATTTGGCGTATGAATTGAAGAGACATCATCACACCAAACAATTTCTACCTGCTGCAGTGCATCAATTCATAACTTTAACTTTTCATTTTTGCAGGCTATCTGGCTGTTGTGCACTGGTGCTCGCGAGGCTGCCTTCAGGAACATCAAGACAATTGCCGAGTGTCTGGCTGATGAGCTCATCAACGCTGCTAAGGTAAGCTATAAAGGCCCGAGTCCATCTTTGTGGTGTGCCTCATTCAAAACAACCTGATGCGTACTTAAAGATGGTCCAGTCTAATTCTGCATCATGTCACTTGGATATTGATGGAGACTCGCTTTTGGACGATAGCAATTCAATGTCTTTTATTATCCTTGTGCTTGTGGCAGCTCCCAGCTCAATGCACACGAGAAACGTAGAAGAACAATTAGCTATATTTATTACTGTAAACATTTGATGTATCATTTAACATGTCCAGTCTAATTCTGCATCATGTCACTTGGATATTGATGGAGACTCGCTTTTGGACGATAGCAATTCAATGTCTTTTATTATCCTTGTGCTTGTGGCAGCTCCCAGCTCAATGCACACGAGAAACGTAGAAGAACAATTAGCTATATTTATTACTGTAAACATTTGATGTATCATTTAACATGTCCAGTCTAATTCTGCATCATGTCACTTGGATATTGATGGAGACTCGCTTTTGGACGATAGCAATATAATGTCTTTTATTATCCTTGTGCTTGTGGCAGCTCCCAGCTCAATGCACACGAGAAACGTAGAAGAACAATTAATTTAAACTTAAAACAGCATTGATATTGCAGTAATGCTTATCTTTATAACTTAATTAAACTTTTGTTTCTTTTGCTTTGTTTCAGGGTTCATCCAACTCTTACGCCATCAAAAAGAAAGACGAATTGGAGCGTGTTGCCAAGTCTAACCGTTAAGAAGCAACTACAAAACAATATACAATAACAAATGCAGTTTGTTTAATGTCCGATTAAAACTTGATACTTTACGTTTGGTGTAAATTTGTATGTAACAAAAGCGTTTTGTTCAATTTGAAGCGTCCATTAAATGAACATGGGGTGGCCTGAAGCTAAAGATACACATGAAATGTTCAACCAATAAATCTGTGTAAAAAAAAATAATATAGGACATGATGCTTTTTTTTTAATAGCTATAGAGTTTATGACTAAATAAATTGTTTAACTTTTGTACGTGCCACACATACACATACGTAACGAGCAGTAAAACATTCTTTGCCGACTTTAAAAGTTGATGCTTTCGACTATTGGGAAAAATCGAATCTAAATATGCGCGCGCATAGTACGTTTTAACATCGATAACGATCGCGGTTGCTTCGTTGGCTGCCTGATCAACACTGTCATCAAGTGGCAACGCTGGCTGTCGAAATAGTGCTACCACACTTGAATCAGTGTTGCCAAAATAGATTAGTTTGAATTTGCACATTATCCTTTTACCCTGCTATAAGTGAACAGCGTACGACACCTTGTCGCATAAAATGTTTAATGTAAATACAGTTTTACGAACGCAAGAGCTTGGTACAAATTTAAGTGTCAGCAGTTCCAGCGACGATCATTCGCGTCAACGCCACAGCCAGTAAGTAAAATGCTTAACTTGTGCCCAAAAGGATTCAATGTAAATAATCACACACGTAATGTAGATTTCACGAGCAGACATTAGTCAAAGAGTTTTGCGGCAAGACTCAACTAACACAGATAATCGAAGAAGCCGTTAGAAGACTACTTGGCAACTACAGGCGCACACGCAAGCCAGAGGAAGCGCTGGCGCCACTGCTGCTGCGCCTGGACTTTAATTATACAGAGCTGGTGAAGCACTCAAAACGGCTGCTTTATCTGGCAGTCGAGGAGCCTCTGCAGTTTGCCGAAGCGGTGAAGTACAGTGTTTACGGTCAGGTGCGCGATCTGCTTAAAGCGAATACCAACGTCCAGGACACCGGACTCAAAGCGATTGATATCGCTCAGCTGCATACGCAGTGGCGTGTTGTGGGCTTGCCGCTACAGCCCAATCTTATATTTAATCCAACGCAACATCTGTGTCCTCTAGGCCTCGCATTGGTTAATGGCATTCTGTCTGCATATACGCTTCCGGAGACATTAGTGTAAGTCGCGTTATTTGGCCGATTTCTGTTTATTTTCAATTAATCTTAATTTCCTACAACGAGGCAGACTACAATCGATCTGGTATTGTGGCAGTGGCTGTATGCGTAATGCAATACAAACAAGCTCAACGGATGGTAAGTCTCCAAATGTATCAATTATAATCGATTACAAATACACTTCTTACATCTCAGTGATCGAACTGAGATTCAAGTAATCGGTTTAACTGTCAACTCTCAACTAACACACTTTTATATATTTTAGTAAGTTTTATGTAGTAATTTTTCATTACATGTTCTATAAAATTTCGTGTTTGCAGCTCCTATTTGTCCCAACTGCTCGCGTCCTATGAGTGAATACCAAAAGTTGCGTGTTACTGAAAATTATTGTGTAATTAGTCTTTTGCCCAGCGCCTGCGTGCAGACCCCACGCACTGTAGATTGCATCTATCGACCAATTCTCGTGCGTTTGCGTGGTAAGCTAATCATCAACAACAACTGCAAAATAATTCTTGTTCTTCCGTTAATGCCAGCACATACTTACGACTGCACTTTGAAGTTGGGCGCCAATTATTTGGTCACTGGCTATTATTGCGGCACGGCCAGCACCTATCAGTTTGAAGCATGTCATCTAAAAAGAATATAAAGTACGGCAGGGCGCATCGTCGCACGCCTGTTCAGCTTTTTGATTTTTTGCGCGCTGATTTCGAGGCGCCAAAATCACCATCGCAGCCATCAAACAGCAGCGCATCTGCAGCGTAAGTTACTAATAAAACTATACAAATATATATAGATATGTATATATACAAATATGTATGTTTAGATCAAATGTCAGCCCAGTAATAAGTGATAGTACCAGTGCATCGCAGCGCACCCCGGCCGCTGAACCCAAGAACGTTTGGGAGAAAACCCCAAGAAAATCAAAATTAAATATGTATCAGGATTCGGGATTGCCTCGAAATGAGGATTTTCCCACTGTTGGCACCATACGCAACAAAAGGGGTAGGAATTTCCGAGCTGTAGCAGCGAAAGCAACCACAACACAACCAAAACCTGCAGCAGGAAAACCATCACCAGAACCACAACCAGCACCGCACTCAGCACCAGCAGCAGTAGCACCATCCCCACCACCACCACCACCACAACTATCATATAGCAATTGCGTTAACAAGCAAGATGTGGTGAATCAATGGCTAGCATCAGTGCAGCAACCCATAGTCAATCAGCTAGAGCTATCAGAGCTAGAGCCGGAGCCAGAGCTGCCATCTCCAATTGCTCAGTTAACAACGGAGCTACACGATGCTAGCATTAGCCCATCAACTGATGTTGTTGTTGTTGATGATGTTGCGCCACCGCCACAGCTAGAGTCACAAGTGATAAGAAGCGCAGAACTGCAAACGGTTGTCCGAAAGCCATCAAAAGAAAGTATGGCCAATTCTTCGACTATTAGCTTTGGGGTAGGTGATATTGTTGGTCAGCATAGACGGAAAAAAACTAATTGGCGGCACATCGATTGGGATAATCCCGAAAATATTGAACGGATATTTACTAAACCAGATTCGTGGCAAACATCTCGGCGTTCCCACGACAACGTTCAGAACGAAAGTAATCCGAAATTATGTCGTCAAAATAGACGCAATGAGCGCCGCACACGAAGAGATAATAAGCTAAGGTTGACTCAGAGCATCAATAATCAAGACAATTCGCAATCGCAATCGCATTCCGAGCATCCACACGACGAGTTGAATTGGTCACTGCCAGGCCAGAGTGCCATCATTCAGCAACAGACCAATAATCCGTTGTCATCGTCACAATCTCAATCGCAATCGCAATCTCAGCTGGACGAAATCGCAGCCCGCAGCACTTTGAATTTGAATGCCAACGAGTTTTATCCCAGACAATGCCCGCCAGTGGCCTACGAGCGCAGGGATAGAATAACTGTAAGCTAATCATTTTCGCAACGTTCAAAAACAACAAATTGATTTATTGGTTTGGTTTTCTCTTCGTTTCAGACTCGTCGCCGTCGCCAGCGTTTCTATCGCACACTTAAACCAAATTCGCTGTTTGAACTGGTGCCTCTAACAGTGCAGGAGGGGGTGCCCATGCCGATGCCACCACAATCAATCCAACCAACCAACTGGCAACCGCAACCCACACACAATGTATCACCACAGGTGAACAACTACTACAATAGCAATATATCTCCGAGCATATCGCAAATTAGCTTCAATAATGACAGTGGTACTCAGTCGGTTTTTCGGCTTCCGAGCCTCCGCTGTGGAATTGGAACGGGCAAGGAGGTCCTCTCTACTATTTGCGACCGCTCGGAGTGCTCATTCAATACTGATTCAGCGGTCGGTGCAACTTTGTCAGGAAACCTACCCTTGTTGAATATGGATTCGCAGGAGCTGCAACCCGAAACGTGCATATTCTTTGAGCCGGACGCCAACCCAAACTTCAACGTCCATTTCGTTGATGCAAATCCAGAAAAAGCATCCTTGCCGAATAATCGTGATCCAGCCCTGCCACGCCATACGCTTTTTATGGCAGGCCATAGTCATATCACTGTCGATTTAAACTTTATGCCGCCCAGCATTAAGCAGTTGCATCGCTTAATTAGCTCCAAGTACTCGGACTATGCTTTCGTCTATGCACTGAGTGCACAGCTTAGCCAGTCGTGTGTGCCCATGGAGTGTTATGTGTATCTTAAAATGGCGTTGCTGATCAGCCTAGCCAGCATTGAGCTGGACGAGCTGCGCCCGCCAATTTCGTTGTGCGTCATTTGCAACGACAGCTGTGTGACCCATAAGCTGCTCGACAGCGTTGGACAACTGGCTCCGCGTTTCATTGGTCCACACGAAGGTGGACAGCAACCAGTGCATACAGCGCTATCCCCACGTCACACTTGGACCGTGGCCAGTCCATTGCTGTTGGCACAGCAGGGCGTTTACTATGTGGGCGATTGGAATCGCTTGACGCGCGATCAATGCGAGGAAATTGAGAAATGTATCGAGAATGGCAATGTGCCTTTGCCGCAGTTGCAGACTGAGCAGCCGCTCGAAACGGCCATTTGGACATATTGGCAGCCAGAGAATGCGGCCAATCAAACCACAGCCTTTGCTAAGCTTTGTCCGTAAGTAGCTCAGACCAGATCAGATCATGTACAATGTACATAGTACATATTAACATAACATTTCCTATACATACTAGTATCTTTGGCCTACCCGTGTACATGGATGGGGAGGTGAATGATGTTCTATGGGATCATGTGCTTCGCTTGTACACCCTTGATGAGCAGGACAAAACCCAAGATGCATTTGACATATCCAACGAAGATATGCGTACAATGCTTGGTTTGCTTCAGCAGCGCCAGGTAGTCTTCACACAGGAGGCACAACAACTTCTACAGAAATATTATGTTGTCTCACGCATCGAGCAGTCGAGTAAGCGAATCTCTCCATTTCAGTCCAATTCATGATTCTAAACGTTGTCGTATAACGTTGTCTCTTTCAGCCGCATTTAGCAGCAAAACGTACATTGTGCTGAAACAATTTGCCGAATCCATAGCCAAGTTGGCCATGCGTCTGGAGGTAGTGGAAGCGGATGTAGCCGTTGCTATATTCCACTGTGAGCATTTTGTGCGTAGCATCTTTGGTGCTGGCGATTGTCCACCGCCAGCTGTTGCCAGCTTTAATGTCATCTCTCGGGTTGATCCCTATATGAATGTATTTGCGCGCTGGTTGTTCGAATATTTGGATCGCTATGAGGACGAAATGAACTCGGATGGCCAACAGCCAAAGCGCCAACGTTTGGAAAGTTCCTAAAATTTATTTATTTTTTTCACAAGGTTTTTAAGTACTAGGATATTATATGCGTAAGACATCAATTTGAAACCTGTGAAGCATTCCAAACCGATTCAGTAACATACAAGTTTAGCTAGTGTTCTTTCAAGTTATATAAGTTTTGTTTGTCAATTTAGGAACTCACACGAAAATAACTAAATCTAGTTAATGTAACCAACTCGTTTGTACGTGTCTACGAGGACCTACTAGAACATTTACACACATCATATACAACATTGTGTATATTCGATAAATATAATTAATCAACATAAGCCTAATCCTTTGTTCTTTTTAACTACATTTATATTTTATATTTTATTCACACTTGCAAATGAAATTTCATGCTTTAATATTTCTGTAATTCCAAATAAATTTAAGTTTCCAAAGAAGTGAAGTACCAAAAACATAAACTAATATTAAATTTCAGTATCATTTTAAAAACAATTCTTTATTTTACTATTTTGCCGTAGCGACCAACAGTTGTTTATTATTATTACTTTATCAGCATTTAATAATGTTATATTTTGATTATAATTTTCAGTTGCCTGAGCATAAATCATTTAGTTTAGTTTTGTTTGTTTTATGGTAATACAGAGTGGGGGGTTAATACAGAGTATTTTTCCCCGCACTCTTATAAAAACACACACACATACACTAAAAAATATATATTTATATATATTAATATAGTACTTATACAATAAATTTAAGTTGACATCAAAACTTTAAGTGTACATTACACACATAGTCATAGTTTCATTTGGTTGTTAGTTATTATTAATTTGATGGTGTTTATAGTATTAAGGTTAAAGAAATGGTTGCGTTATTTAGCGTTGGGGGGTTGTCTAGTAAAAATGATGCTTAGCTTGCTAAAATTATGACAAAATTAAAAGCATAAAAAATACATTCTTCACTTTGGTCCAGTACTGAAATCTCGGATTCCATTAGTTGCCAAAATAGGTTGCTTAGTTTCTTCCTTCCTTTTCGAATGAAGAACTTACACGATTTTGTGTAAGTTAATCCATTTACCAACGATGAGGATTACATTGATAATGAGCTGTCGTCTTACATACTATCTACAAGTTTACAAGTTTGAGTTTAGCGACGACGAAAAACAAACATAACCATTTCAGTATATGAGTTAATAGTTGTTGTTGTTCTACAAAATTGACACTCAATAATCCAAATTGCCCTGGGCGCCAGTTATAATGGCATCAATCCAAATGCGTGCCGCTGCATCCGAGGCTGCCTGTAAATTGTAGCTACGTTTCTTTGTCTTCACGATGAAGGTACAATGTGGCCGACCGCTCTTCGAAGCATTCAAATGATCCAGATACACTTCGTCAATGGTCTGCAAACAGAGTACAAGTTTTAATATATGCTATATGGCAAATATTGGATTACTTACTGCAAAGTAGGCGCCACCGCGTGGCTTTCGCTCCGATTTATCCGAGTAATAGATAAGAGCGCTACGCTGTCGATCCAGCACAAACCAGCGCCTTGACCACGCATGAAATGTGGCACCCAATTTGTGCAGGTAACTGAAACAAAAACGACAACAACAAAAACGTACATCAAACATTTATTTCGATATTAAATTTCTTTGCGCTTAAACTCACCCGCGACAGCTATGCGCATCGACAAAGACATGCGGACAGAGATCAATCTGATGGCCGGCCGTCTCGATATGATGGCGCAAATTAAGATCTGGCGAGAAAATGGGCAGGTAACGCGTCAGCGGTCGCTGATGTTTTGGCAACGCGCGCTTGCGCTCACCATTGCCACTGGCACTAGCGCTCGCGCTCGCGCTACTGCTGCCTGTGCCGGCGCCAGTGCTGCTGCCACCGCTGCCGCTGCCTGCCGATGCCGTGTCCTGCGAATTGCTGTTGCAGCTGGCCCGCTTGTTGTTGTGCTCCGTTGTTGTCGATTCGACGCCACCATTTGCAAACTTGGGCGCCTCAATAATTGCCTCACAGTTATTGGCCTCCGACAATGGACGTGGACTGCGCACCGTCTGTGTTCCTCCTCCTGCGCCGCCAATTGAAGCAATAGCTGCACCGATTCCATGATGCTCCAGTTCCGGCTGCGAGTGACGTTGCTGTAGGTAAATACAAATTCATAATTCATTATTTAAATGTTGCTCTTGTAATGAGGTTAGCGGTTTGACCAACGCTATAAATAGCCCAGCAGCAGAAAAGGCCGCCAAAGACCAAAGACCAAGCAAAACAAATTATGTTGTTGTTCTCTTATAGTATTTCGGTGCCAATGGCAAAGCTACGCATTCCGCTGGCTAATGGCCAAAGCACTGGTTCAAACGGCTTTGTATCAGTTTGCTTGCTCTGACGAGTCAAAAAGACCTCAAAATTGTAAGGCAGCTAAATGCATTTTGAACCGTGAAAAACGAGCCTGCGATTTTTTTATTATTAATATTTTAAAATATAGACCAATTATTTAGTCATTGTAAAATATCCCGTAGACCTTATGCCGAACTTAAATTGTACATTTTTGGAATTTATTCTTTATTCACAGAGTTATTTATTTATTCGAAACAGTTCGGATTGGGAACACATATGAACCTTTTTTCAGGCTTTTTTCTTCCTCTTACACAGATAGCTTCGGTTTGTGTTTCGGTTCGGAGAGGAATCAAACAACCGAAATGAACCGGTTTTAAGCTGATTGGCGACATTGTCACAAATAGTTTGTGTATATAAACCTTCCTTTTAAGATGGTTCGGCTTGGAATCTAAGCACATTTTGATGGTAAGGAACACATTTAAGACGCAATATTATTTGCAACCAGCACTCGAGCACACTCACTAGATAATAGAGTTCGGTGCGTTGACGTGCATTGGCATCCATGCGGCGATGCTGCACATAGGTCATCCAGACGGACATGATGACGACGGATGATGACGACGGATGATGTTGATGTTATTTATATTTCGATTATATTTCTACACGATGTTTAGAAGCGCGCTCTTTGAAATCTTAACGGTTGCGTTGTACGATTGTGAATGCGACGGAATTGTGGCGAATGGCGGAATCGCGGAATAGTTTGGCGGCTATGGCCAAAAATCAAACGAGGCGCACACGAACATTATCCAGCAGCAGCAGCAGCACCAGAATGTATCGGGATATTTGCGGCAGAGAGATTCAAGTTTGGACAATTTTAATTGTAATGGGTGCAAACGATTTGTGGGTTCCCATGTTGTTGTTCTTGTTGTTGATGATGATGTAAACAAACAATTTTCGCACCAAAATAAACAACAACAATAACAGCAACTAATAACGAGAAACAGTCGTAAGAAGTGCGCACAACGAGAAACGAACGCAAACTGAAGACTGGACCGGCGGACCGGCGGACCGCATAGCAAATAATCGTCAAAAATAATATTTTTATTATAAACTTATTAATAAGTGTATACAGTCAATGGAACGACGGAACGAAAACGTACGGAACGGTTTGTTATGGTGCGTTGGCGTCCGTTTTGGTTTAAAATAAACATTAGCTAAATAAAAATATATATTTATATCTACATATATAAACAATATGTCAAGATGCTGACTAAAAGTCGTGACTAACGACGAGCCGACAATACTATATCGACAATGACGTTACAATAAGTTCAAACAAATAACAAGGAGGAAAGGGATTTGAAGGGAAGGGTTAAAAGACTGTATGTATGGAAATATCCTATATGATATCCTTATCTTTAAGAAATAAAAACCGATCGGCAAATCTTCGAATCCTTGCCAATATGACATTGAAGGATTAAAACTGCTTTGAGTTTGATCAGGATTTTAGCTCAAAAACGTTACAATATATAAGGATCGATTTGTTCCAAATCTAAAGTCTGATATTAAGCTGTTGATACTGAATCATGTACATATATGATACATATGCGTATACATTATGGGGTCAGCTACAGTTTGTTGGTTCGAATCGATGAAATTTTAAACTATTAAAACTGAAATCATAAAGTTGGTTTTTACAGGGTATTGTAACTATCAAACAATGTTGTCCTTAAATTGATGACAACCATAAAAAACAAAGATATTCGAAACTTTCAAATCGCTTGAGGGTTAATTAAACACAAAATAATTGCAATCTGCATTGCAATTGTACTGAGACTTATGGCGGCTATAGTAATTGTATAGTCAAACATTAAACATGTGGCTGTAGGCTGAACTGAAGGGGTCAGTCAGAGTAACGGTAATCTTGAAAATCGAATTTTGAACCAAAAATTCACACATACAATGCATCATCGTACATCAAGTGTTTAACTATTGTTGTTGGTTGGACTTTAATGTGTCTTTCTATCCAAGTATTTTTTTTCGCGCAATTTTATTGTTTAAGTTTACCGCATGTGCGTGGGTAAGAAGGGAAGGCCCCCCCACTTTCGATGTGGGCGTAAAAATAACAATAAACGAAACTTTTTATTGTTAACCGGAAGAAATAAATTGAAGACTTTCGCCTTGCTTTGGCCTAGGTTAACTTTGCTCTCTCTCCCTCTCACTTGACTCACCTGTTGGCCGGCGCTTGTTGCTGCTGCTGCTGTTGTTGTTGTTGTTTTTGGACTGCCATCACTTGACGCATTATTTTCCTTATCGTATGCCTTTTGTTGTTGTTGTTGTTGAGCTGTTTCATCGTTGAGCTTTTGCAATTCGATTTTGTCAAACAGTTTGGCGTCTTTGCCACCGCTGCAAGGACAAAAGATAAAAGAAAATGTTAAACACAAATTGTTTAAATAATATATATAGAGATAGAGATGGAGAAAGAGAGAGATTCGTGTACCAGCATGGAATCAACACATTTAGCTTGTCCATTACGAGATGACTAATGAAGACAGTTGACTCCCCGACGACTTCAATTGTCAACTGTTGTTTGGCTGACTCGACCGACTCGACTGACTGACTGACTGACTGACTAAGCGACAGGCGTTGCGAATCGCAATCGCAATCGGAATCGTATGAAATGTTAAATGCATGCAAACAAACGCTCTCCCACACAAGAGAGAATAAGTGTGGGAGCGTGGAGAGTGGAGAGAGAGTTGCTTAGCTGATAAGAACTCTTATCAGTAACAGTTAAACAGCGAGAGCAGCGACACTGTGTGTAATTGCAACACAACCCTTGGTTTTATTTCAGGTAACTCGAAATGTCTGTCGGCTTCACCATTCGGCGCCATTTGACTAACTGACCGACCGATCGATCGAGAGAGTCGCAATTGGAATTGGAATCGGTTTTGGACTCTATCCGGGCCCACTAATGAAAACACACAATACTTAAGTTGCTGTTTGGGTTTGAGTGTGTGTTCAGTTGTCGCCGTATGGGTTTTTTTTTTTTTTTAGATTAATGTAATTCGAAAACCGGTTTCCTTACTTTTCGATCAAATCAGCTGCTGCTGGTGCGGTGCAGTCATCGACGACGCGTCGTCGCATTCGAAGTTGCCGCATTGTTTTTTTTTTTTTTTTGCTAAATATTTGATTAATTATACTATAGAGGCAATGTGTTGAGTGCAGTGTACTACACGCCACCCAAATGGTATTTACACTGCGAAAAAAAACACACACACTTTTGTAGTACTAGTACTTCGGTGAAACATAAACTTTCAACCGTTTTCGATGGAATTTTTGTTAGGTTATCATTAATTTATCTTTCAATTCTTTGGATTAGGATAGTTGCTATTCCAAATCTGAAGTCCTTAGCTCGTAAAGTTAGACAGACCCACAAATGGACAGTCGGGCATATCAGCTATATTGACTCGACTGTTAATGCTGATCAAGAGTTTATATAGTCAAGGTAACATTATAATATGCTAGTGTCATTCTTTAGATTGTCTTTCCGATTTTTCATAGAGCTTTGGAGCTCGCTTCCATCAAAATTGCAAATGCAAAAAGTAACTTCAGTTTTTGTGGCACAGTGTATTGGATGGGGTGGTGGTGCAACACACAACATGTGTGTGTGTTTTTTTGTCAGCTGCACAACTAATTATAATCAAGAGCGCCAACGATATATGTATGGTCAAGCAAGTGGAACGAAGACTGTAACGTCAAGCCCCAAACCCAAATCGGACGGACCGCACCGGACCGCGGGGGTTAGTCAACTTGAACTCAAACGTTCAGCTAGGCTGTTGAATCAATTTAACGAGTTGATTGGTTGGATAGGAATAGGAATGAAACTCACTTGACATTCACTGGGGGGGCATGCGGTGGCGGTGGCGTTGATTGTTGAATGGCATCAATAGTTGGCACTGTTGGGCTGTTGCTGATGATGTTTGTTTGTTGCGTGGACAGCAAGTATTGTGTGCGTGCCTCATCGTGGCACTTCTTTTTCAGATCATACATCTTTTGACGCTCATGCTCGATGACCTGATGACCTGTTCGACAGAAATTAGCCATAAATCAGTTGAAAGAAAGTCACAAAACTACTTGCCTTGCTGGGCTAGCAGCAGCTTGCGATTACGTTCGATTTCCTTGATGCTGTCGAAGATTTTAGTGCTAGCTCCTTGACTGGTGGAGATTGGCGCATCGTTGGCCACCTTACAGCTGCGATCGATGTCGTCCTGTGAGGGCACACGGCGCTCCAGCGGATTCACTTCAAATCTGTCGCTGCGCAGCGATAAATTAAAGCTTATCTGATCACAGCTGCCCGTGTCGTAGAGCTGCAATGGGGCTCGCTTCGGTGTGCTTGTCACCTGTGGTACCCCCCCACCATGTGGTGGTAGCAGCTCGATTTTGTTGTTATTGTAGAACATATTCTCGTTAACGCTCTTTGACATTAGATCATCCTGAATGCGTCGCTTTGGACACAGCAGCTCGGCGGATCCAAACAGCGATTGTGACATTACTCCATTGACCAGATTGCTGTTACTTCCGCCGTTGGCATCGCCACTACCAGCCTTGACATTGACAGTTGGTGTGCTGCGTCCACTGATGACGATGGTGGGCGATGTGGATGTGGGCTCCTCGGATGGCTCATCAGGTCCAAGTTGGATGCGCAGCGATGCCAATTCGGTTTCGAGCGTAAGACGCTGCTCCTGACGCTTCAAATCTTCGTGGCATGCATGATGCTCCGATTCCTCCTCAAAGTATTGAAACTCCAGATCCTCAAACGTTTTGCGATCACTGTCCAGCGATTCACATACGTGCTCCAGCTCCTCCTTCAGGCAGGCATTGTTTGGCTTTTGCTTAAGCATAGCGCGCAGTCTAACAAAATACAAAAAAAAAACTTGAATTAAATCACAAGCAAATAACAAAAAACAATAACTTAAGTTACATTTAAATCGAAGTACTTTTTGAGAAATGTGTTCTTCATTTAAAAATAAATACAGAGAGGTATCTCAGGTACTCCCTCTTTCTCTCTCTCTCTCTCTCTTCACTATTCCTAGCATTTATCTATCGAAGCAGTTAATTGAATAAGCAAGTTTATTAACTATTTATTGCCTTGTCTCTAATCTTTTAATATGATTATCTAATATATTTTATTGTCATGTTCCTGGCTACAAACAGACCTTCAAATCTAGCTGGTAATAATATTTAATTGCCGAAAATTGGCATGTGTTATTATGATTGATGATTTAGATCCAGATTAAGCTCTATCAATATGTACTACAATCAATTAAATACGACAAAGGTTCAAATGAATGAATGCAGCAGTGGATGTGGCGTGGCCTTTATGGTCCAACAGAATCAGGAAGGTAATGGTCGTATCAGTTAGCTACGATCGTATCGTATCCATCTCCTCCAAACAAGTACTATACTATCGTAAATCTTCATTCTTACTTATTTAGCTGATCCTGCTTCATTTCAATGGATTGCTTAAGCTTTGCCTGTTGATTCTCCTCCATGACACGCGTCGCATTGCGTTGCGCCTCCAGGCGATGTATGCGGTTCTGCAATGCCTGCAATTGCTGGCGCGGGGTCGCCACTCTTGTCATTGTCATTGTTGTTGTGCCCAACGCAGATTGTTCACTGGGCTCCAACTAAAAGCAAGAAAGGCAAACGATTTATTTGGTGTTTCTTTTGCATAATGTAATTTCAACAAATACCTCGTGATTATCTGTTGCTGGTGGCGGCAGCTCGGCCAGCTCACTTTTAAGCTGCTTGCGGCGTTGCAGTAGCTCACGTCGCTGCCTCTGCTCCAAATTGATGCTACGTGGCGCTGGAGCTGGCTTGCGACTGGGCTTGGGCGATGATTGGTGGCTGCTGCTACTGCCGCTGCTGCTGCTGACCGATTCATTGAGATTGAGTGTAAGGTTGTTGATGTTCTTATTGGAACGCTTTGTGGGTGTTAGATTGCGTTGCAGTTGCTGTTGTTGCTGTTGTGCCTGCTGCTGTTCGAGTTGTTGTTTGCGCTCAAACGATTTAAACAGCTGATCATAGTCACGCTGCTGATTTGGCGCTGGTGGCTTTGGTGCCAATGGTGGCTTGACAGGCGCTGGCGTTGATGTGGCAAGCGCAAAGGCGCTACTAAACGACGCATCCTTTTTGGGTGACATGCAATTGGTGCGTATTTTTGTGCGCGGACTCTGTGGCACATATTTGCCAGTGACGTTGCTATTTGTGACCAGATTCTCATGGCTAGCGCTTGCCGCTGTCGACGACGACGACGACGACGCTGCTGTTGCGGCGGATGAGACATGAAGTTGGCCATTGATCTCGACACGATTGGGTCCCAGGAGCCGGACATTCTCATAGCCCGATGTGCTGCTGATCAGTGCCAAATTGCTGCTGCTGCCGCCCGCATGCTGCTGATGAAACGGTGACTTCTTGTCACGCGGCAATGAACCATTTGTCTTTATCCGATTCTGTACAATGGGCGATGAGGTGATGCTGCCACCGCTGGCATTATGCACTCCATGATTGCTACAGTTGCTATTGTTGTGCTGCTGCTGCTGCTGTTGTTGCTGCTGCTGCTGCTGTTGTCGATCTGCGTATTCGGTGCAAATCTTAAGCATATCTTCGAGCTCGGCGCCGCTATTGAGTTCCGTATTGATGCCATTCATGGCATAGATTTGTAAGCCGCCAGCAGTGTAGGTTCCCGGCTTGGGATAACGGTCATATCGATCATTGTTCACCTTACCCAATAGCTCTGGTTGCACCAACTGTTGCTGCTGCTGCGGTTGTTGCTGCTGCTGCTTAAAGACTGCTGCATTGCTGGGTATATTGCAGTAGCCAGAGTTGTGGCCAATGCCATTGGCACTGGCACTGGTGTTGGGTAATGTTTTGGCATATTGATTGTTTAGCTGCTTCTCGCCACGATGATTCTCGGCAAGATTGCGAGCAAAGCTAGCATATTTCTGGCCAAGGACATCGCGTGCGGGCATATTTACAGTGACAAGATCAGAGCTAAACACCTTGGGGCATTGGGGTACGCCATGCATATCAATATTGGGTCCTGCATCCTGCCTATTGTTGTTGTTGTTGTTGCTGTTGTTTGTACGCTTGATGGGATTAATGATGCTGTCGTAGAAGCTTTCCAGTTCGAGGGCCTGACTGTTGCTATCGTGTCGTGTCGATTGTGTAAAATCAATGTGTGGCATCGAGATGCGCTCGTTGGAGCCCATCGCTGAGCGCATCATTTGAGCCTCGTCCGGATTGTTGAAGCGCAAATAATTCGAATTGCCAATTGTGATCATGGCACCCTGCGTCAGTTTCGCCTCATCCGCCTCGATGGGGGCGCCGTCGATGAGCAGACGCGCCTCCGGCTCTGGCACAACGGTCACCTCGTTGCTCTCGCTCCGATATATGGTGCAGTGTAGCGGACGAACTCCGCTTCCGTTGAGTGAGATGCTGCAATTCGGTGCCGAGCCAATTGTTGTGTCACCTGTGTCAATCAAATAAAAAATATAAATACAAAATTAATTGTTGTTCTTGTTACTATTTAGCCATAACTGTAATTGTCGTTTATTTTGCATTTTTAACCTGTCACAAGTGTAATTGTAAATGTCGCTTTTCAACTGTCGTAACTGTAATAACTGTACCTGTCGTCGTCTCCCGCTGCTCTCTCGTGTGTTGCTCTTGTTTACACGTACGCGCGTTCGGATTACGAGCGAGAGTGAGAGAGGGCGTGAATTGAGCAACAGACTGGAGCTGAGTTGAGTTTTTGTGTGAGTTGACCTGCCGCTCTTATCTCACTTCGTATGGAGCAACAAGAACAACAACAAAAATCCTCTGCCAAGGCATGTTACCGTAATTTAGGCCAAAGATTATGCACACTGGTATCAATTCGTTAAAAAAAAAAAAAAAAAAAAAAAAAATCAGTTCAACCAGGCATTAAAAGTTCTTTCTGTATTCAGCTGAATAAAATAATTAGCTTTTTTTTTTTAATATCTTTCAACAAACCAAATAACATTACATATTTTTTCTATTGTTGTGAATAACTGTTCGCAACTATTCCGGAAACTGGTTTTAAAATTGTTGTTTGTTATTTGTTTATTTTAATTGTATAGTTATCAGTCCAACTCATTAACATCGCTATTTACCACATGTTTTATGGTTAAAAGTATGAGTTGGAACACCTGCCATTCCCCAGCCTATTTATTTTGAACCCGGAAACTTGGCTATCGAATGCCCTAATCATGCGGTCATTGAGACAACTCAACTTTACCAAGGTCGACTGAGTTTTAAATATGTCTTTTTTTTTGTGTTGAGAATTTTAAACAGACAAGAAACGAAAAATAAGCCATTTGTTCGCGGATTACTCGAGAAAAAATTAAAGTTTCGAACAAAAACAATATGTAATGTTGAATAGGCCGTTAAGGCCGTTAAGGCAATCGATATGATATCATATCTTTATCACATTATCTTTATGATGGTATTTTCTATGTACTTAAAATCCTAAAAGCTTCTGAGTTTCTCTTCAGGATTTTTAAGTCACACTGTGCGGCTCTTATCACGTCGGTTGCTTTATTTAGAACTGAATTTGAATGTTTTGCCTTATCGGCAAATTCAAAAATGGGATGATCTTGGTGGTGAATATTTGGGGGTCCATATGTATGTATGTATTTGTACTCACCTATGTATATGTAATGAATGGTGACAGCGGTGCTGAGGCGGCCGCCGCCAAGGCTAACCAAATGTGGATCAGAAGCAGCAACTCGCAACGACGGATCCTTCTTCGTCAATGACATCTGCAAGCGCGTGTTCAATGAGAAGAACGAAGAGAGAGAGAGAGAAAGAGAGAGAGAAAGAAAGAGAGCGAGTGAGTACGAATACGAGGATTAGAAGAAAGTACGCAAAAAAATAAGCAACACAAACACACACAGAGCAGCGTGTCGTCCATTTGGCAAGGCGTGAAATTGTCAACTGAGCGACGCGGCGCGGCTTGCTTGCAGTTACGAAAACACACACGAATACAACAAACAAGTGATGCACACGCGCGCACACACACACACACACATACAGACAGCGCGCATGCGCAGCGAGTGCAGCTGCTTGAAAATGCTTTTGTTTGCGTTTTTGTTGTTTCCGTTTTAATGAGCAGGACATTGTCTGCGTGGGGGAGGCGAATGCGAGAGAGAGAGAGAGAGATGCGTTCACAGCTGTTGACATTTTTAGATGCTGTTGACCAGAGCAGCGTTCGTTAGTGTTGGAAAGGTAATCAATCAACGGCATTTGGGTAAATAAATGAATAAATGAAGAATGCGGCATTTGATAACACGCACGTGCTTGTGTGTGTGTATGTGTGTGCTGGCTGGTGTTGTGGCGACATGGAAAGCAACGAAGCGACACAACTAAAAATTTTCACTTTTTATATTTTTGGGGCGCGGAAATGGCTGCGGCTCGGCGTTGGAATGTTTACGAAACGTTCCCAAAACCCCAAATTGGGTCATAAACACTTGAAAGTGGCCAAGAGCGACGACCGAAGGAGGAGGAAGCACAACCAACAAAAAGCAAAAGCAATCGCAATGCGATTAAGCTACATCATCGTCATCATCATCATCATCATGTGTGTGTGTGTGTGTGTGTGTGTGTTGTATGTGGGCCAGCAAAATGAGAGCATACTGCGAGCCTCTTTATTCATACAAATGCTGATAAAGTTTTTCATTGGACACGCATCATTCTCCGCACAAATGTTTTGTTGTTGTCATTGTTGTTGTTGTTGTTCTTCTGTCACTGATTTTCGCCTTCGCCCCACTTCGCCGTGGACATTATCATTATCAGCAGGCGGCGGCACTGTTGTTATTGTTGTTTCTCGTTTCATAATTACAGTTACAAGTGCGTATGTGTATGTAGTATGTGCATGTCTGTTTGTGTGTGTGCGTAAACGAATCACCGGCGCGGGATCGGTCAGTCTGCATTTGTGAACACACAAACACGCATACATATGTACATACATACATACATATGACAATGCTTGTGTAATATCGTTAGTGGAGTTTGGATTGTATGTGGACCGGCTTGGTTTGTTGGTGGATTGTATAAGAGTTACACTGATTTGTGGATTGCGAGAGGATTGCATACAACCCAATATTCTTAGCTTACAATCCACAGCTGAGGAAAACACACTTTCCATTTATGTACATCATGTCTAGACCTAACTAACTTCTGTCTGCTGCATCATACCCATCGTCCCCCCCCCCCCCCCTCCACCACATTATCATAAACATTACGAAATGCATTTTTATCGCCTGCCTTGCAGTTGCTTTCGTTTCGTCTTTGTTTTTTGTTTATTTTGTCACGTCATTTTCGGTGTCATCCTCGCACGTTCGTGCGTTTCGTCATCGTCATCGTCATCATCATCATCATCATCATTATCGTCGTCATCGACATCATCAGGCGTATTGGGGCTATCTGAGCAGACTGACTAGTGTGAGGAGGGGCAGTGAGGGGGGGGGGCGATCACCAAGATGTGTAATAAATAATCAAAGAAAATAAACAGCAAAAACAAAAAACCAAATAGACTAACAATGAGCAGACACAAATGAGTCAGAGAGATAAAAAGGAACAACAACAACAACACATGTGCACAACATACACACACACGTTCCACAACTACTAAGAACAACAATTGTGCTTTTTTTTCTTTCTTTTTTTATCTTATGTTTTGTTAATGGCCCATCAAAAGTGCATTGAGTTAATAGTAAAAGATAAAAGCTACAACTATATTATTTAGTCCCATTTGATGATGATTTCATTAATCTTTGTTATTGTCGAAACACATTTCGATTTTGTGAAAAGTAAAAGTTGAAGTTCTAAGCCTTTTTTACCAAACAAAAACAACGCTCATTAATGTGTCAAAAAAGCAGATGGGAACAGCCAAAACATACAAACAACGAGACAAGCAGTCAACGACGAAAGCGTCAACGCAATTAACATTTCATTTGCGCCATGGCCGCCCAAACAGAATCCCAGCAGGCAAAAGCACAACAGCAAAATGCCCACCCATTCATGCATTCCCATTCGCATTACTATTTCAATTCCCATTCCCATTTCCCACTCCTCCCATCCAGCAGAATCCCGTTGAGTCGATAAATTGTTTGCTTTCGCTGTAGCCGCAGTTTCCTCTGCTATACGCTCCTCTCTCTCGCTCTCGCTCTCATTACAGGAAAGTGAATACCCATACATTGCCATTTTGAGTTGTCTTTATTTATAGAGCGCAAGCAAACACAGCTGTGTGTGTGTATCCCAAACTTGAAAGCAAAAACACCGTTTCAATAATGCGATAGTGCGCGGGCGACAAAGAGAAAGAAAGAGAGTGAGAGCGTATTATGTGAGTGAGGGGGGTTGCTGAATGGAACAAGGAGGCAAATGCTAAGGTGTACAGTGTACACATACACATACACATGGATACATACATCAATCGACTCTATGCATTAGCGCACCAACTGTCAATACTTTCAATTGGCAAGCGCTGTTTTTTTTGGCCGTCATATTAGTATTTGGTTTTGGTTTTGTTTTTGTTTTCATAGTTGGATCGAAGGAGGAACGCGGAGCGGGAAATGTGGGCGAATTTAAAGCGTTCGCTAATTGAATTTGCCTGTTTAAAAGAAACAAAATATTTGCCTTGACTTAACCCAACAATGTGGGCAGGAAGCTATGTGTGTACGGGGATTGCAAGCGATTTCTTTTTCATTAGAGTAAAAGTATGTCGAAAACATTTAAAGTGGATCGTGGAATGGCGTGGGTTTGTCAATTTGCAATTGGACCTTAAACATTAGTTCACTGTTTGATTTAATTATTAAGTGAAGAAGTTTCGACGCTTTCGTCTCACATCCAAACAGATTGGATCATCCTCAAATTATCGCTATGCTCGTTTAATCCACACTACACCAAGTGTGGGTCGTATGTTAATGCCAAATTGTGGATGGCATTTGTTTTGGTTTAGAAATGCAAACTAGTTTTGTTTTTGTTTTTTTTGTTGCTTTTTGACACATGGCCAGCAGAAGCAGACACAGTTACAAACAATTCGCGACATGTCCAATTTTTGTATAATTTAATAATTATGTACAATGTATCCATGTTAATAAAAATAAACATTTACCCACATGCAAAAACCCAAAATACACAAATTATATTTTTTTTTTAAATTGTTTTTTATTATTATATTTTTTACGGTTCATTATTGCTTTTAATATGAGGCCACCGAGCTGGGGTCGACGACAAATCGCGCGCGATTTAATTCGCGTGCGTTTTTATGTTGTTGCTGCTGACGCCTGTGGCGGTTTTCGGTTTTGATTTGTGTTTTTTGTGTGTGTGTATGTATGTATATGTAGATTGTGAAGGTCAGTCAAGCAGCGGCGCCAGAGTGTTAAATTTATATTGCAATCTCTCCTCGTTCACACACACACACACACACTACTGTATTTATGTGCGTGCATATAATGAACAAGAAGGAAAAAGCTCATAAAAGGGGACAATTTCCGAGCTGCATTCACTCATCAAAATGCAATCCACAATTTGTGCAAGTGTGTGTGAGTGTGTCCGGGCGCTGTCAAAGGGTGTTTGTGTATGTGACAATTTGTGGGCATTAACGTATTAGACCCAAACGCCGCCACACATTATTACCATCAGAGGGCGCCACTTGAGGCTGTCAAAAATGAAGCTGTTTAAATGCCAGCTGTGTTAAGTGGCTTGTTAATTACCCAAAATGTTAAGAAGCACACACACAGCAACGCCATGCACAATCACAACGCTGCCACTCGAGAGAGAAACACCGCCCCCCTCCCCCGCACACTTTCACAAGATGATGAAAATCTAATTAACACTCGCAGCACTAACACCAACAAAGCCCATTAAAACGCTGCTTGAGTCAGTTTTAATGCTCCAAATTGAGTTCAATTGAAATAATTGTTAACCATTTAACACCAATAATAACAGTATGAAGCATCATTTACGCATATTCTAAACACAAACACACACACACACACAAAGTTTGAACAGAACAAATGCAACAAAACAATAACAGTGAAAATAACAAAATGCGCAATGCAAATTTTTGCAGCGTTGCTGATGTCATTCACAACAACAACTGCAAAAGACACTTGTACATACATATGTATGTTCATATGTACATATGTATGTATTTAACAATCGTCGCATTCAAACGGCACTTTCGAGCAAAGCGTGGGACCAAAACTTGATTCAACTGGATGACTTCATTAATAGAGTTACGGTGAAACAACAAAACTGAAACTAAAGAAATGCCTATGTATGTATGTATGTGTGTGTATGCAAATAATAACTGCACATAACAGCGTGCAAGAGCGAGCGAGCGAGCGCACGCGTACATTGTGCGCACTTGACTTACGCAGAAGTTTTGTTTTGGTTGTTGTTGTGCACCTACGATTGCTGCAAAAAAAAACAACAACAACAGACAATTCAATTGTAAATGTTAAGTGAAGTTTATTGATTCAATTGGTTTTCGACAGCGACGACTCCGGCTGCGTTTTTAATTAAAAGCAAGCAAGACAAACGACGTTGGCTGCACCAACAAAAACAACAACATCTATATACATACATATGTATGTATGTATGCAAGTCGAACAACCCCGACGCCATAAAACATACAGACATGTGCGTGAGGTTTTTGAACTTCGTAGCATCATTGACTCCTCTCTCCCCCCCACCAAAACTCTTTCCATTCTCAATATGTATTGTATGTATGTATGTATAAGGGCCGATGATGTTATTGTTGTTGCCGTTTATTTTGCACGCACACAACGGCAAACGGGCAAACCGGCAACCGGAAAACGGATGCGCCCTATTTGGTTGCTGGCATTTTTCTTTCTTTCTTTTTTTGTTTTTACATTCTACTTGAAAAATGTCTGCTGCTGCTTTGACTATTGTCATTATGAACGTCGTCCGTATATATGTAATAATAATAATATATACATACATAAATAAATACATATGCGTTTATGGCATGACATGAAGTTGACAGCCAAACGGCGCATAATTTTCAAATTAGGCCATTTGCATTGGGAGCAGCAGCAGCCAGGAAAAGGTGTCGCCACACACACACACACTCACACGAGAGTCGTTCGAATAGTTCGAGATCGAATCGTTATCGGTTTCGAACCAATACCTCCAGTGTTGGTAAACAAATAAGCGGAACTACAAATGTTAAACGTTAATCAAACAATGTATTGAACAGCCCTCGCCATTCATTACGCACTCTCACACGTTGTGACGGCGGCGGCGGCGGTGGGTGACAAAGTGCGTCCGGTTTGTGCGCTTCGGATGCAAATGCCCAAGGCCTACGAAGTTGTTGTTGTTGTTATTATTGCTGCTGCTGGTGCCAATGAACGCAATGAAAACACCGTTATGGCCGCCGCCTTCAACATATTATTGGCAATGTGTTGCAGTTGTTGTCCCCCCCCACCCCATTAATATAGAAAAACTATGCAGCCGGCAGGCTGAAATGCGCACAGCTGCAACACCAACACAGCGCCAGAAACGTGCAGCGCATAAAAAGAAGTGTGAAATGGAAAAAAAAAAAATAAAGAAAGAAAAACAACAACAGACATATACAGCCACACACACACACACACATTTACACATTGATATGGAGATGTGAGCACGCACATTAAATGAGAACATTTACAGGAATTTCATTTGAATTCAGTTGGCAACGCCGGCCGTGTGACCTGCCAACTGGCAGCTTTGTCTCTTTCTTCAAAAACAAAAACAAAAAGCGCCACTTTCTAACTGCAGCTGCGGACAAAAAGCTTCGCTTTGGAATGCACACAAGAAAAAAAATCATAAATATAAGTAACAAAAAAAAACTAAATTTATGTTTTTTCTTTCAATTTGTTTTCTGTGCATGATTGTAATGGCAATGTAAGCAAATTCCGCAAAACGTTCTTTACAGACATACAAACATACATAGGTATGTATATCCCATTGTGTTTTTAGCTGTAATTTGATGTGGCACAATCTCTTTTTGCATCTGCACTTAAGGTTTCGTATTCTGTATTCTGTTGGCAGAACGAGTTAACAATAACAATAATAATAATACATATATGTATGTAAAATAAAAAGTGCTTGCGTTGACGTTGACGTCTTTCTGCGGCATGCCCCACCACCACTTTGTCGTATTAATAACAACAAAAATAGAACAGTTACAACCAACAACATGTCGCAGAGCAAATACCCTTTGGCACTAGTTTCAACAACAAATGGGGCATGCAACATGAGAAAAGTTGCCACCAGCAAAAAGGATACTTGATTTGCGGTCGAAAATGAAATCTTCATCAACATGCAAAAAGTAATCGAAACCAAGTAACGTTTTATTAGCTTCCCCCCCCCTTCCCAACTCTTCTTTATAACAATATTTATTTGTTTTTTTTTTCCAATAACAAATCATTAGTCTCGTGTTTATTTGATTAATAACATTATACTTTGTTTACTTGCACACAATTAATTAATAATAAAATCTTAACAAAGTAATCAAAAATCGTTCTA
This sequence comes from Scaptomyza graminum, assembly GCA_018901835.1. Classification (NCBI taxonomy): domain Eukaryota; kingdom Metazoa; phylum Arthropoda; class Insecta; order Diptera; family Drosophilidae; genus Scaptomyza; species Scaptomyza graminum. The sequence goes on along the minus strand of JAEIFL010000001.1, from coordinate 8,902,726 downwards.
AGCAAACGCAAACAAAAAGAGGCATTAAATGGCATTAGCCTTTTTTTGTTGCGAATTTAATATATGTATGTATTTTCGTTCTTTTTACACCGTAGTATGGGCACAAGGGCAGCCAAATTTGTGCCATAAAGCAAGCGTTAAACTTTTAGCACAGACTGTCTGTCCCCTGTGCATGGGGCATGGGTTGCAACTTGCAAGTGTGTTTTTTTTTTTTTTAATTTTTTGGCAGTTCCGCCGACTGATGATGTTTATATGAGCTGCCTAATGGCAATCGAATGACGGTGATGCTGCAACATGTGGCACAAAAAATCATAAATGTGTAAGATTTTAGGTCTGCGTCTGCATAATTTTGACAGACACTGTGGGTTGTGGGCTTATTTATTATGTATGTATGTATTTTTGCGCGAAAAACACAATTTGCGCAATTGAATCAAGCAAAAATGCATTATATATACTTACATATATACATATATGGATGACCGGGCAAACAGACACAAATATACTATATATATCGAGAATTATATACATATATAAGACATTAGGAAATCAGGTAAGAATAGTCGAAGCGAAAAGGCCCGTGTACCCAAGATATTTATTGAAAAAATATTTCCATTGAATTTTTCGTACGAAAAACACATTAAAATGAAGATCATAAGAATCAAATTTTATGGCGCCGGCAATAACATCGAACCAACTCACAAGCCAGAAATATGTATGAAAGATTCAATCAACCAAATCGAAGCTCGAAAAAAGATAGGGTATACACAAAACGAGGCAATTTCAAGTGTAAACAAAAAAGGGTATGGGGCATAGCGATGCGAAAGTTATTTAAGCCGTAATCTGTTGGAATTTTGTTAATGTTTAAGGCAAGCACGTTTGCATCGCTTTTTTAGCCACAAAATAAGTTGAACAAAAGAACAAGTTCTCAAGCAAATAACAATAAACAAAAAAACAAAAACAATTTATATAAATTTGTTGTTGTTGTTGCTGATTATTCATTTTGAATTAGCTGGCATTGCCTTTTTGGCGAGGCGATATATAACAAAATTAACATAATTTAAATGGAGTATTTTTCGTGTGTAATTTGGCATTCTTGGAATGTGGAACGTAAGTGGATGATATCAAAAACAAAACAATTGCACGGCTATAAAAGCTCACCCCACCACCTAACTACGAAGAGGATTCCAAAGTAGTGGAACTTTAATGGATGCTGCGAAAGTTCATACCAAAAGCAACAAACTCAAAACAAAACTCCTGCTGAGAGATAGAGTGAGAGGAGAGAGAGAGATATGTATGTACGCTCGGCTCTCACTTGAGAATTGTATGCCGCCGCCGCCGCCGCCGCCGTCGTCTGGCAGTTTGTCTGCTTTTATGGAAACCGGCTTAATTCCATTTGATTTGGCTGCCTTTTCTTTTTCTCACTGCATTTCACTATTGCGGTCGCCGTTTTGAGTTTCTGCTGACGTCGCCGCGCAGCATCTGTCAAGGGCGTTGGGTTATTTGGTTTGTGGACGGACACAGCAGCCACTGCAACTGCGCCTGCTTTCGATACCGTTATACTGGATTGTAGAAGGTGCGGTGCGTTTGCGGTAAAAATTTTAAAGCTGACGCATGACATACACACATACATACATACAAACATAAACACATACAATGCACACAATTCTTGTGGTGGATTTGCATACATACATACATACATACCTTTTACGTTTTTACTTCTTTTTGCCGCCTCAACTGTTGCTACAGTTTACTACTAACTGCAGTGGTTGTTGTTGTTGTTGTTTTGATTGCCAGCGTTGGCGTCCTTGTTTAGCTCTTGTTGTTGTAGTGCTGATGGTGGTGACTCTTGTTGTTGTTGTGCAGCGCGGCAAAGAGGAATGCATTGAATATAAAGTTTAGTTCTTAGTTGAAATTTTCCATTTAATTTACATCTGAATGCCCGCGCGCAACAATAGGCAACAGCCAACAATAGCAATAGCAATAGCAATCGTAATCGCAAAAGCAAATGCAAACAAACAAACACAAACACTGCTGTGTGTTGGTAAACGAGTTTACTTTTTTTTTTTTTTTTTTTTGGCGTTAAACCGCAATAACAACACAACTGAATATTTATCAATAGAAAAACACACGCATTTCTTATTAACGTACACTTAATTCAAACACATTTTGTCTAGTTTCAATTGAAATCAAGGCTTCAACTCACAATAAAAACAAATTGTAAAAAAAATTATAATAATAATAATAATTGTAAGCGCACGCAGACGCCGTTGCGCCAGTCCGTTCAATGAGGTTTTTTCGACTGAATCCATAAAGCGGCTATTAACTTAACAGGCTCTCCCCGAGAGCGCAACAGTTGGTTAACAGTTTGGAAAATTGGAGAATTAAAAATTAATGTACTTTAACTGCACTATCAAGTGTATAAGTAGATTATAGTTGGCATTAGTTTTAATAAATTTTTATTATTAAATAAAATAAATATTGTGCGCAAACTATCTCAAAAGCGCGCAATTTCATGCGTAACTACAGCTCAAGCAACGTAAAGTTAACAGTGCAAAATCGCTCACGTAGTAGTATAAAACGAGCGCAAACTGGAGGCTAACAGAACGCAAAAAGAGCACAATTCAATGATATGTTATTTAGCAGAGCCATTTTTGCGCCAACTAATTTATATGTATTTTTTTAATATTTATAAAGGAAACAATGTCTTATTTGAACTACGCCTCATGCTTTTCGCCGCCGCTGCTGCTCTCTAGCTTTTTCGCCTTCTTTGCCAGCTTCTTTAAGTGGTCGCTCTTGTCCAGGTTGTTCTGGAAGAATGTCGTCTCCCTGCGCGCCTGCGACACCTCAGTCTGCAGACGCTGTTTATGCACCGCCTGCTCGTAGTTCATGCGCTCCGTCAGATGCACCCATTTGAAGCGCGGCAAATATTTCATGCTCCACAGCGAGTCGTAAAATTGGGATTTCTTGCGCGTCGAGATTTGCTTGTTGTTCAGCAGCGGCACAATCTGCTTGGCCACGCGTTTCGACTCAAACTCCACCCAGCCTTCGGTAAAATGGATATTGTATTTTTTGCGTTTCTTCTTCTTCTTTGCCGCTTGTTCCTTTCCACTACCTAGAAAGATATTTTGGATTATTTTAGTTTAAAGCACGTGTTGATTGATTTGATTACCTGGCTGTTTCTCCGGCTGCAAGTAGACACGTCCAATTTTACCATAATCGGAAAGAATTTCTCGTAGTCGAGTTACATTCATATGTTTCGGTATGTTCGATATAAAAATGATGCCCTTCTTGCGTTTCTTCTTTGGCTTCACGGCTCCGTCTTTGACTCCATCATTCGCGTTGGCATTGAAGTTGCTTAAGTCCATTTCGTCGTCGTCGTCATCGTCATCGTTGACATCATTATTTGCCACCTCTTGCTCCACCTTCTCCTCATCGTTATCCACGTGCACCGGCAGCTTTGCGGATTTTGTTTTTACTTTCGTCTTCATTTGTTTAATGCACGCCTAACACGACTATTACCCCTTACCGAATGTTAAGTTACATTTGGGTATAACATCATCTGTTAACGTTACGTTAATACGTTTTCTGAAATTCGATAACTGCTTTTCGATTTTACCAGGGCAGACGACACTCATTTCCCGCAATTAACCAAGTGCCCATTGATAAACAGATAAACAATTGAATTTTTTCGGTTTCAATGCTTAAAATTCAGTTGATTACAACCCCTCCAAAATGCCAGTAAGTAGTTACGACTTACCGCAGTTTCATTAAACAAGTGACTAATTATCGATGAGTAATAACTGCAATTTCTCCATTCACATTTGTCGAATTTCAAATGATTAACATATTTGTTATTTGTGTTATTTTACATAGGCCTATCACTCGGAAATCGAAGAATTCCACCGGCTGGTTGGAAACATGGCCATTTTGCCACTACGTACCAAAATACGAGGGCCAGCGCCCAATGTTAATACTGATAACGACATCATTGATGAGTCACTTTATTATTTTAAAGCGAACGTTTTCTTTCGCACATATGAAGTGAAGGTACGGGCCTAATATAACATAACTATGTTAATGTACATACATATGTACTCAATATTTTTATATCTTATCAACACATTTCTGTTTACAGTCGGAAGTGGATCGTGTGCTTATCTATATAACTCTCTATATAACCGAGTGCCTGAAACGTTTGGCGCGGTGTACGAGCAAGGAGCAGGGACAGCAAGATCTCTATGCCATGGCTATATCGAAATTCGATATACCTGGCGATGCTGGCTTCCCGTTAAACTCAGTATATGCGAAGCCCGATAATGCCGATCTCATGCGTGAATATATCCTGCAGTTGCGCCAAGAAACCGGCCTACGTGTGCTGGAGAAGGTTTTTGATACGACCGATGGCAAGCCAAACAAATTTTGGATGTGCTTTGCCCGAAGGAAGTTCATGGAGAAAAGTCTTTCAGGTCCCGGGCAGTAGAAACGTTCATAGAATAATCGACTGTTAAATCCATTTTGGAGACTGTTGAGATGTTGTGGCTGCAGCCCTGTTTGCGTTATCGACAGTGTTGATAAATGCCTTTATAACTTACTGACTTGTTAGGCGCCAAGTTTAAAATCAATCATTTGAATTTGATGATGCTTTATCATTTATTAAAATATATATTAATTTTGTTTTACCTAGCTGTTGCGTTTCATTGGAAGCCAATTAACAGTTGCAATTAAATAATACAGCCACATACAAATAAACACGGCAGGCACAACTTAATACTAATAACAATAAATTGCAAAGAAAAAAAATTCTTAAATTACGAGGACAATAAATCGATATACAATATTCACATGATTAAAGGCATACATATTTACAAAATACTTGGCAAGCGTACATATTACCTATTATTATTATTTAAACTCTTTGACAATCTCGACAATACTTTGATAGGTGCCCGTCACAATGCCCAGCACGGCGATTGTCAAAATGGCGATATTCTTCAGATAGATCAAGGTGCTAAGTCCCTTGGGGACCTGGGTGCGCGACACAAAATCAATGATCACAGGTATAACGAATGCCAGCGATGTTGAGCACAAAGCGCCGATAAGTGAGATGAAAAGATTCAATTGGGGCACCACCAGGGCGACACAAACTAAACGACACAAAGGGGCAACAATTAATTTACGTTAATATTTCATTTAGTATAAATACTTACAGGTCATCATGATCATGATGAAACGGAGTGCCACTTGCATGGTAATGGGATATGTTTGGGCACAGGGATTGGCACGCTTGACGGGTGGCCACAGGATTTTCATCATGACGAAAAATTGTATGGGATAGCCAAAGAAGACGCCCAAGGCGGCAACAATTTTCACAACTTGCGACAGCCTGCAAAAATATATTTGATATTATTTATGGTATAAACTAAAATTTAATCAAAACTTACACATCCTCGACATTGAGATTGAGGGTGATGCTACCGGCAACGTCCTCGCCCCAACGCATATAGCTAACGAATCCGGTGAATATGAACAAAGCCGTTATAAAGAACATTGTCACATTGAGGACACCGAAGCGGCTGCTAAACGATTCCGGGCTGCGCATCGAATTGCGCAATGGCAAAATCAAGGCGATTCCCTCATACGAAAATAAGGCGGTGCCAAAGAACAGCGACAACTGTGAGCCGCCCGTAAAATAATGGCGTTGGCTGATTGATGGCAAGGGTCCGTCCGAAAAGGCAATGGCCAGCGTCGCAATCAGGCCAAAAAGCAAAGCACAGTTGGCCAACAACGACACCGGCGATATATACTTCAGATTGGTCATCAGCGATGGTATCATTGCCGGCAACAATGTTATCAGCATTGCCATGCTCATGCTAATATCAATGCCATTCTGTTGCATTACCTAAAGACAAAGTATTCCCGATTATGTTTGGAAAACTCAAACCTTCTCGAATTCTCACCTGATAGAGATTTTCGGTAACAAAGACAAAATAGATGGCACAAAACCCGAATTGGGTTACGCACAGAAACATCTCGACGATGAGTTTCATGGCGCGGGACATGCAGCGCAGCGGGCGGGGCCCATATTCAAAGCATTTCTCAACCGTCTCCGGATAATCGTAGAAGCTGGCGCCCGGCGTCTTTGAGACGGCCAGCAGCGAGCCGCGGATCAGCAGGCGCTCACAGTGGACGCACATGATCGCGATTATGGGCAGCATTATTGTCGAACCGATAAGGCCGCCATTTTTGAAGCAATCGCCCATGGCGAAGAGGCCGGCGCCAACGCTGCCCTTGAACAGATGTGTGGCTGCCTCCAGATTGCTTGTGGCATGACGACGCTTCACCGTGCTGCTCTCCAAATCCTTGCCATCATGCTTTTCGGACGACGGCGGCGGCTGTTGCTGTTCCGGTTTGGTTATTTCCAAAGTTTTGCCCATTTCGCCAGCTTCGTGTGAAAAGAGTGTGTCGGTTAGTCGGATATGTCGGATTATTTATTATTTCTCTCGTCTCTCGTCAATCTGCCTGGCTTTGAACACAATTCCGCCAATACTAAAATCGACAACGAAAGTGCCGAAAAATTCCAAAAGGCAGAGCCGAAAACTAAGTTAACGGTGCTTCAGATTAGAGAGAGAACAAAAAAAAAAAAACACTCCGATGACAAACTAAATAATACACTGCACGACGCAACGCCACTCAATAAGTAAAACCAGAAATTATTTATTATTGTTTTTTTTTTTTAAAAAAGAGATTTTATTGTCGCGATAAACCCGTTCCTCTACATTTTTGATATAAAATGCGGAAACAATTAATCACCTTTGTTGCATAATAATTTTTTCTTCTTCAGTTTCTTTTAATTGATTTAGTCGATAAGTACTTAATAGAAGCAAATGGAATTTTTTCGAATTTTATTTTTATTGATAATTGTTGCTCCGGTAAACGACCTTAGCCAATATAGCTTTCAGCTATTTTTAATACAACAATTTCGCTGTTTTTTTTTTTGACGAATGGGAGTTCCCAAAAAATGCAACAATATACATAATTGTTTATTCACAATAATTAAATTCATTAACCTATTTATTAATTGAAGCAAACTTGTTTTCGAGGTTCTTTTTTCGTATTAAACAGTCGAGCTTCCATATAACGAAGTTACACAGACTTAATTTAATTTATTTCCAGAACCCTGGAATTTGGTTCAGCCAAAAACCCAAAATTTATCTTACGAATTTTCAATATTAATTTAATCCTAGTTATCAAAAATAACAGCAAAAAAGCATTTTTTCAAGTGCACGAACTTAACAAGAGACAAATATTAAAATTGTTTTTTAAAAATATTTTTCTCATAGCACTTAAAAAATAAAGGTTTATGCAGGATGTCGAATTCTTAACAGAAAAAAAAAAGATTTCCGTATTTTGAATTGCACATATTTTCGAGCGTTGATGGATGGCTTTTGGTTCAGCAAAAGTCAAACGATGACGAACCAGGGGTATATATAGTATAATCCAATTAAATCGGAACTATTGTAGAGGAAGTTCTATACATATGTATGTACAAATGTATATAATCTATAACTATCTGACTGCAACTAACTAACGCACTTGTCCATACTAGACAGATAAGCCAACAATAACCGTTATTCTATATATCACTATAATAAAAAAATAAAGTATTGAAATCAATTCACACCTTGTTTTGATATATTGTAAACACTTTTTTTTTTTTTTTTGTGTATTGGCTTTTTCGAAAACGTTTCGAAAGGCGTTGCGCGTGCGTTAAGTGATTTTTGGTATATGTTTTTCGACTTTGATTTATACTATTCGATTTTGTTGAGGAGCGTGCTGACACGTCAAGAACTCAAGCCAGACTCAATGCTCAACATTTGAATTGGCCAAGTGTTGTGTATTTTTGTGTGCACAACGAGTGCGACTTCGCGTCAGTCGCTGTTGCTGTTGCTCTACTCGAATATAACTGTTTTGTTTTTTTTTTTCGTATGAGTTGTATTTGTGAGCAGAATAATGGTCAACGTTTTGCGTTTTCTACCTTGCATTGTATGCCAGCTGCCTCTGCCTCTCTCTCTCTCTCTCTCTCTCTCTCTCTCTCTCTCTCTCTCTCTCTCTTCATCAATCTACCTTTCTCGTGTTCTCGATGATTTGTTTTTGTTTTGTTTTCTGTATGAATGCAGCTTGCAATTTTAAGTTATTTTTTATTGTTGCATGCTTTGATTGTTTCTGCTTTATTTTTAATTAATTTTTTGCTTAAGCGATTTTCTTATCAACGCGAAAAGCTGTTTAAATCGGTTTTTAGCCAGCAAATATTTGTAGGACGGATTTATCGTTTAACTACTTTTTATTTGGTTAGACCTTGATCAATTGGCAATTGGCAAGAATTCTTATTAAGATAACATTAATATTTTTATCCCAATAAATAAAAAAAAAAAACAAATCGATTATCAATTTTGTACACTTAAAAGATATAGTAGTTATCAGTGTTCTGATTATAATATATGTACTTAGTACTTTTATTTTAAATACTTTCGCTGGCAGGTGTCGGAATTTTGTCACTTCATAAATAATCGGAACGACACTTAAAAATTGACAATTTTCGATTTCATTGCAATCATTTGTCAATGTGCAATATGATATATTACTTTAAGATAATGTCAAGAAAGTTTTAAGAAACAATAAAAATTAAAACAGTAAAAGGATTTTTTTGTTGGTTTTTATTCGAATATGATTTGCATTCAAATTGATTGACAAAAAATAAATAATGCAAAAATAAGAGTTTGAAAATCATATGCAAATTTAATGGAAGCTCTACTGTAATACAATACCCTCTATAAAAGAATTTGCCTAATGCAATTCATAAGAATATATTTTCTGTTCCCACTTTGTTGAAAAAACATATTTAAAGAAAAAAAAACAGACGTCAGATGTTAATTTAATTTTACTAATAAGAAAAGTGATCTAATTAAGCTTGAATACTATTAAAAATATTTAACTGAATATTAAGTTGGATAATCTAGAAATTTAATTTTATTCAAAGTGTTGTTAGGTAAGTTAAAGCAATATAATCTCAACTGTACAATTTACTTAATAGAAAGGAAGTAGTTTTCCATATCGAACTCATGACATTGGCATAGTCTCAGGTTCAAGGATGTACTACAATCTTTATGAATATGTATATAGTACATATATACTCACGTGCCGATCGAACGATGTTCTACAATAGTACTAATAGCAGTATGACATGACAATATTTGACATTCTTTGCCGTTCGCCGCCGATTTGCCGATTGGCCCATGAACATGAATTTTAAAGCGAACCAAGTTCGTGATCGAGCGTGCAGCGGCGGCGGCTGCAATCGTTACACCTGCCTGCAGCTCGCTGCCCCGCTTTTAAAAAAGTACACAAATACGAATACAAACAAGAAACCCGACTTGGAACGCATGGAAATTTTTTAGTAATAAATTGGTTGCTGTTGTTGTTGTTGGCGCCAGTTAAATGAATTGCATGGAATTGCACGAGTTGGCTCCTCTGCTGGCAGTTTGGACTTTTCTTCTTAACTGCATATACATACATACATACATGTATGCATATATGGTATATATTGATAAACAATCAACGTAAAAGGTCGATCGTTGTTTACGGAATTGCATAAATTGGATTATATAAGACCCGACAAGTGAATGGTCAAACGGAAGCATCCGAAAAATGCGCATTAAAGATCTTGATTGTAAACAAAACTAAATTAAATGCATCAACAATAAACAACAACAAGCGGACGGTTGACTGTTCGATATATGTATATCGATAAGTCGCTATTCGAATCGTGCAAGCTCGTTACTCTCTCGATTTGTTTTCAAAACTAGAAATTTTCCTCAAATGTGCGAAGGTCGCTGAGTAAGCAATATGATAAACGGTTTCGATTAGATTGATTTGGTTTGATTCGGATAAGATTAATTTATTTGAGGAATAATATATGCAGTAATTAGGCATAAAAATCCGGATTCGTGCCAATTGAATCAATTTGCATTTGTTTTTGAGCTGTTTTATAAATCGAAATTTTATTATTAATTATTTCACTGGAATGTAGAAATTAAACAAAGAAAATATTTAATAAAAAATAATTAATTTTCAAAAACATGTCAACGAGTCCAGAATAAACTTTAACGACCTTTTCGCTTAATTAACCATATTTTTTAGAAGCAAAAACATTTAAAATTGTTTTTTTGACGCCAAAACGACGTATAATAATTTATTTACACTTATAACATATGAAAAAAAAAAATGTGTTAAGAGCTCATTAAGCCAAACGGGCTATAAAACCTATTTCGCGGCACATTTGGTAATTGTAAACGTTTTAACGTTTCTCGTAAAATATACATATATACATAAATGTATTGTATAGTTGTATTAATCTCTATTCGAGCCTGATAATAATAATAGGTCCTGGCACACGTCGTAATTAAGTTCAGTGCAGCTCCTCCTCGCCAAAGTGTTTGACAATATGCCTGAGGCTCTCATAGGAGCCGGTAAAGAAGCCCAGCAATGCCAGCACCAATATGACGAGATTCTTCAGACAAATCCAAACGCCAGGTCCTTTGCTGGGACCACTGCGCGCTATCAGCTCAATGACCGACGGAAAGACCAGTGCCAAGGCCGTCGAGCACAGCGCTCCAATGAGTGAGATGAATAGACCCAAAGCGGGTACCAGTTCCGCTATAGCCACTGCATGGAGGTCATGGAGGGAGGGAGGGAGTAAGGTTGAATCCAATATGAAGGTCTTGGGGGTTACTTACGCGTCACGAGCACTAGCAGTGAGCGAAAGATAAGCTCGCCGCCTAAAGAACGTCCCTCGATGTTGCACATCTGTTTGACACTTGGCCACATTACCTGCACGGCGACAAAGAACTGCAGCGGGTAGCCGAGAAGAACGCCCATAGAGACCATCAGTTTCACTGCCTGTGCCAGTCTGTGAGCGTGTGCGTGTGTGAAAAAGCAAATGATTTAGCAAAGTTTAGTTGGTATCCTGGAGATGGGCGCTTGGCACGCGTCTAACTAATTGGGTTCAACAAGGGATCCCTCTTTGAATTTGGGGTAAACCTCTTTATGGTTTTCTTTTTTAGTTTGGATTCCATAATAAGTTTGGATCGTCGCTTATCGTCGCTTATCTCCAGGATTAAAGGAAGAGTCAGTCGTATATAGTATAATTTGTTTGCTCACATGGTATCGCCAAGATTAAGGGTCAGACTGCCACCGACGTGCTCACCCCATTTCATATAGCCAACGGATCCGGCGAACATGAACATGACGGAGACGAGAAACATGCCCACATTAAGGACGCCCAGTGTGCTCTCAAATTGGCGTGATTTACGCATGGCATTCTTCAGCGGCATCACCAGAGCAATGCCTTCGAAGGCAAAGATGGCGGTACCAAAGAAGAGCGCCAGCTGGGAACCATTCGTCCAGTAGGCGCGTTCCCCAATCTCCGGCAGGCCATCCCTCAACGCATAATACAAGGTTACCGCCAGTCCAAGGATCATGCAAACATTGGCAAACAGCGAAACGGGCGTCAACCATTTGAGGTTCGTTATCAGCGAGCTGAGCAGTACGGGTATCAGGGCCAGCAGCATCACCACATGCACATCCATCTCAATGCCATACGCTTGTAGGATCTTTTACGAAATTGAGCGTGAGTGAGTGTCGACGAGGCGGCTTGAAAGAGATCGGCTCACCTGCTTTACATTGGTGCTAATGAACACAAAGTAGATGCAACAGAAACCCAGCTGGGTAACACATATAAAAACATCCACCAGACGTCCCATGGTCCGGGACCAGCCCCTCAACTTGATCGGACCATTCTCAAAGCACAGCTCCACAGTTAACGCATAATCCGCACAGATCGCATCGCCACGCAGATCTCGCATCATCTTCGAGCAGGTGATGAGCACATGCTGGCAATGGATGCAAACAATGGCTATCAGTACGGTGAGGAGTGGGGCCACAATCAATCCACCATTCTTGAATGCATCGCCCATGGCAAAGAGGCCGGGTCCAATGTTGCCCTTGAACAGATGCACAATTGTCTCCAGATAGCTGATGAATAATTCATATCATGCAAAATTCATATCGATAACAGTGATTTAATTGGGTTTATTATTGGGTTATTTGCCAATAGAGTTAATGTTAGGTTAGGTTAGGTTTTAACCAATTTTTGTGTTAGATAGATCAATTTTGTAAAGGTGTAAGGCTATATATTTGTAGTAAGAATTCTTTTACATACATTTGCCAATTTTAAAGGAGTTGTTTAAGGAATTGGTGCATTGGGTTTATTGCAAAGGAACAAATTAATAATTTTGTTAGCGTTGTGCCAATATGGGGTTAGGATTAATAATCATGCCATAGATATATAGTATTAACTAAGAGGTTCCCATTCACCATACCTTGTGGGCGGGTGATAGTCCCCCTCTTTGCCATTCTCTGGCTTTGCTGCCGCTGCTGCTGTTTCGTTGGTCTCTAGCGCGGAAGATATTGTCATCTTTGCATTATTGGTGGTGCTAAGGTTATTATTTTCATTGTTTTGGGCTGATGTTGTTGTTGCCTGTGGAATGCTTGGCGCCTTTTGGTTTTGAAAAATAAAAGCTGTGCTTTAGATCTCTGTTTACTTGTTGTTTACATTCTCTACATGCTCAATTGAACAAAAGCAAACGCATTGTTCATGACTTTCGACTACAATTCACGGATTTTTGGCAATCATTACTTTTTTTTTTTTTGTTTGTTAAGCTTAAGTGAGTCACTTAAAGCACTTACATTGTATACCCACACATTTGTTTGGCAGAGTAAACCATTTTTGAAGTGTAATTCTGACTTAATTGGCTGTGCGATAGGGAATTTTTTAATGCGCAACTAATTGATTTAAGCCAATTTAAATGTGATTCATTGCAATTACTTAAAGCAAATCATTTGTTTATATAAATCTTAAGTGTTTTGGAATTAAATTTAAAGATACATAACGAAGCGATAAAATTATATGCCATCATAAATAATTTGATTATTTATTTAACTAAATGTTATCTATGAATTTATTTTATTTTATTATAAGCGGGAATCAATTGATATCTGATACAATAACAAAATAATAGCTAAGCTTTCTTTTAAACTTTTAATCATGCAATGCGTCCATTGATGTAGCTCAAAAAGGTCCAGTCAATCGCCATTAATTTATTTGCGTTATTAAGCCATGATTTATGATTGACTTGATCAGTTTTAATTTAGGTTTTTCCCCTTTCAAAAACAAGCAAACGCAATTCAATTTAATGAACGTACTTATTTATTTGCCCATTGATATACTAGTTACACTCACGATATGCAAATATATTTGAATAGTATATGACCCTAACAACAACAATATCAACAATTATCACGTGCACGTCTTCACAATATAAAATGGGAAGAACCACAACGATCTTATCACGTTTTAGCCTTTAGAATTAAGACTTTTGATACGTGTTGTATTTGGAATGGGTTAAACGATTTATTATACTCTGTGTCTGATTAAATACTATATAATATAGAATGCTTTTTATTGCATTCCCAACATAATGAATTGCCTTAAAACGGGCATTAATCAACCATGATTCAACAGCAGAAATTCATAATAAATTATTAAATATAAGTACATCATAATTAGTATTTTTATTGGGTCTCTGTTCATAAATTGTGCAAAACACGAAAATTATAAACGAATTATTATTAATTAATGTCACACTTAAGAGATAAGCATAATGTGCCGTCTTATTGATGACGGCTTGCAACCAAGTTCTGGTGGCTAAGGATCTTGGCGTCGATAATGGCGAAGACATACGTTCAAGTGGCCAAAAGCGATATCAGTTTGTGGGTAGGCCAGGTGGGTGGTTGGGTGGTTGCTAGATTAGTTAACTAATAACTGAAAGTGGGTCTTTGTGAACTTTATGAGCCACTTGTATAAATCTAGACAGCATTTTTATGACGCTTATCGGCAGCTATTATTACAAAATAAAAACAAAAAACACTTTATAGCCCGACGACATACTAATATTGCTCGACACTAATTAATGTTTGTTTGTTTGTTTGACATCAATATCAGACTTAACTTATCACATTCGGATTGATGCTGATTCATGCTGAACAGCTAAGGAAAATAATCTTGTGATAAGCCTCATATCAACTTTTCGTCTACCACCAATTCAATTCAACCCCTTAAAACATTGCAGTTCTCCCAAGCTTTAAGTAGCAAAAAGAATTCCCACTCTTTGAAGAGGACCCCCACCCATCAGCATGCTGTGATATATGTTTGCAGTATGTATTCATTTGTGGCAATCGACCAATTCAATGTCTTTCAGTGGAAATTTTCCACGCACATCAAGTTTCTTTCGCACAGTTAAAGTGGCAGTGGTGTGGTGGACATTTTAAAGCCAATCTGCAATGGGGATTGGATGGATGGATGGATGGATGGATGCATGAAGACTGATCTTCAACAATGATAATAATGATGCCAATCAACAGTTGCCGGACACAATAAAGTGCATTATGAATGAATACATTAACTTTTTGTCATTTTGTTGTTGCCCATGTGGCAGATTGACAGTTGCCTATGAATAATACTATGATTTCTTATCATGATTAAGATAATATGATAAGATAATGTTATTAATTTGTGCTCATTAATTTATGATAACTTCTTTAAAGTCTCTTTTATTGTCTGCAAAAAAATACAAACCAAGCATTTCGTTCAAGTCTTAAAAGTACTACATATAATAATATAATACAGTCCAACAACGAAGTTTTCCATACAACCAATTCATATCCACAATACTGAATATTGGTTCAATCAACAATCTATTTGGATTATCTCTATAAATATTGGTTCAATCAACAATCCATTTGGATTTTCTCTATGACGTAGTTGTTTTTGATTCCCTTGAGATTCACCATAGCGAATTATTAATTGCTTACTATTTGAATTTGCAATGCTGTTCAATATAAACAATTGATTGATTGCTCTTTCGTAACGATTCTTAAAGCTACATAAAAAGTATCTAATTTAATCGCATCTTAATTTACGTTAGTTAAATGTGAATCAAGTTTCTTGTAATTTGCTTAATGTAACTGAAAGTGCTCGAAACCCCTTTTAAACGCCGCCACTGCTGGCTGACATGTGCAACAGCTGCATGCCTCTCTTTTTAGGAACAGCAAAAGCTTCGTTCTTGTTGTTGTTAATATTACGTGTTTGCTTGTTGTTGTTGTTGGTGCACTTGAATTAACGTTTGAAAAATTAAAGCCAAGTTTATTTTTTGCATCGAGTGTGAGAAGTAAATGTAACTGGTTTTGTTTTTGCATTCTCAAATGCAAATATATACTTATTTATAAACAAAAAAACAAAAAGAAAAGAAGAAAAAATATTATGAATGTGTACAACACAATTTTTTGATGTGGTTTTAAGTATACGTTTTACAAAAAATAGATATTTGTTTTTGTTGTTGTTGTTCTTTTTACTAAGTTATTTGTCATTTTGTATATATGTACGTACATACATAAGTATATACATATGTATACACACCTCTGCATCCATTTTGGCAGCTGCTGATGTTGCCGCTGTTTGTTGTTGTTGTTTGTTGCTTGTTTGCTGACAGAGAAGTCGGTCAATGCACGAGATACGAGCTGGCAAATAAAACAGACGCGTAAGTTAGTTGAATTCTTTGGCGGTTTTTTTCTATTTTTTTTCGGTATTTTGTTAATGGTTTATTTTTTGGTTGGCGCTTGCTGTGGCCAAACGCCGCAAGGCATTGTACTTGTTTCAATTGTCTGTTGTCCTGTTGCCCACCTTTCGTACATTTGTTGTTGTTGTTGTTGCTGTTGCTGTGCGTCCGTCGAACGGATACGGATGCGTGGTTTTGTTTGACGACTTTTGTTGTTGTTGTTGTTTGAGTGAAATTGGCTGAGAACGTTGTGGCGTCGTGTGTGTTAATCGCTTCACGAAATCATCAAGACTGACTGACTTGGACCGCGTAGCCGCTGCCGCCTCTCATTGACGCTCGCTGCCTGCCGTCGCTGCCAGCTGCGCCTCTGCCGCTGGCGCTGTCTGCCTTCATCGGCATTTGACACTTTGCTCTGCTGCTGCTGCTGCCTCTGCTGCCGCTGCTTCTGCTGCTGCTGTTGTAATCGTTGCCGTAACGCTTGCGATTGCTGCTTTTGGAAACCGCATACCCCCCCTTTCACAATGGTATATCCACAAAGTAGTGTCGCCGCATCCGTGGCTGCCTCATTACAAAAATATTTGTGACGTCGTCCGAGAGCATTTCACGGAATCGTTTTTAATGGCCAACCGGTTTTATACATATTTGTTGTTGTTGTGATAGATACACCCACACACCGCACATGCCCCCCCGCAAAACACTGGTATTGCCACCGCTTCGTGTCGAGCAACCAATTGAGCGCCTGTCCAACAGGTTGTCACTCAGCTGTGGTGGCAAGTCGAAGGCGAAGGCGAAGGCATTGGCTGGGGCGATCAGCTGGGTAAAGAAATTGTTGAGATTTTGTAGTCACAATTTCCCTTCGAAGAAACGAAAATATATGAACGTTATGGACTTAACAATATATATAGATAGTTAGATAAAATAAATGATAAATAATAATTAATTAATTAATTTTAAAATTTGAATTTTAGTTCAATTTCATTATTATATTTATTTTTATAAGATTTCAAAATTCCACTTTTTCTTTTTTAAAAATATATGATATGATATATTGAGTTGTATTCGAAAGTCTATCAACTTTTTATAGCCACCCTGATCTTTAAAATCCTTCGGATTCCTAGTAAGCCCAAGGTCCCAAAAACAAACAATTCTGACATATCTTTCATTCAAAAAAATCTTTTCTTGTATAGATTTTACAGGGTATTAATTAGTTGTATCAAGTTTACGTTAGCTAAGCAATTAAAAAACAGTACCCAAAAATTGGCAAACACTCATTAAGTACACGGTTAGTATATATTGATTGATTGATTGACCAAAACCAAAAATAAAAAAATCACTTGAAAAAAAAACCAAAATTGATTATTTTGCATATGTTGAATGAGCATGTGTTGGCAGGGTATTTGAAATGCGTTGCGTCATTTGTTGTACTCTACTCTTTGTCGTTATATACAAAGTATATTTGCCACAATAAAAACGGACCTTTTAATGAAGCATTTTTATTTGTAGTTTTTATTTTCATTTTATTTTTAAAGCAAACGCCGCCAGTCTTTTGAAGAATTGCTCATTCCATGGCGACACACACACACACACACACACACAAACAGAAAGAACATATTGTCTTCTTGTTGTTGTTTGACAATTTCACTTTAGACTTTGGCGTGTCCCACACACACACACATACATAGTTTACACTTTAATTGGAAGTGAACAGACAAATTGCGACAGTCTTGGCCCCCACCATCACCATCTGCCTGCTAGTAGTCGGAGGATTGGCAACACAGTCCCTGCCTGACCTTGGTGTGGCGCATATCTCCTAGACTTTAATCTCAAAAATTGAGCAGCAACATTCTTATTTAATTATAATTAATCACACATAATTGAGAGTTCAATCATTGGGTAGCTATAAATAGCAAGGTATCATTTTTTGGAAAAGTATTTAACATCTATTTTAGACAGAAATTAACATATACATATATGTTTATTGCTGAATTTAAAATATAACTAAAATATATAATACATATTAGGTTATAAGCACCCTAATGTTCATGTATGAAATTACTTCTGTCTAGTCTTCGAGTGGGCATTTGAAGTGGTGCGCTTTTGGCTCTTGTCTGATTAATCACGAGTATTATTTTCTATATATGTACCTTAATTACAAATAGTACTTGTTGAGTATACGACATAGTATGCATGTTTATGTATGTAGTAGTATGTGTCTCTGAACGAGTAGTTGGCAACTTGTCCCCCTTTTGTTTTGGGGCCTAAAAAGAAAATATGCAATTAAAATGTGTTGCTTTCTAATATTGTCTATAAGTTTAACTATGTGCTCCGATCTACGGCAATATGTTTAGGTACTTGTACTACTATGATTATTAACTTCTGCTCATCCGTATACACTAGAATACCCCTCCGCCCTTCACCCTCCCCCGTAAAACCCACGAACACTTACCATCCCTTTCACACTGCTTTTGAGTTTGACTTTGGCTTCGGCTTTGGCATTTGTTCTCGTTAAGAGATGTAAGCGTGACACGATTTAATGCGTTCTCATTTTAATTAATGTGAAACTTAAGTTTGCGAATTTCTTTTCCAGATATAATGAGAATATCTGCAAATTTATTAAAATTACACTTATTTATTTCTTTTAAGAATTTCCATATAAAGCTTTTCTTTTTATATCCAGAACATTTATGTTTGGCAACTAAATTTCTTACAGTAAAGTAAATACTTTAACTAACTTACTCAAACACATAATTAATTTTTTTTAATAATTTACGTTGCTGTTTTTTAATTTTAATTGTACAAAATCCAACTGTCAGTCACATTTTAGTTATTTTCTGTTTAACAAGTTATATTTAAATTTGTATAAGCTTTTCTGATCAACTTCTTCTATTCTGCTCTCTTCATGAACTACTAGTTGCGTGTAATTTCGTGTCTGATTTTAGTTGCATCTCTAACAACTTGCGCTGAGCCGTTGCCTTAAACGTTTTTTTAGTGACGCTCGAGTTAAACTCGTTGTTGCTGCTTATTGTTATAGTTGTCGTACTATCTATTTACTGTTGTTTATAGTGGTTGTTGCTGTTTTTTGTTATGTTTTTGTTGTCTTTATTGTGGTGACAGCAACTTCTTGTGCGACGTTTTCTAAACTAACCACCTGTGCCTTACCTTTTTTTCGCTTTTGGCTCAGCCCAGTTGGGGATGGGGGGATTTGTTGTGTCAATGGCGAAAGTCAAAAGAAACCCCCCCCTCCTCATCCCTTTCCCCTTCATCCCACCGGCTGAGGGCGGTTATTTTTAAACAGTAGAATGAATGTGTAGAAAGTGAAAGATCTTCTCTAGCCAAAAAAAAAAAAAAACAAGTAAATGAAAATAGTCAAAACTAAGAAACGTCGTCATTAAGATGCTAAAGATTTGATTAATCCGCGTTAGTAAGCATTTGGAATAGAACGCATAAAAAGTAACAAATGCGGGCAACTGAGCAGACGATGCGACCGAAGCTGGACATGGACAAGTCCAACCAGTCTCAGCCTCTGAATCCTGCGCACAGCAAAAAGCAAAAGCAAAAAGCTATTTAGTTAGTTGGTTGGTTAGCTGGTGGGCAACACGAAATGGCCATGGCCATGGCCAGCTGTCATTTAAAATGCCTGACCGCGTTGTTTGCCCATTCGGCATTCGCCATTCGGGTCAAGTTTCTGGGATGCGTATGAATTCTGGAAAGTAGAACTCGCATCAAGAGCCAGAAGTCAAGTGGCATGTGGCAAGCGCGGCAAGCGGCAAGCAGAGCACATGATCGTTGCACATGCTTGCTAGCAGCTACTTAGTACACGTATCTAAATGGACAGTGGTACCAAATCCATTGGAAATGTACATATCCAATGATAAAGTAAAAAAACCAAACCCTTACTAATAAACTTAAATACAATCTGTTAAAGTTCGTTTGTCATGACACAAAAATCGACTCGAAGGTTTGCTTTAATTTTGAGTAGCACTTAATATATATTAATTATAGTATTTAATATGTGGGCAGATTGGCATTATACGACTTCGCCATAATCAAAAACGTGAAGCACATGAAATGCTTTTAAGCTAAATTTACTCTGTCATGTTCTAAGTGTTAACGCCTCTATTTATGCATGAATAGCTTCTACATTCACTTAAAAGATTTACAACTTTCTGATTTCATAGCTTGACTTTTTGATATCTTGTCAAGAAGTTGACATATATCAAAAATAAATACACACACAAGTATGTACTATATTACAAAACTTCCAAAGGTCGATCTTCCGAATAACAAAGTTTTCACTGCACTTTGGTTCAAACAAAAACAACCAGTCTTAATTACGAACTTCCTCTATGACGGTGACGATATGAAGGTGTTTCTTGTCCCCTTGTGATTCGCTATATGGAAATTCGATTGTATTTGTATCTGTTATATGTATTTTAAAAGTATTAAAGCTGTTTTTGAAAACTTTTACAT
The DNA here is from genome assembly GCA_018901835.1 of Scaptomyza graminum. Taxonomy (NCBI): domain Eukaryota; kingdom Metazoa; phylum Arthropoda; class Insecta; order Diptera; family Drosophilidae; genus Scaptomyza; species Scaptomyza graminum. The sequence continues at coordinate 8,882,525 of JAEIFL010000001.1, read as the reverse complement.
TTATTTATTGATATTATTTTTATTCTTTTTTTATTTTACAGAACTTTCATAATATTTATAAGACTAGTGCAAGAAAATGATTATGATTTAGTTTCAGTTTAAAGTAAAAAGATTCGGCAAAAATATTTAAATTGTAAGTTTGATTTCTCAGAATTGTCAGTTAGATTATTTACCTGTTAAGAGAATTTTCACCTGAATAATAAATACTTATTTGTGCACTTATTTGGGAATTTTTCAAAGCTACTACATACAGAAAATATGATTTTTAACTTGCATTGAGTTGGGACTTAAGCTTCTGCACCACTGTGCATGGATGGCACTTGATTGTCAACTGTGATTAGATTGACAATTTACAATGCTTCGATGATTTATTGCAGGGCAAACGATGATGACGACGAGAAGACAGAGCCAGAACATTGAAGACAGTAAAAAATGGCAGGTGGATGGAGATGATAGAGGTAAGGCAGCAAGAGGAGGTGTCCATAAGCAGCAGTTGTGAGCGACATCTTCACTCAAACGTTACGGGCAAAAGTCAAGCAGCCGAAACTCTACTCTATTCGGAAGGCGTTCGCTCGGTTCGTTCGGCGGTTCGGAGGGGATTCAAAACATTTAAGCTTGCGAGTATTTGAGAGTTTCACCTGACTGGCGCAAGTCTCGTAATAGTGGCTTTATGTCGGCGGGTCGCTGTGTGGATTCGCTGGTTTTTGGTTCCGTTGCTGGGCCTGTTGTTTTCATTTGTTAGCGAGACTCGCATTGAAGCGGTTGCAACGGTCGCACCGGTCGTATACGCGTTAGTACCAAGAATCCAGTTAAGCCTCGTTTTGTGCCGTCGCCGCAGCTAAACGGCATTCATATAAATTTTTTGTTTTTGTTTGTTTTTATTTTTTTTTTTTTGCAATGCCTGCCTTCCACATAGTCGTAAAGCTTTTAATGCTGCGCCTACTGCTGGCCAGTCTATCGGGTCTGCCATGCCTGACCTTAGCCTACGACGTTGGCTATCATCCCAGCGCCGAGGAGTTTGACACATTGGTGCGTGAAACACGCAGCTGGACACGCGATTTGCTGGCCAATGAGCGAAGGCGCGCGAGCGAATACTTCGTGCCCCGTTACAGCTATCGCGAGCCGGGCAACAACAATAATCCACAAGCGGCGGAACTTAACTTTCAGCTTTACGACAATGACAACGAAGATAATGATCATGGGGAACGGGATCAGCAGCCACAGCAGACCCAACAACAGCCACAGGAGCCATATGCCTATGAGCTGCCACAGCATGTGCAATCGGATCTTATCACGATTAACGATCCTCCAACAGCTGCAGCAGCAATTGATGCAGCAACAACAACAGGCAACGGCAATGGCAGCAACAATTTTCCTATATTCTTTACTAATCCAGCAACGGGCATTGTTTATGCCATCAGCGAGGTGGGACGCCACACAAAATCACAATCCTGGTCGAATCACAAGCCCAGCGATAACAATGCAATTGATATATTTATGACCAAGGCACAATACGATGCCGATTTGCGGGCAATGCAACAGCGCTACGAGGAAAAATGTCAAAATGCCCAAGCCCAATCACAATCACAATCCCTTTCCCAATCCCCGTCTGTGCTTTCGACGCCTAGTTTGAAGCGTCCAGAGTCGAGTACAGCGCGTCCACAGATCATTCGACTGCAACAGACAGCTGCCACAAACAGTGGCAACAACAAATTGCCACCACATCGACCACCACCCATAATGATTGCCAGCTCCAGCATTAGTGATCAGCTCAAGCTACCGACAACAACAACTAGGCCAACTACATCCAGACCCACCAAGCGACTCAAGCGCAAGAAGCCCAAAAAGACAAAGAAAAAGAAAAAGTTACGTAAACGACGACCGGGTCACAAGTTGCCGTTGCCGACGACAACGGTGGGACCACAGATCGTATTGGGCAGGCGAACAACGATTCGGCCACCTCAGCAGGCAACATCAACGGGTCAATTGGCCACTCAACTGGAGAAGCCGCACATGCCACAGCCAACAGTTGCTCTGGACACGGGAACAATATTCAATGACGCACCCTTTGTCGTTTCGCATGGTTACATTGAGTTGCCGGGAAACAAGCGACGACAACGTCGCTCCATTGTGGATGCTGCACATCCGGAGTCAGTTGCCGCCCGGCCTATAAGCAGTGGTCGTCGTCGCACTACCGGTCGAAGACGCGGCAGCAGCGGCGGCGGTCGAAAGCTACAAAAACCCACCAACAAGCAACCGGGTAGAACAGCAACATTGCCACCGGCACCGGGTAAACGTGGTAGCGGTTATCGTGCACCATATGCCGTCCATTTGCTCCACAAACAGCACAATGGTAGCGAGGAACGGCGAGAAGATGTGGGTGTGGCAGTTGGTAAAAGGCGAAGCTCGGAGTCGGGCTTTGATTTTTTTGATTTGATATCGGATGATGATTACGATGATGATGATGATGACAATGATGATGACTATGACGAAAATGGTTTGTTTAATATTAAAATAACCAACAAGAAGAAGAGGAAGCGTTATGGCAGCAGCGAACCGAAACCGAAACCGGAAGCGGGTGCTGGCCAAGAGAATAGCAGCTCGGCGGAGGAAGGCGCCGATTTTGGTGCAATGGAGGAGGAGCTGGAGTTGCCAATTGGCAGCAATAGCACAAGCACAAGCACCACCACTACCACCACCACTAGCACCACCACTAGCACCACCGAAAAAACCTTGATAGAAACCCAAACAGAGGAAATGAAAGAACCTGAACCGGAACAATCCGAGGAAACGCAGCAGCAGCAGGGATCGCAGGAAATCCAAACGAATACCAAAAATACCATGAGCAAAAAACGAATCCGAAGACGTCCAACTGGTGAGAATCACAACTCCGATGATTACTACGATAGTGATGATGATGATGAGGATGCAGACGATGAGGATTCCGATTCCGATACAGGAATTTCTGGCTTTTTTCGCATGATATTCTACCCGGTGCAGATGGCAATGACCCGAATCTTTGATGGTTTGACGGGCCAGTCTGATGACGAGTCCAATCAGTTGGTGGACAAAATGAAACCCAAACATCCCACCTACACTCTGTATCACAGTGCATACAGCAACAATGCGCTCGCCAATGACGATGGCTATGATGATAGGGATGGAGATGATAGCGAGGATGACGAGGGTGACTCACTGGGTGGCTGGCTTAGTTCCTGGTTTGGTCTGAGACGACGCACCAAAAAGATTGGTAGCACCACAGCGATGCCAGTGGCGCCACCACCAACACCTGCACCACAACCAACAACCACCGAACCACCCGGTTGGCTAGAGTCATGGTTTGGATTTGGCAAGCCAACAACGGAAGCCTCTAGCGAAGAAGACAACGCTTATGACAGTGAGTACATATTTAATATTTATCCATAAGCAATTCGAGAATTTTCTAGTAAAAAAAGTTTATTTTTTTTGAGAGAGAACAATTTTACTTGAATTAATTGTTTTTGAATTTTAAAATTATTTGAAAATATTTATTCTTTCGAGCGTTTTGAAATAAATCTAAAAAATTCAAATTATGGTTCTACCCATTTTTGGTCAAGGAGTTTTGGTTTGTAGATTTTTTGTTTAAAGTGTTTGAAGCCTTTCACCATTAAAGGTTCTACTGCAAATCCTAATTGCATATATTATTTTCCAATAAGTTTTTTTCTTCTAAATTTAAAGTTATTCAACTTTAACCAATGGTTTTTTAAAATCAAAAAATCATTTACGGAAAATAAAAATTTTTGTCAAGATCTTTCTTTAAGAAGTTTTTATTTTAAATAATTTTTTGGAATTTTGAACTTAAACCTAGATTTTTTGTGTCTGAAAGGCTCTAAGTATCTGTACTAAGAATTTAAATCAAAAATTTAACAACTATTTTATGAGGATTATGATGAGATTATGAAATTAACATAAATAAATAAATTTTAAGGCCAGATTTTTTATCTCTGTGTAGACAGCAATTTGCACGCAATCTTATAACTTATGATGCAAGGAGGCGAAATTTAATATTTTATTTAAAACACGATATGAAACGCAACTAACTTAGCATCATGGAAATTGAAAATTCCACCATGCGGCACACTGACCCGCTCTCTCAGTTCTTTCATTCCAACGGTAGCTGTGTCTAGACTCTCTCAGAGAGTTTCGACTGTCAACTACAATACTTGGAGTTCATAATGCTCTCGACTACTTCGAATAACTTCGACAACTTAGAAGTCGGTTCACGCTTTCTGCACAGTCAACTAACCATTTGCCCAGATGCTTCTACGACTTAGTAGTCTGACCCCTTCTTGGCCTCTCTCTCTCTTTCTATCTCTCGTTCCCTATAACTCTCGCTCAATCTTTGGCCCCGTTTTTGTTGTTGTTTAATTGCAGAGTGGTTTGCCGGCTGGTTTGATACAGCGTCCAAGCCGAAGGGACGACGTCGAAAGACGACATCAACATCAACAACAACAACGACGACGACAACATTGCCAACGCCACAGGTGCCCATATTGACCATTGTGGATCCATTGCGTAATCCGCAAAATTGGATTGGCATATTGGCGCATCATATAGTTAATGCAACGGGTGGTGTTGTTGCTGGAGGTGGTGGCACCACTAGTAATCCTCTATTGCAAGCGCTTGTGACGCGTGTCACAAGTCAAACCACGACACCAACAACCACAACAACAACAACAGGACAGCCAGATGGACCGCGCAGGATTAGCTATGATAAGTATCAGATATGGCGATTAAAGCCACAGGATGACACCCAGTTGCGTGCCTTGGAGCAGTTCAAGAAGGGCGAGGATGGCAACAAGCTGCACTGGCTTAAAGGACCCAGCCTAAGGTAAGTGTATCCTATCTATCCAATCTATAGGCGTTAGTTCCGTTTGCATATGACTAACTTCGAACAGGGGACTCACCGATGTGCTGGTGCCGCCCAAGATGCTGGTGGACTTTCAGGGCACACTGAACTTTGAGAACATTGGTCACGAGGTGCTCATCTTTGATGTGGGCAAGGTCATCTCATATGAGCGCAACAAAGATAGCTATCTATACCAAAGTCCAGTGGCAGTGACAAGGAGACCCACCAAGCAGCCAGTGACACCACCAGCTATGACCTGGAACAAGTACTATGAGTACGATGAAATACTCAAGTATCTCGAAACGATGCGGATGCGTCACACACAGCTCGTTGAGCTGCTGCACATTGGACGCTCCTTTGAAGGTCGTCCACTGATTGTCGCCAAGATTGAGTCGAAACAGATGGCGGCAGCGGCTACAGCCGCAGCTGCTGCCAGCCATAAGCGTCTCAAGCACAAGCGTCGCTCTGGACGGGCAAATGCTGTGTTCATTGAGGCCGGTGCTCAGGGCATGGCCTGGATTGGACCTGCTTCGGCCACATGGATGATCAGTGAATTGTTGCGAATCATGCGCACCAACAGTAAGTATGTAAGATTAGTAAGATTCTCTCTCCTACAATTGCCTAAGAAGATTTGAAGCCAAATCAGACCTACTATTCCCATATGTATATCTGATAATTTATTAGCGTCCAGTCAAAACCAAAATAGTATGCTTATGATCTATAAAACCTGTCGTGCAACCAGACAAGCCATGAGGGTGGCTGCTTCATTTCCGTTAGTATGGCAGTGCGACGCGATGTATCAAAGATCTTGCGACCCTGACTATCCGAATAGTGACGCGGTTTCCACGGCTTGCATGCTGGCCTTTTCCCCTTGCAACCAAACCACCAAGGCAACAATGCTTTCAGTCGATCTTTGATGCTCAACTGCTTGGACTGCTTGTTGGGGCGACTGGCATTCTTGGACTTGTTGTTGATACTGGTGACAGACGCTTTGGTGTTGCCTTGGATGGCGGCGGCACAACCTTGATTCGAACAACAGGGATTGGTTGTCATCGAAAAGGCAAATGCTAGTAAAAGCAAGGCGAGTACAACGCCGATGGCCACTTTAATGCTACGATCGGCCTTTATCAGCTCAGTAACTAACTGAACAATATGATAGCTCAACTTTATCCAGAATACGATCGTACAAATGGCAAAGAAGCTGCAAAATGGATTTCAAATGCATTATTAAAGTGTTTAGATTAGATCAAGCCCTTAAGGTTGGTAACCCTAGGCTATCTATGGATCTTGAATACTTACGTCAGTATGCCAACGACTTCCAGAGTACTGTTGACAAACATATTGATTAACTCGTTGTTGCAAATGCGATAACCCACAGCACCACTATTCTTATTATCATTATTATCCTTTTGAAATCCCATGCTGGTGCCAAGTTTGGTGCCAGTTTCCCTGGCCGCAAAGACGCTCTTTTCCTTGCAGAATAGCGTGCATTCAGTAGCAAGGCCGCATTGGCTGTCGCAACCCACACCCGTCTCACAAGTCCCACGATTGTCCAGGCTTACAATGACACCGAACGTGTCCCGCAAAAAGCGATCGCCCATCTTTGGATTATTTGTTTCGTAAGCACCAGAATTGTACGCGTGTTCGTTTACGCTCGATTTGCGTCCATATTCCACCGTTGAAGCGAATTTAGCTCGTTGTTGCTCTTGTGTGTTGGCTTCCATTGTTGTTGGTCCCATTGCAGGTGATCCGCCGGCTCCCATTGTGGACCCTGCGCATTGGCACAAGTCTTGACGACCTGCTCCACTTCCTAATTGTGCTGATGATGTGCTCGGTCCTTGAGCCATTTTGCTGGTCATCGCTGGACGACATCCTGATTGTGCCGATGATGTGCCCGGTCCTTGACGAGCGCATCCCTGTCCGGATTGCGGGAGCATTCCACAAATGCCGCTTGGGTTATTGGCCACCGCTTGAATCCGAGCCTCATGCTGCTCGCGTGCCCTTTCCTTGCACTTCTTGCATGGACACGGCGCCTGTATAAAGTCCCGCGATAGCAGATCGAGGTTCATTGGGGCACAGCCCTTGGCGCTGTTTGCTGGCTTCTTAGCCTGGCCCCCATGGCAGCCGGCCGCAGACATTGCGTAAAAAAGCAAATCCACCCAAAAGCAAAATCAAACTTTGCTCTACAAAATTTTGATTTCCGAAAAATAATAATATTAAAACTGTAGTCAAAGCATCAAAAAAAAAAAAAAATAATCTAAAAGCAAACTTGATTAGAATATTTGGTTTTGGGATAAAGGAGATGATCCCAGCGTAATATCATATTATCTAATCTCTTTGATAGAGACGGATGAGGAACATGAATTTATACGCAATACCACATGGTACATAATGCCCGTACTAAATCCGGATGGATATGCGTTTAGTCATGAATACGATCGGTTTTGGAAGAAGTCGAGGTCACAGCATGTGGCCAAGGCACCGTCGGGCCTATTGGATTCGGCAATGACGTGGCTGCAACAGAAGCGTCCGGGTGGGGATAAGGTATGCTATGGCGTCGATCTGGATCGCAATTGGTTGTACCAGTGGGGCAAGCGTGGCAGCTCCAAGGCGCCATGTAATGACTTCTATGCGGGTCCAACGCCCTTCTCTGAACCCGAAACAAAGGCCGTTTCCGACTTTCTCATGGACTATCGCACACAAATCAAGGTGGGTCAGATCGAAGCTAAATCGAATCAATTAACTTATTGATAGATAATATCATAATAGATGTACATTTCGCTGCAAGCCTATGGCCAGGTGGTATCCTATCCGGTCAAGGCCAATTCCACCTTCAACACAGAGCGCATGGATGACTTTCTGGATGTGGCCACGGTCGGCACCGATGTCCTACGCAAAAAGGGCAGCAAAACACGCTACAAGGTGGACTCATCCAATGATTTGATTGAGCAGCGTTCGGGTAATTACAACAACAAAATATTTACATTTTTATTGGTTAACTTTTTCTTTCTTTAACTCCTCTCATAAAAGGCTGTTCGGATGCATTTGCCGCCTATGAGATTGGCATACCATTCAGCTTTACGTTGCAGCTGGCGGATCATGGCGTCCATGGTTATCTGTTGCCCAGTGGCGCTATTGAGGCAACGTCTCGGGATGCCTTTGACATAATTAGCGGCATGCTGGACTATATCTAAGATCAGATCGGATGCAGCACAATGTACACAGATATATCTCACACACTTTAGTTCCTTGTTGCCGCTATTATCAACGCTATATAACTCAATATGATATACATACTATATACTTATTTATACATTTAATCGTTTTTTTTTTCTGCTATGTGTAGTTGTAATATTTATAAACGTGATTAGTTTTAAACACAAAACAATTAATTTTTAATGCGTTTTTCTTTTTTCATCGTCGAATCATAATTCATTAAGCCAGAGTGTACAAAAATACATAATTAGTTAACTTTTGCATGGATGCCATGTGTTATATAGTATAAATCAGAAATTTGCATATTAGCAACAAATTTAACTCTTTAAATTACACTAGTAATATACATACATATATATTGCTCTTAGTAAAGGGCCTGAGAGAGGCGTATGTTTTCGGAGAGTGAGGAAAAATTTGTATACAATTGATTGCCACTAAAATAGAGGCCGATAAGCAATTTGAACTGTGCCGGCGTCAACGGATAGGTTTCGGTGGGCATAATAACGATAGCATCAACAACATTGGTTTGGACCTTTGACTTGGCATTGGAATGCTTTGAGTCGTTCAGCATTTCCAGATAATTGCAAAAGGCCGCCGCACACTTGGCTATGTGGCGAACAAGCGTATTTGTTGTCGACTGTTGCAGCAAGGGACGTTTGATGAGTTCGACAACAATCGAGTGCATGTCAAATACAATGAGATCGGGTCGGGGCAGACAATCATACAGTTCGATGATGCGACTCGGTGCGCTCTCAATCTCTTCGAGTGCAATGCTCATCCAGCGATCCATGTGAATGAGCGAGCGCGGCTTTTCCATGGTGTCGGATAGCGGGATTTGGTTTTGTGTTAGTAGCAGCACCTTTTTGTCATGTTGTACACAACGCTCGCAAAGCTGCAAAAATATTAAATGCCAATAAATACATATATGTAATTTTTCACTCTCAAAAACTTACTTTAAGCAAATGGCGTCCGTATTCTCCGTTAGATGTTAGAAAAATGTGATTTTTAATAAACTGCAAGCATAGATGTACATGTTAATTCAATGAATTTGGTAAATTATTCACTTGTTAGTTTCATTGAACATAACTTATATTTTTACTTACATCTTCTTTTGGAATGCGATGCATATCCGACGGCTTTGTAATTCGGCGCTTTAATATGTTAGATTTTTAGCACAATTCTACACTGCAGGGATGCACAGTTGCAGCATTCGATAAGACAATGTGACGATGAATTAGTATATGATATTTTCCCTATAAACATCGATACATCATTGAGCGGTATTTTGTGAAATAAATTTTTACTCATTACATTGCTATGTTAAATTTTCATATCGAACTTACTGACCGCTCAAAAATAACATTCGGAGCTATGGTGAAATCCGAGCTGTAATTGTGAGTTGTAAAGAGCTAAGAGTTCAAACGAGTATCAACATTGCCATTTTGAGTATAACAGTGCCTTATTCAACACACCACAAGACAAGTGTAGTGCTGTAAATGACCGGCAGTCGAGCGTACTTGCTCACGAGTGGAGAGACCGGGATAGATATATGACAAAAACAGAGGGAGTCAACCATATGCACTGTCGTGCCGTGCCGACGTACGAAAGAGCGCACAAAGCGTAATGTGAAAGAATTGAAAAAAATCATCAAGCATAGAGGCCAAAAGCAAACGCAGCAGTTGGGCGATTTATATTAAATTTTGATAAGCAACTTAAAGTAACGCATGCTAGCTGCATTAACAAGCAAGTGAATGCAAGCGGCGAACAAATTGCGGTAAGATAAACAGCCAAACCGAACAGCAAATAGCCAAAAAATTCGAAGAAGCGACGACGACCAACAATCAAACTTACACACAAATATACATACATACACCGACATACACGCACGCACGCATACACTGACACACACTCCAGTGAAAAACTGCAAGCCGCGAGCGCTTTTGAAGGAGTGAAACGCAGATCAGTTTCCAAGAAAACTCGTATCAAACGGAAAGCGGAGGCATGAAGTTTTAATTGCAATATTTACTGCGTCCAGATGCTGATGTTTTGCAAACACAATTCCGTGTTTTTAGGACAGCAACATTGAACGGCAAACGGCACTCTTGCCGACGACGGCTGCGACCGCGATAGAGCCCACATACGCGCACACACACACAAACACACCGACATACATTACACACACACACAACAAATACGTACACAAAAAAGACAAACACTCCCGCAAATACAGTTAAACACATACTCAAACACACACACACACACACCCGCGCGTTCCGCAGCAGTTGGAGCGAAGCAGGACTCAGAGGCACAGGCACAGGAGTGTCAGAGGAGCAGAGAAAAAGACAATCCGGCAGACAGGCAGCCAGGCAGCGTTGCCGCCATTATCTCGAAAGAATAAGGAAAGATAGTAACGAGAGGGAACACAGCGCGGGTGTCTGTCTATAAGTTGATGCCACTGCTGGCGCTGCTGTCTTCGGTGTCGTCGTCGTCGGCCAGAATAACCAACAACCACAACAACAACAACAATCAACAATAACAACAGCAACAAGAGAGAAGCGTATTGGCGAAAACTTTGCATTGATGGTAATGCATGCTAGAAAACCGCAGCGTATGAACGATGGGTAAATTTCAAAATCAATTCCATTTCAATAACACATTTTTAATTTATTTACTAATTAACCAACCAACATCTGCAAATACGTTTTAGTTGCGTTTCTTGCATATGTGTGTAGATATGTATGTATGTATGTAGGTAGCACCGTCGCCGTACAAAACTTAAACGCCAACTTTTGTTTACATATACATACATATAAGTACGCACGTTCACACACACACACACTCATACTACCAAACCATTCACGTCCGTCCCCACCCAGCCAATCGTAGTATGTATAGGGAACTGGCTTCCCAGTTAGTTAGTAAATACGATTCATGTGTGCTCCAAGTGATATTTGCATTAACTAAAATGCCAGCCATTAATAATGTTTTGATGCATTTTGCGTTATTTGGAACTGCTGCTTTGTTTTATTGCTTTGTTCCGTTGCTCTCGTTTATCGTGCTTTGGCTCATTCTCCAATCTTCGTATGTGTGTGTGTGTGTCGCTCGTGTGCCGTCTGTTAAGTTATTCAACACACCAAAATTGCCCTCTCGCTCGCTCTCGCTTTCAATTGCTCAGCTGCATGCCGCTCTCTGTCGTTTACCGCTTGCATTTCGGCATTTTGCAACATTGACGATTGACTGGATGGAAGGATATCCAGCGCCTGTTGTGTGTAATTTTAATTTGTGCTCTTTCATTTGTTTGTTTGGTTTGCTTGCATTGTTATACTGCATGCTAACCAACTCAAAAATCTAATGGCCAGCAAACCCAACAACAAAATAACATATTTCAATTGCAATCAAAACAAATCGAAAGCATTGACATAAAGTTTGTTATTGTTTGTGGCTGAAGACACTGCGACCAAATGGGCACGTGTAACCTTTGTGAATTTCAACGAAACACTTTAAACTTGGACCTCATCTTATAATAGTATATACTGTTACCTTGTTACGGATTCGGATATCGGATCATAAATCTTGGATAAATCAATGTAAACATCGAAGCCAAAAGTTGTCTACGAAGAAACTTGTGAAATATGTGTGTGTGTTTCTTTCCGACGACGAACAAGTTGCTGTTTCAGTACAACAACAACAAGATGCCGTCGACTTTTATTGTAGTATGAATGTGGAGTTGCTTTTGATGATTGTGTCGAGCTTAATAACTTAATTTGCCTTGAGCCATGGACTCGTAGAATCGTTTGTTGTTGTTGCTATTATTTTTTATATTTAAATCACATTCAAACATTTAAGTTCTCGTTTTTTTAATTGCCAATTGACAAAACTAATGGATTTTCTTGTCTTCAATTTGCAGGTACTTTGAGAAGCATACCAGTCACACATCCTACCAGGTGAGCCATACCATTTAACGGATTGCCAAACAATCAAAAGCCTGCCCCCCCCCCCCAAGTCTCAGCTACTAAACCTTTAGCCTGTCTGCTACCAATAACTATAATCGAACGTAGAAGTTGTCAATTCTAAGCTTTGTTTCAAATATTTGGTTTGTTTGCCTGCCAATCTTTTTGTTCAAGTTAAAGTGTTTAGTATATAGTATCTGTATGTTTTGATTTGCTGATCCTTGCCTTAAAATATTTGATGTGTGTGTGTTTGTGTGTATATGTATATATATATATATTTATATGTATGTATGTATGTATGCAAATAAATGTACACATACATTTGTAAATGTGTTTGTTTGTTGTTAATTACATTGGACGTTGATGTTCGATGTTCATAAATTCGTCTCGATCTGTATGTACATACATATATGTATAAACATATTGTGTGTATACGTATGTATGTACGTATTTTTCTGTATGTTGTACTGATGCAACTTTCATTTATACCCCCTTTCCAACCCACTCCGAATTTTTTTGGGCACGCGGCATTGCAGCGAATCAAACGAACTGATCTAACTAACGTACACATACATAAATAGAGTAACACTTGGATAACTTGCCACATGCATATTTAAAAACAACAACGACAACAACAACTGGAACCACAACTTATTTAATTTTGTATATGGAAATCGAAGTCACAAAACGACATCTGTAAATCGAAAAACGAAAAACTAAAAACGAAAAACGAAAACAAAAAAAATGTCAAGCAAAAAGTAAAAAGAAACGAACTTAGTTAAATATAACAAATTGCACAAATAACATTTTTTATAAAACGCGTTAGAATCGAATATTGTTAATCGAAATATACTATATATATAAATTCTATATACACAAATATATACATAAATTAAAATAGAACGCTAGAACAAAAAAAACAAAAAGTATCTAAAACATTTTTATTATATCGAATAAATACTAGAGAAAAATCGTACATGAATCAATTTGATAAAAACTATATGGAACTAAACAAAAAACTTCCCAATTGCAAGACCAAAAAGCAAAAGCAATAAACACAACAACAACAATTAAACAATTTAACATTAAATAAAGTACAACAACCAAAATCAAAATCAAAAGCAAACGCCAATAATCAACAGCAACAACAACAACAACACTGCGCATTATATAGAACTTAATAGCCTTAATATTCAAATCGAATCGAACATATAGCTCGCTTCCGATACCAACAACAACAACAACACAAACGTGCCTAAGCCATAAACAGCATTAAAAAACAAAAAAAAAATAAAAAACAAAATAAAAACCAAACAACGAGGAGAGAAAGGAGGAATAAACACAAAAAAAGGACAACATAAAATATATTTAAAGACAACTGTTAAACAGATTGAAGTTCAGACTGCATTGGCTGAGCAATATTGAGGTGTTGCTGCTGCAACAGCCGTCGTCGTCGTCGTTAGCGACAACAACAACAACAACAACAACAACGACGACAGCAAGAGCAATAATAACGACAACGGCGTCGACAACGAGACGACAGTTGAGGAAGGCGCGTCCAAGGGGCAGGACGAGCACAACGCCAACGCCATCTATGACGAGCGGCAGCAGCAGCACCAGCAGCAGCAGAAGCAACATGGCCTTAGATTTGTCGCTGCTGACCAACAGCAATAATATTTGCAATAGCCATCACAGCAATAAGCTTGCGGCACATCCACATCCACATCCACATCATCATCATCATCATCATCAGCAGCATCAGCACCAGCATCATCATAATCATCATGGAGCTGGCTCAGTTGGAATGTATCGCGTTGATGTAAGTAAAAAGCGACAACAGCAACACGAAATAAATATAAAAAGGAAAACAAATAAAAACATATATTTAAAAATATAAGCAACAAACAGAACAAAAATTGCAAGTAGCAAAAGTGTTAAATAAAACAAAAAAAAAAAATAAAATGAAATAAAAACAAATTCACTTTAATTACCGTTTTGATATTGTTTAAACGTGTTTTATGTTCTTCGTACTATCTGTGTTCGTTTCGTGTCGCCCATAACTACCAAAACTTCCTACCTCTCGCCCCTTAGCCCCCCTTTTGACCCAACAACAACAACAATTACAATCAGCGGCATTAGCAAATATACACTAACACAAACACAATCACACACACAAACAAACAAAACAAAAGACAAAATTGGCAAAAATTAATTTAAAAAACACAAATTTTTGTAGTAAAATTTTATTTTATATATTGTAGTGTATTTTGTTATTTATTTTTCTCTACTAACCAATCCCCAACAATACCAATGCCAAAGAAAGTCCATCACATCCTTTTTTCACTCCAAAACCTAACAAAAAAAGAGAAAAAATCGTTGATCAACAAACAAATAACAAGCTTATTATAACAATAAAAATATCAAGCATATATAACCATAAAGTTATTAATATCGATATCAAAATATATAGTATAACGTTTCCAACTAAAGCAACAATAGCAGCAAAAACAAATCCAAACAACAACGACAATCTGCAGAACTGCAAATTGTCTGTGTGTGTGTGTGTGTGTGTGTGTGCTATAATATTATTATCGTATATGTATTGAAATGAAAACCTAAAACGCATCACATCTTTTTCGACAGAGTTCAAAGTACAGCAGTTCAAAACGCGATTATGAACGCGATCGTTCCTCCAACTATCGTGATCGTGACATCTCGCCTGGCGCTGGCGGCGGCAACGGTGGTGGAGGCGGCGGCGGTGGTGGTGGTCCATTGAACAATGGCAACAGCTATCGATCACAGTCACCGGACATTGATTCGCCATCTTCGCGTTCGCATGATTTGCGTGACCGAAACGATCATCGCGGCGGAGGAGGCGGTGGAGGAGGAGGTGGAGGAGGCGGTGGTGGCGGTCGTGGTGGCAGCAATGAGCGATACAGTTTCATACAAAAGATGCGTGATCGGGATCGCGATGCCTACAAAAAGGATAAATATTCCGGTAAACAAAATCCTATCTAGCAACTATCCATCCTGCATGCGTAATCTAACTTTTTCTATTGTTCGCTGTTTAGATAAACGAGATCGGCGCGGCAATGATCGCGACTCAGAGCCGTCATATCGCACGAATCATGACAGGGATCGTCGTGGTGGTGGAGGCGGTGGTGCTAAGCTCTGCTCATCGCGGGACAACGATAAGCGATCCGGTTCCGATGATCGCGATCGTGAGCGTGAGCGTGATTTGCGCGACAAGCGTGACAGGGGCGCCGATCGGGATCGGGACATGTACAAGAAGGACAAATATGCAGGTGTGTGTGTGTGTGTGTGTGTGAATATAAACAAATTTGCATACTTATTAATATTAAATTTTTTACTCTCACAGACAAACGCGAGCGCAGCGATCGTGGCGAGCGTGTGGCGCGCTATGGCGACTGGAGTGAGCATGTGAGCTCATCCGGTAAGTGTTGTTTAGCGACTAACAATAATGCCATTTATTAGTAGTTATGCTAACCAATTTCCATCTTAATTGACAGGCAAAATGTATTATTACAACTGCAAAACTGAAGTCTCCCAGTGGGAGAAGCCTAAGGAATGGGTGGATAGAGAAAGGTAAATCAAGTCTATCAACTTGAATAAGAACCAAAATTAAAAAAAAACAAATCAACTAGCTGGTTGAGAGAAAATACTAGTCAAGATCTATCAATACCAACAACGGAACTAGCCGTTTGAGACAAAATCCTAGTCAAGAAATAAACCTATACACGTATATATGTAAGGCGTAGATTCATCTTTGCACAGGAATTCATAAATCATACGAATGCATAGCTTAAGCGATAAATAGCATATTGTTTAGAAGAACATTTTTCCAACTTTCGAGGCAGTGTAAGGCATATCTTAAAATCCATTTCCTTAAGTGATTTCAACGGACATTTTTAAACAGATGTTGCTCTTTAATCATATTTTAATATACACAAATAAGTTCATTCACTTAAACTGTGCTACAGTTTTGTCCATCAAAAAATGTATTCAATCAAAATAATTTGACAGTCTTAGAGATAAAGTTTGTAAAGATAAGAATCGTTGATTGTTTTAGACTAGAAAATATGTTAAACCTTCTAAATTAAAATTCTTTTAACATAAAATTAATTCTAATTCATCTAGTTGCCCCAACTTTAACAGGAATTTGCCGCGTGATCAGCATCGTGAGAAGGACTATCGCGACAAGGATCGGGATCGAGACCGCGATGATCGCTTCTCAAGATCGAGTAAGCCCCTTTATTCTGCTTAAACAGTCAACAAAAATTGAAACTTACTTCGTTTTCTTGCAGCATACAAACATTCCAATTCATCGCGCGGCAATTCACGACTGAGATGGAATTACGACAATGATGGCGGTCCGCCCAGCCATCGAAGACGTTTGGATGGTAAGCAATGATGAGCAATCTGACTGTTGATCAAATTCATGATTATTTATTGATATTGCAGGTCGGCATAATGACAATGCTGATATGGATATAAGCGGCGACTCAACGCCCACCTCGGAGGCCAGTTATTCGTTAAGCGGCACGCCCACAACACATGGTGGCAGCGGTGGTGGTGGTGTTCAGTGTAACGATGACCGGGCCTCAATGATGCCACAGGGCGCATTAGGCAATGCATTGCCACGGCTAGCCTCTCATCCCAACTCCAGCGCAGTGGTAACGACAATGGGGTCGCATTATAGTGGTGCCGGTGGTGGTGGCGGTGGCTGTGGAGGGCCAGTGAGCGGCGCCACAATGCTGCCAACCAGCGGATTGGCCTCGGTGCCGTCCAGCATTGCCAACAGCAGCAACAGCAGCCTTAGAAACTCAGTTGTCGGCCACATTGGCTCAACGTCCTGCGTAAGTACTACTATTTTACAAATGATCCTGAATTGTTGAAAAGTATCTGATTTATGTGTGTGTGTGTTTTCTACAGACGACTGTGCCGACGAATGTGCTGGCAAATCAGGAGCATCATCAAAACTCGAATGCATCGGGGCCAAGTGGCAAGCTGCTCAGTGGCGGCATGAAGGAGCAGACAACGCTTTTGATGCGACAGAAGCTACATTTAGCCCTTAGTGGTCTGGATGTGTCGCATCATCATCACATCACAAGCGCTGATGTTGTTAACCATGCCTACAATTCGGTCAATAATGTAACTGCCAGCCTATGCAGCTTAAGGTGAGGCGCAAGTTGATTTTAACGCATAGCATATATTACGAACTAACCAATCTTTATATACGCACACAGAGACAGCCAACACAACTCGCCACTGTGCATGCCACATGCCCACCACAGTTTGTCACCATCGCTGAGCTATTCAAAGAGTCCGATACCAACGATTGTGAGTCACACGAACAATGTGAACGCAAGCAACGCCTATACCTGCAATGCGCCGTTCGGCCTTAAGACGGTGGATGGCATTGCCGTTGGCGTCGGCGTGGTGTCCTCCTCACCGGCCACACATACGATGGGCAACTGTAATGCCATCGTAAGCAGCAGCAGCAATAACAGCAGCCTCAGCAGCTGCAGCTTATCCGGTCTGGGCACTGTCAGCGGCATTAGCGTCATCACCTCCATGGGCAGCAATAGTCTGTGCGGCAGTTCATTGGGCGGCGAAGGCCCGCCAACGCCCACGCAAGAATTAGATTTAAGTGGCTCAGCTTTAGAACAACACCAACATATGGCTGCTGCAGCAGCCGCTGCCGCAGCGATTGCCGCTGTTCAGGCAACGCAACAGGCAGCGCTGCAGGCCCAGCAGCAGCGCAAACGTAAGCTCCTCCTTCTCACAACGCAGCAGTTAATATATATTAATAATCCTTTATATATTGTTATTATTGCAGTTGATGGCACCGGTTCTGGAACCCTAAGTACGCTGCAAAGCTGTGTGGCCTCAGTGCAGGCTGGCAATTTGCGCGGTCCTGAAATATCGCCCAAACTGGCTAAATACTTTCGCGCTGATTTAATTGCGCACGTGACCAACTGGCAGGCGGAAGTATTGGAGCGACAGGTATGTTGTGTCTTGCAACTGAAAATATCTTAGTAATGTTTAGAGGAAGATAGTATTAGATGAGCTGTTATGGTTATGGTCATGTCAAACCATGTGGCTAGAATTTATGACTGTCAAAAAATGCACTTAGTTAAGCTATTAGATGTATATACATATATATTGCCCCAGTGTTTAGTTAATTTTTCTAAGCGTTCATAGATTAGTTAGCATTCTTATTATGTTCTCAATCGATGCTAGTTATTTCTTTTTATGTATATCGGTATGCCTGCCTTCTTTAAGCATTTGTATGGTTGCTTCTTGCTGCTTTTTTTTTTTTTCTATGTACGTATTAAAGTCTAATAAATAGAATAGCATTAATTGTTGATGTATTGATGATTCACTTATCCATTATGTCTCCAATCTGCAAACGATTAATAATGTTAATTGAAAATATGGTCTTTTTTTCAGGCGCAAAAATGCTGTGAGGACACACATCTGCTTGGGGACATAACCTGCACACGGATATGCGCTGAACTGAAATGTGCGCGCAGTTTAGTGCGTACCACAGAGATCAATGCAACGCTGCAAGAACAAAAGTGAGCATGCAAATAAATAATGTACATTTTGTACACACTAATTGCAATTTGTATATTTTTGCAGAATCATGTATCTGCGCCAGCAAATCCGCCGCATTGAGGAGTCGAAGACTCAGAACGCGTTCATGTCGGACGATACTTAGGATCAGGAGCAGGTTAGGCTGCGCGTGCATCGCAAGCTGTCTGTCAGGCTCAAAAAGAGCCCACTTTGGCGCAGCTGATGATATTGATAGTCGCTGCCCCTCGACCACAATGCAGATGGATTTCGAAATAATGAGATCATCATCTGTGCGCCGCTCATTCATAAATTAATTTGTGATGCCCAACGAGCGGGAAGGGGGGGGGGAGAGTGGGGGGCAGGACAATCACACGTGCATCCTGCCTTGTTGGCGGCGGGCATTTTCTCTCGGTTGCCTGTGTGCGCAACTTTGCTAGTGGCAGGCAACAGATGCTACACATAGAGTCGATGTAGAGGCGACACAAAATGGAGCAGCAGCAGCAACACCAACAAAAACAACAAAAACCGAAAACAAAAACCATGATGAAGGAAAGAAAAAACACAAACACTAAAAAACTAAAAGATAATTTATAATTAGCAACGCGTAATTAATAACATAAATAAGCATAAAGTGCAACGCGTCAATGTAATGTTGCCGTTATTAAAAAACACATCAACAATAAAGAAACAACACCAATTACAAGAAACCCAACAATAACAATCGCATCAATATATATAGTGAAACAACTTGAAAACAGAAGAGACAACAAAACAAAAAGAGAAAACAAAAACAAAACAAATTCAAGAAGCAATAAGAAAGAAGCCTCCTCGTATCGAATCGAAGAAACAAAAACAAAATATAATAACTTAAAACAAAAATGAAAGTGAAAACAAAACACCAACAAACAGAAAAAAAAGAAAGAAACTCAACAAAACAAAAGTCAACCTAGTATACTCAACTGCGCAATGAAATGCTAATTAAACTATATACAAATGATATATATATATATATATATATATATATACAGTATAGAGTATAATAGAAGTGTATGTTTACAATGTCAAAATAGTGTGTGGCTGCCGGGAAACGATAAACTCGATAAATTCCCCTTTTCTACTCTTAAAGAACAAAACAAACCATAAATAAGGCGATTTACCAATGGATCAGAGAGAGAGAGAGAGAGAGAAAGAAGGAAAGAAAGAGAGAGAATGAAAGATAGACAGCGAAAAGAAGAGAGTACGCGGGGCAGAGACAGAGAATGTTCCACACGCTTAGCCTTTATATAATATCCGCAAATGATATTCGTTAGGGATATTCACTTTGACAGTCACAAACGATTTTTTGTATGCGCAAAAGAAATTGTTCAATTTTGAAGACGTTCGTTTTAACAACAAACACCAAATACAAAATTTGCATCTGGTTTTTTTTTTCATTTCTATTTTTTCAATATAATAATATTGCATATGTGTCTACGAAACAAAGAGGATCACATCATGTTGCATTGCTAATGATTATTACGAGTTTTTGTTTTATGTTTTGTTTCTTTATGGGGCTTTGGTTAGGTTAATCATATTTTTTGTGACAAATTGTGCTGCTCCAATCGAACATGCCACACAAGCGATTTATGTTTACTTTCCTGTAAATTAACGCCTATTTATATATACATACATATATAACTTCCAAATAAAAATCGAATGCATGAAATAACATAACAGACACACAAACAAAATACACTATCCTAAGAGCGCGTGGCCGCTTAGGCTTCATTTCTAGTAGCTTCTTAGTTCTAATGCGAAATTGTATTTATTTTGTTTTTGAAATTGAAATTGTACGCAAAACATGTTTGTTTTTTACGCATTACTTAAACAAATTTTTTTTTAATTAAAAATAAATTAAACTATATAAATAAATATATGAATATTTAAACATTATGCAACAATACATGTGTATTGTGTCTATGAAGATAATTTTTCTTATTTAAGTAATTGAATCGATGAACACCTAACACAGCACGCTTATGTAAGTGCATTATGGGTTTTTAATTTAAAAATTTGTCAAAAAAAAGAAAATCAGAGGAATACGAGAATAAACAAAAACAAAACAAAATGCAAAACATAACAAATTTATATAAAACAAAGCAAGCAAGTTTAATAATATAAATAAATATTAAATATAATAATAACTACTGTAGATATACATATAAATAAATACAATGGTATAAATATATATATATATATATAAAACCACACACACACACACACGTATATATATGTATATATATACATATATATTTAAATACAAAAAGAAAGTTAAAATAAAAAAAATTTATATTATTTAGCTAAGCATCAAAACCGATAAATATAAAAAAAACTTTTATGATTAAAGATGTCGTTTTATTGGGTTTTAAGCTTACAAGCACAAACATAAATGCAAGTGAAGCTAATATAAGGCTATTACAAAATAAAACAGCCTTGCCACAAAAATATGAAAAAAAAAACGTAAGCGCCTGTCAAATATTTATAAATATCGAAATTTCGGTAGCCATATATCGATGCAAATGCTACCTTAAACATCAGATTATTATTCCTTGTCATTGTGATTGTGTCAAATTTTAATTCTTTGAAATTTCTACTTCATACATTTTTGGTCTTTATTTCGTCTTGCGAAAAGATTGTTTTAAAAAAAAGTAAGTTTTTTTATTCTAGTTTTCGAGTTGAATATGAGTAAGAGTGCTATCACAATACAGATGGACATTACGCAGTCGTCGACGTCCGATAGACTTGTACCGGTCAATGGAATCGTGCAGCCGCACGAATACGTTAAGAAAAGAAAGAACATGTCGCTGAAAATTAGCTGCCAACCAATCAAGAAGTCTAAACAAGAGCAGACTGTCATTGACCAAAGCATCGTGGAACCCGTTGACGAACCCGCTGTCCAGCCCGATATCGTACCCACGGTGCTGCCCAATGTCGGATCCGCTGTCGAAGCTGTAGCTCTAGCTTCAGGTCCAGCAACGGATATGGCGTCACTTTCAGCTTTCGCAACGTCATTAGCTCAAGCTCAGTCAGCAGCAGCTATGGCGGCAGCTCCAGATTTAGCTTCAGCAATGAATTTAGCTCAAGTTTATGGTACGCGTTTAGGTGCAGCTATGGCGTCAGCTCCAGGGTATGCTTCAGCAACGCAATTAGCTCTTATTTACGGTACGTGTCTAGCTTCAGCTATGGTTACAGCTCCAGCAACGTCATTAGCTAAAGTCTTAGGTACGTGTCTAGCTACAGCTATGGTGAAGTCTCAAGCCTTAGATTCAGGAGCTCCAGCTGAAAGCGTTGCTAAAAACGTTGCCGAAAACATTGCTCAATCCAGAGCTGAGGCCACAGCAAAGGCTCACGCTTTGGCTTGCTCTGAACCTGTAGCTTTGGCTGGTTCTGAAGACGCTGCCGAGGCGGCAACAATAGGCGACGCCGATGTGGACTTGGATGGGCATGCACGACTCTACTACGAGTGGCCAAAATATTTAATTGAGAAGCGGTTTTGCGAGAAACTGCTAATTTCATTAAAAAAAAGGATAATGCATAAAAGGCATTATGTATTTATTGTTGCCAGTGAATGGCCGGCATTCGGTTCCGAAAAGAAGCTCGATTGGAAAACTTTGACCAAAAACTTGGAACTCAATAAAATCAAAACTTACATTGATTTTATTGTGCAAATCTATGAGATGATGCAGAACGCATTGATGTGTTTTTCGACTTGCCCTGAACACGTTCTTGCGGTTTACGACTTACACTTATTTGTGGAGTCAGAATCGGAGAACCATTTGAAGTTGATTGCCGAAGAACAGGCACATCTAACATATAATACTACATATGTAAGTTATTTTCAATGTGCGATCGACATACATACATATTTGGTTTTGACAAAAGTTAAAAATTTACAGAAAATAAGACCAAATGCTGCAGGAGAAGTATGAGATCTTAGGGAGTGCTCGAAAGGTTGCCGCCTGAGATGTCCACAAATATGTCATCAATTGAATCAATATCTGAAATAATTGTGTTACACACACTGTTACACTGTCACTGTTTATGTTATCTACCTAACTATATTTTGTATGAAAAAACGTAGAAGGAACTGACTCAAAAGGTTTATGTATAAATTTATTAAAGCTTGATCAATATTGAACTGAAGAAGGTCGAGTCTTGTTAAAAAAGTTAATTGAATAAGAAATCGACTGCTGCCACAACTGGCGCAAGAAACAGAAACACAAACAGAAACACACATTGCCATCGACGGTTTTTTAATTCAAACTTAACGTTGTTAGCTGCATAAAAGCTCTACTTATGCCGGTAAAGTATTGCAGACAAAAAAAGCGAGAGCGAGCGCGGGAGAGAGAAAACTGAAGCTTTCGCTGCAAAGTGACAACAGTTAACCCAGCAAACATTGTGCAGTGCAGCGAATTCGCAGATGCCAATGAATTCGAGCAGTAACAGCGAATGAACACTTTACACACACACTCACACACAGGCACTCACACTGAGATGAAACCTATGTTGTGTTTACGCACCCAGCTGACTCCAAACCCCACAGACTTTTGCTTGGCGGTGTTGGCATCTGCGGCCTGTCAGAGGACAACGAATGCCAACAAGTAGCAGTTGAGCATCGACAACGCCAGCGTTCGCTTGCGTCTGGCTTATGGCAGCGCAGTGACAGCATAAAACACAAACACAATAATAAAGCTCAGCAACGTTCGACGATATTTACGCAAACATTTTTGTCAAAACAATTTTTTTTGAAATTTTGTAACGGCTAATAGTGAAAAGTGCCATAAAGGCTTTGGAAAACGATGTATGTATTTTCGATCTTGTGTTTTTGTGTATGTTTGTGATTTTTTTTCAAGTGTAACGAAAATTAGACACAACATATACAAAATAAATAGCAGCAAATAGCGGTAAGTACTAATGTTGTTGTTAGTTCCTACATATGATATGTAGTTCCACTCCCCTAAGTGAACCTCTATCGTTCAAGTTTGGTAAGAGAGTTTTATTTTTTTTTAAGTAAAGCGAAGTGAAACCTTTGCAGTGTGCATTAAAATACTATTTGTTTTAAGTGCACTTCCTTGTTTTTTGTTTTAATATTTCAAAGTCTAAGCAAGTACCGTTTATTACAATGGCGAAAAGCGCCTGGTCTGGTGCCGAAACAAAACTAGGAAAGCATTTAAAATGTTATGCCAGAATACCGGAACAAATTTAATGAGTGTTGATTACAATGTGCATTGTACCGTTTCTGGAGTCATAATTAAAAGTGAGAATTCCATTTCAAATGCGAGTCTCAACATTTGGACGAATGCCGTTTGTCACGATTAACGATTCCGAGTTGAAATTCATGTCATTCGGCTCAGTATTTAAGAAGTTGGTGCAACTAGCTGCAACTTCAGATTTAGATTTTACAAAAAAACGCAACGAGCTTAACCTAAAGCGCTTGCAGCTGTAAGCTGTCAAAACCATAAATGGGAATGATAATACTATTTTGCTTACGGTTACAGTTAAGCAATTTTGGCGTTGCCTTTTGGCTGCAATTTTCAATTCAAAAAACCGTCAACAGCAGATACCAAACTACTTAACACAACAAACCAAAAATAACAAATACAAATATAAAACTCTTTGTTTTTTTACAATTATTATTTGCCACAAAGGCAACCACAGATACAAAATAGAAGAAGAATACAAATAATTTAAATGCTTACATATTATAATCGCATTTTCCCTAGTGGGCGTGGCGTGACTGGTTCTCCATCCGACATCCGCATTCACATTCGCATTGATTTATCTTTCTATATGCGCAGCTAATTACCAATTGGCTATGGGCTACAAAAAATAACAGAGAGAAAAAAAGGTGCCCTTGCCCAATACCCAATGCCCAATACTCAAGTGTGTGCTCGTTCTTCACATATCGCTTGATTTGTATTCTGACCGTTGTTCGTTTTCTTCTTCTTTTTTATATTGCCTTTTTTGCGCTGTATTCTTTGAAAATGGGTGAAAGGGTATTCAATATAACAGGTCTTGTAAACAAGAAGACCAAGAGGATTCAAAATGATATAAACCAAAGAAAAGGCTAATTTGGACAAAGGCGATTAGGCAATATCCCAAGTCCTAAACTTCACTTAATTTATAAGTTCGCCACTTTTATGATTTTATCGTTATCGGTTACATTTAAGTATATATCGCAACCGGGAGAGCTATCATTGGATTGACACCAAATTGGAGAACTAACATCCTGAATCTCAAGTCTCTAGCTTTTATATTCCCTGAGATCGACGCGATCTTCTTTCGTTATACTCAAAAGATATTAAAAGATAAGAAAGGTAAAGGTTTTAATTTAGAATAGTTGGCCAGCTTATGGTATTTACTATTCGAGCACTCTTGCCAAGAACACTTGTACATGTTGTGTTTGGTTTTGGGTTTTCGCTATTTTGGCTTCCCCTGTGGCCTTTGGCTTATGCGCTTTATGCATTTCTGGCGCTGTCAAAATTGCTGGCACTTAAAAATGGCGCGCACCAAAAGCATTTGACGTTTGCCAATGTTGACAATTTGCATTGTCCAATGCCAACAGTCATAAATTTGAAGCCACCAAGACCCAGACCCAGACTCAGACTCGGACCCAACTGTTTTGAGCGTTTTGGTTTGATGGTGTTCAGAATCTGTCGATTCGGCTTAACAGCGTTAAGAACTAGTTGAAATTCAACCAAAAACAAAAGTAGACAAATAAAAAAAATTCTTTGCAAAACAAATTTAGCTTTAATTCAGTAAAAAGTCTTTTACAACACTTTATTACTTTCTACATTTTGCTTTTGTTTTTCTTTTACTTGGTTTCTTTTTTAAATTGTCAATTTTGTTTTGTCTACTATCTGAATTCATTAACAAGAAGAAAATGCGTCACCAAATCTTTTTTTTTGGTTTTTTTGTATAATGTACTCATATACATTAATGTTATTAGCTCATAGAATATATAGTACAAATCTACTTTATGGTGCAGAAAAAAAAAATAAAGCCTTAGCTCATACACAGACTTTAAATAAGTTTTATTCATTTAACATATTTGCCAAATTATTGCCAACAAAAAATGATTAAGTATGAAAAGCTATAAGTTCGTGTAAGTACAATAATGCTGCTTACATTTATGCTAATATTCATTTTATCTTATCAACAAAATTAAAACGGAAATGTTTTTGTAGTATTACAAATATGTGAGTTTAAAGATGGGTAAATTTAATATTTAAAATGTTCTCTCGACCAGGCAAATAACTTAAAATATGTTTACAATAATATATATTGTGATCTTCTCCATACTTATTATTTTCTATAGATTCGCAACATTTCTAATTAGCTACATTTTTGTAGGTGTCAAGATTGAAATGTTGACAGACCCCTAAAACACTTTTGACTAAGTCGTTGCAAGTTATTGCCGCTTGCCCCCTTTTTGTTTTGTATGTCTTTGTCTTTGTTTTTGATTTTGATTTGGTTTTCTGTTTTGGCCTTGTGCTGTTTCTTAAATTTCATCTCTGATTTTTTCTTATTTTATTTTGGCATTCAAATTTTATGAATGTATTCAATTTTCATTCGTATCTTGCACTTGTTTTAGATTTGTTGTTTGGGTTTTTTTTTACTCGGATACGAAAGGCATAAATTATATTGGTTTAATGCAATGACTGTCCGTTCAGCACTGTGAACGCAACTTTTTTCGACATAAATATGTTAATATATCTCGGAAATCCCCATATAACTTCCACAGATTTTAGTTAGTCCAGAGTCTGGACTCCAGACTCTTAGCCACCAGTTTTTACACTGGTATCAGAGTATTCGACAGTCAGTTGCGCCTGAACTCAACGTTTTTACATGTTTGTTGTTATTTTTATGACTTGACCATATTGCAGCAGTGTGTCTAAGGGGCTGACGGACCGACCTTAAGGACGCGTGCCTTGCAAGTATGTTGAATGGGAATTTTCAAATATTTTTTTTGCCACTTAATTTTTATTACCTTAACACTCGCATTTCATTGGGGCTCGATTCGTTCTATACGTATATTATTATCTAGAGAGTTGGGAAAGGGGGGATTAAGAGATCGTTTGGTCAACATTTTGCATAGGCCCATAGGGCTGTGCTCAGGGCCCAACATTTAATATGTCCCATTTTGGTGCTGTCCTGTTCGTATACTATTGTGTTGACATAGCCGGGTTTGTTGTACTCTCCATCTGGCTTTTACCCCTCCCGCCTCTCTCTATCTCTTTTCCCTCCCTTAATATAATGCAGAGAAACACGCACTTGCTGTTATAATTTCATTTCGAGGCTTAGGCAACGTACGGCCCCTGGTTACATTTACATTTTTATTTCCTCTCGGACGCATCCATCTAGTGGGAGAGGAGTGTGAGGAGCAAGAACGTGTCCATGTTGTTACTTTTATTGTTGTTGTTGTTCTTGTTGTTTTTGTTGCTGTCTCATGACTTTTTCCTAATGCGTTTTGTTGCTAAATCTGTGCGACATTCAAATGAAAACGTCTTCGGCCTGTTTGACCTCAGTGCTTTAGGTTTCTAACTTGGCCACATTTCAATTTCATACGAGCCGCGTGACATACTTACAAATTGCATTTTCACACAAAAAATATGAGCAAGTCTCTGCTCTTAAACATATATCTTCTTGCTACATTCTAAAGCTTTGAGCCAAATAACATAACATCAAAATTGATAGTAACAAAAAAAAGCAAGCTTCAAACATCGTTAGCATTAAGACTGGGTGACTTTGTTGGCTTGGTACACCCTTTTCCCCTCTCTTTGATTACCCATTCCATGCCACACGCATCTCATTCTCAACTATGTATGTATGTATGTGCGCGTGTCGGCCGTTTTCCGTGTGCCTTATGACTGATTATTCTAGCTTTTCGACTAAGTCGAAAACGACAAAAATGTATTTCTTATTTCTTTCACCTGTATACTTATGTATGAATAAAATGCTTGTATGTGCGTTGAAAATGAATTGCCATAGGGAGGTGTTGGTAAGCAACAGATTGATATTTTAATAAATTACATAAAAATAGTTAGAAAAAATAATATAAATAATATACTACAAAAAGAAAGTTGATTTGCAGTTAAAATTATTTCGAGAATCGAAATGCTTTATTACTTAAGTTCAACGCTCTATAATTCGATTTTTAGAAAGTCCCAGCTTCTTAAGGAATTAAGGCTAATAAAATGAAATGAGATATTTTGGATTAACTTTAATAAGGGTCATTTGGTTGGGCTCGTAGCCGACTTGCTCTTGTCAGCCGCTCAGGTAATTTGCATTTGCGGTTGTTTTTTTAACACACTTTGATTATCTTATTCCACCCATCCCATCTTACCCAGTTTCGTATTGCCATCAGTCGCGTTGTGTTTTCGTTTTCGTCTCTCTCATTGCGGCGCAACACCTCCCTCAGCGCTAAGCGTATCACAACAGCGGGGCAACTGTGTTTAAAGGTTTTTTTTGGATTGAGTAGGCGGGTAGACTGGTAGATTGTAGTATGTAAGTATAAGTGGGGTATTGGATGGAGGATGGGGTTTTTTTTTTGGGTCGCATGCCATTGCACTATGGCCCTCTTTAACATTTTTTGGAATTAAGTTTTTAACTCAAAGACTATGCGGTCAATTGTCGAAAAGTTTGTTACTTAGCTACATTTACGGCGATTATGAACGTTTTTGACAAACAGGACGCCTCTACTTTGATATAACAGCCTGCATGCAAATTGATTTTTTTTGGTTTATCCGGACCAAAACTCAGTTATTAAGCGTGTTTGCGTTGCGCAAAAAATCATCAACATTGGACTACTATATCATGTAAAATTCCAAAAAGGGCCATAGTGCATTGTCGCTTGAGCTGGCTGATATGTCAGCAAGGTGCTGCCAATTTTTTTGTTTTGCAATCTTATCCTAACTCTAATATACATATTATACACATGCTAGTGTATGCTTGACCTTGTGGGAATACCATTAAGATAGCGCAACTCTGAATGTTTTTCTTTTTATGTTAATCTTGCATTTGTTTAAAAAATTCTTAGTATGGTTGGTTGATATATATTTAATTTTTATGTTTTTGTATATACATAATTTAAAAGAGTTTCATCAGCTTTAATAGAATAAGTAAGCGCATAAGGCAACAAACCAATTTTGTAATTTATTTAGTTGTGTTTTAGGACATGTTGTCATTTTGCTTAATAATATAATAATAATAATACGTACACTCGTGTTTAAGTCGTTTACATATTTCAATAAAATTATGACAGGCTTTAAAATGCAAAGCATTATAATTTAATTCAATTTGCCTCAAAAAACAATAAGAAAAAAAATATTAAAACACAAAATAATCCAAAATTGTATTATTCATTTTTTGTTGTTGTTATTTTCTGTTGTCTATGTCTGTATTTTTCGGTTCACTTTAGGTTTTGCATAAAATTTAATGAAGTTAGCAACTGTCGCAAATGTCAAAGCTTGAAAAAAAATTAAAATACTTTTTGCCCTTTTAAGGACACGCCCACAATGCTACAGGAGCAGCATTTGCTATTCACGCCCGCCTTTGACTGTAAATTTATGTAAATAGCAAAATCACAAAATCCTTAAATTGTCATTAGCTAAGCCTTTCGAGATTTGCGCTGTGTGCTGCTGTTTTGTTTCTGTCATTCTGTTCTTTTTGGCCACGGTTCTAGTAGGTTTGTTTTATCATCAAAATGTCATACTCAGAACTCTTTGCGTTTCGTGTTCGGTGTTGCTAGCTCTGCATTTTAATGGCTTAGCGGCCCCACAGCGGAGTTCAGCTCTCGAACTAAACCAAATGCAACAACAGCCCCAAAAAGTAGGCAATACTTTTTATTGTGCCCTCATTAATTGCCTTATGCTTAAGGCTTTTAATGTGCCACAAATGGTGTGGTGGCCCCAAGGGGAAATTCCATAATTGAGTCTGTGAGGGACAAATTCTCTAAAGTTCTTTTTCATTTTACACTTATATTAACGTTTATAAAATAAACGAGTTTTCCAACAGTAAGAAAGTTAGTTTAATTCAGACAAGAAACGTATGAAAGGAAGGTATTTTCCAAACAAGCACTTCCAATGCAAGCTTTTACTATTTTGAGTGTTCATTGAAGCGTTGTTGTTGTTTAAATTTTTTTTTACTCCGAACATCTGCTATATCTTTGGACATTATTCACAGCTCAATTGACCGATAGCAAAGAGCAACATAACAGAAACAACACAAGTGTCATCCGGTTTTGCGATATGCCTTTCGACTTTTGCGTGTGTCATGTGGGTTGTTTCAAAGTCGCTTTTGGTAAAAGACCTCATTTTCAAGAGTACATCTCGTGTTTATCTGTTCAAAAAACTGCTGTTGACTGCTGTTGCGCCATTTAGTGCGTATGTGCATATCCGCATATCCGTTTCCGGTTGCGATAGTTTCCGCTGCGTTGTTCGCATTCCTGCCGACGGCTTGATTGCAACTTTATGGCACGCAACGCTGCTGAGGCTTTTATTGCTAGGGATCTAAGGATGTACATAAGTACGTATGTATGTAGTGTGTCCAAATCCAAGGAAGGGATGGGATTGGATATGGGAGGAGACACTAAAGTTTGTTATGTTTAGGGCATTTAAGATGCTTACTCTGGTCATCTATGCCGCACAAATAATGTGCCAATAAAGTTTGGGCGTCTCTCTCAATTGTATCCAATAAAATTCATCTTTGCTTTTATAGTCAGCCACAGCAATGGCATTCGACGGCTGCGGGATGTGGGGGGAATGCTCTGTCACGCCTTCATTCATGACGCACACACACAGCAAGAAAAAAAGCGGCATCTGCGTAGCCTTAAGCCCTTGTCGATTGTCATGTGGGTTTATCTTTTGGCAACGCTTCAATTGCCATTAAGTTTTTTGCCCCGCTGCTGCTTTCCGTATCCATTCAGGCCATGTCCAACTCATACATAAATGTATGTATAACTTACTCGTACTGGTTGGTATATGTATAAATTAATTTAGTTTTTCGTTTTTTTTTGACCATTCTTAGTTATTGCCGTTCGTTCGTTTGCGTCGCCCATCATCAACTAAATAGTTTCAATTCTCACAGCTATACTATTAGCAACTAGTTGGCGCCCCCAAAACTAACAAATGCACAGCACGTCTTGGCTCTTGACTAATAACAATGAGGGTTGAGCAAAGAAAGTTAAGCTCGTGGTTTGAAGCGTATTAAATTGAATGGTCAGACGAGACAGTACACCAACAACAAGCTATTCAACATGTAGTATGTTTGGATGTGCGATGTACAATGCTTGTCTAGTGTAAACATATGTATATATATGAGCATGTTGTTGTCTTCTTTTGCTTCAGTTGTTGTGGTTTTGTTAAAAGCGGATTCCCCCACAAATGATCTAAGAATGTTTCTCTGCGTGTTCATTGTTGCACAACATACATACTTACGTCTTAACATGTAGTTTGTGTTGTGAGATCTTTAAGTTGACGAAATGACCTAGTTTTTTTATATTACAACTAGTACAACTATAGAACTTACTTAAATAATTCACACAATTAAGTGCTAATATCTGGAATTTATGAGACTTTCTTTTTAATACTTAGTTTGTATTATGTCTGACAGCTTTATTTATCTACTCACCAGCTTAGGGGATTAGTTCGCTTAATAATCAAAGCGGATTTGTCTACTCAGTTAGCTCTTCACTCCAACTTCAACAATTTCCTTATAGCTAAGAATTCTTGATGCCTTCAATAATTTTATTTAATAAGTGCGATGCATATTATTTCATGCCTTCAGGCACATTCCATTGGCAATGGAATGCATTAAAGCATTTGTCGTAAAAGTAGTTTTTGGATTTTGTCAAACGTTTTACAATTTACAGCATGGTACCCCGGTATCCTTTTGCTGTTGTTTTGTTGTTGTTGTCAATAATGCAGGCAAGCGCTGTCCCGTCTTCCGCATCCATCCACTTTTTCACCTTTAATGAATTTAACTCCTTTTGCTTTGGGTTATTGTTCTAGATTTTGTTGCTGTTGCGCTGCAATTAAAAACCTACAACATTTGAAAGACTTTTGTCCAGCAATTACAGCAGCTACTGCTGCTGACAACGCTTTTGCCATTTGCCAGGTTTCACTCTCCTTTGTTAGGTGTAAACGTCTGGCGATTTAAGCCAGAAAGCCAAACGAAGCTGTTGCATTTTGTTGTTGGTCTACCTTTATTGCTTTAACAGCTTTCCTTATGCGCATCGCATCGTTTGATTTTCCAGCTAACATAAATTCCAAGCGATTAAAGCAGACACTAATACTATCTCTCTCTCACACACACACACACACATAAACAGACAGACAAACATACAGGCACAGTTGGAAACAATGGAACACTTTTAGTCTAACTAAGTGCTCGACATCCCCAACGCGTATATGCCTAAAGCATTTCATTGTCGTGTATACCCTGTAACCAAAGACGAAAAACAATATGCAAATTTAACTCTGTTGCGGTTTGACTATTTTCATTTTCTTATTTTATACCATTCACCTTATATTGTAGCGTAAAGTTTGTTGTTAAATATTAACTGGATGTCTTTGAATCGAGCAAAAGTTTTTCCAAGATATCTCCTAGTCGCTGTTTATAATAACTATTTTATTCTTTGTTCCATAGCCATATAGCCCAAGTGTGTGTTTGTAAGAGTATGTGTGTGTGTGTGTAGGTGCGTAAAATAGGTAATTACGCACAAGGACGAAATGTTTTTGTTTTCATCAGTTGTTGCTTGCTCAGCATAGCAAATTAAGTGACGAGACCATGATGTGACATTGTGAAGTTACAGTGAGATATGAGTTTTTTAGATAATAATGTATTTAAAAACGGCTTTCAACATAATGTTTGTGAGTGCTTTTGTCACTTTAAAAGCAACAATACACATATTTAAATTATAGAAATAATATAAAATGCTTAGAGAACTTTTATGCTGCACCTAAACACCGCCATTATGCACTTTAAATAAATAACAATCTACACAAAAGTGCATAAATTTATTTATATCTCAAGTTTGCATGTTTTTGCAAGCTGTTAGCACATTTTTGTCCGTTTGTCTCTCTGTTTGTTTGTTTGTTTTGGATTGTATTTGCATACAAAGTGTTAAAAGGTAAATCCACTTAGCAAACATTTTTACATGGAAGTATATGCGTTTGTGCGTTTTGCATTCGATGCGAACTTATTTTATGGCCTCACAATCGAATATATGTATGTGTACCAATCGCGATTGTGTTGTTGTCAGCCAAGCATATAAATGAGTTGGCTACATTGTTATCACTCTCTCTCTCTTTCTCTCAGTTTGCGAATAGAGCCCAAGGCAATTGAATACTTTTTCACGCACTTCTGCACTTAGAGGCTTTACAACTAAATAAAGTAATTTAAGGGCCAACTGAACAACAGCTGAAGATTAGATTGGACCTTGTATCACTTTCTGCAATATGTACAAATGTGTTAAAATGTAGTGAGAAAGTGTTGTTCGACTTTAACTCAATTGAAAAAGTTAAATAAAATGCCAAAGTGCCATATGCCAATGGTATTTAGCATTAAATTGTTTTTGGCCTTACCAATAAAACCATTTAAGCCAAACTGAAGTGCAATTCTAGTGAACCCGACATATCGCTTATTGGGCTTTAATTGACATCAATTTGTTTTTCCGTGGAACGATTTAAAAACATTGTTGTAATTAATTCTCTGTTATAATTGCAGAGTCAGTGAATTTATTTGTTGCCATTTAAGTGCGGTTTGCAATTTATTTCGTATTAATTTAAAACTCGTATTATTTATTATTATTAAATAAGACATGTTCTCTCTGCTCTGTGTGTGTGCGCGCTGCGAGTGTGTGTGTGTGTGTGCAGGTAATTTGCTAGTTGGTTGCTTTCAATATGCAGGCAGAGTCGACTGAGTGTTATGGCTGCTCTGGCTGTCTGACAACTGTGACAACTGCCAGCTTTGTTATGCAACAATATGGGGAGACATTTTCAAAATTGGCAACAACATGAGCAAACGTTTGTGCATTTATCAAAAGCCAAAACATCAGCAGTAACGCGTCAGAAAGTCACACAATATGTGTAGGTGAGAAGCTTTACAAATGAGCCAGGCACGCACACACACACTTTTATGGCTTGCCATACAAATGATTGATTATGCAAAGATATTGAATGTTACTAATTTTGCACACGCCCTCACACAATCTCACACAATCCTCTTTCATCGACACTCCATTCAGAATTTTTTTTTCATCATTGAATGCTGAAATTTTAATGAGATTCTGATGTGAAATACGCTTTAAGCTGCATGCCGCATTATTATTTGTGTAAAATACTACGTTGAATATCTTAGCCGAATAGGCCAGAACATGGGCAAAAACCAAACACACTCACTCAATCAATTTGATCCTTACAAGAATAATGAAAAAAAAAAAACACTTGACTCTAAGGTGCTTCAAGCTTACAAATTATTTGATTGGTCGATCACAACACTTAATTTCTCTTCCTAAATTATTGGAGCATTCAAATTGATTGATTCATTTCGTACTCAAAAATATTGCCGATCAATTATTTATTAGAGTTTAAATCAATTGAAATAATTTAAATGACATTTTAAAGCTCTGCTTCGTACTGGAATTAAGATTAAATAGCCAAGTTGAAAGTTTTTATACATTTATCAATAGTCTTTATTATTTTAATTTCTGCATCAAATTGCAGCAGAAGTACGTATGTACATATGTACTAAATGTAAATTATGATCAAAGCACAACCATTACTTAGGGTCTGTATATAATTCTATCCGTACCCGGCCAACTTGCATACTTTCTATCCACGGTTGAAGTTAATTGCTTGGCATTTTGGGTATGGAAATGAGTTTGGCAGCAACCCATTTGCATTTTGTGTGTGTGTGTGTGTGTGTGTGTACAGTAATAATATATAAAGTTTTACGTTGGGCAATCCATAATTTTGTTAGTTTGTGTGTCTGTCTCTGTGTAGATTTATGTGACTTTTCATTTTGTATGAAAGCAAAGCGCTCAAAAGTAAACAAAAAGAGGTTACAGCAAAAACAAATGAATGGATTCGGCTGGTTTTAAGGTTCTTCAATTATGCAAATGCGCTCAAATAGTACTGCCAAATAAAACAATTCCATTAAAGTATATTAATTATTACAGGCATTTCAAAAGATTGAAATGCCCGAACAATGGGATGCAAACCGCATCAAATGCATTTTGCCATAAAACAATGACAACTTCAATAAAAACAACAATGTCAACAGCAACAAACTAAATCAAAGAACCACCGAAAAATAAATACTCTTTTGAATGAAAATATTTTTTAATTATATTGAAATGAGATATAAATAAAATATGAATAAAATATATTTTTAAGTTGCTTTAAGTATCCTTAAATCTAAAAATCTGTTCTTTATTCAATTTATTGGGGAATTATTCAACACTTTTACTTTTTGCTACATAACTGTCAAAAGTAGCCATAATATTTTTTCTTGTATCTTTATGTTTAATCCTACGAGTGCTCTTCATTGGATAAGGCAGGCAGCTGGGCGCCATGTTTCGTACGCGATTGCAATTGCGATTGCGATTGCAATTTGCTTGCTTACATTTTTGACTTTGCATTTTGAATTTCGAATTTGACTTTGGCAAATCGAAATTGTGTTAACATTAGCATATTTTGTAGATTCACCCAAATAATCAGCGTAGATGCGAGAATTGGCAGAGTTGAGTAACGGGGCTATGTAGTAAGCATCTCACAGAGAACACTGAAAAAAAAAACGGAACAAAAGTTCTCAGGTTCTCTTAGTTTTGGAAAAATTATTTTGTATTTAAACGGGCATCTTTAAACATGTTCTAAATTAAGTTGTTGTTTTTTAATTATGAACAGACGTCTTCATATTGGACGGAATGTTATCATATGACGAAATATTTCAAGACAATTTCGCTCTTAAAAGAAGAACGGAGTTTAAGTGTTATCTGTGTGTACTTGCTGCGTTGTGGTTGCACGTGTTGATGCTCTTGTTGTGTGTGTGTGTGTGTGTGGCACAAGCACCTTCTACATCTTTAGGGCTTGCCTATATTTACTTTAATGACATTGCCAACAACTGTCAACAGTTGCAAATAGAGATAGATAGAAAGAGAGAGAGAGAGAGAGAGAGAGAGAGACAGAGAGAGAGAGAGAGAGAGAGAGGAGAAAGGGGAAAAGGAAGAAGGCAAAGGACCATGAAAATGCAGCGAATGTCATACTATTGCCATATACCATAGATAGTCAAGCGACTTTTGCTGCCAAAATGACATTTCTTGAAAATTGTTTTTTTTGGTTCTTGTTTTTGTTTTGAATAATATTTGATATTTGTCTTTCGTTCTTGTTCGAGTGCCGACTTTATGCAGATTAATCACTGAATTTAAGCTCAAACTGCTTTCAATTTGGAACTCTTTCAGAATTTACTATATGGAATACGCTCTATCATTTTGTATGCCATTTACGAGAGAACAGTGTATTTTATACCATATAGACTAAGTGCGTGTACACGGCGTAAAATATGAGAACTGTAAGTGCAGACAATAAAATTAACTTAACGGAGGTGGAGGATGGTTGTACTACTCTTTGACGACGACGACGCCATCATCATGGTGGTTACTCGTCCTCGTGACCTCGTTCCAGAGTAGAACAGAATTGGCGTCGCTGTCTGAGGAGTTTGTTTGTGTGCAGATTGCTTGCCAAAAAATTGGTTACATTATTTTGGCCATTTCCACCTACATACGCTTGCTTTTGCAACTCGCTTTTTCCCCATCTCCAGTTTCGCGGCCGTGCGACTTCCATTACAAAACTTTTTATTTGGGTTGCTGCGTGAGTCGAATGTCAAACAATTTCATGAGCGACATATTTCTGAATACCTTTTTGAGCAAAAGTTTGTAACGAGTAGAAGCAAGATTAACTCACAACTCAAATGATTCAATTCGGAGCGAACCCTTTCTTTTCAAACACCATATCTTGATTTAAAAAAAAAACAAAAAAGATTTTACAACACTGTTGCAGGTCATTTAAGGACTTAAAAAGCAACAAAAAATTTAATTTTGCTTAATTAGGTTGATTGCACACATAATGAAGTTAAGTCGGATTTTTGCAATTTAAACATTCAAATAAATTGTGGCTCCATTTTAATCTTGCTTTCAGCTCAAAAATTATAATCCACAAAAGCTCAATGCACGCTCTGTAACCGTCCCCTACTAAAAAAAGAGGGTTACCAATGCTAATGCGAAATGCTAATGAGATGCGCAAATTAAAGGCGACCACAAAAAGCCGCTGTAGGCGTGGCTGAAGCCAGAGTCAAACATCTTATGTATACATAAAAAAATAAAGCACGTGCATCAACTTCCAACTCAAAGGTACAAGAAAAACCTTCGCCATAGAGAAAATTCGAAATTTCGTTATATAAAATGGGTTTTTGATTGAACCAAATTGCAGTGTTCTGGCAATGAAATATTTATATATCGAAGTTTGACTCCATATAATATATGTACATATAAAAGTACAATTCGGAAACTCGACAAACTCCTTGCTACAACTTTATAACAGCTTAAAAAAGTGCAACCTTAAGCAAACATGCTACATAAACAACAATAACAGGCCGAGAAAGTTTCTTGGTTTCTCATGTTTTGCAAGCTAACAAGGTTAAAATGTTGGCATTGAGTTTCGACAGGAGCATCAAGAAAAACCAGTTGCTAAATGGAGCTTTAACTGTATTTGCTGTATGATTTTATTAATATTATTTTGTATTATGATGAACTCGCGATTTTGGCCTTTGTGGCTATTGCCACGTGCGTTCCCAAAGTGGTATTATGTAGGATTACTAGGTAGGAGAAGGGAATGCAGTGGCAGGTAGGTACGAGCTGAAGGTGTCTGCTGCTAACCTGTTGGTGGTAGCTCTGCTCCGGTTGCGATTTCAATTATTTTTCCCACATTGTTGACTTTGCGTTGCGAGCAAATTGAAATCATTCAGGAAACAAAAACTGAATAGCTTAAAGCCCACCTCAAAGATACCCTATAATACAGCATTATGTGTTTTGATAAAGAAAAATTTAAGCAGGATAAACAAGATTCAAATACTCTGATAAAGACGTGCTAAAAGAGCTGCTGATGATGAACTGAAATCAAGAAAGAAGACTTCTTCTTTTAAGTTAGATGCAATTTGTAGGTGTAAGCTCAAATTGAAGCTAAATGTTTGAAATGTGATTAACTTATTTATTCGCTGGGAAGCATTCAAGTGTTCTGAAATTTCAGTTCAATTTATTGTTAGCTTTATGCCATCTTGAAGCGTTTGCTTCATTTGTCAATTAACAACAACAACCACAATAACAACCACAACAATAAAGCAAGCGTGTCCCTGTCGAGTTGAGTGCACTGCTAAATCCTTCAGGACCTTCGCCAATGCCAGAGCAAAAAGTGCAAGTCTCTTGCTGCTCCATGCAACATTGCTTTGTTGGTTTGCTTTATTTTCTTGCGCGCTAACTCGTATTTATTTCGTTTCATTTCATTTCATTTATTTTGCTGCTATCGCGAATGTGGCTGCCAAGCCCGGAAACACAACTTGATGTGGCTCTTCTTGTTGTTGTTGCTGTTGGTGTTGTTATTATTATTGTTGTTTGAGGCAAAACTCGAGCAGAAATTCCATTGTCTAAGCTGAGTTGCCAACAAGTCGAGCGCAGCGTTACAAAACTTGGCAGCGTTCAGCAGTGTTTGTCTCAATGCTCTCAGCTGGCGCACATGATGCACATCCAATACCCATTCATTCATCTATTCAACCTCATCCTCTTCGGCAACGGCAGTTCCTTGTGCATCCATGGCTGGCGCCCACTTAAGTATGCTAAGATTTCCGTTGTGCGCTGGCGACGCTTTATTGCACTAACAGCAAAAACAAGGCAAAAATAATAACAAATAAATATAAATAATGAAATACAAAGTCATTTCTTGCTGACAAAGCTAACACACTGCATGTGTGTGTGTGTGTTTGTGTGTGTGGGTGTGGGGCATGACAACAATCATATGCATGCTTATAAAAACAGCGACAGCATTCACAATTCAGCTTTGTGTGCGTGCGCCTTAAGTCTGCTTTGTTGTTTGCCTTCTGCTTATTATCTAGAAAATGATAACAAAAACACTCAGCAACAGTCAAAAGAAGACTGTAACCAAATCATTCACAATAGGCAGCAACAATTACAGGCTGACAGTGTCAATGTCAGTGTCAAGTGACACCATGTCGCGATTTTTGTTGGGTGCGAAATGTAATTCGCAATATTGACACATGACAAAAAAAGCACAAAAAAATTGTGTCTTGGCGTGCGTCTGTCTCTATGGAATTCCATCTGCTTAAACCTACAAAACAAAAATAGCCAAAAACAGGATAAGACAACAAATGGTTAGGGGGACTTTGAGCAAGATTGAGCCAAAGGCATATTAGATACGACGCGTCGCAAGAAATTTTCTTGAATGCACAGAGCGAAAAAATCAATTGCTTCGTATATTATTTCTTTTTTAAAGAATGAAACTGCCGAATTTAACAGTGATTGTCTTATTGAAAGTACAGTTTTTTTGATAAAGATAAGTAAGTCAATTTTATTTTTGTTTTTCAGTGTTAAGTATTAAAACATGTATTTTCTTGTTATCTTGAAATTGTCGCAATAAAAATGTTATCAGAAACAAAGTTTGCCAATGGTTTTCATGCTTTTCTTTTTTCTCAATAAAACTCTATAAACCAAACTTGTGTGGTTCTCCAGAGAGATAATGAAATCTCTATTTAAATGATTATTTCAAAACTCCCATCGTTTGCTCCGTTGACGCAGCTCTGGGTTAAATTCTATGACTTTCTCTCTCTCTTTCTACTACTATGCCTGGCACGCACACGCATGCAAATGATGGGGATAATAGACTCTTGGCTTGAATGACAACAACGTGAAAGAAGATGGGTGAAAATTCCATTGGCTCTCAGATGGTTTGACTAGTTGGCAAAGCTTCGTTGTTGACATTTCAGATGCGGCTCAATAGAAAATCAAAACCGGTGCCGGAGCCGTAGATAGACAACTGTAGTTTGGTAAAGTGCCACAAGCCACCAGCCACGCCCAATATAGTATACTCTAGGGATAAAGTCGAGAAAAGAAAGGAATACAAAACAAAGTAGAACCAAACAAAGTAGAAATGTTACAAAACGTAACGGCACACACAGTGCATATACCCTGTATAGCGGTAGGTAGGGTAACGTACTAGAACCGCAAGCAAAGGCTGCATTCGCTATTCAAATGAACTAATTACTTATGCAAACGCCGCGACACCGAAACAGAGCAAACTTGCTACAAACGAGCACCCTGCCGGCAACGGTCACAAATATGCAATCGGTTTTGGTTTTTTTTTGGTTGGTGGCGTTTTTTTTTTTTTTTTTGCTTTGACTTTTTTGTTGTGTTGTGTTTGGCGACGAGGTCAACAATTGGCCATTGATTGAGGAACTGAACAAAGGAAAACGAATGAATGTACGAGCAACACGCTGCATGTTGAACGTTGCATGTGTGGCATGCTGCATGGAATGCACTTAAACTATGAATTGCATATGAAAGCAATTTAAATGTCAGTCTCAAATGTGTGTGAAGCTCTAAAACAAAAACAAATACAAATATATAAAATAAAACAATTTATGTATTTAAAAATTGATTCGAAACTTGTGTATATTTGAAAGGAAAAATGCATTTTTCACGAGGGAAAGTAAAGTAAATAAATGTTCATAAATAAACAATAAATATTTATGAAGCTTTTGCTTAAATCATATAAATTCAAATGCATTTATTATTTTGATTCAATATATTTTGATTGAATCTATTAGTTATGAACTAAGCTTTTTAGATATCTGAGTATTGATCCTTATCAGTTTGGGTATCTTTTAGTCGAGTCGATCGGTTTAACAGTACTCCTACATGGTTGTGTTTTATTCAAACCCGAGCAGCTCGTCAACTGGCTGCCAAAAGCGGTTGCAACAAGCTGCGGGCTGCATAGGGTGCCGTTCTGTCGCTTTTGGTACCGGGCGGAAGTACTACTATTTGGCGATCCACCAATAGAATACTTGAGGGACTTGCAGCCAAGTATGACAGAGCAGTACACAGGAGCGTCTATCACTTGGCGCTGAAGTCAACTGACGGATGCCTGCAATAGGATGCATGTGCTGCTAAAACAAAATGAAGGCATGGAGGCAAACAGACAGCCGACTCGGTATGGTAAAATGGTATAATGCTAGAATTGCCGCAAGCTCTGACGGCAAAACTTGAAGCTGGCATAAAACGGCCAAGCGTCTCAGCTTCTTAGCTTCACAGCGTCCCATCTTAACAGCGTCCCAGCACGACTTAACTTCTGAATAAATAAAGAGGCGCAAATTAAATTTGAAAATTGTAGCCAAGATATCGCTAGGGAGCTTGTATTGTAGCAGTGTGGCAGTGAAATACAGGTACAACTGCTACTATTGCTACGGGGAATGTAAGCTGACAGCCAGCAACGTTATCTTGAGTGTGGTCCACGATTCGTATACGCGTTGCAAATGGCAAAAAAATGCATTTCCCATGTCTGAAGTTGTTAACTGCGATTATTGCCAATCACAATGTCTGCAAGTTTATGCAAAGTAACAGCATTACCTCTCTCTCTCTCATTTTCGTTCTTTCTCTGTTGCTGCCTTATATCGTACATATAACCGGCAAGGTATTAGACTTGATGAGGCAACGTTTACTGATAAGCAGAAGGTTGCTACCAAATGCCGAAGGACATTCATTAGGGCTTGTAAACGAAGCTGCAACAAAAACAATATACCCAAGTTCGCACACACACACACAGAAATGCATGCATACATACATATACTTATATATGCATTCTTCATTTTTATTTTTCGTAGTACGTCACGTGGTGCGGAAAAGGCAGCCGCAAATTTCTCACATAATTTTGCGTTTCCTTTCATTTCCTTTCTTGTTGTCTGCTTATTTTATCATATAATTTCAAGGGAAACCATTTGCCTTGCCGCGTTAAAGTTCTTTCGTTGCATTGTTTGTTTTTCTTTCTGAAGTTCTTAATGTATTTGATTGAATAAAAGAAAAATATAATTTCATTTATCCATAAGGCCGTTTGTGTGTATAAAACAGATACTAGCTAACTTTTTACGTTCAGTCCATTCACAATCTGTAAGACGGGTATAATAATGTTGTGCCCACGTATGTAGCCCCAGAAGCCAGAAGGCCTTGTTCAACATTGATTGTACGACAAATTGCTTACGAATAGTTTAAAAACTATTACGTGCAATGTTGCATGCAATCAAATGTCGCTTGTGTTTACACTTGTGCAACTAAAAGTTTTGACCTTATATCGAAGGGGAAAATGGCCGAAAGCGCCCCTATATCTATGATTTGACAAAAATCGAACACCGATATCACTTGACTGAAAAAGACAAACACCTTCAACCTGACTACAAACGAATCACAATTGAAAGCTGTCAAAGTGAAATATATTTTAGTCCGGCATTAAAAATTCACCAATTGCTTTAGGTATTTAATAGTTTATTGTCTTTTTTTTTTTTAAACGTTTTGAAAATTTTGCATAACTGATTCCACGCTAACAACTGGAATCTATGCTTACCAATTGTAACATTTGCAATCGGGCCAGTGCATCGAGATTATTAGCGTGGAGGCAGCTATGCACAATTTTCAAAACATTCCGAGCAGAACTACAAAGTTTTGACAAAAGGAAGCAGTACAATGTTTTGCATAAGCTGCCAGGGGAGTTTACGTTTATGGAACAAAATAATTCTTGGGCGAATGAGTTGAAAACTAATGTAAGTAAAATCCATGGTAAGATTAAGATTTGTGTTCTAGATAGTTGAAATTTTCAAAAAGATTACAGATCCGAGAAGAAGGAAATACTGTATAATAGCCCAATGAATCAACACTCAAAAATGGGACGTTGATGATGTCACGTTTAATAGGCCTTCGTTGATGATTGCAAATTTATTCAAAATTCCATAAAACTCAAACTGGCGTTTTGTTCAGACAAAATAGCAGATAATTATAAAGATAAATTTGTTGATGAAAGCCGCAAGGAATACTAATTCAAAATAAAGGCCTAATTTTGTAACATTTATGATTTGTTGAGCTTTGGATTTAGGGTATTTTCCAGTCGAACACACTGGAGAGCTTTTTAACTTATGGCTTTTGTATTTTTATTTTTGCTCGTTGAGTGCGCATCATTTACTTGGCCAGTTGGCCTGACACTTTGACTTGGGGGGATGGCATTTAACATCTGGCTTTGCTCGGCTTGACTTGGCCTGAGTTGAGTTGGCTTTAAATTAAAAGGCAGCCAAGTTGATGGGTTGAAAGGGAAATAAAGAGAGAGGGAGAGCCATCAACATAGCATATGCTGGACGACATGTGCTTACTACTTACTACTTAGCCGCTTTTTAGAATACATTTATGACGACATTTTGGCTTGGGCCATGTTTAGTTTATCAAGGTCACGCACCATTGAGCGTTCTGCTCCAATCAACGTTTAGCTGCACTTGATGTGCTGCACGATGATGTGACGACAACGACGATGGGCATGATAATATTTTGCTTATGTCGTTTGGTATTTCATAAATTCTAATAAAACTCAAGTCTTTTCTTTATTACTCTCTCCTCGAGAATGTCACACACACACACAAACACTTGGCCAAGAAGCTAACAATGCTGAATTTGATGTCTTATGTCTTGCAGGCCAACGATTTATCACACAGACAAAGAAGCTAAAGTTTACGTCCACGATGCAGACCAATGTGCAAATTGATTCAAAAAATCTACGCAACACCGATGACAACTTTCGTTCGCGTAGCCATCACATAACCATTGAGGTGAGTGCCATTACAATAGCATAAAGCACACTTTACTGCCATGCCAAATACCACTTGGGGCAAGAATTATATCCTCTCTCTGTGTCTCAGTACTAACTTACTTACTGGCGATCATTGCTAGCAGTAACTGACAGCTACCAACAACTTTCAAGCATTCACTTTAGTACTAGTCCTTAGCATATTAATTACACTTGAAAGTTTTTGCCTTCCTGCCAATGTTTAGCTAACAAATTGAATGCTGTTTATTGACTTTGTTTTTTTGTTGTTCTTGCTGCTACTGCAAATAAAGCAGCTAACAAAACGTGGTCTGGGCTGGCCTGGGATGGCATGGCATGGGAGTAGTTTGCCGGGATAAGGTGTCGTATGAGTTATGTGTGTGCAACTCAGGCTCTGGTTAAAATATGTCAGCTGGCTGCTTAATTAATTGGAAGCCTGCAACCTGGGCATGTTTAAATATTCATACCTTGCACACTTGACGTATGATTAATTTCAAATTTACAACTGACAAGCAAACCCAACTAGCACAAATTATACGAACTTAATTTGACAATAAGCAAAGGCAAATTTTAGCTGTTAGCTACTCGAATAACTTAAGATTTATCATTAGAATATGTGTTTTCGAAACAAAAACGATAATGAACAATAATAAATATTTCATTATTACTTTTTTCTCAAAACTTTCGCTTAGCGGAAAATTATCTAAACATTAAATAAACATTAAATATTTAATAACTATTTTATTTACATACTAAATTAAAAATATAACTTACATATACTTTTAAAAAGCATAACTAGTTGCTGGTAGAAAAATGTTTATTGGGTTATCAATAGGAAAAGCTCAATCACTTTGAGCTTTGTGCAGCTGAGAGTAAGGCAAGCCGGAAACTCTCCTAAAATAAATAAATTGCATTGCTATGTAAGTTCATAACTGAATGATTTTTTTTACATTACAATCGGAAGAAGATATAAGAATCTTAAAATAGAATTATTTATATTAAACATTATCGTTAACGTAAGCGAGAAATAGTGCAAAGCATGTAGCACATGCAACAAGTGGCAAGCCGCTCTTTTTCAATTCCTTTTGCAGCTTCTGCACATGCGCAATAGCTTTATTTCGAGCTTTCGAAAGCTGTTTAAAAGCCTTTAAAAGCTACGCTGCACTTGGACGCAGCA
The DNA here is from genome assembly GCA_018901835.1 of Scaptomyza graminum. Lineage (NCBI taxonomy): Eukaryota > Metazoa > Arthropoda > Insecta > Diptera > Drosophilidae > Scaptomyza > Scaptomyza graminum. The sequence goes on along the minus strand of JAEIFL010000001.1, from coordinate 8,837,735 downwards.
TCAGTCAGCTGCGTTGCGAAAACTTGAAGCGAATATCGACAATGAGAACCATCTGATTTTTGTTTTGTGTCTCTGCGCTCCTCGTTTTTCTCAATGAATCTCGCCCCGCTTGGCCCCCTTACCGTTCCTTGGTCCAGGATGTGGGTGCTCTGCCGCTTCCGTTGCTGCTGCTGTTGGCGGTGTTCATCAGTTGTTGGCGTCGTCGTTGTCGTCAGTCGCTGGCAACATTTTGGCGCGTGTTGACATGCTAAAGATTTTCGGTTAACGCGACGCGCGACGCTTTTTACCGTTAAACACTTTAAGTTTATTCGCTTGTTAAACGCTTCAAATCAAATAAAAAATAATATAGTAACAACAATTATAAAAATACTGAAAACAAATTGTTAATGTTTTTTTTGGTGTTTTTTTGTTGTTGATTGTGTTGATTTTTTTTTGAGCTATAGCCATTGTATGTATGTCTATTGTTGTTGTTATTGCTTACTTTGTTGTTATATCTATGTATATGAACATAAATGGCTTAATGTTATTCGAGGGACGTGAGAAACTAACGAAGGGCAAAAGTAATTAAAAGTTTGGTCCTTTCTTGTTTTTGTTGTATTTTGAATGTGAAATACTCATAAAAGATTTCGTGAGAATTGGCGGTCATTTCCATTGTTCGCAAGGTGTCAACGTATGGTTATTTGCGTGTGTGTGTGTGTGTGAGTGGCCGGCATTTTGTTTGGCGCGTAAAACAGGCGTGCAGTTATCAGGCGAAGAGTTGCTTGCTGCTTATCAGGTGCGCAGGCCAGTAAATTATTTGCTTAACACAAAATAAAAATGTTGCTGTTGTTATTGGATAGCCTTGACAGACACACACATACACTCACACACATGCAAAGGGAGCACACACACAATACGCTTGACTGCATATAAACAGAATGCATAAATATCAAATTTGTTTTGGTGCTGGTGTGACTGTCATTTGTTGTTTACATTGTAGCTCGGCAATGAGACACTGGCAACAATGGCGCGACAATGACGAGCCGTTAAAATCTGTGACCGGAAACGGAAATCCATGTAATGGCATTTTTAATGCGAACAATTGTTAGCTAAACTGCGCTTTTAATATGTCATTTGTTAGTGACAACCCCAACCGCACACACACACATTAAATTGTATGTTATTCTATATAGTATACCAACTTGTTACTGACAGTCTTGTCCCACGCATTATTTTATTTGAAATCAGTAACAGCTGTCGAGTAATTGCAATCGTTAAGCTATAGCAAATATTATGAAAACTACAGTTCCATTAATTAAATTCCCAAACTACAGTTTGAGAAACATTGAAGACAAGTTTTGCAGCATAGTTGAAGTGTGTTTGGGGCAGAGGATTTTGTTGCAACGCTGGCTTAAATATCGCCTTGAGATGCAACTTAAATGTGCTTTGGAAGTGACACAATTTTTTTTTTTTATACTTTTATCAAGTTTGTTTTCGAATTGTTAATGTGATGCTTGAATTTTAATTTTGTTTACTATTATATCTTGTTTGGCTTAGCTTTAGTTTTGAAGAAAATCATTTGAAATAAGCCAAGAAGAATGCCTTAAAGAGAAATTTCATCAATCCGGAAAGAAATTATCTTTATGTGTATTTTAATCTTAAAAACTTATAGGTGATATCAATGATATCTATATTTATTCTAATAAAAATCATAGATTGGCTTTTAAATGATTTGGTTTTAACATTCGAAAACTTTAAGATGAACTACGATAGAATAACAGAAATGCAAATATTTAGTTTTAATTGCTGTATGCAAATATTTTTTTAATTTGATTATCAATTAAGCTTTTGAATAGTTCAAGCAAGCTTATGATTTACGAGTGCTATTTCTCTGTCTCTGTCTCCATCTCTCTCTCTCTCTCTCTCTCTCTCTCTCTCTCTTTCTCTCTGTGAATAAATTATTTACTATCAACAAATGAAATGGCATTTATGAGTGAAGTGGAGTGGAAAGCACTCTGGTTGCAGATAAAAGCAGAGCTTTAGAGTTCTGTTTGACCATGACATTGACCATGAACCGCTAAGGTCAAGCAATTGTGCAGCTTGTTGCATGCAGCAGCAAGCGAACATATATATATACATATATGTATATGTATATGAAGGTATGTATAAAAAGAAATGAGAAATGGAGACGGCAGCAAACCGATGCCAATCAAGTTGCTGCTGCCTGAAGGCTGCTGAAATTCTGCTCCACTTTATATCTATGCTCATCTTGAATGCAAAACAAAACACAACAACTTTGCCAATCTGCAGCAGCATCTTTGAATGCGGCCAAGTTGCTCTGATGCCACAATCGAGCGGGGGCCACTTGGACTTGCAACGAAGGTGGGTCGAGTATACGTCAAGTGGCCATAGGGCTAGTGGGACTCAACCTCAATTGAATTGACGGGCATTCAAATGAATGTTCAATTGTGGCAAGTTCTATCGTTGAATTCTTTGTGTCAGCTGCAATCAGCGTAACTTGATAACTTTTTCAAACATAAATAGAATAGAAATAGTTTCTAAAAGAAAAACAACTTATTTCAGAAAAAAAACAAGGTTGTGAATTAAATTCAGTTAGTTATATATACATACATATATAAAGAAACTACTGTGATGTTATTTTCGCATTTTTATTCCTTTTAAAGTCACACTTTGGGTTAAGCTAATCAAAAGCTTTATTAAAAGTGTTTTATTTTATGTCTTCAACAAAGTAATTTGAAATTGATGTCCAATTAAAGGCTTCCATTCCGAAAGGGTATCTCTGAGTTAAGTAACATAAATTTGGCTTAATATAAAGCGACTAAGACGAGGGCAAGTTTATAGAGTCATTATGTTGCCATTGGCATCATGATTGCCCCTTGATCACGCCCCAATGTTAAATTGCACATAAGCATTTAAGCAAATAGCCCGAGCACCGCAAAAATACAAAGCGTAATCAAAGGAAATTGTTTTAAATGGTTTGTCTTCCCCCAAAAAAAGACCAAATTTAAGTATCGGGGGTCGTGGCTTGGCCTGGCGTGAATCAATTGAGTATACTGTTGTTATGGCGCTTTTGTCCGTTCATTTGTCTACCAGCTAGGTCACTGACTTAATGGGACACCATGCAATGTGTAAGTGTAGGTGTGTGTGTGTGTGTGTATATTGTGGGTGTTGCTATTGTTGCTTGATTATCATATTACATTTGGCATTTTATGAGTATTGTTGCATTTGGTGGCAACAAATTTTCGATTTTACTCATCCAAAAGTAGTTTTGAAACTGTATATATTTAAAACCAAATGGTTTGCCAACTTGCGAGTGTTATGCTATGGAACTTAAGTTGATTTGTTTGTATTTAACTTGACTGACACACACCCACACAGCCAAATAATTTCTATACACATGGTTATGTTAAGGGTTTACCTAAGGCTTCTCTGTTTGGTTGCTCAACGCGACCGCAAATCGAGTTAAAGTTGCCAAAATTTGTATGTAGGCTTGCCCAAGGCACACACCCTAACGAACACACACACGCACATAAATAATGTATAATATATACAGTGTTTGCCCAACTAAAAGATGGTCCCTCTTGATGTCCATGTGTGTTTTGTTGTTGTTTGTTTCTCGCCTTGAAAATAAAAGGCTAGAAACGAGAAGCCCAAAATAATTTAATATGTTTCTGTGTGTGTGTGTATGTGTGAATGGTAGCCTGTATGATTGTGTGTGTGTGCTTGTGCTATTGTAATTATTTAAGCCACTTATGGAAGCTAAGTTTTTAATGCAGTTAGAACATGTCAACTATTTCCAACTACATATAATCGTGTTGATTAAAACGCTTCTGTCAGTTGACAGCAAACTGAACGAGAGCAATGTCACATTTAATAACAAACACACTTGGTGCGTGTCGCCATATGTCAGAGCAGGACAACGCCCAACACACACACCCACACACACAACCGTTGGAACGGGCCATACAACATTTGCAGCAGCATTCTGTAGCATACTTTTTGGCTGAGATGGAAGATGCCGAATACACTACAGCATGTTAAGACTTTAAAACAACCATTATTCACTCAGTTCAATTAAGATTTCTGGAAATTTGAGCAATGTCCATCAATTAAAATTTGAAAGCAAACTGAAATTGATATATGACTGCAACTATTTGAATATACATAGTATTTGTTGCCTGGGGTTTGAGTTGTAAATTTTAATGATTTCCGTTTGTGTTCAAGTATAGTTTGCTTTACTTTCAATTTAGAAAATTTCCACAAACTATTTTAATCTAAAAAATATACATTTTAGTTATTTGCATACAGAGTGCAACATAGTGAATGCCCACTGTGCATATCAATTGTTTGCCAAACCCCTGTTGGTTGTTGCTGTTGCCATACCGACACATACATACATACATACTTGTCCTCCCGTCCCCTCCCCTCCCATATACATGCAAACGTATATGAAAAGTTGTGGTCATCTATTTGTCTCCAGTGTGGAAAACGAGTCGGTCGCATTGTCTACTCCATTGTCCATTGTTGTCTGGACGCAGAGCACACCGTCTGTCATCCTACCTTGTGTGTGTATTTGTGTGGCATCAACAGCAGCAGCAGTTTTTGCCCTTGTGTCAATGTAAGCAATTTAATTTGCTTAGTTGGCGTAATATTCGCCATCAATAAAAAGTAGCGTACAAAAGTTTTTGGGTCCTCCCACACGATAAGCCATAAAAGTGCATGTGTGTGTGTGTGTGTGTGTGTGTGTGTGCAAGGGCCACAAACAATGACTATTGATAACAGTCAGGCAGGCCCATCATCTTGGCTTTCTGGTTTTGCACAATTCATTGCTGTTGGCTTTTAATGTTGCTGGCTGAGCTCTGCAATTGAGAGGCAAGCACACATACACATAAGACATAAGACACACACAAAATGGTTATGGACAATAGATTTTTGTCTCTCTGTCCCTCTCCCTCTCTCTTTTTGTCACACTTGTTGACCGAATTGTAATTGTTAATCTCCTGCATTGATTTTCCACTCAAAAGGCGTGCCTTTGTTTGATATTTAAGCCAGTTACCCGACGTTTAATCGAATTAACGCTCAGCCATTGACTGATGAATTGGCTTCGGTCATGACTAAGGCTTCCTTCCATTCGTTTCGTTTCGTTTGGTTTCGTTTCGTGGCTCCGGGCTATCGATGAATGCGGCTTGTTACGCCTCTTAACTTAATTGCAACGATTGTCGGGACCAAGACTCATGTGCAACGTTGCGTATGATTAACGCAGCAACAATGACAACAACGATGACATCAACAACTATCGTTACAGTAATATATTGTATATGACATTAATAGTATGTACGTACATGAAGTATGTATGCTGATGGCCCAAAAGACTCTATAAGGACACGGTTTTCTATGAAGGCTGACGGGGTGCGGGGAGAAATGGCATGTGAAACTGAGTTGGCAAACTGGACAGCAGTTTTTGATGATATTGATGAATTCATATTGAAGTTATATGCAACCAATACTTTTGATAAAAAACGTTATGACTTAAAACAAAGCTTGACTTAAATTTGAATAATATTTTCACAATGAACTTTTCCTAAAGAGCGTGAGACTGAAAAGAAAGTAAGAAAAATTCCGTTTAGTATTTGAAATTTTTTAATTATTATTAAATTTAAATTTAATTACTTTATTTTGGGTTTAACTCTCTAGGTTGCTAGTGTATTAAGTAAGTACGAGCTGTCTAGTTGGACAGCCATCAAAATCCCGCATTTCATGTTAATGAAGTCCATTTGGACAACATAAAGGCTTTGTCTGAAAACTTTCTCGATGTGTGTGTGTGTATGTACATATATGTGTGTGTGTGTGTGTGTGTTCGGTTGTACATATGTGTAGGTTTTAAAATATGCACATTTCGCTTTGACAAGCTTATCATGAATCATTTGGTAAATTCATGAATCTCAAGCAATTATGCGGGTCGATTCGAAAAGGAGCGCCCAAGAAGCAGCCTGCCTGCCTAGCCAACAAATTCTAATCGACAAATTGTCTCACTAGCTTGTCTCGTATGTGTATGTGTGTGGGTGTGGCAGACACCTGTCAGGTGAACAGCTGGAACTGATTTATGCATCGCATATCGCATGGAAGACCTTTAAGTAAGCTCAGCTCAATTTCACTACCTGTCCAACAGATAGAAAAAGCGTAAAAACTTGTCAACAAAATAAGAAATTTTAAGCTTTACAAATAAGGCAAACTCTTTTTTCGTTACCACCCTCTTGCCACTCATTGCCATCCACTGTCAAGCAACCAGGCTCAACTTCAAAGAGACGCAAGTCAAGAGGAAAGTTTCCTATTTCTCAGATGGCTTCAAGTTTTATGTCTTTTTCATAAGTTGCTTAATTATGTGTGCACAAACACGGGGAGGGGTAAGGGGTGTGTGTCAACCAATAATTCATTTTAAATGCACGTACCGCCGCTTAAGCAATTTCATTTCATTTTCATTAGCAAAAGCCGCAAATTGGTAGCAACAGCCAAAGAAAACTTTGCTTGCCCCCCAAAACATTTTTCATTAATATTAAAATATTCAAATTAAGAAAAAGCGTCAGCCAGCGCCGCGCTCTTGGCGACTTCATGGACCCAAAAGTTAAACAGTGAGAGGGGCGGGCGGCACGTTGCAAGTCAAAAAGGTAACCAAAATTCATGTTTATTTGTTCGTGTTTAAAGTTCGTGGCAACATCCCTTAAACCAAACAAACATGCCAATTTGTACAATTTGAAATTCATAGATTGTGTCTCTTGTTGTGCCCAATTTGTGGGTGCGACTAAATGCAATTATTAGTATTTGCGTTATGAATATATTTCAATTAGAGGCGCACACAGCAAAAGTGTGTGCGCCGTGAGAGAGAGAAAACCTAATTGACCAAAGTTGGCAAAGAATTAAGTGACTTTGTTTTTTATTTTTATTTATTTTTTCTGCACTGTCAGCAAATTGGTCAGGCTTAGGCGGCGGCTTTAACGTCGATTTTAATTAAGCGGCTAGCAGGCCTACCATTTTTCCCATCTGTCCTTTGTCCTGTCGCCAACTGAGATTGGTATAACACGATCGGGGAGGTGGGTGGAGTGGAGGGGGCCTTGTGATAAAAATCTTAGCGATGACCCTGGCCATAAATCAAATAAACGCCAACTAAGCCGAATAAGTTAAATCAAATAAAATATCGAGCACGCGGATTTTTGCGATGAACAATAGATGCTCTTCTTTTTTTTTTTTAACTGAAGTCAAATATGTTTCTTACACTTTTAATGAAGCTTAATTTTTTTCTATGTTAAGATTTTTTATTTATAAGATTTTATGTTATACTCTTTAAATTATAGTTTATGAAACATTAATCTAAAAAAATCTATACAACAGCATTACTAAGTCAATACGCAACGGCTGTGTGTGTGTGTGTTGATGGACAGTGGTGTGGGTGTTGGTATGGATCTGGTTGGTTGCTACGTTTTGGCGGCATGTCTTCCCTAGGTTGAGGGTCAGAGCAAATGATAAAAATTGACACCATTGCCCAAGTGAGGCTACTACTTGGAATATATGTATGTATGTATGTATATACTTACTAATGTTCGTATGTGTGTGCGTGTTTTTTGTATTGGTATGATGACTGCTGGGAATTGCTACTGTGAATGTGAATGTGACTGTTACAGCTACAGCTACAGCAATAGAGTTAGTGCTTGGGTTGTCAAAAGGGCCTCGCCTGCGTTTTGGTGAGTAATAAAAATGTCATTGCATTAGTGCGAGAGTGTAATAAAAGTTTAGTGTGTGTCACATTGTGTGCCATATTCTTGAATGTTGATGCCTATTGTTGTTGTTGTTGCTGTTGACCCCCCATATATGCATTAGCCTAGGCCGGAAGTCGGCACTTTACAGCATTGCGCCTTTTGGTCATTTGAAAAGGCTTTTCAACCATTTGCTTTCCCTTGCAGATGTTGATATGTTGGTGTTGTTGTTGTTGCCAATTGTGCGTGTTAACCAAGCTTTACTGTGTGAACAGCATGAGGACGGTTGCTGTCGATGCTGCTGCTGGGACAACAATTTAGCGTATTTGCTGTGTCCTTCGTCTATCCATCGGTTTTATCTGTTTGTCAGCGACATTTGCTTTGATTGATTCGATTTGACTTAATTTACGCATATTAATCATACGCCCCGTGGCATATAAAAAAAAAAAAAACGAACCAACCAAGCAAACGCTCCAGCTAAAGCTAGAGAAGACACAGAAACCAGATAGCGAACAAAACTTACAAACATCTAACGCATTTACTAAGTATGCAAACAGTCCTCAGGCTTGCTGAAAAAGTAATTATGCATAAAATAAGCTTTGAGTTGAGGGTGGAACTGCAACTAAGTACTGCCTGACTGACTATGCCTGCCATCATTTGGCGATGTTTGCCGCCTTGGCGTTATTTATTGATTACGTGTCATATCACTCATACGCTCCGTTATGAGCCTTCGCTTCGATTGAATTTTAACGCAAGTGAAACGTGCTGAGACACGAACAGAACGAAAGAGGCCAAAACTAGTGCAAATAATTATGTGCGCTTAAGTGATTTGCCTCGAGGAGAGCAAGACAGGCAGATAGAGACTGAGAGAAAAGGGGGAAAGAGAAAGATAATGACGATGACGATGCCAGCCAGTCAGCCAGCGGCACAAGGCGTTCATCAATTTTGTTTCACAACAAAAAGACAAAAAAAAAAACGAAATAAAAAAATAAATAAAAGTGATGTGAGACTTTGTGTGTGAGTCGTCTTTCAACTTCGAGCGATGACCCCCTAGAGGCAAAGCTGTTAAACTTTCATCTGACTGCTTCTTTTTTTTTTTTTTCGATTCTTCAAACATTATTGACACATTCGCATAGGTACATACATACATACATACATATATGAAGTATGTTCAAATGACACTTTGTTCTGTGATCCCATTAAAATTCTTAATATTTTTATTTATTTTAACTTCACCCGAGGCAACCAATTTAGTCTCTATTATACGGATTTTGTGTCTGACTATGCAGCCAAGTGAAAAGGAAGCACCTTAAGGCGCCGAGCATTCAACATGAGCCTTAACTGTCATCTGGCATCTTGACAAAGTTTCCTACAACAAAATAAAATAAAATTCTTTTTTAATTTAATAAGCTTGTATGAAAAGTTATAATAAAAGATGGTCAACAAAACCTGTTGAAAATGCCAAAACCAAACATATATTTTTGTGAAAGTTAAAGTTTATGCTAATCTTTCTCGGGCATTTTGTACAAATTTGAGAATATTGGTTTATGGAAAATCTATACCAAAATTCAATTGACTGACAATGACTCGAAGCGTTGCAAAGAGTTTCTTAAATCTGCAATCAATTCAAAGCAAAAGCAAAAGTGATTCGCCAATTTCGTTTTCAAAAGGCCACAATTGCTATGACCTTGAAATCTGTAGTATGTATTTTGAGTCAGGGTGCAGACGTTTGCATTTACTATTGTGGTTGCCTTGAAGCTGTCTCTCTCTCTCTCTCTATCTCTCTCACTCTGTGGTGGTGGCCCATCTGCTGTCTTTGATCAAAATGTGAAATTTTTGGGGTTTTTGCTGAAATTTAGCTGTACGTCTTGCGCCTTGAGCTTGAGTAAATGCGAGGCAGTAAGCAATATAAGCAGCAGGCAGACAGGTAGAATGGCACGTGGCAGAAACGTGTTTTGTGGCTAGTTGTTTTCGCTATGTGTGTGTGTGTGTGTGTTTGACTGCCCACAGGCCCATCAACAAATTGCAGCAGTTTTGTTGAGGAGCATAAATCCCAATGGAAGCCGGCAGCTGCAGGCAGCCAGGTAACCAGTAACCAGTAACCAACCACACAAGCAACCACACTGGCTGGCATGCCCATCCCCAGGCAAGGGCATTGACGAGGGCAGCCCAGCTTCCCAGATGTCCTGGCTAAAACCGCAATAGTATCAACGATTTTTTTGTTGGCTTTGTTGGCAGCTTCTTCAGAGAGAGAGAGAGAAGGTCGTCGGGATGAGCTAGCATATGGACATGGTGTTGCTGGGTTACTGGGTTGTTGCATGCAGGCCTGACTGACCTCAAGGTTAGTGTGGCAATTAATGTTGCAGTTGCCACACACACTCACACACACATAGACAGATAGACACAGTTGCGAAACACAACGCCCAAACGGGGTATTAATAATGCATCTCTCATATGACAGCCGGCCACAAATAACTATGAATAATTAAATGCGCATTTTAATTAACTGGCCACAATGTTTCGCCCACTATCTCTCTCTCTCTCACTTTCATTTTTTCTTTCTCGCTCGCTCAGAGCCGTAACTTTGTTGATTGTCCACTTTCGCATTTGTTGGCGGGGTTTTTGTTTGTTTTTGTTGAATTGAATCTGATATTGCATTCATTGTCATTCATTCGAACTAAAATCTCTGACTAATAAAGTGAAACTCAATTAATATGAATTAAACAACAAACAATCGCTGCTAGCTGGCCATATCTATTAATTAGTTAAATGCAAAACGATTAAAAAATTTAAATCCCAATATAAAACAAATAAAATTTGTACTTTACAGCTTAAATACAAATACAGTCGAATTTCCATATAACGAATTTTACAGTGACAAGAATTTGAAAATTGGTTCTTAAAATTTCTTAATATTGTTACCAACGAAAAATAACAGAGTTAGCCCGACAACAACATCTACATCTACATACGTCTTCATAAAATATGACAGTTTAATTTCCCAACGATTTTCACTTATGTGTGTACGCACTATTTAGTTAGACATACTTTTTTTTTTAAATAAATATGAACAATATTTTTTTATGATTTTGTGGCCGAGCTTAGAGAAATGTTTGCTATGGGGAAATTCGTTTTATGAAGAGCAAAACTCATTAAAAATTTAACCAAAAAGCAGTCTACTCGATATAAATTCGTTATATGAAGGTTCGACTGGACCAATAAATGTCATAAAAAAATCAGCTTTACATTGTTTGTTCTTCATTGATCGTGAAATCTGACTAATTGTTTATCAAGAATTCAGTTTAGTTTTACGAGTGCCATTATCGCATTTCAAATGGCAACAAATCACATTGAACTTAATTATACATTAACTTTGTGCGCTGACAGTTTTAAATATGCTCTTTTAACTACATACTTCGCAACAAAATTGTCCATAAAAAAACAAACAAAATATACGTTCTGAACTTGTAAAAGGCGTACAAAAGCAACAAAATATCAATCAGTGCCAAATTGCCTCTCTTTCCCGTCGAAAAATAGGGAGGAGTGCTCGTAATTATGTGTGTGTGTGTGTGAGTTCAAAGACTTTCTCTATCTCTCTCTCTCTCTCTTTCTCTCTCTCTCTCTCTCTTTTAGTCGACAACTTTGGCACTTTAAGTTCTTCTTCTTTCCTTCTTACCCCACACGATATTTATTGTTGTCGTGGTTGCTATTTTTGTTGTTGTTCTTGTTGTTGCATATTGCAATTTAATTAGAAATACAAAGTGGAAAATTTTGCTTTAGTGGTAGCGACTTATTGTGGGGCATGATGCCCATTGGCCTTGTGGGTGTAGCTGGGTGTGGGTGCGTGGTGGTGTTGCGGTGGTGAAATGTGGTTTAGATTTTTTTAGTAACTAACGAAGCGTGCCACGATTTGCCTTTGGCTTCCTTGCGATGTGGCTTCTGTGCGTGTGTGTGAGTTAAAAAAAATTGTGGAAACTGAAAAGCAGCGCAAAGCAGAAATGATATGCGGCCATTTTGGAGACAAAGCCTTCGGGCAACAAAAGTCTCACAACAAAAGTAACCACAACCGCCACAATAACAACACCAGAGTTGATACTCGTTACAGTTGTTGTGTGACTGTTGCCTGTCAAACAACTGGTAGAGCTAATGGTTTCATTCTTTATTTTCTTCAACTCCCCTCCTTGAAGAAGGCCTGGTACCTCAAGTCCATGTCAATTATTTGCATGTTGGCTTCGGTTTTTTGTTTGTTTTTTTGATCTGGCAACGAAAAAAACTGCTCCAGATAGATATGCCAGAGAATGCGAAGGATGCGCCCGTTGTCATTCAGACATTTTCAGAAGTGTTTCGTCTTCGATTGCATGCAAGCGTGACAGAGAGAGAGGGAGACAGAAAGAATGAGTGAATGGGGATAAGGGTACATTTTGACTAGCTGTGTCGCAGCGCACTTGCTGGGGCATTGAGGCGCTCATGCATAATTTCCGTGCCGCGCTCGAACTGCTTCTCTGGCCATTGCCGTTTTGGTTGCCATTTTAGCATGCCACAAACTTTTTGCCCAGCTAGTAAAACAAAACAAGTGAAAGCGCAACCGACTGCTGAATACTCTGTTATATCAGAGTCTGCTCTCCAAATGGGGTTTAGGGGGCGATGTTGATCTTTGGGAAATGTCACCATCCATCTTGTCACTAAATTTGTTGGCTTTACCAATAAATAACGATTATCGATTTCATACATCCTCGGGCATAGGCATAGCACACCAATCTTGGCACTCTATCTGCGTTCATAGCAGCTTTTATCCAGCTTTTATCTGGATGATGTTTCGACCAAGTAATGCCATGATTTTTGGTGTAAGAGACAGTGTAGAATGGGAGTCAATGGCCAACTATACTCTCTACCCTCATGAATGCAGTCTTAAATGAAATGCTGTAAATGGCTGGCTAGAAAAAAAAAATAAAATGCTGAAGTTGTGCAACCGGGAAGGTCGTCCGTCCGTCGGTTGCAACATGTGTAAAACGGGTGGGGCAAGCTATATTTGTACATAAATGTATAATTATGCAATGCGTTGGCGTTTTGCGTTTTGTGGCCTCTCTGATTTGCATATTTATGCAGCTGATAGCCAAGTATTATGCATATTACACATGCGCCGTGTGTGTGCCAGCTTTATGTAAGTGTGTGCGTTATGAATATTGCGTATTAAAATGCAAATTAAAGACAAATTAGCACGTCCTTAAATCTATGCCTGTGTGTGTGCGTGTCGCTCCCATATGTGTCGCCTTCAGCGTCAAATCGAATGTTAAATGCTAAATGGCAGCCAGCGCCTTAAGCGCTGATATATGCATATCCCTTGAGTTTTGACGCTGATGCTGTCACTGTCACAGCTGCCGTTTGCTGGTAACTGTCACAGGTCTGGCCAGCTCAAGAGTATCATGAGCGCGCACTTGACCGCAATCATTCCACATCAATTTACAATCGACAATTATTCGACAGTTATGTCAATTATCTGACAACAACAACAACAGACACCAAACACAGACAATGAAATATATATTATACTCGTTTTTACCATTTGCCACAAGTGAAACAAAGTGGGAAGGCATCTTCTATTGTCAATGTCTGGTCTTGGCTTTACCAACCTCAAGTTCACATTTTGATGAAGCTTTATTTCTTTTTTATTAAATTTATGCACTTTACTAGACAAAAAATTGATTTATTTGGCAACTCATAAACATTGCTTGCTACGTTTAGTTTGATGGCGAAAATTGGATATTTATTGGTACTTATCACACACGCACATGTGTGTAAAAATACTATCGCACAATGCTATACCTTTAACTTTAAGAGCTCTTACAACAAATTGTTCAATAAAAGTCTTTATACTTTAAAAGACTTAATAAAAATCTATAAAAATATTTCTTATAATTAAACTCATATCGTTTACAACCAGCATTATTTTTTGCCAAATTTGATGTTGCCTACCCAAAACATATTGCGCATTCGTTTGTAAAATACAAATTTTAAATATTACAAGATACAAAAAATATGTATGTAATTGCATTTTAATTCGGTTGTCAATCAATCGAATCAATTTACAGTGGTATTTGCTTTGGTGGGAAATAAAATTAAGGTATTAAAAATAAAACTTTATTCGAAGAAAACATAAGATAATTGTTTTATTATGTTTCATATCTTTTTTACACAAAGTAAAATTCAAAGAAGAAAATTTGCTCAATACTATGATGAAATATCCACTTGGCTAAAAATGAGTGCGTTGATAAAAAAGAAAAATAATAATCTATGTTTGGTTATGGAGAAGCTAGACGGTAACAATTGACTGCGCATGTATAGCAATAATATCGTTGTGCAAATTATTCTTGTCACTTTTGTCACTTTTGATGGTGGCACATCGACTCTTAGATGACTCTGTGACACACTACAAGTACTCATATATTATATGTATGCACATTTGCATGTGTTTGTATGAAGACGATTTCACTGACTTTTGATTGTCACTTTGCCCCCAGAGCTTGGGTGAATTTGGCTCCTGGTGTTCTGTCTGGCTGCTCGTAAAGCGCTTGTAATACTGTTAATACCAATTTCAGCACTTGAAAATTGCGCATACGACGCGTGTAGCATGGCAAGGTGGAGCATGTTCTCTCAAGCGTTACATACATATACTTACATATATATATTTATATTTGTTTTGTTATTGCTTTTTATATTTCTTGCTTAGAAAACGGAAAATATGTTAGCGACAGCATTCGCGTGTTTGTTGCCAACACCAACACCAAGAACTTAAAGCATTAAAGCCACCCCCCTGATCCCTGTCAGCTTTTATATGTATGTCTTTCGGTGTTTATTGACAAACATGGCTGTCTGCCAGTTGCTCTTTGAGGGCAACAAATGCATAACTTTTTGCTGTTGACAACTTTAATTAGCGTGCGGCTTATTGGGATTGTAATCGAAAATGCTATTCAAAGTACTTCAGTTAGCCCAAATTGGCTAGGTACAGTAGATACAATTGCTTAAAGTCCAGCAGTGAAGTTAAAGCAACTGAAGAATGTAAGAAAAATGTTTATTTATTGAATTTTAATCGTCGTCATCGCTATGAACGATTCCCAGTTGAGTGTTTGAATTGGTGGTGGCTCATTAATTAGTTAACAGAAACGCCTCATACAATTTGAATTCCTTAGAGATTCGCCTTTGGGGTTGGCAATTATGTTGTCGAATAATAAATGCTATTTCTATTCTAAGAAACATAATAAATGGCACATTGTTAGCAAAGAATTTTTATTGTTTCTCGTCTTCAATTGTTTTGCTCTTACTTCTCTGTTCATGATTGCAATATTAAAGTAGAATAGAAAAGTACTTCAATAATACTACAAGCTATTTAAGATACTTACAACAACTTCTAAGAACGTCTAAGCCAATAAGTTCGACTGGGCATTTACAAGTTGACCAATAAGTTAACATGATTTGTTTTGTATTGGCTATGTAATGCTGTTAGGAACAGTTTGCGATTTAAAGTTTTCCCGGGAATGATAGAAAAAATAATTGAATGCAATTGCATTTTAAAAGCAGTTCGCAGTTTTGCAAAATACTAACTACTAAGTGACTGAGCACCAAGTGAACAAACAATAATAATAACAAGAGTTACAGCAATAACAATAACAACTAACTAATGTCAATGCAACGAGTACAATAATAAGTCGCGCTCGCGTTTCATAACAAAATAACAACGAGCTCAACTACATACCATACATACAACTTATCAAAATGTCTGTTGATTTGAGCGCTCAACAGGAGCCGACCATTTCTGTGATAACCACAGTGCCGGTGGCTCAAAATGGCGGCGAAATGGACGCCCTGCTGCTCGGACGCATTGGGGTGAGTACAAACAAAAATAGGAATAGCTCAAATTTTAATTGAATAAATCTACAAACAAACAAACATACAGCAAATACTACAAATACAAATACTCTATTTATATAGTACATCTACCATCTTACTTATAGTCTATTATTTAACTAAGTAGCAAAACGCGTGACGTCTAGATTTAAAGTATTTATATTGCATACGACATACAACTACTACATATATACGCATATGTATATCTATAGAATACAACAAAATGCACACTTTCGCTTGGCGTGCATATTAGCTAGACAAATATTTGGCTTGGCTTTCCGTTTAACGTCTTCTTCCGCTTTGCCCTGAATGTTCTACTAGTTATTCTACTTGAGTTCTGTTCTGTAATTTTCTCATCCATTTCACACTTAACTCTGAACCTGCTTGGCATTTTGTGAACGTTCTTAGCTTTCCACTGCCATTACCATTGCAATTTTATTTCTACCACAATCAAATTCAAACACGAACTTAATTCTAACTTAAAAGTAGTTGCAAACTCATTCTTCAATCGGCTATCAGCAACTGTTGACTTGTTAGACTTGTTAAGATACTCTCTCTCTCTCCCTCTCTCTCTCTCTCTCTTTCTGACTCTCTCTTTCTTTTAGTATTTTTCTAGTCTACTCTTTGGCGTTGTAATTTTCAAATTTCAGTTTTATCGCTGAGCGTAAGTATCGTAGTGAATAATGAATTCAGACCCCGTTTAATAAACAAATAGTAAGACACGCCCACTCCCGAATATAAGAAAAGGTATATACTATGTACATATATAAGTACTATACGTCATAAATATGTATTCGTTAATCAATCATCGAATTTTTATTTAGTTGCGTTTAAGCTTCGCTTGCGTTTCGTTCTTATTGGGTTTCTCTCGGCAATAACTTCAAGACATTTTCTCGAATTTACTGTTGTTTAATTATAATAGAAATAAAAATGATGACCTTGAACAATTTCGCAAACGGCGAAGACGACGAAGTCGAAGAAGAAGACTTAACTGAGCAAAAGGTAATAAGTAATTACATCCAGCATTATGTAAAGACAATCTTTCGCAGGAACTTAATTATAAGGCATCTCAACGCGGCTTTTATTTTTGTATAAAAAACTATTAATGTTTTTTATGGTAAATATTGGATTGACTTTTCCAGTGCAATCTTTAAACATATCAAGTGTTTTGCCCTTTGGCAAAATCTCATCAAGTGTAACAAATGAAAAATATATAAGCAAAATGCAAAGGTTGACCTAACTTCAGATTCGTATGTATACCACAAGTGTGAATAACAATCCAGATATATCGTTTCTATTAAAAGTATACCACGAATTGTATTGAGTATAAGTTTATTTAAGTGTAGCAAGACTTTCCACATGCAACTTAGCATCCATTCCAATGATGGCAATCCAAGCGTGTATTAAATTTCATTTGAATGTTTCGGTTAATGAAAAAGATAAGATGTGATGATCCCAAACTTGTTTGTCAGAGTTGTAGTGTTGTAGCATTGCTTTGGTCCCCCTCCCCCCTAAAAGTCATTTCACATGCTTGCTACTGGCTTTATTAATACTCGTAGTTGGCCGCGTTAATTAAAAAGCTTTCGCCTCACCGCACATCAATAGCATAGTAGGAGCAACAACAATTGCAAATTTTTTGCTATTATGTTGTAACCAAGTTTCTCGTTGAACTAGTTTCTGTGACTGTCAGACGGAAATACGATAAGTTACACTACACCAAAAGTGCAGTAAAATTATACAAAAACAAAGAAAAACGAGAAACGTGTGCAGGTAAGTACCGTCTAATAATTAAGTGCCCGAATTTAATTAAACACATCCACCAACTCACAAACTTCAACAAAGAACAGATTGGCGAAAGAAAGCAAAAAACAGCTGGCGACTCCATTAAGCATTTAACGGCCCCATATAAAAAAGGGATGTAGACTCAGATTATTACTATATTATTTTGATTGCCATTTTTTGTTGCTTTTGCCTTTGCCTTAAAAGACAACCCCAAAATGACGTCAACAGCGTTGAGAGGACATGTGTAACAAGCTCATTAAAGTGTGTGTGGCAAGTGCAACCATTGGATAATATGTATATGTGTAGTATGCAATAAAAATAAAAATAGAAATTCGGCAAAATCCGTTGCACTTGCTGCAACAGCTGCCGTTTCAACCATGCCCCCTCCCCTCGACCACTGGATTTTTATGCCACATTTTTATGCCACCAGCACAGCTGCATTCCTTCTACTAACCAAGGACTATCCTTATAGTCGTCAGTTATTTCCTCACTCTTTATCGCCTTATAGGCGAACACCCTCATTTTTATGATATGCAATCATTTGAAATGGCTTTAGCCTCAGTAACTTGGCTTATATGCAAACATAACTATATGAATATATATACTTTTAAACATCTGGCTTAACATTAGATTTATATATCTTGTGTACTAGCTTATGCATGAAAGAGTATGCGAAGTTCGTCTTGTAGCTATTCGTTTGCTTGTTTGATTTTCATGTAATGGAATTTTTCCATGAAAAGTATTCCTTATGAAAATTTGTGCAACATAGCGTAACACTGTATGTCAGTGTGTGAGTGTGTGTGTGTAAAATGCCATAAAGGTAATCGAAAATTGCAAACCAAATTTGCTTTTCTTAGTAATATTTTGGAGCTGGCTGGCAAATGTTGTTTAACAACGATAATCAGATGCGCTCTGTGATTGTGGTGGTTGCTATGGGGCGTGGGGGCACCACAGGGCGTTGCACATGCGTTGACTTATGCAATTTGTCAAATTGATTTGGCTAGCAGCAGCAGCTTCGTGAGTGTTTTCGCCCTGTGGATGATAGCCAGCTCAAGCTTCTTCTTCTCCTTCTGCTACCGACTGTTTCCGAGACAGAGCGGCAGTCAACATCAACAATTGCAACACTCACTTGCAACAACAGTCGCATAATTGATGAGCTGCTGGCCAGAACCTTTACGATGCGAATGACGATAGCTTCTGGCGTTGATGTTGTGAGAAGAGACAGCACGTTAATCGAATTAAATGCAGGCCACGTTGTTGCCATTTTCCCTGCACACACTAACCCACACCCACACACATACTCACTCACACACCCACACACATAATGTATACAATATGGCGTAACCGTTAGCCGAGAGTTGGCAAAGCTTGATAGAGTTCAAAATCAGATTTGTTGTTCGCTCTCACATTGATAATTGAAATAAAAACGAAACGTGACATTTGGTGGTGGCAACAGGCATCCGCAGACCTGTACCACACATACATTCCGTACACAGAGCGAAAAGTAGTGTGAATTTAGCTTCATACCTACTGAAAATGCATGCTCATAATTATTATGTTAAGATTATTCGTACTTGATTTAAGTATTGCTCTAGAACCTACTAGTTAAATATTATTTGATCTTTTTTTCTTACTGTGTAGAGTCAAATGGCATATAAAATGTCTAACAAAGCAGTTAAAGCTGATTGCGGCAATGGCAACGGCTTGAACCCAGTTTCACAGCTACGCTAGAGCCGTAATTTAGCTGCCCCTATTTCCTTTTTGCGGGGTTGCGGGTGCCAAACAATCAAATAAAGTTTTGCGTTTTCACCCTTTTTTTTTCTTCTTTCTTTTCGTTTCGTTTCGTTTCGTTGGTTTGCCGTGGCTACTATTGTGGCTCTCGTATATTTTATTGTCAGAATCAATAGATGTCAGCATTTAACAGTTGCCAATGCCTGCTGGCGTTCTACATTTCTACATCCCCTCCCTCCTTACGCTCCTTGCACGTTCCTTAAGTGACTGTCAGCTTGGGCTTTATTAGATTTTCCTGTTCGTTTGCTCGATGCGCTTTTTGGACCAGGTAAGTTGGTAGTATATAACATATATGTATGTATATATATATAGCTATTCTGTAAATGTAGTTTTCTGTCCATCTATCTTCACTATCTTGTGCATGTCTTGACAACACACACACACACACACACACACACAAGAAAGACAATAACACAAAAATTATATTCATACATATGTTTATTGTGATTGAAGCGCTGTTGCGCAGCAATCAAATGTGTAATATGCAATCATTTTAAAATAAATTATTCTTTTTCTCTTCTACTCCCACACACACACACACACGAACACTCACACACAACAAACAACATTTAATACACCCAAACAATTCATAATCTACTTTATGTACTTGTGTGTATCTGTGTCTATGAAAAATATAAACTAAACCTAAATCAAACAAACACTCAACACAATTAAATGATTTATACAAAATACTAAATATGTGGCAGCATTCGGTAAGTGTAATCTCATTAACTAATTAAAAACTTGATTGATTTTGTTGCCCTTTTGACTCCTGTGTTTTTTCTGTATGTATATACATATATGTATGTATAATACCATATTAAGTGACCACAGGTCGTGTGATTATTGTTTCACTTTTATTTACATGATATTAGCTTTTGGGCAAACCGTCAACGCGTGTGTGTTTTTGTGTCTATAGGCTAAATTCTGAATCTGACTACGAGCTTTCTCTGTTGAGCAAATGTTGAAAAGTTGACCAAGCCATTGACTCAGCGCTCTTGTTTAAGACAACTAAGTTTAAGTAAAATTCACACGTTACTATTATATTAAGAAACAGAATTCATAATTCTACAATCGTTTTATATGGTTTTTAAAAAAGTGAATAAAATCTAAACTAAAACACCGACCACACCTCGTTAAAAAAAACTATTGATATTAAGGGAAACAGAATTCATAATTCTACAATCGCTTCAATGTTAAAAATATAAAATTTAATTAATAGAAGAAAATCATACATGAAAAAAGGCAACCTTTGAACTAAAAATAATTAGCTAAAAAAAAACTATTCATTATACAACATTTCTAATATTGATCATTTGTGAAAATCAAGGTATTGTTTAGAGGTGTTATCTTCTTGATTTTAATTTATTGTTAATTTTGTTAATTTGAGATTTTGGGCGAGAGAAGCTACAGCTAATCTTTGGCCAGTTAGCTGGCCTAGAAATGTGAGCAGCAAAATAAAGGGAAAACAACAACAACAAGACCAAAAAGAACACCAACAAATGAAGACAATCTCATCATCACAGCTCTGATGATTTATGCGGTTTCTCTCTGGTTGGCTTACTTAGTTCAGCGACTGGTGCGGGGGACAAAGGTAAAGGGAAAAGTGCTGTTATTCTCTACATGGCAAAGTACACGAAAGCTGGCTGTTATACAAAAGCCTGTGTTGTTATTTTCTGTCTGTTTTTGTTTTTGTTTTGTTGGCCCGGCTAATGGACAGCTGCCGGCGGCAGTAAAAGTGACTTTTACTTGGTTACCTGGCTGCGGGGGGTTTTGGGATCTGAGCTAAGTCAGAAGATAGCTGGCTGCCAATCTAACGATGCTATTATTTTGTCATGAATATGATTAAGTTCCCAGCATCCATGAGACTACTGACTCTATGGCTCGTGGGCGGCGGGAGTCGGGAGTCGAGCACATAATTCATAAAACTTTATGCCCCACAGTATGGAATAGAATTATGCGTGCCTCTGTCGCCTCAAAGTATGCACGAAAATATTTTTGTTTTTTTGCACGACAATTTATGAGCAAAGCGTGTAAAGAAGAATTTGTGTGTCGCTTGCCGCTTTGCCACTTGCCACTCGCCACTCGTCACTCGTCGTCTGTGCCGCTTCGTCTTAGCGTTTAATTGCGCGTGGGTGCACCCAGCTTTGTGTTTGTGGGCCAAAAGGTTGGTTGGCTAGCGTCAGGTGTTGTCTGCTTTAATTAAAGCCGCAGCAACAGCCGAGAAACTACTGATGTTTGTCTTGGCCCGACAAAAGTTCAAGTTCACAGCTTTACCCAGGCTCGACCTTGCCAGAAATACAAATACACTCGCACACACACACACACAAACAAAGAGTGTACCCCAAGGAACGAGACGAGGGAGTGCAGCTCAAGTGCAAAGTGCAACACTGGCGATGCGACAAGGTTACTGAAGGTCCACAATAATCTCAACTCATAATTTACATGAGCGAGCGCACGCTTTAAATATATTAATGCTGCCCCATCATCATTTGGGGCAGTCAGGCTGGCTGGCATTAATAGACACCAACAAAAAAGAAAAAAGAAGAAGAATACAAACATCAAGTATACGTCATGTTGCGTCGAGCTACGCAAACAATTTTTATTATTTCTTCAATTTTAATAAAGCCCTCACGCTGGCTTCTCTCAATTTTAATGAAACCACGCAACAGCAACAACAACAGCAACAAATATGCATAGTATAAATGATAGAAGAAATATTCACAATATATAAATGAATTCATTTGTTTTCACTGCCACAAGATGCCCTGGCAAGCGACTATATTGAATTCAAAATTTAAATACAGCATTTTCTGTAGTTCATTTTCACGAAAATACACATTGTTCAAACAATTAAAATAACATGGAAATGCATCCAGAATTTTATGCTGGGCTGCAAATACGAATTAAATAATAGACAAACAATTTTTCTACATCGTCATCTTCTCATTTAAATGACATAAACACAAAACAAGAATAGGGCCTGGCATTTGGAAGTGAACCGATCTGGTAATAGATATGCATAACCGATTGCTGATTTCTTTTTTCGTTTGGATTGTGTTTCATTGTCATGCTGAGATGCTACCGAAATACCAAAAACAAAAAACATCAATTGTCGCGTCTAAACTTTTATCCAATGAAAATGATAAGAAAAAAATGGAATGGAAGATGAAAGGGAAACATTAAAGAGCGACATTTGCGTTTACAAATCGATTTTGCAATTGGGTTTATCAGCAAATATAAATCACGATATCCGAGTAAGCGTTAGTTATACATAATGTCGTCATTTTCCCTCTCTCTCTCTCTCTCTCTGTATTGCAGTAGACAATGATATTTGAGCTGTATGGCCAAGTGTAATTGTCGGCCAAGATGCGAGTAGAGCTCTCATAAAATGCAGGGCAAGACAAGCCAAGGCGAAGCCAAGCAAATCTGGCCAAGGACCTACCGTGTAGACAAAAGAACGATAAGAACACTTTATGTCAAATGTGTGTGTGTGTGTGTTTGTTGAGTGGGTGTGGCACTTGTGTCTGAGCGTGTGTGTGTGTGTGCAATAGTGTTGTAAAGCTTAAGTTAATAGCGAATATTTACAAATCGATTTTGTTGTGATTACGGAAACAATTTGAAAATGGCTTTAAGCGATTTCCAACGAACTGAAGCGTCAAGCTGGCAAACATGCTCCATCCACCCCATCCACCCCACACCACAAAATACACAGCCACATACTTGCACGCTCCTACACTTCATACGCCCACACACACACTGACACTGACAAGGCTATAAAATTCAGAGCCGCCATCGTATTCAATCCTTTTCTATTATTCTCGTTGCCACACTGATACACGCACGCACACATTCACCAAAGTGCACTCACACGAGGCATGTGTGTCAAATGAAATAGAAATCTGTTCATGCAACCATTTGCCAGCTCACATGTTCATACATCTGAAAGCATTTCAGGTTTGCCAATTTGCCGCGTCTGTCAACTGAACAGTGCAGTGTCCAGCTGATTGACTAGCCGCCAGAGATTAAAAGATTCTCTCATCAAGCTATACACATATATAGAATATAGTATATTTTCATTCAACTGAAGCTCATCTTGAATATTTCAATACATAATGCACATGTAAAGGGCAACTAAGGCAGCTGAGGCACACAACATGTGCCATTGATTTTGTATTTCGCGTTTAGTCTTACTTAAGAAACTAAAGCAACTAGGAATATTGACTGAAATAGTCTAGTTTCAGTAACCCTAAAGGAAGTTCGACTGTAGAAGGGCAATTTGGTATATGAACCAACATTTATAAATGGATTTTTCAACCGAGTGACTTTTGTTTATTTAATCATAGTTCAAATCGTGCACAAATTATTTTAAATACATAAAAATACACTTGAACAAGGAATATGTCTCGGATAATATGTCCCGGCTTCGATAAATATTCTTCGGTTTTTTCACCCGGAGGACGTCTCCTCCAAGTTGAGTATGCCAGTAAGGCCGTTAGAAGGTCAAATGTTACCAGTGTAGCTGTAAAAGGTGCTGATTGTGCCGTTGTTGCCTCCCTAAAAGTAAATAGAAATAACAAGTATATTGTAGACGAGTCAGCAACGCAATTGTTTAAAATCAACAATTCCATTGGTTGCAGTATGACCGGACACATCGGGGACTCACGTGCTCTGATGACGATGGCACGTTATCAGACATTTGAATTTGTTAATCGCTATCATTACGACATGCCCGTGGAGTTGCTGATTGGAAGCTTGACCGATACTCTTCAGGTGCACACGCAAAATAGTGAAGTGCGTCCGTTTGCATGCAGCATGATATTGATTTCGTACTCCGCCGACAATGGACCGTCTGTCCATACAATAGATCCGACCGCGCACTGTTGCGGTTTCTTTGCCTGCGCTGTGGGTGCCAAGGTGATGGTTGTTGAGAAATATTTAAATCGTTACTACAAACAGAATATGTCCAAGCCGTGGATCATTGGGTTTGCTATTCGTTCTCTGATGACTGCCGTTTTTCCAGAGCCACTTGATCCCAATAGCATAGAAATAGGGCTTATAGGTAAACAGCATCGCCAGTTTCTTACCCTTGAGCCGGAGGATGTTAAATATCATTGTTGGAACAATAGTGAAATCTAAGCTTATGGACGCTGATGTTGATCAAAACCGATATTAACTTGTAAAGTTAATGAAAATTCTTAAATAAAAAATCGAATCCAAATATTTAAAATATTTCCGATTTTTAATAAGTGAATCTTTAAAATAAACATAAACTACAATTTTAATATTTTAATCGAGAGCTTTATCTTGATCATCGTGATTGATGCTTGAAAGTAGTCCCGCAACGCGATGCTCGATATGAGCCCGATTAGCGATAATGCGTCTTAGATTCTCTTTGAACTGATCGATATTGTACTTCTTCTGCTTTAAATGAGCCACAGATGCCACCTTCACCTCCCTGGCTAGGCGCATCTCATGAAAGGCTTTCAGATAGCGTTGATTTGCGAGTTGATTGGGTTCTTCGATAGGCAATGGTATGGGCGATTGATGAGAAAGAATTTGAAGTAATGGTGGCATAACTAAACGATCCGAATTATCCGATAATGGCATACGCAATCCCTTGTGATAGGCCCGATCCTCAACTATGTTCTGCATCTCAATGTGCTCCTTTGATTTTGGCTCATCATCGTTAAAGCTATTAAACGCATTGACATCGTCAATAATGTGTGGTCCTGTTGTTCCTATTGTTTGTAATGTTGGTGTTGTTGGTCCTGTTGGTGGTGTTGGTGGTGTTGGTGGTGTTGGTGTTGTTTGTGCTGTTGGTGCTGTTGGTCCTGTTGGTACTGTAGTTGGTAATGCTGCTGATGCTGTTGTCGCCGTTGATGCCGTTGAAGTCGTTGTTGTCATGGCCGTGATCGACGTGTTCGCCGTGTTCGACGTATTTGGCGTTGTCGCCGTTGTAGTCCCATTTGATTGACAAATTTCGTCATCCTTAAATGGTAAATCTGACGCCTTCTGCTTCAACAAGCTCAAGCTGAGAGCATTCAAATCAACGAACAGCGATTTCATGTTTTCGTTAAGTGTGCGAAGTATACAGGCAATACGAGCTTGAAAATCCTTATCATCATCATCAATATCATCATCATGATCAGCATTATGATCATCATTCTTATTATTATCGTCATTATCATCATTTTCATTATCATTATAGTTTTTATCTTTATCTTTGTCTTCATTATTCTTATTATAATTCGTATCCTCTCCGTCGCCGTCGCCGTCACACTCATTGTTGTTGTTGTTGTCTTTATCATCCATACATTTTTCTTTATCTTTTTCTTCATCTTTATCTTTTTCTTCATCGTTATCTTTAGTTTTGTTATCGCCATCTTCAGCTAGATCAGTCGAATTTTCACTATCATCGTAATCATCATCACATTTCGACGTTGTCAGTTTGGTCTTTTGTTTCTTATTGCTAACGAGCCTGCTGGTGCTCTGTGCGGGACAAATTGGTGGGTTGCTGTCATACAAGTCATCTAGAAAGTAGTCTTCATTAAAACTGGCCGCATTCGGTTTGAGTTTCTTTTGCGGATGCAATTTAAGCTTCATAGCATTTTCGAATGCGCTCAATCCTCTATCGGGCACAATACAGGAGGAGTCCATCTCCCCGTTGGGCTCCAGCATCAGTGCATTGGGTGAATGCAGCAGACCCTTGCTCTTGTACCGATACCCATACCCATAGCCATTATCTTCGGTGTCCACTGCCGAACTAAATGTCAGACAGACGCAGAGGTAGAGGCAAATAATGCTTAGCAACGCTCTCATCATTTGTGTTTCAATGGAAATTTTCTTGTTTTGTTCACTTTACACCTTGGTTCGGTCTAATTCACAATTATGATGCAAACACAGGAACAGAAACAAACAACGCACACATTTATTTTTTTTCTAGAACTTGTAATCTGTTTTAAGTGCTACTGCTACGACGAGTGCTACGTTGAAATTGAAATCACATCGACGAAGCTTGCACAGCTATTATTTCGATTTAATCGTAGCTCAACCAGCTTGCAACATACTTTGCAGTTTTGCTCTCATTTGGATTATTTTTCAGCCCAGTGGCCATAAGTTCAACACGTTACAGCATATCCTTAAGTGCTATAGAGCTATAGTCTTAAGCATAAATCAAATGTTGCAAGCATCATATATTGTCCACTTCATTATTGGTATCCATTTGGACTTTAATTGTAAATTGTTCGACGAATCACAAAATTAAATTCAATCAAATCTCCCAGTACTCTGAAGTCTGGTTCATAAATGCGGTTTTATGCCTGAACTGTGTGGCCTCAGAGTGCAACCTATAAAGTTATTAAACTGGGAGATGATGGACAACATTGCTTGGGTTCTTGCTGAGCTTGGGGTCGTGACGTTTTTTGGAAAGGAGTGACGGAGGGAGGTGGGTTGGGGGATGCATCTATTTTTAGACAGCTTGTTGCACACAACAAATGCATTTGCCATAAGTCCAATGGAAAATGCCAACGCTGTGTAGACGTCAACATATCCGGCTTCGCCCACAGCATCCGTATCCGTAACCGACTCTCTCACTTTCTCTCTCTTTCTCTGTCACTTTCTGTATATGTGTGTGTGTGTGTGGGTGTTGTGCGAGTTGTATTACTATTACTGGGGCATCTTTGCCTCTAGTTTGCCATTTTTCTTCATCTTTTGTGCTGTAAATGAATTCGTTAGTCGCAGTACAAGAACCGCCATCAATCTCCTGCCCCAGATAACCGCAAACCCACACAGAGAATATCACTCCCACACACACACACACGCACACACACAACGACAGTTGCAAAATTCAGTAGAAACCACGGTGGCCCTGGATTGAAATTCTTTACCGCATTGGTTCATGCTTGAATTCATTTCCTTTTTGCACCTTTAGGGAATTGCTCAGGTTGTGCAAAAGTAGCAAACAAAATAATAAATAAATACTATAATAACTGAAATTTTCCACATCTTTTCGCTTGAGACGCTGGCGCAGCAAGGGATTGACAAATAAGTGCGCATCAAAGAGCTTCACAAAATCCATTCAAATTAGAATTAAGAATATTCAAAGTGTGATATATTTTCCTTTGGCTGACAACATTCATTCATGCAATATTCGTAGGCACCGGTTTAAGATAGCTGTTTAATCAGCAGGTTAATTATCAGTGTCCTCGTAGAGTTCCTAAACTCTTTTCTGCAAGATTGGTTTTCCTGCGAAATCTAATGTCAATTTCAATTAGTTAGAGCCAAGAAAGACTTACTTTAAAGCAAAAACTTTATGCTTGTTGCATACAACGATTGATGCAACTTTTTGGTTTTTCCAAATTTTGCATGGCTGCTACCACGCTAACAATCTCGATTCAAATGTAACAATGGTTACATGAATCCAAGTGTTAGCGTGGAATCAGCTGTGCAAAATTTTTAAAGCATAAAGAATAAAACATAAATAATTTTGAAAGGTTAAAAAAAGAGTTGTGCGATGAAAAAATGTTGAATGCTTGTGGGAAAAAAAGTTTGGCACTTTGATTTTGATTAGATTTTTTATCAGTGCTGGAAAGTTATTTTCTGAGTGTTGTCGATCTGAAAAAGAATTATTTAAATACTTTGAGAATCAAAGTAGAGGGCTTAAAGAACACTCTTAGATAAGCCAGATGGCTTGTGGACAAACTCTTCAAAATAACTTGTAACAGCAACAAATTGCAGCTTTTGGAGCACATAAAGAAACCTAAAAAGCCTAAAGCTTCCAAAGCTTTAAGGAAACCGAAGCTTAAGCCGGCTAGCCAAGGTGATACACCGAAAGCTGTTTGGAGCTTTCAAGCTCGCAATGGAATCCACATAAAAAGTTATCAACGGCTTTTGTCGCAATCAAATAAAATAATAAAAGCAACATCTTTGTTTGTGTGTGTGATTGTGTATGTGGCTGTGAGTGTCATTGCCTCAGCAGCCTTTAAAGCACATAAATCATTTGGTGTGTGAAGTGCATCGCAGGACTAAACCAAAAATAAAACTAAAAACTTTTGTCAGTTGTTGTTAGAAAGCACAAAAAAAATAATAATAATGGAGCTTGGCAACAAACAAGGAATTTGTGGTGTTGGCCTGTTGCTGATATAAATTTGTAGTTATGCACTTAGTTGAAAGTTTAGTTTTGCTGACAAACTTGAAAATTTTTGCGCTTGCCTTTCTGTTGAAAATGATTTCAATTGACATAGCGACAAGCTTTAAGAGAAACGGTATCAAGCATGACAACATCAACAACAACAACACTATCAACACGAAAGTCCAATCAAAGAATGTTGAATGCATGCCTCCCGGGCACATTCATATTTATAGTTTTAAGGTAGCTTGCATTTAAGCTAGTTTCGTGAGTTCATTCAGTTTTGCATTAAAGGGGTTTTTCGCATTGCATTTTCCATTTGCATACTTGGCTAGGGAGTGTGGTCGCTGTCTTAAAGCGGCACATTCCCCAAAGGCAAAGGTGAACGTGGCGTATGCGCAATGTGAGCATTTTGATCAACATCTCGGTTAAGCCAATTCAAAAATTTAAGGCGCATCCAAAGCACAAATATGATCCTATCTTGGTATGTGACAGGTAGCATGTGGCACGCGGCATGCGGTGTGTATGTGTGTGAGTGTGTGCAAAAAGTTTTTGAAGTTTTTGGGACAGACGGTTTTGTTTTGCTCGTCGCATTCGGTGGTGGGTTGTGCCACGTGATGGCAAAGTTTGATGGAGCTTGCATGCCACACACACAAAATCCAAAAGCTTTTATGCAGATGTTTGCGAAAGCTGCCACAAGAGCCCCCAACTGCCTGCCTGCTTGAATGTTGCTGGTGCTGTTGCTATTGCTGCTTATGCCGCATGCTGTATGATAACACAGGCATGCCACTGGCCGTTCCACGTCAGCCACGTCCATTGCCAATGCCCTGCTTTGCTATGCGACATGTGCGTTCGTCTGGCGGTCTCTCAGTTCTGCTCACAACGCCAACTGCTGCAGTCGCAGTGCCGCACAGACGCATACTTATTTCGCGCGACTTATTTTGAGTCCTTTGCAAATAAACGACGCGATACGCAAAATGCGAGCTGCCTGCCGTATAGTTAACGCAGTAAGCCTTCGTTTTCGTTTACGATCGGCTGGCCATTTGAATATTTGCGCGCTCTGCCCAAAAAATAGTAACTGCTTTTTTAATTTAACAATTGCATTCAATTCATTTTGGCTGTGCAATTAAAAGTGTGTGTGTGCGTGTGTTTACTTAACACACATCCATCAGTTATTTTGTGTTCACATTTTTTTTGGAATTTTTTTTTTTGGTGTTTTTCAAGTGGCAGCAGCAAAACACAAATAAGATTGCTACTTAAATGCATTTTTTTTATGACGAATTAAAATAAATAAAAACGTGAGAACACGTGATAATTAAATAAAAAAAACAATGTGCGAATTGCGAAAAATTAAATTAATTCAATTACAAACAAAAAGTAAAACTAAATCGACAACAAAAATGCAACAAATTAAAATATAAACATGTTTCTTTTAAGGAAAACAATGCAAATAAACCTAATAAAAATTGCTAAAATTCAGAGTTTTTAAAAGTATATTGTGTTATAAAATAAATTATATAAATAAATCAATAAAACAAATGACACTTTTTTTGGGTTTAAATATTATATTAAGAAAAATAAACAAAGTCAAATAATTTAAACAAACAGATTTAAAATTTATTTGTTTATTGTTAATGCATTGCCCTCTATTTAGGTCATACCTAAATACAAAAAAAATAACTTATTGAAATGCATAAAATATAAATAAGATATTTGAGCTAAACACACAATAATTTAAATATTCAAATAATAAAAATATGTTGTATGTATTTACATATATAGTCAAGCATATATACAATGCAGAAGCAAAACATATTAGCAAAGACCTTTGATTGTGTTTGATTTTTCTGCTAATTGTCATGTTTAAAATCACAATCAAGTAAAATTGTTCAAATCAAACCTGTTGTGAAACTGTATCCCTAAGTATCTTTAGCTCCTTTGCAATCAATATCAAATCGTCATCAGATCCATTTGCCTGAAAAAAAAAAAAAAAAAAAAACGAAGAATGCCTCAATCAAAATGGGTTTCCTGTGGCTTGTCTGTTGCCACAAATTGTTTAAATAAATGTTGCAAATCGTTCTTTTCTTCAGTAATTTTTTTTGTCTTTTTGTTTTTTATCAGATTCATTTTTGTTGCTGTTTTTATTTCGTTTCCGTGTGGAAAATCTTTACTTTTGGCATCTGGCTTGGTCTGTCTACTGATTGCCAGTGCCAACAAATTCGCCCCCGGGCGCATCCGAATTTCTGAATCCGAAACCAAGTTTCCCCCCCTAGCAGTTACAACTTGTACAGCTGCTTAGACCTGCTGCACGGTATGCTATGGTTTTTTATATGCTGCCAGGCACTTTAACAAAACGAAAGGGAACTACAGCCACAGCCAAACACTCCTTCCAGTTCGCCGTTTGCATGCTGATTTCTTACCTTATTTATTTGGGATTGTCTTGCCCCAAATCCAGTTTCGAAATCTGTTACATTTCTTTTATTCTTATTGTGCGTGCTACTGCAAAGTCCCTCTGTCTCTGCCTCTCTCTCGCTCTGTCTGTCTTTGTTTTTGTGTGCTGCGTACTTTCAGATGCCCAACAGCAGCTGCCTTTCAAACGGGTATATGCATACCCCAGCACCGTCTCTGTCTCTCAATACGTTGTAACTAGAAGATGCTATTCCAATTTTAAAATCTTTCTGTTTTCAATTCACAACTTTTGCAATAAATTCAACTTATAATCACAAAACTATAAATAATTGTGCTGAGTACTTTTGAGTCGTCTGCGGAATTTGGCTTTATGGCATCCTCTATCTCTTTGTCTTTGTCTTCGTCTATGTCTTTGTCCTTGATTTCAGGATAATATCACAGTGCGTAGCAGACAGCGTTGATATTGCGCTTATCTACTCGGCTTCGGTTTTTTGTTGTTTGTACGTGAGTGGCGTTTTTTATTTTTTTTTGTTTTTTGTTTTTGTTAAAGCTTCTGGGCCACTGTTAGTTGCGAGTTGCAATATGTTAATAAAGCCTGGTAATTAGCTACAGACAAATGCCTTTGGCAGTCGCCTCGACGAGGCAAACTAATTAAATCACGTAGCAAATGCATAAAAACAAAAAACATTCACAGTTCTCTTCATTTTGATTACCCAATTCCCCTTACAGTGAGCCCCTGCAACCCTCTTTTAGTAGCTTGCTCAATCCCTTGACCACTTTTGAGGTCAAAAAGCGTGTTAAATCGCAGTGGAAAGTTTTAAACAAATTGCCAGCTAACAAGAGCAACAACTTCAAGAGCAAGCAGAGCGAACATTAGGCTCCCAGATGGCCAGACTTTCCTGAACATGACTCCAATTCCATTGGCACCCACCACATATGGCGTTTATGGCTATTTCTGATTTGTGTGTTTCTTATTCTCATTCTTAGTATTTTCATTCTTTACGTTGTATGTATTGTTGTTGTGGTGCTTGAATCAAAGGCTTGAAACAACCCAAAAACAAATTGCCATCATCATATTTCACTTTGTCGGGCTGTAATGTCCTCAATCCATTAACTTCCCATCTGTACCCGCTGTCCCCCTCTCACTCTCTCTCTCTCTCTCTCTCACTCTCTCTCTCTCTCTCTCTCTCTCTCTCTCACTCTCTCTCTCTCTCTCTCTCTCTCTCTCAAACTCTTTCACCATTCATATTTTTTACTGCTTATTCTTATTATAAACTCAATTTCGATTAAAATGCTACGAGCATACGCGTTTCATCCTTTTATTGTCCCCGCATCACATTTTTATTCAGGAAACTGT
Source organism: Scaptomyza graminum (assembly GCA_018901835.1). Classification (NCBI taxonomy): domain Eukaryota; kingdom Metazoa; phylum Arthropoda; class Insecta; order Diptera; family Drosophilidae; genus Scaptomyza; species Scaptomyza graminum. The sequence goes on along the minus strand of JAEIFL010000001.1, from coordinate 8,805,616 downwards.
CAAAAGCACACACACACACACATACACACACCTTTTTATACACACCAATGAACAGCAACGAGTTGAGTTTATTAAGATTTGATGTCATCTCGCACGACATTAGTCCATATCTCTTCCGTTGTACATTAAGCAACTTTCCGTTCTCGTTCTGTTGAAAAAACATCCGAAAACCTCTCTGGCAGCAAAATATTAATTTTTCGAATTGAAAGAAATACTTTTGCATTATATTGTCTCTGTCTGCTCATTGTAGTATTTTCTTCTTTGTCTTGTGCCTTCCACTTAAATCGTTATCTTCAATAAAATGGTTAAAGTTTTGCACTTGCCTTCAAATAAAAGCCAAAAGGCTTTATATCGGTTTTCTTGGCCCATATCAATTAAGCCACTAAGCAATTGAAGCACTCAAGTCAACCACACAGCAACACAAGAACAACAACAATAAACTCAGCCATTCAGTGTTGCCAATTCCATCATCTCATCCTTTGACACAAGTTTCAATACCATTTCTCCCCTTATCCCCTTGGAACCCAACTTCAAGTGCTCCCTCGCATATAGTTACATTATGTGAAATACAGACTGTTATTGTGATTACTGTTGTTATTCGTATTTTGTTGTTGTTGTTGACTTATTTAAATTTCAACTTCAGTTTCTGTCGCTGTTGCTGTCACTCTCACTTTGTCCATCTACCCCCACCACCTTGTGACTGTCATTCGAGCTGCTGCTGCTGCTTTTAATCCTCATCATCCTCATGCCACATTTCCATGCCCATTGTTATTGCAGATCATGCTTAAGTGTTGGTGTCAACGCTCTCTCTCTCTCTATCTTTCCCCTTTTTCTTTCTACTACGTCTATCTCTCTTGCTAAGTCTTAGTGTCGTATATTATTAGAGGCCCACAAAAAAGCAAGCAAAAATAAAAAACTACTTGAAATTGCAAATTAAATTTAGGCGCGTGCTAAAGTGCTAAAACAGCGATGAATATGAAAACTTAATGCCACTGCCCCACATTATATATATACTGTATATAAGTATATATGTACATACATACATATGTTAGTGTATAGAATTATTTTGTTGTACATTAGGGCGTTAAGTGACTAAATAATAAATGAAGACCTAAACTTGGAATAACACACAAAAAAATGTAGAGAAAAATACAAAAAACAGAAAACTTCTGTGTGAAACATTGAACAGCACATAAATTTAAATAGAGGGCACAGACTGTGAATTGGCCAGAGAGAAACGAACACGAATGGATTTATTGGCCGGTTTGCTTGTTGGCCATAATTTGTTACTCCGCCGTCTGCTGCAATAACAACAATAACTACTGATACAGAGCAACAGCAATAATTAACAATTGCCTCGTCTGCGTGGAGCTGTTAATAAAAGCAGTTGCCCCAGACCCAGACCCAGACCCAGGAACCAGGAACCCAGAGCCACTGAGAGAAAAAGATCATTTACAAGGCAGCGAAGGCAAAAAGCAACAGATACAGCGATGAATGCCGCACAGAGCGGCGGCCATACAAGTGGCGGCTCCATTGGCAAGAAGGGCTCCCAAATGGAGGTAATTATACTAAATTTAAGGTTCACGTTTTCCTGCAAAAATATATGTGAATATGAATACATGTTTGTTTGTATATCTTTTTCTTTATTCTCGCTGATTTTTATGACGACCAGAGTCAAGTTTTTACATTTATATAGGCCGAGTGGAGTGATGGTTGGAAGGGAGGGCGACGGGGGTAACTTGTGTGGTTGGCCCAACGGATAGCGAGTGTCGCCCTTTTGTAATTGATTTTGTTGTTGTTGTTGCAGGTGGGACGTGCAGGGGCTACTCAATAAGGGACACAAATTAAAATGAACCAATTTGGTTAGCTGCAAAATAAGGGAGAAAATAAACGAGAAACGAAAAAAAAATAAAAGAAAAGTCGCGCCAATTGCAACAAAATTAAATTTACAAAACAAAACGACTGTTGAATTTTGTATGCTGTTTTCAAATTGTATAAATTAAATTGACACCGCAATCAATGTTGATTAGTTTCGAGTCTTTTCTTCTTGAAAAATTTCTCGATAAATTAATCGTTGGGAACAGGCCCGTGTCCAGGATTTAGTCCATGGGGGGGTTTTGAATGAACTGACGAATGATGAACCCGAAATTCAGAAAGTAAAACCAAATTAAATAAAATATTATTTTTGGTCAAGAAAACGTGCTCATAGCAATAATACAGGTACAAACACACCAATACACAGGTGTAAACACATCGCCCGTGAGTTCTAACACTCATTGATCTTTTTTTACATCGAAATTCAATTTTTTTTTTACCTTGTCTTTAATTATATTTAGAAATAAATTAGTATAAATCCTTGAAGGGGAACTTAACCCACAAAACCGCCCTCCTGTACACAGGCCTGGTTGGGAAAGATCATTTATCTAGGTAAAAATCCGAAAAGAAACAAAACTCAATAAGAGCTTAAGGTTCGGGTCTTAAATATCACAAGTCGAAACATTAATTGAGATATCAATAAGACTAACATTTTTTAAGCTGATTTGTAGACAAAAGAAATTAATGAATTGTTTGAGTTTTTTTTCTCCTTTTTCCTTTTTGTAAATAGCTCATTAAGGATAGAAGGAAAAGGCCAAAAGAAACGCATTAAGCCAGTTGACAATGAAAATAAGAACTTAACTCAAATACAAAAGTGAACGGCCTATTTTAAAGCTAATTGTGCTTTCGAGCAATTTTCAAAAAGTTCAACAAGCCGAACAAAAATTCATTGCGTTGGGCCTTTTTTTGTTGTTTTTGGATTGAGTAGGCCCCTAATGCGAGCTTACGCCCATTTGACAAGAACAACAACAAAGACAAATGTGTGTATTAATTAAATTTTGTGTACCAAAAAAAAGTAATATCAAATTAAAGCGAAGCTAAAAAGTAAACAAATGCCAACGAAAAAAACAAGTGGTGAAAAATTCATCTGAGGAAATTTGCAAAAACTCGCGCCTCATACTAAATTGCCCAAAGTGACAAGCATCTAACAGGCTAACAGTCTGCGCTGCACTATGGAACAAAACCTCGACTTCAACGTCATAATTGAAAAGCTTAGAGTGAAGTTAAAGTTTTGGTTGAAACTGATTGAGCAATGTTTTCTTCTATGCACCATAACAAATTAAATTTTAATCGCATTTAATAGCTTAAAGATGTGTAAGGAAGCTCAATTGAAAACCATCTGAAAATTTAAGAGAAAATCTTTAACTTTTAGCCCAAGTACGCTTGAATGCCAGCAATTAAAAATTGCAACAAAAACTTCCTCAAACATACACACAAAGATTGCGATGTCTGTACTAGCAAGTATGACTGTGAGAGAAAGGGAGAAAGAGAGAGAGAGAGAGAGATAGAGAGATGGAAGGACGATAGAGGGAGACAACAACAACAATAACATAATGAACAAGGTCGCGCACAGCAGTCGCACCTGCCATTTAAATGGCTTGCCATAAATGTTTTAAATGGCTATAAAAACACAAGCACAGTCCCCTAATGAGCAAGGTCTTGGCCAAAAAAGGGGGAAAGGCAAAGCAAAGCAAAAGTTAGCAAGCATGTCAGCAAAATGGTTCAATGCTGGACTTCATCAGCCCACTTCCACCGCTTCCCGCTTCTCCGGATTCCAATTAAGTTTGCTGCTCTGGGATTGTCCTTTATTTGTTAGCGATTCGCATAATATTTTTCAATGCAGCTCAACTCAGTTTAGCTGAATGCAGGCAGACATGATATACAGGTGAATTGTAAACATGCTCAATTCACCGACCGAAACGCAAAACATTTTCGCATTGCCTGGCAGCGCCAGCAGTAACGTTGACACCGACTTCATCATCCATTAATGTCACTCAATCTGTGCGCATAAATTTGCATAAAGCGAAATTCCAGTTTCCAGCTATGCGCACGCACACTCCCTTAAACACACACACACACACACATAGATGTGACAAAGGTGAAATTCCATTTATGATCCAAAGCGGCATTGACTGGGTCGCCGCCAGTGTCCACGATGGTTCACTTTGAAGCATTTCGAACAAAAGTTGTGCGTGCCAAAATTTAATTTGTTATTCGCTCAAAAACCAAATCCAGTTGAGCCGGCAACGCAAATAATAGCACCATATATGGTCAGAAGAATGACCAGCGAAAAATAGTTTGGTGTGTTTTAGGTTAAAGTTTTCTTATTATATACTTACTTCTTACATTGTGTTCATTGCCAATTTTTACTTTTCATTTCAAATTGCCACGATGAATTTGAAGAATTTCTCAGGAATTGTTTGAGTTGCAGTTTTGGTTGTCTTCAGAAACTTTCGTTTAGATAAAATAGAAATCATAATTGCTACGAAATATACTAGGAAAATACGAAATTAATAGAATAAAAGTTTTTGTATTTTTTTTTAAGTAATATTTTATCTAATTAAATCAACAGAAGATTACATAATTAAATTTTAATAACTTAAGTTGGTGTTTCACCTTTTGGCCACATTGTTTTTTGGCTTTGCATATGTGCGGTTTATTTTTGGGATAGGTTGGCTTAGAGGCTTCATCACTTTATGCCACACTTTGCCACGCAAGAATTTGACTCTTAAGCGCACACCTTTTTCTTTGGGGCAACGCACGCAGCGCTTATCGGTCATTAGCATGACACCGATTTTTCAAGTTGCTCATGTGGTTCGTGGCACAAGCTGTGACAGCCCTCACCTACATACACATCCACACATATGTATGTATTCATATTCGTTCATTTAAGCTCTCTTCCTCTTATTCTTTTATTTAACACCTCTTGCCTCTATCAATCTTAGCAACGTTCTCGTTCATTAAAATATTTTGCTGTAATGTGATGTTAAATGCGTTGTAAAAAGGCAAAGGAAGTTCAAGCAATCACCGCAATGATGTAATTACACTTTACAAAGAAATTTATTGTACAATAGATAGCTTATTGAAATTTGTATTAGAAAGTTGATGAAAATTGATAAAATCATGCAGATTCATATACAATAATTGTAGTATGTATTTAATCCTTTTAAGTTAGACTTAGTTTTCATGGTCTTAAAAAGACGTCACCTATCGAAATTCTAGGGTACAAAAGCCAAATGTGAAACCGTAACATCAGCTAATTATATCTCATGACCAAAAATAGTGCATGGTTAAGGGGCAACAGGACTTCTTCTGTCCACCGATGGACGGGAATACCAAAACCCAAGGGACTAACAATGCAATGTGGTTGCTAATTAGAGGGGGGTGATGGTGAGGGAGGACGACGTGCAGCTTTGGTAGTGTATTTGTATTGGACCAAAGGTCTGGATTCAATGCGCAATCTAATATCTGAATGAAAGAAATGTATGTGTGTGTGTATGTGTGTCTGGATGGACGCTCAGCCACAATTCGGCAGCTATCGTTGTGTTTGCAATCAAAGTGTCGCCTAGCTGCAAGCTAATTTCCGCTTTCATAGTGGCCAAAAAGGTCGATAAGACGATGGCGATAGCGATGGTTTTGCCTTAGCCTTAGCCTTGGGCCAAAACGGAGACGTTGCCACAATTTGGTTTGCAGATGCAGCAACAGCAGTCAGCTTCAATTAGCACTCAAATTCCACTGACATCTTTGATTCTATTCTGTATGTAGTCCCCACTCAGTGAGAAAGAGAGTTTTAGTCAGTTGGATGAGAAAAACAATTCTCTATTTAAAGATTGATTTGTTGCAGGTCAGATTTATGAATAGAAACTTTAAACTTAGTAAATATTTATGTGTTAATGCTCAATTGAGTTCTTCTTCTAGAGGTTTCCTTAAGAAAAGTGTCCGTACTGCTATTTGTTTACATCCATCGCAACGTTTCAATTGGATTCGATTTGATAAATATATTCGAAATATTCAAATGAAATATGCCTTACGTACACTGCGCTTCTAATAGCTAACACTTATCACATTCACTTGGATTGACAGATTTACCTCAATGCGAAATGTTTATGTGTGCAATAAATTTTATTTCGGCACGTACCATAAAAAACGATGGCAGCTTTCACTCAACTTAACTCAACTCAACTCAGTTCAACTCAAATCTGGCTATTATTATTTATGTTACTTGTGTGCTGTCTGCTTGGATGATGGGATGATTTAGATCTCAGCAACATTTTTATTTGCAAGTGTCGTTCGCGTTTGGAATCCTTTCTTTGCATTCCGCACTTCGTATAGTATCAAAGCATCTTTGCATTTTGAATATAACTTGCCGACTTGGCCCTTTGCTTTGTCAACAGCGCTTTTTGTGTTTCATCGGCTCCAGGAGCGTCGAGTCATGCCACAAGTAAGCCATTAATTTTGTTAAATCATCAAAAATATACAACGGGCCAAATGTATATAAATAAGCGTAAAGGAAAAGAAACGGACCCCAACGGAACCAGTCATTATACATACAACAAATAGGCAAAAAATAAAATAAAATAAAAATAAATGTGAGCAGAGACTAAATGGGTTTGGGTGGGTCTTAGACTAAGTGCAACTGGCCCGAGGGCCGAGCACTTCAAAATCACAGGATGAGCTCGTCAAATTATGTCCAAGCTTTTTCCTTCCTTCAATTTGTCACACATGTTAAATTTTCTTTTTACGTGCTTGGCGTTCCTTTTTTCCTTCTTCTTTATTTTTGTGTTTAGACATGCCACAAAACGGCCTTTTGGAGCATATACGCAGAGTGCACCACTAAATATATGTTATTTACCTCGAGCACACAACAAACTGGCAAGAAAAGAAAAAGTAAATAAGTAGAGGAGAACTAATTGAATAAAATTTTGAAATTTTGTCGGGTCAGATGTAAATGACCAAACGACTTGGCCATCGATGGTGGTTCAGTTCAGCATGACGAATAATTTGCAAATACTTTTTTTTTTTGTATTTTGTATGAAGGCAAAACGAATGGCAAACAGTTTGCCATTTAATTTTTCAAGTGATTTTTAATAAAGTGCTTTGAAAATTCGTATAAATGAGTACAATCCTATTAATCTCGTCAAACATACTTTATATACACACTATATATATTTTAATGTTTGTTCTGGATTTTTGTTGGCTAGCCATTACTATTTTGTAGAGTATTATATTTTTTCTTTCCTCGTCTCATTGGCACACGGGCAACACTTTGTTCTTTTTGTACCCTCGATACACTTTTTGCTTTTCGTTTTGTTATTTTTATTTTTATTGTGGTTTGACTGTTGGGTTCCGCTTTGTTTGTTGTGGTTTTTTCGAAAACAAATCCCATTGAATTCAAATTGGAAGCCAATTTCAATTTCAATTATTAATACCTCAATGGTAGCCAAGCAGCTTCTTCAAATTGTTGCACTCCAAACTTCTCACAGTTACACAAGTTGGTACCACTTATCTCGCTCTTTCCCTTGTCTGCCCCTCTGCCATTCTCTTTTCACTTCTCTCCTTATTAACATTCCATTCACATTAAATTCAAGTCACAGATCTGTGATTGTGCACAATTTAACCGAAAAAATTGCAATAATGATAGCTCAAAAAACACCAAAAATACTATAAACAAACAGTTTACTGCCCATTGTTATGAGTATTTATTGAAATTTGGTCAGTGGAAACGAGGCATTCAAATTGTCAGTCTCATGACATTTGTCTCGTCTCGCCTATCGCTGATGGTCGTCGCCCTAGCGAAATGGAAGCTAAGCGAGGCTGGCACTCAACTTGACGTTTGACAGTCAGTCAGTTAGCCTGCCTGTCGGTTTGCCATTCGCTCGTTGGCTTCATCTGTCATCAGTTGTTGTTGTTGGGCGTCTTCTTTCTCTCTGCGGGCAGCACCATTTCCTATTTGCCCGTTTCGACTGTCGCTCTTCCGTCTTATCAGTGGAGCCAAAACAAAAACCCACAAAAATTCAAAAATTAATGCAAAATGCTGGCGGTACTGGGCCGTCGAATATATATTGTGAAAAACGCTGAAAGCCGCAGTCGTGAAACTGACAAGAGACTTCAAAACCGTTTTCAAACAAGCCTAAGACACACACACACAAACAGTGTGGCAATTGCGGTATTTGAAGTGTGGCGGCTGTGGGGCGGAGCTGGGGGAGAAGAGTAGCAAACATTGTTGTCACTGAACTTTAAAACAAAAGATGCAAAAAATGCCAACGCGGACACTGCACAGCGATTTTTGTACGTGACAAACGTTGCTTATGGACACTACCCCCCGCACCACCTCATCTCAGCTATCTCAATGCCACCCTCTTCGAGTATGGAAAGCGAATTTTTGTAATTTATTTTATTTAAATTTGCATTTATATGCTGAGAACGCAGCGCAAATCTTAAAGCAAAAAAGTGAAAACGTTGTAGTTGGACCGACTATGGTATACCCTGATGCCACCCCGCTTGCAAAATGTGTTGGTAAGAGGGGGTGTTTGTCTTTTGGGGACTTCACTAGCTAACAATTTTGGTGGCTTTCTCTCAAAAGCTGACAGACAGACAGCATAAAGGACATTGCACAAATCTATTATACTCTTCTCTCTTCGGTATTTGATCAAATATGTGTCTCACACATGGCGTGTACATGAGGTGTTGCAAGCATTCACATGTACAGAAGTCCAGCAGACATTTTAACGTCATTCAAATTCGCGCCGCAACCATATGGCAAGCCATTATGAATTAAGCTCCATTTTATTTTTAAACAAAAAACTATTCAAAAATGTTTACTACATGCATATAAATATAATCCGATTCTGAGATGATTCTTTCTGCAATAAACACAAATCTAATAATATAATGATATATAATGGTATAAGAATATATATATGTATATATATTTAATTAATATGAAAACTTAAATGAAAATGGTTAGCAAGGAGTCACAAAAAAAGTAAATGTCACATTTTTATGGGTCAGTGCTTTTTGGGGCAAAGCAAATGTGGTTTCTGTGTTTGTCTGTCTGCCGAGGCAATTGTTTGTATTTTTTATACGCTCACAAAGTTGCAAGTTGGCAACAACTGTTGTGGCAATTGGTAAGGGTAAGAGTTCATATCAGATGTCATGACATAACAATAAAAGTTACCAAAACTTGGAGAGAGGACAAAAGCTGATGCTTTGAATTGACTGATTGTTTGCGGTGCAAATGCAATAGCATTTTGTATCTGTGATAAGTAAAAACTTCTTTGACTCCCACAAATTGATATCGAAAGTAAGATGGTAATCTGTGCAATAACCAGAATAGGGAGGGTGGATTCAAAGCCAAATGCCAAAAGCCTTAAGCATTTTATTGTTTGCGTATAAACAAAATCGACAAAAATTGCAAACGTGACGCGGATTTTAAGAGATATAAAAAGGAATTTACTGTAATCGCCGAGAGAACAACTAAAGAATGCCGATGATAATAATAAAAACAATTTAAAAGTTTTACAAGCAAAACTCCCTAAGTTTCTGCACAGCTCCCCAAACAAGCCTTGCATTAAGTTAAACTTCTTCTTGCACATGGCTCCCAGAAGAAGGAAGTGCAGCATCTGTAGCTGCAGCTGATTGACTTGCCTCTGAAAGTTGTTTGCTACTGCTGCTGCTGCTGTTGCTTGCTCGTGTTAGTGGCAAGAACATTTTGCTGAAAGCAACTTTGAACGCAAGTGCAACTCAATCAGCGAGCATTGTTTTTCCCAAAAGAAAACAACAAACGAAAAACAAAAACAGAAAACTTGACTGGTATTTAATTGCGCGAACAGCGGCCAACAACAGTGGCCAGTAACTAACAGTAACTCAGTTAGCACAACAACAACAACAACAATGCATAAGTAAAAAGACAACGAAACACGCACACACACACACAGAATCAGGGAGGCGCCCCCAAATGCGCTATAAATAGTGAAAAAGCGCGTTAATTTTGCGAAAATCCAAAAGGCGAAAATGCGAGAAGCCAAAAACCAAAATTAACGGGCAAGACCAATAGCAGGACATAACACTAACGAAACAAAGCGAAATTTATTTTAACGAGCTAAACTTTTTGGTGTCGGCCAAGACAGTGCGGCGGCCATAAAAGTCTCTAAATGCCACTTTGGCATGCCGCATTCCATTGCCCGTTTTATTAACGAGGCTAATTCCATATCCAGGCAGCAGGCCAGGCCAAATGATCTGCGACATTCGTCCTCAGCATTGCACTTAACGCAACGGTCAATCCAGGCATACACACACACACACTTGGCTCCACGCTTTGGCCGTCAATTTTGCTTAGCTAATCTCTAGCATCACACACGTAACCCAGCAGCAGCATCCTTAACCTACCCTGCATACAGCAGCAGTCACATGCTACACTCTAAAAAAAAATTAGCTATGCGGCTTAAAGGAGTGCAGAAGAATATGGCAGACAATAAAATTTTCGAGAGACAAATCTAAATATATTTTGATTTTCTGATGATTATTTGTTATTAGCGCTTTGAATGCTGTTTTTATCTAAATAAATACAGTCCAAATTTAATGATATAGTGATGACTAAAGCAATGAAATCCGACTGGGCATTTTTCTGCTTTTAACTCCCTTATTATATAATTATTATTGTTAATATTATATTATTTTCTTAATCGACAAGCACATTCAAAACGTTATATATATAATATATTTTTTTTTTTTTGGCGTGTAACTAGAAAGACATGGCTTGGTGGCTTATATAAAAGCCAGCGCTAAAATAAAATCTAACAAATCCGCTTGGACGGCAACGTTGCTCGTACATTAAACCCTCCTCCCTATACAACGCCAACCCTAACAAACCACCTACATCTAGTTGTGGCATAGAAAAAAAAAAAAAATAAAAAAAATGCTGCGACCAACTTTTTGTTGTATACGGATTTCTTTTGCCCCAAAAAGAAATAGTAAAAGATACAGCATTTAGAAAAGCATCTGATGGCTGCTCTAAAGCGGATGTCCATATATGTGAACAGGGGTGGGGGAGGGGGAGGGGGGGGGACTGATACTGCTTGGTCGAATACGACTGTACTCGTTGTGCCAGGCAACTAAAACAGTCTATAGTCCGGCTTAAAAATATTCATCTTTAACCTTGCGCAACACACTCAAATGTGTGTGCGTGTGTTTGGCACGAGCCTGAGTGCACTTGCCTTAGTTATAAATTAAAATGTCAAAACGCGGCGCGTACAACGTTTCGTATACGCAACGTGCTTCATTGCATTTGGGCCATGAAAGGAGCTAAAACTAATCTGCATTCGCTGTCATTGCATTGCAAGCGTATTCGTTGTATTTCTATGTTGTATGTATGTGTGTGTTTGTATGTATATCTTTTTGTATGCCAGTTGTTATATAATTTTCATTCGTGTTAGTTATCAAAAATGGCAGTAAACGAATTTTGCCAGAGAGCGCCGCAAGCACAAAGTCCAATTGGGCCAATCGAAAACAAAAATCAAATCAACTCAGCGTTTGTTTTTGAAAATCCAAAAAAAAAAGCCCCAACTAACAGATAATCCGTATGTACCTAGATATGCATTCAACATACTTCTATGACAGCTGTATGACTTTAAAAATTAAAATTGTTTTGTCCATTGAATTTTGCATTGTTTTCTATCAGCATAGTTATTAAGGGCATAAGCTGGGAGCTTATGGTTGTAAAGTATCTGACTTTTATATAACTAATCAGCTGCTTGAACTCTGTGGACACTCGAGACTTTAAAAGTGCAAGAAAATAAGTAAATGGATAATTAAATAGTAAGTGATTAAAGGAAGTATTTAGTAGACAATAAGTATTTGCATTGGTATCAATTTCACTAAGCACATTAACAACTTAAGCACTTAAGTAAGTGCTTGAACGTATCAAGGCACATCTCTGAGAGTGTTTTGTGTTAAGGCAAATATTTTTAAGTGCAAACAGTTCAAACGTTGTGCGTGTGTATCGCTTACTTTCATTGGCATTCCATCTTGCATTCTGCACGACAATAAAATGCATATCAAGAGAGATGGAGAGAGAATTTATGGTTTGTTAAATCCTTAAGACCGAACATGCATTTAATGCTATTGTTAAGAGATTGATTGTGATTATTACATACTTTGCGGCAAACAAAAAGTATTGTTATAAACCAGCTGAAACTCATGCAATGTGCAATTAGCTGAAAGATTGAACAAATAAAATCTGATGATTAACCGTATATGCTTGCTCTCAAAGCCATAAAAAAAAAAATCTTGTCACAGTGTGTGTGTTTAGGTATGTGTGTGCTGCACATTTACTGCACGGCAAAATGAGATATAATAAAATTTTATTATGCACTTAGCAGTTACGGCACCCCTCCCCCTCATCAAGCAAACAATGATGCGAATAATGCTAACGATGATGTGAAAGAAAGATGTGCAAATTGGGCTTGGGAATGGCTATGGGGATGGCGAATTGGTCTTGGGTGCCGCCAACAAGCAAGGACATTGTGAGTGAAGAAAATGGTTCACTCAAAACTGGAAGCCATAAGATGTCAGCGCTGTGTCTGCGTTATTTATTGCAGCAGGCTGGTGCTAAGGACACCTAGGGTGCTAGGTGCTGGTGCTAACACACACACACACACACACATTTAGATAAGAGAATCGGCCTCATATTACATTCCACGAGGGGATTAGAAACCGCCTTCATCCATTGACATTGCATTCAAATTACTCGTAAATATCATGTAAGCAAAATGAAAAGACACTGAGAATACTTTCTATCACTCTCTCTCTCTCTCTCTCTCTTTACCTCTCTCACTGACTGTTTGGTTTTTCACTCTGTCCCTGTCCCATGACTGATGATGAATGATTGATGCATGATTTATGTGCTAGCATCAAAAAACATTTGCTGTTCAAAAACAAAAAAATAAAAGTAACAAAAAATGTTACCAAATTGCAAGCAAAAGAGTAAAACGCCTTAAAGTGCCAACAAATTGTCGAACCTGCAACTGTGTGTGTGTGTGGCGTCTGCTTGTTGTGTCATGTGATGCTTCGTTAGACACCGTTGTCTCTTCGAAACATTGAGCAGCCTGCAATAGTTTTAGACACGAGTGTGAGATGATTGTTAAATGTACAATATGCTTGTAACTTTACAATTAGTAAGTACAGTTTGTTGCATGTGGCATGCAAGCTTAGTTAGTAGCGTGTATTCAAGTCGATGTCGAAGTCTTGCAGTTTCAAATTGATGTCGACAAACATGCATTGGCATTAAATTGAAGGCATCTTAATCTTTTATTGAGGCAAGACTTACAGTAAATATCAGGCATATTTATTAAATTAAGTTTAAATTTTGACAAAGTGTTGTTTTAAGCTTATTATAATTACATACTTTACTTTCCAAATTGCTACATATAACATATATGTACATTTATACAATTTATATTTTGTTAAATATTTACTATTTTTGTATCCATTTCTGACACAACATTTGCATATTTTTGTCCATCAGTTTCTCAATTTGTATTTTAGTTACTATCCCATATATTTGTGTCATCCATGGTGACATGGTTTCTGAATTGAATTACATCCTGTTTTTTTTTTTCCGATTGGCCAGCGCTTTTAAACTCAATTTGTTAAATTGCTACACTATAACTTTGTTACTTGGTTATTTGCATCTGTTGCTTTTCATATTTATAGCACATACTATAAATATCTCTTTGAGCATTTTACATTCATAATTTTATCATATAATCTAAGTTGCAGTTTTTCTTTAATATGTTGCAATTTTTATACCGTTTTAAGCTTAAACGATATTGAAACTTTGTTTCAACTTCGTAAGTTGTTGTGCCCTTTAGAAAAATAATTGAAGTTTGCATAATTGAGTACTATTAAAGAGCTGCTCCCACACACACACACACACACCCACACTCACACAGACACACAAACTTGCCAAATACAGCTGAGAGAAGTTTTACGTTATCAGCAACTTCGCAATCCCGTTAACTACCGTCAAGTTAAGCAATGTTGCTGAAATTTCATGCATAACAGGTGCACATACAAATTAACACGTATACGCCACGTTGTGCGCCTGAAGGCATCTCTCTGTGTTTGTTTATGTATATGTGTGTGTGTGTGTTGGTGTGTTGGTGTGTGTGTTGGTGTTGCAACTGAAACACAGAGCACCTGAAATTGAAGTGCTTTGTTAAGACTTCTCGTCTTATGCAAGTTGGATCACTTGCACAGTGGGGCGAATAGTCAATTTTAGCCACTTGAATAAAAACAAGAACTACTTTAATCAATACCAACATTAATACATTTCTTTAAAATTTACTCTGTACACATTATTTTTAAAGACTCTCAAACTATTCGCAGCAAAAAAACACACAACTTAAAGCCACTTTGCGCTAATGAACACTTCGAGCTTCGAGCCAAGTTTTCCAACTGTGAACTGTCACTACCAAAAAAGCGGTTGACACAGTCAAGAGAAACACTTACACACTCACACATCCGCACACACACACACATACGCAATTGAACACATATGTATATAAATGTGTTTGTCAGAGGATGCTGCAATTGAATTAATTGAAGGGTGCAAACTCTGGAAACAGTTAATTGAAAACGTTGCAGGCTGCAAAAGCAACTGACATCATGCACCAAAATTGTCACTTAAATTTGTGGCAAGTTTGTGTAATTTGTTTTTTTTTTCTTTGCTGTGCATATTTAATGTAGCGCATCGATTCAAGAAATTGCCTTCAATGTCAGTCAGCCAGTCTGTGGAGTCAGTCTCAAATGCATTGGCAGTCAACATTTGTACTAAGTCGTCGTGTCTCATTGCATTGGTAAGACGACGTGCCTTTGGCAAACACTTCAAGCGCGCTTATCATGAAAGCAAACGCAATGAAGTGCGCTCCACAGCACAAATGCAAACATAGAGGGACAACGACGACGATGCCAAAAGTGTAGCTTATGTCGTAAGACCACAGCTACCTGCAGCACCGTTCTCCACCCACAACCCCTCTACACACTCCAGTTATTATCTCAATGAGAGGCATTCGGACGGGCGCCAAAGTCAAGTGGCAGTCGCCTTAGAGGCGCCAACAGACGTCATTGCCATATCCCCTCCCTCAACAATTCAGGCAACGAGTCGCTTTAAATCGAATAAAATTTAGAACGAAGAAGCTCAGATTCCAAGCTATGGCAAAACGAGGCTCTTTATGCGTTTCATCCTTGATATTTTGATTGAATTATTAGCATATGTGCTTTAGAAATTGCTTCACAAATTGTATAAGCAACTGCTTGTTGTATTATAATGGATAAATTTCAAATTGTGAATAGCTTTTTTGCTGCATAGCTAATAAATAGGCTTGATTATTTTTCTTATCTTGCTTCCTCTCTTCAGTAAATCAGTTTGAAATAGTTTTAATTAAATGAATAAGAAATATACTTTTACTTTTAAAACAACAAACTTGGTTATCATCCGGCTTATTTTATTCTTCCATGCTTATCCTAGCAAACAGCCCGACTTATTTTGAAGAATCATAAAGTGACCTGCTCGTACAAAATACGAATGACAATCACTTTTTTAATACAATTTAGCAATTTAGCAAGCCATCAACAATTTATTCAAGCAGTTGGCTTAAAACTTTGCTGAGTAGCTGCAAAAACTTTGCCATCTAACGTCAGCAATTTTTAAGCCCAAAAATAAATCGTTAACATAAATCAAAACACACTTTTCACTTCGCTAACATCTCAGCCGCCGCCTTTTATCTTTTGGTGTGTAAAGCCATTACAAATGCACTTTAACGCTTGAATATTTCTTTCTTTCTTTCAACGTAATATCTGCTTTAACATCGTATTCACGGTGTTCTTCTTTTTTCTATTCTTTTCTTTTTTCGTTTTATCTTGTTTCTACATGCCACGCGGTGTGACAGCTTATGTTACTTGTCGATTTGTCTTTAGCTTTTCGTGTTATCTTTCTCTCGTTGGCTCTTTGACTTCAAATCAATGCCATATCACAGCAAACAGCAAAATCCCGTTTCCGCGCCCAAAGGTATGTGTGTAAGTAAGTACAACACCAACAACAACAACAACAAAATAGAGAGAAGCAAGAGCCATCGTCACGCCCCTGCATTATGTATCGTCGCATAAGGAGATGCCATTTGATAAACATTATTGTACATGTCCGACAATTTTTCAACAATCGCTCGAGCGTGCCGGCATTTGATTGATCCAATGGCCATCAAGCTTGTGGCTTCAACGAAGCAATGCCGAAGTGCTATTGCTGCTGTTGTCGATTTTCTTTCTTTTGCTGGCACTGTAGGTCATGATGACACATTTGTGGAATCAAGATGAACGAAACCACAGTTATGGAGTTGAGTGGAAAACTTTACTGAGAAAACATTTTCTTATAAAGTTTGCTAAACATGAAAATCAAATTAAAAGTACATACATATTATTGAACTAATAAAGTTTTCTAACTTGGTTTAAATCTTTTAAATTTTAAATTTATATGAAACCACACACAAAATAAAGAGGAGCTAACAAACAGGAAAAGACACATGGCAAAATCAAACACTTTTCGAAATACTTGTTTATAACACAAAAGGTTGTTGCTTTGCCAATGGTTAGAGGTAGTACAAATGACAAAGCATTTTCTGTTTGGCAGCTGTTCAGCTGCTGCTGTTAAAGTGATTGATTTTGTTGGCAAAGTAAGTGAGAGCCAACTTCAAACAGTACATTGGGCAGTGGCGCGTGCTACATACCACTGGCCACTGGTCTGTCTGGGACGGCTGTTAAACGCAACGACAGCTCTTTACCATTCCCACTCTACATTGCACTAAAAGTCACAGATGCGTAAACTCGCTTCATTCATTCGCATTATTTGGTGGCCATACCTATTACCCGCAAAACTTCATCAACACAATTTGGTCGCGCACTCAACGAGTTTAGCTTTTACATCAATTTTCAGCAACAACGTTTGATTACTTTGAACGTGATTCAATCGAATAAATGAATACTCAAAGAAATATAAACGATTCAGTCAATTAAGCACAATTTGGAAACATCTATAAGCTAAAAGGTTACCTTTGGGGCAGTATTTTGTACAGATGGTTTTGTTGAAAGAGCATTTGAATTTCGGTTCGGTTCAATGTTCGACTCAATTTTAATTGCAGGCACTTATATTTTGTATTATGCATGACTGTGTTTTTCAATTATTCAGCCATTAAATGGCATCAATTGAGGCTGGCCAAGCTGAGTGCTTCATGCCTCTCCACCTATAAACGTGACAAATGGACGACACGTGCCCCAAACAATGCGATATATGCACCATGTATGTATGAACCGATTTGCATATGTGGTTAAGTATTCAACATGCATATACATTTTTGTATATATACATACTAGTATAATTCGCAAAACGTTATTGTAGCAAAAACAAAAATCTTGGCAGACCAATTTATTATACACATTTCCATACAAATTTGACAGATACGCATCGGGGCTTTAAGTGTGTCCCGCCACACACACTCACACACACATGCACACTTTATCTGAGCTTTTTGGGTGCCGGACTTAAGCTTATCCGGCAATCGTTGCCACTTTGAACTGCTGTCGTCTACAATGTTCAATGTCTGGTTTGGCATGGCTTGGCTTGGTTTGGATTGCTTTCTGGAGCTGTTGATTTCCTTTTTGTTGTCTGGCCTGGTGTTGCGTGCGTGACCAACTTGAAGGAATACTGTTGTGTGTGGGAAGGGGGGTGTATGGAAGCATCAGCATGGCCCGTTATCACTTCCTAGGCAGCTAGCTGATTTGATGAAGTCGTCTGCATATTTAAATGAAAGAATGTACATCGATAAATTTACTTTTGTTTTTCTCTCCATCTCCATTCCTATCTGTGATAAGAGCTAGGATGCTACAGATAGGCAAACCATAAAACAATAGTTTTAAATATCAATTTATTGTGTATAAATCTAAATATTTTTAAGTTGATTTATTGCATTTTCGTTATCATATATAAGTGGGGGGGGGGACTCTTGCATTATTGGTATCTTTATTGCTTTATTTTTGGCGAGCCACGTTTCGTATTCACTTAGCGAACCCGCCGCCAATGGAGAGCTGCCGTTTCCATTAGCACGCACTCAACTTTGACACACGCGTATACATAAATATTAAACCCACTCACACACATACACACATAATGGCAGAGTAGTCAATTTGCATGGCCATTCTACAAAAGAGTCGAATAAATTTGTTATAATCAACTGAAAATGTGAAGACGATGGAAATGGCCTACTTTTGAAGCGCAATGCGCTATGTCCAGCGTCTAGCGTTGGGTGGGGGGTGGTCATCATCTGGCGACTGAGAGGCGTCAGGCACATCTACATATACTTATATGTATATTGTATATGTATGTGTATGTGGAGTGCTTTAACTATTAAAGTGAAACACCCCACACTTCGCGACACTCGATAATAAAAAACCATCATGGGCATCCATGCGATACGCATAAAATCTCTCTGCTAGACTCGTAATCAAACAAAGATTAGAATGAGTACAACAACAACAACAACAATGAATATGTTAATGTCCATATGCTTGAGTGTGTGTGTGTGTGTGTGTGTGAGAGAGATTTTGTCCATATTGATATGCTGTTCGCAATGTAAAACATGATTAATGTCAACTTTGTAATTTTTTCTTCAGAAATACGTTTTTAGGGTCTTTTCTTCTCTGTGCCTTATATATGAATAATTATGTATACATATTAAGTAATTTATTTAATGCAATTACTTAAGGTAACTATTACATACTTACTTCATGGAAAGGTATTTTATTTCTTGTCGTCAAATGTTCTTTTCATTCCTTTGACATAAATATTTAATATGTTAACCTCCGTCAATGTTTAGTCAGCGATTCAAAATATATAAATATTATCATTCGAAACCGCTTTAAGTTCCCATTGGCACCACAAATCATCCAATCGTCTAGTTAGATCTATTGATTGATTCAACAACTTGGGGCTACTTGACTAGTTGTTGGCACAATGTAATTGGCGCCAGTCAGTTATTGGTATGTTGCCAACGCGTAAAGTTCAACGTTGGCTTTATGAGCTCTTCGCCTATTATGCGATATGCATTGGTGCTACGAGCTATCGCTACGATTATAAACAGAAGCGATATATGAACACGAAATGGACACAATTGATTGCCAATTTGGCCAATTTATGTGTACTGATGCTTATATGTTTGAATCTGACAACTGTCTGGTTCAGGATCAAAGTTTTGGATGAGGCAACCGAGTTGGTCTATTTTTTGGATATGACCGTTAATTATTTAATTTGCTTTCTGCGTGTTGTGCAACGAGTTCCTAGAGAGCGTGCCACAAGTCGCATTGCTGAGGAGCTGCGTCGAATGCGACACATCTATCGATATAGTTGGATTCTGCAGGATTTGGAAGAGTTGCATTTGCATCGCATCTATTTAGCCAGAAATTGTATTATGTGGGCGCAAACTGCACTTCTAACGGCCTATTCGATGACCGTTTATCAGCTTAAGACAATTCCGTTGCAACATTCCTGGTTGGAGCGTCTGTTTGTGATTTTCTTCGTCCTGGCTCTGGATGGTCAGGATGTGACGATGCATTTGCATTTTTTGTTTAGCTGGCGCATTTGTCGTTTGTTCGAGCGCTTGAACAAGCAAATTGGAAGGCTGATTAAAGGAAATTCAGCTGTGTACACGCTGGAACTTCATCATTTGATCTGGCAGCACTGGCAACTATCGCAATTAATGAATCGCCTTACTGTTGCCTATGGCTTAAACATCTTAACCTTTAGATTTTCGCTGATCGTTTCGGCAGCTGCTTTGGGCTATTACATAAGCGTATTTCGTTTTCTAAGCTACCAACTTATCGGCCTTAGTCTCTATACAGTATTCGCCTTAAATAGCTATACACTTGATCTGATTTATGAATGGACAACGAAATCTCATCGTCAGACTTTGTAGCTACTGAGGGAACAGCATGAACTACGCCACCCAGATGCACTACTTTCTAAAGTGGTACAGTTATTACTAGAATACAACTTTAAGTAAGTGTAATTAACTACTTATTTCTTGCAGTGTGACATTTTGGCGCTGCAAATCGCTAGTTTTCCACTGAAAATTAAAGTTTTTGGATTGTTTGCGGGTGGAAAAGCGGTTTGGCTAAGTAGCGGTGTCCTTATTTGTAGCTGGATGATTGTTCTTTTGCAATATCGCATGGCATTGGAAAGTTAAGAATGAGAGAAGTTCTGGAAATATCTTTAAAAAAGCATTCAAAAAATTCTCTGTATTTTTGAAGTAGCAGCAAAAAGAAAAAAAAATATATGTTTGTATTTATTGCAACTTTTTAAATCAACAAACATTATACTTCTAGTCTTAATCAGTACAAATTAACAAATTCTTGCATCATTTAAAATAGCAGCTGTTTGATAGTTTGCTCATTAATACAATTGCAGGATGCGTAAACAAACACAAAGGAAAACAGTTTCCTTCTATAAAAAAAAAATATTATTTGAAATCATTCAAGGCCTTTTGTTGTATCAAGTTCACAGCAAATGCAATTTTGGGAGTTAAGGTATTAAGCATTGTTTTAATCCAAAACTTGTCATTGATCACCATGAAAACGGAATGAGCCTTTAAGAAATTGTGCAAACCCAAAGTTGCATGCATATACATAGTTGTACCGTGAAAAAAGGAGTCGTAATGACATGTAAATAAATAAATACACAAAAAATATATCGATATAAATTTTAAAATTGACAGATAAAATCAACACAAACTGAAAGCTGTCAATATATTTAATATTCATTCAACATCAATACTAACAGCGTGAAAAACAACACAACTTTTCTAAATCTTTTTAAAATTTTCATAAAATAACATTATAAACTCAAACTTAGCAAAGAAAACTGCTACAGAGCTAGCAAATATTTGGGACTTACCCAACTTAAGTTAATTCCTGCAGTTTATGTTATAACGATTGCAGTTTTGGCAGTATTTGTCACAACCAAACATATCAATTTAAAAAATTATATTTCGATGTGCATCCACAAATATCAAGAATGCAAATCCGGCGGATTTGTATTCTTGATATTTGTGGATGCAATATAAATAAGTATAATTTTTGAGATTGATACGTTTGGTTGTGACAAATACTGCCAAAACTGCACAATGAAGCGGATAAGGAGAAGCCTGTGACCGAAGTCGAAGTAAGTACTTTTCAATGCGTGCAAGCATTTTTTGGTTGCAAAGACAGTTTTAATTAACAGAATACGTCAGAATCAGACGAAGATGAGGTATTCGTGGATGCTCCGATGTGGTATACCGAACCGTTGCAGCCGCCAGAAACCGTCAGATGTGATGCCCTACCCGGAACGTTGGATTTAAGTGCAGTTCCTCGTATCGGAGATATTATTAATGATCTAGAATTGCCCAATCCTGGCAATATAAGGCGTCAGCAAACAGATGTTGCAGCTAAAAACCTTTTAGGGGACATCGATAAGAATAAACGTTGTAAATCTGACATAGCCGTGGGCACACCCAAGCCAATTCCTAAGAAGCCAGTTCCTGGAAAATAGAAAGCAGCTAACTCGGAAGCCATGGCTTCCAAAAAGCTCAACGATTATGTAACGCGCAAACGTGCCAAGGAATTAGCTGTCACCTTAAAGCACGCGGAGAAGAAGGAATGGCGTAAATAGTCAACTTTATATATTTATCTTTATCTATTTGACTTTAGTAAGTTATGAAATGAGATCTCCGCTTGATATTAAACATTATGAAACTTCAAACTTTGGCAGTTTTGTACAATATAAATGTTAATTAATATTCTTAAACTGGATGCTAACCTTTATTGCCTGCCTTTTTATTGAAAATCCTACTTCTGCAGTTTTTTAGATATTGCTACCAAATGGTTAGCAATTTAGCTGGCAATGTTTCCGAAGATGTACATAAAACTATCTTTGAACGCATCGCCTACCCATTCCGCCCCCTTCATCCCCGCTTGCACGCAGACTTCTTAACACCCGTTTTTATACTGATATGCCTGCTAAGTTTTCAGTTGTTTTATTTTGATTATGGCTCAAATGGAATTGCCAGATCATAAATCGACATTCGGAATCTCAATTAATGCATCACCCTAAGCAACTATCATGCAAATGCTGCTCATCCTCAAATACACGATACAAAGTGCGCTTCTGTGTGAGTGTGGTAAATTCTCAGTGGACGTGACTGCAATGTGCTTCAAGCCATATATCTGCATAAATGTGGCAAAAAGCAAATATTTGAGTTATCAATTTGCTACTCGTCAGAGCTTTGAACTGGTTTCCGTAGAGAGTAGAAAGAATAATGTGTTCTTATATTACTATTAACTTCTTGGAAAACAGAATAACAACTTCGTTTAAAGTTCAGTAAAGTATATGCCTCGAGGCTGTCTAATGTAATTTTCTGCTTTGTTTGGCAGCAAAATGGCATGAAACTAATGAACGAAATATTTAGGTGTGTGTGTGTGGTCGTGTTTGCTTATGTGTGTGTTTAAGTGTTTAATTAATTTTTAATGACTTGGCATTTAGGCGAGAGTTCGCCTGTCTTGTATGTGTAATTAGTTGTTGCTTTGTTGTTCACATCAATGACACACACACACACACACACTCCGCAAGTACTAAATGCAATTAATTCTGCGACAGCTGCAGCAACAAAAACAACAACAATGGCACTAGCAAGAATATCATAATTATGAACAGCATCATAATTATTATGTTTGGCTTTCGATTTGGCCGTATGGCCCTATGGCAACCTATTATGCCAAGCCCCTCGGAAAAGCCAAACTCGTTGCGGTTTTCGTTAACACGCAGTTGAACTTAATTGCCAAATACACATACACACACACACAGACACACACACATACACATACATTGCATACACATACACATACATTGTGTCCTTAAAGCATGCATTAAAATTAAATGAGCGTGAAACTTTTTATTGACGCGCTTTCTGCAATGCATTAATGAATATTGAAGTTCGCGCAACAATGGCAACATAATGAACAATGGTGCTAAATTCGTAAATTTGTCATCAAAAATCATCATGGGATCATCCAACGGTATTATCACCGAACGCGAACCGAACTATGAAACAGCTATCCACTAGAGAGATTTATAGCAGAATTGTTTGTTTGCATTAAAATAATGCTGATTTTGCTTTGATTACTTCAAGCGGCGCTGACATCACCCAAGGACGTGGCCCTATGACAAATGCTTGATTGAATGCACATCTTCAATCACAGTGGTGCCAATACGTATAGAAACATTCGTGAATATCAAGATTGTTGCACCAAATGCATTCCATTGACAAACATTCCTAGTGCCACTGTGCGGCGCCGTAAGTATGGCAAGAAAGCAACAACATGCCACAATAATTGCATTCAACCGGTGAAAAGATGTGTCAACACTGCGCATACGCCACGTGGTTGCAGTTAATTCAAAGTGATGCGTTGGCCATTGTTGAAACAATGAATGCTAGACAATTGACTAAGTGTATCTCTGTATCTGTGTATGTGTAACTGCTGATTAGCTGTTTGTTTGACTCATTAGATTTATGCTTGCCAAGAAAAAGCTATCCAAGTCATTGCAAGGACTCTTTCTCTCCTCGAGCATGCCCTAACTTTGTTACTATGTGTGTGTGTGTGCTTCGAACTATGTAAACGAAGCATGGCACGTGATGCAGTCACCAGAGTACACGCACACACACACACGCACGTCCTTATAAATAGCCACGTTAAGCCTTGACTTGAGTGTTCTTCTTTTTGTCCTAGGAAGGTGTGTCTCATATGGCTCCATTCAGCGCGTGACAACATTGTTAGTACAAGTTAGTAGCAAAGGTTTCTTTTTTAGTTCTTTTTTACAGTTTTGTTTGGCTGCCCGCGTTAAGCTTGTTTTGATAAATTAACCCGAATCCTTGAAAGTTGTTTACTTGGTCTTTAACTTTGAAAGTAATCGATGGTAAAATAAACTATCTGACATTTTTCAACGTTATTTTTTCTACTTTATCTTATATAATGACTTTCTCTAAATGGATATCATGAATACATAATTATTTTATACCAATTTTGAGGGCGTTAAGCATCATCGACTGTACCTCAGCTAAAAATATTTCAGCTACGATATTTTAGTCGACATAAACTTGCCCGAGGATGAATAATAAGTGTAAATTTGGGTCACGAGCTCTTATGGTTTGCGTGTTCTGAATTATTTTGTCCTGTCGTTCAATTTATCAAGTCTACTCCGCCAAAAGGATTCGACTGGCACTTGGATGCTTGAAGCGTGCTGCGCTGTTGCGTGGAAATGCCAGCTGAATGCCAGTTGAGAGAATGCATGTCTTGGCCAAGGTTCTCTATTACCGTTTCCGGTTGTTGAACTTTTGGCTTTTTTGCACGAAATGCCTCCGTCAAACCCTTCGTGCAAACACACATCCTGCTGCGGCTGCTGAGCAGTTAACACAACAATTAGTGCTGCAAACAATTTTTTGCACTTGGCTTTTGTGATTTAAGCAACAA
Source organism: Scaptomyza graminum (assembly GCA_018901835.1). Taxonomy (NCBI): domain Eukaryota; kingdom Metazoa; phylum Arthropoda; class Insecta; order Diptera; family Drosophilidae; genus Scaptomyza; species Scaptomyza graminum. The sequence goes on along the minus strand of JAEIFL010000001.1, from coordinate 8,781,136 downwards.
AATACTATAAAAGGGGGCGATGCCAAAAGTTGAAAGTGTGCAACACCTGCCGCAAATTGGTTACAGCAAGTTTCCAAGGCGTTGTCACGTTTCAAAATGTTTCACAATATTCAAACAGCACAAACACACACACACACACACCGTTATCGCTCTGTTTCTTTTTGCTCGCTGATTGCTCAGCTTCGGTTTTCATTCGTTGCGTTAGTTTGTGAATTTTTTTCCCACGACAGTGTTGTAAGTTATGAGGCAAGGAAGGCAGAAGAAGTTTGCAAAATGTTAAAGCATCGCGACACTCCCCTCAACGCTATCGTTTTCATAAATTGGGCTTGTCCGTTGCGGATGCTGAGCGAGTGAGAGAGACTCTCCAATTATGCAAGCCGGAATATGTGTACTTTAGACTTTAAAAGGAAACTTAAAGGGTACCTCGCAGCGCTTGCTTGCGACACACACGTAGACGTAGGCTTGAACTTGAATTGTGTTAGCCAAAGCATGTCAAATGGCATGGCAAATGAGAAGCACACTATGATAGAAAACGCAGATATGGGGAAGATAAAACAGATATTCCCCAAAGTATGCCATGAAGTATTTCACATTTGGGCCGAGAGAATGAGATAGAGAGAGGGGGAGAGGGAGTAAAATAAAGTGCAGGGAAATAGCTAGAAGCACAAACATGAAAACAGGAAACAGGAGATAGAAATAGCGACTCTCAAGTTGGGTCGGATGCGAGTTAGAGCAAAGCAATAGTAAAAACAAAGAGGAAGAAAAAAGTTCCTAAATGGTCGGGAGGCAACACAATAAATTAGGCCAAATGTGGACAGTTAAAGTGCTTTTTGGCCTATGCCAAAAAAGAAAAGAAAAGTTGAAGCCCGACACAATATGTGAAAAATATAAATAAACAAAACACCAGGGGGCAAACGCGATTTGAAAATAAAACAAACAGAAAGAAAATTAAAAAAAAACAATATACAAGCAGATTTTCCAGTTAGGTGTAAATAAAATAAAAGAAGAGCGAAAACAATTTTAGCTTAGAAAAAAATCAAAAAGGCTGCAGTCTTTCAAGCACAGAGAGGATATACCCTGAACCATTGACCTAACGCGTTAATGCATTATGACAATACTTCAATCTATAATTTATGCAGTGTTCCTCTGTTGTCGATCATATTTGCTTATCGCAAATGGAAATAGCTATTGATAACTCGAATCAAATTGCCTGTGGTATAGCCATTTCATAGTTTCAGGATAAAGCACGTGAAAACCTAAAGAGGTCTGCTTGCAAGCAGGGAGTACGGGTGGGCGATGAGTTCAAAGACAGTTCGATATACATCTTAAGGGACATCGCCAGCTAAATTGCAAACCAATTTGGTAGCAATAGCTATAAAACTGCAGAAGAAAGTAGGAAGTAAAGGTTAATAAAAAGGCAGGCGGTAAAGGTTGGCATCCAGTTTTAGAGCATTATATTGTGGCGATGTCAGATTTACAACGTTTATTCTTATCGATGTCCCCTAAAAGGTTTTTAGCTGCAACATCTGTTTGCTGACGCCTTATATTGCCAGGATTGGGCAATTCTAGATCATTAATAATATCTCCGATACGAGGAACTGCACTTAAATCCAACGTTCCGGGTAGGGCATCACATCTGACGGTTTCTGGCGGCTGCAACGGTTCGGGATACCACATCGGAGCATCCACGAATTCCTCATCTTCGTCTGATTCTGACGTATTCTGTTAATTAAAACTGTCTTTGCAACCAAAAAATGCTTGCACGCATTGAAAAGTACTTACTTCGACTTCGGTCGCAGGCTTCTCCTTATCCGCTTCATTGTGCAGTTTTGGCAGTATTTGTCACAACCAAACGTATCAATCTCAAAAATTATACTTATTTATATTGCATCCACAAATATCAAGAATACAAATCCGGCGGATTTGTATTCTTGATATTTGTGGATGCACATCGAAATATAATTTTTGAAATTGATATGTTTGGTTGTGACAAATACTGCCAAAACTGCAATCGTTATAACATAAACTGCAGGAATTAACTTAAGTTGGGTAAGTCCCAAATATTTGCTAGCTCTGTAGCAGTTTTCTTTGCTAAGTTTGAGTTTATAATGTTATTTTATGAAAATTTTAAAAAGATTTAGAAAAGTTGTGTTGTTTTTCACGCTGTTAGTATTGATGTTGAATGAATATTAAATATTTTGACAGCTTTCAGTTTGTGTTGATTTTATCTGTCAATTTTAAAATTGATATCGATATATTTTTGTGGTTAGTATTTATTTATTTAGTACTTAGAACTCTTTGCCTTCTGCATCAGAGTATAACAAACAAAAATTAAGCTGCAATCGTTGTCACGTCAAACAAAAATGCAATGTGTGCTTTAATAACTGGAGTTTGTGATCTGAATACATTTAAGCTTTGCAACATTTTGTTGCAAATCGTTGAAGCATTTAGTATGTACAAAAGCATATTTATTGAGGATTTAAAATTGTTAAGCTGTTTATAGCTTTTGTGCTATACGGAACAGCAATTATTGTGGCCATAAAAGTTGAATGTGCTTATAAACTCTTGACGATATTCTGTTATGTAGGTTTTTAAGTCGAACAGGAAGCGAAATCCAAAAGGTTCAAGTTCCAAAACTAATTTAAGATATTTGATATTCTCATAACTAAATTATAAATGAATTTAACTATGAATTTATTATGCATTTTCATGGAAATGAAATCCCACAGTTTTTAGCTTATTTTGCATTAAGTTACGTTAATATAATATAAATTCTTAGAGTCAATTAAAGCACACTTGAAATAATGAAATGCATTATTTATTGCACTTGAAAATTGCATTTAATTAGTTTCATTTTGTAGCTAAATCAATAAAAATCACTTAAATCAAGTGCATTGCTTCCAGCTAAATCGCTGGAATTAAAGTCCAGCTCGCACTTAAAGATAAATTCAAAATCGAAAAGTTCAATGAGATGCCAGAGATTAAGCCAATGTGCAAATATTGTGTAAACGCGATGTGGGGATTAATAGCAGCAATCAATTAATCAAGCTGTCAATTAGTTGAGTGAAACCAGCGCTGGGGCCTTGATTAAATATGCAGCAGCATAATAATTAAAAGCAATATCATTAACATATTACTTTTCTTTGCCTTTCTTATTGGTTTTGTTTTTTTTTTGCTCCGAAGCAGCTGAGCAACGGGTAAACATGAAAAAACTAAACACAATGATTCTATTGTGCAAGGGCAACAAAACGCAGCTTGAATAAATGGATAAACAAGTTCAGGGCACATAGACGGGACGAAACAGGCGAACAAAAAAATGAATCCAACCGAACAGCATATTGAGAGTAAGGCCTGCTGTCTGTCGTCTGCTGATGCTGCTGCTACTGTTGCTGCTTAACGAAATATGCAAATTGCCTAAAAGTATGCCAAAGACAAAATGACAATGCCAGACGAGAGCAAACAGCATTTCGCAATTAGTGCAACTGTCAGCATAGACACAGCACAGCGTGCGATCTAGTCGTGCATGCTCCAATGTCAACCACCAGCACATACCACCCACCCCCCTCCATCCCCTTTCTGCACAGCTTCCTCCCACTTGAGGCAGCTACTCGGACATTTATGTACAAGGCCACATGTCAGCGCCATCTCCCCAGTCAAGTGTGTGCTGTATTTTCTATATGCCTGCTGCTTAGCTAAGCTTGGCTTGGCATGGCTTGGTGTCGGTCTCTCTCACTTGTCACCCCCAAGGCAGAGTTACAGAGCAGCTGCAGTTGCTTAGCTAGCCACAGCAACAGCACCTCAGACACTTCAACTTATTTGCTTTCGAAATAGGCATACAAATTGCATTGTACTTTAAGCTAAAATGTACAAATATCAACTTTGATTTGACCATCAGCAATGTTTCGTATTTTATGATATCTGATTGCAGAAAAAGGTTGAAACATCTCCTAAAAAATGCATCTAATCTGAATGTTAATTTCAGAACTATAGCTTAACAGAATATATAATAAATTATTACAAATATTTATTCTTGGAACAAAAACATCAACATATGTATTGTGTATATACTGTATTGGATATAAATATTTCTTAAAATTACACAATTTATATCACTATTGAATACATATTTTTTTGAAAAAAATTGGGCGAAGCCTGATTTTATTACGTATTGAAATTTATTGGCGAGCGAAATCAAATAAAATAAGATGAGGAAGATGAAGACAAAAATGGCATTCGCTGCTTATTTTTATGACAACCTGTCATGATTAATTTGCTTTTATGTTTCTAACAAGAGCAAAAATAAGCAACAACAGTACAATAAATAAAACTCGGATGTTCGTTCAACTGCTACCCCAATTTTTCTCTCTCTCTCTCTCTCTCTCTCTCTCTCTCTCTTTCTATCTCTCCACCCATCTTTGTCTTTATCGCTTGGGTATCTTGCATTCAGGGTGTCTCTTTTCTAACCTTCATCCCAACCAGCCTAGAACAGTTTCACGCCATGTGCGCGGCGCCCAAAGCTTTTTGTGTAGAATGTAAGGCAAGCAAATAGGCGAGCAAGACCAAAATAAGCATGGGGACAAGAACGATAATGAGTACTGGGGGGAGATGGAGAGAGCTGCGAGTAGTGAGGCAAAAAAAAAAAGAGAAAACGAGAGTTGAGCAAAGTTGAATTGGGGACTGAAGCAAGTTGCAAAAGGCAAAGGAGCTGATGAAAAAACAAAAAAAACTCTAATTGAATATCCTGTGTGTGTATGCGAGTGTGTAGGCGTATGTGTGGGTGCTAGCGTAACTTAACATGTTTCTGTCACACTGCAAAAACTTTCAATTGCATTGCAATTTGAAAATTCCTTTACCTAAGCCTATCCAAAGGCTTCATGTAAATTGAGACACAGAAGCTGCCAAAGCTAGAAAAAAAAAATGTAACTTGGTCGGTTTGAAATTTGTTTAAAAGTTTTCTTAATACCCAAAGCTGCAATATGAATAAATTTTAAGAAAAAACCTGGAAAGTTTAAAAATAAATTATTAATTTTAATTATAATTTTTAGCCGTTGCAAACAGCATCTGCATATCGATGTGTCTTGCATTTGACAAATTAAAAATCTAGGCTAAAAATTAAATCAAACAAATTTAAACTAGAAAACTCAATTAAACTATGATCCACATTTGTTATACCAAAAACAAACAGCTTATACCATATACTATATACATTTACGCACTCACACACACATACGCTAGATCGTTGGGGCAAGTCGCAAAATACCCGCAAATGGCAGAATGCAACATTAAGCACACACACACACTCCCACCAACCATCAACATCCTTTCACTGCATACAGACAACTAATGGCATTGCAAACTATTTCGCTGTTGCCACGACTGCCACATTTCGAAAACTGTGTTGCATATTTGACAACTGCTTCATTTCAGCAGATAGAAAATTAAATTCCTCTTAATTTGCCACAGGCAACAAGAACAAAAATAAAATATTAGAGCGACGCAGAGTACGAAAACATTATCAAATAAGTATTAAAAGCAGCCAGCAAGCAAAGCGAATCAAAAATTTAAACCCTGCTCGTTTTTACAGCCAGCTGGGCCAAAAAATGTATTTATCTATTCACCATGTTAATCAACAGTGTAAATGTACATGCTACTTATATATGTATATATATTTACAATATAAATCTGTCAAGGCTCGTTACGCAACCTGGCACTTGATAATAGACGCATATTATTCAAGAGCCAGCTGCGACTTCAGCTACGTGGCAGGTGCGACAATTCAAAAAAAAAAAAAATAACCAAAAATCTAAGCATTTTTGTTAAGTTAATGGGAGAGGCTCTGTCGGTTAGCCAACGGAATATATATAAACATAAGTGTTGGTGTTGCTGCCTTATGTTGCCGAGGGCAGCCTTCGCATGCTTAGCCAGTCAGCCGGTTGTCTTGGCCACGTGTACAGGCAGCTAAGTTGGCAGTTTGGGTCTTGCCTAATCAACTGCCGCTTAGGTACTTAACTTTCGCTACACATTTGTCATGATAGATTGGCCAGGGATGGTTGCGTGGTGTGTGTATTTCGTGCTTTAAGTCCAACATTTCAAACTTGATTTCTCACTTAGTAAGGAATTTCTTAAATCAAGAATGAAGTTATAGAATTGTGAATACTCAATTGATGTAAATTTGATCTTTATTTTAGCAGAGTGTTAGCTTGTGATATGTAATATCCTCTCACCTCTCAGTTTAAAAAAGTTAACCGCAATCGAGAGTTGTTTACTCAATTAACCAAACGACATTAAAATCAAAGTTTGGGATTAAAATTAAATTGGTTGGATTACATATTGAATGGATGCGTTCAGCAGAATTTTGTGTAAATAAAATCATATTTGCATTTGGCTTAACCCTTAATTGAATAATGCATTAAATGTGCTTAAGCTAAATACATTTAATTTCATGCAATTTGACCAAAAACTGTCAACTACAAAATAAATATTTATGTAATTAATTGGTTATTGACAAATTGATTTGAATCATGAATATTTAAACAGAAAATCCTGTTATGCATTATACCGTCTCTCATTGAATAATGAGTTTTTTAAATCACGTGCCCATCATTGCGACGAGTAAATGCAAAAAAAAATTTAATACATACTAAGAAGAATTGCCGTAATTTTGCAAAAATGCTTACTTACAAAGTTGAGCATATTCTCGTTTCTTTTTTGTTTGTTTGTGTTTGCTGTTTGCAACAACAACTAGTATAAACCGAGTTTACATTGCTAGCAGCAGTCCGTGTCTGGGCGCAGAGCAAGCCAAGCAGGCATTCAGAACGTTAGGCCCACAAAGGCAAAATCCAAGGCAAAAGCATAATTTAGCTTTTCATTTTCCATTTTCCATTTTTGTGTTGCGTTTAATGTGGAAACTTGCTCATGGAAATGAAAAAAAAAAGCCAGGTGGTAAAACTTTTTTGCCTCACTGAAAGGCGGCCAAGGTACTAATATACAACCACATATGTTTGTATATGTGTGTAACTGTATATGTATTGACACTTGTTTTTTCATGATGCACACATATGGTAAGCTTGAAGTTAAGCCCAGGCGTCAACTCGTTACATAAATTAACTCTGTTGTACTATATTTGCAAGCCATGAAACATTTTAAAATGCGTAGAAATCAAAAAGACTGGAAACTGTCACTAAGCATATTCTATAACGAAGATTTTTTGTTGTCCCCTTAAGATTCTTTTTATGGAAGTGTGACTGTAGTTGCGTCAAGTACTCTTTTATTTAATTAACAGACGCTCGCTGTTTAAAAATGTCCGTTAAATATCAGTAAAAAGAAAGTATAGCATGCGGTAAAATTTATGTCTTAAAATTCACAACTGGTTCTAGCATTGATAGATAGGTATTCCAGCTATAAGTCCCCATTATTGTTCATCTTTTTTTTTTTTTTTTGTTAATTGATTTAGAAATATGGAAAAAGTGTTTTACTGCCGGAAACTTCTTGATGATTGGATAACGGCAGAATAGGATGATCTTCGGTGTTTGAAATTGACTTTTTTTTTCTTTAGTCTCCATACAAACTGTAATAGTAAGCCATCAAAGCTGTACGCAAAGTGGGCTAGCCCAGTATAAACTGTTAGCCAAAGCTAATACAAAACTTAGCTTGTTGTTTTTGATAAACACAAAGAACACCCTAAACCTTGGCGATGTTTTCTTTAAAGAGTGGCCAAAGGCAGACAGTATTACGATTCTTAGAATATTATGTACTCGTAGCCCAAAGGTACAACAAACAGATATGCAAATCTATTGGAATCGCATAGTGGCAGGTCCTTAAGGGTTAATTTAGTTGCAACGCATTATTTATGCTAATAAAATTTTAGCCCAAATGCATATTAGAAACGTATTCATCGTACGTAGTTGGTGGTTTAACACAAGAACACAGTCATCAAATATGCATAAAAATTTACTTGTATACCAATATGATTTCTAAAACAATGGCTATTAACTTTGTTGCTGCTGTTGCTTTTGCTGTTGCTGCTGCTGCTGCGTGTGCCTGCATGCTGATTTCCGTGTCCTGTTTACGAACATGCCCACAAAACACACACACACACGCAAAGTCTCGCCTAAAACTGCGTAACGTGTAAATATGCAGAAACATTTCTCACATATAGTACAAACGCTATTTTTATGGGATACATTTTTAATAAACTCAGCAGCTCCCCCAGCAGCGCCTTGCCTTGCACTGCCAAAGTTAAACGAATGCACACACGCATACATAAACACGTACACACGCACATGCACGTGCTTATCGATAAACATAAATACATATAAGCACTCTCCCAGTGAGCCAGCTTCGGTTAGCTGAATATCCCTTTGTGTATCTGTGTCTCTGTATCTCAAGGCTACGTCCAATAGACACACCTTTCAGTTGACACACGGTGGTGCACGAGATGTTTTTTTAAAGACATGTTTGACAGGTCTTAATATGCTTAAAACTTTTAATCTAGAAAGAAATATTTTTAAAAAATTTATTTTGTTCAATATCCTTATACAATACATAAGCTTGTGATTTACGGATCATATAATGATGATGTTGCATACCTACGTCTTGGCTGTAGGAAATCAAGTTACAGATAAATGATATGCTAGCAAAATGATAAGCTAAGGATTACAGATGGTATTTCTCATTCAAATTCTTTTCCGATGCTTGTTTTTTTTGTTTTTGTTGCTAAGCCGACTGTCGACTACAATTACTGTAAATCAACCGAAAGCTGTGAACCGTAACCAAAAAGAAACCTCAAAAAAAAAAAAAAAGGGGAGAGAAATAGAAAAACGAAATGTGCTGCGTTGTGTTGTGTTGTCTCACCCTTTGGGTTGCCTGGGTTTTGATATTACATTAACTTTGAAGTATTTTAACGGCCATGTGGCAACGACAGTTTCCACACACATATACTCGCACAACAGCAAACACTAAGGCCTAATAGCAACATTACCACAAGGGTACAAAAACGAAACTGCAAAAAATACACTCGGAAAAAAGAAAATAAAATGAAAAGCAATAATTTGTGTTTTTTTAAATTTTTTAAATTTTTACTTATTATATTACATACATTATCACTTTTTTTTGTTAAACTTAGGAAGTCTTATGCTTTTGTTGACATTGTTACGAATAAGTTGAACAACAATTAATTTCTAAAAAAATTGTATTATTTTTTTTTTTTAAATTATGCATGTTGGATATAATAATAAAAACCATCTAAATTAAAAATTTCCTCAAATGAACAATATTCTGAGTTCCTTCCTTTGGTTTTTTTAATATAAAAATCCACATCTGACCTTAAATGAACAATATTCTAAGTTCCGTTTGCTTAGTACCACGTCCTTTCTATGGTTTTTTTCTGTGTAAGAACAGTTTTAAGCGTCTGCCGTAAATGTAAATACGCACTTGTCTTGTGGTATAATAATTTATATAGTATATATATATATATATATATGTATGTAATTGACAAACGATTGGTCTGGTAAAAAACTTTCGTGGTTTCTTGCTTCACTTTAAATTCGCTTGACTGATTTTACCTCACTTTATGTATGGATTGTCATTGTGGTTCTTGTTTCGGTTGCGGTTGCGGTTCTTCTTCACCGTTAACTATTAATTCTGGTTTTGGCTGCTGCATTTGAAGAGTGGCAAAATTTTGATAAGTTAGCTCAAGTCAGGCAGCACTTTAAAGCCAGAACTTTTGGACAAAACATAGCTAAGAGCTTGCACCCTCAATGCTGAAAGCACCTTTAGAAAATTATGCTGCAAAGCTTTGCGTGTTTATTTTACAAAAAAAGCTTAAAGCTTACAACCCAATTGAAGGACGTTTAGGGAATAGCATTTGTTAGCTTTACCCTCTTTTTGCTCATAAGCTCGAAATGAACTTATCCTTTTTATTTGCTCAACTTTTTTTTTCCCCTATCAAGCTTATACACCATTGAGATATTTATTTTTTTTGTGCCCTATAAAGTATCCAGGAACCATACACTGAATGGTGATGAGTTACCAATATTGAAATTAAAAATGTATTTTGTAAATTCGAAAGATTGCAACGTGAAAAAATTTAAGAATAAACTTCACTAGCTAAGACTTTAAACGCAAACTAGAACCTAAATGAAAGCTGATGCCGCAAAGCTGTGCTCAGCAGAAAGCTAATCGAAAGTTTACAACAAACAGCTGATTGGGATTGCACGAGTTTGTGTCCCTTTCACACTTATTCTGTGCTTGTGTGTGTGCGACGAAATGTAAACAATAACAACAAAGATGGCAACGAAAAGCGTCCCTAGTTATTTGGCCAACAACCTACCATGTAAACGTCTGCACGCCGACCGCCGGCAACCAACCCACAAATATACACACACACACACTGAGAGGGAAACATATACACATTGTAGGCAATTCCTACACACACGCAGACGCAGATTTCCAGTTAACCGTGTTTCATTCAGTTTCACTTTCAGTCGTCGCTTGACTTCCGCAAGGAAGCGTTCGTTGCGTTCTTCTATATCTCTTCAAGAATTAAACACACTCTCTTTTCACGTTATGTTTGTTATTTTTATTTTGGTTTCTGTTGTTACTATTTCGGTGCATAAGTTTTTTGTATAAGAAAGCCAAATACAATGTGAATATATATTTATTTTTTTATGTCAAATAAATTTCCATAAAATGGTGCCGCCATCACAAAAACCAAAATAAAAGTCGCGTCGAACAAGACAAGAAACAAAAAGGTTCTCGGGATACATATATACATATATGTAAATGTCTGTGAACTCTTGAGCCAAACAAACAAAACATAAAGGTGGCAAAACGTTCTAAATGTAACAACAACAAAAACACAAAGTTTGTCAGTGGAAAGAGTGAGGAGGGGAAATGCTCATTTCTCTGTCACCACAAGCTGTTGCCAAGTAGTTGTTGTTGTTAGCGTTGAACAGCAGTTGTTGTTGTTGTTGTTGCTGCTGCTGCTGCTGCTGTCACAGTTACCGTTGCTATTATTATGATTATTGTTGTTCGTATGTGTTTGTCTGTTGGAAATTAAAAGTTACGCCATTTACACCCCGCTTTCTTTGAAGGTAAAAACAATGGAACCATTGCCCAGGGCCAACAAATTAATAACAACAAACTAGACATGTGTGTGTCTGTGTGTGGGTGTGTTAGTGCTAACATAAATCTATGAAGACATTTTTAATTTCCGTCTAAGGGCGACGGCGACGACAAACAATAAAGACTGCAAATTGTGTCAAATGCGCGACGTCAACACAAGCAGCAGCAGCTGTTTGAAATGCAATATATATATTTATGTATATATATATATCAATATATATACAGCCTGCCAATTTTTATATACACATATGCATATAAATATATATATATATGTATATGCATGTAGCTCGTTCACTCATCTATCCTTTCGAACGAAAAAACAAAATAAAAGACAACTGTTTTTCGTGGCCCACAAAAGTGCCACCCAAGCTGCTGCTCAAGCCATTGTTTATAGTCAGAGCTCGGGAAGGACTCTGCTTGCGTTTGTTTACACACATCTTCAGGCTGCCACACACACATACATACTGTCTATGTGCGTTTGATGTATATTCAATGTGGCAAGACATTGATATATGTACACCACTTATTTAGTTGCAACTGCAGCAGCTTGCATTGCCATTGTCATTGATTCCACACACACACACAGCTCTGTGTGTGTGAGGGCATGTTCTGTTCATCCAGAAATATGAAACATTCGATTAGTTTAGAATTGATTCTTTGAGCTTGACATGACACTCGTCCTGTTGTATGATGTGCCAAACAATTGTTGTTTTTCTTATAATTGGCTTGATTTATACCATGAATGTTCATTTTAATAACCGTTAGGCAATATACATATTATATTATTGAATTCATGTACAAAAATCCTTGCCTTAATTTTACTAAAAGTTTCTTATAATTTTGTAATTTTTTTATAATTGATGAAACCAAATATTTTTTAATTCTGGTATGCTAAATTTAATTGAAATTTCAATCAAATCATTTTTTAAGATAACCCTGAGATTTCAAAATCACAATATGCTCACAATAACTCAACATAAAATAGCTGATGAAATGGCAAATACACAGAAAATCAACATAGGCGAATAATTTATAAAACATATAAAATGTGTTGGAGAGATGCCATCGTCCATCCATCAATCAAATGGCATGCACACTCAAGCTCAAGTAGAGTATTAAGCGATTTATTCTTGCAATTTTGCATATTTGTATGGAAGTCCATTTACTGAATGCGATAGCCCATATCGTTGGCCGGCCAGGGGATCCATTTGAAATTATTTTTGAGAATTTGGCCAAGAGCGATTTTGAACACACAGCGACTACTTTTCTGTTCCATTTGATTTGGAGCTATGCAAACAACCAGCAGCACAACAATATTCGGTCTCGGCCCTTATGAACACATCAATCATACGCACTGTTGTACGAGCCAAACATATGCATAGGCCACATGTGTATTTGTATGAGTGTTGTGTGCTAATGTAAGCCACAGCACTTGACCAACCCACCCGCAGAGTGTGTTTCCGCCCGAACAATATGCAAATTGAAATGCCTTACATTGCTGCTTGTTGGGTTAACTGGGGGGAGAATCAAGTAAGTCGAGTATTTGGTGTGTGTGTGTGTAATTCAGCTAAACTTTCGCTCAGCTGTCTACCGACTGTTGGCTTTTTGGTATGCTTATGCTAATACCTTGCAACTTGCCACACACACATACGTTGGCTAATTCAATTTTTGGCATTTTCACTAAGTCGTTTATCTGTGGCAAAACACTGTACCAAAAACTTGCAAGCTAAATTGAATCAGTAACCAGCCAAAGCCAAGCTCATCATCATCATCATTAGTGGGATCACCACCATCATCATCATCATCATCATCATCATTGTCTGCCTTTGTCGCTTATGCCCCGCCCACATTGAGGTTAAATCAAGCACAGAGATCAGGGCGGCATGCCTGACAGAATGGGGCTTGGGTTGGGGTTGGGGGCTGTGGTTGGTTGTGTTGCGATTATGTAAATTTCATTTGAAAATTTATTGCGAGAACACGCTCGTCTCATATGCACTGCATAAACAGCTCATTAAACGCCGACAAAGAAAATAAATCTTTGGGCTTCATCGGCACGTCTAAATCAGTTGGTTAATTAGTTCAGATAAATACTACATAAACAGCAAACTTGTTAAATGTTAATTTCTTGACAAGTGCAGTTTGCAGTGTGGGCAAGTTTTTCGTGTGTAATAAATGAATTATTTGACTTGGGCAACTAAAGTGCTGAAAAATTGAATGTGAATATAAAAAAAGTCATGGTGCAAAGGCAACGCAAATACTTAGCGAATAAGCGCAACAGCAACAGCTTGGCAACAACTTTTGCCAGAAACTAATCAAGCATCATTATCAACATCAACATCATCATTAACAAAAACAGCAAAAACAAAGAAAACAACGATTATGGTGGAAATACAAAAGCCGCATTCGGCACTTAAGCGGCCATCGCTAAAGCGCGAAACAGTTGTGGTTAACAATAGTGCACCCACCATCAAAAAGGTGACGCTGGTCCCCAAGGATGAGGTGAGTCTTGGTTGGAGGAGGGGGCTCGGTGGAGTCTTAATAGTAATAGTAATAGTTAATAGTAATTTCATAATTATGCGCTGCATAAAGTGCTTTTTGTTCCTTTTTTTTTTGTTTGTTTGTTTTTTCTTTTCTGTTGGGCATTTTAAGCAATTTGCATATATTTTGTGGCCAGAGCAAAGCTTTTAATACTGTTGTCTTTTCTTTTTTCGTTTTTTTTTTTTGTTGATTTTTCCTTTGCCTTTGCTACTTTGAAATATTATTATGACTTTTGAAAATGCTAATGCGATTAATTTAATATAACATAATTATAATTTTAAGGGTGCATTTATTATTATTAATTTTAAAAATTTTTTTATTATTAATTATATTATTATAATAAACAACTGTCTACTAAGAGGAAAAAGTTCTGTATGCAGATCTTTAACCTATCTTCACTTATCGATTTAATCGATTTCCTCAGAGTCAAAGTTTAAGGTCAGAGTTAAAAGGAGCAAATCAGCTTTAATTTATGATATATAGACATACATATAGTCCAACTTTTTCTATGGATATTATTAGCTCTATATGTCATCTTAAGGCAAAAGATTCGAATTTCGTTGTCTTCGAGACAAAAGCGCGAGGGCGGAAAGAACGCGCTTCAGTTGTTGAGGGCGCAAGTTAATTAAGTATGCAAATGGTTTTGTCTGGTTGTCTTGTTGTACTTTGTGTTGCCGACGACTTTGTCTTCAGCTTTGGCTTCGGCTACGCATAAAAAGGATTAAGTGAAGTTATTTTTTTGCTAGGCTCATTCAATTGCTTTCATTCGTGGAAGATGGGCAAGTGCCCCAAAAAAAAATATAATGTATAAAGCTGGAAACATACATACATTAGGCACAGCTATAAGTTACAAGACGCCCACACACACACACACGCATAACTATAGCAAAGCATAAAATTTCAAACATGAAAACATTGTTATCCTTGTCTTTGTCTAAACGTCTTTTCTTTTGCTCCTTACCGTTTTATGTTTGTCGCAGCTCATTTGCAGAACTTATAAACAAGGCAAGTGCGACGCGTTGATTGTGTCTCAATCTGGGGTATGCCCAGCACCATAGATACCCCTTTTGGTGGCATACACATACAGGGTATATATGTAGTAGTACATATAAGATAAGCAGGCACAGTGTGCACAGATTTCTCAGTTTATAAATGTAAATTATAAGCTGGCTGAAGGCGAACGCGTCACAAGTTTCGATTGGTATTTCATTATGAAACGTGCCATAAATAAGCTCCATTTGCCATATCGAATGCCTATCGCTTGGGTTACCAACCCAAGCCCTCCCCCCACGCCCCCTCGTTCACTGTTATGCCCCAGGGCAATGCTATCAAGAACAGGCTGTCCGCCTCGACAAGTTTCGAAAGATGGAGACGAAGACGCCGAAGGTGGACGGAACGATAGCGGACGCAAAAGTTTCTTGCAAATCTTTGGGCCATAAATAAACCTTCCCTTCCTCCTTTTTCATGGCTTGGCAGCCATTGGGCACCCATTTTATTACCTATGAAAAGTTGTTTGGCTGGCGCAAGCAAGTTGGGCAAAATAAATAAATAAATAAAAATAAATATACATATAAAAAGAAACAAAATTTATAGAGCGCCAACTCAGCAAGCGGCAAAAATAATTGAGCAGTCCTGCCAAAATGTTTAACGACACTCATAATTCTTTTTTTTTAGCCTTTTTGAAATTAAATTTAATTAGTCAGCCAAAGGTAATTCGCAAATGCTTCAACATTTTACCAACTGCTCGTTGTTATTATTATTGCTCGTTGCTCTCCCCAATACCAATGACAGTGTGTACTATCTGTCTGTCTGTTTGACTGTCTGTCATCATCCTCGTCAGTGTCACAAACAAAAAGAAGAAAAAACAAAGAATGTTAAAATCCCATTTTGACTTGCTGAAAAACAAACTTTGCTAAAAGTTATTTGAGCGCAGAAAGAATATTTCGCCCCAAGCCTGGTGGCAGTGCAATGATTTCCTTTTAATTATCGCAATTATGCGATAAGACGCCATTTGAGTCTTCTGCACTTTAAAAAAAAAAAACCTGCTACAAAATTGTCATAAAACTTTAGTCATTAAATGTTTTTTAAGGTCATTTTACAAACAACAAAAGTTATTTTTCCTGGTAATATAATATTTCTTTGAGTGTATGTGAACGCGTATTGTGTCCGCCAGCTAATGACAAAAGTCGTGCCACGCCCACTTCCGCTCGCAGGCCGCCCACACCGCCCGGAGATGAAAATGGTTGCAAACTAAATTGGGTGTGCAATTTTTGTTTGGCTTGTTACAAGTTCATAAACTGTTGGTTGTCGGGCCATTAGATAACTATGCATAAATCAGTTAAGCACCCTTGACGAGCTATTTGAAGTTAACAAAGAAGGAATCAAACAGAAACTTGAAACAAGTACAAATTACATCGGATAAAAAGAACTTCCTTTGTTGAATGTTTTTATAAATTATTAAAAGTGGAAAATGGAAGCTGAACTGATTGAAAAAAATTATGTAAGATGTTGGCCAAGAATTTTCAATAATACCTTAATTATCCCTTAAACGATTGGCTTCCTGTAAAACGAAAAGCAAATAAAAGAACATTTTTTATAAGAAGTTGTTTTAAAACTGTTTCATACTTGATTCTAATAAACATTTTACTATAAGTAAGATTATCATGCTTGAATCGAACGAATCGTATCTCAAATCTGGCAAAGGTTTAACTAGGTTCGGCCACTTTATAAATGATAAGGGGTTAAGGACCATCATAATGACATAAGTTGTCGGTGTGCAAACTTTGTTTCATATCTCTCTCTTTCTCTCCCTCTCTTTCTCTCTCTCTCTCTCTCTCTCTCTCTGTCTCTGTCTCTTTCGCCCACTCATCAATATTGCAAATGATTTGGCTGCAACAGCCGCTTGAGGGGCATTTTCAATTGACCCTTGTCATCTGTTTGCTCTATTGCTCTCAATCAACCTTCCCCACTGGAACTCCCCGTTCTTTCATTTCACCGCTCCTGAGCTGTCCGTCCATCTACTGACCAACCACATTTGGCTATGAATGAAACATTTTTGAATTTCGGTAGCAACACTTGCAAGCGTTTGCTGTTCAAAATCCAATTCAATTTCCCATACCAAATGCGACAAAACAATCAGTTTCAGGCAGGCTTTTAAAAGGATTCCCTTTGCAGCACAACCAAAAAAAAAATGCAAATAACATAAAAGCAAAAGGAGAATTGGATAAAGTGATTTAACACTTTTGAATTACTTTAGTTTGAGCCATTATTTCTTAAAGAAAATAGTTAAACAGAAACTTTTCTACTTTGAACACTTAATACAAATTTATAAGTTCACATTATTTGGCCCAGTGTAGAGCTAATAACCACTTTGTTGATACGCATACATGTCTGGCGGCAAATTTGTTAAGTGAAACTTGAACGGAATTTTCGTGCACAAATATTAGTGATTCGATTGTGTGGAAATTCTATTAAAATGAACTACAAAGTGGAATTGGCCGATGGGCATCGCTCGTTGCTCTTGTTTTATTATTATTATTTTTTTTTGTGGCCAGCAAATGGACAATATTTCACTAAACTTGACGCTAATACCAATTACCTACAAACATACATAAATATTGTATATACTTTGTCTATATCATGGCTTAGTTTCTCGGACGGGAAGTACTTTTTTGTTGGCCCGTATCTGGCAAAATGATGGCCCTGACAATAAAACCAAATTAATTGCTATGACTGAGCCTACCTATATATATATATATATATATATGTGTATATGATTGTGTGTTGTGGAAATAGGTCTAGGGGGAGACACATACAGATATGTACTATAAAAATTGTAAGTTGCAGGCACGCAGGACATGACCAAATAAAAAATAAAATAAAAAAGAAGAAAAAACATTAAACTTTTTGTGTAGCGGACACATCATAAATTTATACAAACACACACACGCTTAGTGACAACAATTGTGAATTGTTTGGCGGCTGCTGCTCGCAGACCACTTATTATGACCATTGTGACTTCTGCTGCTGTTCCTGTGTGGTGCCTTCATTAGCCATTTAGTGCGACTCGGTCCAATAAAAAGGTGTGACTATTGTCATGGTAAAAAAAAAACGATGTACAAAAATGTGTCCTTACTTTATATATAATATATATATTTATATATATGTATGTAATGGTGGCAATTTGAGGTTAAAGTTTGCGCAGTGAGTTTTTTGTAAGCTTGCGTTAAAGAGTTGTAGAGTGTATAAAGGTATAGGTTCAATATGTTATTTAGTTATCTTGATATCTGGCTGAAACTTTATTTTCACACCATAAAAACAAACTTCTTTCAAGATTGGCTAAAACATCATTAGTTTCCCTAAAATTTTGCTACAATTTTGAAAATGAAATCATTTTCATCTGTTTTCAGTTGGTTTTTAGCTAGAGAGAGCTAGAGTATAAATCAGTCGCTTATATTCGACTGCAACGTTCACAATTGTGGCATTTTGTTGTTGCTGTCGGCAAGACGGCTTTTGGCCAGGTGCCAAGTGCAAAGCTTTGCGAATGCGTTTACAGCTCATTAAATGCACGTTGAACATTCTTTTGTTGTTGCTCCTCTTACTTATTGCTGCTGCTGCTGCTTCTTCTTCTTCTTCTTCTGTGGTAACTAAAGTTGTATAATAATGAGATTGGTGAAGCATCATTGCTTCTTCACCTCCTACTATTATTTTTGCTTCAACTCCTTGTTGCAGCTATTGTAAATCGATTTCAACCGCATTTGCCATTTGCATTGGCATTGAGTTGGAAAGCTTTTAACATTTGATTACGTGTCAACAATACTTCAACATAGTGCTTGAAACGTAATACATAGTTACATAACTAAAGTACAAACTCAATGGTCCTTTATATTGCATAGTAAATAGTAGCTACCTCCTTGCTAATCCAACAGCTCAGAAATGACATATAACATCAGGTACTAAAAAGAAGCTAAAGAATTTTGTATGTTCGATGATCGAAAAGGCATAAAATATATATTGCAATAACTATTTAATACGTAAGAGATTTAAGATTATTATCGACTATTTAGTACTATAAAAACGATTTGTACTTGATTCACTTTTAGAATTTTTAAAAAAATAAAAATAATGCATAAACATAGCCAAATTCGTTTACAAACTATTTTTTTTTTTTTAAACAATGACATATTCATCTTAATTTTATTTCCTTTTATTATATATATTTTTTGGAATTATATTTATAGACAGCAAATTCATAGACTTTAAATGCAAACCATAAAAGCATTCCACACGAAAATCTTTTTATTTACAATTAAACGATTTCAAATTCGCTGTTCAACTCTCTTAATTGTTAGTTTTTGCAATGCGAAAATTGAGTCGAAATGAAAATGAAACTGAAGTGTGTGTGTTTTTGTGAGTGTGTGCGTGTGCAGACAATTGAAATGTCGGAAAACTTATCGCACACTCACAGCCATTAGTTGACAGCATCGGCAGCAGCCACAACCACAAATACTACACAGAGAGAGAGAGAGAAAATAACAGAAAGAGGAGAAGAGCCAACTACAACATATAAAAGCCAGAGGCATTGTGCTAGCAGAAACAAAAACATAAATGAGGCAAAATCCAATTAAATACTCAAACCACACACAGAAGACGACTTAAGAATTAAAGACGAAAGTGCAATTGTTTTGGACTGTGTGTGAACTTTTTCTCATCTATTTGGAATTGTTATTTATGGCAGACTTTGAAAATAAAAATAAAAAGAAAGTGCTGCAAGCATTGAAAATAACAATGACAACATTGTCTAAAACCGCCGCTCGCCAAATAAACGCCTGCAGCAAGGATCTGCAGTTAATGTTCGAATTGAAATTCCTGTGCTCATGTTCTCCATTGCTTCTTTGCTGGTAGTAGCGGTTATAACATATCTGCCAAGCACTTCAACATTGTTGTGGACCCGCAGCAAATGTGCTCAAACATTGAGTTTATGAAGTCAACCTGAAATGATACTCAAGAGTACAAAAAAAAAGAAAACAGAAAACAAAAAACAAAAAAAGTAAAAGTCAATAAAATGTTCGAAAAGTTTGTTCGTTTTTTTATGTTACATCAAAGAGACTAACTTGAGGATATAAATTCTCATTGGAGTATTTTGGACTTGGTAAACTTGGCATTTTAACGCCATAGTAGATACAACTTCACCGATTGCATCTTTTGTTTAAGTTAAAATTGTATTTCTTTTACGTAGTACTACATAGTTCCTCTTCAAGGCTATATCCAATCAAGTTCCATGCTTGGCACTCACCTCAAGCGGTCAGCAGCACCATGCAACAACCAACAAAAAGACGTTAAATGCAATCACGGTTGTGCTTGGTGCTTGGTGCTGGTGCCTGGTGCTTGGTGGGGCGGTTGAGTACAAGAATCCTTTGTGGCCGTTTGTCTTCTCCTCCCCACTTTTAGGAGCTAACAAACACACACATACACACATAGCTGATGCATATAGTGGCAAGGAGCACAGGTCTCTATGTCTGTGTCTGTGTGTGCCCATGGCATACATGTATTTATCCAAATGCAAACGTGTTTTTCCTTTAAGCATTCGTTACGAGCTTGGAGTATGTGTTTTTGTGTGGTAGATAGTCAGATGTATGTTAAACTGATTGAGGAGGGGCCAGAACCTTACTCTTACAACCACAAACTATTTTTACTTTAAATCTTACTTCTATTTTTGCTCAACATTGGTTTACAATTGATGCAAATAAGAATATTAGTAGAGTTGATTTGCTACAGGGTATCTTACAGTCGCTTATTCGCCACAATGACATGATAAAATATACGAAATGAAGCACAGAAAAAGTTACATACTGCCTCTAATGAATTGTTAAACATGTTTCTTAATAATATGTAGCAGTCCTGGCGGATGCAAAGTACTTCGGAAATTGCGGAAACTGTTGTAAACTTTTGTAAGGATTATATAGCTGCTACTGAAAATTTAAGTATCTAGTAGTTGCTAATAAAAAATACAAGTAGCATAATTTACTACCGCAGAATAAAGAAAGGTTGTAAAAATATCATTTTTATTGCATACTAGGAAAGCTACTTAAGCAGTTAAGCATGAAATATTTTCAGTGCGTTTGACCCTTTGCAAAACCCTTATATCAATTACTTTTTTATCCTACTTGCATTGCAAAGCGATCACAATAAAACTAAACACAATATGACCTGAAGATCCTTCAACTGTTGCCATTGCAGCTGGTTGGTTTCTAGCTTAATTGAAATTCTTGCAACCCCAACGGCCAAAGGCTTCTACTAGTAACTAATTTCAATCAGCACTTTGCACTTTTACTTCGGCACCGCAACTATTAACAACAACAAAAAAAAGAGGAAAACAAATCCCATTACAGTGCAAGGCAAAAGCCACACCCACTCCACTCATTCAACCCACAACTAAGCCAAGTTGGACATACAAGTGCATATAAATTGTTAATTCAATTTAAGCACAAAACATAAACAAAACCCAAACACTTCAAATTTGATGAGATGGAAGCCAAATGAATAATAATAATAAAAAATACAAATTGGGGCGTGGCATCGCCTGCTGTTGTCCGAGTGGCTAGAAAAGGACATGCAAAATGCATTAAAATAGTTTCAGTGTGGAACTTTTGATGTTTGTTGATGTTGCTGTTGCTGATGGAAGTGTTGCATGTGAAAGGAATTTAGTCCTAATTTCATTGCCATTCGCTTGTCAATTAAGGACGCATCAAGGTCTTTTCTTACAAGTCATGTCACACCACACCACCACGCTCCACCCATCCCACCCACTGATGTTGCCACACCAAAATGCATTTTGAATTCGCGCTGAAAGCTTCAGCTTCAGCTGCCTCCGTTGCCAGGCAACGCGGCATCAATTGCTGCCTCTTCTGTCTTGGATATATAGTATTTTCGGTGATTTCAAGTGCTTTGTCCTTTTCGCCTTCCCTTTTGGACATGGCCGTTTTACATTTGATTGGCAATTACATTTGAGTTCATCGTTTTGGCTCTTAGCCTATTTGGTTCACTTAACTTCTTGATAACTGGAGAAAAATAAAAATAAAAATCAAAATCAAAAGAAAATCAATAAGTTCTATATCCCGAAATCTTATTACAAACTCAACTAACTGCAATGACAATAACAGTTTTTTGCAGTTGAAAAAACATTAGGAAAATGAAGAAGAACTGCAAACAACACACACATCACAAAAAACAATCATCAATTTATTTCTCCTATTCCCCATGATAGCAATCAATCATAAAACCACATAAGTCAACCAACATAAAGCTCAAACATATGTACATATGTGTGTATGTACTATGTACGAGTTTTTGTTGAACTGTAAACAGGAAGACACCGAAATCTTAGGACGTAAAAAACAAAATGAATTATTATTTTGTTTGATTTGAAAAATAGTAGCTTAGAAAAATGCCAAACATAAACAATAGCTTCTTTTCAAAATGATGTTTGTAGTTTGGAGAAAATTCTCATAAATTATAAGTCTTTTTGTAGAGTATATCTTCGCCCTTTACCCTTTGACTTGTCAACTCTAATTTGCTTAATTACAATATAAAATACCAATTCAACATCAGAAAAAAAAACTTATAAAATAATTCGTTATTGGAACAAGGTGCAGAACAATTTTCAATTATCAAAACGAGAAAGTGTACAAATACGTTACGATAATGTCTGGGCACACCCACTCGAAACCACGCCCACTCAATTTGGTGGCCAGCAACAAATTAGCCATTAGCATTCTCAGCTGCCAAGGGCAATCGATTTAAGACGTTTTCTCATAAATAAATATTGAAAATTTCAAATATGAAATTACGAATTTACGAATTTATGAAGGCTACGCAGATGTTTATTAATTATTTGAAATCATATTAAAAACATTTTGAAATTTGTTATAATTGCAGGAACTGGTTGCCATATCGCCGGAGCGTCGCAATTGGCGTGGCATCTTCATAGCTTTGCTGGTTATCGCCGCCGTCTTTAGTTTGATCATCTTTTCCATATTCCTGCTATCCCCGGAGGATGAAGGATTGCGCATTCGTGGTCGACGAATGTTGCCCAATGACATTCTCAGCAAAAACTTGCAATGGAAGCCGTTTAACGGCACCTGGAGCAATGGTATGTCATTAATGCACTTAAATTTATGTTACTAAATAATAATTAAAATCACATCACAATTTAAAAGTCTGATATAAACACGTTTCCTAATCTAGTCGAATTTTCCTATTAGTAGTTCCTTCTATATTATAATAATGATTTTTCTAATTTACAGATCACGAGTTAGTTTATCGCGACCCAACGGGTGGTCTGTCCATACTTAATATGACGGATTACACCACTCGAATTCTGATGACAAATTCCACATTTGTAAGTATATAGAAAACACTTTACTATAAAAAAAATGTTTTATTCATTTTCCGTAGTCCAACTAACAAACTAAATTCTCCATTTTCTAAACCTTATACTTAATGCCTTATGCCTGAAATATTGTCTGATATCTTTCTTCCTTTCTCTCTCTGTCTTATACAGCGCCAACTAAACGCTGAATCGTTTTTGGTGGCGCCGGATCAAAAATATGTTTTGCTGCAGTCAGATAGCAATGCCGAAGGCTCAAGGTTAGTAAAAGAAAGAGAGAAAAAGAAATCATTTTAAATCCGACTACTACTAATACACTTTTAGACATCACGTTTATGAGGTGCAAACGGCCAACACATTTCCATTGGGACCAACGGAGAATATTGCGGAGGCACCACGTCTACAACACGTTGTTTGGGCACCCATCAATCCACCTCCACCCCCACCTGCGAATTCCCTGGCAGCAACAGCTGCAACACATGCTGCCCAATCCACAATGTCACCGCTGCCCAGTGGCAGCATTATACTAAATAGTCTGGCAGGTGCTGCGGCAGGTGGCGCCGGCAAGCCCACACCCACAACTGGAGCAGGTTCGAGTGGTGAGACGAGTGGTGGCACTGGTGGCGCCACCAAGCCAATATTCTCTCTGAATCAGGCCATCGCATTTGTGCACCACAACGACATCTACTACAAGCCCAAGGTGCAGGGTGAACTTGTCTGCCGCATTACACAAACTGGCGCCGCCGGCGTCTTCTACAATGGCGTGCCCGATTGGACGTATGAGAATGTGCCGGAGTTGAAAAGCAAACGGAGCAGTATTGCCTTCTCACCGGATGGACTCTTTCTTGCATTTCTAAGTTTCAACGATAGCGAAGTCAATGAGTACAAGTGAGTAGTATCGACTATCGAGTATTGAGTGGGTATTGAATGCATTCATTGAATGTATTCAAATATTTCAATGTCTTTTCATATGCATATATTGCACTGTTTTGTGCATATTTCGATTGCTTTCGCCATTTCTATATCAATTGAAAAAGTTATTATCGATTCTTATCAATAACCGATTTTAAGTTTTCGCTGCATGTAGCCTAACATAATATTGAAGAATAAGTGACAATTCCATCAAAATTGGTTTTTTAAAATGCACGTTCAGTCGAACTTCCATATAGCGAGTCTCAAGATACATATATAGAAAAGTTGGTTGCTCGGAAGTTCGTTATGGAGAAGTCCGAAGAAATAAAAGACTTGAGTAGAGGGTATCTCATTTTTTCTTCCTCGTCTTAAGATGATAATTACCTTTTGTTGCTGTTATTGTAGTTCATCATCGCCTTCATCACCTTCTTCACAGATACACATGGATGGGCGACAATATTAAATATCCGGCAGTGTTAAGTCAGCGTTATCCAAAGGCTGGTGCACGCAATCCGAATGTGACCGTGAATGTGGTCAATCTATCGGTGATCAAGTACATATTTCCCACACAGATCAAGCTGCCCGCGGAGCTTGGCAATGGTAGCTATGTCGGCGGCCTCACTTGGGCATCACCCATTGATCTGTCAGTGACGGTGACGAGCCGTGACCAGACCAAGGCAACCACCGTCATTTGCCGAGCACCACATTTCCACTGTCAGGTTGTGCACACCGAGGTGACCATCAATGATGGCTGGGTGCTACCAGCCGAGCGTCCGATCTTCTCCGCTCGCATCGCTGCCCAACTGCGTGGCAGTCTGTTGCGTCAGTTGCATCTGCAGGAGACAGCGATGGGCAGCGATGGTCTAACCGACACTGGCACAACTAGCACCTCCAGCAGCAGCAGCGCTGAGGGTGCGGCAAATGTTACCAATGGACAGACAACATATGAGATATCCAATGGCGGCTATCTACTAAAGCGTCTTCCAGTGCGAGATGGCGAACATGGACATTATCGTCATGTTGTGTTCATATCATCGCTGGACCGACGACCAGTACCGTTGACCATGGGTCGCTTTGAGGTAACTGAAATTGTTGGCTGGGATGAGGCGCATGAGATTGTTTACTTTATGGCTGCTCCTGAGAAGCGGCCCGGTGAACGCCACCTCTACAAGATCAGCCTTAAACTAAACGTCACCGAAACGAATCGCACCTACATCACATCGACTCAGCCTACCTGCCTTACTTGCGACAATACGGAGTCGACATATCGTTTACATCGCGCCAAGAGCATCAATGCCGCCGAGTGGCAGCGTGGTGGACGCTGGGAGGATATTGTTGCACGGCTCGAGCCAGATGACTGCATCTACGATATACCAAAGAATTGTCTGTTCAATCGTGTACAGTTTAGTCGTGATTATAGCTACTATGTCCAGGAGTGCTTGGGACCGGAGGCGCCCAGTGTCTATCTGGTGCAGACGGCCACCAACGAGAAGATCTTTGTTTTGAATGCCGGCGATGTACTGCGACATCGTCTCTCCCAGTTGGCCATACCACAGATGCGCACATTTAGCGTAGAGATACGGCATGGCTTTCATGCCCAGGTGCGACTTTTTTTGCCGCCAGGCATGCGTGAGGAGGAGGAGGTGGCTTTTCCCCTGGTACTCCACGTGTAAGTGTTTTGTTTCTTTTCCTATTCGGGGTCAGTCGGTCTTACCTAACATGACCAAACCTAACCTAACCTATATATTTGAATTTAAACAGTGATGCATCGCCGGGCTCTCAGCTGGTCACGGAACGTTTTCATGTCGACTGGAATTGGTATTTGTGTAGCCAGCGTAGTTTTATTGTTGCCCAAATTGATGGACGTGGCAGCGGCTATCAGGGTGAACTTTTACGCACCCAGGTCCACGGCAAGTTGGGCACTGTTGAGGTTGAGGATCAACTTGGTGTTCTTACGTAAGTACACTTTAGCTTTTGTACTAAGAAGGTTCGAGCCCAATGTTGATTGATTGTTGTATCTATTTCAGCTACTTGCGGGATAACCTGAAGTTTATAGATCCATTACGCATTTGTGCGTTTGGCTGGGGATATGGCGGCTATGCATCCTCCATGATGCTAATCGATGATTCCCAACAGGTCTTGGCATGCGCCATCGCTATCAATCCCATTGTCAGCTTTGGCTATCATTGTAAGTATTCATCGTAAGAGATTTTATTTTTACCCTTATTTCATTCAAAATTCACCATCAACAGATTCCTTCTTCACGGAACGCTATATACCCCTGAAGGGTGACTATTTGCGTGCATTGCAGGAGGCTGATCTCACGATGAAAGCGGGCAACATTAAGAATCGCAATCTAATGTTGATGCACGGTACGGCGGATACGTTGGTGCATCAGGAGCATACGTTGATGCTAGTGCGAGCATTGGTCGATCAACAGGTGAAGTTTCGACATCAGGTGTATCCCGATGAGGATCATGGCATTGTGCGTTCGCTCAGTCATGTTTATAAGACAATGGAATGGTATTTCGATGAGTGCTTCGGCCCCGTCGATGATAACGAGTGGGACCCAACGGGTCTATTTGTGTTTAAACAATAATTAAGACCCCCCTACGATCCTTATGATGAGGATCCGTTGGCCAATCAGCTCATCGACATTGACATCGATCCCGGTGAGCGATACAATCAAACAGCGGCAACAACAACGGCTCTCTCAGCCCTAGACGAGCTGGACAACAGCTTGCAGGCCCTCGACCTTATGACCTCATCGGCAATGACACTCAGCAAAGTCTCCAATAAGCTATGCAATTACAGCAACAAGCGGAAGCTTCAACAAACCGAGACGACGCTGGCAAAAAAGATGCGAATCCTTCAACAGTAGAACTAGAATGTGTTAGTGAATGTCTGTGTGTGTGTGTATGCATGTGTGTGCGTGTGTGTGTGTGTGTGTGAGAGAGAGAGAGTGAATGTACCTTTGTTTACATTAAAATATACTTATGTATTATAATTTTTTTATTTTTGGCATTTGATTGATTGTTCATTTTGTGTGGGTGTGGATGTGTGTGTATGTGTGTGTGCATAGCAGTTTATAGCGCAAAAGCGAGGTGATTCATTTATGCGACTGATTAATAACATATTATTGTGTATTACATAATAAAAAGAAAGAAAACCAACCAAACAAAAACGAAACAAGGATAACACATTGCTTGTCATAGCACGATGGGAAACGGGGGTCAAATAAAAATTTGTATCGAAATTTAATGGGAGAATCGTAGGGGAGACATTTAAATAGCATATATGTAGTACATATATGCTACAAAAAAAAAGAAGGAAATACTAATTTAGCATTAAATGAAATCTTAAAAGAAAAAACCTAGCAGTAAATTACAAACATAAATGTATATTTGTTTTCCAAATTCATTGTTTGAGGTCTCATCAAATTGTTGACTTTCGTATGTATAGATGTGTATGTATGTGTTCTGTGTTATAGATTTGTTTAGATCAATAACTATGCTATTATATAGTACGAATATTTTGTTTGTATACACATAATAAATATATGATATATGGTATATATATTTGACTGAATGTTATTTTTTTTATATATTAATAATTAAATTTTAAACAGCAATGGCAACAAGCCAAAGACACTAAATTAATAAATGTCCAAATTAAAAATTTAAAAAAAAAAAACATAATCGTCACATAATAGTATCCAAATTAATTAACCAAAAAGAGACAGGAAAAAACAAGAAAATCATTGTACAAGTCTTACCAAGGACACCAGCTAAGCAACCCCACTTAATTAATGTCCTCCAAAGAAGATCAACAACAATAAAAAGATTTAAAATAATATATTATAGAAATAATATAATAATAATAATCGGTATGTGTGCTATAAATAAAACAAAAAAGAAAAAACCCCAAAAATAAATTGGGAACTTTTTTTTAACATTTTTTTTTTAAACTTTAAATTAATTACGATATTACGATATAGGAACAAAATTGAAAAGTCATACATTGAAAAAAATAAGAAAAATTAAAATAATATTAAAAACCACAACATACTTACATACATAAATAGGTGTTAAATGTTGCGTCAATAAGCCCCTCAAAGCGGCGAAATTTTATTGTAGAGTTTTGAGATAAAACAAATTAATGAGCCACTCATAAGAAAACGAAAATTATGAACCAAAAAACAAATAAAAATATTCAAGCTTTAAATGTTGTACGCATGGGAATGTGAGTAAGAAGAGGTTTATCAAAGTCCTAACTAAATGCATAGAAAAAAAAAGTAAACAAAATAAATCCAAATCAATCTGTATACAAAAAGTACTAAATTGTTGAGCATACAGCTCTTAATAAATGTTTAAGCTAAATGAAAAAAAAAATAAATAAAAATATGATAAATAAATTAAATACATGTTTATAAATGTCTAAAACGAAAAAAAGCTATTAAAACGAAACAAAAATAAATACATGCATATATTTATACATACATATAAATATATGTCTATATAGTATGTATACTAAATGTAAAATGCATACATACATTAATACTTATCTGTACATGTGTGTGTATGTAGTTCATATATACATTGAAGCATATAGTATGTAAAAGAACATAATCCATTAAAAATAATAGCAAAAAAAATGTGTGTATTTGCGCAACTAAAAAATATAAAAACAACCCAAAAATACAATCCATTTTAGAAGTACGATACGTATTTAATGTATATGTATTTTCAAGTGCATAACTGGAATAAACATGTAAACATGATGATGCTAATAAGAACAAAAAAAAACTTATTTCCGTAAGGTATAAAAAACTATTGCAAATTCAACAAGTAAAAGACCAAATAAACTTACTGGAAGCACTTTAAGTTGTCATTTGTCAATGACACGCCAAACGAAGTTATTTGGTTTCAAAACATCACCAAAGATACGAAATAGAATCAGATCTGTACGTACTACTTACTATGTATTTCGGAATGCTAATTAGTGTTAACTCGAACCAACAATTGTTAAGCACACTGCAGCAACCAGCGAAGAAGTTAAGAAAATTGAAACAATAAATAAACATGAAATTTTTGTGTGTATGCAAAAAAGATTAAGAAAAAACGGTGTTTTAACTTGACAAGCAACCTTTAAGTAGGTAAGTGTATTATAACTCAATAATAGTAAGACCTTTGCATCACTCCTGTATTAGTTACTTTAATATTTGTGGTAACATAGAACACAATGTAAAGTCTAAAACTTGAATTTGAATATCTTGACGGTCGATTAACTATCGGAAAGGTGGGCGCACAGTCTCGAACAAATATCGATAGCTATCATTATGGTCGTCGCAATCGATACGCACGATGAGGATTAATTTATGGACTTTGTTCATCTCTAAAACTGCGTAGCCGTCGCGTGTTCGTAGATAAATTGCAATTTTGCTGGCGTTTTTTTTTAGTAAAAAAACGCTAATAAAATAAGTCGCTTAAGCGCTGTAAAAACAGCGTAGTAGTTGAAAACAACTGGAATAACAAGCTTTATTCGTTTGTGCAAGCAATCGGTAATAATTAATAAAAAATTTATTAAAAAAAAATATATAATTCGTGCGTGTATATACATATGTATATGTCCGTAATTTGTACTTGTGTGCGTGTGTGTGTATGTGCATAAAAGGCATAGCAACCAGACAAGCGGACATTTCCCAAGCAATGAAAGTGAGCGAGAACACTTAATTGTGCTTATAAGGACTGCCACAAATAGTGCAAGCGCTAAAGCAATCGTCTCAAGCTCGTTAACGATGACAAATGGATCGTAAGGCGGGTTCTTATGTTTTTTTTTTTTTTTTTTGCCAAATTTAGGCAAACATTTACTGAATAGCGGAGAAAAAAATAATTTTAGTCGCACTGAATCTTCTTTTAAGTGAAGCACATGTGCATATATATGAGTGTGTGTGTATGTGTTAAACTTGAAATACAACGCAAACGCAACGAGAACAAACTCGTCAAGGTAAAGAAAAATGTGTGTGAAAAATTCCAACGGAATTACGCGAGAATCAAATAGGAGACATGAACGAATCTAAATCAGATTATTTTTGCATGTATGTATGTATGTACATATGTTTGTGTGACGTCGATTGCGTATTGCGTATTGGCCGTGTGTATGTGTATATATGTATGTATATCCAAGTTACGTTCTGCGATTGTAGTAGTTGTATTTTTGGGCGGTGGTAAATGGGTGGCTATTTGT
This sequence comes from Scaptomyza graminum, assembly GCA_018901835.1. Lineage (NCBI taxonomy): Eukaryota > Metazoa > Arthropoda > Insecta > Diptera > Drosophilidae > Scaptomyza > Scaptomyza graminum. Next base: position 8,750,928 of record JAEIFL010000001.1, on the reverse strand, counting down.
CATTGTGTGAATAAACGCAAAACTCAATACAACACATTGGACATTTTGTATAAGTTTTCAGGTTTAAATCTCATATCGGGTTTTGTAAAATTAACCGTGTTATTTCTTTTTTATTACTTTATGAGGACAGTTGCATAAATTCAATGTTTACATGCTTGTTCGCATGTCGCCTTTGCTCAGTGCTGCAAAACGATTTAAGATCGGGTGGCAACGCCGACCTACATTTAGCAGCGGCAACGTTTGCTCAGCATTTGAGAGCATCTGCCGGGCCTAAAATGAACATGAAAACTATTTTTGTTGCAATGGAATTAATTTCGAGGAAAGTCTTATGATTGCAACGGTAGGCTTAGGCCTGTCCATGTTGTAAATTGCTCCAATATATAGCTATATTACGTAACGTGTTGGCCTTGCCAACAAACTAACTTCATACAGTTAAAATATACACCGTTGAAAGTTCATTCAAATTTGCAGCTGGAATTAATCCAACTGTTCGATACCTTGTGTCTTATATCGATAATTACGATAGGCGTGACACATCCCTGCATGCGACAACGCTGGAGCGAAGCAGTAACTATTAACTGTGAGTGTTAAGTCAGTAGCGAATAAAAAAGTGTTAAACAAATGGAACCGAGTTGGATAATATTCATGCTTATAGTGCAGTAGTGCGATTACTTTGTCGTATTTCTCTGTTACAATCAAACGAGAAAGGTACGTGGTCATTGTGTTTTCTATCTCTTGCCGGACAAAAAGCCGAAAATGTTAATTTGTCAAAATTCTCTACATTTGTATGTATGTATGTGCAATATAATTCTTGCATCTACATACATACATACATATTTGTTTGTGTTCGTGCAATTAAATATTTATGCTGCTGCACAGCTACATACATACATACGACATCTTGCCTGGTAAATAAAATCGTATGTGTCTGTGTATGTGTACCATAAATGAAAGTCTAGTTTTGAACTTGATAATGCAGCTGGAAGTGAGTGAGCGTGTGAGTTGCCAAATTGGTTAACAAAATACGCATAATTAGCAGTTTTTGCATAATCGACATTTCCAATGTACATTTGCGCGCTATTTGCATTGCCCGCGCTCCCGGCACCCACGCCATTTGCCACCTGTACGCCCTTGCGCGCGCACACACAAACGCACGCTCGTGCAAACACACACACACACATATCAATACGAAGTGATTTGCGGTAGTCTCGTGAGCACAGCTCACTTGCTAATGCGATAACGAAAACATGGCTACATACATATGTATGTATTAATATAAATATATATGCATGTTGGTATGTATGTACATATACACACTATTTGATTGTCTTCTTTGGCCCATTTGGCTCTGCTTCTTTCGATTCGATTTCGGCTATTGCTTAGCACATTTGTATTAGTGCTATGAAAAAACGGAATATTTGCAAAGCTAAGGCGCCGCCGGCATTGCTCTCTCCGCTTCAGCTGCATCTTTGGCGCCGACTTTGCAACTTTTGCAATTTCTATTTGTAGAAAAATAGCGCATAATTTGCAATGCAATTGTTTGCGCTTTCTATTTAGTAAAAATCCACTTTTGATAACACATGCGATCGTTGGGACTACATGTACATATGTATGTATGTATGTCTTTGTCATGGTACAATGAAAACGCGCATTCCTGACGTCACGGAACGTTCAAAAAGACATCGACACACGCGCATACTTGTGCTGATCTCTTTTTGCATATTTTTCCCTCATTGATGCGCAGAATGACAACCAGAGAGTAAATTTGAGAGAAGTTTATATGAGATGCCATACTTGTCCGGTTGTCGTTTGCAATAGTTATTGAGCAGCGCAGTGGCAACGCCGCGTCGGCTTGTTAGTGCAAATAATGTTTGTGTTATGTCAAAACAGTTAGTGTCAAGAGAAGTTTTTAATTTTTATCAAACTAATTAAAAAAAAAATAATTTTACGCTTGTTTTATTTCAGTTTGCAGCCGCTAAATACGGAGCCGAATTAAATACACTCTGCTTGACTGAAACAAAAAAAGTGAGCAGTTGCGTATTTGGAACTGTCTGAATTAGAAATTAGACGGGCACGTTTTGACAAAAGTACATCGGTAATAACCACTGGCAGCGAAACAATTTGGTGTCATATAAAAGAAAAGTGCTAAGGATATCCTAGCATTTGACGGTCCACGGCAAAGAGAGAGAGAGAGAAAGGAAGAGAGGGAGAGCGAACGGAAAGAGTAAGCAGCAGAAAGGAGGCGTTTTCGCTGACCAGCACACAGCAAACCGCCGTATTTGAATGGATCCGTGTGTTGGCTGGTTTCAGGAGGAACAGGAGGGACCAGCGTTGCGCACATGGTTAAAGATTTGGGAAACGAATGCACAGGAGATGGGAGCACTTCTTGAGCAGCAGCTACAGCAGAATAATAATAACAACAACAACAACGCCACCACCACCACCACAAACAGCAGTAGCAGCGTCATCAAGGGCGACAACAGCAACAGTAACAGTAGCAATAGTGGTGTCGTCAGTAGCAGTAGCAGCAGCACAACACCTACCGCCGCCGCCACTACCAACAACAACAACAATAACAACTTGTTAGCCACTAATAATAAAATTGGCAACGGTCCCACAATTAGCCTGCGTGATCCCGAATCATTACAAACACTGCTACAACAGTTGAACGAAACGCCCGGACGTCAAGGGAACAGCAACAACAGCAGCTCAAGCAATACCTCTATTGATTCCACATCGAACAACGACAATAACTCGCAAGCGAGCAGCAGTAGCAGCAGCAGTACTGGAAACATTGCCACCAGCAGCAACAACGTTTCAACAACAACAGCAGCAGCAGCAACAACAAGTGCCGCTAACGTCGTAACAACAGCAGCCGCCGCCGCTGCAACAACAACAATAGTAACAACAACACCAGTCGCAGCAGCAACAGCTGCTGCCGCAAACAGCACAAACACGGCGGCAACCACAAGCGGTGATATCAGCACCGCCACCACAACCACGAGCACCACCAATAGCAGCATCAACAGCAACATCATTACCAGCACCACCAATTTTGTAGCTAATCCCGCGTCCAAGGTGCCGCTGCACGAGCGCACCAACACCTATTACAATCCATCGCGCAGGAAACGCGTTGTCGACAACAAATCGAGCACCTTGAATCTGAACAAGCACGCCGAAATGATTGCCAAATACAAGGGCTGTCCGTGGCGTGTGCGCGACTATCAGTACGGCGATGGTATTTTAGGTTTACACGAGGAGATCGATCACTTCTATAACTATGTGCTGCCCACGCCCTGTGAGCATGCCATACGCAATGAGGTGGTTAAGCGCATCGAGGCTGTTGTCCATTCCATATGGCCGCAGGCGGTGGTCGAAATATTTGGTTCCTTTCGTACCGGCCTCTTCTTACCCACCTCCGACATTGATCTCGTTGTCCTAGGTAAGCTACTCACTTGCAATTGCCAATTGCACTAACTAACAGCTACTTACTACTAATCCCAAAAATAATCAAATCAAACTGAGACGAACAAAATATACCAAATTCGAACTGATTCTCTCGATCCGTTTAAAGCCTGTCCAAAAAACCAATTACTGCCAAGAGAATTTCTTGTAAATAGCAAAATTCATTTCGAGGACATTTCTAATTGATTTGAACTTTTAGTTCAATAATTATGTAGTGTGGAAAGGAATAATGAATATGCAATTAGTTTAATAAACTTTCTAAAATATTTTACATAATGAGCTAAACATAAATTGTTTAACCAAACCACATAGTATCTCTGGAAAAATTTGCATTCGATAAGAAAATCACTTCAATTATAATTATCGTTAAATCGATGAATCTAAGAAATTTGTCAAGTCGGATAATAAACGTTTTTATGTTATTCTCTCTTTATATTTTGTATTTTCCTATTTCTTTACTCCTTCTTATATCGTGCCAACAACAACAACACAATTGGTCAGGCTGTCAAAAAGGTGATTGTTTTTGTGTATTTGTTTTTATTTGATTATCGTTTGGAATTATTTTTGCTTATTTAATAAAAATTTTATTTTTTTCTGATTGTTGTTTTCATGAACCTTGTTATTTTTTCCACCCACCTCTTTTTCTCTTTCTTCCCCTCTCTCGCTGTCTCTATGGTTTTCTTTTTGCAATTGTTGCAGGGCTGTGGGAGAAGCTGCCGCTGCGCACGCTAGAATTCGAGCTGGTTTCACGCGGCATCGCCGAGGCGTGTACGGTCCGTGTCCTGGACAAGGCATCGGTGCCGATCATCAAGCTAACAGATCGAGAGACTCAGGTCAAGGTTGACATATCGTTCAATATGCAGTCGGGCGTGCAGTCCGCTGAGCTGATCAAGCAGTTTAAGCGCGATTTTCCTGTGCTTGGCAAACTGGTGTTGGTGCTTAAGCAGTTCCTACTGCTGCGCGATCTCAATGAAGTGTTCACCGGCGGCATCTCATCGTACTCACTGATACTTATGTGCATCAGCTTCCTGCAATTGCATCCGCGCGGCATTTTCCCCGACAAACCGAATCTGGGCGTCCTGCTGCTTGAGTTCTTTGAGTTGTATGGCCGTCGCTTTAACTACATGAAGATCGGCATTTCCATTAAGAATGGCGGCCGTTATATGCCCAAGGACGAGCTGCAGCGTGATATGGTTGATGGCCATAGGCCATCACTGCTCTGCATCGAGGATCCCCTAACGCCGGGCAATGACATTGGACGCAGCAGCTATGGTGCCCTCCATGTCAAGCAGGCCTTTCAATGCGCCTACCGTGTGCTCACCCAAGCGGTCAGTCCGCTCAATCTATGGGGCACCGATGCACGTGTCACTTCCATATTAGGTAAGTGTGTGTGTGTGTGCATCAAAAAACTGGCAATAACTTGTTTCTTTCCCATAGGCCGCATAATACACATAACCGATGACGTCATCGACTATCGCGAATGGATACGCGAAAACTTTGAGTATCTGACCCTTGTCGATCCGATCTCGCCGCTGCCCGCCTACACAAATGGCGGCGCTAAGTATGTGATTATGCCACCGGTGCATCAGATTTATCATCCGCACACAGTGCTGCAGACACACGTAGCAGCATTGGCCCAGCCATATCATACGGCAGCAGCGGCGGCGGCAGTTGCAGCAGCTGCACAACAGCAGCAGCAGCAGCAGCATCATCACCACCATCATCTTCATCAGCAGCAACAACAGCAGCAGCAGCAACAACAGCAGCAGCACCAACACCAGCTTCAGCAACAAGCGCAGCTGGTCAACAGCTTGAATCTAACGGCGCTACGCCATCGTCGTGGAAGCACCTCGTCAGCCGATGATTCCGAGGACAGCAAGGACTGTGAGATCAACGAACGCGAGTCAATCGGCCAGCCAATTGTGGAGATCATTGACATCACGAACTCGCCACCGAATGGACTGGATGTGATTGTGCCCAAACCAATCAACAGCAACAGCTCGTTATCGGGCTCGTCGGTAATGCACACACCCACACGCATAGATACATGATGAATGGCTGCCGGCCTCATGCAGCAGCAGCCGCAGCAACAGCAGCAGCAGCTGCAGGCCGCCGGCTGTGTTATGCTGGCCGCAATTGCTCACAATCGAAATGTTATGCCGCGTGCACACTTGTTGGGCACCAACGGCGGCATCGGTCAAATTGCAGCAACTGCGGCCAGCATGCCAGTCAAGTCACAGCAGGCCCAGCCATGCCAACATACATGTTTATCTTCTTCACAACTACAACAGCAAGACATGGAGCAACTCAGTGATGCCCTGGCGGATGCACTGGATGATCCCATAACACCAACAACAACTACAGCAAGCAACAACAACAACAACATCAGTGGCCACATTGTCTACACTACCCATGCCCAGAGTACAACCACCAACAGCAGTAGCAGCAGCAGCGGAGGCGCCAGCAACCCAACGAACCGAACTTATGGCCACCAACAACAACAGCAACAACAGCAGCAGCAGCAACAACAACAACAACAAAGAGGTCACACCACTTCATACTACCGTCAGCAATTCTATGTGGCACCACACATGCAACAGCAGCCACCACCACCACAATTGATAACCACCAAGTCCACCTCCAATACGCAACAGAATGTCAGCTACAACTCTCATCATCCCAATCAGCAGCAGCAACAACAGCAGCAACATCAACAGCGACCACAGCATTTGCGATTGTCCAGCAGCAATAGCAGCAATAACAGCGGTGGTGGTGGCTACCCTCAGCAGCAGCACCATCATCATCATCATCATTCGCATCAACAACAACAACAACAACAGGCGAACCATCATCATCATTCGCATCATCAACAACAGCAACCGCATCACCATCATCAGCAACAGTCGCAACAGCAGCAACACCACCAGCATCGACGTCATTATCAATCGAGATCAACAGGATCACCAACAGTATCATCAACAACACCATCAGTCGGCGCATTAGCTGCTGCTGCTGCAACAGGTGGCAACAACAGCAGTAGCAGCAGCAGCAACAATAGCAATAGCAGCAGCAACAGCAATAGCCACAGCCGTTTGCAACAAATGCGTGACACTCGCCTGGTCAATTCAGCATCTTCGATCATATCCATATCGTCGGAATCGTCAGTGGGCAGCTCAAGCTCATCACCGCGTTCGCCCCGTTGCGGTTCTGGCGGTGAATCCGCTGACTCGTCGTCGGGCCTGCTGGCCACTGGCGAGGATCGCTGAAGTTATTCGGGCGCAATTCCTCAAACGCTCTGGCCATTTAGGGTTGTACAAATGCGAGCGTATCAACGAGCTATTCATTGGGAGGGACAATGCGCCATCAACATCATCTATTCATATACCTATACATACATCGCAAGTGTGTGTGTAGATCATCAGACTGGAACAAAAAGGCCAATCACGTAAGTGGTGGACGCAAAAGAACAAGAGATGGCAATCAGTCAAAACACACGAAACACAAATTACAAGAATACAAATTATTTCAATGAAGGTTTTTTTTTTTTTTGTGAACTTTTATTTTTTTTGCGTCATTTAAATAATTTGTTGATACACTTATACAATAATATGCATATACATGCATACGCATGTACGTACATATGTGTGTATGTCTGCGTATGTGTGTGCATATTTTTTACTAGCAATTTCGCATTTGAATATATTACACATTAATTTTCTACACTAACCAAACAAAACAAATAATTGATTAAATAAATGTTTGACGAAAAAAAAAAAACATTCACACGCTCACAAAAACAACAAAATTAAATGTAACTATCGCTGCATGTAATCTCACACTTGAAATAAATAATAAAAGAATGTAAACACGAAAATTGGATATACCTTAGGCAGACAGACCGACCGACCGACCGATCGATGATTTATCGAAACATTTTAATGCAAAATCCGTGTATTGCTGTCTCGCTTGCGCCTCTCAAAAAAACAACTAACACACTTACACCCATACACACATGTATACATGCATGCATGCATTCATAATTTTATAGCTACATTATATAAAAATACTCTATATATAGTACATATATGTATATGTTGAGCCGTACATTTTACACTCATTGAGTGCTAGTTGGCGATTTCAAAACAACTGAAAAAAAGAAATATTAAATTTAATAATTACAAAAAAAAAAAAAAAACATCATAAGATATAATGTGAAGCGAAATGTGAAGTACGAAATGAAGTACATATATATTTGAAATATTAGTTTTAAGAGTTTGTAAAGAATTATATAAAGATGACTAGGTTTATTTTTTATCATCGTCTATTTAACGATTAAAAATATTTTTTTTACTTTTTTTTGTAGACATTATAATGGAAAACTATTATCTTATTAAATAAATGTAGTATGTTGCTTATAGCTTAAGTGCTGCATATACATATGTATGTACATATATACTTATATATACTATATATATATAAATAAAAATAAAAAATACTTAGATGTATGTATGGCAAATACAACGTAAAAGCAATCTAACAATAAATACAAACAACAACAACAGAAAAAAAATGTGTAAAAATTGTGCGCAATTCTCACGCGAATATTATTAAGTGAAGTTGTGCGTCTAACGAAAAGCAAAAGCATTAAAACGAAACAAAAGCAAAATCGTGAAAAAAAAAAAACGAAACCAGAAAATAGCAATTAGTATTTTTTATTAAATTGATCGTTAAGCATTATGTAATTTCCATGATAAGATCTTAATCTATTGATAAGCTGCTTCTTTTTATTAATGCCTCAAATGTTTTTATTATTATTATTACTATCATTGAATATCCCAATATACTATTTCTGTACTATTATTACTACTTTTATGATTACCATTTTTAAAATTCTGCACCTAAGCAAAAATAAACAACAAAATATTGTTAAAAAATCAAAGAAAACAAAACACATTGCCAGAAAGATATACAAAATTAAAATGCAATGTGTTTGAAAAGAAAAAAAAAAAAAAAAAAAAACTAAACCAAAACGGTGTAAAATTATTCATTATCATATACTTACTATATGCATATATGCAATTCCTGCCATTTATTAGTGTACATACTATATATATATATAATTATATGCATAGTTAGTTTATGGCATACTTGATGCTGCCTCTTGTCATGCCCAAAAAAAGAATATTCCTGATCCCCCTCCCAGGTTTTCTATTTAATACCCATAAAATCAAATCCCACATCCATCCTCCTTTCCCCCTTGTGTTTAGCTCTTTAACTTAAACTTAAACTTACTGCCATTTTGAGAGAGGTTTTTAAAAAAAACGAAACGGAAAAAAAAACAAAAAAAAAAACAACATTTAGACTTTGTACATGTATAACATTTAGGCTGTTCTTTCCATGTAAGAGACAAGAAAAACCAAAACTTAAGAATTCTATAAGGATATACTATATATATAAAAAAAAATATATTGCAACATGCAACATTAAGCGCTGTCTTAGTTCATGACTGTCAAAACTAAACAATAAATAAAAGAAACAGAAACAGAATGTTTTCAAGCACACCGCAGCACCCCCCGCTCTACCCTATATTGCGCCATAGCACAATCATTTCTTGATAGCTTTTCGATAGCAGCTGTGACGGAAAGCTTGAACTTGACAGCTGCTTTGAAGCCCACCTTACACCAACACCAACACACACATGCATACAGTACACACAGACAGACAGAAACACACTAAAATGGTAACAGACACGATAAATGTTAAAATATATCGAAAAGTGAAAACAAATAAGAGATTTTCAATTTATGCACTCGTCTGTTGAATATATATACATATATAAGTATATTATGTGTAGTTAAAAAAATATGAACTAATTGATAAAAACAATAAACAACAACAATATTCATACGTACATATGTACATACAATACAATACAATACATACAAACATAGAACATAACATTTGACTTAAGGTGTGAGTGCGTGTGTAAAGCAATCGACAAAAGTTAGGTTAGGTTTAAGCATATGTTTAGAAAACATATACTATAAGTACTAAAAATATACATGCATAAATATATGTGTTGTTTGTATGTATGTATGTTAGTAGCACAATCTCACACTCACAACACACACACACATACTAAATACTAGTTGGATATTAATGTTAGTGTTGAGGTTATGTCGTAAAACAATTTTCCAATATCCGATCACTGTTTGCCTAGCCATGTAAGCTGTACTACAATGTAAAAGGATTTTTTTTTATATACACATACATATGTATTATTGTATCATCATTGTTCGAATATATATATGTGTATATATATATATATATATATTTGGCTACAGCGAATGTTTCTTATTATTTTGACTGTAGAGATAACAACGATACATATATATACATGAAGGTACGATATGGTATAATGATAGTATATACAAACAGATGCAAGATGCAAAATTTCATAGCTATTTAAGGCGAATTCGCAACAAAAATGTAGTATATAGTAGATGTACTCGATAAACGTAAACTTAAATCTGATGTGTAATGTATACTTAGCAAATTAATGCGTAAGACGACAAAAACAAAAACAAAACAAAAAAAAAATAACTTATCAATATGAGAAAGGCGATGAACGAGCGCAATGAAGAAAAAATATAAAGCCCAAGGAGGTTGAATAAAATGCCGTGTTTCGTGCACGAAAACAAAAACAAACAAACAATAATAGCTCGAAATTCTATTTATTACCACTTGATGTAGGTGAACTTAAAGGTCTTGGGATCACTAGCTTCGCATACATATGGCATGAGAATCTTGCAATTGGCATCGTTGAAGAGCTCCCGTGTGGCAAACATGTGGACACAGTTCTCATTGCCACCATAATTATCGGGCATTTGCTTGGGACCGTTCCATGGCGAATAGGTCATGGGTCGACCCGTCGATAGCCAATAGAAAGCACCCTCAGTGCCCAGATCATTGCCGGATATCCAAAAATAATCGTTGTCCTTGAAGCCCTTGGTATGCATATACTTGATCAGTGCCTCCATTTCGGGCTTATCCTCAATGGAGGCCAAATGGGCGTTCATCATGCGACAGGAGGCCGCTGCCTGAAACCAATTAACCTTATTCATTGGCTCGATATAGTAATAGTTATCGCCAATTCGTATAAACGGCGTTGTATCAATATCCGACGGTATACCTGAAAATATGGCAATAATGTTAACCCGACAATAGCTCTAACAATCAAAGTATTTTTAATTGAGGATTACTGCTCACCATTGTAGACCTCAGTCCGATAATTTGTGAATATATTAACATCGGGCAGATAGGCTAAGGTCGGCACTAAACAACAGCTCAGAAGTAATAGTATTCCGAATATTATTGTACGCTGCTGCTGCTGTTCATGCTGCGGATGCATTTTTGTAGCTTTATCCAATGCTAAATGTCTGTGACTTTAGTTTGAAGGCGTCTTTTATGCAACAAATTTCAACGTTGCACACACAGTCCATTTACTAGTAGTCAGCTGTGGCAGCTGTTTTTGGATAGAACAGCTTTGATTTTTATGATATTATTATCATTATTATCAAAACAAAACTTAATCGTTTATCTTCTATGAACATCAGTAGTTTGTCGTCATAAAATATACATACATACATATATTGTTTTGATAGAAAATCAGAGAAAATAAAAAAAATTCACGCGCAAATGTTGCTGTCGAACGAAACTGTCTGCGGGGCATACTCTGATTTAAAACGAGTGGTAAAAGTCTGTCTGAGGTCGGCAGGGATGATGCAGATCTCTGGGGGAAACCTCAGTAACCAATATTTTTATACCATTATAAAAACAACAGTAATGGAACATAATTAAACATTTTTATTGTTAGTTCTCATTGCATAACATAGAAATTAAGTCAAATAGATAAGGATTAATATATAAAGTTGACTATATACGCCATTCCTTGTTCCTCGCGTGCTTTGAGGTGACAGCTAATTCCTTGGCACGTTTGCGCGCTACATAATCGTTGAGCTTTTTGGAAGCCATGGCTTCCGAGTTAGCTGCCTTCGAATTTCCAGGCAATAGCTTGGGTGTGCACACGGCTATGTCAGATTTACAACGTTTATTCTTATCGATGTACCCGAAACGGTTTCTAGCTGCAAAATCTGTTTGCTGACGCCTTATATTGCCAGGATTGGGCAATTCTAGATCATTAATAATGTCTCCGATACGAGGAACTGCACTTAAATCCAACGTTCCGGGTAGGGCATCACATCTGACGGTTTCTGGCGGCTGCAACGGTTCGGGATACCACATCGGATCATCCACGAATACCTCATCTTCGTCTGATTCTTGCTTGACTCCGCCTGCTCTGGTAGTAACCAAATTTTGGAGATTGGCACGTTTGGTTGTGACAATCACTGCCAAAACTGCAATTATTAGAAGACCTAATGCAGGCATCAACTCAAGTTGGGTAAGTCCCAAATACTGCACAGCTCTAAAGCCGTTCAGTATAAACCAGCACACGGTTTGATATTGTGCGCATAATGGTGAATTTTTAATAGTGTTCTCTGGCCCTTCAATAAAATGTTTCTTTTCGCACGGAAACATCATTGCAAAGTTTGATTTGATATTACTTGGTATTGTATGAAAATTTGAAAAGAATTGAAAATGTTGTGTTTGTCGCTTGAAATATTTGTGAGGAATGAATATAAAACATAGTGACAGCTTTCAGATTGTGTTCGATTCTAGCTGTCAATTTTACAATCGATATCGATATATATTACGAAAAGGAAACAATTGGATGACATTAAGTCTTTTGTATGGCTTCTAATTTTCATTTTAAAAAGTTGCATGCAACTAGTTGCACCGTGTACACTTGGAAACGAACATAATGTACAAAAAATGTGCAGCCCATCAATAAATTTTTGGATGCAGATCTTTGGGCGACGTCACTAGTTAACTTTTCAACAAATTTGGGTATATAATGTTACTGTAAGGATGTGGAACATACTAAATGTTTTCAGGCTTTAGAACCATAATACTTTACCTTTAACATATTTTAATTAATAGAGAACATGCTTAATATAGAATTGGGTTTTGATTGATCCAAATTAAAGTGTTCTGGAAATGAATTCTTTATATTGAAAACATTGCCATATTGAAGTTAGTTCACAGCAATATATTGTAAGACATTTTTCAGTATTATTAATTACATATTTAATAACTTCCATTGATTTATTTTTTTTTAAGCGCGTTTACATAAGAAATGAGTTTCACATTCGACCCAGACTCAATTGAGTTGAAGATTTGATTTGCTGATTTTGCTGGGAGAAGCCAAAATGCAAAACTCAGAAAAACAAAGCAAATTACATTCCACACAAAACACAAAACAGATTGTTGACTACCTGCGAATCGATGCTATCTGAAAATCAATTTGAATTCGAAGTTACGCCAGAGACCCGAAATAAATGTACATAAAATGCTGGTCAAGTTTCACCTTTGGCTTTGCCACTCGGCCACAACAACAATTAATTCAAGTGGCAACCGCCTCTGCAACCCCCCACTCTTTTTTTCTTTCTGCTCTTGCCGCGTCAAGGGCATTGAATGAAAGTCGTGGTGTCATTATGATATAACTTTTCATGGCCCACAACAAGTTACAAAAATTGGCTCAACTTTTGCCGGTTTTGTCTATCAAAAAATACCAAATAGAAATTCAAAAAAATATAAAGTATACATATATATATTTATTTATTAACAAATAATTTAACAATGATAAAGCGATGATGATGCTCCAATGGATCTTTGCATCTAAAATGGATTGTCTAATGACTGTAATGATTTTTAAGCCTATTAAAAAAAAAACAAAAAAAAACAATTCATTTGGTCTAACTAAATAGGCGGGTGGGTAGCTCTCTACCAGCCGGCGGATTGGGGTTTGCTCCAACCACTATGACCACCGCCGCCGCCAGACGAACTACCGCTGCTCCAACCACCATGACCACCGCCGCCGCCAGACGAACCACCGCTGCTCCAACCGCCATGACCACCGCCGCCACCGCCACCGCCGCCGCCGCTACCACCTCCTCCTCCTTTGCTCTCCTGGACGCGCATCACTTTAAGTGTGCCACGCTGCACCACATGACCGCTCTTGAAGAAGGCGCCCTGCGCTTTATCTGCTCGCATGATGATCGCCTTGCCACGGTGACCGAAGGTGTCAATAAGCTGTCCATTGATGGCATCCAAATTGCCATATCCACCACCGCCGCCGCCAAAAAGTGATTCCTCCTGCAACACAAGCTGTATGATCTGTGGCAGAAGTGCCTGCAACTGCTGATTGTGATAGGAGGCATCACCACCGCCATAGCCATGACCATGACCATGACCAGACGCATAGGAATGACCAGAGGAATAACCAGTGCCTGCCACTGGTGCTGGATGCTCAATGACCTTGTACACCTGTTCGCCATAGTTGCCACCATGATCGTGTCCGCCGGAGTAGCCAACATGTCCATAGCTGACACCGCCGCCACCGCCACCGCCATAGCCATGACCACCACCATCCTGCAGTATGATCTTGATGACTTGGGCAGATCCACCACCACCGCCTCCACCATGTCCGTAGCTACTATGTCCACCTCCTCCACCATGACCATGACCATGTCCACCACCACCACCACCACCATGAGCTCCTCCACCGCTAGGTGTCGCTATAACATTATAGGTGGTTTTGGTGCCACCACTAGCACCACCACCACCACTACTGCCGCCTAGCAACGACAAAAGGGTGGCATTGCAGATGCCCAAAGTGGCCAGTAGACAAACGAAGATCTGTCAAAGATCAAACAATATATGTAAATCTTGTTGCATGTATGTATGTATGAGTGTATGTGTGTGTATATGTGTAATCCAAAGGAGCAGCTGTTATCCATCCAAACTCACCTTCATATCGATTTAACTGTTAATCTCTCTCGCTCTTTCTCTCAGCAAAGCGATCTCTCTGTTTGTGTTTCGAGCTGTTCCCGATTAACGAATGATGGCACTTTCGCGCCGCCGTTGAGCTTTTATACAAAGTTAGAGCGACGCAGCTCTTTTCCAACAGTGGTGTATTCCATAATTCCCGTTAAAGGGCCGTCGGCTGCTGCTGCTGCTGGTTAGATTCGTAAGAGTTGCAGATGACGTCGAAGATGAAGAGCCGGCGATACGCAATGCGAAAAGAGTGAAAAGGGGAAAAGGAAGGCAGCTCATGCAAATGGTAGTATAATTGGAATGCACGCGTATTGCGACGTTTTTGGACATTTGCTTATGGGCTCGTCTTCTTCTTTAAATACAAGTATTTGAAAAACTATTAAAAACCTACTATACCATATATTCATTTATGTATATTGTTTTTGTATCTTTCCTCCCCTCCTACAAAACGGTTCCGACAGGGCTTATATTACAGATACATATAGTACAATATGATTAAGTTTTATATTTTAGGATCAACTTAACCATTCACATTTTTCAAACATCGTTAAATTTTAATATATTTTTTCCTTGCTTAAATTCTTAAACAAATAATAATAATATTTGTATTATTTTTTATTTTTTCATAATTATTAAAAGATGCTCTTTTAAAATTGAATTATGATAAAATGAGGCTTAAATTTAAAAATAAAATTTTACTAACTAGAAATACGCTCCATCATAATGACGAATATTTGTAAAAAAAAACAAATCCTAAAAAAGGCACCCTGTATGTTTTTGGTTTTTATAATTTCCCACAACTATTTACCGTATTTCCTATGCGTATGCAATAACAACAACAACAATAACACGAGCATTAGCGCATCTCCAAACTAAACGACCCATATCTCCCTCTGTCCCCTCTCCTCTTGCCCAACCAGTTCATCTCTTGGCACGATTCGTGTATCAAAATGTTGACCAGCTTTTTGCATATGATTATCGATTCGAGCGGATGGATGGCTTTGCTTTGCTTTGCCATTGCTGTTGTTGTTGTTGTTGTTGTGGTTGTTGTTTCTATGTTGTTGCAACGGCAAACAGCTCGAACTCTTGTCAATTGAGCCAATATCGTGTCGCCGTCGCAGTCGGCGTCGCAGTTCGCTTATGTCACATATTAAATTTGTTGCAGTATGTTCATATATGCAAGAGATTTGAAATGTTGTTTTTATAAATTATTTAATGCGCATAATTAAAGTCTAACCACAACCTTCCTTCAAACTCTTTCCACCTTGCCACCTTTCCACCACTTCTCTCACCTCCGCTCCCCCCCCTCACACACACACACTCGTCGTTTCATTACTAATACATCGATCCGATGATTAAGCATCCAACGACTATGATGCTAATGATGAGGATGATTCGTATTACTCTTATTATGTTGCAAATAGTAAACTTTTGTCACTCCCCATTATAGTATGTATTATTGCTCAAGCACACTTCGATGTTCAAATCAGTTTTAAGTCATCGACAAATTTGATTGATTTATCATTTTATTTAGCCCGTGATTTGTTATGCAATTAGTAAGACGACTTAACTTACTTTAATTGAACCTTCTTTGTTCCAATTGATGATCCGAATTACTGACTGACTGCTATCAATGCACAGCTAAACAAAAGTAATACATATGTATATATTTCTCTTATAAATCAAATTAACAAATATGTTACTTAAATTATCTTATGCTCCGGAATTTCGAACTGCATGTTACGCAAAAATTGTTATGTTCCCCCAGATTGAAGTTGCGTTAATGTTGTATCTTATTTAATTAATTATGTTCCTCTTAAACAACTTTAACTCTTCACGGCAACTTAAAGAAATTCATAAATGTATTTAAGTATGTATGTATGTATGTATGTATGTGTGTGCCGTGCCTATAGGCTCTGGTCTGTGATCCATACCGCACTCTATTAACTCGTCTTAGGTTTGGCAACAAAACTTGCTTTAAATAATATACAATACGCCCATTCGACGAATTTTGGTTCAGTTTCCGCATTTTGACAATTTTCATTATTTGCATACACACACACACACATACATATGCATATGGTTATATCATTCGGCTATACTATTTACACACTTATGTAGATTTTTACAAAGTTTCATTCATAATTGTTGGCCAATCATCATTCGGCAACGTTGTGAGAGAGATTCGCCGCTGCTAACCACAGTTATTTACGATGCTTTCGGCTCTCGTGCCTTGTATCTATGTATGTGTGTGTGTCTTTTGTGTGTATTTGTGACATTGCGTTGAAAATTTTAAGCACACATATTAATTCCGTTGATGCCGTTGACAGCAAGTCAAACCTTAATATTTATTGGATTAAACTCTATTAATTTGTTGATTTTCTTGTTAACTTCATTTGCAACACTAGTACTCGGATAAAGAGTATATTGGTTTTGTGCAATGTCCGTCCGTCTGTCTATATCTCTGTCCGTCCATAAAGCTTGAAGACTTGAAACTTTGCAAATATCTTTTTCTAAGGGCGCGACAGATAATGTGTCAAGACTAAGGTTCTACGCCTACTGGGTGGCTAGGAAATCGATAAAACTGTTAACTTAAAGTCATAACCAAACAATTCATCAAAAATTTGTTTGGGCCACGCCCAATCCTTCCTTAGTTGCCTTGCAAAACCAGAATCGCCTATATAGTAATTGCCAGTTTTCAAGCTCAAAACACCAAACTTGGTGGCATTATAGCTGGCGATCTTTTTCAAGATGTGCATTGGCACTGATACCACCTGGTATCAGAGTATGCCGGCTGCAAAGTTTACTTTATTGGGTGCTTACTGTACATTAACATGAAGCGATTCAAAATAAATTCTGTGCCTTTTTTTGCCCGAAGCTTATCAAAAGGTCTAACAACACTTTCTGGCAGTGCATTGCTTTGATTCGGTTTCTGCGTTCTGATTGCATTTCTTTAACAAAACATCGCCTAACTTTAATTTGTTCAGCAGGTTTTTCTTTAATTATGAACTTATTTGTGTTTGTGCTATTTGTAAAGATTTGAGTTAGTAATTTGGATATTATCGAATGGGGAAGCTCAACTAAATGTTGAACAACGATTTGCATTTGTATAAAAAGGATATAATGAGGATAGAATATAGAGACACGACGCGAGTGATTTTATACAATTCTTAGAATTTCCCATATACGTAGAGATATGTTTTCATCGATACGATACAAATTTACAAAGATTAATAACTAAAAATAAACATTTTAATTTTTACCAAACACAATAGCTTAAATATCACAAGTAAATATTCCAACAGTTATACAAAAATAATAAAAGCAAAAATCAATCAAGGCGGCTTCAATAGAATGTGGCGACAAGCGGAAATTCCTTAGAGACACAAATATTATAAGATGTGTGTAATTATAAGATGTGTTGGTGCTGGGTTGGCTGCTGAGTCAGCGCCTCGACCGTCTTAAGTTGTTTCTCCTGCCCAGACATCATAATGGGGCAAGCACTGGGGAGGGGTAATATATTGTTAAAATAATTGTTTTCGTTGTGCTATGTCAACTATTGATCAACTCACAATTAACGCATCGTTGATGATATTTATATTGTTGAGCCACCAATCTGACGTTGTGTGGTGAGCAGCTGTCGATTGTTGCTAAGCTGTTTTCGCGCTGCTCGCTCGCTGTTAAATTGGACCACCGGCTGCTGTTGTGGCACGACCTACACCACCAACGCTTGAGGAACGTATTCTTTGAGGATTTAGTTTCTGAAACGAAAAAACAAAAATTGAAAACAGAAAAGAACAAAATTAAGCATGTTCAATAAAAATAGGTAAATACATATGTACATATATCCAAAATATATATGTGGTATGCATATAAAAAAACATCTTGGTATACGTATTAAGAAAATTAACCAAATACGTCTGTGTATTGCTGTCATGTTTCGAGTCGAAGCTAACAGAATGCAGCTCACATATATATATGCAAGTATAATTTTGGAACACTCACCAATGGCAATGGTCAGCGTGAGCATCGTTGTTGGCTGGCATCAGCACCTCCCCCGCTGCCTCGCGATCCTGCTTCCGCATTATTTGTTATGATTACCGCTAGTGTCCGAGGGCAGATTGAGGCTGTTGACCCTGTGGCTGATTCAGATTGACAGCAATCAAATGGCCCGCCGAGTCAGTACGACCATGTTGATCTTGCGATTCAGCAAACTTTGCAGTACCTCGCTAGACGACTGCTTGCTCTGTACCAGCGTCGCTGTTCCCCGAAGACGTCAATTGCTGCTGCTCATGTTGTTGTTACTGCTATTGTTGTTGTGGCTGTTGCTGATGCTTAACCAGTGTTCACGTTTGCTGCTGGCCGGTGGACGAGGTGAAAAGAGTGCCACTGGCAACTGGGTTCAATATGGAAGCATTGCTAGAGTTGTTAAGGGCTGTAAAGGATGTGTTGCCGCTGGTGCTGCTAGTTTATATCAACATGATTTTGACACTTAGTAGAAAAAGTTGATGGTAATTCTTTCAATTAATTCATATTCATTATATGCAGGTGCCTGTATATTTGTTTGGCACAATCCAGATCCTCATATATTTATTTACACCAACAAGGCTGCCAACTTGTCTTAATGTGCATTTTATGAGTTGAATAAATGAATTGGCCCGTCAGACGCCCATCTCTAGGGGACAACATACAAAGTTGCCACCTTGGCAACATATGTAAATAAATATAATGAGAAGTAAACATAATTGCATTTTTCTCAATAGCTGGCTGATTAGTTTTGCTGATAGAAAGGGCAGAAAAATGAGAGAACTAGAGCCTTATTCCCCAACTACCGTGCAACTGGGCCCATCTTCTGGGAAAACAAATGAAAGTTAGCAACGATTTTGGTTTTTGGGCAGTTATATATATGTAGCAACGAGAATATGTAGCAGCCAGCTTTTCGGCTGTGAACAAATGCTTGGATCCACCGCCTTATCAGCCTGCTTTCTGTTGCGCTATTGTTCTCTTCATGTAGGGACTACATGGAGAGGCCTTCTACATGAACTGTTTTAGGTTAATTTACATTTAATTAATTTTCTAATAAACTGGCTGATTGATTTGTCGAAATTTAATTGGTAGAGCTTCTCCAAGCATGTAGCTTTAATTTAATATATGCCTCATTTAGGGCCATGCACTCTGAGAACAGATATTTAGGCTTGAGAACCAAGCATGTAATTTGGCGGTCTTTTCGTACCGAGGTTGCTGCACTCTTTTGCAAATTACTCAAATTTTAAGTTAACGAAAAATCAACAAAAAATTGAACTCGCAAGCAATGTGTGATTACTTAAATAACAACATAAAGGCTTTGATTTCAAAGCTATTTGAGTAATAAAAATTTCAATAAATATCGACATCACATCTTTTATGCGCAACGATTAAGTTAAGTTCCAAGAGCCGATGCTTGATTTCGATAGTTCAGCCGCTAATCTGTCAATCGTCAAAGCTGTCATTTAATTTTTCCTTATTTCACTTACCGACAGGCGTTTGAGAAAAGAGCAGCGAAGTTTCTCCTGAATAATTTTTTAGACCTTCAACATGAGTCCTAATGATGAAGAAGCCGTGCAAAAAAGCCTCGTTCAAATCGATAAGAAACCTATTGTTCGGTATGACCCGGTTAAGAATAGAGTCAAGCGTATCCTTCGCAAAGCTAAGAGATTTACTGACGTACGTTATCAAGAGCGCCAGAAACGCCGTCTACGCAGCACTCGGAACACCAGCTCAGGAACAGCTGCCAATGATGCTCCCGGAAAAGCTGCCAATGCTGCTGCCGGAGCTGCTGAGGATGGTACTGCCGGAGCTGCTGAAGAAGGTGCTGCTGGAGTTGCTGAGGAAGGTGCTGCTGAAACTTCTGGGGGAGGTGCTGCCATTGCTGCTGGGGAAGGTTCTGCCACCAAGCCGTAGGACTTGCCGAATGATTTGGCTAGTTAAATTAATTATAATTATTATTAATAAATACCGAAATTAACAAAGAGGGATTAACATTCTATTCGTAAAGCATTAATAAATATTAAAAGCTTTGTCAATAAAGACAAAACTGAAGAGCAGAATTTTTTTAATTTCGAATTTTATATGCTAAAGAGCGAATAATATTAAGTATAGTTTGGCTTAACCGCCAGCATGAGACCTATGTATATGAATTGAAATTTTAAAAGTTGAGAATAGTCCTTGGATTAAAAGCATTTGTTAAAATGTTTTAATATTCTGAGTGCAGCTAAATTTTTTCGTTGTGAAATAATAAGAGACATGTTTACATGGCAAGTATACAATAGATACAAATATATATATATATTTATAATATATGTATATATGTACATGGTAAATACTACTTTTTGTACACTTTGAATTTATCCATATTATCGATAGGTTCTAGTTCATATGAACAGCGCTGCCATTCAGTTTTTGCACCATCTGCCATCTGGCAGCGTTAACAGCTGTTTGTCTCACAACAAATTGCAAATATATCCCACAACAATTTACAAACAACACCCAAATAAGCGTTCTACAACAAATGTCCATGTGGCGCGCCAGCAATTCGAACAAAGTAGTGCGGCAGCAACATCTGCAACACGATCGCTTTCAACTTTGACGCAGCCTTTTGGACTGGGAAATATCGTTGGCCGATAATGATGCCGATGCCCATGCCTGCGTACGGATACGATGTGGCCAGCCGCACTCACACGCCTCCTCAAAAGACGCATCCTTTATATAATTCTCATAGTGCTGGTCCTCGTCTACATATTTGGCAACCTCTTTGATCAGGTAAGATGTACAAATATACAGTTTTAGCAGTTATTTTTTCATCATTTTGCTCGTAACAGAAGGGAACATTTGGCGTGCTGAACTACGAAGAATATAAAGTGCAAAGAACGCGGCCATTACTGTGGCAGCAGCAGCTGCTGCTGTCACCCGAGGAGCATCTCAATCGTACACGGGACCCAGATCAACGTTGCCGCAACTCGGTACAGGGCCGCAATTTGCTGGCGGATGAGCATGGTTTTGTCTGCCAGAGGGATCAGATGCTGGCAAATGGTTGCTGCAATGTAGAGCTGTCCGGCGTCAGCTACTATAGCTGTAAGAGCTGCAATCTCACCACGCATTGCTGTGCCATTTACGAATACTGTGTCTCCTGTTGCCTCCACCCCAACAAGCAATCACTTTTGGAGCAGGTACTTCAGGCATCCGATACACAGAAATACATTTATGCCAGTGTCGTGGATCATTTTGAGCTGTGCCTGGTCAAGTGTCGCACAAATTCGCACTCCGTCGAGCACGAGAACAAGTATCGCAATCAGGACGCCATGCATTGCTATGGCACCACCAAGGCGCACGAGAGTCAGCGCGAAGTGGCGCCCAGAGGCGGTCAGGGTTAGTTAAGTTAATGTTGCATACTAGATGGCTAAAGAGGATTAAGTGCAATCTCTCTATGACATTGTCAACTGTTCAAAATGCATAATCCGAATGTGAACTGCATCTCTCTGCATGTGGGACAGCAATGCTAAACAGTTGTGGTGCTTATAGATCTCAGGTTTTCTTTTCTTTACTTAATTTATTAATTTAGTTACCAAGTACAACCAAGGCCTGGAACAAATTTGTAATTATATACATATACGTATAAGCTTTGTATTAAGGTGATTTTTGTTATATTTTTTATTTTTTCAATAACTTTTATATTTATATTAGTTTGCTTACAACTTTTGTGTACAATAGTAATTTATTCAAAAAATATATGTACATATATAGTTTATGCATATGTTGCTGGAACGAACGGCTCCTGGAATACTTCGTTGTGATTGATGCCATAATGAATGATGTTTTCTCGCACATAGCCCCAGGCCATGCGGCGTGATGTCCAACTGATGCCAACTTGACCTTTGTGGTCAATAACAATGGCACCACCAGTGCCGCCAATGCGTGCCGTCATCTGCTGGCATTCCTGCTCAGCGGCTGCTTGGGCCGACAGCCCCTGATGCTTGATGGCGCACATTATGCGCTGGGCAAGATTGTAGCGCATTATGGTCTCACCATGCCCGGTTGTCGAGACGCCACCGATGCTGTTATCTGCATAGGTGCCACTACCGAGCACCGGTGTATCGCCAATGCGTCCCGGCCACTTGCCCGTTATGCCGCCCGTTGATGTGCCCACTACAATGTGTCCATTTGCATCCATGGCAACAGCGCCCACAGTTTCGCCACTCGGATCGGTCTGGGTTGCCTCATCCAGTTCAGTGAGTGCAAACGTTGTGTCCAAGCCCATTGATTCCTTCAACTTGAACTCTTGCAATGCTTGTACGGCGCTCTCTGTAACTAGAGCGCCCATCGCCAACTTGTGGCTGCCTGTGCTCAGCGCCAAGTCCAATGCCGCCTGGCCACCCAAAAAGACGTGACGCTGCTTCTCCATTAGACGCCGTGCCACCGTAATCGGATGCATTACATCGCGAAGCAATGTCACACAGCCGGCGCGTAAGTCGCAGCCCTCCATTAAGCTGGCCTCCATCTCGATATCGCCTTCGGTGTTCAGGCAGGAGCCGTAGCCAGCATTGAACGACTCATCCAGCTCCATGGAGTTAACAGCTGCCTCAACGGCATCTAAAGCACGCGTTGTCGATGTCGATGTCGGCTCAAGATGCTTCCACGCAAATCGCAGTGCTTCCTTGATGCCCTTAAATTTGCCGGCAATACGGGCGTCCGATATGTCACCAGCTCCGCCATGTATGAGCAGTATTGGTTGTTGGGGCATATTTACTTCCTTTTCTTAAAATTCTTTAAAATTGCTTGCTTCTTTCTGTTTCGTTTGCAACAAACTGCAAGCGTTCCGTCTTTGTTCTCTTCTGTTTGCTTTCTGCTTATCTTTGTGTTTATTGCTTTGTTTCTGTTTGCTTCTGTTGGCTTGCATTGGAGGGAGTGAACCAGTTTCAAAACGCTCACTGTCGAATAACGTTATCTTTAGCAATTACATATATTAACGTAATCATCAATTTTGAGAAAAAACCGTTGGATGCAAAAGTTTTTAATTTTTTGTTTAAAAGTATTTTATTTTTGAGCGATTAAAGCGCCATGCAGAAGAACTAGTTCCGATAATTGGCCATTTGCTCTAAATGTAAAACTATTTAGTTCCGAACTCTAGTTCCACTTGAACAACGGACAAGTGGCGCCTAAATTTGGTTATCGACAAGCGAAACTTTGTTTTGAGGAGGAACTCTATTTTAATGTTTATCTGAGTAAATGCTTTATTACGCGATGATCTGAACATCTAATAAACCCAATTAATTACAGCTTGGAGCCATGGAACATGCCAAAAAGAACGTTTCAAGCTCTGCCATTCAAAAGGGGAAGATAAAAGTGCGGGACTTGAAGAGCATGCAACATCCGCGTTTTCAGGACACAAACATAACACTGGTGTTCAAAAGGGGCTCCAAAGGAAAGTTGGTAGACAGACTTACGGCCAGAAGAGTTGAAGAAAATAGGGACACAATTGATGTTGATCGAAAGCGTTTACATGACATCAAGGTTTTATCAATTATTTGTCCGCCAATCGACAAGAAGGCATACCTTAGAATGTTTACTGAGTTAAAAGCCTTACAGAAACGAGTTGAAGATCATGAAAAATATAACGTTGAAGTATTTAACGCAAAAAATAACTAAGTCTTAAAAGATACAGTACAACTTATTATAAGACTCTGCTATCGATAAACATCGATTTGTGGCGAAAATAATAAAGTTATAATCAAATGCATTTGGGCATTATACTGATTGTCTGGTTTCAGCATCTTTTAATTGGCTTTCAAGTGCCGTTCGACTTCAGCTCTTTACCATATGAATGAACTTTAAGCACGGCTGTGACAAGCAATTGGCCTGCATTATGGTCCTGAGCCATGGCCCAGGTTTCAGTCGAAGCGTTGCTCAACCAGTTGACATGGTAAACGCAGCGAACACACACACACACACACACACAGCTTTGGCAATGCGTGCGTCTTTTTGCATATTTAAAACGGGCAAGGGGGAGGCGTGGCGTGGCATGGCGTGGCGCGTGGCGGTGTACATTTGAGGTTGGACGCTGTGTTGTCACTTGCCTGCATTTGACGAAATTTTGACGCGTCGCATTTGCAGCCACCTCAAGGCTCAAATCTGCATGTGTACCTTACTGTGTTTGTGTGTGTGTGAGTGTGTTTATGTGCTGTCCTGCATAAACTAAACTTTGGACAGTGCATTGCGTCCTGGCTTCCTTTGGATGCTGCATGCTGCTGCAGGCTGCTGTTTATTCAAAGCATCAAACAGGCCAAAGCCAATTGTAGTCGGCGCTAACTGGGCGTCCTGTTGCCAAGGCTTAACTCACCCTACCCCCACCTCTCACTAGCTCCCTCAGCCCTTTGCATGATTACAGGATGCAGTACTACTTCTCAAATTAGGGCGATGCAACTTATCTTAAGCTGAAGTCGTACTAGTTTCGGTTACGCATGGCAACACATGGAACTCGGATGTTTCCTATGGATTTTATATGCCTCTACAAAGCTTGGACATGGAACATACTACTATAACGTATTGGGTCGTTCACTAAGTTGTTTGGTTTTTTTAGTGCAATTTAGACACGATTTTATTATTTTGTAAAACAATTTATGCGTTTCGACGAATTTAATCTCTCGACAAAACAAGCTCTCGAGTTTTTATTTGACGATTTGCATCGACCAACGACTTTATTTTTATCAACATTGGCTCAAAAGCCTGACTTTGTGAACGACCCAATAGCTTATAATGGTTTACATATCTAAGGGTTTTCCATTCATTTATCTTAAAGCAAATCGCTTGTGAATCGAATCAAAACGATACAATTTAACTTGGGATCGGATGTTTGTAAAGGTTGGGTTGGGCGGGGTTGTTGAGGGATGGTCTTATAGAGCCAATGGATGCGTAAATGTGTCACAATTAATACCTTGAAACGGGTTCGGGGGAGAGCATGTGGGCGACCGGATCTTAAGTTGCTCTGTCTGTCTCGAAGACTGATGGGGTGAAGGGGCGCGCGCTTATTGTCAACATGTTGTTGACGACGACGACGACGACGACCATTAAAGCCATGTTAATCGATTTTGCTGTTGCTTTACATGCGCCAAAGTTAAAGCAAAACCAAATCAAGGCACGCAACGTCAACGCAACGTCAACGGCAACTCCAACCCAAGCCAACCCACTGGCGACACATTGGCTGCCTCGCGGAGCTGTTGCTGACACAAGCACATGCCGTTGTCCCGTTGCCCCACTTTGAGCAAAGCCGGTGGCTAAACCCGTCGCAAAGTACAAAATAATCAGCATGGCCCGAAGAGTTGCCAGGTGGTCACAGCTTGGTGTCCGCATCGCGTTGGTGTCGCCGCTGTTGTTGTTGTTGATGTTGATGTTGCGTTGGTGTGGGCGTGGGCGTGTCATTGAGCTCAGGCTAACTTCTCAATTGCAAATACGTTGAGTGCTATTTAAATCGCTTGAATAAGTCGAAGCCATCAAATCGAATTGTTTTTAAACAAGTTTGTTGTTCGTATAGAACGCAATAACTGTGAGAGTTTGTTGTGTTTAAGAAGTATACGATATGACTTTAATAAATCGGGTTTCTACAGAACAATGTTGTTTGCGTTGAGCGAGGTCGTACTGTAATTACTCCACGTTCAAAGCTGTAAACATTTAAATGTGAAATTAATATAATTTTTTTCTGTTGAATATGTATTTAATCGTATCTAGTGTAGTATATGTGTAGTGTAGTATTCGAAATATATTGAAAACTGAATAAATTATTTTATTGGAGCCATCAACACAATACGATATAAAAATCAAAAATACCTGTTGATTTTTATACACTCATATTATTCTTAAATCTTTATTTACTTAATAATTACTATTTGCATGTTAAATT
This sequence comes from Scaptomyza graminum, assembly GCA_018901835.1. Taxonomy (NCBI): domain Eukaryota; kingdom Metazoa; phylum Arthropoda; class Insecta; order Diptera; family Drosophilidae; genus Scaptomyza; species Scaptomyza graminum. The sequence goes on along the minus strand of JAEIFL010000001.1, from coordinate 8,724,578 downwards.
TCGTTTTAAGTATTTAGCATGAAAACTTTTGCACTACTTTTTCGTTAAGCTAGGCCTTAAATTGAATACTTTAGCACATTTATCAAAAGTCACATTTCTCTTAAGCTGTTTCTTCAAATGCATCAAGTCAAGTTGTTTATTTGATTTAATAGAAAGTCGACCCAAGTCGACCCCAAACTAACTAACTCGATGTGCGCTTATGCATGTGTGCCTGTCTGTGTGTGTGTGTGTGTGCGTTTGTAAAAGAGTAAGTTCTCTTATTCTTCACGTACGCACATTTTGCAAACTGCACTAAATTACGGTAACTCACTACGCTTTACAGCTACAGTACACCTCTTTTTCCTTGCCTTGCCTTTACTTGCCTTTCCTTTGCCCACCTGGCAAACTGTTTAAAGTGTTTTAGTATTACTGTTGGCGTTGCTAAGCCAAAAACTAACTCACACCTAACTAAATGACAAAGTTTTGCGTCTCACGGCAACACACACGTGTATGTATATGTATGGTAACTGGAAGGCATTCGGCTTCCGGTATTGCACGGGACACATGGTTTTTTAATGTATTGATACTTCAAATTTTAACATCTATGCAGAAAAACTAAACCCAAAAGTTAATTTTCAAATAAAAAATGATAGTTTTGCTTCAATACTTTTGTCTATAGAACTAAACTCTTAAACCAAGCTGTATTTTAGAGTAAGCTAAGATTTTTTTTGTCAACAGTTTTCTACCAAAATATGTTCACTTTATCCACACACGACTGTACTAGCAGCTTGTCTTCTGTCTGCAAAGTGTATATTAAGTTCGGTATGTCTAAGATAGCTATTCTTTTTTTTTTGTATCTTACTTTTTTTTTGTATCTTTTGCGTGTTGGCTACTACTTTAACCGCTACTTTCAACCGCATGTGTGTGTGTGTGTGTGCGAACGTGCCGCGCGTTGCCAGTTACCTCTACTACTACAGCGAGCGTGCTGCTGCGTGTGCTGCTGTTACTACTGTTGCTGTTTGCCCCTTGTTGGTGGCAGCTAAAGCAACTTGCAGCATGTTGGACACACATACATAGGTGTTTTTTGTTTAAGTTTTTTCTTTTACGTTTTGCTTCCAGTCTGTTATTGCAATTGTTGGTGTTGTGCTTTTGTTTTGTTTTTTTGTTGCCATCTGACACGGGCCAAGACCACTCGGAAAACCTACCGCCCTACACGTCCCCTCCCCACCTCCACTTACCCCCGCTCACCCACATTTAGTTGTAACTGTCATTTTACACATTCACAAGTTTGCACTTTATGTTGCGTAATATTACCACGTATGTACATGTGCCACCTTGCCACCTCAACTTTTTAACGAGTCAGCCCTGAGTGGATGCCACTACCTGTGTCTGTGTGTATCTTTGTGTGTGCGTACGTGTGTGTGCAAAGTAATTCAATAATTACGCTCTTGACATCATATTCGAATTACTTTTTTGTGTCGCATATATGCGTGTGTATCTCTCTGTGTGTGTGTGTGGGGTGTGCCTTGACAAGTGGTTTGAGAATTGTGACTGGAAAAAGTCACACGCCCCCTAACAATTAACCCACTTTGCTACGCCCACTCGCACGTGACATTGCGGCGTAGAAGAAACGTTTTTCGATTTTTGAACGCAGTTAAATTTCCCTTACGTATGATAAACTTATAGAATATCAAATAAACAAGAGGAAAATATACACGATACAAAATTGTTTAAATATCTCATCTTAAATAAATTTAATAAAGTAATGACGATTTACTTACCAGGTAAAACATATTTGAATTTTTTAATACATTTTTAATAAAGTTTTTACTAGCTTAAGATTTTGTCTATTGTATCTATTTGTTCAATGCTGTCTAGTAAGGACGGGTTGAGTTTTTGTAATTGGTTTTTAAATGAGTTTTTTATAGTGACTAGATGAAAAAAGTCTTTGCTCTACAATTTAATCACGTATTGCTACATAAAAATACAAATGCAATCCTTTGGCAAAGTTTTTGATTTGGATTTGTTTCGCACGAGATTTGAATGAGGACAGCATAATTCAATTCCAAACCATCTCAATCCAATATCAGCCACTGCTTCAAATTGGGCAAAGAGCTGAAAAATTCGAGATCCACGGAGTGCGGCTGTAAATAGTACGACCAACAAAATTTCAATTACTTGTTTGGGATAATATTTTCGGAAAATGCAATTTGTCTAACTAACTTTATTCATTCATTTTGAGCTGAAGTTTGGCGCATAAATACACGCTTACAAGCACACACACACGCACACGCACACACACACACATGCTAATACACTGACAGTTGTTCTAAGCAAACAGCAGCAATGAATGCACTTTCATGTCCCAATTTTCATATATGTTTTCATGTATGTATAAGGGTTTGTTAGTGTTCTCTTGTGTGTGTGTGTGTGAGTTGCGCGTGTTTGTAGTTTCGCATCGAAAAAACCAAAACGCACTACGGGTCGACCAATGAACGTTGGACGTTACTTATTATTGCTCGACTGTGAGTAATCCTGTTGTCAAAAGTGGGATCTTAAGCTGAAGTCATTAATTAAGCTTTTTATGTAGTGGGAAATGTTTCTTAGATCAGCTTTTATTTTGGATGCAGTGGACGTCAACGTTCATGGAGCTCTATTATAGCGCCTGCTGCTACTTTTGGTACTGTGTTATATCAGGGTCCCCATGTCATATATGTCGTATAGGTTTGGTAGATTCGCTGATTATTCCTGTGTCATATAGTTTATGACACTCAAATATAAAGTGGCTTTTTTTTGGTACAAGAATTTTCAATATCGGCTCATTAGATCCAGAGATCATCCTTGTCAACCTCACAAACTTTTCCTCTTTATACTTTTTTGCTTTATCTCTATAAAAACGTAACATGTTTATATTTATGTCTCTGATTATTATAGTAATTGATATAAAGCTAATTGAAAAATGCTAATTTAGTACAGGGTATAGCACACACACACACGCATATACATATAAATACATACTTATATACCGCGATAATGGTGGCGCATTGTGTTTGTCCCTCCTTAAGCTATTCGCTTGTGTCTCTATTGTTTGTGTGTGTCTTTCATGTGCATGGGTGGTTCGTTGTGTTATAGTGTGGTTTCCGATGCGGTGTGGCACGCTCACCAACAATATCGTCGTCGTCGTCGTCGTCCACGTCGTCATCCTCATATCCCATATCCACATCTACATCTACATACATCGTGTGTGTTTCCCTTTGACGCTTTGCACGTGTTTTTCCCCAGGTTGAAATTGTAAAAGTTTTGTCGGATTTGTCTATTTTTTCTATTTTTCGTTTGTTACCGCCGACCTTTGGGCGCTGCCTTCGGTGCCGTTGCGTCTAATTTCGGTTTTAAATACATGGTCATAGTTGATATCGCCCGCCCGGCAAAAGTTGTAGATTGCACTTTTTGGCTACCTACTGTCGTCTCCTGTGCCGGACCTCTTAAATGCTTTTAATAACGAATGCAATTTTGTAGTAGCTGCATTCGGCTGCATTGACTCGAGATAAGTAGTACAATTTTACGGCATAGCGTCATATCTCCGCGCGACATATCTCCGCCGAACTAAGAACGACATAGCTCCGCTCGGAAATATGACGTTTTCAAACGACATAGCTCCGCGCGGAGATTTGTCGTTTCACAGCGACATATCTCCGCGCGGAGATATGTCGTTCTTAGTTCGGCGGAGATATGTCGTTTTAAAAGCGACATACCTCCGCGCGGAGCAAAAATTTTTGTAGCATTCAGCTACAGATTCTGTTCGCCTGGTACAAAGTTCGCCTAGCCAAAGTACCAGGCGAACAGAATCTGTAGCTGAATGCTACAAATCAAAAATTTTTGTAGCATTCAGCTACAGATTCTGTTCGCCTGGTACAAAGTTCGCCTAGCCAAAGTACCAGGCGAACAGAATCTGTAGCTGAAACAAAAATTTTATTTAGCATTCAGCTACAGATTCTGTTCGCCTGGTACAAAGTTCGCCTAGCCAAAGTACCAGGCGAACAGAATCTGTAGCTGAATGCTACAAAAAAATTACATTCAGTAAGATTTTGTTCGCCTGTAAGCTTCCGCCTAGCAAAGTACACAAAAATTTCAGAACAAAAATTATTAACAGACTTACCCGCGCGGAGCTATGTCGTTTGAAAACGTCATATATTGCGCTTAGTTCGGGGAAATAGTCGTTTAATAGCGACATAGGGAGATATGACGTTTAGAAAACGACATAGCTCCGCCAGAAAAAAACGACATATCTCCGCCAGCAAAATGTACTGGGCGGAGATATGTCGCGCGGAGATATGACGCTATGCCCAATTTTACCTGGAATATTACAAATTTTTTGTTTGTTTTTGCAATACAATCGAAACAAAATGCGATTTACAAAAAAATTGTGGATTTATTCATAGAAGAAATACATAAGTATCGTATATATGTATTATATTATATATTACAACTAAGAACAGTTTGACACAATTTCGCTTAAGCGCTACAAAAGTAAAAAACAAATCGAAGATAAAAAAAAAACAAAGGAGATTGTATACCCTTGCTGAGCGACGTCGACCAGCTGTCATCTAATTTAAATATTAATTTCAAAATACGAATAGTTCTTTAAAATGAATTGATTATTTTCCAGATTAATTCAAAACACCCTCTGCAAGGGTATTTATAAAAAAGAAGAGAAAAAAACTCAATGAGAGCACAGAGAGTGGAAGGATATAAGAGCTGAATAGAAAGAAAGGTTAGACTAATCTACTTTCTATTTGATGCATCTTCCGTTTCGGGCGTATCATTGCTGGGACCCGAGAAGATATAGTTGTCGTGACCCGAAATGCCCGTACCGGCGGCATCACCCAGCCATGGATAGACATTGGGGCACTCGCGGCACGTCTCCATATAGCGAGTGTCGGTCAGATTCTGTTCGGGTATCTTGAATGATAGCGCACACGTTTGCCAAATATTGCAAGGTTTGGGTGCCACGGCAATATTCTTGTCACATTTCCATGATTCGATTTGGCTGACATCGCGCAGCTCCTTCGGATCGGTCATATACTGCAACATCTGGGTTACGGTCAGTATGTAGACGTCGGGTCTGCGAGAATGAGAGTGAGTGTGAAAAGTACATGGAATTAGTTAAGAATTAAATAAATTATTACAACGTTTGTTGCTTTTTTAAAATGCTTGCTGGTTTTTTGCTAAATAGACTGCAATAACAACGAATAATGCGATGAAACAAAACATGCCAACCAATTTCGATTGTGAACATCTGAACAAGAATTCATAAATGATTGTTACCTTTTGCCATTCGCACAAAATGACTGTTCACAGGAGGAGTATGACATATGCAAATTAAAAAAAAAAAAAAAAAAAAAAGAAAAACACAAAACAATTGCGTTAACATCACAGAACGAAAGCGAGCTGTTGGAAGCAAAAAAACAAAGCCAAAGTTATGGTATTCTTTTGCTCTCTCTTTCATTTGTTGGTTTATATTTTCTTCATTGTTTTCATTCTCTTTATCACCCTGTCTGTCTTTATCGCACCTCTGCAGCAGCAGTTTGAAGACCATGAACCGTTTCATCATTTCGCCGCACGCATTTTCAAGCATCTCATGCAAACACTTAAACGCCTCACACTACGGCTACGGATATGGCTAACGCTGCTGCTAAAGCTACAGCTACAGCTACAGCTACAGCTAAAGCAGCAGCTGCTGCTCCTTGCCACATCGACTAGAACAACGTACAGCTGTGAGCGCCGACACCAACTCAATGTTGAAAGTCATTCACACTAATTAAAAACTTCGTACAATTGTGCGAGAAATAGTTTTGCAGCTGCTGGTATTCAGTTTTAGCTTAGGTTCCTCCCTCTCCCCACCTTAGTTGGCAATTTCTTTTAACGTGCCACACCTCTCACATAGATACATATACATATATGTACATATGTACCTACATACATATGTCTGTGAGTGGTCCAAGTCCGATCATAATGCCAGTGAACTGCAAACGACAAACTTCTATCTTAGTTTAACATCATGCAGATGAGATACTATATTGACTGGGTTTAGAGCCAGAGAGAGAGAGAGAGAGAGAGAGACACAGAGCTAGAGCGAGCATTGAGTTCGACTTTCATATGTTAGTAATATGTGTGGTTCCCCCCATTCGGTTTTTCTTTTTCCAAATTATTTCGGTTGCAACTTTAATTCACTTCATGTATTGTATGTGTTGGAAACTGAAGTTTTAAGTTTTGTTTTGGTTTGCAACTGTTCAGTGAACACAGCCAGCAAAACCGATTAGTTTGAGGTGTCTACTTTCATAGCCTAAGATGACTTTTGTCACTTACAGACGGACTAGAAAACCGCTGCAACATGTTGTTTAGTGGTTTTGCAGGCAGTATTTACCTGTTACATTGTTGACAATTGTTTACAATGTCTAGCTGAAAAATAACATTATTCGTTATCAAATTTAAAGGGAAACCAAAAGGCCTCTTCAACTAACTGAGCGGTGAACAGGTTTTTTGGGTTTTGCTACAAATTGAAAGCCTTTGACATTATGTTAAGTATTAGTACCATTTTCACTGGTTTAGATGATTGTTTCCTGGCTTTTAATGGTTTATGGCTGAACATATTTCCCGGTGGTAGTTTGTGCAGCTCAATAAGGTTTTGTAATTATGAAAGCATGTATTTTGATTTCATTAAAAATTACATGGAAAAATAATGCTAGGCTGCTGTTGATGATGTTGTTGTTGTGCCAGTTGGCCAGTGCAGTGGTTCAGTGGATCAGCGGCTCAGTCGTTCAGTTCATACAACATTTTCAGGGAAACTCGATATGCCAGCTGCCCCATGCCAGACTAAATGCTATCAGCACATAACCTTATTATGGAACATACACGAACCAACACACATACACATCATACATATTCGCTAGCCTTAGCCGCCACTTACAGCCACCCCCTTCACACACCCCCTCTCTGACACACCGTGTTACAATGTGTGTCTCTCTGTTAGGACTCTGGCACTCTATCTCGTTCTCGTGTTGTTTTTGTGCGTTTTAACATGGCTTTTAGTTAGCCATGGCCGAGTACCTAGCACCCCCCGCCCCACCCTGACCTGCCCTCTCTACACCCACGCCTGGTTATTGTTTTCTTTGCCTTTTAGCCGCACTGTTGCCCCTGAGCCGTCGTCGTCGTCGTCGTCGCTGTGCCTGCGCAGATATTTTTCAAAATGAAAGTTTAACAAAATTAAACTTTTCTCATTAAAACGTGCGATTTTATTTTTTTTAAGCTCTCATCGTCTCTGCTGCTGTAGCTGAAGCTTTTCGCTTCTTTTGCTTCATCGTCTATTTTGTTGTTGTTGTTGCTGCTGCTGCTGACCGCAGCGTCGCCATTGTTGGTAAGGGGGCATTGGCTGAGATTTGGTTCATGGGGGGGGGGATACCGTCGAGAGTTGTGCATATGGTTGAGTGACTGGCTGAGCTTTTAGATTGGTGTACGGCAGCCGCATCATCAACCTGTTCCCGTTTCAGACACACGACACACCGACCATTGTCTGTGTCCCCCCTCTACCCATCAAACCCAATGGAGGCCGGGAGTCGGGACGCGATTGGACAGTAGCAGCATATGCCGCTTGTTCAAGCAATTTTTATAGCAATTGCCAATTTTGTTGTTGGTGCTGCTTTTGCGCTTTTGCGTTTTTCTACTGTTTCGCATCTCTCGATTTTCTCTACGCTTTTCTTTTGTGAGTGTCTGTGTGTGTGTGTTGCTTTCTTTTAATTGAATATAAAACTTGCCAGCGGCAATCGGAAGCTCACTGCAGGAAGCGCCAGCTCTGCATCTGTGTATGTGTGTGTGTGTATGTGTGTGCATGTGTGTGTACCTACCAAAGTTGGCTTTCAATTAAGAAAACACCAACAACAAAACCCAGAAATGCATAAATTTATGAAAAAAATAAAATCGAAGAGCCTCGTGCGTAGATAACAAAATTGAACATGAGCCGTTCACGTATATTTATGTCGATATGCATGTGTGTATATGTTTGCGTTGCTATAAATATAGGGTGAAGTTCTATGTGGGTTTTTTCAGAATTTTACATTTAGTGCAATGAAACTTTGCGTATTCGTTCAGTTTATAGCTTTTTCGGAACTAACATAAAATCTCTACTTACAATTCGAGCGCCCAGTCCAAGAATTTGTGAAGGCCATTCTCGAGTGGCTTGGTCTGGAACCAGTTCGTATGGAACGGCATCATATAGGGCGCCTTGTTCTGTTCGTAATAGCGCGAAAAGTCCTCTTGCAGCCATTCGAACACTTCGTTCTCATCCAAATTGTGCAGCACACATTGATCCATATAGGGGCAATGACCGCCCTCATATCCCTCAACATAATGTGTGTTCAATGGCACCTCCCACACACCGGGGAAAGTGCGCGAGGGGCATGTGCCGCTCTTGCATTCGTGCGAGATCTTAAAGTCGAGAGTGTATGGCCAAACGGGCACGGGAACGGGCGGCACTGTTATTGAGCTGTCGTAAATGTAGCCAAAATCTTCGAGAACCTATTAAATCAAAGAATTTTAAAAGTAAAGAAATTAATGAAAGGAAGATCAAAAACGAATATTCGTTATAGGAAAGTTCGTTATATAAAGAGCAAAACCCACAGAAAATTCAAACAAAATGCAGTGGTTGGGCAATTGATTCGTTGCATGGGTCAATTTTGGTTGTATTCGTCAAATTGTATAGAAAAATATCATATTTTATAGAAAACTTTAGCTCATCTCTATAGATTCACGCCAGTTCTAGTTTCTAGTCTAGCTGATAATTGGCAATCAATTATGTGTGCATTTTGGTGTGTTTGTGTGTTGTGTTGTGGTCTTGCGCTAGTCAAATGCAACATGTATGTATATTCTTTTGTGCTCAGTACGTATGTATGTATGTGTGTGAGTGTGTGTGTGACACATTGACACACTGACTCACCTTGTATTGAGTGTTGCGTCCAGGCTTGAGGAAAGGTGCACGCATACCAACCACATCGTTGGCGGACACATTCGCAAAGTGTCGCAGAATTTCACGCATGCCAATCATCTCGCCCACCCACTCCTCGTAGCCCTTGTCCTGGAGTCCCAGCTGCTGTGAGATGCTCTCGGTAGCAATTTCATGTCCGGCATAGCCCAGATGTTGGATCTGTTGATAGTTGCTGCAACAGACAAGAACAAGAACCAAAGAAGTAGACACACAGTTAAATACACAGAAATGAGAGAATGGCAATTAAGTGTTTTTGTCGAACCGATAGCAGCAGCCTGCAAAAGCAGGCAAACAATCAAATCAAATAGAGACCATAAACGAGGCAGGCACTTAATAAAAGGGTCAAATGTTAAATGAGTCAACAATGTATAGATGTAGATAGAGAGACGGGGCGACAGAGGGAGAGAGACAGAGAGAGTTTCATAATGTTGCAGTTCTTAAACTCACATTTCACATTCGTTTGTGGCAGTTTTTTTTTGGTTTCAACTTACACAAAGAGTCCAAAACTGGAAACAACTAAAAATCTACATAGGTTTTATCGGCTTACAAATAAAAGTACAAACAATGCCAAATGCATATGTATGTTTGTTTGAACTGACGAAAGATAAAATAAATGCCCCATGAATATTTGTATTTATTGTAAATCGTATTTTTTTTTTCAGTGTGCTTCATCTAATTTTATGCATCAAATGCAGAAAAAATGCGCATAAAAAAACCCTACTGGTAAAAAGTTGAGAGGCTTTAATACTGTAAAACCTTTTGGAGGTGGCTTAAAAAGTAAAGTTAACAATTTCAATATGATGAGTTTTGGCAGCAAACTTTTTAGTCAGTTTTTTCTATGAACTCAAACTTATTAAAATATTATCTAACAAAATTAATCAAAGCTTCTTCATTGGTAAGCTAGAACACAAAATTAGAGCATCTGCTAGTCGAGTATCGAGTCACGTTAAGCATTATCAGAATTCGTAAAATTCGCCCACAATGTTAATAAAAATGCTTAACACTTGATGAAGAAACACAAAGACCCACAAAACCAAAATAGACAGTTACATAGTATATAGAAAGAGAAAGCTTTTTTTTCTCTCTCACACACACATGTGTTGCAGGTGCAACTACTAGAAGTTGCAACAACTGGCGGTAAGCTATTTTTTGTCTGAATTTCTAAACCAACTGACGAATGAGGCTGGCCCACACTTCAGTTTTTGCCAATTAGAAGAAAATTTTACAATTGCACAGCGCCAAAACAAAACCCAAAGCGATGAAAGCTTCAAACAACTGCTCAACGAACAACCAAAACAAAAAAAAAAAAAAAAAAAAAAAGGAAAAACAGCTCTCTTTAAAATCTTCTTGTAAAGCAATACCAAATGCGATGATACTCTAACTTGCTCTACTTTTACTTTATATTCTAATTTTGCAACTTCAATTTGACTTTAATTTGTACTTCGACTTTGAATTCTACTTTTTCTTCTTCTTCTACATTAACTTATTTTTCTATTTTTACTCTTACGACCTAATTCAACTTTAACCTTTACTTTATCCACATCTACTTGCTTTCCTACTTCTTATTTCACTTGTTCTCTGAATTCTGAAACTCCTATTCCAATTTTTCGTTTATAAAGTTCAACTCTTTCCATTCTTTAATATTGATACTCGTACTATTAACACTACTCCCGACTCCTACCACGCCAATTAGTGTTTATTTCAGCTCATATGACACTCATCGTCTACGAGCATAAATCACGTCAAATTGCACAAGAATTCGATGCACGCTCCGCTTTCAAAGGGCACTCCGGCAACATGAAGAGATACTCGCTGCGCCTGAAAGTATGCAGCAGCGTGAAATACGTCAGTTATGCGAAGTAGATGTAACAAACATAATTGCTCATATGCATGTACATACGTGTGTGTGTGTGTGTAAAACATAACTCTTAACTGGACTGGGGACTGGAGGTAAGAAGTTTACTATGCACAAATAGTTTTTTGGTAACAAAAAAAAAAATAAATACAAATGAAATACTGAAAACGACAAAAAATATGTAAATAAAATTATGAATGTTTTTTGTCTGTTGCATGCAGCAGTCAAACAAAAAGAGAATAACGAATATACATACATTTAACTATGATTGTATGTTGTATGTTGTAAAAAAATTGTCTGTATATTTATTAATCATTTTCAGTCAGCAAAGGGTAAAACTGTGTGTGTGCGTGAGTGTGTGTGCTTTAGTTTTGGGCAAACAAACTACGCAAATATTTCGCAATGAAATTACGCCCTAAAGTCAAACTTTTGGGCTGCTGCAGTAGCTCACGCTCACAAACGAAAATGAAAAATAATAAAACTGAAAAAAACAAAAAAATATGAAAGCAAAGTAAAAATAATGAATGCGATGCTGACGCACTTTAGCCTATGGTAGACGTACGAAAGGAGAAGGCGGCACGCACACTCACACTCTCTCACACACACACACACACATATGGATATGCATGCACTTGGAGGAGGCCTCCACAATGGCACAAACAACTATCTGACATCGTCAAAAAGTTCATGCAAAAATGTGGAAATGTGAAAAGTTGTTCAAAAGCACACACACACACACACACACAGCCAAACACTTAAAGAGGGCAGGGGTGTGTGTGTGTGTGTGTGTGTTAGGTAGATTTATTGCATGACATTTCAATTGTTAGACAAACAGCTGGACGAAAACTGAGCTGGACTATAACAACAACAACTACAACAACAACAACACGAAAGCTGCAATTGTAGTCAAGACTGAAAGTCGCTGAGAAAACAATAGCAGCATCAACAACAAAAAACAGTCAACACTGTGGCAATGCCAAGAGTACAAGTTTCATCTTTTTTATGGGCGTGGCACATAGAAAGAGGCAGGTTGCAGTAGTGCCACAACAAGAAGACAGAAAGAAAACGTCAGCAGCAATTAACACTGCGAGCGAAGCAAACATCTAAAGACAAAAGATCCAAAGCAAGTGCTCAAAAATAGCTGACAAAACATAGCAACCAGCACTCACATATGAAAGATACACACACACACACAGCCATAGACACTCGCAATGACATTTGATGAATTTCCTTTTGGCCTTGTCGCGAGTGTCTAAAGACAAATGCAGTTTGTCCTGGCCTCGGCACTGAACAACCCCTCCCCATTGTTTATGACAACACTCATACGTAACGTTGTACCGGACAAATGCCAAACGAGCCACGCTCATACAGTTATGTGTGTGTGTGTGTGTGTTTGTCTTGGGTTCTTTACTGCCCGATTGCCAAGGTTTTTGGTTTGTTTTTGTTGTTCCTAATTTGTGTTTTAAAAATAGTTTTTGTATTGTATTCTATCTTAAATTTACGTAAGCCATTTTTCTTTAATAGCTTCCATACAATAACAAAAGCACACACACACATTCTTCTTCTTGCCTGTATGTGTGTGAGTGTGTGTGTGTGCTGAATGGTTTGGCCTCTACTCTGCTGCGGCTGCTAACAAGTTCAATTTGCATTTAAAAAGGGAGAAACACATGTAATCTCAACGATTAGAAATTGTTAGCATTGAACAGCCCACACAAACACACACACACACACACACACACGCACACAGGAGTGTCACCCGGCAGACAGGCTGTTTTTGAGTATGTGTGCTTATACACATGTATGCACACATACATACATACAGTGAATAAATGAATAACGTATGTGGCCCAAAAAATACTTTTACAGCAGCTGCTTGAGGAGGGCTAAGCGAAAAGTCCTCTCAAGCTTAAGCTCACACAACAATTTAAAAACAAATAAAAATCTGTCAAGATACAATTTAATTAATATTAACTAAGTACTATCAAAAAAGTGTTGGGAATGTTGAAATCTCTACCATAATTAACAAAAGCGAAAAACTCCTTTTTTTTGAAGGTAAGCAGTGGACTAATTAGTTGTTGTGCTTGTGGTTTTTATGAGAAACTTTTAATAATGTCTTTGATATTTGTTTATAGTTTTGAATGGCAATTAAACAAGCATTAGTTCCAATATTTTATAAGCTTTAAGTTGCTTGAGATATGTTCATAGTTTTTTGCATTTAAAAACTTATTTCGAATGATTTTGAAATAGTTGTTTTTGAACACACTCTTGCTGGCCCACTGGATCTTATCAGAAGTATAGCTCAGAATCGATGGGCATAAATCGAATGTGGAGCAGTTCTTAGCTCTTGCACTATTGCCAACTTTAGCAGCAGCCCACGCAAAGTGCAAATTCTTCACTCCCCTGGACACTTGCTTGCTATCTGCTTTTATAAAAGGTGCTTGTTGCTCTTTTACTCACACACACACACACACACAAACACATATTTTTGTTCAATTTGTTCCTGGCAGTTGGCAGTTTACTGAAGCTCGTCCTGGCCCAAAAATGCGTGCAATGACCGCATGCTGCAATTTCTTTTAATGTGCTTTTAAAAGCCAAAATCTACAGGTTCCCGAACCCATTCTGTTCTATTCGGTTCAGTTATTCTTTTCTCATTCTTCTTCTTCAGTTTATCCTGGACGTCTCTCTCCCTCTCTTTTACTGTCTACGCCTGTGTGAGCACTGGCATTGAACAGTGCATACATTTTTCGTTGCAATGAGCTTTTGTTTTTATTATAGCTTGCACCAAAAACTAACTTAATTTGCATGCAGCTTATTGTGCGTAAAGCTGTGTGCGTGTGTGTGTTGGTATGTGTGCGACATGACCTAACGAGCGCTTGCCTGAGCCAGAAGTATGGAATATAACAAACAAAAATCTAAAATCGCCCACCAACAGAAGCAGCAGCTCAAGTCTCGTTTTCAATAAATCTCTTCGACCAGAGCCGTACACTCACACACACACACAAACTCATAAAGAAAAAGAAATCGGAAAGAATGCACGGCAAAAAAAAGGATGGGGAAAAAAGCAAAACTAATGCAACAAAAAAAAAAAAATAAGCAGAAGAGAGTAAAGGATGCGAAGGGCTGTTCACATGGAAAAAATTATGGCCATCTTGGCTTGGCCCATGATCAGCGTCGTTATAATCAACAACAGTAAAGCAACAACAACAACAACAAAACACTACAGGTAGTTGTTGTTTTTATTCGTGCTTAGTTGGGTGCGGTAAATGGTTACAAGGACAACTAATAAACGTAGACAAGCTGAAAACAGAACGCTCTCACAGACACACACACACACACACACACACACACACACACACACACTGTTGCAAGCTTGCTGAAGAACTCAGTTGGTTAACGAGAAAAAAGAAGAAAGTGCTTGGGTTTGTTGAAAGTTGCTGCTGGGCAACCAACTGCTATAAATTTATATACCTAAAAAGTCTATCACAAAACTGCTAGCAATAGACGACTAACAAGTTCTCTCCATAAGAAGTCATAATTCAGATAGAAAAAAAATATTACAAAATTATTAATATTTTTTTGGTTTGAATTGCTCAAGATTCCCTTTTGTACAGGTATCACAGAATACATTACAGGTAGGTAGGCACACCCTAAAAAAACACACCTAAACAAACTCAGACATATTGTTGGAATGAGGCACCTGCAAGAGCTGTTAAAGTGTCATTGGGTTCTTGTCATAGTCATTGTCAACGTTGTCGTTATCTTTATTTCACATCAACGACATTGTCACCACCATCATCATCATCATCATCATTGTTGTCAGGCCAAGCCATAGCAAAGTCTCATCATCATTGTCGACAACAGCTATTGCAACAACAATTACTGTGCCACCAACAACAACATCAATGCCATCATCAACAATTTGCAGCAAGAAGAAAGCAAAATACGTTAACGGCCAAAACAGGCAGCAGTTGAAAACGCAACACACAAAAACACTTTAACACACACCCACACACACAAACACACACACTTATGTGCTAAGGTGCATACAGTATGCACAACAAAACATTTATAGAACAGTGCTCGTGAGTTCGGATATTAATGTTACGGATATTTTGCAACATTTAGTGGCAGTCGAAAGTGAAAATGGTTTTCAAACTCTACCATCGATTGCACTAAAATGTATATAATTGCAGACATGAAAACAAACTAAAAAATTAAATGTAGCAATTTATTAGAAAATATTTAAAATTTAATTTGAAAGTTTAAAAGAACAATTGCCAAAAAAAGAAGCTACATTCATTTTAAATGTTGACTCACTTAACTTTAACAATTAGGTAATTAGTTTTAAAAACAATTTGTAAACAATAAATTTTACTTTGTAAAGTTTTTATGTACTTCTTAATAAAAATTATGAATGACTTTATTTTATTTTTATAGCATTAAAGCAATCTAGTCTATTGTAAAGAATTTGTGCTGCGTATAGTACAAAGACAAAGCGTTAAGAAATTGACAAAAAAAAATGGCCAAAACAAAGAAAAAGAGGCACAAGCTAAGTGGACACTGGACAAGGACAGGGTCGGCAGAGTGGCTCGGGGTGGGGTAAGAGAAAACAGTTTAAGCAAATTAAGCAAAAAATATGCATAAATGACAATGAAAAGTTATGCAGCGACATTTACTTAACTTGTAGTCGCTGCAGCGCTAGGCTGCCTTTTGTGAGCCACAACTTCTTTTCAGCTGCCACTTGATGGAAACTTTTAACTTGCAACGTGTGGCGACCGCAACCGCGCTCACTGCTGATGTTGTTGTTGTTGCTGTTGCTTTTACTATGCCTGGATGGAGTAGACAGCTGCTCAAAAGTTGTTGGGGTCATTTAAAAAGTTTAAAGCTAAAACTGGCGGCTGTAGTATAACCATCAAGGATAGCAACGTGCCTGTCGCTGACATTTTGCGAGCTGACTGTTAACAAAAAAGTACAATATAAAAAAAAAAAAACAAACTGGCGGTCTGCTGCCTAGCAGCTGGACGAAGTCAAGGTAGTGTGCTGATGCCATAGGCCATAAAATCGAAAGTTGTGCGCGTGTGCACAGTGGCGCAAGAGCAGGTTTAGTGGCATGCAATAACAATTATGAAAGCCAACAGTAAGGAGCGTTGTTTCTCTTTTAAACTTGGCGGATAGTTAAAATAAATAGCTTTAAAATAAAGAGATAAATGGAAATTCTTCTTTTATAAAGCAACCAATAACAACACAGGTCATCAAAATTCGATAAAATTTACTTAACCAGTAACCAAACTATAATTTCCTAGAGGTTTTTCACAAAATCTGATGTCAGAATAGGCCATTGCTTGGCAACATTTTGTTAAATACTGATATTTTTTGTACCTAAAAGATAAAGTTCTTTGTTTGCTGAGAAATCTTTTTTGAATGTCTAAAATTGCTCAACTTGGTACTAAGTAAATTCAACCGAAGAATTAAAAATGGAGTTCGAAAAGTGTTTTAATATTCATACATAAAAAAAAACATATTCTTAGTATTCTACTTATAAAGCTATAAGTGATATTTGGCCTTTCCTGCTCTGCAACATTTTTTTTTAAACTAATATTTATCGAATTATACACTGTGCTAGGGGAGGACAACACAAGCTGTGTGTGTGGGAGGGGGGGCATCTGGTTGTGCCGTAGGCTTGTGGATTCTGTGATGGCATTGCAGTGGTTTTGGCAAGCCGCTGGCAAGTCGCTGCTAACATCAAGCGTCAGGGACGTAGATAGTATAAAAAAATTAACTTATGTTAAGAAGCCGTGCAGCAGGTTGTATGCGTGTGTGTGTGTGCGTGTGTATGTTTGTGTACGATTTTTAGTGTTTTGTGTAGGCAAATAGGCAACAAAAAAAAAGAGGCCCTCAGGGCAAGGAGGTGTGGGTGGGCGGCGAGTAAAGTGGTTTAGACCATGTTGAGAATGACTTGGATATTAAACAGATTTTGGTTACGGTCACGTTTGAGTTTGCCAGCCAGCCAGCCAGCCGCTCTTAAATATTCTTTTGACTGCAGCAAGCGTTATGGAAATTTTTAAATTTCAAGATGCTGATTACACGTGCCAAAGTTCACTTAACAACAATAACAATAACAACAAGAGCCCTTAAGTTAAGTTTATTTTGCAGTAGTTGAAGACGATAGTTGTTTTATAATTGCCTGCAGCCCTCTATGGTTGCTTATTTTGTGGATTATAAGGTCAAGCGATGTTGGCCAGCTAATGAAATATAATCTTAAAGGCGAAACACAAACATAAGCACAAATAATCACACACACACACACACCTACAATCACAGGCATAACAAATGCCACTCAAAGTAACCTGTGGCCTGTGGTTAACACTACTACTTAGTTGACCAAATCTGTGGGTCTGGGTTTTGGTTCTGTGGTTACTGTGGCCAAATTGTGACCACTCTATCATCCCCTACCGCCCTTTGACATAGACAAGGCTTAAGCTTTAGTTTATGGAGTTCGTTTTGATATTAAATGTGCAATCAACAAATTCTAATTGATGTGTACCTCAAGGATCCCGCCCAACGCCAAAGTAGTTCAAGCTCATTCAATATATTAAATGAAAAACAGGAGAGAATGCCCTTATCGGGAATGAGAGAGACAGAGAGAGAGAGAGCTGAAGGGGGCGAAGGCTGTTCACAAAGTGCTTAAGTTAATTTGAATATACAATCACTTATGTTTTTCTTCAACCAATATTGATAATATTTAAACAGCTATTCAATACAATGCCAATCAACCCGATGCAAAAGCTTAAGGTTATGTTATGATAATACAGTCGAACTTCCATATAGCGAATCTCAAGGGGCCAGACAAAACATTGTTATAGAGACAAATTCGTTGCTGATGATGAATAAATAGAGGTTTATGTTTGGAAATCATTTTTTACACCCCTTGACTGCATTATTAATTGGATTAGCTTATAATATTTTCACTTTACCAAAAAGCACCTGTTTGCTTCACTTTGGTTTGTGGCTGCAGCTGCTGTCCTTAGAGTTTTGTGTTTTGCTTTGGCAATCAGTTTGAATTGTTCGCACTGCGAACTGCAAACTGCATGGAAAATTGACTAAACGCTGCAGCAGGCGCAGTCGGAAAAGTTTGTGAATGCTTTCGAAAATTCGCTTGCTTGCCGCAGTCATCGTCGCCGTCGTCGTCGTCGCCGCCGCAGCAAGCGACTCAATTTCAATTTGGCGAAACTGCGAAACGGAAGCGTTTATGTGTAAAGAAGTCGCTCATGTTTATTCAGCAAATGCGGCAACTATCTATCTATCTATCTGTCTCTCTGTCTGTCTGTCTGTCTGTCTGTGTGTCTGTGGGTCTGGGCAACACACTTGGCCCACCCGCTCTTTTGGCCACGATACACCTACGTCAACTCCACTACCCCCACCACCCCGCTCCTGCCGCAGTCCAGCTGAACAAACTTGCTTGAAGATTTGCGGCTGGAGCGAGTTTTTAGTATATTGTTAACAAGTAAAATGAAAACGTAAATGTTTGAAAATTAGATTTTGCCCGAGTCGCTTTTGTTTAGACTTGTTCCGGAGCCTGCAAGGCCAGCTTTGTGTGTGCGAGTGTGTGTGTGTGGCTGTGTGTGCACTGAGGTGTTGCCTAGTTTGTGGCTTGTTAGTTAGCTTAAAGTTTTTGCCTGCAATTAAAATGCTGCGCAAAAAGTTTGCTTCAACATTGTTTTTAATTTTTTCTTGGGTTTTTTGGTACAGTTTGCCAAAGCCAAATACAAATGAACAGAATTGTCTCCATCTGCGCTGCACTTTTAAACTTACAAACATACATACATATGTGTATGTGTGTGTGTGTGTGTGGGTGCGTCTATCTGCCTTTTAGTCACAGCCGCAGTCGCAAAGTGTACAAGTCCTGTGGCAATTGCCTGATTGTTTCTTATCCGCAGCAGCATCGAATGGCAACAAAGTTCGTTATCAGTGCCATTTTGGCGCACAAATTGCAAGAAGCTAGCAGTTTTTAGATTTCAGTTAGTAGCTGTTCCTCTTTCTCTCGCTCTCTCTTCCTCTACGCATTCTAATTAGTATTGGCATTTGGTTTAAGCCCAGATAAGAATTTAACTTAATTCCACAACATTGTAAATAAATATTATAAATTGAGCGAAAAATATTGTTTTTGTCTGATAATTAAATGTTTTATCGTACTTATAAACCTCATGTTTTTTATATCAAATAGCTTACTACATTCCATTGATAGATAATTATTTAAACCAGGAAAAAGTATTTAAGCCAAGAAATTGTATAAAAACATCAAAAAATTATAACCATTAATTATTATAATCTGTAATAAAACAATTGTGTGAATATAATTTACAAAGATCTCTCTCTCTTTCTCTCTCTCTAGCTTAAAACACCATATTACATCATATTTAATTTCATGCTAGAAAACAACAAAAAAATTGTCACTGACGTCGTTCAACATTCCATAGTGCAACATAAATTTGTAGCTAGTTAGTAACACGCAGACGTTCACGAAATAAGATACATAAATAGACACAAAAAAAAGACAATGAACGTATTCAAAAAGAAAACTAATTGCCTCAATGGCCGTAGAAAAAAAGTCGCTGCATACTTTGCGGCGCTGTAAATGGCAACTGGCTGGAAACTCTGCATGCCAAATCAAAATCAGTATCATCATCATCTGGAACACCAGCAGCATCAGTGGTATCAGCATCATCATAGCCAAAGGCACTGGCAGCAAAAAAATCTTAACAAAATAAGCTGAAGAGTTGCGAAGCGCATTAAATCATTTCCGCACTAAAGAGCTCGGCAGTTGTGAGTGCGACTGTTGCAGTTTACCACTATTTATGTGGCACTGCCACTGCTGCTGCTGTTGCTTTTTGTTGCAAGCAAAAATAAAAATAGCCAAGAAAACAGAAAAAAAAAACAAAAAAATCCGAAAAAAATGAAATGAATGGATAGTGGTGTCTCTTTTTCATTCATTCTCTGAGGCAAAAGCATAAAAATGATTTGCCCAAAAAAAAAAAAAAAAAATACAAATAAAAATGCACATAAGTATGCATGTATGTATGTACTACAATTGGTATACATATACATCACACATACACTTGCATTAGCTGTGTGTGTGCATGTGTAACATATTCAGGCAATTACTGCCATTCAGCGCATTTCGATTCAACTTCAAAACTGCCGCCATCGTTACCTCTTCTTCTACTCTTTGTGCATCATTTTCTTCGTCTGCCTCATATTTCTTCACCGCGCGTTTGTCTTGGCCGCCGCCACCGTCGTCATCTTCTTCTCCATCTTCATTTACTTACTACTTCCACTGTAGCAAAGTAGAAAAAAGCTTTTAAACTTCACTCAAGATTTTTGCTCCTCACGCTCGGTTCGCAAAATTTTTTGACTATTGCTGCTTACTTAGTTTTCCCCCGGCTTGCAATGCACAATGGACACTTTGACAACAAATTTCGACCACTTTGAACTTCTATGAGATAAACAATGAACACATAAGTTTATTGAATTTATTATTATGTCGAGTCTTGATATAAAAAGAAAATTTTTGAATTTTAAACATATATAACGATTATTAAAAATTCTTTTCAGATTTACCATTTGAGCACTTAAAAGTAATTCGCGAGACTATTTTATTAAATCAATTTAGAGTCCTTTTTAATATCTTTTTAATAGCTTTACTCTCACTCTCACATTTTGGTCCTCAGCTGAAGAAACCTTGGCTTGATTGAGATTTTTCTCACGGTTTTTGTGACCACCTATTTTTGACAATCTTTGGTTAATAAATTATCTTTTTAACAACAACTTGGGCTTATTGATCCCACAGTTGAACGTCACTTTTGGCCGATGTGCGCTGTTGTGTCTTTATCTACAACTGCCGGTCTATATTCAACAGCAACTGCAACTGCATCTGCATCTACTGCTTGTTGGGACTCTATTTTGTTGTGTGGTTGGCGATGTTTCATGTGTGTGTGCCTGTTGCCAGTGTTTGTGTGCGCTTTGTGATGTGCCGTTTTTATAAGTCTGTCAAAATGTAGTTCATATATTTTCGGGAAAATTCGTTTTGCAGTTGACATAACTTTGTCAGCCCCAATTTATCAACAACAATTAGTAGAGCAGAGACCGTCTTGCTGTCTTGCTGTCTGGCTGTCTGACAACCCGGCTGACTGACATATGGCAAGTGCTAGGTTTTTTGGGGCGTGGCAAGTATGTGACAAGTATTTTGCACAACGCTGCACAAAACTTTGCCCGTCTGTGCGGCAAATAGATGACTTGCTTTGCCAATGAAGAAATTGCAAACAGCAACAGTAGCTGGCATGAGCCATGAGCCATGAGGCATGGCAACAACGCGGCGTATTCGTAATATTGCCAAAACTAATTTAATATGATTTTGGTCAAATGTCAACTGGTTTACGCTTGGATATGTAATTTTATATGATAATAGAATATATTTACCTGTATTCGTGCGATAGGAACCATGTGCCACGAATGTTGCAACCATTGGGATTCTTGCGCTTGCCATTGAAGATCTTCTGATAATGATCATAATTATTTAAATTGACGGCGCCATCAAATGTCAACATCATAATTTGCGGTATCTATAATATGGGGTAAAGAGTAGAAAAACTGTTGTATTCAAATGCAAATGGCACAGATTTAATAAATGTGCGTAAACAGTCAACTACCAACTAACAACTAACAACTGGCAACTGGCGGAAGCAACAACACAGCAACAGCAACAGCAAAAAGCTCTTAATTATATGATATGCACATTTTGCTCTTTGCTTGTATAATCTTCTGCCCAGTGCGTGCTCGTGCTAGTATGTGTGTGTCGGCCCAATTAGGGAAGCGCTGACCTCAAAATCAGCCGGGCATGCATTGGCATTGGGAGCCACAGCAAACGCAGCAGCAAACTCTAATTGAAGGTTTTTGCAATTTGCATTTGTGTTTATTTTTATTTTTTGCCTGTCTCCCTTGCGCCTTTTCGAGTCTTTGGCTTGGCGGCGTATGCGCAACGCAACTTGCAACTTGCTACATGCTAAATGCTGCTACTTGCAACTTGCCAACTGCAACTTAAGCATTAAACATAATTAGTGGGCATGCGGTGAACCAGGGTGCGCAATGAAGATTCCACCAAGCAAACCGGAGACCTTCTATCAATATATGTAGTTGCTGTTGACAGCAACAGCAACAGCAACAACAACAACAGCAATAAGTTTAACGAGTGGTAAAGCAATGAAATTCCATTACAAATATTGCCACCCTGTCGACGCAGTGAAACCCTCCGACGCGACATTTCTGTTTGGCGTCTCTACCAAAAGAATCTTGCAACACTTTAAGTGCAATTCCATAATCAAAGACCAATGCAATTCCGAAACGAACCGAACCGAACTGAACCGAAAAGAAATAGCGCGCCATAAAAACAAGCAGCGACGACCAAATACAAATCGGACAGCTCTACGAATGTTGAATGCACTCAAGAATGGTTTGATTTGATTAGTTTGAGAAATTTATGAAGCTGTGATAAAGAAACTAAATTGCATATACAGAAAAAGATATGATTAAATAGAAAAAACTTTAAGTTAAGTTTAAGTTTAAAAAGCATAATTTTTTTTCTCAATCTATTTAGTACAAACTGAATTCAAAAGTCGCAATGCTGAACCGTTTTGGTTTGCTATAAAATGAAAATCGAATGCGATCAGCATAAAGCAGGACGTGAATAGCTGAATGCTTGAATGGCTGTCGAGGTGGCAGCCGAAATGCATTTTGCAACAAGCTGCACATAAAGAGTTGAGGCACGGTCGTTGCTGGCACTTAACTGTCATTGTTAAACACATATAAAGGATTAATGTACAAATGCAATATTAATGCTGGCAAACTAAACACTAGCGTTAACCTCAGTCACGCCTTCGATTCAAACCAGTTGGCAATCGTTGTCGGCAATTGACCGGCAATTGTCTCCATCCATTAATCTAACTATCTATCTGTCTATCTATCTATTTGGGTAGCCATCTCTGTCTGTTGTCTGTCTATTGCTGCGTTTGCCATTCTTCATCATGCTGCCTGCCTGCTGCCTGAGCTGGCAAAATTATGCAGAGCCGTGAAACACTTCAAAAGCATCGAACGGTGGTCAGCTTAAGTGTGGCTTTGATAACTGATGATGACAATGATGATGATGACGATGTTGGTGCCTGCTGAAATTGAAAATTGTGCTTCGATTTGACATCGCTTCCTTGTGCGGCGTTCTTTTATTGCCTTAGCTTCAGCTATTGCATTCTGCCGGCCCTTCCCTTTTTTTTCTTTTGGTTGAAAGGCATATTTCAACAAATCCATTGCAGTTTTATTTTCTTCTTCTCAACTTCAACTTTTCACGGAATTATAAAGTAAAAATATTATTGCAAATATAATGAATGTTTTAGGAGGAGGAATAAGAAAATAAATTTGTCACGCTTAAGTTATAAAAAACCAAAATGTACTATTGATGTTATCATAAAAGTGAAAAGTAAAGTATGATGAATTCAAGTAAAATTCCAAAGCAAATAAAAAAAAAAAACCCATTTTGTTTGTAATGTAACAAAAATCGAAGTTTATATTGGTAAAAATCAAAATCCAAATCATTTAGCTATAATTATGCCAGAATTGTAATAGATTGCTTTTTTTCATCCATTTCAACTTCACTTGAACACAAATTTTAAAGCAAATGTTTATCAACTAATAAAATGGCTTAAAATCATCTTATGCCCAAAGTGATTTTTCTATATGCTTTATACAAGCTGAGCTTCTAAAATCTTTCATTTGCTTCATTTTTGAGCCTTGACAAAAGTTTTATTGACGCATATTGGGAGTTTAGTAGTTTTAATAGGTGGCAGGCGCTTCATGAACTGCATTTGACTGGATGCTGTCTCCATTTGACATTTTTGCCCCATTACTCTATCTCTATCTCTATATTCCATTCGTATCTCTATCTATGTTAGTCTCTTGCTCTTTGTGTACGTTGATAATTTCAGCTTAATGTGACTTAAGTTTGCACTCCAGTATTTGAGCAAATATGGCAGATAGACAGTTGACAAGCACCTTTTGCCTAAGAGAGACAGAAGTTTGCCGAGACTCGAGCAGAGCTCTCGTTGAGCACTAGAAAATGGATGATAGATGGGATTTTCATGCTGTTCCAGCGAAGTGCAGGGATGCGAATTTCTTCCATTCCTTCATTTCATTTTTTTCTTGGATTTTTTTTTTTTTTTTGGGAGCAAAGGATGTTTGTGTAATGCAAATTTGCATAGCTTAGCTGCTCAATCGCGGCGACAATTGAGCGGCTCATTGATTGAGTGATTGCAGCTGCGCATAAATGCAGCACCCTTAAACATCAACGACGCCTCTTCCCCCCCCATCCAGTTATGTACTCCTTGTTTGGAAGCTCTATGATAAGTTTTTGTTGACACTCAGCGCCATCTTTTCAGTTATTTTACTTTGCAAACGAGGGTGGGAAATGCGAGAGAAAGGGAGAGCTTAAATCAAATTGGATTCGCATTCAAATTGGGCAAAGCAATTTATTTAACACCACCTTAGACATTTTCTTGCAATAGGCTTGGCAGCTTCTTGGCACAGTAAAATTGACTGCTAGTCTTACATATCAATTTGTGTAAATCTAATTTTATTTAACATTAACTTAAGCAGGTACAAATACAAAAAATGAAAAAACATAGTGAAATCCAACTTGATATGCCTGAAAATTCTTTAAAGGATATGTTCTAGTCGAGCCCACTTTGAACCTTGTTTGACCCACTTGACAGTCTGGTGCACTTTGGTTAGCGGAAATTGACCGCGCTGCAAAATCGAGCGCGAACGCATTTAAACGCATAGTCGAAAATCTCTTTGTCAAAACACTCAATGGAATTGAACAACGCTGCGTATGCGTAATGTGTTGGGCATAGCTCAAACGGCTTATGCTAAAGAAGTTGGCCGAATGTGCACTCAAATTAACTGCCTGTTTGCGGTTAATTAAGATGGTATTAATTTAAATTACACGCACATACATACCGACATACATACATACACATACATATATGTAGCTGTGACAAGTACTACGAACAGGCTGTCAGAAATTGAGCTCGCTTTTTGTTTTGGGGAAGTTTGTGGCAAAACATATGTAAGCGCTAATAACACTTAAATAAGCACTCTCGCCCCACAGCCCCTTGAACAAAGGAGACTTGAAAGGGGGCGTCACAATTGGCGGGGCATATAGACAATGCGACAGACAGACACACACACACACCCACACACACACACACCCACCCACCCACACACACATACATATTTCAATTTCGAAATTAAGTGGCTCACTTGCGATTTGTTTGTGTTTTGTGTGTGTGTATTTGCGTTTTGCGTTCTGTGTTTTGCGTTTATGTTGAAAATCGGCCGACTGTGTCGACGCCGCTGCCGCTGCCACTGCCGTTGCTGGCGTCGCTGTCGCCTCATAAACTTCCGTTGCTTTCTGCTCGTATTTGACTTTTGGTTACACTTTGAAAGCTGCGGTCCGCTCTCATTTGTTAATCAACTTGCACAAGTCACAGAGCTAACCATTCAATGCCATACCCTTTTGATAACTTGGGTTGAGCTAAGCAGCTTTATGCTTTATTTTTAAAGAACTAAAAGAAGCTTACAAATTTTTGATAAGGTTCGTAGGTTTAATATGAACATATGGACGGAGATCGTAGATCAAAGAGTATTCCGATATTTGCTTACTTTTGTGAATAACTTGTTTATGTGTGTGGTTTTTGTTGTTGTTGGATGGCATTGCTATTATCGTGAATGCGAAACCACAACTAATGTGCACTTCAAACTGTCTGTCAATTGGCAGGCCGCACACACAAACATACAGTGGGACACTAAATCAAATACACATGTACACAACAAACACACACACACACACACACTCACGCACACAAAACAAGAGCTGACATTATTTTTGAATTCATCCTGCCTAAAATTGTGGAAAATACGTTGAGTTTTAAAGTGCCAAAGCAATATAATTAGAGTAGCTCTGAGTATCCTAATTTTTATAAATATTAATATGCACATGTGTGTGTGTGTGCGTGTGTGTTTCTATTTAATTGAATCAATTTGATGTACAAATAATCATTTGTTATCTCTCATTTTTGGTTTGTTTACGTTCGTTCTTGTTTATCTGTCCATCAATCTTTCTTGCAAATAGTATTATTATTATTTTGTAGCTAAGAAAATGTTTTGAGTTCCATTAGGCTAATTTATTTGTATTGCATCCGCATCAAACTAGTCATTTTATTTAACTTATATAAGAATATAGAGTTTTTGAAGTATTTTAAGCAATATATATTTAATTTTTTCAAAACTATATCAGAATAAATGACGCTTTAACTATATTTGTTATAATAACCTAAGCTGAATAAGCCAACACATAATTAATGTTAGAATAATAGATTAATTAGTCTGAAATGTTCCCTTGAATATAAATGACAAAAAAAAAGTACAAAGCAAACTGCTGTCAACCAAAATTAAGACCTCAAAATGTAGTAAATAAACCAAAAACTACCCGTAGCAATTTTAATACAATTGACAACATTGACGATCTATCTTCTAAGGTACCAAAGCCACCACCAATATTAATACGCGAAAAAAGCTTCAGTGCCTTTGTTAACAAAGTTACAGAGCTCATAGGTTATAGGTTATCATCACAAGCTAAATACTATGTGGATAGAAATACTCCACAAGACAACAAGCCACCGGAGCAGCAAGTTATTTGATTACTTATCGTAATCGTAATCGTAATTTAACAGCTCTGATTCAGAGTTTGACAAATCCGATTAAAAGGAAGAATATTTATGTCATAGCATACAACATAAAGTTTGTTTTTTTTTTTCTTATTTTTTACTATCAAAACAATCTAAAAATCATATCATCTGTTATTGTTGGCAACGTTTTAATTACTTTTTCACCTTGTATATATATTAAAATGTAGCATACTCATTACGCATACGCACTGGCGCTTTTTGCAACGGATTTAAGTTTATTTTTTTTGTTAACGTAAGTCTTACGTAATTTTATGATTTGCTCTGTTAGTTTTTTGTTTTGTTTTGCGAGCATGCAACGAAAAAGGCACATAACTCTTGGCCAAATAAACAAACCAAAGTTATTAAACAGGATATTCGAATCAACAGGAACAGCAGCAATGACTACAACCTCAAAAGCAACAACAACAATAAGAACACCAGCAACTGAGAATATGACAACAATAAGCAACGAATGGCACAACAAATAGCAAAGACAACAGTACAATTTCCTTATGCAAAGTAGCGATAACAGCAGCAGCAGCAGCAGCAGCCGAATGCATATACACAGATTTATGGCCAGACCAACACCCAAACTCAAAACGACACCGAGACCAAAGCCAAACTTAAACAACAACAAATAAGAATAGTATTGTCGCGAGCGCTTGACTAGAAGATACCCTAAACACGGCAAACTTAAGTCAATTAAAAAATGCGATAAGTTTTGTGTATCTTCTGATGATTGTTTATAGATGATCAGTACTACGATAGATAAGATAGATAGTTATCGATGATTATCGATAGCTTAAAAGAGCAAGATGGATTGATAACTTCAAAAAAACGAATGCTTTGATTTTAACCATTTTTATCCATTCTCAATGGGTTCAGGGTATAATCACAGATACATAAACACTTTCTCTTATATACACACACACACGCACACATTAAGTATACCACCCTATTGTTACGCCCTTCTCACGCCACACACACCTATACAAAGGCGCAGCTGCCATAGCTTTGTGCTATGCCACTGCTGTGTGTCGTAAAAATAAAAGCTGTCAATGCATTCACAATTTATCGCCTTGCAAATTAACACTTAAAGGGCAGCAGCAATGCAAGAGAACAGAACAAAAAGAGAAAAAAGAATATATGTATGTATACTATATATGAGAATGCAGTTATATAATAGAAAGAGTTAGTCAAATGTCGGCCATGTTAGTGCCTTACCTTTTCAGGTTCCAGATCGCCAGGCACCTGGGTGCCATCCTTGGAGCAGAAACAGTAGGGCAGCTGGCACTCCTCCGTATTGCAACGTTGAGCGGTGTCTGCCGGGGCATCCGTTGCCGGTGCAGGTGCTGCAAAGACACAGGAAAAAAGAGAGAGAGAGTTAGAACGTTATGAAAACGGGTTGTGTAAGATTGGCCTAAACTAAACTTCTTCTCCTTCTTCAACTGCCTTGCCTGTTGCACACAAATTAGCTTAGAAATTATTGAAAATCTATTTGGATATGCGAACGAGAAAATTGAAGTCTGGAAATCAAATGCCTGTGCGCCTTAAAGGCAATACAGAAAGAGAGAGAGATAGAGAGAGAATGCAACATGTCGAAAGTTAAAAGTCAACAAAAGAACACAATCCAATACAAATATCAATAAGGCACCAGGTAGCCAGCCAGCCAAGCAACGTACAAAATGTGCAAGAAACAAGTTAAAAGAAAGTTTACACCAACGCAAGGGAACACAGAGAAAGAGAGAGAAAAAGCGAGAAAATCAAATAGCCAAAGGCTAAATTTTAGCTACAATCGTACAACCAGCCTGCCAAACGAAACAGTAAGCATTCCCCAAAACTCGAACCCCTCCCAAATAAAAAAAAAAAGCCAAGGGAAATCGCTCGAGGCATCTTTTTGGCACAGTTATTTGCATATGTGGGCGTTGGACCTGTGTGGGTGTGTGGGCTTGGCAAAAATTCAATAGAATTCAATTGGCATTTCTTTTTTGTTGTTGCTGTTGTTGTTGTTTTGTGATCGAGTAAACAAATTCACTTAAAGTCCACAAAACAAAAGGTTGCCCATGCACCATGTGTTTATTGAACAAAGCCAGCTTCGAAAGCCAACAGGTAAAACCAGGCATTAGTCATGCACTGGGTCATATTTGCAACAATAAGCATGAAGGGTGTGGGGGGGGGAGGGGGGGAGTTGCAGGAAATATTACAAGCATTCACTGCGCCTCGCTGCATTCAATCATACATACTTCGACCCGCATTGACCGAATTTAAACCAGCAGACTGTAACAAAACCATACCGCAAAACCATCACGAATTTTGTTATTCTTGCTGCTGCTGTTTGTGGCAGTTGCAGCCGCGACTAAATTAACGCCAGTCAAAGCCATTCCTAGCCACACTAACACTTTCCCCCTGGAAGATCTCTACGCATACAAAGTGCATATGGGATTGGTATTGCAATGGTATTCTGAGTTGTTGTCGCCGCTTCACTCTTTTTTTCTATATTATTGCTATTATAGTCTCTTTGCTGTCGCCTGGGCATTTTCAATGGCAAGGACAACAGACAAGTAAAGCTTGGATTTGATTTTTTTATACTTGTAATATTTTCCCAGTGAAAGCATGAGCGACACCAATGCCAATAAGCCAAGAGTAGACTGGAGGAAAGTAAAAATATTGGAGATACCCAGTTACAGTGCTCCCTCCAAACAGTGTTCACAATGAAATGTTTACTGTATCGATTGTAGAAAGAGAAGTATTTTCATTTATCTTGCTTTTTGCAAATTTGTAATTATCTTGATAAATTAAAATTGTTTATTTAATGTTTGCTTTGTCCATTTAAAGTACGTGTGTGTGTGTGTGTGTGAGTGAGGTCTTACGAGTAAGCTGTCTCTCAGAATTGCTCGTCAACTTCCGTTTCCGTTGAACTTGACGTACCATGGGGCTGGTTGGTCGGTCTATTGACAACATCATCAATCAATTTAAAG
The DNA here is from genome assembly GCA_018901835.1 of Scaptomyza graminum. NCBI lineage: Eukaryota > Metazoa > Arthropoda > Insecta > Diptera > Drosophilidae > Scaptomyza > Scaptomyza graminum. Next base: position 8,694,902 of record JAEIFL010000001.1, on the reverse strand, counting down.
TGGACTTATGCCGCTTGACATTGCCAAATGCAAAACAAACTAATGATGTCAAGAAACTTTTTCTTTATGCCTAGCCCCAACTAAAATTTGACAAAATGCTGCCGCTTATGTTTAGCCCCAGCGATTACCCCTTGCTACCATATTCAGTCCATCAAGTTTTTATTTATAGGAGTATTTGTTTTGGGTATTTAAAATACAGTTGCCAATGAATGCGAATGAAAAATGAATCGCTTTAATTACAAATATTTGAGTACTTTACCTTAACCCGCCTGGCTGGCAATTCAATAATAGCTGGCAGCATAACAGTTGATTCGATAACTGACAACAAAAAACAATATAAAACTTAATAAACAACAACTATTGGAATTGCAATCAAGGCAAAAGTTGTCATGGGCAACGGACAACGAACACCGAATTTGGCATTGATATGAATCTGTTTCTATTTCGATGGCTTACGCAATGCCCAGGACAAAAGCAACTATTAAGCAACATGAAAATAATAAACAGGGTTTTATGTGCCATAAATATTAATAAGTTTAATGCTAGGTTTGAAATTATTGAAACAAATGTACGACACGTACAACTAGCCTGTCTTGTCAACTAGCCCGGCTGCGCCTGAAAGTATGCAATGCAAATTGTCACTTTGGCATAGATCTGATCCGATCTGCACACAAAAGTGGAAAATCTATGGAAAACCAATATAAAATCAACTCAAGAAAATATGTCGAATGCGTCTTGCGGTAACGTCATAAATAAGAGCAATGCCAAAATGAAATGCTTGGCAATTAATTGGCCTGGCCAATGCATTGGCAGGCGGCAGTCGATTGCAGACTGTGCAATCAACATAAATTCATAAGCCAAAACTAACCCACTCGCCAACTCACACAAACTAAATGCATACAATTTTATTGTTTCCAAAAAGTAACTTGGCAAATTTGCGCACTCGAGCAAAGTGAATATGCATCTGTGTATGTGTGTGTAAGCTATGTTTGTGTGTGTTTGTGCCTTGGACTTGTGCACAGATATTGAATAAAATGTAATAAACACTTTTCAAACTTTGTCTTATGCATTTCGCACTGCCAGCGACAGACTCGACAACAGCAACGCAAAGCTGACAAAGAGAGAGAGAGATAGAGAGGGAGAAAAAGTGCTGGGCGCAAGTTGCATACGATGCGTATACGTAATGTGGACAGTTTGAAGCTTATTTGTGTAGCTGTTTGTGTGTTGTTGTTGTTTTTGTTGTTGTTCTTATTGCTGTTGTGTAAGCAATATTGAAATGCTGTCATTGAGCGTGCTCACTGAATTATGAAATTGAAAACTATTCAGTGCAAAATTGCTTCGAATTTTACCAGCTTCATGTGAGTTTCATCGACATACTACAACACTATGGTGAATAAATATCCATATACCATACTATATATAGTATACACATACACATACACATACGTATACGGATTTTTATTGAGTAAACAGCAGTAGCAGTTTGTCAGTTGCTTGGACGCGCACTGTCAATAGTTTGGGCCAAATTGGCAGCTAAATAAGCTAGTCAGAGAGGAAAAGGGAAACAGAGAGAGAGAGAGAGAGAGAGAGAGTCCGTTTGGACAACAAATGGCGACAGCAGCAGGCTAAAATGTATTTTGTACGCAGATTTTTATTGAATTTTATTCCCCGAACAGTAGCTTATATATTCTAATTTCTGTCTGGGCAACAACAAAGCTGAGTATCCAAATTCAAATAAAACGAAATAAAATCGCATTTATATGCACATTGTATTGCATACATTGTGGAGTACCTTAGCCCATGCCCAACTCCTCGAACACACATGCGTGTGCAATGAAAAGAAGCAACTTTTTGCTTATTTATATGTATGTATGCATGTATTTTATTTTTTGGGACATTTGCTGTCAGAATTTCAAATTCATTTGGGTTGCTTTCGAATGCGTCGTAAGCAATTCGTCAGCTAAGCATTTTGACAGAAGCCAAACGGTTGCGGTGGAGGGGTAGAGATTTTTTTTTTTGGCTAGTGGTAGAGCACATAATCCCTAGGCTGGCTTATGTAGCTGCCAGATGGTTTGCAAATTAAAGTGCCTGGCGATTAGAGGCAATCAGTAAGTTCTTCTTCTTCTTTGTTGTATTATAAGGTTATGCGCATTCGTTCAAGTGTTTTAAAATTCTCGCACATCCAAATTTTATTTAATGAGCAAAATATAAGAAAAAACAAATGGAGCAGCAAGTAGTATTGATATATATTTTAGGTTTGGTAAAGTGAACTATAAAAAAATCAAAACTAAACATTTTTTTAGTAGCCTCTGCTACGCTCTCTTTTACTCTGAATATAGTAATGTGTGGTGACGTAAGCAAAAGCGAAAAAAAAAAAAAAAAATGAAGACTGTTATGCACAGAGCTTTGACCTAATCTCTGGTGCAATATTTCTGCTCGTGCCTTGCTTTACTTTGGCTACAGCATTGCGGCGTTGGGAAGCAATATGTGTATGTGTGTGTGTGTGTGTCATTTATGTTATTACTTTTCTACACACACACACACGCACGCACACATACACTTTGTTGCTGGCTTTCAGTCGCCTTCACAGTCAGAGCAGAGAGCTATTTATGTGAGACAAAATTCCAGTAGGTATTACGCAAATCCCAAATGCTTTAGCTGTCTTAGCTTTCTTCCAAGCGCTTTCCTTCCAACAACGACAACGACAACGACAACGGCTAACTGCCGACCAATGCCGCTGACGCTGACTGCTGCAAAAGTGCATGCTTGCATTTAAGCGATATGTCATTGTGTATGTGTATGCGTGAGTGTGTGTGAGTGAGTAAAAGAGAGTTCCCCAGTTGGAATCAACCAGAAAAGTCTCCAAACCGTCTCCGAGGTATTTTTAGCTAGTATTTTGTTTTAACTGGATCTAAACACTAAACTATAAACAAGTTATTATAGCTACTGTATTCCTCAAAAAAAAAAATTAGACTTTTGCTCGCTTAATTTGGTTTTTTTCTCAAAACCAAGCCGATTGGCCAAAGCAAGCTATACCCAGTAGAGTATTGTTGTTTAGATAAACGAATAAGTTTCTTTTTGAAAAAAGTATTCTTTTTTAGATCTTTAGTTGAATCAAAAAAAAAAAAAAAAAAAAAGGAACAAGCGAGCAGCATGAACTACAATCAGAAGTTTAGCTCTTTCGCTTGGATTCTAAACTAGACGATGCAATTTTAATTCCGGAAACAATTTAATACCATTAAGATTTACTTTTCCAATTTCTGTAATTCCTACTGGGTCATTTAAGTCTTATTGTCTGTGCGTGCATGAAATTTTATGCTACTTTCGGCTTAAATATTTTTTTAAAAATACATTTATGGAAACATGTCGAATATTATGGCAAATATTATATAATTCGCTAATGTATAAATTAAATTACTTATAATTATTACTTTAATTTGCTTTTAATTCATGATATTTTTCATAGCCCAAGTCTTTTCTTTTAGCAGTATTAATTTTCAACAGTGTATTTCAACCATTTTTTTTGTCTTTTGCCTGAAAAATGCATGAACAAAAAGGCATGCACACATGTATAGGTGTATATTAGTATGTGTGTGTGTCGTAGAAGTTGAAACTAAATCATAAATGTAAGCCCTACACACACACACACGCACACACGTTGCTGTGGCGCTTTGTTATTGTTAAGCGGTCGCGTTTTGTGCTCCATTTGAAGTGCACTCGATTTTCTCGAGACGCAGAAGTCACTGAGCTCGACTCTCTGTCTGTCTGCCTGTCTGTCTGTTGGCCAACTGGTGTTCGGGTTAACCTTTGGATATGGCCAAGTTATAGTGTTGTTGCTGTACTCTTTTGTACTCATTGCATTGTCATCGAGTGGGCTTCGACTCGATTCGATTCGGTTCGGTTTCGGTTCTGTGCAAGGCTATCTACTTTTGGGCCATAAATGAATTATGCGACATTTACTCAAAATTGCTTCCCATTGCACAATACAACATCCGGTTGGCAAATGTCTTGAATTTGTACGTTTTGTCTTGCTTTTAATCAGGCTATCTTGCTCATTTTGCTTTTTCCTTCTCTGTTTAGTTGGAGTTTAGCAGTAAGTCTGACACATTCAATCGTTTATCTCGAGGGCTTCGTGTGTGGCTTGCGTCTTTCTAATAGAATGCCCAATTCTATTTTGAGCTTCTAATAAATTTCAAGCTGCTCTGCAGTTTTAGCCATGTAATTTTTTGTAAGTTGGCTGCTCTTGTTGCCTGACTTGGCTCGGACTTTGTGTCTGGTCCTGTAGAGTCGAACTTCGCCTTCTTTGTTTTAGTTAACAATTTTGGTTTTGCAAACTTGAAATCGTTTAGAAAACCGCTTGGCATATGCCACAGCAAAAAACCCTGCTACCCAAACTCCCAGTTTCCTCGGTCTCTTTCTGGCTGGCATGCATATGTGTTAGTTTGAGTGCACTTAAAATTTTGGGGTGCTTGATTTATGGCGCACTTTCAATTGTTTCTTCAGCTAATGCCACTCCCAGGGCAACAACAATGGCAAACACTACATTGACACTGTAAACTGTCTGGGCTTCCACCCTTTGCCAAACCCTTTGCCCATCTTGTGTGTCTTTTTATTAATAGCAGTCTGGGGCATCTTAGACATAACTTCATCACTTACTTGTTGGCAGCGGTCCGCATTTGGCTTCATCCTTAAATGTGCAGAACTTTTGCTGGTCGTCAAAGTATAGACCGGAGGGGCAACGATTCAAATACGGATATCCATCGACACACTACAAAGACAAAAGAGACAAAAAAGCACACAACAAATTAAGTGTGAGTGTGCAACAACTGAATTGTGTGACCTGACCTTTTGGGTCAGACAAATTAACCAAGTTTGTTTAGCTTTTGGTTTGGGTTTACCTGATAGAAGCGGCGACAGGTCGCCGGATCAGCAAAGTTGCCATTGCCAACGTTCGTGGGGCACAAAAACTCATCCTTCTCTTTGTTTTGACCTGTACAAATATTGATAAAGTTAATCAAGTGTTATTGATTTGTATTTAATAGTAGTTAAGCAAATTAAAAATATTGTGTGAGAAACTTCTTTAGTCTATTTTTAACTCAAAAATAATCTTTATATATATGTACATGCATATATTTTCATACTAAAACCTTTCTTTTAACATATGCACCAAAAAAACAACTCGCAATTTGTTTGTATTATGATAATATTAAAACAAACCCCTTAAATCAACATATTTATTTTTTGCTAATAAGGCAAAGTTGTATTGAGTTGCTAATGCGGTTCAATGGGTTGAATTACTTTTAAATGTGGGTTTTTTTTTTTTTGCAAAAAACAATCACAACAAATAACGCTATTGTTTTGGATTCATATCCTGTTTGCTTTTATTTATTTGTTTAATATAAAAATCTAAGCTTTAAAAGCCGCTTGACGTTTTGACATTTGCAAAAACCGCAAGCACCAAAACATAGGTAAAAATTGTTGTTGTAATATAAGTAAATAAGAGATAAATAAATTATAATCAAAAGGCGATTTTTAGTTGATTATCAAAAAGTGCAGCGAATTAAAACTAAAATATTAATGCAAATGCTTTAATAATAAATAAAAAAAAAAATCCTAAAAACACAACAACCAAAACTGACCACATCAATGGACGTGTGGCGATTTGAGCCGCATATAATGAATATAAATTGGCTAACAGCATAAGATTAATGCAGTGCACTAAAAACAACAACAGCAACAATAACATACAAAATACACAAATGCAGATTGAAAGTCTGAAAGATGGAAAAAGAATTTAGGGGAGAGAATTCACTGCGTGAAAGAGTCGCCCGGCAATTATTTATAAAGCCTGTATAGTATTTGCGCTAATGTTAATTAAATGTACACTATAATTGTGCTAGTATGTTGCGTGTACGCAGCTTGACCCATTAGCAGCGGCTATTATAGTTTTATTGGTTTTATGCATTTAGCTTTTTGATACATCTAAAAGCTAATTAACTATATTTTGAAACAGTTCTCAGCCGCTTTCAAGTTGTTATCAGTGTATTACGCGGTCGATGAGGCACTTTCTTTAATTCCTATTGTTTCGTTTGATTTTTGTCGCCGTTCAATTGTCAATTTATTGATAGTCTTGCAATTTAGTTATATAAACATAATTTTAAATTGCGCGCCTAAAAGCATGCAACAAAATTGACATGATGCACGATTAGCGATTTGTAACCCATTTAAAAAAGTGCGATTGACAATTTTGCTTTGTTTAATTTTAAATGCTTAAAGCTCCCTTGATGGCTTAGCAAGAAATAATGATTTCCTTTGAACTTCGAGGAACAATACAAACTTTGAAAATATTTTTTGTTCTATTATTTATTCATGTAATTTATTGAACTTTTCCATTTGCTAGCGTGTTTATTTCTCGCAAGCCATAAACAAAAAAAATGGTTTTTTATGCAACAAACGGGTGCAATTGCGCGACCCCATGCTGCAATGCCTATTCGTATGCTGCGTATTGATTTTGTGTGAATATCGTGTTGAGGGCAAACAGACATAACTAATATATGCACACACATATATTATTGATAAAAAATAAAGTAAATAAGATTTACCAAAAATAAACATTGCTAACAATTTGAATCGAGTAAGTCAAGAAGGAGGCTTAACTAGAAGACACTCTGTTATTTTGGGATTATTATCGGGTTGGGTAATTGGCAAAGTTTTCGATATAAAATACACACACAAAAATATGCGTATGAATAGCTTAATCTTGGTACAACTAATCTCGATTATTTCAATTGTGAGTGATTAATAAATTGATAATATTTTATGGCATCATTAATATCCTTTTTTTTTACTCTAACATAAATTTTATTCAAATTCAATTTTATAGGATATCAAAACGTAAAGCCATTACACTTTAAAAGGGCATCTTAAATTTTGCAGCTAGTAAATATTTTAAAAATTTTGAAGCCAGTAAGTTTAAAATTGCGAAAGCAATGAACTGCCCAAAATAAATATGTTTCTGTATACGTGCGGTCAATACGATATGTTTTTTTTTATGTCTCTATGTACAGGCGACAGCAATAAATACATACAACCCTGTCCCACAATGCGCCACTGGCAGCCAAACTCAGTTCAATTTAATGCTATGTGTAAAATAAACAATAAACAATATATTGTTATAAATGTGAAATATGCAAGAAACCAAAGTATAAATAACTACAAACAACAGCAGCAACAAAGTCCAAAAACAAAAAACAGAAATGCTGAACACATTTTCATATTATTATTATAGCTAATTAATATTAATTAGCAAGCGCACGGGCGGTGGTTTTAGCCAGAGTGCAAGGGGCTCGACTGGTTGCAGTCAAAAAAGTAATTACCTTAACAAATAAAATGGGAGCACGACATATTATGAAAATATTTAAGTGCCTGTTATATTTTTAAAATTGAAAGTTAAAGTGAAAAAAAAAACAACAAGGTAACAAAATTCATTACTAATTACATCTTTCGCAGTATTCTACTATATGCACTCTATTTAAAGTTTTTATCAAGATTTCTGATATAATTATCATTATTAGACAATAAAAACTTCTTTAGCTTTAAAAAGAATTGATAAAATGTCAAAGGGGCAAAAAATATTATAAAGAATTCAGTTCTTCTGCCTAGCACAACCCCATTGTACCTGCCACTGGTTTATTAGTGGTGCCACCTTATGCTGCAGTGGCTGCTGCGGCAACCGAAATATTGTAAATTTATTTAAAAATGCCATTAGGCCAATTACGCTGGGACTTTTTACCTTTAATAAAGAAATTACCAATGCGAAAAACAATAATTAAAAATAAGTCCAAAACTTAAACGTGGAAATGATCTTTATTTTCATTGCCCCGCCCCCATTTCGCTGTTGTAGCCTCATTCCATCGTTTATGTTAAAGAAATTAAATGTGCGGAGCAAAGGAAGAGAGAGAAAAAATAAGGAAAATTAAAATTGGCGAGCAGCTGAAAAATCGGCCAACTTTATTTTATTCACATTGAAAAACGCCTCATTTTTTTCCACTCATTTTTTTGTGTGTGGAGCATAAAGTACATGTATACATACAAGTATAAGAGTGTGTGTGAATGTGAATGTGTTTATGTACATGTATTTGTTTGCCTGTTGATATTGCCTGTGCTGCAGCATCGGCGTTGTTGTTGTTGTTTTCCTTGATTGTTTTTATTTTTTTGTGCTGATGCTCATAATAATTTATTTAACATTTTGTGGCAATTTTAAGCGAGCTGAGCCGATCCGAGCCGATCGGAATGGAGTCCTTGCCGCACAAATGGAATATAATGCTGTGGCACAGCGCAACTTTAAAGAATTCGTTGAGCATTTAAACCACTTTTTGCTCAAAAATATTAATATGTACATCATTTACAAAAAAAATAAAAATAAAATAGCATAATTTATATTAATATGTATGAACATTTATTGTGGCAAAGTTTCAGCTTGTTTAATTGTTAACTCAAAACTTAAAATAAAGGGCACAAAATTGTTCGCAAAGCCGTTTTTAAAGATGTCTTTATGGGGTATATTTTGTTTTTAATTTATCGCAAGCCGCAAACAGAAACAACATAAAAAGAAAAATCACAGAAAATTTACCCGTTTTAAGTATATGTATATGCATATGTATGTGTGTGTGTTTGTTTGGGGCGAAAATGAAAACTGAAACGGACGAAAAGGCAATAAATTGCACAACTGATATATATACTATATGAGAATATGAAAATGAATAAGAATTGCTGTCCAGCGCAATCAGCTGCTTCCAGCGAGGTGTGTTCGATAAGTTCTTATGTGTGAGAGTGGCAGCAGATTATGAGCATGACCAAATAAGGCGTTACTTTGATATATTTTCACTTAAAATGCTTCATTTGTAATACACGCATTACACATCTTTATCCATATCTCTCTTTCTCTCTCTCTCTCTCTCTCTCTCTCTCTCTCTCTGTCACTTTCTCTCTCTGCGTCTTGGACTGTCTTTAGCCTTGGGGCATGCCAACTGTTTGTATTCGGTAAAACGGTTTCTGCTTTTTATCCGTTGGCATTTTAAAGTAATTTTTCACGCATTTCTGTGGCTGCTATGCGCCTCATTTTTCACAACGGGCACATGTGTGTGTGTGTGTGAGTGTGTGTGTTAAGCTGCTTAAATGTTTTTGCCACTTCCTTTCGCAGCATTGTTTTTTTGTGTGTGCTGTTTTTGCTGCTGGCTTTCTTTCTTTCATTTATTTATTTTTTTTTTTTTTTGTGTTTTCAATTTTTTTGTTGTTTTCTTTCCTTTTTTCGGTGTGGCATTTACAACACTTAAATTGTAAATAATTCCGATTTGGTTTGCCCAGCATCTCCAGCTGTGAGCTCAAACAAAGATACCAACCGCTCTGTCCTCGGCTCTCGGCTCTACCCTGCTCGAGTATGTGTAATGGCCAAAAGCCACTTGCTTTTGTCAACAAATTTGCGTTTAAATGGCTCATGTGCCGTTTCCGTTTGCCGTTGCCGTTGCCATTGCTTTTGTCAGTCATTTTGGTTTGTCGGCTCATCTCGTGCTGTCTCGTTTTGTTGCTTTTGCTGTTGCTGTTCTTGTTATTGTTGACGCAGCCTTTGCAATTCGTTCTAATGTATTTTTAAATTATGTTTATTTTTTTCATCGCATTAACGAGAGCACATAACAGACAGAGAGAGAACGAGAGGGGAGAGCATTACAAATTTACAGACTGTTGATAAGTTCTTCAAGCTTCTTATAAACCTGCTAACATTAGTCTTGGCCATAAGCTTTATAAAAATGATTCAGACCCACCATTTAGCAAACAAGTTTATAAGATTTAAGCTCTTAACCATCTGAAATGACTTCAAAGTGTATGTTTCAAATAACATTTAAATCTTATGTTTACAAACAATCAGCGCAATTGAGTTCCTTAACATTTGCTGCTGTTTGCTGTTTTAATCATAGTTCAGGACGATTTTTATAGTTTAATAAAAATAAAATGTTATCTTATCTAATTCTACTATAATTTCTGGGTACATTTTGCCGTATTCTATAAGGCAAATCTTAATAATAACTGTTTTCGGTATATTTTAAATTTCATTATGCAAAGCCAAAACCGGATGATTGGGATGCCGAATACACTACGTTACGATAAAAAATCAGTGTCACAATCGCCTTGTTTGCTTGCCGGTTACATAAACTGTTATGCATGTTGGCCCCGTTGTTGCCCATTGTCAGTTTTGGCTCAATCCCGTTAGCCTCCATTGGTACATAATCTTCTGTTGCGTCCATTGTTTATTGCCTGTGTGTGTCTGAGTCGCCATTTAAATTCGAAAAGTACAAAATAAATGCAGTTTGTCGAAACGGGTTTCGTTATCGAATGTAATCAAATGAAAGTGAAATTTTTTAAATATGCTGCTAATACTAAAAAAAATATATGTTAATCAATACACTGTGGAAAGCAAGGTAGTATGTCTCATCCTAAAGCCAAAGGCATAAAAAAAAGTAAGGAAAAGCATGGCCGCTGTATGACGGAGCAAATATGGAAAACAGTTGAAGTTGACCATGAAAATGCTCAAAGCCACATGGCCTGAAGCCAGTGCAAAAATACGTTCATATTTGCATATTTATAAGCACAGCTTCATCCATAGACACACACGTTGCTGCTGTTAATGTGTGCCGCTGGCGAAATGTTAATTAAAGCAACTGGAAACCAAGTTGGATGCCAAGCGAGCAAAGCTAAAAGAGCCGCTAATCAAGTTGGAGGTCAGCATTGAATCTCGCATATTACGTAAGGATCGTCATAAGCAGCAGCAGCAAGATAGCAATAAAGAGAGAGAGAGAGAGAGAGAGAGAGAGAAGCAGTAGGAAAGAGAGAGAGAGAGAGAGAGTGAGTGAGAGAGATAAAGTGTACAAGGTAGACGCAATGAAAAGTGAAACCGGCTGAATTCCAGTTTAATTTTGATTTTATTATTCTTTTTTTTATCTTTCTCATATTGCCTTTTAACTTTTTATTTTTAATTTTCGCAATGTAAAGTGCACGTTATACAATGCATTTAGGACAGCTGACCTTGCGGGCGATTCGGATGACAAAGTGTCTGAAAAACCAGTTGGAAAAACTATTTATGATAAGAGCAAAAGTCAATGAAATGCCAACAATGTTACCTAATTTGCCGTCGTACCAAAATCGAAACAAGAAATACGAGTACAACCGGGCAAAATACGCCAGGAAGACAAACACAAACACACATACACAGATGAAGCCCAAGAGACTTCCAATTGGCAACGTCAACACTTTTTTTACAGCACATAAGCAAAAAAAATTATTTAAAAAAAAAAATCAAAAACTAAAACCATAAGAAACACCAACAATTTAACAGCCAACACGAATGCGGAAACGTTTATTATTTGTTTTCACATTTTTATGCAACTTTCAGCACCTGAGAAGTGAACTTACCATGAATGCCAACTGCAATTAACAGCGTTGCAATAAGACACTGCTGCAGCATCTTGAAGCTACTACAAACAAGCTGCGCACACACACCGAATAAACCAATACACTATTGAGTCTTACAACACACGCCAAAAAAAAAAACAGCGACGACGTAAATGCGAGAGAGAGAGAGAGAGAGACAGAGAATGGGAGAGACGTCTACAACGCGCAAATGCAAACCGCCAACTGAACGCAGACAGCGCCAAAGAAATTGCAAGAAGCCAACTTTAAGTTCAAGTCGTTCAACGGCTTTAACAATCAACAATCGGCGATCAGTTTTCGTTCACTGAGCGACCATTGGTGCTGAGAGCTTCAAGCTTCAAGCTTTTGAGCTGCCAGCTCTTCGAAGCTTAACTTATTCTCAATTTACTTTCATTTTAACTGGTTCGTCGACAACGACGCGTCACAAGAGAGACACAAAACAGAGTCAAACAGCCGGTTTAAGTCTCTTGGCGCATGCGTGCCCATTACAATGAGGAGGAGGAAGGGTGGAGGAGCCCTTGTCCGGCTGCCCCATTATGGACAAAGCCAATTTGCATATTGCCCCGTACATAAGTACTACGAAACACCCGCATTTAAAATGTGTGTGTAGAATCTTTACACTTTGTTTGTCTTTTTAATTTCTGGTATTGAAATTCATTGGGTGCGTTCTTTGATATACTATGCATGCAGGTACTCACGATTTTCAAGAGCTATTCAGACACGCCCTGCATAGCATGTTTATTGCATATAACAGTTAAAAGTTGAGAGAATTCTTCAACTGTATTTTGTTGTAGAATGCGGACAGTACATAAGTACTAATAACGACGACATGACAACTAAATGTTACGATTTTATTGCATAATACGTATAACTTGACGAAGTCTCTAAAGCATTTAATTGCTGATTCGTAAGAGTTAGACATTTTGTTTTAGAAACACTTTCGATTAGCGGGAGAACCGATTTTTGCTTTGCCAGCAACTATAATAATTTGAAGCTGTGAATATTAAACTGAAAATGTTTGATAAGCCGGCATTATTGTTAACAAAACCCAATAATCAATAAAGACAATTTATCAAGTTGACTCCATAAATAATTCAACCAGCTAATTTTCTGCCTGATAATAAACTAATTTATAGGTAAATGACTTGAAATGGCTTACTTGATCCCTTTTAGCCAACTGTTCTTTGCTCAAAACAACTTGAAAACATGCTCTGAAACTTGTCAAACGATACAGAAATTTATATTTGAATCATATCAAAACGCTTTAGATTTTCTTAGAAATGTCTATAGAACTTGAATTCATTTGAGTGTGTTCGTATTGTTAGATATATGTACATATATCTATATAATATAATCTTTGGTTTGTTAACTTTATTTTGACAGTAATAGATTTAATCTTGTTTCAGTTCGTTTCGCGGCTTGTATATTTTATTCATTTTAATTTCAACCAACTGGAATTTTAAATACCAAAAACACACAATCAATTTTCGAATGGGCAAAACACTGCACGGTTATTTGGCGGTAATAAATTCTCAATATACACACGAATTATTATACGCATATTTAGTTGCAATATAGATTTTTTGTTATTGTTCTGAATGAACTGCCCTTCCACCTTTTCCCTTTTCCCTTTTGTGTGAACAGATTCAATATGCTTTGTTAGGTGGAAAAACTACTATCTGCGTTTCAAATTTTAGTTATATTTTTGTTGTTTTATTATAGGAAATTAGCATTTGAATAGCATGGAGCGAGTTGGATTGTTGTGTCTGTTATTATTTAGGTATTTATTTGTAAGCCCGAGCGATCAATGAGCCGAAACGAATAAGTTCAAAACAACACGCGGCTATCAAATTCAATCAGTGACAACAAATGCATTGAATAATTGGACGAATGAATGCGTCTAATATTCAAAACTTTTAAAAAATCATATTGAAATAAAAATCATTCGAAAAAACTATAGTATGAATTCAGTTTGCTAAAAGCGTAGCTCAAATTTCTTTTTATTTTGTATGAAACCAAAATTAATTTCTTTCACTCCACTGTCTCAAATCATCGAAATGTTAATTTAGCATCAAAAAATATTCGAATAATATGCAAATTGCTTTATGGATTCTTTACGCACTATTTATTTTAAGTAAAGCCAACAAATAATAGTAAAAAAACGTAGCAAAAGATTGTTAGCTAATAAATTAAGACTACTTAAAAAGCTGCTCTCATAGTTTTCTATTTTATTTTGGTTTACAAATGAGTTCTCATCAAAGTAGACCTCCTCAGTTTCTCGTTATACCAAAAATAAAAGTTCGACTTTTGACAACTGTATGGAAAATGGTAAGAGGAGGCATGAAGTGTTTGCGTGTGGAGCTGGGCATACTATATATATATATATAGTATGTATATTTTTTGTGTGTTTATATGAATATTCATTTATTTATTTGACTGTAGACAGAGCCCCAGCCGCAAGCAGCACGCATGCATATGGCCCAGCACAACATTTTTGGGCATTTAAACCAATAAATATGCAAATTTTCATAAATTTAATTAAATTCACCACAAACGCTGCGTCTTTATCATCAACAGCAGCAACGGCAGTAGTACAGACAGGGAAAGTTAACCCCACCCCTAAAATATATAAAAAATGCAAAAGTGTAAATAAGGAAACTGACAACAAAAATAAAATAGAATAGTGTTTGAGCAGTGAGCAACGCGAACTGATAACTTTATGGCAAGACATAAAAGATCTATGAGTTCTGAGAAATGTAAGCAAATAGTATCCGAACGCAGTCGTCGGCCAAATCCCGAGGCAGGTGGTGCCAGATGTCTAACTGACTTACTGACAAACTTATGAAAGTTTTAAGCTAAGGTTTGGCGGCTGGATGAAAAATGTGAATTGTCAGCGAGTTTAACGATTTGACTGACACAGGCATTTCATAGTTTGGTTTATACAACAACAAAAATAATACCAACAGCCATAACAATATGTTTTTCGAGTCAGTAGCAGGTCGGTGATGCCTGATTGGTGTGACACTGGCATAAGGGAGAGAGAGAGAGAGATTCGTGGTGGATGAGCGCACTCAAACAAAAAACAGTTGAAATGACAAAGGCGAGAAAAATGCAAGTGAGCGGACATGGAAATTAAAAGCAGCTGAAAGGACAACGCATGGCTGAGCCCCCTGAATCCCGAATCCCGAGTCCCGAATCCCGAATCCCCAACCATAACCAAGAGGCAGCAGAGGGTGAGGATGAGTACGCAAAGCGGAAACTGTCAACTGGTAACCAGGCAGGCGACACTCCAAACACAACACTCTACTCGTACTATAGAGTGGACCGACCATGGGGCACGCTTCGTCTGTCTGTGGGCTGAATGAGAATGTGAATGTAAATGCGAATGCGAATCCGAATCCGAGTGAGAATGAGAATTCGAATGTAAATGCGAATGGAAATGTCTTCTGTTGTTGATGCCATAGTTAGCACTTGCGTCGAGGCCGGGGAAATTTTCAATTAACACTTATTCAATTTTCCAGCGATTTTGACCTTTTGTCCACAAGCCAACACACACACACACACACAAAAATACAAAACATGGGGCAACATCAGATTAACAAAACATGAAACAACAAATAATAATAATATTTGAAAACTATTTAGTATTGCAAGCACTTCAAGTGAATTTAAATATGTTTAGCCCGTTTAGCTCACACTCAACCAACTTTCGGTTATGTACAACGTGAAACGTATTCGAAATTAGAATATATAACTATATATATATATGTATGTACGTATGTATGTATGCAATGCCCACATTTTGCCAATCAAATCGAAATCAAATTAAAGGTTTTGCTCATCGGGCAGATGCAATGCAATGCGCAAAACAACAAACAATATTCTGCACAATAAAAAGCCAAAAACAACACACAAAAAAAAAAACAACAATAACCACAGCCAAAATAAAAAACCAAATCAAGTAGATTGATTCAGTTAAGTGTGTCAGACTTCAAAGATACCCTTAATATATAAATACTTTTTTTTTTTAATTTAATTGAGTTAAGGTCATTCAACTTCAGCTCGGCGAATTGTATCTTCTGGTTGCTGTACTTAACTTAAATAATATACACTTATTACACTACAATTAATTAGGGGCAGGGTATTTAAAAACTGTAGATATCAATGAGTTGGAAAAACAAGAGCAGGTTCAATTGCTTTGCCAACTGGTGGATTTGAATGTTGCGGGCGTAAATTCTGGCAAATCAGGCACATTAATTATGACGAATTTCGCCAGGGGAGGGGAGGAATGCGTTTTAGGATGGGGGGTGTGGAATGGCTGATGGTGTTGGTGGTGGTAGTGGCACACTGGTGGCTAGTGGCCATGTTGCTTGTTGTAAAATTTAAATTGGATTGGAAATATTTGCGCGAAATTCGAATTTCAATTTTCAATTGACGGCGGCAAAACTTGGCGGCGTCGATTTTTGGTCAATGCAGCGAGATTGCTTCGTCATGGCCCCTCAAATACTAGACACTTTGTTGTTGTTGTTGCTCTTGCTGTGCAGCGCAATTCCCAATCCTCTGAACTGTCCAGATTCCCGAAGTCCCGAGCTCTCGGATGCTGAAGCGGATGCGTTCGCAGCAACAGCACCTGTGTGTGTGTGTGTGTTGTGTGTATGCGCAGCACAGCAGTTGAAGCTGCAAATTTCAACTGCCATTTTCCTGCTTCACTCAATTACAGGCCTTTTGTGTCCATTCGATTGTCCTGAGCTAAAAGTGCAGGCCGTAACTGAAACCAAGTCCGTAACCGAATCATTCACCAAATTTGTTGTGTCCATGTGTGTGTTTGTGTGTGTGTGTGTTTGATTGTTTGCTTTTTGTTGTTTACAGGGTTGCCCGTTTGTCAGCGACCAACTAGGTGCACTGAAGCCACCATTCTCTCAAGCTCCTCAGCGCGAACATTGCCAACAATAACATTGTGACTGGAATGTTTCATGTACGCGCTTGATAGACAACATGTCTTATTTTGCTTCTTTCTCTCCTCTGTTTTTGCTTCTTCTTCTTCTTGGAATTCAGATTTCAGTTTTTTTTTTTCGTGTTTGTGCAGAATTATGGCTGAAAAGATTGGCTAGGCAAGTTCAGACCGAGCAGACTGCTTTATTTGCGAGCCATTAAAAATTTGCATAAGTACACACAGAGAATTGGCAAATACATTCATTATTTTGGGGGGGGCCCGTTGCTGCAATCAAATATTTATGGACTCATTCATTGAATGCTCTGCAAGAGTTAGACATGTGAAGAATGTGTTAATCGATGGGCTTTCTTATCCAAATAAACCCGAGATTATGACATAAAAACACATATTGTTTTTTAATCAATAAAATGATTTGAGTAAAAGTATTACATGAGCCTTGGCTGCAACGAAAATAAAGTAATTGATTGATAAAAATACTCATAAGAAAATCTAGCAGATACTTAAGAATAGCTTTGATTAGATTATCACATTATAAAAGCTTGACTTAAATAAACATTTTCACAATATATATGAACTTATATGTATAGATTATGTATGTATGTATATGTTGAGTGTGTGCGTTAATCACTTAACTTACTGTTCAGCCAGATTTATTTGGCATATATATTGCTGGGTGGACACTTAAAATTAAATTCGAGCAAAAAAATAAATGAAATAAAAATTGTATGTTTGTATATTCAAAATAATTTATTTAATATGCATAAAAAGTTTTTCGATTTATTTTGGTGTTTTGTTCGAACTTCTTGCATGGCCACATAATTCACTTTACCTCACCGCCCTTTGCACACTCTGCCCTCCACCTTCGGTTTGGACAACAGAGTCCAACCGACCGACCGACCAACCAACCAACCAACCAACCAAACGATTCATATCAAGCCGCAGGTGCATGAAGCTGATCCAAGTGAGGGGCGCATAAATTTATGTTGAGCGTGTAAATTTATGGGCCTAAATTGAGGAACGCCACTGAAAAGTGGAACGTAAAACAGTAACGAAATGGGAGAACAGGACTGACTCTCACTGTACTTGTACCTTAGACAATGCCAATCATTGTCCAGAGCGAGATAAAGGTTGAGTCTGAGTCTGCGGGTGTCCTTTCAGTGTGTTTGTGTTTGTTTGTCGCGCAAAATGAAAATGGCTGCCTTACAGTTATTTATTGAATGTCCACTTGACGGCCTCAGTTGACCAAAAGAAAGATGAAGCTAAATCTCTGGCAAAAGGAAGCAAATGACTTAAAGCGTTTTACACCTGAAATAATTTCATTTTGAGTACGCCTCTCGAGTCACTTTCAAGGCGGCATTTTTTTGTGTTTTTTTGTTTAGTTTGTTTGCGCAATTTCAGGCGCCGGGCAAGTGTATTAAATAAAAAGTGACAACAAATATTGTTTCGTTTCGCGCTTCCAGCGTTTTTGTTGACGACACAACATCCGCCGCCCATCAGCCCATCTCTCCGTTCAGCCAGTTTTTGTGTCTGGCTATGTTTTTTTGTCTCTTTGGCTGCGTGGCCCTCGATCGACCCGCCTTGCTCCGTCTCCCCCATTGCCGGTTAATGCCCAGAAAATTGGACGAAAAATTTCATTTCATTTTGCCTGCAAATGCGTCAAACTCAAAAAAGAAAAAAAGAAGAGAAAGAGAGAGAAAGAGCGACATGCTCTGGAACTAATGGAACCGAAGCTTACCTTACTTGTTAGCAAATATTTGCCTCTGAAACAAAGTAAGTAAGTTGCCAGCCTTTTTGCTTTCCTCACCCTCACCCTCGCCCTTGGCCTCCATCTTTAGCCTGTCTGCCTATCCATGTTAAGCTGTGTGCGGATTCTTAAAGCAAACAACCGACATACCTGCTCCAAAGCGGATCCTCATCAGCTTGTTCATTCAGCTCCATATGGTTTGACTTTGCAAAAGACAAAAAAAACCCATTTTTTTGGCCTGAATGCAGATGCTTTAATTATGACTTCACTTTGGCCTCAAGTTGACATTGCCGATCAAATACGGTGAGCTGATGTAATCTGTAATTTAACATAGATTGGAAATTGTGTTTAATCACACTGAAATTAATCCTGATTTCAATTGCTTTCACAGTTGCAGTTAAAATGCAAAACATTGTTGTATGTATCTGAATTTTTCTTTTAGTCGTTTAGTCTTATCACTTTTGAAAGTAAAATGAAATGTTTGTAGTTATGCAATGTAATAATCAACATCAGTTGAAATAGTCAAAATTTCTAATAACTTCTTCTCAAGTAGTACACTATATATTGTTTTCGTAAATATAATTTATTTTTGTAGAGATGTTCTTTAATGTTCTTAATTTTTAAATCTTCAAAACCAATTTTTAAAGCAAGAAAATAAGTTTTTCCTTTACTTTCATAGATTAAGTTTAGTTGCAACATAGCTTGACGTGTGATAAATTCCTATTTGCAATGCCTGCCTGTTCACGTGATGATGTCAGCAAGAAAACGGAAAAACAGAAAAAGAAAAAAATGAATTTGATGTCATGACAATGCTAAGTCATTGGTTCTAAGTTAACCAAGCCGCTAATGGGTCCAGTGTTCCAATGGTTTCTTAAGGGTAAACAAACACATCTTAGTGCCCAACCCTCGGCAGTAATAAATCACAAGTTATTATATTCTAACCTACATCAATCAAATCAAATCAAACAACATTGAGACCAAATGATATTTCTTCTTTCTTAAGCTACAAATTGTTATAAATATAATTTTATTACGATTAAGACATGCGACAGCAACAGCAACAACAAAACTCAATTACTCAATTGTCAAATAAATTTTCTTTTTATTTTTATGCTTCATATGTACATATATATATTTATAAGTGTATGTAGCTTAATGGTATGGAGTAATAAAACTAAATAGCGTTAAACGCATATTTTTCTTATGGCTGATGGGCGAAATGCTAGCAAAACATACAACATGAGTACTATTAGTGCGCGCGTGTGTGTGTGTGTGTGTGTGTGTTAAGTGTGTGTATTCTTGCACTAAAGACTAATTAAGTTTTCATGGCCCTGGGTGCTGGCTGGCTAACTGACTGACTGACTGAGCGACTGGACGACTGCTTTAGTCAGGCTCTGTTAAGTTCGTCGTCAGTTTGAATGAATGAATGAATGGTCAACTTGATTAATTTGAGGCGGCAAGACAAGCATTAATAATCCGGTTAAAGTGTGGGCAACACAACACACAGACACACGCACACACACAAATGTAAACACACTTAAGCAGAGCTTGTGGCTGCAACAACAATCACAAAAGCAACAACAACATCAGCAACAACTAAAAATTGCCGCAGTAAACACAAACTAAGTATAAAAGTCAAAACAAAGCCACAAAGTGTTGGTAGCACACACACAAACACACACATGGAAAGTGGGAGAAAAAGAGGACATTTGCTGTTTATTGCTTTGGAGTATGCAACATTTTATTTAACTCAAGCACCCAAAAGCTTAACATAGAAAAAAAAGTGGAAGGCAATGATAACGCAATTGGGTTTTAGTCTATCTTAAGCACCATTTGCGTGGTGTTCGCGTAATAGACGGCCCATAAACGAGAACAGGAGCTCCACACACCACCACACACCACCCTTAAAATACTTATGCATTACTTTTGGTTCGCACAAGCAACCCTTAGACAATATACTATACGTAGTGCCCTCGTCAATCGCAATGTGTTAGGTCAGGTTCATAAGTAAGTCAATAAGTAAGTTGGTTAATGACAACAACAACAACTCCAGCCAAAACAACAACAACATGAGCTATAGCAACAAAAACCGTATAAAAACACAACATTCAAAGCAGTGGAAATATGTAGCTGTGCACCAAATAGAACGCCCAAAATAAGGGAAATTCTCTCTCGCATTCAGCTCGCGTGTCAGCATTTGCTCTCTCTTGTTGTTTGCTTAGCAACATTTGAAGTCAGCAACATGGCAAGCAGCCAAAGCATTGATAATGGTGTCAAACACTTGAGCGTCATTATCATTCTATGCATTTTTTATTTTTGGTATTCAATTAATTAATTTAAAAAAAAAATGATTTTAACCATGGCCGTAGCCAGAGCAACATTTAGGAGGGGGAAAGACCTCAAAAATAATTTTTTTTTACCAAGTTTTTTTTTTTCGATGAACTAAAATACAGAATTAAAAAAATTTAAAGTGAAATTTTGAGGTTCAGATTTCGGGCTTACAACTTAGTTTCTAGTAACTTCAAATAATTTTTTTTTGTATTTGTATTATTTGATTTTAAACAATATATCTGATTGTATTTTTTGTATGCCTTATGGTGTCTCAAAGTGAAACACTCAAACTTGAAAGGAATGTCGTCAATAATTAAACAGAAAGGTCTTACAAAAATGTTAGCCTTAAAGCCAATCTGCAGACTTTCAGTTGATTTAAATGATTTAAGTAGGGTTTTTTCTAATTTATTATTATTTTTACTTTCATCAAGATTTTTTATACTTAATTTATGTTCTCATATTTAAATAAAGAACACGCTGTAAAAAAATAAAATTAGCTCGATGTCATTTTAACCTATTTGTCTTTATCTTTTCGAAACCATAGAGAACCAAGTTAAGGCTTACTTCAGCAGGTACACCACACGTTTCCAGTGACACTGGAGCCGGCTGGCTAGTGCGCTAGTTGTGTAGTTGAAAGACTAAAGCGCAGGATATTTAAAGAGCCACGGGGATACGCTCAAAATTCCCACATAATCTACCAAACTCGAGCAATATTTTACAAATGAATATTTTGTTGTTGTAAAAACATTCAAGTTTCTGTTGCTTCACATTAAATATCAACCGGAAAAAATATTTTTCCATCGACTTTTTCTTTACTCTTAAAAGAACTCGACTTTCCCTAAGAAAACTTAGCCTGACCCAAAGCAACTTAAATATTATTATTTAATTTCAGATGCTTGTCATTCAAGTTAAACTTGCTGCACAATTATCACATTGGCTTTAAAGTCAAGTCGTTTCTGTCGAGGCAAGCAAAGTCGTCTAGTGCCAATGGTTTCCTAAGGTCATTTCTCTCTTTGCTGAATCTGCTGCATCTGTTCGTTGAGGGAAATTATTGCCAAAGTCGAAATCATCTTTTGTAATTTGTTCGCATTATGCAAAGTGCGGTTAACAGGATTATCTTTAAACATCACGACGATGGCGAGGGCGATGGCGATGGCGATGGCAATCGCGATTGAAACGATGGATGCCTTGGCATCCTTTGGCAGCTGCACTTCTATAATTTTGCTAGTTGTCCTCTTTTTCAACGCAGCTTTCAAACATTTTCTTTCTACTTCGTTGTTTGTTCTTTGTTTCACTGTTGGCCCTGTCTTTGTCTTTGCCTTTTCAATGAGCAATACGCCGCAGTCAATTTGATGAATTTTTCACAAATTCCATCTTAACGTCAAATTGGCCAACGGGTTGGGTTTTCTTTTCTGTTCTATGCCATTTTGTTTTGTTTTGTTTTTCTTTATTTTTTATGCACTGTTCTTTTGTGTCAGCGAAAAGCGCAGCCGCCACCGCAAAAGCAACTCCCCACCCCATCTTCGATATTATCCGACTTCTCGCTGGCACTGGTTCATCTTGAAACCGCTTGAGCGTCAAGTGATTGATGCATTGCGCTTGTAAATTTGATGGCTCGTTTTCTTGTGGATGGGAAGCAGGTCGCTCGGTTCTTAAAAGGGGAAGGGAAACACTGTAATGTGGTGGGATGAGCAATAGAGCAAGTCATGGTCCAGAACCAGTGTTTGGGTACGGATGCGGATGCGGGCTGTTTCAGGTCCAGCTACGGCTCCATTCGTTGCATTTGCCAACTCAAACACTCGCTGCGGCTGCAAGGGTAAGAAGAGGCATGCAAAGTGCGCGAAATTGACTTTGCTTTTGCGGGCGCTGACAGTGGCATTGCCAATGCTGCTGCTGCTGTTGTTGCTACGTTCTGGTTTGGGTGCGGGATAGCTGGATTGTTGGTTGGCGGAGGCATGCTTGCTTGGCAGCTTGCGCGAATGATGAATGGAAAATGCGAAAATTGTTAAGGCAAAGGCACAGCAGCAGCACACAGCGCCAGAGGGCTCAAGAGAGTGGAGATAGGGAGAGAGAGAGGGGAGCAGTTGTGCAAAAGAAATTGTGAAATCTTAGTTGAAATTATTATAAATTAATGGCTATCCTTGTGACCCAGTTACCAGAAATGTTTCGGCATAAGCAGCCACTGGTGGTGCAGCCACAGCTGCGGTTTCATTTTCGGCGGTGCAATGGGGGCAACAACGTTCATTGTGCAACGAAAATACACACACACACAGCACATCCTTTAAGCATGCAGTTAGCTGTCTCAGTATGTGTGTGGGTGTTTGTGTGGGAGTACTGTCGTTCTGGTTTGACAGTTACATTTTTAATGCTGGCCATAATTAAGTTTGTGCAGCCAGCTTTTGGGGGCCAAAGTATCATTAGCTCGCGCTCCCAACAGTTCGCACTGTACGGAATACTACAGTGAAACCCAGCGTATTCGAATATTTATGAATACACAATGCCAGCTACTGCTTGCATCCTTATTATCCATGGCTCATCAATGTTGACCAGGCTTAGCTTAGCTTACTTCGTTCTCGACTCGTCTGTCAAAACGTTAAGTAAAAACACTCATTGCATATTTATGAATAGACATGAATACTATACTAAGTTTGTTTGACTTACGAAAAACAATCATCTTTCACTTTAGTTCAGTTCAAGGATATCAGGTTGGCAAGTAAGGCAAAACTATTTTGGGTTGAGTGTTATACAATAGGACTATAAGTTTCCTATTTTTATCCCAACTTGATATTGATTAAGTTTAATTAGCTAGTGGCATAGATTTCTTACGAGGTGTGAGTCTTAGTTGAGTATGTCAACATAATTTAACTACGTCATAATAGTCATATTGGGGAAGCAAAATGGTGTATTGCCTAGTTGGACACTCATCACCATAAATGTTAAGGTAATGCAAATAAAGAAATAAATCTATAGATTTATTAATTACTATAACACCAAATCAAATTATTTACACAGTTTTATACATTTTTGTACTATTGAATGGTTATGTAGCAGAAGAAAAGGATTCAGTATAATTCTACAGTGCAAACAACACTTGTACTGATCAAAAATATATTTGCGATTGAAACTTTAACCAATTCCAGATAATTCTGGAAGCATTCTCCAAAAAGACACATCCAAGTATGATCATATATAATCAAATCAAAAATAAATACCAAAGCAGTTTAGTTTTATAGGATGAGCCAAAAAAGAGTTTTATTATTTATGTAGGCGTTAAACAAACATAAACGAAATTCAGTCAAGTTAACTTCCATTCGAGGAGGTGTCACATGCCGCCGCACATGCTGATAAAGATTGTTTTTTATTTTTGAATACATATTTTTTGTTGTTGTTGTTCGCATGTGTCACAGTTTCATGCAATATGCAAATGTTACTGTTGGTAAGGTGCTGTTGCTGGTTTGTCATCTGTTAACAATAAATGTGTCCGCGAGGCGGCTGCTGCTGCTGCTGCTACTGGTGATGAAGCCAGTGTCCTGAAGCCGTTCAGCCGGCAGCGTAGCCGGCAACGAGCTACAAAATATACATATACACGTATATATATGTATATACTTGCATTCATACATGATAATAAAAAAAGAAGAGATGAAGCGGCGCGCGTGGCACATGTCAAAAGCGAATGGAAATTGTTAAACAAACAGCAAACAGACGCAGACGCAGCGTGAAAACAAATTGAACAGCTCAGCGAAGCGTCACTGACCTACGCGCACACGTAAGCAACAACAACAACAACAACAGCAATAGCAACGCCAACCAAAATAGCCAAAGCAAAAGGCTGCCCCCGCAGCGTGAATTTTCAAAATTTCCTCAGCTCGGCAACATTTTGTCAGTCGGCTGATGCGATGTTGCTGCAACAAGCGGTGGCACGAACCATGCCATTGCGCCATTCGTGCCGCATGTCTCGTGTGGATGCTGCTGCTTCTGTGTTCGGCATCATCATCATCGTCGCCGCCGCCGTCGTCGGCGTCGTCATGAGCCGACCGAGTGCCACCGTCTCGATTCTTCACTGGCATCTGCCGCATCAGTCTTTGCGCGTTTTTCAGCTGCTGCGGTACAGCCTCATTCGGCAGGCAAAGCCGTGAACGGCCAAAGGTTCAACGTGTTGAAAGTACGTGTTATTCAAATAGCTACAAGCCTAAGCAATTTTTGCGTCATATTTCGAAGCACGTGTGCGTCACTTTCGAGTTTAAAAAAAGCGACTTCATAAACAATTAACAATAATTGGCAAATATAATTTATTTGATTTTTTTCGGGACTTTTCATCACATTTTAAATAATATTTTTAATTTTATTTTTTTGGCAAATTTTTTATGTGAAGAGCAAGCGAATTTTTCGTGTGGAGTGTTTGTTGTTCTTTGCAACGCGTGTGGTAAAATTTCGAAGCGCGCTTTTCAGCGCACATGGTGCTTGTTTTTTGTGTGTGTGTGGGAGAACTAAAATCCTAAACAGATTTCACGTGCCAACAACAACACCTATAATACAATACAATACAAGAAACAAAAAAAAAAAACACTTACAATATAGGTGCTTGTGACATTTGCATGTGTGTTTGTGTGTTCGTGTTTATGGACAGAGAAAGCGAGAGAACACATTTTGTATGCGGGTAAGCAATGGATTTTTTTTTACTAAGTATTATTGTAACAAAGCTAAAAATATCTTTCGACAAAAGCACAGAAATTATATAAATTGGCTCCAAATCGATTTCAATATTTTGTACTGTGTTGTTAATTATCTGTAATTGGTCAATATATATATATTATATATTTAAGTATATATTTATATATTTAAGTATATATATATTATATATTTAAGTGACTGCATTTTGCACTTGAGATCAGATTGCCTTTATTTTGACAGCGGTTAATACATCTGCACTAAATATACGATCAGTAAGTAACATTTTGCATAATTATTAGTGCCTTTTTTAAGTTAATAAGTTTGTTGAAAATAAGTTTAAATCAAATTAATATTAATTAATAAACTAAGCGTATGTAAAATTAGCTTAGATATTATTACTATAATAATTACTTGAATACATTTTATAGAAATTTAAATTTAATATCAATTACACATTATTTTTTTGTGCCCTTGCCTTTTATTTATTTTTTTGTGTATATATTCAGCATAATTTTTGCTTAATTGTGCTTATTAATTAAATTTACACTGAAGCTTTACTTGTTTCAAAGAAGCTTTAATTATTTTTTGCTTTTAAAGTGTTTTTTAGTTATTAAATTGTGTTACACAATTGGTGCTTAATTAAGTGCATTTTTTTATTAAATTTTATTAAGTTAAATTAAATTATAATAAAATTTTATTTTTTAAATTGGCTGCACTTGTTTAATTTAAGTCTGATTGGAGGATGAGTTGAATGAGATTGAATTAAATGAGAAGCTAAAATGCGAATAAACATTTTTGTATTTAAAAAATGTAGCTGCTCTTTATTTTACTGAAAAGAGATTTAAGTGTGTGTTTCAATTTTAAGTATTGTTTTCATAAATTGCAGTTTGCCTCAAGCACATCCAACAAGTTACAGCAGAAATTTAGATTCACTTAAACTTTAAGTTAAGTATACGGCGAAATCACAGCTCACACATTATAGCTGTTGTTTATTGATGCAAGCAACATCCACTCAATGCTTTCATGTGTGTGTATGTTTGTATGTATGTGTGTGCCTAAGGCACTGACTGCATTGATTTCACTTGCAACACTCAGTTCGCTGGCGTTGCTAGCCTTCAAAAATATATAGCCTGAAGTCGTTATCCAGCTAGATAAATAAGCACTCGAGCTAAAAAGTTGGCGCAAAAGATAAAGATAATATATACACACACATAGATATGTATGGCTGTGTGTACAAATGGAAATGCTGAAAGTGCAGCAAAAGAAGCAGCACATCAAAAGCCAACGGAAATGGACAGTGAATTAATGTTTACAATTTTTCTGTTGCGCTTTAGCTGGATATCTTTTTATGTTGCCACTTTGTACTGCATACTCTTCCAAAGGTTATTTTAGTTTTTTGTCGTAAAGTGTGGAGCGCACTTAAAGCGGAAAAGTTCTGGGAAACTAAACATACGTGTTAATTCATAAGAACGAATAATGAATGTTCAGACATTGGTTCTATGACTCTTCGAGGGTATTTGATCTTCGACTTAGATAGCTATTGTATTTGTTTTTTTTTTTTTTCGTTTGTCGTGGGCATATCAATTTGGTGGAAATTGTGCAGCGGCTGTTACGAAAAAAAAATGGCCAAGGCGCCTCAGTTGTCCGGGTGGGCCAGTGGGAAAACATGCCCAAATCAGAGCTAAGAATGATGCACATAAAATGAGTAAATGAATAATTTGACAAACACGCAGCGGACGCTGCTGATGCGTCTCAGATAAACATGATTTTCCTTTGCATTCCCTTTTTTATGCTTTGTTTAAATAATTGTTCGGCTGAGCGGCTGAGCATCCGACCGACTTGGTCATACTCCAAAATCAACTTTAGTTGAAATAAAAAAGAGGGCTACAGCCTCACCTTTGCTGCCATAGTTAAATATACTGCAAGTCTATATACATATTTATATATAAACAAATATAAGAATTGTACTTGAATGCAGCAGTAGCAGCAGCCGTTGTCGAGAGACAAGTAGTGCAATTACTGCATAAAGTACTTGCAACAAGGCACACTGATGCTGATGCAGATGCAAATGCTGATGTTGATGCTGTTGCCAACTGGCACTGGACTTGGGCTTTGGGCTGTTCCTGCTGCTGCCTCCATTATCTCCATCTCCCCCCACCCATATCTGCGTCTAGCGCGCGGCTGTAACTGAGGGGTCACTCTTAGTCTTTGTGCCGTGTGCTGAGCCCAAGTGCTGCGCTAATTTCAGGCAATTATTTGTGCCACCCGCTGCTGCCACAGTGAAGCCAAAAAGAGTGCAATAACTGCGAAGCAGATAGACAAATGGACAAATGGAGAGAGAGAGAGAGAGAGAGAGAGGGGGAGAGTGAGGTGGTTGGGGAGTTAATCTTATTATACAATTCTATTCAGTAATTTAAATATATGTATATACTATGTGTACTTAATGAAATTGCACAATTAAAGAACGACAGCATTATTCTAAAAATATATGTATATAAATAAACACATAAAATAAATTAAAGCTTTATTTGAATATATTTGTTGAATTTAACATTTACATAAAATAACAATTAAAGTTAAGGAATTCAAAAAAAAAACCTTTGATATTTAAGCTTCTTGACAATTATATAAGCTGAGACATTATTCGACAATATTTTTAAATCAAAGGCAGCAAAATGTTGTTTGCCACCCATTCCGCGCCCAGCACCACCCACCTTTTTAAAACTGGTATGTGTATATCTTTCTGAGCTAGAGTCACACAATATGGTAGGAAGAGAGCAGGTAACGACCCCCAAGAACTGCATCAAAACTTTCTCTGAACATGCGTTGAAATCGAATCAAGTGATTAAATCGAAAAGTAACCTTTGCTAATTTTGTCTTATTCGCTATATTTTTTCACATCAGTTGGTCGATTGCCTGGTCGCTGTTGCATTAACCACTACAGCTACCAATACACTTCACCACCACCACCACCAGCACCACAACACCAAACACTCATACTTAAGCATATTTATTCATACGAATTTCCTCGCTTATTTGTGTGTAAGGCTTTCGTCTATGGCTAAGCATTAATTCAGTCATTCGCAGTGTCCGTTGCCATTAAATGCACTTATTCATTCAAATACAAAAAGCAAAAGATAGACGAAGTAGATGCAATAGGAATGTGGCTGGGTGGTTAGAGAAGAGGGTGTAACTCGAGACCACGGCGAAACAAGAGTGAAAATGAATGAAATAAAAAATGTAAACATACACAAGTGCAATGCAAATTAAAGCAGACAGCAAAGTGGCTGCTCCTGCACGGGCGGCAACGACAAGTGGCACAAAGGGGGCCATGGTTAGCAAGATGGGGGAGGGTGGGGACGAACAGAAGACTGGCAGCGGGCAAATGTGGCCAACGTGGACTGATGCTGCGGCAGTTGGACAGAGAACAATGGTCGTCCCAGGGAGAGGTGTGGATGTTGGGGCAAGGGTGGGGGTGTGGAGGGGTAAGTTTGAGGTACGGTTGCAAGTCCTTGGCAACGCAAAGAGGCAATTCATTAGCTTTAATTTAGGTAAATGTCCTTGGTCCTTGTGGCGTTGCCTCTTGTGGCGAACGTTGCAAATGCAACTAAAATGTTGCGGTTACCGCCATTTTCATTTGCTTACCACATTTGTGTGTGTGTGTGTATGTGTGTGTTTGTGCTCTTTATGTTTTCTCTGGCAGCACACTTAATATTTAAAGCCATCAAAAGTCGTCCAAGTGGCACACTTGCTGCAAACTTTTGCCTGCCTTAAATTACTTAATTAGCAAAATCGAATTGCATTTTAAAGGATTTTAAATTACACATAAGCTATCGAAATGGAAATGCATAGCAAAGAAACTTAAAGTACTAAGAATTTTAAATAAATAACTTTTTACGCACAGTCAAATAAGTTTTATGTTTAGATAGACAGACGACCGCTTTGAATGTTCTTTTAAGTAGCTTACAAATAGTTAAATGTAATTTTAAGTTGATGTTAAACATGAATGAATTTAAATTTTTGTTTACACACAAATGCACACAATAGAGTTTAGGAAACTAGAGAAAAGGATTCATCTTTATAAATAATGATAAACTTCATTTCTTTCAAATAACTAATAACAAATAACTATAAAAATATAAATAAAAATTATTTGTCTGCCTTATCTTATTGATTAACTCGATGGAACATAAATGTTTTAAGAAAACTGCATTATTTTATGAAGATTTCTTAATTGTGCACCACTTATGTTCGTCTAGTTGGTGTAAGAAAATCTGATTTTCTACTTATCTAAATACAACATTCGAATTCAAGTTGGCTCTTTAACAAATGAAGTGAACATGGAAATCAAAACAAGCTTTGAGCCAAGCATCATTGAAATGTATTTCCAACTGTAGAACTTTAACGTCGGCTTAAGCTATACTTATGCAGTTAAAAGTTTCAAACTGCATGTACCACTTTTCTTAAAGCTTAGATGCGGTTAGATTGAGGTGAGCAACGATGTTGATTCCATCCATTTTCAATATTTCTTATCTGCATGCAACCTTTCCATCTCCATATATACATATATATTTGCTGTTGCTACAGCATTTTATGAGTGCGAAAGAGGTCTGATTCTGTCTGCCCCATAATAACTAATCAGTTGCGCTCAATTACCTTGACAACATCATGAGGCACCAAAATCCGCTTAAATTTCAATTGCAGTTTGCATTTGCTCAGTTTTGTAGCAGCAGCATCATCAGAGGCTACATCAGTTGCTGTGTGCCTTGCAACGCCCCACTCTTGCCACCCGCAGCGATGTGTCCTATGCAGATTGAGGCAGCAACATCACCAGCAACCTAAAAGCACAGCACTGGCAAGAGCCAGCTTCGCCGAGGCAAAGCTGCGTCGTCTGCCTAATTAGATAATGTCAGCAGCACGCAGCGCGTCATTTCCTGGACAGGGTCTGAGCCTGGATTTGGGTCTGGGTCCTCGATGCTATGGCTTCAGCCTTTCCACTCAATGCCAGAATGAACAAACACTCACACACACACACACACACACACACACACACACACACACACACAAAGACACACACGCATATACAGACACATGCATATATTCTTGACCCCAATTAAATTTAAATCATTTGAGTGCTTCCAAAGTAAAACTAATTGCTTTTGCCTCGCCATCCAGCTCCTCTGTCACTCTCTCTTCCCCTCGCTCTCACTCTCTCTCTCTCTCATATATGTATGTTTATCCCTCGCTGATGTTCTGAGCAAGTTCTGGGGCTTCTCCACTATTGTCTCGAGTAGCCCATTCATATTAACTGTGCCTTGTTGTTGTTCTTGTTATTGTAATTGTTATTGTTAAATTTGGCATAGCAATTTTCAATTGCCGTGAGCTTGTTTAAATCTTGCAAATGTTAAGTGCCCCAACTCGAGGCGAGCCATTTGTTTGCTTGTGGTTACTACGACAACAACAACAACAATAATATGTATCACAAAAGAAAACGTTGCTGATTGCTCTTGTTTTAATTCAATTTGTCATGCCGCAAATAAATAGACACTTAAATGTCTCAACGTCTGCATCCGCCCCCATCACAACAAACATTTTTATTACTATTATTATTATTACTATTATTTTTGTTTTTTTGTGGTCATATGTCTCTCTGACTGTCTGTCTGTCCATTTGCGACATATCGGTCTGCATGTTAATGCGTCTCTGGACGCACATTAATGAATGGGATAATGGACATCAAAAACAGACGAGCATATAGTATACAAACTCATTGTACGTGCCTGCCTGACCATGTCATCCAATCATTTTAATCCCAATGACCCCGAAAACGCCAACGTTTGCCTTGGAAGTTTTTAATATCATTATACACACACACACACACACACGCACTCACACACGCGCACACACTCAACGCCTAGCCCGCTCACTCCTCTAACTTTATGCCACGCCCTGACAGCGTGCACCTCGCCCATTTCTCATTATACATCCCCCCCCTTGCTTTCAACGGAAGTCAAACAGTTTATGCATTTTATTCTTTAATCAGATTCCAGCTGCAGCTCAACGTCAACTTTGTCACGCCTGGGCTGTAAGTAAATCAGTACAGGCAGCTTAACAGCTCAACAGCTTCAAAGCTCAACAGGTGCTGCCCTCCAACAAGGTTTCTGCACTCTCTACTCTCCCTCAACCGACCGTTCATTGTTTCACCTCAATCGACCAAAGTCAGACAGGTGCACCCATTATAACTTTCCGCTTATTCAGTTAGTTGTAGTAGTTGCCAACTGCCAGTTACGGGTTGGTCCATGGTCCATTGGTACAATGTCCATTATGCTTAGCATTAAAATTAAAACTAATAAATCATGAAAATAAAACAAGTTTTAGAGTTTCACGTAACATTAAATAGTTGTTGGTGTCGCCAATTTTAGTCCAAGTCGTAACTACATCATGGGCTTATCGCAATCTTAATCCACGCAACAAATGTTGAACCAATAATTTTCTTGTTGAATTTTACAGAACGTAACTTTTTGCAAATTTTGATACCTTAATTTTAAATTTATTTTCAAAGTTATATCTTATTTTATACTTTAAATTATAATTGATAATTTTTCTTTCATATTAATTTGAATTAATTTTGATTGATAAATAAGTAACACAAAGTAAAGTAATTGCTGGAAAGATTTCTTTTTTTTTTACATTTCAAGAGTACTGTTACGGCTAAGGGCGTCTAAATGACACCTGTTGAACAGTTGATGTGGCAGCTGCAACACTCATCTTGCAGAGTCTTTATATGTAATGATTTGCCACAGCAGATGGCTAGCCAACTTGTCATTTGCTAAACACACACACACACACACCAAATTAGCCTGATAATTAATTATAAATTTCTTTTTTGTGAAGATAGCGCCTCTGGGCATGCAGCAAATGTTGCAAGCAGAATGTCTTTAATACATTTATTGTGTATAGCAATTAGTAAGTTGTGTGTGTGTGTGTGTGTGAATTTGACAGAGACCCAACAGTTTAAAGTGCCCAAGATATATATTCAGAGATCCCAACTCATGTGTTGCGCCTAAAACAGGGCAAACATTTGTTGCCTGATTACTTTTAAATTATTTTGTGGCATCATTTCTGTGGTTCTGAGCCAGGCACAACAAAAACAACGACACCAACAACAACAAAAACAACAGGAAGCCCAAAGAGCCCGCCAGCTGAAACTGTAGCTGATGCTAAAGCTAAAGCTGAGTCTGAAGCTGGCGTGCATAATAATAAATAAAAGAGAGCGGTAAACGGGGAAAGGCAGTGGAAATAGGCTAAAAAGGACCAAGATGACGGCAGAGCTGCTAGAGGGGCATGGAGAAAAGTTTTGCGGGCTTTTGTTTAAAATGGCAACACACACCAAACACAAACATATGCATTTGGCTGTAAACAGGAAACAAGCAGGACATGCTGCGGCTGCCTGACAAAGAAGAAAAACCCACAGCATATAGCATATGCTATATATGTATGGACGGACAAGGATGCTTTTTAAGGCGCCTCGCATTATGATATGCTTAAGCAGCACAAAAATGTTTAATTATTTATGGATGATTCCCTTTGCCAACAACACAATAAAGTGGGGGAAAGAGTACAACAAGGACCCATTTCGTAGGGAAATGTTGCAAATTACAGTGGATCAACGAATCAGCATTCTATTCAAATGGAATAACCGATTGTAATCGGACAATTATTATTATTAAAGCCAGATCAAAGCAGCAGCCCCAAAACGCTCTGTCCACTTCCTAACTTAAACTAACTGCGGAATGCTCTGTTACCAGTATAAAAACGGGTGAGGCAGGTGTGGGCTAATTTGGCACCAAATTTGCTTACTCTAGACCAAAAACTGTGGAAGAATGGGGTTTTTTAATATTCAAAGATGGGCAGTATGGGTGGACGTGGCATCCAAACGTAAGACACAGATGGGATGTCACCAGCTAAAAAATTCAGTGAATTCTAGCTTAAAAATTGTATCGATAGGCGATTACGATTTAACAAAGCGGCTGGGGGCGGAAGGAGTGGGCGTGACCTAATAATTTCGGATGCAGTTTTTTGCGGAACGCCTGTAGCTATCTTCTAACTAAACTTGGCAAACTCTAGCTGTAAGAATGTGATCAAAAAGGGAAATTATTGATTTCAGTTATCGAATTTATCGATTTCCCAGCTTCCCAGTATGCGTAGAAATCCAATCTAGAGACTTTATCTGTCCCGGAAATAGACAAAGATATTTGCAAAATTACAAATTTACAGGTGTCGAAAAACGTTGCTTTCATGCAAATGGACGAACATTGTATAAAACCAATATGCTCTAAACCGTCGGTAACAGAGTATAATTATAATTTCTCTTACACATCTGTCGAACCTTTTGGGCCTTTGGGCAACTCAATTTACGTTGGCTAATCAAATACTTAGCATAAAACGCATCTCATGCAACCTTTGCCAACAGATCAGAAACCCAAAATCTTGCTTCTCGTTGTACCTTAAATATGTTTGTTATGTCTGAGTGTGTGTGTGTTGTGTTATTTGCAAATTAATCAACTCTTTTGGCATAATATAATAAAACAAAACAAAACACAAAGCCACGTGACAGACGGCAACCTTAAATAAAAACAACATCAACAAAAAACAAAAATATACATAATTTCTAACATTTGCACAATAGAAGGAAAAGCTATATAAAAACACACACACACTTACGAAAGGGACCCGACATACGTCACATAGAACATCAAATACGCTTGTCAGCGCCTCACATCCTTCAGACTTTGCTGGGGGTCGAGCTGTGTGTCCTAGTTTATTTAGCACAGTCAGCCAAAGTACTTCCAGTCTAATATTAAAATTTGTACTCGAGAGATTGTCGAAGTTAAATATTTAACAAGAACTGAACTCTGTTTTGGCACATTTAACTGCCATAGATTTATTTTTCTGTTCAGGTTTTTTTTTTTTGGTATTTTATATGTCTACTTGCTGCTTACATTGTTACAAATTTTGTTAGATCTAATACAAATTTAGGGCTTATTAAATTTTGCCAAATATTAGTATTGTATGATATTTTGAGTGATCTGAATTATTAGGCAAGCTACAAAAGTGTAACTATAGTGAATTACAAGTTGTGTTGAATGAATGTGTTGAATATTGTATTTGGTTTGATAACAATTGAACTGGAGTATTTTGATTAAAGTTATGTTCGTAAAATTTTTTGTCTGATCTAATCGGTCTGATATTGATTTTTGACTTTCTCAGCTGCGTCAAACGCCTCAATTCTCGCCTTACATAATCGACTTTGATGTTGAAAAACCGAAAATATAGCACAATATGTTAGATTTACTGATGTACATAGGACCTTACAAATCAACGAGTAATCTCTTTTAAGCAAAGACAAAAAATATGTAGTAAATCATGATTCCTACTTGACAAGTCTCAAAATTAATATCCTCCTAGGAACTTGATAACCTGGAAAAGAGCAACTTTAAATGCATAATTCCAAATACTTATTCACACACACGCACGCATGCAAACACACACACACACACGTTACACTGTACTATGGCCATTTTTCCCACTTTTTGGAATTAATTTAATAACTTTAAGACTATGCCGTCAATTGACAAAATGGGCGTAGCACCGCCCGTCCTTCTATATTAATACGTATGCAGTTATATTTGTTTTTCAATATATCCGAACCAAACTCATTTATAAAGAGAGTATTAATGCTCCCAACCTCTGTGTGAAAAATCATCTACATCGGTCTACTATATCACATAGCGCCCACATGAACAATCGGGCGAAAATCGAGTTTCGGTTCAAAAATCTTTATTGCTACCATCTAGTTTTTAATCACATTTGGCAGCCTTGTTACCAATCAAAGCCCGCGAACTTTTGAATTAGGAGTATGCAACATTAAAATCTGATCTTTTGCTTACATTTTACAATCAACATTTTTAAAACCAAACATGAAAAATTGTTGAAATGCCAAAAAGTGGCAAAAAGAGCCATAGTGCATTGGCCAACCAGCCGGGGGGCATGACGTAAATGTGGCTAGTTGTAAATAATTAGGAGATAACAGCTTAAAAGTAAACAATGCAACAATAACATTGCCAAAAAATAAATAAATAAAATAAATAAATAACATGTCTATTATTTGCTATCAAATTGCAGCAAATGGCTAAAACAATTAGGTGTGGGCAGCCACCACTGATAGCCAAAGGGGGCTAAGGGATATTTGCGGCGGATATTTGATAGGATAATTTTGTCCCTGTTGCTAGTCAACGTAGTGTAAGCAACTTCAATTACCCGAAAAAGTATTCAATATGCTTTGCTTATTTGTGTGTGTGTTGGAGTGTGTGTGGGCGATTCCAGCAGCGATTTGTGGTAAAATTATGTATGGATCAAAGTAATTATTATGTGCGCCAATGCAACAAGCAAAACAATCGTTTAACCATAAATAGGTAGAATAGCAGTACAATTTTCCCTTCCCCCACGCACACAACACACATACACATATTCATGCATGTGTGAAAGTGCTTCGATATAAAATATTCATTGCATATGCAGCAAATGAACGAAAAACACACGATAATGCCATATAATTGACAGGCGATTTATGCGACATTTGTAAATGCAACACGAGCAACAACAACAACAACAAAAACAACAGCAACCACATTAGCCACAACAAATTTGTTGCCTATTTGTTCAATCACATTGTTTATTTGGTTGGTTAGTCGGAAATTGTTGTTACCCATCACTTTGGCTCAACTAATTATTTATTAACCTGACATTGTTTGGCATTACAATCAGAAATACTTAAAGCAGCCAAAGTCATTGAATCACTTGTTTAGATTGGGATTTTCACTTGTGCTTACAAATCATATCGCATTTTATTATAACCATGATAATTACAGAGCGAAAATGTTTATTATGCGGCAAATAATTACAAATATGTTGTTTGAAAAAGTGAGGTATATATCAAATAATAATAAATAATCACAATAAATGCAATTCGATAGCATAAATAAGATTGTAAAGGGCAAAACAAGGTATCTGCAATACCATACAAATTATATGAATTTTATTGCCAGAGGGGTAGTCTCATTATTTGGGAGAAGTTTCACATATTTCAACTTATGGTTTGAGCACTGTCAGTCTGTCGCGACATATGGGTCTGGGGTATTGTAACATTTTGCAAACTCCTTCTTCTCCGCGGTGCGATGTTTATGTAATTAATTGTTTTTAGCTCACACTTTTTTGTATTTGTGACAAGAGCATAACTCATTGACATATGATTCTGGTTATGACAAACTCGAACCATTCCATTTGATTTGCTGTTGTGTCTCAAATTAAGTAACATTATTGTAATTTCAAGGCTCCCGCTCTTATTTAATTATGAAGAAAACCACGAAAGTATTTGACTCATGATTCCAGTTAAAGCAAACAAATAGTTATAAATATAAATTTAACTCAAATTAAGCTAGATTTAATGACTGTACCTTCCTGCTGTCACACAACGCTTTTGGCATATTTGAAAATGAATTTTGTTTACAGCTCGAAAATAAATGCAAGCATTTATTGGACTTACGTTTCGAATATATGTAGTTCATCGGTCACATTAAATATTAAAAGCTAATAATTGAAGAAGTTGAATAGAAAAATTGATGAAATACAAAATGTACAAATATAAATAGTTTGTTTTGTGCAGTGGAGAATGCATTTCTTCATGATTGTTCAACAGATTAAATGGTGTAAATCTAATACTCCTAGTAAACGAAGTCTGAGCAAAGGGAATATTTGATTAGTTAAATTGCGAATACATTTCGGTGTCTGCACATTCATTCAATTAACACATTCAAGGCTGCAAACAAGCTAGAAAGAAGATAATTTTAAATGCATGCTTAGCTACAGACAGATAGAGAAAGAGAGAGAGAGAGAGACAGAGAGAGAGAACGTTTTTCTTGGCTGCTGTGGAGTTCATTGAACCAGTTCTAGTTGCTCTACAAATACTCACACACACATTAAAAGCTTGAATGGGCTCGAAATGGAAATGGATTCAGTTAGAAGCTGCATTATTTATACTGCTGGCAAGCACTTTGTAGATTATTTTACGAAACAAAATTTGCTGTAGAAATTAACTAAATGCAGTTTGCAGTGTAGACTTCAACTAGCAGTAAACAACACAATGGCAATGCATCAGAATGATTAAATGATTGAAAGGCTTACACACACACACACACACACACACACACACACACACAAAAGACACAAGTCTACATGCCACGCCCCATCTCGATTGCAAGGAGTAGCACTTGCTTATCAATGCTTATGTATCGATGCAAACATTTCCGGCACAAAACGATAAAATGTCACGTTGATGCTGCATGAAACGTTGTCTGGCGATGACGCCAGTCCCCTGACTTCTGACGACATCTGTCAATCTGGGACAAAAACATCAGAGAGGTTTGTGCGAGAATGACGAGGAGGGGGGTGGTGGTGGTGTCTAAGCGTATCGTGTCGTTGCCCTAGGTTAGCGTACATATATATTGCAAATATGTGTGTTAACTGACAATCGATGAAATTCTTGCCATAGCAATGCACTTCCAATTGCAGCAGTTGCATCTTCACTTTGAGTTTTGAACCCAAGTTTGAGTTGTTGCAAAATACCTTGCATAATTGTATAGGCTGTGTAAGCCACAGACTATCTGCATCGATCTGACATATTTTCT
Organism: Scaptomyza graminum; assembly: GCA_018901835.1. NCBI lineage: Eukaryota > Metazoa > Arthropoda > Insecta > Diptera > Drosophilidae > Scaptomyza > Scaptomyza graminum. Next base: position 8,656,972 of record JAEIFL010000001.1, on the reverse strand, counting down.
TAAAATCAAAATGAACAACAGCTCGAAAATGCGCACACTTAAACTCCAGACAAACAGACAGACAAATTGTCAGCCAGCCAACCAGCCAGGAAGCGCTCTCTTTCTCTTTTTTAGTAGTGGCAGTAAAACACAGTATGTGTGGCCATATCAAGTGCTTTGCCACAAGCAGTTTCCAATAAGTTTGTCCCCACTACTCTCTTTACCTCTCTCTATCTCTTATTCAGCCTCTAGGCTCTCATAAGCATGCTAAGTTTTCTTTTTGCGCCTCGACGGCGCCTCGGCAAATGACGGAGTGTAAATCTAAGTGGCTCAAATGTGTCGACTATTAGCCTTGTTGGTCTGCGCACTTCACCCATCTGCCCCCCCCTTCCCCTTCCCCCATCGTCGTGCGCTTCAAGCGTCGCAATTCCGCTTTTCTTGTGCCGTTGTCGTTATCAATACGGAAGCGATTTTTAAAGCCCTGCACGCTTTCACTCCATGAATGCTCTCGGCTCTGTTGCCCTTATTTTTTTTTTGCTTCCCTTTTTGTACCCCATTTCCCCCCCTTTTTCTCTTTTGATTGATTTATTTGTTTGCGCCGCTGCTTTTGCACTTAATGCTGCTGCTGCTGATGCAGCTGTCGCTGCCACTTTTCAATGCATTTTCATTTATTATGCAAATTGAAGTTTCCAAGCCTCGAGCACAGAATACAAAGAAAAAATATTTGCACTAGTAGCTTGAGTTATTCTACTACAACGTCAATCCCCCAAAAATGTGACCTCTCCTTCTCCTCCCCCTCCCCTTTCCACTACTTAACACCCTGCATTTCCTCACTTAAGTAAGCTAATTTGACATTGAAAATTATGTGCAAAGTATATCTTATGCAATTTGCAAATTATGATAAATTAAAGCAAAGGAAAGAAATATGAAAAAAACATAAGCAGCGCAAGGCAAACAACATTTGCAACGTGGCGCATTCTGTGCGGCTGTCAACGAGGCAGGCAACAACTAAGATGAATTGACTGGCCAACGGGTTGGTAGTATATGCAATTGCAGTCCGAACGCAAAGAGAAACAGAAAGAGAGAGATTATGTGAAGGCAATTGGTCAGCTGAGTTTAAGATAACTTTTATTGTAGTCAGCATATTGAGAAATGATTGGTGTTGCTGCATTTCATCACTCACAGCTAACCATCTTCCATGAAAAAACCCATTCTGTGCTACGAATATTCTCTATAACGAAGTTTTCCTTGTCCCCTTAAGATTCGTTACATGGGAGTTCGACGGATACACTTAAATTAAAGTAAAATACACTCAACATTATTTTTCAGTTTTTAGCATATCAAACAGTAAAATTTTGTCAAACCACTGGCCACCAAAATTCAATTCAACGCCTATAGTTAGACCCGAAAGATTCACTTAACAGCATATTCAATCAATCGACTTCAATACAGAATTCAACCTTTAAACAGGTGTCCACTGCACTGTACATTAATCTAAAACCTATTTCTCTTCTTCCACCTCGAAAGTTTTCTTTCATTTTGCTATGCAGAGAATTATTAAATTGTGATTTGATGTTGCATTCGTTATGAATTAATTTGTATTTGCCAAGATTTTTATTTATTCATTATTTGCCATTTAAAGTCGATCCATTTTATGTGCTAACTCTGCTGTTCTCGTTTTAAATCATTGGCAGATGTGCCACCTTGTATCGACAATATGTCACAGCTCTATGATTTATGGCTCACACAGATGCACTGATACACCAACCACCCACACACACACACACACATAAACATACAGACATTAATGGGCATTATTATGAAAAATTAAATGTTCAATGATTGCTTGTGATCAGGCCCATCATCAGCTTAACGGATCGAATCAATGATTTTGTGGCCTCTTCAAGCCAATAATTGAATTGTGTCTTCATGTACTTGCCACCTCTTCACCATATGTACATAATACACATGTGCAACAAATTTAACCATTTATTTTTCTGCAGTTGTTTAGAACATATGTTGCTTGTACTTTGCTGAACCCCTTCCTCTCTCACTCTCTCTCTCTCTTTGCTTTCTCCACACGTCTGACAGTGGCGCCAAAAATAGCCGAACGTAAACAGTAGCTGGCATAAATAGGCTGACGCAAAGTTGTCCAGACACAGAAATGTTGGCAGCAGCAGCAGCAGCAGCAGTTGGAGTCAACGTCATTAGAAGAGAGCACATTTGCTTGCCATTTGCCATTCGTTGCTTTTCACTTTTCACAAACTACTCCCGCTCCCATCACATGCCCACTAACAGCGACTTTCCACCATCGACCATCTAACATTTGAATCGACCATTTCAATTTGCCATTTTTAGCAAACAGCAAATGGCGCGTGGGTGTCACGCTGCCGGCAAATAGGTGAAGGGAGTTAAAGCGAGATTAGGGGTGGTGGCATCGTTACGCTGTCTGCAATTCAAATTGAGGCAACGCCCCAAGTGCTCCAATGACACTAGCTGAATGTGTTTGTTGTTGATTCATTTTGTTGTTTTGTGTCAAGAAATTTGCATACCTGAAGCTTATGAATTGTTGTTGATTATTAAGTTATCATTTAAGCATTCGATTTGTGTCAAGAAACTTTAATATTATTGAAACTGAAACCAAATCTGATGCGATTAATATTTTATTGACAATTTCAGCTAGTGTCATTCGAAACCAAAAGCGCAGTGTAAATGTTTAAATCCAATCTACATAGCTTCGTTAGTGCACCATATGTCTTGGCAAGTTTCAAGGTTTTGCAATCAACTCATGCAAATAACTATCGATGTCAGTGGATCGTTAGTCAGTTTCCCTGCTTTGAATACATACTATACACGACTTCATACATATATGTATGCATACATGTACATACATACATACATATATGTTTATGTTGGTTGAAGAGTCAGATCTTTGGTTGCTGCAAAATCGAATAAGACAATTCATTCGCTCGAGATAATCAAATAGCGCACATCTGTGGGCTTATTGCCCGCTAGCATTGTTTACAACCATTTGAATTGTAAACGAACCATGTGAATTTCCATTAGAAAGTTTCTTCGGGGCAAAAACATAATAAAAAACATGAACATAAACCAACGATTGCGACAGAAACATATTGAGTAAAGCTTGTATAAACAGGACACAGATGTGAAACGTGAAAGTTGAAAAAATTCACAAACAAAATCAACTTCAGTTAATTTGAAAGAAATATATCTATGGTCAATCCAAGATGTTCGCGATTTGATAGCATTATTATGACTTTTCGCACATTTTATAATGGCATTCCATTAAAAAACGCAAACCTAGCCCAATGCCATTTTTTTTTTTGCTTACAGTCACTAAATGCAAATCTCGAAATTACATGTGTATTTATTTGAGAACATAAGCGTAGCGAAATAAGAACAAGCGAAAGGGAGAAGCACATCCCAAAAACACCAGAAGCCAAAACCTCGTGCCAGGCAGACGACATCGTCGACGTTTTGGAATGTAATTTTAGCCTGGGGGAGAACTGGCAAAGTTTTATAGAAAACAAGAAAACAAAAATCTATGGTACAGCAAAATTTAGATGAGCTGCTGATGGACTTTAAAATACCTTGTAAATATAATCGTTCGTAAGAAAAATTGTTAGCATCATTAAATTTCAAAATTTAAGATAATCAAACTGTGTGTAGAGAATCTCAAGGGAACAAAAACCTTATGTTGATAATAAAAAAAAAAAAAAAAAATTCAGAATGTTTTATGATTTAACCAAATTGCAGTATTTCTTAATTGCATTTTGTATATACAAGTACTAGAAAAATTTCAATGGAATTGAAATCGATTTGATGATTTTTCTTAGCTTAAACGGCATCAGAAATGTATATTTAAATAAAGTTTGATTTGGTTTTGTTTACGACCAAGGGTATTTTTATACACAGCAACGTTCGCATCTTATAACCAGTGAGAAAAATGCAACAGTTTAAAGAGGCAAAAATAAAATGTGCACAAATGTCAAAACAGCGCCCACAAAACGCATATATGTATGTATGTTGCTGTGTAAATGTGTGTCTGCTTGTGTGTTTGTATGTGTGTTGTGTGCAACATTCATTCCATATGCATGGCGAGTGCGCAGAGCATATCACTGGAATTCTAATTTGCAAGCGAAATTGAACGGAAATGGCAATTTTCAAAGTGAAATGGCAACGACTGCGACGAAAAGTTGCGACAGCTGCAAATGTTTTTTGGCCCAAGAAGACTGACTTAACGAAAGACACTATAGATATGCATATAGTACTTATATATAAAATATATTCGCCACTAATACACTCAGAAGCCACACACTAATGACTGGACACAGCCACATCTCATCCAGTTGAAATGTTTGGATGATGACATTCCGTGTGGGCATTCCAATAAGCAACTAGCTGAATGAATGAATTCTGTGCACGCCGTGGCTCGCATTGGCGAATGTGCCACTTACTAAGTAACTTGAAGTAGCCATCAGGCATTTTTACAACTCATTTAACAAGGAAAAAGAACCGCACACAAGCTCAAGCGATGATGACGACAATAAGCAGCAAGCGCAGCAGCTTTTGGCCACCGTTAAACTCATCACCCCAATCCCACCCTACGCCAAACACACACACACACACACACACACACACACACACTAACAAATACTTTGCATATTCGACTTCATTAAGCTCGCACTGTTGTTGTTTTAATTTTTTATGTTTTGTTTTTTTTTTTTTGCCTGAATCATCTCTTTTGCCACTTCATCGTGTTGGTCAGTGAAGCAGTTTTCTTGCAATTTATCGCGCAACGGTCGGCAGCTAGTGGCTGCCACAACCCTCGCGCTCTCCCCTCCTCCTGCTGCTTCTTCCAAAAAACACCCAAGTCAACCGCATGCCAAGCTACCAAAGTCACCAGACTAAGGGTCGCCACTTTTGCTGCTGTTGCTGCTGCTGCGTCTAATCTGCGTCTTGTTGGTAACAGATTGAAATTTATTACGCATAAATCTAGGCATTCATTTGCACCTGACCAGGCTGCTGCCAGGCAACGAGGCATCCTTTAGAAGCGACGCTATGCAAACTATTTGTGGAAGCAACAGCTTAGCAAGTCTATAGATGAGATACTTGGGTGGTTGGTTGGGTGGTTTTGGTGGCAACTGGTAGCTGGTGGCTGGTGGCGCGTGCAGCTACGCACAGGTGACAATCGGGGGCAACCACCAACGAGCGTGGTACAGTGGCACTGCTGCCAGTTGGCAAGTGGCAAACTGAAACGTGCCGCAATGCGCGTGATTGATAGAATGAGAGAATGAGGAGGGAACAGAAAGGGGGCTGGTAGAGTGTTGCTGAGGAGCAGATTGTTGGCTCATTGGCAAAAATAGATTTTCATCTAATTTGTCTGTAGCTCAGTTTTTTTATTTTTGGGCAAATTCCTTTGAAATTCGAGGGTAAAGACGTGCAGCAAATGAATAACTAAGTATTCGACATGAGGCGAGAAGAGAACATAAGTACAGGACGAAGACGATAAGTATTCAGGCGCCCAGGCGCACGCATTCAAAATAAAAGTCGAATTTTTGAACATGCTCCAAGGCACTATATGAAAAGCATCGTTTGATAAACAAGAGGACACACACAGCCAGACAGAGTTTAACGAGCGGACATCGGCTTTAGGTCTGAGAAGTATTGAGTATTCAGTATTTGGATTCGTATTTCGTAATCCTATATTCGCATACAATTTTATTGTGTGAGTTATGCAGACAACAATAATAATAAAAAGATCAAAGTAGTAAGCAGCAAGCAGACAAACAATTTAATTTACATGTGAATATAAAATGCCGACATCTAAGTAACACACAATGAGCACTGAAAGTTAACGAATAATCATATCAAATGCTGTTTAAGTTCTTGTAGCGTATGAGTTTATTTATTTATACAACAACACATCAACACTTTTAAGCTTAATGCGAGTTTGTGCAAAATTATATGAACAAGTTAAGCTTTTGTCACTGACTAATTGTAATTGAAATAGATTAATGTTTAAAAACTTTGTTTATTTGAAGTTTAGTTGTAATCAAATATTGTTGATTTTAGTCGCACGCATGAAGTGACTTTTCGTCCTGATTTACTTAAGCAAATAACTTAAATTATGTGTAGTATGTCTGAATGCTTTGACTTTTCTAGGTCATCGACTTCATCCATTCAATATTTTTACATCAATTTGAATGGCGAAGAGATTGTTCGATTTTTTAATGGACACATAGAGGGTGTTTTTATTTTGCCATAAAGCATGTAACTCATTTTGAAAGAAGTCTCTGAAGAAGTATCCATTTAAATAATCACTTTTAACTATGTAAAGATTTGTTCTTGTTGGGAAACCTTAAGTAGTTACCAAAATACTACTCACAAATATTTTCAAGCCATATGTCTGTTAGAGTATGATATCATCGGCGTGCCTTAGACAGCTGTTATTTCTTAATGTTTTTTTTTTTTTTTTTTCATTTAGTTTTGTTTTTTTGTTGAGCTTGACTCGTCCTGTCTTGCGTGTCGTCTATTTGCGAGGACTATTTGCAGTGCCTTTATAGTTTTTATGTCTGTTCTTTGCTATTCCCGTACTGTTTGACTTGGCACATGTTTTTTTTATTTTGGTTCACTTTTTATTATTTTTTGTTATTGTAGTACAACACACAGCGTTTGCATATCCCTAAAAGTTCATCAGACTGAAGAGGCAACTTAGAAATGACACTAATACGATGCTATAACATGACAGTCCAAAGAGCTGCCACTCAAAGTAACACACACACACACACACATTTACTGCGAGAGTGTTTGTGTGTCTGTATGTTTTTGCTGTTCAGCTTTAAAAGGCAAAGCATCGTGTAGAAAGAGCCAATGCTGTATTTTTATTTTATTTTTTTTTTTATTAAACGTGTGTCAAATTGTAGGAAGCCATTTTAAAAGAAACAAAATCAAATGATGTAAAGCCTGAAATCGATCTTATCGATTGAGATACGTTTCCTTCACTTAAATTTTGATGTGCAGTAATTGTTATAGTAAGATTATTTTAACATTTTTCAAACGTTTGGGTTTCATGTTACTCAACCAATTTAGAGGCGATTCTCACAGACGATTATTATTTTTTCAATAGCTTTTGGACAGTGTCGAATTTTCGAATTCAAAGTTTTGCTACTATCGATTTAATGTGAATATCGAAAACTGGCAGAATTGTCGATATTTTGGATCAAATTTGACCGAATTCAAATCCCAAGTCATACAAACGGACAAACACACAAAACCATTATACACTTTTTTCCATTATATACTTGGGATCAGGGTATAATAATTTGAAACAAAATTAAACTCACTTTGAACGAACTGCTTACTGAAAAATCGAATTGCAACATGGTCTTAAAGTCTGTTAGAGTATTTTAAATTGGCATATGTGAAGTGAATTTCTCACTTGTTTCGTCTTTCTTGTCTGCCTTAATGGTGTGCTCAAGTGTGTTCTGTGTATATGTATGTGTGTGCTAGGATGCTGCTCCGTTGTTGTGTGACCTTCGTTACGTGTTTGGCAAGTTCATATTTAGCGCGCAAAAGCTAACTCACAGCGGCAAAGGCAGCCAAATAAACACAGTGTTTGCTCAAGTAGTTGCAAGTGAGTGCCTGTAAAATGCCCCCGACCCTTTTGCAACACGTTTTGCAGGCAACACTAAGCGCACATGTGAGTGTGTGTGTGTGTGTGTGTGTGCTTGTCTAAGAATCTGAAGTGCGTATGCGTGTCTGTGGCACACGCGCCCCATTATAAGCGTATATTATGTGGCACAACACAACAGAAAAAAAAAACCCAAGCTTAAACATGAGTAAGCAACTGTGTATGTGTGAGTGTGTGTGGACACTGAACATTCATACATACATACTATGGCTCTATCAGCCACTTTTAAGAGTTAAATTAACAGTTTAAAGACTATTCGGTCAACTGTCAAAATTTGTTAGCCAAAAATGGCTAATTGCTTTATGATTGCAAATTTCTTCACTTTAAATGAAAGCTGATGTGAAGTATATTTACTCAGGCACAGCTGAGGATTACACGGAAGGTTGTTTGACTAATAAATATTTATGTAAGTTATTAAAGACTTTTCGAAAAAAAAGTGCAATATAATGCAAAATAATGAAATATTATTATTTAAATCGTTATGATTGTTATTAAGTTTATTGCTATGTCAGTTAAATTACAACCGATTTGAATTGAGAAGCCTGCTCGAGTGCCTATTGACGTACTGTTAGGTTTCGCTATCAAACAACCTCAGCTCATCAGTCAAATGTCAAGTGTGTGTGTCATTTATGTTTGATTGTCAACAAAGCTATGCAATCGGCTTGTCACTCGACACTTTCATTATGAATGACCTTCACATAGTTGATGGCTGCCAGATATTGGATGTGGCGTGGCCTATGTCAGATTTGTCTGAAACTTGGATCTATTTCTAATCAAATTCAATAAAGTTGCATATTGCGATTTCGCATAAATTTCGACAACAAAATGCAAATCGAAATGGTTGGATGCATTGATGGTATTGCATAAATACATGAATGAATACAAACCAACAAGTTCATGCATATGCAATATGTCCAATGCCACACACACTACATACATACATACATACAAACATACATACATATGTGGGCATGCAAACATACTAGTTCAAGTGGCGTAACATTGGCAAACGCGGTTAATACGACTTTTGCTTAAAGCAGCCAAGTTGCCAAGCGATTAAGAGATGTTTTGGGTGAAGGTGGGTAGCTGGTAACTCATAAATATACAGCGACACGGCCACATTGCACTGTTGTGCTGCATGTTTGTGTTTGAGTTTGATCAAACAAGATGGCGGGCGCACACATTCGAATACATACATGCATATGCATGAGCGCACACACAATGTTGATGTTATATGTAAGTGAAAGTGAAGCGGAGATATACACACATGGGTGCTGGATGGGGGGGAAAGGTTTGAGTGGGCTTTGGCGTTGCAGTTGTCGCTGGCAAACAAAACAAGCGTTGCGGCCCACGAAGCAGCTTTTGATTTGCATAATCTCGGCTTAATGCAGCTGCTGCTGCTTCTTTGTTGTTGTTGTTGAGTTTTCTTTTTGGTCGTTGCAAGCCAAAGGAAAATGAAAAACACAACAAACAAAACGCACACACATACACACACACACACACACACACACACACACACATACACAAACGAGTCAAGCAAGCCATGGCAATGCAATTGAATTTGGCTTCCTTGCTACTTGGTGCAACTTGGCTGCTTGTCGAACTACGAACAAAGCGCATGTGGCTGCCAAAATGCTAAGCCACGACTTACAAGCAACGACAGCAAGCTAACAGAAAGAGAGACAAACAAAAAGACAGAAAGAGACAGAGAGCGCATCAACATTTGCACGCATCAGTCTTGAAGAATTTGTGTGTCGCAACAATTTTATGCTTTCTTTGTTTTTTGGCAATATGTACAACAAACGAGCTTATCAAATGCGATGGGAATGCCAAACGCAAAAAAGATAGGCCACAGCAAATTTTGTAGTAGATAAAAGGAAAAGTGGCAAAAAAGCGATAAAAATAAATTTTTGTTGTGATTCAACTCATTGCCAATTTTCTTAATGAATATTAAAAATGTATTTCTTAGAGGCTGACTTGAGCAAGATAAGTTAACTATTATTTTTATTTTAGTTGACACAGCTTTTAATATTAGATTTTAAACATATGTACTAGAAATTCAACTGCACGTACATGCTCTTATTTAACTAAGTAGCAGAAATTATTTGTTTATATACCGGTTGGCTAAAGGTCCAGCATGCTAAAGGTCGAAATATGAAAGCAAGTTATGTAAAAATTTCCAATACATATAACCACATTTTAATTATTAACAAAATGTTCATTATGTGAAAAAAAAGTTTTAGTTAAAATAGTACTTACTTATCTGTTGGCTAAAGTTCGAGTTTGGTAAAAGGTACAAATACTAATCAATAACCAATTCGTAATAAATGAAGGCCTTGAATTTATATGGTAAAAATCAAGATAATTTGTTTGAGGGAAAGTTATGTTAAATTCCGTACTTAAATTTTACTACCATCGACATTTTTGCCTTCAGCAATTTTATGTGTAACCACGAAATTATTGATTTTTGCCGTGTGGCAGCACATTTAGTGTACGTTGTGCCCGCAACGTATTTGCAATTTGATACAAATTCTACGGTGGGGGCTAGTGCAGGTTTAGAGTTGCATAGTATGTTTTGTTGTTTTTTTTTATTTTGTTTTTCTGTGTGCTTATGCAAAGCATATTGCTGCTCATTATCTCACAAGGATTAACATGTTATACCTGGCACGCGCGGTCGCTTCCTGTGGCAACTGCTGCTGCTCATTATTATAGTTGTTGCTGTTGGTTATTGTTATGCTGTTGTTGATTTTTGCAAGTCGTTTGCTTTGGTTTCACCTTGCACTCGACTTTTTTCGCGCTGAGTACTTTTAGCCATCAAGCGTAGATAAAGATGTTGGGTTCGCGAAAGCAGCTGGCAACCTTTTTGCCAAAATGCGTAAGAAGAATTATTACCATTATTATTATTATTATTATTATTATTAAAGCAAGCTGTGGCAAGGGGGAAAGGGTTTTGGCATGCAAATTGCGCGTCGCGACGCGTAGTCTTGTTTGTTGTAATGGTGTTGCAACGGCTTGGCTTTGCCGTTATACCTTTATACCTTTCGTTGTCCGCTGCTGGCTGGTTGGTTCGTGTCGCTCATACGCCGTGTTGCACACGTAAAGCGCCAAAAAGCCGGCAAGCAAAAAAGAGAGGCAAAAAAATAACCAGGAGAATAACACAAAAAAGCACAAAATGGAACATATAAAACTGAACTCTGCAAACAGTTAAGCGCTGCAAGGCGTTAGATCTAACAAATGCCACCGCACCACCACTCCTCACCAACCCGACTAGCAGCGACCTGTTCTTTTTTTTTCTACCATAGACTCCTGCACGGTCTTCCTTCTATAGGTATATATATATTTTTTCTGCCTCAACTTGGGTGGTTTTTTTTTTCGTTTTCGTTTTGTTTTTGGTGCTATGTCTCTGTTTTGCGCTTTTTTGCAATTCTGGGCGTTTTAAATACCCTAAACACAGAGTTATATTATTGTGTTGTAAAGCTTGCTACACATTTTGCATCCAAAAAAAAACTATTGGTTAAGCGAAGAAGAACAATAACAAGCATATTTGTGAAAATTATCACATAAATAATTATTCTAGTATTAAAACTTGATAAATTTAGAAGGGTATACTATTGTTTTGGGCTTGGCTGAGAAAACAGGATTTTTCTTGCTCATTTTTTATTGTTTGTATTTACTTTTTAATTTTGTTGCTACGGGTTAAGCGTCCCTTGGCTTTTGGCTCGAATGTATTTACCTTTGCGCCGCGCACCGCTTGCCAAGCGGCTCTTTATTTTGTTTTATTTTGTGACTTGGTTTTTGTTCAACAAAGAACGTGGCTGATACAATTGCAGTGCAACAACAACAGCAAAACACACAGAAACAACAACGATATTAATAACAACAGAATAAAAACGGAACGTTGCCAAAGCAGTGGTGGGGGGAAAGGCAAGCAGACTGAAAAAACACAAAGCGGGTTGGATTGATTGAATTTCGAATTTTTAAGCATTTCGTCGCAGTCCGAAATTTCGTTAACAAAATTGCAAAAGGCGAGTGCACAGCACCGAAAAATGCACAAAAAAACACAATCAAAAACAAGAAAAAAACAAAAGAAAATTGTGTAAATTTTGTAAAAATTTGTCAAAATATCAAAAAGGTTAGAAAAATGTGAAGGAACCCAAATGAACAGCAGTTTTGGTGTGTCTGTAGATTGAATGCTTGGGAAGACCGCAAATCCATCTGCTCACTAAGCATGTTTTCCATCGAAGCCTTATTTTTTTGTTTAACTTAAGTAGTTTTATTTTAAGCATTTGTTTTGTTTTGCATAAAAATGTTATTAAACCTTTGAAATTGATGTGCAGTCTCAGTAATTACTGACCTGAACGATTTATATGATGATCAACAACAGAAAATCAACTTTAAATATTGTATATATATTGTCTTAATCAAAGCTTAGCCAACCAATTTCTTAGTCTCTCTCTCTCTCTCTTTTCTGTTCCTATTCACTTTCATTGCGCAGGATTTTCTAAGGTAAGTGACTGAATGGATGACAATAAACGACAACAATTGCAGGTATTTATGCATTTATGTTTGCGATCCGATGAGTGTCTGCGTCAGCAAGAAGTGAGTTAAAACTCAAGTCTATTCAACTGAACCAAATACTTAGCTCAAACACTCTTGTTGACCGTAGCTGGGGCTATCGGCTTACAATGAAGCAATGGTCCAACGAGCATTGTTAGAACAGCTACAACAAGAAAGCACAAGGTAAAAAAATGGCAAAAGAAAGGAATGAAACGAAATGCTATGAAAAAGTGCCCAAGCAAACACACAACCAATGCAAAACAAAAGGCAAATGTTGCACAAAGTGTGAAGGGGACTTGTGCATATTGAATTACGCGACAAGTGCAAGCAAGTTTAAGGCATTTTAAACTGTTTATGCTTCAGTAGATTGGGTGGTTCGCTGGTTGAGTGGCTGACTGGTTGACTCTGGCCTCTGTGTTGCATGTCAAAATCTCTCTGTCTATGGTGGTGTGGGGGAGGGGCTATTAGTGTGAATGCGTAAACTGTGAATGCGAGTGTAAGTAAGTAAGTGTATGAACGTCATTATTTTGTTATAACAATGGTAAAAGTTTCAAACAGTTGCTCACGACCACACCACAGACCCCATGCCCACTTAAACCCCTACAGGCTCCAACTGACTGTTGCAGCAAACACTTAACACAATCAATAAACACACACACACACACACACAGGTGGGGGTGGGCGGCACTGCCTGTGAAAATGAGTGAAAGAAAATGAGTTAATGGAAATTCTTAGCAACTATTGTGATTTGACAGCTGCGTGTAAACTTGAGCACAAAAGACTCCGATGATGCCGCCACAGACTTCGAAAGCTGTTAAAGTGTTGAGCAACTGCTGCACAAAGACGGCCAAAACTGACAATTTAAAGAAAATTGCAAAGGAAACTCTCTAAAAGCAATGTGCTAGTATGGGCTGAAATGGGTGAGGGTGGGCAACTCTAGGGGAGCTGGGTGTAGTAGTCTTAGCCTTAGTTTTTTTAGCTGCTAGCTTCATCTTCTCCTTCTCCATGACAGGCTGCGTATTTGCTTTTGTCTGCTTCTAAAAAAAAGACAACAGCTAAAAAAATATAAGTAGAAAAATAAAAGAAAAAATAAAACTTCAATTTTAACTTGAAAAACATGCTACAAAAACGATCCTAGTCACGCCGAAAACTACATACACTTATTAAATGTACAAACTATATCAAATCGTTTGCTAAAGAAATGCATAAGAAACTCTAAATTGAAATTAATTGTTTCTTAAAAAGCTTGACCTGAAAATATTTATTTTATGCACACTTCATAAAAAACTTATGGTACCCACTGCAAGTGTATTTTAAATAAAAAAAGCAAGTGCTTAAATGCGTCGTTGGAGAACATGAAAAGAGCGCAGATTTAAGCACTCTCACACGCTACACCCCCTCACCCATTCACTTCACACACCATGCGTTTGTATTTTGGTTGGTTCAATAAAAACGCTTGAAATGTTGCGATAACTCCCAATACACAGACTCATCATTATCCATTTCTATTTGGCCCCAGAGTAAGCAAAAAAAAAAAAAAAAAAAAGCGAGAAGGATAGAGAAAAGTTAAATATTATCTATCGATAGTGTGTGTGTGTGAGTCTGAACTGGACTGTAGTATATAGTATTTGGAATTGTTTGTTTTTATTCGCTCGGATGTGCCTCAAGACACCAACCAAAAGCAGATGCCACCTCTTGCTGCCCCAACTCAAGCAAGCACTGCAGCAAACAGCGGCATTTGACAGTTGCAACAAAAAGTTACACAAGAAAAATGACCATCAATGCAATACGCAACTTAAAGATACCTATCCTCTCTTCAACAAGCTTTTCTTGTTTAAAAGTACAAACAGGACTTCGGAATTCTTTTTGTCCCTACGAAGTTATTGTTTTAGAAACAATTGTAATAATTAGCCGAACTTGTTAACAATTGTTTTGTTTCTCGTCTTGTTTAAGTCTAGCAATTCACATAATTCTCTCTGATATTGACGTTAAAATGTTGCTTTATGTGCGCAAATATGAAACTTACATCACATTTGAAGCACAATTTTCTTTACCACACCCCAATTTAAGCGGATTATATAAGTTTTACGCTCTTGTCTTTCTCGATAGCCAGTGATTACAGTTTCATTACAGTTGGCTTTCTTCATTCCTGATTGTGTTTCTCTAGTCTAGCCTAGCCGTAAATATTATTCAGCCTTAGCTCAAGTCTATTCTGCCCAACACTTGCCACATCATCTTCAGCCACTGGTCCCGAAAGGCTTTGGGGCCATTGATTAATGATCGATGTCGTCGCTGGCGGTGCCATAAAGACGCTTCGAAACAAAACAAAAAACAACAAAAAAACAAAAAACAAAAATAACTAAAAAGCAAAGTAGTATTAAGTTTTCTAAACCTGGCGTATCGAATTGCTCCCAATTCAGTAGCCAGCTGCCTTATGTTTTCTAGCCTTCCATTTGGTATCGTTCGCTTTTTGTGGCATTTTGGTATTGCAATTTAGCTTGGCAAGATTTCGCCCCACTCAATTAAGCGGGCGCGAAATAAATTTATCTAAATTATCGGCATTATCTGCGGCGCGTTATTAAAATCTAACGCAGACATCATGCTCTCTTGCTCGCACTCGCATTTGAAGTACTTGTTGTCTGTCTCTGTCTCTTTTTGTATTCGTTTTCATTCTCGTTCTCATTCTTGTCAACACCATCTTTCCGTAGTGGGCTTTTGCTTTTAAACGAGAAATTATGGTGGCATTGTTATTGTTATTGGTGTTGTTCTTGTCGTTGCCCACGATGCCATCAAAAGGCGCAGAGTTAAGTGAAGAAGAGCAGCAACGAGAAACGAGAAAGGAGAAACGAGAAAATGCGCGTCTTTTATGACTTCCGTTTGGGCTAAAATGGCGCAGTGGGGCCAAATGGGGTCCCAGCGGCGACTGCAGCTCAACATTTTGACTCCGCGCTCGAGTGCGTCGCTTGCCATTGTTCCTACTCTTCCCTCCCTTCTTTCCTACCCACTTGTCCTAGAACACACCACAGTGCAACAGCAGCAGCAGCAGCAGTTTGTTTGGCGAAATAAAACTAACAAACAAAATTGTAATGAAAAGTACAATAAACTGTCAGTTTAAATATGAAAGACTTTCTCACCCCTCCCTCTATCTCTCTCTCCCGCTTTCATTCATTCTTCATCATCTACGCTGTGTCTTCGTCATCGTCTCGTAGTCTATCCCAATTGTATCCCGCCCCAACTTGAGTTCATGCCCACAAGATGCAACGATGACTGCGCCACTTCATTGTCGTGCCACGGACATCTTTAAAAAGCAGCGTCAAGTGTCGTGCATTGAAAGAGCAGCAGCATCTGGCAGCTGTACTCTCCTCTCTCCCCTCTGTCAACTGTTCTACTCGCAGGCCCACGCTGCGTATACCTAATGCTGTGCGGCATTGTGTGCGTCTCTGCAATGGAACAATGTATGTCTGTGTCTCTGCTGTGTTTTGTGTGTGTGTGTGTGTGTCTGTGAGCTTGTCGCTAGTTAGCGCCATGTCAGACCCAGCAGGAGAACAGAACAGGAGACACAAAGCTTCGGAACGCAGCCAACACACACTGAAAGTATTTAGCGTTGTTGCACCTTGTGCACACAATATATGTGTAGAAAGTGCACATAATTAACCCAATGTTTAATATTTTGTTGTGTCCTTTATATTGGTAAAAAGACCAATTTTATCAGGTTATGTTTACACTATATCAAGTATACGTACAGGCTTACTACAAGAAATTATGTCTTTTGACCTTATGCATAAATTGCCAAGTAAATGCATTGCATTCATATTTAATATGCATTTCTTAGCTGACAAAACACAAAAGTAAAAAAAAAAAAAAAAAAAAGAATTGCAAACTTTGCCCATTGGCAACTTTCTGTAGTTGACCATCGTTGGCGACTTGGCAGCGTCCGGATCTCAGTGTGCAATAAAAATAAGTTAAAATGCTATAAAATAACATTAAACGGCAGTAATAATAATAATAATAATAGTAATAGCAAGTACACTGAATGTGCGCCGCCTGCTGCGGCTTTGGTCCGTAGTTTCTGTTTCAGTTTCGTTGGTTGTTGACGCCTGTAGGCGGCAAATGTTGCGAATGCTGTTGCCACAGCTACGGTTGCCTCGAAATAATTAAATAGCACAGACCCCCACCAGTAGTAACAACAACAGCAGCAGAAGCTTCTATAAAATTTCTCTTGCAACACAAAAAAGCTAAACATGAAAATTAAAAGTAATGAGACAAACAACCAGCGAAAGCGAACCTGAAAATGTATTTGTGTGTGTATGTGTGTGTGTGGTGCAACAGGAAATGCGACACTGTTTTGTGGCGACTATCTGTAACACTGTTGAACAATAGAAGAGATGGAGAGAGAGAATGACTTACCACAGTTTATTTCATATTGAATATCATGAGATTTTAATGAACGAAGAAAACTTTTAAGCCGTAAAGCCATTAAGATTAATTTAAAATAATTTTAGCTTTTACAAACTGTTTACAATTCCAATCATTGATTTTGTAATTATTATAAAAAAAAAAGATTCAATTAAAGGCTTAAAGTTAGTTTTTTTTATCTAGACATCATCATCACTTGACATCATCCGATTTTGGTGGTACATATATTTAAAAAGTATTTGGGCTTCGCTGCCAGCGACAATGTTGCCCGAACAACAAGCCACAAAATAGAATACATCAACAAAAGTTTGACTGTGTGTGTGTGTGTGTGTGTGTGTGTGATAGCCATAAATCTCAACGCCTCAGTCTCGGCTCATTTGCAGCAGTAAATGGTTGAAAAACCAACAGCAATTAAAAATGGCAAATGCCGAAGCACATAAAAATAAAGCTTCTCTACTGGCCAAAAAGACTCGCTGCTTGGTTTCTTATTGCCATACCATAAGAAATTGGTACTTTTGCGACGCTTTCGCACACACATACATACAGAGAGCTAATAAAGTAACAGTTTGAGGCATTTGAAGCAACTCTGTTGCAACCCAGTTGGTTGTCGTTAAACGAGATAAAATTGGACAAAATATCTAGATGCAGGACAGCAGCGTTGAAAATGCAATACGAGTGGTCAAGCATAGAAACAAGAATAACTGCACGAACTGTATCCTTAGCTGTGTGTAAAATGTTGTGTTAATTTTTATATCTAAGCTCTTAAACTGTGGCCACAATTCAACTCATACAAACTTGTTGCCGCAGTTTAGAAAAACTGTATCAATTCAAAACATGTTTAATTAGGTTTTTTCACCTCCTTAAGTTTCTATTAATCATTTATACCTTCTTCATGAAATTCAACTTTTATACTTCTAGATTTTTATTAATTCAATGAGTTTATTTATTGAAGCAACTTGTTTTGAGCCTAGCATTTTTAAGTTGGATATACGTTATATTTTATGGCACACAAAATGTTCTCTTAAAAGGTAGATTTCTGTGTAAATTGCTGTTGCTTTTTCTCTCTCTCTCTCTCGCTTTTAATTTTTATTTCTTCTAAATCGCAAGTTAAATGAAAATTGCACTTGTTTTATTTTAAGTTCCTGTACAACAATTGCAATTGCATGCTCATATTATTTCCAATGCTTGAAAGGGCAAGCAAGAAAAATCAGTGCAAAATGTTTTGGATGTTCGTATAGAGCCAGCAGAAGTAGTAAAATCAGACGTGCGCTAACCGCAGCGCTTAAAATTCAATACAACAATTTGCTCAATTTATGGAGCAACATAACTTTGAGACTCAATAAAAATAAAAAGGGGACGCAGCGAGGGCATAACGAGAGGGTCGCCACTTCTTCGTCGTATCGCTTCTTGTTTGACTGTTGATGCCGCAAAGCATCTGGCAACTAGGCCGCGTTGCACTGTGGAAACAAATGCCTATTTTCTTGGACCAAAAATTTCAAATCTTCAAAATCATTAAAGATATTTGTAAAGTGATGGCATTAACTGTTTAATTCAACAATTGATTGCATTATTCAACTTAAAATATAACAACTAACTTAAATTCCTAACTGTAATAAAGTATTTCACAATTTTGGTCAATCTTTTGAAATTATCAGCATTTTCTTCTACAGTGCGCTGATTGGGTGGTCCGCTCAAGATATTTTCCCCGATACCGATGAGTGTTATAAAACCAAATGATTCTATTAAAACGAGATTTGTGGCATTCATGCGTAAATCAATCTGCTGCTTTCATGTTATTGTTGTCCTTGTAAACGTTATTTGTTCAAAACAAGATGTGGTGGGGGGGGGGGGTTGGTTGCCGAAAGTGGACTAAAGTAAAGTGAAGTGGTCGAAGCGCCAGCCCTTAAATCATAAATTATTTTTGCCTACCTTGTTGCTAACGAAATTTGTTGAACGCAACAATAAAATATTCATTGAATGTAATTTAACAACAGTTAACCGGCTCAGCATCCAAGCCCCAATCACTGTTAAAAAAAAGGCAACCGCCAAGCACCTTCAACCAATTCCGCCCACCTCTGTCGCACCAGCTACATAGCGTCCAGGGCGTGTATTATCTGTATCGCTCTGCTGCTGCCACCAAAGGGATCTATTACGTGGTATTTAATCAGATTTTTTACGAGCGACCGACAATAAAAATGTAAATAGACTCAAAAGGATTGCCATTGCCCGTATTTTTATCGTTTTCCACAGCAGACAAAAAAAAAAATCCTCTCCCCAAAATTTATTCGAGTCCAAGTTGAAGTCGTTGGCAAAGTCGTTGTCCTTGGCAGGACATGGCTCTGTGTGGCCAGTGTAGTTTTCTGGTACGTTTAACGCCGTTAGCCTTAAGCGCTTCATTTTCCGCTGGAGCCGCTTTTATGGCATATGCCATCGATGCTCATAAAAAATATTGTTTTATAAATGGCACGGCATCGGAAAGAAGGCTGCGAATGAGAGTGCGTAACTGAATATATATATATATATATATATATTCATCGATAAACGCTATCAGTCTGCAAGATTTATTTATTTATATTTGACTTTCTCTTGCGCTCGCAGCAATGCTGCCAATTATGCTCCAAAATTTCATTATGCAAAACAAAATGACGCCACCCTCTCCAAAAAAAAAACAGAGAGAGAATCGAACGACAGAACAAACGAACCCACAATCAAGCAGCTGGCCATTTGTCTTTTGTTTGTGGCAGATTGCCACACCCACGTACCCCACCTACGCCACCTACGCAACCAAGCGCCGCCCCCTTTATCGCGTCTTGTGGCTGACAATTTGGAAACTGTCAATTGCCGGGCTGTCAGGTGAGATGAGGTGCAGTCAGTTGATAATTAATTCATTTCAGCAGCGCTGAACCAACTACGAGGAATAAACTGTTATTAATGCTTCTTGTGCGAACGAAGCTTTAATATCCTTGCCAATATGAAGCTTCGTCAAAAACAAATCCTTATTTAACTCAAAGTTTATTCATTTGACCGGTCAACTTGACTGACAATCAAATGTGTCACAACCATTTTTGATATTCAAAGCGTTACACACTCGATAATAAAGTTGCTATGCTCGCAATAAGGACATGTCCCTAACAAGTAGAAAAGGGGGGCAAGAGAAGAGTGCGTTATTGGCTTGTTGCGCATGGCAGGCTGTCAGGATCAGATTGAAGCCTCTTACCTCTTGCTTTGCATACTGTCAAACATAATTAATTAATTTCAACGACGACAACCCTTTGTTGAGTTGAGCTCAAACTTTTCCAATGGCCTCGTACAATAAATATTGACCCAATTAAACAATTGATGATTTTCAGAATATTTCATTAAAATTCAAATGACTAGCAAATTTCAATTGCTGCTTGGCTGAATATTGTTATTTACTCAGCCATTCTACTCTGTTGTGGATATTAAAATTTGTGGAGCACTTATATACTAAGTACCATATTAAAAGTAAGATATTGAGTAATTTGTGATAGTTTGCTATAATTTTGGGAAAATCATCAAATACATCAACTATTATTATAGTATCCGCGCCAACTTCATAATACAAAATTCAGTGCGTCTTTTGCTTTGTTCGTATTTCCTTATTATAAATTCTATCAAGTTTAATTCCGTTCGATTTTCAAGTGTTTTGGAAATGTGTTGGTGTAGGCTTGAAGCTTTGATGTTTTAGCAATTCGATTTCATTTAAAGTGCCTAAATTCAATTCTATAAGTTTCATAAGAATTATAAGAATATTAAATTAAAATGACAATATTGTGTTTTATTTAATTTGTATGTTTGCTTTTCAAAGTTATCAATAAGTTAACGAGGGCTCAAAATTTAATGATATTTAATTGTTGAAGAAAATGGCAGGAAAAACATTGGGAAACCTTTTCAGTACATAAAATCACTTAGAAGTATTTGACTGATTTTTTCTGTTACTAAATAAGTTAAAATATAATTGCGAAAAAGCCCCGTCTGTACTATTAGCGTTGTTCAATATTGAATTTTAGCGTATTAAATTTTGATGTTGAAATGTAAATTAATAATAATCTTCTTATAAGTAAAATACACTCATCACACACGTTGTGAGTCTGAGTCGTGCGCAAAAATTCCCAAAAAATTAGAAAAAATACATGGAAATACTTTTGAGCGACCAGCTGAAATACATTTATATATGTATATGTACATATGTATCCGTAGCTAGCTGTTGCTATTTACTTTGGCCCAACGTCACACACTTATTTATAACTAGGTTTGCCGCATCCCTTCACATGAGCATGACGTTGCCCCACACAAACAAAACATTAAGCGCCGTGACTAACTGTACACACATTCAGATTAGCCAAGCGTTCGTGTTTCTGCCACACAATGTCGCATCTTCTCCATCCCCTTCATCGCTGTCTCTTAGTCTTTGCCTGTGTCTGTGTGTGTGTGTGTTTGGATCTCGTTTTGTGTGGCACCCAAAAACAAAGCACAAAATAATACGTTACATAAATATATATAACTGAAATATTTCGTGTGCTAAATTTTTTCCTGTCCTGTTGCCTTGTTTTCACTTTGATTGCTACGTGTTGCCCGCACTTTGAACACCCGCCCATTTCCATTCCCGTATCATTGCCCCGCACTGGCAAAAGCAACAGCAGTAGCAACAGCAAAAGCAACAGCAACAGCAGCATCAGCGTCACATGCAGGCAAATTGGATTTTCATGCATACTTGGTCACACGCGCGTTCCAGCGCTCCCTGAAAAGCCAGGCTATAGAAACAAGGCCAGAAACCAACGTTTTGGTGCGGGGGTTGGGGTAAGGGAAGGGGAAGGGGAAGGGGTACGTGGTAGGGGGCTAAGGTTCAGAAAGCGAGAACACAGTCACCATCATGCCTCAGTCTACCATTGCCCCATGGCCCGAAGTCAACGACAACTCTTCTCGCCTTGTGCTAAACGTTGTTATCTGCCTTATTCCCTATCCGTCCTTCTGTCCCTGCTCTTGTCTCTTGTTTCGTTCTGTCTGTATGTCT
This sequence comes from Scaptomyza graminum, assembly GCA_018901835.1. Classification (NCBI taxonomy): domain Eukaryota; kingdom Metazoa; phylum Arthropoda; class Insecta; order Diptera; family Drosophilidae; genus Scaptomyza; species Scaptomyza graminum. The sequence goes on along the minus strand of JAEIFL010000001.1, from coordinate 8,635,271 downwards.
GTCTGTCCGTCTGTCTGTCGCCTATCGCTTTGTCTTGTGTTATTTTTTGCGCTCGTTCTGTGCTCGTTTGTGCGTTCGATTCGTTTCTGTTTCTGTTGCTGTTGCTGCCTTGGCATAAATTTATTATAAAATAATTTGCATAATTCGTTATTACTCAGCATAAACAAAGTGAAATTAAGACGATTTCTTTTATGCCCCATCCTTGTTAATGCCATTGTCCTTGGCTCTAGATATTTGGATTTGTCTCGTTCAACTCTCTTCAACTTTGTCTGTCTCTCTGGGTGTCTGTCATCTTCTTTATATCTTTGTATCTGCTTATTTTGTCAATGTCATTTGCCTAAGCATGCCAGTCAAAGACTCTCTCACTTCACTCCCTCTCTCTCACACTGTCTTAACTCTCAGCCTCTGACAGTCATTTCGATTGCCATTTGCTTGTGTGACGACTGTGCATAGGAATTCTTTCGTTTGTTCGTTCACTCAGGTGCACAGCTGTGCTCCATTTGGATTCTTAAGTATATTCGATTTTCTATTCATGCCCGGCCCTTGTGACTTGTTCTCTTTTTCTTTACCTGTTTCAATGGACGACAGCCTAAGCTATTTGCTTGAGCATACTTAATATTTATGATCAACCCTATTGTAAATCTATTTACAAACATGCCCAACAACAACAACAAGTAACATCTGTACAATAGGTTAAAATTCGAATATTTGTCTCGCTTAAAATTCGACAAGCAACAAAGAAAGTTAAAACTGTTGCATTGGAATTCGATTATGTACTAATTGCATTTGAGATATCTTTTTTTGTTGCATTGTCAAACTGAAAAGTTGTCAAGTATTTGACCTAGTCTCACACACACACACACACACACATACGTACCTGTGTCTGGTGTCAAAGATTTGTTGCTTTTGAACTGAAACTGTCCCACTTTTCAATTTGATTGGGTTGTCTTAGCAAATAACGTTGGAGTTAGCTATCCAAGAATAAATAAATTTCTAAACTTACAGCTGAAGAGTACAAGTAAACACACACACACTTAAGCAATGTGGGAGTGTCTGTCTAATCTCGCTCTCTCTCTTTTGCCAAGTTAACTTTCGTACAAAAGCACTATTTATAATGCCAGTAAGTAAATGTTATTCCCGTTAACTTGTGCAAACATAAAACATGCTCACATATATATGCACACATACAGACATACATACACACATCGTAGACGTCGACTATCATCATCTTAAGTGCGTGGGCGTTTTGGCTGTATGTTGAATGTTCATACCATGGCCATCTTCTCTATCAATCTGTACACGGACCAAGAGCAGAGGCTACTAGCATATCATCTTATTTATTGCCAGATGCTTACCTTTTGCACATGAGTGCTGAAAACAAGCAAAATATACTGAAATCGAGTGTCTGTTCAAGTTCAATGTGCTATAAGTATTTTATTTAAACAACAACTTTTTACTCTTTAATCCGAAATTAAGAGCAATTTTTAAGCATTTTGTTGATGGTATAAGCTCTTTTTTTTGTGTTTTGGCAGAGTCCCAAACAATTGAAAACACATTCAATATGAAGTTGATTAATGCCACGAATTTGTGAAAGAGAGATTTCTTCATTCAATTGCAGAGGGCATAAACAAAAAGTTTTTTGTTTGTCGAACAAATTCAATCTGGTAATTTTTGTTTTACTTAAAGTTATGATTTAAATTTAAAGCAGACAAGATATTAAAATAGTTTGTTATTTTTCATGTTATTCATCAAAGGAATTTTTGTGTGTAGTTGTGGGTTTTTGTGCTCCTTCAAGCTGTATTAATTGAGATAATTTATTGTTACCAACTGACCAACATTCTTTTGCTGGTTTTTACTTCCAGTCCAGGCATGTGCTTATTATTGCTGTGCTCTGCAGCCATAACTATTTTTCTCTTCACCCTGGTTTGCCACCCCTATCCCCTCTTCTCTTATTCAACCCTTCCCGTTATGGTTTGCTTTGGTTGCCCAACTATTGTGCACTTACTTATGACTGTAAAATTTTTCAGTCACAATGTACGAGTATGTAAGAACTATGTGTACAATAATTTTGGCATTCATTTCATATTGTTGTTACTCCCTCTCTCCCTCTCTCTCTCTCTCTCACACACTCACACAGTAATTCCTTCTTCCCTCTCTGCTTGTCTTGCGCGTGCTTTTTGCCTTATTTAATTACACATAATTTGCTCCTGCTGTGTTGTTGTGTGTGGGTGTGCTGCATAAATATGCCAAAAATGTTGCATACTTACTGGGGACCGACATGAGCTGTTCGCTTGACTTTTTGGACATGACTTCAGCTTGCCGGGGTTTGTGTGTGTGAGTGCGTGAGTGTGTGTGTAAAAGTGGCAGAGCGTACAAAATTAGCTGACACACTTATATAAATATATATATATATACATACATACATATGTACAATACATGCTTAACTGCGCTCATTAGGCACAATGTTGTTACTTTCATGGTGCTTGCCTTGTCCTTACTGACTTTGGCAGTCGTTGCCTTCCGCCTGTTATGACTTACAGTTTTCACACTCAAAAATGCTTATATTTAGACACACACGCACACACACACCACACACAGTCATTATGTTTTTTGTGTGTGTCCGCTTTATGTTGTCGGCTGTCGCTTGTTTTACGTCTGCTTTCAGTTTTGTTTCGAGCACGCAATGTTTTTGCATACTTTTGCGCACTGCCTTAATTTTCAAACGCTGTGTCCCTGTCTTTATTAAAAGTTGTAAAAACTTTTTGCGCACGCACACACACATGCACACACACAAAGGCAAGGACTAGGGAGTGAGCTTTGTTTTACAGCTTTTGTACAAGCCGAGAGACAATCTAACCATTAATGTTCTTACCCGTTTGGGTTTACTCGTTGTGTTTTTTTTTATTTAGTGTTCGTTGGCTGTTCACATTTTGATTAAGTCACTTAAAGTGTGCCGCTTTTAAGAAATGAAATTCAAGTCAAGAGTTTTCTATTAAATGAAAAAAAATAAATAATTTAGATCGATTTATAAAATTATTAAATTCTTTTGCATGATATCTTAAACATTTTATAAAAATTATCTGTTATCTTAAGTAATAATAATAAATATTTTGTTTCTTCTTAAAAATGCATTATCACAAATCGCTCTAAGGGTATCTTTTGCGTTTGTTTCGGTGCCCTTAACAATTTTCTTTTCTTTTCCTTTTTTTTTTATTTGCTCCGTTTGTGTATTTGGATTTCAAAGTCGTTGCGTGCATTGTTTGCTTTGACTTTGCTTCGCTGCTCCTTCCTCTCCCTTTCTCCTGCCTTAATTTCTTTTTCAAATCTAACTGAGCTTGCTTGCTTTCGAGCCTGTTTGCCCGCCGGCTGAACAATATTGTGTGCGGGTACCGCAGCCGTTCCATTTTTGGTCATTGCCGCTGGCTCATAGCCTTGCATCTTGCCATGCCACTCCGTTTGTTGGTCCAGGCAGCAACGGCAAGGCAACAGCAGCCGCAGCAGTTGACCCTCGGCCTTGTCTTTCAACTTGACTTTCGGCAAGTGTAACTTGCAGGCCTCCAATTGGTGCATGAACATTTTGCTGCTGCACCTTGCAAGTTGCTGCCACCGAATTGCATTTGGTATTCATGGCAACATGTGCAAAACACATTCGAGGCATGGGCATTCCTAGTCGTTCCATGCTGGTCCGCCTTTTTTATGGTTTTCTTTCTGCTGTAAGAGTTTTACACACTCTCCCACACACATACGTATACGTTACGTATACACAATGTGTACCAGTTTTGGTTATTTTTAATTTTTTTCTTTTGTGGCTATGTGGCAATGTAGCGGTGCGCTCTTGTCTTTGATTTTCCTTTTGCTCAACGCTTTCTGTTTGTCCGCCCCGCCGTTGGCTAAAAGCTGGGCCTCATAACGAACACAGGCAGAACAAGACAAACAGACAAAGACAGATATAGAGAAAAGAGTGAGAGAGAGAGGGAGCTTGAGTTTTTTAACCTTTATAACATTTTAGCCAAAAGGCAGTTGGTTTTGCTTTTATGAGCGCAATTTTATTAGTTGCTTTAACATTATTCTTTGACTTTTCACCTACCCTCTCTCTTTCTTTCTCTCTCTCTCTCTCTCCCTTTCTCTACTCGCTTACTCGCACAAGATATTTTTGTGTTTGAACCGAAAAAAATATCCAAAGCACATGAAATAAATGTCATACAACCCATATATTTATATAGACACCTTCTTATGCGTTAGATATAGTCATACTAGCCACTCCTTACCCAAAGTTTTAAACAGTACTTACTAATTATTTCTAGCACTCAATATTTTACTCACTATTCACAGCAACTACAACTAATCATAGTCTTATATATATATATTATATGTATGAAAATCTTTGGGTCAGTGGATTACACTAAACTTTAAAAGTCTCAAGGGCGCCCACATTAAAGTGCTGTTAGCAAGTTTGTGTTGCCTACTTTTAGGCACATCATGTTTTTTAAAATGCGCTTGCTATTCCACCTTCTCGCAGCCTTGTTGGTCGCTTCGTGTCTGTCTGAGCGAATATCTTTTCTGCTGGGTAAGCATAACGCTACACACCACCCCCTTGTCACCCCTATTGGCCCGCCTGCGACCTCGTCTTTGTGAGTACTCGGCAGAATTAGTGTAAATTGCAAAAGTTGGCTTTTTTTGCGTGCCTTCCACTTTTGCCAGACATTTTCTTTTGCGCTGTTTAGTTTGAGGTTTTTGCGGTTGCCATTCGTTCACTCATTATTAACGTCATGGTCATGGGGTTGATGCGCTCATTGCTCGATGTGGGCTTGGGATTGTGGGTGGGTGGTTGGTTTGGTCTGTTTGGTGGACTTTACAGCAGTTGGTGGGTGATGCTGGAAGGGAAAAGGTGGTTACGGCATTTGACAAGCATTCTAATTTGTTTTTAATTTTCAGTTTTGCTGCTTCACCTTTTGTGCCTGTCGCAGGCATTAACTGTTTCCAGCACTTTTTTGCTTTTTGCACCTGCCTTGTGAAATTTTTCTTGTTTTTTTTTTATAATTTCTTTATCTGTCCATTTTTGTTGCCATAGTCGAGTGCTGACTTACTCTCTTTCTCATCCTCTCTTCTTTACTTTGTCTCGTTGCGGGTTGCTGTCTCGCTCTGTGGCATATTAATGAGCTCGTCTTTAACACGCTTTTGAATTAGTTGGCAGCCACGTTGTCGTTTTCACCTTGCGCAACTTTCTTGATTTTGTGCGTCTTTCTATGCGTCGCTGCTTTTCTGCGCTGATAAAAACTTTCAGTGGCCCATTTCAGACGTCCCCTTTTGCCACTCTTTCACTCTCTCTCGCTTCGGTCTCTTTCGGTCTAAATCCTTGACGATTTCACCCATTTACCGCCCGACCAGACACTTGCGGCTTAGTCTTGGCCCGTTGAAGCCACCATTTTAATTTGTCCCAAGTTTTAGCGCCGCCATTTGCCATTCGCCACGTGTTTCAATTGTTGTTTCGAGCAGTTGTTGTTGTTGTTGTTGTTTACGGGTGTTTGGTTAATGTCTGGCATTTTCCACTTTCGAGTTGAACAACTTATTTCAAGTTTTCTTCTTGTTGCTGCTAATTTTGTGCCTTATTTCCGTTATAATTTGCTGTGTTTTATTTAAAACCTTTTTGGACTTCGCCTGTTGGCCATGTCCCGTGGCCGAAGCCATTCGACGACTTTTGCCTAGCAATCTTACTTTTTTCTATCTTTCGCTGCACGCAGCGCCAATATTCGCTTGATAACAATTAGGTATCACGGTTACACCCTCATCTACCCGCTTGTCAGTTTGAGTTTCGTTTTATCCTTTCCCAACTTTCGTCTAACTAGCCAATCTAAGGCCCCAACCTACCTACCTCTTTTCCCATCACTTTCTCATGCCTTGTTGTCGTTGCTCTTGTTCTTGTACTTCATCAAATGCTGACGTCGTCACACTCACACACAAACACACACGTGTGTGTTCACCTACACACAATTGTGTGTTTGCGTAAAAATTTCATCTGCCAGCAGAAATTCATTCGCGCGTGTTTCTCCTTTTTAGTCGGAGTTTTCGTGAGTTTTCCTCTGCACAGCTATTCAATACACACACACACACACACACATTCCATATTCCACATTCTGAATTCTCGATGCGCAGTCTAGCCAGCCTTTGACAAATTGACACATGTTTGATGGTATGTGTCTGTGTGTGTGTGTCCATGCATATGTGTGGTTGGGTTTGTGTATGATTTATAAATCAGCTGATGCCTTTTTGCCTGCCACACATTGGTCATTGGTGGCGCCCACAAGGCTACCACTCGCCAATTTTCAGTTCCATTTATTTGTGGCCTACACATGCCGAATAAATTTATGATTGTTTCACTCAAATTGACACAATCGCAGCATCTCCAACTCTATTTGTGAATGGTGTTCTCCAAGTTTTCCAAACACTTTCAAGCTAAGCAATTGTTCGATTGACATCAGCAGTGCTTCAATCAAAATTTTATTCTACATAACATCGAAATCAAAAAGACCCCAGCACTCCCCAAACGCAAGAATCTCGCTTCACAATGATTCAATGTATATAGTATGTATGTACATTATTCAAACATGAGAGGATGGAAGAAAAGCTAAATATTTATGTTACTTTGCAGGCATAATCAACAAACTAGAACTAATCTGAGCTGTGCTGTGCTCTTGAGTAAGATTGGTTCTATTGTTTACAAATTTCAATGCATTTCTTATATCCACTTCATTTGAGCAGGTCTCGGTTGTGTTCAATATGTGATTTGAGTTTTGCATAGAACTAGCATGTATTATATTTTGATATTACGATTTTATGATTAGTTTTGTTTCGATTCGTTGCACATCGCTGAATCGCATGCATTCAATTGTTGTGTTGGGGCGGCTGGAAAATTCAAATTGGCAACGTCATTGAATTTTCAATTTAAAGTATTAAATAACCAAAAGCGGGCTTATTTGATATGAATCAAATATTGTACATACAAACTATATATAGGTAATAATTTGAGCTTAGGCTTAGTAGAACAAGTAGAAAATGAAGTAAACTATACTGTTGCTCATGTATCAACGGAAAGTTTCTTAAATATGCTTGTCTGTCTGTGTGTCAGCTGCCATCTCTTGTAAATATTTTTGACCTTTGGCTCTGCTTTGCTTTGTTGTCAGTTTTGCCACCCACTCAAAATGTGCCTTTGTTTCTTGTTATTTTTGTTGTGAGTCTGTCTCCAACTGCAAATGATATTTCCGAAGGGAATGGGGATGATATTGAGACCGAAACTGAGACAGAGACAGATACCGAGACCGAGACAGAGACAGAAACTGAGATTGGGATTGAGGACTAATGTCGCCTGATTCGTCGCAGAAACTAATCAGAATATGTGTAAGACTTTTGTTGTTGTAGTTGTTATTATTGGTCTTGTCATTCACAATAACGACTGACAGCCAGACGGCAGCAGAAAACAGAACAGAATGAAAAAAAAAGAGCTTATCCATGTATTTGTGTGCATATGTAATTTGGTTTTGTTATTATTGCACGCTACTTTCTCATTTTGATTTTGTTTTAGGGTTAGGTTGATATTCTTCTTTTTTCTTGCCTTTTGCAATTCAATTTGTTTCGCTTCTGCTTTTGAGTTGCTTTGGCTTCTAGCACCCCTTTTTGGAAAGGCAGCAAATGCAAAATATTTACTGACATTGATTATACGCCAAGTGTGTACAATATGCGTTTGTATGTCTGCATAAGTATATGAATATATGTATATATATATGTATGGGTGCTATAGCATAAGTCTTTGAATATGCTCGTGCAAGAGGGGAGCGTATGGCCCCAAGTTGTTATGGCATGTCCTGTCTCTCTGTCTGCCACAACTGAAAGTTGTTATCAACGTCGTTTCGTTTCGTTTCATTCGTTGTCTTTTTGGATGGCCACATGTAGATGAAGCCGGAGAAGCACAGCAGACCAGCTCTGTTGCCAACCCTAGCGTTTTCTCTGTACTACTCTGAGTATGACTGTTGCTGTGACTGTTGTTGTTGTTGTTATTGTGTTGGCTCGCTTGTGTTCTGTCCGGTTAAGTTGAACAGTCGGGGACTTTGTTGTTGAAATTTTGATTTTTGTTGATTTGGCTTAGTGGCTGCCACTCGCATCACATCACAGCAACATCACAATGGCTGCCTGCCTGTGTGTTTGTTTGTGTGTGTGTGTGTGTGTGTGCTTGTGGCGCCAACAGTGAAAGGACATGGCGTGCATAAGTCCGCCTTCCATAACCACATCCACTCTCCCCCTATGTCTGCTTCTTCTCATGGCCTTCAGTTGGTCAGTGGCTAGCAAATTTTCTAAAAGCAACTAAACTGCTGATGAAATGGATTGTCATGTGCGTTTCAATTTCCGTCAATGACATTCCATACACAAACACACAGGCACACCATCGCAGTCTGTGAGTAAAAAGTTTGCACAAAGTTTCACCATGTTTTGAGTGCGCATTTGTGTGTGTGTGTGTTTGTTTGCTTGTGTGTATGTGTGTGGCCATTAAGTGCCACTGCATGGGCGCTAGACCGAGCTGTGTGTGTGTGTGTGTGTGTAGGTGGGGCATATGGGCGTGGCACAGCAGCCTTTGTGCCGCTATGTGTCGTTTTGTGTTCTCCTCCATTAAAAAGTATAATAAACTGTTTATTTGGCCAGAGGCACAAAGCAAATGTGTGTGTTTGTGTGTGTGCTAAAGGTTAGTATTTTGGGTTTATTTTTTGTTTTCTAATGACATAAATTGAATACATCTATAACTTATGAAATGTACTTACTATATAAATAAGCATATGAATTAAATAATTGAAGCCAAGATACAAATATTTAATCATACAAGAAAATTGTAAATGGGAATATTCAGCTACAATTTAAGTACTTGCCATAATTAGGGATTAAATAATTATTATCTTCACTCCACGAATGGAAAAAACTTGTGTCAAAATGAAGATTGAATGTACTTAATCGGAGTATTTGCGATTCTAGAATATCACTTTTAAAATAAAAGCACGGAATAATTTAAATTGATATTAAAATACTTTAATCGAGTACAGGGATTCTAAAAATAAGAAAAAGTGTAATTGAATCTAGATATATAAGATTTTTGATTTAAATATATATAACATTACTGGATGAGGCATGAGAATTGTTAGCAGCATTTAAAATACGTTATCGATTTCAGTCGATCCGTACTTAGACAGAAATCAAGCTAAGTTCAAGTTTAAAGTTTCTATAAGTTCAAATAAATATCATAGTTCAAAGCGAAATTTGCTATACAATTTGATACAAAAACTCATCTACAAATTAATATATATATATATATTTTATTAGTGTTAGATTTCCAAATAAATTTCACAAGTATTTAACATGATGTTGATGTTTATTAGAAACATAGTGTCAATATGCTGTTGCTAACAACTTTGTACAAACTTATCGTTTACAACATGTGCTTAAGTCATTGAAAAGTCCATAAATTTAAAGCAAGGGCATTTCTAACTCTGTTCTGTTTCGTATTCAATTGCTGGACAAAACTTTGCATGTACTTTTGCACTTGAAGTGACTAAAACGAAGGCCAAGAAGACTATTAAAAGTGAGAAGAGAGAGAGAGAGAAACAACTTGTAGCGATGTTTAACTATTTTGTTTATGAAAATTACACACTGTTAAGGACGCAACGACATTCGGCCCTAAATGTTGATGATGACCTCAAGTCGAGCGGCTAAAACTTCAACATCAACATCAACTTCAGCACCAGCAGCAGCCGGAGCCGGAGCAGCAGCATCATCAACATCAACTTGAAGTTGAATAGCGTCATTTCTGAGGCAACGACGAATTCCGATTTGGCAGCTGTCTCCACTTGTTCACTCTTTTCCCCTCCATCTCTCTATCACTCTCTGCTTGACTAACGGCAGTTTCAGTTTCAGTTTCAGCAACACAAAATTGTTCACTTGTATACATATATATATATATATATGTGTATATAAAAATAATAATAATAAAAAACAAAAAAAAAACCAGAAAAGTAAGGAAAACAAAAAAGAAAAGAGGAACAGCAACAGCGGCCAAATGAAAGCAAAAGGAATCAAACTACATACCGGGTGGGTTGGCCCGCCGGAGGTTGGTCTGACGATGATGGGTGGAGGGCTGCAGGGGCAGGCAAGCAAGAATCAAAGGCAACTTTGCCACACATTCGCCATTCAGTTGCTGGCAGTTTGTGTTCCGTTAGAAGAAAAGCGCGCAAAAGTAAAGTTTTTGCTTTGCAAACAACAACCAATAAAACTTTAAGCAATCTTCCACAGCTTGAGCGTGAAGGAGCGGATGTCCCCGCCTCATCCAGCACACCCCTTGCACCATTCCACACACACACACACACACAAACACATACATATTACACCCCCGACCGAGTTTTTGGCTCGTCTTGCCGTTAGTTAGTTTCTGGGCATCATCACAGCCAAAGGATAACAACTTTTTGGGCGCAAATGCCTTGCATACGTTTCGCGGCAGTCCTTTGCTTTAGCTTTCATTCTTATCTCTTCATCTTTGTCTTTTTTTTTTTTTGGCTTTTTCCACGTGTTTTTTTTTTTGTGTTCGTTTTGTGTTGAATTTGTTTTGGACTTGTTTTAATTTATTTGCACTGCACTTTTTTTTGTCGCCACCCACTTCGCTTCTCGTCGTCCTGGGCTTCTCTTCTTTGAGAAAGTGCTTGTCCAGGTATGAGTCCATATGAGAGCATGTGAACGGCAGTGTGCAGCGAGTCGAGAAGGCATCGGGAAGGAAGTTGTAGTAGCGGCGTTTTCCGGTTTCCGTTTTCGCAATTTTTTTTTCTATTTTTTTTATTTTTGATTTGTTTTATGCACTTGTAAAAAAGTATTAGACTTTTATTGTAAGGTTTTAAATGGTTGTATGTATATAAAAAAATTCTGACAAGTGATGAGTTTTCTTATTGTATTTATATTTTACAACAACAAGATAATGTTTATTTTTTAGCGGGTATGAAAGGAAATATTTTATTTTGTTAAGATAATTCTTTTTGTTTTTGAAGATCTTTCCTCCACTGAACTACAGTTGAACTTCGGTTTGTCAGTGTATGTATCTTCGACATGCCTTAGATTATTTTTCTCGTACTCTTTTTTTTCTGAATATTTGCATTTTTTTTTTTATTTGGCTGTCGGCACAGCATTGGCAATCTGCATGGCAAGGCAGTTGCCAGCAGCCAGCAGTCTGACTGACTTGCCCGTTGCTCCGTTTCGTGCTGCTTTTGGGTGCCCGCAAGTTCGTTGCTGCAATTCGATAAAATTGTAACAACAACAACATAGATGACGAGAAGGACTCCAACAGCATGGTGAATACAAACAAATAAGGCAACCAACAAAAACACATCAAATTTGTTTTTGTTTGCCATGCAACGTGTTTTTAAATTTATTTTTAAGTTTTGTTACAACTTGCCAAAATGTTTGCCAGCCAGCACACACACATAGTGCATGTGTGTGTGTGCACAATTTTGGTTTTTGCAGCTGCAGTGCTTTCAGTTTTTCAGTAAGTGCTCTTTAGCATTTACCACACCACTTACACACACATACACACTCAAACAAAGCGGATCTTGGGGCCATGGAATGTGCGGATATAAATATGGATTCATACTATAGTGAAGCAGGCTTGCGGCTTGCATCAGCTGCCACTTGATTTGCAATATTTTAAATATCAAAAATAAAATTATTATTATATGCAAAACAAATCGGATTTTCAAAGGACCAAAAACAAAAATTAATTAAATATGTCAATATACGGTACGACCTCGGTTAACGCATCCTATTGGTTGCGAAAACTGAGGGGAAATTTTCTTTTAAAATAAGATGCCTTTGCTCATCTTTAAAATTAAAGTAAATCGAATAAATTAAAGTAAATCGAATAAATCTAAAGCAAGGATTTCACTTTATTTTATTAATTTTTTTTAATAATTGAGAAATATTTTTTGTACATTTTTACAATTTATACTTTTCTGAACAGCTGTGTCGCGAAGATCTCGAATTTGGGTGTTGCAATTATCGCGGAGTTGCGTGTAACGAGGGTTGCGTTAACCGAGGTCGTACTGTATTTGAATAGAAAGCAAAAACGGGAAAAAACCAATAAACTTATTTTAATCTTAGAAACAGGCAGACAACAATATTCGGTTTTTATCAGTAATAGATGATAGGTCGGATTTTGACTTAAATCAAAGTGTCAACGATTTCTGCTTGTGTTTATTTATATAAAAATCCACGTCATAATAACTTGAATCGTTTTCGTTTTAATTGGAAAACTTCTTGAAGTAACACCAATCGATTATTTAATCATAATTAAAACATGAAGTTACTATTTTCATTTAAATGCCGCTCGACAAAGATGTAAGATTAAATGCATGTTTGTTCCGCCTGCGGATCGAAAGCTCAATTTAAACACACACACACACATGCAGAAAGTACACATTGTGTAATATTAGTGGGGGTCGACAAACATTCACTAATAGTGCAACCCGAAGCAACTACCCTACATCTCTATCTCCATCTCCATCTTCATCTCCACTTCGCTCAACTCTACAATCGAGAACCATTTTAGCCAGTTTTCGTTCGCTTTAACCTTCTCTTGACTGGGCTCACCTGAACTTACGTTACAGTAAATTGCCCCGACACAAAATATGAAAACACATTACTTGGTTTTCTACCAACCCCGCTACACCGCTACCCCTATACTCCCCCACTTTCGCTGAGTGTGTGAAAAAGTTGTGGCCTGCATCTTGGTGCCGTTTTTTTCTTCTTTCTGTTAGTTGCTTGCTTCTCTTATTTTGTTTGAACTCAATTTTTATTTTTATTGGCCTGCCCAACGACACAACTTCTAGAGTGCCACTTGAACAACGCGCCAACACACACACACACACACAGAGAGAGAGAGAGAGAGAGAGAGAGAGAGAGAGAGAGAGAGAGAGAGAGAGAGAGGGAGAGTGCGAGAGGGGTGAAAAACACAGACACATATGCAATTGCCATAAAGAAAAAGTTGTATTACATTTATGACACTTTTGAATATATATTTTTATATACATTTTTTTTTTTGTTGGCCTCGAATATTTTTCGTGTGTTTAGTTTCTTTTTTTCTGGGGACTTTGCTTTTTGGTTTTTTCTTGTCCCTCAGCACGTTTGCTGTTTTATTTAACTAGCCATTACGTTTTTACAACCCTTTTTGCAGCCAGTGTTGACAAAGCGGAAAAAGCAAACAAAGCGTACGACTGCAAACAACACGACAGTGAGGAGTTAGGGGCAGGGTTCGACAGGCTGCTGGCTTGGAATAGAGGCTCGTGAGGGTTGGGATGGTGGCTTATGGAGTAGGCAAACATTTAAGTTGGCGACATTTCATCAAAATGGGCAATGAGTCAATCCCAGCATCAGCATCAGCGACAGCAGCACTAATCTAAGCAACGAACAAATCGCACTTAATCAAAGCATACTTTATCGTAAGCATCGCCGAATTGTTGTCTTTGTAGCAAAAGAAAGGAAAAAACTATTTCGATGATTTTACCATGCTGCCACAGAGTAAATAAGCTGAGACCCTTTAAGAAAATAAATGACGAGCAGGAAAATAGTAGAATCTTAAGTTTGTCATCACTTTTGGGAGAGGCAGGAGTTAAATCAGTTTATGTATTAATGGAGAGGATCTCTAACACAGTTAAAGTGGCGAAATATAAGTAACATTTTTGAGCTTTGTTTGTATATTTTTCAAAAACTGGCAAGAGTTGAAAAATTAAATCTTTATGTTACTGTCAGTTGTCAATGCTTTTGCGGTCATTTATTCAAACATTAATCGACAGTTAATATAAATATACCCTGTATTGGTTAAATATATAGTGTACTTTATAGAAGCTATTAGGCAACAAATAATCAAATTCCTTGAACTAGAAATGTTTATTTAACGGAGTATTTGCTAGTCCATCGCTTTTGTATCTTTTACTCATTATCTGTATTTATTTGCTTCACTAAATACGGGCATTAACCAACATTTCACATGCATTTTAATGTCACGTGTCAAATGTATCATTAACAAATTGCTTTTGCATTAAGTAAACGCAGTGTGAATTAAACCACAAATTTGATCTGATAGACATTAAAATCTGTTTTAAAGATATAATAATTTAAATTGGATTTTTATGATTTTCATCAGTTAATTAACGAAGTCTGCGAAAAAAATGCTAAATAAAACACAACCACATTGCTGTTGCTCTTCTCTAAATTATTTAATGCATGCCCTAGACTTTTTTAAAGCATATAAAAAAGTACGTTGCTGATCACAAAGATAAGTTTTTTGAAGTTGTGTAAAAAGCTAAAAATAAATTAAGTTTATTTGGAGTCGTCAATAAATTTGCTCAAGCAGTTTTGCATCTAGGGTATCTGCTAGGCAATCATTTTTGTATCAACAGATTTAGTTGTTACCATTCTTGCATGGTGTAATTGATGGCAGGCTCGTAACGCATCGCGACGCAACGGGTTGTGTGTGTTTTTTTTTATCAGCGGCAAATCAATAGAACTGCGTTCAAAATACAAACCATGCAAACTGACAGTGACTGCCAACGAAGCCAGCAGCTACGTTTTATTTAATACACAAACACACACACACACACACATACACATACGCATAGAGTAAAATGTTTATATATGTGTATATCTGTGTGTAGCCTTGACTGTGTCTGTGTCTGGGGCATGTCCTTTGCCTGGTGCTACTCTCATTTTGCGCAGCGCTGATGTTCCGTTTATTCGCGCAATTTATTTAACTTGATTTGCAGCAATTTATTTCAAGTGTTGTCGTTTATTTAAACACTTAACACACACACACACACACACACACACACACATACTTTGAGGGCGCGCGTAAAGTGCACCGCAAGCAAAATATACTTAAAAAAGCTGCATAATTGTACGCCACTTACGGTAACCAGCTTCAGCATACCAAAACAGCCACAAATAGTAGCACACCACCACACTCAAACTTATACTCATATGTGCAATTAACCCTTTGATGCAATGGACGTCATCCTTTTGAGTGAAAAAAAAAAACGAAAGGAAGGAAAAATGTTTCACGTGGTAAGTAAAACCAGGGCCAAAGCGGCGGCTGGTGACATTCTGTGGTCGCCGCATTCAGTCTTGCTTTGCAACTCTTACATAAAAAAAACATGCTTGATGAATAGAATATCCTTCACATTCACATTATTGGCTTGTAGGCGTGAATAAGGGTGTTTATTCGCTTGAGTATAGGATGTTTATGCCTTGATCTTGCTTGATTTCTGCTCCCCATTTGCCCAGCAAAACAGCACACGATAAATCGTCTTAGCTTTGAATCAAGGCCAGCTTTTTGTTTAATCTATTAAATTGAGAGCTAATGCTGTTGAACATACCTGTATAAGAGACATTCCTCAGTCACAGAAATTGGGTAGGAACATGACCAATTTGCGGTTCGAAAAGTAGAAAAGTTAATGCTAAGATTTCCATATAAAGTTAAAGCTAAAGCTCAATAAGTCATCAAATAATCAGAAGCTTAACAAGATTTATAATAGGCAAAAATATTTCATACGCTTTGCAGTTATTTTTTAAAAATTATATCATTAAGTCAAGACACCAATCTTTGAGTCAATTTAATATGTATGAGTAAAAGTAAAGGAAAGCCCTATCCAAAGATCTTATACTCAACCAGCTGCCATAAGTAAGCTAGTAGTTTGCTTTTTCAATACTACTATTGAATATATATATATATTGTGCGTGTGTGTGTGTTCGTGTGTGCTTTTGGCACTTTCACAAGTGAACATTATTGTGAGCAGCTTAATGGCGCTCATTTATTATATTGACAGCTCGCTTTTTGCCCAACATTTTCGGCATTTTTCCTCGAGCTTCCGCTTTTCCGCTGGGCAAAAGCTTTTCATTTGGCTTGGCGGCTAAAGTGTGCAAATTAGTTGATTTTCATGATGTTTGATTTGCCAGTGAAAAATGGAGTGCGTTCAGTTTAGTAAATTGCCAAATTTATGATGGCCAATTGAAGAAAGCACTTAAAATGGATAAAGTAGCCAAAATGGAGCCTTCAATTAAATTGATGTCTCTCTCTCTCTCTCTCTCTCTCTCTCTCTCTCTCGTTCTCTCGTTCTCTGTGTTTGATTGTATGAAATTCATTAAGAATACGAGCCGCAGCACAAACAATTCAGGGCTCAAGTCAGTGTATGAGGCGTGGCACAGGCGTATGCTGTTAAATAAAGCAAATGTTGCTTATTTCGCTATAATTAATTTTATTGTATATTTTTTACATCAACGTGCAGCTGGCAACTGGAAAATTGCAAGTTGCAACTGCAACGGTCAAGTTATTGGTGCCGTTTCCCGTAATTGATAATATTGAATGCATCGCATCGCATTGCGAACAAAAATCCATTAGTGAGCATAAATTAAGCCTTGTATGAGTCATTTTAAAAGCTTTAAAATAAAAGTGAACGCAACGCGAAATGAAAAGAAGTTTAACTACATATATGTATATATAGAATAATATATTTATTCAGTGCATATCAGTGCCAGGTTAAGTTGAGGTTCAGTGTTGGGATTTTTTGGTTTCGGGAATACTATAATAAGAAGGATTCGGCCAGCGATGTCGGCCAATCTAATTGAATAAAGTAAAAACCGATTACGCACGCCTCACTGCAGGTACAATTTTATTCTCACTCATGTGTGTGTGTGTGTGTATGTTTTAATTGAAGCTTTTACATTTGGCTTTGTGGCAGGGATAATAATTAATGGTTGAAGGCGCCAGCGCCAGCGCCCAAATGGCAGGCGTGTTTATCCATCCATTGAAGCAGCAAAAAATCATATAAGTGTGTGTGTGTGTGTGTGTGGGTGGCACTCGTTTCCGACCACGTTAACATCAACATCCACATCCAACATTTCAGCTTTTAAGTATTCAACATGCAACGTCTTTTTTTTTTTTTTTTAAACAACTCTTACCAAAAATTTGTTGCCTAACCGCAAAAGCACAATATGAATGAATTGCCATCGCTTGTTCAGCTGCCCAATTGTCCACAGTACAAAAACAACAACAACAAGTTGAACTTATTTTTTGCTCTCCCCTCTCTTGCCCTGCAATACATCACATTTATAATTGCTGACGGTTTGCTACTACAATCGAGTCGCCTCCGGTCAAACACTTTGAAAACCGAATAAACCGCAAACAAATTCAATTCTCTGGCCGACTTACAAAATTCTTTTGTGTGTGTGTGTGTGTGTGTGTGTGTGTGTGTGTGTGTGTGCAAATGATCTGCCATTTAGGGGCATGCCACTTTTTCAGCGAGCCCCAGATAGTACAACAACAAAAGGCAGGGGGCAACATACTTTTTTGGCGGTATTTGAATTTAAACGTCAAACTCCACCTCCCCCTTCCCATTCCCCATCGCTTTTAGGTTGTTGTGTAATATTATAATTTACGACTTTTTGACAAATTATCGGCATCGCTTGTCCAAATAAAACGCAAAAACATAAATTTGAAAATCGCAATAAGCGCAAATTTCAATAAATTAATCATTGCAAGACGTCGGACGTGGATTTTTTTTTTTTGGTTTGATGTTGGGCACAATGAGCGGTTTTAATTATACCCTGGATTTCTTCGCAAATCGTAAGAGGAGTGTGTTTTTGCTGTTCTAATGTTTGAAACCGGCAACTGGCCTATACAGCTTAAGCAAAACGTCTTCAAATGAGTATAAAGTAATGACCCCATAATATAAGATGTTTTATTAAAAAATTCTCGAACTTGTGATTTAAATATTGCCAGTTAAAAGTTTTTAAAGTGAACAACATTGGCCAATTGATTGTTCTCAGCTACAGGATATGTTTTAGTATTGCCTTCTTCTCTCAACTGAAGCACTCTGAACATGTCACGATTCTGTGGGTGTGAACACAGCAAACAGCAAAAGACGCCTTGTGTTGCCGACCCATGCCCGACGATCCAGCTCACAACATGCTTAACAACAACAACAACACAGCAGCACAGTTTAAAATGTTCTAAAATCAAATGTTTACGCACACACACAGTCGAAATGGCAGAGTAGGAATGAGAGAGGGTGAGAGAGAGGGAGAGAGAAAGAGAGTGAGTGGAGCATGAATTGGTTGGATTCGTTGGGTGGGTGTAGGAAGCGGATGCTTAGTTATGCTGAGCCTTGTCGAGTCATGTAGCAACAGCTGTTGTAGGCCATGTTTTAATCCTTGTCCGCAGTGGGTGTTTGGCAGCAGTGGGGCAAACTGCCTAACCACAAATTGGCTTTAAAGTGCAACTAGCATATGGTTAACGGCAACGCTACTGGTTTCTTCAAAACCTATTGACCATTTATTTTGAACGTACATTTTATTCAAGTATATTGGATTTCCAAAGACCATAAACAACAACTACAACTACTACTAGTATATTGGCTTTGTGCATATATATTTTACACAATGTGAA
Organism: Scaptomyza graminum; assembly: GCA_018901835.1. Classification (NCBI taxonomy): domain Eukaryota; kingdom Metazoa; phylum Arthropoda; class Insecta; order Diptera; family Drosophilidae; genus Scaptomyza; species Scaptomyza graminum. The sequence goes on along the minus strand of JAEIFL010000001.1, from coordinate 8,616,760 downwards.
TTTATTGTTTTTTTATGTTGAGAATCAATTACATTTTTTGGATATTTATAAATCGAAGTTTTATTTATTTTAAATGTTTACAATTACATTATTAGTCTGTTGAGGGATTAAATGCTTCAGCTTGATTGAATTTTTGATCTTTTGTACTCTTAAATATAATGTAAATAAATCTATAATTTGATCATATTTATCTTATTCGCAAGTTGTGCTAGTTTAAGTTTTTAGTTTGAATTTTTTTATTTAGCTAATAATATAATTTATTAGTGCTACTTCTGTTGGTGGACCACCACTGTGCCAAATGTTTATTTGCATTCGCAACAGTTTGATTGGTAAATTAGTTCAGTGTTTGGTCGAACGAAGCGTAAACTGGGCAATTAAATTTGTTACAGACGAACATTTAACGCCAAATCGCCGTCGGTCGTTAAAATTCCTTGAACCAAAACAACAATAGCAACAAGGACGACCTTGCTGGCAATTAAAATTGATGTGCCCTCATCAGTTTCAGTTTCATTTGACTTAAATAACAAAGCTGACTGTCATTTTGATACCCTAATCGACTGGGTATTATAGTTTTCTATCAAGTTCGTACAAAAGTCTCTTTTTTCCCACCTTAATGTTACTAATTATTTAGTTTGTCAAAATTGCAGTTTTAGATAATTGAGTCAGCTTTTGGAGAGCGAGCTGCTTTCCGGCCACAACATGGCAACTAATCGTGCCGATAGCAAATAAGCAGAAATCCTTTGGCAACGCTAAAAACTTTCTAATTAAATTTTTATGCTTACGGATATGCTCTCCCCCTTTCTGCCGCTCTCTCTCTCTCTCTCTCTCTCTCTCTCTCTCTTTCTCTCTCTTACGTGTGGATGTCCATTCAAGTTGCCCACTTGCCATTTGCCTCTAGCCAGTTTCTAGCCGGCTTCCATTTTGGCAACGCTACGCAAATTGAAAGCAGTAGCCAGCAAAACCAAGAACAAAACCAAAACACAGTCATCAGCTCCGGTAGGTAGAAAAAAGGGGATAGAACGAGAACGAGAGAATGAATGAGAGAAAAGGAAGGCAAAAATAAAGTAATTGCTGCCTGGGCAAACCTCATTTCTGGGCGTCGGCGTCAGCATAAGCATCAGCATCTGCGGCAAAAGTTAAATAAAAACTGCGCCATATATTATGTCAGAGGCGTCAGATAAGCGGCCAGACGACTGACTCTGAGTCTCCCATATAGTACACGTAGCAAGCGCAGAGCCGAAATCTTGACGCGACGTACAAAAAGCGCAGGCTGAATGTAAATCTGTTGCAAAATTGGTTTCTTCTTGCAAAAGGCGATTACACGTTGATGAGCAGCCAGACATCGGCAACCAAATGTCGCTTACAAAATAAAAAGCAATAAAGACAAAAAACAAGAACATAAGCAAAAGGTACACCAAAGATGTTATACTCTTTACAGAAAGTCTTAAGTGTTTTGAATATATAAGGATTGAAATAAATATTCAAAATTTTGGCATAGGCTTAGTTATAATATTAGAATATATATTAAATTGCAGTCACATTTTCATTTGAGCCAGCAAAGAAATAAAAACGAAAGGCTACCCAACGCTAAACATAACTTGAACATCTAACTCTGTCTGAGCTAAGGCAGTAATCAGATGATTTGCGTGTAAGTTAAGCCAAATGATGCCAAGTAAAATGGCCAAGTTGCAGTACTCTTGTGGCAGGTGAATCGTGGGGCATGAAGGGGCAAAGTTTTTAAGTGGCTTGAATGCTGGCAAATTGTGGTGCTGGGTGCTGCAGTTTCTGCGGTTTGTGAGGCATGCGGCGCCAAAACTTCAAGAATCTGTCTGCAGGCGAGTATTACATCTTAAAGCTTGAAATTGCAACAGCTTGCAATTAATGTTCTTACTTTATTAACCGCAGCAACAATTAAGGCACGCAATTCTCTCTATCTCTCTCTCTCTCTCGCTTTAATCGCATAGCTGGGGTAACTTTAAAGGAGGACTGCTTACGCAATGAATTGTGCACAAAATACTTAGACAAGCAAAATGTGTTCAGCCACATACGACACACACATTGCGTAAATGCCAGAGAAATTATAAATGTACACAAGTGAAATTTATAACAAACTCAACGTTGATGATGACGATGAAGACATGAAAGCGTTCATTACTCATTTTCCATGATGAAATGCAAAGCACAACATTAAGTGATGGGGCAAATGAGGACCTGCTGGAGATGGAGCAAGGATAACAGAAGCACCCAGTAAAGGAATGGACCTTGCCCAACAAAAATAAAGTTTGGGGTTTGGTTTCGAGCTGGTTCCAAAAAGTGTGCGCCACATTCCTTGTGTCTTGTGTCGTCTCCACTCTTTTCTCTTGTCTCTTCTCTCTCTTGTCTCAACTTCAAATTCTCTCTCGTAACATTCAACTATTTTGGGTTGCCTGCTGTTTGGCTGGCTGTTTGCATCGGCGCTCAGCGTTCAAAACAATTAAAACCCGTAAATGTCCCCACATGACAAAGTGTGAACTTAATTTCATTTTTGTAATTTACAAATGCAACAACGACATAAGAACAACAACATAAACAACAACACCAACTACAGGGCAAAAGAAAAGTTGATAATGGGCCATACAAACAAAGTAAGAGAGAGAGACAGAGATGGAGAGAGAGAGAAAGGGAGAGATGGCCAACAAAATACAAATGAAAATGCTTTTGTAATGCCACAAAAACTACGCAGTAGAAGCAGGCAGGACCAGAACCTAACAGCCAACCGGCCAACCAGCCAACCAACTAGTTGCCAAAGCATTCAGAACAACGAGCTAAATGAAGAACTTAATACTTATGCATGTGCAATAGCCACAATTCTGTGTGTGTGTGAGTGAGTGAATGTGGGTGCGAGTACGCCAGCAAGCCATTTTTCAAAGCTTAATTTCCACAAACATGTAGCAAGGACTCGGCATAAACAAAAAGAGACTCACCAACATTAAGAAAAAAACAAATGTATGTGCCACACAAAATTAAATAACAACAGTAAATAGCTAAAAAAAAAAAAAAAAAAAATAACGAGCACAACGGAATAGAAAATATTTTAAAACTTATTTATTTCGAATGTCTTTTGCATAAATTTATCAATATAGAACTGAAAAAACAATGTTAAATGCTTAATTATTTGTACGAAAAATCAAGAATTTTAATAAACATTTTTTTGTTGGCAGCTTTTAAAAAATCTCACTTAATTGTCAAAGATTTACATTTGCCCGTTACTACTGGTAAACTATGAATTCAGTTACCTGAATTCAATTGTGGAATGAGGCAGAGACAGTCATCAGTTTAAATCACAAACTGAGCACTGAATACGACTTTGACACTAAAAACAACAACAACTGTAGTAACAACAGTAGCAAGTTTACTACAAATTACCAAAGCACTCGACTTCCGCTTAACAAAACGCAGCTCAACTGCCGTCGCTCTCCCAGTTTCCCCTTTGAAAGAGACATAGAGAAAGGGAGAAAAACGGATCAGTGTGTCTCTTGTAGCGCATACAAATTGCCTGGAAATGCGTGGCGGTTGCATGTGGGGCAAAGTCTGCGATCTGTGGAGTGGCAAAGCGGGGTCCTGCACTTTAAAGTGGGTTGTGTGTGTGTGCGTTTGTTGTGGTTGTTTTTGACATAACCTTCAGAACTTGAGCATTACGCATATGCTACGTTTGCCGCGACGGCTGCTGCGGTTATGGGTGCACAAATTAAGTTACTGCTGCACTTAGATTATTCCGACTTCAACTCCGACTTCAACTTCATTCGCCATTCCGAGTGCCATTCCGACTTTGTCTGGGCTTGCAAACTTGGCTGCCAAGTGGCGCATTTAAACGCATCCGCAACCACCCAACCAGTCTGGCTGTCTCTCTAACAGTCTGTGTGTTTAGGTAGCTTGCACAGGATGTTCATGAAACATTTATTAAGGACATTGTGTATTTCCGCTTTTAGTTTTTATCATGCGTCGTGCAAAATTGCGCAAAACAGCAGCCGCGAGGCGTTTGCAAAAACCGCAACCTGCCCAAAAAACCGTTTAAAGCATTTCCCACACACACACACACATAATCATTATCTTCCTCTTGCCCCCTCTTTATACTTGCTTATACAAAGTGCTCTGAAAATGGGGTGGTCAGCATGGGACACGCAAGAGAACAATGAGTAAAACTGATACAACTGTTTGTTTGCTTGTGTGTTTATTTGTGTGGCTTGGGAAGCTTCGTTTTGGCTTTGGTTTTAAAGCTGCTCGTTAAATGGTCATACTTTTTGATGGTGGGTTTACCACAAACGTTGACAATGCAAATGCATTTGCTCTGAAATGCTTTAAATTGAGCTGCACTCTAAATGAATTTGAGATACACTGGCCAACTGCATGGATTTGCGGTCGGAAATGATTGCCCTAGGGGATTGACCAAGTGTTCCTCGAGACACGACAAAGCCCTTAAGCAAATGCAGCTGCTGAGGCTTTTCTTTCAAAAGGGCGAGCGACTTTTAAAGCCAAAGTCTTAGCACAAAGTGAATTTTAATAAAGTTTAACATCTTTAATTACATTACACAGAGTACAAAGTAAAATGATGGTTGAAAAATATATTTTGTGATTTTAGATACGTATTTGTAAATTAATCTGATTTCCTTGATTATGCTTCGGGAACAGACATTGCAACCAAAACAATGCTTAATGCTTAAAACTTTTATGCCAAAAATTGCTAAATTGCCAAATTAGAAACATTTAAAGTTGACTGTGAGTTGACAACTTTAAGATGATGTCCAATTGCCACAAACTTTTGTTATTGTTGTTGTTAAGCCTAATGTGCTGTGTAAAGAACTTAAAATTCTTCATTTCTTTTTCCCCTTCGTGACATCTTTTTGCCATTCCCTATCTCCGTTTTAACAGCAGTCATTTTCGTGAAGTGCATTCAGCCCAAAATGTGCACTTCTTATGTCACATCGTGTTGTTGTTACTATAGCTGTTAGTGTGTTGCTTTTAGTGTTGTCGTCAACGATGTTGCTGTGTGAAGCAAAACTTTCAACTTCTTATCGAAGTCACGCAGCAGGCGAGCAGCTCATAATGAAGTCCGAGTTGTGCAGGCCAAGCAAATAATTAAGGCTCCTCACATTTGGTCAGAGCTCGTGATGCCACTGGCTAAAAAAACTTTGCTCTAAAAACCCAACTATGCATCTATGGTGTCCTCCAATGTTCAATAAGCAAACTTTTCGACCAACAAAAGCAAAACAAAAAAGGTAAAAACGCTAAGCAAACATCGCAAAGCGTCTAAAAGCATGAAAATATAGATAACGAGTAGAACAGAACTAACTTGAATGTTTATTTACTTTAATAACACTCTTCCCTATTCTATGGAATTAGATTTATTTCACATATATTCATGAGGATAGTTAAGGGAACTAACTAAGAAGTCAACTCCAAATTTAAAAAGTCCATTTAAAATAATAACAATTCGTAACTTTATCACAAGCTAAAAGTTATCCATTAGCTTAAGTGTGCTGCATGCAACAATAATAATATGCATTAAACTTTATCAACTTAAGGTTAGAGGTGCCTTTTGAAAAATAATGCTCTCAATTTGACGATGAGCCCATTTGAACTCTTCAATGGCTACAGGGTACACACAAAGCGGCAAAAAAGGAAAACTTGGACAGAATTTTGCAAATCATCAACTAGTAACACACACACACACACATATACGAGTGTTGAAAGTAAAGTTTGTCCTTTATGCAACAACAAAAAATAAAAGAAAAACGGTTTACTGTTGTGTTGTTGCTGACAGGCATCGTGTTGCAAGAGCGAGAAAGTTGCCGGGCAACAACAAAAAGAAAATCAGGAAAAGAACAAATATATATTTGGATAGACGAAGATAATATATACACTTACGCAAATTAAAGAGCAACTGTAACGGGAAAATTTGACTTTCTGTTAAAAATATTTTGCTAAAGTCTGAGGGGAAAAAACAACAAGATATAAAATTAAAGATAACTATTTATTTGAACTTTGATTTGAGTTGTTTTAAAAGATTTGTTAAACACCTTTGGTCATAATTCGAATACCATTTTGCAAGCGTATAGCAAAAAACTAACAACTTGTAAGCGAAGAACAAAACGAAGAAGAACGAAACACATACACACACCCACTTCTCAAGTAATTTCATTGTTGCTCAAATACTTTTGCCGCCTTTTGTCGTGCACTTATTTATTATTTGGCTAATTCGCGCGTTGTCAAAGTGGCTCTTAAAACAATAACAATAAAAAACTAAAAGGTAACAAGAGTACAAAACAAAAAAATAAAAAAAATAAAAACAAACAAAAACCTGAAACTCAAAAAGAGAGACCAAAAGAGTGCAACAAAAAAACGGCGAGACTAAACTTTCGCTGGCTGCCTGGTCGCCTTTAGCTCGCCGTTCCAATTCTATTTCACATTTGCACAAACTTTAAACAATGCACACAATGCCATATATATAATGCACAGAGAGGAAGGGGTGGCGGGCGATAACTTTGGCAGCGCCTAGAAAACTTTTGCAGCGGCTTCCACTTGCAGTTCCAAGCAGTCAGCATTGCCACCATCGCCGCCAACTTGCAACTAATTTGTCTTTGCTTCTCCATTTTGGGGTTTGGCAACTTTTGAGTTGCCCACTGCCATCAACAAGAACAACAAGAAGCAGCTCTTCAGTTTCAGTTGCAGCTTGCACAGTATCCCCCCCAACGCCGTCCCTGTTCTGTGTACAGCTCTAAGGAGGCTCGTGTGTCACTTTGGCTTTTGTTTACAGCTGATTGTATTTAGCTTTTGTTTGGCCATTGCAAAAGTTGTCACGTCTTTGTTGTGGCCTAATGAATTGAAAGTTAAGCCAAGACAGAGTAAAAACAAGATAGAAAGAGAGAAAGAGAGAGGAAGAGAGAGAGAGAGTGAGTACATTATATTCTTTATTTTCCTCCTTGCTTCCTTTTTAGCGACTTCATGTCACTATTCATGCCTTGAACTAAGTATTGCATAAATGGGTGCATGACCCCACCGCCCCACAAACTCATTGCCCCCACCCACCTCATTCTGACCATCACCCGCGCACTACCACTGAAAATACATTTAAAAATAAAAAATAAATTGTTTATTCGAGTTTGCAAATTCAGTTTGCCTCTCTTGCTCTCGAAATTAAATTTGCAGCCAGCTGCTTAATCAAATTTTAAAGTTATTTTTTTTTTTTTGTGAATTTTCATTTGCTGTGCAGCCAACATTCACACATACAGCTGAGCTATAATATCTGACAAATATTAGGAAAACTTCTATATATATTTGAATCTTAGCACTAATCCAGCAAATTATCCTAAAACAAATTTTATCAGTATCTTGCTTACTAGCAAATATGAATTATTTAAGCTAATAATGCCTTAAATAAAAGATTTAACAATTACAATAGTTGAATAGATTTAATTAATAATTAATTTTTTTTATTTTTTGTCTTATGTCTTTTTTTTCTTCAAACAGCGAACACTTAGCAAAATGTTATTTAAGGTGAATTGTTTCTTGTAGATACAATAATATATATTTGAATTTAAAATATTCCAACTAAGTTTAACCGATTTATTTTTTAAATAATTTATTATGCGAATTTCTGTTGATTTGAATGCAGTTTAAACAATTGCGTTTTATTCAAAATCCCGCCATATTTAAGCAACACAAATATATTCAACTATAATTTAAAGTCGTTTGTTTATTAAAACCAATCCTCAACTCATGCGGGCTGTCAATATACCAATTGCAGTGTTTTTGGTGTGCTTCTTCTTATTCTTGTCTTTGGGGCCAGTGAGCTCGTTTAGCTCAACATTGGCAATTGGATTTTGTGGTTAAGCTTACAATAAATTAGGCAATTTGCAGCACTGGTCTACCCAATTAGCAAATGTGCAAATACTCGTATTGACTCGCAACGAATCGTATCGTATTGTACTATGTGCTTTGAGCTACCCCATACCCCTAACCACTCATCCCGCAAACCCTTCTGTGTTCGGCGACATCAACGATGTCCACAGAACCTTACACGGAAACTGACTGGCATGGAACGTATGCTTTCCACCTACCGCCTTACATCCCTGTTGCCCTGACACTTAACATAAATTGAAACTGTGCTACAGCAGCAGCAACATCATCATCATCATCATGAGTTTCTTGGCCCGAAGCTCATCGATAACTGGATTTGCAGCAAACAAATCGACAGCACACTTAAACACGCTAAGCATTCACGCTCCAACTCCAGTTCCAAGGGTAGTTGAAAGGGGGGGCTTACTTATGACGCCAACGCGTGTGTTTTTCGGCAACTTCATTATCGATTCCTGATCCATTGGATTAGGGCCGAGCAGACAATGGCAACAAGGCTTTGTTGTTGTCTGCCACACCACTTGCCAACTTCCGTTGTGGCACACACAAATTTGTCCACAAATTAACACGAAAGCGCCCAATGTGAAAAGCAAAAGCAACAACAACAACAAGAGTCAGCACCTAAATTGTTCTAGTTACCGTTCGAGTGCAGGCGAGTGAGTTCCTGGCTAGTTCCTAGCTCCTGTCTCCTGTCTCCTGTCTCTTGTGATTCCTGATTTCTACCCTAACAATTTTGTGCGGACTATGTACGCACATTTACTGGCTACATTTATCGCCGGATTTCCACTGTCATGCCGAAATGTGGACTCAACACACACACACACATTGTTTGAGGGGGCAATGGGTAAGTGGGAACGAGAGGTAGGGTGGTAGGGGTAGGTCGTTTTGTCTCGTATGTTGAATAGAAATAAATTTGCGACTTAAGTCCTTGCGCGCATTAATTCGGCCTAATGTCATGTAGTCGCATCCGCAAACCCCTCCCCCCCCCACCACAACTTCTCTGTCTTCTCTCCCTTTCTTCTTAGCACGGCCCCTAAACTGTTCTCGGACTAACATTTTATTTATGACCAACTAACACACATTCATACACAAGCAGCACACACGCACGCAAGCACACACAAAGGCGAATGAGGGACTGGTCAACGGGTCTTTTTGTCGCTTAGGCGTTTGCCCCTCTAACCGCAGTCGGTGGCATAAGCCAGAGCGATACACAAACATGTGAGCCCGTGTGTGTGTTTATATATGTATGTGTGTGTGCTGGTCAACAAAGCCGATTTATTATTGCGTGTGTGTTTGTATTTGTGTTTGTGTGCCGTGGGCCATTCGAATGCGTGGCGTGCTCGCGTTGCGGCTATTAAATTATTTGTAAACAATTTTTGATATCTGATTTTATGCACACAACCACACACACATACACAAATATTCACGCTCATATACACCCAAAGGCTAGCTGATGATGGAAGGGAAAGCGAACAACTTTTGCTGTCATAACTCGATTTGTACATTTTGCGAGTCGTTGCCCAAAACGGTTACACACACAACACACAAACATATATTTATATGCATATTTTTATGGTAATTCAAAGTCGTTTTTGGCCGTTGGACAAAAGGCAGCAACAACAACAACAAAGACGCAACCTAAAAACAACCGAGTTGGCATTTTTATTTTGCCCTTATAGCCTCAGCAAGAGAAGGGTGATGGGATGCTCAAGGAGGCTGGTGGGGGGTGTGCGTTTCCTGGAAATTGCTTGCCAAACGGCATAAGTAGATAATAGCTCATAGTTGAGCTAACAGCAATAAGCAATAATGCGAACAAAAATCATCCATCGAGTTCATCTAACAGCCAACATCAAAAATATACTCACCACAGCGGCTATAATCAAATATTGTACAAATCAAGCATTCAACATACAAATAGTTTATGTATACATTGATCGAAGAAAAAGATAGATTGCCTGATAAAACTTTAGTCTTAATATGTTTGATAAATAAATAATGAACAAAACAGATGAAAAGTAATAATCAATTTATTATATATATTTTGTTAAATTTTTTCTCTATTTTGTCTTTGATTTAAGTCTTATATCACAAATATTCCATACGCAGATTTAAACTAAACCAATTTTGTTAACATTTCAAATAAGGCTAGTTAAAACTGGTCCGATTTCTATTTTTATATGTATGATAGCATTTGAATGCTTTCGAAAAAAGATGAAAAAACAAATTCCACCAAGCGTTATCCGACTTGCATTATCTAGTTGAATGGCAACGGTCTCACACAACTAATTCAAACGCGACAAATAGTGCGTATACGCAGCGTTCGCAGTCATGCAAAGTGTTATATACAGACACAGGGGTGGGCTTACATGGGATGGGCTGGGCAGTCGCCCTTAATGCACCAAAATGTATACTTGATATGCAAAATCTGCATATATTATCAGCGTGCATGTGTGTGTGATGGAGGCAGACACGTGGCAGCTGCCACGTAGGGCCCATAAGCTCGCCAATCGCATGTGCAATCAAATTTCAGTGAGCCAAATGAGCCGCACGGCCCCCTGACTGGCTGCAAACCAGTCGCTGAATGGCAGTTCCATCAGGCCTTCGCCTAGCCACACTTCCCCATAACGTGTTTACCAAAGCTTGCTCTGTGCTCTTTGCTCGCCAGCCGCAATTGCTGCCAGAGACCATTCATGTGGCTGCAGCACGAAATAGCATAATATTGACTAGGAAAACTATTAAACTGTCAATCGTGCAGTCAAGCAACAGCAACAACAACAACAAACTGCACATTGAACATAACACATAGCACAAAACTCACAACTTTCAGTTCAGAGCTCAGAGCTGTGTTAAGCTTTGTTAAGATAGATACTTTAATGTCCAAGCGTGAACATATAAAAACACAGCACGGTTGAATGGGATAAGGCGAAACACAAATCATATTTAAAGCTTATTGAATAAAATAACTAATAGAAAGATTTTAATTAAATAAGATTCAAACCAGTATAAGCTAACATTATTCAAAATAAAAGTCATGCAAAAGGAAATATTCAATTTATCCTGGCATCACTCCACTACGAAGCTACACAATGTAGCTAAAGTTGAACGAGCCTCAGCGAGAATGGCTAAGCTCACACAAAAGTTTATTACTCTAGCATTTATAAAATATTGAATTAAAATTGTTTCGATTATAATCGATGCATTTATCTATAGAAAATTATTATGATCCCCTCTTATATGGCATGCCACACGTCGCCCGTTCATCGGTACTGTCGAACCTAATGCGAGACATGCAACTAGCAAAGCAGGGCTTTACAAGGCGGTGGGGGCGACGTGACAAGGCAGGTGCGATAAAAGGTAGCATTTACCAAAAATACGAATGAAAGCGTCGAAAACTAAACGAAAAATGGGCTGTGTACTCAAAAATACAAGAACAAAAAAAACTTTATTGCTTCACTTCGACAGGTTGCTTCACTCCCCCACTCCTTTCCGCTGCTTTCCCTCTCTTTCCCTCTCTTTCTCTCTCACTCTCTCTATTTTGGCATACTGATATTTGCCTGTCACTAGTACTTCTTGTTGCTGTTGGTTTTGCTTGCAAGCATTTCACATTTCTTGCTTTTTTTTTTTGAATGTCGGTTCGGCAGCGTCACGTGCCCACTTTAACAACAGCATCATGATGGTATTCAGACCACTGAAGCGCAGCGAGGTCCAAGCTCAATCTCCAACCACGAGCTGAAGTTGTGGAGTCAAAGAGTGCTTCAAGCAGCAATGCAAAACGGTTGGAAATCTTACACACACACACACACACACACACACACCCAACATGCATGCATGCATATATCACAGTCAGTTTAGAATCAATAAAATATAACTTTGCGTGCTGATTTCTGGTTGCGCCCAGAAGGCAACGGCAACGGCAACGGCAACATACCAACATCGTCGTCTCAAGGTGGCACGCACACATCTAACATCGCCCACATCCACAGCGCAAGTTAAGCAGCTGGCAGCTGTGAAATGTATTCATAAACATCGCCGGCGACATGAGAGCTAAAATCCCGGAACCAACAAGCGACTGGCAGCAACACATGCATTCATCTATCTATCTGTAAATGTTCGCGAGAGAGTGAATCTGTAAGTGTGTTTGTTTGTGTGTAAGTGAGGCGTTTTGTATGTGCTTAGGGATTTCCGCTTGAATGCGAATTTGATATGCGCAATATAATATTAAACAAAAATGCGAACAAAAATATAACAAAATGGCAAGCCGAAAGAAACATATTCTTTGCCAAACGAAGTCTACCTGTTTGCATCTAAATTTTGTCAATACTTGTAAAGAATTGACAATTTTTCCTATGAATAAATAAACTTGTAACTAGAAGTTGTTCAGAAAACTCACTTAACTACAATAAACTAATAATTAAATATTGAGTTTTTATACAAATATAGTTTTTTTGTTGATATTTTGCTTATCAAAGTTCACCACAAAACTCAAATAGCCTTTGCAAGGGCATACACATCGACAAAAACGTTTTTAAAGCGCGTAATTCAACGGAAGACGCCTCACAGACAGATCAGGCAGACAGACGGACAGACAAAGATACACACAAACAGGCAGTTAGACATTCGAGCTAATACACACACATATACATTTGTATGCATGACTGTTGACTGTTTGCGTGTGTGTGTTTGTGTGCATGATTGTAAGCCAAAACCAAAACCGAACGCTTTGCCCGCCACATTCAAAGCACTTGAAACGCGCTTCGCATGCAAAATGAACTCTTTAAATGTGATTCAATGTGATCCGAGTGTATGTGTGTGTGTGTGTGTGTTTTGCTGTATCTTTTGAAAGGGTACTATTATTTTTTGTTGTGAAATCCATAACGTTTTGAACCTCATAAAGTCTAAACACATATGCTTCTAGGTCTGCATCAACAGCACGACAGGTGAAAGTTTAAGTTTTCTTGCTTTTTGAAGGATAAAATCAAAGTCAGGCTGAAGAGAAAACTACTCTGAACCTTGTTAGATATAAAGCAAAAGGTCTAAATTTTAAGTATTTCTAGCAACTATTTAAAGATTTCAATGACAAAAAGCCTTTCATTATTTATTTGATTAAACAAAAACTAAGCTCATTTTGTAAAGCAAATCTTATATATAAATTTATGGCTACAGGATTATATGACGGCCAGCAAAACGCTTAAATTGACTGTGGTTATAATCGGGGCTCTTAATGCAACAAATAGTGAAATGCAAACGAATGACAAACAGAGAAATTGAGCGAAAAGTGGTTTAGTGCGAAAAATTCAAATGAGTGTCAAATTGGGTTTGGGTCAGCGTGGAATGGCATGGCATGGCAATGGCATATGACGTTGACATAATTGTCATTCAAGTTAGTTTAAAATTCGGCACTTGCCGAACACTTTTTGACTAGCGCAAATTGATTTTGTGTGATGTGCCCGCCACCCCTACTGCATCTACTCGCACTATTCAATTTATGAATCGATTTGCAGTCCCTTAACTATGCGCTCAATGCAATAAATACTGCAAGTGTGCCAGCAAGAACACTGAAGGAGTAGAGGGTGGGCAGGAGCGGGAGCGGGAGTCGAAGGAAAGAGTAGGCGGCGAATCGCTCAAAAGTTTGCACAAATTGTGCCGCAAATTTGCAACTTTTGCATAAAGTTTGACTCAAATTATAACTAAAACTGTTGAAAAGTGAAAAGCGCAAAGTACTTGGCCAAAGTTGCCAGATTGTGTGACAAATGCGGCACAAACAAACTCACTGAAAGGCAGCAGGGCCCAACTGGGCTAAAAAGCGGCTGTCTAGCATTGAAAGTGCTCGAAAGAGATGCTCGATCTGCCACGTCCAAGTTCGAATAGTTAAAAACCAAAGAGCATCCAGAATTCAAATTTCAACAAACACAATGCAAATGGCACAGACAAACGGCAAACGGCTAGCAGCAAACTCTTAAAACTACTCGGTAAACAAAACGTGTTGCCTTTTGTCCAATTTTACCTTTATTCACAAGCCACAACCTCAAAGACCGCAGAGTACTATATCTTTAAATGTGCATAGTTTGAAAAACAATCAATTTAATATTTTTAATCAATTTTAAAACACATAATTAAACTGAACCTAGTATTGTTTTTACATTCTTTTTACATGCTTTTATTTAACTTGACTTGTTTGTTTGTTTGTTTGTCTCGGAATCTTGTAATCAAAGATGTGTTTCAGATGACAATATGTCTCTTTAAAGTTTTTTAATTTTTTTATTTTTTATTTGTTGTTTTTACAAAAACATGTTTGATATTTGGGTATTGCATGGATAATGGTAAAAAATCAATTACAAATGTATGCAAGAAAGCGTATTAAAGCAAGTCTTCAACATTTTTTTTGATTTTCTTGTTATATATATACATTTTTAAGGTACAAGGTTGTTTACCTTACATGAAGTGTGTCCATTTCGATAAAAGTACTACGTTTCGATGCCAAAGCTCATTCAAATGCTAATTTAACGCACCCCCATGCCATATCAAATGATACTCGAACCCAAAATCAGAAACCAGTTACCCAAAAACCCATACAAAAATAAGTCAGACAAAAATTTGGGGCAAAATCAATAGCGATAACCCAGCTCTGGCTAAAGACCCACCGCCTGCGATATGGCTAATGTCCTTGTTGTGGGCAAAATTCAATTTACTGTCTCAGTCCATAAACACACGAGCATAGCCACAACAACAGCAACAACATCAACAACAGCAACAACAACAACAACGCATGGCAAGCGGAAACAAAACGCGGCCGAGCTGCGTGTGTGTTGGCAGCTCTGTGAAGCATATAATCGACAATACGCACACACACACAAAGATGGAGAGAAAGACACACGCACAGGCCACACATTGCGTATACGCAACCAGCACAAAGCGACAGGCGAACGCGCAAACCGCTTAAAGCCAACGAAAATTGCCAGCGACAACATCATAAACTCAATATGTATTCAATCCATTTGACTTTTTGCCCGCCATCGTTGATGTGCTTGCCACATGAGCGGGCATGGCAATGGCAACCAGCAACCAGCAGTCAGCAAACGACAAAATTTGCCTCAAAATACATATTCTGTGCTTTTTTTTTTTTGCTGCCAATTCTCTGGCATTGATTTTCAGACACTGATTGTGTTGTGTCTGACCGACTGATGTACTATGTGTGTGTGTGTGTGTTCTATTGTGTATAAATGTGTGTGTGTGTGTGTGGGTGTGTGTTGAATGGGCTTATGTTAAGCATTTTATATAGACATTGGCATGAGCAATAACCAAACCGACTGTCAATAGATCAACAATCGCGGCATTGACTTACCCACTAACAGACGAACTGACTGACTGACGAACTGAGCGACTGACTGACTCCGAAACGGGGGTAGAAGGTGTCTGATTAACCATGCTGCATGCGGCTACTGCAGCTGGATTTTCATTTAATGCTAATGTCGAACATTGAACTTTTAGGTGACTTTCGTTGCATTTGCAATAAGTATTGTACTACCATCTGCTGCAGATGTCTGCAAAACATTCAAAACAGCTTTTACCACACCCTTGAAAACATAACAAGTTGAGTAATCAATATTTTATCGTTATACTTTAACAGTGAATTTAGTGAATTTTCAAGTTCAATCCGATATGCAGGAGTGCTTCATTAAATGCTCCGCACAATAATTAATTGGTTAAATCATTTGTTAAAATCCCAGACCGCTTAACGCATTAACACACAATACATTTACTACGTGAAAATCACGTTTACATTGACTCAATAGCGTTGAAATACATATATGTATGAAGTATTTTGCGACAGTTAATAGAGTGAAAGCTAAGAGAATAATTGTGAGAAACCGTTTAATAGGCATTGTTGGGTGGCATACTTTTGGAAGTCGCAGAAACCTTTTTCAATGCCTCTAACTACTTTCACACATTACGACTAAAATCTATATAATATCCTCTGCAAGGATATACAAAAAAGCACTTAGACTCAACCGCATATCCCGTGAAGCATAAAAACTTTTTAAAATGTATTGAAATGAAAAAAATAAATTAACTTAACAAGCACACAAGCTGAACAACTGACAGCTTTTGAATGTGTGAGTGTGTGGGTGGCAAATGGCAGTAGCATTGAAAATTTCATCATTGCATTTATGTTATGGTTTCGATCAGCATTTTGGCAGTTAAAGAAATTTCTCTAGTGCTGGTCGCTAGCCTTTTTTCTTTCCTTTTTGAGCGATTTTGCTTGTCCTTATTGTGACACTTACTTTACTTTAAACTTCTTTTTCTCTTCTTTCTCCTACTCTTTCATCTGCTGTGTGTCAATGTATATTTTTATACACTGACCCCATTAAATTGGTAAAAACGGGTATAATGGTTTTGTGCAAATGTATTTCACAGACAGAATGAGGCATCTTCGAATCAATAAAGTTGATTTATTCTTGATCAGCATCAATAGCCGAGTTGACTTAATGATATCAGTCTGTCTATCTGACGTTGAAGATAAGCAATAATCGATCATTTTTTCCAATATTTCCGATTAAATCTTAGAAACTGTTGAAAAAACTATAGACAATATAAAGATAACCTGTAAAATCGGTCGAAAAACACCGAAAAATCAATGATTGAAGTTAAGTCATTACAAAAGAGCGCAGCTGTGCACACATACAGTCAAACAATGACTGGTTTCAGGGTATCTCACTGTCGAGAGAATTTATACTTGTTTTTTATTTTTTTATTTTTAAGTTCTTTGTTGCACTGTGCCTTCTGTCGTGACTGAGTGCCTCTTTAGCGTGTCTCAAGTGGTCTTGGGTGTGGATGTGATCTGATCTGATGTGTGTGTGTGTGGGTGTGCTGGGGTGGTGCCAAAAAGGATACACGTACACACATGTGTGTCTGTTCTCGTACTTCCATACTTTGAACATGCGCCGCGCCCATCGCTAGACTGCTCAAATTGGACGGGTGTCATTCCAGTTGCTCGTTGCTCGATCTCATACTTCGATGTCATTTCCATGGCCGCTGTTCTTTGCCATTGATTTGTGTCGCCTCTCAGCGGTATGCCAACCCCCCAAACCCCCAGATTTCAGTTCGAGACGCCATCCAATGTAACGGCAGCAGAATCCACTACCAGCGACAGATATGGCCCCAAACCGCTTGGCACATTTCGCTTGATTGCCCATTTCGGGCAGCTCGAAACGTTTTGTGAACCAACTGCTTTACAGGCAGCGCATTAAAAAGCTTGCTCACACACAAACACACACACACACATGTAAAGTACACATGCTGGCAAACTAACGACATACACTGAGGCAACAATCCTCCCATTTTTTTCTCTCGTTTTAAACTGCTCTAGACACAGATTTTGCAGCAAGTACTACGTTTAGTACAGTATTAACAGTAAAAAAAAAAAAAAAATTGCATCTGAAAAACTATTTTCTTTGCATTGCTCCTCAGTGCTTTGAAGAACAGAGCCTTAGGTTATGCAGGAAGTAATTGCGAGCCATGTTTTTCTGTTTGAGTTTCTATATACCATATATTTGTAAGTAGAAGGGAATACAGCAAGGAATTACTGTCAAGGCAGACTATGTATATGCCCTTGCAGATCAGACCCGATCTGCTAGCATAGAAATTGAATTATTAATGAAAAATATTTATATTTCAAAGTTTTTTAGATTTTTAATAAAATATGCTTGACTAGCAGAAGTAATTTCAATTTATGTTTACAAACTAAAATAAAAACATTTTACTTGTAATAGTTTTTCGGTGTATAAGAAAGTATAAAGTGAATATACGACACAAATATACAGCAAATATTTTTAAAGTCAATATCGAAAAGAACGAGGCAATCAGGCGAAACTGCTTAAGCTTTGGCCACGCCCCATCCCCAACCACACACAAACTCACACACAGAAGCCACACATTCCAACATTATCATTATCGGCAAAGCAGTCATCATCATGGTGGTTGTTAAGGGGTGAGAGGGGTAGTTCGGTGGTTGGTCTGAATTCGCATAAAACAGCGCATAAAGTTCACTTCCATCACGACTTTGGCATCAACTTCAACTTCAGTTTCGGTTTCGGTTTCAGTTTCAACTTTTGCACCCGCACTAATAAAAACATTAAAACATCACACACATTTATGACAGGTGATTCAGAGGGAGAGAGAGAGAGACAGAGAGAGTGGGAGGGTGAATCGCGTGCATGGATCACACAAGTTTACTCATAAATAAATATTTCTTTGGCTAACATTTTAAGCAGACTGCGCGAACAATGCCAATTGCTCGAGGGCATCTTAAAGACTCAGCTCTCCCTCTCCCTTTCCCTCAGACTTCGCTTTCAGCTTTGCCTCGCCTTGCCTTGCGTTGCCTTGCCACCGCGTGCCAATTTGTTAATAGTCGTCGTAGAAAACTTAGCTGTTGTAATTTGAAACTGTTTACATTCGCCCAAAGGGTCTGTTGTGGGTGGCTTGGGTTGGATTGGGTTGGGTTGCGATAGGGTGGTCTGACTTTTGCAATCGCTTGTCCAATTGTGTAAGTTTTGAGAATTCGCAGGATAGCAAGCGGTAATGCCAAGCAAAAAGTTTGTGTGCCCCGGCGCATGTAACAATGCCACTCAAGTTCTCTAAGAGGCTATTCAATGTGAACCACACCACACAAGACCACACACCATTCCATGCCCTTAACCACAGCGCCTGATAAGTTGGTCAGGGCCATGGCTGATTGGCTGATTGCCTGATTGCCTGACTGACTTGCCAATGGGCCGCGACCCACTTAATTGTGCAGTGCTTGTAAAACTATTGACCACACTTTCAGATGTGTCAGATACCACTCGATCCTATCTATATTGATGTACTAGTATGTCGCTGTAGGTTAAGCACTTGTCGACGTTGGCTTGCAGCTTGCAACAAGCGTGGCAAAATATTAATCGATAGCACTATAAAGTGTTGCATATAAAATAAATGCAGTCAAAAATTTAACTGAATTTAGCTGCTATCGTTTATTTTAAAGACTTTTCTCAACTTTACGCTCTCTCTTATTCTCCCACTCTCTCTCTCTCTCTCTCCCTCTCTCTCCAATAAATTTCGAGCTCACATGCAATTCAATTTGCTTTTTTTTTCGGTCTCGCCCTCCTTATCTTTAGATACTTGCTGTATCTGTTTGGGTATCATATGATATGCCATGGCTGGCATGTTGCATGCCTCGGTGAGCAATAAGTTCGACAAACTCATTTCATTAAGCTCAGAGCTACATAAAAAACGAGCTAATGCGCTGCTGCTAATGCTGCTGCTCCTGCCGCCTGTTCCCCTTACCCCATTTGCACACAGCACTATTGCATTGCTACTGTCGCTGTCGCTGTTGCTCGTTCTCTATATTGCAGATGTCCCATCATTTATTGGAAAGCGCTTTTCAACGGATTGGCAGCAACAACAACCTACACACACTTTCAAATAGTTACAGACACATGGCTTTAAGTGCTTGCAGGCAGCAGAAGAAGAATCTGCTTAGACTTAGTCTTGCAAGTGAAGCGAAGACTGAGACTAAGCCTGAGATCCTGCACCATGGCTGGGAAGGGGAAGCAAGCAGCAAGTGCCTGTTGGTATTTATTGCCAAGCTGGCAGCCTCAATGTTCGCCGCACTCAAGAGCCATCAATTTTGTATTAGATTATATAAAATTTACCAACGATTTATCGATGCTCATGGCCGCGCCTGTCGCCAGCTCAAACTCTCTAGTTTCAGAATCTGTCTCCATCTTGCGATGTTTATCGGCTGCAACAGGATATACTGCTTGCATTTAATGCAATTTTGTGATTTTCCTTACCCCAAAAACAACACACACCCACACCACAAACAGGCAACAGAAACAAAAGTGTTGAAAAGAAGCATAATAGAATTATTTGAAAAGTCATTGCATGCCATGTAAGCTTAAACAAATACATTTTCTGAAAACTACTGTGTAGAAGATAAAAAGTTCCATTAACTTCACCTGCCTTGCTTTTATTTAAGTCTTTATTTGGCGGTAGTCTGGGCTCAATTTGTAGCGACCTATCAATAGCGACCAAAGATACAGACACAATGAAAGTTCAGCTGTTGCGAGTTGATGAACAGACTGTAAAAATATGCATTAAGATTGGTATTAACATTTAAATAGTTTATTAATTGTATATTTAGTGATTAACATATGCATGGCATTCTTTCAATGTTATTAAAATTAACTTAAATGTATTGATTGAAAATTAACAAAGTTTTGTTAATACAAAATAATTACTTATGTATTGTTTGTGTGCATTTATTTATGTACTGCTGCTCATAATATATTAATGGCATTCCCAGTTTTATCGACACGATGGCCGTTTAACTGTTATCGCAAGCCATAGCTGCTGCTGCTGTTGCTGCTTCTTCTGCGTATAAATACCGTAAATTACAATGTAGCTGGTGTACTTTTGTGTGTGTTAAATACATCTAGAGCAACTACAGCAAAAAAGAAATGCCATTAATCGCATTTCCCAAATGGCAGCTACGACTGTCCCGCCTTTTCCCCACGCTCATTTGCAATTGTCATCGAACTGAACTGACTGTGGGATCGATCGACAGCAACCCCACCTCCCTTCTCCCCACTACCGCTAACTGTTTGCACTCCTTTTCGAATTCACAGTACTCACGCTTAGTATATCCGTCGAGAGGATATTGCCGAAATGGAAATCTTACGTTTGCAGTGTTCAGTGTATTGTTTTTGTTGTTGTTGTTTTTGTGCCACGCCCATTGGACGCACAGTGCACCTGGGCGTCAGTCAGTTGCTCCAGCATCTGCAACTTTGTGTGCTGTGCGCTTCTTCTGTCGTTTTACTTACTTCAACAGCAGTAGCAGCAACAGCAATGAAAATACATTAAAATGCAGTTGCAATTGCTTTTGTAGTTGCTGCCACGCCTGCTGGTCCCACGCCCAATGCTGCTGCTCCAGCTGCTGTGGCATTCATCAGCGTTATCCTGTCTCGTTATCCTTCTGCCTTACATGCAATGCGAGCATCTCGACGGCAAAGCCACTTAACATTTTCCTCGCTCGCTTTCTTTCGCTTTTCAATGCACTCTCTCCACGCATTATTATTATTGTTGTTGTTGTTGTTGTTGCTGGCAATTTCCCATTCATCTTCGAATAAACAGCCGGAATGAAAATTATTTAATTGATTTCTATTAATTTTGTTTCCCTTTTCAACATTTGCAGATTCTAACGGAGCAGCGAAACGAAATCGAGCTTAAAATTGTGCCAGGTAAGTTCAAAACATTAAATGTTACACATACATATTTTGTTGTATATGTTTTTTTTTAGTGTATTTACATTTCGTTGTGCTTTTGTTCTCTGCTTACTTGAGAGAATCCTATAAAGCTCTGCCTTAAAGCCACACAAATTTCGTAGAGTTCGGTGTAAGTCGAGACAAGGTTTTCGTTCATTAATTTAATGCGCATCCGTTTTGCATTCGATTTTGGCATCTTATGCGAGTGTGTGTGTGTGAGTTTGTGAGAGTGTAAGTATTTCTGTGTGTGTGTGCGTGCTCTTTATGTAATCAAAAACCGCCTCGGGTGTTGCCATGACGATCTGTAAGCAGGCACGGCAGCAGTCAGCACCCTCCCTACCCAAACTCCCTTCAACTTCCAAACAGCTCTCAACTGAATGGCGGAGACATTAGTTTAACTGTTCTCTCTCTTTCTGTCTGTTTCTCACACCCTCCCACTCTTTCTTTCCTTGTCTTTTTTTTTTTGTTAATGCGTTGCGCCGTCGTTAAAGGCGGAGGCCAAAGTAATTTCCACTATATGTTATTGAAATTGAATATCGTATGTTTTTGCGAATTGTCAACAGCCACGCCCACTAAGCAGCATTCTTAAGATTATGTGTGTGTGTGTTTAGAACACACTTCCATCACTGTTATCATTCTCATCATCAGTCGAGATCATATAAAATCACAAATTGATTTGCCACCAAACTGCATCACAGTCACATCCATTCATAAGCAGAAGCAACAGAAGCCGCAATCATCAGGACATGCAACAACATAAACAACAACATCAACATTCGACTGACTGGACATCATTCATGGCTCTCTTTGTAGTGCTGTGCTTTTGACTTATTGCCCGCAACTAATTCC
This sequence comes from Scaptomyza graminum, assembly GCA_018901835.1. Lineage (NCBI taxonomy): Eukaryota > Metazoa > Arthropoda > Insecta > Diptera > Drosophilidae > Scaptomyza > Scaptomyza graminum. Next base: position 8,594,717 of record JAEIFL010000001.1, on the reverse strand, counting down.
TAATTATAATTTCAATTAAATATTTATTTTAATTAAAAAGCAACTTCAAATACATATCCCACATCCGTTTAGCCATTGGCAGCGCCAAAGCTAACGCTTCAACTGTTCGCAAGTGAACTACCCAGGCAACCAACCAACCAGCAAACCAACCTTGCTGATCCCGACCAGCAAAACACGTTTCACCATATCCATTCCAGTACCCATTCCCTTTCTCCTTCTCCCTCTCATCTCTCACTTGCTCATTCTTCATCCTTCGGGCTGGTTTCAGTCAGCCCACTTAGTTTGCCTGCTTCATTAAATTTCATGAATCGCCCGCAGCGTTTGCCCCATATCCTGTGCATGTTGTTGATAGCTTAACACACACACAGTAAAACAGAGCGAGAGAGAGAGAGATAGGGGGATATGCTGACTCTTTGTTGTCTGCTGGTTGGGACATACAACTACGGGTATAACTCAGCAATTCTCGCGAAACCTCCTTCCCGTAACCCTCCCATTTTATCCATGTTGTCCCTGTTTCTGCCCATATGCCTGGCAAACGATATCTTGCCTGGCATATCGCTCCACGTTTCTGTTGTTTCTGCGAAAGCCACAAAAACTGTTTGCGCTTTTATTTATTTGCTATTGATTTCCACTGTCCCAGGACGCAATTTGTTTGCAATAAACTTCATAACAATAATTCATGTCCACACAAATAAATAATTCATGATTTCTCTCGATACGCTTCTGCTTTTGCTCTTGCTGCTCCCGCTGTTGCATCCACCACACTGACCAGCAGGAGTCAGCATTCGGCTGGCCAGCTTTTTCATCTCCTAGACATACATGCCCAGGCAATAGCCTCTAGCGCGACTAATGCTTTACCCTTCCCAAAATAGCCAGTGCGTATCTGGGGTCTCTCTTTCTCTCTCTCTTTCTCCCTTTCATTGCGCAACGTTTGTCAAGGCCAAGGGGACATATAAGAGTAGTAGGGGTATCTTAGGCATAATCATAGGTTTGGCATACTGATGTAAGTACTATAACCAGGACGCACATAAAAGTCATTGGCAAGTTAATGAATTCTGCACGGGCAGCGATGATAAAAACTTAACATTAAATCAAAAGGTGTTCAATGCGATGTCCATTTTCATTCGAGCACTTACAAGGCATTTGGAATGAATGCATAAAACACTGTAAAGTGACAAGTGTGAAGATATTAGAGAGGTCATTTAAAAATATAAAATAGAATTCACTTATTCAAAAAAAAAGCCATTAATAAATTGTTAAAAATTCGTTAATCTACTGTGACGCAATAAATTAAATAATATAAAAAAATATTATACATTTTATATATATGTATACATAATATATACATATAAACAAATATACATTTTATATTTTTTTTTATGAAAAAAAGACAACTTATTTAAATGAATAAGTGAGTGAATTAATTTTGAATTATGAACAGAAATATTGGTATTAATAAAGTTTAAATATTATTCAATGCATTTCAAGCATACGCTTAAAAATATATATAAAATAAAAAGAAATATTTGGTTTGAAATTTCTCTATGAGCCATTTGAAATTGTAAATGGCTTATCAAGCTGTCACAGCGACCATTCAAACATTGCTCAAACAGTTTTTTATTGACTCTCTTCGCTGAGGTTGCCATTAAAAAAGTTGCACGACTTTTCGAGTGTATTTTGGTACTAACTGAACGCATCTGAAATCGCTAAGTAATCGAAAAATACGACGTCATAGATGCCACTTTGCTCATGACATTTACACATACTAAAAAAAACACAAATACATATGCGTGTGAGTGTATGTATGCCATTAGCATTTCCCACTTCCATTATCATTGCCATTACCCTTTTTTCGCAATCATTCGAATTTGAAAGGGGAGGTGGTGAAACTGTGTCGGACGCTATGCGTCGGAAATTGAATTTGCCATTATCGTATAAATGAAAATTAATGAAATTTTTGCTTGCTTCAAGCATTCACTTGCTCTCGCTCCATCTCTCTGTCAGCCGCCCGCATTTGTAATTCCATAGCTGGTGGGTTAAACTATTTGTGCGCTGTTAGCTGATTGAATGCACAAAGTGACATGGACATGAACGGCCAGCCAGCGGGGCATTGGGACAATTAGGACAATTGGGACAGTTGGGACGACTGGGACAGTGGAACAAACGAATCAGCAAGCAAGCTGTGAGATGATGGTGCAGCGTTTTGAAATCGCCAATGCGGCATTACTCATACGCTCCGTGTGTGTGTGAAGGGCTTTGATTTTTGTTGTGCTGTCATAAAAATGAGCAGGCCAGAAACAGTCGGTTCAGGGGATTCAGCACGAAGGGCAAGTTGAAGTTGAATGAATTGAACACGCATTCGTATTGATTTCGTTTGTGGCGCTCATAAGTCAAACGAATTTCGTGTCAACAACAGCGGATAGCGAACAGTCCCGGCCCGGCCCAGGCCAGCCTGGTCAGTCGAGCAAATATAATAAAAATGAAAATAAAATAAAATATTTACACATACAAGTGCAAAAACAAATCAATAAACACAAATAAAATGTATATATACATACGATAAGGCCAACGACATCCAAATGGACGAAAGCCAATTGAGAAAATGAATTTACTATGTACCAAAATGGTTAAGCACACATATATCTTGAGACAGCACAGAGCAGACAACAGCAGTAGGAGTGGAGTAGCTTCAGCTAAAGAAGTTGTGGCAGTGACAGAAGATCAAGTAACAATATTGCCAGTGTCCGTTGTGACACTGCTATTGTAAAAAGATTGAATGCAACATTTAATTAGTACATATATACTTTAAATTTGTTGCAAAGTTATTAGAGATTTATGTTCTTTTTAAATTTCTAAATTTTGTCACACTGTGCTGCTGCTGCTGCTCTTCATGAAAGTCATCACTGCAGCTGATTTCACCTCCATGTTTGTTCGGTACACGTTGCTCCTGACTGCACCTGACTATGGTAGCTACTTCTGCTGCTGCTTTTGTTGAAGCTGCTTGCGCGAGCGTGACGCTTGTTTAACTGTTTACAGTGGCTGGACGTTGCAACGCATTGCTGCTGCTGCTGCTGCTGCTTGTGCCTGTGCTGCAACTAAAGTTGATTGAGGAAATGCGCATCAAGCGCTCTGAGGCACTGCCAATAAACTATGAGCCTGTCTCCGACTCCAACTGTCTGAGACTGAGACCAAGAGAGAGACAGAGAGAGAGAGAGAGAGAGAGAGAGAGAGAGAAAAAAAAAAAGAAAGAGAGAAAGCTAGCGAAATCCTATAAATATGCCATTTGAAAGATAATGCAGCAATAACAAAGTGACGGGCCAGAATGCTGCCTGAACGTAGTAGCTAGGGCAACATGGAAGGTCGTGGCTGGCAGGACGAGAGCACGACGAAGGCTTGGCCAAAGATAAATAGGCAGCAGTAGGCAAACAAGATGAACAAACAAACGAGAAAGACGACAAAGGCGACGAGGACGAGGACAAGGCTGTTGTCCAGAGCGCAATTGCACTGCTCAACACTCGTCCTTGCTAGTTCTTGTTTGTGTATGCAAGTGTGTGTGTGTGTTTTTCCATCCAGGCAGCGTCAGAAGTGGGAAGACAGTGCAAACAGTCGATGACAGCAAGTGGGTCAGCGGGGTTAGCAGGGAGAGCAGTTTGAACGATAGCGCCAAAGGCGGCGAAACGCATTTGGAAACGCAATGAGTAACAAACACACACACAAACAAACGCACACATATACAGTCACATCAAAATGCCAACTGTCCGTTGGTGTGACTGAGCTCGTCAGCAGGACATGTGGACGAGACACAAGAAAATAGATAGATTTCGACGACGAGCTGGGATTTTGCAAAAAGCGAAAAATTAGAAATGCAGCTAGCAAGAAATAACAACAACATTTGAACGGGTTGAATAGGGGGGTTGAGATAAGTCACCAGCTAGCAATCAACAACAACAAAAATAGTAAATAGTAATAGTTTTGCCTGCTTGAAAGTTGTAGCGTATTTTATATGAGCTTCAAACCAAAAAGAAGCCAGCTAAAAACATATAACAGAAAAGAGCTGTAGTCGCCTGGGCTAGCACACAAACATACACACATATAAATAGTTGTTTGCTAGATTAAATTTACTACATTTGAAATTGAATAACTAAAGCTCCCGAAGGATCATCTTCATTTTGTATTTATCCAGAATGAATGGTAAACGACAGTTGGAATAACACACAAATACACACACACACACACTAGTTTGGAGAAGGACAGAGAGAGGAAGAGAGGCAATGGATTGATAGCAGAATAAGCAGAAGAAGAAAAAGAAGCAGCCGTAGCAATTGCAAACAAAATATTGTAGAGATACTGACTGAAAGCCAACGGCAGGACACAAAGACACTAAGACAGAGACATCGACCAAAAGACACACTGAAAGATATAGACTAAGCGCCATTTGGACAGTCAGACAGACAAACAGACAGACGGGCAAACGGCACACATACGAAAACAATCAGTAATGTAATAGAAATCCCGTAGAACACCAGAGCCGAGCAAACCAGAGCCAAGAGGAATGGAATGTGGGAAGCTTGGAGGCGATGCCCACGTTGGCCACTTTGCTCACGTTGCCCAAGTAACGAGGCAAGGATACTTTGTGATGAGGGGCGGACGGAATTGGCTGCAAAAAAGAACGAGAGGCAGCCATTACAGTTGCCAGCGGCATTCTACAGGAAGCAGCTTGACAAGCCGTTGAAATTTATATTGAAAGATGTTTGTCTGTGCGGCATGGATTAAGTAACTACTCGTGATATTAGCTCGACAAAAAAACCAAAAAAGCACTCAACTGAGGCCAAATATAAAACAAAAACAGTCTGAAAATGTTTTAAAGCAAATTAAAATGAGTTCGAAATAAATTATTAATAATTTATTAACACTAACTAGATGCACATTAAACACACAAAATTGAGTCATTTGGCTTTGAATTTATATATTTATTTGTGGCTGCAAAAAAGAAAGTGCTTTAAACATGCGTAATGGCAGATTAAGGTTGGGTATGACATATATATGTATAGCAGTGTCAAATCGGCGCTCATTACGGGGTTACGGATTCAGCGACTTAACAAGAAGCTGCCACAGTGCGGCATTCAAATGGCTGCCACAAAAGAGAACAGAGCAACAAGGATACGTATTGAACGGATATGCAAATGCTTACGTCAGCTATGTTTATGTATATTGTGTGTGTGTGTACTTGAAACATTTTGCAATAAAGCCGGTAAGCGGCTAAAAATACAAAAAAAAAAAAAATAATAAAAAATGGAAAAGGAAAAGGGGTAGTTGCTCTGTGTTTTGAGTATTGTGCATTGGGTATTTGGGTATTGGAAGTATTTGGATATTGGGAGTATTGTGTATTACAAGTGCTGTTGATGCGGATGCGGATCCGAAGCTGCTTCTTTTCTTATTTTTTATTTTTTTTTATTTTTGTTGAGACATCCGTCGCCTGTGTATGTTATGAATAACCATAAAAGCGTTTTGGCTTCTTATCACGCCAGGCATCAGGAATTCAATTGTATTTAATGCACTCATATACACACGCACATAAACAAACGCATAATCGATTGAGAAGCACAATAGAAAACCAAAAATTTGTTTGGCTTTTAAAATACGTCTTAGCTTTTGTGCTTTTGTGCTTCTTTTCAAACTCAGGCAAAGGGTATTAAATGTTTTTTCTTATAGATTAAGTAACATAAATCGCTTAGGTATATGGTTCCAGATCAAAGTAAAGTTTATCGGCCAAATATAATCGATTCTGGCCTTAAGAAAATCAAAAATAAATAATCGTAAAAGTCAATAAGTGCAACTCGAATTTTATATAAGAAACAAATGTTCCTACGAGTTGGAAATTCTTTATTTTTGATTTTATTGCAAAAATAAAGACACAAAGATACAGAATGGGGCTCAATATAAGACATTTAGTTTTAAGCTCTGGACTTGACTGATGACATTTGAAAGGAAATTATCACAGAGTCACTTTTCATTTGATGTCACTTTCAACTTTAACTCAAAATTGGTTAACTCAAATTGAGTTGATTGTTGGCATCAGTTCAGTTTAGTTTGGCTCGGTTCGGTTCGGTTCAGCTTAGTTTAGTTCACTTTACTTTTAAACGTGTTCAGTTTCCGTTACGGCCTCAAACACGTGTTCAAGTGCACCGGGACAAGCTGCTGCTGCTGCTGCCTGAAAACTTGAAAGCCCAAAGCCTGAGCCCCAAAACTAGAAACTTGAGTTGAATGAAACTCAGTTGAAGTCAAAGTCGGATGTGGATTCGGATGCGGATGCCAATGTGAATGAGGAGATTCCCTTAAGGAGTTGAATGTTGTACCACACGGTCAAGCGGATTTTCGACTCGTCTCTTCTCCATCCGGGATTCCCCTTTCCCTCTCGCCCTTTGCTTACCCTGTCGCATTGCTCGTGTTGGCGACCTACGTTAAGTGTCAAACACATTTTACTTGGCAATTTCTTGGTTCGCTCATCGTTGGCCTCAATGGCCCGCCCCTATTGTGGCCTTGCACCTCCATTCTAACCTTATTCGCTCCTCCCCCGCCTTCCACCTTGAGCTGGTCGCACTATGTTCTTATGCCTCATGCTCATGTCGTAGGCGTTGCCAACTCTAATGAAATGATTCATTTCCGTTTTCCGTGCTATTTGTACATGGATATGTGTGTGTGTTTGTGTGTGTATCTGCGCTTCACACACTTGACACTTTCTTTCCGCTTTGGCTTTGGGTGTGGGTTTGGCTCGTTGCTGCGGCTTTGCTTCGTTGGCTTTGACTTTGCCACGTTGATAAATTTGTGTAAATCCGTTTTAGCCAATTTCCACACACAAACACACACACACACACACATACGTGCTAATGTCCTTGGGGAGAGACGTACACCTTTTTGCTGCCACAGCTTGCGGTTTTTTCTCTCTTTATTTCATTTTGTTATTTTTTTGTTTCGTTTTTCTTTTGGGCCTTTTACCACTTGGGATTTTGCTTGCTGCTGTTTCTCTTCTTTGATTTTGTTCTTTTCTGAGGGTATTATTACTTCGTTGAAAACTGTGGAATATGTATATAGTAGGCCTTGGATGCCGCGATATCATCGGCAAGGGTATTTATTCTTCGTCTTGTCCAAGTAAGTTATTTCTTTTGTGGTTCTATTTGGACTTTTTGTTCGCAAAGCCCAAAGCCCCCACCAAGATAAACGATCAATGATAACTTTTAAACGATAGTATTGTCGCCATTCTTTGACTTTGGAGTTTGCTGCCTTAATGCCTTACATCCTTTCAGTTCACTTTTACTTTTTACTTGTATAGCTTAACCAAGTGTTAATCAATTTAACATGCAACAAATATATATATCTGTATTTTTTCTACAAATTTAAACGAAATATTTTGAGTGTTACGCTTCATGCTGCTGTCATCTTGTTGTTCACTTTGCAAATAGCTTTGTCATTCACTTCCATTCATTTAGCACTCACTTGACACTTGGCTGCACCCCCCTGAGTGGGGGACGGTGGTGGTGGTGGATGCATGAAACAACTTGTGGTTGTAGCATACAACTTCAGAAATTGCCTCGTGTTTAAATAATTTGCGCAATTCCTTTTTCGACGCTTTGTTAAACGATTCTTCGCTTTGTTAGCTTTTTTTTATGTTAACAGCTTTTTTTTATACATTTTCTTATATTTGATTTTCTTTTTTTTTGCGCAGCCACTGGCCTGTGGTTTCATTTGCAGCCGACAGGGGGCGGCACTATGCTGGCTTGTGCCTGGTCAGAAATGTCGCGGCTTCGGCAACGGCTTCGGTCACATGTTTCATGTCACTTTCAAGCGTGAAGACAACGAACGGACGGAATGCCCCACCCCCTTCCACCACAGAGTGGTGCAGATTCCTATAGTAGTAGTTGTAGTTGCCTCCGCAGCTGTTGGCCCCGCTGCTCATAACTTATGCCAGAGGCGGCAAAAATGTGCCAGGCCCAAAATGGCAAATGGCGGGCAGCGCAGCGCATTTGTTACCACCAATGCTAGTGGCAATGTTGTCACAAACACACACACACACACAAATACTCGAGCACATATGTACATATGTATGTATGGATGTGTGCATGTCGTGTATCCTTGTTGCCTTGCCCCGTGGCGTCACTTTTGAAACATTTACTTTATGTTGTTCACAGGAAATTAGATTTTTTTCTCACTGCTTCTGCTGCCACGCCCACAATGTCAGTTGGCCTCTTTGCAACAAGAGCAGCGTTGTGCAGGACATTTAGTTTTAGCTGAGTTGTCAATGGCAGCAATGGCGAGCTTCCATGCCCTTACGGACAGGAAGCAAACTCATTGCGGAAACAGCTTTTTAGCCGTAACAAGCCACACCGCACACACACACACACACACACACACACACATAGAGAGAGATCAGGCAAAGTTGGCAACTTGTTTGCCATGCTAATTTATTTATAGACAGCATTTTCAGTGCCTATAGGGGAACGGCAGAGGTGCTGCTAACCTGGTCAGGAATGTATTTTTTTTTAACATCCTCTGGCTGATTTTGTTGTTGTTTTGTTCCATTTTGTTGCTGATTCCGTGCAAATTTCCGCCGCAGACGACAAATTACATACGTGCGATGACCATCTGGCTAACATCTAGATGCCTTGATACTCTTGGTATGTGCCTGGGTTTGTTGGTCCCTTTCTAATTCGATTTGGAGCAGCACAAACAAATCATTAAATGACCGCCAAACTCATTTGCGAAAAACATATTTGGGTCACTCCCCATACGCCGCTCATCGCCATTTTTATTTCATTTTTTTTACCCTTTCCATCTGGCTCTCCTTTTTTGGGTGCGCCAATTCGTGCACACCTTTTCCATTACCGAGCCACCCATTATAAAAAAAAGAAGAAGAAACCAAAAAAGAAAATTTTGCTTCGCTGGTTGCAGAGTACTTTACCCCTTCCTTCCACTCTGGATGGACAGATGCCCCATTCAAAAGAGTAAAAAAAAAAAAAAAAAAGAGTCAATAGGCTTCGCTGCTGCTGTTGTTGTTGCTGTTGGTTGTTGTTGCAACAGCCGTTGTAGAACATGATAAGTAGCATAACCATTAAAATCAAAAGCAGCAGAACGCCAGTTGCAAATGGAACGCGACCACTTTGGTTAATGTTCGGCTGCCAACGGTAAAAGCATATCGCTAACGGCCAACATTCAGCTGCCACGCGGACACGCCCCCCGTGGCATGCATTCATTTTGGGGCACTAATACACACACTGTGTCCGCATCCGCATCCGCGTCCTGTGAGCTGTAAGCATTTGCGGTCTTGTCCAAAGGTAAGCGCAAAACAAAAAAAAACCTTTAAATATAAAAAAATAAATGGGCAAAAAGGGATGTGCAAACTTTTGCGGTACACAAAATGAATGCTGAGGATTTTGCAAAAGCCGATACCAATTGGTGAATGAATCATTGGACATACAAATAGCATGTTCAATTGTGCATTAAATGTATTGAGGGTGCATATTAAATTGTTTTCCGTTTGTCTTTAAAATCCCAAAAAGTTGTCATGACTAAAAAAGGTATGAAAAGGTACATCTTTGCATTTTGTTCTCAAGTTCTGTACGTTTCGACATGTGTTGTATATCGGCAAAACAATCAATTCACCAATATCACAATATATGACCCCACTCAGCAGTGATTCGTCTCGATTGGCTTCATTAATTAGTCACTTGTAGTTTGGCAACTGTGGCAACATGATTAAGTTCGATCCACTGTGCATTCATTCATTCATTCACTCGTTCATTCATTCAGTCACCGTGTTCTCACTGTGGCAGCTGACAAGTTGCAGCTTAAGAACGGTCGGAGCAGCTCTCAGCCTGTTTGCTGTTTTCTCTCTTTCTCAACCTGGCGCTGGCGACCGAACCATATTGCGCTTCTTTATTGCTGCTGTGGTGCCAGAGTGAAATTCGTTTCAATTAGTGAAAACGCTTTTCATTGTGCGAACTGTGACGCAGCAGCAGTATATTTAATATTTTTAAAGTACCTAGCAAAACAGCTGCCAAGCCCAGATCTGACAGCTGTTGACGTCCCGCCTTCTTTTGACCTTAAAAATAAATTAAAAGTAACTAACGCTATGCAAGGGGCACCGGACAGCTCTCTCAGCGATGGTAGAATTGAAGACAGAGTAAAATGATTTAAGGCATTTTTGCCACCAATTGCGTTGCTTGAAAACTCATTTCACCTTGCGGTTTTTGCTCCTTTATTATGTTAGTGGGTTTCTTTTGTTGTTGCAAAGAACATAAGCTGCTTAAATTGAACGCAACATTTTTGGATTTTAAATTGTTTGCCGCATAGCTAGAAGTTTTGTCAATGTCACAATCATTTTTCAGCAAGGCAAGTTTTGTTAATATGAAATCACATCTATATGCACATAATATATATCCAAAACGATCAAGTATGGAATACTATAAATACTATAAGTATACTATATCAATAAAAGGTTTACACTTCGTTGTTGCTCTCACACATTTTTTTTTTTTTGCGCTAGATAATCTTGTATTTTTTTTTTTTTTCGAAAATAAAGTTCCAACAAGAAAGAGTTCTGCAGTTAAGAAAGAGCTCGACTAGCAGGTATTCTGTATTCAAGACCTTTATTATTATAAATTGTGAAAAATATCTAAAAAAAAAATCATTCAAACGATTTTTTGTTGCCTTTAGATAACATCCCATTACACGTTTTTTATTGACTTAGGGTATATAAACACGTTTAAAAATTTTCGATATAAAATTTATGTAAATTAAAAATACGTTTTGTTCGACCCACAAACCTATTGTTGTTGTTGCTGCTGTTCGTACAGCATGTTGAATTTATGGGTAAGAAAATGCAAATGCTTGAGGCCCAAAATGATTTGAGAGTTGAATAATTTGCTTCTAACTGGCCGCATCATAATTTTTTTTTATAGGCCCCCAAGCATAATCCAAACATAATGTTTAACCATCTGCTGCTGTTGAGTTGTTGAGGAAAACCATGATTTTAATATACTTAAGATTGGGCAAATATATTAGCAAATTACGAATAGCTATAAAGAATTTTGTAAAGGCAGCAACATAACATTTTATATTTAATGTCAGCCATTTATATTAAATACTTTGTTTTAAGTTCAGTTTAAATTTGTTTTCTATCAATTATTTGCGCTTCTTGTTCATTGGTTGTTGCTCCGCATTTTAGTACAATATATTTTTGTTGAAGGATTTTCACTTTAAAAACTCATTTCGCTTGCTCGCACAATTCCCGCTCCTCTGACATCACCATCTCACTTTTAATAATCTCCCTCACTGTATGTCCGGCAAATCCTGTGAGAATTCTGTCATCTTTAACGTGTTCATTTGCGATGCCTTTATTCGAACCCCAAAGGCAGCACAGTGGGGCAGTCTGCAGTCATAACAGTAGTGCAGCAATATGATATGAAAAAAACAGCTTGAAAGCCAGTGTGCATGAAAGTGGACATACTACTAAGACAACAGTAGAAGCTCTTTTGAGCATGTTGCTTGCCTTTGGTCAGCATGAAACCCAAAGCAGGAAAAAAAACCCCATTCCCAACTACGTCTCATTTCATTTCATTTCATTTTGTTTTAATAAATTAAAATGTCAACTTGATAAATGAAGGTTCCGGGTCGTATGTCGGCGAGATGTGAAGCGGCATCAGCTACCAAAAAGTGTCGCATTGTTGTAGGCGCCCCATCTCACACACACACACATAGTTATGTGAACACATGTGTGTGTGTGATTGTAGAGAGAAAGGGACAGTGGATCACATTAGAGTGCGGCCAATGTCCTTTTTGTTGCTGAGCTGAACATTCAGCGCACATCCGATTCAGTCGCTTTGCGGTCGCTCACTAAATTATGTTGTTGTTAGTTGTTGCGCCAGTACAACAGACTCAGACTTTCAAAAGGACGAACTCAAACTCGGCGGGACATGAGACACCATTTGGCCGGGACTCGTTCTGAGGCCAGCCCGCTGCGGTTGTCTAAGTGGTTATGATTTAATTTTATTTATTTACTTATATTTTATTGTTATCATTTATTTCACTTCTTCTGCAAACGGTTCAAGCAACCATCAAGTAAGACAGACAACGATAGTGAGAGAGAGAGACTGAGACAGTTTTTTTTGCGGTCTTTGGCGTTTTTTGGAAGTGAACCTTATTTTTTATTTCTCATTTGCCGGAAAGTTGAACAAACATATGTACAAGTAGTATAAGAAGTATTCGTCTTCATATTTGGATTCGCATTTGTATTCACATTTGCATTTCTATTTGTGACCGTATTTGAATTTGTTTCTGTTACTGCTGTTGCTGTTGTACGGTTTGATTTCTATCCGGGCCGTAATTTTTATGGAGCGTTATTGCCGTTGGCTTAAAAAAGGTCCTGGGTCTTGAGCTGACCCATAAATACGTGGGGCCGGACAACACGAAGGAAGCGCCTGCCAGAAAACGTCAAACAAAATGAAAAGACATTTCCGCCGCTCATTAAATTTGTCTATGCATTTATTTGTCAGCAAGTCGTAAAACTTGGGAACACCCATATTTCTGTTCTTTCCCTCCTTTTCTTTGAATGCCAGTGGACATCTGCCTGTATCTACTTTTGAACCCCTGAACCTCTACGTCCTGTATTATCCCACCCTTTTATGGCCATCTTTTTATTCACCTTCAACACTTTTATCTCTCGCACACCTGTTTTGCCGAGTTGAATGATTGTCCGCCCGTTAGATCTGCAGAGTTTATCGCATCGCTGATGAAGCCAAAAAGGTCGCTTTGATGATTTGGGATGAATGACATATGCGTTATATCGGGCTGGTGGAAAGAAGCACAATGACAAGTTATAAAATAATATAGTAAGTAGTTGTCGAAAACTTTGACTTTTACACAACAGCGAGCGCCCACCTATTGGCCAGATATTCATATAAAAAATTTGATTGATTTGGGGATGGTTTTGTTCAGTTTTTCGTAAGCTTAATATGAAATTGTAGATAAAGCTGTGTTTAACGAAGTGTAAGCACTATTTTCAATGCAGGTGCATAAAGTTTTAAAGACAAAATCTTAATTTTTGTAACATTTTTATCAACAACTAAATTTATATCTCCTTCCATATCTTTGAACCCACTGAGATTTGCCTCCTTGCATTGAGCTGGGCAACTGCAGCTTATTGGACTTCAATGTTTTAACTTGTTTTATTCAATTTTTATGGCTGGACTTGAGCATAGTGGTAAGCACCCAAGAGAGATAGACAAAAACTGATGGCAAGAAGGAAAGTGGCAATAAGGGCGCTTATATGTATGTACTTTGCATTAATTGTTGACAAAAAGAAAAGAAAAGAAAAGAAAAGAAAAAGAAAGAAGAGTCGAAAAGACAAGTTAAAAAAAGAAAGGAACATACAACGTCATTTGGGAATTTGTTGGGCGACAAATCAACAAACTTGACTTTAAATAAATGCACTCAGCCATGCACTTGGCCAAGTTCAATTGCCAACAGCAACTGGCACTAGCACAAGCAGTAGCAGTTGAGAACAAGTGCGGCAACGGTTGCTCAAAAGTGAAAGAATGAGTTGTTCGTCTACTGCAGTTGTTGTTGGTGGTGCTGTTGTTGGTAATGGTAGTGCTCCTAGTATGTGCTTGAACTCGGCCTAGGTTGAGCAACGGGCTAAAGTTTTTGTATTAAATTAAAATGCTGAGCGCAGAACTTTGCCACATACAAGTAAAAAAGAAAGAGAGAGTGAGAGCATTGTGGACAGAGACGGGGAGCAAGCCAACCTGGCGTATGCGCGACGTAGGTCGCTTAGGGACGGAGTAGGGTAACTTTGTTGCCATTGTTGCCACTTGCAGCGTAAATCGTTTTTGTTCGTCGTCATTCCTAGGTCGGCTCCTATTGCAACTGTTATTAGCTGGCAGTCAGGCAAGGAAATGAAAGGCCGAGCCTGAGGCTGAGGCTGAGCATCTGCTGCCTGGTGCTTGTGTGGCGTCTCTGAAGTGCAAGTGCAACAAAAGCAGCAGCAGCAGCAGCTTCAAAATCCCAAAGCAAAAGTTTTTCTTGCCACCCGGTTAGTTACTGGAAGATCTTGTTTGGGTCTAGCGCACAAAAGCATTGATGCCTGCGGTTTCAGCTGCGGCGGCTGTGGCTGTGGCTGTGGCAGAGGCAGAGGTAGCAGAGCAGCAACTTCAAAGCCGAATGCCGAAATGCGAGCAACTTAAAATGAGGCATTAACGCGCGCCTAGAAACTTCCCTTAAATCGTTCAATTTGTAACAACGTTCGAAATGCGTTTGAAATTCAATAGTTTTATTGCCTAGAGCTTATAATAAGTGAAGAAGTTAAGCGCAATATCAAAACGCTTTAAGTAAGTTTTTATTCAATTAACAAATTAATCGATTATTGAGTTACATCAAACTGAACACACATTTTAATATGCTTAAAATAGGCGGGTGAGTTTCTTGCAAAAATTGTTAATACCAAATCAAACGATTAAAGCCGTAACTTAGTTCAAAATATTTTTGTTGTACTTCAATGTACTTTTTTCTTCCAAAAAATCAATTGAATGTTTTTCATTAAGAGATTTTAATCTTTAGAATATTATAATATTCAATGAATCGAATTTGAATATTATATAATTCATATTTAATTATATCTTTTGCGAATAATAATAGCTTCGTGATTTATTCATCACTGAAAAGTGATTTCATTAAAATTATACCATATATATGTTAGGCATTGAATTATATTATTTGACACATTGTTGCATTAATAGTTTGATTTGTTTTTAATTTACCATTATAAATGTTAAATTGTTATCATTTGCCTTGCACATAATTCAGTTTTTTTTTTTGCTTCGTTGTTTTTTGCAGCGATTGTTGACATTTTGGCAAATGTTAATGAGAAGTGCTAAAAAAATTTAATTGAAAAAATATTATATATTCACAATTCATGAAAATCAAACTCACAAAATTAATGAAATTGGTTGGGGAAATTATTAATTGTTGCTTGCCTAAGTATGTGTGTTTGTGTGTGTGTGTTGTTATATGAGCTTTTCGATTTAATTTCCTCTTGTTAATGTGAAAAACGCACGCTCACACACACACAGAGGGGCAAACACGCATGCACACGAATGCGGCATATTATAAATATGAGTTTAATACAAAAAAAATATACAAATGAAAAAAAATTGCAATTAAAATGAATGAAAGAAACTCGGCGAAGACGCACACCCACACACACACACACACACACATACAAATATATAAAGCTGTGGCGCTTGTAGAAGCCAGTCATGCACAACATCAAAGCGCACAGCGAGCGCGCTGGCAATTTTCCATTGCATACTTTCATCCAAACGAAAAAGTTCAAAATTTGCAATCGAGAAACACAAATAAAATTAAATATGTGCGTATGTGTGTGTGTGTGCATGTCTGTTTGTGTGCTGCTTTAAGTGAGTTTTCGTTCATTAACAGCCAGGCAACCAGCCAAACAAACGCCACTTAAAACCATAACAAAAAGCAAAATTCATCTTTGGCCACAGCAAAAGCTTAACAGCGAACAAAATTGATGCAATCGATTCGGCGTTTGACTTTGCCCTGAACTTTAACGCCTTAAGACGAGTCTCAAAGTGATTTTAACTTATTGTTTAATGCAACACAATGCTCCAAAGCCCTCTCTCTCTCTCTATCTTTCTCTCTCTCTCTCTCTCTCTCTCTCTCTCTCTCTCTCTCTCTCTCTCTCTCTCTCTCTTTTTGTACATTGCTTGCTGCTCTTTTGATATTTTTTACATTTTGTGTGTCTTCTTTTGGTTGGCGCGATGCTTATGCCGCTGGCGGCCTTTTCATATGCTATTTCCTTATTGTTGCCGTTACGCGATTTGTATTGAAAGTGCAACGATATCGCCCCCCTCGCCTACACTAAGCAATGATTTTGAAGGGAGTCGAAGCCCAATTCTCAACATCCGCCAGCCCGGCCGTTTATGGCCATCCTCATTCCCGCTCAAGCTGCCAAAGTGCCAGCGGAAAGCGGAAGTCAGCAGAAAGGGCACAACAATGCTTCTACTACTAGTTATTGCCCAGCTGCCCAGTCTTACCACACCACACTACCCCACACATCCACCTGCCGCCCCCAACTACTTTTTGGCGTTTCGCATTGTTGCGCTTTTGTGTTGTACACCTTTATTAGCGGCAATCAATCGGCTTAAATGGCTGCCTCACAGATGACGAGCCAAGCAAGTGCTCTTACAAGGTATGTGTGTGTGTGTGTGTGTGTGTGGTGTGTGTAAGCCACCGTGTGCACCTTAACGAGCCTGTTGATTACAACGTATCAGCACAAAATTCCAGGTGAGGTGAATTGGGTTCCCCTAATGGGATGGGTTGGGCTGGTGCAAATCGAACAATGCTTTTGCTTAGCTCAATTCAGTTGCTGCCACCTTTACAATTTCCACTAGGAAATTCAATGGCGACACAAAAGACGCTGCTGCGGCTGCAGATTGTATTGTATTATGTAAGGCACCTGCAATAATCGAATCTATATACTTTGATCGGAAACAAGATAAACTTCAGATGAGCTTGAATGACTTGCAAGATGCTCATTTCATGAATATATATTCACTTTGTCATTTATTTTGTTAAAGATTAAAAATTTAAACGTAACATTAGCTTGAAACTTAAATAAAAGTGTATCAAATCATTTATTACAAATATATTCTTTAAAATGATTTAAAAATAAAACAATTATTTCAGTTCATCAATTGATGACTTTTTTGTATATTTTAATGCATACATATGTTCTTATTAATAATTTAACTTATTTTAGTGCTGTCTTCTTGTATACAAAGGGGGCAGGGCAACAGAAGGTTTGTGTAGACATAATTAAGTAAACGTAAATTCAAACAAGCTGTCAAAATTAATTGCATGTCAATAAGTTGTCAGATGCTTCATACCTATATATTTCTATATATGCATATAAATACATGGTATATAAAAGTATATGTGTGTGTGTGGCATTTAAGTCTAGGCAGCTGACATTCGTTGCTTTATTTGCGTGTTAAGCTGTGGCTGCCACATTGAACACCAAATGGCCATTTGGTGCACAGCTGGAACTGCGTTGCAAGTGCCGCAACTGGCATGGAATGGGGCATCAAATGCGTTTGTGATTTACATATGTAAGCAACTTGGCCCTGTGCTTGTCTCTTGCACAGCATTTTCGAAATCCCAATGAAATACTTAAATGAAATCACAAACTGTTAACTTGCCAACATCGAACATCAAACAAACATTGAGTGCAAATGTGAATGCGAATGCGAATGTGAATGTGAAGGCAGCTGCCATTCCAACATTTTGCAGTTTGTTGACAGTAGCAGCAACAGCACCAGCACCAGCTCCTGCTGTAGTTGCGCTGGTTCCAAAGATTAATTGCCAGGACTCAAAACCAAGTGACCATCGGCTGCAGTCCTTTTCCAGCAAAATCCAATTTCAAATATTCATCAATGCAAACAGCCTGTAGCAGCGTCATATACATACGTATGTACATACAACATATGCATGCAAACATACATAAATACATAGCTCTAGGTACTATGATTATTTATCAATACTGCTCAAGCCAATAACATTTGTGATTATCCTTTCAACTCTTCCTCATTTTCAAAGACTTATTAGTGCGAAAGGGGCAAGCTCATTTATGCTAATCAACCTGTCTTATATGCCACTTCAGCTTATTTACATACAACATTAATCAGTATTAAAGAGATATATTCTTTCAAGGCTCAAAAGTACTTAATACCTATTGTTAATAGCTTTTAATAGGGCAATAGACCAGCAATTACATTGTTTGATTTATTGAATACTTAATACACATTATTTAAACTCCTTAATGTGCTTCTCTAATATCTGAATAATTGATAGACAATAGACAAATCAAGCAGTTAAAGGTCTCTTGTTAAACTATTGTTTGATTGTGCTTCTCTTAAAATTCGTGAAACTTTTTCTCGGAACATGAACAGTCTAGGTAATTGCATTTTAGCTTGAAAACTGACCGAAATAATATGCAAGGAAAAAACAGAAAATTAATATAGATTTTCTCAAATATCTTGACTCTGATTGTAGGCCAAGGAGCCAGCAAAAGAGTATTAAGTTTGGTTTTAATTATATAGGTAGCTTTATTAGTTAGTCCAATTGAGTGTTCTTCTGGGAATTATGGTACTAGTTATGGAATGTTATACGGTGTGGAACTGCGATTTCTTGCAGCTTTGTGGTTACAGCAAGCAGCTTGCAAGCTTTGAAGTATGAAAATCTATGCTGTAACACAAAGTGAAATCTGCGTATGATAAAAGCCTGGACCATGACATAATTTCATGATGATAGCCATGGCCATAACCATAACTCCACTCGGACGTCTGTTGCTGCTGTTGCTTCTGTTGCTTTTCTTGCTGCACTTTAACCAACAAATTTCCACATCAAAACTGCAATTTTGTGAGTGTGTCTCCCGTTCCAAAAATTTTTGTGTGCGTATTAGACGGTGGAATTTTTTTGCCCCCCTCTCTCCTTTTTTTTGGTTTGCTGGTTGCTGTTTTCTTTTTTGGTTGCACGTTGCACAGTCGATATATCAACAACTTTCATTTGCGTTTGCTAGCCTGCCTGTCCATCCCTCCCCCGTTTGATGGTGTGCAACTCTGTGGCAGGCATCCCTTTAAATGCATTTATGCTTGCTGTTTGCATGCGTTTAGCTTCGTTAGTTGTCGTTAGTCTCTGAGCCGCTCGCCGCTTGCCAGTTGCCAGCTGTCCCGATTCCAGTTGGCAGCCAAAGCGCCACAGGCAGAGAGGAGCACTCCGAAAGTGTTGACAGCGCATCAGGGGATGGCGGGTTGGCGTGAGGAGGGAGGAGAGGAGAGATTGGAATGAGGCAGCTTCCTGCTACTGCTTCTTCTGCTGCTGCTGCTGCTGCTGTGTGTTTAATTGTCGCAATGCGACCGGCAACAAAGCGCGCCAGAATGCAATCGCATCGTCAGTACACCCGCCCCCAAAACTGCAACCCACATACCACACCCCTAGCCCCCCATTCCCCATAAGTCCATTGCCAGCCATTTTTCAAAGCAGCTGTGTGAAAATGTGTGTGTGTGTGTGTGCTTGTGTGTGTACATATATGCTGCTGCTGCTGTTGGCAACGTAAATCGCCAAAATTGTCCCGGCAACGTCGGCTTTCGACGAAATTTGCCTACAATTTTTGCCAGTTGCCAGCAAACTTGGCACTACCAAAAAGGGACCAAGACAAATATTTTCGTTGCTTGTGTGATAAAAACTGCATGCAAGTGTGTGCGTATGGTGTGTGTATGTGTGTGCCGCTCGAGAAAATATGGTGCAATAAACTTTGCGTTCGCGACAAGCACGCATTTTTGAAAGCTCCTGTTGAGCGCCACTCAAACACACACACACCCCCACATGTATGTGCAATTTGGGTTTTTTGGGCGGTGCCAAAATTTTTAATTTCATGTTACGTTCGAGGCCTTTTTAAGTCAAGAATATTTTGCAGCTGCAATTTCGCGACGCTGCCAAGGTGTGTGAGTGTGCTAGTATGTGTGTATGGATGGGCGTGGCAGCAATTTGTGGCGTCTGTCTGATAGTTGACACAACAACAACACTCAGAACTTATTCCAAAAATTTAGCGCACAAAATGACAGCGTGAAAATTAAGCTTAAAGCCATAAATAAATTATAAGTAAAAGAAGCTGTAAAATAATTTTTAAAAGCTATAAGACAGAAACAAATTCAGCAGTAGTTCATATATTTTTAATTAGAAAAACTCATATAAATAATATAAAATCAAGCTTACCTAATTAAATATCTTACTAAACTAAAATATTATTAAAATTAGAACAGTTGCATAAAACCAAAACAATAACAGTAACATTTAATGTAGCTTTAAAACTAAAATAACAAACCAATAATAGCGCTGGCTTCTAAGGCCGTCGGCTATCAATAAATGTATGCATTTTACGTGGACTTAAGGTTGCTTTACAGGTTTACTTAAATCAAGACATTTCTTCTTAATCTAGGGGATATTAATTGTTGAATATTGTTAATCTTAATCCTCATAACATAAAGATTATTATTAAAGTAATGTTTGCGCGTTTTCCTTGTGTGTCATTATTTAATTCGTATACATTTAATTTGTTAGAAATGACAATATTTATTTTGAGGCATTTTTTGCAGATAATAGTTTATGTTTAAAAAATTGTGGTATAGATTTTTGTTTATAGAAGGAAATTTGAAATCGGGAAGTTTGTTGCCACCAATGGCTACATGACCAGGAACACGGCAACATAAATACAAAAAGTGACACAAATAAAACAGTGACGACAAGAGTTAAAGTTACCTGGAAAACCGAATGTGTATTACATGCGAGAAAACAAAACATGCCAAAACAAAGCATGGTAAATTTGACGCGCCAAGGCGTCTTAGTTTCAAGAGGTAAGAAGTCGAAAGATAGGCAAGGTCTGAGGTCTGAGCAACAACAGGTGGCTGGGGCTAAGTGGCAATGCCGGGCCATAAGCTCAGTTGCAAACGACATCCAATTGGTTGCATTTGTAAGCCATGAAGTAAGGAACGATGGAAAAGGTGGCAAGGGGAGTGTAATACATGTTGTGGAAGGATAATTGAGGGAATTGAGGGCTCCCCATGCCCCCTACACGCCACGCACATTTTTTTATTAACAATAACTTATTTGTGTAATAAACAATGTCTGGCTGTGTCTGTTCTCTCGTGCTTTCAAGCAGTCCGTTGTCCTCTTGAGCTCCTGAGCTGCTGAGCTTGAGCCAGAGATGGAGCACTTGTGGCACCGTTTTCAGCTGCACGACATGGAAAACAAATTCAAGTTGCGACTGTGCCGAGGACTTTTTTTGCAAGGATTACCTCAATTGCCACACTGCTTTACTCTGGCTTCAAGGCACCTGGCTTTCGGTTTGCCTTCGAAATGTGTTTGGCTTGTTTGTTTGACTGCTTAAGTTGCCTGCTCCCTTCAACTTTCACTTAACTCCCTCGTGCTGTGCCCATATTTGTGGCATGCCACCACCCGCTGGCATGTTGTGCGCTCACCTTAAAAACCCTGCAAATAATCAAGCATTTATTGTGCTGCCAACTTACAACTCTATGGGTTTTTGTCGTTTATCATATGTGGCAAGAAAAAAAATTTAGCAGCGTAACAAACTTTAGCACAACTAAGCCTTCGCTGCCCTCGATATATTTAGGGTGAATCTGAATCACATTTTTATTCCAAATTTTTATCAGCTTGGCGTCTCATTCTTCCAGTTCAGATTTGTTGGGCGCATTTTTCCTGTGATGATTATCATTGCAATGGAAAAAGTATTGTGCTTTGTTTTTATGCCACAACCATAAGCCTTATTAACAGAGACTTTTGGGATATCCCAACCGTAAACACAATCCTTTTTTGCCTTAAGTTTGAAAGCTTAAGCATTTTGATTCTTTTTGGAAGCTAATGATGTTAAGGGTTATGAAGTTGCTGTAATTTCATAAGAGGAGCTTTAATTCAATTAAGAAAGATTAATGTTCGTAAAAAGATTCATATAAATCATTGTTTAACATAAAAGAGGGTCCTTCTCCAATTTTCATTTCTATGTAGTGGATATTATCGAATCTACTGTGAAGCAATCAATAAATCTTCCCTACAACACTCAACCTTCAATTTCTTTTATAGACAATGTGTTGAACATTGTTTCGTCTGTTTTTTGTGTAACATGCGTTGCTGTGAAAGTTGTTGAAGCACTATCAAGCTGTTGCCTGTTACTCGACAGTGCATTTTCTTGACTGTCTACTGTTTCAATTGCCTTACATCTAAGTACTCTTTTCAGCTAATATCATTTGAGGACTTGCCTCATCAATAAAATTTAGCCATTGCCATCGAACTTCGTTATGTTTTTTATAGCTTTCGATGGACTTTCATTACCTCAACTGCCCGTTCTGTTCGTCAAGAACTTGCCCACCGATTTTTAGAGTTCATCTGTGTTCGGTGCCCGGGGCAAGCAGTCAGTCTCGATACTTTTCAAAGGCCGCGACGTGTCCATTGCAAATCAGGTAACTTCTATGTATGTTTGTGTGTATGTGTGTGTAAGTGTATGTCCGATGCAATGCTCATCTGGGGCAGCTGTCCTCGCTTTTTGTAAGCAGGCAACTTTACGTGCCACTTGCTTCCCCCCACCGCCAAACTGTTGTGGCAATCGACCCAAAAACTTGGTCAATTGGCAATAAAATCAAAAGCTAAAAACTTCGAGAGCAACAGTAGCCAAGATGACGGCGAGAACGGCAAGGACGGCAAGGACGACGACGGTTGAAAGTTATTCGACAAAGTCCAGGCGGCGTGTCTGGCATCCCAAATGCGAGGCGGTCATCTCAACGGGGTGTGTGGCGGTGGTTGTGGTGGTTTGTGGGGGGAGGTGGTCGGTATATCAGGAGCGCAGAGTTGGTTCATAAAACGCTTTGTACGCTCAAACAGACACAGTAATTGGCGATACACCAACACACACACACACACAACACACACACAGCAACAACAACACACATGTGTTCCCTGATCCTTGGCCCTTACTTTGTTTCACTTTGCGGCAAGCGGGGTAGCCCAACGAAAAAATGAAAGAAAAGCAAAGAAACAACACGCAGTTACCTTCGCTAGGTCGAATATTAAATACTCTTACAAATTAAATTTAAAAAAATTAAATACTAATGACTCCATTTATCTATCCAAAAAGCTAAAAAGAAAGACAGACAGTTCAGCACGTGCTACATACCACACAACAAAACGATAGTGCCCCACATCGGTTAGAGTGCAATGATGAAGAGAGAAAAAAAGAAAGAAACTTTGGCGGCGACGCGCGTTTCATAAACTTTGAGTGTTTCTGGTTTTGGCATGCTTTTATTTTCTTTATATATTTATTTATATTTTGCTCAGCATCGAATTTACCATCTCCCGCAACTTTCCCTCTTTGCCCTCTGGCCGTTGCCATCCTTCATATCGTACATATTTTCATCTTCTTTTTCTCCTTCTTCATCTTAGCTTCCTTCTATTGAGTGGTCATATGTTTTGGCCAGTCCTTCCAGCTGCCTCCATCTGTCAGTCGGTTAGTAGCATGCTTTTCTTTTGCAATTTCTGGCAGAAAAAATAAAAAACACAAAATGTAGAATTAGAAGTACGAAAGAAAATGAGAAAAACAAAATATTATTTATAATAAAATACGCCAACGAAATTATGTTGGAAATTTTCGCGTTTTGGCTGTTGCTTTTGCATTTGCTGCTGTGCAAAATATATTTCGCATTCACTTCACTCAAAATATGTTCTAGATATTGTTGGGCCTTCTCCACACCGTCTCTGTCTGTTGTCCCCTGCCCCCTGACCAACAGTGTCGACAACGGGCATCTAACCACCTCCTCGTGGCACGCCTTTACAAAGTTATGAATCGCAATTGCATTTCAATGCAATAAACAAAGTTATTCCTTTGCATTGCCAATTGCCAACAACAACAGCAGCAGCAGCATCCTTGGAATTCAACTTACTAAGGTGCTTCATGATACTCCTTCTTCACCTTGCGTATGTAGCGGGGTTGGGTTGGGTTGGGTTGGGGGGTGGTTGCAAATTGTTTCGCTTTTCCAGTCATAATCCACTACAAGAACAAAAATAGCTGCATACGTTAGAAAGGCAAACTGTTTACCAAATGAGCCCACAAAACCCAAAAGCAGCATAAATTTAACGATCAAAAATATTGTAAGTTGAATATTACAGTCAGTGACTACAGAATAAATTTAAGTTGAATAAATTGATATCCTCGAGCTTTACTTATACATTGAAGCTTAAATTTCGAGCACAATTTATAATTGTACGAATTTTAAATATTTGTAGCTGCAGGTCCAATTTAAAGGGGGCAAATGCAAAAAAGCGTTACCTTAAATGAAAATCAAATCAAATTGAAATCACATTATGACTATTGGATATTGAAGCTTTGCATAATCCAATTTACAGTCGAACAGCAAAGAGGTCAAATGAGCCCTATGGCAATTCAATTGCCATTTATCTGTGCTTATCGTGCGATAACGGGTCGTATGCATGTTTAAAAATTGAGCCAGCAGTACTAGTACATCATTCTAACGAATTTGCACTTTCGTCGGCCGGGCAGTGCTGCTGCTGAGAGTGAAAACAGTCGCAAAGAAGAAGAAGTAATTACTTAATGCATGAGTTGTGCAGGCGGTGTGGTTGTTCCTCGTACTGGACCGCAAAATCAAAGAGCGTTGCCCAAGCCAGAAGTGTCAGTGCCACAAATCAAAAGCAAGCCTGAGCCTTAGCCTTAGCCTTAGGATGACTGCAAAACGGATGAGAGTGCAGCACTGACAGACAGACAGGCAGAAGGACAGAGGACGAATTGAAAGACTGACTAGCTGACTAACTCGCCTGCATTTGGAGCACTTTTCCAAGCACAAGCACTAAGCACCACGCACTAACACACCAATCCCAAATGGGTTCAGCGTTCGAGTTGTTGTTGTTGCTATTGTTGTTGTTGCTCCCAATGCTTTAGATGCTGTTGCCGGTTACTGTCGCTGTGCTAACGAGTGGCGAGTCGAGCAATAATTGCGGTTACTTGTTGGCTTTCAGTTTATTTTTCATGCCACTTCTTTGACGCAGTTATTCAGTCGTAAGTCGAAAGGCAAGGAATAAAAGGGAAGGGAAGTGAAAGAGTGTGATGCGGCAGCTTGTTAAGCACAATTCTGCTTCTGTCTACACTCCGCACCCCATCGTTAAATTTAATTTTGCCACTTGTTTAACCAATGAAAGAGCACAAAACCAATGTACATAGACAAAAGAAAAAATGAAGAAAAAAGTAAAGAAAAGAGCATCAGCAGCTGCCCATCTGCTTTGACTTTGTGCCCCTGCGCGCCAAAGCACAATTTGTCAAATGAATTCCCAGTCATTTCGCAAAATTGCACAACCAACTGGACAACGGGCAGGTAGCCAACGAGAACTGGGAAGACAGACAGCTGAGCTGAGCTGAGGCACTTGACACGTCAGCTTCTAAAGTGTGTGCGGGTGTTAAGGAAGGTGTAGCTGCGTTGGCTAGCAAATATTTTTAAATGTATTATGCTCGGGATATTAGCTGGAAACTGTGACGGGCTTGATCCGAGCGTTGATTGTGCCGCAAATTGCTTTGGAATGAAATGGGATCGCGTATACGCCACGTGTTCGTTCGCCTGTCCACATTGCAACAGCATACAATTTAATTTTCCAATTAAATGCCAAAAAGTTGGCAAACTTGATGTTGTTGCTTCTCTTGTTTTATTTCCGCTTATTGTCGTGCAGAGTAAAGTTTGTTCTTTTCTTTCTTTTTTTTTTTGTTGGCGTCAAACTGACATTAGGGAATATTACAAAACTCGGCACGCAGCGCCGGCAAGTGGCAACAGCAGAGCTGCAAAATTCGAGATAAAAAAGCAAAAATAAAACACACGCACAGCAATTGCATTTGTTTGGGTATCGGTTGCACAAACATGTCCAACAAATAAAAAAACACAGCAAACAGAACAAAATGCAAAAAAAAAGACGGAAAGAGAGCGCAAAAAAACAAAATAGATAAAAGTAAAATAAACTAAAACAAAAACGTAAACGTAAATTGCAAGCGTCGAATAGCGCGAAAAGTTAACCAACAGCACGGGTGCGAGTCGGATTGGATTGGGTTGAGTTGAGTTTGGTTGGCATGGGTTGGATGAAGTGCGGCAGAAATTGAACACATTGTGTTTTACCAGTTGGTCACATGGTGGGGGGTTTTGTGGGACGTATCAGTTTGCAGCACTTCTGATACCCACAATGAGATAAACATTTTCAATGGCTCCCCGATTAATTAACCATCGAGAATCCACTCACAAATTGTTTGACAATAAACTAGATTGCAATGTTGCTGGATCTTTTTGTATTATTTTCGATATACATATATGGTTTTACATACACTTGCAAAAAAAAAGTATGCGAACAAATATGTTGTGTAACGTTTGTGTTAAAAAAAAGAAGATGTTTAATATACTTTTTATGATTCGATTAAAACAAGATTCCCAACTCCACTAGCCGGCAAACATACACAAACCATAACATGTCAGGTGTCAACAAAACGAAACTTATCGACTACGCCAGAAAGTTCAACAAAATGCCTACTGAGTTGTGGAAAAACGTAATTTTTAGCGACGAATATCCAGAACCATGCCACTCCTTAAACCTTGCCCCCACCTTATACAATTTTGGTGGTGGCATTATGGTTTGGGTATGTAGTATGGCTAGTGGAGTTAGGTATCTTGTTTCTATCAAATCCACAATGGATCACAAAAAGTATTATGATATCCGAAAACAAAATTTGCACCAAACCGCTACGAAGTTGGAACTGGAAATGACTTTATATTTATATAATATATAAGCTAGGAAATCGAAATAAAGATTTAGAAATTTTCTATTTTTCATGACAAATTGAATTTTCTATATCTTTTTTAAGGCCAAAGTTACCCAACATATTTGAACGCATACTTGTTTTTGGCAAGTGTAGTTGAAATTTCTGGTTTAAATTGTAGTTCAAATAAAGTGTAAAATGATATTTTCCGCTTAGCCATTTAAGTTTATTGTTAAAATTGGGAATTTGTAATTTATGTCATTTGCTTGCTAGATTTGATTGACTTTAAGCTGCTAACATAAAGGCAAATAACTTAAATCTGTATTACATGTAATTCTAGATATTATCCTTATAGTTTAATTGGTTTAATGTCAAGTTAAATCCGTTGTCCACAAAATTATACTAATTATTTAAATGGACAAAAACGATTTATAAAACTGTCAGTTGAAGCATGCTTGGCTGGACAAGCAACGTAAACAATGTGTCCACCTGGGTCGAGTTTATGCCACATAGTATCTCAACTGTGCTGCATTATGCAGCAGCCTGAGATGTTCGTGGGGCACCTTGCCAAGACGATCTGTGAATTGTTATTTTCGCCGTAAGTCTCCGACACGTTTCGCATGCAATTTTTGTATAAATTTCATTTGACATTTCGCGCAACTTTCGCTAAGAACTTGATATATTAGTGTTCGGAGAAGCGGCAGTGGCAGGGGCAGAAGGTAGAGTGTTCAGTTCAGTGTCACATTAGCCAAGGGCTGCAATTGAAATTAGAGTGCGTCGTTGGGGCAGTTTGGGTTGGCTTGGCTCGACCAACTGCAAAGTTTTGCGAATAACTTTTTGGGATTGCAATGTGGCGGCAAATTGCAAAGTCGCGCCAGAAATTAAGCGGCCTGCCGCAACTTGCCCCTAGACATCTCACCCTCCCATAGTCTGCGCGCGTCGTGGAGAGCATGTCCAACTAAATAAAAGTCAAAGCAAACAATTTCTATTTTATTCCGCTTGCCAACTAGCGGCCACAAAATTCGAAAATTTGCCTTCAAGCAGCCCTACAGTTTACTCCATTCAGCCCACGCTTATTCCCACCCCTTTCGCCTACACTGAATGGCAACGCACATTTCAACTCATTGCTTTGCATCGCATCTCATTTCATCTCATTTCGTTTCGTTTCGTTTCGTTTTAGTTTGGTTCGTTTGGCTTTGGCAAGTGTCTCTGCTGTGGCTGCTGGCAAATAATTATTTATGCAGCACATCCCCGAAAACTATGCAACAGTTATCGGAGCCAAACTTGCACCAACCCCACCCCCTACTACCCCCTATTTCCTCTCTTAACCACCTGCCAAAAAGTTTTGTGTATTACACGCGGTGCTCATCAAGCCAAAGCATTTGACGTTTGCCGGCCAAAAAAGTTAAATGAGTTTTTATGCCAGGCCCCCCCGCCCGTTGGATGCCAATCTACAAACCCCCACCCGCCCTATCATACCGCCTCCTCTTTTATGCCGCCCAGCAATTTCTAATTGGAAAAAGACGCGCGTCGTCCGCTCACTGTCAATGACAATACAAAAGTTAGGAGCTCGGCGAAATTGAAATAAATTGGCGGCAATAACAACAAACGCAATAAATAACAATGAACGAGTTGGCAGCACCTTTTTGGGCTACGAGACTTCGAACTTGAAATTGGCGTGGGCCCGCCGGGTTGGTGCTGGTGCTGGATATGGGTGTGGTTTGGGGTAGCCCAGGGAGTGAGTGGGTAGGGTAGGTGCTGCTGCGTCCATTTAAAACTTGATTAAGGCGCTGACGAATGGAGGGGATTTATTTTTGTGCATGTTTTTGTTGTTGCCATTGGTTAACTTTTGAAGGCAAATGAGAATTCTGTGCGCTCTCTCATGCATATGGGCAGTTAAATCGCTTTAATTGCCAATTTCCGGTTAAGTAATGAAAAGCGTTTTGCCCGGGAAATTGTTAAAAGAGCAATTAAATAGCAAGCATATTTTGTGTGTTCTCAACCGACTCACAACTCACATAGCTGAGCGCAGCGACCTACAAAGTGACGAGCGACGAGTGCCATGAATAACGAACAGACACTGAAGAAAAGGTGTGAAATTAATAAATTATTGTGTGCTTGAAGAGATGCCTGATAGATTGACGCTCGAGTAATGCTTTACTAGGGGGAATCGTGGTCCATCGATTTTGCTTTGTTTACTTTACTTATTTTTCGAAATAAATTTGTTTATTTATTTTACTCTTCTAGCCACTTCAGCTGTCTCTTATTGATTTTGAAAGGTAAGTGCAAAGTTTAAGAAGTAAAAGTTAATTTAAAATTGCTAACAACCTTAGAGAGTGCAAATGCAGATTTGACAATTGTTCAGTTCAAAAATAATAAGGTACAAAAAGTTTAAAAATTGTTATGTAACGAATCGAACAAACGAAAACAGCTTAAAACTAGCGAGTAGTCATCTTAAACTTTGAAGTTGTTTGAATCTAACTTTCTATAGATAAATGTAAATGTCGCTTTGCTTTAATTAAATAAGCAGCTCTCTGCGCCCCTTTAACTCAGCTTCAACCACATTAATTCGCAGTCCCACAAACCAGCAACAACAAAAAAATATGTAATGGGCTTGTACTCAGCGTTTGATTGCGTATACTTAAACGTTTACTTAGTGAGCATTCGCATATTTTTTGCGTTGCAATAAATACAAAAAATAATTAACTCATTAAATAAGCATTTGGCGTTTGCATTTGCAATTTGCTCGACGGAGCATTTGGTTGGATGAGTAGGGTGCTGCTGGTGGTGGTGGTGTGTCATAAATATTGCTTAATGTTTTGGCATCAGCCAAATAGCGTCATGGCAGGATACCCAGGACACCGGCCAACGCAGTCAACGCAGCCAACAGGCAATGGCATACCGGGTGTCATTATGTGCTGCTGCTGCTGCTGCTGTTATTGTTGTTGTACTTTGACTAATGCACAAGCTCTTTGGCTAGCTCTCTGGCCAGCTTTTTGGTCAAGGTTTGGGAGGCTGCGGAGCAGGTAATTTTCGTTGGTGCTAGGCCGCAATTAATGCCAAATGCCAAGAGACAGGCATATGTACTAATATGCCTATGTGTGTGTGTTTGTGTGTGTGTGTGTGTGTGTGTGCAAGTATGTTGTTTGGTATGCCAGCCAGCACATGGCCGGACATCATCATTATGGTTCCTAACAACTTACAGCAAATAATAAAAGCATCATTCATAATATTCCCCTAAACACGAGTTTGTGTGTGTGTGTGTGTGTGTGTGTGAATGTGTGTAAACCTGTGTGTGTGACCCATTTTGCTGTTCACTTAATAATTTAGTTAATTAATTTGCACACACACACATACGCAAATGGCAAAGTCTAAAACTCTTGCCAGACTTAAAGTTCTTACACTCAATTAACATTCAGAATTATTTATCTAAATTGTAGCAGACACACGCAATCACACATACACACACACACACACACACTCACAGGCAGGCGTGTGAAAGAAATGTCTTGCGTGCGCATAATATCATTTATATGATGGCAAGGGGCTAGGGGCGGAAAAGGGCTGTGGAATTTCAGCAACAGCAACAAGAACAACGATGACGATGGAAACGACAAATGTTCCAATTGTTGGCATTTGCAATTATTCATACGCCACGTAGACAAATGTGCTGACAGGACACGTAGCATGGACAAACAGTGGACGCTCGACTATGGACATTGGGACATTTGGACATGGAGGACATTCCAGTTTAGATTTGTTGCCCGGCTTGTAATTGTCGCAGATAATTAAGTTGCAAGCACTCGTAACTCAGCTTGAATACTCCACCAGGTGTTCAAAAGTGCAGAACGTGCACGAAACATGCGACCGACCACATTTTAGTATAAGGATACATTAGAACAACACTTGAACAGCTTTTCATTTGCCATTTGCTATTTGCTTCTCCACTCTCTCTCGCGCTCTCTCACTCTCATTGCAATCCAGCGCTCAGGTCAAACATTAACAAACATTTTCATCGTAACTTTATGAGCATTGTAAATGTTTAGAAGTGCATACTTATTTATCATACCCCCATTAGTTGAGATCAAATTTATGCAATAAAATCAAATTGTCTGGAGCAGAACATTCAATTAAACTCTCTGGCTATACAAATATTATTAAATGTAAATGTATTGCCCTAATATTTGCTTTGCTTAAAAAAAGGTTTGTTGTTATCGTAATAAAAGCTACCATATTAGCACAGCTAAAAAGTTCTTGCGCTCCTTTAATCTTAACCCTTTATTCGGCATGAAACTGATTTTTATAGTTAAATTTTTTAATAAACATTCAAAACGAATTCACTTTAGAAAACAGTTTTTTATCAGGTAATTTTTTCAAATTATTTTCTTATCCATTTTTCTCAGTATACGTATATGTCAAAAGAATATATATATTATTTTGCATTTATTTAACAGCCTTCCGTTCCAAGCAATTTGTTAATAAATTACCTGTATTCATGGAGAAAAACTTGTGAGTAATTGCAGCTATAGCCATTCATTCTTAGTAGAATGTACCTTAACTCTAAACGCTCTTAATACGAGCAGATATTTAATTACGCTAATTAATTATTTTATGAGAGGAAAGCTTGAAAAAACTTTAACTGCTGTTGCAACAACAGAACCAAAGCAAAAGGTCATCGCAGCTCAAAGTGAAATGCCAACGCAAAGCTTTTAGAATTTTTTATTATTATTTTCGGGTGATATTAAAAGTTACAACTTAGGATCATTTTTGTATGACTTTGCTCGTTATGTGCAATTTCTGCCGTCTTTTGTAGTTATTTAGAGTCCGCCTTCGTTCCGTGTTGTGCCCAGTTGTTGCAACCCGTTGCTGCTCATTATGGCTATCAAAAGTGAGAGAGAGAGATACAGAGAGAGAAAGGGAGAGAAAGAGAGGAAGCAAAAAGATTATAAAACAAAGTGCTTCAGTTTTTGAGTCTTTGTAAATTATTAAAACACATAATTTCAAAGTAAAACCAGAAGCAGAAAACCGTTTCAAAGGACAATGCTGACAGTGCCAGGAGTCGAGACCCCGGTCCAACAAGTCTCTAGCTGCGCTCCGGTCCGAACTGCCAGCTCTGAGCGCTGTCCAAGCCCAGTTGCGGCAAGATTAAAACGAAATGCACCCAACAATAACAAAGCCAACACAATTTGTTGCAAAAGAAGTTCAGCTGAAGTTGGCAGCCAGCACACACAACAAAAAAAATAGCTCAAGAGCAGCACAAAGCGAGTGTTGTACAGAGACAGAATAAGTTGCGACTAACGTAAAAACGGCACAGGCAAAGGGATAGGCAGCAGGGATAAGAGTTCCGGGTGATACGATTACAGCATTTACAAATGGCAGGCAATGCATTTCATTGAGTTATTTATTAAATTTATAGCGTATTCGCCAAAAAAAAAACAAGACCCTTCCTGTGTATGTACACTGTACAAAATAAGTAAGGGATAAACGATTGAAAAAGATTACAAAAATTAAAGCAGATTGATGATGATGATTGAGTTGAATCATCCAGGAACTATAGATCGGGTATTGCTCCGCTTAGCATTAGTTGTTAAACTGTCTACTTAAAGTAAAATTTGTTTGCTTAAGTCTGTTAAGCTGTGGTGAAGTTGTTGTTTATTTGGAACAGAAAAGACAAAAGCCAACAATTATGTATTTTACATTTCAATTTAAATTCCTTTATAGGTGACAACAATTTCTCTAACATTCCTTAACTACTGTTTTTGACTTGGTTTTTTAATGAAAAGTTTGTTAAATGCATAAGCTAAGCGCTTAAATAAAACTAAAGCTTATTCAGTTACTTGAAAGAATAAGAAAAACTATTTCCCTTGAACTTAAAGCAATCTTTTGTTGTACTATCTGAAAAGTGAAGTGGCTTGTGTTTTGGAATTTTCTTGGTGGTTAACTGCACATGATATAATTTATAATATGCAAATGCAACCTAATCTGCCTGTCTGGTCGGACTGCATCCAGTTATGAAAGCTAAGCCAGCGCCTGGCAACCATTGTAGCAACACTAGTCTAGCTGCAACCAGCAACCAGCCTTGCCAAAAAGTTATAGAAGACATGCAAACAATTATTATTACATATATGGTATTTTGTGTTTGTTGTCTTGACTGCACGTAGAAGCTGCTCAAAAATATTTTTCTTGAAGGTGCTGACTCTTCTTCTTCTTGGCCAAATACGAGAAAACATATTAGAGGCTCTAAGTTAACCTTCGAATAACATAGGTTAATCGCGCATAGATCATAAAATTTGAGTAGTTGGCCAGCGCCAAAGCGGAAATGCGCATTGAAGTGGTCGTTAGTGGGCAGGCTGTGAAAACGAGTTAATCGTGGGTAGAATGACGTAAGGACCTTTAACGAGGGTAGAGGGACGTGAGACGCGCTATAATGGTGCTAATTGCGGCAACCTGACAAATGTCGCACCTGCAGGGTGCGGGGCAAACAGCAAACAGCATATGGGATGCGGTAGACGTGGCAAGAACAAAACACAACACAAAACAACAAACAGCAATGCCAAATGGCAAATAAACATTACTGTAAAATTACAACAGCAACTCACATCAAAGGGCCGCCCTCTGGCCCAGAACCTTTTTTCACACTAGGCAGCTGGCCGGCCAATTGGGTGAGGGAGAGAAACAGAGAGTGAGAGAGAGAGAGGCGCAAAACGCAGGACACACAGGCACAATAAAAGCGCAACACGTAATTGTTGCTGCCGCTATTTGCTGTCTATTAGGGACGTAAACTGACCAAGAGCCGTCCCACTGCCCTTAACGGGAAGGAATAACAATAAAAGAAGGAAAAAAACAAAACACTGAAAAGCAATCAGCGAAAGGAAAACAACAACATGATGTAACAAAAACAAAATGCGGTAAAGGAAAATTGTTGTTGCTGGTAAATGTTGCCCCAAAGAAAATGCGCATCGAGAAGAATGTCTCTGACTGAACTGAGAAACATTCTATTATAAATATCACAATGTATGGATTAGGCTAAATAGCCCGGAACACAATTTTCAATTGAAGAGAAACCAACCAATATCCCTGCCCTTGAGCCCTCATGCTCTACAACAAAATGAGAGAACGAGCTTCCAGTAAATAGCTACTTTTTCAATAGCTCTATTGTTTAACTGCTGAGCCGAAGGATAATGAAGTAACTACGATCTGCCAGAGGGCAACTTATACCCAAATCAATCAGAAGTTAATCTGTTAGCTGATCTTGCCGGAAAGAACGCATCAGAACTCCCAATCATCCATTCAAAACATCTAACTGGTATTCACACAAATATAAACATAAGCTCCAAATTCAAAAAATACAACATTTACACAAGCAAAACAAACCCCACACACCCCCTTTACCAACCCAACACAAGAAAACCTCACCAAACTAATCAAATTAATATAAGCCAAAAATTATAAAAATTATATTTTAATGCTATTAAATTATTTAACTATAAGTTAACTTAATGTAATGAAATTATAATGTTATTTATTCAGTTCTTGCTTCGTTCAGATCCCAGCTAATATATATGAACATATATAACAAAAAAACTAGTTGGAATGGAAACTGATGAACATTGCTTTATCGACTTGCACAGCAAATTGAAAACCAACAAAATAGTTTTTTTTGTTTTATTTTCCTTTTTTGGTTAATCGTACCAGTGTCAAAGTCAAGGGACGGAAAAGCAAAAAATGAGAAAGGCAGCAAACTTTCAACCGTATAGTAAAGCACTCCAGCGCTCGAGCGCTGCAGACTCGCCAGCTGTCAACTGCCGTAAAGTGCTGGGTAAACAAGAACATCGCGAAGTAATCAAAGCAAGCAGCGGGCAGAGCAAAAAACGAAATGAACGAGAACTGTTAGCCACAGTACTAGTCTACTAGTACTAGTATGTATATTGGCCAAAAGGAAAGTAAAGTCAAGTAAAAGTACGTAGTATATGGAACACACTGGAGGACACGGTAGTTATGGTTGGCAGCAGCTACACATTGAACTCCTGCTCGTTATCCAACTCGCTGTCTTCACTGGTAGCGCTCTGACTGCCGTCCACCAGATGCAGTCGTCGATCCAGTAATGGCAACTGGCCAATTTGATTTGAGTGGTTCTGTCTCCAGTGAACGCCACGTTCGGTCGTAGTTGATTTGGCATTGATATTGGCCTCGGAACGCTGCTCGTTGCGCTGAGCCATCGCGTGGCTCAAATCGGGTAGGCTGCGATATTTGCTACCAGATGGCAGTTGGGATAATGCTGGCAGAGGCTTACCCGTTGCTACAACTGGAATGCGTGGCACTTCTTCCAGCGACTTGAACACCTCAATAAACTTGGGCACCTTGTTGGTTGCTGAAGTGGGCGTCGATCGTGGCTGCTCCCCTTTGAGCTTGTGCAGCGTTATGCAGAAATCCTGGAAACCATGAACCGTATGGTAGCTGGGTTCATTTGTTGCTTTGTTGCACTCCGGCGTCAAACAGGGTGGCACACTACCCGGCGACCAGGTGTTCTGATAATGTGGTGCATCGAGATCCACCTGGTGTCGCTCATTCAGATCCAAATGGTCGATGGCACTGCGCAGCTGTGGATCATTCAGCGCCACCTCGCGAGCCAAGCGAACATCGTGACGCCAGAAATGCTGATCCCGCTGCACCGCTGGTGCTACCTCCTTGATCCGCAGCACCACCACACCCATTAGCCAGACACAGATAACATTGAGCAGCGTCAAGGCCATGCTAACAGTGGCACTGACAAACAGCTCAATGTGCAAGTTCTGGGAATATACATGATGCTTGGCCAGACCCTGCAGCAGCTCCGCATCCATGTGAAGCACTTGGGTGCACAATGCAATTGCCAGCAACAGTCCCGCATTCACAGCAGGCGGTAGAAGGGATGCCGAAATCGCCACGCCCACCAACGAGCCCGTATTCCCACCCAGCACGCCAATCGCCGCCGCAGCTCCAGAGGCTAAGGCCGTGCATAGCCCAATGACCAGAGAGTGAGTATCACAACGTGACATTATCTCATCGTTGAAGCCGCTGGCGAACATAAAGAAACGTCCCAAGCCACACAGGCAAATGACACAGCCAAAGATGAAGCCCGTCGCCACCGAAATGGCCAGGCCAATCAGTTCGTTCCTTACGCCCAGCCAACGCAATTGATGATCCCCAATCACCGAACCGAATATGGCTGCTATGATGGGTCCCATCAGCGGCGAGATCAACATGCTGCTCGAGAGGAACAGGAAACTGTTCTCCACCAGGCCAACGCACGATAGCAAAGCAGCAGCCATCAGCAGCACCACAAAATCAAAGTTGATGGTGGCATCGCGTCGCACCACTCGTACCACCTGATTGACATTTAAGCGACAGCGCACCGAGTCCATAAAACTCTGCCAGCCCGCACGTTGTCCCGCCTCCCGTTCAGCTTCTGTTGCTCCCGTGCCTGTAGCAGCGCTCGCTCCAGGTGCTGCTTCTGCTGCAGATTTATCGACGAACTTAACGTGCGTCTCCAGGCAATTGATGGCAGTCACATGTGTGCCCATCCGCTCACCAAAGCCCCAATCTTGCAGCGTGCACAGCAGACGCTCGTAGCGCTCATCTTGCAACAGATCGAACCGTGCCTGCAACAGACCGCCTGAAACATCATTGGACCAGAACACATTCTCCAGTCGCAGCTGTGTTGCAATACGGCGCAGCACCTGCTCCAACGGTGCATTGCTGGGCAACTCTTGCAGCTCCAACGCTCGACTATTGAGTGACCGAGTTTTGGGGCTCGAATTCCAAACGGAGTCGATAAAGAACCTGGAGAGCCGCTGCTGCTGTCGCTTCTCTTCCTGCACTGTGGGCACCGTCACCATTACACAGACAGAACCATTCATTTTTCAAATCTCACTCGAATTTCGACTGTTAATATGTAGCTCTACTAATAATTCTATATATAGTATATTAATATGGGGCTCAACTTTAAATAGTAAAAAATTATATGTTTTATTCATTTTCTATAGCTGCTTAAACTAAAACTACTTTGGTTGACATTGGGTCTTGGGTAAGCTGATAGAAAATTGGAGCCACGCACATTTGGTTGAAGACAATTTAAAAGTATTTATTATGAAAGTAAAGAAAAAGTAAGAAAGTCGAAAGACTGCAAATTTATTTATTATTATTATATTATTTAAGCTGGCACACACAAATTGAAGCAGGAAATATCTTAAAAACATGCTAAGCCCCTTTCGAAATTATGTTGAAGATTCCTCATTAGTTACCCGATTTCAGGCAAACAAAACTCAACTTGTGTGGCGAACGGATGCAACAGTAGGTTGCAGCTGAAGCTTTCGTTGGCATTCGCAGGCAGTAAAATGTGGCAGGGGACTGCTGGCTGCTGGCTGTTGACTGGGGGCTGGGGGCTAAGGGGCTTTGTGTCAAACTCGCACATGTCCTGTTGCCGCATAATCGAGACAGGAGCAGGATGAAAGAAAGCAAGAAGCAGGCTGAATGTCAACAAAACTGCAACAGCCATGAAATATTATGAGGCCGTTTGGCTGACGTCTGCGGTTTGACAGTAATAACACACACGCACACACACACACACGCACACACAAAGTCCATAACAGAGAAAAACGCGTGAAAACGCAAACAAAATCGCACAAAAAACGCACGCAAAACGAACAGCTTTTGCAACAATAACAACAAGACAGGCAGGCTGCCAGGCAGCCGCAGCCGCAGCAGCAGCAGCTCAATGCAAGCATTGTTCTGTAAACAAACACACACACGCACACTTTTATATATACATATATAACACCCACACATATGTGGTGTTTTTTTCCTGGCAAATTCCACGGTGTCCATTATCCAGCGGCATTTTTTTTTTTTTCTCTCTCCCATACGCCTTTTTCCATCTGCCATTTGGCAGTCCGAGTGTGTTTGAGTTTGAGTGCGCAAGTGTGTGTGCGTGTGTGTGTGTGTGTGCTTTACCGAGATCAAGCGTCAAAATTACATTGTTGGCATACGCTGTGCAACTGTTGTTTTTTTTTGCAGCCATTCGCTATTCGCCAGCGGTGTCCAACATTTTGCTGCTCTTACTTTTATTTGTTTTTTCGCCTTGTGCCTTCTGCGGTGTTGCAGCCCTTTTGTGGCACGCCTCGTGATTCCTGTTCCTGACCCCACCAACTGCACCCGTGCTGCAGCGTTCAACTCTTGTTATTGCGGCTCCTACTACTGGTGCGCCATCCCAACCAGCTGGCCAGCCTATTGTCTGCTCTTTGCTTTAGCTGCTCGTTTTTTGGTTGTCCGCAAAATGTGGGCGGCATGAGCTTAAAAAAAAATCAAATACACCCAAATCTACTGTGACGACAAGCCGAAGTTCGAATACATTTTCTTTCAAATAATACTAAAACTAAAAAGCTGCCTATTTGCTCCATTTGTGCAGATAGTTTATAAACCTTAACCTTAATTAATACTCGAATGGAAATATTTTATATGTTTTAATATATTAAAAATGTAATTTTATTAGGATGATAGGTTTAAATTATATTATTATTAGGTTTGTTTCTTTTATACCTTAGATTATTCGTTAGTTCAATTGATAAATAGCAGTTGCAAGAGTGTTTAAAATAAACCCAAAGAAAAAGAGAGATTGGCGAGCACTCCAATAGGGATAACGAAGAGCATAAACGACACAGGGGACAGAGAGGTCACAGAGGACGTAGGATACAAGACGCACTG
Organism: Scaptomyza graminum; assembly: GCA_018901835.1. Classification (NCBI taxonomy): domain Eukaryota; kingdom Metazoa; phylum Arthropoda; class Insecta; order Diptera; family Drosophilidae; genus Scaptomyza; species Scaptomyza graminum. The sequence goes on along the minus strand of JAEIFL010000001.1, from coordinate 8,556,535 downwards.
AGCAGCGTTGATTGTTGCAATTTCTCGTTAAATTGAATTCAGTTGTTCAATACGAGCCGAGTTCTCAGTTCTGAGAGTTGAGAGCGACAGAGAGAAAGAGAGAGAGAGAGACAGAGAAACAGAGAGCTCTACTGCACCATACTGCTTATTTATGACACGTGTCGGCACAGCGAACAACGGACGAAGGGGACACTGGACACTGGACCAATGCCAACGACACTGGACAACAACAAGAAACGGCGGACAGCAGACAACGGACAATGGACAGCAGCAATGACAACGTCGATGACAATGACAATGAATACGGCGCATTATGAGATTGCGATGGCGATTGCAATTGCGATTGTGGGTTTGGTTTTAAAATTACACAAAACACATGGCAACAGCTCGTTGCGCATCTGATTGGTTTAAGTTGTGGGTCGGGCATCATCTCTGCTCAGTTAATCGAGACCAGTTTTTGTTGAGGCTACTGCTTCTGCTGTTTCTTTTTGTAATAACGCTTTTATTGTCTGTTGCCAGTCTATAATCTGATTCCACTCTCAAATGGACTATACAAATTTATTAGTATTAGCATTTTAAGAGCACTGAGAAAGGCAAAGTAGATTAAAATGCTGATAACAAGCGAACGTAAAGTTAAAGTTAAAGGAAAGTGAGATGCCAAATTGACGATTGATTTAATTCAAGAATTTTTAATTATTATGAATTTGAATCTTCTTATACCTTATGGTAAATTTCTTAGGACTCTAGCAATTACACAAAAACTAAGCAAAGACACACAGATCCAATTAGAAACACCACAATTGAGTGTCCCAAAAAAAGTGTTTTCTGTATAGGGTGGGGAATTATGGTCACTTTTATCGTATTTTTTTTATCCAGATGTAGATGTAGGTAGATGCATTGGCTAAATTGCCCTCAAACAAAAGCTAAATAAAAACTGTTGCATAGCCTCAGGAGCAAACTTTAAATATGCATACGGAAAAAAACTAGCTGAATGTTCTAGTTACAATGCAAGCACTGTGATGTCATCAACGCTTTTCGGTCCAATGCCCCCACTCTGCTCGTAAATAACTAAAATGACAGTTGAAGGGAACAGGAAAAGGCATCCAAATGCAAAATTATGCGTCGCATTTAAATGTAATTTGCATTTATTGCCAATAATTGAGTTGCATGTCGCGTTTGCGTGTGTTTGTGTGTGTGTGTGTGTGTGTGTGTGGGTAAGTTTTAGCAGCCAAATGAATTGCGTCAAATAAGCATTTAGGCAAATGCAACAGAGAGCAATTCGGGCATATGGCAAACTAATGAACCGATTGCTATTTAAATCCGATTAAGATAGGCTCAACACAAAAAAATAATGCGGATTTCTATTCGTTGAGATTTATCTATCAACGTTTTATTGCACAACAACAACAACAACAGTTAAACAACCAAATTGTTGTAGAAAAGCCCAACCTTTCCAATTACACACTCGTTTGAGTAAGTGGCAAACTTTGAGCACGCGCCGTTGTTCTTCAAGGGGCAATCGAGAGTGTGTGTCATGAAGTGCCAGCAATAAAAGTGCCAAATAAATAAGGTGTAAACATGCATGCATGTGTGTGTTTGTGTGTGTGTGTGTGTGCTAGGTCGTTTGGTAGCTTTAGCGCCAAGCAAATCGCAATCGCCTAACGTTATCCTTATGATTGTTATACTTAAGCTAACAACAGTTTAAACAACACCACACACACTCACTCAGTAATGAAGCACACACACTCTCTCACACACATGCTAACACACTTTGCCCGATGTGTTTGGCACAGTGGATAAAATTTTAAATTTTGTGTTTTTAGAAACTTATTTTGGGAATATTTCAAATATTATTTCAACATTTACTTGCTTTATACAAATATTGTCGATACCTTTAGCTATATATTATATGGTATGTGGCTAATAAATAATGAAATATTTATATTGTATGTACTTAAAATACGAGCTAATAGTCTACTGTATATTTTACTGACCTAGTTAGTTCGGTAAGTAGTTTGTGCCACAATTTTGCAGTCGGTGTTAAAGACTTTGTATTCATTAATATTATATGTATAGCTAGTTGGCGCGTGGTTTCTTTCGCCCAAGCAAGTGCCAACATCAATCCCAACACACACACAGTGAGTCTAAGGCAATGCTCCTAGTGGCAGTGGCAATGTTAACGAGACAGCATTTGGTTGGGGCTTTTAGCTACGCTCATTTTGTGGCAGGCGCAAATCCCTATAATCAGAAAGCTTTTGCACTTTATTTGTGTTAGTTTCAATTATATAAACAACTGCAATAGCAAAAGCTGGAGCAGAGGCAGAGAATAACCAATTACCGCTTGATTTAGCACACGCACACACGCACAAATGCAAACGGAGCTTAAACACTTACACTCACACACACACACACACACACACATGCAACAGCATCCATAACAAACTTATTGATATTCATTGAGCAGATTGCGAAGCTTCTCTTCAGTTCAGTTGAGTTCAGTTTGGTTTTGTGCGGCTTTCAATATGGGCTGGATTGCACAACGCTATCTTTCCGCCAATCTTTCGCCCCTTTCTGCCCTCTGCCCTCTTGTTACGAGCAATGGGCAGATTTGACTGGCAGACAATAGCTAATGCTTCAACTGGCAAATACAAATACAAATATACAAATACACAAATACAAATACACACGCACTTAGCTGAACGCATATAAATGTCTCTGTATGTATGTGTGTGTGTGTGTGTGTGTGCTCGTCAGTGTATTGTTTGCTTTGCATAAAAGCTCACCCATTGAAAACTAAAATACTGCACAACACATTAAGACTTTGTATTGCATAGCATTAGGCGCCGCTTCATTTATATTTTATACACACACACACACACATTCTTAAACAGACGCAAACACATCTACACACACAGAGATAGAGAGAATGTGCAAACGTTTAAGTGCGTCGTTTTATCGTTCTGTTTTCAGTGTGCATTTGAGCTTAATAGTTAAATAAACAGCAATTTTCTTCTGGCAACAGCAGCCGTTGCAGAAGCTGCCATTTGGCTTACAAATATAGCTCACCCTTCACGCGTACACACGCACACAGACTCACACACACCCGCCTGGCTCCAGCTCAACAAAAAAATTCAGCAATATTTCAAAGCGAATTCGACTGGTGCCCGGAACAAACACACACAAATTTTCTTATGTAATTGAAATATTTTATTTACTTTATGTTCGGTTTTTATTTTTATGACAAATAAAAAATGCAACTCCTAAAAAATAAAGAGAAAACATAAACTCGCATATGGTCTTCAATATTTGGCATTTATTATGAAATCTTTAAGAACGAGTATGTTACACAAAACAGTAAACTCACGCTGCAACTGGCCGTCAGATGGCGCCTGCATTGCCAACAAGAATCTATAATATTATAGATTCTTGTTGGCATTGCTTAACGCAATTATCTCAGCTCATTAAGAATACACAAAATGAGTGAGGGCCCCAGAAATTAGATGCACAAACATACATACATATGTTTACATAAATGCATTCATATGCAAACTCAGCTGCAGTTGCTGCTGCTGTTGAATGCAATCAGGGCCCAATGCATATCAGTATTTCTCTCGCTCTCCCTCTCTCTCTCTCTCTCTCTCTCTCTCTCTTCGTCTCTGTCGCTTTGTCAGTTTTCGGAAGTATTTTATTCGCCATGTTAACATGCCGTCTGCATATGTTTACCAAACAATTTTCGGTGGAAAAAAAACAGCAGCTAAATTTTCCTAATGGCATTTGCTTCACGAGGCAGCAAAACTCATATAACAACAACAACAACAACGACACCTACGCCGGCTGCATGCAAGTGTGACAGATATTTTAGCATACGATGGGCGTGTGTAAGTGTGTGTGTGTTTGTATGCATGTTTGTGCATCCTCATGAGCGCCAGTTTCCTGTCGCTGATTTTGTTTCCATCGCGCTTGCCATCTGCCGTTGACATTCGCATCGACATCCGCATATCAACGTTTGGCACTATTTATGTTTGCTTAAAAAAAAAACGCTTTAAATCAAAATCTGAGACTTCTGATTTTTCATCAGAACCGTCGTCATCATATGGCAAACTAATATAATAAATATGCTCAAGAATTGGTAACGCCTCCTTGCAACACCTTTATTACTTACAGTGAAGTTTTCTTGGCATCCTCGCCCCCTTCTTCCAGCCAGGCATTTAACTTAATCCTGCATAATCGCACCAATTCATACTTAGAACAAACGACTAGGAAGGAGAAGAGCTTGAAAAGAGGGAGGGAAACTGCGGCCAGGCTATTAATCATGATAATGAAAGGCACTTTGAATCTGCCCGGCTTGAATGTTTGTGGTCCATTTGCCGCATTTGTTGCTCGCGCCCTAAAAAGTTTTACTTCAGCTCAACTTTCAAAAGGATTTTAAAGCGCCAACTGCAAATTTAATTATACCGTTAACACATCAAAACGTATAATTTCCTATAATTAATGTCAAAAAAGAAAAAAAAAAACGACTTTGTTTATTATTCTATATTTACGATATATTAATTTGTTGTTTGTTTATTTTTCGTTTTGTTTATTTAAGACACCAACAAAAAAAAAAGAATTATATTTATGTACATGCATTACATTTAGTTTACAATCATATTTTTTGATATCATAAATATTACGCTTAGAAGCTAAAAAAAAAAAATAGATTATTATAATAATAATATACTCGTATATCTTTGAAAGTGTTTCATTAAGCAGCATTCTAAAAGCAAACGCAATGTTTTCTCTTGCTCTTTTTCGTTTTTGTAACTTGATTACATTATTCAAATTCAAATGCAGCAGCAATTTACAATGTTTAAAATTAACCATCGCATATAATATTAATGGCTTCCCATTGAAGGTACTACATATACATACATATATATATATATATATAGACAGAGACACTAACAACAAGGCTTTACAATAAAAGAAAAAATAAACTTGAATAATATTAATAATAGTTTTACATAGACACGGGTTAGGGGGGTTAAGGGTATAGCAGTAGTTGGGCCAAAAAATGGGTTTATTGTACAATTAGATACGATATAATAATATCAATAATAATAGAAGTAATTAAATTCTGTGTTAGGGTGGGAGGCGGGTGAATGTGTATGTGTATGTGTTGTATATGTGTGCTAAAAACTAGGTTTAACTTTAAATAATCACAATTAAATATTGCTAAGGTATGCAACAGCAGCAGCAGCAGCGGCAACAACAACAGCAGCAGTGAATTTAGCATGTTGCCGTGGCGTGGACATAAATAAAACTATTGTAAAAATATGCATATTAAAATTAAATCAACAACATAAAAGAAGCAGCAAAATTAAATAACACAAAAAAAAAAATAGAATACATTAAATAACATCTAAGAAAACAGAAAAAAATTAATAAAAATATTAAATCTTGCTCGAAATTATTGACACTACGTAATAAGTATGTACAAATAAACATACAAAATCAAAAAAAAAAAAAATATCGTATATAGTAGCATATTAAGGACTTTTGAGACGTTAAAACAATAAGAAAACTGAGAAAAAAAAAGAATCTATACAGTGGGACGCCATTGCAACTGGACAAACAGATTTTCAACACATAATTGAAACGTTGTTGCCGCCGGCATCGCCGTAAGACACGTCAGCAATCCCCAATGCTCAGCGCACTCCAGCGACTCTCGGCATATGGAAGAGCAGCTAAGAGCAGCGCCTCAGGCAGGAAGAGCGCCTACATACATACAAATATACATGGGCTTAAATGCTCGCTGTAGCGCTAAACATTAGCGATTAGTTACGGCAATATTACTGCTGCTGCTGCTTTTGTCGTCGTTACTGTCGCTGTCGCTGTCGTTGATGTTGATGTTGGGATTGTTATTGTGTCGCTATCGTCGTTAGCACGAAATGTCCTAAACAAGCGCAGCAACAGCGAACGATCCTCACCCTTTTCATCCACCTGACGATCTAAACTCCAGCCAATGCTTGGCAGCCACCAAAATGGCGTAAAGCTCTCGTCGCTGGGCAAAGTATCTAAGGTTGTTGATGGTGTTGTTGTTGTTGCTGTAGTCGTTGTTTTGAATATTGATTGTGGGGTTTCGCGTGTGCTATCTATTCTAATTATTTTACTATTCATACGATTTGTGTTAGTACTTAAATATTGTGTACCAAAAAATGCTGATTGTGTTGCTGCTGTTGTTGCTATTGAGCTTTCAGCAACATTGGCTGCTATCAATGTTGCTGGTGTCGTTGTTACTATTGTCTCTGTTTTTTGCTCGGTTGCTGCCATTGCTGTTGTTGCTTCTGTTGTTGGCACAAGCTTTGACCAAAATGTTGTGGTTTCTGTTGTTGCTGCTGCTGTTGCATCGCTAGATGTTGGTGTTGTGCTTACTGCATTCGAACTGCTTTCGATAATCGCTGCTGCTGCTGTTGTTGTTGTAGTTGGGCTCGTTGTACTGCTGCTGCTCGTTTTGGTCGTTGACTGCTCATGTTGCTCATGCTGCTGCTGCTGTTGTCGCAGCTGCGATAATCGCCGCTTGCCCTTAACCAGCTCGTTTATAATGCGCAATTCTTGCTCGAAATTAATTTCACTTGCCGCCTTCTCACTGTCGCCCTGGCCACCGATTGTGTTTGTCATTAAATTTTCACTGAATGCCATATCGTTCAGCACATCCAAGTCACCACTGTCAGCATTGCTGCTGCTGCTGCTGCTGCTGGTGGTGGTGCTGCTACCACTACTGGCACCAACATTTCTGACAAAATGCTGATAATAAAACCGGTCATCATCTCTCTTATTGCCATTGGCATCTTGATGTATAGCAGCAACTTCGGCTTCAGCTGTTGTTGCTGTTGCTGCTGCTGCTGTTGTTGTTGTTGGTATCGATGCTATTGTTGCGCTTGTTGCTGTTGTTGCTGCAGTTGTGACCAACTGAACCGGTTGCACTTTCGATTTTTTCAAGTCGCTTTCATCTATCTCTTGTTCTTCTCCAGGGACTTGCGCCTGGGTCGATGACAATATCGCTGTTGTGGGCGTCGCTTCAGTTGCTGTTGTTGTTATTGTCGCACCATCATCCTCCACAGTTGGTACAATATCCGTTGCCGTTAAATCGTCGCCATCCAGATCGGCACTGAGCAGCGGCGAGATGCGGCGATGACTGAACAACGGCATCATCATATTCACATCAGCCGGCTGAAAGGCGTCGACCTTGAGCAATTGCTCCAAGTCCGCCTCTGCCTCTGACTCTGGCTCTGCTTCTGTGTCTGTATCTTTAGTTGGCCTCGACTTGGTATCCGCGTTTGCATTGGGTTCATCACTCATTGAACTTGTCACCAGTTGAACCATGGACTCTTTGCCATCCAGAGACACACCCGCTGGCACCACAATCGCATCGATATTGCCAATATCGCTAAAGCTGCTGCTGGGGATGCTTAGGACTGTTGTGCTTGGCAACGTATTGCTGGCATCTGCAAGCAGATCTTGGGCATCGAAAGTGATTCGATTGCTTGTCTTCTGGGCATCTTCCCTCAATGTGGCAATTGTGGGTGTGGGCGTGGTTGTTGCTGTCGCAATTGTTGTTGCTGACATTGGTGTTGTTGTTGCTGCTGCTGCGACAGTTGAAGGCGCTGTTGCACTGAGTACATCCGGCTGCTGCGGCAATGAATCGTCTGGCGCCGTGGGAAACTTCTTTTCGAATATATTAAACTTGAGCGGTGCATCCTCGCTGGGCAGCGCCTGATCCTCGGCACCACTCGGACTAGGTAGTGTCGATATGGGATCGTTTTGGATAAGCGGTCCCAGCGGCAGCTCATAGATTAGCTCATCACTCTCGCTGTCGCTGTAGTCGTAGTCCGTAAAACCAAATTGACTGCCACCATTCTCACCCAGTTGGCCCTGCAACTCCTGCGCCACGATGTCCGTGGGATTGATATTGATCTGTGGTATGCAACGTTCGTTGTACAACTTGTGGCCTGGCGGACAGTGACGGAAGGGCAGGGCAAATATCGATTTGGGCATCACTTTTTTTGGCTTCTCCAGTGTACGCTGCTCGTCGGATAGACGCAGCCACGCCTTCCATGCCTCACCCTGGGCATTGCCCTCGATAGGTCGCGATGTGATCGGCAGCGCTTCGACGCCAAGCCACGAATGCATGTGAAGCGCAATGAGCGCCAGCAACGGCAGCAACCAGCAACTGGATAGTTGCCATTGCCGTTGGCTGTTGCCGCCGCCGCCGCCGCCTCTCGATGATGATGCCATAACAATGGCAATCCTGCAGCTTCCACACCGCTTCGGCAGCGTTACCAATCCCACAATCCTACTGCTGCTTATCGCTGCAAAACATAAAAATAAAAGACAAATATATTAGTTTTGAGTCAAAACTTTTGACTATAGTTTAAAGTGTGCTGTTTTAATTAACAACGTCAGGTACAGTTAACTTAATGTGCTGCCTGCCTGCCTGCCCCACCAACAACAACCAAAAGCAGCTGTTCATTTCAGTGTGTTTGCATTTTGCCCAGTCGCATCTTTTGTTGTGGCATATGGAAACAATACCGGTTTCTTTTGTGTGTGTGTCTATGTGTGTGTGTGTGTATCTGTGTCTGTGTCTGGGCCGCACACAGAGCGTGCCACCATGGCATAAATTAAGGCATTTGTCAATCCATGTCAAATGACAAGAGATAAACTTAAAAAATAAAGAATAACCATAAAATACCCTGTCACATCTTATGGTTGACTGCAACTCAATTCAAAAGTCGACCTCTAAAACAAACGAATGAGCAACCGACACATCTATAGCCTCAATAAGATAAAAGTATCAAAACTAAGTCTTGGTATGCAGTTAAACAAACTAACATGAAATTTCTTCTGTTTTTCACTGCATATCAAGATCATCAGGCACATTGTTGCGAAGTGAAAGTGTAAGGGCTTTAAATACATAAATATATATAATTTATCGAATTAATCCTTTAATTTCAATACTTTAAAAAAAATGTTAATTTCTGTCCAACACTCAAGCTAAATTCCCAAGTTGGCTAGTTAAAAATGAGAATAAAAAAACGTAAGCAACACATTTTTGGTATATTTATTGTAGCCATTATTGCCACAGTACGTTGCATTGCGCTGACGGCGACGGTAGTTGTCACAACACAGATAAAGATTGTGAACTTGGGCATGAGTTTTAAATGTTTTAATGGGTATATGGACGGTGCCACACACGCACACACACGCACATACTACAGTGGGATACATATCTCACATCAGTCATCGGTGTTGTCATAATCAACGGCCACAATACTAATAACAGCAACAACAGCAGCATCAACTTGTTGCTGGCACAGCAGCAGCAGCAGCAGTCATTGTTGATGTTGCACTTTGCTTAAGCACACACACACACACACACATCGAGGAAGAAGCACGCACAATGTTTATTTATAGAGAGATACACACACACACACACACACAGATATATTTACTTGTGGCGACACACTCGCTGTAAGAGCGAAGGGGAGGGCAAAGAGCAGTGAAGACACAGAGATAGATATAATAATATGTGTGTGTATATTATATTGTTAATGTATGTATGTATGTAGGTTATCTGCGGGTTCTTAGAATTTATGAGTTCAAGTGTGTGGCACATTGCAACCGCACATTTCCCATTGCTCTCTCTCTCTCTCGCACTTTGTAGCGGTTGCACTCAAGTTTATGGTTGTTGTTGTTGTTGTTGTCATTATTACTTGTTAATAGCTTTTTAGTGGGCCTGTTTTTAGTGCGTATCGGTCATAAGCCTGGCCGCTGGCCGCTGCCGTCTTATCCGCCGATCCCAACCTCAACATCCCTCGACTCTCTTTTGCCTTTTGACTTTTGTTGAGTGCGTGTTGATTGCGCGTGTGAATGTCAAGTACCTCTTAACACACACATGCATATAGTCTTGATAATGTCATAACGGTATTAAAGAAGACAATGACTTTGACACCCGCAGCATTACATAATTAGTCCAAACAAAATATCAATTCAAACTATTGCAGCTTGGTAAGAAGAAAAAGTAATTCCCCAAGATTCGCCAATACATTGCCTTGGCTAATCTCCATTTTGAAGAATCAGGAGCATAGTTCTGGCATTACAATTGAAGCATCATTTCAATAACAGAAGATGTACAAATGTCTCAACTATTTAATCTAAATTTATGAACCTACCAAATAGAAGAACTAACTTTTACTCTGCTCTTTATGTTCCCGTTGCCGTCAGTGAATCGTGTGCTGCCTGTCACGAAGCATTAACTGTTCTTCTTCCTCTTTTCGTGGTCAGTCACGAACATGAGCGACAGCCTTCTATATATACATATATGTATATGTATGTATGTAACCTAACCAAAAGCTGAACTAAACTAAGCGGAGTTGCCTCGTCTTGAATCCTATCCTGTACTATATATCTGTCGTCTATCTCTCGTTTATTTCGTTTATCTGTTCATCTGTCAGTTGGGCCGAAAGAAAATTGAAATCAACTTCACACGTCGCAAATTTTTAATTTAAAATCAGCAACTGATGTCAATTTGGGGCCACATGGCTAAAGGATCCACAAAATGAACTCCACTCGCAAAATCCGTTTGTTTGCTTTCAATACTCTATAACCGATCAAAAACGGAGAGTATATTGTATGTACATATGTGTTGAACAGAATCATACAACACTTCGATATATTAAATTATTAATGGAAACTTCCTTAAACTTATTTGTAAGTCAATTTTCTATTGGAAAAAAAGTTTTTCTTTCTAGCAGAGTAGAAAACAGTCGTCTACATTTATTCTGTAGCATTCTGTAACAATTTCACTTGATTCTTTTTTGATGTGCTTTGCTTTTTTTTTTGGTCGGACAACATTTGATGCTTTTTACGCGTGCGATCCCAACTATATGGGCTATAGGCGCCATAGGGGAGCTAAGGATTTGATGGTGCGGGAGTGGGCGTTGGGAGTTGGTGCTACATACATAATTCTAGGCAAACGCACACACACACACACACACACACACATACGCATACACATATTGACATCCAGCTAATACATAACAGCAGCAGCAGCAGAAAAGCAACAACATTGAGCAGGACACGTAGCAATGGTTTTCGTTTCGTGCTCGCACGTTTTCAATTCAATTCAATGATTCAATCCAGTCCGGCATCCTGCAAAAACAACCAACAACACCACCCAACAACAATGTGTGTGTGTTTGTGTTTGTCTGTCATGCTATTCATTTGCCATTTTTTATGTGTGCATCGAATGGTGTTCGCGGAATGCCACATCCTCTTGCCACCTCGTCTCTTTCTGGACATGTCCATGCTTATCAACATCATCTCAGTCAGTCTGTGTGTGAGTGTGTGTTTGTTGGTCAAAACAAAAAATCTCTGTCAGCACTCACAGCACAACTGGCGCGTTGCTTAATGTTTTTTTTTTACAATATTTGCAACGTTTACGCTTTCAAACAAACTACATGTATTATATATTTTTGAATTTTTTTCCATTGCAGCATTCAACTTTGGCTTTACAACTTTGGTCAGAAGGTGAGTTAATTGTGAATGTGCATATGTATTTTTTTTAATAAATTATTTAAATAAATTGATCATATTCAAAAGACATCAACAAATGTTTTTTTTACTTTTTCATTTAAACATGAACATTGTTATTATGATAATTAAGTCAAATATTAATAAAATGTCATGTGACATTAGATGCAAAAGCGAAAAAAACGGATGAGCAAAAAAAAAAATAGAAAAATCAGACAAGTGAATAAATATTGAATTAATAGCCATAAAATTATGTATTTATTATAATTTCTTTTTTTTTGTGCTAAAAAACATTTCTATAATGCGGTAAATGCACTTTAATGAAGCACGTTTTAAACACTGAACTGATTTGACTTATTATTCGGCAACTATGTAATTAAATTTTATTTAGAAGAAAAGCTTGTTTATGTTGCACAATAAAACTAGGGTGTTGAGGTAACAGTGGCATGTAAACATGCTACTTAATTGCATCATTAGTAAGCCCATTGATAGCTACCAAACATTTACAGTTAGTGTGTAATGCATCACCATATCAGGGCGAGACCCAAGAGACTTCAACTTGCAGCGCATTCAATTACTCATTTTGCTAGTTAAGTAGTCTAATTTGACACAAGTGGCAGTTGCTTAAACACTCATACAGTCAAGTTGTTGCCGCGGTGTCGGTGGCAATGGCCATTAGAAGCAGCTTATTATGTATTCACGCAAAGATTAGATGGCGACTAGTATGTCAATGTCTGGCCGAGAATTATACAATCTTGAGGCAAAGAAAATCTGGTTTAAATGTTGTTGTTGCCTACGCACGTGGATTGTTGCTGCTGGTAGCTCCATTTATAGGAATTATTTCTACTACTACACAGTAGAAGTCAGTAAGTAACCAGTTTTTTTCTTTCTTATTTTTGGGCTTTAACAGTGTCGTAAAAATGCAAAACTGTCAGCAGCTCACATAAATGAAACAAAATATGTACTAAATAAAACCGAAGAGAAGAGACGAGTTGGTGATGTTGTTGCTGCTGCTGCTGCTGCTGCTGCTGCTAGTTGTTGTAAGCAACGAACAACATGCAAAATACTAGCAACCACTCAAAAGTGGTGCGGAGTAGTTCAGCAGGCAACTGGAACGCAATTTTACACCGCTCTTGTGGTTTGTATATGTATGTACATATATTACTGATGCGGGCGGTGGTGGTGTTGGTGGTGTCAGCGGTGCCAGCGGTGTTAGCGATGCCAGCGTTGGTGTCATTTAATTTTCATAGTCGTTTAACAGCTTTGACCAGCCGCAAAGCAACAAGCACTGTTGCTGCCAGCTGAACAATCACTCAGCTTGGCAACACAGCAACAACGTGAAAAACGGGCCTTTAAGCCAAGTTCTTGTTGTTCGTTGTTGTTGTTGTTGTTTGTTGCGACTTGAGAACCGTTACAATTCGTTGCGAACTGTTTAACTACCGGATTATTAAGTAGAAGTCAAGCATTGAAATTCCTAAAGGGGGAAAGTGATGCTTCAAGCTCCAAGTTTGGCTATTTTTAGCCAACATGTTGCATGCAGCAATTATAAGATACGGCTCCTTGGAAAATCAATAAAGAGTAATGCGAACAACAACATTTATATTCATATACATATACATATACATATAGTATGTATATGTTATATACTGTACCCATGAGATCAGCATCATCAGAGTAGTAGCTGAGTTAATACCTAGTTGATGCTGTCTGTCGATTGAAAGGCCAATGTGAATGAAGAATTAATTTGCACATAAATCAAGTTTTAAGCCAAGTAATTAATACATACAAATGCGCATCAACTAAATTATAATTATATATATTATATGGTATTAGAGAAACAAGAAACTGTTAGATCATCGAATGGAATATACATATGTATAATTTTGCAACTATGTATTTCACAACAACTTGCAACTGCAACATTTAACTGACATCATCATCGTTAAATTGATTTCTGGAATTTCGCTTTGAACTTATCTATTTTGTATGGAAATGCAAAACAACAAACGACGCTCTTTGTTCAACAACAATCAACAACAAATTGTTCCCTATTGACGCTAAATGATCCATGATCTAAGTCTATGCATATTACGATGCGGCACGTTATGGGTCTACTCTACATACATACATATGTACATATGTATGTACGTGCCCCAAGACCTCACATACTACTTGCCACAATGTGGTACTTTTAACAACAGTTCACATCATAAACAACAACAACAATGCATCTCAAGATTGAAAATTGATTACCAAACAACAAATGCGTTGCGTGCGTATGTGCGTGTGTGCGTATGTGCGTTCGTCTGCGTGTGTGTGAAAAAGGCGTGAGAAACGCAATTACGAACAGTTTTCAATTACCACGCAGCGTCTGCTAAATGGATGTGCCAGCAGGTGGCATACCTCTTAAGTTGCCACAAATATCGATCATCGATCACAATTGCAAAACAACAAAGTACTGTACTCTAAAAAGGAGCTAGACTTAGAGACACCCTTGTAAACAAATATATACATACATACATATGTATGTAAATCGTCTCTGAATAGTTGTGACACCAAAATTAACAACTTGTGTAAATAGGCAATGTAAAAAGTTAGGTTAGTTACCATATATCCAGACACCACTCTATGTACATACTTAGTGTGGGTTTCACAAAATAGTTTATTAACTGGTCAATGATTTAACTTAATATGAATGAAGCACTTATTAAAACACGAACGTCTTATCTCTTTTAATTATTTGATAAGTGTAACCAGCTTTGCCTAACTATGCTCTGACAAATTACCTAAAGCTATCTCACTCACTGTTCTCAGCCCTGCCAAGCTATCCCAATCCTACATACATACATACATCTAAATTAAGCAGACCCGATCCGGCCATTAGAATGGGTATACAGCACAAAGACAAGAAAATTCGAAAAATCATTCGCAAATTGCAGACAAATATTTATTTCGTTTAAGTTTGGTTTTTTTTAATTAGTTCGTTAGTAGATGTTTTTCTTTTGGTCGGTGGGAGGTGGGGATGGGATAAACAACATAAATTTAAATTTTGTGGCCAGCTGAACATTGTTAAAGACACGCTGCATAAGGCAAAAGAGATTGAGGCAGTGTTAAAAGACAGACAGCAGGCAGTCAACGAGGCAGGCGGCCGATACGTGTGTGGGTGTGCCCGATATGTGTATTATTGTTGTTGTTGTTGTTTTTGTTACAGCTAAACACAATAAGTTGGCAACGGCATCAGTATAAACACACACAGATACTACAAACAACATGTTTGAATGCAGCTCTCTGAAATGCGCACGCAGACGCGTGCCGAATTAATAAAACCGCATTCGAATCGATTTACATTCGGTCGCACTTACATACATAGGTCAGGCAGTCAAAAAAACAAACCTCAAGCGACGCGAGGCACGAAATTTACAGCTCAATCAAAATTAAAAGGCAGCTAACCCAACCAACAACAACTACAGTAATCGCATGGACGCCAAAAATCAAACGACAACAGCGCCAATCGCATGCAAGAACCAATCAAAAACATAAAGTACAAATACAAAAAAAAACTTACAATTTTAAGCCGCCGAACGCATGCCCTTCTACAGAATAGTATTTATATTTAAGCTCTTCTTCCTTTTTTTTCTGGTTTACTCACATTTCTCTTTTTTGTGAACTAATTTATTTGGGCAGCTCAGCTTAGTCTAAATTATGTGCATATGTATGTGTGAGGTAATATCTTAAGAATTAAAATTCCAACAAAAAATATTATCATAAATAGTTTTTCCAAGCTGACAGTATACACTAGTCAATGAAGAAATATACCCAGCGTTATGTTAGAGCAGTTTTTGGCTCATATGCTTGTTATTGAGAGTTGTTCAACTTTGCGCTGCTTTCCACAATGTTTGAGATTCGTAAGCTATAAAATGTTGTGGCATCAAAGTTGGTCTTGTTGCTCCTTAATGCGGCTGTTGATTGCTTTGCATGTAGATCCCCAATAAACAAAAATCAAACAGAAAATTCGAAACTAGTTGGCTGCAAGTGCGAAAGAACTTGAAGAGAGAGAGAGAGAGGTCATAGCTGGTGCACCCCCCGTGTGTGTGTGTTCAGGCTCTCGAAGCTGTTAGCCCCACCCACAGCACCACCACCTTGGCCATTGTACTCGAACTGTTTGTTTTATTTACAAAACACTCAAAAGATAACATTTGTTTACTTTTCTACTAAACGAAAAGTATCTCTCGTCACTTGCACAGGTGCACAGGTGTCTGTTTAAATTCTATCTCTTCTCATAATTACTTTAACAATTCAATTCCTCCCTTTGCCAATGATTTTTAATGTTTTTCACTTAACAATTTCAATTACAATTTGCGAATTTTTCATTGAGTGGGTGGAAAACTACAATATTTGCAAAAGTAGCCACCAAAACGCAATTGAAAATTTTCCAAAGAAATTTTACATTCACTCACTTGATTATAGATATATATATATATATATGTTTTTTATAGATGATCCAAGGCGTTAGTTTGAGCAGCAGCTTAGAGTATCCAATTAGTGCAAGGTCTGTGTTCGTATCTCAATTTGTAACTCAAAACGCAATTGCATTTAACTTAAGCTTTTAAATTAAAAACTTAAAAAATACACACACTGATCAAAAAAAAAAAAAAGCAACAACAATAATAAAAGCACTGATAAACACAAAAATAACCGTATAGCAATAGTTGTCTTTATTTTGGCTACGAGTTTGTTGGAAATGTTTTTTTGTAGTTGGCGCGTTGTTTGTGGCTGGAGATCTGAATGCAGACTGAGTAGAAAATACACGAAATATTCGTATCAACTAGTAGACACAACAAAGCGTTGAGAAGTCGTCGACGCTACCGCTACCGCCGCCGACCCTGCCGCTGCCGACAATGCCGAAGACGACGAGCAGCAAGCAAGAAACCAAAACATTCTCGTCGAGAGCGGAAAAATAAATAAAAACCTATACACACACACACACAACAAGAGAAAGACAACAGTGGGAGATTGAGAAGACGAGAGAGAGAGAGAGAAAGAGAATCAGAGAATGGATGAGCAGAGTGTAAGATAAACTTACGCAATGGCCAAGAAAAAAGACGCTGCAACAACAGAGCTCTGAGAGGCGGCAGACAACAACAATTTATGGCGATTATGTACGAAAAGGTGCTTGAAGAAATCTGGCAGCCTTTGTGTGCCGTGCCGTTGCCATTTGGCGGCAAATCACTTGCCACTTGCCACAACGATCCTTGCCACACACCGAGCCAGTTAAACAAACACACACACACACACACGGCCAAAGTGTGCGGAACGTGGCCAGGTAGAAACTTATCACGTGAAACTACCTGCGCAGCCTTGATGATCCACAGATACAATTGTTACAGTTACGCACACTCACTGAGCCCAAGAGAAAAAGAGAGAGAGAGAGTCTCGCATGCGCATTCATAAGTGTTGCGTCCTTGCACATTGTATGCACAAGTGATTCTGAGGCTATTATCGCATCGGCAGCAGCAAGGTGAAAAGCATCCGAGAAATACTATATCTGTATATTGGCCATGTGTGCGTGCACTGATAGCGAACAATACCTTGATACGATTACAATTGATTGCACCATGCAATGTGCTTGATCTGGCCATCGGATGCGTCTCTCTCTCTCTCTCTCTCTCTCTCTGATAAGCCGAACAATGCAGCCACGCATCAACATCATTACAATTAGCTTCAGCTTCACAATAAACATATTCCCAATTCGCAACAAATGCAGTCAGCTGATGATATAACTAGATAAATGTATTGTCAATAAACCACAATTAAACTGCTGCAAATGTTTATTACAATCGAACGATTGTACCATCAAATATTGACATTTGAAGCGTTTGAAGACAACTTATTAGATTGTGTTGTTCAAATTATCAGTGGCCTCCTCGATGGCCTCCTCGATAGCCTCCTCTTCCTTAGCTTTGGCCGCCTTCTTGGCCTTCTTGGCCTGCTTCTTAGCCTTAGCTTTGGCCTTCTTCTTGGCCTTGGCAATGGCCTCCTTCTTAGCTTTCTTATCGGCCTTGGCCCTGGCCTTACGCTCTTCCTGGGCTTTCATCTGCTTGTTGATGCGATCATATGCTTTGAACTCAATGCAACACTGAGCGTAATCACGGCTGGCTTGCACGTACTCAGAGCAGCTAAGGCATTTTACATTATTGCCCATATCACAAGCTTGAGCCCTCCTCGCCGCAAATTCGGATTTAATTGTCATCAATTCCATCATTGCCAACAGTTTTCTCATACTTTTTGCCTAATAAATAGATTAGGTGCGTTTAGTTTGGGTACTCACCAATACAAATCAACTTACCGATTTGCGCTCCATGTCTCAAAAATCAATAATAATTACATATATTCGCAACACAAAATAGCAAATGCAATCAGCAATTGGCAAATGAAAAATCGACTTGTCTTTTCTGATGGGCAGCACTTTTTAATGTGAAGAAATTTAGCACGATAGTGTACAAAAAATACCAAAAGTGCATTCCGATATATATTACAGCATATATCTAAATATATGAATTGGTTGATTTAGTAATTATGTTGTTCGATCACAAAGGTGTTTTCCATTATTATATTAATAAGAAAGGAATTACATAACCGAAATTGCTAATTTAAGTTCACTGTCAAACGACGCTGTACAGCGTTGCA
This sequence comes from Scaptomyza graminum, assembly GCA_018901835.1. NCBI lineage: Eukaryota > Metazoa > Arthropoda > Insecta > Diptera > Drosophilidae > Scaptomyza > Scaptomyza graminum. The sequence continues at coordinate 8,538,277 of JAEIFL010000001.1, read as the reverse complement.
ATTAGTTATCGTCTATCGATACAGTGAAAAGCTTAAACAAGTGATTTAGTAACAGAACATCAAAAAAAAAAAAAACGGAAAAAATAGTTAACGCTATAAAATTGTAGTTTTTACGCATTTACATCGTATTTTCTTCGCAATTTGTTTGTGCTTCCTCAAAATGACTCCAACTAATTGCATTACCCGCACTACGACCAGAGCAACTGCAAGTGCCGCAGCCGCTACACAAAGTGAATCCAGCGAAAATGGCGGCGATGCACAAAAATCGCACGAGATGGCTTCTGGTAAGCGAAAATTATCGCAACATCATTTGGTTGCATCAACGGTTGAGACGGTTCAAGCGCAGCCGGTGCAAAATGCTCCAAATAATGACACTTTGAACGCTGTCGCAGCCGCGCCACCCGTGCCAAATATTGACGATGCAAATGTGGTGCTGGAAAAATCTCTGACGGCCGCTGTACCGCCATTGGTCAACCAGCCGATGCCTGATGTTGAAACTATTGACATTTTGAACGATGTCGCAGCGGCCCCATCTGGGTCAAAGAAGCGTTCGCATTCAAGTTCGGTAATGGCCCTCGACGATGTGTCGAACAGTACTTGCAAAACGCCGATTGCCGGTAAGAAACTAATGTCTTCCGCAAATTAATCCGCGATGTTCAAAATATTAACACTTTTACGTTGTCGAAGGAGCCAAAATACGTAACAAAGAACCAAAGATGAGCCCAAAGATGCCTGTGGCTGCTAAAGATCCAATAAGTGATGCAGATGCATTGATGCCTCAAGAGAATTCTGATTATGGTACAGCAAATTTGATTGTAGATGACCAACAGAAATCTGACGAGGCCTCCAAATCGGTTGAGGAATCAAAGAGTCCACTACTTACGAGCTTAAATGTTCCTGCAGTCCACTGCAACTATGAAGATACTAAGAACAACCACGAGATGCCTGTGGTTATAAAGACAGCCACAATTAATGCAACCGGATTCAAATCGCTTGTGGAAACAAAGGAACCAATTATTATGGCAGACCCAAACATGCCCAAGGAGAACTTCGACGTAGCTTCAGCCAAAATCCATTATAATGAGCTCGACACCTCAAAGGAGGCACATATAATACCAATAGTCAATGCAAAAGAATCCTTGCAAAAGGCCAACAAAGATTTTAACGCTGGTAAAATCCATTACATGGACCTTAAACCACCGTGTTACAAGCCGGTCTCTTCGGCTTCCAATTTGAACATTTTCAGTGATGTGGCTGCTACTGCATTTATGCCCAAGAGGATCTCTGAAGTGTCAATAAAGGGCGGCAAGATGCCTGAAGCTGTTAAGGAGGATTCGGACAAGTCGCCGAATGTTGCCGGTAAGCATAAGAATGCATTTTTGTATTCCATTCCTTATAGCTACCAATATTAACGCTCCAAAACTTTGTCAATGCAGACTCTTCCCTTCAGACGGATAGCTCAGAGTCAAACTCTGCAATAATCAATAAAATGGTACCCGAGAAGTCTAAGGAGGTCCACAAGCTGCCAGCGGGAAGTGTAGACATAGAAGATTTGCCCAAGCCAGTCTTCTATACAAACGCTGTCGCAGCAGTCGCATCCGGGAGAACATCCACGAAGAACGTTAAATTAGAGTCGTCAAAAAGGCAAGAACCAAACAAGCCTCAGGTCACGGCTTTCAATGATGACGCACCAGCCCCGTCCGGCTCCAAGGCTGCAGTGGCTCAGCTGAATAATAATTGGGCCAAACCGTCATTAGGAAATTTAAAACGGCCGTTTATGCGTCGCATTATTAAGCAGTTTAACTCGACTGATAGGAGCTATTTCGTGTCCTCGATGGCTGACCTATTTAGCCGCCAATCGTCGCTTCTGTGCAAACACATGGAGCGCGTATATCGTTACAGAAATGAAAATCCAAAGCCGTTGAGCACGGAGGTTGTTCTTGATGTTGATGTTGATGCACAAAGCTCGAATGATGAATTCGAAGTTTCTGATTATGCTATGGACATATTCAATTATCATAAACAGCGTGAATCTAACTTCCAAATATTGTGTTATATGGAAACGCAAACTGATTTGACAGTCTGGATGCGAGTTGTACTTATCAACTGGATGGTCGAAGTGTCGAAACCACTTCAACTAAGAACTGAAACACTCTATCTGGCTATTAAAATAGTTGATCGTTATTTGAGCAAGTCGATCATTAAGAAGGAAAATCTGCAATTGGTGGGTGCCACTGCCTTCCTCATTGCCGGCAAATATGAGGAATTTCCTCCGCCGATCGTTGCTGATCTTGAGATCATCTGCGATTGGGCATACAAACGCGAAGAGTTCATCAAGCTGGAATTGCAAATGTTGATGGCCATTGGATTTGAAGTTGGTACACCGATCTCCTATGATTTCTTGGAACGGTATGCCATGTGTGCCAAGATCCCGGAGCGAACCTTTTTACTGGCTTGCTATATTTTGGAGACTTCGCTTATGGAATATGAGCTAGTTCAATGCCCTGAATCAAAGCGGGCAGCGATTGCTCTCTTCATTGCATTGCGCATGCGTGAAGAGTCAGCCCCAGAAACTTGGAACCCAACATTGATTTACTACTCGGGCTATCAGCTGCACAACTTTGCAGAGCTGGTTCCGCTGATGAATGCAACCCTTCATCGCCACCAGACAGGCATAATCAAGGCAATACGTGCCAAGTACTCGCTAAAGACTTTTTACGAAGTGAGTAAAATAGAGTTGCTGGACCATAGGGCCATGTTCGAAGGTATTGCCACCTGGAGATGGAGCGCTCTTGGAATAAAAGAATAATATCGAGAGCGAGCATTGCTCATTGTATGCCAAATTGATAATTAAATACGCCAACAAAACAACAAATTAATGCTACGCTTAATATATTTTTTTCGATCTTTTAAGATACGAAGAATATAACCAAAAACATTTGAAACACCTCTATGTATTAAACAGATACTACTATTTCGAAAAACTTTACTCAAAATATTAATCTAAAATATAGATTTTTAAAACAACCAAATGTAAACATAGAAACACCTCTATGTAACAAACAGATATTATAAAAAAACATCACATCAAATTATGAAAAAAATATATTTTGAACAAAAATTAATGCAAAAATATTTGCAACATACAAATAGTTTTTTATGAATAGAACTTATTTTTGTTAAAGAAGCATTTAGTTTATATTAACTTTAGCTTTAACTTTTCCAGCTGCTTAAGCAAAGTGATGATGGTATCTGATGGATACATGTATTTGTGGGTAACGAAGCTTTGCGTAGGTCAGTGCTAACCCAAACATCGCACATTATATTCCCTACTTTCTCGCCCTCCCCCACTTCCCCCACCACGCTCCAACGAAAGTGATGCTTATCATCGGTGCTATTCTGAAACCGTTTCAATTTTAAGGCCAGCTGCAAAGTAGCGTTGCTTTGCTGTTTGCAATTCAATTAACGCTCTCAATGTCACACAATGTTGTTGCTGTTGTTGCTGCTGTTGCTGCTGTTGCTGTTGTGGTTGTGCGCTACAATTGCAAGATCAGCAGCAGAAACAGCAAACAGTGAATGCTGACAATTGACAACAACCAGCAGCAGCAGCAGAAGCAGCCAACAAACTCAAAAACTCGTGTTTAGTTTGGCTGCAGCTCGTCTGTATTTGCATATATGTATGTACTATGTATGTCTGTATGTAAGTGTGTATCTGTCAGATATGGCTAGCTTATGGTACTATGCACATAAATCGGCGGGCTGTATGATCATCGTTGTTGTTGCTGCTGCTGGCTTGTTCAATGTTCACAGCCGTCTGTGGTTTATCAAAGTGGTGTTAGACTATTGTTGTTGTTGTTGTTGCTGGCTATTGTCTGGCCAAATTCTAAAGATAGACGACAGCACTGCACAAACAATACCAAAAAAAAAAACAACAATAATAATAACAACAAGTGCATGTGAAACATGTGTGTGTGTGTGTTTGTGCTATTGAGACTACCTCACAAATGGACAGCGTCTAATTGCATGCAACAGAGCCGAGAGTTGAGAGAGCTGCGAGTGCGCAACCCTCTGACGGACGACCGATAAGCATCGATAAGGTCGACTGGAGACACATAAATATTGTTGCACTGTCAGACTGTAAGACAGACAGATAGACAAAAAAAGAGAAGGGAAGCAAACAATATAGACAGACAGACAGACTTCAGACTTGGCGATAAGTTTCATAAGTGTCATCAAATGGGGCCTGTTTTATTATTTTTGTTTAAAGTGTCCCCAAAATACATTTTAGACCAGAAGCTAAAAATAATTATTAAATCAATGCTACATTTTCGACAATGTCAAAGTCAGAGAGCTTCACGTTTAATTAAACTATTTATACGCACTTTACGACACAACCTTTTACGTCCCTAAATTCCATTCAATAATATTCAAGCGTGTTATTCTGAAAAAAAAGCTTTCAACATTAAGAGAAGAGAGGTGTAATATTCTATCTAATTTGATATGGTTGATGTTTTAAGTGTGTTATTTTGTATTTGAATTGCCAAAGACATGCTTTAATAAATGTTTTAAATTCTATAAAAAATTACCTTTTACATTTAACAACTTTTAGTTTGTAAATAAAGTTAAAAATGGGACAGTTTTATAGTTTTCGTTGAAACAATAAGTCACATTTATTTAAACTTATATCAAAATTTAATTAAAGAAGCGTATCTTATTGTCGGCTTGCCTTCAATTTAAGCTCACTCAGAGAGTTGAGATGGGAACTTGGGATATTTGAGGAGGGCTAAGAGAGCCCATAAAATGCCCAACCAATTAGTAGATTTAGTAATCATAAAAAGCAAAAACATACACACACACACACTAAACCGTAAATTGAAATATCTATCTGGTATAGTGAACTTTTTGGCAACATGCGGCTGTTGTTGGTTGCGGCCTTTCCGACAGCCGGAACTGGAACTGGAACTAAAACAGATACACATAATACCGAATTTGGGTCTCTCCCGGTCAAAGTATGGGCCGAACGGGGCCTTGGGGCTAAAACCAAAACCAAAACAACAACAACAAAAAACACCTACTTAAAATGTATGCCAACCAATTTGCCCTTCACTCCCCAAACTCAAAAATGAAATGGAATATATTTATATAGTAAGTACTTATAATAAAAATTAAAAAAAACCCACACCCGTACAACATTTACACTTTTTAGTCAATGCCAACCAATTCCCACCTCTATCATATAACAAACCTCACCTTCGCAACACTTCCCCGCGGGCTCTGCTATCATTTGAAATTAGCTAATTAAAATAAAATGAGCTTGCATTGATGAAATGCATTCCGAAACTATCGAAAATTAAATCAAACACACAATTTTGTGTTTTATGAAATTTTATTTTGTATTCAATTCACGTTATTTTAGTTGTTGTTGTTGTTGTTGATAGTTGATAGTTGCATGAATGTTTGTTAGGGTTGTTATTGTTTTTTGCTTAAAATTCAATTTTGAACATTTTTCAATTGTTTTGTTTTTTATGTAATTTTCGCAACGAATGAGCACTTAAAGCGCAAAACAACATTCAACATTCGTGACCAGCCGATCAACAAAAAACTTAAATTTAAAAAAAAAAAAAGCTAATCAAACGCAAAAAAAAATCGAAAAAAGAGAAAACAATTGTTTATCATATGCTAGCGTTGTTTTTGTTGCTGCCTGGTGTTATATACATATTTTTATATATACATATATTTTTTTTACTAGCGCATTTAGCGCAGAATTCAAGGCCAAACCTTCATTTGTGCCACATTTAATTTAAGTGTGAATATAATTAGGTGTATGTGTGTGTATATGTGTGTGTATGATTTGTGGCTTGCCTTTGCGGGCGGCATGTAATAATAGAAAATTGCCAAATAAATGGACAGAAAGAGAGAGAATGAGAGCGAGAGAGATAGACAACGTGTCGTCTGGAAGGAACCAAATCGAATCGAATTTTAAATATGAGATTCGAGAAAAGAGACGAAATATTTTTGTATATATGTTATGTGTATGTATGTATTTATCTTTTAAGATTTCTATTTGCCTTGCATGTGAAAGTTGCGCACTACAATTAACTAATAGGCTACTTCACATTCAAGCACATTGTGCACAGTGTGCTCATCGAGTGGCGATTCAATTCGAGTGGGATAAGTCGATTTTATGGATAAAACAATCAGACAACTTTTTAGCCCGATACCAATCGAATGCAGTGCTCTACACCCTTAATGAACTGATCAACCCCATGAGTAAGTTAAATGCCACTTAAATATCTCAATTCACCTGATGAACGCTTTAAAGGCTTTGACCTTTTTTAGTTAAATATTAGAGTTTTCTGCTTAAAAAAATAAAGAAGTAATAATTAATGACATCTTAAACATTTTGTGGTGAGCACAGATTGCAATAAGTAAGTCAATAAGCTTTTGCTTTTGCTTTAGCTCAAGTACGAAAATGATGTGAAAACATTTTACAGTACGGTAGAGTACAGTAGAGCTTAAAGCTAACTGCCATTTGTGCACCAATTTGCAATTGTGGCTTATGCAACTAATTTTGACAAATGAATTGTTTTAGCGAATCAATTTGCATATTGCGCGACTTATTTTGCGGACACTCTATCTATCTATCTATGTATAATATCCCATGTGAATGCATGCATGTGTGTGTGTGTGTGTGGGGGTGGAGAATGAATCACACGCAAACACACACACACACACACATGCAGGGACACTCTGGGAAATGACGATTCACAAAATATTTTTGTGTTCACGCTCAATTAATACCAATTGACTGCAAAATTGCAAAACACCTTTGACACGTTTTCATTTGCCATGCGAAGCAAATGGCAAACAATCCACGCTGTGTTGTTATGTTTGAGTGTGCCACATTTGGTGGCAGGATGGCAGTCGCTGTTCTATACGTATTTGTATTTAGAGTTAGTTTTGCTGCCGATGCTATTGCTATTGCTGCTATAGTTGAATGTAAAGTAAATCAATAAATAAATTGCCGCATGCAAAATTCATGAGACAGCTGACAACAACAACAACAGCAACCACTTCATACATATCAACCAACAACAACAACAACAACAGCCACAGCAAATTATTGACATTTTGAACGCAATTGAACTTTTACGCATAAATTTAGTAAAAATGTTGGCAAAATGAAGAAGGCGAAAAAAACAAAAAAAAAAACCAAATTGAAATAAATAACAAAAAAAACAATACAATTTAAATACAGTCGCATCGATCGCGGGGCAGCAAAGTCAAATTGAATTAAATGTTGCTGCTTAATTGATAAATAATTGTTATTGTTATTACATTAAATGACTTGATCCAGGCCACGAACTACGAACTCTGTTTAATGGACATTTGCTCAATTTCAATTGCAGGCAAAAGGCAACAACAGGAAGTGCGCCGCCGGGAAACTTAAGTTGACTTTCTTTAGCTGCGAATAGATAAAGTCAGATCCAATCCAAACTCATTGAAAATTCTGTCACATGCATAAAAAACTACTACAGTTGTTACCTTCAGTTTCAAAATGTTTATCGAACATTGACTTGTATATAGATTATCATAAAAGTGTAGAGAGTCAGAAAATCAATAGCTGCTGGCAACTTGTCTCATTTCCGCTTCGAACATTTCTTCAAGTTCTTTCACACATTACACCGATTTGTGTGATCTTCATCTTGCAGACTCTGTATTTATTTAAACATACATATGTGCGATTGCTATGGAAATTTGTTTATATACATATGTATGGACATGAAGTGTATATGTGCATAGTTTTTGTGCTGATTTCGAGCAAAGCTCAGGGGCAAGTGCTGTAAGCAACAACAAAAATAATGAAAAGAGAATTGAAAGTGCGTCAACGATGTGTTGTTGTGTTGCTGCTGTATGCACACATACATATGTTCTATATATTTGTATTAATTCAGAGTATTCTGGGTATTCAGAGGCATGGTCAGTTATCTGGTCGCTGGGCTGGGCTGCTCGGCTGTCGTTTCCGGGTCGAAGTCAAAGTCGTAGCAAGAATTGGAGTTTTCAGTGCTGCGTGTTTGGCATTAATGTTTGTTTTTTTGGGGTAATTGGAAGGGGACAAGAATTAGGCATGCAGCTCTGGTAAATGCAATTAAATGAAAATGCAAATGCAAATGCAACCCCCTGCAATGAACCTAAACTTAAGGTGAGCTCAACCAAGTTAAGCTGTGGCTGCTTCAATGGCTTGTTGGCTGGTTGGCTGATTGGTTGCTTCGTTGCTTCGTTGGTTGGTTGGTTAACCCCGTTAGCGACAATTTCGACAGCTCAGCAAGCTCAGCAAGCTCGCAGCTCGCAGCTCGCAGCTTGAAATCTTGACGCTGCATTTAAAATTCATTGTGTGTTGCTGTTTGCAACGTGTTGTTTTTTATTTGCTGTTGTTGCTGTAATCGATTTAATTTTAATTAAAATTATATCAGCGCAATTGAAATGTTATTGAACCAATTTAACAGCGTCGACTCATTAATTTGGATCTTGTAATTTGTATTTCAATGCACCACAACAGCAGCAACAACAACAACTACAACGACAATATTGACAATATTTATGCGCACACGAAATATTTCGGGGCAGTCAGTCTCGTGTTATTTATGGCACTTGTGATAAAGAAACAGCCGCGTGCATCGTGGAAAAGCTCGGGCCTGAAAAACGCATTTCCAGCACAAAATCGAGTTTCATTCTGCAGCACGTAAACAGTTGTGTTTAATCAACTAAAACAGCAGCAGCAGCAGCAGCGTGAAAAAAGCACTACCTGTACTTTACATATGTATATAAAATTCAATCAAAAAGGGAAGCTTACCCCCCATTCACAATCAGCATTTACCCCTCCCCTTTCACGCACCCCTTTAGCAACACAACAGCGAATGCAATATTTATGCAATTTATGGCTCGCAAAAATTATCAGCGCAAAATACGCGAGCCAGCAACAAATTAACAAAAAATATATATATATATATATAAATAGCGAAAAACAAATCAGTATAAATAATATACAAATATACATGCAGATATATATATATATATTACTTATGCTTTTTATGATGTGAACTCACCCCAAAGCCGGCAACATAAATGTCAAACAGAAAATAACAAGAATATGTGTGATGTGTGATGATGACAATCCCCTCGCCCTTCACTCGCTCTATTGTCTGTATCCTCCCTCGCACAGTCTGTCTTCAGTTTTTGGGAATGCTAAAACATAAAGAATATAAAATTAAATTAAGTTAAATTTAAATATGTCAACAGACATGCAATCAAATGCTTTCGACAAAAACACTTTCAACTTAAAGAGAGAGCAAGCAGCAGCAGTCAAAGTACCTTAAAATTCTTTGAGTCAGACAAAAACAAAAACAAACAAAACACAAATTCTTTTGGATTTTTGAGCATAAATCAAAGCTTTGGGATGATCTTAAAGCTCTTTGCTTATACGATGTTATTATAATATTGTTTTGCGCCTTGGCTTCCTGTTATTTGAACGCAATAAGCGCGCAAATGTTTTGCGTCTAGTATTTTGTAGTTGCTGAGAGGAAGTGGTGGGCGGGGCGTTGGTGGGCCTATCAAGATAACAAATATCAGCGACCTTGTAAACAAAAACAATTAGAAGCAACAGTTTTTGAGTTTTTTGATATCAAAATTTAATTTGAGCAACAACGAAAAATTAATTCCAAAGACGGCGATTTAAGTTGCTTATAATCAGTAAATAATTCATATATATAAACTTATTTTTTTGAAAGAAAAAAGAACACAGCTCACAATTGGTGAAAGACCTGAAATAGCTTTAAGCCATTTCCAGCTCGTTTCCATTTTTGCCATTTTGCCATTTCCTGGCCAGAATTTTCACCCATGTGCCGCTGCTGCTGGCAAAATAGTACAGGCAAACCTGGATAGTGTGAACAAGAAGAAATTCAAAATTTTGTTCCAGTTTCCGAAAATGTATATATACATATATGAATACTTCGTAGTTAAATAAATCATTTATTTTTGTGGGTTTTATTCAAATTCAATTTGAAAAAATAAAAATGTATTCAAATACCTTAATAATTTTTGAAGCCTGGATAGGTGTTCACACTATCCAGGTTTGCCTGTATACACATATAAATTTTCCATTTTCTCGTTCAATGTTACAAATCCAGTTATTTGTTGAATTTGACAGTTTAATTGTACGCCTCGATGAGCCTTTGGCTCGAATCGATAACAGCACGAACAAAAAAAGGAAACAAAACTCAAACTTCCCTTTCCTTTCTCCTTCTCCTTCTCCTACTCCACCTCCACCTCTTGCTTCTTCTTCTTTTCCCACCTTAGTTTTAATACTGACACGCCTCCATGTCACGCAATGGTTTAGTGCACTCAGAAAAATAAATACACGAAAATCAACTATGAAAATAGTTAATTTTACCAACCGTTGAATATGCTTATTTCGTACTACGTTTTTTTGCTGAGTGTGTCTATTTCAATCGGTGTTGATTTGGAAATCAAACAGGTTTGTCTGTGCGTGGGTGTGGGTGTGGGTTACAGCCAAGGATAATTTCAGCTCCAATTCGTGAGAGAAAACAAAAGGGCTCAAAACCAGCAGCGAATTGCAATCAAATTGCGAGCAAGCCGTGAAACAATAAAACCGACACAAAATTTGCATTCAACAATGAAATTTCTATGTCGTCTATAAGTGGACACCAGATATTCAGGTTCCTCATTGTTATTGTTGTTGTTGGTGTTGGGGAAGGGTTAGAAAACTTGCACGAAAGCAGCCAAAAACGAAGCGCAAATATCAGCAAAGATAATAAAAATTGAACAATAAAAGAGCGATAAAGATAAAACAACAACAATAAGAAGAAGATGAAGTTAAAAATGCCGTCAAATGCCAAAAACACGTTTAAATGTCAAAATGTAACTCCCCAGACGACAACACCAACAACACCAACAACAACAACAACAACTGCAACAGCTGCAGTCGATGAGGCGCCGCAAAAGCAACAAAAATCAAATTAGCGCCAAGCATTGTCGCTGCCGACGCCGACGTTGACGCCGATGCCGATGCCGACGTTGACGCCGACGTCTGCGTCATTTCCAGACTTTGCAATCATCTTTCAGTTTTGTCGTCTTCATATTAATATTTTTTTTGCTCGTTGCCTTTTATTGCCGTTCATAATTTGCGCTTATGCAAAAAATCACAAAACAAAACAAAAAATACAGCAAAAACAAAAACAATCTTTAAATTAAATGCAAATTTTTGTAAATACTTTCGGTGTTTTTTTTTTTTTTGCTGGCAATAAAACGGCGACACGCCAGCAACAACAACAACGCAACTAACTCAGCCAACAACAAAAATAAAAAATTATATGATTATTATATGATTATAGCTAAGTGCGTTAACATTTATGAGCAATGAAGTACTTTTTATATTTTTTGGCTTGCCTGCACTCAAAGGATAACTCAAACAGCAGCAGCGCGCCTCAGTGTGTGTGTGTGTGTGTGAAATCAGTTAAATAAATATGAGCTGCAGTTCATAAAATACTTATGTCAAAGCTATTTATCAGTTCTACAGGCTTGTTCTTGCTAAAAAGAGAGAGAGAAAGTGAGGAGACCGAACTTTTCTCCTGACAAAACTAACTTCAAAATTGTTACCACAACAGAATTAAATGCTTTTCCTTCAACTACCCATTGGGCAATCATTATCAACAGACATAAAGATGCTACTTTATGTAAGTACAAGTACAAGTAGCTAGCTGGTAGCTTTTTTAAAAGTCACACACTGCAGACTGTGTCGACTGTGTCGCGCGCTCACTTGTTGTAATCTGCAATACATGACAGCGGCATGAAATACAGTCTAGTCCGCCCCTCGATGCCACGCCCCCTCTTTGCTCGAGAGGCCGTTGCACGATCACGATGGAGGTCATCGTTCTCCCCGGTAGCGAATCCATTTCATTCTTTTTTTCTTATTATTATTATTATTTGCAATTTTTTATTAAAAGCGGTTCGTTTTCGATTTCGATTAGACAAAGTTCTCCAAGGCTCTCTCTCTCTCTCTCTCTCTCTCGCTCTCTCTTTCTTTGTGTCACCCAGTGCCTTTTACAATGTCATTAAACTTTCTGTGGCTGCGCTTATCAAAATAGTTGCTGCTGTTGTTGTTGTTGTTGTTGACGTGTCTCTCTATTCCTTGCAGCAGCAACATGTTGCAGTTGTGGCTGCTGCGGCCTGCGGCTTTAGACGCCGCTAACAGGCCCGCCGCCTCATTAGTTCAATGATTTCGAATGTGGAGCAACAACAATGCAGCTCTATTGCTGCTGCTGCTGCTGCTGTGGCATGGTATTGATTTATCTGCCATCTCACGTTCCAATGCACAGCAGCAACAAGCAACATTGAAAAGGACCGCCTGCTGTTCGTGATCGTCAAATAGCTACGGTCCAAGATCCATTGGCATTGTGTTCAATCAGCAACATCATCGTCAACATCATCGTCATTCTCATCCTCGTCGTCATCGTCATCGTCATCATCGCCTAATGCCATTGCATTTTCAATTGAATTGCTTGAACCGCAAAATCATTGACAGCACACACAACAACAACAACAACAATTTTTAACAACTAGCAACAATGCGGCTACTATGAGTTGCTGCTGTTGCTGGCATCGGCAACATGTCAGCGACGGTCACACGGCCAATCGACCATTCAGCAAAAGAGGGCGCCAGCAGTTCATGAGAAGCGGCTGCACAAGATGCCACACACACACACACAACAACAGTTGTAGCTGCAGTAAGCAGCAACACAAGCTTTGGCATTGGTGTGGGCGATGAAGAACAAACCAAAGGGTGGCAGTGATACTCTGTTGGCGGCAAAGCACAAGAAGTGCTTTGTGCTGATGGACAGAGGGAATAGGAATGGGGGTGAGGTGAGGTGGAGTGAGTTGCTGCTGTTGCTGCTGTGTAATTTGCTTGCTTAAGACTCGGCTTGCTGTCGCAACCAATTTTAATGCATTTCTCACATAATTCGACTCTTGGCCCCGGTTTCCAACAACAACAACAACAACAACACGAATACAATGCAACTGTTGCAGTTGTTGTTGTTATTTGGTGTGGTTGTTGTTGTACTAGAATAGCATTGAAGCTGAGAGCATCTGGTGTTGTTGATGGTGTCAACTCGAATCATCGCTGATCATGCGATAAAAATTGCACAGACTTTAAGATTGAAGAGTTGAGAACGGAGAATTGAGAATTGAACTGAAAACTTTGTTTTATACATAGTACTATTATATTCAATGTTATCTCTTGCTTTGCTCTTTTTTCGGTAATGAGATCATGAAATTATGTTGTTTGGGTTTATTCATGTTTTCGTCGTTGTAATAAATGAATGAAAGAAAGAAGCCCGCAACACGCAACATACTGCATAATAAACAACTCCAACAGCCCACAACACACAACAATAACAACAACAACTACAATAAGGCTGTGTGGCAGACACACAACAACAACAGCAGCAACAATAAAGCAAGACCAACAAAATCCAAACGAGAATTGTCAACCAAAACATCGCTGGCTACCGCAAACAGCTGTAACGGATGCCAGCCCCACAGCCCACTATGTATAGCCCCCCAAGCCCCGCCTCTACCTTCTGCGCCGACAACCCTTTCACCGCGAGCCGAACAACGAGAGGTGTTGCCACTGGCACTCTCTAGCAACAGCAACAGCAACAACAGCGACAAGTGTGGCGGGCACGCGTTACCATTTTGCGCATACCGAAAAGCTGCAATGTCGTGTACATCCCCCCCCCCCCTCCACAACAATGACCCACCCCCGTCCCTCCCTGCGCTCGGCTACATAACCAAACGAGTACTATTCACCAAGCCACAACACGCGCTGCTCTGCTTTTATTTATATTTTTTCTTTCGCAACACGCCAATTGACACCCTCCCCCCCTCTCCGACCATCACATTAGCATTTTAAAAACATATGCTTTCACACTTGACACACGCACACACTCACACACACAAGTAGATATTTACATTGAAGGGGGGTGGCAGGGGGTATAAGCCAGGACAGGTGCATAGGACACATTGCTGCTGCCGGCCAACATTCAACCATTGAAGAAAAAACAAAAATATTCGAGAATTGTGCGTTAAAAATTAAGTTTAATAAGTGAAAGAATTAAGTATGTGAACTTGTTTTAAGTTCGATTATTTTAAGTAATTGCTTTGCTAGAGACAAAACAATATTTTTGAAAACAATTCGCCATTAATTTTTAATATGTTGTCACAGTTTAGATGGATATATATAGCATTATCGTTTCAATCTTCTCTTTCCATCTATATATATTTACATATATATATATATATGTATATCCCTCTCACTCTATCGCTCTATTTAAATTTGACATTGTTGTTAATTCTAGACTTAACTGGAAACTTTAATCGAAAATAATGTGCTCGCAAATTTGGAGCCAAAAATGAGAATACAAAAAAAATAAATCTACATTTCTAAAGCGCAACTCAGCGGACAAAATGTCAGCCGACTCTCTCTGTCTCTGTCTGTGTGTGTGTGTGTGTGTGTGTGTCCTTTTTACGCGGTATGTTGGCCAATCGTGGCCAGGCTCTGGTTTGCCTTCCTGCTGTTTTGGCATCCACTTGTCGCACTTTACATGCATGAAAATTAAGTGCTTGTCACATTTGCGGTTGACAACGTTTAATTTTCAGTTTATTTTTATGCTCGTGTATCCCAAACAACATGCCAAGTAATAAACATACACATACATAAGTGTGTGTGTGTGTGTGTGTGTGTGTGTGTGTGCTTGGGTGGTAGTGGGGGTGTGTCCGGTCGCACATGCAAATGTGGCCAGGCACAAACAACAGCAACAACAATAATTAAATCATTTAACAAAAACAGCAACACCGGCGACAACAGCAACAGCAACAACAACAACAACGAAATAGAAATGAAAACGGAAAAATAAAATAAAAAAGAGAATAACGAAAAGATGAAGAACCAATGTAAGCGGAAGTAGCAGCGACGCATTCAACTGTGACGTCGACTGAGCTTTGGCTTATATCGGCAGCGGAAGAAGAAGAAGAAGCAGAAGAAGACTTTCCAGCGACCAGGGGGTGAGGCATCGTAAAGGAAGAAGAAACGACGACTGTCGGCCATGGAGTGAAATGTAAATTACGACGCGGAGCCAAACAAGAACAATAAAAAGTCGCATTGTAATAGTTGCTGTTGCTGTTGCATCTAAAAAGGCATCAAATGAGGCAGCCAACCAATGCACCTGTGGGCCACCTCCCTTCCTCCCTCTCTCTCTCTCTTCACTCTGTCGCGATCGCTGCAGCGATTAGATGGCCGCCTGCCCCAAACTGTTTACGGCTTCCGCATGCCGCCGGCAACAACAACAGCACTGACCACAAAAGCGTAACATGCGATGCCGCAACAACAACACATTGTTCTGCCCCGACTCACATCCCCCCCCACTCCGTAATATTCCCAATTATTATTCCCGCTGTGACTTTCGTGAGAGTCGACCCTTTTCCCCCTGCCTGCCCAGCGTCGACACTTTGACGCATTGGGCAGCGACCAGCACCAATGATGATGACTCAGTTGTGCCACAAGCGGCTCGAGCGGACCACGCTCAAATAACAACTGGCCAGGGATGGGGGCTACGGTTGACGGAACACAACACAAAATGCCAAGTTGTACTTGTTCGTGGCTAAGTTGGAGCCCAAAACCTAACGGCGATTGTTTCAATATCAAGTTTAAATGATGGCCAGGTTGTTGTCAGTTGCCCAATTAACTTCACCGATGCTGAACGAGATTATATTATCATATATAGAGAAAAGTTGAGAGTGACTAAAGATAGACTAGAGATATTAATAACTATTATTACTTAAATTAATTTGTGTTCCGGAATAAAAAAAAACTAACATTTAATTGGAAAATTTGCTGGCTAGAATACAAAAGATATATATTTTCTACATAGAATCTTAATCAAATAATTTAATTTATATCTATAGAAATGTCCTTTTTGCTTATACATATATGAAAGTTATTTGATTGATTTATAAAACTCGAAAACGCGTTTCAAGCTCTTCTCAATAACAATCGAATGGAGAAGTAACAACTTCCTTTGCGTTTTCTCGTTTTCAGTTGGAAACTGAATTCGATATTCAAGGTGTGAGGTGGAATCATTGCAGCCGTTAAGTTATGCTTAGCTGGTAAGTCGAAAAAGTATATATGTATTTGGTATAGCCAAAACACTTGCTAGATTGGGTATGTCTAATGTTACAATAAAGGGAAGCTGAGGTCATTTCTATGCACTTGTTAGAGAGACTGAGGCACGTTCGTTGCATTCAACAAAATCCCAGCATCCATTCTGTATAACTCTAATTGGCAATCCGAAATGCCAATGAGCCCTGCGGTCGATAAAGGTCTTGAATCAATTTCACAACTGCAATGATGCAGAAATGCAGGCATGAGGGAGGGGAGAGTATGAGATTGAGTACTGAGTGCCTAATTGGATTTTCAGCTTGTGAGTTTCGTGCTGTTTGTAACACTTTCTAATGCTACTGCCATTTGAATTTTGTATTTGTAAATCGGATGTCAACAATTTTCATTTAATTTTTCTGCTTTTTTTTGGTCATTCCCAGGCCATGCGACTGTCAAATGTTTAAACTCATTGTTGTTGTCGCATAGGGGTTGGGAATTGACTGGCGGAAATGATCGGTAAACACACAGACACACACACATAGACTGACATTAGCCATGGGACTGAGAGAACTTGTGGCTTTCATTCGACTGATAACAGCAATGACTTCACAATCATCATGAAGAGCAACAACAGAACAGAACAGAACAGAACAGTTCAGCAACAACAAACATGTCGCATATTCATTTCACATTTGCTGTTTGCCAAATTATGAACCTGCTGCGCCATTCGGGCGATAAGCCCAACCACATCAATGTCAATCGGTTTAATGGGCCATCAAAATTCTCTAATTGGCGCAACAAAATCTTTTTTGTTTTATGTAGGTTAAGTCAAAGCGAGTTGAGCATAGAGTGCGAAATCTCTTCGTTGTAAATAACATGAAAATAATGAAGAAATAATGAAATTCAGATGGCTTTGACTAAAGATCGAATCAGTTATAAGCTAATTATTGTTTCATATATAATAATTCTTTTTTAATGCAATTATTTATTTAACTTGTTTTCTATATTAAAGGTGACCCATTTCTACTTCCTTATAAGCCAAGTTTATACTTAAAAAAAAAAAGTATTATAAACACTCTTGTTTCAACCACCTTTTAACGAGTCTGAAGCACCTCTCTTTAAGCCATTTTTGGTCAACGAAAGTAACATCGATGCGGATTTCTTTGGCTATTGAAAATGAATTTTGCCACACACACACACACATACATGCATACATATATATACATATATATCCGCTTTGGCGAATGCATCCTCAAAAGAGAGCAGAAGATTATTCATCCTCTTTGCTGCCGCCTTTGGGCCGAACAAGAGTCGCGCCTGCAATTAGAGAGAGAGAAGTCAAAGGTCCATTGAAGCAGATGGGACGGACGGTCTGGGTAATGCCCAAGGATATGCCCAAATAGTTTAAAGCTAAATATGCTACTAACTGAATTAACTGCAAATGGCCAGCTCAATGGTATATGTAATATATATATAGTATAACCGGCTGGCAGCGGATAATCCGATTTCATCTGACTGCTGCGGGCTTCTAATAATAACAGCGAAATTTCATTGGATTTGCATTAAAAACATGTTTTTACCAAAACGAAAACGAAAGAAAGAAGAAAGAGCAGTTATCTCGGGACAAGTCGAATATAGAATGCTCTAACTGATTGCGATGTGATTAATTTTTCATTTCTGTCAACAAAGTTGTTGTACTCCGTTTTTGGCAAAGGGTATTTTTTGATAATACTTAATACTCATAATAAAGACATTAAAAGAAACTTACCTTTTGCTGCTACATATATATCCCAAAAGACGAAATAAACTGTTGTTGTTGTCAACGCTGCTGCGATTGTTATTGTTGTTGAGTTGTTGTTGTTGTTATTGTTTTTGTTGTTTTTGCGTTTTGGGTTAATTCCGAATTATTGTAAAATGAATTAGCATACAAATAAATATTATATATTCGTTCGCTTTGTATTTCTTTTTTTTGTTTTTTGTTCGATGATATTTTTGTTGTTTTAAGAACCGCGCTCTAAATTTGTTGTTGCTATGTATATCGGATTTGGCCAGTTTTGGTTTGGATACATATGAATGTACATATATATTTTATCTAAATTTTATTTAGTTGCTTAAGGTTTTCTTGTCGCTTGTTGCCTTTCATTTTTGGCTGTCGTTGTTGTTATTGTAATTGTTGTTGCTGCTCTTGTAAATATTGTTGTTGGCATTATGACAACCGCTCGTTGCTGTTGTTGTTGTTTTTCTACTGCAAGTGGCTCACATGGCCCCACACACGCACACGCACACGCACACTTACACGTAATACAACTGTGTATGCATTTGCATGTAGATAAATCCGTTCACAAAGAAAGATTTGCACACACACACACACACAGAACAAGAAAAAAATAAAACTGTAGTCACAAATTTACACCAAAATAAAACAGTGTAATAAACGAAGCAGAAAACGCACGCACAGTGGTACACAAAAGTTAAATAACTGCAAGATTTAAAGCAGACAGGGAGAGAAATAAGAATAAAAGAAAATATATATATAAGTATATTTTATTAATTTAAACAAAAAAGCATTTAGCATTTACTGCCAAAGATATGCAACAATTCACAGAAACAAAACAACTTTATGCACTTTGTTGTTGGTGGCAACAATAAAATAAAAATTTTAAGATTATTATTATTATTCCAGCTACTAAATACACAATTGTTCATATGTACATATGTATGTATGTACTATTAATAAATCAGTGTGTTTATACATATATACATATGTATACAATATGTAAGATTATAAATTATCGGCGACTGTTGCTGTTGTAACAATAGCAAATACAGCAACAAATTGCCGCGTGTTTCACAACACATACATATGTAAGTACACACACATACATAATATGTAAATATATATGTATCCGTCTCTGTAGATACATATGTACATATGTATGAATATTAAGCTTCGTTATATTTTTTGTGTATTTTATTTTATTTTATTTTATTTATTTCACTCGCTTTTTGTTTCCTTTCATAGATAGACGCATGCAAGTGCTTTATTTTGTTTTGTTTCTGCTTTTTGTTGCTGTTGTTATTGCTGGTATTTTTGTCATTTGGTTACACAGTCCAAATTCAAATCGGAATCGGAATCGGGTCAAACTAAATCCAAAGCGAAACAACACACATCGCCAAAGAGAAATGCACACGGAGAAACGTTTTTGAAATGCGACACATTTTGCTAGAATTTTTGTTTTTTGTTTGGCGCGAACTATGAACAAAAACTATATCACAAAAAACAAAAAATAAAAAAATATTTGAAAATGAATTAATTAATTAAAATGCACGTTCCAAGCGATTTCCACATAACTGGCAACAACATTTTGTTGCTAAGTTTATATTCGTACATCCCGCTCAATTCCCCAATTTGGAATGCCTCGAAATAATTAAGTTTATTTTGACTTTAAAAAACGGAACAACCACACAAAAATAGAAATATTTTATATAGAATTAGCTATCGAAAGTAGCCAAACCAATAAATTGATCTTATATTAGCAACAGTTGTTTGTTTTGGTCGCACTTTTAATCACTGTTCGCTCTTTTGTTTTTGCATTTTTCATATTTCGCTTTTTGTTCGATTCAGTTGCTTAGCTAGTAGTTAATTGTTGGTAGTTGCTGTGGAGATGAGCTCCATTTAACGATCACGAGATGACGTTCAGCAGCTGGGCGATGGGACAGATGAAAGAGAGTGAACCGCTTCACACGCACCGTTACCGTTCACGTTCACAGTTGTTTATGGAATGAGGCTTGAAAATGTGTGTGCGGGCGTCGTGGCCCCGAGTCAGCCAACAGCACCAACAGCACCGACAGCAGCAGCCGCCAACAACACACAGAGAGACACTGAGAGAGACAGAGTGAAAAAGAGAGAGAGAGCGTCGACAACAACAAGAAGAAACGATCGTTTGCGAGTTAACTTAATTTTTTTGTTCATCTCAACAACAGAGAGAGAAAGAGCGGCCGTGTGAGAGTGATCGAGAGAGAGAGAGAGAACGACAACTATCAAAGAGAGCGCAACAACTTTGAGTGCTGTCAGAGTCAATTGTTGTTGTGGGGTTGTTGTTGGTACTTAGTATAAATGTATTTAGTATTGTTGCCGGCAATGCAAGTCAAAGGTGTACATGGAATTATGATAGAGTCTGTTAAACTATTCCGAAACACACTTAAACTTTTTAGCAAGAATTTAAAAACTTATATCATTTAATGATGTTTATAAGGATGCACAAACAGGTATCCTTCAAATATCAGAAATGTTTCAAATGCATTTCAAAATTTGTTTTGGTATAAGCTGAATATTTGGAACTTGGAACGGAAAACGTAGCTGGGCTCTTGCTGAGCTGCTTTTCGGATGCATCTGTATAGAAACCTTAGATAGTTTCGCCCAAAATGATTAATGACAAAAGGGAAAAAAAGGCATTTCTTTGCTTTATTGTTTGTGCAACTAATTGACGAAATTTCCATAGAGAGTCGCATCTTGTGGGTCTGTCTCTTACTGTATCTGTATCTGTATCTGTGTCTCACTCACATTTCACATTCACAGATGAGATTTGGAAATTCTTTGGTAAATTTCCAGTGACATTTACTACGAAATTTCTATTAATTTCTATTTTTTCTTCTTTGCATTGAACTTTGTGTTATTTAAGGCCATTTGCGTTGGTCCAGATCGTCGGGTAAAAGAAAATCAAAGAAACCCTTAAGCCGGAGCAAAAGCTTAGCCCCTCTCTCATCCCCTGACTTACTATTTACACCAAGTTCACTTTCATTCAGAATCAATTCAGTGCAAAAACCCAATTGAAAATCCCGAAATGCTTAAAGGTTCCAACACTCCCTTGATCCGATTAAAGTTCTCCGTTTCACAGTTAATCAGTTTCTCAGTTTGAGTCGCTTTTTTTTTTTTTTTTTGTGAAATATTTCATTTAAACTTTGAACATTTTAAAATCCATTATGGTTATTATGAATGCCATAAAGTATTTTGGTTGTCGTTGTTGTTGCCAAATTGTATTTCGCGCTACTTTTAATTAGCCGCCGCCTGCTGTTGCTCTTGTTTTTAGGCCCACATAATGGCCAATTATGCCCACTCGCTCTCTCTGTATGTGTGTGTGTTGGAGTTTACTTTTTAATGGTCAAGTGTATTTGGAATGGATATGGGACTCGGCTTTTTCGTTCTGGCCTTTCCAACCAAAACCAAAACAAAACGAAAATTCGACTCGAAATAACAGATATTTTTTTTTTGGTTTATTTGTTGGTTGCTGCTTTGTCTTGTTGCGTCTTCAACTTCTTCTGCTGCTTCTTCTTGTTTGGGTTTTGGTACTTTAAGTGAAATCAATTAAAAAATTTCTTTGTCTTTCGAATGTTTGACTTTGCTGTTGCTGTTGTTGTTGCTGTTGTTGCGAAGCATCTTCCAAGTGGCATTTGGAATTCAATGGAAATGAATTTCTTTCTTTTTTTTTTTTTTGGTTTTTAGGTGCTTTGTTTTGTTGTTGGCTAGCTGCCTGTCTTGTCCGCTTCTTGGCACTTCCTCATTTTAATTTTCACTTTTATTGAATTTTTTGTTGTTTTTTTTCATCAAGTTTTTAATGTTCTTGTTTTCACTTTCAGTTTTCACACAAGTTTTGTTCGAACTTGTTTTGGGGAACTAATTCGATTGAAATTTCAAGCTAAAAAACATTAAACAATCAAATATTTTTCAAGCATAAATAAATAAATATATAATAACAGTCGATGACAGACAGTCAGCAGGCCTACAAAATATATATGCATGTACAAGATATCCATACTTTTCCATTCAACATAATAAATCCTTTCTCGTCTCGCTGCCCCCCGTTCCAGCGCCAGTTTCATGTTCGGATTTGAATTTGAATTTTTTCCTCCGTGTAGTGTCTGTGTGCCGCCTGCCGGCTGTCGATTAATGTCTTTGGTAAGTCAAAACGCAAATTGACAACTTAATGCCATCAAAGTTCAAAGTGCGCACAATAAGCCTTCGGCAACATGCGGCACCCAGATGAACCTAACCGCCACTCCTCACACACACACACACACACACACACTCGAGGAGGTGGTAAAAAAAAGTCTGGCATTCGATTGCCAATGAATGCCGATGTCGATGTGGATGTCAATGCCCATTTCTATCCCTTTGGATGGCATAGACATTGACATTCAAATCTAAACATAAATAATAACAATGATAAACATATCAACACGTCGACAGCGTTGGCTCTGGCTCTGGCCTTGGCCTGAAAAGCCATACACACACACACACACATATATGTACACAGATACCGACTGCAGACAGACAGATACGGGGGATATACAACTACATGGCAATACATGGGTACACGGAATAACAGATGCCAAATGCCGATACCGAACGGAGCGCCACACACACACACACACACAAAAAAAAAGGGCAACAGCATTTTTGGGATTCATGCGCTTTGGGCCTACAAATCGACTGAGAAAGCAAAAGAAAACATTGTTGACCGTAAAAAAAAAGGCAAGAGAACGAGGAGCGTGGAGCGTGGAGCGTGGAAAGGGAGAGGAATGAAAACCGCCTCTGACACGACAACGACATGAATTGCAACGATAAAAGGTTGAAAAACTTGGTTTAGGACAACATGAAAAGTGGCCGGCAATTTGCCAGTTTGCCACAGTTGTAGCCTCTCCCTCCTCCCATTCTCTTTTCTACTCCCAACTCAACTTTGCAAACCATAAACTAAGAGTCGGACAACAACGAACAAACATTAAATGAAAATGAAAAATTCGTATTCGTATTCGAATTTAGATAGATATAATTTGAAGGCATTTTATTCAGCATCGAATCGATGACTAGAAAAGTTGTTCAAGCTTTTGAATATATCTTTTGGGTACTAGAACTCCCTAAGTATTGAGAACTCTTCGAGAACTGGTCCAGTTCTTAATATGTCCGACAACATTGTAACGGCATTTTTGGGCGTTCCCATGTCAAATTTAAAGAGGCTTGGCATTTGAGTTTTTTTTTTTATTTCGGGTTTGTTTTGTTTTGTTTTTTTTTAATATTTTCAGTGTGTGATATCTTCAGTGAGCCAGGCCCTGATAACGCAGCAAACAGACGCGAATACCAGGAAAATCGTGGAAACATGATGCCAAGTGGCGTCGTCGTCGTCGTCGTTGTCTTCATTGCTCTGACATTTGAACTTGGCAATGAGTCATCACAAAAAGACAAAAAAGAAAACCCAAACAGAACAGAACAAGAAAAGCAAACGCAAACGCAAAAGCAAAAGAACAAGATACAACTACATATTTGGAACATTGTCTGTCGATTGTGCTGTAATTTGTTGACCTTCCAGGAATTTGTTCCCAACATTTTGTTGTCCAGCATCCAGCTCCAAAATTGTCCATTTACGTAACCGTTAGCTATTAATAAGTCACTTTACATGCATGTACTTGTGTTATTTAACATATTGAAGTAATTGGGGAAAACCAAAAAAACAAAAATAAAAATAAAAGAACTCACATCACTTTTTCATTTTGAACATCAGAATATTTTTGGGCATAATTCGAGTGTCTGTTTTTGGTTTTTGATTTCTGTTTTTTATTTTTTTTTTGGGTGTGTCTGAACGCTTTAGCCAAGTGCTTAAAGCACTTTCAAGTGGTAAAGTGGGATTTAAACCAAATTCAAAAGATTATTGTTATAAAATTGAATTGGTTTTGAGATTTATTTACCAAAGGAGCGAGCATTGAGTATTGAGCTTAGTAACGCCCTATAAGCGTATAATAATATTATTCGTTTTGATTCTTCGATCGAAATAAACAAATCGAATCGAAGCTGAAAAAAAAAATTGAAAAGCCTTAAAAACTTTAAATAACGAATTAAACAACTGAGCAAAGCATTACGAAGAGTTTTTCATAAGAGTCCCAACGATTAGATAATCTTAACTACATTTATCTAGAATCCCATTTTGTTCCATTGCAATCGTTTGTAATAAAACATATTAATAATTGAAAACTACATTAACTTTCGATAGTTTAAAAAATTTCCTCTTTTCACTTATTCCTTATCGTGTCACAAATCAGAATGCCTTAACTGACCTTTTTCTGGTCCTGTTCCAAACATAACAATAACAATAATCATAATCGTTATCATAAGAATCGCGTTTGCTGCACATACATAAATGTCACTTAAAAAGTAAAAATATCTTAATTTCCAAGTTAATATGCATAACAAATATGCGTTTTGATCCCAATAGGGATTGTTGTTGTTGTTGTTGCTGTGGTCAACAACAAACTAATTATGATCAATTCTAATCGACTTTAAATTGCTGCTTTTACTGCCTTTTCTGGGCCGCACTTTAAAAGGTGTCCCAGTTGTTGTCGTTGTTGTTGTTGTTGTTGTTATTGTTGTTTTGTGGCAAGTCTTCCGCCTTGCAGGATTTTGCTGCCACTGCTGCTGTTGACTGCACAAAAACCCCTTTCAAACCCCAACCCAACGAAGCCTTGTTGTTGTTGTTGCCAATCTACCCAGTTAAACGCTTCGATTTTTCTCTTGCTTACCATTTGGAGATTGTTGTTGTTGTTGTTGTTGTTTGTGACTATTTAGTATGTGCACGTATTTCTTTTTGTAGTCGCGATTTTTATGGGCTTTTGGCTTTTCCGCTTGGTTCTATTTTGATACTGGTGCTGCTGCTGCTGCTGCTGCTGCGACTGCTGCCTGTGGCCTTAAAGAGCGAATTGCCATGGCCAAAATAAAAGGAAGCGAAACCATTTCTGTTATTTTCAATAGAAACTAAAAAGCAGTTAGTTGATGCTGATGCCCGGCTTCGTTCGTTCATTGGTTTGTTGGATTCTATTGGGTGTTTTGGTTGGCGATTGGATTCGATTGAGTTGAGTTGAGTTGAGTTGAGTTGATGGAACCCAATGGCAAACCGCAATGTGTCAGCTTAACACGACAATCTACTTAAAGAGCGACCCGCATATGGGCCGTGAAACCATTATGACGGAGAGAAGACACACGGGAAGCTAATAGGGATTGCAATTGAAGTTGTTTCCCTTTCTCTTTCTCTGTGTGTGGGGAGTGAGATTTGAATGGTTTCATACTCATCCCGCGTTGTGTTTGCTGTCAAATTGACATTTTTGGTTCATTTTCGCTTTAAGCCAAAAGCCGCCAGATTGTTGTTGTCCCAACAGCGGCTCGACGCATTCCGTTCGTTCCTGTCAATCACAGCTGATGTGCGCTTTCCCACCTCCCTTATTCATACTCTCCCCCCCACACACAGATTTACTGGCTGTATTTTCTTGGCCCTAGCCATTTGAACTTAATTTGACGTGGAGTTTATACTACCAGCTCAACAACAAAAAAAAGCCACCGAACAACACCAGGAACCAGCAGAAACAGCTGAAGACACCAGGCGCTAATGTTTCCTGTCACAGGCCATATAACGCCTATAAAGCTAGTTCCCTTAGAGGGAGTCTCTCGCTCTCGCTCTCTCTGTGTAGAGCAAAAGGACTGGCCAATTACCCACACCATCCTACATCCTCCATTCCTCATTCCCTTTTTCGCATTCTACTAACATTTCCACCATTTCCCATTGCCATTGCCATTCACACGTTCAACAATTTTTGCCGAAACGCGACGCTGATCGGGGGTGATGAATGAATGGGCTGTCACATTGGGCACCGAGAGAAAGAGAAAGAGAGAGAAAGAAAGCGGAGCATAGACGTAACGCCAATAGTTACATTTTTGCACAAACCCCAAAAAATTCCAATTTTAAGTATCGAAAAGTGTGAAATACCAAAAATTTGCAGCACAAGTTCAGGATCCAATCTATTGTTTGCGTTACTATAGAAATTACAACAACATTATATTTTGCCAAATGATGCTTTTGTGCAAAAACAAGCATTGCAAAGTTAAGTCTTAATCTTGAAAGTTTTGAATTTTCAGAAATGTTTAGCTTAATAAAATAAAAAATTAATAAAATTTAAATTTTAAAACATTTTTGTTTACTTCATAATCTATAAAGTCTCTCGAAAATTAAGCTTTAGCATTTTAAATTAATTTTTTTATTTAATATTTATATGTTCATTATTAGTCTATTCTGTTGTATTCAATTTAACTCTTTCCATTTATTATTCTATTCGATTCGATTCCATTCGAATATATTCCATTGAATTTCATTTCAGTTCTTATTAATAAGGATCTTTATATTCTACTCGACTTGTTGTTGGCAGCAGAATGGGAAATGTTTTAGAGCGACCCACAAAATACTTGCAGCGGCGCATAATACTTAAATAGTAGTAGCTACTATAACTTACAGGTTGTAAGTAGTGTGTATGTTTTGCTCTTATCACTTCGTTATCTTTTGTTTTGTTGTTGTTGTTGCCGTTTGGTGGTCGCTGCAGCAGAACATGACCAAATTGACTGGCTGGCATTTGTTGAAGTACTCCCTGTGCTCGCTGTGCTCACTGTGTAGTAGGTGAACAGCGTGGCGCATCTGCTTCCCCTGCTTGGCTGCCCGGTTTTTGGATGATGCAGGCAGGCTGGCTGGCTGGCTGGCAGGCAGCTAACAAACATTGCTTGTAAGCCATTGCAAGCTCCACCCAGTATCTACCGACCAGAGATATAAGCCACCTGCCACCTCTACCTCCCACCACCTATCTCCCCCTCCTTCTCCTTCGACTAGTACTTAGAGCTCCCCGTTTTGCTATGTTTCATCTGGTGTGCTCTGCTTCGAGGGCAGGCAACAAAAAAAAATAAATAAATAAAGGGAACTCTCGTCGTGTGTTGTTCAAATTAAGTAAAAACCCATATCAAGGCAATGCAAGTATGTGTGTGTGTGTGTGCAAAGACAGCACTGGGCGTGGCTCAGTGGACGACTGTGCGTGTGTGTGTGTGTGTGTAGTCAGTGTCTGTTATGTAATAGCATGTTACGTGTATAACTTTTATTATTAAGATTATACTTTTGCTTCTGCTTCAACAACCATGACTTTGTTCTTGTTGTTGTTGTTGCTGTTGTTGCTGTTGCTCTTCTATATGAAGAGAGGTAAAGCTGGAACTGTAGCTTGGTAAGCTTGGGAAGCTGCTGACTGCAATGAAGGGAGGAAGATACGTGAAAGTCACGTGAGTCATTAAAATGAAATAGCAGCCAGGCAAGCAGAGACACGTGATGGTGGCTAGCGGGAGCGGCAGCGTAAGGGGGGCGGGATGTACTATAATGTGGTGAAAAAGGGACAAACACTGCAAAAGTTGCGCAGAGTGGCGGGGGTAGTGGGAAGTGGCAAAAAGGCAAACACAGGTGTATCTCTTATACTCATCTTCTTCTCTCTCTGCTTCCCTTTCTGTAACTTTGTGTGTGTGTGTATCGCCTGTGACTGAATGATGAGATGCTTACTACTATTAACAAAGTTGTTTGTTGTTCTTGTTGTTGTTGTTGTTTTTGTTTGTTGTAGTTGTACTCCTTTTGTTAGATGCGCTGCGCTGTCAACGCTAATGTTATCTGAGCTGAGACTTTGAGCCTGCTTGCAACACAAACAATGCGACTATCAACTTCCAACAACTCCTATTCCCCCTTTATTCCCAGTGACATTCACATTCAGAGAAGCATTCACAGCAAGTCGAAGTTTGGTCTGAAAGTTATTGCCAACGTCATTGCCGCCGGCATTAGAGATCGTCTGCGTCATCATCATCATCATCATCATCTTCGTCGTATATATTTATTGGCTGCTGTTGTTGGTGCTTTTGGCTGGGCCATTTCGATTTTAATTGCAATTAATTTTCGAGACTCACATACTATGGTCAACAAATCCCCCTCCCCTACGCCATGCATCCATCTAATGCCAACTCATCATCCTTTTATCTCTTCTTGGAAAGGAAAAGCAGCTCATCATTAGCTTATCGCTTGGCTGCATAAAAATACTTTCGCTTCTTTGATTTCCGATCAAATTTTATAATTTGATGGTCGATAAATGTATTAAAGCATAATTAGACTTTTAACAATTAAAAAAACATGCTTAATGATTCGGAAATCTTTAGTAATACAGAGAGAAAGAGAGAGAGAGAAAAGAGCAATTCGTATTTTTGAATGAAAAAATAAAAATAATTACTTGTGAAACTTGCAAATTGGAATTACATAAATTATCTTTAGATAAAAAATTATACATATTGAACAGATTCTTCAGCACACACTTCAGTCAATCCTGGCACTTGCGGAAACACACACACACACACACAGTTTGTGAGGCCTTTGTATTGGGGTATCCATTGCAGTCTGCCAGGTTGAATAGGTTAGATTTAATAGCCTAGCTTCAGTATCGGCTCATTTCCATATTTTTGCATGCAAACGAATATTCATATTCATATTCATTTTTGGGCTAAACATTGGGTGCAGCGGTGCATGCAACTGTATGCAGCAGCTGCATGCAACATTTTTGCAATTTTTAATTTAATCGGCAAAGAAATTTCGGTCCCAAAAGGCGCTTCTAGTCAATTCCCCAATGCATTTGATTTAATCAGAATGCAATCTACACTTATTTCCATCAACTCTCCCTCTCACTCTCTCTCTACCTATCTCTCTCTATCTGAAAATCATGACTCTTAAGCAACTGAAAAAACCATCCAATTTTTGATAGAAAAACAAATAATAACTGTAGAAAGCTGTTGAATTCTTTTAGCTTCAAAATAAAGCCGTGTTTTGGCCAAACAAAAGCGTTTATAATAATATTATTTTTATAAATTTTCATATATGCAGCATATTGGCTATAATATTTTATATGCGTTTTAACGAGTGTTAAGTGAATTGCCAAATGCATATTTGATTTCAGTTTCACTCAATTGCTTTAATGCCATTTAATTTCATTGCACTTTTTTGTACTTCAACAAAACACTTTCAATTAAACGCAATAGAATTGTTAAACCGATTTACTTGACCAACACAGCGGCGACTACTGGCTAAAACAAGCCCTGAACTTGCCAAGTTTTTGTGTTTTGCATTAGCCTACTGACAAAAATTGGGGTAACATTGTCAATTGTCAGTACATTGTTGCCATGGTCACAAACACTAATTGAAAGTGCCCGTAAAGGGGATGAAAAACAGTAACGAACTGAACATTATTTGGTTAATAATCGTAGCTGACGAATAATCGAGGATTCCTCCCCTGCGGGGCATGTAACTTGCAGGTGTCTTTTGTTCAAAGTATCTTTTGATGCATTTGCTTGTAGCTTTCTTTCGACTAGATGCTTAACTCAAACGATTTTAAATGTTGCTCAAAGAAAAAATCAATTTATCAACTTTTACTTTTTCAACATTCCTTCGAAAATTATGTTAAACAAAATATTTACTTACAAGAAACCAATAAATATTTATCTATCTGGCTTTCTAAAATATGTCAAAATTAATATGAACAATACTTTTAAGCCCGATACAAAAAAATTCCGCAACATACGAGACTTTTTCATCAAGGATTTAGGAAACGTTTTGTAGTGTAAATTTGCATGGATTTCCTTTTTGCAGTTCGTAATATGGGAATCATAAATAGAGATTTTATTAAACTTAATTGCCCTTTAATGCTTGAGGCAGGTGCAAATTTAATCATATATTTTTGAAATATTTAATTTGATTTAATTTACTTGATTTTTTTGGCTCAGCTTTTTGTATTGTGCGAAATCCTAAAATAAAAAAAATAAAATTTATTCGCTAGCCTGGCCTTTGGCCAGCTTTTAGCATTTGGTTGTGGCCAATTTAAAATTATTTTTTTTTTTTCTGTCGTGTTTCTACTGTTTGCATTTTCTGGCATTTTAGCAGCGACTACCGGAAATATGGAATAATTAATATTCGGTTCGTTGTTGCAGTTATTTTATTTCTTTTTCATTTTCATTCATCTTTTTTTCTTCCCGTATTTTATTGCAACGAAACGAAATTTCCGGCTAAGGCGACGTCAGCGGCGCCGACTAACCCAGCCCAGCTTTCGACATCGGCATTAGCTGCCATAATTTTAATTGCGTTTAATGGCGCAAGAATTGAATGCGAATGTTGGTCAAAAGCAAGCAAAAAGAAACGAAAAAAAAACGCATTAATTAGAAAACAAGTAGCAGGACAGCGACAAAGGAGTCTGAGCGAGAGAGAGAGAGAGAGAGAGAGTGGTTTAACGCAAAAGTAATAAAATAATAACAATATAGCATGGCAACGTGACCGACGCGACACGCCTCCGAATACGCCACGCCCACCACTCAGCGGTCGGTCGCCTAGAAGGGCAGTAAATTAGGCGCTCGAGACTAAATACCCGCGAAATTCACGCACTTGACACAAATTCTTTCGGGGCGGATGGCATTAAAATTGAAAATAATAAAAAAGAAAATTTAATAGAAAGCAAAAATGAAGAAAAAACTCTGTGTGTGTGTGTGTGTGTGAGTGTGTAAATCGAGAAGTGCATAAACACTGCTGTTGGAAAAGAACGCAAAAGAAAATATAATTCATAATAATGCTGATATGACGCTGCGAGTGATGATAATGGTCGGGGGTGGGGTGGAGGGCAGAGTAGTGAAAAACTGCGCTGAATGGCTGAATGGTTGAGTGGCAGGGCAAAATGGCGACCACCAAAGCGGAAGTGCGCGCAAATGACAAAATGCGGTTATCCCTAAAAATATCCAAGACCCAAGGAAACGGTCCTTCGTCCGTTCGCTCCTTGGGTCAGTCAGTCACTCAGTCAGTCAGTCCGTCATTCAGTCATCCAGCAAGTTGAGCGAAGCATTCAAAACTCAATGAGCGGAATTTGACTCAAAACTAATTTCAACTGCATAAATTGCATTTATATGCCATGAATATGTATAATCCAATGGCAATCAAATTCTACTACTTTATGTTAAGAAACGCCGCAGAGAGAGCAAGAGAAACAGAAAGAGAGAGAGAGAGAGAAACGTTTGTGATAATTTCTAATGATTATTCTGAGAAGATGAGCTCACAAGTTGGCTTGCATTAGTTCGATGTAGTAGCAAAAAGTTAGTTGTTATAAAATTAAATAAGTTGCAAGTTTTATATATTCATTAAAATTGACATCCTTTTATTCCATTTGCAGATGGCGTGCGTTTAAAAACGCTAGTGAAACGCGTGGGAGTCGCGCGCGTTTTGTGACTGCAATAACGAAAACATTTTATATGCATAAATGTAATGCAGCCACGCTGATTAAGACAATCGAGCAGGAAATCCAGTGTAACAAACAGAAAGAGAGAAAACGAAATCGAAAATGTGCAACGGCAGCAAACCAAACACCAAGGCAACGACAACAACTGCAATGCTCACAAACTTATTAGCGAAATGCAAGAAATCAAGAAACGGTCCCAACGGCAGCAACGCTAACAATTATCAGCAGAGGTGCACACGAGAAACGTCGTGGACAGTGACAGGGGCAGGGGCAGGGCCATGGGCCGAGAAGCAACCACAAGAACAACGAACAAAACGTCAAAACATGCAGCAGCAGCAGGAAAAGCAGGAGCAGCATAATCAGCGGCAACATCAACAACGTCAGGAACAAGGACATAAAATAAAGCAAATGGCAACGGGGACAAATGGTGAGGCCGTCGCCGCTGCGGCAGCCAAAGAACATGAACAGAAACACGAATTTGGACGAGACCCAGAACAGCGTCGTCGAAATTGCAATAATGTTGCCAGAGTGCAGCCTCAGCAGCAACACCAACATCAACAGCAGCAGCAGCAGCATTTTAGGAGGCAACATCAACGTAGCTGTCTTTCGATTGTTCTGTGGTTGACGCTGGCAGCGACAACAACGACGTCAGTAGCAGCAGCAGCAGCAGCAACACCTTTAACAGCAACAGCAGCAACAATTGCCCAGCGCAACACCCGCTCATTGAGCAGCAGCCACAACAGCGTCGGCGTCGGCGTCAGCGTTGGCAGCGGCATTATCGGCCACAGCAGTGGCAAGAGCAGCAGCACAAGGGACAACTATGAGCTGAACGGCGCCGCCAGTGCCACAGCAGTTGCAACTGGTGCTGCTGCAGCTGGTGGTGCTGCTGCTGGTGGTGGTGGTGGTGGTGCAGCGGGCATTGAATGTCCCAGCTTTGATGATAGCTCCGCCTGTCCATGCTACAAGTTCGAGGATGGTAAGTGCAAATGGGCGAGCGTGCAACGAACCGTACTAATTAAACGCATCAAAGACGAGCAGAGCCAAAGTTTATTGCATGCAACAGCAACAACAACAACAACAAGAACAACAAGAGTCTACATTGTAGACCAGCACAATAACAAATCACGGCAAACCCAAAAAGCAACCTTCCCAACCCATTGCAGTTTAGTTTAGTCCCAGTCCGTGTATGTCCGTGTCCGTATGTGTGTGTGTGTTTGTTTGTCTGATTGTGTGTGTGTGCATAGTGACCACTATTTAAACGCCAACACATGCTCTGCATGCCAAGATTGTTTATTTTGACACCAGAGCGAGACAGAGAGAGGCGCCAGCCGCACATCAAAGCAGCAAAACAGCATTGAAGGCATGTTTTCTAGCTCTCCAACAAACACACACACACACACACAAACACAGTGGAGCATTCAAATATGAATAAAACACACACACACACACACAGATACATATATGTAATATATTCCAAATATTTCATATACAACTTACAGTTAACACAACAATTGCATTCATGTTCAGGTAACCTAGGAAATCAGGATAAAAGCTAGCTTTGACTGATTCGAACATATTTAGCTAAAGTTCATTAAGCTTTCATAAGCTTTTCATCTACAAGTAAATTCCATCATTTTTATATTGTATAAACATATGCAACAACAACATCATTTATGCCCCATACACCCAATTAATGCTTGGCCGGTCTGGTCGTCTGGTTAAGTCAAGCAAAGTTAATTTAAGGACATCTTGCTTGCCAGGGCAGAGTCTATGTCACTGTTAACAACGAACACATAACAATTGGCTTCATTATTATTATTAAATAATACAGATTACAATAGCTGTTAGCCCTTGCCTAAGGCTCTGTGGGGACAGGAGTTGAGTTCAAGTCCTAATTGAAATGCATGAATTGAGCTCGTTGTTGTTGTAGTAGTTAGTTGAAGGATGATGATTTTGTGATTTCTGATTTTGCATATTTATCTTGTATCCCGTTTCGCAGGCCTTTTCCTTGAGTGTCCGGGCACAACGGCTCTGTCGCTGAGGTCAACGCTGGAACGCATCTCGGCGCCTATCCACTCTTTGTCCATTTATGACTTCGATCGTTCGGTCACGTCGCTCTCGCAGGATGTCATACAGCCGGGCGTGCACATCCGACACTTGCAGTTCTCGCACTCGCACCTCGAGGCGCTCAAGGAGAATAGTTTGCGTAATGTGCGTGGCAGCCTCGAGTCTCTTAGCATTGTCAATGGCAAATTAACGCAGGTAAGCGGGCGGCCAACAAATTCAATTATGTATACGCCATATGCGACGCATTTCACTTGCAATACGTGCACAAATAAAATTTTGAAGACGGAGACGGTAGGATGTCGCTTTAAAGTGACATCCCCTCACCCACCCAACTCTCTTATTTTTAGGGAGCCTTGCCGTCAACAAAGTGAGTGAAAAATGAGGAAAATGTAGGGCAAAGGCAAAGGCAATGGCAATGGCAACAAAGGCAACAGCAACGAGAAAAACGAGCAAAGGCATCAGACACCAAAATAATTGCATGCAAATTTATTGCACTTCACAACAATTTTGCTGCTGCTTCGGCTTCTGTTGCTTGTCGCTGTTGCAGTGTGCTTAGTGTCAGTAAAGTGCCAGATGCAAGTGCCAGTGCCAGCCACGCCCCCTTCAAGGAACGCCCTTAAAATAACGGTGTGACGATCGTTTGCTGGCTGCTTAACAAACGCGACACACAAAAGGCAACAGTGGCAATAAATGCATTGTTGCAAGAACTATAAAAATACCTTAATACATTTTTTTTTGCCATTGCTTTGATATTACGGTAAACACGCAACGAAATGCAAGGCAAAAAAAAATCAGATATATGCATGAATATAATAAATGAAGAAATTTTATTTGCGCGCCTGCAATCCACAGACAATACGTATACGCATTTATTTAAATGCATTAATTAATTAATAATTGCACATAACATATCTATATCACAAAAAATCATTGCATACTCTTGGGCTGGTGCAAATAAGAAAGCGGTGCAAAACTTTGCTAAAGTATGACAACTACTTAATGCGGTTTTAAAAACACAACAGAAAAAGCACTTGCAATTTTAACAAACTTTTTGAGCTCTCTGTATAATTTTTCACAAATGTGAAAAGCATGTATGCATATGCATGTAGTTAAATATTAATGAAATTTCGGCAACTTTAATCAAAATATGTGCGCTGGAATTGATTTTTGCTTTTGCCAGCTGCATAATAAAATACATACTACCTAGTTGCTTTTCATATACATAAATTGCTAGGTGGTGATGGTGCTGCTGCTACTGCAACTAAAGCTAATTAGCGGCGCCAACATACGGCGCCAATAATGTTGAACAAAGTTGGGCAACCGAAAAAATGCAAATGGCTTTCTAAGCCATTAAGTTTTGGAAAACAGCCGCCACAGCAACAGTGGCATCCGTGGCAACATTGCCAACAACATTTGCCGTTAACGTTAACCCGACAAGCGGAGGAGCTTCGGCAGCCATAAAAAGTAATTTGCCGCCGCGAAATAACAAACGATCCCAAAGCCAAAAACAATTGTGTTCAATAAAATAATTTTGGCCGAGCGCACGGCGCACGGCTGGCAAAAATCAGCCAGCTGGAAACATGTGTTTTGGGCGTGGCAACCATCATCGGGCACCCTTGGGATTCGTATATATAACTGCAAAAAGATTCAGCTTACGGGTTGATTATTGAAATTTATTAAAAAGTAAAGATGAACAAGAAAAATGCTTGTTTCTTAGCCAGCAGTTGCTGTGCCATTTCCAGGTACGGATCTAAGGGTTGTCGTCGTTGTTGGTGGCAGTTGCGTGGTGGTCAATATTTCGGGCTTTCTAGTTGTGGTCAGAGCCAGAGGCAGACAGGCGTTTGGTTTATCGCCCAACTGCATCTGGCCACAGCGACGCCTGTCCGATGGCAGCCAATCTACACAACGTGGAGAAGGATTTAAATGTGACAGAGTTTATTACAGGGTATTCAGACTTACTGTTGCGTGGTCGAGCATGACAATTGTTGTTAAGTAGCTGGCAACGATTGGCCAAAATCTTGCACACTCGATGATCGCGCGAACGCACACATAGCTCGTGAGAGGAGGAAGTGCGTCGACAGGCAACCGGACGCCTGGGACAGTCCTGGTGGCACCAATAGGTATGTCTTACGCCCACACCGCGCACCCGACGACAGTCACGCACCGGAGTGTGGGTCCAAGTCTGCTTTCTGCTGCTGCTCACATCCCGTCGATTTATCTCGAGCATTTCGCAAATGTTGTTAAAGCGCCGACACATGCCGTTGGCATCACGGCCACAGATACGTGGACTGCGTGCTGCACAAACGGCTGGCAGACGGCACAATTCCGGCGGCGCCTGTGTCGATGCATAAGTTGATGGCGGCAGCAGCAGCATCAGCATCAGCATTAATGCCATTGCAAGCACATGGACTGAAAAAATGGAGGTGTTCAAATGATGAGTGAAAGTCCGCAAGGAAGTGTCCTCAGGCTTACCTATTAACTTGGCCAACTGCATGTTGATATGTGGGTCGTGATTCAGAGATTTGCTGTCAGCTTGTAGGTGCAACGTTCTTATAGCTTATCGAGACTTAACACAACAATGCCCCAAAGCAACAACAGTTGGTGTTATTTTTGCTCCCCATTCTTTGCTGACATGCGCCGCATTTTGTTTTGTTTCGTTTTCGTTTTTGTTGCTCTCAAGGCTATTGACTTTTCGAAAAATAAATAAAAGAAAAAAAAAAGAATTAGCCACAGATAAAAACATGAGAAATCTTAATAATAAATCTGGTCAAAAGTGTTTGCATAGAACAATGCGAGGAGTTTTATTTATTACTAATCTACTCAACTGTGGATTCGACTCATTAAGCAACTACTTAATTCGTGAACCAATTCATGTTGAATGCTCTGACTTAATTTCGTTGTCTCCTTTCGATTCCAGTACTTAAAATATCGATCATTTTTACACTCTTTCTTATCTGATCTAATTGAATGACTACTAAAAAATAATGAAAGTATCTCTTAGATCTTCTATATTCGACAAGCTTTGTTATAGAACAATTCTCATAACTTTACTTTTTAATAAAAGTGCTTAAAACACGTGGGTTTATTTAAAAAATTAAAACGATTGTTATCCACTTTTACCATTCAAAGAGTTGCACAACAGCAAAAGAACAAAACAATTGGGCCAGTCGAATAAGGTTAAGCTATCGTCTGATCTTCTGATCGTCTGGCCCTATAAATATTCCAGCTCGATCATTCTGGCAATCATCAGCTACTTTTGTTAGCCACTGATAACATTTACAGTTGAAGTTCGAAAACTCGAAAATGTTTAAGCTTACCACTTTCTGTCTGCTGCTCGTTGTCCTGGTGGCTGCCGCCGAGGCAAGCATGCGGAGTGCGAGAGTGTGCGCGGGTCGTTGCACCGTCAAAGATTTGCATAGCAAGGAGCGGGTGTGCACCAGGGATGCCAGGACGAACATGTGCACCAAGCAGCGACCGTGCCATAGGCGTGAACGAAACTGTGCTCTTCGGAATCTGGGTCTGGCTCCGCTCAAGCTGACTAGCATGAAGCAGTGTGCCCATGTTAAGACCAGCACTGGCAGTGCTCGTTGTGCACTACGAACACGCCCCGTACCCCGACCCGTGCGCCCACACCCACACAGGCATGTGAAAGACGTGAGAGGCTGCATTGACAAGTCTTGCATCAATCAGAGGCCCAACAGCTGTTGGCGCACCAGCGACGGACGCGCACTTTGGCTGAGCATGTGCGATGCCCGGCAGAGGAACTGCATCAACCGGAATCGGCCACATCTGCAGCTGTTGCGCATCAAGGATATGCAATGCCGTCGCCACAAGGGGCACCCAGGCGTTAAGGGTTAAGCCATGAACAGTAGCTGCAATTGAATTTTTTTTTAAATTAATAATATAATTTCGAAGGGTAAGGGTGTATAATCTTCGGCTTACCGAATCTTATTTTCAAATTTTTTTTATTCATTTTTATATATTTTTTTTTTCACTTTGTTCGTTTACTTCAAATTCAAAGCGCTCGTAAATATTTCATAATGTTGCGACAATAAAAATAAATATCATTTTATGGCAGCCATTTCTTTGTTCTGCTTTCATTCCTGACTGCTTGCTTGCTGCTCCTTTACTACTATATCAGTTATGTACGTACACCTCTCCTGGCTGCGTCTCCGTCTCTGTCGCTGCTCGCTTGACTTGGCCATAAATTTGCTGGGGCGCCAAGCCAAAAGAGCGGCAACTGAGCGAGCGGACCCAAACAGCGTCGCAAATGTTCAATAAATTAAAATCGACTGCCATAAATTTCCATGTCAGTACATTAATTAAAAGGCCGTAATTCGCCTCTCCATGTCACATGGCACAGAGACTCCTCCGTCTGTCCAGTCCGGCCCGGTTCCGTCCATGCCAGCACACTTTGTGCATTCACCTGCCTTTGCGGCAACCGCCTCCCACGAGGCGGCTCTGTCGTAGCGGCAATTTTGTAATTCAATGCAATTAAAAAGCCAAACAGTCCGAAACGGAGGAATTCGTCGATTTCCGTGTGAATTTCATTACACTCCTGCTGCGATTCAATTTTAAATTGTCATGTAATGTGTAATCCATTTATGAACGTCTTGATGCATATCCTTATCTTTATCCTTGATTCTTGACCGTCTTATGTTTGTCTTTGATTTCAAGCAATGTAAAATTTACTGGATTCACATCCTATTTGATATATGTAAGTATGTGCAATAAAAATATATTTTATATTTAATGGAAGATTTCCAATCAACATAAAACTGGCTTATTAAAAAACATTAACAAATAAATACAAAAAAAAGATGAGAAAAAATAAAATATTTACGTATTTAAAATATAATCAAGTTTTCTACGATTTAAAAACACATTACAAATCATTTTAATTGTTTTTACATTTTTGTTTATTTGCAAATAAATCTTCAATATGAAAATAACTGTTCTCTCAATTTTTTACTAACCAAGTCACAGTTTTGTCGCACATTTTCAAATAAAAAATACTAAAAACTTGATTTGACATAGACAAAGTTGAGGCAACTCTAGGAGTGAAGTTTGTGACAAGTGAGATATATCGAAAGCATAGCTGCTATTGCCTTAGCACAATCGGACGACAACTTCATTCGGTCATTCTTTATTAAATTTTGGCGAGTCACTGTCTTACTTGAAGAAAAAATATTAAAATCAAGATAATTTCAGCGTCGAATTTTTTTTTTTTCATAAATATTCGTAAAAGTATACGCAATAAGTTATTTTCTGTGTAATTTTTTTTTCGTAAGATTTGAAAGCTAAGCGAAGTGAACATGCGTAATCAACCGAAAGGCGATCGACCACCGGCCAAAAAGGGCAAAAAGGACAACGAAGCACCAAGGGTGAATTTGGGTAAGAGGAAGCTGGACCCGCCGTCGTCATCGGATTCCGAAAGCGACAGCAACCGCGCCCGCAGCGGCAGCACCAGCTCCAGCGACAGCGAAAGCGACAGCTCCAGCAACAGCGACAGCGATAGCGATAGCGGCAAATCATCATCAGCATCAACATCGGATGATGAAAGGGAGCGCGGTCGCCATCGACGTCGCCATCGTTATCATCGCAGGCGTTACTTTAAATCAACTCGCAGTTCGAAATCCAAAAAGTCGCCGGTACGCTCGTACAAAAAGAAGAAGCATGTTGCAGCATCTCCGCCGCTAACGCCTGTGCGTGATGCGAAGCTACAATCCGAGCTAGATCCGGTAGGATTTCCCATTTGGTCTCCTGTTGCCAGCAGCAAGGTGCAGTCGATTGCATTGGATTCGAAGAGCGAAAGCAAACAAGCTTCAAAAGTTAAAAAGAAGAAATCAATCACTCCAATCAAAGGGAAAAAAGAATCGCACGCCAAACAGCAGAACTCAAAACCATCTGCAAGCATTAGCACAAACCCCAAGGAGCGCCAACGGGCTGCAGAAACCAAAGCCCCGGTGATGAGTGATGAGAAGCCACGTTCATCCAAACGCATCAAGGGAAAGCACTCACCAATACGTTCGGAGAGCAATCGCAAGAACTTGCTTTCACCATTGCGTTCCGCTGTGGTTCCAATGAAGGCATCTAATTCAGATGCCAAATTTGCTCAATCGACGCCAAAGGACGCTAAGGACAAGGAGAAGCAACGTTCCGACAAGTACAAGAAGAAGCTGTCAGCAAGCCCCCCAACTTCACACGGAGGAGACAAGATACATCCTGAGCTGCTATTGCGTGCAATCAAAGCGACACAGAAAGGCCTTAGTCCACGCCTTAGTCCATGCCGCCGCAGTCCAACTCCGGTCAATATACATATAAAGCCCAGTCTTGTTAAGGATATACGCACAATTGTCCGCTCGGAATCGGAACTAAAGAACTTGCCACCAAGCACAGTTGATGAGCGCAAGGATCGCCGTGATCGTGATGAGCGCGAGGATCGCCATGAGCGCTCAATTTCAAGCTCTAGCATACGGATTACTTTCAAAAACCGTCGCTCACGTGCCGGATCGTTGAACTCTAATAAGCGCTACAGGATCCCCAGTCCGGACCCAGTGAACAATTTGCGTCTGCACATTAGGGGCCTGACACGTCAGGTGACCAAGCTGGACATCGTCGACATTTTTAGCCACTACGGACCGTTGACCAATGTTGACTTTCCCATTGAACGCTGCCGTGGGGGCGGCTATAACCAGCCTGGGCGTGGATTTGCTTTCGTGCAGTTTGAAAATGCCCAGGACTGTGAGATGGCGCGCAAGAATATGAATGGTGGGCGGATTGATGGCAAAAAAATAGCAGTCTCTGCATTCGATAAGAACTTATTGCGTTATCCAATGCGTCGTCGCCTCCCCTCGCCATCGAACACTCGCTATTACAATTAAATACAAAAAACGGCAAAGAATCAAAAAGTTAACACTAACACATAGATTATCACATTCCAAGCGTTTGCTTGAGGAAGACGATTATTTACATCATTTCAACACTTTTCAACATAAATACAACACATTCGTGAATTGTCAGAACAACTAATAAAAGACATAAACATTATTAAAACGGGGGTTCTGTGCTATAAAAAATAACGGCAAGACAGCAAAAGTCTTACTTGAAACGTATGAACATTGTTCATTGAACAATAAATCGCACTAACACAAGTCTGTGCGTGTGCGTGGGTGTATGTGTTGGTAAACGTCGTTGTTGACACCGTTGACTAGTGCTGTTAATATTTGCACAGAAAGTGTAAACAATTGTTGAGCAACATCAAAGCGATAAAATACAAACAAATATGTCTTGCAATAATACTTATAATTTATAATTTTTTTGTACATGTTGCCAAAAATATATAAGCCAAGCAGCTGTTGTTTTTTTTTTGATGGCAACCGAGTTGCATTCGATTGGATGTTGATTGCACTAGTCTTAAAACCAATTGTGCAATTACGTTGTTTAAATGTAGTCGTATATAGTGGCAACAACAATAAGTATTAAACTACTGCACCTTAAACCTTTGAACACCAATTAAATATTTCCAGTGACACTCACGCTCTATCGATAGTTTTAACCCAATTTAAATCGATATGTTTAAAAATTGCATTTATCAAAAGTAATTGGAATTTGCATATTAAATGACATGAATGAAATGTTATTATTATTAACCATATGTACAAATAAAAGCTACTTAATGCGATTTTAATCGGTTTGTTTTCGCTCTTTTTATTGTTTTTTTTTTTTTGTCGGTCCTGAAGTTGCCGTCAAGAGCACTCAGCTCAATGCAAAAGCTAACCGCATTGGACTTCGACTACAATGAGATTGTTCGCATCGAGGACTACAGTTTCTATGGCCTGCGCGTTTCCAAGCTGAACATCAAAGGCAATCGCTTGCAGTCGATACCGGAGCATGGATTCGCCGGTCTCGAGGATTGCATGCAGGAGATTGATGTGTCCGAGAATAATTTGCGCACATTTCCGATGATGGCGCTGCGTAAACTGGATCATCTGCGCATACTGCGTCTGTCCAACAACAAGATATCGTCGTTCTATGGTGATATACAGTTGGCCACAAACAATGCCTCGGCGGCAGCAGCAGCGGCAGCTGCCTTGCAGTTACCATCGCTAATCCTGCTAGACCTGAGCTCGAATCAGTTTGGAGATATTGTGCACGATTGCTTTCGAGCTTTTCCGCAGCTGAAGACGCTATCGTTCTATGCCAACCAGATTGAGCTTGTGCAGGCCGAGGCATTCAAGAGTCTGAAGGAGCTTATGTCGCTGGATATGTCGCACAATCGCATCGTTACACTGGATCCCAAGGTTTTCGACAAGAACAAAAGATTGCAGACCGTTGATCTGAGCCACAATCACATACATGCGATCGGTGGTGTCTTCTCCAATTTGCCACAGTTGCGGGAGGTATTCTTATCGGAAAACAATATACTGGAGCTGCCAGCAGATGCATTCACCAACTCGACCAATGTTGACGTCATCTATCTGGAGTCGAATGGCATTGCGCACATTGATCCCAATGTCTTTAGCACTCTGACCAATTTGGATCATCTCTATTTGCGTTCCAACTTCATACCGCTGGTGCCAGTGACCCTGTTCGATAAGTGCACAAAGCTTTCATCGCTGTCGCTCGACAACAACGAGATTCAGGATCTAGAGATTGGCATGTTCCGCAAGCTGGAGCAGTTGCGCGAAGTTCGACTGCACAACAATCGCATCCGGCGTGTGCGCAAGGGTGTCTTTGAGCCGCTGCCAGCATTGCAGGAGCTGCACATACAAAAGAATAATATTGAGGACATTGAACCGGGCGCATTTCACACCTTGGCCAACATGCAGCACATCAACCTGCAAGACAATCAACTCACCGTTCTCGAAGATATATTTCCCGAGCAGAACTCTTCGCTGCTCTCAATTCAGCTGGAGGCGAACTATCTGCACAAGATCCATCAGCGCACCTTTCGACAGCAGCAGCGCATCCAGATCATGTGGCTGCGCGACAATCAGCTGGTGAGAATTGATCGTTCCCTGTTTGTGGATACGCCACAGCTCGGACGGCTCTACCTGAGCAACAATCACATACGTGAGATTGAAAAGGACACCTTCGCCAGCCTGGGGCTACTGAAGTTCCTTGACCTTAGCGGCAATCAGCTGCGGCAATTGAGACGCGACTACTTTGCCACGCTGCTCAGCTTGGAGGAGCTGAGTTTGGCTAACAATCAGATTGAAGCAATCGAAGGCTATGCCTTTAGTCGACTCAAACAGCTCAAGTCGCTGGATCTGTCGCACAATCCGCTGGTGCAGCTAACACGTGACATCTTCTTGGATGAGCTGCCGTTGAGTACGCTCAATTTGAGGAACACTTCGCTGCGCAAGCTGGAGCAGCACACGTTCAAGTCTATGCAGAATCTGAATGAGCTCAATCTGGAACGCAATCGTCTGAATCCGGCAGATATACAAAAATTGGATGTGCCTAGTTTGCGACGTCTGCACCTCTCCCACAATAACTTTAGTCACGTCGGAATCGGGGGTACAGTTGTTGGTGGGATTATGTCTGGCATGTTTGACAAGCTGCGTTCCCTGCAGCAACTATCGATGGCCAACTGCAGCTTGAACAGCATACCCGACCAGCTCTTTGCCAAGAACACCAACCTGGTGCGCATCGATCTGTGTGACAATCAGTTGTCCGAGATGAATCGCAATATTTTCAATGGATTGAATGTGTTCAAGGAGTTACGACTGTGCCGCAATAATCTTGTGGAGTTCCCACACATAGCACTCTACAATCTGAGCACGCTCGAATCACTGGATCTGGCTAGGAATCAGCTAAACTCAATCGATTTCTTTAAGCTAAGCGGCACATTGAATCTGAGGCAATTGGTGTTGAGAGACAACAAGATTAGCTCGCTGAGCGGCTTCAATGCGGTCAATCTAACGCAGCTGGACAATGTGGATCTAAGTGGAAATGTGTTGCTTTCACTGCCGGCCAACTTTTTGCGTCATTCGATTAACTTGCAGCGCGTAGATTTGTCGAGCAATCGATTCCTGCAGATACCCAGCTCGGCTTTGTCCGATGTGTCCATACCGAGATTGTCCTGGTTAAATTTGACGGGTAATCCCATCAATAAGATTTATACGGTTAAGGAAGAGCGTTATTTGTATCTCAAGGAGCTGTACATCTGTCAAACGAACCTCTCCATACTTACCTCCAAGGACTTCGAGGCCTTTCAGGCTTTGCAGCATTTGCATTTGGTCAACAATCGCATAACACGCATCTCGCCCGGTGCCTTCAAATCGCTGACCAATTTGCTCACCCTGGACATTGGTGTCAATGAACTAGAGCTGTTGCCCAAGGAGCGTTTGCAGGGTTTGAAATTGCTTCGAGTGCTCAATATATCGCACAACACACTTAAGGATCTAGATGAGTTTAGCGCCGAGTTGGCTCAACTGCAAACCCTCGACTTGAGCTTTAATCAACTGGACCGCATCTCCAAGAAAACATTCCGCAATCTGCATGGACTCGTCGAGCTTTTGCTAATGGGCAATCGCATGACAGCACTTTCCAATGATGCCTTCCGCTATCTGCGCAAGCTGCAATTGCTCGATCTGCGTAAGAACTACTTTGAGCTGGTGCCGTTGGAGCCACTCAAACCATTGGAGACAAATCTGCGTCAGTTGAAATTGGATGGTGAGTAAATGAAATTTGTTGTTTTCCTATTTTTGGTGTCCGCTAATTTGGTGTGCTTATTCT
Source organism: Scaptomyza graminum (assembly GCA_018901835.1). Taxonomy (NCBI): domain Eukaryota; kingdom Metazoa; phylum Arthropoda; class Insecta; order Diptera; family Drosophilidae; genus Scaptomyza; species Scaptomyza graminum. The sequence continues at coordinate 8,494,086 of JAEIFL010000001.1, read as the reverse complement.
GACTGGCATTCTCACTCGCATTTTCATTCATTTGCATTTCACCTTTCGCAGAGAATCCACTGCATTGCAGCTGTGATGCACAAAAGCTGTGGGAATGGCTGCGGGATCATCGCAAATGGTCACTATCGCCAACGGGGGGCGATAACATTAATTATCTCAGGTGCGAACACCCAACGGAGCTGCGTGGCAAGGTGTTTGGCCGCATGGAGCCGCAGCAATTTTGTGACGCCCCATTAATACCCAAAATGGCCATACAGGACATTCAGCCGTATTCGGTGGTTGTTTCCTGGCAGAGTCGTGACCATTTGGGTCTCACCGGCTTCGAAATTGTTTACCATGCCACCAGCGACGGACTCATTCCCAGTCCAACCGACCGCGACGAAACGACAACCAGGGGCCTGGATAATCAACATAGTGAACGGGAAAGGGAACGGGAACGCGACCGTAACTACGACAGAACACCGAATATTGAGCGAGACCGAGAACGAGAGCAGGAGCGTGAAAGAGAAAGAGAGCGTCTCGTCCAGTTTGCAGCTACGGATGAGGTAAGTGGCCCAAAAACACAACACAGACACTGCGACTGAACTGACACTGAACGCCAAATTTGAAAGTAATTTGATAGTAAATGGGTGCTCAATAACGTTGCACACCCGAGAGATTCACGCCGTCGCAACGGCACTAAATATTATTTTTTAATAAACGCTTTTATATAAGGTGAGGTGATGAATATTTGTGTTTGAGCATAACGGCTTTTTTTGATCTTCGATAAACTCTTCGTATATGCAATTTAATTAAAGCATTACGTTTCGGTTCAAACCCAGATGGCACAAAAGTTGGGGCACATTGCTGAATTTCAATTCAACAACTTAATTTGTTTAACTTGCGATAAAAATGATTCGAAAGGTTATTCAATTCGGCTTGCCCATAAGTATTAACTAAACTACACAAAATTATTATATCATAATAAGAGCAATCTCACGTATATCAAATGCCTTGTTCAAGTTAAAGTAAGGATAGTCAAAGTGCGACCGCAGGCTGTGAGAAATCATTTGATTACAGCGACACGACAATGACGATGATGCTGATGACAAAGTCTAGCAATATTGGGGGTAAATTAAAAAGAAGGAAAAGCAACGAAAATAAAGAGAAAGAAGAAACAAAAAACAATCTTGAAACTTGTTTAATTTATTCCACAGATACACGGCAAGCGGCTAAACGGCACGGCCAGTTCGACAAAGCTAACGAAATTGAGCCCGAACACGCGCTATCACATCTGCGTCGTCGGCACCGGTAATTGGCTCTCGGAGCCTTTGGCCAATGCGCTGCAAAGACTCCACTACAATGAGTCGAGAGACGAGCTGCTGTCACTGGGCTTATCGGGAGATGGCAGAGATATCGCCTTGCCATCGCTGCCGGACACCTATTCGCCATATCAGCATCTGAACGTTGCAGACGATGAGCTTCTGGAGCAGCAGCAGGCAGCGTTGATTGAGAACAGCATTGTGACGGACAAAGTGCTGAACGAGGTGCTGAAGAATTCGCACATCTCAGCTTGCACAGACGTACAGACGCTCGACTCAACGCCCAGCCTCATAACCGATGAGAACGGACTGTCCAGCAATGGTTTTATACACTCGATACTGACTCGTCGGCTGGGCCTGATTGTGGGCTGCTGTTTGGGCATTATTGTGTTCATTGTCATGATATCTGTTCTCAGTTATGTGAAGTTGAAGAAACAGCGCATTGAGAATGCCAAGCGACAGGCAGCAATGCCACCAGAATATATCTCCTATCGTCACTTCTCTATACCCAACGAGGAGCATACACGCAATGCGGCAAGTGCAGCAGCAGCAGTAGCTGCAAGTGGAGCGTCTTCTTCGTCGGCGGCAGGAGGAGTACCTGTCAGCGCAATGTCAAGCGTACCCAGCGGCATCAGCGCCCATATTAGCGGCACCAGTTTGAGCACCGGCACCACCACCACCACAGCGACAACGCCAATCGGTGGTGTACCATTGACAATGGCCAAATCGGCCAGTCGCAGTCCAATTGCGGGCATTGCAGGTCTCGTCGTGGAGAACGGCGTTCCTGTTGCTGCTGCGGCAGGTAGCATTGCTGTCGTCGCCGTCTCTCCCTCACCAGCGAACACCAATGGAACACACAATCACAATCACAGTCACAACCACAACCACAACCATCATCAAGCGGCGCATCGTGCCAACAACAATGGCGCCATTGGGGGCTATATGGCAGCAGGAGTGGTGCTAAATACGAACCATTTGAGCGTTTGTTAGAGCCACTCAGCCTGAACTCCTGAGCTCGTACTCAACGTCAGTTTACTGCTCAACTTTAATGTATTCAATGTATTCAATTGCATTCGCGATTTCTAGAGGCCTTTGAAGCCGTATCCACTTGCGACTTGTGTATGTTGTCTGTTATCTGAATGGCTCCCATTAATGGATAATACACACGGCAAGGGCCATAGATGTTACTATAGTACATCGTGCGAATGTTCATTTCAATAATCTCTAACCGATGCAATCAGTCGCATTCGACTTCAATTTAGCTTGGTTCGTTCGACCCTTTCCAAATCGCGAACTCTCGAATCATATTTCACATTCAATATTTCGTGTGGCATTCAATTCATTTAGCAGATGCAAAAAGAAACTTTTTCAATCAGAGTAAATGCCAAAAGGATTTTTTTTTTGTTTCCAATGTGGCCCAAAATGCATTTAATTTATAAAGTAAAAATCCCAAACTACCAACAAACAAACAAAAAAAGCTAGGTTAGTGATAATCAACATGATACGTTCAACGTTCGTTTAGTTATGACAATTTAAAGTAGAGGAGAAAATCCAAAAAACACATACAAACAAAATAAAAATATTAATAAAAAATCAACAATATTCAATGTAAATAAAAGTTGGAAACGAAATGAAAGCTCAGCGCAAAAACCAAAAATCATAACTTATAAAAGGAAAATCAGTTTTTAGTGTAATGATATGAGAAATAATTAAATATATTCAATAAAAGTCAAAATACCTATTGTAAGTGTCGGCAGCAAAAATCAAAGTTGAAAACATTAAAAAAAAATGTATGGAAACATTAAATATTGCACACACACACACAACTGTAATCAGTGTCTGTAAGTCTTTTTTTTTTGAGTCAAAAAAACATAGAATTATCGAAAAAAAAATTTTTTATGCAGCGCGGTAAGTACGAAATACTAAGTATATAGGCAACAGAATAAATAAAAAAAAAAAAATGAATGAGAGCTAAAAACGTAGCATTAAATTGCGAACATTGAGCTAGCAAAAGAAACATATTAAGTAACTAATTAACATATATAAATGGAATACTAAATTAAATTAATTAAGCGCAAGCAAAAATGCAAAAATGAAAACAAAATCAAACTCAAAGAGTTTAATTTGTTAAATGCATAAATCAATTTTTTCTCATAGTTAAATATTGTATTTATAATTTATCCTTAAAACAATAAATACGTGTTGATGATTTTTTTGTTTTTTTTTTTTTAAATACTAAATAAATATTGTTAGAATTAGTGAAGAATTTAGCTATAATAATAATAATAATAATATGAATTAAAATTGAAGGCATTTTATGTATGGTATTAAGAAATAGCAAAGAGCAGCGTAGTATAACAATTACTTTATACATAGCAGCAAATGCGAAAACTAAGTGAAGCAAACAAAAAGCAGCAATGAACAAGCAAACAACAACAACAAATAACCAAAAACAATTTATGGCAAAAGTGCAACAATTTACATAATGAGAAAAAAAAACAAATGCAAATGCAAATCCAAATGAATAAGCTTAAGAATTTCTAGCAAACTATGCGTAAGCAAGAACAGAAACAAGCGAACGAACAAACAAACAAATCAAATCATAAGAAATGTTGTCCCGTTTATGCATAGTCCAGTTCCGTGCACACACACACACACACACACACACCCCATCCCCCATCCACAACCTTTAAAACAAATACGACAATTTTTGGATGTAAGCAACACATCTGTGTGCCATTTTTTGTGTGTTTCTCCACTTACCCATCCCAACCAGTGCTTGTGTTTAAATCAAATCTGCTAAATAAATGCAAACTTATATGCATATAAACAGGCACTCAACTACAAACATACATAAATATACGTATATATGTACTTGTGTGTTAAAGTTATGCAGTTTAAAGCCGGAGAAAACCATGAAACTAAACTTTAAAAAATCTAAGAAACAAAAAGACAGTTAAAAATAGCTGCGCATATTGCAAAATCAAAATGCAAAATCAAAAATCGAACTTAAGAATACAAATTGCCAATGCATAAGAATAGAAAAGAAAACAAAAATATATACATAAGTAAAAAAAAAAATATATGAGTAAATTGCGAATGATGCTTTTAATATGCTCTGCCGTGTGTTAGTGTTATTTATTCTCTCTTAACTGGATGTAATCAACATTGATAACATTTCCAATTATTCTATTCTAGTGTAGAACATGAAGGAGAACTTACAACAACAAACACAAAAAACACAATAAATGAGAAAAATTATAATTAACGACAAAAACATTATTGTATTGAAAGCAACAACAACTAAATAAAAATAACTGACAAACAAACGAAATGATTACTTATGACTATATAAATATATTGTATAGAAAGTGGACCCGAAACACTCCACCCACCGCCCACAACCACAAACAGCAAATGCTTTCGCAATTTTCAGCTTTGCTGTAGCTATTTTTGTCTTCAGCTACTTTATTTATTTTTTTTTTGTTTTATTTTTAGAAAATTTTAATTAAATGGAAATTTCCGCTGTCTTGAGCACGTATTCTCATCAACGGCATTAAATGCAATGCGGAATTTTAATTAGGCTCGCAAACACACACCCACACACACACACAAGGGAAAGTTGTGGCAAGTATAGAAATATATATGTATGTATATGGAGGTGTGTGTATACGGCGTGGGTGGTGTAAGGCGTACACCTGTGGCAAGCCCAATGCATGGGACGTTTGACTGCGACACGAAGTGTTGCCTGTATATGTCTGTGTGTGTGTGTGTGTGTATGTGCAACAGGGTTTGCGGCACAATGGCAGCTAAGAGGATTTGGGGGTGGAACTAGAACAAGCGAGCAACAAAAAGTTTATTTCATATCTAACGCTGTATTCACACCAACTTGCAACAACTGTAATGCAGAATATTATTAATACATACATACAGAATTAAATTCATGTGCTATCTCTACAACAACATGAAGCTTATATTATCGGTACTGAGAATTGATAAGGCTGGTTTTCTTACTTTCACTTTGATAATTACATTGTTAGTTTTTTTGCACCCTTAACGAATCACGTAAGTATCTACGTCTGTAGAATTAAGTATCATTAAATGTATAGAGTTTCAATTAAAGAATGTTCCGTGCATAAGTAATGTATGCAACACACACCTACACATACACACACACATTCGCACACGAAGACATCTTGCATAGTGCAATTTGTAAGCACATCGAGCGTTGCTCGGCTTGTAAACTGAGATGTTGGCACAAGAACGTTTGTTGTTTGCCCAAAATTGAGTGACGACGCCGTCGTAGAAGCCTAGACATTTGATTTGGACTCCATTTGCATTACGTGCAACAATAAGTAGGCAACTAAGTAAGTTGCTTCATTAAAACAAACTTTAATTGGCAAAAATTCTGCGTGCCTTCAGCTTTACTGTCTGTGTGTGTGTGGGTGTGTGTTTGTTTGGGCAAAAAAAGATACATGACAATATCGACAATCCGACTATTTAACGCTCTGCTTAACTAATAAATTCTTGGCAGATCTTTTTGAGAGCAAAATTCTAGCAGCACCTGCAACTTCAGGTAACTTCAGGTCTTCTGTTGCAAACTTCTACTTGCAACGAACACGAGCCAAGTTTCGTTAAGTCAATTCAAGTCGAGTGGCCGTACAGTGGGCTGTTCCTCAGACATTCTCTATGTTTTCTGTAAAGATACTTTTTGTGTGTTACAAACACTAAATAAATAAAGCTAAATCACATCAGGATAAACTTTTCTCATCTGAAAATAGTATGTTTGTCCCACTGTGCGTCATCGCCATCTTCATCAACATCTTGGCGACGTGGATGTCAACGGTCTGTCTAGGCTGTCATTGTGGTTCAGACTTAATTGCACGTCAAGGACTAGGACATGGATGACGTGGCACACCACCAAGCAACAAGGCAGCAACAAGGTTTCCCCTTTCTGTGCCCGCCCTGTGCTCAATAAAGATGGAACGGAAAATTTTAACATTTTCTACATGTTTTTGATCTCAAAACCATATTTAGTTGCTCGATGTATTATTGTTTGACCTGAACAACAATTAGCATTAAGATAGTTCAGTTTAAAGTAAGTTTTGAATGAGAAGTTTGAAATAAGCAAAGGCAATAAAACCTAACTGATAAAACTTAAATAGCAACTCTAAGCCAATAGAGTTATTGGGCTTATAGAGAAATTTTGATACATGTTTTTAAAATAAATTTGACCCGAGTCAGTGTACATAAGTTGTAGTACATAACTTGCGCAATAACTCAAATTTCCAAAAACAGGAGCTATTAAAAAAGTATATACATATGTTGAGAGAAACAAGCGGAACATATTTTCCACATAAACACCTCAAAACTATTGAAATTTACTATAAACAGATTCAACAATAATATGGAATGAACTTGGCTGGCCATCAATAACAATAACAACAAAAGTAACAATAACAGCAACAATAAAAATAACAAAGATATATGTATTTAGGCCATCCATGAAACTCACCAACACCCAGTCAATTTATGAGCATCAATTTGTGGGCAAAAAAGGCAAAAAAAAAGCAAATTGAGAAAAAGGGACGACAAATTATGTCTTAGACTTGTCGAAGTTTAAACACCCTTGCAAAATTTTACCAATTTAATAATTAGTTAAGTATCCATCTGAGTTTTCCCAATGGCTTCACTTATATGATTTAGCAGTCTCATCGACAAATAGTTAATGGTTAATGGTTGAGTTTATGTTTATTTTATAAATTTAATTTACAGACCTTATGATAAATGTTTGCTACCTTTTTCAGATAAACGAGTAGTGGACAGAAAAAGTTTTTCCATTAAATCAATGAAGCGAACAAAATATTCGCGCCAACAATAAATACTAGTACGAGTATCCGGGCCAGGGCAGAACGGGCAGCTCTTTAAGTCATTTAAGTTAGACTCGCATAATCCAAAAGTAGTCAAAACACTTGATTTGCAATTTGATTTGGCACAGTGATACCTTCTTAATCGATACACAGTTAAGCAACGAAAGAACAAATAAATTCAAATGAAAAGTGTTAAAGTATACAAAATACATTTACACGGATATGCACGGGCACTCATTCGCTTTAGCTCATAGGTATTACAAATGGTGGATAGGGAATAGAGCTCCCCAACGTCTGTGCCAGTTACTAGATCCAGACTAAAATACATACATTCATGTGTATTTTAATGTATGATGACAGCTCGATTTTTTTTCGACTTTCTACGCTTTTTACTATTCATAAAAAATAACGAAAACAAAAAATAAAATGAAAATAATAAAATGCACCAAAAGTTGCGGAAAACATTTGGAACAAAACGTAAAAAATAACAGAAAAACATTCAAACAAAAAGCTACTTGGACGATGGTTGGGGCTGCTGCAGTGTCAGGAGCTCACGGACGAATGGACAGACAGACAGACGGACAGTGACAGTGGCTACGCGAGGAAAATGAATGGTCACATGACAAAACATACGTTTTGTGTACAAAATTTTTGTCATAAATTTCGTTTGGAGGCCCCTTGGCAACTTTTTATAAATTTTTGTTTTTATGCGCACACATACAAGGGTAAAGGTTTTATTTTTTATATACCCTGAACCTGAATATACATAAATGCCCAAAAACATGGGTATTATGCGTGTTTAGTTTTCGTGCTCGTTATCGTAACAGGGAATCTGTAAGTGTGTTTTGCTTGGTGTACAAAATATCGTCGAAAATAGAAATGTCAATTAAAATTCGCATAAACTAATTGCGCAATTTACTCAAGTTAAGCAAAGTGATGCCAGTGCAAATATTGAAACACGTACAAATAAAGCAACAATTATTATGGACTGCAGCGCATATACCGTTAAATAGAATATGAACAAACATACTGAAAACTTCGAGCTCGTCCCAAATTACTTAGTGGTGGATTCCTTGTCCATGGATAATATTTTAAATTTTTATACTATGATAAAGATGGTTAAGAGGTATTGGTTCTTTTTTAGAATATTTGTCGAGCTGTCTGTCCCTATGAATGCAACTTTGGTCGACAGTCTTAAAGCTAATGACTTTAAAGTAGAGATGGACTCGTGTTTTTTTTTTTTTTTTTTCTACGGCCCAGCACGACCATGAAGCAGACCCCTAAAACAGGATTTGCACAAGTGGAGAAAAGCTTATGTTGTGAAGATGATATACAGCAGCCCAATAAAGTTGAGCATTCCAGCATGGATGTGTATCGCATTTATGGAACCGTAAACGAAGTGTTTATTTACTACAACCTTCCGAACAAGGCAATGCTCAGTGAAATTTTTAATGCCTCAACGCTCGAGATAGCTACAGATGAATGTTTTATTACCTGATAAACAACAAGGAGCGAAATTTGCTGTTTGATTTTTTGACGCTGGGTGAAGTGTTGGAACTTTGATGTATACATTAAAGTCACTTTATTGATAAGAATTTGATAATACATTGATGGTAAAATAAAATATAACAATATCTGTTTATACTCTCCAGTTCTTGTTTATGTTATTTTGTTAAGCCTCGGGAAACAATACGATGGACGATCGCCCTTATCATTTCGCAAACTTGTTTGTTTTAAAGTTTGCATTGTTTTGTAGTATGCTCAAAGGGTGTGTGTAAGTGTGTGGCAGTGTGTGTATACGAGTGTTGTGTGTGTGTGTGTTGCACTGAATATGAAAACAAGCGCGAATGTTGCAGTTGGGCGTAAGCGACTGTCTAATACTTTAATACGATTGTCTTATTATTTTAAGTTATGTTTAAGCTTTAATAACAGAAAATTAAAATTGCCGTCCTTTAAAGATGTTTATCAGCTGTCGAGTTACTTCAAATTGTTTGGTTCCATTTTTCAACCCTTTAGGTAGGCATTGAAAATTTCTTTCATCGACTTTTGACGCTTTATTTTTTAAGAACACACAGACAGCCGGCAAAATGGTTTTGCAGCCGTGAAAACAGTGTATGAAAACATTAGTGGATTATCAGAGAACGTGCTGTGTTGACGATGCCATATCAAGGGAGTCACCGCCGCCGTGTGTTTGACAAGGAAATTCCATTATAAATGAAAGTTTAAAATTTCAAAATGCGGCAGCATCAGCAGCAGCGACTGTGTAGCAACAGCAACAGCAAAAGCGGCGGTGGCAGTAAATCAACAGCAACTGCAAAATAAACGGTAAACAGCCAAAGACAACAGCAACAAATGAGCAACAACTTAAAAGAAGCAACAGCGTGCCAGTTATTGGTATTGTTACTGCTGTTCGGATTGTTGATGTTTGTTGCTGTTGATGTTGCTGCTGCTGTTGGTGCTGTTTTTATAGCTGCTTAAAGTTGAAACGGCCAATAGACTTACAGCAGCACAGAGATAGCAAAGTTAGTTGTAGCTCGGTTAACGTGCAAAACACAAACAGAAGCTGCTGCCTTGTCTCGTGATGAATGACCACTCCATAAATTTTTATTTCTACTCAACTTAAGCTCAATCTTTTCTTGCTGCTGCTGCTTCTGCTCCAGCAGGTGCTGGTTGTTGGTCAGTTTTATGGCCACTGCTGCTGCTGGTGCTGCTGAGAAAAGCACTTTTCTTTTTGGCCATGATTGCAAAGAAAGTTCGCACAACAGAACAGTCCGCCTTAAGGCACGGTAAAAATTGTTTGTCTGGCATTTTGACAGGCATTATCCACGAGACGCTGATGAGCTGCAAATTTATTTTGCTGCGGCAATTTCAATCGGCAAAATCTTCCAACATTTGTCAATTTCAATTTGATAGCTAGTTTATTCAGCGCAAATCAAGTGCTTTTCTTTGTTACATAAAAATATTACAACACATTTATTATTTGGCAGATAGCCTTACGTTTACAAATATGTAGAGTATAGTTGTTTTGTAACATACAAAGCCGAAATAATGATTATTAAATGCAGAGCGTCCAGCTGCTTATAATCTGCAACAACACAACCACAATGTGGTATGTCAAGAAGTCAGTTGATGGAACCAACTTTGTCATTTATTTAGACATAGACTACACTTTGGACATCTTAGTAGAAAGTCAACCATGATTGATGATGTTTATTTGAAAACATGCAACCTTTAAGAGTCTTCCTTCCGCCACCAGCCAACAAATTTCATCAAAAATAAAGTTCAATTCTTTTTGAAAACGAAAAATCAAATAAAATCAGTAAACAATATACATAGCTTAGTTTTGTTTTTAAAGCAAAAGCTAAGAAGCCTCTATCCTGCTAAAAGAAGAGGATGTTTAGATAAACGCCTCTATCAACATTAATGGTTAGGATGTTAAGAATAGTATGTTTATTTGTTTAACTTTAAATAACTACAGAAATATATATACATATATGTGTTAGAACCGGATCAAGGCTATCTTGTTGGTAGGGAATTCTCGATTAAAGCACGTGTGCTTGGTTCCTTTCTCCATCCTCTTTTTGCTGTTGCTCTTTTTTTTACTTGGCAGAAGGGTGATTGGGTGGAGTTGTTTTGGGAATGGTTCACACGAGCTGGGTGGTGGCGGGTGGGTGAAAAGCGTAAGCAGCCGTTCGCGCACATAAATCAATTACAGTGCTCAGGGGAAGAAAAAAAAGAGACGCCTGCGCGGGGCGTGGCAGCTGCCGATAGTCCCTAGAGGTATGCATGTGTGTGTGTGTGTGTGTGTATGTACTATGCGTGTGTTTTTGTGTGTCGGAATTGTAGATAGACTTGTGTGAAAGCGAATATTTTTAACGCAATAAAGAGCAAACCTGCACTTTCTTGGGCTCGCAAAAATTTGAAAACTTTTTTAATACTTTGAACGAAACCGAGACACTAACTGAAACATAAAACGAATGAGTGGAGCAAGTTAGGAGTGGCAAAAAGTGTGGGGCGATCTAAAGTAACTTTACGTCAAGCCAAGCCACAGGATTTGCCATGCTTTCAGTGCAGGATTTAAGAGCAGGCAAACATACATGCATATATACATATGTACATACTACATGTGGACACACTAAAACTTTAAGAGCAACTTTAAATATTGAGATTATAGTAGACAGAAAACAGCGGATTTGCAGCGAAGCCCTGAACCAGAACCAGAACCAAATCACATACGGTTCGATGCTTGCCGTTATTGATTGTTGCACGAATTTTTTGGCCGTTGGACACTGGACATCACACACACACACACACACACACACACACATGGCTGGTTGGTTGGTTGGTGTTTGGCGTTCATTATTGATTGATTGACTGGCTAGTTGGTTGACTGACCGACTGACGAATTGACGCATTGATTGATTGTCATGGTCACACATTAAACGAACGACACAACTTGTTGTCCTCTGCCCGTGACTATTGCCTTTCCGCTGCACTTGCTTCTGTACAATATATGTACATATGTATAAGTCAACCAATAACAACAAAACTTCAACTCGATGCACTTGGTCGATTATATATTTAATCGAAACTGCAATGGTAATATACAAAACTGGAATGAGTTTATATTTAGACCACTAATATCCTATTGACAATTTGTTATACATATTTTATTCAAAATCTACTTACTTTTTTATATATATTGAAACGTAAATTTTGCATTGCAGTTAACGAAGGCAACTTCTTTGACATCCTCATTATTATTGGAAACTTCTGAAAGAGTTTGGCACTGCCAGCCATTTGCTTACCACATTGTTTTGCACATTTTCAGTCGGTGACTACGCCTTTAAAATTGACAGCAGATGCAACACGACGCGACGCGTGATGTTTCAACGGCGACCGTGTCAATGTCAGCAACCAGCGGCAGCAGCCGATTGAGGCTTTTGCTTTTGCGTTTTGCAGCGCCAGTTTTGATGAGCAGAGTCCTTCTCGCTGTTCCAACCTGCTGCTTTTTGGCAAGACTACAGACAGTGAGGCGTCGTTTACCTAGTTAAACCATCAAGTCTGCCACAAAATAGACGGCTGAATACCTTAAATGCATCAAAGGGATGGAGAAAATTAATTATTGCTTGACTTGGAGACGTCCTTAACTTACATAAAAAATTAAGATAAAAAAAAACAATAATATTGCTCAAGAACTAAATTATGACATTTTTAATGCGCTTTACAAATATACATATGTATTTTAAACAATTTCACATTTATTTATATGCAACTTGAGAAACGATTGCATATGTATGTAGGCAAGTTTTAAAGATAGAGTATTAAGTCGATTGTGTGCAGTTTCTAATTAGTTTTATGCTTTTGCTCTTGCTGTGTGGCATTATGCCAATTGATATTGCTTTCCCTTTGCATTATTAAGTTGCGCCACCAACCAAGAACCAAAAACCACTTCATTAGATGCTCGGCTATCAATGGTATCGAACTTATTACAGCAGGCAATAGTTGAATATCTTTTCCTATGTTACAAATCTCGAATTATATTAGGGAATACCGTGGCAAGATGTTGCTGACGTTGTTGCTCCTGCTTCTGCTGTTCCTGTTGCTGTTATCCTTGAGCTCAAGTGACAGACGCTTTGAAAATTCCTATTTGGCTGTCGCATCGTTTCGCGCTTCGTTTGCCTCCTCCTGTGCGAATTTATTATTGTGCTCTGTGCCAATTTCCGTTGGCGACAAATGCGTTTTGTAAATACAATGTCAAAAGGATTTTGGTTTTTGTGTCGAAAACAACCAAAATGTATCCCATCAAAATGTTCTTGCCACAGCCGCGGCGCGTCGGCTGTGAGAGTCAGCGAGCTGTCATGTTCGCAATTTGTCAATGCCGACGACTATACAGGGTGATGTGGCACAAATATGTATGTGTGTGTGTGTGTGTGTACGTAAAAAACGAGGTTGTCAGCCTCAAAGTGCGACCAAAACCAAGAACACAACACAGCAGATGTGACGAACTCATTTTTAGCACCAGCTAAGTTCAGTTTCGTTTTGAATTTTGATACGATTTGGCCAAGAACTTAAGCAAAACACAGGCAAATCAAAAGCCACATACCACCAACCCACCACTCCATCGCCTATGTTTTTCATTTGCTAACGTATCTAGTATGTTGACTTTATAGTCAACCGCATTTGCATGTAAATTATTGCAACTGAACGACATTCCTTTTTCTACCATATTTTTCCCAAAAGGTTTGGAATCATTGCCCTTTCCATAAACAATAAATTTTGCATATGATCTTATACGCTCTTGTGTTCAAATAATATTAGTATTTCGTGTATGCTTTACTTACCTTTTTTGCGATTTTCGTGTATATCCTTTTGAAATATTGGGGATTTTATTAATTGGCCTCTCAACTGTCTACAAGAAACGTAAATGAACATGAATAACCATAAATTGCGTCATACTTATCGAAGATTTGTTTTGTCTGCTTTCTACTAGCGCACAATTGTTATTTGCAAAAAATACCAATACGTAAGGTACATATTGCAAGATGATAAGAAATCTCCATTACAAAAGCCAAACAAATACAAAAAATTGGAAGCGGGTAATGCAGAGGATCCATTCTCTAGCTGTATGGCTTCAATTTGGTCTTGTCTTTTGCTTTGTTAAGCCAGAAAACGCATAAGCGATAGATGAAAAGGAACAATTTCAATAAAGTTTTGCCCACAATGCAGGCAAATCGAAAAACGGTCGCAACAACGAAATGTAAACCGGAAACGGAAACTGAAAAACGATGTAAAAAGCAAATTACATTAGACTGCTTGTTGCCAAAGTCTTTCACCCTCTTGTTCTCCCGCTCGCTCACTCTTTGTGTCTGCTTCTAACTATTTGTGTATGTTTGTGTGAGTGTGTGGGGTGGGAAATATTGTAAAACGAAGCAGAGATCTATTCAAATTGCAAAGCATAAAAAACCACTGAAGCGAACCCAAAATGTAGTCAATGCAGAGTAAACCGAAATCAAATTGACAAAACAAAATCTAAATTTTAAGCAGCGCTTTGAGGCTCTTCACAAGAACAATAGAAGAAAAGATAATTCTATAAATAAATATAAATCACACTCAAAACCTAACCAGTTATTTGTAGAACAGACAAAATGGTTTCAGTTATCTAATTATTATTTAATTAAAATATGCGAATACTGAGCTGAATAGTTGAGCACCTTAGAGCAAGCTGATATTGTTGTGCTGGAATGTTAACAGAATTTTAACCAAATTTCAAAGGCTGCAGTGCCACTTTAAAGTAGGATGAGAATACCCTCACTGCCCTGAAGACAACCCTTTCTGGGTATTTAACTAACGCTTTAGCATACTCTGCTTTTAACGTGATTACAGAAATCCCTTAATATGCAGAACTTCTTCAGAGTCGATACCCAAACGCAAGAACATATTACCGCTCCAACCAGATTGAGAAGAAACGAAAAGTTATTTCATCATGGCTCCCTTCGGTCTCGTTTATTCATTCGAGCGAGAAGCGTAGCGTTAAGATAGAGAGTGCTACCATATATCGAATAAAGTGTGATTAAGTAGATAGTGCTGCCCTTTGCTGGCCGTTTGTTGGCAGCTCTCAAATTAAAAGTGTTATCGATATGTCAATTAAAAATTCTCGCCAAGCTCTTTTCAATTTCATATCTAGGGATGCAACATCGAATAAATAACATCGATGCTCGAAACATCGCTTTTTGTGTATCGTTTGCATCCCTATTAATATCTCGTTGAGTCAACAACGTTATTAACTTCAAGCCACAAAAAAAAGTTAACATTTGTTAGAAACTATGGCAGAGCAAGTGCCGATTTCAAGCAAAAGTCGCGCAGTTGATGAAAGTATGCGCATACTGGGTCCTTTTCCTAACCTATTGAAATATGCTCAAGAGCAACGCTTAAGCCACGCTAACGTGAAAGAAAAACTGGTAAAAAATGGCGAAAAAGATAAAGAAATAAGAAGTAAGTTATGTGAATCAATGTCACAAATGACTTTTGTTTAGGGGGCTCAGTGGCAAAAATGGTTCAATGGAAATCGTGTGTCAATTTATTTTTTTTGCAGCCGCCGTAACTGGATTAAAGCACGACGGTTCGAAAGGATCACCGAAAAAGCAGAAAATCAAGAAGGTCAAGATAGAGAACGATGAAGGGCATATCACAAAGTGTGACATTAAGATAACGCCAGTGAATCGTTCTTTGGATCCAAAACCGGCATATCGTCCACTGCTCAACACGCAGCCTCGTGAGCGTTCCCTCACTTTAAAGCCGTCGATTTTTAAGGGGTACGGACCATATAATTATGCAACAAAAAGAGCACTGGCTTTCAAGCGTTCGATGTATGCCACATCCAAGGCTTGATCGTCACTGCACCAACATAGACGGAAGAAGCAACAGCCGAAATCCAGATATCGTCTTCCACTTGTGGCAGACTCAACAAACACACAAAAAAGAGTACACAATCTTACATATACAGTAGAAGCCCACAGCTTCAAGGGTTGAACACGTCCGCGTATACACAATCAAACCTGCTCAAACGACAAAAAAAAAAAAACACCGAAAACGGAATAACATTCAACAACTGATAAAACTGTTTCACTACCATACATATAAACTATTTAAACTTGTGGGCTTATGTTTAAATAAAAAACAATTGTAGCAGGTATTGATCTTCTATATAATTTTGTGTCTGCTTTGTTTGTTAAGTATACTTAGTTAATTTTTAGTGCAACTGCCATTAACATCCACTTGACACAACAATCAGGTTGATTATAAAGCTTATCAAGAAACAACCCAGATAGGATAAACTGTCGAAGCTAGAACCTAGGTGAAGCCGGCAAAGCGTCCCTGATGCATAACTGATCCAGCATCGACTGGTGCTTTAGTACCGAAGGTGAAGCCGGCAAAACGTCCCCGTCGAAAAGCAAATGGTTCATCTGATCCAAAACCGACAACTGATCAAGTTCTGAACAGCAGTCGGCTGCGTCCCACTGAAACTTTTTTACATGTTCGTTTCGTATCATTTTGGTTGCAACATGTTGAGTGTTGCAGGTCTGCAGCAACACTATGACTCACACAACAACAGCTGTTGGGTCGATTTTTTATTGAAAAATAATGTTTTAATACATTTTGTTAGTTTTAAAATAAGAGTAGAGTCAATCAGTTTATTGTAAAATGTTTATATATTGGATTGATCACTGAATTTTTACACATTGTATTAGTGAATGCAATGAAATCAGAGAGGGCAGGCATACAGTTAACATAAAGGCACAAAGCCCTATTAGAATCTGCTATTCCTTGCGACCTGCCAAAACCAAACAAAAGCAACAAACACTTTGCATAACCAAAGTTAGCCAGATGAGGCAAAAAGGCAACTCCAGACTCTAGACTCCAGCAATTACGACACAGAACTACAACTCGAACTATATATATATATATATTCGATGCCTTGGGCCAGTGGAACTGGAAAGTGGAATCCACTGCTTTTGTCTGGCTGCTTTCGAGTTCTGCCCGCCACTCGTGTCTCATGGGAGCGCTTAGGGATGCCACGCTGCGGGACTCAAACAAAGGACAGCAAAAAATAGAATACAAAAAACATTAAAAAAACAAAAAACAGCAAAGCAACGCCGGCAAATACATAACTTATGATCGAGGGGTTCGTGGGTAAGAGAAAGCCCTTGGGTTAGTAATTGGATTACTTAACTGATTAGCGCACAATAATGTTGAATAATTGGTAATGCATTAGCATCGAATATGAATTTTGGATGATGGAAGCTATGGAAGCGTGGCCAAAGCAAACTGCCAAAGTAAACGATAAATAAATACTTCAAGCATACACTATATATGAGACGATGAACATCGAAGAGCTGAGTTATGAAATCGAGGCTGGCAAATCTGTTTGCTTCTCGAAACAGAAATAACTGAAATTGCTATAGCTGCAATGAAATAGATGCGCTAAGGAGATGCATTGGAAGGAAGGAAGATGTGCTGGGATTATATTAAGAGCACCTCCGGACGTAAGCGAAAGAACGACGATGTCGATGATGAGGATGAGACGAAGACATTATGCGTTGATTGTGGGGGGAGAAACATCTCTGTGCCTCAGTCGGGCAATGGCCATTGCATTGCAATTGACGACAATGGCAGCAACGAGCAACGAAAGCAATGCAAAGTGCCGGACGGAAATGCAGACCAGAACCAGAAGCACAGTCAGAAACAGCATCAAGGCAACCAACCAACGGGGAAAAAGAGGGAGTATTGAAGTATTGGAGAATTTAAGTATTTTTGGGGTGTTCACGGCACGTATCGTAGGGTGGTAGTTGGGCCATTTTCTTTGCTTTGAAGCCGAAAGTTGATGCTGTAAATGGCAGGACGTACACACACACACACATATGACCAAGTGTATATATGGTTAAAAAGGACTCACCCACACACACACACACAGGCACGCATTCTTGTGCAATAGAATGGATAAGCATTTCAAGTCAAATTGCTTCAATATGCGTTGTGCATTAGTCGAGCTCGTTTTGCGTAAATGCACACATACACACACTCAGACTCAGACACACACATACACGCATAATTGGCACAAGAGTCATGCAGCTGTCGCCAGGCTGCGTCACGTTGGCCGCTGCATCAGCAAAAATTTTGTGGAACAGCAACGTTTGGTATGAGAAAGCAACCGCTAAGACGCCATCGATGGCCATGTTAGTCCAACAACGACGATGATGACGATGATGATGATGATGGGTTCCATGGTTGTGAGGATGTAGTAAGGAAAAGAGCGCCACAAACCTTTATTCAAATTCAGCATTTTCATGGCATTGGCGTAAAATCATTTTATTGCTTCCTGACTGAATGACTTTTACAACCTCGTCTCGAATTCAGATTAACCCAAATGCGATGCTGCTGTTGATGCTGTTTTTGGTGGCCACCAAACCACTTCGAAGCCCCTCAAAACACTCAGCTCCATTTCACACACACACTCAAACATTGCCGGCTACTGAGAAGCCTTTTCAATTTAAATAAAATTTCGCTGACTGCCCCATTTGCACAAGGTACGAACAAATTTCCCATTTCAAAAATATCATATTAAACAGCAACCGATCAAGTTGAGGATATATAGGAGTCATTATTTATTATTATTATTATTATGGAATATCACCTGGATAAAATAAAAAAACATCTTCGAAACATTTGTCATCGGTGGATGGTAAATGAATACGTATTAACTATCAAGCAATGACCAACAAACATTTAAATGCTCTTTTAACTTAGACCATATTATTATAGGCACTTATTGACAACACAACAACAACATCATAAACGTTATCTTTTTAATGATAATTAACAAATGAACATTGAAATTGCATAGATTTGAGGTTTACTTTTGCGGTGATATATGATTAAGCAAATGAAAATTCCACAAATACTTTAGAGTTGTTGCCCGAAAACCGCACTTATAACTACTGATTATGAGTTGATTACGACATGTGTGTGTGTGTGTAATTGCATACATTTGAGCAAAGAGCAGTGAGCAAAAAATGCAGCAATAGGGCCACAAATCGGCTTACTGACTCAATACGATTAATGACAAACAGTTTGTAATTAAAAAGTTAATAAAAAAAAAGCTAAACATAAAAAAATAATATAACAAATTAAGATGATTATAATTTATACATTTACGAGTTGTATAAATAAAAAGTTGGCCATACAAAAGCCATTCAAAATGCACCACTTTCAACCAGATGCTGAAGAACAAGAAGGAGCTGTAAATAAAACACGTACCTTTAGGTTGCCAGGCAGCTCTCAGGTCAGTAATGAATGTCGGTTCGTGGTAGGCACAATCACTGAAAGAGAGAGAGAGAGAGAGGGAGAGGGAGAAAATGAGTAGCAGCCAGACTGACAGTCTCTTTCTCTCGCTATCATCAGGATGCTCCATATTATATTTGACCGGCCAGAATTTAGCGCAGCAAACGTGGCTCTTGGCCCGTGTTGAAGGTTTAAAAGCCACCAACCGAGCACGTGCACACACTTGACCTTTATATCAATTTGAGGGAGCCCGTAAAACCATTATAAATTATGGCCTTTGTTTTGTGTGACAGCACACACACACACAAATATTTGTTTCTGTATGGTTGCGCTTTTGAAAGCTTCATCAATTTGCCAGGCTAGCGCACCAACACCAATGCATCTGCATACTCCTATTCTCCCACTGATTGCTGTTGTTGCAGTTGTTGCTTTAAGCGTTGCAATCCCAGGATAAAAAACGAAAGTGACACACACAATTACATTCATTTGTCTCTCTCTCTCTCTCTCTTTCTTCACACTCATCCAGCCAGCCAGCCAGACACGACACTCAGTCAGTCACTCAGTCACGCAGTCAGTCAGTCATGCTGAAAATAAAAAAATAAAACAACTTTTCTAATTGTCGCACAAGTGCACTTGGGTCTTCTCCATCCTCATCTCTCTCTCTCTCTCTCTCTCTCCTTTGCTCATCTGTCACGATTATACTTGCTCGCTCATTATGCATGCAACAAAAATGGCTGGCAACAAGGCGACAAGGGCAGGGACATCTTTTTTTTTTTTTTTTTTTTGTCGTTCATGTTGTTTCTTTAAGTGCCGTCAGGTTGCGTCTGCGTCTGGTGTCGCCTCTCAGTTTCGCCTTGGAACCAGTTTATCACGCTTGCAATTTGAACACGCAACTTTGAATTGGTTGCATGTTTCATTTGTTGCAGCTATCCACCATCTCTTTTCTCTCTCTCTCTCTCTCTCTCGCTTTCTCTCTCGGTCTTTTTAATAAGGAAAAGCGTAATTGTTAACGGAATCGCCATCGTTATCGCCATCGCCTGGCCATGCTCTGCATATCCATATCGCTTCGTAGAAGTTGCTTTAACTTTCGTCCAAGTTGCTTTTTTGCACTTTTCTGCAATTTGCATTTTAATGCCACATGGAACACAGATCGAAAATTGATCATTTTGCGTAACGTTGACACACAAATATATTTGTCAGAAAATAATAATATTGAAAAAACCACTTTAATCGTTTAAATTAACATTTTAATATCAGAGTTGATTTCTTAGTTGCAGTTACTTTAAGAACAAGAAATATACTTGTCATGCATATTTTTATTAATTTATCTTTCCCATGTGATCAATTAATAAATTCTTCACAACTAATTTACCTCAGAGATAAACCCCATGTGAACTAAACGAATCAAGCCAAGTACTTATGTTTTAGCTTATTGCTCTACAGGCAGTTACTAAGAATACCCAAAAAGTATTTCAATATTTGTTAACAACATTTTATTTTGTTAACCAAATGTATAGCATTCATAGAAAATAAAAGAAATGGCTGTTAGTAATTATAAGTAGAACCTCAACCAAAAGGTAGGCAGGCAAAAAAGAAGAGATTCAAGTTAATAAATTATATTCATGGCCAAATGAGAGCAGTTTCCGAGGCTATAATGACTGTTGATTTTAGATTAAATAAATCTTTCTTTTTATTTCTTACTAGATGAAGTACTTTACCTAAATACTATATAACATATATGTAATAGTATACTTATGCATGTATGTATGTATATTTGAAGGACTTGGCTCCGTGGTTTCGGATGCTGCTGCTGGTGGTGGTGCTAATTGCGTTCGTTGCAGTTAGAAAATTTTGTGTTAACGCAATGAACTTGAATTTGGCTTTGCGTCGCTTGCCACTTGCAATTGATGAGCAGTTCCAAAAGCTTGCTTCTCTCTCTCTCTCTCTTTCTCTGCCTCTCTCTCTCTCTGTCTCTCTGTCTTTCTTGGTGCACCGCAGCGACACTCGTAAGTAATTCAAGTGAAACCACATTAAGCTTACTTTGCTAATTGCGAGCGACACGTCGCCAGCGTCGCGGCGTTCGCTGTGCAAGCGCATGTGAAAATTCAACATTCCCTCTCTCTTTTTCACTTTTCACACACCCCCACACACACACACATACTCGATTATCTACATAGCGTAGTGGTTGTGCGTTTTTGAGTTAAAGAGAAAGAGAGGAGTGGATCCTGTAAGGCTGTGGCTCCAGGTCCAGAGGACTGGAGCCAGCCAGCCCGCCGAGCAGGCCAATCATTTTAATTAATTTGTCAGAGTGTTGGTAACACACAAAAATTTATTATACTCCAACGTCTCCTCATCGTCGTCGTTGTCGTTGCGTTGTCGTTCGGCATCGTTGTCGTCCTCGCAAACTGCAGCAAATTAAGCAGCGTATAAATACACACACACACACGCACACATGTTTTGATTCGGGTGTGTTTGTTCGAAGAAAATCAGTGTAAACGCGCCGTGGGAACAAAACTTTTGATTACGAAAGCCAAGAAAATCAATGGTTTAGGGGCTAACAAACACACACACACACATACTAATCGCACACATAGTACGCAAACAGTCGCATTAAGTTAGTAGCTAATGTGGTCCGACCCCTTTTCGGCTAGCATGGGGGACATACTATAGGGTACACCTTTGGGCGTTGTCCAATGTGATAAAATGACGGGCTTGTCACTTAAATGACCTCGACCGCATTAGACGGAGCAGCAGTTGCAATGGATCGAGCCACATAACGCGTAATGAGCTGCAATCAATCAACAAGCAAAACTTTATCTAAGGGCTCAACTTTATTTACTTTTATGCCAACAGTTTATTATTTTATTAAATTAATTAACGACATTTAAAAAGCTTTTTGATTTTGTTGAATAATATTGGATCTTAAAACTATATTTACTATTTATTTATTTAGAATGACAGAAAAAAATTGTTCTTTTGATTTACAGCATTCTTTAGATTAACAATTACAACAATAACACTAATATTGAATATCTATAATTATCATATAAACCTTAAAAACATATTTTCAATGCGAACATTTTTGAGGATTAACATTAACACCTCTATGATATTCTTATTAAGCTTATTTAATGGAATTTTTAATCTATTCGCTAATTTAAATCTAATGTAAAAATGTCAATCATTTCAGTGAAGATATTTTGTTATAAGCTTTGTCAAACACACAAACACACACACAAATAGTATCAAGAGAAGCACTTTTAGTAATAGATCTCTAGAGTCTTTCCATTCTCCCTCTCACTCTCTGTCTCCCACACTCACCCACACTTAGCAGGCAGCTGGAATGAGTGTGTGCAATTCTTTAGTTGGTCATTTTTTGGAGGCACAACAGCTTTCGGGAATGGAGCTGTCACGATGTTGCATTTGAAGATTTTTCTGTTTGTTGTGTGCGTGTTGTTGTTGTTGTTGTTGTAAGCCCTGGAGCCAAAATGAAATGAATTGCCCAAAGTGCTGGCGGGTGTTTAATTTAAGTGCGGAACAGCAACAACAACGCGGCACACCTCTCTCTCCCCAACCTCCTCACACCTGCCACGCAACTACAACTAGCGCAAAAACCAACTGACTGCCTGTTAGCTGATGCCGTTGCACCTGACCCTGTGTGGCATACGTGTGGCAAGTGTGGATTTAGTTAGAGTGGGTGGGGCAAGCTGAAATTGCACGCCATTAGGACAAGTAATAGGCGAGGCGACCTAGAGTGCACTCCAAGTAGTTTCTTGTTGCAACTTTTAATGACTGCCGCTTTTTGCTTGAGCTGCCACAATAAAGTAATTGTCGAAAGCCAAAACTCACTACAAATTTATACAGCCATCTTCAATGTCAATGCATATAATACTTACGAATGTTCCTTCCTGTACAATAATATTGTTTGACAAGGTGTTTGTTTGCTTTTGCAATATACATACATACTATAATACCCGATAATCACTGTTAATATGCGGCTAATGACAAACTCTATGGGTGTCACTCTCTGCAACTGTTTTCTGGCAGTTTAACGGTTCACCGGCTTATCGGCTTATCGGTTTGCTTAGTACGCGCTTAAGCCCATAATGCCCGTCAATGCAAATTGTGTTGTATGGCCCGTTGAACTTATTGACTGTTAATTGTAATTATAACAAACTGGGCTGGCGGTGGTGCAGCTGCTGCTGCTAGAAGGGATTAACACCACCAAAAGCAGTGAACCAATTTTTAGTTAAACACATAAAAACAGCTGTGTCCCTCGTCCGCTCTGTGCGAAAATATGTTAACTGACAATAATTAAATGGGGATATTAAGCGGCTTATCTGCATCCAATATAATTGACCATCAATTGCTGTACGGCTGTGGATTTGATTTTAATGCGAATGTTAATGCCGTGGAACGATGATGTGGCAGCGGCTCGGAGCCACTCACGTTTGCCGGCTAACAGATTCAGCAGCAACATGTTGCGCTTTCGGTGACCCTTGGCAACATGTTGCGCTGCTTGAACAGAATCAGCGGCAGCATCTTGCCAAGCTATGCTTGTTTTGAAATGGGACATTTTTGTGGCAAACTAGCAGAATGGCAACGACGTTGCAAGTAACAGTCGGAGCACGAGCTGTTCGCTGTTTGTCTAAAGAGGGGGACGAAAAAAAAAGACAATTTGCTTGCGTATGAATTGCAAATGCAAATGAAAACTCCTGAAAATTCTATATATGTATTACACACACAGCAAAAGTATTTGATTTTGTAAGGGGTTTGGTGTCCTCAGGAGGCGTGGGAAAGGGGGGCAACAGCATGCGTGCCTTGCAAATCACGTCGTGATATTTACAAATGGTTTCTTG
Source organism: Scaptomyza graminum (assembly GCA_018901835.1). Lineage (NCBI taxonomy): Eukaryota > Metazoa > Arthropoda > Insecta > Diptera > Drosophilidae > Scaptomyza > Scaptomyza graminum. The sequence continues at coordinate 8,470,215 of JAEIFL010000001.1, read as the reverse complement.
TAATTAAATTAACACAAAACGTGACATTGTCACTGACGCAGATTTTTAAGCGACAATCACACACACACACACACACAAAGAGAGAGAGACAGTCAGACAGACACAAATCACGACGAGCATAAAAAACACAGTGCAGCAGAGTCCCCAAAGTGTGGCGGCAAGTACGGAAGTCGTTTGCCTCAAGTCGTTCGCAGCCGAAATTGTAACTTTTTTTACTTAAAAATTACTTTACTTGTGTTTGTTGTTGTTGTCTGAAATGAAATTTAAAACACAAATGAGCAAAAGTGCGTGACGTGCTCTCTCTCCCCCTTTGTCTCTGTCTCAGCTCAGCTGTCAGTCTGAGTTTGTCTGTGTGCGTCATTGGGGATCCGGAGAGCTGTGCCTTTGGACCGACTGGAGCGGCCTTAAAGTGTAGTTAGTGTATCACCCTATTCGAGTGTGTGTGTCTGTAAGTTAGCGGGTATGTGTGTGTGTGTGTGGCGTCTTACAAAGATTAGGAATGTAATTTACAATTTACAGCATGCTCGCAAATAAATGTCGACTTCTTTTTATACAGCCACTTATGCCGAGCACCATCCCCTTATAAGGCTATAGCTACACACACACACATACAAACACAAAAAAACACACACTGACTCACTCATACACCTTGAGATTCTCCCTGGAGCACACGTACGAAGGAAGCCCTTCGCTGGCAGTGGAACAAAACGATACAATATGTGTATCAAAACACATGAGCTGAATACGAGTCTGAGAGACGGACACAGAAACCAAGAAACCAAGATCGACATGAAGAGACGAAGACGTACTACAACGGGTCTGGCTGAAATTGGAGGATTGGAGCAGGTTTCAACAACCACCACAGCACCAATGGCAGTGGCAGTGGTCACAATACAACAATAAGAAGGAAAAAAAATTAAGAGCTGTTGGCGCAGAAATGTGCAAGCGAAACACAAAAGTAGCAACAAAAGTTCGCCCAAATAAAGGCATAAAAATAAAAATCCCGAAACATATTCGCAAAACTACAGGGTAACGTAAACATATTTTTTTAAAACATACTATTAAAATTCAACTTTGTACCTAATATTATTGTACCATAAACATAAGAAAATGCATTAAGAATTATATTAAAATACAATATTATTACTAAGCCATTTGTGCATTAATTAAAATCAACTGCAATATGTCATATATATTTCGATACTTTGTACAAATGGTTTTCAGTTTTTAAACATTAACGGTCGGTTGCCCAAAAATCCAACATTGTTAACATATCAGAGTAACTATGTATTGTTTTGTTTTTAAACTATGTTCTACTAAATATTTGATTCTTCGAAAGCGCAAATTGTATTACCCTGTATTTGTGGACTCACTTGAAACGTGTATGTGCAAAAGCAAAAGAAATCTGAAAATTCCTTATCACACCTGGCGCTGCCTACAGATGTTGGGTGTGGTTGGGGGTGGCAGCATTGCAAGCAACCGATTAACTACCCGCCAGCGTCAACGTCAACACGAAAGTATTCGCACATACAGCGACAGCGCTACAACAGCGAACGCTTGAGGGACATGTATGTGTGTGTGTGTGTGTGGAAAGGGGAGAGGGGATTGAAAGGACGGAGCCAGTATGAAGTAACAATCAACGTGTTCAGAGAGAGGCAAATGTGTATCTTGGACGTGATGCGGCGTGTGGGCAACTCGTTATCCTCAACGCGCTCGGGCAACTTAAAAAAGTCACCCACAGACTGTCTGACTGACGTCACAACTACACACATACAATCACATGCATATGCGTATGTGTACTTATGTGTATGTATGTACGTTTGTCAGCCATTTTGTGCGATTTGTTTTATGGCAGGCTGGGTTGGTAGAGGCATTCACAAGTTGGTTTTGTAGTAAAAACAGTTAAAATCATGTCTCGATGCGACATTCTACTATTAAAAGAATAAGTTAGTTAAGTTGTCCAACAACAACATGGCTTCGAACTCTTCTGTTAGTCCAGTTAGGTGGTACATTTATAAGTTAGCTTGATTTTAAACGAATGTGTGACACAAGTCTATTAGCTTTTATGCTCTGTTTTAACAAGGAATGACTTCAAAACATTTCATATCCATGACTTTGTCATGTCGCAAAACGCATTTGAATATTGCATTCAACCTTAAAAACTGGCAAAACAAAATTATATCTATACTTATTTTTAAATTATACGATTTACATTGTTTTTTCTCTGTGTGTGTAGTCCTAGAAATTTCACAAAATAGCGAATCTAAGCTTCGACCAAGGATTACCAACAATAGAATGTACTAGAATAGATCAAAGACATCTCCTCTAATGCGTTTTACCAAAGACCTTATAATATATTAATATATAACACATACAAACTCTACGACAAGGGCTATTTAAACCAAAAAAAAACATGTTACCAAACTCCTCGGTCCGGCCCTGCACCGCTGACCACTTACCACCCACTTGAAAGGACCGCAACAATTTCAACAGCAGAAAAATAAAAAAAAAGATAAAGGGAACAAAAAAATTAACACAACAACAGCCGAAGCGAAAGTGAAGTGCATAAATTTTACACCTAATTAAAAAGTAAATGTTCTTTTATGCAAATCAAGTTGTAACCAAATAAATTTTCCACCAAGCACGACAGCGAGCGGCAAAGGGGGCGGAGGTGAAAAGGTCGAAGGGTCGGGCGTTAAGCGAGATCGAAAAAGAACTTTAGCAAATCCGCGGAAAAAAGGGAAAACGAAAGTTCAGTTCAACAACAAATACAAGATACAAAAAAAAAAAAAAACAGAAGTAACAACTTTGCTAGTCATGCCGAACACCAGATACTCTTGCGAAGGCAATATATTAAAACATTTTAAGATGATATGCTAGAAATTTAGTGATCCAAAATTTGTTGGATTGAGAATAACCCAGATAAACCCATTCAGAACAGCATTATGATAGGTTTTGACTAGAAAAAAAAAATGGTTTAATATGATACAAAGATGGAGACTTTAATTGAAACAATGTAGACATAGAATGTGACACTTTTGTTACAAAATAACATAACCTTCAGAAAGCGTATAAAAAAAGTTGCGGCCTTCGTCGGTCTCAAGTTGAATGCGAGGCAAAAAACGCAAAATACTCGACCAAACGCATACACATACACCCACTGACACGCAGTCACACACACACACACACATATAAACATGTTATGGAAGATGGTGGCATCTCAGCTAGACAGCGTGTTAATCACACTTAATCTCATTTTTATTTCTGGGTCAGCATCTTTATTTATTTGTAATGTGTTCGTTAGATATCTGCCTCTCGCTCTCTCTCGTTGTCTCTGTTGTTGGCTGTTGCTGTCGCATGCAAAGCAAAACAAGGCGCTTAAGCGCCACCCACTTGCCATGCCGTAAATATCCTTGACAAATCTTTTCGCCCTTTCGGCGCGCGAAGCGCAAAATAAAAAGACACTGCCCAGGAAGGAGACTTTGTCGTTCTGCCCAACCACATGCTTGGAACTGCCTTAGGTGTTGTTCCAGTCACCGCCGACGACGAAGCCATCGCTTTTTTTCTTTCTCTCTGGTTTTTTTTATAGCCAGGTAATTTACGTAACGAACCTGACACTTTCTAATTTATAGCATCAGGCAGCAAAGGCAGAAGCAGCAGCAGCAGCGCAGGCGACGGCGATGTCTGCGTTACTTCGCAGGCTATGATGACTGTAGAAACGACGAGACGTTAAGTTGATCATCATCACCATCATTATGATGGCTAAATTATGATGATGGCGATAGTCTAGCCGCCCGCCATTCCCAATTGTGGCGTTTACCTCGAGAACTTAACAGCTGCGGGGAGTTGCCAAAGTATCAGGGTGACGAGATGGCTGAGAAGTAGCGAGACTATCAGCCGCTACTGTTGCCTTTGGGGGACAACAGGTCAGTTGACAGGGATTTGTAAAGGTCGTATTTGCGCCAAGCGATGGAATATGCTTCAACTACTAAAGACACGTCCAAGAATGCAGCCGATTAACAGATAGTAATTCTCAATTCGATAGCTATTGGAAGCAGACACAGGAAGCAAAACTTCCTGGTGAACGCAGCCAATGTTATTATTGACCAAAGAACGCTTCAGCATAAAAACTCTGCTTTTTAAAATGATCACAGAAATCCCTTAATATGCAGGACTTCTTTAGAGTCTATAACCAAATGCAAGAACATATTACCGCGCTAACCAGCACAATAGAAAAGATTAAACACGATAGCGAAGAAACGAAAAATTATTTCCTTCGGTTTGTTTATTCATTGGAGCGAGTAGCGTCGCGTTAGGGAAGAGAGGTTTACCATATATTGAATAAAGTGTGATTAAGTAGAAAGTGCTGCCATTTGTTGGCAGCTCTCAAATAAAAGTGTTATCGATATGTTAAATAAAAATCTAATCGAAATCATTGCCTCTTTTTTCTCTTCAAGCTCCTTTCAACTTCACGTCTCGTTGAGTCAGCAACGTTGTTAACATCCAGCCAGAAAAAAACGCAAAAAAAGGTTAAGTTTTAAATAAAAAAGATATTAAAAAGAAAACTATGGATGCTCTAAAGCCGATTTTAAAGTCAAGTGCGGCTTCTCGTAGCAAGAGTCGTGCAGCGAATAATATCAAGCTTTCAAACGTCTTGCAAAAATCTAATGAGCAGAGCACGCGGTCGCAAACCCAACCTAAAAACGCCAACATGAAAAAGAAACCAGTGAAGAGTGGCGAAAAGATTTTAGACCCGACAAGTAAGTTTTATGAATCAAATAAAGAAATAACTTTTCTGTTCGGCATCGCATTAGAAATTTGGTAAACATTAATAAACGTACGTGCATGCTGTTTCATATTTTTTTAGCCCCTATGCCAGGAGTAATTATAAAGCAGAACGCCCAGAACAACGGCAAATCGCAAGTGAAAAAAGTTGTGCGTTTCAAAAACGTGCAAGGCGACAAGCGCAAAAGCGATGCCAGGGACAGAAGTCCAACACAGCCAAAGCCTAAACAGGCTAAACTATCTAAAACAGAACCGGCTGCTGTTTCAACACCTACTGCAAATCAAGCGGGGAAGCCAAAAAAACCTCCTGGGCGCATAGGAGTACTTCCAAAAAAGAAGAACAGTCGAATCTGAAAGCGACTGCTGATCCAGCATCGACTGCTGCTGCGGTACCGAAGTTGATGCCGAAAACAACACATTTATATTAAATAAATAAACAAATTTAACAGCTATGTTGTATTAAATGACGAAATTTTTTTGTTTGTAGTCGGTTTGTGATATATTATGGCAGCACTTTAAGGCAGAATCTTTTCGGTGAATGTGATGTCGTTTTCCGTTGTATGCCTACTTGTCCAATCCAACAATAATGGTAAGGCTGTTAGGCTACATCCCACATACTAAGTGCTTATGCTAGACGGACAATGGCTTGGACCGAACATAGCTTAGCCAAAAAAATTAAATCAAATGCGGCAAAGGGCAACCAAATCCTCTCACCTAATATGTAAATTTAATGATGTAAATCAAAGGGTTAAAAGGGCAGAGCGGAATGGTTGGAAGGTGGACGACTCAAATGTGTGTTGGGGCATGAATGGCGAGCCTTTTATTTAAATTAAGCAGCACGCACACACAGAGACAGCTGTAATGATTCACGCAATTTGCCGCAAATTTTGGCCAAGGCGTTGAGCGTACCCCGACTCGGACTTGGGCCAAATGCACAGCAACTTTTCCTGTTGGTTAATTAATAAAATGACCTCTGTCGCAGCCTTAACATTTTTTTAGTGTCTCCTTTTTAGCATTAGCGACGCGAAAAATGTATGTATGTATTTATGTATGTATGTATGTTCACATCCGAAAAAAGAGAATGGAATAAAAAGAGCGTGCAAAGAAAATTGGCAACAGCGCTGCAATAATATAAATTAAGAGTTAATTGCGTTGGTATTAAATTTAATTGTCGCTCTGCGTTCATCACTTCCCAAAATAAAAATAAAATATAAATAAAAACATTCAAGCAACGCATCCTAAAGCAAAGAAGCATCAAGATGAATGTGCGTTGATTGCGAATAATATGAATGGCAATTAAATAACACTCGTATATGTATATGTAATGTACATGTTAAGTTTAACATTTCACAATATATTTTTTATGTTCAGAAATTAAATCGAGGGACTTCATAATATATGTACATAGGTCTTCTAAAGCTCAAAAGGAATACCCTTAACAAATATATAGCTCTTGATTCTTAGGTGCTTAATTATCGATAGAAAATTGCGATTTAACAACAAACGAAAATCGATTAACAACCGTAATTACACATGCACTCATTTACTCGGATCTACATATGTATGTATGTAAGTACATATTTTGTTATTGACATGCCAACAAATATGTATGATAATGTGATGTGCAGTGTACATGATGACAAATGATGAATTCATACGCCATGTTGTACCGACAGACACATAATGGTGTAAACATGCAGCGTGCAAGCATAGGCAACTCCCTCGACACTTGCTACTGCTGCTGGTCCACGAAGTAAATGTTGCACTGTCGGTGGCATGTTGGTGGTGTCACGAGGTCCCTCTTGTATGCAACATAATTGAAAGCTGCATGCGTCAACATAATTTCCTGACAACTTTAGTTAAGCATGTAAATTAAGTTAAAAATAACTATGACATTGGTTACATAAGCGCAAACGCATACATATATAAAACTGCAACAGAACTAAGCGGAGCGAAGCAGACTGAACCAGAGCTTAGCCCATACCAGGCCAGCCGAGTCGAGTCGAGCCGAGCTGAGTCTGAGCTGGGGCAGCTGAGGCATGCCACAGCCAGAGCTCGTTCGCTAGTGGTTGGCTGGATGGTTGGTTGCCCGACCCTCTGCCGGCCGTCACATTGCACATTTTTCTTCTTTGGAGCACAAGCACGGCTGCTCGTAATTGGAGCGTGGAATATCACTCTTCATGTTATGACATTTTTTCGCCAACAGTGAATAAATTGTGCACAGCAAGAAAGTTCTCAACGTTCCAACACGAACACACACACACTGCATTTGGTCAACTTGAATTTAAAATTATATGACAACGCGCTCTTGTCTCTTAAATAACATACTGTTAACAATGTTTAACCCCACAAATAATTTTTGTCTGTGCATTATCTTGCCTACATGACAAGTATTTGCATTTCACACACAAACACACCAACTAGCTGTACTTGTGTGTCTGTAATGGCCGTGCTGCAATGTTTTGATACTGCCTGGCTGCGGTATCACACACATCAACCTTTGCAACGCAACTATTTTCCGCTGCACAGGCTCAGTAGCTGAGCTCTGCCATGCAAAGCGATATGCTAAAGAAAGCGACGCCAAGGTTAGCAGCTCTACCCACCCAAATATTTTTTTTCATGTATGTACATATGTATGCTATTAGTATATCTGTATATTATGTACATATGTTTGAGCAGTCACACTTAAACACCTAACCTATGTTATAGACACTAGTCGCAAGGCTAAGACAATGAAAAGGCACAACCTGCCGCACGCTGCTAGTAAAATGCAAAAATATGATCAAAAAAACCACAAAACAGAAGCTTAAAATCGCCAACACATCGCCACGCCCCTTGGCCATCCACTTCATTGTTATCTCATTTTTTCTCTCTTGTCTTTTAAACAACACACTGTTAACAAACAGTGTTAAGTGTCAGTGTCAATAAATAAATCTAGGCAACCATGCTTCAACTGACAAACGTGTCCAACATCTTGTATTGCATAAGTATTATTTTAATTATTATTATATCAACGTAAATGTTTTTTCTTTTCAAAAAAATAAAAAGAAAATTTGGTGTGTACAAAAGCAGCCGCTTAACACAGGCAAGTAAACTTTCTTCGCTTTCCTTGCAACATTATAATCAGTAAATGAATCAGTCATTAATATGTTTAGCCTCTCAAATAATTTTTGTCTGTGCATTATCTTGCCTACATGACAAGTATTTGCATGCCGCAAGCTGTACTTGTGTGTTTTTAATGGTCATGCTGCAACGTTTTGATTGTCGCAGCTATTGCCTGACTGCGGTTTCACACACATTAACCTTTGCGACGAAGCCATTTTCCGCAACACAGGCTCAGTAGCTGAGCTCTGCTATGCAAAGCGATATGCTAAAGAAAGCGACGCCAAGGTTAGCATACATATATTTTTTTTTTTATATATGTATGCTATTAGTATACCTGTATATTATGTATGTTTGAGCAGCCACACTTAAACACCCAACCTATATTATAGACATTAGTCGCAAGGCTAAGACAAAGCACACAACGGCAATGTTCACATTTTCTTGGCTTTCTACGCTGCCCTTTGACTTTGGAAATGCATGTCACAGAGTCAACGCCGCGCGCTGCTAGTAAAATGCAAAAATATGATCAAAAACACCACATAAAAGGTAGCCTGTAACATGCTTTCACTGCATTGCAAGTTGAATAAATAGGCACAACACTTTGTTAGTCTCTTCTCTTAGCCTTTTGTCAGTTGCTTAATCTGCTTGTAGCCATGCTCTGCCAAACACAAACAGAAGCTAAAAATTCGATCGGCTTAAGAGCAATCGCCAACTCATCGCCACGCCCCTTGGCCATCCACTTCATTGTCATCTCATTCTTGTTCTTGTCAACGTCAGCGTCATGGCAGGATGGCAGTCAACAAATTTTCTGTTAGCCATTGAAGTATACTTGGTTCAACACACAACCACAGTCACAATCACTTCATCTCCTCATCCTATCTCCAAAATAACAACAACAAAAACTCTGGGTAAAACTGTTATTAACGAGACCGTCCACAATGCCCGTAAAGTGCTTAATATTGCGCCACTAATTGCATAATTTCGTTGTCATTTTTATTAGTCTCTCAGTGCGATGCTCTCGCCTTTGATGTCACCAGCAGAGCACGAACAAAGCACAAGCACACACCAGTCAGACCTTGGACTATCGCCATCGCCGTCGCCATCGCCATCGACCATTTACCAGCTATGTTCCATTTGATAGCTACCCGCTGTTAGTATGCTTCAACGTCATGTTGGAAGCTTGGGTGTGGGCTTGAAAGTTAGTGGCTCTTTCCGTACCATTTAAGTTGGGAGCTGAGTTCGATAGGGCGGGCAAACGAATTGTGAATAGTCAGTCGCCCACAATCGTCATTCGATTATTATAAAACGATGGTATTTATTGCATAGCATGAACATACACACACACTCGCATAATCGTCCATTATGTTATGTAATATCTTTGGATTGTCAGCGGTTCACTCTACTGCGATTCATTTGAGTTGAAGCAAGTAGTGTCCAAATGGCATGCAATGCGCAATGTTGTACCCTTATTATAACTAGGTGTGGTACAAAAATGTTATTAGGCATGGAACTATCGTATCGTTGTCGAACCGATTGAACTTCAAGCATTATGGTTGAGGGTCAAACAAAACTAAGGTTTTTTATTTTGAAATTGATGTTAATGCTTTAAATAAGTAGAAATTAGATTCCCTCCCCCCCCATTAAAAATTATATGTATTTCCTAAACTTCTTAATACATTTAAGCATTGTTGTGGAGTGTAAAGTCTAAAAGCTTTTCCAACTTCATGAAAAATTTCTTAATCGTATTGGTTGCCCATTAAAAGCGTTCAAGCTAAGTGTAGGGTACATCTCTATATGAATGTAAATTGAATTGAAGTTTCTTTTCAAATGCCTGCGCGCCGTTACCCTTAACTCCGAAATGCTGTTACGTATGCGCATATAAATGTGCATTTGTGTTTAAGTCGATTAAACAGAACTTTTGATCAACAATGGGTTTGGCAGTGGTAGTAGGATTTGTAAGAACATTTAACCTGTTGCAAGTTCCACTCTTAAAGAGACGAGCAACTTGGTGTAACTCTAACAACACAAGTTAAATAAGCTTACTTATAAAAAGATTTCGATTGCTTTTGCTGCTGTATCAATATCACGATGAAGAAATAATAATCCGACCATTCGAGTTAAGAGCAACATTAGTTTTTTTTTTTTTTAAATTTGGGAGAATTGTTTTATTTTACATGTCGAATTCGATTTCTCGTAAGCAACACTATGCAATAGTTTCCGACATGTCAACCGAATGTTATCGAAAAAACAGTGCAGCTTTTGCTTGTCTAACGACAAAAACAAACATTTCACAAGTTCATTTCATAGAAAATTCTCGTCTGCCTAAGGTAATAAAAATAAAACAAATAATAAATTTTAAATATTTTGTTTATAATAATATAGTAAAATTTGGGGGTACCAACCATAGAAACCATGCCACAAGGTCAACAGGATCAGCGCTCCCAACAGCCGGCCAATCAATCGCAACCGACCATGCACCCACCATCGCCAGCCAATCGGGTGCAACAACCAGCTAAGGTTCTGCAGCCGCCGGCTTACAGCTACCAACAGTTGGGCCAGCATTCGCAACTGGCCGGTTGCTGGCCAGCGTTGCCCCAGCCTCCGAAAACAACAGGGAATCGCCCACAAGAGCCGACCCAACATTGGCAGCCACCGGCTAACTGCTCCCAACAGCCGACCCATCAATCGCAACCGCAAGGCATGTGCCCACCATCGCCAGCCAACCGGTTGCTACAGCCAGCTAAGCTTGTGCTGCCGTCGGCTAACACCTGCCAACAGTTGGGCCAGCATTCGCAACTGGCCGGTAATCGACAGAAAACGCTATCCGGTTGCGCACCACCGTCGACCCAACCTCCGCAAACAACCGGGAATCGCCCACAAAAGCCGGCCCAGCATTGTCAGCCGCCGGCTAACCACTCCCAACAGCAGGCCCGTCAATCGCAACCGCAATGCATGCGCCGGCCATCACTATCCAATCGGCTTCAACAACCAGCTAAGGTTCTGCATCCATCGGCTAACAGCTACCAACAGTTGGGTCAGCATTCGCAACTGGCCGGTTGCGCGACACCGTTGCCCCAGCCTCCGCAAAGCACCGGAAATCGCCCACAAGAGCCGGCCCAGCATTGGCAGCCGCCGGCTAACAGCTCCCAACAGCCGGCCCATGAATCACAACCGCAAGGCATGTGCCCGCCATCGCCAGCCAATCGGATGCTACAGCCAGCTAAGCTTGTGCTGCCGTCGGCTAACAGCTACCAACAGTTGGGCCAGCATTCGCAACTGGCCGGTAATCGACAGAAAACGCTATCCGGTTGCGCACCACCGTTGGCCCAACCTCCGCAAACAACCGGGAATCGCCCACAAAAGCCGGCCCAGCATTGGCAGCCGCCGGCTAACCACTCCCAACAGCCGGCTCGTCAATCACAACCGCAAGGCATGTGCCCGCCATCGCCAGCCAATCGGGTGCAACAACCATCTAAGGTTCTGCAGCCGCCGGCTAACAGCTTCCAGCAATTGAGCCAGCATTCACAACTGGTCGGTAATCGACAGAAAACGCTATCCGGTTGCGCACCACCGTCGACCCAACCTCCGCAAACAACCGGGAATCGCCCACAAAAGCCGGCCCAGCATTGTCCGCCGCCGGCTAACCACTCCCAACAGCAGGCCCGTCAATCGCAACCGCAATGCATGCGCCGGCCATCGCTATCCAATCGGCTTCAACAACCAGCTAATGTTCTGCATCCATCGGCTAACAGCTACCAACAGTTGGGTCAGCATTCGCAACTGGCCGGTTGCGCGACACCGTTGCCCCAGCCTCCGCAAAGCACCGGAAATCGCCCACAAGAGCCGGCCCAGCATTGGCAGCCGCCGGCTAACAGCTTCCAGCAATTGAGCCAGCATTCGCAACTGGCCGGTAATCGACAGAAAACGCTATCCGGTTGCGCACCACCGTCGACCCAACCTCCGCAAACAACCGGGAATCGCCCACAAAAGCCGGCCCAGCATTGTCAGCCGCCGGCTAACCACTCCCAACAGCCGGCTCGTCAATCACAACCGCAAGGCATGTGCCCGCCATCGCCAGCCAATCGGGTGCAACAACCAGCTAAGGTTCTGCAGCCGCCGGCTAACAGCTTCCAGCAATTGAGCCAGCATTCGCAACTGGCCGGTAAGCGACAGAAACCACTGTCCGGTAAGCTACAGAAGATACTGGCCGGTTGCCCGCCACCGTTGCCCCAGCCACCGCAAACAACCGGGAATCGCCCACAAGAAGTTCTGCAACCACCGGCAAACAGCTTTCAACAGTTGAGCCAGCATTCGCAAACGGCCGGTAAGCGACAAAAGCCACTGACACCAAAAAGGGATGGGAGGAGTCTGAGTGGCAGCTGCAGTGGTAGTGGCAGCAGCAGCTGCAGTGGTAGTGGCAGCAGCAGCTGCAGTGGTAGTGGCAGCAGCAGCTGCAGTGGTAGTGGCAGCAGCAGCTGCAGTGGTAGTGGCAGCGCTGAATCATCGATGTCTTCCGATCAAGAAGGCGATCAAAGAAAACGTGAGGTGTGTAGTTCGCTGAGTAACACATCTTGCGGCGCCACAGTGACTGCACCGATTTCAAAGAAGACATCGAAGACTGGCAGTTGCAGCTCTAAAACATCGCAGCATTCCAATCAAAAGAGCAAGCTAGGGAAAAGAGAGGTGAGCTGTACGCTGAGTAACACATCTCGCGGCGCCACAATGACTGTACCGCTAGAACAGATGAAGACATCCAAGACTCGCAGTTGCAGCCGCAGCAGTGGCAGCAGCAGCAGGCGCAGTGCCAGTTCTGGAACATCATCAGCTTCCGATCTAGAGAGCAAGCCTGTTCATACGGAAAAAACAGCTTGGCCTGCCACAGTGACTGCGCCGTTGGCGTCGACCGAATCAGTGCCATTAGCAATGCGTCAAGCGAGGTCGGGTTGGATACCGAGAGAATCTGCATTGCCTCCATTGCCTAAATGGGAGAATAGACGTACAGGCGCCAAGCCACTATTCACTCTTCCTGATCGGGTTGACGAAATCCCAAAGTTACTCAAAGAAAAGCGCCCTGAAAAAACTATGGCACAAGCCTCGGATCGTAATTCAGCAGCGCTCGGCTTGTTTTTGCCACCGATTACCACTGGTATAAATGCCAAATCGGATGACTTGGTTCGTGCCACGGTCGCGAAAAAACCGCGTTTGAGAAAAGACGAAATAGCGAATTTGGGGAACACTAATCCGGCGGGGTTGCTTCAAGCTGAATTGATTGCTCCAGTGGCAAAAAAGCCTAGAGGACGACCAAGGAAAAACCCTAATAGCCCAGTCAAACCTAAGTTCTGCAAGCCAAAACAAAGCTCTGTTCCTGGAGGCAATCCGGTCGCATCGGCGAGTGCCAAAGCTCCAAGAAAGCCTCGTGGGCCATATAAAAAAAAAGCAAAACTGACGGTGAATTCTAGTGCTCTAGGGGAGAACAGTGGACCAGGAGTCAGCGCTCAAGCTGTACTGATTGCCCAAGCGGTAAAAAGGCCTCGGGGTCGACCAAAGAAAAGTGAAACGGACGCGCCAGGAGCCGCAGTTCCAAAAAAGCCCCGTAAACCTCGTGGGCCGAATAAGAAAACTGCATCAGCATCAATGGCTGGGTGTTCCAGGATAACACCACTAAACACAGTTTCTGGACGAAGTCAACAAGCCCCAGTGTCTGCCACAGTGACTCGTCCAGAGGCACACCAGTTGACAGTCCATGAAACTGCTCGAATCTCACAATTATCGGATCCAGAGCGTCTCAGGGAGATACAAACATTCTGTAAACATCTTGTCAATGTCAGCGACTACGCACCCTATTTACAAAAAAAATAGTTTACAGGTAAGTAACAGTAAAGCCACAAAGCAAAAACAATTAAACAGCAAAAACATTAAATTTTATAGCTCAACTCAAACATGCCAAACTCAAACGCCTTTCCTGAAAAACAATCATCATCAATCAATTTTTGTCAGCGCAACGGAGCACAACAACAACAGCAACATTATAAAACTAACACAAACAACAATTAACTGCACCACCTGCACCTTCACTATTAACTTAAAAGGGTAAGCAAAAGCGCAACAGTCAAGTAAAAAAACGCAAACAATTGTTAATGACATACTTATATGTATATAAATATTGCAGCTGAACTGAATGGCAACAATAGACACGAAAAATGATCCATCTAAAGCATCATTGGACTGAATCGATACCTAATCCAATATTTTATTATTAAGCTCGCACAGAAAGCAAACTAACACTAACACCAAAACAACACTAGCTTAAGTAGCCCGGCTTGGCTGATACCTGCAACCCACCTCGCGTTTGGGTCATCGAATCAACAATGTCGATTAAAAATCAAAAATCCAAATATATAATATATTTAAAAAGGCGTAAGCTTATACCCTGTTATCTTCTTATTGAGTTTCTATTTACATATATCAAATTATGCAATTGTACGTTTAGATACCCCAATTGGCTTGTTTTATGATCTTCTGCCACTCAATTCAACAAAATGCCGCATTTCCTGAACCGCCTACGTCGTACGTGTTCGGACCGTTAAAGCTCTCCACTGAGAGTTATGAAACACAGAGTGCGCACTGCGCAGACGACACACAAAGAGATAACTAGGGAGACTGAGAGATAGAGAGAGTGTGTTTGAGAACCAAGGAAATTGAACAAGCGAGATAGAATGTATGAAGAGATTATGTTTTCTGCAATGCATGAAGTTAGAAAAAACTTTCATGCCCATCCGCCACATTGTCCACGTCTCTCCAAGCTTGACATTTATTATCTCCTGATGCGGCCTAATATGAAGTTGTGCCCGCTTTGGTCTTCCGAACCGCAAACGCACACACACACACACACACACATATGAGCATGCATATATTAGAAGTCTATGTATATGTGTATTACGCGTGAAGAGTGGCATACAGCCTGATGGCAAGTGTGGAGGGCAAGACGTGCATCTGACATTTGCTCGCTGTTCGTTTTGCGGTCGACGACGGCATTTGCATGCCCGGCTGGCCATTTAACGTGTCCGTGTCTGTGTCTGTCTCGTTGAGTTAAGGAGGAGTTCTGGGGCGTTGTCATGGACATTTTGATTTCGTTAGGCGAATCTCGGCGTCGGCGGCGGCTGCTTCTCATGCTTCTGCCGCCTATTACACAGTCCGCACACGTTTTTCGTAAATGTGCATTTTTCGCTAAATGTTTTGTAAATGTTTCCGTTTCCAACTTTATAATTAGTTGGCACGAGGGCGGCGCAAAAGAACAAAATGCAGCGTCACATCGTATCGCAGCGAATCGTATCGCGACGCATTGCAGTGCAGCAGGAAGCGGAAAAACGAGAGAAAGCACTGAGGAAATTGTGTAAGTTAAGCGCCTGCCACACAGTCCACGGCACGCAGCAAGTGTCGACCCAATGTAGCACCCTGTCAGTTGTGTTGCCTCCGATTACAAGCCGAATGCAGCTATGGTCTCTACTACTATACCGTTTGCACCGAGGGACGTGACTCATATCATAGAGCTTAAAACCTCCTTCATCAGTTTACAATGCTCAAGCCAAAAGCCCACGATTAATTATTAATATTATGTTGGAAACTAAAAATAAATACAAACACAAAGATTATATTGTGCAACGAGTCTTTCTATACACAAAACTCATTTTCAGAACACTGCAATTTGGTTTAAGAAAAAAAAAAAACATACCTCTATAACAAAGAGTTTTTTTCTAATTGCACAAATTCTTAATTAGTTCAACCATATTAAAGACTTTCCCCAATGACGTCTATCGCTGATCTTGTGCCAAGAGCGTTGTGAAGAGAACAAAAAAACATTTTTTTGTTATTTACAAAATAACTGATAAACGGCTAAATTTCAGTACAATGATAAATATACTTATATTTACATAAGATTAACTTTGAAAATCTAATTTTGATACCAAAGCAAAATGCTTTTCATATTATGAAAAAAATGTGTGATGTGTTTTTTAACGGAGTTTACTATGCGAATGCTTCACTGTGCGGCGGGCGTCTTCAATTGAAGTTTTAATTAAAAGCAACTAGATGAATCCCTGCCTCGCACTGGGCCAACAAATGCACTCAAGTTGTTACATCTACGCATTTGCAACACCTGCCGTAGGCGCTGCCAGCGACTTATTAAAAGCTATCAGCATTATGCTAATTAGACAGCGCGACCCAAAAAATATCGCCGCAAATCAATCAGGTTCCGCTTCTCTGCACATTACTTAATGCCGTGCTGAGGGCGGCTGTATCAAAAACACAACAAAAAAATAAAGGAAAACAAGGAGGTGTGGGAAGGTGGATGCCACCAAATTAACGGTACGACAGCTAGACGCATGCTGATTAGCGTAATCAGAGCAAACGGCGACAGCTCGCCCAATTTCAATGCAAATTTTTAGCTGTCGCTCTAAAAAGTATGCAGCAAAAATTTACTAAATTTCTAGCAGCTCTCAGCTGAATATTCAGCATCCCATCATCTGTCCGCTTGCTTTCGGTCCCTCCCTCTCTCTCTCTCTCTCCCTCTACGCCAAAAATCTTATTAGATATTTGTCAAGCACACTTTACAGCTACCCATGGGTCACACCAGTGCTCATTGAAGATTTAGCTATGAGATTTGGAATAAGATTATGATCAATATTTAAATTATATTTTTGTTTTAATAGAAAATCTCTTAAAGAAGATGCAAGGTTGACTTTCTGTAAGAAAACGATTTGATTTTTTTTTAATTTTGTCACAAATCTTTGCATATGAAAGTACGAGGCATACAAAATATGTATAAGCAAAACAAATGGCTTAAAAATTTTTAGTTATAAACAAATCTTGCAACAACAGCAGCAGGCTCCAAGCTAAAATGCGCTAATGCCGACCATTGCAATGGGGCAACATTTGTCCGAGAGTTTCCAGTTACAGTTTAAACCCAAAAGCGGCGAATTGAAACGGCAGCCGCTGCCGGCTGTAGCTCAAAGCTGCATGAGAGCACCATTTAAAATCCAGCTTACAACAACAGCAGACAGAGTGACTTTGTTTAAAAAGCAACAGAAATGCTACAGAAACGTACGCTTGCTGCTGATCCTCCAGCTGGAGCAGCAGAAGAATAAAAAATCTATGAAAAAAAACCTAAAAGTCGAAAGTCAAGAACTGACGCGGCCTGCGTCTGGTGCAATGTGTCGCTCCAGGGCTCCAAAATGGATGCGCGACATTATTAGCTATTTCAGCGAGAAAGGCAAAAGGCAGACAACTGAGCTGGAACTGAAACAGACATGCAAAGGAGCTGCCGGCGTAAGGGATCCTTATGCCTTTGCTTTAGCTTCTGCCTTTGCCATGGTTGCTGGCAGCAGCAACCAGTAATACACAACACGCACAGCAGCAGCAGCAACAACAACATTGAAAACGTCGTGTTTATATGCAACATTGACAACTTGGCGTGACGCGAGTGATGTCAAAATATAGTAACTTAGCAGCAGCAGCATCGGCAGCAGTTGCCCGCTACCATAAGCATTCTCTCATTACAAATATTGCTGCTGTTGCTGTTCACGGAGAAAGTCATAAAAGTTTTCTGACTTAGACTGTCGGTGCTTTGTGGGTAGGGGAGCGAAAGCTGGCTGTGGTTGCATGCTTGTTACTCCAGCGACCACGTGTACCAGTCTAATATACAAATGAGATGCAAAACTCACTACCAAACGTTCGACTAAAGTAATACCATATGTATAATACTAATGCGAAACTTAAAATTATTTTGCTCAAGGTTTTGCTTCCCCAAATCAACAATACAAGATATAGAAAATATACTGAAACGATACATTTTTTTCTTATATTATGCGCAAATAAAAATTTAATAAATAAACTAGCAAACATTCAATAATAATATGAACAGCCATAGTATGTTCGAACTTTACAATCCCTATCCGAGTTGTGTTATTATTATTATTTTATTTTGTTGTGCTAAGGAGCTGAGCATCTCAGACAGAAGGTATTTTGCATAAAACTGCCGGAGCTGCTGCCTTATACTGAATGTATTCCAGCATCTTTGTCAGTTTCAACGCTTTAGTGTGCGTGTGTGACTGTGACTATATTACATTTTATGTCAAATGCGCACGCTTTCAATATTGACAGATGCCGGCAATAGAACGAGAAAAAGAGACAGAGCATGAGAGAGAGAGCGCGAGAGAGATGTTTCCGTGGTGCAAGTAAGAGGTAAGAGTACTGCATCGACTGGCTGCATCGGCATGTCAAGCTAATGTTAACTTATTTTCGTATTTTGGCATACCTTGCAGCATGCCGGAAGTCTCTCTTTCTCCCTCTCTCTCTACCTTTCTCTAAAACCGCACTACTCCCCACTACACTGACACAGCCATAACCACAGCTCGCCCAGCATGACGTCAAACTTATATATTTTCTAATAAAGAACACACACACACACTCACATTTTTCGATATCAAGCAGCTGAGGATGGTCTGACAAAAGCCCCAATCAGCTGGTTACAAAGTTAGGTATTTCAATTTCATAGATGTATGTATGTCAATGTTCTTAGAAGGGCTCCCCGATGGGCTTGATCGTCAGCTGATGCACCTGCACATGTGGAGGCGTGCTCAGGGCGTACAAAATTCCCGCCGATATATCTTCCGGTTGCAGCATCGGTAGATTGTTGTAGTCGCCGGGTAAGATCTCCGTATTGGTGACGCCGGGACTAATGCTCTGCAAGCTCAAGAATCAAGATTAGTACAGTTAACTCAGCAGCACCACTGACCACTGACTCACCGTGACTTTAATCTGCGTATGGAGTCCGTTGAGCTCCTGGCGTAATGTCTCCAGCAGCGCTGTGATGCCATGCTTCGAGGCCGGATACATGTTGAGGCACTGAAGCTGCTCGCTGGGTGGATGAACGACATGGTGACCGGTTAGGCTATTGATGAGCACCACATGACCAGCCATTTGCCGTTGCTGCATGGATCGAAAGGCGCGTTGGGTGCAATAAACAACACCCATCAAATTCACCTGCAGCACATGTTGCAGCTTGTCCAACGGCATGGTCAACAGCTGGCCGGAATAGAGACAGCCTGCATTGTTTACCAGTATATCGATGCCGCCCAAATGCTCCTCGATCCAGTCAAAGGCAACAGCCACTGACTCCTCCACGCCCACATCGCATTTGTGGGCATACAGATGTGACTGCAGCTCCTCTGGTAGCTGCTCCTTGAGCGCCTCAATTTTATCCACGCGACGTGCCAGGCCGACCACACTAAGACCAGCACGTACCAGATCCTTTGCCACAGCAGCACCAATGCCCGAACTGGCACCGGTCACAACGGCCACACAATTCGCCCAGCGTTCCATGTTCACTCTCTTTATCTCTTTTTTAGCTCTTCTTCGAATTGGTTTATTTTTAGCTGATTTTTATAACTTTTAGTGCTCCTCTGACTGCAGCAATTTCGCAACTGAATCTCATTTGCGACAATGTCTTGCTTATATGGAGGTTAAGCTTTTGCCCCACCCACACCCCCTAGAGCTACAGCCTGCTTTTGGAAGTGCTTTGGTCACTTGCCTAAAGTTCGCAATTGAATTTTTAATAGTTGTTGCTGCTGCTTCACGCCCATTATACAGCTGAATAATTAAGCAAGTGTCGCTCTATGCGCCGGTTAGCCACTTGTTCATTGAGACAATTAGTCAGTTTGGTCGTTTCATTTAATATTTTTTTTTGCATTTATAAGATTCGTTCCCTCATTCGAAGCCCAATTTCTACTACACATGTTATTTTCGTATATTCAGCCAGATTATTTGACGGTCTTACGAGCTTGGCATACTTAACACTTAGCTTATTTGTATTCATACTCGTATTTTACACAATCTATTGATTATTATTGTATACAAATCTACAATATTGGGTGAGGCAAAGATTCTTTTCGGCTGTGAACGGGTCTACCATATTCAGGTTCTAAGTAATTATATGATTCTATGTATTATTATAAATTGAATTTGAATAATCAGAAACTCGCCTTAGCATTTCTTAAAAAATTTCACCCATTGGCTTGATGGTCAGCTCGTGCACCTGGACATGTGGCGGTGTCGCGAGGGAATACATGATAGCATTGGCCACATCTTCGGGCTGCAGCATAGGCAACCGTTTGAAGGCTTGTGGCACCATAGCTGTATCCACAAGGCCCGGACTAATGCTCTACAACATTTGAATGGGTTAGCTGGCTTTACACAATCTAAGCTTCAAATTGCTACTTACCGTGACCTTTATTTGGGTCTTGAGGTCGCGAAACTCCTGACGAAGCAGCTCTGTCATGGCGGTTACTGCATGCTTCGTTGCCGGATAAATGTTCATCTCCTGCAGGCAGCCAGAGGGCGGATTGAACAGATAGTGACCCAAAATGCTGTTGACGAGAATCACATGGCCAGCCGTTGCACGCTGACGCATGGATTGGAAGGCTCGTTGTGTGCAATAGACAACGCCCATGACGTTTGTTTGCAGCATCTGCTGCACAACATCTAAGGACATGGTGACCAACTGGCCTGAGGACAGCTTGCCTGCATTGTTAATCAAAATGTCTATGCCACCCAGCTCCTCTTCGATCCAGTCAAAGGCCTCGTTCACCGAATCCAGGCTGGTCACATCGCATTCCTTGATATGAAGCTGATCCCGCTGTGCCTCGGGCAACTGCTGACGCAGCTGCTCCACCCGGTCCAGGCGACGGGACAGGCCGACTACAGTGACACCCGCTGCAATCAATTGGCGCGTTAGTACAGCTCCTATGCCTGAACTGGCTCCAGTTACAACCGCTATGCAATTCTGCCAACGTTCCATGCCAATGATTGTTTTCTGAATGAAGCTTCAAATGCTCACAAATCCAAATGGCAGCCCTAGTGCAACTACTTACTTGCTTTTCTACTCAATGTTGTTCGCTCTCGGATTACCATCGGCCATGGTCGTAGTCACCTGATCCCTCTTACTGAGTACTGAGTAGAACCAAAGACATTCGAATATATTTATTATTAATATTTATTCTTATGTCTTTGGCAGAACTGCAATAACTATCTATTCAATATCGATATTATCGCTGGTTTGAGATGTTGATCGATGTCGATCGTTTTTATTTGTTGATCGTACCTTGGCGATTTTTTTTGTCAAGCCAAGAAAGCTATAGAACATTTTAAAAATTTTGTTCTGTTAAAAAAATGTTACATCGTCAAACTTTTTTGATTGAAACAGTTAAAGCATCTCTTGAAAAGTATCCATTTAAAATAAAATATTTTGTTCTCGCAGAAGTTGATTAAAATTCATTGTTGAGTAAAAAAAAGTTAAAATAAAATAAGCTGATGGTTTGCTGTTAATTACAATAAACAATGTTTTTTAATTTGAACTTCGATTTGAATCAATTCAAGCATTAAATCTAAATGACTTGCTACTCGAAGCCCCTAACTAAGCCCATGTAATAATTGTTGTTTGCACTAATTATTGCATAATCTGTCGTTTGCAGTGTCTGAGATTACATAGAGAAGCAGTGTCTAGACCACAAGTAATGCGAGCTGTCACCAAAAGCATACACACTTCAACCATTGCATAACTACCTTTGAATAAATTAAGAAACAAATGGAAACGTTGCAGTCTGACGGAACCGATACCTGTTTAAAAACGGGTAAAAATAGGCCTAATTGCAAAAGTAATTAAAACGTTGGAATAATCCGAAATAGAACTCATTTCTATGTCATATGCAAAACTAAACTAAAATAAATTTGGGAAATACTATTTGTGTTTCATCTATTTGCACCGCGTGGTGTATCAACTAATTATCGATTTCCCAGACCCCAGGGCGTAGGGCCAAATCGTAACAACTTGTCTGTCGCGTTCATACACTTTGTACCTTGGGTATAATTGTATAAAAATGCATCGCCTGCCTGTCGCGTTCGAAGGAAATACATTTAAACACTTCCAGCTCGAATTATACAATATATTAAAGCTTAATGGAAATTCCATTAGAAGACGGATTACGTATACGAATATGGGCTATAGTAGCTTGAAGCAAATTTGTCGCAGCTGCAAAAAGAAATCAAAAACATAACCAAAAAAAAAAGCAATACAAAAGCATGAGCTCAACAGCTGGAGTAAAGTTTTCTTTGGAAATATAAATAAAAATAAATTTGAGTCGCATTTTACAGCGCTGAAACTCAAATACGCAAAACCGTATTCTAGTATATATAAGACCCGCTCCATGCAAACCAAACGTAGGACAACGCCTTCAATCAAATGCGAGCAATAGTTAGCTAATGTTAAGAACAAACTCAACCAGCTTCTCTCTACCAAAAACGTTTCCTCAACTGTTTGTCAGTGTTGGCAGCACACGTGTTATTTACACACGTGTTTATGGAAATTGAGGAACGCTTTTCAAGTTAAGCGTCAGCTCAAAGCGACATTTGTTTACCCAAAAAGAAACGAAACGAAAGAAGGAAGAAAAATGCGCATGAAAATTTCACTGATTACGTATTTGAGGAGCGCAAACAGCAATGAGTAAAACGCCGCCTAACAAGTAGCCCATCCAAAAAAAAAGAAGCAAACCAAAAAGAAACCAACCCATTCAGCCCTTGCTGAAAACTTGATGCAAACACTGCTCGGGTCTATTAGGCGCATTAGACGCACACGGCTAGACGAATTCCACGACAAACAAACACATTCCATCTAAGGAAGGGTACTCATACGTTAATATAGTATGTACATGTAAGTCTAGA
Source organism: Scaptomyza graminum (assembly GCA_018901835.1). Lineage (NCBI taxonomy): Eukaryota > Metazoa > Arthropoda > Insecta > Diptera > Drosophilidae > Scaptomyza > Scaptomyza graminum. The sequence continues at coordinate 8,447,553 of JAEIFL010000001.1, read as the reverse complement.
TACTAAATTTCATAAATTATGCTTGACTGCAACTGGTCATATCACAATTCAACTTATATCTATTCAATCCTTTACATTTGCACATGCAAATGGATTAAATGAGTGTTTAGCCAAGGGTATAGACAACATGCCTATGCTGTTTGTAATTCATGTCTTGCTAACAACAATAGCTTCAATACTGAATTTGAATTTAATAGGAAGACCGATTTTCTAGCTTAATTTCCAAGAGTTTCTTGCTGTATTGATTACATTACTACTTATTGCTAGCTGAATATCAATGTGTTAAACTCAATCACAAACTAATATATTCTCAATTATTAGTTCGTTGGTAAGTTTACGAAAATTAGATTAATAAAACTGTTATGTTATTGTGCTTATCTCGTTTGCGTTTTGAATTTATTCAATTACTTACTAATTGATTGGCCATTAGAGTTTGGGAATGCAAAGTGTTCATTGTATTTTACTGGAGCTCTCTCTTGAAAGTCTTGCACAAAGCAAAACTCTTTAGTATCGTAAGTAAAATATATTCAACTTTGCTGCATTAATTATTCAAATACTTGTTTATATCTCTGCCAATTTCTTGTTTAAATTTCGTCACATATGCATAAAAAAAAGAGTAAAAACGAATCGTTTTGGCAAGTCTGGATTCTGTCGACATCATTTGAGTTGCGTTCTTTTCTTGTTTTTTTTTTTTTTTCATTGGCCAACACATGTATGCACAACAAGCTTGTATTTACAGGGTAAGAAGGGGCATGTGGGGGGGGGGGTGTTGGGAAGTGGATGCGGCTGAAACAGATGCTGCTGCTGGCCATAATTCAAATTTGCTGTTTTCTATGCTAATTCGTTTGATATTGCACAGAAGATGCCTCGCAGACGACAGACCCAATACCCTTTCAGCCATTTACGAAAGAATGCTACAAATTATGCAGCCCTGTGCATGTGTTTTGCATATGTGTGTGAGTGGGTGTATATGTCTATTGGCTAAGAACATGTGCTAAGGGCAACAGTGCGAAGGCAGCAACAGCCAATTGTAAGGGATACAAGCGAATAGTGCAGAAACACGACGCATCATTTGCATTTGGCATGACCCTCGAAGGCGTCAAACGCAGCCTCGCCCTATCCAAGGAAGTATGTGTATGTGTATGTGTGTGGAGAATAAAATGTTCAACATCCCATTGCTGTTGGGATTTGTTATTTTGTTGCTTGGATATGCCTCGTCCTTTATGGTACATATTGCATTATTATGCGCGCATCTGGCCAAGTTCAAAATGGTGGAGGGAGTCAACATCGCATCGCCCGGATGAGATTAGGCCTTGGGCCATTTGGCCATTTTATGCGTGCAGCGCCGATTACGATTTTTATGGACAGGCAGGTGATGCCGATAGTGAAACTGGGTGTGGGGTACCGGAACCACTTGGCGTTGTTATGGCAAACATAAAAATCGGCGGTTCGCATCATGAGTATCATGCACCATAAACTGGTAGCATGTTTGTTGCAACTTTGTTGCCATTCACTGTAGCTTGCCTCTGATTTGCAAATGTTGACAATGTCCAATGCGCATAGGAAGCTGCATGATTGATTCAAATTTAATGCGCTTCGGAATTTATTTTTGTTGGCTCGCCAGTAATTAGTTTTAGTTCGTTGCCAACTCAGGAACAGGATTATAGAAATTTACTCATTTTTTTTAGTTTCGTCTTTTTTTTTGCCAGCTTATGATGGACGCTTCCGTTACCAGAAGCAAATGCAATTGGCAATGTTTCAAGGCAATAAAAGTGCAATTTAAATCCCTGGTAACAGAGTGAAACCAAACAACAAATGTATCAACATAACTGTAATATTTAATTTTAAAGATTCCAGCTGAGATATATATATATCTATTAAAATATCAAAGAAATATATTATCGATATTTCTATATACCGATATATATTCAACAAGCCTATATCAGACAAACATATATATCAGATCTATAGATGTAAAAAACAATATTACTATAATCGCATTTAAACCCAATTAAATATAGCTTTTGCAGCAAAGTGTTGCAGGAGATAAAATACTTTATTTTCCTTAGTTAAATTTTTACTATCCAGGCAGAAAAATTCATGAACGTGTTGCTGTGTGCCATCGGGCGAATGTCAATCCATCTTTGGTAGACGTTTATTAAGAATTAAATATGGAATAGTGTGCCGATGCAAGATGCCAAAAATCTAATATGTGTAAGCAAAATTATTATATTGGCAGCAGCTTGTATCATTTATTGTTTCAATCATTTATTGATTAATTCGTGACTCATTTGCTCACGTTCCTATAGACAGATAAAAATGGTTTGATAAGGCAAACGCAGCTCTAAATTTGCTGGCGAGCCTCAAGACATTGGATAACTCACTTATGCCGTTCATAAACACCTTAATTTCTCTCTCTGCAATTTAGAGGCAAGTGTTGCAACAACTCAACGATTGACGGTCACTGCCAGTTGTCTGACAGCTGATTTTCATCACGTACCTTCAAAGCCAAGCGCCCAGCATAGGCAAAATTTCATTGAATTGTGTACGTGGCAGGAAATGAACAGAAAAATTTTCAACCGAAGCTGATGCTTAACTTTAAGTACATAATAGCTTCATTTTAACAAACGTTGTCTCTTACTGATCCTTTTTTTCCATTATCCATACTAATCAAGTTTTTGGAAAAAATATTACTCATACACCTTGTAGTTTTCTAGCTTACAGATTACAATTCAAGTGCCTGCAACTAGCAAACAATGCTTGAACATAAAAGGTTAACATTTAAAGAGAAAGAGCGAATTTGAGATAGAGAAATGGAGAGAGATAAAGAAGCCAACAAGCAATCCGCACAAGCACGTTACAAACTCTATAGGGCCAAATTAAAGTTGTGCTGGTTGAAAAAGAAAAAGAACAAACCTTCAGAGAGTCTGTGAGGTCAGCACTTGAGATGTTTAGTCCAAAGTTGAGCACAATATTTTACGAGGATTTCGAGTGGTAAATCTGTTGTGCACATGTGCACTGATTACAACTGTTGTAGATGGTTGGCTAGATGCTGGCTTAAGGCCAGCCACATGATAAATGTCCTGAAACTCAAGCCAAAGAAACTGCAAATAAAATAAAACGCAAGAAAATCCCAATGTAGATAATATTTACTTAAACTGAAAGTTTCATTAAGAAGAACACGTTGTTGGTTGAATGTTGTGGTTCAATATTTATTTTCTCATTTCACTAGTTAATATTCCATCATAATGCTTTTTGCGTCGGTTCTGTTCACAATAATAATATTCATTACATTCAATTTAGTTCATCTGATAATACCGTTTATGTATATGTAGTATGTATATTTAATATATAACATGTGAAAGTTGTCTCTCATGGGTTGGGAATGTGTTATTTGGTTTTTTATGCCATGACTTATGTCTCTTGCACTTTTTATGGTACATACAATAGTTATCAATATATTTATAATATTTAACGTAGGTAAATCAAGTAACATCATACTAGAACAAAATAAATAAGAAACTTTTGATCATAATTCCTAGGGGTTCACAATATACATTATAGGGGCATTTATTTATAATATATTATATAATATTTATTTAGCAAGATTATATAGTATGTCCATCGAGAATTGTTTCAAATTAGAATTTCTGTTACTGTTTCTATTTCAGCTGTTTGAATATGTGTGCTTTGAAGTGTTCTTTTCATGTATGTGTTTCCTAATAAAGAATAAAATAATGAACCTTTTGGGGACATTTGGTACATTTTGGATTGGGAGGCGGCCAGAGGGGAAGTAATTCAAATAAATTGGGCAACTTTAAAGAGGAGTACAGAGCGCACATGTAGTATGTGCTATAGTATATTCGTTTAACACTAAATTAACAAATCTATTCTGCATTTTTAGCTATTTAACTCAATTAAATATTAATATGCATGTATGCATATAGCATCTGTATGTATAGTATGTGTATATATTTATTTATGTTTTTTTTTCATATCTTTATTTTTTTGCATTTTTCATTTTATTCATTATATGTTTGTAGTTTGCTTCATTCAACACAGATGCATTTGCTATATTTTCATTTAGGTTATTTTTTTATTTAGTTTTTCAAGTTGTCGATTTGAATATATATATATATATATTTATGGTATATATATAATATAGTTATAATTCACAACAATAACATTTAAATATGCATTTCCGTTTTGCTTGAAGTTAAATTTAAATTGAATTTGTTAATAAGTTGAAATCAATTATTTCATAAAGCTTAGTTTATTTTGCGTTGATATTAAGTATGCCATGGATAGTTTTACAGTTACAGTAAGAGTTTTTGTTTATTTAGTTTTCACTTTTGCGAGCTGAGTTTAATGATGATCCTGCGCCGTTAAGTGTTGTCATCCGATCATGTTGCTTATACATAATCCTCTTCAATGGGCAACAATTTAACTAGTATTTTCGCTGTTGGCGGTATATATGAATTTGAACGTAGCTTTAAATTAGTTTATTTTGTCTTTTAGTGTAGGTATGTGTGTGTATGTGTGTGTGCATTAGACTGACGCCTCTTTGCTTAAGACACCTCATCAATTATAATTTTTGCCAGTTTTGAGTTGAGCTTTCCGGTCCGATGCCGTTGCGATCAGGTCTACGATTGTTTCCTAGATAAGTTTGATAGCAGGAGCAGTGCTAGATGGTGATGCTTGGGTATTAAGTTACAAATATCATCGTTATCTTAAATCGTAGTTGAACGATGTTTTGCGAAATTGCTTGTCATTTCATTTCTTATGTCTTGTGTGTGTATTTATGTATTGTAAATATATATATATATATATATGGTTGTTTTTTTAAAGTGTATTTATATATAATTTGCTCTGATGCATGTTATATAACCATTATTTCTATGCATATGTATGGGTCGACTTCTCGCACACTCCTTTGGTCGCTTGGTTAACATAGTTAGGTAATAGAGAAGATTACATAATGGTAAGTACTATAATGGTTAGTTTGCATTTGCCATACTGCCAAAGACTCGGCATTACTCCAACTCCAATACACCTATCGGTCTCTGTGCTTGTGTTTACTTAATTGTTTTGTGTTTTACCTTTTGTTTGTTGTTGTCCGGCCATTATCCATAATAATATTGATATATTTTCAAGCGTTCTTCATGTGTTGCCGTTCCTGTATTTATTGTCAACTAATCATTACATACCTACGATTCAGACAGCTTATAGTGCACTCTCAATTGAATAAATCTCAAAGTGCACTGCAAGCGTTCCTTACCAAAATCTTATCTACGATGAGAACACGATAAAGAACCAAAATAAATGTACCAGATGTTTGGGGTAGGATATTCAATACTTTCAGACCCTCGCTAAAAACAAAATTCAGTTCGATTGGAGCAATTCAACAAGCTTAGTTGGAGTCCGAATCCGAATCGCTGGGTGGCACTGGCGAGGCAACCGGCTTGGGGGCTGCAGCTGCAGCAGCGGGTTCCTCGCGAATGGGTCGCGTTGCCGCCAAATACGCATTCGTGGATTCGCCGTGCGTGGTCTCGATGCCAACCCTGAAAGCGAGATAAGATAAGATATGATAAGCTAACTGGTAAGCTGGAGGTGCGCTGCAAAAATAATTACTTGTACTCGTGCCGTGCCAGATAGCGGACGTACTTCTCGGGTGGCTCATCGGCATCGGAGTCCTGCACGCTCACAGAGCGCACGGTGGTATGCGAGACCTGCGTGGCGGGCATTGTGAACTCCACGAATGCGTATGGCGCCAGTTCGCTTGGTATTTGGTCGTACGATGTCAGTGCCATGCGGCAAACCAGCTGATGTGTGGTATAAGCGCCTAAAAAGCGATTCAACCAATAACACATGGGATTTGAAAATAAAACAATCTCTACATACCCTGTCCTTCCTTGGGCAGGCGGGGACAACGCCAGACAATGGCGCGATGGTGATGCTCGTACTTGGCCTGACCGGAGGTAACCTCAATGAGTGACTCCTGCAGCGTATCTACAGCGCCCAAGATGCGCTCAATGCCCTTGATCTTTCCAGTTCGTCGATGTGCTGACTTCACGGAGCCATATCTTCAAAAGTCATATTGTGAATAAACCGTTGATCAGACAGATCGTTAGCTCTTATGCTTACCTAAAGTGTTTCTCTACGCGGAACAGATAGATCCAGCACTCGGGTATGGGAAAACGCACGGAAACATCCTCGCACGGTATCTGACCCAATTTGCGTGACGTGAAGCCAGGCACGAGTATATCGGCACGCAGCTCCACCTTGTTTCCAGTGACACACCAGGTGGCCTTAAGCTGCAGCGGGAGCTCTCGGTTCTTAGGCGGGCGCACACGGAAGCGCAGTAATTCAATATAGTTGGCATCTGGTGGCTGAAACCTGCAGAATTCAAAGAACAAGTTAATACCGCATAAAAACATGTTACTTCACATTAAAAAAATGGGGAGCAAATGAGAACCTACTTGATTGTGCGAGTGCGCTCATACTCCTGCTGATTGACAACGCTGTGGAACTCGACGGCCTCCAAACGGATCCATTCTTCGGTGGCCACAGGAATAATGTCGTGGCGGCCGACAACCTCCTTGCCCTGGCGCCACATGTCGTTTACGCCTAGCTCGATGGTTGGCATGCCCGTGAGAAAAGCCAAAAAGAAGAGACGCACACGAGCGATCTGCTTGAGTATCTTGCCCTCATAGTCCTGCTCGACGGTAATCTCATCCACGGCCGTCACTTGCACCTCCTCCATTTTGTAGGTAAGAGCGCGTTCGCGCAAAGCCGGCAGTTTGAAGAGCGCTTCCTCGATGCAAACGGAGAATTGTTTCATGTCTTCGTAGCACATCGAACCAATTTTGAAGAGCTGCGAAGATTGAGGTGCATGCTCTACGGGCAAACCGAGCTTCTTGAGATCGCTGCCAAACTCTTTGACGCCTTCGTAGTCGCCAGCGATGGCATATTGTGCAAATTTGGTCAGCTTGTTGGTGATACGCTCCGCCTTGGTCACTTGGCCAGGTCGGACACCGGGCCGCTCCTTGTAGAATATATACTGTAGTTTCATGGTGAAGATCTTTCCGAATTGATCGTACTGCTGGGCACCGATCTCCGACACTGAGTAGGAGGGCTGCAGCGGCAGCTCCTGAAACGGCTGCTTGTCGCCGGCTTGGTTTAGCAGCTGCACCACCGGTATATCGTTTTGCACCACCAGGCGTACAAATATCTTTTTCCAGAACCGTTGACCGGTTATCTTTTTTTTGTTGGGCTGACGCAGTTGCATCTCCCAACCGGGGCCAACATAGTTGAGACGTGGGAACTCCTCTAGTGGCTGGGACACATCCTCGTCAAACAGTGGCGTCTGTGGCGTCTCTTGAGAATCTGTGCGCTTGATGCTACCCTCTGCAGCTGCCGGGGGTGCCGGAAAACCACTGACATCATCTTCAAATGGATTCACTGTCGCTGCCGCTGGCGGCGATATGGTTGTTGCTTGGATTGCTGTGCGAGCCGGCGGCGGTGGTGGTGCTAACTGTGGTGCCACTCCAGATGCACCCTCTGTCCTGGGTCGTATGACCACGCTAAATTCCTTTTCCACAGAATCTACAGAATCAGCGCGTACTGGCGCCTGCATAGCATAGAAGTCATCGTCCTCATTGCCAAAACCATCGTCCACCGAGTTGACCTCTCCAAATGCATTCGCCGTAGTCGTCGCTGACCCAAAAGCACTGTCTCCCCAAGCTGCAGAAATAAAATAAGATTAATTCAGTTTAGTTCCTTAAAAACTATGTAGTTTTTTTTTGTGGTAATTTACCATCTCCGCCGGACGGTGTTATAGCACCCGATCCACCGCCAAATCCATCCAGTATGCTAATGTTGTCCTTCTTAACCGAGTCAAATTTGGCTGAAAATGCATCAAATTCATCAGACTCGGCTGCAAATATGTTGCTAGCATAGCTCGCAGCTGCTGGTGGTACGGGTGGTGCTGCGCGTGGTTGGACCGCTGGTGGCCCTACTTCCGTTTTGGGCTCATCCACGGCAAAGATGTTGCTGACCAAGGGCACGGGAGCAAAGCTTGGCTCGTCCTCCTCCTCGGGGCTGGCAAACGGATTGGCAGACAACTGACCGCTGGCTAGCCCTGGAAAATCCAATCCAGTGTCCATTTGCTCGGGCTCATCGTTGAGCAGCTCAATGTGAGACTCGTTTACAGCTTGTGTGGAAGCTGCCAAATCTGTGGGTGGGCTGTGATCCAGCTCAATGGCAATCGGTTGTTCTGGCTCCAGCTCTGGCTCTGGTTGCGGATTGGGTTGGTCAACTGGCTCTGCTTCTAGTTCAATTTCAGCATTTATTGCGGCTGGCTCTGGCTCCGGCTCCGGCTCCTGCTGAACAGGTTGCACTGCTTCCAGCTCTTCCTCATCGTCGGAGCGTGGCAAATCCTCTACTGTGGTAATTTCAATGTCGGGTGTAGGAGCCCGCTGCCTTTGCTGCGTTTCCGGCGTTTCCGCAATGAGGAGCGCCACAGTTGCTGGTTGCGGCTGTGAGGTTATGTCATGGGTGCTATCATCAGGCCGTATCAGCAGTGAGCTAAAGATGGGCTCGTCGTTTGAATTTGACTCCTGCAGATCATCGTTGAGCAAATCCGGTTGGGCAGCTGCTGCCGCAGCCACAGTTGGCTGCTCGAACAGGCTGAGTATGTCCTCTTTGGTCTTAGGTGGCGGTGGCTTTGGCGGCTTGTTGCTGCTCCCAAACATATCCAGCAGATCATCCGCTTCGGCAGCTGGTTGCACTGCCGCAGATGGTGGTGGCGGACGCTGTGGTGGCGCCGGAGTTGGCTGCTGTTGTCCATGTCCCTGCATCATGTGTGCTGGTGGAGTTGGACGTGGTGGCGCTGCTGGACGTGGTGGTGGCGGCCGCGGTGGTTGTTGTTTTGCCGGCGAAGGCATGGGTGCTGCACCTTGCAAATTAGGCACCGCTGTGGGCACACCGAAGGGATTGTCAAGTGGTGAGGGAGCAACGACGCTGCTGCTCATTAGATCCGTCTCGATGGCTTGGGTGTGAGCACTAGAGCCACTGTCCGAGACATCAACGTCCAGCAGATCAGCCAGCCCAGAGTCGGGCGTGGGGCTGGGTGAGTGTAGATCCCGCATCGAGACGGGACTGGGCGAACGGGTGTCGGGTATGCGGCCCAGTAGTTCCGAGCTGGTCTCGTCCAGCTGGCTAGAGACTGTATTGATGAGCTCTTGTGTACTTTGCGGCGGCTGTGGTCTTGGTGGCAGTTGCGCTTCTGCTTGCTTTTTGCCATCATCATCCTCTTCGGCGGCGGACTTAAGACTAAGCGCATCATCCTCCGCCTCTATGGTTGTGCCAAAGAAGCTCATTGCTGCATCAATGTCCGCAGCAGTAGCAGCAGCCGGCTCTGGCTCCGTTTCCAGCTCATCGCCGCCAAAAGCGAAAGGATTTGAGGCTGTTTCGCCAAATGGATTTTCCGACTCGCCTGCCTCCGGATCAGTTTGTATTAAAAACGGATTCACAGCTGCATCGCTGCCTTCCAGATCGTCGTCCATTAGGAAAGGATTGGCCATCTTTTCTCTGTGTGCTGTTTGTTGTTTTGATTTATGAATTATTTATTTACCTCTCAATTAGCTCGCTTTCGAGCAGCTTGATTTCCGTTTCGCCGGGCGCTAGATTTTCCGCTATGGATGTGTCAAATGGATCAATGTCCTGTTGTTGCTGCTCCAGCAGCTGCTGTGTTGTGCGATTTGGTAGCGACGGCGTCAGCACTTTATCGCCCAGTCCCAGTTCCTGTGCGTCACTCTGTGTATCGAGTAAGACGCCGGGGTTTTGCTGCTTGGCACTCTCTGGCAGCAGCTCGTTCTCAAGCAGCTTTAGCTCCGTCTGACCGGGCTGTAAATTGGCAGCAATCGATGTGTCAAAGGGATCTTGATCTTCGTCCGATAGCGCCTTGCTGGGCAAGTACCTCCGCTCCTGCGCGGGTGTCAATACCTTTATGTTGATGTTCTCCTCAACAGCTAGCAGTACCTCGGCAGGCACAGGTGTGGGCGGTGCACGTGGATTAAAGTCAGGATCGGATAGACAATGTTTCAGTGTCGGCTCTATAATAAGATCAGCTTCAATGTGCTTCAACTCAATGTCACTGAGCTTCGCCTCGGGCACATATGACGTGTCGAACGGATCCTCCGACTCGCGCTCAGCTATGGACTGAGCGGTGGGTGCGTAGTATGGCGTCAGTGGCTTCTTGTTGGTACCCAGGCAACCGTCATTACCAGCGGCAAGCAAGTCTTGCGATGTTACCGCAAAGCCCACGCTCTTTGCCTGTAAGTTCAAGCTCAGCGACGATTTGCGGCGTGTACAATCAAAGTCTGCTTCCGGTACGGAGATCTGAGTAGTAAGCACTGGTGTTTTGGCAACCTGTGCCTCCTCCTGGCCGGCACGCGGATCAAAGTCCGGATCGCTTAGTGATTGCTTGAGACTTGAAGCGGTTTCGTTGAGCAGCTCGCGCTCCAAAAAGCGCAACTCTGTGGCCTTGGGCTGAACAAGCGCGTTGATGGCCGATGTATCAAAGGGATCAAAGTCCTGTGGATCCGCCTGCTGATCAATGCTTAGTGTTGGCGCTAGTGGAGCTGGCACAACCTTTGTTAGATCGGTGGCACTGCCAGCCAAGAGATCACGACCAGGAGCTTGTAATGTCGAACTTACAGCGGGCTCCTCGTCGGCCCGTGGGTCGAAATCGTCGTCCTGCTCAAGTACGGTTGTCTTCTTAATCACTTGCTCTGCGTAGTTTGTATTAAACGGATCGTCGTCTAGATTCTCCTCTTCGTCGTCGCTTACGTAAATTGCGCCGGGCACAATATGTGGTCCAGTCGCTGGACGTGCCGGTGGAGGCGGACGCTTCGGTTTACCTTCAAAAAATAAATGAAAATAAATAAATGAAAATGCATATAAACAAACTCAATTTTTATAATTTCGCAAGGAAATCGTCAACTATTAGTAAAAAGAAAATAACAATTGAGTTTATCAGACAACATAAAACGACTTTAACTTTAACAAATATTTTGTTTTCCTAATGAATGGCAAACATTTAAGTAAATTTTTTAGCTCTGCCCAAAAATGGTGGGATTCAGTTTGGTGAAAACACAACTTTGCAGTTTTATTTCCTCACTCTGGCTTTATACGTAAGTATTGAATAAGAAAGTGTAAAGCCTTAGAGGTAATAAAATTAAATTTTTGATATTGTACTTAACTAACGCCTGGCGTTCAAACTATCTTATAACGCTTACCTGATGTATTCTCTTCGGGCTCTGCCTCAAACTCTGCCCAACTGGATTCAGCAGCGGTTTCGGCAAATACCTCCGCTGAAGGTAGTACAAACTGACTGACTACGGTAATATCCTCCTTTTTGGTCAAAGATTCGACCGCTAGCTCTGCAAACTCGTCGTCCTCTTCGTCTTTAAGCGCATCAAATTCGGCTAGATCGGGATTGAGCGAGCCAAATGCCTCGACCTCGTCTTCGTCCTCTTCAACCTTTTGTGGCTTGATTAAATGCAAATGCAACGATACACTTAAATCAATTGGCCCTACGCACTCGGGTGCGTCATCGACGAGATCGTCAAGTAGATTGTGCTGAGGCTCAGCAGTTAGGAGATCTGCCTCGTTGTCGCCCTGATCAACACTTTCACTGAGCAGTAGATTATGGATGCCCTTGCGCAACTTCCGCTTGGGATTAGCTAAAGCGAGGGCGTGTTCGCGGTCAACGCGGCCCGAGAGTACCTCAACTGCAGCACCGAGGCTAACAAGCTTTTTGTTGCCTTTGGCCTTGTCTGCACCAACGATTACCTTCTCCGCGTAAGCGGTATCAAATGGATCGGGTCCGTCGTCTAGATCGAACACGGGTGAATCGGGTACAATGCCTAATTGAACCTCACCTCTTGTGATTGCCTCAATGTAATCAGTGGCAAATATATCATTGACGTCGTCCTGCTGCTCGTCGTCCGAATCTGATAGCTCAACGACAGCCTCCGCTAGCTTGTCGCGGTTCGCCTCCTTTTCTGCAGCTAGCCGACGTTCACGTTCAACACGTTGCGCCTCGCGGTGAGCTGCCTCCTCCTCCTCCTGCTTCTTCTTTTCGGCTGCCGAGGGCAGACGCTGGTAGAAGGACTCCTTTTTGATGCGATCGAGCTCGTCTTGTGTCTTGTGTAGTATAGTATCGACGCCTGAGGTTAGCGCCTTAAACTTGGCCCATTCTTCGTCGCCGGCGTCAGCGGTTTGCTGCTGCTGTTGCTGCTGTTCTTGATGGTGTGAACGCTGCTGATGCTGGTGATCCTGGGTATAGTTTGATGCAAATGTGGCCGCCGAATTGGATGGCTGGCCGTAGCCAGATGTTGTTGCTGCACCCTCGACGTCTGAAGCTACGTCCGATTCGCCAGCGTCTGATTTGTTGGCGGCCGCCTCTTGTTTGGCTTTAAGCTCACGCTTATACTGCTCGAGCTCCTCTTCGGTGAAGAGTTCTTGGTCCTTTTTCGACTTCTTCTTTTTCTTTTTTAAACCTTTTGGTAACTTAAGCATTATCTAATTGCGGAGACATCGAGATCGGTCTGCAAATATACATAAATACACAGATTCACATACCATACATTCATACATGTTTATTTTACATTTTTCATTCGCAATACACACACGTACATACACATACAGATATCCAACTATGTATGTGTCATGTGTGTGTGTGTATATAGATCTAACTACAGGTCTTGGAAGGGCGGGAGGCGGACGCGGGTATTATGTAAGCTACGGATGATATTACTAAAAACATATACTGAGGTTGAGTATATTGATATTACTCAAAGCAAAAGTGTAAAAAAGCCTCTACTTGCTATATTCAAGTATACAGATATATTGATTAATGTTTATAAAATCTAAGCGTTGGATGAGTAATGGGAAAATCACTATTTGGCAATGGATTAGGTACGAACGCACTCACCGCCGCTTCGTTGACCCCTCGCAATGTCCAGAATATTTTCCGAAATACTCAATGAAAACCTTTCGACGCTTTTCCTGGCGGTTTTCACACGTTTTTCTTGAACATTATATGTATATTGAATTCGCATAGAATGTTGCATTTAACTGCAAGTGTTGCATCGAAAATCTCTTAGTAGACACGAACAAGCATACACTTAAACATACAACACTCTCCGAGTGGCGGATTGACACAATTGTGTACCTACACATGAACTTGCCACTTGGTAAAGCTTTTTTTACCACTACTCACCACAGCAGGTACACCAATCATACGAAAAGCAACAGCAACAACAACTGTCAAAGCAACAACATTGGCAGCTTTATTTACACTTGGCGAAAAAGAATCTAACACAAAGTTACAAAAGCTTCGTCGCAGCTCCCTGCGGCGCCCTGCACTATGCAACACAAATTATCAGCAATCTGCAATTAACACCCGATCACATGGACACAGGAAAGAAATCTGATATGTTTCTTAATTGCACTTCTTGTACGAAATACTCGTAGGAACAATTGCGCATTTATTTTATGGATTATTTTTTCACTAAGATATTAAATATAGTTTCCAATACGATCGAACTTCCGTACAGCAAGTCTAAAGTTAGATAAAAATAAATTTCATTTTAGAGAAATTTCTGGATTTTTATTCTGAAAATGATTTCGTTAGAAAATCAGAAAATTTTGTTGTACTTTGTCGTTATAGAGAAGTGCGACTGCATATAGTCTTAAGTGTGCCAAATATCTCAAATAATTCCAGATGCAACAACATTTCTACAGAGTATTGATCTCTTAAACAAAGACAATAGCTCATTCACATCCAAAAAAAAAACATTTTCTTCGAGTGTAAGCTTCAAGGGTATTGGCTGATTTTTAAACGTTCATTCTTAGGGTTGATTAAAAAAAACGAAGGCAATAGCTTAAAAAGCCTAACGGAATACGGAAAAATAAACAAGAAGGTGCTTGCAACATTATTGTATTTGTTAAAGTAGGCGAGAGATAGAGAAAAAAATAAGAGTACGAAAATAAAAGGAAAATGTCAGTGAAAATGGGGGGCAGTAGTACCTTTATTTCTTGTGGTACTTGTTGTTGTTAGTGCTGTTTTCGCTTTTGTTATCGCTCGGAAAAATCGATGATTTAGAGACGCACTCAGAGAGGAAGGCTATGCAAAGATACTATGTGCGACGTTGCTGGAGAAGCAAATAGAGAGCGATGTGTTGCGTGCACGCTACTGCCCAGAGCAGAACGCGCCTACGCACACACATCACTCACCAACACACACACACTACCACTCAAACACACCATTTCACACATCATACATTCAAACACATTCACATAAATGTACACGTTTTTTCTTCTTTTTTTATGACTTGTTCTACACGTTATTAAAAAATAATCTAACTTTTTTTTTCGTCATTTTTATTTCTACGTAAGTTCTACTTTTTACACATTCACAATTTTATGAAACGCACAAAAAAAAACTTGGGAAAATTTTAGTATCCAAACTAATCGCAGCGTGCATGTATCTTGCTTGGCTTTTCACTTTTCGCTCGTTTCTCGTTTTTGTGATTCTGTTTCGTTTTGAAAATTATGCAACTTACGTCTCACTCTTTTGCACTTTTAAAGAACAATTCAAAAAACAATTGCGATTGTGACTACTTGCGTTATTGGGGAAACCAATTATTGTTTTTATCGTTCAGTGTTTTTGGCAATTGGTTCTAATTTAATGCAGAATTTTATTTACAATTTTCTAGATTGCCCTTTTATTTTTGCCTTGGTTACCTCTGATTCGAACTATCGGGAAATCTAGCACAGAATGAATGAAAATGCCACGAAAAATGATAGAAAGTGCTTTTTTGCGAAGCGCAGCGTTATCCTTCAAAAGCTTTTCGCAAAAAGCTGCTCATATAGAGCGCACAAAAAACTTTTCACACATATACATACACGAGAGCACGTGCACACACACAGCTGACGTCGTTCGCTGCCTTGTTGCCTGTTTGTCCTGTGGAACGTTCCCGCAGGCCGGTGCTTTGCTAGAAAGCTGTAAGACATAAGCTCATTCCAACAACAACACACACAAAATTTTTGATGCTATCAACCAAAGAGAGCGATTGAAGAAAGCGAAAGAGAGAGAGAGAGGGAAAGAGAGAGAGAGAGATAGAGAAAGAGCGTAAAGCGAGGGTTGCCGCTGAGCTACCAACGAAAAACAACAACAACAAGTGCTGTCACTTTAATCAGTTCTGACATTTGACATTTACATTAACGCCTGCGCGTGATTCTTGAGTGTATTTTTTCTCTTTCTAATAAGCAACTGTTTCCGAATGCAGCCCTGAATCGAAATGATTTGCAACGCTTAGAAGTTTCCAATCTGTACCAAGATACACTGAGCTAAGAATATCTTGCCCTGTACTATTGACCACATCTCGAGTTGCAACCGAGCAACTCAAGCTCACCTCACCAAAAAAGAAATAAACAATTTCAAAAGATGCAAGGTTCATGGTTAGGGCTTGTAGAAATACCTCAACTGCTATCTGAATTTATTAACAAGAATGTTGTAAAACAGAAAACAATATGCTAAGAAAGACAACACTTTCATGCAAGAAGTTTCAAAATGATTAAACATAAAATTAAGCTATTACCTAAGAACTCCTTGACCAGCTTTAAAAATAAGGTTTCACATTTATTATATATGCTCTACGCCGCCATTATTTAAGTACATCCAACAAAATATAAGTATTTGTTACAAAGTTTAACAAACAGAGCTCGGACTACAAAAATTTCCATAGAGTTGTCAAGGCATTTTCCGTGTGGACATAAATCGGCAAACAACTTTCGAACTAAAAAACCTATTCGATATTACGATTTTTCTCATGATAGAAGTTTTTCTTCTCCTTTTGAGATTCGTTATACGGAACTTCGACTCTAGTTAACATATCTAAAAAGTATGGCTTTACTTAATACTGATGGCTTTTTAGTGATAGATTTTGTATCCAAAGTATAAAAACATGATTGGTGGCACTTAAGAGTTAGAGAATCCACACTGTGGTTATCTTTACTTTAGTAAAATCTTATCATAGTTGAATCACCGACAGCCTAGCCTAAAGTAAACAACGATAAGCATATCAGAAATTCACGAACACGTAGTTTCATTAGTCACAACTTAAAAAGACCCCAAAAGTACATTGAAATGAATACAATATATAGTATATACATACATGGCAAGTATCTTGTGTCTGTATTGTTTAAGAAGTGATAAAGTTATCTGTTCCAGGCGAAGAGCTTTGTCAATGGTCGTGTTAGATGTCTCCCTTGAGAAATTCTTTAGTACATACAATTACAATCTAATCAGTGCCTGAATATTGTTAACATTCGAATCCGTTTGATTATTCAGTTGCCAACTCACTTGCATCCATGCAACATGAAATGGTTACGCACCTTTCACTCTCATACCGTTTGTATTGCTATGCTCCTCAGAAGCGAATGTGGGACGCAAAGCGGCAACTGTTGAACCACCAATCCTGGATATCATCATAGAACTGCGTCTTGTGGGCCCAATTGGGACTATGGAGCTGTGCACACAGTTCACAGAATGGTGAACGATTGGCCAGTTTATAGTGTTGACGCCACCAAAAATAACTCATGTATTCGTTAACATCGCTGGCCACAAATCTCAAATATTCTGCCAACTGCTCAACGCTCTCAAAGCGTTCCGAATTAATGTAAGAGTGCGGAGGCAAAAAGCGCGTATAGTTGGCACCGCCGAAAACAACAGGAATAATCTGTTGCTGCAGTGCATCATAAAGCTTTTCGGTCACATAATCCACGCACAGCGAGTTCTCAAAGGCCAAGTAGAACATGTAATCTGTATCCAGCATTTCATTGCAGCGCGAGTCACCGCGAGCACAGCTGCAAGCACAACGATATTAGCTTGTTTTGGAAAGACTATTTCAATACAAGTACTACTTACTTCAGTGTGCCACAGCTGCCATAGATGTCCAATGTAATGTGCTGCTGCAGTGCAGCCGCCAGCTGTTCTCGCTGCGACAGCGTCTTGCAGTGCGAAACAAACCAAGCGGCCATGCTCTTTTTTGTTGGCCAAAGACGCGCCACTGTGCTATCATTCCAGCTGCCCAAAGGTGGCGGCTGACGCCAATGGGGTTGCTGACTGGGCGCTATAAGTGCTCCAGTTTCCATATCCAACAGCTGGGCATAGGTCCACACAATGTCCGAGTCCAAGCGATAGCTCATCGTTAAATTGTAGAAATTGTGCTCATCGCTCAGCCGGTGCTTTGTCTCACCCGGTGGCTCCAACAATGCGAAAACATATGCCTGATGCGCGCTACGTTGAGAAGGAAGCGGTGGCAGCAGCGGTAATGGTTGTGCCACATGATAGACGATGGCGTCATAGAGCTCCAGACTGGGCAGGTAGTCATGGCGATTGCTCAGCTCGCACTGATAGACGGGACAATGAAGATCATCGCGGAATTGCTGTGGCCCGAGCGTATCGAACGGCAGTTTCCAGCGCTTATCCTCAAAGAAGCTGCTCCAGAGCAGAATGCTACGTGTTGCAGGCCTAGCTGGCCGCTCCAGCGACTTATTCTGTAGATACTGCCGCAGTATGCCATATTGATTTAGCAGTGGTGAATTTACCAGCTTGTAGACACCGATCAGGATCAGGCCGGTAAGCAATAGCAGAATCAATGTAAGCGTTCGTCGCGATTGCAGCCGCATTCTGCCATTCAGTAATGCCAAGATAGTTGGCCAAACCAGCTAGTCGTAATGGTCCCCGGCAATTGCCACATGGTCATTAGATAATGGGACCCAGACCCAAAGTGCGCGCTCTCCCCCCACAAAATTGATTTGTGGCGATAAAGAGCTATTTTGTCATCGCACTTTCCTTCCACATGCCCTTTCCACGCCTTTTTTTTAGTTTAGTTTCATGGCCTTATTGCGTTTGGCTTTATCGCGCGCCGTCGTTGTGTTCTCTTATGCCCTCTGGGAGAACTGCGTTCATGTGTTGTATGTATGTATATACATAAGTACATAAATGTACAGGTAGACCTGTGGACGTGTTGACGATTAAGCATTATTGATTCATTCGTATGTCAATGTTGAAATTTACTTACTCACCCCTTCGGCCAATGAATCGCAGTCGTGCTCTATGTGTCTGTTGAGTATACTTATTACTGTTAAGCATAGTTTTGATGCTGATCTCAGCTCTGTTGAGGCAGGGTTTCTTATATAATCTTATGCTATCGCTAAGTTTGTTAGGCTATAGCGTGTGTCTGGCTATTCTGTTTATAAATAAGTTATATGTGAAGAAAATTAAATTATATTATGTTCGTTCTTATTTTATAGCACACGTCCGCATTAAACTACTAAATTTTAATCATGCTGACATCCGATAAAAGCTTAAACTTTCATATCATCGTTATACACAAACACCGCCCCGCCCGCTTGCATATATACAGAGAAAATCTACGGATGGCTCTTGGTGGTAGTTCACAAAAATCACAAGTTCTTTGACTGACGCATACAAATCTTTAATCAATGATTGCCAAAAGTACAAAGCACGAGTGATTCGAATCAGTTTAACCAAAAAAAAAAAACCAAAAAAAAATTATATCCAAAGGAAAAAAAAGTGCGGGTTCGTTCTTTTTTGGAAGTTGCAAAGCAAAACGGTTAACTGATAACAGAAACACTTACTCATGCCAACGTATTATTGTTGTGCATAAGGTGGACAAGGTATGGGAGGGATACATACGTAAATACACGTATTATATACAAATACACATCGATTACAGAACTACAAGTACATATGTATTATCACAATAAACGACTGCGTAGCAGCCTAGATGCCACAGCAGGAGCGATTTGCTGAAGAAGCAGGGTCGTTCTCGCTATCCGGCTCTGTGTCATCTGAGATGCTGATGGCGCCAGCATTAGGCGCCAATCCGGAGCCTTGCAAGCGTAGTGAATTGGTATCGTTTTGCTGCTTGTTACCATGATGTTCCACCATCAGTTGGGTAAGCAGCTCGAACAGCTCGTGGACACCTTCGTTCTCCTTAGCGGATGTCTCCACGTACTGTGCGCCCACTGTCTGCGCATAACGCAGTGCCGTCTCATAGCTTATGGCACGCTGCTCTTCAAGATCAGTCTTGTTGCCTACAATCACAAGCACAATTTCGCTGCCACGCATCTGCTTAAGTTCGCGTACCCACGATTTGACCTTTTGAAATGAGTCCTGATCGGTAATGTCGTAAACCAGCAGTGCCCCATCTGATCCCCGATAGTAGATGGGGCCCAGTGCATGAAAGCGTTCCTGCCCGGCAGTATCCCATATATTGAGCTGTGCGCGCCTCTCATCTGGCAGCGTTACCTTTTTGGTCACGAAAGAGGCTTGCAACGTGCTGAGGTGCTGTGTGTTGAATTTGTCTTCCATGTAACGCAGCACCAGCGATGTTTTGCCCACGCAACCTGCAAATGCGCAATTTATAGAAAATCAAAATCAAAAACAAAGACGATGACAACAATAACAAAAGCTAGCAATTGCGAATGAAATTTGTACTCACCTTCGCCAAGCAACACCGCTTTGAAGTTGAGCGTGGGCCCGGTGCCCGTTCTGCGCGAGCTCATTGTGGTTCTTTGCTATTGCAATTAAAGCAGCGGCTTCCAAACATTGATTGAATTTAATGCACTTATGAATTCTTAATTGATTTTACTTTCATCTAATTTCTGTGATGTATTGTCAGTGTCTAGTGTTGCAAACTGATCGACTATGAAAGGTGGCGGAAGTTCGATAACTTTGAAAAAATAACAGTTGCGATAGCTAGTATTTTTGTAAATAATTTTTAGGCACGCCAAGCACGAATGGAAGCTTCACAAGTGTTTTGCGAAGTTCTTCTTGTATACAATTCTTCTCATAAGCACGCTTATAATATTCTTTTATGTACACTATGAGAACTTGATTTTTAAGTGATTGCATGAACACGAACTATGTATATCGCAATTAGGCGAGCAAAATATGTAATTAAATACCAAAAATACATAATGAAAGTATCGATATATCGACATGCAGTTGACGCGGAGTGCGATTTAAATGTTTAAACCACAATTTTAAATGTAAAATTAAAAGAGTTGCAAATTAATTGTGCATAAAAATTAATGACAATCAAGTGATATGTGTTTGTCGCCAAGACGCAAGCTTCAAATTCATAGTTGCCCGGCAACTCTCCTTCCCTCAAAAAGATGCGAAATTCCAGCACATTTTGCAGGGGCATGGAAGTGTGCGCAGATTCCGTTATGACCAAGTTGTTAGTGTTTTCGATGAATTTGCTCACTTGCCATGCCAACGTCAACGTACGCTCTCTCACAAACTCCCTCATATAGGTAAAGAGACCCACACAGTGGGTCTCAAACGTGGATGCTTCTAAATGTACCATACATATTAAATATTTCCATTCATCAGCCAACAAACCATTGTACAAGCTGCTCTCACACTCATTTTTGCTCTCTCTCTCTCTCTCTCTCTGTGTGTGTCTCTTTTTGCTCTCAATTGCCACGCGCTTCTGCCTGCAAGTCCGGCTATGAGTCTAGTGCCGGGCTGAGAGGCTGCGGCCCCTGTTTTCTGATGGCAACGGCAATGGCGCAGCTTCGTCTCGTACTGACGATTCATTCTAGTATTAAGTGCCGCCGCAGCAGGAATCAAAAAATATCCCAGCGTAAGGCGCGCACTCCGTGTGCCCTCAAAAAGTCCGGAGCCGAAACAAACCAAACCAAACCGAACCGCAACGTAGCGATACGAAACGAAACAAAACGAATCGAAACGTAAATGTGTAACAGTCTCGGGGCAACGTCAATTGCACTACAATACTAAAACTATAACTAATACTCAAAGATAAACTAACTGAACAATGAACTAACTTTCAATGCAGTTTGTTAATGGTAAATAACTGATTTTGTGATTGTTACTTTTTTTTCCTGTGCAGAAATAAATGTTCCGCACAAGAATGCCCTACAAAAATTCGCTCACACAAACACACACACACACAGTGCCAAAGCTCTGATTTCCTTGGAGGGACACTTTCGTCTTCGGCATATACATAAGTATGTATGTATGTATGAATTGTACATAAATTTGTTCAATCCTTTAGCATTTGAATGCCGCAGTGGCCGCCTAACGGTACACAGCATCTGTGGTTAGCTGTGTGTGTGTGTGTGTGTGTGTATTTGGTCAGTAAGTCAACAACAACTGCGCAACCAAACAAACAAACAACAACAATAATAGCAACGAAATTTCGCTGTTTGGGGTGTTTGTTTGTTTGTTCTTTCGGTGGTTGCTCTTGTTGCGTCTTTTATATTACGCACTTTCCCGCACACACACACACACATACATAAACAAACACAAACACCCACTCACCCATACACACAACGGATATGTTGCGTAAAAAATAAGCGAAATTCGCAGCAAATGCAATTTGCCACGCCCCACACCAACCCATCCCGTAACGTTCAGCCACGCACAAAACACACACACACACACACACACATACTGGGAGAGAGTGGCTGTTGATGACTTTTTCGGTATGCGTACATGCGTATGTGTGTGTGTGTGTGTGTGTTGCTGTAACTTTTGTGCATTTCTAGGGATACACACAGGATACACAAAATGTGCGTAAGCGCTATAAAGTGAAAAGATTCCAAGACCAGAAACAATAACAAAAGACAAGAGAAAAAAAAAAAAGAATACCGAAACGGACAAACAAAAACAAATTCGCGTAAAGGAATTTCAGTGACCCCACAGAGCAAGACAGATATACACAAATCAAAAGAGCAACTGTGATAGAGCGAGAAAGAGAGAGGGAGAGAGCGGTTGGAGAAACCGAGACGCAATAAAAGAAAACAAGTAGAAAAAGGGTGGAGAGGATGGATAGCTCACCGGATCTGTCGCTATCGCTGAAATTGCGACGTGGCTCCAGCGATTCGCGTGACAATTTCTACATGGACTTTGCCCAGGGCATCGACTCGGATATCGAGGATGTGGACAATAGCAATACAAATCTGGATGCGGCATTAGCATCGGGATCGGGTGTACAGGTGCTACCGCCACCGTTGCCACTGCCTCCAACGCTGCCGACGACAGCATTGCTGAGCGAAGAGATGCTGCTACTGGTGGCACCACCACCACCACCGTCGACAGGTCTGCTTGGCCAACCGCTACCGACGCTGACGGAGACGGAGGACATGCCGCCAACACCGCCTCCACAACAGCAGCAGCTCAGCATGGAGGGCAGCTCACCACCAGGCTCGCCCAGTTCCAATTCGGTGCTTGAGCTGGAGCTGATACCGCCGCCACCACTGTCGCCCCGAGATGATGCCGGACTGCGCACCGACAACGACGATGACGGCGAAGAGACAGATGATGCTGAGGAAGCGATCGTTGAACCACCCCCACCAGCTATGCAATTGCAGCAAGAAGATGCCGATGATGATAATGATGATGAGGATGATGATGATGAGGACAAATCGTCGCCACCACCACCACTGCCGCCATTGCCCTCGAATCTATCGTATGTGCAGGGAAGCGTTACCCCCCATTAACCAAGTCGCCATCGACGTCGCCATCCCCATCGCCATCGCCGCCACCCAAGCCAATGATGAAAATGGGCCACATGATGTCGCCATTGGTGCAGCATGCTAGCAAGGTGGCTCCAATGACGCCCTCGTCCGAGAGCGAAGAAGAGTCGCAGCCAAATTCAGCACAATCCGTATCTAGGAAGCAACCAATGCAGCAGGAGTCGGAGACCGAGCAAAAAGAGCCCGAACCAGAACCGGAGCTTGAACCGCTGCCGATGAGCGGTGGTCAACAGTTGGCTGCCGAAGAGTACAGCAGATCATTGGACAATGAGGACGAGTCGACAACGATAACGACTCCACCCAGTAACGGTTACTCGGCATCTTCCATCATTGCCCCACCACCGGAGCACTTTGCAGAGCTGGATGAAGATAGTCTGGGACGCGTCTTCATTCCGCCGCCACCAGCTGGACTAGAGGATGGACCAGCAATATATATTGATGATGCCGAACAACTCCATTCCATTGAAACCGATGAGCTGTCCTTAATTGTGGGTGACGATGAAGGTGACGATGATGATCCAGCTGATAGCATTAGCTCACCAAGAGCAGCTAGCATTGCCAGCGGTGGCATAATGTCCACCACTGGGGCCATAGCAGCCATGGCAGCTGGCAATGTGGTGGCCTCCGCTTCACCTAAACCGGACACGCGCAGCCGCAGCGGCAGCCAGAGATCTCGCACCGGCTCCCAGCATGGCTCACGCACAGGATCGAGGGTTGGTTCACGTGCCGGATCCCGCACCGGATCGATTGCCTCTGCCACAGCCGCTAGCGCTGCTGCCGTACTATCGCCTCAGGCTTCGCTCAAATCACAGACATCGCTCAAGTCGCAGACATCGCTTAAATCCCAAGCATCACTCAAGTCGCAGGCCTCCATCTCGATCTCGGCCAAGAGCCCGGCGCCATCGTTGAAGTCATCATCGCAACGCAGTGGCGAGCGCGTCCAGAGCCCGCCCGTTGGGGAAGGTGCACCGGCGATGCCATCGCCGCCAATGATGCGCAGCTCACCGCCCGAGCTGGCCAAGAGTCCACCGCGTCAGATGCATAGTCCACCAAGAATTACAACACCACCACGTGTCTGCAGTCCACCACTGGTCAGTAGTCCACCCAAGTTAGCGGAGACAGCGGCAGCGGTCGCTGCCATCATTCCAACTGCTGTCAAGGAACCGGTCAGGTAAGCAAAAATTCCCGCATTTGAACCTGAAGTGGGTTTTTTTTTTCAGTTTTATGCTTATGATGTTTTCCTGTGTTTTTGCAAAAAGCAGCGCAGGTTTTTACCATGTTTTTTCCAAAGGTTAGGGGACATAATGTTGCACTATCTCAATTAGCAAATAACTAAGGTTAAATAACAGTTTAACATCTGTTGGTTATCTAAATTTATCCTTGGCTATCTGTGCCTTGGCTCAAGCATTAAATTCAAATCTGTGGCCTTGCATTTTGTGATATTTAATATTGAATTAGTTAAGCCATTAGTCAACGTTCTGTCGGCAACATGGATTAATTAGTGCTGAGTTCGTTGTCATGCCATTAAAATAGTAAATCTGATATTTTTTGCTGAATTAATGAACCCTCGATGTTGGTCGTCTCGAGTGTTTGCCACACACACACATACATACACTCTATATCTCTATCTGGTATATCTAAGCCAACGTTTTTCGTTGTTGGTTATTGTTTTATTTTTTGCCCTGCTTCGGTTGCATTATGATGGCGCGAGCACTCTAAGCAACATGGTAATACGTTTAGTGCGGTAGACGCACAGTCTTGTTAATTGCATAAGCATTGACTTTGCTCTCTCTCGCTCCTTTTCTTTATCTCTCTCTCTCTCTCTCTCTCTCTGCTTGTCATCTTTATCAGGCTTGTGTTGTCTGCCTCCATTAGAAGCTGTTAATAGTCGAGCAAAACTGTTTAACTCGTGTACTCGACGGCTTGCCGCATGTTGAATTCTCCTGCTGTATGTCGTTGTATGTTGCCCAGGGCACAAGTCTGACGCCTACTGCTAATGTGGCTCCCCCACCTGCTGCACACCCCATTCCATCCCATCCTATCCGCCCTAAGGTACTGCGCCTCGGTGCTCAACAGAGTCGCTTTGGCAGCGTTGCTCTTACACTTTGCATTAATTAAACATCACGTTTCCAGTGCAACACCCTGACAAGTTGCGCACCCATTCAAGCTCACATGGCGTATACGACATGTATACCCCGATCGCCCTCCTCCCACCATTGCCGCTCGGCGTGAGTTGTTGTTGCATCCAAGTTGATTGGCTTGCCACGAACGAATTGTGGAACAAAGAGCGAGATGATGATGCTGCAGCTCCAGGTTGTTGTCCTCCGCCTGAGTGTCACCTGTGATGTTGAGTCGCCAGCAGGCGTTTTGCCAAACAATTGACATCGCGACGTCCGGCCATATTGCCACGCCCTTAGATTGAGTATGAGAGCCCCGACCAGAGCCCAGCCAACGCAAAATAGGTCATTCGAAAGTATGTTGTGTGTCCAAAGAGGATGGGAAGAAAGGAAGCGACAGCTGCTAGGTTGTTCATTCAACGACTTCATTGCATTGCGCGGTTTTGTTTTCTTGCCGGTCCGACAGCGTAATGTACATTTCCAAGCCGGCGCGTGCCTTGTCTGAAAATCAGATGCGATACAGAATAACCAAGGAAAACCTGTGAATGCATTTAACATCTGTACATAATAGCCAAACAACAATAGCCAACCTATTTTTTTTTTAAGCCAGAAGATCCATTGTGTTTTATCCGCAGGATATTTATGTTAAAAATTTATTAGCCTGAATTTTTATTACATCAAAAGTAAAACTATTTGTAAAAAGTTTTTAAGGTCTAATGACTCTTGCAAATATTTTGGCAACACTATTCGAGATAAAGTTAACCAACGAACGATTCATTAAACGAGCTGAATTGCCTTTGGTTGCATTTCCTGTATAGAATGTCAAAGCACTTGGCAAACATGTGTCCCACACCATAACCTGCCTCCTAGCCTAGTGTATTATTATTAATGCAACAGTCGAGTTGAGCTGAGTTGAGTTGAGGGCAGGTTAACAACCCCAAAGCGACACGCCATAAAGTATGCAGCGCGCTTTTAGAAATGTGATTACAAGAGCGCTTGAGTGCATGTTCCACAGTAACCACAACAACAAGCAACAAGCAGCAAGCAACCAAAGGCAGTCAGGCAGTTTTTTTTAGTTATGTTGACTCCCTGAATCTTGTCGACTTGAAGTACGTCACGAGGTTTTGGTATTTTGCAACCACATCGGAGCGTCAGTGCCGCCCTATGTCAAGGTTATTTATAAGCTCTGACACACTTGTTGCAAATTTTGCAAGCCGCATACCCTTAAACCAAGTACCTGAAATGCACCATAAGGATGAGTACCCATTGAAGCGGTCCACAATACTTTCGAGTGGCTTGCCACCAACCACTCAAACAACAAATTCTTACTCACAATCCAGCAATCTAGCAATCTACATTCAAATCTAAATCAAAATCCGTTAGTAAATCCATTTCATTGCATTCACAAGTGATCTGTGAATGTGAGTGCAATTTGCGAATGTGAATGTGCATCCGAATAGGAATGTGAATGCAAACAGCACGTACAAAAGAATCGTGTGAATAACCTTAAATGTTGCTGATGTGCATCATCCATATGATGTTGATAATGTTACAAAGCACTATGTGTATGTTAGAATAAAACATATTATATTAATGATTTAGAATTATAAATCGCTCATACTTTTTGCACAACATTATGCCGTCAATTGCTCGTTCATTGTGCACTGAAAATCGCATCCCCCCCATTCAAAATGAACAAAGTGAGAGCAGCTTTATCATTTATCCATATATTGTACATACTGACAGGCACACCTATGTGTACACATACATACATACTATTGTATGAATAAGTGTACATAAATATTTAGATTGGTATTGTACTAAAGAACGATTAGTTTCAATTGCCGTTGTGAGCAGCGCCAGAGCGCATATTTGGAGGGTGCTTTTCATTAGATGTTCTTTATTTTTTGTAGTGTTCACTGCTGCTGTTATTAAGCGCAATTTAGGAATAGTTCAGCAAATATAAAACACCAGTTGAAAGCAGCTTGTCTGCATCTGATGATGACAATGACAATGACACAGTTCAAATGAGATGAATTAGTTAGGGCTACCTTAAAAATGATTTATTAACCCAGTGATTGAAGGCATGTCAACTAACCGGCAGTGAACTAAAATAGATAAACTTCAATTCTTACTCATCCACACTTTATCTGAGATGTGAAATTCCGGCTCTTTTGTGCTTAAATTATGTTGATGTCGATGTCGTCGCCTCGACGGAAATGTCTGGCAGTATGAATGTATACATAAATATATACTTATGTACATATATCATATAGTGACATTTACTTATGTTTACACACACACATATATTCATAAGTAAGTACTTATGTACATGCATATATGGTTGTATACGACCTCATGGCAACAGTGGGTCCATTATTTAATTAAACCACTGTTGTGCCTCTACATGGGTGTCTGCAGAATCTGCGCAAACTGCGAGTGGGGCTCATGCAAATCTAGCAACTGTCGGAACAATCAGTGAATCGACGTCGCTCGGTGTTGTGACTGCACGACGACTGTTATCCAATCCAACTAATCTCACGCTCACACACACACACACACATTCCATGTCTTCTCTATCCAAATCGAATTCGAGCAGCAGCAGCATCAGCAGCGCAACCACAGAGAAACCGCTGGCCACGCTCAGCTACCAGGATGAGCAAAAATCCGAGCAAGTTTCAGTGCCAGTTCCAGCTCCAGTTTCCGTTTCCGTTGCCGTGGCCGTCTCCACAACGCCATCCAGTGTGATTAACAGTCAGCCGCGAGCCCATTTCACTACCAGTCATCATCATTATCATTTGCCGCATCAGTTTCAACATCCGCATCATCAGAATCATCATACACACAGCGTTCGGGTGCCGACGCCCACAGTGCCCAGCAGCTATTCACCGTCAACATCAGCTGTGGAATCAGATGGGCGCTCGCCCAGCTATGGCCGACGTGCCGTGCCCATGGCTGCACCTGTGCTATTGAGCACCTCCCTGCTGGCTGCACCCGGCGAGGCTGGACACGTGACAGCTGCAGTTTCACCGGGTCGCCACTCGGCACGTTCCGGATCGCAGCATCATGTGACCATCGATGAGTCTAGCTTGCCAACAAAAGATAGCGTGGAGAACGCTGGACCCAGTGGCCTCATATTGGGTGGTGGCGATGGCGATGGCGACGATGATAATGGCACCAATGGTGACGACAGTTCCGGTACGCCCTCGTCTGTGGGCAGCAGCAGCTCCCCAAATCAGCTTAGTCATGGCGATAACCAGATGGCTCTCATGTATCACTCGCATCAGTTGACCAACTATCCGGTTATGCCGGCCATCAAGCGTACCCATCGCCCCTCATTTGTTTATCCCCCAATGCCACGCATCAAGGCGTAAGTATCAACTAATAAAACTTTAGATGCACTATTTCCTTTGTAATGCAATTTTTACTTGCTGCAGCGGCGATGCTCTGGCCACACTTTTTTCGGCTCTGTACGGAAAACTTTTGGTTGTTATGGGCATTGCATTTCCCATGGCTGAAGTCATTTCCACCTATATACCGCCATCATTCTATGAGGTGAGTTTAAACTTATGCATTTTATTATTTTAGGAATTTGTGTCAATATTCATACAAAGTGGCTCGTTCTTAAACATTTTTTCTTTCTATCTACATAAATATGCATACATAATTTCACATATTGTTTTTCAGGTGTACTATTTGTACTTGTATATTGGCAGCATGATCTTTTTGCTCTTTATGTACGCCACACTGCTCTGGGGGCGTCCAAAGCTGCCGGTGCCCATGGGTAAATGAATTTAGTAAAGCAAGGATCCAATGACTCTGATTGATAACTTTATTTATTTTGTTGCAGCTCAATCGCCAATCAAGTCGACGGCAAAGGTGAGCGCCTCGGATAGTATGGATGAATCGGATACGGATAGTACGTCAACGCATCGCCGCATTCCACCGCCGCCTATCCAGATGCGTCGTCCATCGCTATTGTCGCCTCTGGGTAGTCATCATCATTATGGCAGCTTCTATTTGCGCATGGGCGCTGTGGGTAAGTGTAAAGAATGGACAATGCTATTTACATATTACTGTTTTAATCCATTTCACTTGGCATTATTCTTGCAGCATTTGGTATTGGCAGCATGATATATTCGGGCTTGGAATTTGGTCAGTATTTTGAGCTGAATCCGGACACAAAGTGTCACAATGTGCTGCTCGCCTTAACGCCAGCAACCCGTATGGCCTTCATCTTCGTTCAAATGTACTTCATCTTTCTGAACAACGAGCAAATCAAAGTCTATCGCTACAAGATCATTGCACGCTTTGGTCTGATGCATATGATTGGAACGAATCTGGCAGTATGGTTGAACGTATTGATTCAGGAGACAAAGCACGAGATACTTACATTCTATAATCCGGAAAATCGCACATTGCGCATCTCGCATCGCATACCTACCCATTCACGTGGACATGCAGTTATCCAGCACGATCCAACTGCACATTTGCGTTTTCCACGTGGCCTAAAGGGGCCCTATCAGCTCTTCGAATGCCGGCGCACCAACATTATTGGCACTTTAGTGCAGGATGCCTCACCTTTTCTGTTTCCCTGCACCATTGAATACTCGTTGATCTGTGCTGCCATTTTGTATGTGATGTGGCGCAGCATCTCGCGCCCACACACGCCAACACAGCAGCGACCGGACATGATTAGCTCCCCAATGAAACGTTCACCCCATCATTACTCAGTGGACTGTGCTCGCGCCCACAAGGGTCTATTTGTGGGCATACTGATCCTGGTGCTGACCATCATCTCGCTTATTATATTCTTTGTGCTAATCTCGCGACCAGAGTTTGTCGCACTGGCCGTAACCGAGGTGACCATCTGTGAGCTGCTTATCTACGGCACAGCGACAATCGCAACGCTGGTGGGCATGATACAGATCCGGCATCTGCAGTACGATGCCTATCGCAGCTTCTCCCTGGACGACATACTGCTGGTGGGAGCACAGACGGGCTCATTTCTGTACAACATTTTTACGGTAATTGCCGGTCACTTTACACTGCGCAGCGATGACATGCTGGTGCCAATCAATGCACTCGCCTCCATCGTGCAGACTGCCTGCCAAACCATGTTCATACTGGATGCTAGTCGGCGACAGGCTTCAACCCCGGAGCATTTGCGCAAGAAGCCCGGACGGGAGATTGTCACGTTCATGCTGGTGGTCAATCTAGCCATGTGGGCAATAAGTACGCTAGAGAAGTCGCGTGCAGAATCGCATCCCATACAGCTAAACTTCTATGGGCTGTGGGCATGGACCATTATTACCCATGTTTCAATGCCACTGGCCATATTCTATCGATTCCATTCGACCGTCTGCCTGTGCGAGATCTGGAAGCGGGCATATAAACTAAAGCCGACGTACATGTGAGAATTCGCCCGCTCGCGCATTCAAAGTATTGCGCAGCAGCAACAATTCTGCGAGGATCTCAAGACAAATCTATCCTACTGCTACTGTTCCACAACTCTAGCCGGTGGCGAGCTCGAAACCGTTGAGGAGGTTGACAGCGGTGGCAGCGCCATAAATGGCACTGGCACTGGCACTGGCACTTGCACTGGGACTTGCACCGATGCTGAGACAGCGACTGTTACAAATGAATCGGGCACAGCCGGAGCTGCATCTGTACAGACGGACGAGGATGTTGAGGGCGGCGGCAGTGCAGCCAGCCGATTAGAACGGGCCCAACACGGCCGGGCTCTGTCGCCGCATAGCCTCAACACTGAGAAGGCCTTCTGTCCGGTGTATGTCATAAATGGTGAATGAGTTTACGCGCACTTTGAGTTCATAGACGCATTAAGCGGCCATGAGCTCAGCTTTGTTTAGCACGCAAGCACCAACCGCACCACCATCACCCACCAAAAGATAGACAAAACATTGAACAGAACAAGCAAAATTTTAGACACCGACTTTAACCACCCAACAACCACCACCATCAGCACCACCACAACCATTTAAGGAACCACCTTCATGATAAACTCAATGACTTTTCGGCGGGTGCAAAAACAAAACTTTTAAGAGCGAAAAACATATCCATAAACAAGTTGGAAATGGCAATCATCATTTTTAAATTAAAGCCGATATACAACATGCATATGCATACAATATATACGATAAACATATATTATTGCAAGTCAACTCTTAAAGGACTTAATATACAGTATAATGTGTGCTGACGTTTGTAAGCTAATAAGTAATACTACATTCATATTCGTATAGCAAGATGTTAGTTTCATGTTGTTTCACAATATCATAAGTAAAATATATATTAAGAAGAAGGTTTGTTGGCAAATGCCTCAAAAAAGAAAAAGAAAAAAATGAATATAGCTAAAACATACGATACATATAACAAAGTTCCATAACAGATTTTTAGAGTTGCAAACAGTAATAACAATAAGCTAATAATGGCAAGTTTAAACAACATAGTAATCATTCCATTTTATACTAAACTTTTTTATGTTGACTGAAAAGAAACTAAATTTTTAACTCTAAAGACCAATACGAGCACAACACTTTACTGAGAAGCGCCCAGAGAGAAAGGTGCTCATTTTGTGAATGATAACCTATGATACTAAACCAGATATATATATATATACCTTTGTAAACGTTCTACATACATACATACTAGCATATATTATATAACATCAGTAAAAACAAGAAAACTATTTAACACACATATTATCTTAGATGTTGAATATGCAATTCAAAATTCAGTACATTTAATCAAACAAAAAAAAAACATCTACATACTTGCATATTACATAAGCGAGAACAAAAAAGAAGAAAACAACAACATAAACCCCACCAAAATGCGAGCGATAAAGTCAAACAACCATGAAAAGTATTAAATATATTGTACTACATAGTAGCATATGATATAGTAAAAGGTTAAAAAAAAGTATGGTATAAACCTAAATATAAACATTCATACATACATTTATTGAAAGGTACTAACAGCTACAATTAAGTTGATATCAAACTATATGCATACATAAAACATATTACAAATTCATATATACATAATACACATAATACTAAGTGCAACATTCTTAAATAATATCATGGTATTGCCCCTTATTATTGTTGAAATTCTCCGTTTATACATCGTGTCGTTGTCATTATGACAATTACAATTGAGTTTGGGTTTGTTAAATTGCAAGTTTAAATTAAAAAAAAAAAAAAAAACATATATTTTGTAAGCATTAAATTACGAGTACTTACTTGTTAAGAGTTTCGTTTTCGCCTTATCGATAAGTTCTTGTGATAATTTATTTATGCTTGTTCACATTGATGTTATACCCCATATTTATTAGAGCAAAACGCAAACACATACTTAGCTAAGGACCTACGAGTTTATACTAACTATTCAGTATTTGGTAAGCTCAAACGTTAGAATGACAAATCATAATGAGGACAAAATGAGAATCACATCAAAGACGCACAAGTAAAGCAACAAACTATGTATTTTAATATACTTAAGAATAACAAGAAGAAAAATGAAAAGAAAAAACACTTTAAGAAACCTAAATGTTTTTTTTTTGTCTACCATAAAGATATAGTCTAAAGTAAGATTTAATGTGTGTGTGTGTAATAACAATATACAATATATGCTAAGTTTTTATTATTATAGTACTATGCTCGTAGTATGTGTGAATTCTGTATTCATTAAAAAAAATAATACACACTTGTATATTCTTCAATGCCAAAGAGTTTTTACTTAGCCTAAGTTCGAATTGCTTTACACACAATATACAAAAAATTTATACACTTACTTTGAGTTTTGAAATTTGAATGCAAATCAACAGATTGTAAATTCAAGTTTTTGTTGCCGAAACTATAACACAACTTAAAAAATAATAATTTTAAATGTGTAACTTAGTTATCTCAATTTTATATTCAAAATAAATTTTTAATTAGTCTTACTGTAACTTTGTATGCATTTTCTTAAATGTATTTACTCCAAAATCGACTTGGACACTGCTCAAAAAATTAAGAATTAAAACCAAAGCGTATAAACTTAAAATATAAATATAATACCAAAATGGAAATCATATAATCGAAAATGACGAATCAAAATTGATATGTATTTACAAAATCGTAATATTAGAATTTATTTAAATACTAGTTACTAGTTACGAAATCAACTCGAACTCAACTTTAAACGTGTATTGAGAACTCCTATACCAGTAGCCAATAGCTTCAATACTTTCAACAAAAACCCATAGCCAAAAAAGTTATTTTGAAATGTTCTTTGTTTATTTTTTTAATTTTATTTCACCAAATGAATAAAGTAAATAAAATCATTAAATAATTTTAAACTGACACTTGTTTCTCTGACCAGCAAACAAATACATGAAAAACTATTGTGGAGTTTGTATTTAATGTTATGTAAAACAATTAAATGGCTATATAAAAATAAAATTGCAATTAATTTTCTCGAATACCCTAATCTACCATATACATACATACATAAATAAAGAAAATCCAATCGTATATATGAGTGTGTACTGTGTACCCAACCTCCCCAATCCTTTCCCCATAATGCAGTAAAATTAATAATAAAAATTATTTCGATTACCATGAAAAGCATATTCGTTTTAAATGGTTTGAGTTGGAGCAAATTAGCTTATTAGCAAATTTCCACAATATTTTTCTAAAAATGGGAGCAGCTTGGACAGAAAGAGTAATGCAAATTTACAAAATATCATGTGAAAACGAAAAAGCTGAAAACAAATAAGGTGATGCGCTCGCATTGCTATCTTCAAATGGGCATGTATCTGTATGGGCCATGCGAGTGCCACATAACACCGGCTAAGGGTTGGTACGCACAACAGAGAAACAGAGAAGGAGAGAGAGAGAGAGCGCCAGCATAAAAATAAAATAAATGCTTTTGCGACGCAGCTCTAAAACCCGGGGCTGTTAACCAAAGGGGAGCTGCAGCATTTGAAGTTGGCATGTAATAATACGTTTCTGCAACTATATATGGAAGATTTGATTCCAACTCTACGAACCTCTCTTTCTCTCTCGACACCTATCTCCATCTCTTCTTTAGCTATCGCTCTTACTATCTGTCTCACTCTCTCGGGGCTTTTGTGATTTTTGTGTTGTGTTGTGGATGCTGTGCACAGTGCCCCTGATTTATGCTGCAACTTTTGTGGATGCTGTTCAGCCAGGGGCTCTGCCCTATGTATGTGTACCTATACGAGGCATACATATATGTATGTGTATAATGTATACACCATATATACCAACTCGTTACCCGGGATTTGAACCACGCCCTGGCCAACTGAGCAGGACGAAAACTAGGTTAGCATTTCTGGCTTCTTTTTTTTCGTGTTTTTTTGTTGAGTTGATTACAAATAGTACAACAAATGTGTTCGCTTTTATGGGTCCCACCTTGTTTATCCAGGGGCCTGCCTGTTAACAGTTTCAGGCCAAGCCATGGGCCCTGTTCCGCCTGCTTAATCCAATTACCTTTTGAATATAGCCTTAATAACACCTCGGAAGACTGCAATCTGACCATTGCAAGCGCTTTCACGCAACTTTGTATGTATGTTCTGCAACTGCACATAAATATGGTGACGTCCGTGCCTACGAAAACGCACAATGCAACGTGCGTCACGCACCACCCACACCTTCCACAAACATATATGTACATATATGCAAGCTACCCACGCATCTACTACAAGCCTACTGCAATGGCAATAATAACAGTGGGCGCGCCACATTGCAATTAGATACAAAAGGCAAGTTTACACCAAAATGCACCCTGTTTGGCGGCAAACTGAAATCAAAAGGTGAATGTCCTTTGCCTGCTTTTTCACGCATGCGCCACAAACTTCACAATCCCAGCCAGAGTGGAAACCAGAGCCACAGTCACAGACCCAGTCACAAGGAGCAGCAGCAGCAGCAACAGCAACAGCACTCGCTCCCAAGCAATTGAATGCTTTTCTTTCTGGCTGCATCATTGGGCTATGTTGCACCTCTCAAAAACACTTATGAGTCCTTATAAGCCAACTTGTGTATATACTTAAAAACAGACTTGAATGCAGACTTATCGAGTTGTTTTTTAAATAGTTCTAGTAATCTTCTTAAGATACTATTACATACTTCATACTTTATTGCATTTAATTTGAGCAGAAAACATAGACAAGCATCGTTAAAAATACTTTTCATACACCTATAAATTATTAATACTACTGTTATATTTTACTACACATTATTTAACACTTGTTGACAAAATATCATGGTAAAGTTGTAAATATATATATATATATATTTCGGAAATTTGCAATAGCTAAGAAAGGTTTCACAATAAATAATAATAATAATAAAAAGAAAACAAAACCTTTGAATTAAGATCACAAAGTCTAAGTTTGGAAGAGATAAAACACATAAACGTGAATACTAATTAGTAAAAAATAAGGAAATAAAAGTATAAATAATTAAAACACAGTTCGAATGGCAGATGACAATACATGTTTTTTTGGGTATGTCATGAATGATGGAATAAAATCGATAACAAATGTATGCAAGAAAGCATGTCTTCAAAATTTTTTTGATTTACTTGTTTTGTTTTTAAATCAAAAAGAATTCTTGTAGTTTTTGGTATTTTTAATGGATTTATTTCATGTAAGTTTTTTGATATTCAAATTGTTTCAACATTTTTCAAACCTAAACAAATGAATTAATATTTAAAAAAGTATTGTGTTGTATTTATTTTTTTTTTGTGTATATGTTTCCTACACTTAAGAAGTCAACGCCAGTTTTTTAATTAGGGAATCTGTCACATTTAGTATTCATCTGAACCCACATCCTAATATTCCAGACAGTCATCGTCACCATTATTCAGTTAATCATCATCATCCTAATTCTTTATTTTTTTTTTATTTTTGGGGTTCATTTTTAATTCCATTTTATCTGATACGAATGCCGTGTGCAGCAGACAGCGAAATTGCCAACAGTAGTAACCGCAGCAGCAGCAAGCCATGGCGAATATCGTAAATATTTACGATATACTAAAAATGTAACGACGCGTTGCCGGCCGATGTTGTCGCCGACTACTGTTGCTGTTGGTGGTGGTGCTGCTGCTACTGCGACGCAACGTTGACGTTGGCAGCGCTTTGTATGCGTTCTAGTTCTACGTTTTGAGTTGTTAGTTGCGTTCGAGCTCAGTCATAAACGAACTGTTACGAGTGATGGAAGAGTCAATACGGTGCCAACCTAAAAAAAAAACACAAGAAAACAGCCAAAACAACAGCAGCAACAATCAAACACAATAAAAACAACTTAACAATTTAATGTAATCGCAATTAGAATCGGAATCTGATTTAGCATCAAGTCAATTAACTCGAGTTGCCATTTAAAAAATAAATACTTGTAGCTATTGTTGTTGTTGTTTTCTTTTTTTGTAGACATTGTTGTTGCTCTGGCTATTTTGTTGCTGCTGCAATGTACAAATGACTGTAATTGCAAGCATTAATTTTTGTTTTAATTTTTTTGTCAACCTCTCCCCACAAAAGTGTTGAGCTATACTATTTTTGGTAAAAGTTGTTAGCTTATGATACCAACAACTACAACAATAATAATAATAATACAAAAATAACACAAGGAAAAGAAACCTAACCAAGTGAACGACAGTTATATCGGTGTGTTTGTGTGCTCGTCGACGTCCATTTTGTCTGTGTGGCGTTCCCCTTCCGTTCCCGCAACAATCGCAACAAATTTTTGGCAAAGCCAGTCAGACACAACAGCAAAAACGCGCGCGCAACAATCAAACGCCCACGCACTCCACCCACAAAAAAAACACCACGACACTTCCAACACGGTGAGCAGGACAAAATCGTGACAGCGACACGTTTCGCAGTTAACCAAAATAAATAACAAAACTACGCAACTTTAGCCAAGCGAAGCTGCCATATTCCACTTTAATGTAAAGAAGAAAAAGATCACCGGAAAAATAAGTAAGTAAGTACTAATAATAAGTACTTCATATTAGTTTATGTACGCCAGTATTCTACTATGCTCTAAGTTAATTATCGTCGTAAAGCTCTTAAATCCATTTGGCCGAAAAAAATGCCAAGCCAAGCAATCAAAACTTTGGTTGGTTGTTTGGTCTGTTGCCCTTCTCGAGTTACAAAAACGCATTTTGCATGTCGCATGTTACCTCAGTTACCCCCCCACACATGTGAGTACTCATTTGTAGTTGTTTTCACATTTCTTGGTCTTCCATTAGAAAGACATTGGAATGTACGCTTTATGCGTTTCTTTTGCTTTGTTGTTGCCACCTTCGCTGGCTGGCAAATGTAAACCCATAGAAGTGCCATAAAACAGCCAGCAACAACTGCACCTAGCGACAAATGTTATTTCGTAGTGGCAATGTGTTACCGAGTAACATTGCAAGAAAAAATAAAAATGAAAATGAAATCGTAAACCGCATGCGGCTGAGAACGGCACAACTATAAACAACTACAATACTATGGTATACTAAAGTACTACATGGCCTACAGAACTGGGTCAGTTAAATGGCGAAAGGTGCGGAGGAAAACACAAGAAGAAAACTTGATCCAGTACATTTTATTATAAAAGTATATATTGATTCTTATACATACTTATCTTTTCCAAACCGCTCATTTAAAACATTGAAAGTATTCATCATTTCAACAACTTCTTCCGAAGATCTATACAAAAAAACAACATTTACTATAGAATTTTACTTGACCATAAAGCTTAGCCAACAATATTTAAGTTTCTTGGTGGTTTGTTTTTGTTATGCTTTGAATGCTTTAGCAAACCCCGATTAATGTCGTTCATAAGACCTATGCGTTAGTAGATTTCAAGCGTTCCGTCAATGCATTCTTGACATGCGAGGGTTGAAAGTGTTTCTAATGGTGGTGTGTTTTCCGCTGACCCTCTCTTGTGGGTGGTTGCTTTGCAAGTGGCGTAGTAGTTGCAGTACTACATTTAAGAAATAAAAACATAAGAAATACAACTAAGCTAAAGAAACGCAGCCCAGACATAAAACATGCTGTACATAATATCTACATATCTGGCTAATGAGGCGGCGACCTCGCCCACACTGCATACATTTTTCAAACCTATATACCTATATATATACATATATTGTACGAGCACAATATACCATCAAATTGCAGTCGAAAACGGGGTGGCGATTGCCACTCATCCAATGCCTTGCAGCAAGCACCCCACTGTCGAGTCTGACCAAAGGAACGCAAACCAGAGAAATGAAAATGAATATAACTAATGTGCCAGAAACCAAAGCAACCTATCCACCCACAGCGTCAAACTCAAATGTCATACGGCAGCGGCAGCGCCAGCGCCAGCTGTGGATCATTGACAGCAATGCATTAACATTGTGGCTATTTTCTTTGGTTTTGTGTGTGTTTTTTTTTTTTTTTGTATTTTTACTACGGCTTATAAGGTCAACCTATTTTTCCATGTTTTGGTTTTAATACCCTTTATATTAGTGTATGCAAAGGGTATTTAAGATCTGTGATTAGTCTAAAAGTTGATTATTAACCAAAGAGTTGCATACAAAAAATTAATTAAATATTTATGCTGTGTATCTCCAACAGTTTGGGCTGTCCGTGTATTGTCCATCAGTCAGATTGTACAGGAACAAGTAAAAACTTTATGCAGACATTTTCTACGCTTTGCTAAAAATATTTCAAGCACTCTAAATTAATGTATTCTCATATTAAGTCATGTGATTTTTACAGGGTATTATTGGTGCCAGCTTTGTTTGGGCTATAACTTTGTTTCAGACTTACATATGTTGGCGCTGTCAGAAAGCAAAATGTGTCCATCTGCTGGATAGTTGTGCTCATCAGTCTCATGCATATTTCCATTTCCATTTCCATTTCAATTCCCAATCCCAATTTGGTATTCGTTTTGCAGCTATACAATTGCATTTCCGGTTCTCAATGTGGGCTTCGTCTCTTTAATGCTCACAGATCTGCAGCTACTACAAATACAAAAACGAAAACGAAAATAATGCGGTCCGTCAGTGGTGCCGATCCGTAAGTCTGTGATTGGTGTGGGTGCGGTTTGTCTGTCTGCTCGTTTGTTTCTAATCTGTCATCGGACACTTTTGTGCAACTGTCATACATACAAAACGTATAACAATAGCAACATCTCAGTAATAAGTAGATCCAATGATCTGCCAATGAAGATGTTCAATGAACTCCCCCAACCCCATACAAGGCGAGGCTAGACCAATTTGTTTATGATAACGTAAACAATGATGCATTTGTGTACTAGTAGCTGCATGTGGCATCATCTTGTAGCACTTACGTACATACATTCTACGTAAGTGGCACAGTGGCCACTTAAAGGGGAAAAGTGTTGGTGGTCAGGTAGCTGTTACCCAATTGTAACAGTTGCAAAACAAGCGGAAAAACTTTGCAATTAACGGTTGGACGTTAGTTTTGCGCTAGTTCAAAGCTCAACTCGATTCACAATTAAGACCATAAATGACCGCTGCTTATAGTGGTTAGCTGCTTTGGCTATATCTGACTGCAGTTGTTAGCCATCAAATGTTAATGGCATTAGGCAAGCTGTCACTTTGTGTTGGTGTTAATATTGCCATTGCCAACTTAAGCGACAAAAAAATAATAAAATAAAATTCGTTTCAATTTAATAACTTTATTTGTTAAACATCTAAACGCATTCTGGTCAAAAGATTTACATCGACAATATACATTTCGTATAAACACGTTCGATCGTGTGCAATTAACTTGTTGAATTTGTTTGTTTTGTTACGCATTTCCCATGCTTTTCGCAAACGATTTTCTGCTGCGTGCATTTTGATACGAATTTAGCATGAAATTGCTAAAATGGCACACGACCTCGCCGCGTAAACAAACCAAAACAAACACTTATTTTGCGAATGTTGAGCAAGCCATTGCTGGATGCACTTGCTCTCCGGATATGCCAGCGTTTGCACCATGCATGAATGAGAATGGGGGCGTGCTGCGTGGTTTTCAGCTCTTGGCTAGCAGCCAGACAGCAAAAAAATATGTGTATGTGCAATTATAACAAATTGGAACTTATACAGTAAATATCTTTGCTGATGAAAGGAACTGCTGAAAGATATGTTGAACAAATAATTTAATACGTGGTTCATAAATAAGAAACATAAGTCAGATACTTACACTTAACACAAAACATGATTGTAATCTGCTCTGCCAAAGTATCGAAATATATCTTTATCTTATGTGTAGTTGAAGCAGCCTGTGTATGACCCTCATCAATCTGTCAAGATCGCTGAAAAAGCAATTCGAATTTCTGTGAAAATCGAGTTAATTTCGCTATAAACAATATCCAGTAATTCTAAGATTCTAAGGCACGACAGCTGGCCAGATGTCTAACAAGAGATGTTGCCAAATCCAAAAATAAAAAATAATCACTTTTGAAATTTCCACTTGTTGAGCGCTTTGCCTATTTCAATGCCAAACAGTTTATAAGAGATTTTTATAGAGCGATTATAAATACGCATAAATTTTGTTTGTTGCAGAATTCTAACACGTCATTTTGTTTGTATATTTTTTCTCATTACAGAAAACGACCAATTTGCTAACTAAAAGTCTTAAAAATAAACTGCTGCTGCTAACTGAATGACTGATTTATCTGAACACGTAGAAATTACCTCCTAACGAACTTTATAATTCTCATACATACAACATACATAGTAACTTTAATACTTTTCTGCCAAGAATGAAAATTCATTTACTTTAATATTAGGAATTGTCTTAAGTAACTATTAAATATTCGACAAACAGACAGCAACATATCATCAAAAAATAAAAAAGCTATAAGCATTTAGAAAAAACGGAGACTACGGAAATTGTCAGGTGTACTGGACTTGCTGGTTGAGCAGAGAGAGTGGGGGAGGAATGCAGCGTTGCCCCTATCTACATGAGATGCGCGAACGTCTACTGGATCAGCCAAGGGAAACACTGCAGCTGGAGAATATGGAGCGTGCCAATTTGCTGGACAATCGCCAGTCAGCATCCGAGTCGAATCAGGTCGGCACTGTAGTCAAGGTAGGGGCTGTTCGATGTACTCGTACAAAGGATTCAAAAGTCATATGCAATAACAGCGCTCACATCAACTCAAACACAAACTAATAACTTATACATACTACATAAAAACAATGTACAAAAGAAAACTCATCACAGAACTGTACAAATGCTCAGACAATATATTATATAAAAAAAGCATTCCACAACATTCACATGCATCTGATCAACATTGAAAATGCTTGTAAATATTGCATATGGGCTCAAGCACACACACACACACATTTATAAATAAACATTTATTCATACATAAAAATATATATACTATATGTTATATCGACAGTTATAATTGTGAAATATGTTTACATTAATCCTTTATTGTTTGAGCTTTCCAATTATAGAAGAGTTCAGTTTATCATGTGATGATATTAATTGATAAAACGACTGAATGATTTATTAAAATTCAATATACTATAATAACTTGACAGCTCGATATGAACCACTTGAAACTTCCAAATGTGACGCACTTAACGAAAAAATCAACAAGAATATTAAAATCATTAAAAAATATGACCAACAAAACATAATACAAATCCTTGCACGAGTAACGGAACGATTCGCCCTTTACTTTGAGTTGTAAAATAATTGTCAAAATATTTATCAATAAAATTTTTAGTTTTTCTGGCAATAAATTGGAATTGATTTTTAATTGTTTTCCTTTAAACTGGACATGGAAATGCATGCAATTTAACTATCTAACTTTCTCAAAGATGTCATTCACAATAATTTCTTTCTTTCAATTCTCTCTGTGTTGAATGACACTGTCTCTTATCATAATTGTGCTTTATTGTTGTATATAGTATATTTGCTGTACATATAAATTCCAATTTATTGTTGTGGTTTTACAACTTTTTTGTAGGCATAACAGAGAACTAACAATTAATCTTTCTTAAATATCCTTCGATCCACAACTCATAAAAAATACAGCTACAAGGCGATGGATATCACACGAGTCCTGCCCATCAACGCACTCCATTAGTGCCCCATGATCTGGGCGAGGATTTCAATTTGGATTTCGATGATGACTTTCCGATCGATGCGCGACGACCAAAAAATGCCAAGTAAGTGTGTTCCATTCTACATGCCAACAAATGCATTTACTACAACCCAGTGTCTTCCACCATTTGTGTTTTGTTTTATGTGTTGTCCAATAACTAATAACCAAAAATAAATAACGCATTGTGTACACACGTTTTGTTTTGATTCATCTGATCGACATGAGCAAATCTTTCATACGTTTGACAACCTGTTACTCCTGCCAAAACCTATATGATTTCACAGCTTTTGTACGTTCTGTGTAAGATGTTATTTAA
Organism: Scaptomyza graminum; assembly: GCA_018901835.1. Taxonomy (NCBI): domain Eukaryota; kingdom Metazoa; phylum Arthropoda; class Insecta; order Diptera; family Drosophilidae; genus Scaptomyza; species Scaptomyza graminum. The sequence goes on along the minus strand of JAEIFL010000001.1, from coordinate 8,405,311 downwards.
TTATATACATATACATATGTATGTAGTATAGACGACAATCATACGTAGAAGAGTCTCTGCTACTTTAGAAATCTGTTCATAGCTTCATTTTTGAGCATAGCTCGTTCTTCTCTGTGGTTCAAACATTGTTTATCTTTTAAGTTATCATAGATGTTAGCTATAAACCTTGTAAAAAAAAAAACAACTTCTCATTTAACTAATGCGCAAGAAACCTTTGCAGCGGTAATCATCCTTTGGTTGTGACGCACCCACAGAAAAGGTCAGATTTGGTATATTCACTTCGAAAATCCATAAGTGTTCGATATAATATAACTATTATTAACAACCCTAACACTTTTAGTTCACTAGTGCAACTGGGTCTCTTTATCTACATAGTATACCTTTAATTTAATTTTGTTTATTTTTTTTTTTTTGCCAACAGTTGTCAATAGATTTAATGTTGATTATTTCACTGCATTGTGTTAGCGTAGAACTTATATAAAAGCACAAAAACTAACACTGGCTAACAACCAGCTAATCACAAGATATATATCTACAACTCTCCTTCTGTCTCTCTCTATTTGTGGCATCATGTTGCATAATATCCTCAATGACATTTCAGTGTTTTATTCTATGTATTGTAAACCAGCTAATGCGACTTAGCACTGCTGGCCAAGTTTCCAAATATTATTTCATTCTTTTTATAACTGCTGTTAAATTGTCGGGATTTCCATTTAGTTATTTTGTTTGGCAAGCCAACAGATTATAATGTCAATGAACTAATGCGCCACACAACAGGCACATTGCCATACATTTCCGATTATGTCGGCATTGTTAAGCAGCATTCATATCCCAACTGCCGCTTTCCGCCTGCCACTCACAATTCCCCTTAGCTCTCGACATAAAACAAAATAGTCAGCATTTCGGCAACAAACTAAAAAACACAAAAAAAAAACTAAAAAAATAATGCAAATAAAATCGGCTATACAATAGCGGCAAGCGGAAAGCGGAAAGCATGTAAGTTGAAGAAGTTGCAAACAAAATTCGCAATTCGCAACTTGACAACTGGCAGCAGGGAGTAGGCAGTAAGTAGGCAACCAGCCAACCGCCAGAGTTACCCTTTTCAACCCAGCAACCTGGATTGGAAACTGTCTGCCATCCAAGCATGCCATAATCTTTGGCCCAGTACTGACTGTCAACTGCAACTAACTGGCTGCTGCTCCCCTCTTTATATAACTGCTACTGTAACTGTCGCAGTCTCTGGCTGTCTTAGGTGTCATTGTACGAATGACTTACATTCAAGCATAAGACACACACACACAATAGGGAAACGCTGTTTGACAGAGCGAAGAGGAAGAAGAAGACATGTCAAAATCAGCTTGAGACTCGTTGAACAACTTGTATTGCCGGCAACCGACTGCTGCAAATATTGAGTACTTTGCCATTCTTTCATTTTATTGGCCTCAACTAAGTAAAGTATCGATTGAACTAAATCGATCATAATTATTTAACTAGTTCACCTCTTTCTCTATCTCTCTTTTCTTACACAGACGTCTAATAATGGCATCAATTTATTGACCTGTAATTGCCCTAACCTTGCACTAGCTCCACATAAGTTGACTATGCCTATTTCCGTATGCTCAACTCTCTTGGAAAATGCTACGCATGTTTATGTAGATGAATGCACACAAGGTTAATGGTTGTCACCTTCAATTAAGCAAGGCTCACACTTCCTTTATAAATAGCATTTAGAGCTCCTAATGGGCAGTAAAAGCTGTTTAGGCACCAGGCACCTTGTTAAATTGGGTTGTAAAAACCGGCAGAAGCTATAAATAACAACGACATCATCGGCAGCAATCGTCGGCCCTGTACTTGCCTCCTGTTGATAGCCCAACATATTGACAGTGTCAACAGCAGCCGTTTCAAAAGTGGAGCATTAAACAAAAAAAAAACCCTGTTCCTAACATGTTCCTAATCATTATACAAGCTATTTAATTTGCAGAGCTTCTGTTAGTGCACGTTAATCAAAGTTCTCATACAAATGAATAACTGTATTTAATTTCAAATAAACTTTTTATTGCCATACTCACCAAAAGTTTTTTTTGTCGTATTGTAACCAATATCAGGAGGCGTTAGGAGTGCTTAGTGCTTACGTTTTTTGCTCATTAAATTTATTGAAATATTCAACCTCTGTTTGCTTAGAGTATTTCTCATTTATTTTTTTTTTCTGTTATTAAGTCCTTGCCAACTGTGCCCCATCTTTATCGGCTTATACTTATAGCTGCCTCTGGGTGCGGTTCTTGGTCTGAATGTGGTTTAGTTTTTTTTTTCTTCCCATTTCCCCATACTTCTTCATTCAGCATGTCATTCAGTGTGCACTATGACGCAGTTGTTGGCAGCTCGCAATGCGACGCGACGCGAAACAAATCCCTTTCAGCCTTTGGCCAAATGCAACCCCTTCCTGAACGGCGCACCCTGCAGTCAAATGGCTCGGTTTATTGGTACTCGAACCGAATGGAATGAAAGGACTTGCAGCAAACAGGCTGGGTCGGTAGGGCATTGCCGGCTTCGAATGGACGAATGGGCAAGCAAAACAGAATGCGATGTTGGTTGTTGTGAAACGTACACAAAACAAAACTACGCAAAAAGCACACACGACAAACTTACGATATTGAATGGGTCGTTGCTGAAACGTGGACGTCGGCGTCGGCGTCGCTGCTTTGTTGATCGTAAATGCTTTGCGGCAGCGCACAGTGAAGCAAATGAAGTGAATGAAGTTGAAATGAAAAAGTCTAGCATTAAAGTCATGCAAGCATGACATGTTTATGATGTTTCACAGAGGTGAATGTTTAAATAAGGGTAAATAAAGTGAAAATGAAGTTGATTGAGTCAAAAAAAAAACATTTTTAATCATTATGCATCATATTAGTTATATGTATTAATATGGCTTAATTTTTATATAATATATATACTTTTATAAGTTTTAAGTTTTTGCCAGGCTCGGAATACAGAATCCTTAATCGATATACAGATCGATCCTTTTTCTGTATCTTAATCAAAAGCACTAACTACTAATCATATCACTAGCCTGATATACTCTTTTATAAAGACTATTTCCACGGTGCTTGCTTTTCTCGTCTTATAGGGTTGGCACACCACACTCACACACACACACACACACACGAAGTTACGCCCGTGACAAACGTGGGTAATGGAGTTTTAGGCTGTTGCTTTCAGTTAACTGACAGCTCGCCCTTTTTTTGTGTTTTCTTTTGATTTTCTGAATCGACTGCTGCGGCTTGGGCCGCGTTCAATGTGTTGTGGGCTGCACTATCAAATTGCACAATCACCCTGCCGGGTGGAACTCACCGTGTTCGGTCACTGGTTGCTGGCTGTTGGCTGCTGGCTGCTGGCTGTTGGCTGCTGGCTGCTTACATCCGGCGACGTGGGAATCAAAATATGTATTGCATTCCCAGCTCAAGTGACCCATTTTCTAAATGTATTGTTCCTAGACTGAATGTTGCGTCTTTTGTTGGAGGGACACATAGTTGGTTTAATATTGAAATTAAGCATTAAACTAAATACTAGTATATTCTGTCTGTTCTAACAGAACTTAGCTACATTTTATCAATTTTTACATTATGATATTTAAAAAAAAATCATTTTTGAAACTGAAATCTTAGCTACAAACCAAATAGCCAGAGTTTTAAGCCACTTCCTCAAGCATTAAGCCACATACAGCCCAACCACTTGCTGTTAAAGACAAAAATCCGAAAAGTAAACGGAACTAAAACGATTTTGAGCTTTGTCAACAAGCCTGGCAAAGTGGTATTCAACGGCCGACTAGCGAGGTGCAGGTCCAAGCCTCACTGCAATCACAGCCAAACAAGTCATTAGCATTCCAATATAAAAATAAAAAAATTTATATATATGAACATATACATACATACATATATGTACATATATAGGAAGAAAAAAAAGAGATAGCTGCAAAAAAAAGAGCGTAGCGCTTTATGCAAATAATGTGCAGTATTGGAAAAAGGGAAAGGGACAGCAATGCAAAAGTCATAAGGAATCACAAATCGCACATACAATGTGTCCTACTTTCTGGCATACGACGCGTCTTTTTCCCCTACACACACAATATCATTCAGTATGCCCTGTGCAACGCAGTAGCAGCATCCTCCAAAGAAAAGAGAGAGAGAGAGAGCACACACACTGTGCATCCTAAGCGAGGGTGAGATGAGAAAAGTGAACGAAAGATGCAAAGTGTGACAGGGATGGAATGATAGCGAGCCAAAGGAGGAGAGGAATCATTCGCAGCAGATTCGGCGCACAGGGTCGGCTGCTGCAGAAAGTATAGAACACAGAAAACATCGAACAACGGGACTTGGGACCGAGACGAGCCTTTTCAGTTGTAGTTGGATAGTACAGGCCATTGGACGTGTTTGTATACAGCGTTCGCAAGTTAGTGTTGAAAGCCACACAAATCAGTTATAAGTCTGGACCATATCAGCATATATATAAATTTATATATGTACATTTTTATATATATATATAGTGCCTACTTATAGATCGTTTTTTTTTTGTGCATTTATTTTTGGAGTTGTTAAAACCAGTGACAAATATGTGATGAACGTTATAAAAGTGCTACAAACAAGAAACAAATTCTGAACACCAGCCAATTAGTCAATAAGACAGCTTAAGAATCTATGACAATAATATTGAATTAAGAAAAACAAGTACTTTTTTGAAACAATTTGCTGTCTTGTGTAGTGCAAAAGAAAGATGCGTTGGGCGCGCGCTTGAGATTTTGCCATTGAATGTCTATCCTGGTTTTATTAGCACCGGGCAGCAATGTACACACAATCATACACACACACACCCACACACAACCCATATGTATGTACGCCTACGTGCTCATTTAGTCAAGTAATGTTTCATGGCGCCCATAGCGCCTAGCTAGTGAGAGCGAGTACACAAATTTTCCTCTCAAGAGCTCAAGAGTTCGAGAAGCACCAGCTTCATTTTCAGCTCCCAAGCTAGCTAGCTACAGTTATAGATTCAGCTCCAGGGAGCTTTAGTATGACTGTATGCAATGTGTATACATATACATATATATTGTGTATAAGCACATATGTACATATGTATGTAACTGTGCAACGCATATACATACAAAGCAAGAGAAAAAGAGAGCGATTCCTGCTGGGCTCAATGCTGTTGAGTCTGTGTTAATCTCACGCAGTTATTTCCCCTCTCGCAGCGAAATGCCTGCGTGTGTTAGAGAGCGAAAGAGAGGATTCAACGTTGCTGGGGCTGGGATGTTGTTGTTGTTTACTTGATGCGTAGAAGAGAGGTCACTAGGTCGCTCCAGGACGCATTCCAAAACAACAAAATACAACAACAATCCAAACAGGACGCTTCAAGTGCGGCTTAAGCTCGAGCATTTTGGCCACGCCTCATTTGCCAAATGCATTTCAAATGCGTTCCACAAAATGTTAGGGAGAAAATCACACTCATACACACACACACACACACCCAAACACCCACGCAAATAAAAGAGCGAGAGCAACAAACAACAAAAGATTTGTTGCATACTTTTTTGCGACAGCAAACTGCAAATTGTTCCATTAATATCTCATGATCCACAGCCAAATAACAACGAATAAGTGTACCAAGTGTTGTGATTTATAAAACAAACCAAAAAAAAAAAAAAAAAAAGCATTTAGAAACTGTTACTGTGATCGAAATCGAAATCGGTATCGATATTAACTAAAGGAAGCATTAAAGAACCATCAGCCAGCACAACGGAGACCGATACGGAAACGGAGACAATGGGCGGCGGTGAAGTGAAGGTCGCCACCGTCGATGTTGAGGGCGGCGACAATATGGCTACGCTACCGGTATCGCGCTCTCACACCGCTGGCAGCACCGACAGCGCCGAGAAAAACAATGCGGCCAACAAGGAAATGGAGCTGAAGAATGTGATGCCACAGCCGTTGCAAAGGTGCGCTGCCTGGGGAATCATTAGAAAATCGCAAAGAAAGAAAGAGAGGAAGAGAGAGTGGAGGGAGAGAGAGATACAGAGAGAGTGATGAAACTACACAGGAGAGTGGTGCTGTGGATGCTATGAAAAAGTTGTGGGTGGGGTGCGATGATGGTGTATGATGCTTCTCAAGGCCACCTAAAACTGCCGCAGTCACTCAGTTACGCACACTTACAATTACTGTTATGTGTGTGTGTCTAATAAATGTTAGCTTCAGCTATTGACAAGGTGTGGTCAATTGGCAACGCCATCTACCGGCCATCACAATAAGCCAGCCTTACTGCTGCGAGGGTGGGGCGAACTGCTTTGCAGTTAAATGTACCAATCAGCCAGCATCTTGTTGCAGAGGGAGAAGAATGCATTCTATATGACATGATTTCTAAGAGCTGCCAACATTTGCACTTACCATGCAACACTTGCACATGCGTTCGATTATTGTGAAATGCCCGACTTTCTGTCCCAACCTATTACTAGTCCACAAAATACGAGTTTTATATGTGTAGGACATCCTGCTTTGAACTGTTTTTGGCTCAAGAGTATTTCCATTTGTCTTATCATCTATAACATTCTAACGTTCACACTACCTATAAACGGTTTTCCAGTCAGGTAAAGTTCCAAAAATGGGTCAATATGAGTCTTACATTAACGATGCTTCATCATTTTCTTTCCGCTTTTAGTCCATATCATATTCAGTGCAGGCTACTGTCTTAATAACTTAGTTCGATTAGATCAATTTATAACACCCCAAACCACACATTGAATGTACATAAAATACCTACGCTTAACACCTAGATACACACACACAAATTGTATATACTCGTATGTATGAATAAGTAACCAATTCTAACACACACACGCACACATATCAATGGTAACGCTAAGGTCCCGAATCCAAGAAACACCCGAAAAAATATATATCCTTCTCCGAGTATTGTTATACCCATGCTATAGCCACCTATGTATGTACTATATGCCGTATGTTATCTGAAAAAAAAAAACAAACAAACAAACAAAAAAAACTTGTCAATTGTTGATTGTCAACTTATAGGGTTTGCTACACGTTCAAGCCAAATCCAAATAAGCACAGTTTTATGCCAGCGAAAATAACGGTGCAGGGCACATATCAAACAAATCCAATAACGGGACCAATCGAACTATGGTAATATACAATACATTGCCTATATACTATACAATAAATCCGCTAAAATGATATCCTTCTAACTTATGTTACACCTCTTTTCCCAATCTCCCAAAAACAAACACTTAAGCTAAACACAAAAAATATGGGATAAATATTTTGTTACAAAGTATTTCAGTTAGTTTCTTTGATTCGAAATAACGATTCGTATTCAGTTTAAGTATTCTCGTGAATGACAGACATGCTATAGTATGTATTTATGTAAGTATGTACTGTTTGAATACTTAGTGTGCGAGTGGGTGGGATTCTTAAGTACTTGTGTGTTGAGAAGCAAATGTTTGACGTAAGTTTGTGAATGTTTCTTAAACTGGGTCAAAAAATGCAAATAAATACGTTGAATGCAACACAAATCGTGCGCACAGTGGTCAAAAATAAGCAAATCAAAATCGAGGCTAGGTTTCGTATTTCAAACCAATTCTTCTTGTGAAAAGCTAAAAGAGCTTGTGACCTGATTTGTGCACACCACTGTGCACCCCACTTTGATTTTAATGGGAGCTCTCGTAAAACACGTTGATTGACGTCAAATATTGAACGGTTAATGATGATAGCCAATTATGTTCGAGTAGACATGCATGTGGATGGGCTATTATATGCTCTCGAGCAGACAAGCGATGCACACACACACACACATACTCACTCAGGAGCAAAGAGAACTTACACACGCGCACACACATGAGCACAGTGAATGAATCTTTGAAGTACACCAATTAATGAACTACTTACTAGAAACTAGGTACTAGTTGACACTAACAAACGCACATATACTTTAGTGCATCTAGTATTTAGGACTGGGTCATGAAAATTGTGAAACGGATAAACGCACACACACAAACACGCTTACACACACATGCACTCTTGTAGGAAATGAGCATTTTATTATGTTCTTATGTGCAAATGAAATAATGTTTGAATATTGCGAATTTCACAGGACATCGTTGTTTATTGTGACCAGTCTGGTATATGCGATTCTATTGATTGTCGTGTGCATTGCATACGTGATCAGCGATGTGACCACACACCGACTACCGGTACTCTACTATGAAACGTTCTTTACTTACCTATATGGCACCAGCATTCTCTTCCTGTTGTACGTCTTTTGTTTCCTGCTGCAGGGTAAGCTACACATTAGCACATCATAACATTTTCAGATTAAGTAACTGTTGCTTCCATTTCGTTAGAGAGCTCTTGCTGCAATGGCGGCAATGGTGGCAGCAAGCCGAAACCACAACCCAAAGAAAAGAAATCGAAGAAAACTAAGAATGCAGATCCAGCCGATTCGAAGGATGCGAAGGGCTCTAAGGATTCTGGAAAAGCTGGTAAAAGCGCAACATATCAGGTGGGTGAAACATTGAAACATTCAACAACTTTTTATTCGAAATTTGCCCCTTAAGGTTCCTGGGCTAAGGAGAATGTTACAATGTGTTGAATGTGTCAAGGCAACTAAGTATAGTTTGACCCCATTAGCATAGGCATAGCACAACAATTGCGATAGTGGGTTTCATGGTTTCGAATCGGGTGAACAATACAATACTACATGACATGGGGTAGATTAACAGTTCATTGTTAATTGTGTGACGACGTTTGCCAAGCGATAAGGCCACATCAATTAAGATGATCATATGAATTGTGTTTTTAATGCGCTGACTCGTTCCCATTTCTACACAATGTGCAATGTGTACTATACATATATTCTCTATTCTATTTTTTTTTTTTTTTTTCTATGCACAGGAAGCACCCGTTGATGCCGAGGTGGCCGTCACCCCGAAGAACGTACGCAAGCGCAAGACAACGCACAGCGATCTCACACACGGAAGTTTCTTTTTGCGTGTTGGTGCAATTGGTAAGGCATTTGAATTATTTTATGGCTTGAGGGTTGCTCAACGATACTGATACTTATATTTTCTTAATTGGTATGTGTGTGTGTGTGTGTTTATTTGTTCGTTGTTTGATATTTTGTAGCATTTGGACTTGGTGCAATGATCTATATTGGCCTTGAATTTGGTTCATTCTTTGAGATACCCTTCGATTCACCCTGCCATCACATACTGATCGGCGTTAATCCGTTGCTCCAGATGATCTTCACCTTTATGCAGATGTACTTTATATTCATGAATGCAAGGGTAAGTCAATTTTGTACGCCGTTTATGGGCGCAGCTTAACTCTCGACTCTCTATCTTAAACCTAATAAAAATAAACACTGTAAGCAAACTAACTACTTACTACTAAATACAATACTAAATATACTACATACAACTACTACCTGTACTACCCCTACTATGTATTATCTACTACTACTCAAACTATTGTATGTTAACAATCATGAGAACACACAAAAAACACCTAAAAAAAAAATTCCCAGTTCTCCTTCAACCGGTCTACTCTTAAATTGAGGTTAGTTTTAGGCTTAAGCGATATATACTCGATATACTCGTTGGCCAGTGCCTGAAGAGAGTGCGTGATTATAATGCTGAATTTTATCAAGAATGTTCTCGTTGATACTTGTTGTGGGGACATGAAATCGCATGAAATTTCGTGCTCAGCTCTGGTTACGATCACATCTCGTCAGTCCTCGGCTCGGTTCGGTTCTCGCTCTATATATCTCTCTCTTTCTTTCTCTTGCTATCATCCCTTGCTCTCACTATCTTTTCGCCTGTATCGCTCGTTTGAATTGGCGCGTCAATTGGCAGTTAGTAGTTGAGTTGAGTTGAGTTGATTTTCATTATCATTGATTCGCGCATTCATTACGTTTATCAAACAAACATTATTATCATCTGTTTCACCTGTTTCATTTCGCTTTGCTTCATTCAACAAATGCAACATTGCAACATTAATCGTCATACAGAAAGTGATAAAATATACTATGTATAACAATTGAATGTTCTTCTCAAGTACATTCACAATTCATAGTTTATATGTATGTATGTATGTCGTTCACATCATGGTCACAATTCGGCACACAGTCGAATTGTTCGTTCCGAAAATCATAACCACTTCCATATCATAGCAAAGTCAGTTATTTAGCTTAGCAGCTTAGCTTAGTGTCACATTATTCACATGATCACAAACACGTACACGCATATTCATTAACGCATTTATCACTCCAATTTCACGTAATCATCATCATATTCATTTTGTTTAACAAATTTTCGAAATTGTGCAAAGTACTTAGTTTTTTTAATGAACCATTTTTGTGTACATAACTCCCCACAACTCCGCCCCATTCGCGATCGCAGACTAGGCCACCATTTCAGGTACGATATACAACTCATTTTCTACTCACTACTCTACTCTACTCTACTCTACTCCACTTTACTCTACTACTTTTTACCCTACGCTCATAACACTCACACGACAAACATGTACATATATATATATACATATGTGTGTGTGTGTGTGTGATATATGTTTTTGAATAATAATATTATTAGCTTTTAACCATAAACTATATATATTTTGGAGTGGGATGTTTTACAATTGTCTTATAATTCCTAATTTTTGAGGAATCGCAAGAGTATTGAAACTGCGTCAAAGCATCGAAGTTAGTTTTTTCTTTACATATACATACATACTTGCATATTTTTGTATTGTAATATACTTAACATACAGCATATACATATATTTTATATCCATAAGTGTAAATGCCTAATTCCTAAACGTACTCAAGATTGCGCTTGCGCCCTGCCTTTTTCCCATTCTCTCTCTCTCTCTCTCTCTCTCTCTTTCTGTTCGGCTCTCTCTGTCTCTTTCACATTCAGCTCAACATACATCGGTTCAAGGTGATTGCCCGTTTTGGGCTAATGCATGTGGTGGCCACCAACATTTGTGTATGGATACGGACTTTGGTGAAAGAATCACTGCTAGAGATAACGATCTATCATCAGAAGCGTGAGGCCGATCCGGATGCCTCGTCAATTGGCCATTCGATACGTCAGCATGCATTGCGTCATGCTGGAACCGTGCTCCGCACTCAGGCTGGACCCAACACCGAGTTCGAGGTGCTCGACGGCGAGGATTTGCTGCCCAAGAATGTGTACAAGAGCGACAATGTGCTGTCGAAGCTGGTGCGCAATACTGTCGATGGCATATCGAAGAGTTTGGGCATGGGTGGCATTAGTAGCACTACTAGCACCACCACAACCAGCACCACGACCTCAACACGGGCTCCGTACACAACGCCCAGCTATCAATGGCACAGCACTACTATGGCCCGCAAGCTGAAGAAGTTTATCACTAGCACGACCGCTGCCACAAGCACTACCGGTAGCAGCAGCAGCAGCTATACCACATCAACCACAAGCATTCCATTTAATAGCGCTGCATCGTCCGCCGCCGCCGTTAACGCCGATATCAGCAGCATCAGCACAACCAGTGAAACAACACCCTTCAATGGATTGCAACGCATCTTGTCAAGCGTTGGTCCGAGCCAGACGCCCGTCGATGTGTCCGAGCCAACATTGCCCGCTGCTGCCAGGGGCAATTCAGCCATTGACAGCGCAACATCCGGCATCTCCTCATTCTTCAACAATCTGGTCTCATCCACGCCAAGCACCAGTGTCAGCGCCAATACGCCAGTTAGCAGCACCGAGAGCGCCGTCAATGTAATGAACAATCTGTTTGGTCCCGGCATGGAGAATAGCTTTCAAACGTATTCGGATATATCGCATGATGAATCCAATGGTCTGGTCGCCTTTGAGAATCTGGAGAGCCTGGACAACATATATCCGGCAGCACTGTCTTCCAACATTGGCACACTCAACTCCACCGCCTGTGGACGCATTGACATTATGGGCAGCATTGTTTATGATTCGGCGCCGTTTCTGTATCCGTTTATCATTGAGTACTCGTTGATTGGCGCGGTGGTTTTGTATGTCATGTGGAAGCACATCGGTCGCTATCCGGGCCGGCTTAACGATGAGGATCTGGAGCATAGGCTCGAGGTAATGCTCTCCCGTCGAGCCGTTGCCATGGCGCAGCAGGCACGTTCCGGTCGCGTCGACTGCGTTGGCTCCTCGAAGGGATTGTTCTTTGGTCTGTTGCTGTTGGTTGGCGCGCTGATTTGCTTGATACTCTTTTTCGTCTTGGTGCGTCATCAGCAGTTCTCGCTGTTGGCCATTTATCTGGCCGATGCCAGTCACTGCATTCTCATGGCCTTCGCCATACTAGCCATCATTGTGGGCTTCATCAGGTGCGTTAACAAAAACTCCCAAGTCTTTACTGGACTTCACTACAAATACTACTCGTTGTTTATTCCAAAAATAACAGGGTTAAGAACTTGAAATTCCGCTGTGAGGAACAGTCGAACTTGAATGACATTTTACTGCGCATCTCGGCCTTTGGATTGTTTACCTACTCGGTGTTTAGCATCATTGCCGGCAGCCTCAAGGTATTGGAGAGTGAGCCCAGCCTGCTCGTGACGACTACTGGTGGCGTTGCCGTATTCCAGGTCATCTTGCAACTTTTGTTTATTGCCGATGTATCACGTCGTCGCGTTCACTTGCCGGAGCATGATCGCAGCAAGCCTGGACGCCAGATTGTCACCTTCCTACTCATCTGCAATGTGGCCATGTTTGCCATCTATACATTTGAAGCTCAAAAAGTATTCGCCAATCCTGTAAGTAGATATGTACGTAAGCGAGACTGAGTTAAGTAAGACGATTAACGCTCTCGTTCGTTCTATTCGTTATATTCGTTCTAATCGTTATTTGTTACTCGCTCCTTTTCTCATGTTTCAATTCAATGTTACAACATTTAACAGGAGTTTTTGAACTGCATGTCCTTAGGTAAAATCTTCTAAATTGTTTTTCTTATAAATCAAATAAATATAAATCTCCCAACGCAAGGAACATGAGAACTGGGTCCTACATGTTGTGCTGTGTAAACTTCTCAACTAATAAACATAAATAAATACAGAGCTGAAATAATTAAAATCTGAAGAGCTTTTAATATCTAAACAGATCGATATTAAATAATTGCCATTGCATTCTAGTTAAAGGATTATTTAGTAATTTGAAAGCATGATTTTTTGTATTGTGATTATTCTTCATTTAAGTCAGCTGCATGCTGTTTCTGTGAATATACTTATTGGATCTTACAAATCGGCAATTTATTAATGTGTGTGTGTTTTTTTTTTTTTTAATTTGTTTTTATATATATACAGGTGCAGTTGGAGTTCTATGGCTTTGTACCCTGGTCCATCATTCAGCGCATTACACTGCCTCTGTGCATCTTCCATCGCTTCCACAGCGCCGTAACACTTGCCGAGATCTGGAAGACCACCTACAAGGCACGCTTGGAGTAAGGTGTTCCACCGATGCAGTTCAACGCAGAACAAAACAAAAAGAGGTTAAAAAAATGCACCAAAACAAAAAAACAAAAAGTAAAGAAAACAAAAAATTATAGCGAACCGAAACGCAAAGAAAACAAGTTTAAAGTTAGTTTCTAATTGCATATTATACTATATAATACATACATTTTGTTTTTAGTAACGCGTGCGTATAGGTTAACTAAGTTCAAAAAGCTAAAAAACAAAAAAACAGAGAACAAAACAACCAACAACAAAACTACGAATTGTATCAAAATGGGAGCGAGAATTCCCTAAAGAGAACCATCAGAACCATTTGCAATGGTTTAGATTGGTTAAGGAAAGCATAAGCCAAACTTTAAAAAGTATATTCAGATGATTGAACGTTTATTGATGCTAAATACCAAAATGATTAAAAACCAACTGCGAAAAAAACGAAATAAAATTTTAAATTAAAATTAAAACAAACAAAATATTGTTGAGAAAGCGTCTGAGAACGTTTATCGAATCGCTTGTTGTTTTATTGTTTTGCATTATTTTTATTCTTTTTCTGTTTTTCTTCTTTTAATAATATAGAATTTCGATTTGTGACACGTGAGCTGAAATCGCTTACATTTTACAACTTAAGAACTAAGTCATAGGTTTTAGTATTTCGGAAGGCAAATGCATATCAGATGCAACATTTTTTTGTTTGTTTATAATTTTAAAACTTCTAAGAGAATATTATTACTATATTTACAATTTCAGCACATAGTACGTTAATTAATTTATGTAAATGTATATTTAATTGTCACTACATATATATAAATAATTTTGTTCTTCTAATTTATGCATTATTGTGTTTGTAACTAAAAGTTTTACTTTAATATTATTTTTGTTTTTTATGTATTTCATTTCCGCTGCAATTTAATTACAAATTAAAGAAAATCATATAACAATTAAGTCAACAAAATATATACAAAAAAGGTTGTTTACTTTTCGCGTTGTAGTTGAGTGCCCGAGTACTCCAACACAACAAAAAAAACACACACATACAGCTGAACAAGTAATTCAAATACCAAAAAGCGCCGATAAGTATGCAGCGATTTTCAAGCGAAAACCAACTCGCCTCATGCATATGCATAATGCCATGAATTGGATTGGAGTTTAGTACGAAGATTACAAAGAACATAAATTCATTGAGAACACTTTTTGTGTGGGTTTTTGGATTTGCTTCCAGCCGAAGACAAGCAACAACAAAAAACTGTGATGAGTTATATTGTTTATTTTGTTTTTATTCCAATTGATTTTATTAATTGTTTTGCTATTTAAAAATAATAAATTTGCTTATATGCGTCCAATTGACTTCATGGCCCATTGTAAAGCATACTCAAAGCGAGAAAAAGCGAGACATAACAAAATAAAAACAAACAAAACAACATTTTGCGGCTAAATGCCGTCGGAAGCCAAACAAATAAACAAAAAAAAAACATTTTAAATACTTATATATACATATGTGAATGTGTTTGTATACATATACATAAATATATATGTGTGTACGTATATATTTATATATATATAGATAATCGTTTATAAATGTCCATTTTTTGATTATTAGTAGTGATGTTAAATGAGAAACAGAAACTTAATAGTAATTACAATAATTTAACTATGTATGTAATAGCTCCAATATACATACATACATACATATATGAAACCAAAACCAAACGATCGGAAAAGGTATGGCGTCGTATGTGGTTCGCCAGAACACTTCTTAAATCCCCGAACAATGAAACGCATTTAGAGGAGATGACAAACAAGCCAACAAACAAACAAACACGAAAAACGTTTACAATTACAAGTTAAGAACCATTTTTAAAGATATGCTACGTATATCTATAAATATATGTATACTAACCCACCAAATTCAAAGTATTTCAAACTTTTATATGGAACTCTCGCGGATTCAAAAGGCGGCCCAACTCTATTCTGCGCTGCCACCACGAAAAAAATCACAACTACAAGTACTTATAACACCAATGATAAAGTTTCAAGAAACTGGCGCTCAAAATATGGCAAACAAATAACACATAAAATGTTCCCAAAATCAAACACTTTCTACACAGAGGGAAATATCAGTTTTTGAGCATATACACACACACATACCAGTGTGGCGAGTGTGTATGTGTGTGTGCATGTGTTTTCTGTTGGCAATTTACATATATGTATACACTGCCGTCTCTTGTACTGCTCATAAAACCATATATATATATACATATATATGTAGGTACGTACCAATACCAATACCAATAAATATATATATATATACATATATGTACAACTTATATATCTATATATAAGAAATGCATGTATATCTGTCTGTGTACATCAGTTTTGAATATTAAATTGCGCGATACGTGATCAAAGCAATCCAAATCCAAATCGAAATTCAAATTCAAAACAAATTTCGTACTTACGTATTATATACTCGACAACAAAATCTCGTATTTAAATCAAATGTAACGTGTAGTTAATAATATTTGGCAAAGCAAAGCCCTAAGTAGTTAATACATAGTACACAAATCTCTCATTCACAAACAGTCAACTCTGAACATCCTAGAGGAGCGAGCGAAAAGGATTCTCTCTTTGCTTACAAGCATACACAAAAAATCCACACTCAAACTTACATACTAAATATACGCATTCAAATGGCGAATCAAATTCAGTTAAGCATCTATGTAATTGTGTAGGCTTTTAATAATCAATAAATATATTATGTGTACATCATACATACATCATCCGCATACATACATAATTAAACAAACAAACCAAAGCATAAATGAAGTCAAGAAAGAAAGATCGCAGGAGAGATATGAATGAGAGGAGGAGTGCAAATCATAATGAATACAAAAAAAAAAAAAAGAATATATATTTGCGTATATCTAATTGTTTTTTCTTAACAAAAAAAAAAAAAAAAAAAATTAATGAAAAATTTAATTTAACATAAGATCATATTTTATGTAATTTTAATAACTACAACATAAATTATTGAATGTTTCAACTAAGTTGTATAATTATAAGTGAAATTTACAAAGAACGCGTCTAGACATAATGGAATTATGTGTATCTGTATCTAAAACAAAAACCAAAACAACAAAAATCGCATGACAAGATCATTTCTTGAGATATCCGCACAACAACCAGCAACTATATGTATGTACATATGTATATGTATAGTTAACGGGCAACTTAACGCACAAGCAACAACAACCAGCAACAAAATAAACAACACAACACGTCAACTGAACGAACGATCAACAAGACAAAATGAAACAAACATTTTGAATTATATATACTTATACATCTACATATAGTATATGTATATATATGTATGTATATACTTGCATATACAGGCAAGTTCAGTAAATAAAACAAGCAAGACAAATATAACAAAAACAAAACAACAACAAAATCAACACATACATTTATAAATATATTAAAACAAAAACAAAAATATATATATAAAGAAAAAAATAAAAGTGGAAGCATTAAGCGAAATTTACAAGCATTAAATATATACATTTTCCCATAACCATTACTATTAAAATAAATACATAATTACATATAATACAAAATAATACATAATAATAACAAAATTGAAAAAAACAAAAGAACAAAAATCAAAACAAAATAAAATGATACGCGAAGTTACGACCCAAACATGTTGTAATCAAATTTTTAAATCATTGTCGCATTTTAGATAACACGAAATCATTTCAAAACGCCACAACATTTCGTTAAACATGAACACACAAACATTCACTCGCAACAAGAAGGCGCAACGCTCGACGAGCAGCTTGCTTCTCGTCTTGAGTGCAACAGCAAGCACACTTTTACACACACCCAGACAAACACATTTATACACATCCATGCATACATATGTATAACAAATTACGTTACGATCGCAAAATTTGATGGTAAACAAAGCAAAGAAAAAACATCCAAATAACATCAAAATGACAAAAAAGAAAACATTAAAACAATGGCATACAAGTAATTTTAAATTGAATAAAATTAGTATTAAATATGTACAACAAATTAAAAAGCTTTTTCAATTGTGGGCGGTAGTCGCATGTTTTCTAAAGGATGTGGGAAAAAGGTGGATTTATCGATTTTGAGTTATCGAATATGTATATCCAATTGCCAGCCCCCCATTAGTCTTAGAACCCCAATCTTGACACTTTATCTACCCGGCCATCGATGAAGAAATTTGCAAGGTTTCAAGTCCCTAGCTTGAAGGGTGTCGGAAAAAGTTGCGGATTTTCCAAAATTTGTGTCAAATTATATTCCATTGATTACTTTAATCCCGATCAGAAGGTTTCAAAAATTTTACTATTCATACTTTTCCTGGGCCCCGATAACCGCCAATCGATCACTTTTGAATAGACTTGTGTAAAAGTTTAAAGTGCTCCACGTTGATGAATGAATCAGTTTAGTAGATATAGAGAGATTATGTTCAATACAAAACTCATGTGTTTAATGTCGGTTTTCTATTTTTTTATAATGATTATAATTTACTTATGTACATAAGTGAACAATATTTAAGATCAAACAGCCTGCACTCATACAATTGTTAATTGGAAAGCAGATGCTTGTCATTTGGTCCCTAGTTAATTTGATAAATGGCTAGAATTTTAAAGCTAAACACTTTCTGAAACGTTCACATTGATTTGGAAGCGAGCGAATCGATAGGAACGACTGTCCGCATTACGCACCAGACAAAGCGGCGGCTGTCCTTTATCACCACCACCGTTGTTGATCGGGGCTTCTAGAAGTTGACGCAATCCACCTGGCGTTATGTAGCCGACTGCACAGACGGTCGCCTCCACAAAGCTGAAGCCGGCGCTGCTCACATAGCCAAAGACCTCGCGACTGCATTGACGGCGCACACTGTTGCACGTCTCAGCCGGTTCTGTGGGCAGCCATAGACGACACATTTTGGCCAACTGATCGCGCACCAGTGAGCTCGTCTTGGCTGGTCGTATGATCACACGACGTGTACTTGTTTCCTGCAAACGTCGCTTTTCGCGCACTCGACGTCCACGCAGACGCTTCAGCAGGCTCTGGTGGCTGTTGCGCAGCTTGCTGCGTAGTCGTTCGTTAAGATCAGGCTGCGCTGGCTCCATGTGCACAGGCGCATGTTCGTCGTGCTTTAGTTGCCGCCAGCGACGCCTCCAATCCTCGTGTGTGGGCAGGCAAATCAATGCGTTGTCCCGCAGCTGGCCGCGTGAATGCAAACGCAATTGAATCTGAATGAGACACTGATCGGGCAACTGCGGCAGCTCTAGTCGACGACGCAGTGACTCATCCAGACGCTGCAATAGCACACGGTCCCGCAGCACATAAAAGCCAGTAAAAGGTGGCGCACTTGCATCCAATTGCCAATCGCGCACCAGCTGCTGCCAGGGCGCCAGAAATGGACTAACCACTGCCAGCTTGCGATAATTGCAGCGTTTATTTGGAGGCTGACGAAAGTAGCGTGCTTGACGCTCGGCAGCAGCCTGCGCTGCCTGATCTCGTCCTGTAATAGAAATATAAGCTTATATAATTGCAAAAGGAAGATCTGGCAGATCTGGCACTCACCTGCAATCGTATCCGGTAAATGGTGTTCCATACCCATTTCTCTGGCCACCGAATCGAATTCGCGAAGGCCACCTGGTCGGGCGCCCCACATGATCAGCGTCAGCCAGAGAGCCATGCCATAGCGTGCAGGCGCTATTATATCCCAGCCAGAGCCGTAGCCCAAACGTTTATAGTGTGCCTGCTGTGATCCTGGACGTTGGATCAATATTAGTGGCAATGATTGCAGCTCTTTCTCAAAGGCACACGGCACGCCGGGCACTACAGCGTGCTGCTGACGCAACTGATCGTACTGGTAGGTCGTCAGCATCTGCTGACCAAGACGCTCGCGTAACTCCGGCTCCCATAGGTCACTATTGGGCAGGTCTGATGGCTGCGACATGAGCAGTTCATTGGCATCGAAGGCAGCAGCTGTGAGTGGAGCAGTTCTCGCTGCCTTGGTGCGTTGCCTGGGTCGTTGCAGGCGAGGGTCGACCACATTAACGCCAATTATAAGATTCGATAGGAGCTCGCTTGGCGAGCTCAGCTTCAGCGCCGATTCAAAATAGTCATGTTGACTGCAGGCGCGCAAACTGGCAGAAAGTATGCGCTGAGCATGAGGTCCAGTGAGACGAAAACGATTGAATTCCTGCTCCAGCAGCAGCAGTTCCATGCCATCAATCTCATTAACGTAGCTTCTGTGACGCTCAAATGCTGTGGTATGCGTCCAGAAACGCAATTCCTGATCCTTGGATGCATGTGGTGGCAAAACATGTTTTTGCTGTTTTGTCGATTTTAGTTGGAAGACATTTAGAAGCTGTGAAATGGTTGCCTCAGCGGCGGACGGATGCAGCCATAACCACAGAGTGCGACAGTTAGCAGATTCCTTTTGCTCATCTGGCGGGCGCCACATGAAATTGACACGTTGCAGTGCACCCAACGGATACTGTCCATCGGTAAAGATTTGCACGCTGCCTTCACGACGACCGCTCAGAAACGTCTTGGCCGTGATGCTAAGTCCACATTGTGGACTTGTGAGACGGGCCAGTCCGAGCTGCAGCTGTTCAAGGCTGCCTTTCAACTGCACGCATTTGTAGAAGGAGATGTCCTGCAGCAAACAGTGCTCGGCACTGGCACGATAGCAGGCTCTGTATGTCTTGTCACAGCTGGCGTAGGGCAACCGATAGCCCCAGCGATCGATCATAAAGAAGCGCTTGGCATGCCATATATGAGTCTCCAGCCAGATGTGCTTGCGCTGACGGCGCACATATTCACGCATTAGATTTTTTGGACGGCGACGATATTTGCGCGACGGACGCTTGCTGTTCACTGGCTGATTGCCGGCTTTGCCCATTTGCGATTTGTGGGCGGCGCGATGCTTGCGCGGCAGCCGCTTTGTATGATGCGACATGGCACGACGTCGCATGTGCTTTGGCAGCGTTTGAAAGATGAGCTTACTGTTGGCCGGCAGCTGGGCCTCTGTTAGCAACGACTTGATCTCCTGCAGAGCCCCAGCTGCATAATGATATGTGGACACATGACTCGGCAGAGTTACGCGTCCACCCAAAGAAGCATCGTATTCCAGCTTTTGTGTGCTCATTATTTTGATCCTATTCTTCTTTGTATCTTTCGTTTGTCATTTGTTTATGTAAACGGCGCACACAAAAAATTCGCAATCAAAACAATTTAAAACATCGGCACGTGTACCGCTTTTCACAATAATTGAAAACTCACAATTACTTATCAATCGAGTATCGATATGCATGCTGAAATGCGAAATGCGATAGTATTGTTGGTCTCCCAACCACATCGCTATCGATAAGAAAATCAACAACAATCAAAGTTTTTGTTTTTTATTGGGCCAGCGCCTACTTTTGTGTGTGTTTAAAAGGCTAATAATGCAAAGATGGTGGCCAGTGCAGTGGTCACAGCTACTACAGCTGCTGCTGCTCTTGGTCGCCGTTTCACAAGCAGCAACGACAAATGGCCAAGCACCAAACAACAAAACGGTAACAAAAACTACAAATCACAAAAACAATAGCATCAGCCAGCGGCGTCTCTTCTGGCGTATACCAGCTAAAAACACCTGCCCACCAGCTATACTACCACTGCGCGGAACCATCTACATTATGTACGACGTGAATATCTCCGAGGGTTTTAATCTGCGACGCGATGTCTACATTCGCATGGCAGTCTTTGTCCGTCGCCTGCGACGACGCAAACGATTTCGAAATGTGCGTCTGGTGTTGCCACCATGGCCACGTCTCTATCACTGGCACTCACAGGGCCTGGGACAGAGTGATTTGATGTGGCGCAGCTTCTTCGACCTGGCTAGCCTAAGACGCTACGCGCCGGTTCTTGACTACGACGAGTTTGTTGCCGAGTATCAACGATTTGGCATGCCGGCGCCGCCCTACGTCCATGTCCACCAAGCCTTCAGACTGACACACTACGAAGTGATGCTGAAACAGGGCGTCTTCCGGGACAAGTACGAGCGCATAACGCCAGACTCTCTCGACTCCAATGGCCATCGCATCGAGGCTTGCAACGAGAACTCCATCAGCGGTGGTCCACTGCTGCAGCAGCGTCTGCTCAGCTACGGCCGCTATCACTGTGTGCGCTTCCAAGGCAGCGCTGGCCTGCTGGAGCGCATGCTACGCGAGGCCGTTGACGAGGATACGGCGGGCGTGGAAGATGTAGACGATATGCGCGTCTATGCAGTACTGAGCGCTGAAACAGTGCTCCACGACAACTGGGGCGACGAGCACTTTTGGCTGGCACGTCGCTCGATGCGCTTTGCCAAATCCCTGAGCCAGGTGGCTGCCGACTTTAGGCTCGCCGCGCTAGCCACCACGGACACCACGGCGGGCGTACAGCGACCAGCCATGTGGGAGCTAGAGCGACCCAAGCGTGATGCACGCGGTGGCGATTATTTGTGCGCCCATTTGAGACGCGGCGACTTTGTGAGATCGCGCGAATCCACGACGCCAACACTCAAAGCGGCAGCTCAGCAAATCAAGCAGCTGCTGCGGGCATTCAATTTGAGCAGCGTGTTTGTGGCCAGCGATGCGACGCCGTACGAGCTGCTCGAGCTGAAGGAGCTGTTCCATAGATTTCGCTTTGTGCACTTTACTCCCGAGTCGAATGCGCAGCGACATCAGCTTAAGGATGGCGGCGTAGCCATCGTCGATCAGCTCATCTGTGCCTACGCCCGGCACTTTGTGGGCACCTACGAGAGTACGTTTACCTATCGCATTTATGAGGAGCGCGAGATTCTTGGCTTTAGCAAGTCGAGCACATTCAATACATTCTGCAAGGCGTTGGGCGGCAATTGTGCACGCAATGCCGTTTGGCCCATTGTCTGGCACGACGACGATGATAAGCTCTATTGAATTAATTATAAATATCTGTTTGTATACTACTTTATCTATCACTGGCCACTCAATTGATTTGTTTTCTTTTTTTTTTATATGTTCTAGTTTAAGTTAGACATTTTATGTGTAGGTATAATTTCTTTGAATACTGTGTAACTTTAAACAAACTGCGATGCCATACCAAAAATTAAATTCCTTTAAAATTATATTCTCAATTGAGGCCAACTAATATAATACTCGTTATGCTGTAAGTCTAAATGTTGTAAATGAGCATTATTTTATTGCACACCATATTGAATAAAATACAAGTATATTCTTATTAACGTATTTTGTTCAAATAATCGATACTTGATATAGGCCCTGTGAAAATATCGATACTCACTTTTTGTTTGATTGTTATATCTGGTATTTCAAATTTACTTTGGTATTTCACAAACATCGACAAAAAAAACCGATAGCACAAAAATATCTAATTCCGATAAATCATAGAAGTTGAGTCTGGCAGTCTTGCACGTGTTTTGTTTAGAATTTCATATACATTTCATAAAAAAATATCTAATAACTTTTGCCAAAATGGGCAAAAAGAACAAAGGAGGCACCAACTTAGGGCGCACGCTTATCAAAGATAGATTTGGACACACACCAAGGCGCAAGGTGGACAACGACACAATGGTGCGTAGTTCTCTGATACAACATTTACAACACTTAAGCTCATCTATGTATGTTTAATCATTTAGCTGCACACTACGGAGCTTCAAGATGGCTATGACTGGGGCCGATTGAATCTCTCCTCGGTTACGGAGGAGTCATCGTTTAATGCGTTTTTGCGTACTGCAGAGTTGGCGGGCACCGAGTTTCAGGCAGAGAAGCTTAACATAACATTCGTGAATCCAAGGCAGCGTGTCGGTCTGCTTAGTAAGACACAAGAGCAGACAATGCACCAAAAACACGTGGAGCATCTGGATCAGCTGAAAGTACCGCGTCGCCCCAAATGGAATAAAGAAACAAGTGCCGAAGATTTGGAGCGTGCCGAAAATGAGTCGTTTCTAAATTGGCGTCGTGACCTAGCGCTGCTGCAAGAAAACGAGGAGATTCTCATGACACCATACGAGAAGAACCTCGAGTTTTGGCGACAGCTGTGGCGCGTTGTCGAGCGCTCTGATGTCGTTGTCCAGATAGTAGATGCGCGTAATCCGCTGCTCTTCCGCAGCATCGATCTAGAGCGCTATGTCAAAGAGGTGGACAATAACAAAATGAACATGATCTTGGTAAACAAATCAGATTTGCTCACACTAGAGCAACGACAGCACTGGGCACAATACTTCGACGGTGAAGGCATACGCACGGCCTTTTTCTCAGCCACGCTAGTTGAGGAGGAGCTCAAGCGTGAGGCAGAGTTGGCCAAGCAGGCAGCTGAGTCGCTATCGTCGGCGATGGAGCTTCAGCAGTTGCGCAACGCTGTTGAAGATATCCAACATTCTCTAAATACCGTCGAGCACACACTGGACGCCATCGAAAGCAAGCTACAACCCAAGCCAATTCAGAGTGAAGAGCTTAAGCTACCGCGTCTGCCTGGCGACAAGAATAGCGCTCATCTGTTGTCGCGAACGGAAATGATTGATTTCCTGCGACACATCTACACGGGACCCAGGCACACTGACCAGCATGTAACCATAGGTATGGTCGGCTATCCGAATGTGGGCAAGAGCAGCACAATCAATTCCCTGATGACGGTTAAGAAGGTGTCGGTGTCGGCCACGCCCGGTAAAACAAAACGCTTTCAGACGCTTTTCCTAGACGACGACATCATGTTGTGCGACTGTCCAGGCTTGGTAATGCCAAGTTTTGTGCTTACCAAGGCGGACATGTTGCTCAACGGCATTCTGCCCATTGATCAGATGCGTGATCATGTGCCCGCTGTGAACTTGCTCTGCGAACGCATACCGCGACACATAATCGAGGACAAATATGGCATTGTGATAGCTAAGCCCATGGAGGGCGAGGATCCAAACCGTCCACCATTCTCCGAAGAGCTGCTACTCGCCTATGGCTGTAAGTGCAATAATATAACACAATCCACTTTTTATCTAACTGAATTTCATTTGGCAGATAATCGTGGCTTTATGACCTCAAATGGTCAACCGGATCAGGCACGATCCGCGCGTTACGTGCTCAAGGATTATGTCAATGGCAAGCTGCTGTTTGCCCTGGGTCCACCGTCCGTCAATCAGTCTGAGTATCACACATTTCCAGAGCGCCAACGCGCGCCAATTGAAGAGTCGCAATTGCCCGGACAGCAGCAGCGTGCAATGCGCGTGAGTTTTTAAACTTCCCAAAGACTTGATTCAGGATTTTCATGCTTTTGACACTTTGTCCACAGATGGACAAGAGCACATCCAAAGAGCTGGATCATCAGTTTTTCACCGCGCAGCCTAGTGTGGCGCATGTCAAGGGCCGCACCAATTTTCCGCATGTGCGTCTGGCAAACGATGGCAATCTGGTAGCTAACGAAGCTGGCCCTCCATCCAAGCCCTGGCGCAGTGTTAAGAAAGAGCGTCGCGAGAAGCTACGCAAAAAGTTCTCCCATCTTGATGAGCATTAAGTGCAGACAACGAACAACTGCCATTGGAACTCGTTGATCATGCACTCGGACAGACAGAATCAACGCTGCTGTACCGTACGGCAGCTAAGTCAGCACTTGAAATCTTAGGATGTATTTAAGAGCTGGCTTAACATGCCTCCAGTTTTAAATTAAACCTAACCGTAAGCATTATAATCTGTGACTCTCTTTAATTTGCCAGCTGCCAGAGATGTCATCTGGCAAGACTTAAAGTCAAATGTTAACATTTATTTATTGATGGGTTGATGCTTACAAAAATTGATTAAATTTGATACATTGTCTAATCAGCTTTAAGAGCCACACTTAAAATGGTTTTATTTTTGCTTCTATTATATGTATTATAAAATTTTTTTATACTTTTAATTTGGGTTGTTTTACTGGAATTTTGTGTCTTTGATGAGATAAGTTTGCAAGCTTGATTTTCTTGTTACTTGGCTGTGAGACACTTACCTATCTCGTTTTTCATGCAACAGGCATGCCTTTCTCTCTCTCTCTCTCTCTCTCTCTCTGTCACATGGTAGAAGTACTCTCTGGCTCTTGCCAGTAAAGTGAGCTGTCCGGGTAAACAAGCAGTGTTTGCTGGCCGTGCTTGAGATGAAGGAGGCAAGACGTTCAATGCTCTTTGCTG
The DNA here is from genome assembly GCA_018901835.1 of Scaptomyza graminum. Classification (NCBI taxonomy): domain Eukaryota; kingdom Metazoa; phylum Arthropoda; class Insecta; order Diptera; family Drosophilidae; genus Scaptomyza; species Scaptomyza graminum. Next base: position 8,379,567 of record JAEIFL010000001.1, on the reverse strand, counting down.
TTGTACTTTGATCAACAAGCTATGTTTTTGATAAGCAATAACTTTATGTATACTGAAAGTGCAAATATGTTTGCATGTGTGCCCCAAAGTCTCTTGTCTCTTATTGTGGGCACAGAGCAGGTAACGTTGCTGCAACCAGTGTGTTTGTGAGCGTTGCAATGAGTAGATCTGCTGCTGCGATCAATTTCAAGACCTTTAAGGAGCTTTTAATAACGCGTCGCGGCCATCTCTTGATTATCCAATTCAATCGGCCAGCGGTACAGAACGCCTTGAGTCGTCGCACCATCTACGAGCTGCTTCGCGCTCTGGACATGGCCAACGCGGATGCGGACATAAGTATTATTGGTCTGACGGGCGGCCCCACTGCCTTTACATCGGGCAATGACTTGACCGATTTGCTTGCATTGCAACAAAAGAGCGGCGATGAAGCGCTGTACGCTCACTTTCGTTTCTCCAACTTTGTGATGAAGGCACTGGTCAAGAAGATGCTGCTAAATTGCAAGGTTATGGTCGCTCTGGTTGAGGGAAATTGTGTTGGACTGGGCGTTGTCATTGCTGCACTATGTGACATCATATATGCCACAGAAACTAGCCAATTCTGGCTACCCTTCTCCCAGCTGGGTCTGTGTGCTGAGGGCGGCGTCAGCTGGACGCTGCCACAGATTCTGGGTCGCAGCAAGGCGGCTGAGTTGCTGCTCTTTGGTGAGCGTTTAGATGCTCAAACGGCACTGCGTCATGGCATGATCGCTAGCTTGGTGCCACATGCGGAGCAGTTCTGGGCGCGCATGGAACAGCATTCACAGCTGCCGGCTGTCTCGTTAAAATCGACCAAGCGTCTACTGCTTCAGCCCTGGCGGCAGCAAGTGCTCGATGCTCTGGAGGAGGAATGCAGCCATTTGGACACTTTGCGTCGTGGCCCGATTTATCGGGCACAAATAATGTCTTTTGCCAAACGGAAAAAGCTGAGCAAACTTTAAACGGAAGCGTTGTGCCCGGCGTTCAATCGAATCAGGATCAAACAATTTACAGTACGACCTCGCTCAACGCAACCTATTAAAATTTACCTATGCTAACCATTAAATAAAGTTGTCAATATGCTTCAACATATCTATTAAGGTTATTTTAAATAATTTTTAAGTATGACTATTAAATAAATATTACACTAAACATGCTTGATATTTTCTTTTCAGGTTACGTTTAATATTATACATATGAATGTATTGCCTTAGAGGCGTTGGCAGTTTTCCATCTTGCCTGCGATTGATTCGCAAATTGAGCAGCTTAAAAGTCGACATTCGCCATAACCGTTAGCCATTTATTATTTTTTATGTCACTGCCAGACCCGCCGCCAACTTGACAACATGCCATCGCATCGCATCGCATGTGAGGCGCACTTAAAGTAAAACGACATGCAACACTCGTTCCGTTCTGCCGCCAGAGTCAGGACACGGACAACAAAGCCACTGAACGATAGTGAACAGGATATATGTACATATGTATGTATGAAGCAGGAGGCTCAGTCGAAGTTTTATAAGCGCAGATTACAGCCAAAAGTAGTTGCGAAACTCGATTTCTTTCTGTTTCTTTTTTTTTGTATCTAGGGGAAATATGCGCAGCTTTTCCGCGGCTCTTAAATGTTGTTTAGCCGCTTGCGCCCGTTAAGGTTTTTGTCTGTGCCACATTTAGATGCATGTCATAAAAGGGCATTAGGCTAGCAGTAACACTAAATATTTGTAATAAGTAGAAAATAATTAAGATAGATTCGGTTTGACTTATTAGTATATTGCAAGAGGTAATAAATTAAATTAATTTACGACATAAAAATTTAATTTCTTACAAAATATGTGGACATATATGTTCGTATGTAAATATTGTTTATGTAACTACTCTTTGTATAAGAAGTGCCAATTAGATAAAGGTCTATTTGAATCTGAGCCATGTCGCTTTTTTACTTTGGCATGTTGGCAGCAGTAGCGCGTCGATTCCAATAAGGTAGAGTAGAGTATGTAATTCCATTCGACTGACGCGCATTTCTTCAAGATATCCAACGAGGACACGCACATATTTGTGTGTGGGCTCTCCTTTTTCGATTGTAAAAGGCTGCAGAGTGACTTTGTGACATGTACTGAGAACTCAAAGGCGGCATTGTCGTCGTTTATGCCGTCAAAGTGAAAATCCATGCGAGAAATTATATGTCAAAGTTTCACTTTTGATATGCAAAGGCATTTTGCCTGGTTGCCTGGCTGCCTGGTGTTGGCATTGACATCATCTTGGCATCGCAGCAAGAGTAGCAAAAGAACAGTCCAAACTGTACGGCTACGGTGGAGCATTGATCGCTTTACAAATGTAAACTCGCATTTGTTGGGGAATTCCTGTTATAAAATAAAATATCTATATTAAGGCTGATTTAGTTGAAACACTGCAATGTTGGTGTACCTTAAGGAGTTTCTACTTTATCAAGGTAGTACTGTAGTGGACACCAGCTACTGCTGCTGCTGCTGCTTTCTGCTCTGGATGCTGTGGAAACGGCACGCTCCAGTGACACAGTGACAAAGACACATTTAGCAGGCGCACGCAGGCCGGCAACAGAAAAGCACTGCGATGCGGTGAGATTGTGCCGGGCTGGCGGCCTTGGAGAGTGCGAGGCCTTGATGAGGACTATCTACCAATTACTCGAGTTACTGGCCCAGTCGCTTTTCTCTTTAGTCGGTCGGTTGGTCGGACTATCGCAACGTTAGTTCATTCGTTCAGTCAATCTGTCTGTCTGTCATTGAAACGTATCCGGCCTTTAAGCCATTCCTTTTTATTATTTCTTGGGCTCTGCGCTGCGCATCGCTCGCCGTTGTCCGTCGTCCGGAATATCCTGGTTCACTTTTTTTTTCTAACTTTTTTTTATTTTAAGTTTAGTTTTGTCTATGAGACGGCTGCTTCCTATTCCACATCTTCAGCTCTTTTACATTTTGTGCTTATATGTATAAGTATATTGCTATTCACAGCGATCGCAGACAAATAATGAACCAGCGTCTGGTATGGTCACACTGCACATCGCGAAAATAAGTTAAAAATTTAAAAATGCCTATGCCAAACAATTTAATTCCGTTAAGGGATTTAATGAAATTGCCCAACCTTTCAATGAGTCGATAACACTGTGCGAAAAGATGACAAGGGTAAGACAAAAAGATCCTAGAGTTGTATTACAAATTCCCGCAATTACCCAATTAACTAACCGTATCAAATTGTCAGTTGACGTCAAGGTTGCATTAATTTGAAGTATTGCTTCAAAAAATGTATGTTTATTCGAGTCACTTTTATTGTAACACCTTTAAAAAGTAAAATCTAATTTTTTTTTTTAAATTTTTTTAAATTGTGAATCTCTATAAACCCATAAGAAAAATCATCCTTGCGATATGGTAAGTGTGGCGTCGTCAATGTTTGCATTTGGTTTATGTAGCTTTTATTTTTGAGGCAGGCGGTGCCACATAACAATCCGATTCAAGTGCAATCCAAACTGCATCCCAGCCCAGACGCAGTGGAAAAGCAAATAAAATTCATCCGCAAGAATGTGCTGGATTTAATGACAACCCGAAAGTACGGCAAGCGATTTATGGATACCCTAGAACAACAAAAGGGGACCGAACTTTATCGCCATCTGGTTGAAAAGCCGATGGACCCTGACATAATGATCCAAAGAGTTGACAATAGATATTATACGACAGCTAGCCAATTAATTGCGGACTTCAATTTAATGATCTCAAACTGCCGAGCTGTGGGGCAGCAAAGCGATTTGGTGGGCCGTCAGTGCTCAAGAATGGAAAAGACCATGGAACGGGCGCTCGCAAAACTGCCAAAGGGTAAGGATAAACTTGCGAAATGTCCCGGAGTCCGCACATTAGGTGCCAGAGCCATCGTTGTCAAAAAAATGACAAAGAGAGAGCGGATGAGGCTTGGACTGGAAGCCAATCATACCTCCAACGCATCTGCTGGAGCGAATAGGCAGCCGCCGAGTAAACCTAAAGCCGGAGTAAATTCAACTGTTTCCCGAAAGCGAGCTCCGAGTACCGAACGGGTGTGTAAAAGTGCCCATTTATAATGTATTTTCCAATTGTTCTAATGCTTATTTGTATTCGTAGGAGGAACAAGAACCGAAAAGCAAAAGGCGAGCGCGGAGTACCACAAAAAAGCGTGATAAGATACCTCTTGGACCGCCGAACATAGCACCAAGGTTTGGTGAAAGTCGCGCAAGTGCGACAGTCCCTTTCGGTGGCGCCGATGCCCCTAGCAAGATGTCGAGGAAAGTGCACAAGCATAAGGCGCATTCCAGGTTTGGTGAAAGTCGCGCAAGTGCGACAGTTCCTTTGGGTGGCGCTGATGCCCCTGGCCAGACATCGAGGACCTTTCACGTGCGTATATCTGCTTCTTTGGAATGCAGCTTCCAGGATTGTTGAAAATCGTACCAATTCAAGTATTTATTTGCAGCATGTACCATTAAAGAATCCTTCTAGTGTACCTCTTTCGCAGCGCAACATACCACCAAGGTTTGGTGAAAGTCGCGTAAGTGCGCCAGTCCCTTTAACCAACGCAACTGCTGGAGCCAATGGGCAGCCGCCGAGTATCCGGCGCGTGTTTGGCACATGTATATCCCCAAAGCGAGCTCCGAGTATCGAACGGGTGTGTAAAACTGCCCCTTTGTAATGTATTTTCCAAATGTTCTCATGCTTATTTGTATTCGTAGGAGGAACTAGAACCCAAAAGCAAAAAGCGAGCACGGAGTATCACAAAAAAGGGTGATAAGAATCCTTCTGGTGTACCTCTTAGGCCGCCGAACATAGCACCAAGGTTTGGTGAAAGTCACGCAAATGCAACAGTCCCTTTTGGTGGCGCTGATGCCCCTAGCAAGTCGTCGAGTCTCTTGCAGGTGCGTTAAGCTGCTTCTTTGGAATGCAGCTTCCAGGATGGCTGAAAATCGTACCAATTCAAATTTTTATTTACAGCAGAAGGCTTTGAAGTATCATTTTTCTGTACCTCTTTCGCAGCGGAACATAGCACCAAGGTTTGGTGCGAGACCAACGAGACCAACAACCAACGCAACTGCTGGAGCCAATAGGCAGCCGCCGAGTACCCGGCGCGTTTTTGGCACATGCATATCCCCAAAGCCACCAACAAGTACAAATGAAGTGTGTAAAACTACCCCTTTATGATCGGTTTTCCAATTGTTGTGTAACTCATTTGTATTGCAGGAAGCGCCCAAGGTATTTGGTACGTCGTGGAAAAATCCGTCTGGTGAACCTCTTGGGCCGCTGAACATAGCACCAAGGTTTGGTGAAAGTCGCGCAAGTGCGACAGTCCCTTTTGGTGGCGCTGATGCCCCTAGCCAGACGTCGAGTCCTTTGCAGGTGCGTTAAGCTGCTTCTTGGTTGAAAATCGTACTAAAGCAAATTTGTATTTGCAGGGTACAGCAAGTGAAGAACTGATCCGCATATATGGTAGTTTTACTATTGACCCTGCTGTAGCGATGTGGCTGGCCCAAGTTACTGGGCGTGCACCTGCCCCGGACACAAATTGTGACCAAGAGCAGTCTGCGAAACGGCGAAGCCAACTCGGCTGGAAATAGCCATCATTGTCGGCAATAGCGTAGCAGCCCTTGCAGCAAAGGCAGCGACAGCAGCCCCAGCAGCAACACCATCTATGCCACCAGCGGTAGCAGTGGCAGTAGCGGCATCGGCAGCAGCAGCCGGACCGGCAGCCTTTCGGCTGTTTCCTTATAAAAAGGGCCCCAACTAAATCAACATCATAATACAATTTATTAAGATAAGAGTTTTTATTTTTATTATAAGTTCTCAGAATTTGAGCTGTGTTATTGCCTTTCATGTTATAGCCCATTTGGGTACCTTGAATTATTAATATTAAATGTATTTTCAAATTGAGTGAAGTTTTAAATATCGCCATTATTATAAGAAAGCAAATTCTTACTGCCTAGCAGCCAAAAAATATGTAGGTAACAAATAAAAAAAACCATTGATGTGTCTGTCAGTTTGTGTGTCTCACAATCTTATGTCCCAGAAATTGTAGAAATTTTCTAAACAGCCCGCAAATCGCGAACAAATCTTAAGAGTTAGGTTGATCACTATAATATAATATAAGTTTGTATTAAAGGTAAGGCTTTTAAGCCAAAATATCCCTGGCATCAGAGTATTATGCAGTCGTTTACGGCCGACTGCAGAGTTTCTCATGTTATCTAATTGCGTGTGATTTTTCATTATAAATAGGGTGTGTGTTGCCTTTGTTTTTGGTAGGTAAACTTCTCATTATGTCTTTATATGCATGCGTACATATGTATATTTACATATACTTACATAGTATAAAGTTGATCATCCCATACAATTATGCGGGATATAGAATTTTTAATTTTTATTATTTGTTATTGTTAATTGTGTGTGTGTGAGTGTGTATATTATTATTTAAATGACTGCAAGTGGGTGTGTTTTATTTGAAAATTGGGTTTTTGGTTTATATCGAAGTATTATAATTAATATTATTTGTATGCAATTATTTGGTTTGCTACAATTATTATTGCCAGGTTCGATATGAAAATATTTATGTTAGATATTTATGCATTTTAAATATAAATATATATATATAAGTATATATAATTGATGTACTTATTATTTGTGCCCAAAACACCATATATAGTTTTTGGCTGAGCTTTAATTAATACGTTCTTAATTATTGTTATGCTTGAATATTTAAACACTTTTCTTGTGTAAAGTAAAATTTGTTGTCTAGATTATTCGCTAGCGGGCTTTTCTGTTATTTTGTTCTTTTATTTTTATTATAATTTTTAATTTTATTTGGTTGCATGCCGCATATGATTAATACTTTTTGTTTCTGTTTGCTTCATTTCATTATATGCTACAGTTGGCATTTTATAAAATTTTCAAGTTATTTTTATTAATTTATCATTTACTATCTACGGGCTAGTAACAACAGACAAAAAATAAAATTTATAACGCATCTGCGCTAGTTTTTGTGTTGATTCAAATTTTTATATTCAATGTATTGCTTTATAATTATGCATTTATTTGTTGAAAATTTAACCGCCGCTTTCAATCGCTGTTTTATTACTTTCCTTTCATCATCATCATGCATAAACATAAATGCAAACATTTTTATTTTTATCTTAAATTCAGTATACATATAGCTGTTTTTCAGAATTTCAACAATCAATCGTTAGTCACATATGTGGAGCGCCCAAGTTTTTATAATGAAACAGGGAATTTTCGTGTCTTGGTTATTCTTAAACACATATTTTATGTAGATCAACTTTATTTCTTTCGTTTCATCTGCTCGTTTGCTTTTATATCGTTAAACTTTTACTTATATTATGCTGTAAATATGTATTTGGATGCGCGGAATTTTAAATCTGTTGAACTTAACAGGTATTCTTCTACTTTGATAAAGTTAACGAAACTACTACGTCTTCTTGAAGCTGTTAAATTGTTTGGACTGATCTGAAATTGGATACAGTGTATTTGATAGTCAATTAGTCTTGACTTTGCGTGATCGCACTTCTTGACTGTTTGCCGTTGCTGAGGACGGATTAACTACAAAGAAATGCAAATGTTGTGTTTTTTGGTTTTTTTTTTTCATTTTTCATATCTTAAGTTATTAAAAAATTATTTTCGTTATCTGTTGAACTAATTATCTAATTACATTGCATAATTTTTAGTGGCCTGCGGCCTGATGTTGCATATACTATATTAATTAGGCACGATTTCTCAAGCACCAGTTTGCATTAAGGATTCAGTGATTCAGACAGCTCAACCGTAATTCAACTGAAGATTGAGGAAACCGGCCTGACTTTCCTTAACTACTATTTGCTTATTGACTTAAAGATTTACATAATTCGTTAACATATAAATGTTTTTGGTATGTATGCAACTATCATAAGTATTAAATATATTTTCTCTCTGTTTATAAATTTTGTTTATTAAGGCAAACGCAAACGCATTTTAATTGTGAATACATTGTGTTACATCAAATTATATGTAATTGTTTTTTTTTTTTTCTTAACTTTTTTATGTTTTCCTTCTACAGGGTTTTTGCTGTTTAAGACTCTAAATTTTAGAATATGCCCCTCGATTTGTTTGGTATCGAAAAATTTTGTAACTGGCCTAAAAATGTTAGAGCTCAGTTTAGCTTTAACTTTAAGTGGCAAGTTCCTTAAATAAACAGCTGCGAACAGCTAGCTACTTTTTCTTACAGTCAAAAAAGCAAACATCTAGTTTGGCAATTTTTTCAAGTAAGTATTTTTTTTTTATAATGCTTAGATGTTCCCTTAAACGTAGATAATAAGTTTTTATTGATGCGATAATTGGATTATTTTATTTTTGTATTTTGGAAAAGCAATCTTCAAAAAAATCAGAAGAAAAATCAAATTTTGCCTTATTAAAGTATGTGTTTATTATATTTAACAACAATACACTTTTACTTGAATCACTGAGGATAAAATAGGCCAACTGTATTGTTGAAAAAGGAGGAAATTCTCAAAAATGTTATATAAAATCTCCCCGATAAGTTTGTCGATTGGTTAGGTTTTCTGCTGCAGCAGTTGAGGTCATTTAAGGACAATTATAAAATAAATACTCAAAATTTGCCAAATTTGTTGTTTGTTTTTTTGACTGAAAGAAAAAGTAGCTAGGTGGTATTTTAGTTTTTGCAGCTGTATGCCTGTGTGTGTGTGTGTATAACATACTGATGTATGTAAATATATTTATTGATAAATGAACTTTCGCCTACGTGTTCATTGTTTGTTTTATTTTTGCATTGATTAAACCAAATGTTTTACATTTAAGTATTACATTAACTTTAAATAAATTTAATTATTTTCAAATATATATTAATATATATTTGTATATATATATTTTTACTTTACGTGAAATCACAGTCCGTATGTGAAAAGACTTTATGTACTTGAACGATTAAAAATATAAATATATGCATGGATTTGTATATGTATCTGTAAATATGCATTATGTATACGCTGTATAAATGGCTAATTATCATTTCATACATCTCTATTAATTATTTTTGTATATATAAATGTACTCACTTTATAAATAATGTTTTTTAAAATATATATTATATATATATTACGCATAAGTACTATTTCAAGGCTGTGACTGAAAATTTCTTCTTTGTTTTTATAACAAAATGTGTGTGTGTTGAGCGGAGTGTGTGTGTGTGGGTGTGGGTGTAAGTGTTCTTAATAAAAAGCATTTGTTAAATCTTGTTGTTTTACTTAAGGAAAAAACTTCTTCGAGTTTGGATTCAAATTGAGTTTTAGCTACATAATATATATGTCTATAAGATTTGATTTAAATTGTTCATTGTAAGTTAGCTTAAATTGATTTGTTATATTATATTTTTTCTGTTCAACATTCTTTAAGATTATATTAATTAATTAGCTAATTGAATAAAAAAAGCCTTTTTTGTGAGTATTTTTTTTTTGCTTGTTGTTTTTTAGTTTTGCTTAAGATTTTTTTTTAGCTGATATGAGCATTCACATAAGGTTTATGATCTAAGAATTGTGTTTGTAGTATGTGCATACATATGTATATGTTCTGTATGAGTGTGCGTGTGTGTGTGTGTGTAATTGAGAGTCTGGGCTCTAATCGTTATTATTCAAATTCTTTGCAAAAGCAACACCTTGACAAAGTAAACCAAACGTTAAGATAGAGAGGGAGAGAGAGATAGCGAAAGAGCGAGAGAGAAAGAGAGAGAGAGAGAAACATTAACAGTAGTTAGGATCTAATATTGTCATCAAAAATGGAGCAGGTTTGTAAGTGTTGGGAAGCAACGGATAGATAGTAGCAAAGTGTACGAAATGTTGCCTACTTATTAGCTGAAATGTAAATGGTATGTGTGGGATGGTTTGCCTGTGTAATGTAGTGTAGTGAAGTGTTTTTTTTTTTTTTTATTTATTTTCAATGCATATTACAAGTATATGATTTATATATGCGTAGTAGTAAATAAGTACTTGAAGTGGTTTTTGCCTTGCTTTGCTTTGGTCTAAAAAAAACATCTTACTCACTGTGTTTTTGTTTTTTATTTTGTTGTTGTTATTAATGTGTGTAAAAGTTCATAAGCGCCATTTTGTCAGCTGATTTGATCAATACTAATACCATAAACATTTAGAACGCCATGCTAGTGCGCCTGCCGCCCATGCAGCTGCCTGCACCACCCATGCCACCACCTCCACCCCGCATGGTGCTATGCGACACACTGCGTCCCATTCGTGCCTCACTGCCGCGACGCTCGCGTGCTCGCCGCAACAAATCCGAGGTGCTAGGCCGTCGACTATTGCTTGCACTGGTGCCGCCCCGACGCGGGCACGAAACTATATCCGATGTCGAGGAGCGTCGTATGTTGCCCGTACCACAGTCATCTCCAGCTCCAGCTAAGGACAATGCACCATCGCCACCGCCCATACCAGCACTAGTTGCCATATAGGGCGACAAATAGTACGGCGACAATGAGGATGACTGTGCCGGCGAGCCGCGACGTTGCATGAATTCTTTTCGCGAATAATCCATTAAAAGATTCATTGATTCCTGCTCTGGCTCCTGTTCTGGATCGACCACCTCGATAAGTAGATCGGGCGGTGCTGGAGCAATTGTCACGACCAAACCTGTGCCGCCACCCAGCGACGAGGAGCGTGACTGTGAGACCGAATCCGATTTATAGCCAGCTCTAAGGCCGCTGTACAGAGTCTTGATGTGAAAGTCGAATGACTTGAAATCAAGAAGTGAGCGTCGTTTTTGGGCTTTTGCCTGCTGTGCAGGCTGCACTACATCATTGTTGTTGTTAAGCGTATCAAATTTTATCTGCTTGGTATGTTGCTGTGGTTGTTGCTGCTGCTGTACATCATGTTTGCTTATTGTTGTTGTCATAGTGTTGCTACTTAAGCTAGTTTTACCGCTAATCACTTTCAATAATTTATTATCATTATCTAAGGACTCCTTTCGTCACTGAATAACACAGAAACCCTGCTTGGCAGCCTCCTTAACATCCGCCTCTTCGATAAACGCCTCCTCCTCATGCTTTGGCGAATCTGCACCGCAAGGTCCACCGCCGCTCAGGCTAAGTGGGCCCTGCGGGCAGGCTGATTGTCACCGAAGCGCCAGTGTCGATATCATTGGGGGTCGCACTGGTTTATTCTCTAAGATGCGCTCCAACTCTAACATAACGCTTGACGATAATCTTGGCAAAAGCTAGGCAAAATGCAGCAGAGAATTTACTTATTAGTTATTATAATAGGAAGAACAAACTTGAACATGAAACTAACCTGCAGTGATTGCAGACTTTGATGCAGCTGCTCCGCCGATGTGGCACCCAGCAAAAGGCACTGAACGGCTTCATGTTTCAGTGACCAGGCAATCGATAACTGCGTTGGACTGCAACCCAGCTTCTCGGCGAGTGCGGCCAAATCACGCAAACGATCGCAATGGCGTCGTCCCTCCTCAATCCGATCCTTGCCCCAGCTACCTTGCGGCGAAAGTGCAGCCTACAAACATCAAATAATAATATAAGTAAAGTACAACTTAAAGGAATTGTAAGCAATTTAGAACGCACATTGCGATTAATCTCATCCTCCGTCCACGAGAAACTCTTCGTTTTGAATGAGCCCTTGGGCAAGAAGAGTTTGTCCCCATTCTGAGTATCGCTCAAAGCCATGGACAGTGGTCCCCAAGCCATCAGACCCACACCGATTTTGTTATACATCTCGGGCAAATAGAGCTCACACTTTTCGCGACAGAACATATGGTATTCTGATTGCTCAACAATTGGCGTGATGCAATTAAATTGCCGACAGTTGGTATATGCCTCCATTATTTCCACCTGAGACCATCTTGCCGTACCCCAATACATGGCCCAGCCTTGCTGGATGACATACGTCATGGCTCTCACCACTTCTACAAATAATGGTCAGAATTGTGTATAAATATGGGTAGACTAATCACAATACTTATAAGTAGTATAATCATATGGCACTTTTGGATATTTATAAAGTAGAAGGGTTAAGATATTAAAGAGTAAAGATTACACACCTTCCATTGGACACATGGGATCTGCCTTGTGAATGATGACAATATCAATATAATTCAACTGCAAACGTTGCAAACTAGCTCGAACACATTCAATAATGTGCTTACGCGATAGACCACGCTCCTCGGATCTGTACAATCAGAGAAAGAAAGAAAGGAAAGGGTATGCAGTTATTAACTGAATCATAAATGTAAGTATAAGGATGGTCGATAATAATTAAAATCTTTGTGCCGCCTCCTTATAGATGTTTATATGTAAGTATATATATTTGACTCACTTAGTGCTCCAATATACTTTGGTTGTAATCACGTAGGAGGTGCGCTTCCAGCCCGTACGCTGCAAGATTTTACCAATTTCCGTCTCGGAGTGCGCCTCAGAAATGTCAAATAGATTTATGCCGCTGTCAATGGCCAGTTTGAGAATGGACTCGGCCTGCTCATCGCTGACGCCCGGCGAGAAAACGGGCCATGTGCCCAAGCCCACATTCGAAATGCGCAGACCGCTCTTGCCCAGATTTTTGTAACGCAATCCGGGTGTGGGAGTCGAGCCGTGCCGCAGCGGCAGCGCCGGATTGGAGCCCAGGCTTATCGAACGGCCTAAAGTGATGACAATTTGACGGCAACCACCAGTCCACAGATGGATCAATATGGTGATCAGGGTTGGATTCGATTCGGGTTTGGTAAGCATGCGAAGGGGGAAATGTTTGGTTTCTCTCGTTAGTAAATTACTAAAATATTTTAAGGCCATAAGAACGTGCAATAACCAAGCAAACAATAAAACGAATAATAACAACATTTGACCCTAAAATTCTCAATTTGGTCTTGCAACTAGTTTTTATAAATTTGCATATAGAAAGGTTATATTTTGGTTTTATGAGTTTAAATATTGATATAAAATTGGGTCATTTAGTTGTGCATGCAGCTTTCTGTATTAAAATAAATAAAAGTATTCCAAAGGAGCTCGAGCCAGTCAGAAACACTTATCGGCTCCGTACCATGTGCACGAAATGCCTTTAAAATTGACTTATGTCGTTATCAGAGAACTCATTAAACGTGCACTACTGTTAGTTTACGAAGAAGTTTGTACAGGTTCATATATAGTAGTATATGTTAGTTTTTAAAAGATATAGAACAAGCAAGCAGTCGAAGAGTATCAACTAAAAGAACGAAAAAATTATAATTCCATATAATAGTGAGAAATTCGATACCGAAATCAAGATGACCGCCCGTACCACTGAACTCCTCCATGCAGTCGAGTGAAGCTATTGGAGCTCGGCACCTGCAAAAAAGATTGGCAAAAAAAGGAGGTTTCGGTTAAATGTTTTCAATAAACCATACAAAATAAATTAGAAGTTTGATGATGAATTGCTCTATAAATAGTTTATACATATGTATCCAAACGCACTTTAAAGTTTGTGTAAATATCTCCACATTATCATATACTTAGTACCCCTATGGACATTTAATTAATTTGTATTACTTAATAATCTAAGAAAGTATTATTCTTTGTATTGCTCCCCCCATCCCATCTAGCATTACCTGTAAATAGTCACCGGGTTTGAGTCATCGCTTGCATTATCCATATTGTTATTGTTGTCGTTGTTGTTCGCTTGTGCGGACGTGGCGCCCATTACGAAATTCAATGTACCTGGCAACGTCATGCCAGACACATTCGAAATGCCGTTATTTATGCTCAGCATTGTGTCTGTCGCAGTCGCTGTCGTTGTCGCAGTCGCAGTCAGATTTGTTGACGTCGACACTGAAGCCGTTAATGCCTCCTCGACTCGATTGGCCAATATATTGCCAGTGCCAATGATAACGGGCGGTTGCATTACGGTTATTATTGTGCCGCTGGTGCTGCTGCTAGTGTTGCCGCCAACATCGCTGCTAGCAACACCGCCCAAACCGTTCGACTCATGACCGAGCAGCAGCGGTGTGCTGGCATTGGGCATAATACTATGGGCTATGCTTTGTTGCTGTGTATAATCGTACGTTGTGCTAGCCGTAGTAGATGCAGCTACGTTTGTATTTGTATTTGTGTTTGTATTTGTGTTTGTGTTTGAGTTTGTATTCGTATTGATGTTGGCTGACTGGCTGCCGTCACTGTTCAGACTGCATACCATGGACATCTTGAGCGAGCTATAGTTTGCTACTTTCGTCTCTCTACTAAATGGTTTCCATTATGTTTTGCTGTTTCATTCGTTGTATCGTTTTACTTAAGTTTATATATATACATAGTATACATATGTATTGTTAGGTTAAATTTTCTTGGTTGATTTGAACACACAATTTGCTTAAATTTGACTAATAATCACAATTTGAATGTTTCACAGTAGCTTTTAGCTATAGCTGCTACTTTAAGGCAAGTACAGTCAATCATTTGTTGCTTGAATTCTAAAAGATGGATCAATTCAATTCAAATACACAAGCAATTTTGCAAAAAACACACACACACACATAGACATGACTTTAACAAGTTTTATTTATTCACTTAATATTTATATGCTCATTGTATGCCCCAAATAATTTTATTTACTATGCAGTAGTTGCAGCCACTGAATGGAAAAATGCTCAATGATGCTCGAGAGACACAGTAAGGCGTAGGGAGTACATTTAACGAGCCTACTGAAGTTGCAGATTGTGCATTGGAAACAATCAAATGTGTAAGTAACAATCAATTTCAATGTTATATAAGCTTGCAGTCATTAGCCGCTTTATGGCAGTGTTGTAGTTGCTTTTTAATGTACAATGCGTTTTAACACCCGCAACAACAACAGTTTTAGTATCACAAATGCCGTTAAAGTAATCGGGTCAAAGTTCATGACACCAGTCGCAGCCAACAACTAAACTTTATGAGCGCCACAACAAACCGAAACAGACGACAACAAACATTTGTTTTACACTCGAAATACTTATTAAATCAAATCGAGATTAGTTTGGTTAGCATAACAGTCTAAAAGGTCTAACGGTTATAAAATATTTGGTACAAAATATATATTTGTAAATTTATTTTGATCGATGATGTTGACAAGAAAATTTTTGCAGTTTTTTGTAGTTTGTGAGTAACTTTTTTGAACTAAGTAACAAAAGGAGTAGAAAACGTGACTGGAAAAAAAATGTTGTGCCATCCATCGGCTGGCTGGGTATCCAGGGGCAGAGCATATGGCACTTTACGTTGTGCCTCCTGTCAGTCACGCAACACAACAAAGAACACTCACTGTACGGACCCAAATGCAAATTGTTATGCCTGGCTTGGTAAGCAAAAAAAAAAAAAAAACATTATGACCCAGGCAGGGGCAGCATTGACTTTGGCTTAGACCCAATGACTAATTTTTATTAGCTACCCGGCGCGCTTGGGCCTGTGACTTCTGCCATGACCTTCGGACAGGAAAGGGTAGCCAATCAGAAGCACAAAGTGTTGGCAGAAAGACCTAGTGGGTTAAGTACACAATACACAAATCTAAGTGCTACAGCACACTATGCTATAACTCAGTCATTATTCGTATTTATTGATTTAAGTATATCCACCTGAAGCAGTAACAGTAGAAGTAAGGGAGTAAATGGCATAAAGTTGTTTAACAGGGAATTTCGATCAGTGATTTGTCAAATTTACCGATGCTTGTTATTTTTCATTCGGTTCATTCACATCATGGCAATCAATTCGGTTTAGCTTCAAAAAAGTTAGCAGCTATAACAAAACTTTCTTCACATTAACACTTTTACTCAAATAATGTGTACCATTTGACCTCTTCGATAAAATCACTGATTCGTATAGTAATTATTCTATATGTATGTATGTTTTGTCGAGCTTGCTTGATAATATCTATCTAATGTGCGTCTGTTTTTCGATTAAGTTACACCATATAATTTGGCATTAAAGACAATTATTTGTAGATTAGCAGCTGTGAAAGCTGTTGTGCACTGCGCTTACAAAGCTTCCCAAATGTATGCTATAATAAATAGCAAATGTGTGTGTGTGAAATGTTTATTTATTGATTTTGCTAAGTGCTTAAACTGTCTCATTGGCGATTATCTGTTCGTATGTGTTACATACAAATCCCGCTCAGCCTTGCTTTGACAAATTTGGTATATAAATCAAGAGTCTAGGCCACATTCTCTGCTTGGCTATAACAACTGACCCGCAATTGCATAAAAGCTGCTGCTGGTGGCAGGCCCTTGATCCTAATAAAAAACAACGAGCTCCCCGCACAGATTCTGCGGTCGGCCTAAAAAAAGAGAGAAAACAAAAAGCCAACAAAGCAAAAATGCAATTTGATGTTTATGCACTTCGTTGCAGCTGCAATGGACACAGTGGCACCGGCTGAGACACGCTTACCCTCCCTTTCGCCCACCATCAACCCACTCAGCCTTGACTTGTCTCGCGCTGATGCTGAAAATAGGATTCACACACACACACACACTGCAGAAGCACAAATTGCCAGTAAATGCATCGTATATGAGCTTATATAGTATAAATGTTTTATTACGTCACTTCACAAGCCGCCTTGTTTTTGAGCATCTCTTTTGCTGTTGTTGTTCTTGGTGTGCTGCTGGGCTTAAAGGGCCGTGCATCGTGCCAGTGCTGTAACAGTACAGCAGCAAAAAAAGTATGAAATAACCAACAGCAGATGGTAAATGGAAATGGCAACGGAAACAGAGGCACACCACGTGAGTTTTTCCGACTCTGTTTCATTTGAGTCAGAACTAATTTGCTTGAAAGGCAAGAAAGCGTTACGTATACGAGAATATAATCGTATGAATATTTAATATACGTATTTCACATATGTTTTAAATATATATGCACAGCTCTCTCTCTCTCTTCCTCTCTCTGAATGCTGCCGTTAATATATATAGGTACGAGGCATAGCATTAATATCAGGTGATAGTATTAATATTTGGATTGCTGCAATTTGGATATACTATATACATAAACCATTTTTAAACTCTCTCAGGTCCACAGATGCACAGAGATTGTGCACGTTGTTCAGCTGTGTGAATGCCACGAATGGGAAGTTTGGGTAGTTTGAGGTGTGAGGTATGAGGGGTGTGGGGATTGTCGCAAAGCGACACCGTTTTTGTTTTGCTTGTTCGTTTAAGGCAAGTGTCGCTTAGGCGCAGCACGTAGCCAACTTCATAAATAATAAAATAAATACCCTAAAATATATATATACAAACATATACTTATATGTACGTACAAACGTACAAACCTATAAATATGTAAGTTGGGTTTTTTTCTTTTCTTTTTTTTGTGTCGCAAATGAAGAAGTAAGCCGCATTTGTAAATAACTACTAACTGGTCGATATGCCGCATTTTTGTTGTATTTTTGTAATGCATATTTCCATGACCCGCAGAATGGTTTATGAACAGACTGGTTTATTGTGTTTGTATGCAAGTTTTAGTTATAATTATTCTGTTAAAAGTTTGGCTATTATTATTATAAGCCCCATGCATAACTGAAAGCCATTTTCCCACTTTAACAAATTGGTTTCCTTTTTGAAATAAGCAAACAGTTTGCACCAATACAATTGTTCCTTAGCTCAATTCAAGGATTAACAGAAATTAATTGGGTCAAAACTATACGAATCAAGCAAAATTATTATTTGGTTTTTCTATATCATAACTACTCCCCACTGCATTTCACTTCCGACCATTTTTATAAATTTTTTTGTATTGTTTAATTGGTAGCAAATATATTTAATAAAATAAAATAAGTTAAAAAATAAATAAAATAAAACGAAGTCCTTGCTTTTAACACAAATTTATTCGATTTACTTTAACTTTAATGATTAGCAAAGGCATCTCTTTTTATAAAAAAGATCTTATGACCAACAGAAAATTGTATCTTAGATTTTTCAATTGGTCAAATTTTAATAGGTTGCGTTGAGCGAGGTCGTCCTGTACTTGTTTTTTGGCTATTAAGAAAAGGTCTGAAAATATATATATTTTCTTAGCCTTAATTCAGTAGGAAAAGGAGGAAGCAAAATTAACTGAGAGCATTCTGAAGCAACAAAAATTTTAATTGCTTTTTGTTTTTCTGTTGATCGCCGTGGCACGCATATTTGTGTTTAAAGTATTTACATTTTGTGTTTTTATATACAAATTGGGTGATTGTTTGTCTGGGTGTGTGTTTGTGTCAAAGGCTTCGTGTGACATGCAACATTATAAAAACTTGTCATGTTTCTATGACCAAAAGATCGAATGACACGCGCATGGAGAAAACAACACCACACGGAAAGCACGACAAATAACTCGATATAGACTCAATTATATACTAACATGTATAATGGGTGCCATAAGTAAAAGGATACAATATTGACAATGACGTTGAAATACTATACACGATGGCAATTTAATTGCCTTTAACTTCATCAAGGTTAACTATAAGATTTCAATATATGTTTGTATATATGGTATACTTGCGTTAGTTAAGAGCTTCGAAATGGAGACACTAAAGATGCTTCTTTTATTTGTCCTGGGCCTTTGTCGCGCACAAATGAAAATACATATAAACAACAGAATAATGCTGCAAAGTGTTATAAGGATGTTGCGACGTGCAACGCGCCACATGCGGCACAGGCGCAATGGGCCTCAAATATGTTTGTGTGTGTTTGTCATTAACGTGGCCAGTTGAAAAGGGAGCCCACCAAAACATTATACGTAATTCTTTCCACTTCTTTGTTGTTCGCAGCATAAAGAGCAACAAAATTATTCGCATTGATTTTCGTTGGGAGCAAAGCAAGCAAACTGAAACGCGTCTTTTGGCTAAGATTCGGAAGAGATCAGCATCAACACCAAAAACCAAAACGAAAAACACATTAGTAAAACACTTAACGCTTTTCACAGAACAAAAAAACAAACAAATTTAATCAATTAAGGCGAATTATTATTAGACACTATTTAAAACCTATCTAGATAATCTCAGATGTTTAAAAGTTGTGACTCGCTTTGCTGTCGGCGCGCATTTCAAACTTATACTTCCCATAAGAACGATGCTCTCGACTCCTTAGTATGTCATAACAATGGGATATGCGATACTATACCATAGAGATGGGTATAGTTTAGGAAGAGATTGAGCCAGAAACAACAAACAACAAATGTTGCAAGCAATTCGTATCCTAACACTACAAAAACAGCAACAACAACAACAAGAACATGCTTGCACATTCAATTTGTGTCATGTGTAAATAAATAAGCAGGATTTTGTGAATTGGGCACACAATGTCACAGATTTTATGAGAAGGCACTTAACGGGCGTTTTGAGAATGCAAATTTCAAATTTATTCGATTTTTAGAGAGATCTATGCGTGTGTGTTTGTATATAGCTTATATAGCTTGTATACATTATTATCATTATTTTTTGAAGTCACTTTATTAAATGATACATACATATGACTTTGTACATAATGCTTATGTATGCTTAAATGTTCTACACTAATATTTATAATCTATTATTACTGTTATTAAATAAATATTTGATTTTATTGTTTTCGTTTGATTTTCGCTGTTCGCTTTAAATCTTGTTGATTTTTTCATATACATATACTATATGTTTTCAATTAATTTATTTATTCTTGTTTTTCTGTTTTTTGATATTTTGTTATTTTCTTTTTGCCGCCGCCTTAGCCGCGCGCCGTGTCCGTCCGTTGCGTCTGACACGCGAAACACGTAACACCGCAATGAAGTCGACAGGCGAAAGACAAAATATTTTGGCCCGCAAGCCGAAAACAGCAAAGCGAAAATGGCGAATACGCTGGCAGTGACAGAGGCAGAAAGCATCAAGCAGAAGGCAGCAAAGCAGACTTCGCCGACCTGGCACCCAAGGGGCCACAACACACACGAGTCAAATTTTGTTTCTGTGTCTAGAGGAGCCGGTGGACGGACGGACGGACGCAAACATTTGTGCGAATAAAAAGAAAAAAAATAGCACTAACAATAGCAGAAAACAACGACGGCATCTCGGCACAGGCATCGGCATTGGCATCGAAACGACGACAATGTTAAATGCACGTGTTATTTGTACCAGAGACGACGAAAAATCAACAACAACAATAAAATAGAGGAAAATGTCGTATGAGCGGCGAAGTAAGAACGACAGAGAAATCACCAAAAAAAAAAAACATAAAAAACGAGAGAAAGAGTGTGCAAGAGATAGGCAGAATAAATGAGATGGATAGATAGAAAGAAAGAGAGAGAGAGAGAGAAAGAGAGAGAGTGCTGATAGCACGCGCAATTGCAATTGAGAGAATAACAAACAGAAACAAGCTTTTTGGCTCTCTGTTTTTGTGGTGAATTTGTGTGCGGCACACACGTGTTCCACTTTTCAAGCGCACCATTAAAAAACCGCAGTGCAACCCATACCACCCATAAGGCAAAGGCTGACCCCCCACCCGCCACACCACCATCAAGCAAACACAATTGTGCGCTTCTTTTTACACAAATATGTTCTATCCAAAATGTGGCCTGCCAAGGGAAATAGTAGTAGATTTGGACACGTACATTCATTTCTATACATACACACATACTCAGATGTATGCGTGCACAAACGCAATCACACACGCACACACATACTAGCATTTGCATATGTGTATGTCATTTGTATGTCTCCTTCATACACAATTTGTGTCACATAGTGGAAGTGGTCACACTTTTTATTTTAGGCTAAAGCACAGCGTAAACCGCATTCAAGTTTCTTTTCTTTGCCATTTGATTGTTGCCAAGTCACCATGACAAAAATGTTTATAGTTCTTGAACAGTGCAGTATAAACATTAGACTTAAATCTTTTTTTTTATTAAGAAGCTTGCATCATAAAGTTATGGAATTGAATTTTTTCTGGCATCGACAGGCTTTAAATCCTTAAATTTTTGAACATGTCGTATGGGTAACATTCTCATACATAAATGCATAGAAAATCGGGTTTCGCATAAATGCATACGAGATTAATAAAATGGCATTTTAAAAAGTCTAAGGTAAACAATTTTCATGTGTCAGTCACATGTCGTATACGTAATATGTGCATTACAAACCGACTTGAGAGACTTATTGACTAACCAAAAATGCAAGAAACAAATTGATTTCATACTAAACTCACGTTTTAGACATTTCTTAGAATTTTTCGGATGAAAATGTTGTAATCCAAGTTTGTGCTTAATTATTTTGATTATCACAGGTCGTATGCGCAATATGCACATTTAATAAACTCGAGCCAAATACTTGCAGGAAACGATAGCTTAATAAATATACTCCCAATCTTTGATCAGTTTATTCACTTGACAAGTTTACTCGAATACATTTTATAACAATATTAATAGCTTCCTAGTTTTAGTACTAGGAGCAGTTTAACTTTATGTATGTTTGAAGTAATTCTTTCGACACAGTTGAATGTCGACAGCACGACAATAACTATTTCAATGTCTTGCTATGAGTGCATTTATACAATCAATGTTCTTGCATTCACTTGTAAATAAAGTATCAACGTGGGAAACAAACAAGCAATTGTCATCAAACTGTCGATAAATCGAAGCAAATGTAATAATTCTGTTTTGTAAAAAAATGCGGCGTGAGAAAGCAAAATAAACTAACAATTATTATATTAATATTCAAAAGAATATCAATGTTTTAGTTCAAGTTTTTGAATATTTGTGCACTACAAACTTGAAAAACGTGAACTAACTTTTTGGTTATGACATATTACAAAATTTTAAAATTATAGTTTGGCATTTTTAGTGTAGTTTCAGGTTGTCTTTGGAAAATTCGACTTGAGGTGCATGTCTTGGCTAACCTTAAACGCACTCATAAATGTATTACGGAAGCTGAAAAGCTTTTCATGGAAAATGCAAATACGCCCCTATTGTGACGCATTCAAAAGCTTTCCGAGAGAATTTTTAGCGTTTGCGCGAATGCTAAACGGTGAGAACACGCAACAGAATCAGTATGCTGCCACAGAGTTAAGTTTCTAGTGGGCGCTCGATTAATTTATGACCAATTCAAAAATTGAAAGAACTTTGACAATAGCGTCTATAAAATGGAAAGCCTTTATAGTTCTTGAAAAAAAGCACACAAAATCTTTCAAAGCACATGAAAGCTTTGGTGCTTTCAATCTCCTTTTGATTGTTGCTTTGCAAGTTTGAGCTCGTGTCATTGGTGCATATAATGATTGATGTACGACATTGTAAATATATCAGGAATTGTAGTGTAATACTCACATGATGCGATGGTAGGCATCCGACTGCGTTTGGGCACATGTCACGGACTGCTCGGACTCCGTAGAATCATCGCGCAGCGTTGCAACGCCGAGCGGTAGTATCGGTATTATAGCAGCTGTTGCAGCTGCAGCTGTTGCTGGCGGTCCCGCCAATGCCGCCGTGTATGCTGTCGGCGGTGATGGTGTCGTACTTACGGCCTCCTACATAAGAAACCCAATCATTTGACAGGCCAACAAAAACAAGCAAAATGGGAAACAGGGAAAACAAAATATGTTAATTGGATGTCTTATGTTACCCAACCAAAAGCATATACATAATATATGTAAATAATATGTATGTATTTACAATGAAGTTTAAATAAACACACAAAAACCTTGAATTCGACTGCCTCCGGTACCGAGAAGCGTTTGCGTTCGTATAGAACTTCCCGCTCAATGGAGCGGCTGCGAAAAGCAGGCGGCAGAGAGCGATCTTGTGGCGTTTGCAACTTTGGCGTCTCCGGTGTATTAACCCGTCCACTTGAGCTGGCTTGTTGTGATGCAACACTTTGTTGCAGCTGCAAATGCTGTCGCTGATATTGCTGTTGTTGTTGCTGCTGTTGTTGCTGCTGTTGTTGCTGCTGCTGCTGCTGTTGGTGCTGCTGCTGTGAGTGCGCTGATGTTGTGGGTGGACTTTTTTCGTTTTGTGATTGTTGCTGCTGCTGCTGTTGTTGTTGTTGTTGCTGCTGCTGCTGCTGCTGTTGGTGTAACTGATGCTGTTGCTGTCTCTGCTGATTCTGCTCCTCACGCTTTTGCTGTCGTCGTATTTCGAAATCCAGCAAACGTGCCTCACGGTTATCCTTGTCGCGCTGTTTACATGCAATTGTTGCAAAGTGCATTTTAACTATATAAATTCATCGTCAGCGGTACGCTCATTATTTTGCTTAATTACGAGAAGTACTTTACTGTACATTCTCATCTCATTTGGGCTTACTTCTTATTCGCGCTAGCGATTCATTTGATTTAATTTGATTTGATTTGTGATGAAGAAACGCGTGCATAAATTTTAAAATTTTTATTTATTTTTTTCGATTGGTTTTGGGTTAAGTTGGATTTTTTTTTGTATTATATGTATATTGGTTAAAGATGCGTCTGCTTGCACACACATACACACACACACAGAGCACGCACACACGGACGAATTAAGACGAATAGAGACGAGCACAATTAAATGAAACGAACACGAGACACAGTCAGAAACACACGCACACAGTCGCAAAAAAAAGCAAAAAGCAAAGAAAGGCAGAAAGAGAAAGAGAGAAAGAGAGAGGGAGAGAGAGAAAGAGGCAAAAAGAGAAAGGCAGCGAGGTAGCCACGAGCACTGACACACTCACCTTATAGTTAATAGCGTCCTGCTCTTCCTTTTTGGCTTCACGTTCGTTGCGTTGACGATCGCGTTGCTTTTCCTCGTCGGTTTGCGCTGTTTTGCTGTCTGTGTTGTTGGTACGAACGAACGAAACAAAAAAAGAGGAGAAACAGAGAAACAAAATGCCGATTGATAACTTAATTAAGATACAGCCATTAAAAAACTGCCATCGAATCGAGGCAACCGTGTTCCATGCGCATTTCGAAAACAACAAAACCTCTTTGAAATTATAAACAAATCCAGAGCATACCATACCATATCATAACATAACATACCATACCATACAATATAAACAAAATCAAAAAAACAAAAAACATCTTTTAGTATTTACACATTTAGTATTCATTAAAGGATTTTGCAGTATTATAAAGCATGCATTAATAGAAACCAAAAACATCAAACGATTCATTTCAGCATTTGCATTCATTAGTGCACAACATAAAGATACATACTACTTTATACTTAGTACAACTACAACTATAATACTGATCTAACTATAGTTTAAGACTAGTAACAAGCAAAACTAAAAAGTTATCACTGTTATGTTGTTGTTGTATTGTTGTACTTATGTATGTATGTACATTTCATAGATAAATAAGAGATTTTTGGGTGAAAAATAAGCCCGACTGCGGGCTTATTCATTTGGTTTGGTCCCTTGCAATTGACTATAGAAGGTTCAGGATACCGGCAAACTTATCCAACACTGACTAAAACAATAAACTTTTAACTAAAAATCTCTATTTCTATTGTTATCTCGATTCATTTTCAAGCTTTTGAAAATATTACGTATACGATACAAGTTACAGAACTTAAGTTATACTTGCAATTCGTAATCCAACTGTGCTGTGTTTAATTGCGTATACGACGCAAAGAACATTGCTTTGGTACAAATGTGTAAAGCTCTAGTGAAGCAATGTGCATTATCGAAGAGAAGCAAAAGCTTTGGTAGGAAATGTCATTATTTATTATTATTTTTCCAATTATTTGTACATTTTCTGCCAGTTCTTATTGCATTAAACATAAATTTATTTTAATTTTAAAATAAAATTGTCTCGACTTTTCTCTATTAGGAAATTAAGCTAACTTAAAAAATCTAAAGGTACATATGACAACTGCTAATTGAATAAGTTTTTTTAAATAAAAACTACATAAACTTTTTACAGCTGAATTAATTTAAGCAAACCGCTTTAAAGAATAACTACATAAGGCTTCTAGTACTCAATAGGTAGAAGGTAAAAGTGAGTAAAAGTGTAACAAAAAAAAGCGTTCAGCTAGTGTCATTAGCGGGCTAATGTGGGTGGGTGGCATGACCTTCGATATGTATATACATACATACATATGTATGTGTATACAAAGAAATGTACATACCCGATTAGATTGTGTTTGTGTTGGTTAGGCTTCTGTGTTAATGTTTTGCTGTTGTTGTTGTGTTGGTTGTTTTCTTTTTAGCCAAACAGTAGTACAATTTGTACAATAATTGTATTAAATGTAAGTGCATACATATGTATGTACATAACCGTTGAAAGGGAATCAGTTGAGGTGAACAAATGGCTGGACTCTACTTATGGTCTTATGTATAATGTGCTTACAGTTATTGTACATACTTATGTACACACACTAAAGTAATTAGTAAAACTAAAAATAATATATATAGTATACATACTATGTAGTACTAACTAAAAAACTGTGAAACGAATGCTTTCTGCAACCACAACAAAACCATCTAAGTTAATTATATTAAAAATAATAATATAAACCATATAAACTATGTGCTTTCAACTTTGAAGTTCAAATTAGGCAACACTACAAGACCAGAGATAGGCAGACAGAGAGATAGAGAGAGAGAAAGAGAGAGTGACAGAGAGATTGACAGAGAGAGAGAGAGAAAGAGAGAGAGAGAGACAGAGAGAAAGAGAGAGAGAGAGCGAGATTGAGTGAGACAGGCGAGAACTCCTTACCTCTAGATGTGTCAGTTGTTGGTTTTGTTGTACTTTGTTGATGTTGATGTTGTTGCTAATATTGTTATAGTTGATGTTATTTTTATTGTTGTTGTAGTTGTTGTTCTTGTTCTTGTCGTTGGTGGTTAAAGTACTTGGTGTGTCGGTTGTATGATATTTGAGCATTTAAAATTGTTGCAACCTTACGAGTGTTGCGTGTGCAAAGCAGACGAAAGTTTGTCGTTGTTTTTGTTATTTTGATTTTGGTTATTTTTTTCTTATTTGCATTTACTGTTGTTGATTTTTGTGTTATTTGAATAGCGGCGATTGCATTAAAATGACGAATTTTTCTTCACATTTGTGTTATTTGTTTTGAGCAGCGTGTGTGTGTGTGTGTGTGTTTTATTGTGCGCAGTTTACCTTTACCGGGCGGACAGCACAGCAAAATCTCGAATAAATAGCGCCTGCTGCATATGCAATGGCAGAATGCTTCTCTGTGTGTGTGTGTATGTGTGAAACTGTGTGTGTGTTTGCGTGTTGTTGTTTTTGGAGAATAGTCGAGGTCGAGTTAAACACTGAATATACAAATTCTCTTACTGTTGCTATGCACATACATACGCGCTGATGTGTATGCGTATGTGTGTCTGTCTACGATTCATGTTCAATGTTGACGTATACCGTTGGATGTATGTATATACATACATACATATATAAATCTATCTCTATATATGTATATGTATAAATGTGTATGTGTGTGTGGCAAGTTGTATTACGTATACGATCTTGCTAGAATATTATTAGCTGAGCGTGGTGGCGTTACGTGGTCGTGGAAGTGGGCGGTGGGCGTGTCAAGGTGGATTAACGACACACAATATCAAAGAAAGAAAAGAAAGAAACATCAAAATGTGAATGATTAATTAATTTTGTTAAAAACGATTTGCTTTTGCATTGCTTATGGCGCATTGTTGCAATTGCCATTGACTAGTATTTCATGTATGTATATTTAATTTTTTTTTTTGTATTGTCTTTTTAAGCAAAATCAATTTGGAACAGAAACGAAAAATGAAACAAATCAATGAATTAATTTCCTCCATTTTTTTCGACCGACATTTAACACGTTTTGAAATTCTAAACACACTAGCACTGATCTGAACTATATCTATTTCTATATTAACGCTAAGTCGTAAGAAATTTGAATCACAAAAAAAAACTCTGCTCTAGAATAAACACAAAAATTGCTTGTCTATTTTTAATGCCTGGAGAAAAAAACTGTAAGCCACATACATACATACGTAGGTCCTAGCGGATCGTTTTTATTTTTTTCGAAATAAAATCAAATCAGAAAATTTGAAATCAAAATAGTGACTGAAACAATAATGTAAAGATACTTATGTAGCACTTAGTACTCGGTATTTAGTTAATTAACACTCGTTCTACACGATTATAGTCTCACATTGTTAATTAAACGTACGCAAGAATTTGCAGATACATAATCAATATTTAATATACATACATATAATTGTACTGATATATATTGTAGTTTTACATCTATGAATATACAATTCAGGTTCACTTAGTTACATACGTACGTATACAAACGCAAGAATATTTAATCGAACTGTAAACAGAGCAAGAGACTGGGTACATTTAGAGACTTGCCGACTTTTAAAAAGGAAACAACTGAAAATCGAAACAAAAACAAAACCACAAAATTATATAAAAGACGTACAAGAAATAAAGAACTAAAAGAAAAAAGAAAAGCTGCAGCTCCCAAATCATACATGCAACTCACTTGAGGAACCACCGCCAGCGCCAGGTGGCGGATAGGAAAACCAAAATTGATGTGCCAGTTTGAAGTGGCCCAATGATGGGCTTGCTGCAAATACACAAAAAAAAAGAACAAAGAGAAAAATAGAAAAAACAAATGCATTTTTCATGTAACAAGACACAAACACTTCTTATTCTGTATAATATATACGTATATACGTATAATAAATGCTTTTACTACGTATAACGATTCTAATGACTAAAACCCAGAAGTAATTGTTGTTCTCTTGGGCTTAAGTGGTTGGGGAGATAATTCATTTAATTATGGTTTCATTTTTCAAAGTGAAAGCTAACATTTTTGCAATTTCGTAGTTAGACCAAGTAAGACCAAGACCATTGTTAGTTTGAAATATGATTTACTTGCATTTGAATATTTTATCGATTAAGTAAAGACACTGCTTTCACATTACACATAAAAATAGCCTTGACAAGATACGTCAATAACAAGTTTGCAGCATCCCGAGTGCATATTTTTGTTATTGCTAACTTTTTGTGTAACAAATACTGCAATTGAAAAGCAATCCAAACTTTTGTTGGAGCGAGCCAATTCCCTCAACGTGTTCTATATATATATTTGGTTTTATTAAAGCCCCCCTTTTCGCAAGAAAAGCACGTTTGAATAAGCATTAAGTCAAGTTTCTTGTGTATCAAGGCTATAAGCACACCGATTCTAAATAATAAAATTCTTTGTTGTTTTTTTTTCGGAGCAATGCAGAAATTGTTTTTTTTAGCACTGCAATCGAAACCTAAAATTTTTATTATTTATTTTGTGAAAATCTATTTTCACAAGAAAATGAAACTGTTTTGCTTGAATAATTTATTTAAAAGTTGTGGAAACTGCAAGTATTTTGTGCAGATTCCTTTTGACAGTTAACTTTTTAAACCTCATTAGCCGAGCTTAACCATTTCAAGCCATACTTCTTGCTCTTAATACGTATAACGATTAAATGGTAGAGGATGGAACTGTGATCAATGGTCAATTCAAAATAGAAAATAACTTACCAATTAACTAGTTTTGTATACTTGTTACAGTTCGCAAGGTGAACGGAGATCAGTTTGATTATTATTTTTGTCTATTTTTTGTTTAGATTTTTGTATTGAGTTTTTAGTTATGTTGTGGTTTATGCGCCGCCTTTGATGTAGCTAACTAAATGTGGCACATAAAAGTGTGTTTTTAAATTTTGCTGCCACATGTGTAAAAATGCCGATGTATCTGGTTGCAACTTGATACATAGAAAGCAACAAACAATTTGACTAAGTGCGGGAATTGCTACACACATTTGGGTCAGAAACAAAAACAGAACTTTGTTGTTATAGTATTTTGAAATATATTTTTAAGCTGTCATAATTAAAAACTTAAATACACAATAAATTGTATACTGAATGAAAGACTTTTATCACCCATACACAGGCTTTGCTTGTATGCACAATAAACAACATAATGATAAGGCAACATTCACGTATAACAAACGCCGAAAAGAAAATAAAAAAACAAAATGTCTGGATTTCATATCCGGTGTCAAAATCAACACAACTGAACTAAATCCACAAACGTAAAGCGTTTAACGCAATGCAGAGTCGAATCTGTCACATTTTCATGTGTAATTTAATACGGTACTATATACTATATGTACGATAACCTACTATATTGAATAACACACACACTGCGCTGCCGTTTATCGCGACTCGAGGAGGTTTCTGCAAGTACAAACAAGTATCAAAACGCCAACAGCATCAAATGGTTGTCGTCGGCCTTCGCAATGCAAACGCGCTGCTGCTGCTGCTGCTGCTGCCGTCGTTGTCGTTGGCGTTGTTTTTGCTGTCACTTAAACCATCGCCATCGCTAACGCTGTCGGCAACCATTCGGCTGGTTGGCAACTGAAATTTTAGTGCCATGCAATTGCAGCAAACGCCCGAGTAGCTCAATTTCACAGCACGGCGCGCGCTCCTCTCTCTCTCTCTCTCTCCTTCTCTCTCTCTGTTACCCTATCTGTCGTCTCTCTTGTACTCTTTCGCAATTTTAGATTTTGTGTTGATGTTGTTGTTTTTCTTATGTTTTTTTTTTGGCATTCTCCGAGTGAACTCTCTGGCTTTCGGCATTATTAACGTCGATTTTCTTTTATTTATTAACGATTGCAAACAAAAACCAAGGTGCACCAGTAGAAAAAAAAAAAAAAAAAAAAAAAAACCGTTCACAACACAGTGGAACAATGATAAATGTACGACGAGTAAGAGTAAATATTTAAACTGTTATTCATGGGTGGATAAGTATTAACTTGCATGTAATTCAACTACAAGAGTACACACAGTCACACACACACACTGTGCAGATAGGCGCAACATATTGCTGACATCATCGTAGGCCCAAAAGTGCTTTTGAAGACCACTTAAAAGTAAGGCGAGCCTTGAACTTATTTCTGACCACAAACATTGATCATACGGTCTGTGCACTCTAGCAAAACTTTCAGATTTTAGTATGCAGTTTGATCATAAGTGTTTAATCAATGCAAAATATACTAGACAGTTGGCTTAATCGACCAAATATTACACAAGTTTCAAACCATGATAAAATATAATTTTTTGCCTAGGGTAAGGTTTCGCTGCAAGGATTTGAAGCCGGAAGGAAACACTCACTTAGAATGGACATGGACTAATGACACCAATATATAAGCACATGCTTCGCACACAAATACCATTATAAATTTGCATGTGTACTTACACTTATTGATAGACTTGATAGCATGTTGAAAAAACGCAGATAATTTAACTTGGCTAATTTTCGTTTAGTTTATGTAGGTGTAAAAGGCCCAAGATAATTTGCTACGCTATATAGCAAATAAGCAGCAAACGAGCCAAAGGCCAAAATGAGCACACCCACACACAAACACATATGTATTAAGGTATTACATACATGAAGAATACGTGACACAGTCCACTTAGTGAAAACAAAGACAAGGTTAGCAACGCAACAACTACAAATAGACAAATAGCACTTATTAAAAAAAAAAAAAAAAATTAAGAAAAGCACAATGAGAGAAAGACACTTTAAGTATTGTATTCTTAACCGTATTATTGGGAATTACCATTGACTACACACGGGTTGCCAAAACCGGAACAAGCTAAATCAGGGCACGTTTGATGCGTGAAGTGAGACTTGTCGGGGACTTGCAATGTGTGTGACTGCGGCTGCTGGACTTGATTGTACGACTGGTGCTCCCACGTTGCCTCGCTGCTGTCCAAACTATGCACATTGTCTCATAACGGATGCCTGATTACAACCGAGAACGACAACACCAACAAATGGTTAAACTTTAACGAGCCACGAAGGAGCAAAGAAGCGAACTCTCTTTCTGTTTCTCTCCTTGTCTCTCTTTATTTGTGGTTTTGAGAGCGCATGGCACTCAGCACGACTGCGTGGGAAAGTGGGAATTGTCCAGCAGGAAATTTAAAAGAATCCTTTTCCATATCTTATTTACGACTCATTTCACACATACTTGTTACAATAAAGCATTTGCCTTAAATGTATTATTTGTTTTTTTATATGTTAAAAGGCGTCAAGCTGTTGTTTCACTTACTTTGTCTTTGACTTCTTTAGCTGTTTTGACTTGTTAGGCTATAAATTCTTGAACATAAAACGTTTTATCAACACTTGCAGCACCTCGACATATGCTTAGAGCATATTTATTTGAAAGTGTTTAGCTTTGTATTAATCTTAATTTCAATCTTGAATAAATAGTTAACACTCCCATTTCAAACGTTAAAAGTTTGCGAAAGATGGCTTGCATAGAATCTTATCGCAAATCGATAAAATTGCAAAATATCGATATGTTTTAGTTAAGCTACATGACAAAAGATGTCTTCAACTTAATATCGATACGTGCCCAAACGTTGTCAGTTTCAAAGCAAAAAGTATCGCTTGAACGCGTTAACATTACGTATACGACTACGGTAAAAAATCATTGCGCTGGTCTGTTTGGCTTTGGCCTTAAGCCATTTGAAGATCGACAAAATCCTTTTTTAACCTCAATTAAATGTTAAGAGAAAGGCCCGCATAGAATAAATTTCTGGATTATAGAAACAGTTTAAACAAATCAATATATTTTAGGTAATTTTAACTCCATTTTATGCTTTATTTTTTATTGAGCACTCGACCTGTCCCAAATGTGCGATAAGATTTGGTTAAATTATTTTACAAATTGACACATTCGTCGATTTACATTCATCATATGTTCTTTTTTCTACATTTATGAATATTTTTTTGCATATCATTCAATAAAATATATTAACTCAAAACAATTGTGACAGATCTCGTTGCGATGACAATTCATTCGTCATTTGTAATTGTTTTCAATAATGTCATCATCAAAAAGAAAAATTTTCATTTATCTTATGATTTTTGTTTTTGACATTTTATATATATATACATATATTTACGCATACGTAAAATTTAAACGAGTAATAACTATGACTAACAATCAAAGCTGTGCAAATTGAAGAATCTGTTTTGTTTTTGGTTTTTTTTTTGTGGATATTTTTTTAATATTTTTGATTTCCGAAACACCCATCAATTCCACTTTCACTAAATTTGATTAAAATCGCGAATGAAAAATTCCATTTATATATATAAATATATTTAAATATTAAAACCAGTTTTTAAACATTTTTCTTTATTTTAGGTTTTTTTTTGTTTTTGTTTGTTTTGCTCATAGTTTTAGTGTCGCCAATTAGATATTTCATTTTGCATTGAGACTAAATTACTAAATATAATTGCCAGCAGAATCAACAAAACAGTTATCAGCAAAATATAAACATCCGAAAGTTGTATTAAAATCAGTTAAAGTTTTTGATTTTTTGATTTCTTGTAGTTATTGTAAAGGCAATATTTTTTGGTTTAAAATATTCGATTTAGTTGACTTTTTTTTTGTTCATTTGTGTTTGCAACACTGACAATTGTAAGTATATGTACATACATTTGTACTAGTTTACTGTCTGTAAAGATTAGTGGTTAAGCTATGGGCAAAGTTTACGTATGGCATGGTGATTCGATCGGCCAACACTCACAAAGAAAGGCATACAGAAAGAATTGAGCTTAATAGATTTTTCGATCCCATAACTGGTTTAAAGGAGAAATCAAAAATACTTATACGGCGAATGCAAGGCCTTAAACTAAAATAATTTATTTGTAGATATATATGTATATATATATATAGTTTAATATATAAGTATATTTATGTATCTACAATTTAATTCATTAAAATAAAACATATTGTGAATTATATTACAATTTGTTTCGCCCAGACGATTTTTTTTTTTTAAAGATTTAAGCCACATTTATAACGTGATAATACTTGCTTATGTACTAGTATTAACATTTACAATTCATCTGTTGCAACTTTGTTGCAATCTCAAATTTTATACACAACTAGACCAACTTCTCACTTCTCCGAATTAATGCATGATTTTTAATTTACCAGTGGGTATAATGCCCCCCCCCCCACGACATACCCTATGTATCAGAGTATAAAAATACACAAAATGAAAAGTTGCTCTATACTTGACAGTTAACAATGTAAAACGATTATTACTTGTTTAGTTTTTTGTGTAGGTTTTGTTTTTTTTTTTTTTAAATTTATTTTATTTTTTTGATTTCAGTAAAGACTATAAAATTCCTGAATACCATGGGCTAAAGCGAGATGGCATTATGCAATCCAACAAACCATCGAAGTTTGCTGATTCGTTAATTAACGTGCAACTTAATTAAAAGAATCTCACATTGAAAGTTAACAAAAAGTTTCAATAACACAAAAATGAAATTAAAAAATGTTACAATTTTATAGTGTCACACATTTTGTTCGATAGTTCTGTTTCCTTCTTACACAACAACATGTTCTTTAACTATTTTTAAATGCATTCCTTTCTCACAACAAGCTGCATTTATAATGAGCATTAGGCTGTAAGTTTATCCTTTTTTGTGAACAGACAAACGAGCAAAGGAATTTCTAAATATGCACTGAAACTTCTTTGCCCATTCGTTTTCTACTGTCTTTTTTGGACAACTTTAATAGGTTTTTATATATTGTATATATATATATATTATAATTAATTAAAATATACATACATATATATATTTATTATATGCCCCATTACATACTATTTGCTTGTGGGCAAGTATAATCACGGCATAAATAACTGGCTGCCTGGCTGGTTAACATAGAAATTTAAAATTATACAAATCCATGACGTTAACAGGCCTAATTGTTTACTTAACATCAACAAAATTACACAGCCAGTTAGGCAGATAGTTTTTAATACTTATATGCTTTTTGCCTAAAGAATCTGAGGAGTCCAGTTTATTGGCCCTACACATACAACATCATCGTCATCATCATCATCATCAATATCAATTTCAATAACAAAAAGTTATTATTAATAAATATATATATATATATAATATGAAATGCGTTTTGGATGCTGACTAATGTAAGTTCGTTTGAGCTTATGTGATAGTCGAGAGCGTTGTCAATTGCATGGTCTTTGTAGACGGCGATGCCATCGGTGATGGCGTCGGCACGAATAGGCTGGACGAGGCAGTTTCCGTCGTAAGACTGCGTTCTTCGTACACACCAGCGCGTTCCTATAATTTGATATATTTTTAGATTTACAAAAAAAGTAGTAGGTACAAGTATAAAAGAGAGCCTACATGCGTTTTGTCGTATTTGAAACGTTTCCAGATGTTTGTCTTCGGCTCCATTGGTGTGCCGTCAACGTTGTAGTTTGGATTGGAGAAGGTCAGTACTGAGCGGCTGGAGCCGCGCGAGTTTCGCTTTGATTTTTTGCGATTTGTATTAAAAGCGAGCACTGCAAAATCAAAAACGGAAACATTAACAAGTCATGTAAATTGAGTATTGATTTATCTGCAATAGAGACTTACTAAATATAACCAGCATAATAATGATCACCATGACAATAACAACGCCAAGCGCGATTAGCACAAAGAACTCACGCTCGTTGTCTTCCTTTTTCTTGAGGTCATTATGTAGCTGGTTATTGTTTTCCTGATTTTCAGTCGAAGCGTTGTCATCAGTCAGTTCGTCCGAGTAATCGGGTTGTTGATCGCTCTCGAGACGTGCTTGGACGAACTCCCTGGGGTATGTCAAACATGGACGACCATCACTTTCCAGTCGGTCGGGACAAGCGCACACATAATCGACGGCACGATAAAAGCACAGATGCGAGCAGCCACCATTATCCTGTGCGCATTGATTCCAGCTCTTTGCTTGGCGCTGCTGCGATACGGCACGAATGTCCAATGCACCGCTTAGAGCATCACGCACCTCGAATGGGTAGCTATAGCCCATGCGTGGCACTCGCTGGGAGCGGTAAACGGACTTGTTGTACCAATCGGTCCAGTATATATTGCTCTCAAACTGTGAGTATTCATACGTGTCAAAATGGATGGGGGGAACTCTTGCGGTTACGAACTTACCATTGTTAGGCCAAATGGATGTGGTGCGTATGGCACAATTGTCTGTCGACGTTTACCATTGAAATCCACCTGGCCAATATTATCTTCGAGTGCATCTGCCCAAAGCAAACGTCGGTTGCTGCAAAAGATCAACAATGTTATGTATAGTATAGTATGTTTCTGGAATCAAAATTTGTTTAGTGCAATCTTTAAGCAATGTGCTATAGAGAAAGCTATTTGCTCTAGTCATGCCAAAAAGAAATGGAAAGAATGATTCAAATGTGTGTGTGTGTGTGTGTGAATAAATCATTATGCATGCCGAGTAACGTGTATGTTGAAAACAGATGGAGCTGCAATACTATCTATCCCTCTCTCTCTTTCTCGTTATACTTACGTAAAATCGATTGTTAGGCCTGTTGGGAAGCCAACACCCGATGTCACAATGGCGGTGCGGTTGGAACCATCTAAGTAACTGCGTTCGATTTTTGACGGCGAGTTCCAGTCTGACCAGAAAAGGAAACTGCATCAACATAGAAAGTAATACATTAGCTTAACATAATAGTAGATTATGATAGATGACTCAAACATACGCCTTGGAGGGATGTACGATAAGAGAACGAGGGTCGCCCAAATCTTCGGTTATAAGCTTCTTGCGACAGGTGCCATCAATGCGAGCCACTTCAATGAGTTTGCGATCAGTATCCGACCAATAGAGATTATCGGCAATCCAGTCAACTGCAATGCCATTAGGTGTGAGCAGTTCGGTACTAACAACAACTTTACTTTCCGTAAAATTCAATAGATTAACACGTCGAATA
Source organism: Scaptomyza graminum (assembly GCA_018901835.1). Classification (NCBI taxonomy): domain Eukaryota; kingdom Metazoa; phylum Arthropoda; class Insecta; order Diptera; family Drosophilidae; genus Scaptomyza; species Scaptomyza graminum. The sequence continues at coordinate 8,343,808 of JAEIFL010000001.1, read as the reverse complement.
ATATCTAAATTGACGTCAGCAAAGAATAGCAAATTCTTGCGGAAATGATAATCAAGTACTACAGCACCGTGCACCCCATTGATGGGTAGAACTACGTCCATGTAGTCACCGCTATTGAGTGAAATCATGCCAATGCCTGAGCGCAGCGCAATCAATAGGTAGTCCTGTAAATGGGAAGATTAGTTAGGAAATTAAAACGAAGCAAGTCTTAAACCTGATAGAAAATTCAACTTACGTTTGGTAAGTTTTGGCATTGTGTTGTGCTATTCTCGCGTAGTTTTAGCCCAGTGGGACACTGGCAGGAAAATCCTGCTGGATTTCGTAGGCAGAGGTGAGAGCAGCCACCATTATTTGGGCCGCAGACGTTCTCCGTCAAAATCTGATGCTTGACAATTACTTTGATGTCCATTAAGCCATCAATGTTGGTCATGACGTCACGCTTGGCGCTTGTATTACGTCGATCAGCCATATGAAGTGCCTTCGATTTCCAGTCCGTCCAATAGATATAGTCACTAGTGAGAGCCAGAGCATAGGGATGGTGTAGGGCAGACATTATCAGGTTGCGCTGATTTCCTGTGTAATCGCAAGAGTCAATGGTCTTGAGTCGCGCATCTACCCAGTAGATGCGTTTACTGCTTAGATCCAATGATAAACCATTCGGCCAGCCGAGATGTGCGGTCACAATGCGGGATCGTTCATTGCCATCTAAATGCGAACGCTCGATTTTGCGATAGTGTCCCCAGTCAGTCCAAAATAGCAGACCAGCTTCGTAGTCCAATGCCAGGCCACGCGGTGACTCCAGATCCTTGTAGGCAATCACATGACGGTGGCTACCATCGAGGGTTGCCACCTCAATTGTGTGTCTGCCAGCATCGGCCCAATATATTGTACGCCCAATAGAGTCAACGACCAGCCCATCCGGATTCTCCAAACTCTCGCCGATCACTTTATGGACATGCAGTCCATCAGGGCTGGAGCTCATTATGACATTCTCAATTGTATCCGACCAGAAGATGTAGCCCGTCTTCTGATCGACGTCTAAGGCAACAGCATTCGAGATTGGCGGCAGTGGTAAAACCACATCGATAAGATGATCAAAGTCCAGTGATATTTGACGTATATCAATGCGATGGGCAAACAAAATATATTTTGTGGGTCCCTCGGAGCACGTGCGACGATCCTCCTTAAGCTGCACTCCAACGGCACAGGCACAGGTGAAATTAGTTGGATTCAGGAGACAGAGATGGGAGCAGCCGCCATTTTGTTTATCACAAGCATTATATACACGCCTGCGGGATCGATGGAAAACCCGAATGTCCATTAGGTCACTGGTATTGGCAATGACAGTTGTGACACTTTTGCCCGTCAATTTGTTGGCACTCATCGCCGATTTGGTGTCCCAATCAGTCCAATAAACACGATCACCGCTCACATCCAGCCCAAACGGATGACCTAGTCCATCTACAAAAAGGCAACCACTTAGAATTTCAATTGATTCGGTAATTAGGAAAGAGTATACTTACTGATTATAACCTTGCGACTGCTACCATCAAAGTTCATGTTTTCCAGTGTCTTGGTGCCGCCATCAACAAAATACAATTTGTGCTGATCATAATCAATGGCGAGTCCATTGGGCCATATCAGTTTTTTTGATGCTATAATTACACGGCTAGCGCCATCCATATTGGCACGTTCAATCATTGCCTCTTCACCCCAATCCGACCAGAACATAAGACCATCTATTGATATTTGAAGAAAGGAAAAATGTAGTTAAGTCTTAATCTTTCATCATATTTATATGCTGAATTATGAAGATTCCTACCAATTGGATTGACGACAATATCACGCGGCTTGTCCAACTTTTCCCAGACGAGTAGGGTTCGCATTTTGCCATTTGTGGTTGCCACTTCGATGCGATTTGTCGAGGGATCTGTCCAATAGAGCTTATCGGTAATCCAGTCCAGGGCCAGGCCAACGGGCGATACCAAATTCGAGTGAACGACACGCTGCTGATAGCTGCCATTAAGATGGGCTTTGTTGATTGAACTGCGCTCAACATCGGTCCAATAGATGAAGTCCGTTTCGCTGCACCAGTCGAGGGCGACAGCATGCTTAAGATTATCTAGTGGCACAATCATATCAATCTCATTTGGTCCAGTTGGTTTGGAGTTTAGCTGCCGCAAGCGTATGTCCTTGCGGCGAGCAACTAAAACAAGCTTGTCGGGAGCACTCTTGCAAGTCTTGCCATCATCCTTAAGCGACAGGCCAATAGGACAGCCACAGCGGCGAGATGTTTTATTGGGTAGGCACAAATGCGAGCAGCCGCCACGCATTCCACGTCGATCCTTCTGACAACGATCCTGATATTCTGGCTGCCGTGCTGGATGATATGCGTGGATGTCCATGGGGAAGTGAAAGTTCTCATGCACCGACCGAAAACCTTTGCCAGTTATCTTGTTGGCTGCCGAGACTGTTTTTGTATTCCAGTCCGTCCAGTACATTGTATCCTCGAAAATAGTTAAAGCGAACGGATGCGGCAGGTGGGTACTAAGAACCTTGATCCGCTCGCTGCCATCCAGATTGGAGCACTCAATGGCATGCTGCTTGGCATCGGCCCAGTAGATCTTGCCATTGGGATAGTCAATTGCCAAACCATTGGGCCAGGTCACACCCTTTGAAATAATCACCTGCCGTTGCGAACCATCCATGTGAGCGCGCTCTATCTTCGGGTTCGGTCCCCAATCACTCCAGAACGCCAAGGCTTCACCCGGATGTATGACAATGGCACGCGGTTTATCCAAATCACTTGAAGCGATCACTGTGCGTAAATTTCCCTGGAAATTGGCAACCTCGACGCGACGAGTGCCCGAGTCGGTCCAGAACAAAAGATCATGCACCCAATCGACTGCAATGCCACCGGGTGATTCTAGGCCCCACTTGATGACGTCGCGAACACGAGTTCCATTGATGTAAACCATCTTGATGACATCTGTGGATACATCGGACCAAAACATCATACCCTTTCGATAATGAAAGTCCAAGGCAATGGCATTGTGCAGTCCCTTCACTACGGCCATATAACGATTATTGCTTAGAGTTACACGCCTGATATCCCAACGATTGGCAACTAGTAGGGTCATGGCCCCTCCGAGCGCCTTGCAGGTGCGCAGATCCGGCCGCAGTATGTAACCCATTTCACAGGAGCAAACAAATGAGCCGAGCGTATTATGGCACTTCTGTGAACACACAGGACTCGCCAAATACTGGCATTCGTCGATATCCGTGCAGCTGTTAAACCATACATATATGTGATGATAAGCTAAGGAAACATGAAATGATTTAAGTTGTGAAAAACTCACTTTCGCTTGTTTGAATTCATAATGTATCCCAAACGACAGGCGCATTCATCACGACCTCGAGCCGTCTTGATGCAGAGCTGTTCGCACTGCCTGGGCTCTGGGCATTTTTGTTCGACGGGACAATTAACCTCATCTTCGCCGAGAGGGCAATCATTTTGACCGTCACAAACGTGCTTTTGGTGGACACAAATTCTGCAAGGGCCATTTCAATAAAAATAAAAATGTATGGCATTAAGCCAGAATAAACTTACTTAAGATTGGTGATATTTTTTTTGGCGGGGCACAGGAACTGGCCAGCGTCACACAGCAGATGACAGTCGACCTCATCCTCTGCCGACGAGCAATCCGGATAGCCATCGCAAAGCCAGGTACGCTGTAGACGCAAGATATGCATTTGTTAATATTTGTGATACATACTTAATAACAACACAGCGTTGCAATTTTTCGCTCTGCAAGTCAAATTCCATGTATCGAACAGTTTTGTATAACGAATTAATTTGAAGTACACTATTTTTTGGTTCAATTGTAAGTGTGTACCTATTAACTTTTTAGGCCGTGCTTCGAACTCTCTTACGTTTTCGATCTTCCTTACATTCTATGGAAAAAAGTGACTAAAAAAGCTTTTTTAACTCAAAAAGTTTTCATTACATTAAATTGAGACTATTATTTTGCTACATATATCATTTTGACTTAGAGCTTTTTAGAAATGCACAACAATTTGTAAAACCATTGTGCTATTAAGTGGTTAGTTTTGTGAATTACATATTTTATTTTGAAACCATGAATAATATGAACGCAAGTACGCGAAATCAATTATACGAGCTTGAAGAAACTGTAGTTCAGAGACAGAGTGAATTGTAGCTGATGCTGAGTGCCTCAAGTGGTTTACGGAAAACAAATCTGCTGCCAGCTGTTCAATGTGCCACACAATTTGGTGTCAAAATGTTGTGCGCAAGGCAACAATGAACAGCGCAGATTTGCTGAAAAATTCTTTTCCAACTAAACATGTTGAAAATTTTATTGTTTGTCAAACATATGACCAAACGGATCTCGTTTCCCATAATATTAAAGGCATTTGCCAAATCTTAACATGATTACTGAATGGCTTATTTCGCCACGCATACCTTTTATGCAAATTCGTCGTTTGCGTGTTGTGTACGGTTCCAAATTGACAGACGATCATTCATTTAATGTGCATTTAAAAAGGCATATAATTTAATATAAAAAATATTTACAAGGCTGTGTAAACAAGCCAGAAACAAGCCATTAAAATTTGGTTGAATTTTCTGTTGCAAAGCACATCATATCGCCAAATATGTAAGTTAATGAACATTTCTTCACAAATGAAAATACTCCAACGGTGACGCGAATGAGGACATAATTGAAATAATTAATTAAATATTGTAAAATTGCTTTTTGACTGAGGCAGGTGCCAATGATGAGAATTCTAAAGAGTTGTCTTTTCCAAGCGTTTATTTCGGAGAACCGAGAATTTCAACTATTGACAATGTTACACCATTTATGATGGCGTCTAGTGAAACTCGTCGACAAGATAGGCATGCAGTTAAGCCAGAACATAAACTGTATATGACAACGAAGATAATGCTCATTAGGTTAAATCAATCTCTACAAATTACTTTAAAAAACACAAGCGACATCATTAATAATAATATTACTGAAATTCGTTGCTGGTTTGTTTTTTATGTCAGCACTTGAAGATGAACCAAAGCGACTACGTACACGCCTTTTGTCGCCAGCTGGACGCACAAGCAGATTATTGAAAAAAAAAAAAAATACACGCTGTGTGCGCCCGGCATGAAGCTCAAAGCCCGCCCACATTAAATCATAAAAAAAATGTTTGCCATTTATAGATCTGCAACTGAGCGAATAGTGCATACAAAAATTAGTGAGTGGAAAATTTAAATGCCATACTATTATTTTCTTTCGACATCGCTCAATGCACACGGGCTTGGTGACATCATCAGCAATTAAGCTACTTCGCTGAACATGTATTTGATTCACTTAACGTACTTTAAATTTATAGCAAAAGATAGAAAAAAAACAAACTCAAAAAAATAATTACTAATTATTTAAAGTAAAACCCAATTTTAAAACGCAATTTTTCATGAGTCTTTTTATAACGATCTTTCTATATAACAAAGTTTTCTCTTGTCCCCTCGAAGCTCGGTTTATGGAAATTTAAGGTCAGACCTACGATATATATATTCTTTGACTTACCAAAATGCATCGACCGTTATGGCAGGTGAATTCGTCAGGTCCGCAAGTCAAAGGATGCTCAGGATTCATATTGCCGCAATCGTTCTCATCCTCGCCGCCATCACAGTCCTGTTCCTTGTCGCATTTCCAACGCTTTGGAATGCACGTGCCATCCGCACACTTGTATTCGTTGGATGTGCACTGCGATGGCTTTTGTTGGCAGTTCTCCTCGTCGCTCCAGTCGCCGCAGTCGTTGTCACCATCGCAACGGAATCGATTAAGTATGCATTGGCCGCTGGGCCCGCCAGCGCCACCCAATCCACCGCGACACTTGAATTCACCCTCCGGGCAGCTGTTGATTACGGCCGGACACTTGAGCTCATCGGAATTGTCATCGCAATCGCGTTCGCCGTCGCATCGGAAGGCCTGCGAGATGCAATAGCCATCGTTGCAGGTGAAATGCTCATCGGTACAGCTGCTGCGATTGCAGTGAACCTCATCCGAGTAGTCCTTACAATCATTCTCGCCATCGCATAACCACTGTCGTGGAATGCAGAAGCCATTCTGACACTCAAACTGGTCCTCCGTGCAGTTGGTGCGCGCACCACAGTGCGTCTCATCCGAGTAGTCACCGCAGTCATCGTCGCCGTCGCAGAGCCAATCCTTGTTTATGCAGCGATAGGTCTTGGGGCACATCACATGCAGACCACTTTGCTCGCACTCCTTCTGCAGCTTTGACATCATGTCATCCATGTTGTCGCAGTCGAACTCATCGGAACCATCGGTGCACTGCACCTCGCGATTGCAACGTCCTTGGGACTCGATGCACTGGCAATTGCTGCACTGCCAATGTAACTCCTCGCAGGTGTTGTGGCAACCACTGGACGGCGGTGCGCTGTAGCCATCGCCAGGCTGGCTCAGCTGTCCAGGATCGTCGTGGACAACGACACGATTCGCAAATGGTCGGAAGCCCTTCTGCTTGTTGTTTGCTCCAGCAAGGAAGCCATCGCGACCACGTGTGCTCGACTGGCGATCCGATTCCCGCACAACATACATATCGCCTCGTCCACCCTGGGCACCAACGTTACGGAACTTGGGGACATCGCCGGTGCTGGTTGTTCCTGAGCTAGCACCGACTTGGCTTGGCTTATGGGGTATCATTGGCTCCTTGGTGAAGACGTGACCATACATCTTGTCAATCTCAATGTCAGTCCCCTCAAAATGATCGTGATCATGTTCGTGTTCGGGATCGGGATCAGTATCATGATCGTGTCCATGCTCATGCAGGAGATCATGCCGCCCATGATTGCGGTCATGCTCATGATCATGCTCATGATCATGATCATGATCATGATCGATGTCCAGATGCGGTGGATACTCGGAAACATTGATATAGTCGTGGTCATCTTCCTTGTGCAATAGCTCATCGCCTAATTCGTCTTCGTGAACATTCTCGTTGGATGGATGGGATTGCTGATACCATTGCGGTGGAGGTCCCTGAGCATTCTTTGAATCGTCATCGCGGTTGTTGAGGCCACCCCCAAATTGCTTACCAAGCCCGTACGTGAAATCGCCAATTTCCAAACCTTTTGATTGATATTGAAAAGAAATAGAAAATATTTAACAAAATGTTATTTAAACTGTTGAGCTCTACACAAGCTTCTGTATAATTCTGAGAAAGATTCTTAATTTGGTTATATTCTGTACAAGATTACAGCTAAAGTTTGAATGTAAATACTTGTAAAAATTTAAATTGCATCAGATTCAATTACGCTTATATCAAAGCTAACCATGCTTAAGCAGGATACGAGTTTCCTGCTAAAATCATAAACGTAAGCTAGAATCTTTTTCCAAGAATCCAGATAAATATAGGAATTTTTTCTATTTATATTTCTATTTCCGTAACGTCAACTGCACTCTTTGTGCTGCTACACGTGGCTAAAATATCAGGAAGCCAATCAGTACTCGAATCTTATCAGCCGTGCATTCAAGCTAAAAGGGGGATTAAACTACTATAGAGCTGCTGCAATAAAAGTTTGCTTGTAGTCGCCTTTTAAGCTGCGGCTATTTCTGTAACCGAGCACACCTGGCCTTGTGGGTCCGCTTTGTTTTCATTGCCAAGAATAATCTGTGGGAGTGCAAGCGAGTAAAACTGTATAAAACAGCAACAACAACGACAAACACAAAAAGTTGCCTTATATCATGGATATAAATTCTCAGTAGTGGGAATACTAAACTCTACTTGTGTGCACTGAGAAAAAAAAAATTTGAAATGTTTTTAGATTTTCTTACTTTTTGTTCTTATTTGTTTGGTATTATAAAACGAACAGCGGTCTTAAGACATGTTCCCAATTTAGTTTATGTTCTTAAGTTCTTGATTCTAAAACCGTTTGTTCATATTGATCAATAATTAGAACTTTGATGAAGTTACCACCCGAAGCTGAGCCGAAGTTTGTTCGGTTGACATTTAACAAAAAAGACATCCGAGTAGTAAACGAGAGGAGGTCTCAGGGTCGATTTCCGGCAAAGACAATGTTTTTTCATACTCGGTAAAACTAAACAAATTAATTTAAAAATAATTTCTAATATTTCTAGGAGCATGAAAATGTTTGACAACATTATACTATCAGACCATTTCGTTTTTTATCAAGCAAGGCAGTCTTTAAAATTACGGGTACTCACAGACTTTTGTCAACGGATGTTCTTGCACTGGAGAGAACAGATTTATTTTTGCTCAGTGTCTATGTATTTGAGAGGTGCGTGGGATTATCCACTAACAGGTGGTGTACACCAAACTATGAACTTACATACATACATATACAAATACTATATATATAAGTAATCGACAATTATGAAGGCACAAAGTGGAAAAAAAAACTAAAAGCAAAGATTAACAAAAAAAAACACGTATTCTATTTTTGTCATATCAAAATCTATTATAAATATACACAAAATAATAAATAAACTGCTAATAATTTTTTTAGCTGCGCATTATTTGTTTGTAGTTTTACTAGTATTTATCTATAGGGAGATTTCAAATGTTCTATTGCTAATAAAAATTTTCATTGATAAGTACGCAACTGCATGGATATATATTTACAAATTGCTGTAGGTGTTTTTGTGCGTGGGTGTATAAGTATTTACGTGACAGAAGATAAGAGATACTTACTAAAGCATATCAGGCACACCAAAGGGCAAAACGGCAAGACTAGCGCATACATTGCCAACGCGCGGGCCACACACATACACACACACAGCCACACAAACACACAGACACGCACGCACGCAAAACTGGCGCTGCGTAAATGTGCGGCTGATGTTGCTGTTGGTGCGGCTCTCTCAGCGGCTGCGACTGAGGCTGCTGCTGCCTCTGCCTCTGCTGCTGCTGGTGCTGATGCTGCTGCTGCTGATGCTGATGTTGCTGTCTCTTTTTGTGTTATTTGATTTTGGCGCGTGCGTGTGACGTGCTTTTTTTGCTGGAGTTGTTTGGCTGCTGTGTTGGCTACTGTGTTCGCACTTTAATGCGCTTCGCGTTGCGTAGGTGTCACATTCACAAGACCGTATGTACATACAAGCATACATATGTACATCGGTATACGTTGGCAAGAAATTTCGCTCTCTGCACATATGTGCCACACACTTCACTTGTAGTTATTATTGTTTATGTTATTGTTGTAGTTGTTCTTGTTGTTGTCAATAACTACGTTGCTGCTGTTGGGCGATTTATAATAAACGTATTAATTGCGCACATATATATTATAAGTCTGCATTAACATGCATCACTTGTTACACACGCACTATTTAACACAAAAGATTTTAACTTTTGATTCGAATGAATAACTAGGTTTTTATTTATTAATGCCGCTCGTCGCAGATCCGATCCATCGTACGTGCTCCAACTGCTAATCGATAATGATGATAATAATTTCGTTTCTATTCATTATCTCTCTATCTCACACTGGCGCCCACTCACAGACACTCATGCATGCAAGCTATATATAGTATATATATGTAGATATTTGCACATTTTTACCAAACTTCCTTGTCTTGTTCCGTGCATTTGCATATACATACATACATATATATATATATTAATATCGTTAAGAATAAAGCTTTTGATTATATGCATTAACATTTAACTGTTGCATTAGTCGTATAAATGACCATCATTCTACATGCAGATGATATAAATGATTCACAAGAACACTTTGCAAATTTTTTCACTTCATATGATTAAGATTTCTTGGCGTAAATATTAATGTGTATGCTATATAGGATACATACGTATATTTTCTTTAATCTGTTGGTCCATTGCAGCCTCACACATGCTGCGCTATGTATGTTAACACGCCCACACAAACAAACAAACACACGCAAAATCATGCACTATCAAAATAACAATAAAATCTTAATCTTTGACATTCAGTAAAGTAACAATTGTTCTCTTGTCGCCCTTTTCTCTCCTTTGTTCAAGCAAAAGAGATTACCGAACTTGGAAAATGCCTGTTGCGACTGCCGTGCAGCATACTTTCGAGCGCCATCAAATTTTCTTGCGAACACTTTGAATATAAATGAATAATAAATTTTTTTCAAATAAAAACACAAAAATTAAGCTTAATAATCGCAAACGGTCTTTAACAGAGATGCTGTGCACACACTTGTTTAGCTCTGGATACAATTATCCTTAGTGTGTGCAAGTATTCTTTGCGTCTGTGTGTGCGCGCGCGTCTGTATGTGTGTGTATGTGCGTACATGTTACATCGAGGGAAACACCCACTGTAAATGTCTATAACGGTTGCGGCCCACGAATTTGTGAATTTTACAGGAGAGAGAGAGACAGAGAGAGAGCTGTTGTTGAAATTTGAATTTTTTTTTAAAAAGAAACCAAAAAAAAATTGAATAAAAAATTGTATTAGCTTAAATTGTTTGGTTGATAAGTTTTTAGCACGATTTAAACAATTTCTTGTAGCACCAACCGCAATAAGTAAAAAAAAATATATATTATTAAGAGCATGCGCATTCACACTCACATCTACGAACTGCACAATGTATGTGGATACATACATATTATGTATTCTAGATTTAAGCCGTTTAGCCAACAAATTTGCATGCGTATTTTGCAATTATTTGCCTTGCTGCCGCCAGCCAGCCAGCCTTTAACGTCCAGCTGAGAACACCAAACACTCGTCGTTGTTGTTGTTGCTGTTGCTGTGGTTGTTAGGTTTGTTGTTGTTGTTGATGCTGTATTAGTTGTTGTTGCTATAGTTACAGTAGTAGCACGAATTTCTCAGCACATTAGATCAACGCTAACGACTTGGTCAATCCGTCCTTGCCATTCCATTTGAATCACACATTTAAAATGTATCTATTTGTTATACTCTGTTGGCCAAGTCCTTTCTCCTCAAGTTCCATGTATCTATTTATATATATACATATATATATAAATTATTTTTCGGGTGTTTTTTTTGTTGTTTTATTTTTTGGGTGTGTTGTTGAAGCGTGATGTTTGTGCGTCAACTGGATGCTTGGAACGTCTGCTTTCGTGCTCCGTACTACGAAAAATGTGAACTAACCAGAGATTCACAGCCGTTTTCGGCGTTCGCAGCTGAGCCGATTGTCCCACATGCATGAATATGCCTATGGGAGTGTGTGTGTGTGTGTGTGTTTAGGCATGCGTGTGTTTGGGTGTGCATTTATGTGTAATGAAAAGCTTGCGCTCAGATTTTAACGTAAGCAGCAACAAAATACAATTGTTTCTCAATGGGCTTACTAAATAGAAGAGAGAGAGAGAGAGAGCGAGAGAAAAGTTCACCAACACATTGCTAGCACTTGTGCTCATTTGACACACACACACAGCAAGCAGATTGCGTAAAACGGTGTTACTCTTAACTGATGCTGAAGCATGTCCTTGCTGTGCGCGCGCTTTCAAGCTTTTTCCTTTTTTGTTGTTGTATTTTTTGTCTTCATTCGCAAAAGCTCGCTCTAAGCCTATAATTTTGTTTTTGGGGGGAATTTTGTGCTGAGCGTCTTTGGGCAAATCTATTAATAATTCAATGGGCATCATCGGAGCTTTTGCAGTTAAGTTTCGTGCAATTCGGAGAAATGCCAGCTTATTGAACCTAAGCCTACAGTGATGCATTTTGACTTCAACTAAATAGACTTTTCTTGGTATCGCATCTTATTTGATTTCCATAACGAAAGATTATAAGATTGATGTATTATTGCAATGACTTCACAGCATAAAGTATTCTGCGTTCGATCGTTGACTGCACTAGGGTTACACAAGTTTAAGTAATAATAAAGCAGAAAAATTTTTATGCCTGACAGACGACATTAAGATTAGCATAAATTCTCGACATAGGAACACATAATATGATATTTTACATAAATATTAAAATTAACACAAAATAATTTTGACATTGTCATACAGGTAAACCTGGGTAAAAAATATTTGTTCACACTATCCTGGTTAAAAAATATTTTATCATAGATACAAAGTTATTTTAACACATTTGTATGGAAATGAACTTTATTTTTATTGTTTTAAAGTGAATTTGAATAAAATCCACAAATTAAATGATTTATTTAACTATGTTACCAATATACATATATCAATTTTTAAACAAAATATTTAATTAAATTAATTTAAAAACAAATTTAAAAATTTTGAATTACTTCTTCTTCACACTCTCCAAGTTTTACAGTACGATCTCGCTAAACGCAACACTCGTTAAACGCAACTCTTCGACATAAATATATTGTTACAAAGTACAGACACAATTTCTCAGTAATAATAAAAGATAACACTAAAAAGATAAAAACAGAAAAATTAAATTGCAAATAAGCTTACAGGCGTACAATAACAGCTGTGCTCCTAAACGATAAAAACGTTTATTGTTACCAATCAAAAAATAAAACAAACTATTTAACGTTAACAAAAGCTTGGCGTCAAAGAAACAGATTGACATCTTAATTACCTTGTAAAGGTCCAGAATATATAAATATACATATATTGTATCAAATCTACTAAATAAAGAAATCCGTTTGACCAAGCATTTTTATATATATATTTTGCAAGTCTAAAAATAAAGTGTCTCATTGTATGAGTGGCCTAATATTGCCATGCATGCAACAAAATGTCGAGCTAAGAATACCGACTGCTCTTAGCAAGTCGGCTCAAATAGCTTGATACACGTAACTTATCGCAATGCTTTCACTTTCATGAGCCTATTCGTGCGTGTGTGTGCGTGTGTATGTGTGATTGTGTGCAAGACTTCGTCACACCAGATGGCGCTATGCAGCAGCAGCAGTGAAGGCAAAGGACGACAACGGCAACCCTAAATGAGCATTGGCATCTCGGGCAATCTCTGAATGAATCGTAGCTTGTGACAGTTTAAATACACCGTCGACTCTGGCATGCGCAGACCCAGGGTCTCAGTCTCAGTTTCAGTCCCAAGCCGAGTGGCTTTGGCCGCCCATCATCATCATCATCATCATCAATTAGAGCAAGAGTCACAGCAGCCGACGCAGACGAACGGTATTTGACAGTAACCATTCGTTAGCTAGACACGGTAGCTGCCGCTCATAACATACACACGCAGCTTAAACGAGGCGCGCTCGTCGCAATGCGATACAGATACATATTTGGGCATAGGGCGAGCGGAAAAAAGTGAATGAGAACAACCGAATTTTAGAGCGTCCGTGTGTCATTCGTTATTCGATTCAACGTATTACAGTGTCATCCGTTGGTGCTCATTTTTTTCCTGTTATTTTTTTTAGTTTGTTTTTTTCGTATGTTCTACATTTGTTTTTAGTTGAAAACAATTTTATGCAACTTGTTTATTCGAATATGTATGTGTATGTGTGTGTGTGTGTGTGTGTGTGTCACAGACTATTACTATTATTGACGCTTTTTTGAGGAATTGTTTTGCATCAAGCACTTAAAATGAATACAAACAAAAGCAACGTTAAAGCCTGAATACAATGCCAACCTAAATGCACATGCTCTAAACATATATATTAGTATATATGTACATATATATATTTATAAATATATGCATGGTTGCCTTTAAAAACACTGTTAAAACCATAAAATCAGAGAGCGGCACTTGACTTTTTTCTTGCAGTTAGCTGCAATTTGCAAAAATGGGTCAAACACTCAAAAGGCAAACACAAGAAAGTCGTACATACATACATAAGTACATCTTACATAGATGGATGTATGTTTATATGTTTGTATTGTATGTAAAAAGCAACAATAATGAGGGTCCACATTAATGAGAAGATAATTGCGTGAAGCAAAAAGCCATGAGACGCCATCACAATGCGCTATTAGGAAACACATATGTATTTATGTACTCGAGTATATTCGCGTAGATTTCAAGCATGTGACAGAAGATGTTGATGTGCACATACGTATATATTTTTAAGTGCTATTTGCCACATTCTTCGCTTAACATTTAACGATGTAGCACCTTGACAGTGTGTTGTTACATCAAACTTGGGTTGTGCAAGATTTTGTTCGTAGCAAATAAATTAAATTTTTCACGCTTGATAACTTGACCTGGACAATAAATATATCTCAAATGTAATGAATGAAAGCAAGCTTTGGTTTGGTAAAACATATACAAAACGCATGTGATATATAAAAAAAAAAAACTAAATTCTTGTTGTGAACAAAAATATAGAACTTTAAACATGTGCATCAATATCACAGCATAACTAACAATGTCGCAGTGAAGTGGAACAAAAGGAAATGCGAAAAAGGAGCGCATTAGCAACGCACTTTAATCGATGTCAGAGTATCAGTAACCGGAATGAAACTGGAAACGCCAGCACAAACAATGCCAACGAGTTGAGAAACACATAAGCACAATAGCGAATAGCAATTGTAAACGCTGCCCCAAAATGACTAGTTCTTGGCATCTGGGCTTCTGTTACAGCCTGATGCTGTTACTGCTGAGCGCCCAACTATCATTGGTTCGGTGAGTATTTTTGCATATATGTATATACACATTCTATAATTGTAAATACAAACAGTTTATAGCTATCAAATATTAACGTATATCAACTTTCCACCCATAGATGCAAGCGAAAAGAGATGCTGGCGGGCCGATTAGAGAATGTAACACAGACGATATCAAAAATATTGCAAGGATATGATATACGCCTGCGGCCCAATTTTGGCGGTGAGCCACTGCATGTGGGCATGGATTTGACAATAGCAAGTTTTGATGCGATCTCAGAAGTGAATATGGTAAGAGCCACTTCATTCAACTGAAACCAGACCATGTGAAGCTTCATCTTAATAAATCTGCTTATCAATGTTTAGGACTATACTATAACAATGTATTTGAATCAGTATTGGCGTGACGAGCGCCTGGCTTTTAATATTTATGGGCCGTACTACGATTCCGATGCAGAGGACGATGGAGTAAACGATGTGCTGACGCTATCTGGTGACTTTGCTGAGAAGATTTGGGTTCCAGATACGTTCTTTGCCAATGATAAGAACAGGTTAAACTACTTTTTAACTAGCTAAATTTTGTATTGTATCTAATTTTCTTGACTATTTTGATAACACAGCTTTCTACATGACGTCACTGAGCGCAATAAGTTGGTTCGTCTTGGTGGCGATGGCGCTGTTACCTATGGCATGCGCTTCACAACGACACTCGCCTGCATGATGGATTTGCACTACTATCCACTGGACTCTCAAAACTGTACAGTGGAAATTGAGAGCTGTAAGTTAAAGTTGCGAAAATATAGCATACTTATATGCACAAACGAAACGTTTAAATTTCAATCAGGCATTTAAAGATGTATTATCAATATTTCATCTTAGTGATTACATATGGTGTTTTTTATTTTTTTCTCCGATGATAATCTATATTTTTGAATAATTTCAAAAAACTTTGACCATCACGAGTTTTTACCAAACAAATATATAAATCTACAAAATAATGAATATTAACAATTTTTATCGCTCAAAATATAATTTATTTTAAAAAAAATATCATTATATTTTGTTAAGGCTTAGGGTTTTTAAGAGTCAAAAGAGTTTTAATTAAATACAGTATTTTATTTTGAGCAACAATTGCTTTATGTTTTATTGATTGCAAATTTATTTTTTCTCCCTAAAGACGGCTGAAAATAGTTCTCAGAACAGAGAGTGAAAGAGAGAGACGATTTTGTTGCTGCTTTTGTGGGATTAGTCAATTTGTAGCCAATTAAATTCGCCAGAAATATTTATATTGATTGCAAATTTATTTTTTATCCCTAAAGACTGCGCAAAATAGTTCTCAGAACAGAGATTGAAAGAGAGAGGCGATTTTGTTGCTGCTTTTGTGGGCCAAGTCAGTTTGTTACAAATAAAATTCACCAGAAATATTTTCCTGTTGTCGATTACACAAAACTGCACAAATTCATATGATTGGTTTAATGCGTTAAGTAATTATTTAAAGATTTTGCAAAGGCTTGCATTCTGACACCACTCCAAGAATTCAATTCATTCTTCATAGTTTCATTATTTCACGTGAACACACATTATTCTGCTTAATGTTTTCACAGATGGTTACACAGTCAGCGATGTAGTCATGTATTGGAAGCCAACACCGGTGCGCGGTGTAGAGGATGCTGAACTGCCACAATTTACGATCATTGGTTACGAAACGAACGATCGAAAAGAGCGGCTGGCGACTGGCGTCTATCAGCGGCTGTCGCTGTCATTTAAATTGCAGCGCAACATTGGATACTTTGTGTTCCAGACGTACTTGCCCAGCATACTGATCGTAATGCTATCCTGGGTATCATTTTGGATTAATCACGAGGCAACGAGCGCCCGAGTCGCGCTCGGCATAACAACGGTGCTCACAATGACAACGATCAGTACGGGTGTGCGCAGCTCGTTGCCTCGCATCTCCTACGTGAAAGCCATTGATATCTATTTGGTAATGTGCTTTGTGTTCGTGTTTGCGGCGCTCCTTGAGTACGCCGCGGTCAATTATACATATTGGGGCAAGCGGGCCAAAAAGAAGATCAAAAAGCTGAAGGATTGTGATCAACATAAAATAGGTGGGGTAAACCTCAGTCTGAAACGAAAAAATAGATCAATATAAACATATGTTATTAACATTAAAAAAACAGGTAAATTGGAAAAGTCCGAAACGTGTTCAACCACAGAAGATATTATTGAGCTGCAGGACGTACGCATGAGTCCTATACCTTCGTTGCGCAAAGGTAACTATAATGTGACCCTCGGCTCTATTGGCACCGAGACTATGGACTTGGCCAAGTTTCCACCAAGTTTTCGCATTACCCGCAACTATGGGACCGGTCGAAGCCAGCTGCGACATCGTGGCCCAAGGGGTAAGTGTAAAAAAAAAAATACGAAATTCAAAATGGTTATTTGAATAAAATTTCATTTTTTATTTTTGTCTCTGTAAGGAATCTCAGCGCGTCCACGCATGATACACGCCATTAAAAAGAGCGCCTCAGCCATTAGGGCTACATTGCCAAAAATCAAGGATGTTAACATTATTGACAAGTATTCGCGCCTGATATTCCCCATTAGCTTTTGTGCGTTCAACCTGGGCTACTGGCTATTCTACATACTCGAATAAGTAGTTAATGCTGAAAAATCGTAGTCATACTATAATTAATTCCCAAAGTGTCATTGACCCCCTGGCCACCACCTGCTGCCCTCCCACTGATGAACAACTATGATATATACCATATATATAGAGACATTGACCAATTTATATATATACTACATATAAATGAATGATACAACCCGCAACACATACTCACAAACATATACATACTGCATTCGATATATATACATATATATACAAGGAAACATACACACATATATACATACATACATACATACATAGTTAAGTATTTGCAATTCACATAGGTAAATCACAATAATTGTGTTCCCAGTAATTTGAATATTTACTTATAGCTACAATTAAGTAAGAGTTAAGCCAAGTTATACAAGGAATTGGTATGCATTTGGCAAAATATTGATTTGAGCAGCTCGGCATTAAAAATCATTTAGGATTAAGCCAAAACAACAATTAATGATCGATCCACTGAGCTAGCTGAAAATCTCAAACAAATATTTTCACTCTCTTGTTCTTTCAAGTGCTTTTCATTGTTACTCACAATATTTACATTATCATCTGGATCATTTACTGTATATTTCTTAGAAATGTTATTTAAATGGTTTACATATTTTAAAGAAACTGCTGTTTTATTTCACTTGATTTTGGCAAAAGCAAATGGGAGGCGCTTTCTATTTTCAGCAAAACTTGGGACATTATTATTTTGTGGAGGAATTGCTTTCGATTCAACCAAACTGCATGCATCTGGAAATGAATTCGTTATAAAGAAAACTTTGTAATATGGAAGTTCGACTATATTATATTATGACCTTAACTAGCAAAGTCAAAAGTTAACATTTTCAGTTCAAACTTACAACAATTTACTTAAATAGCAATCAGAAAACAAAAATTTTTATTCAAAGCCACAGTCTATTTTTATTTATATTTTTATATTTATGCCAAGACGAAATAAGTTTGTAAGTAAGCAAGTAAGCAACAACGTATAATTATTGTGGTTATGTGTGTGCTTTTTTCTGTGTACGAAAGGCAATAATAATAGGTAATAAAAGTGAATAGAAGGTTAAGCTTTGATCATGGACCAGGAGAACTCCTTCTTGTACATGCCGTACGCCAGCCAGTACAGCAAATTGAACAGAGCAAAGGTCATGGGAAAGGCAACCCGAGCAACCCGATCAATCAAAGATATGCTATTGACATAGCTTCTTCCACTAGGTCCCTGGAGGCTCTTCTCTTCAGCAGCAGCGCGTTCTCGTTGCCTTCGAAACTTTACATCACCCTTAAGGCAGAACCACATCTGACGCATACGAGAGGCGACGGGTGGCTCCGTTTGTGTGGTGCGCTCCATGGTCGAGGTATGCGATGGCAAATTTGGGAAAATGTGTGCTGGATTCTGCGGCTGGTTCTGATCACCAAAGAAACGAAAACAAAAATACAAACCTTTTAGAATTGTATATTAATATTGTATAGAACTTACATTATATATGGGACAGCTGAAAGCATTGCGTTTTGGATAGGCGCCATTATTAAGCTCTGTTGGCAATGTTGGCAGCTCACAGTGCAATGTGTCGTGGTCGGCAAAGACAAATACATCGCTATCCGAATTGGCCGGCTCACTGTCATCGCTAGCCTCGGCAGCATCGGCAATTTCGCCCGATTGAAAGCCCACAGCACCAATATCTTCCCATTCCTCATCCATGCGCGGTATTTCACCGCTACCCAGTTTGGTAAAATAATGCACGCCCGCAAACTCAAGCAGCGTGGCAATGCAGTACAGAAAACTCATGAGCAGAAACCAATCCAAGGCAGTGGCATACTTCACCTTGGGCAGATCTGTGCGCGAATCTAAACTGATGGTCGATAGCGTTAGGACAGCCGTCACACAAAGACCAACACGATCGCTGGTCGCCTCGCGGTGTATCCAAAAGGAGACCCAGGACAGAACCACTATCAGAATGCAGGGCACATATACCTGCAGAATTCATCGTTAATTTATTTATTATTATAGCGTGTGATTATGTGCGTCCTAATGTGCTTACCTGTATAAGAAAATAGCCCCAATGTCGCTTCAGATTAAATGCTACATGCAATACTGAAAAATCACCTTCGCGTCGTGTCGATGTAAAATTGCGATGCATCATGCTGATCAAGTCAAACTGATTGAGCGTCATGCCGGGCACAAATGAGACGGCATCATCATGATTTTGCCATTCATACACCAGCTGCTGGTTAGTATAGCCATCTGTAAAGAGTATTTATTTATTTTATAAATCAAACTTTTTCTTCGATTATTCGACAATTCGCACAGCTGCCTATGATGAGTGGACATGACTGACGATCCATGGGAAAGTTTTTTAGCTCCATCGGGCAAGTGGCCTTAATTGTTAAGCTGAAGAAAGCGAACACAAGACAATTGATTAATTATTCTAGTTTGTGTGAAGGTCATTCGCACCGCATTGAATAGAGTATGCCGCCATCCTGATCCAGTCGCAGCAGTTTATTTGGCACGGTTATAGTATGAATATGCGAATGTTTGCCATTGTAGAAGTAGGTGTCGGGTCGCCAAATTTTGTCCAGCATTTTAATGCTCAACGAAAGACTCTTGATCGGCCCCTGAAAGCTAAGTCGCTTGTCCCGCCAGTACTGACGAAAGTAGCAATCCATTGAGTAGTCCATGTCCACCTCCGATACAGGTCCCATGCTGCGTATTAGTATATTGGTACGCACCACAGTTGGCATGCCCTGGCCATGTGTGGGCAACTGTGATTGCTCATAGCGCTTCAGTAGATTCTCCAATATGCTAGATATATTGCGGCTTAGCATATCCGCAGATGCAGTGCGTAAGCGCGTCTTTCGCACTGAACGGCCGCCAACATCAAAAGGACTGCCAGTCTCATTAACATGGCGACGACTGAGGCGACTTTTGCCTGCAATGTTCGCCGGAAAAGTGGAGAGTGAACGAAATGATTCATAGATGCGACTGGCCTTAAATTCATTGGTTATGAGCGGCATTTTCGACAACACTCGCACTTTATTGGCCGCAGTGCTTTTGCTTTGACCCCAAATCCCATCGATTAGGCTGACGTAGAGCAAGAAGCTGTCAAAGAATTAAATGTTATGAAATACTTTTCATTTTAAAATAAGCATTTAATTTGAGAGTTGTTGTTATATGTCATACATCTCGACTCTCTCAACACATGTCGGCCAAAATTAAGTGCTCTAACAGCCCAACAGTCCGATAGAAGAAATTCATGTTTCATAATTCTTTTGGCTTGGCTTAAAACATTGTTCAACACTTAAAGTGGCTTTAGTAATTAAACACTTGAGCTAAACATTTCTGAGGCAACAAATGTTGAACAAAAATGGCAACGCGATTGCAAGATACCCCTTTCAAAAACATACAACAATCGCTATGTGCTTTGCTTGCCTTTAACATTTTTTTTATAACGGCCTACATGGCCTACCATTGCCAATGTAACAGGGAATAGAAAGCGTGAAATAAGCGAACAATAGGTAAAAGTGTCGACGTTAACGTCAGTGGCAACACGAAAAGTACAAATAAACGGCGCTTATGGCAAAAACAAAAGAATGCTCGGATAATTTGTACTGTATGCCCATGACTGTGTATGTGTGTGTGTGTGTGTGTGTGTGTGTGTATGTGCATTCTATTTGCATTTATGCACATAACGACACCGATTTTTTCGAATGATTTTGGAAAACTTGAAATACATATACAATAATTTTGCGTAACGGAGTTTGAGCTTTTTGTTTGAATGGAGGAAAATTTACAAATTAGAAAATAGAAAGTCTTTAGACAACTTTTTGAATGCTTTATCTAACCTTTGGCCAACTTTTGGATAAAGGTGAGCTTGGAACGTGAATGCATTGATATGGTATGAGATTTTTTGGTACCACTGTACAACGTGCCACTGTTTACTGGCCGCGGGTGTTTTGCCTTATTTCAGCTTTTGAGCCGCTTGAAAACTAAAATGACGTGTTTTTCAGCTCACGACCTTGTGACCGCATCCAATGCTTATGATGGATGGGGTTAGTCTTAACGTTTATGCGTGGGTGTCTGCAAATTTCTGAACTATTTTAGCATAGCTGTCGATTTTATGCCCTCGGGCTAGGCTTTTGCAACCTTAGGTCGTAGTATTTATAAGGGTATGAATGCTGTTGTTTGGTTGCTTTTGAAAAGCATAGCCATATGCAATGTGGAATGCAAACATAAAGATGAAGCGTGTATAGCCAGACAGTGCGCGATAGTGTAGCTCCCTCTCACTTAGCATTTTGTTCACTTGACAATCTCCGCACACACTCGGCTTAAAAATGCCTGATTTGCAAAATAATATTTGTACGTGGGCTGTTGTGTGTGTGGGAGGGAAAGCGGAGGTGTGGTGTGTTTGTGCCTATGCTAACACTTGTGCCTCGCTTCTCTAGGACACCCACGTTCTCAAATACAAACACAAACACACGTTCACTCTTCAAATTTGCCTTAATGCACAATGACTTTATTACAAATTCAGTTTGGGCTTTAAACAACTATTTGAGCGTTCTTTAAGCAATGACTTAATTTAAACAAACTATAAATTTAAAACAGTTATTCACACTTATGAGACATGTCGTAACGAAGGCAATCAAATTAAGCACACTGTCTGTGTAAGAATACCATATGTCTAAAAGCTGATTCCCTCGTCTCATCCACTTGACCGCATCTGACAGTTTTGCCGTGCTCTAAGTGCCTATAAGCAAGGGGGCTGGCTATTGAGTGATTGAATTTATGACAAAACACTAAGCACTACACTGCATTGTATACTGCATTAGGTCATTAACTTACCTAGTTAAAAAATATAAAGCATTCATTGCAAAAAAAAAAAAAATAGTTCACTGTTCAGGATATGAGATCGAGTAAATATTCGTACACCTTTGAAGTATTATTGAGAGCGTAAGGAATAATCCATCACTATCAAGTCGGACTGTAATTATAGTTTCTGTACAAGCAAGCTCTTGTTGTTGCACGCTTGGCGTCTCAATTCAGACAAGGCGGCTGAGACAAGCCTAAGTCGGTTTTTGGCTGTGGCTGTGGCTCTGGCTGCAGCTACTGAGTCTGGCATGCGCAAAGCATCCATCAAACTATCACTGTAGTGTGCTGCTTGGAACTTACTGTAGCATGTAGAAATTACCCGGCCGCCCAAACAGTTCCTTCCATTACCCCTACATTGTCTTCGACATAGATCTCGCACACATAACAAGGCAATTGACTTTAATATGCAGACTGGACCCTAAACGAGTGCACCCCAAGACATTTTGGTCATTGTTCGTGGCATTGCCTGCTGCACATTAATTAATACTAAGTCTATTGCACTAATCGATGCTACTCTTAAGAATATTACACTGCTTTCAAATACCTACTCTATACTGGGGCAAGGCGTGTTGCCCACTTTAAAAAAAAATCGAGAATATTTTTATGTCTCAATTCATGCCGAAGATATAAAATAAATTACAGTTTGTAATTGATAATTTATTTAAATTGCATATTTTATTTAATAGAAAGAGATTTATTTACATTTATTTCATATAGATTTAATTTGAAATTCAAATAGAACCGCCATCTTGTAGTGATTTAGCGAAGACACTTCTTGAACTATCGATATTTATATCCTTTTACTATCAAAAGCCTTCAAAAGCAACTTTGAGTATTAAAAGCACATCGAATGAAAAGCGCTCAGGTGAAAAATTTAAGCTAACAATATAGCAATATAGCAATAATTAGTTGAATTAAACAGACGGACCTGTTTGTATCAGGATAATAGGATATTGTTTTTCTTTATTTATTTTTATCCCAATTTGAACAGCAAATGGATTTTTCGCTGATTCGTTAACAGTTACCCAATTATCCTCCCATTAAGTAAATTCAATATTCATGTTTGTGTTAAGCATATAAATCGTTTTTCAGTTTATTCAATAAAAATCTTCATGGGATCTACTGAAGGCTTATCATTTTATCAATAGAATTCATCAGTTACTTATGATTTATTGCTGGGAGGCGCATCTGTAGAGGCATACCATTAAAAAGTAGTCTTAATGATCCAAATATGTATCAGTTATTTTCAAAAAAATTAGGGTTCGTTAATGGCCTAATTGAAATTTTGTAAAAGAACCAAAGTTTATACACTATTTATAGTACATATATTTATATTTATGTGCATACCAGAGAGAAATACATTAGATAAGCAACTTATGACATATCTTTAGACAGACCATATTAATATATTTATGTATACGCTCTACAATAAAAGCGTTCAATCTCACAGTTTCTTTCTTTCACTCTCTCTCTTTCTCTCTGATATTTCATTACGAGGTTTTTCTTCCATGTTTTTCCATAGTTAAATTTGTTTTTGTGTGTCCAAAGTTTTCTCGTTCCGTTTTTATATTTTGGCACATCAACGGATATTCGCAATTACCCCCAAACTTGTATTTATGTATATATATGTATGTATGTACATTTGTCCAAAATTAGCTCCAAGTCATGCAGTGAAGACAATTACAAACTAATTGAGAAAGTTGTAGCAAATATAGCGTTCTATTTTTGTTTACATTCTTATCACATCAAAGCCCAAATGGTCAACCAATTATTTGACGAATTGCATTTTCTTTTTTTTTTTGCTGGTTTGCTGGTGCCCAAGCTCGTAGTTAATTGAGCGTTAGGCCAACTTGAACTGCATTTCAAAAATATCTCACTTTGATATTTTAGCGATAATATCTGAAAGTAAATCAAAGAAAGGCATTAGCATGGACATCTTCATGAGTATGTCAATGTTTTATTGCATTTATCTATATAGCCCTGTGTCTGAGATGCGTTCTCGCGTTTATCCTAAGCTCAAGCCAAAAACAAGCACTAACTTTTGTCTGGCGCGTCAAAAAAAAGATGTTTATTATGTTGTCCTGCTCGTTTCCAAATTTGTCGAAAATAGTTTTGGTTGTGCTTCGCGTCTTGATTTTCAATATAGATTTGTGACTAAAACTGACTTCAATTCCTTATGGAACATATTGCTTTCCAAATTTTGTGTTTTTATTTATTTTAATTTTGTCGCACCAGACAGCGAAATTTAAGTTTATGCATAAGAATATCTAAATTGATATTTATCGTGTTTATTATTTGATGCGTGTATATATTATTGGGCGATTCACTGTGTTTCACATACATATATGAAATATATGAACTTATGTGAAATATTTGATAAATTAGTTATTTATGTACAATCAAATTGAAAGCCTTTTCTTTCATTTGCATAATTGTGGCAGGATGAAAACAAGTATACATGTTATGTGTATGTTTGTATATAGTATATGTCGAAAGTATATTCATATGCTTTGTAGTACTTGCAGTTCTTATGTACTCCCAAGACTTATGAAAAGATTGTTGTGGATGCTTTCATGCATGTTTTTCAGATCCTTTGGATCCAGACTTCATCTTCAAAATCTTCGGCAATCGCATACTTACTTACATGTATGTATGCATGTAAAATTGTTAGAAAATTAATTTTTCAAAATTTATAAACTATATTTAATTATTCAAAGAAGATAGAAAATAAATTAAATTAGTTTTGCTCTAGGTCAAACTCGACCAAAACAAATGTTAAAGAAAATTGATCAGGAAGAAATAAGAACAAAATGGTCTTACATTAGCATGTTTTTTTTTTTTTTGTACATATGCACGTTTCGTTTGCTATGGTAGTGTTCTTTTGGTTATCATATATATATGTAAGTGTATATGTGTAATGAGACATACATACATATGTATGCACACATGTATGTCTATACCAAAATATTGTTGCTTTTTTTTGCTAGATTTGCTGGTAATAAACAAAAAACAAAAGAAACATATACATATATTTAATTTTGATCTTTTTTTGCTTTCATATTTTATTTTGTAATAAATTTTAATTGTTTTTTGAATGTTGTGGCTGTATTTATTTTTTTATTTCTTTTTTTTTTTGGTATTTCTTGGTTGTATTACGCTTATTTTGTATTTTATATGTTTACTTAAATTATTTTAGACCACATTATGGACCATACTATCCAATTGCATCTTACATCTAAATTATTATTTTATTCTCCTCAGCCTCATACATATGCACGTATGTATGTATATATGTACATATTTCATTAATGTCTTCATCGTGTTTGAAGCTCAATACAATTCAGTTGCTTTTTTTTGTATTGTTTTTAATATTTTTAAATTTTATTAACAGTTAACAGTTCTTTAGAAATTGTTTCAAAAATTTTGTTATTATGATGAGCGTTTTTCTTTCTCTCCGATATTGTTGTTGCTTTTCTAAATTTCCTTGACAAACATACGGTGTGAGTGTTTAATGTGTGCGTGGTGTCTCTGTGTGTGTGTTATTTGTTCATACAAAACTTCTGATGGGTCTTTAAGAACATGTACCATGTTTATGTGCATGCATATGTTTGTCTATGCCCCGTTGTTTATACATACATATAGAGGTAAATATATTTTTATTTGAATTCATTAATTCATTGATTTTATACGGCCTTATATTTTTATTCCATTATATCCTGATCTTGCTTGTGTATAATTTTCTAACTTTCTCAATATGTGTGTTTTTAAATAGTGAACAGTGCAGCGTCTAGTGGAAACAATTTAAAAACTTGCTTAGTGGTTTTACAAAATTAATGAATCAGTACTTTTGAAATGGTCTTATGTTCTTTAGTATATACTATATAGAAATATAATAGAATAGAAAAATTGTAGAAAAATGTAATTTTGATTTTGTTCAATGTGGCTTGATTTTATTTATTTTTATTGATTCCCAACTACCCAAATGATCGCTTCACTGTGCAGTATTTAAAAAAGAAAACCTTGAACGTTTGAAATCTACAAAGATTCTTGGTCAGAATTTAATTTAAAGCGCCATCAGAAGAAGTTTGAGTTAAGCACATACTCTGTTGATATGCGATATGTGAGTTGTGGGTGTTTTTAAATACTTTAAGGATTTTTTTCATGTTATTTATGTAGTATTTTTGGACTAAGTAAGTATACGTACATAAGTATATTGCATAGAGGTTGTAGTGCAAGTGTTAGTTGGCAGTTTGTATATGTATTATT
This sequence comes from Scaptomyza graminum, assembly GCA_018901835.1. Lineage (NCBI taxonomy): Eukaryota > Metazoa > Arthropoda > Insecta > Diptera > Drosophilidae > Scaptomyza > Scaptomyza graminum. The sequence goes on along the minus strand of JAEIFL010000001.1, from coordinate 8,317,478 downwards.
GCGTGTGTGTGTTTGTGTTGTTGTGTTGAGTGTTGAGCATTCATTTGCATATAAATTCATTTTAGATTCTTGTATTCATATTCAAAATACTATTATTACTGTTGTTGTTGTTGTTGTTGTTAACGACGTTAACATTTTGGCAAACTGCGATTTAAGTTTGATTTCTAGATAACATATAATGGTTTTTTTTTTGTTTTTTTTTCTTTTTTTTTTGTTAGAAATCCTGTGTACCGTTTCTTATTTGCAATTGTCTAATTCATTTATTCAAATAGTATTTAGCCTATTTACCGTTTGTTTGTGTGTATGCGTTTGTGTGTTAGTGTATGTGTGTTTGTGTTTTATTGTAAATAACAATACCTTTAATCAATCTATCTTATATAATATCATATTCAGCAGTTCCGACTGCATTTGTCACAATAAAAACCAATCAATATCATTTATTAAATTTACTTACATCGCTAATTGCTTATTTATTTTTTTGCTATATGCTAGTATTTGTGTGTGTGTATAAACATACATACGTATGTATGTATACACACACACACACACACACACACAAAAACACACACACTTACACACACACATACACTAACACGCACAAATCGGCTTATTCAAGTATTACACAATTTAAATTAATGTGATTCTTACAATTTAAATACATAGAATTGTATTTCTTTGATTCAATTATGTTAAGTTATGTTTTGTTATGAAATAGAATTATTCTGTTCATTTACATGGTACTCACACACACTTTAACGTTTGTATGCGCTTTTTGCATACTGCATAATTAGCTAGTACATAATCACCTTTAGTATACGAGTATGTCTGTGTGGGCGTGTGTGTGTTTTTGTTTAGTTAAGATTACTTAGTATAGTTATGGAATGCATGAACTCTGTTTTAACTTTTCACATTCAATATACATATAGTTAAATACGCGTAGAAGCATTCTGTGTAGGTGCATTTGTTGTAATTGTTTGTTCGTTTATTTTGGTTTGTTGCTTATCCACAATTTATTGACAACATACATACAAGTACATGAATGATTTTTTTTTTTTTGCTTTTTCTTATACGAGTGCACCAACTGTTCCGGTTATTTGCAACATACATATACATAAATACTATTTTCTTAACGATGTGGCTGGCTTTGCCAAAGCCTTAATATTTTTTCTTTTAATCTTTCGTGCTTGCAACAGTACAGAGCAGAACGTGTAGCAGAACGTACATACATACATACATGTACTATTTGAATTATGTATCTAAATATACATTTTCAATTGGATAATAAGACATTCATTCAACGTTTTTTTTATATATCAAAGGGGAACACAAAGTCGGTTGCACATTACACAGACGAATATTTTGATTTGTAAAAATTTGTTTGGGCTGTTTTTTTTTATATTCTTTTATGGTAGCGTATGGTTAGTTCTATGCAGAACACAATTTTAATCTATTCAAGTCTTCAAAATATTTCCAAAGTGTTAAAGCCATTATTGCAACTCTGCCTACTGTCAGTGTGTGTTGCGTTGGACAAGAACCCGCCTGGCATTAATTGAGATCAAAACAAATTAATTTAATGCGAATTATAATCGTCATCCAAGAAAACTTAGCCCTAGCCATAGCCATAGCCTGAGTGAACGATGGCACTGAGAAGACCATCGAAGGCACTTTCATCCTTATCACCATTAAGAAAGTCGCTAATATACCAATGGCATTCAATTGTTAAGTCACCATTTGTTTTTTTATTATTCAGAAAATTTTATTTTATATCCTTATCAAAAAAAAAAAAAAGGGCCTGAACATTTATTTATTTTAATGTACTAAAAAAATTAAAGTGACTTTGCCATTGGCTTTGTGCTGAAAATGTTTGCCACAAAGCATCAAAAAGTGTCTAGAACAAATGTGTCTTTGCAGAGGTTGCAAAAATGTCGAATGAAGCTGGACGCAGATAAGGAATAAAGTCACTTTCACAGGAGACCTCAATATTTGGGAACGTTAATCTACTCATAATTGACATTAAGAAACAGTTACGCGGGGTGTGAACGAGATTCTTAACTGGAAATACTATGCTTACTGGTTTGACTTTTTGTTTCTTTGTATGTTTTTAGTTGGCTCATACAAATATACAAAAAAAACAGATACATATGTAAATGCACATACTTACATACACACATATATGTAGTATGTAAATATATATTTGATTAAAGAATTAATTTTTCTGTTTCATTTCATTGGATTCTAGCATATACCTAACTTGATCTACCACTAACTATTTTTTTTCTCACATATGCAAACGTTTATTTTCTCTTTATTTATTTTGCTTTGGAATGGATTATTCAAAACATCCATCAACTCGTAATGTACTAACTAGATCCGAAAAAAAGCAACATTCATTCAAACAAACAATCACCTGCCAAAGCATCTTCAAGTTTGCATATGCGTTTACATATAAATATTTGTATGCGTGTTTTAAGATGTTTATGTATGAATTTTGATGAACTTGATGCTTTTCTTTAACTTATTAACTAGACAAGTGTATTTAGCGCCTAGTCAGTGGAGGGAGATCATTACCGAAACTGATTAAGAGTGAACATTTTGGAAAACGAGTAGACGATTAGAAAAAAAAGCTAAATATCATACGATTTACTGAATAGCTGTATAGCGATCTATGCTTGCATTAGTAAATTTTATAAAATTTCGTAAACAAACTGTCTGACAATCGGTGTTGGCTGTGTATCAACTACTACTACAAGCTAAAAATGATGTACCATCAATCGAGGTTATCGATGATGGCGGAGGATTATCTAGAACAAACCGTTCCAAAAATTTTGATGTATTTTGGTAGTTTTTTTTTTTTTTTTTTTTTACAAATGTGGCTTATTATTATCATAATTAATAAATTTCTTTACGTTTCTTATCATATTAAAAATTCATTACGCTTATTATTAGCGTTATTCATTTGGGTTCTATTCAATGTGAACGGGTGGCACTGTGCCTCAAAATCTATCAGTCGTTATCAAAAAAAAATTTGCCCGGACAAGGGTGACTTGGGAGCACATGGTGCACAGGTGCAATACGAGTATACATTTATATGAAGCTATATTACGTTTATGCAATAATGAGAGAAACGACATGAGAGAGAGACAGATCAAACTATATGAAAATGCATTGATTCCAATCGACTTTTGTGACTAAAGTAAATACTCTGGCTATGAGCACTAAAGACGGGACGAAATGGGGCAGTACACAAATATTGGATTCTGTTTCATACTACAAAATCTTCGTTTTTTTTTTTTTTTTTTTGATTTCTTTTCAATTGGTTTTCTTAACATAAACCATTTAATTATCAATAATTATTTCCCAGCTGTGGTTTTGAATACATTAATTTGTTGCATACATTAAAATGTACATCCTGATGCATACATGTATGTATGTATTTACAATTATTACATTTATTTAATTTATTTGCTATATGTAGAGTATATTGAATTTTTCAGGCGTCGCCGTCACGTCTGAGGTACTATGTTTGTTATTGAGTATAAAAATTTTCTTATAATTCATAATTCACATGTATGTAAATCCAATAAGTGCATATGTATATATGTATGTACATATTGTATGAAATATTCATATTTATGTATGTATGTATATACATGTGTGTGTGTGTGTGTGTGTTAACTTCTTTTAATTATACATTTATCTCAACATGTCATATCGTTATCTAATTATGTATGTATGTATGTATGCATGCACAGTAAGTATGAATGAGAATGTATAGTATGTATGTATGTAAGTATATACGAGTATGTATGCTTTTTCTTGAGCTTTGGTTTTTGGTTTGGAATTTTTTTCATATCTTTTCATTTGCTATTTTGAATAAATTTTATTTGTTTTTGTTTTTTTTTGCTTGTTATTAATTTTAAGCTATGTAAGCATATGTGTGTTTTTGTGTGTGTGTGTGTGTGTGTGCTAAAGTACCACCATGGATAACAGTAGTCTGACAGAAATCGTATGATTTGAATGCTTGCCTGCCTTTTGAAAAATGGGATTACAGCGCTTTGGCTTGGGCTGGCGAAGAAGCTAGAGATGTTTAAACTGTCAATGCTTATATTCCGGGTAGCAGCCATTCTCGATTATTTGACCGGATTGACTGTTGTTGCTGCTGCTGGTATCGATTGATTGTTGCTGCTGCTGCTGCGGCTGCTGCGGCTGATGATGATGCTGATATTGCTGATGCTGATGCAATTGCAACTGGTGGAGCTGTAATTGCTGTTGATTTATGGCTGCCGTGTCTGCCGATTGTGATTGCAACGTGCGGCGTGTAGCTGGCTGGATAACACTTCCACTGCTTTCCGTCTCCGTTGAGGGTGGCGAGGGGTAGTAGTCCCTCTGACTTACATTTATACCATTTGGGACGGCCGCCATACCCATTATAGAGTTGTTGCTGGCTGCCGCCGCCGCCGCCGCCGCTGCTGCCGCTGCGGAGGATTGATGATCGCCGTGGTGCTGGTGCGGATGCTGATGCTGGTGCATAACGCTGTTCGTTGTAGCTCCCGATATGGGCGCGACGCCGCTGGATTGTTGGGAATCCGACATTGTGCCGGATTGCGGCTGGTCCAATACCACGACGGATACCACATCCTCACTCGCCCACCGGGCTAACTGTTGTTGAGCTTGAATAAAGTCATCACTAGAAAATAATAATCGTAACAGGAACAACGGTACATGGTAAGAACACAAGGGGGGCTCATCAGGACTCAGGACTCAGGACTCGGGACCTTGGACTGAGACCGGACAGCACTCAATTTTAGAGTGACCGATGACAGCAAATCAAAACTAAACAGAGAATGGTCCACAAATCAACTACACGATATTTAGTGATAAGTTTTGCAAAGTGCAAAGCTACTAAATATATTTGAACGTACACTGATAGGAAAAAACCGTGCTAAAAGTTCAAATGTACTTGAATTGAGTTTTTGCGATTCAAAATTTTATAATTCTTGATTTAAGCACGGCATACTGGAAATGAGTGAAACAATTCTTAGATTAAGAACAAAGATTTTTAAAATAAGAATATAGTAATTGTACTTGAATCAAGTCTAACTAGAGAAATATTGATATCAAGTACCAAAATTCTTGTCATCGATGTCAGTAATTCAGTTCTAAGATATGAAATCAAGTTCGAAATGTTTGGTTTTGAGCACGAAATACTTGATTATTTCTATCAGTGTAAATTACTTAAAAGACAATGGTTTCGGAAACAGCAAATGGCATGTGAAGATCAGGATCCACCGATCAATTACTATATACTGAAAGATGCACATTTGTATATAAATTTATATTTATGTTGAATGAATGTTTTTAACAATTATTTAAGGTTATTCGAGGGTTTTTATCGAAGTTTCTTATACCATGTGATGAACTGAATTTTGTGAAATAAAATGTTAAGCAATCAACATTTGGTACAAATGTACCAAAACAGTTATAGACTCTATTTGATGAAAAGCAAGCGTATCTTACAAAATTGTTCAATGGTACGATACAAAAGGGTTAGGAAAACGTTTGCTATATCTGCCAGGTGATAGTGAGAACAGAATTGCAGATGTGAGTTTGTGTGTGTGTGTGAGTGTGTGTCTATGAAGATGGTCGCTGGACGACTAGGCACAAAAGACTGCTTAGGAAGCTGGCTGACTGGTATAGCCACAGTGACATATACATATACCATATATCCTTTATATGATGTATACATATTTATATACAAAGGTCGACATAGGGTGACTTACCTTTCGCTCTCGGGCGTCTCCTGTGGATCGAGTCGCGTGTCGAGGGCACCGCGCTCATGATGATCAGCGCTTTCATAGATGCCCTCATCATCCTGGTGCAGATGCGTGTGCGACGAGTGGTGCGATGAGTGGGGGCCGTGTGTGGCATGGCCATGGGCATGCGAATGGTGCGTGTGGTGTCCGAATGCGTGCGGAGAGTGCGACTGATGCGGTGTGTGTCGGCTAGCGGGCGCCGGCTGGCGGTAACGTCCGCCATAGGCGAAGCGCGGGTCCTCGTCCGAGCGGGGCCGACAACGGCTGCTGTAAGACGGGTGAATTGTAGCGGTTTTCTGAGATTGAGCTGCTTGCTGATTCGAGCTGGCGATATCAAAAAGCAAAGAGCAATCAAACAAATTTCTTTAGCAAAATCATTGGGCACAAAATGCAAAAAAACTCAACATCAAAAAACATACAAAATTGGGTTGGGATTTTTTGGGACAATCGAGATACCGAAATGCCGAAATTCCGATACCGAGACAAAATATACAGACAATGAGATAGAAAGAGAGAGAGAGAGATAGAGAGACAAACTTATAAATAATCAAAACCCAAAATAACTTTGTGTGACTCTTTTTTTCAAAAAAATTAAGACAAGTCTTCAAGTCAACAAGCAATCCCTTTTCTTTCTTTCATTTCTTTAAATAGAGGTTTGGGAGTGTTTTTTTTTTTGTTACTGTGAGCGTGGCAACGTTTGTATGTATGTATGTGAAACCAACCTTTATCACACAAGATATTCCAGCCTGAAGCCTGCAAGAAATGCGAATAGAAAGTTGCTTTTGCTAATGTTCGGTTTTAAATAGCTGCAGTCCAAATGGACCACAGACAGCAGCATTGTACATGCTCATCTGGCTTTGTAGTAGTAGTAGATGTAGTTGTGTGATTTATGTGTTTTGGTATTGGTGTGTATTGTGGTGTGTATGTTAATGCGATTGTTGTTCCAGTTGATTTATGTTGTTGTTGCAGTGTCTGCAATGTTGTGAAGAATGCGGTTAAAGCCATACACAAATTTAAGCTAGACCATTAACAGTGTGAAGCAATTGCGCTACAATTTATCAGGCTATAGTAGTAGTAGTACTAGTAGTAGTACTGGTAGTTGTACTAGTAGTAGTAGTAGTAGAAGTAGTAGTAGTTAGTTAGTAGTAGTTAGTAGTATAAGTTGAACTGGGTGATACGAGTACAAATAATAGTAGTTATAAGACAAGCATTTTTAGTTTAAGGTACTGGCTATTTAAGTTGTTCGCAATCAAATTACGAGAACGAGTACGAATACGAATACGAGTACCAGAAATCCTACTAATTTGTCAAACAAGGTACGTAAGTATGCGTGGAATTTGTAAGCGTTTGTAAAATTGTGTGTATGTTTGTGTATGCAAAATAAATATATGTATATAAGAGCTATGAATGATAAGCTTGTATCGGGTCTATCGGACTCGGCGTTAACAGAATTTTGTTTAAGGCTGGTTTGGAGAGTAAGGAACTTGGGTTTTGAAAATTGCATCGTCGAAATCATAAGCATCATAATCATAATAATAATAAGATCAATTTATCGAACTCAAGTTTGAATACAAATGCGAAACTAACCCTTGCGAGGACTCACTACAAGCGGCGGAACTATCTAATCTATAGTGACGATCGGCCTCCGTTTCCGACATGCGTATGTCTTCGGAGCCACTGGGGCTCATGTGACGCGACGAATGGTGTTCCAGCTGACGTATAAGATCCTCCAAATTGCGAATACGCAGTGGCCCAGTCGACGGGGCATCATCGTCGTCCGTTGGCTGTTGTTGTTGCATTTGTTGCATTTGTGTCGGCTGGTGCAGTTGATGCTGCGATCGATGATGATGCATCATTGCAGGGCCGCCATGACCAATGGCACTAGATACGCCAACAGCACCACCACCTACACTAACGCCACCGCCACCGCCACCCATACCCCGTACGCCGCTCATATCAGCGCCCAGGGACATGCCGCCCAAACCAGACCCACTGCCATCCAACAAAATGGCGTGTGCCGCAGCACTGTCGCAAATATTTTCACGCGAACTCGACTTGGAGCCACTGGCGCGCTTGTACGGTTCCACAGCGTATGCCAGCTGCGCACTGCTACAGTCCTGCAGTGTCTTGCGCAGCATTTCCTCGCTCAAGCTGCCACTGCCGACTGGCGTGTTGCCAGTGCCGGTGCCGCGATGCGATGCCGCATTACGCAACGCCTCCAAAATGTCCTCGTGATAGCCATTAAGAGATTTGAGTGTGCGCTCCACCTCAGAGGCAGCCGCACCACCAATTGTCGATGTCTGTGTGCCATCCTGTGTTATTAGCTCAAGGTTGTCCGACTGACTGTCATCGCACCACTTGTCTTTTAGCTGCTCACCATGCACGAGTCCATAGCCATGCTTCTTTAGTATGCCCTTCTCTGTTTCGTCCAATCATTAACATCATATCAATCATCATCGAGCGATTCCAATGTAGTACATGCAAAAGAACATACAAATGTGGTAGAGTCAGACAGCAGAGCGAGCACAAAGCTCATCGTATACAGTTTGGTAGAAGTTTTTTTTGTCGTAATAGTAGAAGTTGTATTTGGTATTATTTGCTAATAGTAGAAGTGGTATTTGATGTGATAGTTATAGGAATAACAGTAGAAGCAGTATTACAAGTAATAGGAGTTGTAAGAGTGCAAGTATTAGTGGTAGTAGTAGTAGTAGTAGTAGTAGTAGTAGTAGTAGTAGTAGTAGTAGTAGTAGTGCTTGTAGTAGTAAAGATAGTGCCGCAACATGTTAATCACTTCATAACAATATATTGATTAGCTTGAAACTGAATAAATGGATATAAACCATCTTATGCTTAGTTTAATTTAAATATATCTTTAATCTGTAACATTATTATTATACAACTGTTTTCTTTAATATTTGAAAAGAAAATGAACAAATATATTATTTTATTCCATATGTACAAAAATGTTTAATTTATATTTTTTTTTCACAACACAAACTTTCTCCCTTTGTCGTTGACATTCTCTTAATAAATGTAAGTGTTTATATTCTCAAACATTTAAACAAAGATTTAAAACTGTTACTAGCTAGTCACTACTTACAATGTTTAAAAAATACATACATTAATTAATTACACTTATCAAGCAATCTTTAAAGTTTTCTTTAGCTTTTAACAAGACACACGAAAAACTCGAGAACGCTGAATTGTTTGTTGTTAGCAGTTAAGGTATACAAGCTCTTGAAGAACCAAATAAAATAAACGCAAAACTTTTTAAAGTTTTTTTTTTTAATTTTGCACAGTCATTGAAATCTTTGTGTATACTTATATTAAATTAAACAAAAAAGATCTCTTATGAAAAAGACAAAATATGTGTTTTGTATGTTCTGTTTGTAAAACTAATTCCTTTAGTTTGGAACCAATATAAAAACTGTATTGTATATTATAAAGCAATACTGTGTGTATGGGACAACTATCTTATGACTACAAATGAATTTAATAACGTATTAGTTATGCATTAAACTATTTTATATATACTATGTAAGTAGCTGCAACGTTAACGGGAACGGCAATATCACTGAATTATATAAAAGATATATATTTTGGTGTATATACTAGTTATAAGAACGTCAATTACTTGGTATACCTATGCATAGCAATATGTTACGTATACGATATTTGAAGATTGTTGTGTGATTGTTAGTTGGTAGTATGTACTGGTTTTGGTATTTGATATTGTTAATGGTATTGGTATTGGTATTGATATGATGTTAAAAAGGGGAATGCATAATTGTATTAACCTGCATGTGATTGATCGTCCTCACCACCCGTCGTATAGCGACGTCCATGTAAGTTTTTATCCCTGCATTGAAATAATTCAATTTTAACACAAATTCATAAAAGATGAAATGAAGTTAGAAATTTCTTACCTAAATCCGGCCTGATTGGCGTAGACCAATTTGCTGGAGCCATCCAGAGACACCTCCTCGACGGAATGATGGTTGGGCGCCGTGGCCGCACCCCCATAGCCCTTCGGGATGGGTTTCTTTGAGAATGGCGGATCGTACTTAAGGGTGGTTGTCTTGCGTCTAAGTTGTGTTGCATATCGACGTCAGAACGTTGTTTGGTTGTTGTTGTTATTGTTGTTGATTATTTGTTTATATATGCGTTATATATATATATATATTTGATTCATAGGATTTTTTTTTTTTTTTGGTATATACACACAGGGCACATACATATATGTATATATAATTGTTTAAAAGCGGTTGGTAGGTAGGTTTTGGTGCGTATGATTTTTGGATTTCATAATTCATATACAAGATAATGAAATTATTTGTATTGGAGTATTTATATGTACATATAAATATATACAAAATCATTTCGATACGTTTGGCATGGTTGGTCGATGGATTTTGGTCGTTTTGGTTTTTGGTTGATTGATTGGTTTGGTTTGGTCGTTTGGTTGGTTGATTTGTTAATTGATTGATTGATTGGTTGGTTGGTTGATTGAGAGATGCGAAAATTTACATACATATTGCATATGTTTGTATACGAGGTGTATGAAAGGGGTGGGGCGTTAGGGGGGCGGAGCAAAGGAATGGCAACATACACACACCCACACAGACAGACAGACAGACATACACATACACACACACACAAACACACACACGCACACACACACAGACACAGTCATGAATGCATACAGACAAATACGCGCCATAATTTCACAAAGAAAAATGTGGGTGTGTGTACATATGGCCAAAAAGGTGTTTGCACACATAAATTAGTTTGTTTGATTTGAATTTAGATTTTGATTTTTGATTTTGGTTGATTTTGTTTGTTGTTGGTTCGGTTTTTTTTTTGTTGTAGTTGTAGTTGATGTTGTTGTTGTTATTGTTGTAGTTGTTGTTGTTGTTGTTGTTGTTTTTGGGAAACGAAAGGTTATGATGAGATTCTTGATTAATAAAATGGTCGTAATAGAATTGTTGTTGTTTTTGTTATTTTTTTTTTTTAAATTTTTTTTTGTTTTTATTGTGAAATATAACGCAAAAGTGCCACATAGAGAATTTTGTTACACAAACCAAATAAGTAAGTATACAAATAATGATAAGCACATACACATACCCATATATACACAAACATATATGTACAAATGTACAGCTTGCTAAGATTAAAAATAATTTTTTTTTTCTATATATTTTCCATTCGTAATTTAAGAATACTGCAAGCATGAGCATGTATTTATGTATGTATTTATGTGCCGTTTGAAAATCAAATGATAATCAAAAATGAGCACAAAATCAAAAAGTGTATGTAAAAATGCATTATTTAAAAAAAAATATGGTTATGATATTAGAATTTTGCAGAAGACATAATAGATGATTAGATCAATTTAATTTGTTAGAACACGATATTATTAATAATATTGATGAAAGGCTTTCCAAACACGTCAAAATAAGGCAGACATAACACCATATGGAATGTACATATGTAACTCAAAATCATTAATGGACGCATTTAATTATTAATTTTTGATAATTATAAATGGATACATTTATATAGTATTTATGTATGCAGGTATGTACAACATCATTATTAATATGTAGGCAGTGTGGACAGGTTGGTGGTTGGGTCGTTGGGGGTGTGGGTGTTTTGAAGATTTGTTAATTAGTTCAGACCTGACGCATACATACATACAAACATATCTACATACGATACATACAATTGTGCATGCCTGCATTCATACAGCATACACACACAGAGACAGACCGTGTTACATTTATATAAAGTAAATCCATTCACGATGTGAACTGGAATGGGTGGTGGGTGGGTGGGGTGGAGTGGGGATAAGTCACACATTTTGAATGAAAATAGTTGTTTTTCAGGCAGACAGCCCGAAATATATAGTATGTATATATATATGTATATGAAGAAAGAGACACAGAGAGTGAAAGAGAGAGAGAGTGATATAGACACAGACAGATATAGTTGAACGTTAGAGCGACAAGCATGGATGAAAGACATAAATTCAAACAGTAAATAAGATACAAAAATAATGTTGAAAGTCGAATATGATAGACATGGAGTGAAGGCGACGTGTATATATTTAGTTAGTATATTTACATGTATGTATATGTGTAAGTTTATATACATATGTTGGCTGTTAAATATGCATGTTTCGCATGTTAATTCCGGTAGCATCCACATTTTTAAATACCAATAAAACATATTTGAAAGGTCCCTTGTACTAGGAACCCTCAAGAAAAATCAAAGACAGACAGAAAAAAAGTTAAAATAAAAACAAAGTTCTTTAAAAATAAAAAATAATACAGATTTAAAACGAATTATCAGCATTGTGTGATAACGTTGGATGTACCTTTCTTGTATGCATTACACGCATTAAAAGACAGCGATGTTAGCGTTGAGCTTGCAGGAATGAGTGCGGCAAATGAGCAAGTCCAAAACATTTAATTTTTGTTTAAGTGGAAGTGGAAGTGGTAAGTGGAAGTGGGAATAAGAGAGGGCAGGAAGGCATGAAGTGAACATGCCTATTTCACAGATATGTAAGTGTACATTACATACTGGGTGGTGGGTGGTTCAGTTGTTTAGTGGTGTGGTGTTAATATCAAATCATCGATGCATATACGATATTACACAAAGAAAACATTGGTATGCAATATTCAATTAGAACGCTTTCTATGTGTAAATTGTATGTGTTATAGTTTTTGTACATTTGCAATTAGCTCATGATGGCGGCTCATCGGAACATCGCTGGCTCTCTCAGCAGAAAGCACCACCATAACTCAAAGTCAGTTTCGTCTATGTTGGGCCCTAAGCGCAAAAAGAGGTCTTTCAATTGCCATCGAAGGCAATAACAAATGCATTTGGCAATTGCTTCCCAACCTACATACAATAGTATTTTTTACTTCAGAGTATGCATTACAATGCCTACTCCTTACTTTCATATAGATTTTTTATTAGGCTTTGGGCTGCAAGTAAGCGGCGGGGGGTGTAGGGGGGCGGGGGCCTTGTTATTTGGTTGTGCGAGAGTTTTATATTCAATTTTTTAGATATAGGTGTGTATGGTATTATTTTATGACTGGTACTAAGTATCAATGATGTGGCATTGCTAATATGTAAGTACTTTGGCATATGCATTAGTTATATAGTATTTCGATTTCATGTTAGGTTCTTTTATTATTATATTTAAATATATATTTTTCTTCGTTTCTTTTTTTTTTGGGTTTTTTTTTTTTTTGGTTTTAATTATTTTAGGAAGACTAAACTGAACAAAAGTAGTAATGAAAATAGTCAACATGATCTGCGATCAGCGACGCTCTGGTCGACAATTTTCGATTTTATTGTTGGCATGGCCTTGTTCAAATCTTATGATTTTCACTCATTAACAATAATCAAAAATAATTGATACTAATATAGTTAAACAAAAGGCTATGTATTAAACTTAAGTTGGAAATAAAATATAAATATGCATATGTTATTATTATTATTATGTACTTTTATATGTACTACGATTGTTCCCATTGTATTCATTTGATACTACTAGTTTTGTGATGATAATAATAAGAATCTAGTATTGCCTTAGTTATGTGAAATGTAAGTACTATATGTATGTACGTACATACATAAGTACGTCATACATTCATGCAAATCTCTGGTTGAAATTTTATTCGATTTGTTTTAAATCTGTGTTTGTTCTTTATACTACAGTTTTCAATACAAAGGTGGAAGGAGCGCTAAGTTCTGGCAAGAAGCAAAGCTTTTATATTTCTAACACTACCATGATATTCGGAATATTATTGTGTTGCTCATATATATTTACTTAATTTTGTTTTTTTTCTTAAATATGTTTGGCCTATGGGTTTTTTTTTATCCAATCGCTGAAAATTTCAAAAGCTTCTAGCTTATCTATAATTTTGTGCTTCCTTCTATAAGAATTCGTCAAGACAGATTACTACCAGTTTCTTATTAACTATATAGTTTAACTATAACTTTTTTAGCTTTCGCAGGTGGGAGATTGGTCAAGTGCAATAATTTTCCTTAATATACTATCTTTCTATCTAATTTTCTACAATCTCTTTAATTGTGCTGCTATTCAGGGATACCAAATTTTGTTACTAGTTGGTTGATATATTTTTGATTTGTTCCTTCTTTTTTTTTTTAAATAAACGAATATTAAAATTTAAAAATAAAGTAATTCCAATTAAAGGTCTGACGATTGGGTTGGGCTTATCGCCATGAGAAACAAACCGTGATTTTCTAGATGCAACATCTGAACACAATAATGTTGAATGGTGTGCTGCTGTACAGATAAAGTGATGTAAAGGGGGTGTGTGTGTGTGCATACGTATGTACGTGTGTATGTCAAACGCATCCATACGTACATATATACATACATACATATGTACATGCATATGTAATTAGTTACTACAACAACATTAGTGTCATAAAACTCTACAGATGAATATATGTACATACTCATTATGTTACGATGTATAGACTCAGGTTTCATATTCATGCATTACTCGGTATCTTATAGCATACATGCATATGTACATAGACTACATAGTCCATTTGTCAGCATACCACTTGTATATATATTTACATGTATTTGAGAAAAACTATATCGGATGGATGTTGGGCCCCTTGGTATTTATGTACATATTTTACATGTATTTACATGTGTATAGGAACTTGTGGCAACTGTGTGATGTATGGTAGCCAACAAGCAATAGACCAGAGTATATACCCAATTATGTAAGTATGTACATATGTATGTCTTACTATATATACTATACATGTGCTCAATGCATTTATGCATGTATGACAAAGTCCAGTTTATTGGTAAATATTTACATAGGTATTAAAATTGATGTACATACATATGTACACATAAACGATTATATGAAGAGCATGTGCAAGTCGGTGCGATGGTAATTACACGTTCCTTAAATGGATTCCAACGAACCAAAAAAAAACCAAAAAATTAACATAAATAACAATGGGTAACGATTATATTGATGTACATAGGCATGTATTGCATAGTTCTATGCATACATATGTGTATGTATGTACAAGCGTACACACATGCATATACATATATAGAAAATATACTCATATCTGCACATATAATCGAACTACGTATGCATCTTTAAATGCACTAAATATACTACTACGACTCATAATGAGGGCAACGTTTGGAAAAAAGAAAATTAATAAAATTCGAAACATAAATATACCATATATAAATAAAAAATATTGAGTTTTTTTTTTCGATTTTTGTTAGTGTTTTTTGTAATTTTTTTGCATTGCTTTTTCGGTTTTTTTGGTTTTCATATTGTTTTTTTTTTTTTTTTGGTTTTTTTATTATTGTTGTAGTAATTTGTATTTATATTTTGAGCTGGCTTTTTCATTACTTCTTTTCAACTAACCTCAGACACAGGGAGAAGTTTCTATGTACTACAACTGACCTGTAGCACAATGCCATCAAGGTGAATGTTATAAAAACGAACCCTACAACTGACATTAGAACACCGACTAGGAACACTGTATTTGAGCCGTGGTAGTTCTCTATACGAGATATTTTAGCCATTTTATTCCATATGTGTGTGAGTGAAAATGTTTATTGATGGGTTTGAATGTGAATGTGAGTGTAAATATGGTTGGGTTTGGATGTGATGCAATGCAAATATACACATATAGATATATATATGTAGATATTTATGTATATAAACATATATATATGTACATATGAACAATATTATGCATACGCCAAGGTGTATTGACAATATTTGTTTTCAAGGTATTGTAGAACATTTTAAAGTTGGTTTTGCATACGTTACGTTTGTAGTATTTGTTGGTGGTTGTTTTATTTTTTTTTATTTACACATTTAAAGTTTTTGTTTTTTTTTTTAATTTTTTTTTTGAAGTTGTCGGTTTCGTCGATTGCAGAGGTTTGCAGTTGGGTGGTAGGTCAGCCGAAAAAAAAACAAGCAAACGAAAAAGATTTTGTACGTTTTTTTATCTTTTGTTTAAAGAGAGATATCACAAAAAATATAAGAGCTCAGCACACAAGATAAAAGCAACTTTCACATTTATGTATATGAAATTTGACAATCAATACATAAATGCATATATTTTTTATTCAAATACATATATGTATATACATAAGCATACGTATGTATATAGATATATTTATGCATGTGCGCATAAGCTATTTGGTATTGTGTGCAGTTGCTGGGTTACCAACAAATTGTCTTCTGGCCATAAAACGCATCGAATGAAGTCGAAATCAAACGATTCTCACAGTTGCGTCTCGAGTTTACACGTTGGTCAAAGTTGAACTGTAATTTTAGCTACTATTTTTTTTTTTTAGATATTAAAATTTCATATCAATTTTTTGACCTTTGGTTTGGTTTTATTTTCGGCAGCACCCAGGCTATGACAATGGTAATCAAAGCTAAGGAACACTCTTTGAGCTACACCCTCTTTTTGGGTGCCTAGCGGATGCAGGGTATCCAAATAATTCTATATATATATTTTCTAATGTATAAGTATAGAGAGAGCAATTGTTGCCCAATCATTGATGTGTCTTAATTGCACTTAAGATCGTTAAGGGTTAATAATATTAAACAACGTTATTCGAAATCTATGTGTGTTGTATGTAAGAATCTTTTTGTCTCTGGATTCGAAAGGTTTTCAAAAACAAATTTCCCTGGTACATATGGGGAGTGTATATGTCTGTGTATGTGTGTTTGAATGTCAGGAACAGGAATCGGGCGTGTATATCTGCCTATATTGTGGTGTCGATGGGTGAGATCGTGATATTGAGTATACGTATATATATGTTAAAATGAGTGTGTTTCTATATGTTTCGTATGTAGAATCGTCCAACATACATATGAATACGTATATAGGTTACAGATACATACATACAAACATACACAGCATTTGAGATACAGAAACAACATTGTAAATAAAAATATTACTCGTAGCATGATCCAGCGCTCAGATATATGTATGTATATTTAAGTACACATCAAGTATTTAACAACAATAATACATACAGACAAATACACATACGTATGTATGCAGCTATATACATAATACACACGCACACAAACATTCTTTATGGCATCATGTATGACCATGAACAAACATAACATAAAGAGATGTTTCTTAATCAAAATAAAATAAATATAAGCAAACATTTATAACAGTTTATGAATACATACCTACATCCATATAAAAATTTACGAACTAAGCACATATTCATAATAAACAAATACATTTAACCTGCCACATACATTCATACTTTTTAAAGAGCTTGCAACTGAAAAATGGCACAACATTTAATGCGAAACAAAAAACTATACAACAAAATTTTGCACAAAAAAAATATTCCCAACAATAATGGCAGGTATGTAAATATGTATGTATACATACAAATGTATTATGTACACATGCACACTCAAGCATACATAAATACGCACACATACTACATAAGTATGTGTAAGGAACAGCGTGGCACACATAATTTTCTTATTTATTTTGTTCAAGCAATTGTTCAGACACTTAAAAAATGCTTAATGAACAAATGGGCAAAAAATTCCCATTTATGATGTCAAGAGCGAAAAAGTAAGCGATAAAATGGGATGTAGTGAGATAGCAAGAGGTGAGTGAGATAGAGATAGAGATAAAGATGAAAAGTGAAAGAGTGTGCGCGAGCGCGAGATGAACTGTTCTGTCTGACATTTAGCTCTTAAGGCATGCAGCATACAAATTGAATTAACATAAGCCATCAATTATGATTGGGAGAGGAGGACTGATTGATTGATTGATTGGTCAATGCGTCAGTCCGTGGAGCTATTGACACTAAGTTGCCTACTTTTGCATACTTTTGGCATGTATGTACTAAAGTGCGTATGCGTATACATATGTATGCATGTGTGTGCGTGTAATATATGTGTGTATGTGAGATCGGTATAACCGATTGTTGACTTGCTTAGTACTCTACCTGTAGCAAACGGCCAGTGTTGCAAAACTAATGAAGACACATTTGACGATAACTGTTAAAATGATGACCATGGTTAATGTGCTGATCCTATTTTGGTCAGAGGTGCCTGGAAATGGTGGTTGCATTTTATTTAATTTTGTTGGTTTTTTTGTTTTCGTTTTTTTTTTTTTTTCAATTTACGTTTCCAAATTCTAATTTCTAAGCGTGTGGCAAATTGTTCTGAAATCTGAAATGGCTATTCAATGTTTAACAAGAAGTAAAGCATATAAAAATAATCAAATTGACCAAATACAAATTTTCAAATTCTAAAAAATCAAAATAAAAAAATTCAAGAACATAAAAATAAAAAAAATAAACTATCATTAAAATTCCAGAACATTTGCGACATTTGATTTGATCAAACAGGAATCACGTGAGTCTGATTCTGGATAAACTGAAACTGGGTATGTATATGATCTGAACGTGGAACTCGTGTTGGTATTTGAGAAAGTCGAATATTGAATCCTTGATGAATTGAGTTTGTGATTTGATGTTGTATGACCCGCGCTGTATATAATAACTATATCTATAACTGTATCTGTATCTAAGTAATAATTGTTTGGGAAATTCAAAGAGCATTATTGCGATTAAATATTTTATAAAATGGAGCGTTCCGCCTACTAAACAAAAACTAGCAAATCGGTGTAATTACCATTGTCATACGAGTAATCGAAACAATTATGTATATCGATGGTATATCGAATTGCAATCAAATCAATTATCAATTGTTATTCTGTTCGAGAGAGATCGTGTGAGTTCGCTGGCGGAAGTTGTTAGAACCGTTAGAACCGGTTTGTAACTGATGCCCCTTCCATATCGCCGGATTGGCTATTTAGTTAGTTGATTAATATTAAGTTAAGTTAATTCTAATGTGATTAGATTCGATTAGCATGTCTTCCAATATCATCATCATCATTATTATTATGAGCATCAAAAATATATATATTGTAGTATATTTTGATGACACGTTGTTGAGTGAGCCGCCGACGCCGACCCCAAAGCTGACGTCGACAAAACACCAATTTCTTACCATATGGAGTTTCTTTCTTCTCCATTTTGATTGTATTCTCCGGCGTTGGCAATGCTTCGGTTGGCACTGGTGTCGTCAGCAACACAACTGTACTGCAATCCGTTCCGCCCCAGCCCATATCGCAAAAGCAACGATTTGCGTTTGTGCAGAACTGCCGTATGAAATATTTGAGAGCAAAATATGTACATCAACAAAATAAAAAACAAATATTTAAGTGGAAATATTTCAGGTTTGTTGCATAGTTATTTGTTGTTTTTTTTTTTATGCTGTGAATATTGTGTTTGTGTGTGTATGTTCGTGTTCCACTTTTTGAACTTACACCACGCTCCGAGCACTCTTGACCCTGCTTATTTGTTGGGCACTTGGTTTGATCCACATGCGGAAAGAGACTGACGCATGTTTGGTTAAGGCAAATCAAATTATCTCCACACGGCGTTCCATCCTTGACCAGCCCGTGCTCCGGATAGCTGTTGGAGCCCACTTGACCGCTAGTTGCTCTGCAATAAAAAAAAAAATGCATACATATAAACATATATATGACACTCATGTGGCTTGAAGCCTTTAACCGTTTCAAAAAGCAAACCATCCCTTGGTTCCATTTTATCACTGTTCGTTTGTTTTTATTTTATTTTTTTTTTTGGTTTTTCCTTTTTTATTGCATTTTACCCTCGCCCAAAAACCCCCACAAACCGTGATGAACTGGTCGCTACGCACTTGCATTCGTATTCCTGCCCTTTGATAGAGATAATTGTGCGCGAGTAAAGCTGGTCGATCCCATCGTTGACTGGCTGCCTTTCACCCTCTTTGCACTGCAGCGTGCCGCATTGCACATTCCTGTTCGAACGAAAGAACAAAATCAAATTATATTTTGTGCCGGTGCGCCGCGGTGTATAGAAAATTCGAGAGATTGTGTTAAAAGTTTTCATGCTATTAGTATAGCACAGGATATTTTCATACATTTTAGTCAAAAAAGTTATGTTGTGGTTTCGCACATTTTTTGTTGTTATTCCTAACTTACTCTGGCTCGCATTTGATATAGTGCTCGTTGGCATCCCGACCGCAGTGGCCGTTGATGGAACCCTTTGAGTTGAACTGTTCATAGCATTGACGATCGGCAGCAAAGCCGCCGTAGCCCCAAATAGCCTCGCACTGTAACGACAGTGTGGGACAATAGCCCTGAAAGCAATAGCCTAAAATGCAATATGCAAAGTTATAGTTTAGTTATAGTTATAGTTGTGGTAAGGTTAAAAGGCTTAAAAGTTACCTGAAATACCCGACTTGCTTAGGCCACAGGGCGAACCGTTCTTCTTATAAATATCATTGGGACATTGGCCCACCTCGCCATCACAATACTCGGGCAAATCGCATTCGTTGTGCGAGTCGCGGCATACATAATCTTTGGGACGCAGCTGGATGGTTGGGGGTGTGGCGCGTGAGACACAATTGTGTTAAAGTCAAAAGCAATCACATTTTTCACTTTTCACATTCCACTTACTCGGCATTGGTCACAGCAGGCCCCACTGGCGCACTGTGCCTCGGACTTCAGCTTGCATGTGATGCCATCGCAGCAGGGATCTAAAGCGCATTCCTCGAACGTGCCGCAGTCACATTCCTCATCCTCTTCGATGACTTTGTTGCCACAGTTTCGGCGTAACTCGATCTGCAAGCGACACACAAATAAATATCCAAAACCATTTTGAGAAAAGTTTTTGGCAAATAGTTTCGCCAACAAAATCCTTTCTACTCCCTTGAGTTTGACAACAATATAAATGGTTTTAACTTGTTGCCTTGCCTCGATTTCCCATAAACCGAATAGATTTTTATTGATGTAAAAATATATATATTGCTCAATATCTTTTGTGTTTTAATTATTCGGAAGAGAATTCTTTATTAGAGAATTTCTATTATATTTGTTATGTTGTGTTTGCACAGTTTAGTTCTTTTTACTAATATTACAAGGCCTGCATACAAAGGAGCTGCATTGACAGCAAAAAATTCCTATTGTGTATATTGATTGAGAGGAGCAAAAGGGAGGGGGTGATAGTGTAGTATAGTATCTCACCTCGTTGGGCTTGTTGAGCAAACAAAGCCCGTGACCTGTGCGCAATGCGTCAATGTAATCCTTTTTGCTGCACTCCGAGAATTTGTATGGCTGCACATTTTCCTGGCCGACTATTGACTGCGCCATAATGCAACCATGCCAGTCCCGACAAAAGCATTCCTCACCTACGTTAAAATGAAAAATAAAGGAAATGAAATTCAATTGAACGAACGCAGTGCTGACAAGTGATTCAGATGCTAGATAGTTAGATATATATAGAAATACTGAGAAATAACAGCTCCACAGACAGACAAATCATATTTAAGCCGATTAAAAACAACGATTTCTCTTGAAAATACACATAATTATGAATGCCACTCACAAAGCATTCAAGTTAAACGATAAACAAGCTTCAGCAGTTGTTAGACCGATTCAGTCACTGACTAAGTAAGTGCTACTTAACAAACTGCATGTGATGTGAATGCAATAATGATGCAAAACTTAACTAAGAAACACTGCGTGCGATATGAGTGTGCGTATGCTTATGTGGGTGTGTTGCTTGTGTGTGCTTGAATAAAAGGTAATTAAAATTAATTGTAGTTAAGTTTAATATCAAGGACAATAGAATTATTATTGTGCTTGCCATTTCGAATGAAATGATTGTTTATAATACATATGAATTGAAACCAGATAACCAAAAACGAATAAAATTAGCAAATTACAAATATATAGTACTACATATGATTTGACTTAAACACTTTAGATTGATTGCTGTACTTACGGCCATCGTCGTGTCCCATGCCAATATTATGGCCAATCATATGCGCCATTGTGCCCGCCAAAAGGTGCGGCTCATACACATTGACATCGACACTGATGCCAACGGCACGGGGTGTGCATACAGTTTCTGGTACGGCCATGCCAGCCTCGCCTCCGGCAAATGTTTCCCCGCTTCAAAATGAATACGTGACATTTGTATTTGTATCTGTGTGTGTATCTGTGTGTTGTGTGTGTGTACTTACGTTAACAGCTGTGTGGTATCCCGTTCAATTTGGAATAGATTCCGTGAAGTGTAGTCATTAAAGTTAGATATGGCCTTGCTAATGTCCTTGCTGCCATCAATGGCCGCCTGGTTCTTGCCCCACGTCTCAATATACACAACCGATACGCGTGTATTCAATGTGCGAAAGTACTAAATGGACATTTGTCAACAACACACACATACATAGTTACTAACCGGTTACTAACATTATCGCAATTCTGAATGCATGTGAATACTCACCAGATCGGCTATATTGGCCACCTGTATGGCATCATGAATGACTTCGGCCCGCGTGCTTCCGTTACGCTTTTCAAACATCGCCTTATCGACAATAATGGCCGTTTCAATGTATTTGGTTGCCTCGCGCACATCCCGTTTGTAGCGGCCAGCCCCATTGGGATGTATCTCGTCGACAACGCCCGCGGACAGGTGCTTGGTGCGTCGCGATAGACGCCACGAGTCCAGATTGCCAGAGTTTGCACAGCCCTTGTTCGCCTTGGTGCGTGCCTCAAAAATCACATGAGGATGTTTCTACGTACGTACAGAAAGAGCAAAAGGGGCGAATGAAAAGAAAAACCAAAAAAAAAAAAAAAAAAATTCTGACAGAGCTGTGGACATTGGATCGTTTGGTAAACTTACCGACAGATCGCCGCCGTAAAACGGATGGATGACAAAGGTCTCGTTGCCAATGTGTATGACACCGCTGACGCCGTTGCAGGTGTGAAAAGCGGCACTGGCACCAGGATAGTCCTTAACAGTACCATGATAGTAACAGTGTTCGATGTCCTGCAACCAAAAAACAAACAAAAAATACACACAAATGTGCCAAAAATAAATTGGATATAAGCGAGTATTGGCTATGCTATAAAATAATTCGATATTTGATAACTCTAAAAATACATAGACAATGCTTTTAGCCGTCCCTAATCTCATTAATAACTGCAACGCATCCAACCGCCGCGAGCCTTTAAAGCCAAAATATGAAATGAACGCCGACGGCATTTAATACAGAACAGAATAAAATTTCAAATTTCTAGCTATCACTAAAGTTGAGATTCAACTGCATTATAAAATGCTCAAAATTAAAAGTCGTTTCTTTATTTAAAGATAATTTGCGCTTATTCAACTGGAATCGAATGCTGTTGCAATTGTTGTTGTTGTAAGTGCAGGAAATTTAGTTCGCTGGAACAGGATCCAAAGAATCGTCGCTCTCGCCACGCAGAAGGGGCACTGCGAAGCGTGGCAGGGTACAGCTAGTTATTTATAAATGTGTACTTACATGTCGGTTGCCATCCACCAGATATCCACCGACGTGATAATGTTTCTGTTGTATGTTGGGTGAGAGTAGTTGTCTATAAAGAAACACATGAGCATAACAAATCAAACATGATAGCATATGTATCATATGTTATATATTAAAAGAGATAAAAGCGATTTCTACTTACGAATTTAATTCCAAATCCAATCGGAATTTGTGATTAAATGCCTTGATAAGCAGTGAGGTACGATGAAAATGTTTCTAAAATTAAAAGACAATAATATTCAATCAACATTTCAACCCTATGAATAGAGCATCTTTAAATGACATTGCTCAATAAATCAAACTATAATTAATAAGTAAATGGATTCTTTATCTTGAACTTTATCAAAAAAAAAATGTTTCATTCTCACCTTTGTTCTACCTCGGCTAAAGACGCTGTCATCGTGTGGACGTGGGCGTTGTCCCGGCTAAAAGTATTAAGCAAATTAAAGTGTTTTGAGCAATTTATCAATTAGCGAGTGAACTGTGAACAGTCAAAAAGCTAAACACTTAAGACAGAAGTGAACATTGAGTCAACATCTTCGATTTCGCTGGCGAAATCTAACTTGATTACATTCGATTAGAGAAAGAACTACAAGTTGTGTGAAAACAATTAAACATTAAAATGCGATAGGAACATAGTAGTGGCTCCAATTACAGTTTTAACAAAGTAACATAATTTTATGGGCAATGAGTTGGGGGTCAAGTTTTCCATGTTTTTCTTTCAAGGCGTGTGAAGATGCGTTTAGCATATGCGAGTGTGTATGTTTTGGGTAGCTGGTCAGGGGATCGGGGGGAAATGGAACAAACAATAGCACGAGTTAATGAAAATAAATGTGAACATACCATTGAGTCTGTTTCGAATTTTCTAGTATTTCTCTTATGCAATACTTTGCGTACCTTTGGGGGACTAACTTCGCGTGTCGATATTCCCATCTTTTCGTGATGACGCAGCTGTACCGGATAGATTATTTGATAATAGTGTCCACCGATACGACGCACAAGTTCCTGATTTTGTCTATACTCTTTGAGTAAGCGTTCCACTTCACCTAAAAAGCATCGTATTATATAAGCACTTATGTTTTTATATGGTTTTTACGTATGAGTAAAGAGTATGAGTACAAAAATCACAACAAATTTTAAAAAGGACCAACTTTAATGTATTCCCACATTTTATTTTTTATTATTAAGTCAAAAATATATACTTACCAACAGGACTTTCTTCATTCCAAAATGAATCATCGAGTGTATAATCAGCTTCTGCAAAAAAAAATTCACTCTATTTAATATTGACTGAAAATTGATAAAGGCACAGTTATTAGGGCAAGGAGCAGCAACAATACAATTATTAGCTAGTCAAATCAACATCAATTCGTCTGCCAGTTTTTATTATTGTATTTTATAATGAAGAGCTTAAACCAATAATCACAGTTCATGTGTAATTAAAAATGCTTGGCTCACTTAAAAGTATATCTTAAAAAATGGTACTTTGCTGAATCTACTTAAACATTAGATACTAATTAATTATTATAGCTTTGACAAGTTTGCAAAGCACTAAGTAAACCAAAAGGTTAAAAGAAGAAAAAAACCCTTAATGTCTCTTTTATTTTAGACTTTATACATTATTAATTTATGGCAACTTAATTCATTGCAAATTGAATTAAAGCCCCCATTAAGCAATCGATTAAGCGATATTATGTTAGTGCTTGACATTTAGGTTGTTGTTTCTGACCACATACCGTTTCAGAATCCAAACGCTTTGCCAGATTTCGTATGCGACGGTAAAGCGTAGGAATTCTAAAACAATACGATGGACAAAGTATATTTTATATACATTTAATTTTTTTTTTTTTTCATTTATTAAAATTTGTAATATTTCAACAGAAATATATACACAAATATTTTTGTAACAATATTTTGTACAAAATAAATTTTGAACTTTCACCAAAAATTAAAACAAAAACAAATGAGTAAGGCATCAAGAGTATCATTCAACAAGCTTCTCAATAAGCTTCATTCAACATGCATAAACATTTTTGCAGCATTTACAATTCAGACCGCAACGCTTAAACAGCTCTCATGGGAGTTGCAATCAAACACATGCAACACCAGCTTAAATACAAACTGACATCTAACAATGCAACATGCATGAAATTAGTGAATCCATCATTAATGATCAAAACTAACATAAAAGTTATTTACTAAAACAGTTAAAAATTGAAGAAAAAAAGTTGTTCACATCAAACAAAACCATACATTTGTCATCAATTTGGAACGCATTTTAAGCTTGAATATGTACGACTTGTAAAACTTCTGTTTTGTAAGCAATTCAAACGCAATCTCAATCATAATAACAAAGAATAACAAAGCCACAAAACAATTCAGAGCAGAAAAAAAATTATTTAATCTGCCATGACTTTCAAAACAGTTAACAAGAGTAAAAATAAAAATAGTTGTACACAAATCAATATACATAGTTTAAAAATGCATGGCAATGGATGGATGTTACATTGTATCAAGGTGGACAAATCAAATGTACATATTTAATAAAACTACGGTAGTGGAAAACTTTTGCTTTATTTTCAAAGTTAATTCATGTGGCAAATTGAGTTCTGTACCTGTCACATTGAGGCGTGCAGCAAAAACGAAAATAAAATAAAATGACACTCCAATGGGAATATACTATTATAACTTGCTCATCGATGCGAACTTAAAGGCCGGCGACGTCAGTATTGAATGCTGTCACTGCTTAAATTTTGCTGGCAACGCAGAAAAAAATTTAAAAAAATAAATGAAAATAAAAAACGGCAAACGAAAAACTTGCGTTATAAGTATGTACATAGTATTTGCACCATGTGTGTTTATATTGTGCCCCTCTTTGCATTGTTGCGCGCCGAGTGTCAGTCAAGCCACCAGCCCCATATCACATATTTGGGTCAAATCCCACAAAATGAGCATCACTCAAGAGCGAATCACGCCTGCAACTTAATGAAAGTCTGACATGTGATGCACACCAAAAAAAAAAAAATAAAATCAGAAGAAAATTTGATCCCAAGGAATGAGCCTTGAACGACAAAAAAAATGTCATCTCAAAATTTATTTTATCACTTTAATTGAGTCATGCGTAAGCCTTTGAAAAAAAATTGTTTAAAATTAGTATAGCTCAAGTTGCTATCAATCTTAACTGAGTTTAAAAGCAGTCTGCAAAAGCTCAAAATCCACACTAATCCTTAACGTAAGGTTAGTTGGAATTATTTATTGTACTAATTAAAAAAAGCGCTAGTCAAGAATTTAATTAACCTCTACTTGGAAGTAACTTAAAGCTCATAAAATTAGAAGCCAAGCAAACCAAATAAGTATGATTCTTAGAAGCAACAAACTAACACACAGGTATACTATTTTACTGTTATACTAGGAATGTAAGTTTTCACGAGAATTGTGCAAAGTAAAGAATTATATTGCTTGAAGGCTACGCTGCTACTAAGAAATGTCAATTGGATTAATGGATTAACAAATGGTGTGAAAATAAAAGGCTAAGATAAATAAGATTGTTTGATGCAGACGCTTGCACATTTATGGTTTTAAGTCTGTGTGGCTGAAAGACGCCCACCCACAATTGCCTCGTCTCTGATGGATGATGGGGGCGAACAAGGAAGTCAGTTAGGTGTCAGTTGCCTGCTGAGTTTGTGTTGCCATTTATTAGCATGCTTTTGTGCTGCTGCTTCTGTTGCTGCTGCTGCTGCATTCACAACAATAAATAATAATATAATATATATGTATATCTAAGTATATCGTAAGCTTCAAGTGTTAATGAAGGCGAGGTACCCAGGCAACATCAGTTTACAAGAAAATACTTAGTTTGTGCTTGCCACAGGCAAGATGTCTGTTGCATGGATTTAAACACTAATTGGCGTTAGAAATTCAATCTGTGTCATTTGTGATAATTTAACAAAACTTTAACATCAATTTTCAAAACTGTCAGTTATTGGCAATATGTCATTCAATTAACATTCTATATATATACATATTATTTTGACATAATTTGAATTGTTGTCAAAATACTTACATCTATGACTTATGAAAAACATGATGTTTGAATTGAAAGCGCTGAGGGGATACTTAAAGTTAATAATGTAGTAGATACTTACCACCAGCGCAGTGGACCAATTCACAAAGCTGGGCTATGATGAGACACACATATCCGATTGTATACCACATGGCGGCGTTTGCTCTAGCACGGACGTAAGTTTGGGCGTTGGCCTTGGCACTGCTCCGGCCAAAGGTAACTTATTTTTCTTCTTTAGTTGACACACCCGCAATTTTAGCTCACTCACATACGATTGTCACTAATTTTAGTAAATATATATAGTATATGTATATATATTTATGTATGTATATTGCTAACAAGCAATTCCCAAAGGAATGGGCTTTGCTCGGTCTAATTTTGCTGTCGCTAATTCTTTTCTAATTATGGTGTATCTTTCTGTTATTAACTTGATCTTCCATTGCACTGGGGCGCAGAGGCTAAAGCTAAAACTGTTGCTGTTGCTGTTGTGGGTACGGTTGCTGTTGTTGTTGTTGTTGTTTTGGCTGTTGTGATGACTGAGGCAGCGATTTTGTTAGATGGCAGTGGCAGGCAAGCGGGACTGGATATTACTGGGCTGACGTCAGTGTGCTGCAGTTTGAGTCGATATTGCCGAATCATTTCGCGCTGCACAGTGCACTTTCTGCCCCGCTTCGCTGCGACTTCTATGTCGCCCACTTTTCCTTTTTTTTTTTGATTATTATTTTTATTTCGCACTTTATTTATACTTCTTGTTTTTTTTTTCAATATATGAGTCTCAAAAAAATAATTTCACTTTTATAACTCTTGTCACAATCAAACATATAAAAAACCAAAAAAATATTTTGTTCGTTCACCAAAAATAATTTTGTCACAAGTGGCCGCCGGTGTGGGCCATTTGTAAATACCTGATGCAATTGTTTATTTCACGAAATTGACCTGCAAATACAAAGAGCATAAAAAGAATTTATTAGATTACGTTTAATAATTTATCAAAAAACAAAGAAAAAATTGTTATTAATATACGAAAACAGCATCTGAAACTCTATTGATTGAAATTTTAATGCATTTTGTTTGCGTTACTCACAATTCGCACAGACCGCAGTAAACAACATTTTGTAAATGAAGCCGATAATTCTATTAAGTATACTGCATTCACCGTAAACTGTACATTCGCTTTTGCCTGTATACGAAGTGTGCACAATAAATATGCACAGCTATCTACTATATTGTGTTTGCGTTGGGTTTTGGTTGTCCCGGCAAAAAAGCGCTGGCCAATCACTGCACCACGACTTGGCAATCGGCGGCGCCCGAACCAACTGCTGATGCTGATGATACAGATGCTGTTGATGCTCGTCGATGAAACTCGACCTGCTGACAAAACAGCTTCTGTACAGTGGGCAATAAACACGCACACGCACACTCACACACACACAATAATCGACTACTGTAAGGCGGTGTAACTTTCATAATGAAGTAAAGTTAAACCCATGAGGCAACAAAAGCAACAACGAAAAACGAAGAACGAAGAACAAGTGCATTGAGTAAATTTCCCCCAAATACACAACAATAGACTTTAATTATGGTAATAATCTATTACGTTCCATTAGCTTTTAATAGACACTTGTATGGACTTAATTTTGCTAGATTTTTGGTTTATTGTTTCAGAGAGAGGGAAGATAGTCAGAAATATTGAATTGCATTTTATGCATAATTGGAATTTGAACAATAGAATGAGAGTCTTAATAATTAATCAAGCTATCGATTATTATTAGCAAAATGGTCTTGGTCTCTTTTGATCGCACCCACTGTTAGCCCCCTACTAATTAGCCAAGGGCAGTAATAAAACGGGGGTCATTGCTAAATCACAGCAACAAATTCAATAACATGCCTCAACTGCTTAAATAATTAATTGCGGCGACCCTCATGCAAACGGATGAATAAACGGCTAGCCCAGCCAGTCAGTCACTCAGTCAATCAGTAACGGGTGTGCACAATGTGGATAGATAGAGAAACATAAACAACTAACAACGTGACACCAAATGTCCCTGAATAACAACGCTTTATGTCAATTAGTGACTAGATTTACCGATTCTCTTAATTCATTTCATTTCAGTGCACCTTACATAAAACTCATTGGAAATTATAACTGTGAGCTGTAAGCATACGAAAAGGTAGTTTGACTTAAGCTAACTAAGCTGTGAAAAATCTTGACCTTATTCTGTGATTTATAAACCGGGCACTGAAATAAGTCAACGCCTTTATCTTAACCAAGTTTAACTAATCAGTAAAAATAGTTTGTACAAATTTAAGTTTCAAATGTTAATCCTTAACATGGGTATGCGAAATAAAATTTCTTAGGGAAATAAAATTTTGGCATTACAATTTTTAATTAAATAAAATATATATTTATTTGTTTATAGTATGTTTCAGTCTCAGTTAATAAGACAATAAGCCGTGATCAAAATGCAGTTATTTTTAATGTTGATCCTGATTCTGTTAAACTGACCTTTAAAAAAAAAAGGAAGTACTTATATTTTTTTTTTTTTTTTTTATGTGTATCCTTAGAGCTTTTGACTATTCATATTGAGTTAAAAGCTGTTGGCTTGTTTTGCATATGGTCCAATAAAAATTTGATTAAGTTATAACCTTGATTCTTTAAATGTTTATTTCATTTTGACCTTCAATGTCAGTCGACTGTATAGTCGAAATGTGACCAGTAGCTGTTAGCTTTATTGGCGGTCAGTTTCTTAGTTAACTAAGCCATTTAACTTTTACAATCATGTCAAAGCGAAATACAATGTTTTTGGCACATAATAATTTCTACAAGCAAATTTGTGACAAATTAAAATCTTACTATGTAGTTTTATCTAAGAACTAAGACTTGAATATAGATTATTGCCCTGTTCTTAAACATATATACCAGCAATACTATATGATAACAATTATACTGTTATGTTCATGCATATTTGACAGATTAGTTGTTTGTAACCTGTTTGGTTCATAAGCCGCGGCACAAGAATTCAATATAATTCAATTCACAGAGAAGGCGAAAACACAGTAGGAAAATTTCTGTCCATAACTGAAGCTGGGTTGAGAGTTTGATTGCGGCATGACTGTGGCCACACAGATAATCCGCATTGGCATCGCATAGCCACCCTGTTAATGACAGTCGCCGCAGCAATAGCCGTAGCAGTAGCTGTAGCAGTAGGAGCACTGATAAAACGGGAGCGCCAACTTGCCACAGCTTCAATCTTGTGGCTGCATAATCATACAGCGTTTGTTGCCAGCCAGCGCAGCATTGTGCTGGAATGGTCATTGTTTTGGGCATAGGCTAGGGGCTATCTGTCTTTGCATTGCATAGGCCCATCGCTCAATAAACCGCAAAAATTTCAGCACTGACGGGCATGTGGGGCATGTGCTACAACGAACGAGAGCATGCCTCTTGCTTGTGTATGAGTGTGTGTTAGTGTGTGTGTGAATACTTGTCTCTATGCCAACCGCTGACTGTGAAAACACAGTTCGTTCTGATTTTCACTTCTGGCTCCTAGCTGATTTTTTGGCAAATATTCATGTCTGACCTGTTATGAGATTTACATAGAACCTATATAATACATGCATATATGTACATACATATATAAATGTAAGCTGCTGCTACCACAGCAATGTGGTTTTTTTCTTTGTATGAAAAGCTTCATTCCTTAAGGCCAACTATCCGCACAATTTCCAAGTGGATATCCGACAAAAATGCTGTTAATACCGTTTGCACTGTTTGTAGTTCTTGTGCTGCTTTAGGGCTGCAATTTAAAACCACAAAACTCTTAGCTCCAAAACTTCAACAGAAGTACAATGTAGCTCTCTATTAGTGGTTTTTCAAAGGACTCAAGCATGCTTTCAAAGTGCCATCTACCTATCGACCCATCTACCATCTTTCTAGTCAAGGAGTACAACAAACCCAAATTTTCTAAAATATATGGAGGAAAAAATCCAAACAAAACACGCAGCCTGGGCTCAAGAATCGTCTGGCAATTCATTATTCGGAGCACATAACAAATTCTTGCTCTCTCTTTCTAACATTCTCTTTCCCTATGTGTGTGTGTGTGTGTGTGTATGGCATGCAGACGTTGCCCTGTGGAATTCGACGCCCATGCCCTGGAGGCAGGCAGCTGCTGGTGGGGGTCGGTCCGGACGTACATCAGGCGCCGCCGACTGCCGCTTGCTGTTTACCGATTGCCATGAGACAAAAATCTACACACACGCACACTGAACACACACACATACACCGTGGATACAAGATGCGAAAATTTTCTGCTCACACCCATAAAATAAGAAATATTTGTCGAGAGCAACGATGCCTTACAGTGAGCAGGCAGCTGACAAAACCCAGACGCAAACTGAGAGCCTTTTTTCCGCTTGCTCTCGCTGCGTACAATTTGCTCTCACACAACCGAGTGCGAGGCTGTAGCCAAAATGTGCGCGACATCGACGCATGCCCAAGCCGAGCCGTCGTCGTTGTTGCCTGGCTGAAAACGCGCCCAAACTTGGGGCCTTGGCGTACATATATAACTGGAAGCCGGCCAGGCCAGAAGTCTCAGCAACAGCAAGCAAGCAAAGCCAAGAAGAATAACGTAATATTAAAGCCGTTACGATGTCGCTGCTGCTGCCCAGCAGCATATGATGGTGATGAGGCCGGACTGCTGCATTCAATATCCAATTAACTAAAATGCCACCCCTGTGCCCCCCCTCCCCGGCCCCTTTACCGCACCGCCCAGACCAGGCCAAATCCCCTAATCTAATCTACGAGGACGGACAAATGGCCCGACGGGCGAAAAACAATCTTCGTATCGCGATTGTCAGTCATGCGCAGCTGACGCCGCCTTCGACCCCGCCCCCATTTTGGCAACGACAACGACACTCAGTGGCGAAAAAACTTTCAGGCATTTTATAACGTAAAAAGAATTTAAAACATATTTATTAAAAATAAGATATTACTTAAATATTTGTAAAATGTATATGACCGTATACTTTATCATTTTTTAATAATGTATTTATAGTTTTTTTTACTATATTTAAATATAATCTTTAACTACAGATTATTAATTTGTTTCTTAAATTTATGCAATATTTTTTTAGCTTTAATTTCTTTAAGACAAACGCAAATCGTTTTTTCAAGTCTGAGATAACTATTTAGCATCTTTAAAGTTTGTTATGAGTTCACAAATCTTTAAGTAAACCTATTTGATGAGTGGCTGCACGTAGCGAGCAGCTATATTTAATCACCGCACAGATTATAAACCATGAGAAGCTATTAAGTTTAATATGCATTGTGTTAACATTTGTTCGGATGCAAGTAGCTGTTTCTGTTCCTCTTTCGTTTGGGTAAGAGAAAGAGGGAGATAAAGTCTTATTTATGCATTTGCAACTCATATCTGCTCAACTGCATAGAAACGATAAAATGTCGGAATACGTTTGCAAAGTGTCTAATTGCCGTTGTGTAGATAGCAATTAAGTAAACTTGCTAGACTGAATGCAATCGGGTAAGTGTCAATTTAGAAATAACAAAATAGCCAACAGTCTGGATGGTGATACTCCTCAGCGATTGAGTTAAACTATTGAAATTCGAGTGAATCAGCTTCAAACATATATATGCATTAGCTGTAATTAATAGCTGCTGGCTATGCTTTTTAATAAAATTGCATTTTGTGTCTTCAGTTCGCAGAAGTAAGTTTTTGATCTACTAGCTTTATGCTAACCGTTTTATTTAAACTGTTTCAATAAACGAGACAAGACACACACAGTGTAGTTTTACAATAAAATACAAAAAGAGACACAGAGACATAGATAGAGACACGGTACATAGTACTACAATATGAAAGTGCATTTGAATCTCGAGCGGGTAGCGCCTGTAAGCATGCAATGCTTTTTGTCCATTTGTTTGTTGACCCGGACCACCGAAAGCACAGCATGTGTGTATGTACACAGACACACATATGCACATGAGTATATGTTAAGGCATGCGAGTAAATGTTCATGTTATGCGGGCGTATGTTTGTGTGCGAGTGTGTGTGTGTGTGTGTGTGTTTGTAAGAATTGTGTATGGGTATTTTTGTGTGCCAAAGCAATTGCTAATGCTCATTGCTAAAGGTAGTAAGTAGTGTAATTAGAGATACATTTGATGATAGTAAATATGGCATTAGTTACCTATCCTTTTTCCGCAAATTTATGTCGCTCGTTTTATTATTAATTTAATGTTTTTTTTGGTTTTTTTTTTTGCTGTTGAATTTTTAATTAAATTTGTTTAAAATTATTTTTTAATTATTATTTATTATAATAGCGCCGTCGGTTTTGTTTTAATTTGGCATTTGACTTATCGCTTTCAGATTTCGTTATAAAGCACACTTAACTACATGAACACTTTTTGTTTGTCATTTGAGAGCAAACGGTAAAAAAAAATGGCAAAAAATTGTTACAAAATATTTCCTATCGTATTAAAGGTGCAGCTTTTTTTTCCGATTGCTTTGTGAGTGGGGTTTGGTTGTTTGATTGAATGCGCCTGCTCACCGAATCGCAATTATGTGTAATCGCAATTTTTGATCTTTGTCTGCTTGTCATTTTCTTGCGTTTTTGTTTTGTTTTTTTTTTTGTATTAGTTTTTTTTTACATTATCCAAGGACCATCTGCATTTCTTTTTTGTTTGCTTTTAATTGAATTGGTGTCCCTTGTGCTGCTGCCTTATCTTTTCTTACTATGTGTGTGTCTTCGTTGTTGTGTGTGTGTGTAAGTGTTCTTGCTAAAGTAAATGTGTGTATGTGTGGTGTATGATTTTTTTTTTTTGATTTTTTTTTATATTTTTTTTTTTATTTTTTTTGTTTCATTTGCTGACTCAAACTCCGGTTCTTGTGGCTCTGAATGCGGCCGTTGACAGTTGTTATACTTTGGCACTGTTATGTTATGGTTGCTGTTGGCGGTGTGTGCTGTTGCTGTCGTCACCGTTTGCTGATTTCCCGTTGCCACTTTCCGCGATTGCAAACAACGTTCTAAAGCGCTCGCATACGTCTGCAGTCTGCAGGACATGAGCACGCGACATAGTCACGGATACACGGCCAGAATTTACCCGAGCACACGACACAGCCAACAAACATCATCGTCAACAACGACGCAGTCGCAGATGCAAGCAAGTACCGTTAGTTACGCTCACCAACAACACTTTTGGCCAAGAAGCATTTTTCAGCATTCCCGTACCGGCTTCAAATTGGGAGTCTGAGTTCACCCAGCATCACCAAGCTGTCATTAGTCATACACACGCTTACTCTCTCTCGCTCTCTCACTCTCTCACTCACTCTCTTTTTTTGTGAATTCAGCCAAAAGGTCCGTGTAGTTGTAAGTACATCTAGATGGTCTCTTGCTAAGCGCGTTGCTGACTCAAATATTTTGGCATATCCCTCTCATTTTTGGCTCTATGGTACTATATCTCATACTCAGTGTGTTTGTGTGTGTGAGTGTGTGTGTTACGACGAGTGCGATGTAGGCCAAAATGTTGTAGTGATGGGGCGGAAGCATCAACGCCCCTGTTTATTTACACGATGGAATGGACTTATCTAGGAAAAATGGGATATTTTGTAGATACGAAAGAATGTACACACACACACACACACACACAGAAAATGAGATGCAGGCAAGCACATATGCCGATTTATGCCGACACGAAAGTTTGTCAGTCATCTTAAATACATACAACTACTGCACACAATTTTGGAACAGTCAGTCGGTTTCTAATACTATATATATATACAATTATATACACAACAATCCAACTACAACCACAGTTCACAATCAAAAAAGCCAAACAAAAAATTAAGTTGTTTTAGAGTTAATTCGAAAAGTTTATAAAAAACTTTTAATTGGTTAGGTGTTGGTTGCCGTACTTGGTATTGCTTGCTTTTCCCATTGTCTTAAGTGCTGAGCTCTAGATTAGAAAGGGGAGGTAAAGATATTCGCAGTCAGCTAAGCAGAATGCTTCTTGTTCAGGTGCAAGGATGCATATTTACAAGAAAATCTCAGGTTTCAAGTGAAATGGCACCTACAACGTGTTTCGTCCCCTTTTGGCAAATTAATGCAGAAGTGTCATGTTCGTTGCTTACCTCAAAATACAGCATTGCGAAATTTTAATGAATGTTGTTTCCAGTGAAAAACAAAGTGCAAGAGATGCACATAGATACGAGTAATTGCCACTTCTGGTATGCCGATTAGTATTTTTCTCAAGAACTCAACTTCCACGTAAATTGGCATCCAAAGCGGTTTATGTTTAACAACTTTAATTAGCTTTGGCCTTGAAAGCACCAAGAATTTAACTTAAAGTAGTTAGGCTTGTTTAATTTTGTGTTTTCATTTAATCAGAAAGCACGAATATCTTTAGAACAACAACAACAAGGTTGGCTTACAATTTGAATTATGAAGTTCAGGGTTTTTAATTGATAATAAAGCTTTAAGGTATTAATCTTCAAGACCAAAATGAAGCCTCTTTGGGAATACGAACGTTTCTTTAATATACAATTATGCATTTAACCTAGATAAAAAATATATTTATTGCAAAAATTCATTTATTACTTATACGCCCGTTGAAACTCAGCATTAATTTTTTCGAGCAAAAATTGTTAAAACAAAAAATCAATAAAAATTCGCTGTGCAATTATGCAGCAGATATTTAAATCCAGGATACCATAGATTCGAATAGTTTTAAGAACGATGCTATAAGCTTTAGCTGAATCGCTTGTATTTCTTGGTCCTTAAACCTTTTAATGCAGTCTTTCCTCGTCGGCGACCAGTTTTAAGAAATGGCTCTGGGATCACAAGGCAAAAGCCCCGTAAGTCAACAGGTATTAGCTTTGATTTGCAAAGTGTGGGCAGTCGCCACGACAGCGAGCGAGTTTTCCGCTTAAGCCATAGCTAAATAATGCCTGACCCAAGGCTGTGGCTGCTGCAGTCCTTTATAAGCCCATTACTCCTGCGATAAAGTGTACACCAGAACTGCCCTAGAGGCATCGTCATTTGGTGTAAAGCTGGTGTAAAAAACTTCATTTACAATATGCATTTGTATTTTGTTTTTGCTTCAAAACTCAAATACTCAACGTAAGCAAAGAAAATAAATACACATAATATTAATTAATGCCAAAACTCAATGAAGCATTTTATTTATCAAGCTGATGCATTCAAATTGAAATGTTATACGCCTTTAGTGTTTATCATTCCAATTTTATTTGCTTTGAATACACACAACTTGTAGTTGTTTCATGTCAAACTTAAACGGGAAATGCACGAAATATATTAATTCCTTTTTTTCAATAAGCTTCTCAGTGTCATTTCAGCAACTGATGCGCAAAACTCGCTTGAGCGAATTTTACAAAAAAACGTAAAACTTAATGTTGGCCGTCGAGCATTTAAATTGAATTTTATTTGTGAGCTGAATTTTTTGCGTGCTTAACACTACTTTCGCTTTGGAATGCAACCATAAATGCATATTTTATATTTGTACACATACAAACACAGATGCATATACACTTACACACACACACACACAGACGTTTGTAACTTCGTTAGAGTAAATTCCGGAATTCCGGCAAATTCGAGTAATCACAAATTGAAAATTTACATGAATTGAAGGCTGTCAGATTCAATAATATGCGATTCGCAAACCTAATCAAGGCCCCAGACCCTCAAAAACTACCCTGAAACAACGAGCCTCAACTCTTCCATTTTTCCCTATTCTCCCGCCCTGCCCCATCTCTCCATTGACAGTTTTATGCCTGCTTCCTCAAGGGGGAGTGCGCAAAAAACTATGCTACACTTTTTGGCTGCATGTTTGTTGTCGTTATCGTGACTTTTGTTGTTGTTGTTGTTCTTGTTGTTGTTGTTTTGGAGTCGACCAATTTTCTAGTTGAGCCTTTGAGGCATACATAATTAATACCCGTTGTAAATGGACATGGACTGAATCGGGTGGACAATCAAATGAGAAATCAAAAGGCACACACAAACAAACAAACATAAGCACTAGAACACACACACAAACACACCCACATAAACAAACAAACAAAACAGTGAACTTCGCTCTCTGCCGCCCACTTAGCTTCACAACGAGTATTGCACGTTCATTGCCTTTTGTTATTCGCCCACAAACACATATACAAAGGCACTGGCTTAGGCACACGCCACACCTGTGCAAGTGTGTGTGTGCGTGTGTTTATGGTCACAGAAAAGAAAGAATGAAAAACATAGTGCTTTCTCATTATTGTAGACTAATTACAAGCTTATGCAATAAGGAAGTGCCTTTGACACGACAAAAACCCAACTGGTAGTTTAACTATTGCAAACATTTTGAGTGTTTAAGCTGCCTTGATGCATCTTTAATATTATCTTTCAATACAAAAAAACCAAAACCAAAAAAAACTGTGCGAATACCAATCATCAATTTATTATTTAATAATACACAAGTCATTTAATTGGTACGTACCAAATAATGAGGTAAAACTATTTTTTAGAAAAATTATTGTAAATGGATTCACTGTACCTTTTTCATCTTAAGTCAGTCGTACAAAGAACTATTTACTTGATGAATATATAGAACATATTATAGCACATTTAACTTTAAGTTAATAATTAATATCTTTAAATATAAAATGCAGTAACTTCCAAGAAAGGTAGTACAAGGGAAATGATTAAATAAAGATTCTTAGAACTTTAATCATCCCCCTTAATAGCGTTTTAAGTAGAACGTCATATAATGAGTTCACAGAAGCCATGACATTAATGACACCTATCAAAGTTGATGATTCTATGCTATAAATTATTCATGTTGTTTTTGTTCAAAGGTCACATTTGGCTTCACTTTAATATGTACTTATATTTAGTTTAGTTCTAAAGCTTTTTAAGCTTAAAACCCAACACAATATGAGTCATCAACCTCAATTGATGCAACAATATCCATACACTTTGTATAGGCATGACATACCCCAAAGGATGTCCAAGTTTTTGTTATTCACATTATGCATAGATGTTGTGCACGGTGGCACAAACGATGTTTGTGTCGCGCATCCACTTTACTTTACTACTTTGTCATAATTTAAGTTTCTTCTACTATGATTATTATTACATACTTTGCTCTCATAAAATGCCATTTAGTAAGGTCAAAAAACGTAAAGGACAATATCTGCACGTTAGTAGTATATACTAGTATATGCACATAATTCTATATATCTTCATATCTATAGCTTTGTACATGCATACATACTACATACATACATATGTGTATATGTGTACACAATGATGTGCTGCCTTTGTGCTTCATTTAAAACTTTACACAACATTGTAAACATAATAACGAGATGCCTTACGCCGCTGTTGCTGTTGCTGCTATTGTTAAATACTGTTTGCTTGTGTGTGTGTGTGTGTGTGTGTGTTTGATCAGGGGTTAGGCGGGCTTGGTAAGAGCGTCTAGCAGCAGCAGCAGCAGCTGCAAAGAGCGGCGGCGCTCACTACTCTCAGCAAGTGGCTGTGGAGTACCTGCCAAGAAGACCAACGCCAACTATTGACATAGTGACACAATCAGACCACACAAACAGCTCTCACACACATAGTATGTATGTATGTATGTATGTGTGTGTGAGCTTCGGCAGTATTAGCACATCGCTCATCGCTCGTAGTGACGACGACGACGACGACATCTTGGAATTTTTTGGGTGTCTGCTGCTGCTGCTGCCGCTGTGGTTTTCAAACGAAGCGCGAGCACTAAGTAAACACACACTCCTTATTCCTCGCTGAATAACTAGGGCAGCCAGCCAGCTGGAGCTGAAGCAGAAGCAGAATCTGCAGCCAGCATCCTTCAGTGGCCTGCTTGGTTTCGATGCATGCACACCGGTATTGCCGACACGACCTCGGTACGCAACCGATGTGCGCGTGAGCATTTGCGCAGAATCAGCCGAGCTCGGCTCAGAGAGCGTG
Source organism: Scaptomyza graminum (assembly GCA_018901835.1). Taxonomy (NCBI): domain Eukaryota; kingdom Metazoa; phylum Arthropoda; class Insecta; order Diptera; family Drosophilidae; genus Scaptomyza; species Scaptomyza graminum. The sequence goes on along the minus strand of JAEIFL010000001.1, from coordinate 8,278,122 downwards.
AGAGAGAACGTAAGGATTGCCCTCTCTTTCTGCTTTTATTTGATGATGTTGTATGGTTTGAGAAGATTTTCATCAAATGTTATTGTTCTTGTTTTGGCTACAAGTTGGGAAATTTTTATGAACATCGTCGCTCTTTCTCTTCTTATCTCTCTCTCTCTTTTTTCTCTCTCTCTCTCTCTCTGTGTGTGTAAGCATTGACATTTGCTGTTTGTGCGACCAAAATGAGCATGGGTATGAGCATTGACGATTTGGGAGTGAAGATTTTGTGTTGTTTCTTACAGAGGCATTTTTATTTTGTTGGTGGTGCGGGTTGGGCTGAGGGGATTGGAGGGTCTTTGAGGGTTAGGCGGTGTGACTCTGAGTGCCCGACTGCGCGCACTGGTGCCCAGCCTGGCTGTTGTTTCTGGCAACTGCTGGCATACCATGCCACATGCTTGAGATATTTTTAGTGTTTTGTCACACAAGCAGACATCTGTTACTGAAATGCTTGCACACATACAAAGTCTCGCACAAATATAATTAAGATGTGGAGCCAACAGCAGCAAAGGAGACCCTCTTACAAAAACACACACACACACACATGCATAGGTTGTGTCATGTACTTACGTATGTATGTAAATTAGTAGTTGGTCACAAACTAAAATTTACAAAATGTATCAATCTGAGCAACGGCAGAGAAATAATAAAAATTAAAACACAAAACAAAAGGAGCACATCAAAAACAAAAATGTATCCCAATATTCAAGGACATGTTGCCTAGGTCCTTGTATACGCCGCACAAATACCCACACACACACACACACATTTTGGAACACACAGAGCTGAACCGAGTGTACTCATAGAACTGATGGAGGGGCCCAAAGATGCGCTTGCGTTGTCATCTTCAAGATGATGTTATTGTTACCGCCTTTTTACATATTATTTTTTGTTGCTTTGTTTTGCTTTTGTTTTTGTTTTGTTTTTGTCTTTTTAAGGCCATGACATGACACATGTGTTGACTAAGCGCATTAGGGTATTTCCCAGAGAATAAAAAAAATATACAAAGACTATTAAACGATTTATAACAAATGATACGTATGCAAAGTTTCTTGTTGTTGTTACTTTAATGGTTTTCGCTTTAAAAGTCAAAAATACAATAAAAATAAAACATTTCGAGAGAAGTAGAATTGCAGGATGTTGTGTTTATGCAATTGAACGATGACCAGTTGGGATGAAGGCCAACAATTTCATTACATTATATCGCAATATGCTGCTAGGCGGCGACATGAAAGGAAGCCAATCGATATGCACCAGTTTTTAAATCCAATTTCTTTTGTGCGAAATAGCCAAGCGCACAACTAAGGGGTGCCTTCGTCATGGAGCTCGCTTGCATACACAACAGCATCAAGGGGCAAGCTTTGTTTGCATGCCAATATTTTAATTAAAAACTTTTGACAACTTGTATTATTAACCCTTTACATATATACTATTCCAATAATCTCAACTATAGAAAAGCTATCTGAGAGTTTTCCTTCATAACAATTAATAAATAAGAAATAAAGTGAAAGCTGCCCTAATGAAACATGGTGTGCAAATTAGTGAGATGTCGAGTATTCTGTTTAATGGTTTCGAGAAACATAAAAAGTCGACAAAAACAAAAGCTAACTATCTTTGGAGCGATTATAATACCAGTAGTATTTTCATATTTTATAACTTTGTTGCAATTTTTGCCGGACGAAATACTTTCCACAAAGACCACATTCAAATCCATAGAATATGATGTATGGTGGGATTCACTTGTCCATGAGATTCAAAAGCGCCGGGAAATTATAATTGCCGAGTACGATACGTAAGTTGCTTATAATAGATTCAAAGATTCCAAGAAGTCAAAGCAAATTTGTTGATTTAGTTTTTTACGTATTCTAGTTTTGAGCACAATGTCTTCATACCAACAATAACTATAGGGTATGCCCCAAACACAACACCCGGTATACGCAAACTTGTGGAGGGTGCCATGCGGCGCTTGTCTTTGAAACCAGCTCAGATCTATGGCTGTATTGATTGCAATGAATTGCGCATCAGGGCAACGCAGGACCATTTTATTGCCAGCCTTTGTTTTCACGATGTCACTGACGAATCGCAACGGGGACTGCCACTAAACCTAAATTTTTCAATAATAATGACATCGGAGCTGAAATTCTATGGGGATACTTGGATAGGCGACAACTGGAAAATACTTAATATGTACGACAACCAACAAGCTGACGTATCTGACTATGTGCTGGAGGGATTCATATCTATACAGTACTACATTAGCAATCAGTATTTAAAGTTGGCAGCCGGTAGCGCCAAAATACCTGAAGTATTCCTTCGCTCCTTTAAATTAAACTATATTGTTAATTATATTCTCAGCGAAAGTATCGATGCTTCTGTATTAGTGCTGGTCCTTGGATTCATGTTTCCAGTCACAGTTTTAACAAAGGTTAGTGCCTAAAGCATATATTCAAATTCAATAAATTTATATTGAAGACAACTAAATCAGTGTGCATTATGTTCCTTAAAAGACTAACGAGGAAAAATATGTATGAAAAATAGTTTGGCATTTAAGTTCGTTCAAATTGTTGGTCCCAAATGTATTCCCATATATTTTTCTTGCAGGAAATTGTCGAGGATCGTGAACTAGCGTTTCATTTTAAACTGGACAGAGCTAATGCCGGATCACGATGTCAATTTGTCGCCTGGTACTTTAATGGTTTTTGGCTGATGTTTGTATCCTGTATGTTTACAGCGATGGTGCTTAAGGTGAGAAGCCTTTTGTTGTTATGACCTACAGCTATCCCATAAACCTTCTTCATTGTAGATACAATGGCGCGGACACACCACAATATTCGAAAATTGTCCATGGTATATTTTAATACTCTTCTTGACGTCCTATGCGTTTTCTGTTGTAGCTTTTTGTTTACTTATGGGAGTTACAATGCGCCGCAGCAAATTAGTGGTGGCATTAGTGCCAGTTTACTGGGTACTGGTTTCGCTACCATTAATCTTAGGTCAAGTGCTGCGACCTCCATTGTCGGACTTAATGATAATTGTGGTTTCACATTTGTTGTGCAACGTTTCAATGTCCCAGGGATTGAGAAGAATACTGAGCCTTCAGCATCATATTGTTAAATTGAATTCTCAACAGTATCTGAAAGCCACCTTAACGGTCAATGATCCCGCGCTCTTGATGTTTATATGGAGTTTTTATGCCCAGACCCTGTTGTATTTGTTTCTGGCAACATTTCTGGAAAGCAAGCTCTTTACCTATCTATCGAAATATATGAAATGTATGCCATGCCGACCCCCACTGATAAAGTTTTGCACATGGCTTCAGAGAAAACAACGGAAAAGAGATCTTAAGAAAGCAGTGAGAACGCTTAGAAAGAGAGCGTTGGAGTATCTTAGATATCAATTACGTAGAATACTACCAACAGAGTTAACGCCTGAGACACCAAAGAGCGACACCAGCCATGATTCAGCAAGTTCCAGTAGTCAATCTATGGAATCTCGCAAAGGTCTCCGAAAACAGAGTTCATTCGACAGGCGGCTTTTGGTTTGGTTGAATAGCTACCAATTCGATTTTGGAAGAGACATGGAAGACGATTTGGACGAGTTGGAAAATGCACCCAAGTACTACATGCAACGACCCTCTTTCGTCTTACAGCCCATTGAGATGCCAGAGATGGACGAGAACGATTCCAAAACCGAGCAACCAAAAGGTCCAATAATCATAGAGTTTCGCCGCGTTTGGAAAAAGTTTGGAAAAACATATGCGATACGCAACTTTTCACTGAAGGTGCATCAAAATGAAATTGTGGTGATACTTGGACACAATGCTGCCGGCAAAGGAACTCTACTAAACATGGCCAGTGGCTATGCGGTGCCAGACTATGGCAAAATTTTTATTCACCACAACAATGTGGTAAAGCATCCAACGCGTGCCTTCAGGGAAGTTGCGGTATCATTGAAATACGTTTATCTGTACAAAGAGTTCACATTCTCCGAGCATCTGCATTACTTGTGCCGCTTGCGGGGACTCTCACACCAAGAGTCCCAACACGACGTTGATTTGTATATTCGCTACCTTCAGGCAGAGGATATTAGCGAGTCGCCTGTCCTTATGCTCACTTCGGGACAGAGACGTCTCCTGCAGGTACTGTGTGCTTTTGCCGGACGCAAAACAATTGTAATGCTCGATATGCCCTTTGAGGGCATTGATATGGAGAAACGACGGCTCTTTTATCAGTTAGCAGTGCGTGAGAGGCAGCATCGAACGATCTTGATAACATCGAATTCAACCAATGTGGCTGGTAAGCTAAGCAATAGAATTGCCCTCCTATCATATGGCAAACTGTTCGCCTGCTGCAATGAGAGGCATTTACTGCGGTTGAATAAAAGTATTTACAGGATGGTAAGTTATAATACCACACAAGTGAAAACGTTGTAGGCGTAGAATCCCAATCTGGACACTTTATCTGTCCCGCCCATAGAAAAAAATATTTGCAAAGTTTCAAGTCTCTAACCTTACGGGTGTCGAGTAAAGATGCGTTCATACAGCCGGACAGCCACCATGACGGACATTGCACAACACTCTCAACACCAATATACTCTTTAGCGTCGGTATCAGAGCACAAAAAAAAACATTTTTACGGAGATTTTAAACAGCTACGCACGTAAAAAATTCATGTTTTGATTACATCATTTAGTTTTGGTTAGCAGCTATTTTTTGTCTGGTAAAAGCTAACGGCAAAGTTGTGTAAAAACTTTTTTTGGTAACACGATATGAATGAGCGATACTTCTAATTAAAAATCTTTTGTATGTTATCTCAAAATAACTTTTCGCTGAACACAAGACATACATATGTTGAAATACACAAAACGTTCCATCTGTGCGTCTGTTTGTATGTTTGTATTAGTACAATAACTTTTCACCTGAAAGGGCGGTGGGTCAGGGAAAGTAAAGGTGAACGAACATACTTTGAATTTTAAAACCTTTTCATATTTAAAAAAAAAAAAACAATTTTAATAATTTTGTTTTGTCTCTCTTGCAGATATGTTTTTTGGGCATACATTGCAACATGAAAAAGCTTATAGATTTTTTCGAACAGCACACACCCAGTATGAAGCTTGAAACGCAAATGGGTGACACAGCCATCTTTACAATTGAGCATGCGGACCTGGAGAGTTTGTATAAACTATTGGACGAGCTGCCAATGAATAAGCTAGACTTGATTTTAGATAGCTACCAAATAATAACAAACACACTCGATTACATTCTAATGAGAGTCATAATGCATGACAAGCATAACAAGAGCACAGAATACGTGACCAATACAATGCATTTACTGGCCAGTCGAATACAAAAAGCCGAGAATATAACGCATGCAACGAGAAGGGAGAAATTTAAATTTGATTCGCGTCGGCTGTACGGCCTGATTGAGTTGGTTCTTCTGAGACGTTTTGCCCAAGACATACGCGACAATACATTGCCAATTCTGCAAGTGTTTCTGCCCAGTCTTTTGTGCGCCTGGAGTTTAATCGTGCTCAGAGTGCCACAAGAGCGTCAATCATTAACAACACTTCCGATGACAATGCAATTATTCAAAGACCCAATTACGATACTGAGACAAAAGAACACAGCATTGGATGAAATGCGGGCAGCAATCAAACATTATTTGGATGATGCAACACCCAATGAACGGATTATCGAAATCGGGTCAAACGCAGAAATCACAAAGTCCATAAAGCAGCATATGGCGGAGAGCTTGGTAATCACAGATCTTAACTATGTTGTCGCGGCCAGTTTTGACAATATATCTGTTGAGGCAATGTACAACACGAATCTGATCAATTCGGCGCCAGTCAGCTTAGCTCGGGCGTTGGATGCATTAGCAGTGTGGGTAAATCATACATACAGTGGCGGCCATATAAGTAGGCACAGTAAATAGGGCAGAAAAATGTCTCGCATTATGTGATTTGTTGGAAACAACTTGATTGTCAAGTGAGTATTTTTTTGAACAACGCTTAGAGTTTCCCGAAAACGTAGAGTATAAGTTTTAATCGATACCATTATAGTAACTTTTTTTTTTTCGGCAAGTAAGTCGTAAAATGAGTGAGAAACCCCCTTTTTAAAATTGCAATCAATAGTTTTACAAACGCAAAAAAAATTGGTCTGAAGTGGTCAGCCCATCTAAGGAGGACAGATGCGATAAAGGTGGGAATAATTGGTAAAAATAAGATTTATCATCTGTCCATCAAATATTGCTTCACGGATTGGCTTATACTTTGCGGTTTGAGGAAATTCTAAGCATTTTGAGAAAAATACTCAGTAGACGTTATTTTCAACTAGTCACATAAAAAGGGAAATTTTTCTGTCCCTATTTACTGTCCCCATTTATATGACCCCATCTTTATATTAATTGGCCTCTATCATACAATTTTGTATATGAATCTTTGCAGTGGCTTTGTTCATCCCAATGCCAGCATTAGAGTTGAGCTAGAACTGTTGCCTTATACAACGATGCACTCGGCGTATTTGGGCGAAGAGGTCAATAGGATGCATGGACTATTCTGCATTACAATGTGCCTAGGTTTTTGTTATGTTTGGACACTTTCACTGCTGAGTGTTGGTCTGGGACATAGTACGCAGTACGATCGTCTTGAGCTGCTTGCTGGCATGCGTTACAACGTACTAACTGTTGCCAATTTCATTTATGGTATAATCAAGGTAGTCGCGATTCTGATCTCAATAAATGCAATCTTTATCAGTTTCCACAATTCATTACACATGAATACCTATGATCATTGTAAGTTACCTCCTTATTCCCCTTATCATTCCACTTGAATCCAACTACATATATATGCATATATACAGTTGCACTTTTTTATGTTTTTCTGCTTGCGGCCCTGTGCGTTATGTCCATCAACAGTGCTCTCAAATATTGGCTGACAGAGCTGCGCATGGGCTATATAATAATTATACAAATTTACTCCATGGGCGTTGTTCTGTTTTTGTCAAGGAAAGAATATGCAGAAATATATCTGAATGGCTTTGTGTGGATTCTGGAGTTTTTTCCATATTATACGCTAGCTAACAGCATGATGCAAGTCAATAAAGTCTCACACTTAAGCGACATATGCAAAGATCAGCAGTCCTCCGAGACAAGCGTATACTTGGAAAACTGTAAGAAACTTCCAAACTGTTGTGGTATGTATTGTAACAAATGTTTCGAATACGAATCAATCAGTTTATGTTGCTATTTTAATTGAATTTAATTCGATGATTATTTATACATATATTTTTAAGATTTATGAACATGCAATATAATTAATTAGAATTATTCTATATTACTTAACTCTAACGTACAATTTTGGCTTTATGCTCCTTCCATTCCGTAGGTAATGCTCCTTCAGACCCATTGTTTTTGTATCAAACATGGGCTGGATATATTAGTGTTGCATTTGTCTGGATATTTATGTATTTTAAGCTGAAAGACAAGAAAGCTAAGCGGATTACTACGGAGGATCGTGCGACCCATGACAGCGAGTAAGTACAAGTACAGCAATCGTTAATCAGCTGATTTCTTAATGCTGCCAGCCTGTTCAAAATGTTGCCATTCGCCGATAAACGTGACTCTTATTGTTATTTATCGATGCAACTTCCACTCTTGAAAAAATATGATATGCGTTTATTTCCGACTTTGATTTTTAAAGCTATACCCTCCACATTTTTATAGCGAGTGTAGTTACTTTGACAATGAAGTGCTGCATTTTGGTGCAGCAATTGAGTCCGACAAAACATGGCACGCAGAGAAGATGCGTCTACATGCGCTAGATCATGAAGAGGAAGCGATCAGGCCACTAGTTGTAGACAGTTTGGCTATCTTTTTTATCGAGAAACTTGTATTGAATCGCATTAGCTTTTTTGTGGAACGGTAGGTAGTTCAAGCATATCAAAATACATTACATTTAAACTAATTTCATCATTGATTTTTTTTTTATTTTTTGTTCTTTGTGCAGTTATCAAGCCATAGCGGTGCTTGGTGTTAATGGAGCGGGTAAAACAATGCTATTCAAGGCGATGCTGGGCTCGTATTATCAGAACGTGGGCTCTATAACCAGCTACAACAAGGAATCTTTTCAGTTCAAAGAGTACGGCAATTATAAACTAATTGGCCACTGTTCACAGGATGAAACGATCTCGGACCCACTAACAGTTACCGAATATATTGTTATCCTTTTAGTTATACGTGGCCTCACTAAACCACACGCACTGCGCGAGGCGCAAACTTTGCTTAGGTTATTTGATTTAAATGGCAGTCGTCACCATTTATTATCCCATTGTAGTCGAGGTATGCTGAAGCGTCTAAGAATTGCTGTATCATTAATTGGTCATGCCAGAGTCATTCTAATGGACGAACCCTTTGCCTATCTGGATTTGCGCAGCCGATTAAATATAACTACTATAATTGCAGCAAGGTGCGCTCAAACTCATTCGGTGATCTACACCTGCTCGCATACCAAATACTGTGAGGCGGCCAATCGGGTTATTTTCATCAACGGTACAAACCTGTGCGCCATTGGTGACCGATTCGAACTGCAGATGAAATATCTATCCGGATACATCGAAGTTAAGGCACGAGTACAAACGAACGATGGCAAAAAGTATTTCGAAGAATTGGAGAAGCTTCGTTTGTCTGATTCATCAAGTAGTTGGCACAGCGCCGAATATCACAGCGTACATCAAATAAGTTCAATAATTGAACACTTTTTCCCGCATGCAATTATTAAGTAAGTAAAATATTGCAAATACTATTGCAAAGTAATATCAAAGTATTTTGTTTTAGAGACATAATCAATCAATCGGCAACTTTTTGGCTAGCAAAAACCAAGTTTACCATGGCTGCTGTTCTGGATACGCTTCATAATAACAATGAAATCTTTTACTTATTTTCAATCATTGAAATGCCGAATCTTAGATCAACATTTCAAGCTATTTCCGAACAACGGCAGCATACTGATGAACCATCAGAAGTTAGAGAAGATAATGACGGTGACGATGACGATGAAGATGAACGTGAACGTGAAAAAGAAGATGAAGATGAATAATAACTGTATAGCGCTTGTTTTGTTATCATCTTGTCAGCCTTGGGCTGTCTTCTGACTAAGTAAAAAGCTATAGTTTTTTCTATTAATCAGACCATAAAATGAATCATTCTCAAGTCTACAAGAAAGATGCCAACATTAATTCGCATTTCGTTGGCGCATTTGTCAGCAAAGTCTTTGTTGCAACAATGCCCGCACCCTAAAGCATCTGCCCCAAACAAAATTGAGACAAAGCGTACAATTGGCGATCAACAAACACCTTCACGGATGCAAGTAATCAAGTTAAAAATAATTCGCCAATATTTTTCTGAATAGTTTTTTTTTTTTGCTTTTTGCAGGTCACAGAATGCGGCAATAATATAAGAAAATAAATGTTAAAAAAAAATATATAAGAATTCAACAAGTTACGACTGAGAAATACCCATTAGACTTTGAGATCGATTATCTCTTTATTCCGTCCGTTGCACTTTTCTTACGCGATATTCAGTTGTGTTGCGACGTTTTAGTTTTCTGCTTCAGAGTTCACTTTTGATAGTTCCTTGGACGTTGGAACGTTCACGATTTTATTTGAATTTTCAACCACAAATCGAACACAAGGGTATTTTCATGGCGTTGCTTGCCAAACGAACCGAATTTTGTAATATATTTATATTTAAATTTTATTTTTTTGCAAAATAGGGTCCTACATATTTAGAAGCGAATAAAAAATTATTCGAGTATTTGCAATGCGAATGCGAGTTTTGTTTTTGTATTTTCTATATGCAAAAAATTATTAATAGCATTGAGGCCCAGAGAAAGTGCAGCGCCGGCATAGCGCTCCGAATGCAGAGAGTATTGTGTCTACACTATGCATATGCAGTGGAAAAGAATATTTTCTATGGCCACAATTAGTCTGTGTGTAAAGGTTGAATAAACTATTTGAAAACACACAACTTCGAGAATTTCATATTGAATAGAGAAAAGATTGACTGGCTACTGCTGACAAAATAAATAATAATTTGATTATGATTCGCGGCCTAACAACAAGAAGTGTCATTTGGCTAGCAATACTATTTGTCAGTTTGTTATTGCCACCGGTAACCCAAGAGCTGAGTCGTGACCTGTGCAAGGGGGCAGATGCGGATACATCGGATTGTGCACAGGCATCCGAAGCTGTCGCTGGTGCAGGGGCTCGTCGTAAAGTAACTGCCAAACGATCCGCTGGTCGTAAGTTTAAATTTCATCAGATTCAGCGAACGGATGACGCCAATAATGATAATGACGATAATGATAACGATTCAGGCGAGGAGAACATGAATGATAATGATGATGATGATAAGTCAGTTATAAGTGATTGGAAAAAACGTCAAAATGAGGCAAGACCCGCTCATTATAATGATGATGAAGATGCTGATGACGATAACGATAACGATAACAATAACGATGATGAAGACGATGAAGCTAATACAAACGCTGTGACTGAAGGAACAATATTTGGCCGCGTTTGGGATAGATTTGTGAGCAGCGATGTTGCTGTCAATCATACGGAGATCATCGAGGAATCTCCGTACCCCAGCATGCTCAACTGGCTAAAGTGGCTAATAGATCTAACTACAACTGCAGAGGAGGACGCTCAAGTTGGCAAAAAAGAAAAACATAAGCAAAAAGTACAAAAGACCAGCCACATTGATTGGCTCACATATTTAAAACGTTGGCCGTTCAACAGCATCTTCCCCGAGGCGCCACCAACAGCGAAACGTCAGCGGGAGCAGGCGACAGAACGAGAGCGAGAGAGGGAACGAGAACGCAGCCAAAGCAACGACAAGAAGGACAACGAGAACGAAGCAACGATGCGAGAACGTCAAAGCAGGAGTGAGGAGTATGTGGAGCTGTTGATCCACTCGCTGCCCGCTTTTATTGGCAATGTGTCGCAGGCGAGGAGCGGAGATTGCCATCAACAGCTGGAGCTGCTGCATCGACAGCTGCGCGCTCACAAATTGTGGACGTTGCAGAGTACGCTCCCCTATTTTTTGCGTATGACCACCAGTGATGAGTGATCTCTGGTGGATCAGCCACTGATGATGTCCTGACATTCTGATGCTTATTTCAATTGCAGTGCTCGATGCGACGGGCAAAATTGGTGCCGGTCTACTACGTGGCAACATTAACCAGTTCGGTGAATTTGACCAATGCATCCAGGTCTCCACTTCGATAAAGGGTACATCAAAGAAACCCCAACGAGTGCATGGCAAATACTGTCTGGCCCAAATCGAGATGCGTTCGACGGTGAGCAGCCTCAAGGAGACGCTACATTTGTTGCACGGACGCGGTCTGTGGCATGGACACTTGAAAAATGTGAGTACATACATATATCTCAGCTAAATGAAACCTTAAAAAAAAATTTACTTTCGATCACATTTGCATTTATAGCCCAAACACTTTGTGCCACGTTACAATATTGCCAATTGGGGCATTTGTTTGCCACACGCCTGTTCCGCCAATGTGGTGCATAACATTATTGAGACTAGCCTGCGGCCACATAACGATACGGGCATCGAATTTCACATCGATGTAAAGGACGAACACTGCACCACCAGGCAGCGTAAGAGTTTTATGAAACTCATGGCCAAGGACAGTAATTTGGCAACGGGCATGTAAGTTTCGTCAATGCCAATAACTTTTTTTTGCTATGATTTTCCCCATTTTTTTTCTTTTTATATACCCTGAAACCATCAAAATGGATAAAAACGGGTATACAGGCTTTTTACATATGTATGTTTGTAACAGACAAACAGAAGCAACTCCGAACCCATACAGTTTTAATATATTCTCTTGATCAGCAACCACAGTCGAGTCGATATTTCCATGTCCGTCTGTCTGTTAATATGATCGAGTCAGTCTCAGAGACTATGAAAGCTAGGAGCATAACCTCTTCTAATTCATAGGCAATACAAATTTGGATCAAACTATCGCTAAATCTTCTGGTTAGGAAACACCGAAGATATCGGCGATTGTAATTTAGTCAATAAACATACAAACAAACGAATCAGGGTATCTCTAGCGAGCCTTCTCGACTAAAGTCGTCCTGGTTCTTATAAGTTTTTAATTTTTTTTAATCTAAGTTATTTAATTTGTTTACTTTAGATCTTGTTTCGTATAATAATCTTTTATGATATCACATCTTTGAGTTGCCTTCTTTAACACTAGATTATAGCTCAATATTATTATTAATGTGTTGGTTTTTTTTGACATAGATTTGGCATTGTCACACTTGGACTAGCTTGTCTTATGGCTTTCGTTTGGGATCATTGGAACTGGATTAGCTGCAAGTTGCAGCGACTGCACAACACAAAAGAGGAATCCTCAGACGAAGTGTCCGAAAAGACCGATGAAGCTGCAGAAGCTGAGGATATCATTGAACCAAACACACAAGTTGACGATGTGGAGAGTATTACAAAACAAGAGGAAGAGGAAGCAAATGCTACGCCACTGCATTTAAAACTTTTAAGTGCATTCTCACCACAACGTACGTTCCAAACTCTAATCGGCTTGGAATCACCGGATATTGAGTTCCCATTAATACATCTGCTTAAGCTATTGGCCACATTGATGATCTATGTTAATCTCAAGTTCATAATGGCGGGCCATTTACCCCTAACGAATCGAGATGCATTTGCTGGCGCCGTCAACGGCTATTGGAGCTTAACCTATCGCATTCCCCTGCTGTACAGCGATATTTTACTTCTTGTGAGTGGCTTCCTGGTAGCCTATCAATTATCCCACGAAATGGAGAAGACATGCCGATTGAGTTTTCTGCGAAATGTGAGCAGCAAGGCGTTGCGCTATATACCCAGTCTGCTGGCAGTACTTGGCTTTCAAACCTGGATACTGCCCCACTTGGGCAATGGTCCGCTGTGGAATCTGCTGGTGGGTGAGAATGCACGCCTCTGCGAAGAGAATATGTGGCGAAGTGCTCTAAATGTTCAAAACACAAACGATCTAGAGGAAATGGTAACGTTTATAGCTTAAATATTATTGAAATTAAAAAAAATTAAGCAGTTGTTTCTTTCAGTGCTCGCCTACCACGGTGCAATTGTCATTGGATATGCAACTATATTTCTTGGGCGCACTTGTTGTTTGGCTTTATTTCACCGATCCCGAGGCTGGATTTTTTCTTTGTGGCGCTTTTCATGCCATCTCTGTAGCGGCACGCTTTTCACGCACCCAACGCGATCATCTGGCACCATCGCTATTTCATGGCATTCAGTGAGAAAAGCAACTATCAAACTTTTATTAAAGCTCTTTTTAAATTTTTTGTTTTCTTCAGTATTAGCAAATTCTATCGCACTGCAAATCTTCTTTACACTTCGCCAATAACACGAGCAACGACCTATCTGCTTGGCATTGGTGCTGGATTGTTGTTCCGCAGCGAATCGGGCAATTTTGGTATTGCATTACGCTTTAAGAGAGCAGGCTGGGTGCTCGCTATGCTTGGGATTGTTTGGTGCTTTTGGTCACCGGCAGACAGCATGCGCAGCAAATTCGTTTACAAGTCATCGGAGGCAGCTTCGTACTTGGCCTGGAGTCCACTCATACTTGGTTTGGGCATATGCTGGTCCATTCTGATGGCGCCATTGGACAAGAGTCTTCTGCAACGTTATCCAAATGTTGCAAGACCCCTTTTAATGCTCTCTCGCATGGAGATTCCTTTGCAATTGGTTAGCTATGTGGTTGTTCTCTGGAATACGGCGAGTGTTAAGGAACCTCATCAGTTTCAACTCACAGATTTGGTAAGCAATTGAAACTCATTTAAACTGTAGCTCTCGACTAAAAGTTTCGTTTGCGGTTTCGGCAGATCAACCTGAAGGAGTTGGCGATTATAGTGTTTTTTGCCATGATTTTGTGCTTCTTAGTAGACTTTCCTGCCCAGCACATAGGATATTTGTTACTTGATGTCATCTTTAGTGATGCACTGCTGCCAAACATTAAGGAAAACTCGAGCACCGACGAAGAAACGGCAGGTTCGGAGAAGTCGCCAGATTCGCCAGAACCAATCGAATCCATTTGGTCCTCTGAATCCGAACCAGACGAGGAAAAGTCCAACGAGATGTAATGTTTCACTTACATTCACTTAAAATACACTTATATCTTTTGATTTCCGTATTAAAAAGTTTGTCATTCACTGAACCGAAGAGTTTTTATTTTAAAAATTTTTAGCCACACCAAAATCTCAATTTTCAATAGCAATTGACAAAACCAAAAAACCTCAAAAACTACTTTTTTCCAGACAAACCTGATATCAATATTATTGTAAGCAATCACCACAAATCGCGTGATCCGGGTCCACAAGTATAATACAAAATCTTCGGAACTATAGAATTCTACAAAGCTCAAGTAGGTATATCTTGTACCTGGGCGGAAATACATATATGTAATTTAATATTGCAATATTAATAAGTGAATTTTAATTGAGCTCAAGTGCACACAAAAAAGTGAGTCAAAGACCTTGGAGATACGTATTTCCAAAAGCCCGTTAAAAATATGAGAAAATATGTAAATTTTAATAAATAATTAATCCAAAAAGATTGGTTCTTGCTTCTTTTTGGATATGATTTGGTTTCCACGTTCCGAATTCTACACTTCAGAAACTCTTACTAAGTAAATAGACATCAAGTTTTGTTTTTCAACTGATTGTTCGATGTCATATATAATTTAGATAATAAACAATATGGCATTTAAATTTTGACGATATCTTTTACCGTTTACAAGTTACAGCTACTTTTCGCAACTTTTTTTTTTACATGGCTGAGCTAAATAAATTGTGGGCCAATAATGTATTCCATTCATTAGAACATTTCAAGTTTATTATATAAGTGGCATTAATAGAGAAAAATACTTCATTTAAAAAAAAAATCCTTCATTTACAATAATCCTAAACCTATAAGTCTTTGGCACTGGCCAGTCGGTGGAATCATTTGCGGTAAGCCTTCAATTGCCTCAATTGAATGGTCTCACAAATTACGCCTTCTCCTTAACTTTGCGCTGACGCAGCGTCGAAAGTTGATCGCTTGGCGCAACCAATTGTAGGTCCTCAGCATTGGTACCGACATCGTCAATGTCGAATTTCTCATCGAGAAAACCTAGCTCCTCTTCGTCACGCAAACTACTTGTGCTCGAGAGGATCACACTGCTGGCTTTCTTTTGCAGCTGGTTCGTGAGGCGGGCGTATTTGATTTGCAAGTTGTGGAGCCAGGTGGCATCGGACCAATGGTACCAGCTGAGCAGAAAAACGACCAATATAAAGAATAGATTGGTGCTAATGGCTGAAAAGGGAGTTCGATTTAGATAGGGTGTATATAAAAGAGATATCCAATTTGAACTTACCCACTATTGCTGATACAATCGGAAAATTGAACATAATGTAACGCAGACCAGTAAAATCCGCCTCAATATGCAATGTGACCGTATAGAATTGTATCTTTTGCGATTGTATCTCGACATAGACATCGGTGATGGGATGCTGTCGCTCCTCCAAATAGCGTGAGAATATCTCAACCGGCACCTTTTGAAACTCCTCCTTCCAACCAAGAACATAGAACGGACTCAACGCCCAAGTGGATATCATGCGTATCAATGGCGAACGATAGCGCATCATGGCCGAGCGACACGAATGACCGCGCAACATTGAATCATAATCACGCATCTCGGCGCACACCATAAACATGCCCAGCTCCAGATTCTGTGGCGATTCCGGCATATCAATGTTCACAATCACCTTGTACGCCTGGCCAACCATCAGCAACTGTTGCTTCTTTGTCAGCGAGACATGGGCGTGGGGAAAGGTGCACGGTGTGCTTGTCTCCAGGCAGGTTCTAAAAATTATTATTTTTTTTTTTTACATCCAACATTTTGTTTTTTTTATTATTATTGCGACACTTACTTGAACTGCATGTGAACAGGTCGCGTATGCGATATGGGCGGCATATAGATATAGTAGAAGGCAGCATATAAGAATACAGCTAACCAAATGATTAAAACAACGGCAAATGCAATGAGTCCAAGACGCAGAACGAGCTCCCGCAATGTTTCGATTTTCTCATCGGCCTTGCTGCGAAAACGATCGTAGACATTGAGCGTTAGATTCATCGCCGGACGGACGAAGAAGCGGCGTCCTAGCCCAAGCGGATCAAAGCAGAATATTATGAAACGCAGCAGGATATTCATGATTGGAGAGCGCGCGCGTCTGGCGATCGAAATCGTAACTCAACGAGTGCGTCTGTTATCGAATTGTGGCTATTAAATAGCGTCGTTGTTGTTGTCGCACATGTTGAATATTCTTATCGGCTAATAATGGCTATTGCCGGATTTGCATGGTGTGTAGTTCAAACTTTGAACAGCCAGAATCTATCATTATCAGTAGTTAACAACTTGCAATCAACTAAAGCGCTACAATGAATCATTCTCGTGCACAAACTCAAAAATAGTGGGTTTTTAGCTGAACCAGTTCTTAGATGAACCAATTCGATAATTCAGTGCTGTCACTAGCCATACAGATCTGATCGATCAGCAAGTAATGCCAAAAATAATAGACTAATATCTTACTGAGCTATCTTAGAAATTTTAAGAAAAATTGACCTTCTTTGGTCAAATATTTCTTGCTTCTCCCAAATGAAAATATGTTAACCAAATATCGCAAAATAGCATGCACGATATATCGATAAGAAACATTGTCAACATCCCTAATTCGGACTGAAGATTTGTGAGTAAACGAAACGAGCAATGAGTTAAAACAACAATATAAGCCAATTAAATAGCAACAATATGTGTCGGAAGTGAACATGCATTAAATAAGGTGCGCAGGCCACCAGACGTCCACGTTCATAAGTGAATCAAATCAAGTAGACCAGACGACACAAACAATGAGCAACTACAGGTACCATGGTGGTGGCGGAGGTGGAGGAGGCGGCGGCGGTGTTGGCTACTATGGCATTGAAGTGCGCGACATGCACCAGCGTATTTCATATCCACATCAGTTTACGTTCGTTAGCTCCTGCGTCAAGTATATGATATTCATATTGAATTTCTTGTTTTGGCTATTTGGTGGCCTGCTGCTGGGCATTGGAGTGTATGCGTTTATGGATAAATGGGAGGAGGCAAACGGCTGGGTGAAACTGGAAAACATTTATGATGTTGTGCTCAATATATCGCTAGTCATGATCATAACTGGCATTGTCATATTTGTCGTCAGCTTTGCTGGCTGTCTGGGTGCACTGCGCGAAAACACCTGCCTTTTAAAGTTCTACTCCATGTGCCTGTTGATATTTTTTCTCATGGAAATGGCCATAGGTGAGCAGAACGAACATGTTTGTGTGTGTCCAGTATAAGTGCTAACTTCTTCTGTCTGACAGCAATCATTTGCTTTGTGTTCCCACAAAACATGAACACATTTCTGGAGGATCAGTTCACTGACAAGATCATCCACTCGTATCGTGACGATCCGGACTTGCAGAACTTCATTGACTTTGCACAGCAGGAGTTCAAGTGTTGTGGCCTGAGCCACGATGGTTATCAGGACTGGAGCAAGAACGAGTACTTCAACTGCTCATCGCCATCGGTGGAAAAGTGCGGTGTGCCCTATAGCTGTTGCATTAATGCGACTGACATCAGTTCGGGACTGGTTAACATAATGTGCGGCTATGGCGTGCAGGAGCATTCAGTTGCGGCTGCCAGCAAACTGATTTGGCCCAGTGGCTGCATTGAAATCGTTCGCGTCTGGGCCGAAAGGAATCTCTATACCATTGCAGGGATTGCGTTGGGCATTGCTTTGGTGCAATTGTTGGTCATTTATTTGGCCAAAACGTTGGAGGGCCAAATCGAATTGCAAAAGTCGCGCTGGGCAGCTTAGGCACACCATATATCGGTACATCTTATATGATCATCATCTAGTATACATAATTGTATCGTCTGATTGTTAAGGTGACACCTTGACCAATCGCCATAAGATAAGATTTATTCGTAGCTTTGCTTTTCAGCCGCAATACTCATATTTCTGTTGCATTTCACTCAGATTATTTTTGTTATCTCATTTGTTAGTTCAGATCTTATACCAATTATTATTTATTTGATTTTGGTTTCCTTCTATAAACAAGTGCCGCCAATTAATATCGAAAGAGTTTTTGTGTCTCGAATGTTGCAAGATTGTAAATAAATGCTTAGCTCGTTTGTTTTGTGACGCTTAATTATAATTTTTTTTTTAATTCATAAAAGTCTGAGTTAGTTAAGTAATTTTAAAAATAAATTCTTTTGTTCTCAATTGGTATCTGATAACAAGGACCAATTCAGCTGTAATCTTACCACCTATGACCAATATGTACATACATATAAAAAGTACATATATTGTATACATATATGTTTAAGTAGAAAGTCAAGTCAAATACTTATACAACATGCACCGAATACTCATAAATTGCACACAATAGCTCAACATTTTGCAATTATTTAAAAGAGCCAAAACATTCGGTTTATTTTTCCTATTTTGGCAGAAATTTTAAATTTGTGTTGGTAGAAACGTCTGTTTAGGATTATTTTTTGTATTATTTTTATAAATGTATAAATGAAGCATAAGAAAATACAAATAAAATATTTCGATCAAAAATAAATGAACTTTAAAGCATACTGGACGAGAACTTTGAGTTTCTTCCCAAAGACGAAATACTGGTCAGAAAACATATATATTTTTATAGCGGATAACATTAAAGAGTTTTCCTTAAATAAATATGCAACATTCAAAGATTTGCTTCAGTTAAGTTCTTTAATAAAACCAAAACCTCTTTTAGTTTGAGCCAAACTTAATTTGTTTCCAATTTAAACCCCATTAATAATGTAAAATATATACTCAATTTATACACTTTGAACATTATGCAAATTTATTTGAATAATCGAAAAATAATATATGTAGTAATATATTCGGGTTAAACAAATAAATATTGCTAAACTAGAACAGTATTTGATGTGACTATAGAGTATCGATGCGGCATCCACAGTATTTACAACTTCGACTCCAACGGATTCCACACTCGTTTAATTTATTCTGGTCAACAACAACAAGAAGGCGGGCCTTAGTAGGTGCGAGGCTGTGAGCCAAAGCCAAGACCGACGCCTCGCATGGTGTGTGTGGCGGCGCGGGCAACCTCATACTGTTGCTCCATGGTGGAGAACATGCGCTGACGCTGCTGCACATCGGCTGGCACAGGTGCAACACTGCTGCTGCTGCTGCTGTTGAGACTGCCGCTGCCATTGCTGCTGCTGGTGCTGGGCTCGTTTGTGGCTTCAACATTTGCAGTTGCAATGTTGCTGTTGCTGTTGGTAGTGGTGGTGCTGCTGTTGTTTGGACTGCCGCCGCTGCTGCTGATGTTGTCGTTGTTTTGGTTGGGATTTGTATTATTAATGGCGGCAGCATTCTTGATGCCCATGAGCCGCATAAACTTGGATGCCACCTTGCCATCGGAGTCCTGGGAGAAGTGCGCATTGCCCCACTTGTTGGCCGAGTCCTCGCTCTTCTTTGATCCCCAGATTAGTTTACGCTTCTGTTGCTGTTCCGCATACCGGTTAGCATTAATAATGCCCGGATTGTAGTATTTGGGCAACTGCACAGCTGCTGCCGGTCCTTCAATTAACGCCGCTTGAGGCGTATTTAACTCCAGCGACATTAACGATGGTATCTTCGGTGCATAATTCGGTGTTGGCAACAAACCTCCGCCGCCGCCACCAGCTGCAGCGACAACATTTAATGCGGCGGCTGCTCCTATTGTTGTTGCTGGCTTTGCAGCAGCTGCTGGATAGACTCTGCTAGTATGCGGTTCGCCATCGCTTGACTTGCGGGCATGAGCCGATGAACGCTCGACTGGCGATCGAGATCGGCTACTGGAGTCTGCCGAAGCTCGCTTGCGATATTTCCGTGTCGATGGCTGACCATGCCGCCGGCGACTTGGCGGCGTGTCAATGGGCGTACGAGTGCCGGAACGGGAGCGCGAACGAGTCCGTGAGTCATGTCGACGACGAGACGCGCGCTCATCATTGGATCGACGCTGCGATGAGTGGTGTTGCTGTGATTGCGATTTGTATGTCGCCGATGATGCTGATGAGTTGTGTGAACGTGAGCTATCGCTGTGTCTCATCTCTTTAGTGTGATGTCGCGAGGTTGTCCTATCTCTGTCTCTGTCTCTGCCACTGCCGCTGCTGCCACGGTGTCGCTCCTCACGCTCACGCTTGAACTCACTCTCCTTGTTACTCTCTTTTGTTGGGCGATGATGTCGCTCGCTCTGTAAATTGGAAAATCAAATAAAAAAAAACAAAGAACAGCAAGGTTAATGTTTTCTCATTCAAATTCATAAAGTTCCAACGACATCACGAGGCAGAGCAGTGTAGAAATATAGCGAGATAGCAAATAGGGCCCAAGACTTGAAGAGATATAGAGAAATGCAATGGTCACGTTAGTGAACTGACACAAATAGTTAAAAGGTTCTTTTAACGTGGCATATGAAGGAGTACAGCCACGATGCTCATACTATATTCAAGGATATAGCACAGGAAGTCTTTTTTAAGCGCCAATTGACGCCAGTTTCAAGGCAGTGAGGATTGGAACTAACAGCGAACTACCACGATACTTATACGAGGGAGCCTACCAACAAGTGGTACCGCCGACTTAAGAAATCGGGTGGGTGCCGGACTCGGATTTATGGCAACACACTTTGTCACTTTATACGAAAAGCGGTGACATACCGTGAAGGATATTGTCGTGCCTGCCAACCACACTGGTGATAGTACCAGTTGTGGCTTAGAAGTCCGGGACTGTGGTACACACAGATACTCTTGTTTAAGAACCCTTCAGTAGTAGTTGGTAGTAGTTCGGTTATCGCAGCTGTTAAGAACCAATTTGCTCTTGCATTAATATCATATTGAAATAATGCTTTGATAAAATTACCTTACTATATTCTTTGTCACGATCCTTGTCCCGAATCCGATCCGAATCACGCTGACGGACACGTCCGGATGCATCCTGAAATGATAGTGAAATACAGCAGATATTTGCATTAGTTAAGAAGGTTTTCATTAACCGAGACATCAAAGAAAACTAAAATAAAAGAAAAAATAACAGTATAACGGAAACGTAATAATAAAATGGTAGACAAATTCGTTAAGTCGATAGCACAAAGTTGGTTGGAAAAGAAGAACCCAAAAATGTTGTTCTTGTAGAATTCGGCTCTGTTCCATGTTGGTCCATGCGATTATGGATGCTTGGATGTTGTGGTTGATTTGGATGGATGTTGTCGTTGTTCTTGTTGTAGTTGTAGAGTTGCTTTTGTTGTTGTTAAGTTCTTACTGCTGACGCTAGCTGGAATATAATTGTAGTATAATTGATTGCGCGCGCTTCGACTTGGCGCGCGAGAATCCTTTGAACTCACAGTTGGATTGGAGGTTGGTACAATAGTTATGTGAATTAAATATGCTAAGTTTTTGGTATTTGTTTGATAATTTATGTTGGCAATACTCACATTGATGCGTCTCGCTCATCTTTCTCAATCTCTTTGTCGCAACCAAGCGGTCAGAGTGTGTGTGTTCAAGGAGTTAAAGGAGTGGGACACATACCCTCTTGGGCGCGTTGGAACAACTCTAATAACTCTAAAACTGTCACGTTCATCGGTATTTATCGTTTGCGTTATCGTTAATTATCTAAATGTCTTAACGGTAACAGTTAGTTTTTTTAACAGTTTTCAGTTCTCTAAAGCCGTCTCGGTCGATGTCAAGACTTTTTCTTTTTTTTCTTTGGTTTTTTGTTTTTGTTTTGGTTTTGGTTTTGGTTTGTTTACATAATAATAACAATAATAAAATTGTATATTTTAGTCAGATATAAATATAAAGGTTGCATAAATGTTTTAAGCTTAAATATGTATTAATAACAAAATACGTAAACAAATTAGAAATGGCTAGATAATAAATACTTTAATAGAGTTGTTACAACAACCTTGATTCCAACACCAAGACTCGCAAAAAATGATAGATTCTCTCGCACACACACACACACACACACACAAGTTTTAGATGCCACTGGAGGCGTTCTTGGAAGCGGACCAAAAGAAAGCAGCCAGACAACAAAACATTTTTGGAAAATGGGCACAACAAACCAGCAAATGAAATTTTTGAAGACAGTAACATATAATGTGTAAGGACATAAGTATGTACATATGTATGTATGTATGTTAATTCTATACTTGTACATATGTATGTACTTACACTTGTGTGAATGTGGAAAACAGTTACATATACAAAATTATTATTTTTGTGACTGTGTACCTCATAAAAATATTGATATATGTATTTATGCACAGCTTGGCGGCACACAAAAGGGTGTCATGCAACTGTATTTAAGTTTATCTCTCTCCCTTTTTTGAAATTAACAGTTACAATTGATTTTGCACTCTCGCAGAGAGTCGAAGATCTCTCTTTCCATGCGTAAGTTGAACCCACTGCAAGGAATACTAGTTTACAGTTGCATCATACTTCATTTTTGATTAGCCTTTTGGCAAATTATTATTCATATGTATTTCTATGAGGCAGCAGTTAGCTACTAACTATGACAAAGACAACAAAAGTTTACCTCATCGTTGTTGCTGCTGGTATTATGGCGACTACTTCGGTTGCGGTGATGATGATGATGATGATGGCCATGCCGATGATGATGGCCATGACGACTGCCGCTACTTGAGAGCGGCGGTGTATTTGCCGTTTTTGGCTGTGGCGACAGAGTTACCAGAGTTTTCTTGGGCTTGGCTTTGCTGTCACTGCCGCTGCTGTCTGTGGCGCTGCTTGTGCTGCTGCTCGAGCGGCGACGTTGGCGTCGCGTCTTGTGACGCTCGCTGCTTTTGTTTTTGTTCTTGTGTTGCTTTAAAGAGGACATCGCTGGCTCTCCCAGCGTTGTTGTTGATGTTGCTAGCGGACTGCGCGATCGCGATCGCCTTCGGGCAGCCGATGATGAGCGAGCAGCGGGCGAGCTGCGTTTTCGTGAACTTGATGCTCCGCCGCCGGCGACTGCAGTTGTTTGCGGTTGTGCTGCTGCTGTCGTTGTTGCTGGTGGTGCCTATGGGAATTTTGCAACTATTCAGAAACAGCAAATTCACATTATTTAACCACAGCACTAGGCACAACTACATATACATACATACATACATGTACATATGTAAATGTGAAAAGGTTACAGGAATGCCCATGGAAAGATGGTTGTTGAGCGGTGGGTGTAGAATTAGTGGGGTAACTGTTATAATTTAGGATTGATAGGGAAACCCAACACAGAGATTCGCTAATATACCGAATATACCACACATGCACACACAAACATTTTGATATGCACGCACACCCATTAAAACATGCATGCAAATGTATGTATGTATGCATGTTAAATGTATACACCGAAAATACACATTCGGTGGTCATTCCATTTCTTTTTTGATTGCTCGTTGAGTATTTACCCTTATCTCGCTGACTGGATCGTCTTCGAGCTCATCCTCGCTGCTATACATGACCAGCGCGTCCATACTGTACACTTATTTGATAGTTTTTCTTAAGCGCGTGGGCCAGTCAAAAAGTATAATAATAAAATCAATAAATCTATTCCGCGACTGCTGCAACTCTTCTTTGCGTTGACCGCCTATCGATGTACTGTGACAATCGATAGCACCAACTATCGTTCTATAACAATTTGTTGTAATTTAAAAAAAAAAGACTTATATTTTCCCTGCGTGATTATAAAATCATGAGAAATCTATGTTTTTTGGCATAATGTTAAAACAAATTGAGTTAAGAAACATCAAATACAAAATAAATATCGGCTGGCTGTATCGATATTTTTTTGTACATATGTATGTAGTACATATTATGTACATACAAATGTGTTTTTGTTTTTGCTAATTGCAATTGCCGCGCAAAATAAAATATTATAAATGATCCAGCCATCAAACCCCTTTGACCTCGAAAGTAAATTTTTAATATTAAATATATTATTAATATTAATTTATTATTTTTAATACCAAAAAGATGCATCAATTTAATGGATCCAAAGCTGTTTAAGACTTTTCAATTTGTTATTGTTTACAACTTTGTTTATGCACAATTTTTTTGGCATCTATGTAAGTCAGCCGTCAAAGTTACAAATTAGTTACATATGTATGTACATAGTATGTACTACATACATTCATATATTTCTTATGTCGAAGATATAATGTCCTTGCAGCAGTCAAAAGAGCTCGTCAATGCTTCTTCATCAACAATTTCTACTTGTCTTGAAAGGGTGTTCAAGAACAAAGTATGTGGAAATCAAAACAAAACAAGTAAAAAGCCTAAGCAATATTGCGGTATTATATGCATGTACATATGTACGTGCTGTTATCCATACATATGTATGTATGTATTTTTAGAGAGCAAAACAAAAAATTTTGGTTTATCTCGAAAAAAAAATTGGACATATGTACATACATGTATGTATGTATGTAGCCAAAGACTATACAATTTATTTTATTTTCTTTGACATACATACATATGTACATATGTATGTACATACATAACTAAATACTCTTGCTAAGAACTTTGTTGTTTGCTAAGCAAGGTTATGCATAACTCTTCGAATGCTTGATTTTGGTTTATTTGGTTTAATTAATTAATTCCTGATTAGCAAATGATTTAACATACATTTTGTTTAAATGGTGGACGTTCGTTTGCGAATAAACAAACTTGAACTCTGGTAGTTCAAAGCAAATGACAAAAATACAAATACATACATGTATGTCCATACATACACACTATGTATATATGTATATATATGTAAATGATCGTGAAATTGCCAAATTGCGAAAGCTCTCTTCATATTCATGTCACGCACGCACAAAGACGCGCTCTCCCTACATGCACACATACATACATACACATTTCTCTTACAGATTAAGTGCAATGTTTGAAGAGAAAATTTAAAAAAAATTGTCCAGCTACCCTCGTTTTGTTATTGTTTATTAGATTTAGGCTTATCTTTAAAGAGCTATTAATAAAGCGACCTCGCCGCACTTATTATGAAGAATGAAAAGTTTGCTGTTATTCATGCTGTTATCAACAACAGCAGCAATATTAAGCAGGTCGCTGGGTCGCTGATAAAGCAACAGTTTTGTGTCTATGCATCCCCACATGTTGTAAATATTTAGCATTTAAGCAGCTACATACATACATATGTATGTATGTATGTACATAGATACTTGAACCTACGACAACAAAAATGGACGCGTTCCATGCCGCACGTAGACGTTTCAAGCAATGCCAACATAAAAACTAGCATACACACACACACACATACATACATGCTATCACTCGCGCATGCGCAAACACACAGTCGGCAGAAGCAGACAGCCGAAGCAACGGTAAGAAAATAATACTTGTTAACATTTTCGTAAAACTGCAATAACAAGAGAGCACGCGCCCATATTGCATTGCTATTATCAATGTTAGCTCTCTGGCCAGAGCGCAGCATCAACGAATTTAAAAAAAAAACAATAACCAGTATTAAAAAGTATAAATTTTCGGTGTTGTTGTCGACCATGCGACGCAACACGTACGCCAAAAGTTTAATGGCGACGCGGATAACTCGAGCTTACGAAAGAGAAACCCTTGACAAAAGAGCGCACAAACACAAACACGCACAAGTAGCGCAGCATAAAATGAAAACAAAAAGAACAGCTTTTTTTTTTAGGGTAAAGTGAAGATTGTTTACTCTTTTGCATAATGTTTACATATATACATATGTACATATATGTATATTTTATAATTTTTACTTACAAAGCAACCAATTCTTATTTGACATTAAATATTTGTTTAATGTTAATAATTTTTGCAGAAATGTTTTTCATTCATATAAGTTACACTCTTTACCAGCAACTTTAATACCTTTTGTTAGGGTATACCAAAAAACAATAACATATCGTTAAACAAAACGCAGAACGAAAAATCAGAACTTGAGCTTCCAAAATTCACATTAATACATGTACATACATACATATTTATGTATGAACAGTATGTAAAAATTGTTTGGCAAAATGTACATACATAAATAAATGTTACGTGACGATTTGGGAGTCAGCTGAAAACAAAAGCGCGCCATGTTCTTGCACACGTTCGCATGCAGACACACACACACATTCAATGGCGCTTGGATATAAGCCGAGTGCATTGCACTCCGAACGCAAACAATAACAACTAGTGAATGACTCTTTTGTAACATGTTGCTCATTTTGCTCATTAAAAGTAGATAACAAATGTTTTTGTTTGTACAATACGCTTGCATTTGTATGCATTTCAGCTGATGCATTACAGCTGTTAAATTTTGTCAAAACATTATCCTATTGTTTTTACATACGCAAAGAGCATAACATGGTTTGCCTCTCTGAGCTTATGCGCTTGTTAACTGCACTTGCAGCAGGATCGTTTTGAAAGAGCGCAGATGGTTATAAAGTAAAAGCAAATATATGTAAAATGTTCCAGATATTTTGTAGACCGACTTTTAAAAATAAATAAAAAATAACTTTTGCGTTTACTTTATCAATAAACATACAAACGGTAACGTGCATAATACCTGCATACCTGCTAAGTTTCTCTTTGTTCAATTGCATGCACAACGAGAATTCGCAATGCAACGGTTTGAGAGTCATTGACCGGCCCGCAACATCTGTTGATGTTGTTGTTGTTAGAACATAAGTATCTTTCTAGTAACTTCGCTGCATCGCCCTTCTATTCTTGCACTCCTCGCTTTAACAAACACGTACTCCACAAAAACACACACACACACACTCATTTGCCGCTTCTGTTACGGCGTCGCAGTCGCGCTGCCGTCGTCGTTGTCTTCATTTGTTTTCGGCGCAACGGCCGCTGTTAAAACGAATTCGAACGCGCTGGCGAACGGTTGTGTTTAACGGAAAGGAATCAAAAACGCAAGAAGCTTGAAGAGCAGAACCTCAAAGTGTAATACAAAAAGCTAACTTTTTTTTTTTAATTTGGTTCGTTTGTTGTGTGTTGTTGTGTGCTTAAACCGGTTGTTAAATGCACGCTGCAACTCTTAACATTATATATATAACAATAGCAGGAGCTAAGCAACGCCGTCAGCTTGCACATAATTTTTCGCTTGCCTGATATACATACATACATACAAGGGGACAACTGGAAGTAAAACATAAAGAGATATTGTTAGATTGAACAAAAGTTGGCACGATAACAACAACAACAAACATGGCATTTTCCATTGTAAGCCGCGGACTTTTGCGTACTTCGATAGAGATCCTGGAACGCAATATGGCCGCATCGGTGGGTGCTTTGCAGCAGCAGCAGCAGCCCCTCTCTACCTTGCCGCTTCCAATGGGTGATTGCAACAATAATGTAAGCCTTTTTGTATGTACATACATATATATTTATTTGTTTATACAATGTTTATGTGCTTGTGTTAATCAAATCATTAAGAGCCCAAAAGCAAGGCGAAAGAGAGTTGTGAGTGTTAAAAAGAGAGAGAGAGAGAGAGAGAATGGGGCATCTGTTAAAGTTGAACAGGAAATGAGGCCACCATGTGTGTGAGCGGGATCAAGATCTAAGCTTGAGAAACGCTTTAATCGATGCATAAATTAAGAGAAAGAGAGAACAACGAGCTTAATTTAAACAGATATACATACATACATATATGTATGTAAGGGATCAACATAATTATGCACGAATTAAGAGAAAGAGAGAGCAACAAGCTTTACTTATGTATACTTTTACATATACATACATATATGTACATATGTAACATATGTAATTATACATTCCCCTTTCCCCTTGTTTAAATGCTCGACAGTTAATTATTCTTTTACTTCTACTTATAATAGCGATAATAACAAGACCAACATCCAAATCGGATGTCGCCAATTTGTCTAGTTGTGCCGCAAACCCATGCAAAATTAGCAAATACTTCTACCATCTTCTATTGCGTCTGGTTGACCTTTTGCTCGCCTTTGTGCTTTTTCTGCTTCTTTCCACATTTATCGACAATCCAAATTGGGACTTGTTTTGGTTTGTTTCTGGTTGTTGTTTCTTTTTAAGTCAATGCAAACTTTGAAGTCAATGCAAATCAAATCAAATATATGTAGAGAGAGGCTCGTGATTGTCATTTGCATAGAAGCCACGTTAAATTGATTTTTGAATTTGAAAAACTTGTTTTGTTCATACTTGAATATCGTTATGAAGTTAATGATATCATATTGAGACCAATTTAATTTTCGTTATCTTGGGCCAAACAAACTCGCAGCTCCCTGAAATTGTTGACAAGTTGTTGGCGCTTGTGATTAAAAACAAACCAGAAACAAAAAAAGAAAATAGAAAAAATCGAAAACTGAAAGTTATCTCTGACAAACAAAAATCTCATTATAATGTACAACACACGATTCGATAATTATTCTCGATCACAAGGTCAAGCAGTGCATTTATGAAAACCATTTATGCTATATCCTATGCCTCTCAAACCGTTAACATGTAGGTTTTTAAAGGGTTCCAGGGTCGTCGTCGCTGTTATGTTGTCAAAAATCACGAACTGAGTTTATTAACAACAGCGTACTGTTATAATGCAGTATGCTGCAGGCAAGCAGTTTGCGCGTGGCAGTTTGTTACCCGCCAATAACTCACAAACTGTAACTAAAATGTATTTTTGTTTTGCTTGCAGCGGCTCGTGCTGAAATCGGCGCCATGGCATCTTATGCCTTGCACTCCGTCTGTGCTACAGTTTGTACGCCAATATTCAAAGAAAAACGCCGGCACAGCCTCTCAACGTCGCGACGACAGCGACAGCGATTCAGATTCGGATGATGAGTTTGAGCAACGCCGCAAAACTAAAAATGTGAAGCGCAGCGAACGGGTAAGTGAAATGTGTTTGTGTTTGTGTTTGGGTGTGTGTCTGGGCTAACTAAAAGCCAGCTTGAACATTGCATAGCAGTGCCAAATAGTGTCCAGACTAAATTTGAACTTTTCACTGACAAGCAGTTAACCCAAGCAAGCAGTTTCATTGAAATTATTTTGTGTCATGTTTTTTTTTTAGGGCGATTCAGAGTTTTGGCGCCGCAAGATGCGGACATTGCATCGCATCATGGATGTTAATAACGACGGTGTCATCTCCTATGATGATTTCAATCTGCTGGCGAAACGCTTCAATGACTTGGGCCATCTGTCAGCCGAAGTTGCTGCCGAATTCAATGATGTAATCAAACAGACTTGGGAGGAGCAGTTTGGTGAGATAACTCCGTACAATCTGGTGACTGCTGAGCAGTTCCTAACCGATTTACATCATCGACTGAACGACAAGGCAATGGCCAAGCGCATTGGACGTTTCCTGCCCTATTTGTTTAAGGTAAGCTCAATCAAATTATTGATTATGTTGATTGGATTAATTGTTAATGGTGTTTTTTGTTGTTGTTGCAGGCCGTTGACTTTGATCATACCGGCCATTTGGATCTCGAACAATATAAGCTCTTCTTCCGCTGTCTGGGACTCTCTGAAGAGGATGCTGCCATCTCATTTGCTGTGATAGACAAGAACGGCGATGGCCAATTGTCGCTCAAGGAGTTTGTACATTTGGGTCGCCAATTTTTCCTTACCGAAGACGATACCAAAATATCGAAAATGTTTTGGGGTCCATTGATCACAGATCATTGACGTGATGCAGCCACAGCTGTAGATCAACAACAACAACAACAAGATGTTCGCGATGCAAACAGCAACAACAACAACAACACAAAGCCAATGCTGCCAACAACAACAACAACAACAACAAACATTCAAAGGATTCCAATACGCGCGCAGGCGGCGTGCGGCAGTTGGC
This sequence comes from Scaptomyza graminum, assembly GCA_018901835.1. NCBI lineage: Eukaryota > Metazoa > Arthropoda > Insecta > Diptera > Drosophilidae > Scaptomyza > Scaptomyza graminum. The sequence goes on along the minus strand of JAEIFL010000001.1, from coordinate 8,248,091 downwards.
CTTATCTACAGCATGTGGCGCTGGAAAACATCAACAACAAAAACGACAACAACAACAACAACAACAGGAGCAGCTACAACATTTATGCCTACTTACGTCAACATTTCATAATGCCGAGCAAACGCTATCGCCGCCACTCGGACAGCGATACGGATGATGAGCTGCATCTGCAGACGTCTGCAAAGTTGCGCAAATACAACAACTGCAGCAACAACTATCTGGAGCAGGAGCAGGAGCAGCGGCAACGGCAACGGCAACAGGACCAGCGTGGCAATCGTGGCCCAAACTCAACTACTGATAACTATGATATAAGGATTTTTTTTTATGTTAATTCGCTTATTTTAATCACAATGTCGTGCCGCCAATACGAGCACGACGATATCAAGCATTTCATCGTCGATCACATCCGAGAATTCGATCGAATGCGCCGCAAGGCACGCAAGCGACGCAAACACAAGATCAAAGCAACATTGCAATTGTGAGAAAATTAATTAAACTTGGCATCGCTCTCGCAACATTCAAAATAGCTTTTTACCATATGCTATGCTACCATTATGTATAATTATACAAAAATAAAAAATAATACTTGACAATTCAATAATAATAATTTTCATAATATTCTGTTTGAAGATTCTGTTGTGGAGTTGATCCTAAACTATTTTGAAATATAAATAAATATTAAAGATTAAAATTCGATATAGTCGATGTTATCGATTGACAAACTGTCGAATTTGATGTCTCGATTGTTTTTATCGATTTTATAGCCTCAACGGAAAGTGGTAATCGATTTTAATCGATTTACAGTCTCAAGTTATTTCTGTTTGGTTAGAAAAGAAGATGTTGAGTATAAAGTAAATGAATTTGTGTAAATTTTATTTATTGCGTCAAATGAAACTTTTACAAATCTCCCGATTCTTGCTTAGATATTCAATGAGCCGTTAGCTTATTTGTTTTATCGAAATCACTTTACGAAGCACTCGGCGATGGAGCGCAGCTCACCCGAACAAGCAGCAATGGCTGCCCAGGCCGACCAACCTCGGATGCCAAAGATCTTTTGGGCGCATTGCACCGAGCCGGCGATGTCATCGGTCAGAAGTTCGCTGCAGTTGAGGGCACAAACGTTGCGGGAGTAGCGCCCATTGGAGGGCTGGCACCAATGGGTGTTGATCTGGAAGATGCCATAGTTGTCGGAGCCGCCAACAATGTCGGTGCGGTAGGCGCTCTCGTGCCGGGCAATGCACGTCCACTTGGCCAAGTCATTAAATTGTGTGCCCAGGTTGGCCATTTCCTGGGCCAAGGAGCAACGGTCCATGGTGCGACTGAAAGCGGGAACGACGGCAGCAAATGCCACCAAAGCAATCAGAACATTGAAAGCCTTCAACGTTCCAATAATATCTTTGTCAGTTAACATCTGTTAAAGATCACATTATGGCAAATCGTTATAAAACTGAATTCTCCATGTGAATTTACATTTTGAAGTCAAAGCATTCGATTTGAGAACCGTTCTTTAACTTGGCTTCGAGTCAACTGAACCGCACCGAAACATTCTTTCAGCTAGAATTCATGGCTAAATATCTTCGAAAGAGGGTCAAAACGTTTAGCAGCGACTTAAAGCCAGTTTTGTTTGTTTCTATTACTACTTCTTGATGTCTGCAATTAATAATTATTATTAAATTTGTTTTTCAGTGTTTGGCCTATTGTTATTTGACTTTGCTGTTGTTGTTGGTTAAAATCCCAACCGAAAAGGTTAACAACTCTATTAAGTGTAGAAAAGTGGAAAGAGATGCAAAACCTGAATCGATTCGGTTACTTTTGTTTTTTTTGTCATCGTTTTGTTTGTTTCTTATTTTTTTCTCTACTTTGCATAATAGGCATAAAAGTTTATCAGCCATTTACATATATCTTGATATGGCCAAGTTGCATAATTTTTGGTTACACGGTGCGAAAAAGAACAAAGTATTCAAGTACTTAATAAATACTTTAAATTGGCATGAAAGTACTTAAATCAAGTACAAAGAATCTTAAAAAAAGAACAAGTGAACTCGAATCAAGCAAAATCAATGTCTAACGAAATACTTGAATATTTCTATTAGTGTTAATACTGCATTTTGGGGCTTAAGAAATTCTTGAAGTGTATGAATGATCGAAAATTCAAAATATTTTGATAGCCACACAATAGATACTCCTGCGGAGCGTCGCCTGGCTACTGAACTGACTCCGATGTCGCTGCAATCTGATGGAATAAGCCCCAACATGATTGTCCATGGTCTCCGTTGAGTTTCGGACGTACCATTCAGCTCTAGGAGTCGACTAGTCCGAGACGCAATGCCCCAGATCTGATCACCATATACCATGGGGTTAAGTAGTCCATCGATGTGGGTCCAATGTGATCCCCAGTCATAGTATATATGTATGTAAATATGTAACTAGTATTTTTGATTTAACAAATATCTATGAAGAAGTAGTTAAAACATTTTCCAGAGCTAGGCAATTAAGCTTCAATCTTTTCTTAAATTTATTGAGCTTCGTTTCGTTGTTCTTAGCTGAGTTCAAAGAGAGCAAAAACGTAACGGCATCTTATCATGCCATTACACACCTTTTTTTAGTGCTTCCCCGTTTTGGTTTTTGCTTGCGGTTGAGTCGGCTCAAGTGGCCGCTGGCTGGCCCGAAAAAATCAACAACGCAAATTGCATGCAAATGCAGCAGCCTTCTACCCACCCCACCCCCCTTTAACCCCTCTTTAACCTTTTCAAGGGGCCATGCAAACCGCAGCAGCAGCCGAAAAAAAGCCGCTGCCCACATATCACTATGTAAGCGCTGCTGCTGCTGCTGCTGCAGCAAAGAATTTGCGATATCAACTGAAAAGTGTTTAGTCCCACGACCCCCAACGGGGGTGGGGGGGTTTGTGTGGGAATATGGAAGATGTTAAGCAAAACGACAAAAAAAAAAAAAAGATCCTGTCGCGCGTAAATCTCGGCAAAGAGCTGCCCCTTCTGCCACCCGCCCCGCCCACTCCGCTTTACGTCTGTGACTCTGACCAGAGCTCATTTGTTGCCGGGCTACGCCCATTTTAGCGTTTTTTTTTCGGTTTTTCGTAGCATTTGTAGCTAATAATTTTAATGTTATTCAAAATTATGTAGAAAAAAAAATTTGGAAAAAAACGTAGCGGGAGCGAAAAAGACGCCGAGCGACCATGTGAAAGCATTTTTGGGGGCGTCTCGCACACACACACACACACACACACATACATTTACGTGCTTTTAAATTGCATTTGTATCTAAAAAGACATTAATTCAGTGTGTGGTTCAGAGCGCCATCTACTAGAACGACAGCCTAGCGCGTCAAGCAGTGCGGGCAGCGCCCAAACCAATTGCACTGCTTGTGAGTGCAGCGCATGTGTGTGTGTGTGTGTGTGTGCGTGGGTGTGCTTTGCGCATTTCTTATTCGCCTCAATATTTTATAATTTCATTTTTTTTTTGTTCGTTGCGTTTTTTTTTTTTTGTATGTAGAAACGAATAAAAAGTGCCACGCACATGATGTCCCATTGCTGCTTATCCCTTTGGCCAGCAGCGGCAGCACCAGCTGGACTCGGACACAGAGATTCAGTGTGTGTGTGAGAGAGAGGGGGATAGACGAATGAGAAAGAGGTAGAGACAGAGTCACATATTGCTACATCTTTCATTATGTAAATGCACGCTTTACACATTTTTTTTTGCTGCTGCTGCTGTCCACCACTCACACATTTTTTTCATCTTCTTCTTTTCTCTTCTTCTTTTTCTGCTTCTTCTTCTTCTATGCTTGCCATCAGTGGCTGGGGATTTAAGCGCGTTTGTCATTATATATAAAAAAAAAAAAATAGAAAAAATATATAAGTACATATGTATTATATACATATATAAATATGCATATGTACATACATACATACAGACAGACTACATACATATGTAATGTGAGTGGATTTTGTTTTTTTTTTACAACTACTATTTGCAGTTTCAACGTGTTTTATCACGTTTTAAAAACAGTTTTATAATACTAAAAGCATGTCCTAAGTCCACATTTGGTCAACACAGCTGTTGCCCAACCAAAACAAAAAAACAACAACGTAGACACCCTTCCCACCCCCCTCCATGTCACACCGTTTTTTGTTGACAGCTGACTACTTAAGTATATACCGTTATCTTGACAGAAAAATTCTGAGCTGTGAATCGATCGAAGGATAACTTTATAGTATGGAACCAGGGACGGAACACTAACACTTATACTAAGAAAGAAGCACACTAATACATACAAAGAAATTTGCATACACACATACATAAAGTCACAAGGTCGCGGCAACAAATTGAACAACGATCCGATCATCGAAGAATGAGAAGAGAGAACGCCGAAATAATAACGGTTAAGTCAAGAAAGTTGTTGTTGCTGTCCTTGTCTTTCGCATAGGGCTTAAGGCGCTTGAGAGCAACAAGACTTTTAAATCTAATTTGATCAATACAAAAAAAAAAACAAATAAAAATATATTAAGGATCGCTTTAAGTAGGTTTGGGAAAATTGTACATAAAAACAAGAATTTGATAAATTTTTGAATAAAAGATTCCTTTGATATAATCTTTTGGTAATTATATTTATTTAGTATTAAGTCAAAAATGAATGAATTGGGGGTGGGGGTGGGGGTGGGGGCGAGAATGTTGCAGTTGTTTTGCTGTCGTTGTTGATGCCACAAATGCCTTTTGCGGTTGGCATAAATTTCAACGCTAATCATAGAGATGCGACAACAGCAGCACCAGTACAACAACAACAACAACAACAAGAACGGGCCACAACAAGAAGGACTTTAACAACAACAACAACGAGCACTTATCCAAGGCAGGCCATAAAAAGTGCGCTAATGTTAACCCGTTGCTATCATTTGAATGTACAACATTCAGTAGCCAAGACCACAAGCCTACGAGTGTGCGTGTGTGTGTGTGTGTGTTGTAAGCCCTTAACCCTTACCGCCTCTGCCTCGTCTCGGTCTACTCGCTAGCATCTTTACAACAACAACAACAATGTCTCAGCCTAAAAGTAGGCAACTTTACGTAGCTCGCATGATAATTTAATTACAGCACTGGGATAGGTGTGTGTGTGTGTGTGTGGGACTATGCGCGGGGGGGGTGAGTGCGAAGAGATGAGTTAGTTGTGGATTGTGCGACGCAGCATCAATCTCTGGCTTAGACAAGGCAATCTGCGCACCCACCAACCATATAGCATACACCCAAAACATATCCACATTATTCGCAGCACCTTAGCCTTAACCGAAAAAGTGCCAGGATAGCTAACCAAATTCTGTCAAGGCTACCCCACACAAGATATGGGGTATATATGGCCCAAAACTCTTATAGAATGAAACTTAATCTGAATTGCCAACTGCAACAATGAAATGCAGGGCTGCCACCCTATTTTATTGTGTTGGAAAACTCAATCGAATTTATTTTATATAAAATATTTCTTGATATACCAAGTGAAACTTGAAATGCAGAGTTGCCACCCAAGTTTATGATATAAGAAAAGCGAACTTAATAAAAACTATCATGGAAATGTCTTTCAAAAATAGAAGAAAAGTTATTTCGATATTAGGATTGTTGAACTAGCGCCGCAACCCTGCTATTGCCATTGTACAGGGTATAATTATATATTAAATTAAGCCATTTGCATGCGCGTTTTTTTTTTTCGAGGGAGGCGGGAGAGGCGCCTCAGCTAAGGGCCACAGGGCTGGCGCTTTTCAACCCGGTCGTGTTGTAGATTATTAAAAATTATGTCTCAAAGTAGGACATGCGACACTCGCCCCCCATCCTTGCGCTTATGACTCCTTTGGTTCCCAGCTGCCGCATCCAGTCACATAGGCCACATTAATGTGCTACTCAGGCAACGCTGCGATAAGCTAAAATCCGCGACAGCAACAACAACAACAACAACAACAACAATAGCCAACAACAGTTGTAAAAGTGCTAAAAATATTCTATTTTATATTTTTTAGTTTCGTTTTATTTTTAACATTTTTTATTGTTGTTGTCGTTGTTGTCGTTGTTTGTGCAGACTCAAATCCACGCAAAAATTATATTTTGACATTTGTCAGTGGTTTGTGGGGGGGGGGGGCACACTTTGCGGCTGTAAGTGGGTTCAGGTGGGTGGGATGGGGCGGGGTAGTTGGGTGGTAACAACAGCAGTTGCATGCACCGAATGTGTAGAACAACATATTTTGTCGACACAACATTTGCTAGCCTACAGAAAAACAACAACAAAAAACCCGGCAGTAAAATCCAAAAAAAGCCCCCCAACAACCTCGAGCAGGACAAAAATTCACTTTGGGGACTTGGGGGTCAAGTGGTTGCCCTACGTACATTTGTTTTGGTCCTTTCTAAAGACAAAACTATATACTATATAGCTATTGAAAACCGAGCTAATGTGTTCTCTTTAATGATAATTGGATATTTCCGCAAGCTTTTCAAGAAACAGGCAAAGAAAGAGTTTGAGAAAGATGGTTGAAAACATTTTGATTTTAGATTGTAATATTTTAGTTTATTATTTTCAAGTTTTAAAATTATTTTTTTTTATATTTTTTTTTTTAATAATAAAACTAAATATTTTATTAATATGAAAATCGTTTAAACGTCATGCAAATTATCATCACTTTGCAGCACTGGCTGCAAATCCTGCAACCCTTGCAGCACTGGTCGTTCTCACTTTTCCGTTGCACATACGACCTGTCTGCCTCTCAATCATGCCACGCTTCGGTTGCATTTACCTTGGCAAAACCGCGCCTGAGATTTGTGCTACGAAATTTATATTCAGAACTTACGTTTTTTTTAAGAAGGGTATGTTATCTTCGGGCTCTCTTCTATGCCAGTTTCATTTTCTTTTAATTCTCTTTTTTGGGGGCTTTACCAAGCGGCGCTGCTTAGTTTTTAAAACTTATTTTAATGTTGCCATTAACATGTTGTTGTTATTCTTCTGTTCCTTGTTGTTAAGTAGAAAAATAGGGTTGTGGTTGCGCGGTGGGAGGGGGGGAGAGGACGGGAGCCTTTTGCGATTTGGCAGCTGTTCTGTGGCTCGAGACTCAGCGACCCTTAATACATTTAAATTGCTCGCTGTGTCTGTGGTGTCCAAAATCCTTTGTAAATTCTAACACCATGGTCGAATAATGTTAACTCTCTTTGCTTACTTTGTTCACTCGGACAGAACCTGTTAGAACGCGACTATGTGATATCCTGCAATATCCTGTAATATTTCCGAATCTGCTACAGTGGCGGTCTTATTAACAGGGACACTTGAGAGAAACAAAAAACGACACAAAATCAAACCAAAAAAAATCCAATAATCGTTTCCAAATATGTTTATGGGAAATTCTTAGTATGATTAAAAAAAATAATCTCTTGGCAATTTTTTTTAATAGGATAACTGTCCCTATTTATAGGGCAACACATCCGACAATGTTATGAACAAAAACCCACTATTTGATATTTTTGTTTGAGAACTAATTTTTCTCTCCCAAATTGGAACTTTTCCATTCACTTCCATCTTTAGAAAATACTAAGATCGGATCATTAAAACTTGATTTTAAATCAACGTATTTCTATCATTTGTTTGCAGAGAGAGAAAGAGAGAGAGAAAGAGAGACTTTATCTGTGTTTTAGGCAAATCGTATCGTAACTAAAGTTGCTGTTTCTTTTTGTTTTGTTGTTATGGTTGACAACTCTGACCGATAGATAAAGCTTTATGTATGCATCAAGATATAAAGTACAGCCTTTAAAGCCCTTCAAACTGAATCAACAAACCATCGAGTCAAACGGTTGATTTGCCACGGGGTTACCAGTTAATTTTTTTTGCTTTGGCGTTTGTTTTTTGTTTTTTTTGGCAAGAAAGACAAATATAGAGCCGAGTTGGTCGGCTTGTGGTAGCCGTCTAATACGTGTGTGTTTCTAACATGGCAAAAAGTGCGTCCAGTAACCGGGAACTGGTAGCTGGGATCTGGGTTCGTGGTCCGGGCGATTTGTTGACACAAGCCGTGTTGCCGCAAAAACATTGGCGGGCCGCGTTTAATAAAATGAACAGCCAAACGCGCGACCGCGAAAATCAAACAACAATAAAAAATAAGGAGTACAACAGAGTCTGGGCCGACGACGGGCCTGTTTGTGGGTGTATTGCTGTGTTTGTGTGTGTGTGTGTGTGTGGCAAAACGCTGTGGCAGCATAAAAAATAGTAGTTAAACCCAATTTGTAATTTGTTTGGCCAAATCGCGCGAGTGGTGATAAAAGACAACAACAGCAACAACTGCTAAACGCCATCGCCACAAAGCTAAAAGCCGCAACTGCCGTTGAATCCTTTTTCACACTAATACACACACACAGCGAGCAACACCTGCGTGTGTTGCTGTTGCTTTTGCTTTTGCAGGCCGCGATGAGAAACGTGCCGATGCATAATCATTGAGGCCATTATCATTTATTTTACTCAAAGGCTGCTTTTGCCATGTTGCTGCTGTTGTTGCTGCTGCTGGTGTTGCCACCTGCGCTGCGGAAAAATCAAAAACACACGCACCAACAACGGAAAACAACAGAAAAGAACAGTTATTGCCGTTCGCATGGTTATCTAAGCCAACGACTAATGCAGCTTCAAAACCAGCACAGTGGCCGAAAATACCAATACTTAGGCACAAACTTAAAGGGTTGAGACGCCAAAATCAAAGTTTGAAGTACACATATTGGCATTATTCGATTGTTAACATATTGTAGTTGCGCAAAAAGATCCCATTTCGAGGAAGAAAAAGTTTGAAAATGATAAACAAGAAAAAAAAAAATGTTTAAGAGGTGGAATAACATTACAGGCCCTTTAAAAATTACTTAATAAAACATTATCCTGGTCTTATTTAGTTTTTTCCAATCAAAAAAAGCAAACGCAACACTAATTTTCTTGTTGAATATCCCAGAACAAATTGAAATCCAATTTTATATTTTGATTATATTTTATAATTTTAACAACATTTTAATTTGAATTAAATAGTTGACGATAAATAAATATTACACATATATCTTTTATTAATATATATACTAAATACCGATTTAAATTTATTGCCAAATACAACGAGGACATCCCATCGTTTAACGCAGCCCTCTCTCTCTCTCTCTCTCTGTCCTTTGTAGCAAACATTTGAGAGTATTTTGTGGTCTATTTGCTTAGGTCAACTATAAAAATAGCGTTTGTAAATATAACAACTATGGCAAGTCAAGCCGTCTAAGGCATTCAGCTTAGATATGCCTAGCTTTCTATTGCTGAGAAAAACATTATAAGGTGGGGGAAAAAAAATAAGTAATGGGGTGGAAAAACAACTTAGCGTTCATTCCAAGAAAATATAAAAATATTTAGACCCCAAGCACAATGCGGCAAGGACACCAAGACAATCTCATTAAGTTTAAGCAAGTAATATGTTAAGTTAAAAATATACTTAGGATACTCATTGGTCTTTTAACAGGACGTTGTTTACTAAGAGGTTACCTAGCTAATATTGACACAGCCATTAGCGATTTCTGCAAGTTTTGCGATATGAAATGAGATTTTTTCTTTTCTAGGAAAACATGTCCTCCAAATATGGATGGAACCATAAAATATTGAACAGAGTTTGTTCAATAATATGTTTAATTGCTTATGCAATTTTTTCAGTTGTAATTCTGATTCAATTATAGACAATAAAACGCACTTAAATAATTTTTTATAAATCTTTGAAAGGTAAAATTTATGTGCAAAATGGCCAATACCTGCTAATTGGTGTTGATTATAATAAATAATTGCTAAATGAAAATGTCAAGAAAAAATATATATAAAAATTATGACACTAAGAACAACTATCAAGCTCCACAACAACAACAACAGAGAACTCGGAGTTCGTTCAGCTTTACCTGCCTTTTTTCATTAGTTACGTGCATATATATATATATAAATACCTTCTATATAAATTCATAAATTAATTAATTAAAACCAAAATGAAAGCGGAGCTGAATTATGTGCGGACCAGTATTGTCGGGGTGGGTGGCACAAAGAGCAGAGCTCTTTCTGTCCCAAAGACAGTTGAACATTGAATAAGCATTATGAGAGAGAGTTGTTAGGTATTGTTAAATTAATGGTTGGTCCGGAGGGGAGGGGAGGGGAGGTGTGATTGTCGCCACGTCGCACAAGTTGCAATCAAGCCAAAGGTATTTAAATATATTAAGCCACCCCTATATTTTCCCTTAAATTTATAATTCTTAATTACCGTCAACGAAGGTACCGATAGAGAGAGAGAGAGAGAGAGAGAGAAGAACATTTTTAATACCAATACCATGAAATCATGGTAATTTTCAAAAAGGTACATTCATTTTTAGCGGTATTTGTTTTTGATTAAATTTTATTTTAATCTTTTACCAAAAAACGAATGTGTTCGTAATCTTTTTATATAGAAAATTAGAGAGAGCATCGTTCAAAATAAGTTGAATGAAACAAACGAAATCCCTGATTGCAGTTCATTTAGTTCGTTCGATTTTGTCAATTTTCGTATTCCAACTATTTTTTGAATAAAGTCCGGATGCATGCGCAACAAAGAAGCCAACGAGATCAATGTTACCCGACACCAACATGTGCGATCAAAGTGTCCTGACCAAGAACGGCAATGAGGCGCCAAGTCAGCATTCTGTCGATGTTGCTGCCCAACCTATGGACTTGGTGGAATAGCGTTAAGGAGTTGCTAAATAAAGATTCAAATAATTAAATAACACACATTTATTGTTGATTTTTCGATTTACCATCAAATGCATAACTGCCAACTCCTGTTGACAATTGTTGTCGCTCTGACAACTAGAAGTAAATTAAATCTATGGTTTCCTTATAAAAACTCATTGTTTATGTTTAGACTTACGTCTTGAAGTAATTATGACTTTGAGCTTTGGTTTTTGCACGCCTTTGACTTGGTTTCTTCCGTTCCTTCTCACTGCACCTCTAAACTTTTTTATAGAAAATATCCAATGACATTTAAACAATAAGTATATAGTATTTACATGTGTTTGCTTACAGCATCAATCTAATGCATTGTGGGCAGCAAAGTTAAAACAAAAATAAGAGAGAAGAAAAAATGATGCAACCCACACACATAAATTTTATAGTCATTTGCGCATTTAATTAAAATTATGAGAAAAGCATGCAAAATATTTTACAAGCGCCATATACTATGTAGTACGACGACTTATGTGCCATTGCACAGATACATGGACAGTATGTACTTACGTATGTATTTATATACATACATATGTGAAAGCCATATAGAGAAAAAGAGAAGAAAAAAAATGGACAACATGAAAACGGATAAATGAGTGTGAGTGTGTGTGTGTGTGTGTGGTAGAAAAAAGGAATTAAAATAAAAATTGCTCATAGCAAAAATCTTGCGCTGTAATTACATCATTTATGCAGGACGAATATGTCGTTTTGTTGGCCATGGGTAGAAAGCCCCCACCTAACGCACCACTTACCACTCCCCAATTTTTAACCCAACCGAATACTACGACAAAGGATGCGAGCCAAGCAGCACGCGCCAAGTTCTAAAGTATGTTTATGTGTGTGTGTATTTGTGTTGCTGCCACTAAGCGTGCGTGTGGCAAATGCCTTTAAAATAAATACGAAACGGTCAGCGGAATAATAATCAGCAGCGACGGCGACGACGCTGAGACCAGCCGCTGTCTCAGTGACAAGGCGACACGTACAGCGTAAAAAAAAAAACGAGATCAGCGTTACGTTGTCTACAACAGGAAACGGATACACGCACACACACAAAAGAGAGGAAGACCACAGAGAATGGATGTCAAAGTAACGGAGTCGTTTGTCAAAGAAACAACCAGCGCTGCTCATTGGATATTTAAACAGTGTTAAAATTTTCTAGAAATAAATTGTTTAACAGTTTCAGCATATCCTTCAAATGAAATGCAGAGTAATCATACTTCGATTAGTGATCAGCATTTAGTACTCCTAATGTTAATATATATTCGAATAATTATCCAAGTAAGCTAAAAAGTAAAATCAAATTTTATGCTACAGCAAACAGAGTTTGAAGAAGAAAAATGGGCACCTTTTGAGCGATGCTACACTGAGCATAACTCTTTGAATGTTTCTTTTTCTCTTCCCTTTTGGTTGCCACTATCTCTCTCTCTCTCTCTCATACACACATATAATGTAAACTGCTGGTGGTGCCACGCCCTTACGTTGCACTAGACAAACATATAATATGAGAAAGCGTTTTTAATTTTTTATGCCCCCATTTTTCTATGCTATGAAAAATAAAAAATGCTGTTACTTGATTTCCATCTTTACGATTTTACGTTTTTTTTTTTTTTTTTTTTGGAAGGGAAGGGGGTGAGTTGAAGCTATACCGAAGCTGGCCGCAGCCTTCTCATGCTCCACATGGTAGCGACTGTCCAGAGATTCGCTGATGTCGCTGCGATACTTCCGCCAATGTGGCACAAACATTACAACAAAATCTAATAGTCGCACAGTGAATACGCTAACTTTTATTTATATACTAAATTATTGTTATTAACTGATCTTGAAATGGCTTTTTACAACAAAGACAACAAAGAAAAAATTCGATTTGCAACAACTTTATTTTCGTAGAATAGTTTCTTGGCAATATTTGAATAATCTAATTACATATATTCGACTGAATAAGGTCTTGCGTATACTTAATATTATTTTTGTGGCTTCGTTAATGCCAAAACTATAAAATCCTTGGGAAGGGCATACAAATTCAAAAAAAGCCGAAAAATAAAATATAAGAAAAAAAATATAAATGTATTGCAAAAAAATTGCTATATATTTTTATACTCGTACTCGTACATAGAAATGTAAAGGAGCACTAATTTTGTAAGGACACGCGCGCGAAGGACGGACACACACACACACATCTCCAAGCGGAGAAGCATGTGGCGCATAAGTAGACGCTGTACTATGGGCAAAACAGTCCATTTAATTTTATAATAAAGTCGCATTATCATTTTGTGATCTTTGAAAATTAGACTAATGTTTTCGAAAGCTGGAACATTTTCGATCGACAAAAAAAAATAGAAGTTAAATAAACAACAGAATATTTAAAATGAGGTTTTCTTCAAGCTTTATCACTATTGTAACAGTATAAATAGTTTCTTTCGTCGTTTGGTTTTTTTCTAGCTTGCCAATTTGCCAAAACTAAAACCTAGCCTGTTGCATTGCCGTTATAATATATCCTAGCCTATTTTGTTAGAGAATATTTTTTTGAATCCTTCCAAGCAAGTCAAACATTTAAAAATATATATCATTGAAACTGAAAATGACCGTTTTGCCCATAGTGCAATTGCCACGTTGACATAAAATAAAAAAAAAAAAAAAAACGCTCACACACACAGAAGCGTATGAGTTAATGTGCAAGAGTGTGGAGTGTGGGGAGGCTGTGTATTTTTTTGTTTAGGGAAGGGCGATGGGTTTGGTGGAGAGTCGAGTGTAGGGGAACACGGGGTTTGTCCATGCTAAATGGCCGCTGGTCAGCAGCGGCGTACAAATGACGGCTTCCGCTTGTGCATATTAAGCGTGAAGGATAATAATTGTACACACACACACACACAGATGCACTCACTAGATATATGAGCATACATATGCGGTATTCTATATACATACATATAGAGTATAATTTTTTTCATAATACGCATTTTTTTCATACAAAACTGGGTATTAATATTACTTACGGTTAAAAATAAAAGCGAGACTTCTGTCTGAAATGCGGGAAGGAGCTCTAAAAAAATGTGGAGAGAGATACAGAGCAAGAGAAAGAGAGACAGAGAGAGAAGAAGCATAAGCTTATTGCTAAAAATGTAGCAACTGCAAATAGTTGGCAGTTGTGGCTAACAGCTCCACAGGATGCTGTCAGCTGCCTCAACACTATCACGGCTCTGAACAAGACAGCAACCAAAAACACACACACACACACACACAGTTCGTTAAAAATAATACTATGCAAAAGTGATGAGCTTGAGATGAAAGCCTAAAGTTGATGGAAACCTAATGCTGAATGTCCTTTTTGCGATAACGCAGCTTACGTCAACCTTTTGAAGTAAGAATCAACTTTGCGATCATTCCAGACGAGGCCAACTGCAATCAAATCGTCCTTTTTTTTTTATTTGCAAACGAAATGAATGTATTTGAATGTATTTTACAAATTCTAATGTCTTAGAAACTAGATTTGATTGAACTAATCTTTAAGCTGAACGAGATTTAATTTTACTTGTGAGTTGCATTTTCAAATTGCACTTCAAACAGTTATGTTGACAGCGGACTCGGTCTATATAACAAAATACATTGCATAAGATAGAATATACGTTTACCATAAATTGTATTAGTTTTCAATTTGCTTTTACAAGTTCGAGCAAATGGGCGTACAAACGTTTTTGCCGAACGGAGTACGCACCTGTTTGATGGGAAAGGGCAATGAAAACCTGAAACTTGAAATTTCCAGTTACCGACCTGTAAATCTTCTCCCCTCTTACTGAGTGCTGCTGGTTAGCCAATTCGAGAATGTTCAGGCTAATCACATACAATTCAATTCGTTTTACAATTTCAACTAATTTCCATTTCAATTAACTTGCTAAAATGTAATTTAGAGAGAGCGCAGTGCACCTGCAATACCCGAAGGGACGATACCCAAACCTTAGCTGGGCCATCCAAAAACCGCGCCAGCTGGTTTCGAGGAGAAGCCGAATCACAATGACGATGTAACTGCTGATGCACTCTGACAGCAGCAGGACAGTCAGCAGTCAGTCTGGCTGTCTGGCAGGTGTGTAGAGGTTTTGGGTTAGCTGGCAGAGTTTCGTGTACTCGGTACTCATAGCTAACGGGCAGAAATCTGTGCGGTTGGTAAACGCTCAAAATCGTAATTGGACTACAACTGTAAAATCAAACAACTGACTACTCGTTGGGTAGCCGACACGCCTCTGTTGGCCGGGCTAACAGACAGACTGACTGACTGGACGGACGGACGGACGGAAGGACGAAGCGACAGGTGAATCGCACAGCGCACATCGTGTTTTTGGGCGTGCACTGACGAACTGACAAAAGCATAAGCGAATCATCTACATGGCTGCATTTTACCTACACACACACATACAGAGAAATCCTACCTAATTTTGCTATTCAGCTAACCCAACTCTCAAGTCCTCTATGTGGGTAACCAATTTTTTGTTTTCAAGACGAGCGCGCAACAGTTGAAAATGGCCATCAAGTCAGTTGCAGTTTGGGTTAAGACAGACAGGCAGCAGCCAGCCAGCCAGCTAACTTGGCCAAATGCTTCGTTGACCAGTAATCAACATTTCAATTACATTGTATGTTTGCCAACGGCTAAGCCTGACAATATCTATTAACTGTTATTCGATTATGACTTTTTTTATATACTTACCAGTATGAAGGGAATAAGCTTGGCTAGAAAATACAATCTAAGATATATCAAACCTATTTGTTAAGTTTTATAAAAAGTATAAATCGTTTATTGAAAATTCAATATTGTGTGAACGTTGGTAATTATTTTAGTTAATATGTAGTTATCAGAGATTTTGCAAGACTTCTTACAAATGTTAAAAACGATTCACTAGGATTACAATTTATAGCTTTTAACTAGAAGTCAATTGTGTTCGTATACTTATTAAATGATTATTAGTTTGCTCTTGCAGATCATCATTGGCGATTGTTGTACCGATTCGCCCGTGCATAGCCATCTCCGTTAGCGACAAATCGTCTGTTTCGCATGTCGTTACGATAACATTCTCTAGGGAAACTCCGCTCGTTATGATTCGCTTGATGCTGCTGCTGAGCTGTCATGTTGCTTTTATAATAGCTGTGTACATAGACAGCCAGAAGGGTAATCGATATTATGACAACACACACACTGCAGCGCCAGCTGCTATTGAATACAATAATAGCTCCAATGGCCTGACTCGAACACACCAGAATGTGCTCGACGGTCACGTTGTTTGGTGGTCCAATGTAACAACGAGGAACTACGAGGCACACAACTATTACTGTAAGGGACCAAAACCATAGCGTAGCCTTGCCAAGGAAGGATATCGTTTGTCAGCTGCATGGTGATATACACTAGAATTGCCAATCCTCCGATCATTACGCCGTAACATGTGATGGCAGGCCGAGCTGCGGCTGCGATTTCAATTATTGCATTCAGTGAATCGTAAATGTCAATCAAAAATCGAGTCACTTGGATTTCGACCAATCGGCCAGCGTTCCATATTATAAGAAGTCCAAAAGTCATATGTATCAACCGCACAAAATCAAATCTAGTACGCACTAGTTAAACATTATACGCCTGTTTAAAGCCAATGCCAACGCACTCTTGTTCGAACGGCGACAGCTGCATCCGATGTCGTTTCAGCGAGGAACGCGTTGTGCCGAACCATGAACGCATTTCGTTGTATGTCTCAAATACTTCCTCGGGTATCCAGATCCATATTAGAAGAAGTCATCGTGAGGAGTGGTTAGAATCAGCTCGACCATCTCAAACATTTTGTACCATGTACATACGTGTTCTAGCCGAGCGGCAATGTACCCGTAGAGCGTATTAGGGCGCCCAAAGCCAGCGTCACCGCAAGCATTGTAAGCAGCGGAAAAAACATTTTCCCTACTTTTTTTGAACTTATCTTATTTTGTGCTCAAAACGAAAAAGCTTATAATAACCGATAGATAGTACAGTATCGATTGTAACGACTATCAATGCCATCATATTGCTGCTTTATTAAAATCTCGATAGTTCTGTAGCTGAGCTAAAAATCATAATATTGAAAAGTATCTTCATTTATATATTGTAGTGGGTATGTTCAAAAGAACCTATCTGGTGTTCAAATGAAATACTTTTAACGTTCAACGAGTTGTGCAGAGAACCTGGCGCTACTTCACGAAAAAAAAACCCCAGAGAAAGAGAAACAAAAAAATATACAACACAAAGTTTCGCATAGCTGGCAACGGCAATGACAATGTTTCCTCTGCGTGTAACTTTTGCTCAAGGATTTATAGTTGGCTGCTGTGCGTGGACTGGGTGAGTTAAGCGGGAAAGGGGGATAGGTATATATGGTACGGGTTAGGTAGGTGAGTACGGATGCTTGGCTTGGCGTGGCTCTAGCTTAACCGAGTTGTCATGGCAACGTATCATAGGCACGGCATTACCCACTAGTTGGAAGCGAGTTGGATATGGATGTGAATGCGGATGCAAAAGGCGCGACTGTTTCTCTCTGTCTCTGCCTCTTTTTCGTTCTCTCTCCGGTGTTATGGTTATGTGTGCGTGCTCTGGCTCCGACGTCGCCGCCTCAAAAGCCATTTGTGCTTAATTGCGTGTAGGGCAACTAATGAGCGGAGTTATATACCGACCAGGACCAAAACCCAGGAACCAAAGCGACGACGCGCGGCTGTTAATAATTTTCAAAATAAAATAACAAAAAAAAAAACAACTTCAGAGACATATATATGTATATGTATAAATAGAAATTATATATAAATGTGTAGAGCATAGAGGTGGATGTGTAGGACAGCAGTAGCTGGCAGTATTTATATTTATAACCCAGCGACAGTTAAGCAGCGAAACATTTTTTTCAAATAAAATGTAACATTAATTTGCGAATGCGAATGCGAATGGGTCCTACCCACTCCACTCTGATCCCGTGTCTCTCCCTCTCTACGAAAGTTTTGCATTTGAATTATGCGTGCCAAAGGGTTTCGCGAGTTGCCAACGCAACGATGCTACAAAAGTCCAGTCCGTGAGGGCCATTAAGCGAAAATTATATTGGCCAAAAAGCATTATAAATTACTACAACAAATGCGGCGCCAAGGTGTTAATATCGATGCTGACAATGAAACACACACTTACACCCATAGTGTTCGAGTTCCGGATTTCCTTGCTCAAAGAAGACAAATTATAGTTTTAGTCTTGAAGTGATTTTTCCAAAACACAAATTTTTACAAATTTGTACCACTGGTCATGCAGAAGTGCACTGAACTTTGCACGGGATGCAAGGGTTTGTGAAAATCAGCACTTTTACACCAATACTAAAATTGCTCAAAAGTATTGATCGGTAGCAACTTAATGCTAAGGAGAAATATTGCTGTACTCTAAGGTCGAGATTCATTCATTCCTACCTCTTTCGCTGGAAGCTATCTATGAGCAAGTTCAGACTAGCCATCTGCTAACGTCCTTAAACCTAACTCAATCCAGACAAAAACACCATCATCACTTGCGGTCATTCAAGAAAGCGTGGCACGGGTTAAGGTGGTTCGGCAACTGATTCATATGGTACGACGTGTTTTTTTCGGTTGGCGTCGGTTTGGGGGTTAGCAGCTGCTGCGCGGATTGTCAGACCTTCTTACGAATGTAATTTTTATTTACACAATTTTAAGCTAATATTACGTTTGAGCCCAAAGCCGGACAAAAAAAAAAGCAAAAACAAACGAGAAGAGAAAAAAACCGCCGGCGAATTTGTCCCAAAAGAGGATAAATGAAATAAAATTATCTCTCTTTCGGCGTAACGCAACCCACCGCCATGGTGACAGTGTGGAGGCAACTTGGTGGGTGGCACGAATAAAGGGTGTTCGAAAAGGAGGAATGGTTAAAGGGTCTTATAATTAAGGCTTTTTGTATGCAATTTTCTGATGCAGGCATTGAAAATTTTTGATCCAACCACAATATTATATAGTTCTTACAGGAGGGATTGCTAAGAAATATTGTCTGAGATAGCTGTTCTCTTAGGATTTTGTTCTTATATCGTATTTTTTTTGCTACTTCTTTGCCATAAGCTTTATGTCTCTTTCTCTCTCCCTCTCTATCTTTAAGACACTCTCAACTTTTGCAAGTGGTTTGAGATAACGTCGGTCGAAGCAGTGAGTGGCATTAGTGGACCTCATCAAGTAACAACACGTACAAATCTTTTCTGTGCCGTGTCTGTCCACTAAAAGTATTGTCATCCAGCTTGCGTTTGCTTAACGGTTTGAGTGCGTGCCTTTTTGCAAGGGATTTGTATACCCTTTACAATGGATATTAGAACTTTGTCGTCGATAAAGTAAACGATAATAATAAACAAAAATATATTTCGGATTAGTCTCTATTTAACCTTATTCACCATTTGCCGCCATTGCAATGGTATTATATATTTTCAGAAAAGTGGATAAAGTATAAGAGCAAGAGCATTTAATAGTCGATTTAGCTTTCAGGTTCTTTTGGGGTTTTTTTTGGTGTTCGCTTCTTCTATTTATTTTTTTTAGTATTTTTTTAACATCAATTCTCTATGTTTTTGCATTTTTAAATGCTTTCAAATTAAGCAGCTCGCAATGGGTTAGCTAGAAGCTGGCTAAAACGGGTTATAGCCTTGGTTGGGCTTGCTAACGCTTATGTGGAAAGGTAAAACGGAACGTGCTCAAAGGGTGGCACAAGCTCGAGATGACAACACAAATAAAAGAAAGCAAAATAAAAAGGTAAATTGCATATAAATAAAAAAGTCTATTGCCCCAAATAATTGTGTTCCTTCTTCTGTTTCGGACCAGGTTGAAAAACGTTAGAGATGCGCGTTTGTTGTCTTCCCCACCTCCACCAACAAAGGATTAAGGGAGAAATGGGAGCTGGCAGGTGTTTATATGGCTATAATTGGCAAAGAATGCGTACAAATGAGCTCCACTCGATTATTTCACAAAGATATAAGAAAATTTGTGAAAAAGTTCAACTAAAAGTTAATGAGAATCTAGAGAGTTCGTTGTTGAAAGTGTGCAGCTTTTGAAAATTAATTCAATTAAATGTAAAATTTAAAAGCTCAGAGTGTGGTTGAACTGTTGGATTGCAATTTGCTGACACATAACAACATCAAAAGCTGGCTGCGTTCAGCTTCAACAAATTAATGGTCCGAGTCTGTAAGAAGTTTATCAAACAATGGCCAAAAAGATTTGAGAAAAAACTCTTGCATCATTTCGGGCGACAAATTACTACCGTCTGACAGTCAGTCAGTCAGTCGGTCTATCTGGTTATGGTTTGGTTCGAGTTTTGGTTTTCCAGACTCAATGCTGTGTTGGCTAAATGGAATACATAAATGTCATTCATTCATTTATGCAAAACTTGTAATAATGACAACAACTTGGGGCAGGAGGCGAGGTATTCCCTCTTTCAAACCACCCACACACACACACACACACCATTAGAATGGTGAAATCCGTGCAAGCGCAAAAAATTTTGTTGACTCTGAAAGATTTTCATGGCGTTCATGGTGCTGTCAAAAATTTTTGCTGTGCACGCGCTCGCTATACCAAAAATTGTTCTGCCAAGGTGTGCAATAGCTGTTTTTTGGCCGGGATGATGATGCGTGTGATGCCAGGCGAACTGACTATTAAGCCCAAACCCACCTTGCCTTAAAACATACCGTCTTGATGTTGGTGGTGCTGCTATTGCTGCTGTTGCTGTTGTTGTGCGGTTGTGTGCGGTAATAAAATTCTTAATGTGCCATTAAATCCTTCCACTGGCAGCGTCATCAGCGCGTCATCAGCGCGTCATGACTTTTGTGAGCCGCCACCAACAACGACAACGTCGACAACTTCGCTAGCTGGGGAGCTAGCTGTCTTGGAATTCCGCCAAGCCAAAGAAATCTAACGAAAATTTTGCTACGAAATGGCACGTAAATAAATTGCAAAGATTTGTCGTCTGTTGAGGATGCGGACCTGGCAGCAGCCACTACCAACAACACAGCAACAACAACTACAACTGGAATGAGAAATAACACCTGCCCCATACTTGACTGGAGACTGGTGTGCGGTTTGACTACCATCAAGACTGCCCCACCCCAAAAACCCAGCAAAAGGACAACAAATGAGTTAACATTTTTGGTGTCGCATTGTGAAAAGCCTTGGCAATCGTTGTACCCACTGATGACAGCTACACAGTCGACGTCTCAGATCCAAGTTCCAGTTTCAGCCATAGCCCCAATACCCCTATACCAACACCCCACCGTGCACTGACTATTACCTCTTGCCCGTTGGCTGCTGTCATTATGATTATTGTCATTTGGTTGAGGTGTTTCAATGCATTTAGATTGCATAATTAAGTAACGCGCGTATTTCATGAAACCCTCCTTTCCAACCCGCCTCTCCTCTCCTAGTCAAATTCCAGCTAGAACATCAGCCCACCATCCGTTAATAGCCAAACGTAATACGCGAAAATGGTCGCAACTGTACTACAATGTATCTATCAAGTTGATCAATTGTGTTGGTATTAAGCGATTAACAACTTGAAATTTAATATTAAAGAAATAATCCCTTTTCAAGAGTTCCAAGGTTATAAAACTTCTTCTCTTTCTCGGGATGAATGCGGAATTATTCGAAGAATTTTTGTTAACTCTTTTTTTTTTGTTAGAAGGCTTATCCGCTGTTGTTAAGAGATTGTCAAAGGACCTTCCCATTTATAAGATTATCTAAAGATTCATTTAATATAATCTATGTTATAGAAATATTTGCTAATATATGTACCATACCTAGGTTCTATACTTATAAAAATATGCATGAATATGCCATTAGGATCGGATATGTATAGTAAGATAGTTAAGTAAGAATGGAATAATATGCTGAGGGCTAGTGCCATAGTACAAGGATAATATTTTTAATAGAAAACCTCGTTCTAAGGAAGTTTATTATTCGACTGAATCATCTTCACATTTGTTTTAAACATCAAATCAAAACTGCCATTTGGTATTGTTAATGCAGGTTCAACTCATGAACAAAAATCATGCATTGCAACGTTATGTCTAATAGGGGGAATAGATTGACAGAGGGTGAAGGAGGGGGGAACAAACACTTCACCCAGTTAGCCCCAGAAGCTGTAACAAAGCAGCACAAAATTATAAACCACTCAACCTGCATTTTATGCAGTGGGGCTTTAGTGCCGGGGGGGGGGAGGAGGTGAATTGTTTCGATTGTTGGAACTGCTGCAGCTGCAGGCAGTGTTGCAACTGTTGCTAACGTCTGTGGCAGCAACTTCGAGTATTTAATACCTGTCGTCATTAATATTCGCAGCGGTACAACAAAAGCGTTTTCTGGCCTCCAAGCCACTTGTCGATATTTAACATAATTGTGCAATTGTGCGGCACACACGCAAACACACACATGCGCATGTGTGTGTGTGTGTGTGTGTGGACACATATGTAAAATCAAAAAGAGTTCAAGTGTCTGCATTTAAGTCGCACTGGTTCCACTTCCAAGTGCCGCCCGCTCACTCAGGCAGTTAATGGTTCTGCTTGCAGCGGATGTGCAATTGCTTCAAGACCCAGGATACACGCCCCGCAACCTTTTTGCCCCTTACCATTCCATACTTACACCTTCAACAGCCACAAATAAATCCATGGAAAACATTTCTATTCAACATTTTCTATATATTAGCTTGCCCCAGAAGCGATAAAAACTTGTACACTTTCTAGAATTTTCTCTCGTGTTGAAAAATATCGAAGCAGGCGTTTGCTTTGAAAAGTCATCGAGGCTATAGGGCCTGAGCTCATTCGATACAGAATCACAGTACAGAACACAATTAAAAATTAAAAAAATTTTCTCCAAAAATTTTAAGCGTATAAAAATTCCGGCAAACAAAATAGTAAATAAAATTTTTTTTTTTCAAAAATATATTTTCCCAATTTTTGTTTTAGCCACAAATAGTAGATTCAAAATACCGGTAAGCTATAGCAAATCCAAAATATAACAAACGAAACCAATTGATTTTATGTCGGCAATAGAATTCTCATCATGCAACGTTCATCGACTAAATATTTTGGCTGCATGTGGAGGCAGCAAAGCTTATCGCACCTCTTTGCTCGACGTTCAATGGCGGACCATTCATCCGGAAAGGGCCCATCAAAGAAAGGCAAAACTGTCAGCAGCAACGCTGACGTCACTTCAAGCCCTTCGGGCGGAAGCAACAGCCTGCCCTCGACTCGACCGCGTCGAATCATACGTGAGGAAAACATGTGGGGTGAGAAACAGGGAGGGGAAACGTGGCTGCGTTCACGTGATCGTCAATGCTACAAGCCCGACTTCAAGCAGACGGAGCCGCAATTGCTGCGCAAACAGTTTATGCGCAGTCCAGACGAGCGTACTCGGGATGCGATGAGTCGCGCATGGGAGACGAACATCCGCAATGCAGCTACTGCGCGTCGTATGGAGTACCTGGCCAAGCAAGAACAGGACATTGAACAGGCCAAGAAGACCATTAAACTTGATGCATTGAAGCGTAAAGCGACAGAGAAAAAGGATTAAGCTAAACATAAAATAGTATTTTTAATTTATATACATATGTTCCATAGCCTACTTTTAAAAGAGCAACAATTATATAAAGAAATAATAACTTTTGATATCCTATAAGCTCGAGTTAACTATCGATAAAATAGGTAAATTCAGGCATACTTTTACCAAGGTTTTGCTTGAGCTCTTACTATTGGATATTAATGTGTTTGTTCTGACAGATTTCACAAATAAAATTACGAAAAACAAATACAGAAAAAATGAAATTGAGTGAATCACATAAATATCTTATACCTAAATAATTCGTGGGCAAGCATATATCGCATAAAAGGTTTACCTAAAATTAAAACTGCCAAATACCATCGTATTCTTAACGATACTTTGTTGTTGCGGTCTTACTCTCGCTCCACCCTCTCTCTATCTCTCTCTTTCTATGTCTTGCTTTCTTTGTGGCACTTGACAAGACTCATGGCAACACCTTCGCTACGGACATTAATTTTTACTGCTTTTGGGTTTTCAATTTGCCAAAAAAGCCACGTGAACGACAGCAGCAGCAGCAGTTGAGACGACGACGACGACGACGTCGCTATTTAACGACGCATAGACAATCAAACGCCAAAGGTCAAAGACAAGGGCAGAGGCAGTCGCAGTCGCAGCTGGCAGGAGATGGTAGTACTACAGGGAGAGCCAAGGCACTTTGTGATATATGGATGTATGCCAAAGCGTAGCGTTAACCCCCTTACCCTTACATTGAAAGCACACCCGTTAAGCGGTACCCGTTACCCGTTCGCCATTAAAACGGGCTCAGTCCGTATAACCCTTTATCGAGACGCGCAGCATGGGTTAAGTGTTGATTTAGGTTTGCAAACAGAAATTATGATTATGCCTGTGAAAACAAAGGAACAGAGCAGAACATAACAGAACAGAACGGAACAGAAAACAGAACCAGAACTGAAGAATATCCGGAAGGGGAGGGGGAGGCTGCCGTAATGAAACCCAAAGCGAAAGAAAATATATTAAAAGATATTGAGAGGAACTAATTTTCATTAAAAGGATTAAAAAGCATTTGGCAACTGCGAGCTGCCGAATCTACCGAATATACATAGGTATATATATGTATATATGTAGGTATAACCGCGATGGGGCTGGTTATGAATTAACATAAAAATCATAGAAATATGACACTTTGTGACGTCGACCATCCTCCTACAAACAAAGACGATGATGATGATCATCTTGAACATTATCATTATTTGAGAGTTCTTTGGACGCCGAACGCATGATTTTCATTTTATAAGGCAGAGCTCCAAGGCGACTCGCAACACCGGCGATATGGCGAGTGCCAAAGGATAGCAGGAGGAAGAGGAAGGGAGATAGAGGATGGCATCTGGGTGGCACATTGATGGCAAACGCGCGACAATCAACACGAGGCGCGCTGATAGCGCACAGCGAGCGGCGGGTTTGGTTTTTGGGTTGGAGGATTAGTAATGCGCGCTTTGGCTATATGGTTGGGTTAAAAGGTGGGCCAGCGCATGCCTAGCATCATTTCATGCTGTTGCTGCTATTGCTGATGATGCCTCCCAACCCCAACCCAAGCCCAAAACCAGTAACACTGTTTGCTCTTTTGTGGGCGTTGCTGCGGCTGCGAATGTTGTCGATGCCAATGCAAATGCTTATGGGAGGGTTTTGGGTGGTCCACGACCAGGCTGACACTCCGCACCCACCCAGATTCATGAGGCAGCCAGCCAGCTACTTAGTAACTCACCCGCAGTTTATTATTTTCAAAATATTTAAATTTTTTGGTAATAAGCGAAAAATGGTTTTAATATAAGCAAATGGACGGGGTGCGGGAATGGGATGAGTAGGACAACGATGTGGCTGACTGCGGTGTTTGTTGAACTTAATCCACCTGGAGAGCTTTTATTATATCTATTGAAAGTGGGGGTGGGACTTAATAGGTTTCGCCGTGTCGATTTGCTCAGATGAACGGCAAGTTTGTATATGTATTTGTCTGTGTGTGTATTTGTCATATACTTTTGTACGTGAAAGAGAAATACTTATGTAATTTGAATTTTATCAAAAACTTGCTATCTTTAATCTCTATGTAACATGTTCTTTGGCTTGGTTAAAAAGATAAATAGAATCGATTAAAATCGATGTTGAACTTCGATAACATCGATTGATTATTTCCAAGTGATTGGATAATTAAAGATTTATTGGTATTTTCTAAAGATTTCCCTGCTCTAAAAGAAATCCCTTATTCAAATGTTTTATTATTATTATTATTAATTGGAACTTAAAATTAATTCAAAGTTACAATTTTATATATAGTATATACATACTTATATATAGAAAGAGCAATATTTCAATGTTAAAGTAGTGTTTATTAGTAGTTAAACATTCTTAGGAGGAATAAAATTCAGACTAACAAGTTTAAGGAAAAGCTTTCGAATCACAATCTAATAAAATGAAAAGTCAACAAAAACCGTAATGCCGATTTTAAAAGATCATAAAGTATTGCAAACAATATATTTTGGTATTTTATGCCGTATTTTAATATGTTGATAATATTATCTAAAGTATGTAATGCTGCTGTCCTTTGTGGCAGCTTGATTTGCGTTGAATGCAACAAATTTTTTTTGTATGCAACATCAAAGGGAGTCGTCTACAGTCGAAATGCCTAAACAAGCGAACGCTTGCTCAGAATGGTTTCCTTAAGTTCTTAGCGAATGAGCGCTGACAAAAAGCAATTGTTGTGCCTGTCTTGCCATCCTGTTTGCCCCAAACCATGCCCAAATTAGCCCAAAAGTAATCCTTTAAGTTTAGTGCGGCAAGAATTGCATACAATTGTGAGGCATAGCATGGCACAGACAGCCAGATAGACTGACAGAGACAGGAACGGGGCAACTTTTGGAAGGCTGGCAAAAATAACGCCCTCAAGAATCGGACCGAACCGGACCAACTGACTGACTGCCTGGCTGGCTGTCCGGTAGCAGCAGCCTAGTCTCAGTCCCTGTTCCAGTTCCCGTCCCAATCCCAGTCCTCGAACATTGTCAGCCACGTCGTTGATGACATTGTGTACAATTTTGTAGTTGTCGTCGTTGTTGTTGTCGGTGTTGTTGTTGTTGTCGTTGGTCTCGCGCCATCTTCAGCCGGCCTGCCTGGCTATAAAACTTTTATAGTAAAAAGTAAATGCCACAAATGAGCAATCGAAAATTTCGCATTATAATGCAAACTGTGTGCATTTTTCGGGTTATTGTAGTCGAGTTTTGGGCGAACAAGACAAACGCATACCACGACAACAGCAGAAGAGCATCGTTCTGCCTCGTCCTTGCATTCAATTCCTCTTCCCTCTGCCATGGGGCAGTCGTCATAGTCGCCTTTGCCGTTCTCTCTCTGCACTGGCATTCATTTGCCCGCTCTATTCCCTTCGCTTCATCTCTCGCCCTTTTCGTCTTTCGCCTCTATTAATAATAATAGAATTTTTGGAAATTTTGCAGCAAAGCGCACAGCACAGTTGAAAGGAAAAGGAAGCTCGCCTCGCGATTTTTGCATTTGACGACAACGAACGGGTTGGTTGGTTAGTTGGTTAGATGACAAAACCACTGCCAATGGCACCACACCACAACTATACCACATAGAATATCCTCCCTCCTCCTCCTCCTCCCTTCGCCTCATTCCATCTATTTCCCTTTGACTCTGTATTGCATAATTTAGCTGAAATGTCTACCACCTGCCTGCCTCCCACTAACTACTGTGCTGAGGTCCTGACAATAATGCTAATAATGTTGATAATGCTCTCATACCAAATACATTTTCAGGGCACAAAACACTCGCATTCCATTCATGAATTGTGTGTGTTCTTTGCTAATGAACTCCTCGCTTGATATTTAAGTTCCGGATTCAAGTATTAAAAAAAAAAATCAACTATATAATATAACTTTTGATGTAGGAAAATTTCCATTTCTGTTTTCTATTTATTTTTTTCTCAAGCCCCTGTTGACCTGCAATTTCTCAAGTCCTTCGGGACCTGCTTCTTCTCATCATAGCTTAACATTAACAGAATGGAATATTTAAAAGTTTAACACAATTGCTTAATGTATTATTATAAATTATTATAAATACCTGAAATTAAAGTCAAGATAGTTATGCCATCTAGCTATTATTATCATATTTAGTTTAAGTTACTCTAAAGTTATAAATTTAGCAGGATTTCCTGTTAAGCTGACAGCAATTTTTAGAGTAGAGTTCCCACCTTTCCCCATACCACGGCGTAAATGGCAATGTTTGGCCATAAAAATGCCAAAAACTCATTGACTTATGGGCCATGGCTTGTCTCTAATTGCAACGCCCTTCTAGCCCTTCTTCTTCTTCTTCTACTTTCAGTCAGCTTCAAGCAGCTGGCGAACTTTTTTTTTGGGTGGAGGGTGGATAGATGGGGGCAGCCCAATTGGCGCAGTTAATGTCCTTGGCTGGCTGGGCATATTAAAATTGGATTTCCAAAATGAGTATGCATACATAAATAAATATAGTATATACTTATGCACTTATTATTATTATTACGAGTATTACTATATCTATCTATATGCTTATAAATTAGCATTTTGGGCGGACGTCGTCCGTTCGCCTTGGAATGCGTTATTAATGGCAAATTAAAAGCAATAAAAAACAGATGTGCTTAACGTAGCACATTTTACGCGGAACAGCACCCAATCCCCCCAACCCCTCTAGGCCAACTGGCGATGCAAGTTAAGATACTACTAGTGTTGGCAAAGGAGGCGGAGGAGAGGGTGGTGAGAGGAGGGGGGGGGGCGGGGGGGATGTAGCTGGGTTATAGCTCATCAGCTGTGGGCCGCGCGCACCTTTAGTCAAGAAGTTGGCGTCGTTGTCGTTATGAAAATGACTTTGCTCTTTGCTGTTTCTGCCCTGGCAATGTGGGTGTGGGTTAAGGGCTGGGGGGTAGGTAGGTAGCAATAGCACACACACACACTTATGCAAAAAACTTTTGCATTCGAAATTTGTTGGTCTGTTGCGATGCTGCTGCTGCTGCTGGCGTTGGCGTTAGCGTTGGCGTTAGCTTATGCAGTTTATCATTTCGCTCCATCCAGGTGGGTAATTTTAATTTTAAGCTTGAGTAAAGACAATATTTACTTCCACTTAAGCGACAACGTCACACGCTTTAATGGCATTTTGATTTGAGCTGTCGTTGTTGTTACTGTTTTACTTTTACTTCAAGCAGTTAGTTGTTGGCTGCTTCTTAGTCCAACAGCTGCTGACAGTTGACTTAACATTTACAGCAGCAACAACAACAAGAACAAAATAAATAAAAATAAAGAAATCAGTTCCTTCTTTGGATAAGTTACTTTCCTCAGCCTCTTCAGCTAACAAAAAGCTGTCGGTTTCTTATTAGACGCGCAGCATTATGCTAATACTAAATAGCTGGTTCGCAAAGAGGTGGCTTTGTTTTTAAAGTCTGTTATATTGAAAGCTGTTATAACTTAATCTCTTAACGATGCTTTGAAACTGACGATATCCTCTGACTTCTATGCCATCGATCACATCGATTTTATACTTCTATCAATCGTATGAAAGCAAACATCCAGTTACAATCAGAGTTAGACTGAGTCAAGTGACGAAAAACTTTTCGCCGAATGCTCATTGAGCCTAACAATCAGCTTGAGTGTTGCTGCTGCCAACAATGGAAATAAACAAAAAAGATTAAGCAATAAGATGCAATGGCTCACGAAACGATGATAAGACTTGTAAGACATTAACAAGCAGTTTGAGCTCTTTCTTTTCGTTCCGTATAGCTGCTGCAAAGATCAACAAAAAGTCATAAAAAATATAGATATGCATGTTCCATATACATAGTACATAAGTACTTCAGTCGTCGCATCTCTATAAATTCTGTTGTGTAACAAAAGATGTGCAAAATTTGCGCTTGTTAACAATGCAAACGCACAAGTCACACACTCACACCCCTAAATAACACACCCATCCCACCCAACGAAATAGCAAAAAAAAATAAAAGAGAACAAAAGTTCAAGGCAAGTAGAAAAAACAAAAGCAATTGACGCTACTACGCCCACCGTCCGCGTACCCTTCGAGTCACCATTCAAGGCTCAAAAAGTTGTTGTTCTTGTTGTTGTTGGCTCGTATCTCTTAGACTTTCGTCTCGGCTGTAGATGGGATGGGGGAGGTTACTACATTAATGGGTCTAGCATTGCCATACCCGTGGCATTGTGTCACAAGAAGTTAGGCAAAAGTAAGCGACGCACTAATCTCGTTTATGTAGCGTAAAATGCATGTAATTGTGTAAACACGCCAGCGCCTAGTGGGTGTAGCTAACAAAGAGGTAGAGAGGGATTGATGTGACGAGAGAGAGAGAGAGTGCGTATTCACTGATGCACAGATAGAGCATTTGATAATTGTGTGACATGCTCATACTAGTACAACATGTGAAATGAAGAATAAACGTCAGGCGAAGCCAAATTTTGTTTGACATTTGGTGTGTCTGTGTGTGTGTAAGGATATTTGGGCTTAGAACTTCTCTCCGGAGTCGTATGCAATGGAATACCTAGAAACTATGTAGCACATTTAATTTCCAAGTGCTGTTAATCTTGTTTATTGTTTATACGCTTTCACTTTCTTTTTGATAATTCTCTTTATTCACATTTTTTTGAAGTTTTTTTCATCTTGCCCTAGTTTTTCTTTGGATTTCCCTGATTCAATATACTTATCCTTTAACTATACTCCTTTTCCAACACTGCTCTGGGTAATTTGATCATTATTCTGCTTTATTTTATTGTTTCTTGTAGCTCTTATCTTTTCAATAGCTCATATGTGTAAATGAGCTCAGTTGAGTCGTCTAGGCGTTCTTGGTCCGTTAAGAAAGTGTGATGTAATAACGATGGGGGATGGTAGTTAGGATTTGGGGGATTACTTTCTTAAAAAGTGATATGAGTAGGAACGTCAATGAGCAGCAAAAATTATGAAGCTCATCAAAATGTGCGCTGAATTGTAAAATTGCCGCTTGCCTTTCTTTTATAATTTTTGGATTTGTCTTTTTTCTTGTCTTGTGTGTTGGCTTTTAGGGGTGAAGGGGTAGGGGTTTGGTTGAAGTTAGTTGCAATTTATGTATGCTGTGTCTTATCTGAAGCAATTAAAAAATGTTTTTTGTTTTCGACTTCCGCTGCGATGTCGTCGACGTAGGCATCGTCATCGTTGTCTTTATCTTCGGCGCCTTAGACAAAGCCATCCAAGCAAAGCGGCATCCAGGAGAGCATAGCACGCACATATGAAGTAGATTAGGATTGGGGGACGGGGATGTAGACACCAATATTAACATGAGAGTCCTTCAACTTTGCCAGGGGGGCAGCAAAACTTTTGCCTTTGTGTTGATGTGTTTATTTATGCTGTCTTTCTTATGATTTCCCTGATTTGCAGCGAACATTTCTCCAAGTACAAAGCGAAAGTCTGACTTTTTTTTATTCTTTTATTGAAATATATTTATTATATGCGTCTCACAACTGCCATATACTTAGAACATTGAAGCTTCTTGGCGAGCATCGCATGGCAAGTAGGACTATAGATTATATACATATATAGGTATAGAAGTCTGACGCTTTAGAGTTTGTAAAAGTTTAGTTCAAAAGAGTTAAATTAATTGGCTCTACTCAGCGATATATTCATATTAATAATCATCATAATTGACTAAATAATGTTTTAATGTTTTTAAACATTAATATTAAGAACAAATTAGAAAAAAGAGGAAGTAATTTACCATCAGTTATATTATACTACAAGATTGGCAGATTTGAAAATAAAATAAATTTAACTGAGCTTCCTAAAAACTACAAACAAAAATGTCTTAGGTCTTGCTTAACTTTATCAAAAGCAACATTTTCTTATTCAAACTTATCTGTTGATTGATTTATTTTTCATGTCGCTTTCTTCGACTTCTCAATTGAGATACACATGTTTTCAATTATTCATAAATTAATTTATTTGCATATTATAATATCTGTTTTTGGTATAAAATTTTCATTAAGTTGTTACAGTTGCTAAACCTATTGTACAATACTTTATGGGCTGACCATCATCATTCTGTTAAAAGCAAACGCATCCTATTCAATGTCAGAAGCTTATTTCCATACCCATTGCGGACCTTTCGACTTGACTCGACTCGTTGTGTGTGTGTGTCTGCGAAGGCTTTTTGTCTCTATTAAATTAATCGACGCTCATTTTTCCAACTTAACAAAACGCAGTGAAAAACAAGAAAGTTACAAATGAAGCACATCGAATGTTACATACCCTTGCCGAACAGAATCATTATCACATTAATATTGTATTATTAGTTATCGATTGCTAAAAAAAAAAACTGTATGATAAAGTAGCTCAATTTTTTTTGTTTAATTTAAAGGATTTGCTGGGCAAAATCATGATTTTTATTGAAACATAAAGCTTATGCAGCAAACACCAATACAAAACTCACTATACCTTCTGCAAGGGTACACAAATATAAGCGATAAAACATTTGCTGGCTGCCAGTTTGCTGCTGCATGCATTTGCCACTGTTGCCTCATACCATTTTTTACATTTGTTCATTGTTGGTATTTTTTGTTAAAATTCTTTCTTTTTTTTGCTTTTAAGTAGCACTATTTTTTAAGGATTCTGTTTTGGGTGCTACCGCGCCTTCCCCCATATAAAACAATTTTATTTACTGTGCGTTTTTCATGCTTATCAAATACAAAACAATCGCACACGAGGGTTGACACTGGCTGAGTTTCCGGGCTTTTGTGCTGAACGGGGATGTGTGGGGGGGCGGTGTTGCGGTTTACTGGAAGGACTTGCGGGCTTGCGGCATTTATGTTTCATTTTGCATTTTTGATACGTTTTATTTTTTAATTTTTTGTCGGTATTCCTTCAGCCGCGTCACATTTAAACTGACATTTCAATCAATCAGCGCTCGTCGCTGGGCAACTGTAAACCAAATTCGGGGTGTGCTTAAATGCACGATTTATTGCCGACCATACATTGCCCGATTAGGCAATGGCATTAGAAAAGAAGCACATTATACTCGATTTCGGTACTCAACCCTGACATACATTTTTGTATAATACATAGTTACGTAAAATAAATAAAAAAAAAACGTATTAAAATACAATACAAGTTAAAATATTCATAATCTGCTGATGCTGTACGAGAGTTGCTTTGTGTTTTCTTCTCGTTACTAGTTATGATTGTTGGCCAGCGCGTTTTGTTAATAGCTCCCCACTGAATGCCTTGTCCCGGAAAGCAGCTTTAGATAAATATACATATTACTTTCGAGAGTGCCGTTGCTCCGTTGGTCAACTTTTCATATCAAACAAACTACAATAATACAAAATAACAGACATTTATTTAAGCGTTTAGCCATTTATTAGCGCCCAGAGTTGGCTTGAAGAGATGTGCCACACAGCAGCACCCAGACTAAACACAAAACCTCTAAAAAAAATAGCACGAAATTTGTGAAGAGGAAAGTATCGACCCATAAGTGTGTGTGTGTGTGTTTAATATAAATAAAAATTTTAAGAACAAATAGTGCGACTGAAAGATACTACGCGTTGTTCTAACGAGCATTAAAAGTTAAAAGTTCAAGATAACATTGATATTCGATTTTAAAGAAAGTTTTGAAAATCTAGGATATATACTCGACGTACGGGAAATCTCAAGGGAACAAAAAAAATTTCCTTGCAGAGAAAATTCGTAGTAAAAAATGGTTATTGGATTGAACCAAATTGACGTGTTTTTCAACAAAATTCGTAATAAGAAAAACTTTTGGTTTGTTATTGAGAAGTTTGACTGTATTTTTTTCTCAGCTCAGATACCAAACTGCTCTAAGAAATAGTCCAGAATATTCATAGAATATTTCTATATAAACTCCACAATTTAGTCACAAGCACAACTTGATTTAACCCGATTAAAAAACGCATTTGCTATGAGTACAGGGTAGAGAGATGGAATACGGAAAAAGAAACGAAATGAAATGTATAAAACTAATGAAATCCTTATTAATATGCCTTGGACCTTTGCTGTTTGTTTGGTGCCCTTGTGGCGTCATCGTTGTCGACCCAACCAAATTGAATATGCAATGAATTGTAAAACGCAAAAGTTTTGCATAAAACAAAAACCGAATCTAACAAAAAAAAAATAAAATAACAGACTCCACTCAACAAATGGTCAGTCTGAAACGGGGGTAAAAAAAAGCGGAAAAAAATCTACGCACATTTTTCAGCGCATATTATGTAATTTTTCACATTTTCCAACAGCTTACAAAGACCCATCGACCCATTCTGAGTTTGAGCTGATGAGCTGACTTCTTCTACTACTTATATATATGTACGTATATATAAATAAATATATATCTTCTGGTTTTTCTTCGTCCTTTTTTGTTGTTGGATTTTTGTATCCTCTGTCCTCCACTTGGGTGCTGTGACTACTCTGGCTGCTCGAAGCACCATGAAATTTGTCCAATCAGCTGCCTGCACTCTTCCGATTGGCTGCTCGCCTCACATTCTGGCACCGAAATCGAATCCTTGCACATAGGGTAGTCAAACGGACCCTGCTCAGTACCTCCCCGTGTGTGTGCGTGCTCTCTTCGTATGAGTGTGTGTGTGTGTGTCCGTGGCCAAGTATTGATATCTGATGCGTATTCAATAGATTTCGACGCGCGCATTCATATGGGGGGTGGAAATCTTGACTCAGAGCAACCCTTTTGCAACGCATCCCGTTGGCGCTCATATGTGCAAGTACTTGTCAGTACGTAAGTGTGTGTGTGCTTGACTATTTAAAAGAGAGGGGGAAGAGTACATAATGTGGTCAGTATTAATTGCAAGTGAAAAGAATTATATACACATTGGTTCAATTTACATATCAGCTTTGTAAATTAGTTGGAACACAATTGGTATATCTCCAGCATGAGTTTAAATGTATTTGCTTCAATTTCAATATTATGATAAACAACTAGTATGGGTGGGTAAATTCCTTTGACCAAAAATCGTACTACTTTTCCTATGCAACCATGGATCTCGAACTAAACTTAGATCCGCGCTTATCAAGTAAACGATTTTTCGCTTATGCTGTAATCTCTGATCAGTATTATTACACGTTATTTATCGGCCTCTTACAATACATTCAGACATAAGTGTTAACATTAAGCGATAGGCTCAATGAGAATTTTGCATATGGGGAGAGAGAGAGAGAGCGGGAGGAAGTATGTAAATGGGAGTTTGTTGTGGGAGCGATGCCAATAAAAATACTTATACTTCATTAATAAACAA
Source organism: Scaptomyza graminum (assembly GCA_018901835.1). Classification (NCBI taxonomy): domain Eukaryota; kingdom Metazoa; phylum Arthropoda; class Insecta; order Diptera; family Drosophilidae; genus Scaptomyza; species Scaptomyza graminum. The sequence goes on along the minus strand of JAEIFL010000001.1, from coordinate 8,213,448 downwards.
TTATGTGCGGCGTTATTGCGCGCTAAGCGCAACGAATTAATGGCCATTGTCGGCTTCAATAATTTTAATGTGTTCCAGGCCCGATACCTAAACCTTTCCCCGCCCCCTATATAAATATATTATATAAAGCGCACCCCCCGTCCACGTCTGTGCACCATGCCATTAATGCCCATTAAAATGCCAAAGTGTGCCATACAAAGAAGCTCCACAATGTTATGGCCATAAATTACGGAAACTTAGGCAAAAAAAAAAAAAAAAAAAAAGACAAATGATACAAAAAAATATAAAAAATTAAAAATCATGAACGTTTCAAAGGCGTATGAGTGTGTAATCGTGTGTGTGTGTAAATATTTACATGTCGTCTCTCTAAACAGTACGATACCAAAAAACTATTCACGGCCCTTCAACGAGTGTTAATACGTTACACTAGTTAACAAAACTACCGATGTTTAATATACAAAAATCTATTATATTATTGTTATGCTTTCCAGACTTTGCCCAGTTGAAACTTGGTTGGCATATGCTTGGTAATAATACCATCTCTATTAATAACATTAATGGCTGATGCAACTCAAAATAATTTGATAGCATACTTTTCGGCTGTTTTTATATTTATTACATCGGGGAGTTTTCATTGTTACGCATCGGTCGTTTTGCTTAGAAACTAGGCGACAAAATATTGTCTTCCAAGATGCCACACAACCCACCCATACACACACACACACACACACAATACAAACACATTGAGTTTGTGTTTGTTTTAGCTTAAATTAACAAATGTGCTTTTGTGTGATAATTATAATTTTACATTACCTTTTGTTAATTGTTCAACGACACACGATGCATGGATTTGTGTGTGTGTGCAGATGTGTGCATGTGTGTGTGTGTGTAGATGTTTGTGGGTGTACTTGGTGGCTTATGCCTTAAGTACTGGCTGGGACCAGGTAAGGTGTTAAAAAGACGTAAATAAGATGATGATGTTTTTGCCAGTGTTGTTTGTGTGACGGTTGTTGTTATTAGTTTACCCACCTCAACATCTCCGGTGCCATCACCCCTCCCTCCCGTGCCATGACCCCTTTAACTACCCCTCCATGAATGCAGAGAACCCCAAAGGATGCGGTTGTGCGTGTGTGACATATTGGCAATTTGATCATGTAACGTGTGTGTGTGTGTGTGTGTGTTATGCATTAATGGCACACAATTTTTAATGACATGCTACGTGTTAAGTCATCTCCAGAGTGTAGCAAAAAGCTAAGCCTAATAACAATAACAACAACAACAACAACTGCAACTCGCACATTGTCAAGGTAATAATCGTAAGCAACAAAATTGGTAATTTTTGGGAATATGTTTATCAACCCCCCATTCACATTCCCATGCCCATCTGTATACAATAAGTACTATATGTATGTAAAATTGTAATAAGTAAAATTATGCTTTTCCCGCGGGTTAAGTAACTCAACACGAACGAGTAACGAGTATTTCATTAGGAGGCGCTAAAAGCATCACTTTCCAGTTTGTTGGCGCGTTTCTTGCCTAATCATAAAATAGTACTACTACTATGAAGTAGTGTACGGGCTTCTGGGTCGCGTTAACGCTGCGTTTATAGGCTTTTTGGTTAATTAGAAATTTTATTTGAATGTCGCTGTTGAATGCTTTTTAGCGTATTGGCCTTTTAAATAGAAACCTCCTTTCCTTATTAAGACTTCTATTACGATTTTAAGTAAGATCTAAAATTCTTAAAAAATGTAGATTGAAAGTTTTATCTAAATACTTATATACAGTATCAAAAATTAACAACTGATTTGGAAAACTATTTCTTTATTTCTGAATGTCTGCTTGCTTTCATTTAGAGTAAACAACTTGTAAATAATATTTAATTCAATTTACTAGCTTATATACTATATCAACGTACATATATATGTACTTAGAACCACCATTCAATTTAGATTCGCCGGCCATAGAGAGAAGCGAGACGAGGGCAAAAGGTCGTAGGAGAATGTTTGGATTATTTGCAAGTTTTGTACAAATTAACTTTATGACCGCTGGCTAAATACAGCCAAACATAGCCCAGGTACAATGTGTATACAATACACAAAGCATAACAAGGCAAACACAAAATGCAGAGCAAAAGCATAAAGTAAAGAATAGAAAAAATAGAAATCTGCGCCGACTGTTACTGACTGAATGAGGAGTGAGGAATGCAGGAATACATACATACACGTGTATGTATTTAGTATGTAGTAACGAAAAAAAAAAAAAAAAAAATTGTAAACATTCTTTTCGCTTCGTTGTTATAGAAACTGATGGCGCTGGGCCACAAGCAACAACTGTCGCTGGACATTGCAATGGGCCGACAATGACACGCCTTAACGCTGCCCCAGCTGAGATTCAAACACAGTCACAGTCAGTCAGTCAGTCAGTCAGTCAGTTAGTTAGTTAGTCATTCAGTCGTTCAGTCAGTCAGTCAGCCAGTTCAACCAATCAGCCACCCAATCAGACTAACAAGCAACTGGCTGGATGGCCCCGGTTCAGGTAATGCTTACATTTTAAAGCAGGTGTCCTCCTGCTACAGCTGCAGAAGAAGAGAAAGAGGCGACAAGAGTTTTTCACATTTTGTTTTCTTACTGCTTGCTTGCTTGCTGACTGACTCACTCACTTTGTTTATATGGACAGAGAGGAGAGTGCTCGTGCAAGCAAGCAAACGGCCCAAATAGAGGTTGGAAGATGCGCGACGCTCGTCGAATCCCGTTGCCAAACTGCAGTAAAAACTCAATGATTTAACAATGAATGCAGCAACGTCAGCGTCAACGGCAACGTCAACGTCGGCTTCCGGCTAGGTTCGCGACACCATCGTCGTCTACACGTCTATGGTCCGGCCAGGCTATACAAATATGTTAAAGGTATCCAATGTGTGTGTGTGTGTGTGTGTGCAATTCAAAAAGTGAAACAGAATGAAAGCAAAACATTGACAGACAGACAGCTCTTGGGCTTGGGCGAAGGACGACCCAGTGCTCTGCAGAAATATGACTGCTTCACTGGTTCAAAATGAATTAATAATCAGTAATTCTCGAACAAAACGGATGCATACAAAAAAAATAAATAAAAAAAAAACCAAAAATGGCAACAGAAAATAAAAAGAAAAAAATAGACTAAAAATCAAAGCAGAGTCAAAAAATAAAAATATATAAATTTAACTTGACTTGACGACTATAAAATACTTTGTCTTCTAGAAAGGGTGTTTATTTAGAAAAAAGGTAAGCCAAAGAAGAAGTTATTATTTTCAATTAGAGAAAAGTCAAGCGACTAAGAAAGAACAAAAAATATTGAATTCTTAACTGTTAACTGAAAATGAATCAATGTTCCAGTGAGTATGCGGATCAATTTCTTAATAATATCAGATGGCACTGAAAAAATATTTAAGAAAAAATAAGTAAGGCTTATCTATTCAACTAATATGCCTTTTGGAAGTGTAACAGAAGGCATATATACAATGTAGAGATGAGAGGTACAAAAAAGAAAAAGGTTCGCCTTCGGGGTCGGCGCTGCAGTGACAAGTGCAGCTGCCTCAATTCGGTGGTTGGGTGGTTGAATGGCTGTCCGTTCGTCTGTCTGTTTGTCTGTCTCCTTGGCTGAATGTTGGCGGAATGTTGTCTCGGTGGTTGACTCGGGCTGTGACTGATTGGCGCAGCTGAGCACCTGACTGATTCTTGGCCTGACTGAAAAGGCCATGGATTTTAATTACAAGAAATTGTTTGCTTTTATTTATACACATATATATAGAAATATATATGTATATTTTTTTTTTTCAATTTATGAAACGCACACACAAAGGCAAACTTAAACAAAAGAATCGTAATTAATAGATATGTATACATTAACGAAAGAGTATTTGCGGGCTTCATTCTGTTCTAGTATTTTTTTTTTTTTTAGCCTTTTGTGGTAATTATTTAATGCTCAGTGAAAAAATTCTTTTTTGAAAACAAGCTTAAAATAATTTAAACCAATATGTGTTAGCAAATCATAATATTTAAAAAAATTTTTTTTAATATACAAAACATAAAAACATACAGAAATTACAGCCTACAATATATCCCAAGTATTCGATTAGCTCAAACAAAAGAAAAAAATTTTAAATGCAAGTTCCTTGAAATTCTATCTTAAAACTCCTTTTTTCTTTCGAAATAACAACCGACTAGTTTGACCCTCTTCAAAAATAACTTAGCCATAGCCTGTTGCGCCACACAAATAACTCCTGCCAAGAACCAAGAATGGCAGGGGGGAGGGGGAACAAGGTGTTGAATATAACCATAAAACAAATTGCGTTTTATTAGCAAACAATAAAGAAGAAAAAATGAAACGACTGGCAACGCCACACACAAATACGAAAAATGCAAAAAAAAGGTCAAATAAAGCAACTATTGTCACATGATTTTGCCCGCCTGGATTCAGTGGCAAACGACGCGAACTGTTTGGAGCTGCTACTTGTCCAGAACGGGACAGAGACTATGGTCGGTTTGGACGGGTAAGGCACTCGGTCGCATCGGTTACAATGAAAAGGGTTCGACATGGTTGCGATATGGGGGGGATGCGACACAATGGCCACACGGCCACAATGAATGCCGCATAAAAACGTGTCTCGCAATATAAAAATGGCAAAATTTATTGGACAGTTGCACGCCACCCATTTAATTTATATTTATAGAAAATAAACACTGGAGTGATTTGCCCCGAAAAGCACAAGTAAAAAAAGCGAAGAAAGAAAAAAATAAAATGGAATGATAATAATAATACATACTTGTAAAAATTGCCAAGGCGGTGGCTTCGCCGATTATATCTATACACTTCAAAAGAGTATATATGTATTTATATGTTAATGTACCTTGAGGTTATTGTTAAGTTTTCTAAGATGAAACACACGCAAAAGCATCAATCTTAACAGATTATAGCTATGGCTAGTTTTCCATCGTCAGTGTTTGGTAAGGGTGTTCGGGCAAGGGTTTCAAATTGTAATAGATTGCAATTGAAATCTTTGGGGCGGTTTCTTATTTGGTGGCGACGCTAATAAATTAGCTTGCCGCCAGCGTCACTGAAACCACAACATTTTCCATTCCATAACAAAAGCGCAACAAATTAAATGTCAAGTTTTAGGTTCTGAACACACTTAAGCATACAAAAAAGCATTCTCACTTGGCCACAACCAGACCCCACTTGGTCGTATTAAAAAGCAATTTTCTACACACACGGACACAGCAAATACTCGTAAAACTTGCGACACGCGCCGCACAAAAAAAGGCAAGGAAAAAAAATGGTTAGAAAAAAGGCAAGAAAATTGGCTACAAAAGATGCTAATGATTTATTTAATCGATTTGACCATGAACATATGTAACGCCTTTCAACGTGTGAAAAATGACGACAGACTTCTTCTTCGGTTTCAGTTTCCCTCTTTTTTTTTATTTTTTTATTGTTTGTGTGCTTTTTCCCAGAAGTGTCTCGTTGATATTTTTAATAGTTTCGGTTACGCAACGTTGACAAGGGTTCGACCAGAGCCATAGGGTCAATATTGGGGACATGGGACATCGTTTATAGCCCAAAAGTAAACATACATACCTTGCTATATTCCTTTCCCGAGTAGATGGCGTGGTCAAGCCGTGTAAATTATATTAAACGTTTGTCAATTTGTGTGTGATTTGTCTTGTCGTTTGCCCAGGACAAGGTGCGAAAGGGTTGACTGCCATGCCATGGTCACGCACTATTAACTGCGAGCCCAAGCCACAGTTTTGTGTGAGAGGGGTTGACTCCTTTCTCTGTTCTTGCCTTGTTGCGTGGCCCATCAAATTGACCTAATCGTTTGCTTGAGTTTTGTGCATTCATTTATCATTGGCATTATCTGTAATGGGACAAGGCAAATGTTGTTCAATTTGATGGGTAACAAATATTTTGATAGGCTATGAAAAAGGCCATCCATTGGATTCCCCAACCAGATTCCTGCATTAAGTTAAGAGCCGCTGCAACGTAGCGAACTTTTTTTTGATTGCATAAGTTGACAATATAAGTTTTTGACTAAAGGACATACCCTACTTTAATGATAATGTCCAAATTGAACTGAAAATTTTTCTTTCAAGCCAAACGGATTATTTTCGTATTCGTAAAGCTTAAGCTGAATAGAACTTAGAATCTTCGGACATTTAACAAAACTGATTTCCGTACCACTGACGAGATTCAGTGGACACCATTTGCAGCAGCAGTCACCTTTGGTTTCTATCTTCAGACAATGAAGACACAAAGTTACGCTGCAAAGCAACAAAAAAGTAAAAAAAAGCAAATAGGAAAAAATTGTTACAGTATTTTTTTAGAAAACGCAAAAAATGACTAACACTTGGGGTGGGTAAAAAGGCGGCAAACAAATCGTCTTCAATATATCAAAGACTTAAATTTCAATTTTTTTCAAATTTCATGCCATTTAAATGCACTCCTTCGGCCAAGTGCCCAGCGACAGGATCCTATTGCCCAACCCACTAACCCTACCCCGACCCCATGCCCCACCATTCCATTGTTATGGTTGTGTTGGTAAATGATGCGCAGCACTTGGGTGTGGTGGGCATGGAAAGGGGGCGTGGCGTGGCATTGCTGCAGAAACTGTGCCAGGAATTGAAAATATTTTTTTCTCTTTGTATTTTGAACTACAGACAACGGCAAAGACGTCGCAATTCTTTAGCATTTTATTTCAATTTTTATCCTTCTTGTTTTTTTCTCTGTCTAATTTTGCATTTTACACTGTGAGTAAGAGAGAGAGGAAGATGAAGAGGGAGGGAAGGACAGTGTACAGCACATTTACTGCCTCATCTATTTAATACCATAAATAATTGCATCTAATTAAATATGCTCAAATGAAAATGTCCGCTTCTCTCTTTTCTTTACTTTTAATTTTTTTTTTATTTTTAATTTTTTATTTTTTTTGCCTTTGTCGCTACGTGCTGTTGGGCTGCAGTTGACGCGTGATGGAGCGAATGTCATTCGAAATGAAATTCAAGTTCCAATTTGGACTAACGAACGAACGACAGCCACGAAGGGCGGGCGCAAAAAAATAAGAAGAAGAAATTAAGTAGCAGCGTGAACGCGAGAAGAAAAAAAAACAGAATTTAATAGTTTTCAATTAGGAATCGTTTGCAGCCTTTTCTTTTGCGCTTTTCGCCATCCGCCGCCTTGCCCTTCTTCTGGTGCTTCCTTTTTTTTTATATTGTATATGTAAATATATATAGCACACACTTGACGGCGCCGCCACCGACGACGACGACGTCCTGCCGCCGCTGTCACTTTTCTTGCCTCTGTCGTAAGTGTCAGGCAAATGAAGTCACGAAGTCGACAGCTCTCAGCTCCAGTTCGCTTCTCCTGTTCTCTCTGTCTCTCTGTTTGTTGCCTGCGTGTTTTTTAATTTAACGTAAATTTTATTTTATTTTAATTTCACTGCAATTCTTTTAAAACTCACACACACACACACACGTACATTTACATTTACACTTTCTGCCATTTTTATGAACCCCAACAGCAGCAGCAGCAGCAGTCGAAGAAGAGGAAGACAACATTGAGCATTGCCACTTGCTTGGCTTTTTATTGCAATGTTGACGAGCTCTTTCCATTTGTTTACGTGACTCCTAGTTTACTCAACGGTTCGCTTTCTTTATTTTTCTGCGGTATCAAAAGAACTTACTTAATTGTAAATATGGCAAACATTGAATTCAATTTAATATAAACCATAAACATACTTTCCGGAAGGAGAAAGAAACACTTTATAAGTACTATGAGCCTAGGTGAATACGCTTGCTTACACAGAACACCCACAAAAGTGTATCGTACGTTTCATTCATTGTTCCATCATTTTATTCATTTAGTTCAAGCTTATTATAAACTTGAAAGAACGATGTATAGCCCTGATTGTATAAGCCCTGATTCATAAGTTTGTTTGGGTCTTTCCTATTCGATTGTAGATTGTTACTTTAACTACTGAGCTGAAGACTCATATTGTACTTTCTAAAACATCTTTTCAAGAGTTATTTCACTAAACAAATACTTATGTACTACAGACACAAATCTGTTTACAAATTGAATCTCAAGTCTTTTTTCTCATATTTCCATAATCAATTTTTATTTTGCCCATTTAACAGAAACTTAAATGTGAAGCTAGCTATTTTAATTTAGTTTCTTCTTTTGTTCACAAGTATTTTGTTTTTTTTTTTTAATAATGAAATGCACCATAAGGCTTTTATACTCATACCTATTCTTTGTACTTTGGCAACTTTTTCAAGAACGGGTGTAAATTGAACTAACCACAATTCGAAGTTCGATGCCATGCAAACAAAATACAATAAATAAATAAGCATTGGACTGCTGCTGCTACAATTTGTTGTACAAAAACTTTGCGAACAAACCCATACGTTTAGCGCGCCTCGTTGTTGTACATGCTGCATATTTATGGAGGCTAAGTTCCTGTCCTGCCCTCACCACGTATTGTGGCAACACAATCAATGCAAAGGCGAAAACAAGTCAAGACAGTTACTTAAATAACTTTGCAGCAACAAAACTTAGCAGTGCAAAGAACAAGGCAAAATTGAAGTAGTTGGGTCAGTTCAAATGAAAGACAGGCGCCAATAGAGGATTGTGTTTAGGTGAGGGTGGGAGGGGGACTCCCAGCCGAAGTTATTGAGTACGGCAAAAGCGCGACCTAAAACAACAACAGCAAACGAAATGAATGAAACAGCTTTTGGCGTTTGCCACCTGCCGTCACCATTGGCTGGCGTCGTGCAAGCAAGATTTTGGTTCGATGAATTTATTACTTTTGATGTTCAAACACGAAAACTGCTGCAGGCCATAAAACAAGCCAGAAACACACAGAGAGACAGAGAGAGAGAGAGAGAGACAAACTTTTGGACAAGGCATCCAAGAAGTACCCAAACTCAAAGACCAAATCCATATTCCCATGCAGTAGAATATAATGCGGCTGAACGGAGTTTGGAACAGAAAATGCTATTAAAAGTTTACATGTCTCAATAGAGTGTTAAGAGATTAGTTGGCATAAAATTGTTTGAGAATTCCAGGCCAAAAGGCAGACCGCCTGCCGGTCTTGTTGAAAAGTTAAGAGCCATCCAGTTGACTGTATTCAAAGGGCGGGGAAGCGGCACGGCAATTTTGTGATTTTTCGGCAATTCATTTGAATGGCAAATAAGTTCAGATTGCAAATTGCCAGCTTTTAAAAAGTATTTTAATAGATAATGAAAAATTTTAGATTATTGTGGTAAATAAATAATATCATAAAAGTAGTTAAAATTTAATTTAATTTATTACAATATTTACCTAGCAACTATGTGTTTCAATGCAATCAACAAGCAAACAAGCGACAATTATTTTAAAATTAACAGGTTTCAAAAACAATGATATTGCATGCGAGATAACCACTTAATATCATTCAACTTCCATATATAAAGAGTGCGCTCGTTGTAAAGCTCTTGTCATTTTCTGTAGAAAAGCACACGATGACTGGTAATTTGGGTCTGATGGTCGTTGGACTGATGCTATTGGTGTACGCCAGTGCCGAGGATAAAAGCTACAGCGTTGAACTAAACTCATTCGATCGGAACGAATATGATAACGATGACAAATGGGTCGATTGGGATACGTTGCGAATGAAGAAAGTCGGACGAAATCAGTACACACTAGATGGAGATTTTGAATTCAAAATGAATATGGGCGATGGACAGAAAGTAAGCACACTTACACAAAAGTCAAAAATATACATATGTTAATTATAGTTTTTATACTGTTTACCAAGATATCGCTGCAAGTGTTCGCCTACGATGATGGTGCCAAACAAAAGGGTCCTTTGGTCATGAATGTGAATAAGCCGTTTTGTCAGTTTGTCAACGAGGATGAGGACACATATCCGTATCTGCAGAAGGCATCCAATATGCCCGAACAGGGCGATTGTCCGTTTCCCAAGGGCAAGTACTCTATAGAAAATTATGAGCTTGCGACCACATTCCTGCCCGATAATGCTCCCAAGGGTGATTATCTCCTCGAGCTAAATGTATTGGATAAGGATATACCCGTTGCTGGTGTTGTTGCTTCTGTCACATTGACCTAAGATCGAAACTTGTCTCACTATACTTTAACTTTTCTTAAACGATAATTTTTGATAATTTTTGTTTTGGGTGGATCCATTTGGCACTGCAAGCGTTTTACATATATATAAGTGTATAGAGACATATTTATATATCTAACTATAGCTTAAGCTTCTCGTGTTTATTTGTCTGTTACAAAAAAAATAATATGCTTTCGCTTTCAAAGACCAAAAATCCAAGGCTTTCAGTTCGCAAATGTTGTTTATTTTTTATTATTTTTTTAAATTGTAAATTCACAATTGCCATAGAAATTCAAAACTAAAAAGGTTTTTCTTAAGAATCTGCCATTGATTCTCCAATACTCTACCTAATGAAGTGACAGATAGTAAAAAGGGTATAATGAGGATTAAGCGTGTCTCGTTTCAATAATCGCAATTTACTCAAGTACAAGCATGCTTGAAATGCCAAGCACAACACAAACACAAAAAACGTGGCAAGAAGTCGTACAAAAAATGCGAAATAAAAAGAGAGCGGGGGCTGAATTTTCAGTTTCTGCATCAACACCTCGTCTAATTGAAATTTGCAAATTGCAATTGCAATTGCTGCCGTTGGCTGTTGTTGCACGCTGTGCCATTTGTCATTGACAAGCAGAGTGGCAACGCCCAGCATATGGCGAAGCTCTTTAAAATACGCACATAATGATAGCTACCCTTCCTCTTACCACCCGCCCAACCACACCTCTTTTTAAACAGCATGCAATGAAGCTGGGGCGAGGGGGCTTATGGTTATGGTCTTGCAATGGGTTGTGTTTTTCACTAAAAAGGATTATCTGTGCATTACAATCCATTGATTCCACTTAAGCACCGTTACAATTGCACACCCGCACACACACACACACAGGCAGAGCTAGAGACACAACAGCCACATACGACACTTAATTAACAAATATGCATTACAAACACCCGCAACGAGCAGCAATTGGTTGGTCATGTCATCACTTCCCCTACACCCCCCCTGATCACACACACACACACACTCATTTGTATCTGCAGCATTTGCGCCTATGTGAACGGCTTTTTATTTGCCTCGTCAGCGCCAACCACCCGTGTGGCAGCAACGAGCAGCATTGCCGTTAGCCTTTCGTCGCATCGTCGACAGCAATTGGGGAGTTGTGTTGCATGTGTTTAATTGAAAAATCATATGCAGCGCGCATAATTATGTTTATTGCAATAATCTGATGCAAATTTTCAAAACTCAAACTGAATGCTTTAGACGACTAGCCTCGTCCCCCACCCTCCCTCCGTTGTAGGCTTGCTGGCAGTCAAAACCTGGCAACCCTGACATCCAACCCCATTCCAGCCCCCCCGCTCTGCTATCTGTTGCTGTTGTTGTTGTTGTTGGTGTTTTTACATTTGGCTTTTGGTGCACATTAAATTGCACTTCAAATTGCACATTTCAACGCCTACTGATTATGACAGATAATTATGTTATCGAGTGTTGCCACACGCGAAACGTTGCCCCTTTTGTTCAACCGCATTCGTAATGCATTCATCAAACCCTCCCTCCCACAGACTTGGTCCTCTGATGCAAGCACATGAACAGGAAGGTACAAATGTAAGGTGAGTCTACAAAGTATATGAAATGCTCTACGTTAAACTCTGGCAAAATGTATAATTAAGTTTTGAAATGTGGAGTAAAAACTGATTTTATTTAATAATAATATCAATAACTTAGTAACTTTAAAAACCAGCTTAAGCTTTTTAATCTCTGAACTTGAACCTGAACCAAATGCCTTGAAATGTTCACTGCTGATAAGAATGCTTACAAAATAAGTTTCGACTACACTCAAGCATAATAAACAATATGTATGTACGGGTTTTATCACTTAATTTAATATTGCAGATATAATTAATTTATATAAAATCAGTACTTATTTGTCAAGTTACATCTCATTAAAAATTTACATTTAACAAAAAAAATTCAAGTGAAAACGTTGTAGTCGAACGCAACCGACTACGGTACACTCTTATACGGTTACGCCCAGGATGGGCAGGGGGTGCAGAATAGGTGGGCGAAATAGGTGCAGCTGTAAAACTGAAGAAAATATGTGGATTTATTGATTTTCCGTTATCGACTATATCGATTTCACAAAGGCGTAGAAGCCCAATCTTGACACTTTATCCGCCCCACTCAGACACAAAGATATTTGCAAAGTTTCAAGTTTCAGACAGCATGACGGATATCGCACAAAACCAATATACTCTCAACCTCCGATATCAGAGTATAACAAACAAATATTATTTACTTTCGGATTTGGTCATTGCAAAGCACACGATATGGAATATATGTATATATGAACATATAGTATACACTCGAATATTTAGAATGCTCTTCGTATTCTACTCTCTTATCAGTCTATTAAAGTACATGCTCATTAGTATTTATTTACAATTATAAAATATACTTATACATACTTTCAGTAAGGTTTGTTATGAGTAAGCTCACAAAAAAATAAGGAAAATTCTTAATGATCAACTTGTATATACCCTGTGCTTAATGGCTCGCATATGCACAAATGATAAGAAATACTAATTAAATCTAATGTGCAGGCTTGTTTATTTTCATAAGAAATAAAAGAATTTTTACTCCATAGTATTTATTTTATATAACAGCGTCATACCCTTCCAACATTATAAAAAAAAGATGCAGAGTATTACAAAGCGCAATTTCTAGATCTTTGGCAGCTTCTGTCGCTGATGGCGAAATTTAGTTATATTTCAATTCATTCAGCGTGTTGCGGTTAAATTCTCAAATAAAATGCTACCAAAACAAATATTTGTATTATTGTTAATGTTAATGGTGTCTATGACGCAAACTATGGAAATGGTATGCAAAATACGTTAACTTTAATTGAATGTAAATAAAGTTCATGATTTTACTTATTAAGGACTTACAAGCAACGAACCTAAAGTCCGATTTCAGTGTCAAGTGTTTCGGAATAATGCAGCCTTTACTGCAAGATATAGCCGTCAAAAAGGAGAAAATCGATCAGTTCGATCAAATTATAGAGGGCAAAGAAACCCAGTTGGCTTCTATACAAAGCAAATATGATGAAGTGGAAATAAAGCTGGCCGTTGCAGATGCTGTTGTTAGAGAAAAAGAACGCCAACTGATGCAACAAACCGATCTATGCAACACACATATGAACAATAGCATTGTTAAGGATGAGCTATTGAATGCGTACAGGAGTCAAGTTCAAGACAAAGCTACACAAATTGAGCAGCTACAAAAGGCAGCCAAGGAGCAGGCGATACTTTTGACTAGCTGCACATCAAAAAATGAGGCACAGATCGCACAAATCAAGCAGCTGGAAACTGCGGCACAAGCAAATCAGCTTAAACTTGAGGAGGCGATTGCCAAAACCAATAAAAGCGATGCTCAAATCGAGAAGTTGCTGTCCGAAGCTAATGAAACAAATGAACAGCTTCAAATTTACAAAAATAAAGATGTGCAAATTGAAATGCTGCAGTCGCTAAATCAACAAAACAATCTTAAAGTGCAGGAGCAAGAAAGCTTGCTAAAGGATAAAGAACAAGAAAGTGAAAATTCAAAAGCGGAGCTCATGAGAACTGTGGAAGAGCGAGAAGCCTTCAAATTGCAAGTGGATGTTAGTGAAAGGCAAATCAACTTAAGGCAATCGGATATTGAAAATTTACAAACGGAATTGAGAAAGGCGCAGGCTCAGTTATCGGACTATCGAAGTCAGCTCGATAAGTTGCAGTCGACAAATTGCTATTGGTTTGGCAATTCCTCCGATATACACACAATAGTAGTACCTGGCATCAGTCCTTTCGAGGTGCTCTGCGATTCCAGTGTGGCCGGACCTGGCTGGACCGTTATTCAGCGTCGCATTGATGGCAGCGAGAACTTTTATCGCAACTGGAGCGAGTATCGCAATGGCTTTGGCGATTTGCATGGCGAGTTCTTTATTGGCATGGATAAACTCTACAGACTGACAATGGCTCAATCCTATGAGCTATACGTCCATCTGGAGAGCTTCGACAATAGCACCTACTACGCTCGCTATGCAGACTTTAGTGTTGGCAGCGAGCATGAATCCTACGCTCTAAAACTCTTGGGCAAATATAGGGGCAATGCCACTGACGGGCTCTACTATGCCAGAAACCGAAAGTTCTCCACCTATGACGTCGACAATGACAGAGACGATGGCAAGTGTGCCATCCAGAAACATGGCGCTTGGTGGTATGATCGTTGTGGTCTGAGGTTAGCCAGATGCTAATTATAGTTTGTCAATTTAGATTATATCAATTCTCCTTTAATTTGACAGCAACTTAAATGGTCAGTATTTCAATGAAACATCCACAGATGAAAGAGGCATTTTTTGGCTTGGCACTCACGGCATATCATTTAAATCGGTTCGAATGATGTTGCGACCCAAGTCAGTACAATATACCTGATGATCTATAAACATTTATATGACGCAGCTCATTGATTAATTACCCATTTAAGCGTACTCATGGGTCAACAGAGATTGTTTGAACTTTATTGAGACAAAATTTAAATACATTTATTTAACACAAAATTTTTTAAATTAAAATTCTATGCTTTAATTATAGTTTTACAATGTATTTTAAGAATAATTTAAAAAATAAAGAAGAAACAAGCTCGGAGGTATCTTATGGCTCATTTTATACACTTTTTTTTTTAAGAATGGCTCTTCCTGATATATTTTAATATGCTCAAATCGATGTTAAACTTTTTCAAGAAATCATAAGCCTCGTGGTTGTTAGATCTCAGAGAACGACGATATACAACAGTTCTGGATAAGCTTTCTTGCGTAGGTAATCCGACAAAAATACCCTACCAAATCTTTAGTAGTGTTTTCAAAGTCAGGGCATGCAAAATTCGTTATGTGGAAGCATAAGATGTGGATTTTGTGTTTATTAAGTCAGCTCTCCCAAGCCAAGTTAACACTCAGCTCAAGTCAAAGCCAAAGACGATGACGTTTGGGGAAACGATGCGAACGAAGAGCGCGTTGCCAGGCCGCAAAATCTGTTTGTGATGACGCCTCCATGCCACACAAGTGTGTGTGTGCTGAGGTGTACTGTGTATTATGTAGGTACACATATTTTTAATCATCATTAACAATAATTCGAGAATATTTCTAATATGTTTTTTTTTTGTGTTGTGTTCTGTCGTAGGTGTTATTTCTTCTCGGAGCTCAAGGCGACAGAAAAGATGTTGTCCTGGGCGCACTTGGGTTTTATCTTACGAGTTGGAGATAAACAGCATATGTGTGAGTATGTGTATGCAACTGTTTGTGTGTGTGTGTGTGTTTGTGTTGCTTATTCCCCGCGCTACTTGCTGCCACTTCTGCCTCAATGACATTGCACTTACTGCTCTGTCGTCGCGGCAAAAAGATTTATGAAAATATTGCGTTTGCCCAGCGTTGGAGCTGTTGCCACTGTTTCTCTTCCACTCCCCTTCACCACTCTCTCAGTCATACATTTGCTTTGCCGGCTCCCTTTGGGATTGTGTTGCTTTGCTGAAAGTGTAGAAGAGCTTAGAGCAGAGGTTGGTGGGGGGGATTGGTGGTAGGTGTCTTTTGCTTGTGGGCAATATTAATTATTATAGGCGAGCCACCCACACAAATAAATCATAAATTAAAAGCCAAGACGCACTGGCGGCCAAGTAAAAAAAAAAACCTCCCCAGCCCACCCCAACGTACCCTAGCATACCCAACTCCATGCTCCATAATAAACAATTTTTATCATTAAACGCATTTGATAATTAAAAATTGTCATTTTTTTAAGCAGCGCTCGTTCTTCTGAAATATCATTTTCCTCGTATATTCTTTTTTTTATATAGATATATATTTTTTCTTCTTCTTGTTTTGGCTGCAAAAATATTAAATTACCAAAATGGGTGTGCTTTGCGTTATGGGGTATGGGGCAAGGGGTGTTTCCGTGGACATATACAAAAGCAACGGCATTTATCATTTTGCCAACTGTTTGTTTGATAAGGGGACACAAAAAAAACCAAAAAAAAAAACGCAAAGCACATAAATAAAAATTAATTGGTGACCAAATGAAAAGGAAAACCAAACACACAACAACACCACCCAACCAAAATAAAAAATACTCATTAATATTACTTAAAATATATATTTTAAAAGCGAAAGTGACTCAAATAAAAATATTAAGTAGAATTAGATGCGCAATTTACAGTTTTCTAACCAGTTACCGTTAGTTTTCAACAGCTTCAAGTATAATGAAAAATTAGTTAGGCCTTGTGCCTTGCCTTTTTTCCCATTTTGTCTTCCGTCTCCTTCCACTTTTTATCTCAAGCAACGAGTTGAGTGCAGTTTTAGTTTTCAATTTCAGTCTATGCATTCGGCTCAACTGCTTTTTAACTGGGCTTCTTTCGCGAGAGAGTTCTAGGGTTTCATTTTATTAAATGCTCTACACTTTTCGATTTAATTTCACGCAAAAATTTCAATTCTATTTCTGCAAGGGCAAACACAACCCATTCGATGCTATGCAGCCTTTCACTCGAATACTTACATTTACAGTTTGTTAAATTAATTTTACTGTGGCTTTTACTCTCCCCTACACTCCCGCCCACTTTCTTGCTTTAGTCTTTTTGTCTGTCAGACGGCCGAGCAATGAGCATCACAATACTCGTTACAAAGACAGACAGACAGATGCCAAATTCTAATGCCCACCTTAAATTGGCTGTTTATTGAATGTATCTTGAATTACATAGAAAGCGATTTTAACTGTTGATTAAGCAAAGTAGATTGATTTATATATATTTAGTTTCATAAATATACTCAGTAATCATGAATTGAATTTATTTTGTGTATAATAAATAAATAAATTATTATACCCAAACCAATATAAATGAAATTGTGTATTTTTTTTCACAAATTTAAGTACTTTCAATTTTAAATAAGCAATGTGAAATTCAATAATTTGCCAAACGATGTAAATTGTGAATAAAGCCCATTATACATTTTTTTCAGGAATTACCATTACTCATAAATTGAGCATGAAGGAAAGGATGGAAAATGCGAACGGCAGAGGCAAGAGGGACAACAAACAGCAACAGAAAAAAGGGCAGGAAATTTAAATTACCTGTGCCGTAATTACACAAAAGAATATGCCAATAAAAATGACTTATGTATCAATTTCCTTTACGACGACTTCACAGGACGCAAAACGACAACGATGATAATAATATAAGGCAACAGCCACAACAACAATGGCAACAACGGCAGCAACAACGCCAAGCAAAAAGCGAAAATTTCAATTTTATTTTTATTGCCTTATTGTGTATCAAATATTTACAATTATTTGCCGTGGGCCACGAAAATGAGCCATTCACCCAGAGACAGAGAGAGAGAGGGTCGGAAGGACGTTGGGTGGTGTGCGGGCGTGTGTATGCTGATAAATTCAAATAAACTGTGCATTGTAACCAAGGTGAAAATGATAGCGCCTTCAAACTCTTGCCACATCCCATCCTTCTATCGCCAATCCCTAAGCATGCCAAGAGCTGAGCTAAGGCAAAAGTTTTCGATCAAAAAGCGAACGAACATTGCACGGCAAATGTATAATGGAAAATGGTTTCGACTTTTTATTTTTGGCCAGTGCTGATACGCTTCTACGTGCCGTTTCTGTGTGGCATTAAAATTTTATTTTAATGTCATCGGGACGTTGATTTACAGCAGCCACTGTTCAAGATGATGGCATTCAGGTGTATGTATATATCAGCTGAACATAATTTTAATAATATTTTATTGCAACGGCAAAGGTGGTAATAGCGCGTAAAATGACATAAATGGCCAAAAAGTCGATGCGAATCTCAAAGAATATAAAAGTTGGCCTTTTTTTTTTTAATATTTGAAATTGATAAAGCCCCGGAAGCTTTAAAATCGATTTGTTTTTTAGCTGTTGACAGGTCAATATAAATATTTATTTCTTAAGGTAGAAGCAAATAAAACTAAAGCAATCGAATATTGAAAATTTACAAACGGAATTGAGAAAGGCGCAGGCTCGGTTATCGGACTATGGAAGTCAGCTCGATAAGTTGCAGTCGACAAATTGCTATTGGTTTGGCAATTCCTCCGATAAACACACAATAGTAGTCCTTTCGAGGTGCTCTGCGATTCCATGGCGCTTGGTGGTATGATTGTTGTGGTCTGAGGTGTCAAAATTCTCCTTTCATTTGACAGCAACTTAAATTTCAATCAAACATCCACAGATGAAAGGGGCATTATTTGGCTTGGCCCTCACGGCAGATCATTTAAATCGAATCGAATGATAAATGTAGCCCAAGTAGTAACTTGGCAACTCAGTGATCTAGACACCTTGCCGCTTGGCCCTTCAATTAACTTGTTAAGCAAGCCACGTAAAACAAAACAAAGGCGTAGTAAATAGCGCTAATAAGTCAATAAATCCATTTAGTCAAGGGCCAAGTGGGAAAAGTATATCCCAAGTAGAAAGCAGTACACCGCCAGGAAAAAAAAACACACACACACACACAGAGAAATGGGAAACGAATGGAAGTCAAAGGTAGGTGAAAAACTTTTGCCGGTTGCCACTTAACCGTTCAATTTGGGGTTCCGACCTTTCTGTAGCCTGGTATCTTAGTCAGCTTTCTTTCGGTTGTGTGTTTCCCTATACCAACCTCCCCCCTCATTTTCGCTACTCTCCTTGTCATGTGTGTGTGTGTGTGTGTGCTGTTTGCGTTTTCGGTTTCGTTCTATTTGGTACTGGTTCCTGCCACGTTTTTTGGTGCAAAGTTTTTGCGGCTTTTTCAATATTTTATGAGTCAAGCTTTTGCGTTAACACCTTAAGTACGCAGGGCATTGCGGTTCTTGGTGGGGTGTACACTTACAAGGAGCAGGCAGGCAATAGTGTGTGTGTGTGGCAGGAAATAACGCGCAAGTTGTAAGTTTTAACTAGCAGCAAACAACTTTTGGGCTGCAATAGGTTATCGGAGGGTAGGGTGGACTATTGCGCCTGTTGAACGAGCTGTTGCTGTTGTTCTTGCTGCGGTTGCAATGAAGCATCGAATATTGCACACACACACACACACACAAAACTAAGCCACCCACACAACCATAATAAGCATAGCGTAAACGTCGACAACGATTTATTTCCCAAGCAACTTAAGTGCGCCCAAAACTCGCGCGCCTTTTCCACAATGCCAGAGTCAGCCACGCCCACACACACGCATACAGAAATACATGCTTGTGGCTTGCTTGTGTGTTGAATTTTTGGCGTCGCTAACTCAATGAGTCGAAATTAAACAATGCATAAGATTAAGTGCAGATTTGGGACTTTATCTGCCTGAGCCATAAATTGGTATTTAAGGGATACCTCACAAATGTCTATAGCACAAACAAGAGAAGCGAGATGCTGCCAACAGGCGAGACAATAGATCAGCGCACCCATACACACACACACACATATAAAATGGTATAATCTCCGTCCAGTACACAAACCTCAACCGCCTCGCTCTCTTTCTCACACATTGGTACTATTAGTTCTTGGTTTTGGTAGTCGCCCAACCCACAAAAAAAGGTGTGGTGCAAAACTTTTGTTGTTTACCAATAAACAGAAGCTGCCACCTGCAATGAGGCAGCGCTAGCGAGTTGTGGCACGAACTGAGCAGACTTTTGGTACGTTCAACATGCAAAAGATTAATTGCAATCGGTGTTTTGGCATATGTTTTTGCAACTGCCTCTCTTAACTTGGCCTTCACTTTGCAGTTTCTTTTGTGAACTGTTTCTAGAAGTTTTTTTGGCAAGCAAAGTTGGCCGGAGGGTGGTATGAGTGCACTTGGCACTTGAGAAGGCAATTAAGACAACTATTTATGGGCAGGGAGAGAACGATTGCAGTCACAGCCAGACAAGAAACAGGATACAAGACACACAACACATGTTTCTACTGCAAATCTTTCGATTACATGAGACACTTTTAAATGTAATCGTATTATAAATTGTAACTAATATTACAAAAAGCATGAAAGGCAAGTAAAGAAAGTTGTCCCGTCAAATAAAAAGGAATTTATCACACAATTAGAAAATTAATTTTACATTTTTTTAAGATTAAGACAAATCAGTAAAAAATATAAAAAATTAACAATAAAAATCAGTTTAGTCCTTAAAAAGCATTAAAAAATAAAATTTTTTTTTAATCTAATAAATCCTTTCATTAATGATAATTTTAAAATGTTTTAGGAATACGTTCAATATAAAATAAAAAAAACAATACCATGCTCGGACCACCCATCATTATAAACACCTTTTCAGTAATGGCTCTTCCATGCTCGAGATAATTGCAATCTACGATATGTTTTGATTCTTGGCCGGTATAGATATGAATATTTAATAATATTTTATATTTCCATGGTCAACAGAGATTGTTTGAACTTTCTTTTCTTGAGACAAAACTTTAATAAATTGTTGCGCGGCAATAATGCAGATTAAGATTATGGTTCCTTTCTTTAATGATAATTTTACAATATGTTTTAAAAATAAGTTCAATAAAAACAACAACAAACAAACTCAGCTCAAAGTGCATCAGAGTTAAAAAAAAAAAACATATTTGTTTGATTTACTCGATGAACCTCAATATCATAACAGTACAGAAAAAATAATAAACAATCAAAGACCGAAGTAAATATGAACTAGCTGCTAGCTTATAGCCCTTATTTTGCAGCTGCATATTATCATGTACAACAGATGCAGTGAAAGTTAGTTTTCTCATGTGCCTAAGGATGATTGCCAAAACAACTTTCTAAGGACAAATGCGATCTAAGAAGAGCTTTCTTTTGTGTTTCTTGATACATTTTATTATTTTCGATATTGTACACTGATGACATATTGTTCGGGTATAACTAATCCATCAGTCTTAAAGTGAATGTTTTTTTTTTCCTTTTTCTTACATACACACAATAAACACTGTTTCATTGACAACAAAGCCAGTCAGATCTGAGGCTATAATTCGATTGCCTGCTATACACATATGTGGAGGTGGGTGGGAAATGGGAGGGAGGGTGAGGGAATGTCTTAATGCTATAATCACAGGGCACTAAGAAACACACACACCACATACATATATGTGGCATGGCAACACATGAAAAGATGGGCACCCCGCACCCTCACCCTTAGCGCTCCGTGTCCTGCATCAACACCATATCAGTTTGATTACTTTATTATTGGTAGTTGGCATGCTGCCTGCGCCTTGCCTCTCCCTGCTGCTTCACCTTGCTGCTGCTGGCTAAAGATCTTTGTCCTGGGCACTCACAATGATTGTGGCACTCTTAGTGTGGTTGTTGCTTGCCTTGCCCCAAAGTCTTGGTATTATCCCTGTAATACAGAGACACACATACACTTTTGCCACTTTTCTTATTAGCGGCAATCATATTTCGAGGCAATGCCTCCCCCCCCCCACCACACGCACTTTATGGGTTTCTTTTACTTTAGCTGTGTGTGTGTGTGTGTGTTGATATAAATCATTTTTCTGTTTTTGTTGTTGATTTATGCGTTTGTTCGATGTGTTTGCTACTTTTGCCCATTTTTGTGTTATATCTACTTGCTTCTCTTCCTCTCTCTCTCTCTCTCTCTCTGTCTATCTCTGTCTGTTTGTATTTGTGTCTGCTTGGAGAAGGACTTCTGCTGCACTTTGGCTACTGTTGATAATGAGCCAAATCATTTTTCGTAAGATAAATTTCCGACTCGCTGCCACATATAAGTAGCTGCAAAACTTATGTTGCGACACACCACCAACACAATGCTACTATAGTAGCTTCGCTTTGTCTGGCAAGTCATCAGAAGAGAGTCCACCTCCGACTCCAACCCTTGCACAGACTCCACACCTCAGTACGACTTTGCCGTCGACAACTTCGAGTTTGGCGCGCTCCTTGAAAGCGTTATAAATCATTGACATGATTAAGCGACGGCACGACACGACATGCTTTTGTTGTGGCTCAGTTGAATACAGCTGTGTTTCTCTGTGTGTGAGTGTGTGCGTGCATGTAGCTGGGAGGTCTGGTT
Source organism: Scaptomyza graminum (assembly GCA_018901835.1). Taxonomy (NCBI): domain Eukaryota; kingdom Metazoa; phylum Arthropoda; class Insecta; order Diptera; family Drosophilidae; genus Scaptomyza; species Scaptomyza graminum. Next base: position 8,191,248 of record JAEIFL010000001.1, on the reverse strand, counting down.
CTAGCACCCATTACACTCTTTTTGATTGTTTTGTAGTACAAGTTGAATGCGCAATGGGGCCAAATGATAATTTTATTTTATTTAGTCCATTTCCTTGTGATTACAATCGTTCAGATGTTAATAATATGTGTAAAAAACAGTTTGCATAATTTCCCAGCTAACTATTTGAGTTTCAGGCAATTCCTCTAACTCTATGGTATGCAACATTATTTTGCTGATGGGTAACGGAAATTTTCAAACAACGCCCGACTGTTGATTTGGCAACTGCTACATGACTTTTGTATGTATGTATAGAAGCTACTAAATGCTTTCAAAAGTTGGATTAGCTTTTTGCAAAGAGTCACTAAACAGGTTCGCACTAGGCACCACCGAGTACAGTGCCCAATATACAATTTGGCACAATAATATTTCTTGCAGTTACCCAGCGCCCTTGTTAAACAGCCCATGCACCCTTTTTTTTGCGTTGTGCCTACTGGCTTCATGCAATGCTTTGGCATCACTCAAGTCGAGCACAAACACACACATTAAACATATTTATATGTGTACTTTAAGAAACTTTGCTAATATGTTAAAACTGTTCATTGACACCAAAAAAATGAGCAAAAGCTCAGCGAGCGGTAGAAGTGGCAGCAATTGTGCTCTAAGAAGGGTGGGCACGAGGTGGCTGGCAGGAAAAAAAGGCCAAGCAAAGCATAAGTGTCAGCTTGTCGAATGTGTGTGAGTGAGTGTGTGAATGTTTGAGTTTTGCTTGCAAGTTGTCGGAGCGAAGGCTGGGCTGGCTGACTCTCATATGGGGCTCGTTGCTTCAAATGATGCTTTGCTGGCTGTTTGCAGTGTTGGAAAACACAAACAAAAACTGTGAGCTTATTAAATGCCAGATTTGCCATACTCCCTATCCCTATCCCTAGCCAGTACAGTTTACCATATTCACATATTTTGTTCGTTCGCTATTTTCGCCTTTTGCATTGCTGCGAGTTCTAGACAAATAACGCAAATAGAAATAAAACTGACGCTACACATTGTCGAGAGTAGGGAACCCAAGCGAAAAACTTTTGCTGCTATGCAATATTAGCTGCTAATTATAGAAGCAAAAGCCGTGAAACCACCCACTGCACCACCAACCAACCACCGACCCAGTTTTGTGTGTATGTGTGTGTTTATGCCGGTAGCCTCTATAAAGCCGAACTCTATGACTCGGTATCGCCGCCCTGTGGCAGTCTGTCAATATTTGTTGAAACACTTTCTGATAGACAAATGGTTTTTGAATATACCAAAAAGTTGCGCAATTGCAATTGCTTTTCCCAAAAAATTCCCAACAAAAATAACAACAACAACACAGTGAGGCCCCACTATTTTATTAGAAAACTTTCCAAACAGATGCGCGACTGAAAAAAATTGTGGCACTGCAACGAAAAACGCAAAAACTGTAAAACGGAATGTGAATGGCTAGGCGGAGCATTTAGCCACCAATATTTGACTTTATGCGCTATTTTTAATTTTTATTATGACTGATTGCGGTCGCAATATTCCACTTTCCAACCTCACCACTCATCTCATTCCCTAGTCCATCCATTTGCTTCCACAGGCTCAGATCTTGTTTGCTTTGGCGGCGGCAGCACAATGAATGAATGGCATTAAAAAAAATGTTTAGAAAGGGGCTGGCTGCATTCACGCATTATAATTTAAGTGAAACATAAATATTGATGTAATAAATTAATTTTTGCTAAATTGAAAGATAGACAAGTTCGCTGTTTATGGTCATGGCTGAGCCACTGATTGAGCCCATGAAAACTTTGAAATTAAAGCATCATTGTTGGAGCGATGGTTCAATGAGCTGTGGAGCAGTTTATTGACGGGTAAAATTCTTAAAGACTTTTCAATCGTTTATTTTTTGAAAAATTCGACCGGCGACTACTTAAATTTGTTTTCAATATTGTATTAATTTTTAATTTCAAATAAAAGCCATCAGTAATCAAAAGTTATAGAGTATTTGCTAGCTGATGACATTCGATTCTATGCTCTATATCCGCCTCCCTTGTTCCCCCATCTCATTTTGGTCTCATTCTGTCTTCCGGCAATCGTCCATGTCGAACGTAAATGTCTACGCAAGTTTCTATGCATTTCAATTTCATTGTCTTTTGCGAATTTGACTTAATGTCCCATGTTGCCGTTTTGGTTTAGCGTTACCTCTCTTTATGTATGCAAAGAGCATTGGAGTTGGCATCGACAAGAAGCGCAAATAACCTGCTGGGAATTAATATTTTCATTTTTCGACAAAATAAAATAGGAAGACTAAGAAGGGTAACTCTCTAACTTTTTCTCACACTATCATTTGTACTGGTCTCTCTCTATTTACCCTCCATTTGATGCCCTCTATCTCTCGGTTTAAAAATTCGCCAGCCATTGCCATTGTCTTAAAGTAGAAAACTCAATTTGTATTTTTACTGCTGCCGAAAAGTATGCAATGCTTTTTGTTTGCTCACATTTCGCATTTCGTTACACCCGCAAGATGGTTGATTGAAACTGGGGGGCGGGTGCGGATGAGTGACGACGACATTTGATGCCCTGCCAGTGGCCATTGCATTGTATTATTATATACAAAAGACGTCGTCTCCCCCTTTACCTCATGTACCGAGTGCATGCCAAAATAAAGTCGCAAATCTTGTGAGTTTGCCGAAAATTCCTTGTCCTCCATTACCCCCCCACCTCGCCCACCTTTTCGCATTTCTTGAAAACCTTTGTGCTGTACGCTGAGCGCTTTTTGTTAATTTGAAATTCAAATTGATTTGCGACTTGAGGCCCTCAAGTTGAGGGTTCCAGCCTGCCCTTAAGCCGTAAATGTTTGTTTGCTTTTCGTTATTGCGTATTGAATTTATTTGTATTTGTATTTATATTTCATTTTTTCCGTTTGTTTGCTATTTACTGCGACTAAGCAAATTAATTGGTGTAAAATGCAATTAGCCCCCCAACCAAAGGAGCTCAAAAACTAGGGTGCAGGCAGCCAACATTAAGCCGGCACGGAACGACAACAACTTTGTTTGAAAATAGTTTATGAACTATTTATGCACTTATGCCTGCAGGATGTGAAACTGGTTCGGTTCGGTCCGGTCTAAGGTCAATGCTGTCAACTTGCTGCTGGTTGTTGCCAGCTGTTGCTGTTGTTGTTGTTGGGGCCGCAGTTATGCAAACTTTTTGCTGCATAACCCTTGGGAGCCAGTGCTGCACATAACTTCGATGATGCGATGCCTTCGACAAGACGACAAGACACTACAGCACATGCACCGAGACAACAAAGGCAGCTCAAGCTCAGCTAAAAAATAAAAAAGAGGACTGCAGCTTGGCAGAAAGTTTGCAATTCTTGTGGGAACACTTGATCATAACTTGGACATTTTTTACTGATTTATTTTTTTTGTCTTTTGCCTCTGCTGCACAAAAAGTTCTTAAGCACTGCACTGAATTCTTTCAGGCGGTGCACTGATCAAATTTATAGAGCTTGTGCTTTGGCCAAACTAGCTGTAGTCGAACCTGCAGCGTCTTGATGTTGTTATTGAGGTTATGGCTGCAACGGTTGACCCAACCAACTAACAGTTTACATCATTAAGTAAGTGAATGATGAACTAAATGTTTGTCAGGGTCAAGTGCTTAGAACGAATAAATTTATTTAACAATGACGCACTTGTTAGTTGGTACAGGATGACTTGAGTTGCAATATTTATCATTCAAGTGTTTTTTTCAAAAGACATGAAACAATAATGTGTATACTTATTATAATATTCGAACAATTAAGACCTTTGATGAGAAGAAAAATACAAGCATTACATAATCCATTTATTATATCAATTAATAAAAAAAACAATCATTTAAGTAATAAATAACCAGCAGTATTAAACATATCAAGCTCTTAAATGCTTATACGGCACAAGCTTAATCAAAAATTTAAGTCACTTGCAACATACTTTAGGCACAATCTTTTTCGAGCAACATTAAAAACAAGTTACAAAACAACAAAGCCGCAGACGAGAACGCGTCGTCTGAGTAAATCAATTCCCTTTAGTGGCATTTCTTTGCGTATGCGCTCTTAATCCAAACGGCTACAAGAGCTAGTAGCAAGTAGTTAGTTTGTTGCTTGCAACCTGGCCGCACACATTTCTTGCAACAAACCACGCAACATGCCGCTGATATGCCACAAATTTGTCGTTGTTGTTGTAAAAACAAACACACCTTCGGGTGCTTTTTTTCGGGGGGATGGAGGCCATGGCTAAAGTGTTGCTGTTGCTCAGCTGTTGTTGGGGCAGTTAACGGGGATAGAGGCGGCGGCATTGAGGGAGGCGGTAAGCAAGGCACAAACGCCAGCAGATAAAAGTTAGTTTTTTGTTGACTTCAAATGCATGCGTCTTTCATGTCGCTCCAGACAAGTGCTCCAACTCCAACTCCGACTGTGACTTGAGTCGACTGTCATGTGTCTTCTTCACGTATCTACACACACTTAACCCCACACACACACACGCATCGTGTGAATTATTAAAATCTAATAAACCACAAGATTTTATGTTACACAAAACTCGTTCGTCCTGCCACAAAAAACCCCCAAAAAGCACACAACCATCGTCTTTTCGTCGTTGTCTTGCTGAAGGCAGCCAAAGTTTTTGCGGTTTTCTTTGGTTACGCTATTGAACCTTAAATTAAGTTTGAACATAACTTCCGCTCATACCTTGTCTTGTTTACATAGGTAAGTTTAATTTTCCTCACTTCTCGGCGCATGTATGAAACATGTGTGTTTGTTTCTCTCTTTCTCTTTGTGTGTGTGCTTGTGTGTGTGTGTGTTCATAAATTTCCTTAATGTTCCAAGTGTGAAAATCTTTGCCGTTCGATGGCGCTTTTCACACGTTTGCCTTGGCCCTTTGCCATATCCTTGCCTCTCGGTCCTTCGCCTTGGCCCAGTGAAATCAAGCGGCAATGTGTAGACTTTCAATAGGTTCGTTAAAATTTTATGATTTTCCGTGTGTGTCGGTTCGGTTCAGTTCAGTTTGCTCCATATGCGTGATTCAGTAGGTAAGGAGGGTGTGATAAAAAACAAAATGAAAAAAAAAAAAATAAGCGACAAACACGTTGAGAAATTGTTGAGCTACTTCCGCTTTGCGGTTCCGTTCACCGTGCGGTCTTTGAAGATGCGAAACGAGTCTTAAATTGTTATCGGTTATTATTTATTTATTGACCCGATAAAATTTGTAAGTCATTTTTGGTCGCTTTTCGCAAAAGTTTTTAATGCGCTTGCATTGTTGGCTATTAAATATATATGAGCCAATTTCTCTTGTGTGCCTAATCAACCGAATTACTAAGAGATTAATATTACATAAATCATGAAAGGCAACCCAATAAATTTGTCCCATCAGATAAAAAGGTATTTCTCAAACAATTATAAATTAAGTTTTAAACTGTATTAATGTTCTAAATATTAGAAGTATTTCAATTGTTTATATGCCTGAAACATAGAAATATTAGACAAATAGCTTGGCCTGGTTAAATGTCTTTCTTACTTGTGTCCATGTTTTTTTTTTTTTACTAATTTTCTTATGCGTTTTTGCAAAGATTCTGAAAAAGGTTTCCTGTTCATTTACGCACATCCTGGACACCCTCTTCCTTGCATCCGCGTCTGTGTCTTTGTTCATACACAGCTATCTGTAATTTTGTAACTTTTTAAACTGCAACACAACTTGGCGGCTGGTCTTTGACAGCTGCATATACAACCTGATCCACACACTTTATCTTGGTAAATGCACCCGCCCAGCCACCTTGGCTTCCCTCATCTCCATTGGTTTCTTAGCTAGCTAACGTCAAGTCGACAGCTGATGTCATCTTTTAGCCCACTCTGAGCTGCATCCTCTTTTACATGCCTGCAGTCAGTCAGTCAAGTTGGCAGCAAGACTAAAAAAAACTTTGGCCCAAGCAAAAGGTGTAACATGTCTGTGCCTGCTACCATGCAAAAAGCAACAAAAGCAGCAGCAGCAGCGGCAGCTGTCAAAATGACAGTTGAAAAAACAAACGAGGCGTCGGCAGGTGCGGTTGGGTGGTGCTGGTCCATACGCAACATTTGATAAACTTTTCATAAACACACACGCATACACAGTGCTGCACATAACTGTGCATAAGATTTGCGTACTTGCAACTCACTTGGCCTGCTCGTATGCAACACATTTCTGGACGCGCGTTGCAGCTGCCAACCATAAAAAGAGCTAACACAAACAAAACAAGCAGCTGGTTAGAACATGCCACAACTGCACAGCTGAATAAAAAGAAAATGAAGAGACGGGCCGGGCCGGGCGGTTGCGGCGCGGCTTGTGGCAAGTCAAGTTCTGACTAAACTAATTATATGCGCAAAAAGAAATCAAAGCCGTCAGCACTTGAGAACTCATGCACACACACGCTTTCAAGTGCGGCAAGCCCACCTTTCGATTTTTGGGCAGTCGTCGAGCGTTTGATGTGCTGCAATCAAAAGGCGATCGACAACAATAACAACAGCAACAGCACAAACCTAACAAAAGGCACAAAATCAAAGCGAACGCATTCTTCTTTCACTTCACATTGACGGCGGCGTTGGCTGAGAAAATTCTCAAGTGTTTTTTTGCCGCATTTTCAATCAATTTTATTCTTCCTCATTTTTTTTTTTTTTTGCATATATTTAGCTGTTTGCCATTTTTGCCTTGACTTTTGAGCTTATGACTGAGTTCGTTGCTGTTGATTTTTTGTTGGGTGTTTGATGGCTTTTAAGCTTTCACTGTTCCAATAAACAACAAAGAATACTCGCATCTAGCAACTGTGATAGTTAAATATGTATGTATGTACTCCAAAAAGATTTATTTATTCAGCTTCTTGTGCAACATTTTTGTATTGTATAGTTTAAGTTTGTGTTGTTTTGTTCCTTATAGCAACTGCGCCAAATATTTCCATCTCTTTAGATGTTCCTTTAAATTGTTTTGTTTAGTTTATATTTTCCTGGTAAAAAATAAATGGAATATTAGCAGGTCCAATTGCGTAATAATGTGGGATTTTTTAAACTTACCATCTTTTGTTTGTGGTTCAGAATTTATTGTTTTCTCATCATTGACGGAGCTTAGTTGCTGTTCTATTGCTGCAGCGTCGGAGATCGGAATCGGAGTGTGACGATCAACGTTTTCGTTATCTATTTCCGACTCTGAGCTTTCAAGGTAGTAGTGTTTAAAGTCCTGATTATCCAGGTTGTTTGACTCGTCATCCATTTTGAATAGTTGATCAAATTCACAATTGTTTGTCCAAATATTGTTCACCCACAATTTGTTAAGACGAGATGACGAATCGCTGATCCACTGAAAAATATAAAAAATAAAAGCTGCGACAAATTAAAAATTGCTGCCAAATCGAAGCATTTAGTTAGCCTGTTACTTAATTATTATTTATATTTACACATAATTCACACCTGTGGGCTTCTTTAGAGCCACCTGTTGTTTTTGGAGTTTTTCCCTTCATCCACTCTTAAGAAACGGAAACCGAATTTAACACCAAATCAACCATGCAAATTTCCTAAGCTTACCACAAGATGCCACCTCTCTCTCTCCATCCTTGAGTCCTATGACTCCCGCAAGGCACACACAACAGCATTGGGAAGGGCAGAAAGACGATAAACAGGAGCAGGACCAAAATGAGAAAAGAGAGCCAGGCAGCAGCAAATGCGTCAACTTAATTAGCAGCGTCACGTTTTAGGCTTTGGTGGTGGGGGAGGTGAAGAAACGGCAGTCGGGCATATTGTTTTATATTGTGTTTTTATTTTTTCCTTTATGGTTTTGGTATTCCCGAATCTTTCAGTCACAAGGTGGGGCTCGGCTCTGTTCGGTTCGGTTTCGTGTTAATTGTTGCGCCTCACACAAAATTAATGAACTCAAGTTGTTTGTGTTGTTTTTATATAACGGTTTTATTTTGTTTTTGTTTTTTTCTTTTCTGACGCCGCGGCGTGCTAAGGGTACTATTTCTTTTTCCCGACAAAATTCCTAAACGGAAATTGATACGCTCTGTGGTGTGGGAATTGTTGTGGGTGTGGCGGCTTTTCATTGCCTTGAATGGCATAATCTAATTGAAAAGCCATTTAAGCGTGCTGCATGATAATTTTTTTGTTATTTCTCCGTAGGCAACTCCCAACCCCTCCCACCACACACACACACACACACACAATTCTCCTTCTCTTTGAACGAAATGTGAAGCTGGAAGCTCTTAACGTGATTTGAATTGATAATTTGCAACAATTAGGCAATGCCCATGAAATTTGTCAGGCTGGCGGGCAGGCAGCCCTGCCAAAAGTTGACGTCGAATTCTTCGCGCATCTTTAATTGAATCGAATGAAGTTTGACAGCTAGTATTTCAGTGGGAATGGCGCAGTGGAATGGATGGGTGGGTTGGAAGGGCGTGTTTCTGTCCACTTGAAAGTGACACATCGAAATGAGTTGAGTGTTGAGAGTTGTTGTTGGCGAAAGTTGTTCTTACTCTCAAGTTACATAGTATATGCTATAGTATGCGTAAAGTTGTTATTGTTTTGCTGTTGTTTCTTATGGGAGTTGGGAGTTTTCCTTTTACGGTGAATACGTGCGCCACCTGCTGGCCAGTAGGTGCAGCACGAGTTGTGCAGTAATCACGTGACATACGATATTTGAGTTGTTTTTTTGTAGTTTTTCGTAGCTTTTAACTAAATTTCTACTTTGCTTTGTGCACTCTGTGTTTGCTCATCCACCACTCCCTTTCTCTCTCTCTCTCTCTCTCTCTCTTTCTCTCTCACGCTGTCTGCTTTGCTTGGCATCCGCGTCGCCTTACCCATCTATGAGGTGTTAATGTTTTGTAAAGTTTATACAACAACAACGACTAACAAAAAAGAAACAGAAAAAGTTGTAGCATAACGTATGTGTGTAGCTTGAGGTGGGTGGTCTTAAGAGGGGGCCTGGGGTTGATTCTGATGACGAGGCTATCACAAAAAGCTCGTTGAGCTGCTAACCACAAAGCATTTTCATACCCTTGTTGCGGGTCTTTCAGCAGTGTTGTAGTATTTTTAACCTATTGATAAAAATGTCTTAAATCAAATAACCTTTGAGCAGAAATAGTTAATAATTTTTTTTGATTTTAGTTATATTTGGCATTAGGTTAAGTTTTACATCGCTTTAAAAGGGCATTTCTCCGACGGTGCGACTTAAGATTACATTTTTTCTTGGTTTCCGTTGTTGTTTAAGTGGCTTTTAGTTAGCGGGCAAAAACTTGACACTGTCCTCAGCGCTGCTTTGCTAAGCTTTGGTTTGCTGCCTCTGTGGCAAGAAACTGAGGCAAATGAAACAGAAGTTTTCTGCATTGCATTCCAAACATATTCACCAAAAAAATCGACATTTTTGTTTTTAAATCTCTTTCCATTCTATCATAAAAATTTTTATGAATGCATGATAAGATCGGTTTTTTTTTATTTAATGTTATCTAAGGGAAAAAGTAAATATGTATTGGTTTTGTGCTGTGTCCGTCTGTCCGCAAAACGTGCGTAACGCGTCAGAACATCAACTCTTAGAGATGCAGAAACAAGCGATCAACGTATGACATCAATCGAGTGAGATTGGTTAGTTGAAGGGAAAAACTGAATTGGTATTGGCAGCATATAATAATGAGCAACGCACACTGGGTCAGCTAGTCTTTAATAAAACGAAGTTCTTATAATCTTGTCGTCCTTGTCTAGCTCATTTTACTTGAGCAAATGTTTCAAAACTGATATAAATCGTACATAAATGGCTTATTGAATATTCCATAAGCTTGTTAGAAACGCATTTAGACAAAAGACAACAATATTCCAAAAAATGATTAAAGAAGATTTAGATAAAATCAAGCAACTTTAAAACTGAACGCGAACAACATTTATTTAATAAAATTTATATGCACCCATTACGAAATTTGTCGTTGTCGTTTGTCGCTTTTTGGGCAACTTTTTGGGTTCAAATTGTAGGAAATTCGTTGGAGCTAGAGAGCTGGAGAATCTAAACACACACACACACACTAAAATAGTTTTATTTCAATTAACAACAGAAATTCGATGAGTTTATTTGGTGTTGTTGCTGCGTTTTATGCGAGACAAGATAAGAGCAATGGCGGCAGAAAACATTTTATGCCCGGCATTTGGCTTCGACTATGGTCCATGGGTCCAGCCAATGTACTCTATTCAAGAGTAGTAGGGTTGTTGTTGGGGGGGTTCATAAAGGGGGCATTGCGTGTTTAACTGCTGCACAGTAGCTCGTATAAAGCCGAAATGTTTCCCTCTCTCTCTGTGTGTGTGTGTGTGATAATGTTGACAGATAATAAACTCGGAAAATTACAAAATTACAATCAACATATATGTACACATACATACATATATATACATTTAGAAAGACAGAGACAGCATAGAAAAGGAGCAAGAGAGATAAAACATTTGCAAAAATGTCACATGTATGAGAAGGTCGGGTGGGGGGGAGACGCTACTAATGGCGCACAATTGTCCCGGCCCGGGTTTTGGTTATGGGTAGCCCCAATTTTATGACTGGAGCGAATGCCTTCGACTCTGGCCATTTTGGCGTCATGGCAAACGTAAATTTGCCACCACAAAACTATTCAATTGAAAGTTATTTACGTTTATTGTTTCATTTCATTGCCAGTTGGCAAACATTTCAAATGCCAAACCCAACCCACCCAACCAATCTCCACAGCGCCACACAAATAATTCAAAGTCAAAAGTTATGCCCAAGAGAGCTGGCTTGCTGCTTGCCCTACACTACATGAATACATATGTGAGCTTGAGCTTTAGAGCATCCAGTCGATCACAGCATTCTTAAGGTTTAAAAGAGCTTTCAATAGTTGCTTCTAAGATGGAATTAAGCGTTTGCAAACTGAATTGAGAGACGCATTGATTTATGGCCAAATGCCATTAGGCCCGAACAGCCCATCGATTAGCTACAGTTTGCCAAGCAATGCTCGAAATCTATACATCCGTTGTTAATCATTGGCATCACTTAATGGCCCCTTCCGTTTTCCGCCATTCACTGACAAGCCCCAGTCACAGACACACCGGCAAGGGGATCCCTGTTGGGGCAACTGCGAACACGCCCTTCAATTACAAATCTATGCGAACCGACTTGCTTCTGTCCTGACTTGCCTGCAAAGATAATCTGGTAAAGGACTTCCGGCCGATGCGTGCGCTGCGTGTAAAAAAAATATAAATAAAGATTTTCCACAATGCCAAAGAAAGGAAAAACTGAATAACAAAAACTCTCTTAAGAGAACAGTGTGTCATTCGGCTATTTTACGTAGCAAAAATCAAACAGAATAATAAAATATACATACTTACATATAAATATACAATAAAATATATGTATATGAGACATATATGGCAAAAAATATATAAAAAATAGCAAAATCAAAATCATTCTTTTAAATTAAACATCACTAAATTCTAACCTATACATGGCATCGATAATAATTTGTAGAGGAGTACAGCCCTAGATAATGTTTGAATATTTTGCGAAAACTTGGCAATGCAACTTTAAACGTACCATCATCAGGTAATATATTTTTTATGTGACATAGCAAATGTGCCTATTGCGTTCTTTAATGTGTTTAAAAATTCCTTATTTATAAAAGCTTATTCCACTTTACATTGCTAACTTTTACCTTATATCACCAAATATAGACTACAATAGCTGGATTATATAATAATTTAACACGCCTCGGCAATTTATCACTTTCTTATTTGTTTACTTTTTTCAGTTATCGTTTTATTCATTTCGATTACAATTAGTTTCTAGCTCCTATCGCATACATATAGCACTATCGTTTGCAATATTGGCAATAACCATAAACAACTTGCAAATAAAACAAATCAAATAACTCGAGTATATTTATACAATAATGAATGCATTTATGTCAAATACCTTTATTCAGCTGTGTAGTAGGCGTAAAGGGGTAAACAAAACTGATCACTGCCCTTGCAATATTTTAATCAGTGCCAATCACCGAAAAATCACTTTATTTGGTTGGTGTCAAAACACTACTGATAAAAGTAGCGTTATGGCGATGTGACTATCGGGTTACGCGATATTTGCAATAAGATATAAGGTAACTCTGATAACGATAAGCAACATAGAAATATGCGGACGTATGTAGCTTCTATATTGACTCATAAACATTTATGTATTTATACTTAATGTGGTCGGATATGCTTGCGTAACAAACATACAGATATCATGAAAAAATGTTTAAGTGTATAAACATTTAAATAAGTATTAGAGAACCGACTAGAGTTGATAATTTTCCCATGGTGCGCCTGTTGAGGACTGTAACTGAAAACGTAATGATATACGGCCGTGAAATCTAATCGCGGCATGAGAGACGTGTTCATACACAAACACACACACACACGCATACAGACAGAAGGCTTTAAGTGCTCGCTGTTGTTTAACTTCTTTGGAACAACTATGTAGTATGAATGTTACGAGAAGTTGCCCCCCACCTTCTGATATGTTGTAACTCCCATCTACGACTGATACGTCTACGGTTACTACTGCGGCTCTTTAGCTTTCGCTACGGGTTCTTGGCAAGTGCCTTGGACAAATTCAACAGACTCCGACTCCGATTCTGACTTCAAACTCAAACTCCGACTCCTTCATCGTCCTTTTTATGTGCATTGGCGTGGATTTCTTGGCGCTGCAGCCAGAATTTATTGCGCTGCTGTGCCGTGTTGCGTGTCCGCACAAACGAAAAGGCCGGGAGAATGAACGAATGAACGAAAACAAAGACTAAGACAAAGTCAGAGACATTGCCCAGCGGGTTGCATGTCCATGTTGCCCAGCACGTCGCCAGCGCGTCCTTTCAGCCTGCCTGCCTGCCTGCATTTTGGGTAGGCGTTGGCATTGCGTTTTCGACGGCCGTGTTGAAATTGACAGCAAAATAATTGGTTGATTATTTATGAGACAAACGAGCGAGACGCAAAGCGTCCCAAACTCAACCAGCCATCGAACCCACCAAGCAGTCAACCATTCCATTCGGCTAGCCAAAGTTTGTTTAGGCCGCATTTAAATCAAAGCCAACAAAACGATTTTATTTATTCGCACTGTGTTAGAGCAACAGTAAAAACTCTAAAAATAATAGCTTGGCATCGAATGATTCTTTTGAGTTAGTTTAGCATAAGGAGCAATTGCACCTGGACGTCAGGCAATTGATTAATATTCTACCTTATAAAGTGTAGATACAGAAGTATTTGTCTGCCCTACCATAAAGTTCATTCGTCAAATACAACTAATTGTATGTCGGAGAAGAACCAAGTCGTTAATCCAACAAGACAAAGAAGGAAGAGGGAGGAGACTTTTAGGCCTTGTCATGTGGCCCAACATGAGATACGCCCTGGTTACTGGCACTGAGTTGGCTTTGATGTTGGACGAGCCATACTACAAATGATTGTTATCCAAATAGTTATTTAAGCAATTCAAATTGTGGTAATTAAAAATGGCCAACAGGCCACACACGAACACGCACACACAGAAGTGCACTGTTATGTTAAGGGTTAGGTTAGGGTTTTGGGGTAAAAGAGTAGCTATACCTAGACAATGGCTAGATGCAGGCACTTGACATATGGAGCCAGGGTTCTTTTCGACACACTCACATGAGAGTCAGAGGTGAGGGAGAGCTTTAGCTTGGTTTGGGTTCCATTGCCACCGGCTAGCTGTTATTATTTTTGTCACTGACAAAGCAAATCACCGAGAACCAACAAAAACAATAGCCGCATAGGAACACACTCTCCCTCACACACACTAACACAGGGAGTCAGAGGCGTAACAAACGACGTCGCCGGCAGTAGCCGAGGCAAGAAGAGAGAGCGAAAAAAAATATATGAAAGAAGGGTAGAAGCTGAAGGAGCCTCCGGCATAGGCCTATGGAGTAGTAGTAGTAGTCGTAACTGGGCAATTTTCCTGTTGAATTATGAGGATATTTGTTTCGTCATGAAAGATTGGACTCGGCCCGGCCTGGCCAGCTGCATTCACTCCTCTCATTGTAATCCTTATGCAACGGCGTCGACTGTATTTTTTTACTGTTTGCAGTTTTCTGTCCTATACTTTTTGGGCTGTGGGATTTGTATTGCTCCTTGTGGTAGCGGTGGCTGCGTTTTCAATTTGTTGTTGTTGGTGCTTTTGGGTCTTTGTCGTCGTCTAGAGCTTACCAAATGCACTGCCGCAACACTTTGGGGCTGCGCTGCAAGTGAAATGCACTCCACTGATTCCTGGGGGTTGCGGATTCTCTGGGTCAGGTGTCATGGGACGAGTGGATGGTGTTGTCACGGCCAAAAGAGCAAAACCCACAGTCACATGTTGGATGTATCTGCAACTGTAACACATGAGTCTTAGCCCGGGCCACGGACTGGCCCGATTGCATCTACAATTCATAGAAATTTCAAACGATGCGTAAACGAAAACGGAAAATGCACACAGCAAAAATAGCAAAAAGAGGAAGACAAGGAGGCAGGAGCTGGCTCAGAATGTTAGCTAACACACTTGGTCATCTTTTCAGTCACTCTGAGCTGGGAGCTGGGAACTGGGCGCTGGGATCCGGGGTCAACGTAAACGAAATTGTTCAACGCATCGCAATGGGAACTTTTCAGCACAAGGACGAAAAATTGCGTTTTTCGAAATGCATGGCAATGACCAATGAGAAAGACAGAGATGCACACACAGTGAGAGTGAGGCAGAGAGTAAGGGGCAAAATTGAAGTTAGTTTGGGTCAGAAAAGGAGCTGTGCAAATCCGACTTTTGGTTGATGATGAGTGTCGTTATCGCTTTTGTGTTTTGCTTCGTTTTTGTCATAGCTCTCTTCAAGTGGGCTCCTCTCCAGGCTGCATAGGGTGAGAACGGTGGGAATGGGGGGGTTGAGGAAATGGTTTCGAGTATTCCAACTGCAAGTTGAATTTACATTTCGATATAAGCCTTGGTTCTGTACTGTACTGTAGCAACAGCTTCAGCAAGAAAAGCAATTGGTGCAGTTGTCCTACTCTCCGGTCTCTCTCTGCCGGAAAAGAGCTTCGCAGTCGACGTCGCAGTCGGACGGTGATGTAGCTGCACGGATTGATTTACGTTCGAAAAGATTTCTCAAGTGCGACAGTGTATGCATTGCACACTGGGTTCTACAAACACAAACTCTCATTCCATTCCACATCCATTCCATGCCATGACTGCACATTTTTCTATATGTTTCCATTTGTAGTTTTGCATTTTGACTACTTGGCTTTTAGAAAGAAAGAGAGAGAGAGAGGGAGAGGAAGCACAGTCAACTACTGAGATTTATCAAAAGGTAATTTATATATGTGGGTGTGTAATTTATATTTAGATACATACACCAAAAACCAAAGCTCCCTTCCATACACACACACACACACATGCATTGAGCTTTGTTTACGTTGCCTGTCTGTTTGCTTTTGGGCTGACTTCTGCTTCTCAAACTTCTTAAATTGCTGTTGCAGTTTGCATTTGCAACTAACGCAACAAATTTTAAGAGTATTTCGTTGAAAATAAATCGCCTGCCCAAGCATGACAAACGACCAAAGGCCCCCAGTTAGGCTAGAGTAAACGAGTCGGTCCTAGTTTTGCCATTGCAATCGGAGTCAAAGACAAAAGCATAAAAAATTACTTTGAGTTAAACCTTCAGAACACACTGAGAGAGAGAGAGAGAGAGAGAGAGAGAGAGAGAGAAGAAAGAGAAGAACAGCCAGCAGCCACCTAAAACTTGATTTGGATGCTACTCAAACAAATTGGATAACATTTTGCGATGCAGACGAGCCTTATAATTGTAGTACAGTTAAATAGTAACCTCTTTTTCAAATATCTTATTATGTAAAAGGAATTAAACTCTTTTCTACATGTTTTTTATTGACAAGGTTATGTCTGCCAATGAATTTTGATGATGTAGCCGGTGTAAATATATATTGCAGTGATCACACATAAAAATTCTCTGGATTAGATAATGATGAAATAACATAATGAAATAACATCTTTGGATTAGATCATGATAAAATAACATAATGAAATAACATTATTGCTAGCATACGCTAAGGGCTCGCTTTTTTCCGACGAGACCATGATGTAAAGACTATATATGTCATAGACTAATAATGTAAATAATCTCTGATATACATATGTATTTGTATCATGGACGAGACCACCTTATGTTATTTCGCGTTTCTTCTGTCTTATCGATAGTCACATCTCCACATTCATCGGCAGTATAGTAATGAGTGCTATTGCCACTATCGGACTAATGCAATAGGAAAATATGAGAATAAACTTGTATGTATGTATGTGTAGATTTCGCAATCATAGTGTTGAGAACGCTTTAGTAAGTTAAATAAAATATAAATAATTCATAAAGCATTCGATTAAAAAGAAATGCCCAAGGTTTATGTGCTTGATTTATGTATTTAAAAAAATATATAATTATAATATGCTGTATTCAATAAATATAATGTAGAAAGCCAATATATTGAGAGATGTCTGATCACTGATCTGCCGATGAGTGTGGCATAAGGCTATCGATAAGTGTAAAAAGACGCGCTGCCAAAAGTGAAAAATTAAAAATAATGCATTAAAATATATTAAAATACCGGCTGCACTTGTTATGTGATCTAGAACAAATTTCATTACAAACACTAAATAACATATATCCGTGCATAAATTAATGGGGTGGATTAATATCGCGTGTTGGAATAATATGCGGCTAAAACAGCACCCAGCCCATGGCTGGAAATGTCAGCTGCAGGCAGACAAGGGCAAATTCTACAATATTCAGAAATGGGAAAACTGGCCGGAGTGAAGCGCAAATGCATAAATTCAATTTTCGTATAGCAAAAGAAAGAAAGTAGAAAAGAATCGCATAATTTAACGCTGTCCATATGGACACAGAGAATGGCAATAGATATGGATGATGGGTGTTGGGTTATGGGTAATGGGTGATGCATGTGTTTGTGGTCGTTGTTTGCAGTCAGTATCAATGACAAAACCGAGAGAGAGTTGGAGGGGAAGAGATAGAGAGCGCGACAATATGATGTAAAAAATTGCAAATCGAATCGAGCAGCCAAACGAGAACGACATTGCTACCAATGCCAATGCATGAAGGTGAGTGAGTGAGTGAGGGGCGAACCGGCTGGACTGCATACCGAAACGTCAAGAGCACTCGCATGACAGTAACACGCCTAAGCCCCCGGCTACCCAAATATCCATCGAGCCGAGCCGTCTCTCACCATTTGGTTCACTTTCATTCTTTCTTTCTTGCACCCGAGCACCCGCAGCCGAGCGACCAGACTGGACCGGACCGGACTGGGATGGCCATGGCCACTGCCACGGTACGGTATAAACATTGTTGACATTTGCCAAACCTACTTTAATCACTTTTTAACCCCATTTGATACAGTGTCAACATGCATGGGGCGGCGGCTCATAAAATGGACACTCGACAGTTGGCAGTCAGGAGGGTCGGTTGTTGTTCCGGAGAACAAGGGGACGCGTCGGTTGGGTCGGATAGGCGAGCCGAACTGACTGCAACGGATAAATAAAAGAGGAAAAACTGCGACGAGTGACAAAAAATGCCAATGACAAACGTCGAAAAGGAAAAAACGAGCACAAAAAATATATGTCTATGTATGTATCCAAAAATGGGAAGCACAAACAGCAAAAGGACATTTCTGGCATTCAGCGTTCGTCGTGCCTGCTCCCCGTTGACTCCTTTTGGATGGGCCGGCCATGTGCTTTGCAAATGCCAGGGTATGGTGAACGGGCCGAGCTGCCAAAGCAATTGATTTACTGCACTTTGTTTGCCAAAAATTAATTGAGTTGATGACAAGTGCAATTGATTTATGCGGGACTCAAATGAGTGTGGACTAACGCATGGATGAACGGACGAACGGACGGACGGACGGATGGACAGGGAGGTCGGACTAATGGATAAAAGGATGAGCAGATGGATGGGTCAGCGGCATCGGATGGACGGTTAAATGAATGGATAAGCAAAGGACACTAATATGCGGGCCACTGCTTCAAGTTCACTTTTTCAAGGAAACCCCAAGCAAATGTATCAAAATTAGGTTATAGCCTAGGAGTTGGGAACTCTTTTTAATTACTAGTAATTGAAAACTTACCAAGAACATTTCGAAAGTGTTGTTATTTTAATCCAATTGATTTGCCAAGCTATTCTTCCTAAGAGGCTATGAATTAAAAGTCTTTGGAATTGTTTTTATATTGATGAAGATTATTAAACATATCGTTCATTACCTTAGCCAAACTATATTTTATTGTATTTATATATAAATAAAGAATTGAAATTAACCATAAAATTTGGTTTCGAACGCTTCAAGGCATATTATTTCAGTATATTATTTTCAGTAGCGCAAAAAATGGTACAAACTTTAGATCAACAACGACTTATATACACTTTATTACAATAACTTTAACATTCATTTCATGTTTGGGTAAGTTGATACATTTTAATTAAGAAATAATATATATATTCTAACACATTAACTTTATAGATGAATGGCAGATGAAAAAATAAACTTTTCACACGACTAATGGGGTCTTGATGGCAAAAACTGCTGTTTGCATCGTATTTTTCCAGCACAATGCTCGCACATTCATCATTATGCGATCCCCTTGTGTTGCACAGTGTAACAGTGTAATGCCGGCCGGGGTTTTCACAGGCGCTTTTATACAACGGCAGGTGTCAAAGGCAATGCTGTTAAAAATTGTAAGCTACCTAGGGGAAGCCCCCATCTTGGGCACCGTGTTCTGTCACGGAAGCGTGCCGCGCACACATGTCAGGCCTCTGGTCTCTCTGGCCTCTCTCTCACTCGTCCAGTTGTTCGCCGGTTTGGCTGGTTTGGTTTGGTTTGGTTTAGGCCAAAAACGACGAGCGACGCAACGGAAATAAGCGCCAAGCGGATGCCGACAAACGAAGCAAATGATTCATTTCCGATGATGCGACAGCGTTGCGCGTTCTGTCCTCCACATTCTATCATACTCTGCATTCCCATCGAGAACCACTGCCACTGCCGCGGCCAGTGGCATAGAGTTCGCCTTGTCATCGTCGACGTCAGGCCACCAAAAATTTGCATGAAATGCAAAATCAAACGGCGAGGGAAAATGGTTGATGTGTGCTCGTGTGTGTGTGTGGCATAGGGCATAAGGCGTTGTTTGAATGCCTCGCCTAGCCTAGCTATGTTGGGCTGGTCGGGCATCACGCGTCACGTTTTACATGCCCCGTGCAGGTTGACGGGCGAATGTTGCCACTGCCGTTGCCATATTTTATGAGTCCGGTCTGTGGCGCAGCGTGTGTTATTGATATGCTAACGGTAAATGTCATTGAGGTAAGGAAGAGAAGAGAAGAGAACTTTGCATTTGACGGCTGTGCGGAAGTGGTTAATCCAGGCTATAGGCCACGCCACTGACCATCATCCCAGCTCTACTCAGCAGCTCACCAGTTTTGACCACGGCGACATGTGTCGCGGGCAAACGTGTGAAATTTTAAGCCAACATTTTAGCACTGGGGGCTCGCCCAATTTATAATGCGCCCGCCCCTTGTGCTCGGATTCGATGGGCTTGTGTTGGCGACAGACAACATATTGGAAATCAAAATGTTGACATGCTATGTTGGCAGCATTTTTAAATTAAGCTGACGAACAGCAGCAGCAGCAGCAACAACAAAAACAACGATCAACCAAATCCATCTAGCTGTGTGGAATGTTATGTGCCATGTGCCATATAGAATTAGCTTGGAAGAAGGCACAAAATAATTGTGTTAAGATGTGACTTTCTGTGTACGAAGTTGGCAAAAAAGTCTTCTGCCACGGGTTTACCTGGCACAGGAAACGAGGAGCGCACAAATTTGCCTTAGAGGCGAGTATGAAATAGATTTTTGCGAAATCTAACGAACGTGTACAAAAAGTCATATAAAGCTTATCATTCTTGTTTATTATGATTATATTCACAATACAATACATTATGTATTTATGCCAAAGATATGCAATAACCTTTAATTTATAAACAGAAATTTCCAAAAATGAATCTGATTATTTTTGTGCTTGGCACTATTCAAATGTATCGGTTGAATATGATTCTATCTCTTATAAGCTATTTGTAAGATACACTATTAAATTTGATAGTTACATTTAAAGATCAATGATGAGGACTGAACTTAACTGGCCCGAGGGCATTCACTGGCAATGGTTCAAAACTGCAAAGTTGAGTGAGAGCTGTGGACAGCTGCCAGTGATTGCGCTCGGGTGGGTGATTGGGCTATTGCTATGGAATATAGCTGGCCAGGACGACGGTGATGTCGTCCGGCTTGCCGCCAGGTGCCTCAATATCATGTTGTTTGGCATTCTGGCTAAATGGTGAATTGTAATTTGGATTAAAGCTGATCGAACGAGCCATCAATGCCACTGTATTGGCGTACTTCTGCAGCTGGACGGAATCACTGACGCCAGACGCAGGGCTGAGCACCTGAATAAGCAGTTCTTCGGACACATTGTCGTAAACGCCATCGGTTGCCAGTATAATAATGTCGCCGGATTCTATTTTGAACTCCAGCAGAGCGGCGCACTCTGGCTTATCTGTGAGCACATTGAGATTGCGACCGGGTGGCGGCACGGCCAGCTGATATGGCGTATTGAAGAAATGCTGCTGCTCCATTGAGCGGCAAACAATGGCACCGTCTCTTATGACAAGCAGTCCGCTGTCGCCAATGTTGGCCGCATGCAGCATGCCAGTGTCACGTTGCAAGGTTAGCACACAGGCGGTGCTGCTGCCCAGGATTGGTTGCTTTTGCTCCTGCAGATTGAAAAAGGCGCGTGCCAGCAGCTGCCCCGGCTCAGAGGCCTTAAAGTCGGAGGCTTGCGTGAGGCGCTCGCAGGAGGTCATCAGGAAGCTGCTAAAGAGACCGGGATCAATGCCATATATGCGCCAGCCACCAACACCATCGGCCACGCCCAGTGCATCCACCTTCGCAGTGGACGCTTTGAACCAGGCATCCTCACCATACTGACCGCGCCTATAATCCGGATACATTTCCATGCTCTTGGGAAAACCACAGACGACACTTATAAGACGTTTGCGCTGCTGCTTATCTTCGTCAGAAATGGACTCCAAAGTTGTCTTCATGTCGTTCATAACCTGCGCCTTTAGATCCATCAGGCTATTGTAGAAATGACTGCCAGTATTCGCTGCCAGGTTGGCTGCCTCCGAGATGGTGACTAAACTGGTGTCCATTGCCCGCTGAATGCTGCGTTTGGCATTTTCTAGGTATTCATTCATGTTGTTGATAACTAATCGATGACGAAGCATTTTAGGTTAATAACAAATGAAGCTAACAAATATTTACCAAGTTTAAGACTAAATTAATCACGCACGGAAAAAAAGCTAAATTATTTTTTTTGTGTTTTGTGTGTAACAGCAAAAGTAATACTAAATATAATCAAATACTACCGACCAGCCATTTAAACAACAGGAATGCAAAAAGCCTACTTGATCATTAAGTTGATGTTTAATAAACAAAGTCACAAAAATTATCAAGTATGAAATTAAATTACTACAATTGAATCGAACGAATGAAGCAAAATAACACTTTCAACCAGTTGCTGTTAGTCTTCCATTCAAATCGATGTTGTTGTTTGGCTAAGTGGCTGCCATAGCTATGCGTAGACAACAAAAACAGTTGAATACTTATAGCCGCACATCACACATCAGACAGGCAAGCACTCAAATGTGGCAGTCAGTCAATCAGTTAGTAGCTTCTGCTTTCCCACTGTCCCACCAGCATCATTTGCCATCACTTCAGCTCTGGCTGACTGCTTCCACTGAGATAATGTGTGTGCGTGTGTGTGCGTCTATATCTGTTTGTCGCTCTATTTGCTTCAACACCCACTGCAAATTAAATTCATTAGTCAACTTCCGGTTTCACACACACACACACACGCACATCGACAGTTATGCTTGAAGCCGTTGCCATGTGTTGCCTGCTCGCCTACTTGCCTGTTTAACTCAACTGACTGACTGCTTGTCAATTCAGACGGATTTGAAGTCAACTCAATTTGAAATCAATAGTGTGTAAATAATCCTTTCACACCGACGCACGTAAATATGCAAAACACACTTACACACACACATACGCACATACACACATGTTTGGATGGCATCATCATTTTGGTATTGCAGCTGCATCTGCTTCAGGATTGTCTAGGTTGCCTGAATGGTTGGTTGGTTGGTTGGTTGGATGGCTATCTGGATGCTGTTGTTGGTACTTGAAAACATTTTTGCATTGATTGCACTTCATATCGCTCATTCATTCATACATTCATTCATTCGTTGCACAGTTGCACAGGCCGTTTATTCATGCAATGCCATTGGCATATGTTGCCTTATTTTGTGGCACACACAACCAAAAAACCTGCCTGCCGCCTGCCTGACTGCCATTAAGCCGACAAGACCACCACACTACTGCCACTGCATTTCCCAAAGTATTTAAGCAATTCAATGGCATTTTGACAGCAGTCGCCAACAGGCAGCCCTAACCACTACCCTAACAATCCCTTGCCCCTGCCCCTGGCCGACTTCCCTCTGTTAGCTGCAGCACTTCAGCCACGTCGAGAGGCAAGCAATGAGCTATGCATGCAATTTAAGCGCCCACCAAGTGCCGCACATGGGCTAAATGCAACTGCATTTGTTTGCCTGGTGTCATCCTGCCACACCCCACAACTCCTTCACCCGAAATAAAAAAAACGCATCCAAAAAAAAAAAACAATTTGTGAGCCCCGCAGAGGGGCCATCGGCTGCTGCGGCTGTCATTCCAATGCGCAGTTAAGTTGCCTCAGGCTCCTATTAAGGTCCTTCTGGCTATTAAATAGGCGTTGGAAAGGATGCTTTTGGGACGGGGAGAGACGGGGTAGGTGCATACATGCCTCACCTCCATCGGCCAATTCCACTTGGTCTGTTTGTGTCTGTAATTGTGCATAATTGAGTTGAGTTTGGCTGCCACTTGGAGGCTATTAGCATATGGTGGGATGACGAAGATGGCGGAATGGGACGCCAGATTATTCCGTAGGCGCTTTCTACTGTACGGATAACGGTTAATAGGGAGTGCGTTTTGGGCTAAATAAACGATTGATAATTGATCAAAGAATTTTTAATATAAAATACGGCGGAATAGGTAGTGAGAGAGGAATCAAAATATGGTTGAATGGAAAGGAGGGAAGGAAGTCAGTGAAAAATATAAAAGGGAAAAAGATGGAGAGCCATTAGAAAGAAATATAAATTAAGAGGGAGTCAGATTATGGAAAAGGGAGCTAAAAGCTAGACAAAGGGAAGTTTGTTAAGTTAATTGCCTCACTTTTTACTGCAAGACATAAGAATATATATAATCTTTGTGTTTAAAAAAAATCCTAGTTCCAAGTATTCAAGTTGTCTTAGTAGTCTAAGCTATTTAAATAAATCCCTTGTCAATGTATTTATCCCGTGTCAGCTACATATTCAGATATTCGATCCAACCAAAAGATACCTTAAGAATTAGGGATTCCGTATTCGTCTGGGATCTGTCTAAAGTACCCGAAATTGATTGGCAGTTGTTGGGGCAAATGCCACAAATAGCTGCTGCACCATCTAAGCCTGCAACGTGCGCACCCCGCCATCCCATACTCCGACACTTCGAAGCACAAATGCAGAAACTGCATACTTTTTGGACATTGAACACATTCACTTCGACATTCATAGATACATGGGGGGTGGGAGGAGAAACATTTAGATGGAGAAAGCATTCAGACCATTCAGAGCATTCAAGCGAGCATTTCAATTAATTTCATTAGAATCGTACAATTAATGCACAAAAGTGGACAGTTGGACATGGCAGTAGAATCAGCAGCAGCAGCAGCAGCTCTCCCTGGGGCTGCCACTCAACGCATCAGACAAAGGAGACTCGAGCAGCAGCAGGCAAGCAAGCAACAAAAGGAGGCATAATGGTTGAGTGAGTGGCTGGGTGGTCTACTTGACGTCCACTTGTGTGCGCTTTTGGCCACAATTGTTGCTGACCAATGATCAATTTAATAGGAAAACAATATTGATAGCCCAGCCCAGAGACGCAAACGTCGCCAGGGACCTGTTCGCTTCGGACCGGACAAAACTGAACCGAACCGAACTGAACCGGACAAGACACTTGACGTTCAAGTTCTGAAATGTTGAGCGGTGGCGGAAGTGTTGCGGTCGGTTTTGCCTCTTTGGGTTCTACTTGGGTTCTCGGGTGTTTGGAGTTTGGGTTGGAGTTGGGGTTGGGGTTTACGGCTTAGGCATTCAGGGCAGCTACTACAGCTACTGCTACTGTGCTTTGTTTGTTTGAAAACTTGCTAAACTTTTGGTGTTGTGTTGTAACTAAATTTTAAAACACACTCA
This sequence comes from Scaptomyza graminum, assembly GCA_018901835.1. Lineage (NCBI taxonomy): Eukaryota > Metazoa > Arthropoda > Insecta > Diptera > Drosophilidae > Scaptomyza > Scaptomyza graminum. Next base: position 8,166,760 of record JAEIFL010000001.1, on the reverse strand, counting down.
CACACACAGTAAAACTGCAGCTAGTTGGCAACACTTTCACTTGTGCGTTGTCTTTGGCCATTTGCCGGGTCTCTGTTTGGTTTCTTGTGGTTTATTATTCACGCCTGAATTGATTGTAAATTAAAGTTTGCCAGGTCCTTGGGTTCCCAGGTCCTTAGCATTCAGCGTTCGTTCCTTTATTCGTTCGTTCATTTCGTTGTGCATTTTGAGGTCAGCCTATGGCAAAGTTTTCTTTTGTGTGTGCGAATTGGTTACTTGGGCCGCAACAGCCTCGTCCACAGGCCCTTTGTCCGTGCGAGCTACTTGTGCCTACCCTCTCCCTCTCCCTTTCCCGCTCGCTCTCTTCGTTCGTCCTTGTCCAAGCTTGCAGGTCCTTGTCGCCAGTGTTGTCTGTCGCCTCGCTGCCCATATTAGAAGCCAAAAGGCATTCAAGTGCACATAAGACGATTACACATCATTTAACCGACGCACTGCAAAACTATGGAGCATTTTCCTCATCCCCCCCACCACCCCACTCCATATTCCATATCTGTGAGCCTGTAATTGTTGCTCCTTGGCAAGGACTTTTCCTGGCTCGCCTTTATTGACTGCTGCATATTGATTATTGTTACAACGCCTTGCCTTACGCCTTGCCCTGCCCTTCCCTGGCTTGCCTTGTCTTGTCAGGGACTTCATTTTGTTGCTCTTTTTGAACATGAGTTCACTTGATTGCCGGCATTTGTCCTTCTTGTTTAAAATTCTATCGTTGTGTATTTACACACACACAAAGGCACATGTGTGTGTGTTTGTCTGAATTTTAAGACAAAATTAATTTGGTGTTAATACAGTGAAAGTGTTTTCAACTTAATAGCCAAGTTTACAGGCAATAGTTTTGCTGTTCGCAAAACTTTAAGATTCAACTTAAAGCATTTTGGGCTTTCTTTATTTTACTAAGTATTAAATGTTTAATTTGCTTTGATTATTTATGCATAAACTATATTATGGAAACCTTTCAGTAGAAGGAAAGTTAACCTGGGAGCGTGTCCTTTGCACCTTGAAAATGTCGTAGCTTATATTATGCATTTCAAACAGCCTAAATATCTGATCTTACATATCAGATCCTGGTCCTGGAATCATTTTTTTTATTGTTAAGATTGAAAACACTTGATTTCTACTAATATTGCTTTAGAGTTAAGGTGCTTAAGGTGTTACCAGTAGGCGGATTTAAACAATAAACTAAGCTTTTGACTTGAAATGATGGACAGAAACTAGCACGGTGACACTTCTCTATGTGTACTTACCTTTTAAGTGTGTGTGTGTGTGCTCGGGCCAACTGCTTAGGCAAGAAACTTTTGCCACTTGGCCAGATTGCTCAAGTGACCAAGAAGTAGAAGGGCAGTCGAAACTGGCAACTGGCAACTGGCCACTGACTTGGCATCTAGGCATGCACTTGGCGGTAGCTACACACCCAACTGTTTCTTACCACTGACGCATGCCAACAACATCGTTGCATACTTTGTGGAGTGCAGCTAGAAGCAGGCTGACTGAAGATGTTTCCGAGTTTGGGAGTCGGTTGCTGGAAGCTTGGACATCAAAGTTCCCAACTTTCAGCTTGAGGAATTTTCGACAAGGCGACTTGAAACTTTTGTTACTTTGCAGGTTGTAAAGATACCTGAATACAAACAGAAAAAAAATCCCACAAGAAAGTAACAAAAACAAAAAACGACACCACGAAACTGGGCACATAGCAAAAGGGTTGCAGAAGAGCAGCAGGCGACGAGCTTTAGGGTTTAATTGTTGTGTTGTTTGTTGTTGTGTGTATGGTGCTGCTGGTCGCTGTACTCGGCTGCCATATAAATTTGCCAGGGTAGACAGAAGGACGCTCAGGTGTTCTTAGTGGTATTCTAATTACTAACAAAGTTAATTTGCTACAAGTTATTTGCGCTTACCCCTCCAAAACTCTTCTCTCTCACCTCGTGGAAACCACGGGCCACTCGAGCGACTGCACCACCTAGTGGCTGCACTAGTTATAACTGCTGGCTTCAAGCGTCCCCTTCTTGTCACTAGTTGAGACACTTAAGCCGCATGCCATAGGCTGCCAACCTTATGGCATTGCTATGGCAGCTAATTTGACAAAGGTTAAAAAAGCTATAACTTATTATCTATATTAGTCAAACAATTATGCTCGAGTTACTGACTGATTGATTGGTGACTGAATAGAAACATAAACAACAAAAATGATGTTATAATAGACAGAGTTCTACACACTCTTATATTTTTACATAGCAACAAGCACTTCAAAGATTTATGCAAATCAAAATGTAATATTCCATCAGCTTTGCTGAAACGTTGATAATGTTTTATTTTTGGATCAATATATATTGGTTTCATTATTAAGAACTATTCTATATTATACAATTTGAAAATTTGATAATAGTTTATTAGCTTGAAGAAACCCCACTTATCATTATTGGATTTGAAGTAAATGAGATGCGACTGCAGCGACATTATATCAATTTCTTTGGGTGGCACTTTATTGCTCGAGAAACCGGCCGTCTGGACCCCAGCCACTGAGTGCAAGATGAAGTCTAAGCTGAAGTCAAAGATGAAGTTCAACTCGATGTCCAAGTCTGTGGCGCGGTCAGCTTTTATCACCGTTAGACCGACCAAAATGTTCATTGTAAATTATGCGCTTTGGTTTACAAATTGCATGTGCCGGGCCGCACGAAGGATGTGGCAAGTCATTCGGCTGGCAGAGAGCGACACAAGAGAGAAAGGACTCGACTTGACTTGACTTGGACTTAAGTTGGTCCATACACACACACACACACATATCCCCACCGCCGTTCCCTTCACCATGCCGTGTTTTGCTTTTATGTTGCTGTGTAACTAATGCGTGGTTAAAGTTGTTGCCATGTATTCAAATGAGCTGCGTCGCACAGGCTGCGGCTGTAACTTGTTTGGCAACTTCTTAGACATACTTTTCTTAGGCTCCCTAGCTCTCATTCCCTTCATCTTCTCATTTTCCTTGTCCTTGTCCAACTGGACATCAGCATTGGTTGGCGTTGGAGTCACTTGCAAATATTTTATGCTTTACGTGGTCAGGCTACGGCAGTTTGAGAAATTACGTGGTACTCCGCATGCAACTAGACCCTAAACCCACACCACACCACACCACACTCTCACGCTCTGTCCACAGCACATTGTCTTACGTTGTTGCGGACTTGCATTTGGTATTTAACATGCGCTGCCTAAAAGTATGCAAAGTTATTTTACTTGCAAACCTTTTTGCGCTCCTAACTAAATGCTGCGTCTAACTCTCGCACCCAGTCCAAGCTCCCGCACCAAAACCTTGACTTTTTATCTCCAACCAACTGAAAGAACTCACCTCCACACACACACACACACAAACACACCCACAAATGCACACACCAACCCAGTTCAACTGGTAGGGCTGCCCAGCAAAAGCTTTTTTGTACTTAGCTGACAACGCCGAAAAAAGTTGTAAACAACGTGTAAAAAATTTGCGCAGAGAAAACGTGCAAAATGCGTTTAGTTCTTTGTCGCTGGACGCTCTCTGACTCTCTCAAATAATTTATTTTAATGATAATGATAATGCATGCCAGCTACTCAGAGATCGTTTAATGGCCGACATCGTCTCTTGGATTTATGTACTTAGTGTTTGTTTTATTTATCTTTCTTTCTGTGTGTGTGTGTGTTAGTGTCATATTAGTGCAGGAAAAGGGTGGGATTAAAGGTTAAGAGGTGCGAGTTCGCGCCCATAACTTAAAAACTTTTGTCTTACCCACAAAATAGACCAATAACTAGCCGCTACTTTTCCATATTGCCTCAAAATATTAAGTACGGCAACACGCTCACTTAAGCGAAGCCTTAGGTATGTTGAATGGGTTGAATGGAATGGGGAGGAGTCGGGAAAATGCGAGAGTGGGTTGAGGTACTGCTTAAAGCGCATCATTGTAAAACCCTTTCGGCATCTACAAGACAAGTGCAAAGTTTTTACCACAAAAACTTTTATAGGAGCATAAAACTTGTGAATTTTTATACAAAACAAAGAAGAAACAATACAAAAACAAGTGAGAACGTTTCTAGTTGGATTTAGCCGACTGCTTCACACTCTGTTATTAGTGTAACACAAGCCGAAAACAAAAAATAGCTAAAACTTACAGAAATTGAGTCTATAAAAATTTTCAAGCACTAACTTTCGAGGTCGAAAAATTTCGCTTAGCACAAAAAAACATTGCATAGATTTTTTTTTAATTTTGTAACAAAGTATATAAGAAAAAAACTGAAAAAAAAGGAAAATAAATACCATTGGTTTCAGTTTTTTTTCTTTCCATTTTCTATTTTTCGTGCTAAATTCTTCTTACTGCTGCTTAAAAATGCAAATAAAAAGTTTTACCCAGTGATAGAGCGGCTTGGTTTTTGTATTTTTTTTTAAACTTTTCTAAGCACTACTTGGGCACGGGTCACTTCGAAGGGTTGGACTAAGTGACCCACACGTCTTGGTCTTGTTCCATCTCCCAAGACACAATGCAACCCCTTTTTTTTATTTTGTTCAATAACTGACCAATCTGTGCGCCACTTGGCAGTTGTCTTTATATAAAGTGTGACCATCTCTTGTTCAGTTAATCAAATCAAAAATAGCAAGCAGCCGAAGCTGATTTAAAACATAAAAACGTAAAATAATTCCCCATTTCCTGAGTCATCACAAATATTTTTTACGGTTAAATAAGTATTTTGAGTATTTATCGAAGGATTGTTATTAATTGCAGTACTTACTATTATGCCTCTAATAATTTTGCTTATTCATATAAATTGTTACACAAATATATTGATGAGGTTGTATTATTTTTTTTTTTATTGATATATGTGTGTTGAATATTTGTAATAGTTTAATATAATGTGATATCACTTTCTTAATGTAGCGTATTTTAGAATCTCCCTTTGGAGAGATATTTGGTATATAATATGATAAGTTTGACTTTATGATTACAATATCATATATGAATGAATATAGTAGTAACTATCTGCGTTTGATCACATCCTGCTTTTGGAGCGGCACCCGTTCCCATTGTTTGCGAAATTGGGCATCTGATTTTCGCGGGTTGAAATTGCCAATGGTATCCTTTGAATAGCTGTGTATGATTGGCGGCAATTCACCCGAATTCCCATCATCGTCTACGTCCCTGTTAAGCACTGACTCATCCACATCCATGAATTCTAGCGCATGCGACTTAACGAAAAATCGGAGGTCTCAATTAGTTTCATTTGCTTTTTTCGTCGGCTAGTTTGCGACTTACCTGGTTGAGAGCAAAGAGTAGAACTAGAAGAAGCGCTAGCAGCTGCAGTTGCAGCCATCTGCATTGAGAGGCCATAAAGACAAAAAGCCACAAAAATTATCAATATCAAATAGAAACAAACAACAACAATGTGCTACTCGAAGAACAACAACAATAAAAGTCCGCCAATAAATTGATTCACAACATTTTACGTTGACCAACGAAACGCGACTGGCGACAAGTCGCAACTCGTCGTGCGTCCAACTGACATTCCCCAATTGTTGTACCCTCCGTACCGCTCCCCTTTACTCTCCTCACCTCTCCACATGCTGTTTGGCTTAACGTGCACCGCATACAGAAAAGCGCTGAGCTGACCCTAGCACTTGGTCTATTTATAGCGCGGCGCGTCATTGGCAAAACCCTTGCACAGCACCCCCGCCCTGCCTCAATCGACCAGAGCTTTTGCCAATGCGAGCATTTTTTAATAGGCTATTCGAGCCACCTCCCGAGCCACCACCTCCAGCCACCCACCCATCCAATTGTTGACTCGCACATTGCTTGTTTTAATGATGAAAATTGCTTTTGGTTGTGTTATAATATGTACTGTTAACAAAACAAAAAAAAAAGCACATTCAATTGTTGCGGCCAACTGTTTTGACTGGTTAAGCTGTTTGAATGATTTCATATTCATTTTCAATTTGAAAATTATGAACCAGAACGCAAAGTGTTGCTATATTATTATATTGCGGTTATTCATGCTCATTGTTAATTGCTGATTATGAAACCATATGGTGTTGAATCATCATTTAACGGGAACGGGTGAAATCCCATTCTTAATTCAAAAGCTAACTATTTGAGCCTTCATTTATATGAATATTTACCAATACTATTAATTCCTTTATTAATTTATAATATTTATTTGTATAGTTAAATGGTTTTCAATCGTTCAAACATATTTAACTCTTCATAAAATATTTTCAAATAATTATTTTTTTTCAACTTTTTGCTGAATAGACACAATAATTATCTCAAACTTCATTTTAAATAAATGACTTCCAAAGATAATTAAAAGGCACATTGAATATTCTATTTTATAGGATAAGTACTTAGCCCCCAACCCCCTCGACCCTGACTCGCACGCAAATCACCCGCATTAAAACCACACACCTAAAAATTCAATTAATTTGAGGTCTTATCAAAAAATGCAATCATAGCTATGGCTATGAACTCATACCAATTTCTTAATACACATATGTACATGGAGGCCCAGCTTACCTGTTTACCGTTGTATGGCTGTGATGTATCTCTCCTGTATTTAGTAAATATAGTTAAAGATCGTTATCCAATTAGTCAAAAGCTCATGTAATAAATTGCCTGAATTAAGGTGCGGAATTTTAATTACATAATTTACGCGTGCGCTCTATAAATGGCGGGGGCGGTAAAGAATGAGAGTTTAGAAAATATGGGCAGGTAATGAAAAAAAGAGAGACAAATAAGAGTGCTTTATGTTAGAGTATCCGACTAGGACATACCCTAAGCATTAGTTATGACAATCCAATGCAATTTTTATAGTCGTTCTGATCAGAATTATTTATCATCAAATATATATATGTATATGTTTATATAACATCTCTATTCAGAACACTGCAACTTGCTTAAATCAAAAAAGAGATTCGCTATATGAAAGATCAACTATATTTAAAGCAATGTTAACACAATTTCATATAATCATACGAAAAATCAGCATGATTGATCATATTCGATTCGGACAAGTTAATCCTCTTAAAATGTTTCTTACATACATCTGAATGAGTTTATTACAAACTTCCTGAAGTATTATTCATACCCCACCGAAAGGGTAGGCGTTAAAACAAACAATGAAGCAGAAAAATCAACGACTTGAGCGCAGCGCTTGGGAACGGAGGAGTCAAAAGTGCGTTTGATAGGTCATCTAAATAGAAAAGTACACGCAATTTGTGTTTGCTGCGCGGGGTCATTAGAAAAAAATGACAGTAATAACGATAATTATGAATTTTATCCGATTAACCTGAAAGTCCGAAAGGTGCGTGGGCCAAATGACGGGGCATAAGTCAAAAAAATATTGTGTAACGTTTCGGTTCGTTCCTTCGTTGCTTCAAAACAAACATCGTACGAGTAGTATTCAAATATTAAGTGCAATGCGTGCCATTGAACAATTAATTCTTATCTACTTAGCTGTCTAGATGGGGTTGGGAAGGGGTGTGAAGGGTAGGCACGACTGATGCAACAGTCCGCCCTTGGACAGTCATATTGTGACTGTCACTAAACATTTCTAGTATTAGTTCTATTACCATATTCCATTTTCATAACCATATTCAGTTCGAGTACAAGTTGATGTGGCTTGCACTGCCTACTTGCCAACCCCACCCTCTTACCCGACCTTACCCCACCTACAGGTCCCAACACTCTGTTAGCATTTCTCACATGTCATCGTAAGGACCGTCAACTATGAGCTCCAATTGCGTGTCAAATGCGCTCAATTCTGTTATGACAATGCGACGTAATTAGAGGCCACGCATAGGCTCGGCTGTCTCATGAAAATGATGATGATGATGATGATGATGATGATGATGATGGTGTTGGTCAGTCCCATCAGCTAAAGCCGCTAATATATGAGGCCAGCACTGGGCTTCTTTGTCCTAGCTGGGTGTGTACCGCACTTGATAAATATTAACCTAAAAAAAAGAAGCCTGAGATTGGTGTACTCCGCCTCAAAACTCAACTTGCAAATGGAATGGTAACAGAATTACGGAAAATTTGCATTTGCCAAGAATGGCACATGCGATTTGTTTAAGATTTGCTTCTTTCACAAACCGCCTTACAGCAAACTGAAAGTTTTTTGTATTAAATACTTAATCGTTGACTAAACTTATGGACAAAAAAAAAAAATACTTTGAAGATTATAAAAATTCATAAACATTCTTGAGAATCTATTAATGAATTCTTTCTACATATAACATCAAGCTCTAGACTCTAGAAATTAAATTTGTGATCAAGTAGACAAATTCTAGTAATACGCAAAGGTACAAACACTTCTGAATTATTTTTGTGTTTTCTTACCGCTCCTCAAGTATCGTTCTGCAATTGGTAAGTAATTTTTGAGCTTCAAAATAAAATTCTACTAAAAGATTGGTATTGGTATTTGATATTTTGCCAATTGTTAGTTGCACTTCATGAAATAAAGCTATATTAATTTCATCTTAAGGTTTAATTAGTTTAAATATTTAACCGATTGCTCACCACATTCCACAAATGGGTAAAGCGAGCTTATGTAAAGTTACAAAAATCAATTAGCCCATTTTACGACGCGGAGCTTGAACGATAATTTATTTGAATTTGGTTCTTAACAGTTAAAGTTTATTATGGAACGTGCTACAGTGAACAAAGCAAAAGCACGACTTTAGTCAATGGGGATCGCATTGAATATAAAAGTAAGTGAAACGAATTTTTAAAATGTCAGTTGAGAATAAGCGCTTTTAGCTACACTTTTACCAAAATGTCTTTCCATAACAAATCTGTGGCTATCTTTGCCTTTGCTCTGGTTCTAGTCGGTGCTATGCAAATGGCCAAGGCGGAAGAAATTAACGTAAGTACTAAGTCAGGATACTAGTAACAGATTTATAATATAAATCGATTAATTGCAGGGTTGTACAACTGCTCTGCTTAGAGAAAATTTGAGTATTATTTGTGAACCGTTTAGGTTGGTACCCTTCCATCCGTGTAATCGAATTGTTGAGGTAAACTATTTGAAAAGTAAGCTATAGATATGCACTTAATGCTCTTTTTAATTTACAGGCGGCTTTACAATCATTCGACCAAGTATGCTTAAGAACCAAACAATCAACGACAACAACCTCAACCCCAACCACAACCACAGCTGCTCCCACAAACACAACCACAGCTGCTCCCGCAACCACAGCTGCTCCCAATAATGCCATAAAGTCAGATTAATGATGATGACGATGACTAATTCAAGATGACGACAGAATCTTGAAATAAAAAAAACCGAACTATAACTAGTTCTAATTGCGCGCGCATTTTAATAAAATTTTAATTCCTTCCAAGCTTATCAAAACGTTTTTTTAGTCAAAGTTTGTGAGTAGCAAACTGGTTTGGGATCATTTTGCAGTTGCAGTTACAGACGCAATTCCTGAACCGTAGCAGGCCGACCGAAACCGTTAGGGCAACTAATTAAAACCACTTTAGAAATGCTTTCTCAACTGTAAAGTTAGCTATAAACAACGAACCAAAGCAAGCTGCAAGTGTGGGTACAAGTGTGTGTGTGTGTGTGTGTGCGAGTGTGTGTTCGAGTGTGTGTAGACCGAGCGAGACATATGCAACTTGAAACAAAATTAAAAAGCAAATAATATTCATGGTATTTTAGCAAGCGAGGCGAAGCCGCGCTAAAAAAAATCCAACATAATTCCAAATAATATTACAACACCTGCAGAAGCGTTTCAAGTGCACACACAGGCGCATACACAAATTCACACACACACACAGCTCTGTAGTATGTTGAATGTGCAAAAAAGGGTTTATTTCTTGAAAAATCGCTGCACTGAAATTAATTAATTTGCCGTTTCTGCCGTTTTGAGTACGTGGCACGAACACATATAGAGAAATATCAAGCTGATATGTTAAAAGATATGCAATACAAGTTGGCTATGGTGCAGGGCGAAGGAATAAAATATGATATTTTAATATTACATAACGCAAGCCAAGTCTAATATTTTTTGTATCAAATACAATATGAATCGCGTAAATTTTTGATTCTGATATATGTGTGTGTGTGTGTGTGTGTGTTTTTGCTTCCCTACTCCCTCTCTTGGATGTGAATGTAGTGGCACTTGCTGCTCATTTTATGCTTCGACTGGCAGCGAAGTGCAGACGCTTTTGCAAGCGCTGGCTGTGTTGGTAGGAAGAAAACTGTATAAAAATCATACAAAAACTGCACGTATGTAGAACTTATAGACAGAGTGACATCCAAATAATAATTCCAACCAAACCGACCGATCGAAATATGTTGCGTATAGTAATCATGTGTGTAAATATTTGTATCAATCGTTTTGGGCCGGGTCGGGCCACTTAAAATATTATTACTTTATTTATTTTTAAAATTAGCTATAATACACAAGATTACTAAAGCTAAATAAATTAACGAGCGCTAGAGTCCAGGCCTCCAGCTCCACTTAAAATATATTTGTTGTGTCTGTGGGTTTGGTGTAAGTCTTTACTAATTTAGTTTTTTTGTTGCATATTTTTGAGGTTTGATGTTCTTTGCGAATGTGACAGCCTAATCGACTCTGCTGTTGAAGGATCACATAATCTAGTTGTTCAGACAGTAAGTACATTATTGCGATAAGTGCACATGTAACTTAAACTGTCGTTTAATTTACATATCTTTTTGGTGAGAGTTAATTCGCTGTTAATGCGAAATGCTTACAAAAACGCTTAAATTTTAAGCATTTAGCGGCTTTAATTGAGCAAAACACACGCAATAAACCATTTGCCGCTCAGAATATAAAAGCCAAGTTAAAATTACAGTAATTTTTAGACAAGATATTTGATTTTTTTATTGTTATATTAATATTACCATTCATTTCTTTTTTCCATTGATTTATTGTAATCAATGCTCTGGCAACAATTATAACTTAAATTTCCCAATAAAAATTTTTTAGTATGTCTGTCTATATTAGAGCCAATTCTGGTAGTATTTTAATTCTGCTCTTCTCTGTTCTCTTTTTGAAAGTCTCAATTAATTGAAATTACTACAATAATAGTCTGCGTGTCTCGTTTCGCATTAAAAATAAACCTTTATGAATAAACAGCCAATTAACCGGTACAACAATTTTAATATGGAGACCTCAAATGCTCCAAGTCGCAGTTAATATAAAAATGTGAACATAATTTCATCAAATTGACTTTAATCCTAATATAACTAAAATAAAAATAAAGCAAGTAAGATGGAGAAGAGAGAAGTCTCGACTAAACGATACCTTGAACCCTAGGTCTTTCGAGTTTAGCCATTGTTTGTATGTATGAGTGTGTGTGTATGTGCGTTTGTTTGTGCACGCGTATATAGATAATCCGTATTTGTTATCGATTACATGTGTGTATCGAAAACCGAAGGAGGGATCGATAATTTGAAACAAACCTGTCGTCCACATCACAAGTCCCTAGCTTTTATAGTCTCCGAAACCGACGCGTTCGACTCGGCTGTCGTTGCTGATCAAGAATATTTAGATGTGTACTTGTGTACTTTATGGGTTCAGAAACGCATCCGTCTGTCTGTTACATTAATTTGCACAAAACCAATATACTTTATTTATCCATTTCATGGGTTCAGGGTATTATAAATAAGTGCGCTGGCAAATTACCCATTCTAAATCTGGCACGATGTTTGCCCCACACACATCTCTGTCTCTTTTTGTTTCTCTCTCTTTCAAGCTATCTCGCTTGGACGTCGGCCTACATAGGCAGAAGTCGAGCCAGTTACTGAGCTCAATTTGCGCGCTAAATCTAATCAACTTAATTTACGCCAGCGATTTAAACACATTCATACATACATACATGTGGCACCCCAACGGAGAACCGGGAGGGCTACCTAAAGACAAAAAGTCTCCGTCCACGCTGCTGATGATGATCATCTGTTTGTCTGCTCAGGGTGTTCAATTTGCAACGAGTTTCTCAATTGGGCGCAAAAGACGATGATGGGCAGGTGAATTTGACAATGTAAACAGACGAACTTGGAGCTGTTAGCTATTGTCGCCTATCATGCTACAATTTAAACTGTACGAAAGTCTGTACGAAAAATGTAGTTCAGTATGCTGGACTTGTAGATACCCGAAAACCATGTCTGAGGTAAAAAATATTTGTGTTTATTAAAAAAAAAGCATATTCAGGTTCCTCAAAAGAGATTGTCTAGAGTAAAAGATAAATATATAGTTTAGTAAAGTCAAGTGTAGAACAAGAGCAAGCTTCCAACTCGTATATCCCCTTTTTTTACCGCTTCATGAAAAAAGTAAATGCCATAACATCATTAATAATAATAGATAAATCACAAGCGTAACGAGCTTACAGCACTCGGCTCGCATCCGAAGTCCGAGAATGTTAAAACAAATCAAAATCTAAATCAAAATTAACAAGAAAGATCATGTATGTATTTCAGTCACGCCGAAGATTGTGTACCCTTATGAAAGTTTCCTCACAACTTTTTATTTTACAAAACTAGTAAGTTTGATAGGGATAGGTAAACATGTTACGGTTGCGGGAGAAACACAGCCTTATTTCAAGTTTCATCTCAGTAAACTATCTGAAAACTGAATATCAATATCTAAGATCAACAAATAGATTACAATACCCTCTGCAAGGGTAAATAAATGTAGCCGGCTGTCTCTCGCTCGATCGCTCAGCTGTAGAGACCCGAAGACAACTAAATAAACACCATTCAACTATCCAACTGTGCATCCACTGGATGTGCCATGTGAATTTGTCAGTTACTTCTGATGCGTGCAGCTGAACAGAAGTATCTTTTTGGCTGTAACGGAGACCGTGATACTCGCGATACAGCAGCGTGAATAATCAATCGATTACTCGATAAAGAAACTCCATTTTTTTTTGTTGTGTTTTTGTTTTTGTAACTGTGCTTTTGTTGCCATGCATGTGGACGAGCTGCGCTCAAATCTGCAAAGCTTCGGCTGGCCAGATTATATAGTCTTTAGCCTTATGTTAGCCATATGCGCTGTCATCGGCATTTACTTTTGCCTCCAGCTGCGCCGTGAATCCACACATATCAAGACGGGCGAAGGCGAGGATGCGGCAAATAGTGCCGCTTCATATTTGGTTGGTGGCAGAAAGATGAAAATCTTTCCAATAAGCATGTCACTCATATCAAGGTGAGTACCAAATATATACAAAGTGATTCTTAAAAGTTTAAAGTTCAAGTTAGGTTCACATTTCCTTTTTGTCTTGCTTAAGACTTTTGGGGTTGCAACTTAAACACTTTGCTCTTCGCCGAATCAATAAAAAAAGTCACTGATATACCTATGCAAATTATAAGAAAGTCACTGAATGGTTCTTTGTTCGAGTATATACCAGTATAAGTCGGAATTATTTAAAGTAAAGCTAGCGTCATATCAGTTCCACGTGTTTTTGCAAGCAGATGGGAAGTGTAAACGGTGCTTATCAACGCAACAAATCAAATTTGTTTCATCATTTCTAAATGGTTGAGAGACGAGAAGCCAAAGCTTAAAGTAACCCGTATATGGGGAATTCAAATTGTGACTACGGCACAGAGGCATAATCAACGCCTCCGACGACACTTACGACTCATGACTGACGACTGTCGCCAGCTAATTGAATTGCATAAAACGCTCTTTGATCTCCACACAGAGAGTCCCAGGAACAGTTGCGAGCTCGAAGGTCAAGTGGCTGGGTCAATGGGCACTAATGTTTACATGGACCGCTGTTCCATTGAGTTCAAGTTTTTTATTCTTTTTCTTCTTTATCCATGATTAGCTTCATATCGGGCATTACGTTGTTGGGCACACCTACAGAGGTTTATCTGTACGGTTCTCAGTACATGTACATCATGGGCTCCCTGGTGCTAATGGGTCTTTGTATGTACTACTTATTTTTGCCGGTGTTTCATGATCTGAACCTAATATCCACCTACAAGGTATGTACGTGCTGTCAAGCTCTGAATACAGCTTTATCTTATTTGATTTTAACAAATTTCAACTTAGTATTTGGAAATGCGCTACAATCGCAGTTTGCGCCTATTTGGGTCCATCATGTTTATAATGGCATCGGTAAGTGCTGAAAACTTTAACTTAAATTAAGTTGTTACATCCCTTAAGTTGCATTTGAAGAGCTCAACTAGTCTGAGTAATAACAAAATAATGCGTTTTAAGATTGACCTACGTTAAACCAAAGCAAAGATTTCTATGGTTGTTGAAACGAAATACATAATGGAAAAATGCGTTGAAATATATTTTACTTGGTGGCTATAAAATAAACAGCTGTTCTTTACCTAAATATCAATATTTTTTTTTGATATATTTTGCAAAACTGTTTCTGTATTTTCTGCAAAATTGGTTGTTGTTTAAGCAAATTGCCTTCACTTTTTCAATAAAACTCGACTTTGTGAAACCGTATATTGAAGTTTCCCCTTATGGAAAACAGAGAGAAAGTTTGTGAATCGTAAACTAATATTTTATTTAAAAAATTTTCGGCAAAGATTTTATTTTTTTTTTAATCAAAGTGTGACATTTTTAAATTTATTTTAAGTAGTAGAGTAAAACTTTCTTAATTTATTACTTTTAATTCATTGGCATAAGTCTGCTAGATATGTTAAAAGTATCATTTACATTGTTAAAAATGATAGATATAGAATGAAAATTAATTAGTTCAAACTAATCGAATTCGAAATAATAAAATAAGATGGTTTGCGACAGGGCTCCAACCTGGAACTCTCGATCAGTAAGCGGATGTCTTAGCCATTGCGCTGTTGGCGAATACATTTCGAATGTAAAACGAAAAAGATTGGGGACGAAAGAATACTGCCCATTTTTAATTTAAATACAGATCGTATTTATTTTTAATATAAGGAGCGTTTGAACTTTATGTATGATGTTGTATTGAATCGGAAATTAAAACAAGTTAAAAATTAAAAACGATATAATTAAATTTTTATAACTAGACTCTTTAATTTTAATATGTTGCGTACTGATTTAAAATGATAGAATTAATTATGTTCGTTGTACATTTTTACTTAAAGTGGAATCATTCTGAATTTAAAAATTTTCATGTTAGGTTTGAGTAGTCACTATTATTTAAGTCAAAGTTTTTGTTACGTTGCGTCTTTTTCTGTGTACAGCATATTTGAGTTCATTTGCGATAGAAATTTACAACTTTATTGAAATAAACTCTCGCTTATTGCGTTTCTTTTGTTTTTTCGGTTAGCTACTATGGCTGCCAATTGTGATTTATGTTCCGGCTATTGCCTTCAATCAGGCAACTGGAGCTAACATTCATATTGTGACGCCGTGTGTCTGCGTTGTGTGCATCTTCTATACGTGCATTGGTGGACTCAAGGCAGTCGTGTGGACAGATGTCATTCAAACGCTGATCATGTTTGGGGCCATGGCATTGGTTCTGATCAAGGGCACACTGGATATTGGAGGACCAGGAGTTGTTTGGCAACGAGCAAAGCAGTCGGCACGCATTGAGCCGCCAAATTTTAGTCTGGATTTAAGTGAGCGTTATACCTTTTATTCGCTGGTATTGGGTGGTGTGGCGCACTGGCTCAAGTCGAATGCCATTAGCCAGAATATGATCCAGAGGTATTTGTCATTGCCAACGCTACGACATGCGCGCATTGCCATCTGGACATTTATTGGTGGCGTGTTGACATTTTTGGTAGTTTGCGGATATACGGGATTGCTGATCTATGCCACGTATGCGGACTGTGATCCGCTGGAAACAAAGCTGGCACAGCGCAATGATCAGCTGCTGCCACTACTTGTCATGGAGACACTTGGCGCGTATCCGGGTCTGCCCGGAGTTTTTGTTGCCGGTGTGTTTAGTGCAGCGCTCTCATCGCTTTCCACCGGACTCAATTCACTTTCAGCCGTTGTGCTGGAGGACTTTGTCAAGGCATTTCGCCGTCAACCGCTCACCGAAAGGCAGACAGCTTTTGTGATGCGAAGCGTAGTCGTTCTCTTTGGCATTGTCTTTGTCGCCTTAGTCTTTGTCGTGGAGAAGCTGGGCGCTGTGCTCCAGCTAACCATCACACTTACATCAGTGGCCAATGGACCACTGTTGGGCATCTTCACAGCCGGCGTCATGCTGCCGTGGGTCAACTCGAAGGGTGCATTGCTGGGCGGTCTCAGCTCCCTCATAGTCATGGCCTGGATGTGCATCAGTGCACAGCGCGATCTTGTCACTGGCGACATTGTCTATCAGCGTAAGCCCTATTCCACGCTTGGATGCAACTACACGTTCGATGGAAAACGACAAGCTTTCAGCAGCCTGTCCCTAGATGATGCCACCAGGTGAGTGGAAGACCCAACAAGATGAATTATATAAATATATAATATGATCACGATTGCAGTTCAGTGTCTGAGGCACCCTTCCAGCTGTATCGCATCTCATATCTGTACTTTACACTCTTCGGCTCATTGATGACCATTGTGGTTGCGCTGCTGACGAGTCTGGTGCTGCGCGAAACAGATCTAGATGCAGTGGACACTCGTCTGTTGACGCCTTTCGTACGGCGTTGGTTGGAGAAACGTCGCAGTCGAAGCACGCGGCTGCAAACAGGGCAGCAGGCAAAGAAGCACAAGGCAATACAGGACGAGACAACAACGTAAACTAAATAGGAATGGGGAGGAGGATGGGATGGGTAGTAGGTAGTGGGTCGAATTACTACTGCCGGCCAAAATGTTCCTTTGCTAGTTTAGTAAATATTTTAAAATTAAATAAAATAAAATGCATATATTTATTTGTTTGGCCGTAAAATGGGTTCAAAGCAGCTGCCGTTCTGTTCTGTGTAATTAGAAAAATGCCCGCAGTAATATAATTTGAATTTTTCAGACTCTGGTCCTGGAACCTGACTGGCCTAAAACCTTTGCTAAATCAAAGCCAACTACTAAACAAATGAACTTACACACATATACAAAATGTGAAAGAACTAAAAGCATTGCACAATTTGGGAATGGGTTTGTGGTGTTGCAAAAGGGTTTGACCTTAGTTTTACTTGTGCTGTTAATTGAATATTTACTGTTGTTCAAGTGCGTGTGTGTGTGTGATTGTGTGTGTGTGTTGTTAAACCAACTCAAATAACTACTTATTAGTGGACATTGCCAACCTGCTTCTCACTGCTCAAGTCTTTGGCTCTGTGTGCTTGTTTGTATGTTTAGGTCGTTTATGCAGCAAATTGAATTGTTAATAAGCTGACAAATGTTTGCGAAATTAGTTTTCAGCTGAAGAACAATAAGCAAACAAAACAACCCATCAAATATCTATCTAAATTTCATATAGATACAAACTCTTTGTCCTTTGTTGACGACTGACTGCTATCAATGCACAGGCCAAACGAGAATTAAGATTGATATAATTATTTTGCGAAATGATTGCACATGAGTCGCTAACACTTAGATTGCAAGTGGATACATTTTGAGGTCAAATACCTATTTCTTTATTTAGATATTGCTTAAATCAGCTTATATCATTTTTGGTAAGAGCTGAGAACTCAAAGCACACTTGTCACTTGTACAAAATGAGAACCCGAACAAAGTGTTTACATACATTTGTACATAGAAGGGAAGAGACCTTCCTTCCTTCCTACCTCCCTCCCTCCGTCCCTCATTGCAGCTATACACTAATATGCTGTATAGAATTTCCATAGCTAGTTGGCTGCCTCTTAATTAGCCGCTACAAAAATAAGCTCGCACAAAAGACAGCGGCGAAATGTCATCAGAATGCATAATGACAACGGTTCGTTATGGACACCATGCGAAAGGGGTCGCTATGGCATGGCCTGTGGCAAAAGTGGGGAAAACCCAGGTGCAAATCTCAAAAACAGACATGGCACATGTGCGCCACCTTGCGGCTCATTCAAAACTACTCGTATGCATGGACAAATTCAGTGCCAGAACCAGAACCAGTGACAGCGACAGCGACAGCGACAGTTGTCATATGGGTGGATTGTTTTTCGGCCACGACGGAAACGGAAGCCGAACCCGGCTAAAGTGGCATACTCTGGCCGTACTCCACCTACAAATACCAACAGCAACAGCTACAGCAGCAGCAGCAACAACAACTGCAACAACAACAGGTACAAACGCTGCTTTCAGTTAACTTGTTTATGTCGCTGTTTGCTTTTGTGTTTTATTTTTTATGTTAGCTTATAATTTGTTTTTGCATTGCTCGCTTCAGACTGTTCATTTGAGGCATATTAGTTGCAAGCAGCACCTGCGTTTCATACACAACATTACAAAAGAATAAAGTTTGTTTTTGAATATTTTCAAATATTTTTGCTTATAAATTTTAAATGAATGCTTTGTTAAATTTGATTAAATTGATGCGAAACAACATTAGCAACATAATTTTAGAGTTTTTCTTAAAAATGTCTTGTTAGTTTGTTACTCCGACTCCCGACTCCCTAATGGAAGCGCATTTGGGGAAGCACACATATGTACATATAAGCTTTAAACAAAACACTCGCATACAAATGCAGCTGTTGACTGAGCGGCGCTGGCGGCTATAAATGTTAGTGACAATTTGCAGCGGGCTTACAAGTAACCTAAAGCCCGTCCTTTCATCCTCTCTCGCTCTTAGTAAAAATCTCAAACCCTTTGCCAAAAGTAAGGTGGCTGTAAGAGATGGCCGCCTTTGAGGCTAGTGCTGCTGCTGCGGCACAAAAGTAATTTTTGATTGTTTTTATGAAAATGAACATAGAAAAATTATAATTAAAATTCATATGGAAATTGTCGAAAAAAGGCAGATTCTGCTCTGCGCTGCTTAGCTTTGTTTTGCTCTGTCCGAACAATAGAACGTTGTTGCCTTATTGTTGTTGTTGTAGTTGTTGGCGCTATTGCAGGCCAAAAAAGATTTCATCTGAAAAACCTAAAGACCAAAGAAATGCAACTTGGGGGAGGAAATGGACGTATTTTCGTGGTCAGGGCAGGTGGGCGGCAGTCGGTAGAGCTGCGGGCGTATTGTTTGTAGAACATGTGTTAAACACACACACACACTCATGCAAACACAAAGGCTGGCACCCACACAGAGAGTCTATATGAAACGACAACAATGTCAGGTCTAACAATATTAGGAGAACGGCCTCCACCTGAACCAGCCACATGCCCCATTCTTCCCATAAGCCCTCCACTCCAACCCTCTCCGCTTACAAAAAACGGCCAGGCAAACGCATGACGGCTGCTCATTTTCTTGTTGTCGTTTAATTTTGGCACTTTTTGTACACTTTTATGCGATAAAATATTTAATTATATTTGGCAGCTTGTTTGTGCATTGTGCGGTTTGCCTTTGCCTTTGCTTTAACCATTACCCAATTTACATTCCTTGGGTAGGCGGCAGCAGTAGCAGTAGCAGTAGCGGGGTAGACCATCCAGTAGCGAATCTGATTGCGACCTGGCTGCAAATTGCATTTTAAGCGCATACCTTAAGGTAGGCAATGCTATTTTTTAAGCGGCAGTATTGATAAATATATGATGAAATAATATAACAGGTGGTTGCACTTGCGACACAACCGCATCACCACGTCAGTAAATAAATCGAATTTATTCTAACTGTTAAAGGAAACACAGTTTTTGCAACCACATTTTTGCAGGCAGCTATGCATTAAACATATCTTATATTTTCATCTGCTTGGTCCTTTGTAATTCTCAGCTGGTTCTTGCTTACAACGGGCAGTATATGGTTTGAATTCTCGTATGGAACTGCTGTTGAATTTTTTTTTTGACTTCACAGTTGAATTTTTTTTTTTTTTTTTTTTATAACATTGTATAAATACATTTTTTTTTTTGGTTTTTCTAAATATTTAAAAATACATTTATTTAAATTTGTTTATCTTCGTGAGCTTTTATTCTCAAGCTGTTTATTTACTTTGTATGTGAATGATCTTTTATTTCTTATTTTTTCTATTATTTGTTTAACAATAAAAATTGAAATGTGGGCACAAAGTATTTCTTCGACGGTAAAGTCAAAGTACCCCGAGACTCTCATCCATATTTAACTTTTGAAAAACAAAAATAAGAAATATGCTGATAACTTAAGACTGCATCGATTAGCCAGGTACAGGTGCAACCGTAGGTCTGGCTGTCGTCGTTGTGTTTGCAACTGTAGGCAGAGTTCTCTTAATGATTGTCACACGAATGCAGCCGGCATGGTCCGTATGTTCACCCATCGGTGTTGCACGCAACTGAGCCAAGCTACCTATTAGGCAAAGGCAGCAGAGTAGCAGGCCAAACAATTGCATTATGCTGTGAATTAATAATGGTAGCTGAACCACTGAACCACTCAACTTGTCGGTTAAATTCAACTGCTGGATATTATTGAAATCGTCACAGATTTATAGTTGTTGTCTTTGAACCCCGTAATTGTAATTATAAATTGCCAATTCAGTTTCATTCACGTGATATTTTGATTTTTAGATAAATCATACTTTTTTTTATTGTCTCTGGGGATATTTTTTTTTTTGTGGCCGCTAAATGCCTTTATGCATGCATTGTCCCAGGTTAGGGGTTTACTAATTTTAGGCGTCACATAAAAAAAATAAAAAAAATGGGATTTACTCACCGGAAATACGGAAACATTAATCATGATAACAGCGGGTTGCTTTTTATGGAATTTAATAGTGTTTTTATTTTTTTTTTTTTAATAATTTTAGCTTAATCCGAAACACAAATATATTGAACGTTTCTCAGGAAAACCAGTTAATTAAAACACACTTGGTAAAAAAACTATTAAAGTTTTTCAATATTCTGGTTGTGCAAAGTGTTTAAACAGATGTAAACCAATATTGTCGTTATTAATTTGCCGATGTTGTCATGCAAGGTAAATTCCCCACTCACGCAAGTAGATAACCTTCAGATTGAACTGATTTATTATGACCATGATAGTGACTGCTCCAATTTTGCAATCATTTTGGGAGCTTTCAGTGGCTTTACAATGTTAAAAGATTATCATCGCTTCTCTGACATACGCTTGCCATAACTACTTAAGTGGTGTGGGTCAATTCACCAACTTTTTTCATTCATAAAATTCAAAACTGCACCACAACAAAAGCTTTTTAATGAATATTGAGTATTCGTGAGTAACAAATTAATGTATTTATGTGCTACAAAAAAAAAAAAAAAAACTGAATGAAAATAAATTGAAAATTAGTGTAAATAATTTTGAGATGTAATTCAAAAATGTAAAACCTTACATTGATTTATTTGAAAAGCTATCGGTGTAAAGAAATCTGAAAACAAATCTCGCCTTAATACCATTTTTTTTTAAAACTGTTTGAAAAAGTGATTTTATTTTGTTTTATTAGAAACTCCTTTTTTTAAGGACGCATCTAGTTGAAACTTTATCGAAACAATGTAATCTTTGCTGTGCTTTATCAATAATTTTATTGTGATGCTCTTTTTTGTATATTACAGTGCAGTGATTATAAAGTAGATTCAATGAAACGTTGTCCAGTTGCTAATCCAAAATACGATGTTCACGCTTCCAATATGCTTCTCAGCCAGAAGAGGCAGCTGTGGTGGTGCGTGGCGGTGGTGGTGGTCCATTACGTGGTGGTTGTCCAGAAGGAGCACCTGCAGCAGCAGCTCTAAGGCTGGCCACTGTAGTTGAGTGCTGATGCTGGGCATGCTGGGAAGGTGTCACCCGAGCTGCGACTAGTTGCTGTGCAGGATTACTAGTCTGGTAAGTGCAGGGTTCACTTGTCGAATTGAACTTACCAGCAGAATGGTGAGGGTTAGAGCAAGAAGCAGGCATAAGCGCATTGTGATGCTGTTTACTGGCCCACTGTTTGAAATCTGTGTCGAGGCTGCCGCTTATATACTGCAAATCAGAACACCCAACTATGCCAGCTGTAATAACATCAGAGGTGCAATTATTGTGGCACATTAAAAACTAATTGAGTTTTACAAATGTTGTTGATTTTTGTTTTTCACTTATGACTTCATTTATTTACGGCTTTCGATAATAACAGCGCAAAATGCACTAAATTATCAAGTGCACTGATGCAGGGTCTGGGGCAAGGTAAAGGTCGAAAAATGTATCAGCCATTAGGGTTGTCTTGCATATGTTAACCAAGTCTGTAATTCAAAATCTATTCGTGATTTTCTAAGATTTTATATGCATTTTCTTATTAAATTTATATCTGTGCAACAACATTCTAGAAAAGTAAAAGTCTTGTTTATTTTTAAAAAGCATTGGCATCTATACTCTGTACCTACTACGAAGCTATTCGCCAGCGGTGCCTTAAGATTAATCCTCCCGAACTGCGCTTCTTATTTGATCTACGGCGATGATGATGATGCCTGTTCGCTGAGCAAGGGGAATATAAACCTGAGAGTTTTAAGCTACTTTTATTACAATTTTGCAAATAAATAAACTTACAAATAATATTTAAGAAATGAAATATACTTATGATGAGTTTAACTTAATTTATTTCATATTTCATGTCCATTTTATAATTTTATTAAAATAATTTTTTGTCGAATATATACTTTTTTACGGAGGATTCATAAGAAGTAGAAGAATTAGAAATACTTTCAAATATAATATACTATTTCATTGATGTATTTACTAAATTTTCTGATTTTTTATACTAATTAAACTAATATACAATATTTTGTAAATATTCAATGAAGTTACGTATTTTGAATGACTTACGGTTTGAATGTATAGTAATTTTGTTATTTGTTTTTTCTATATTGAGAGTATGGGATTTAATTATAATTTTCCCATTGTATGCTAAGGAAAAGGTGTACACTACACTGCGAAAATTTAGTGGTTGTTAAGAACATATATTATTCTACGGTTTATTTGGACGAAATATAAAACGTTTGAGGAATAATACATACAAAATTAAATGTATTTATAATGAGTTTAACTTAATTTATTTCATATTTCATGCTCTTTATAATGTTATTAAAATATTTTTTGTCGAATATATACTTTTTACGGATCCATAAGAAGTAGAAGTATTAACAAAACTTTCAAATATCATATATAATATCATCGATGTATTTACTACATTTTTGAGTTTATCTTAATTTATTTCATGCCATTTATAATTTTATTTACGGATCCATAAGAAGTAGAAGAATTATCAGCACTTTCAAATATATGTAACATATAATTTCATCGATGTGTTTACTACATATTTTGATTTTGGCCTCTAATATATATGAAAATATTTGTTTTGTCGAATAGATACTTATTTAGGGATCCATTAGAAGTAGCAATAGTAGAAGTACGTTCAAGTATCATATATAATTTCATCGAATATTGAAGGACCTGTGTTTGGATATTTAGTAATATTTGTTTTTTATATTTGGAGTGTTTGTGTCGAAACTGAACTTTGATAGATTTATCAAACAACTAGACACAAACACATAGAAACAAAAGTCGTAAACTACATCCAAATATGATGATGATGACGGAGGGTGAAGCCAAAAACCAAATCGTAAAAGGCAAAAGCTACAGTTTCCTTTGCATCCATCCATACTATGCAAGTGTGCGTGTGTGTATGTGTGTAGTGGTGGTAGCAGCATTTATTAGATTTTAATGACAAGCAACGACAGGTCGACGACAGTCACTCAAAGCTTCAACACGGTTGTTGTTGATGTTGTTTTCAGTTTCTCTGATTTTTATTATGAGTTGAGTGTGTTTGGAAATGTCTTTGTGTTTTTTTTTTTTTTTTTTTTTGAGATTGAGGGAAAGCACTTAGAGTGGGAAAATTGTTGCTTTTATCGCTGATAAGATGTGTCTTAAGCCGAATATAGCGCTGCTTTTAAGTATCAACTGTCGCCGGGGCACAATGCAAATCAAACAAACAATAAATTCAGCAACGGACATTGTATTCCACGTAACAGATACAGATACTGATATGGATATAGATACAGCTGCAGTTTCCCCTGACCCCTCTGTCCAAGTAGACAATGGCGCACACCGGCAGTAAAACGCATGCATATCCTATAAACATTAAGGATATCCTTGAGTAGATGCAATTTTCTAACCAATATAATTCATAAATTTATTTTCAATCCTTTCCGCACATAAATTTTCATATTATGCACAAACACACACACGCATTCTGCCATCTTGCTCCGACTCAAGTCTTTTTTCCTGTAGGCCTATTGTGCTGCATATCCTGTCTATCTGTGTGTGTGTGTGTGTGTGTGTATGCATTATTATTTGTCGTCGTGCTTGTCATTATTTATATGGCCAGGCCAAGAGATAAGTTGCCTGCAACGTTTTGCTGCCAAGGCGCAAGGATGTTGCTACTGCTGCCTACAAGCTATTGCTTCTGGCAATTACGAACACTCACACGAACACACACACACACATCGATATTACATTGCTGAAGCTGGCATGTCCTTTCGGCCTGCCAAGGTTTGTTGGCCTAACATTTTGATTTATAAATGCCAACGCCGACTCTCAACTCTCGACTCTGTAATTCTGTTATTCTCTGATTCTGAATCCGACTCTAAGGCTGAATCTGAGTCTGAGTCTGAATCGCAAGTGCTGCGTCCTGAGGCCTTTCACTACCTCCCTATCTCTCTTTGTGTACCACTGGCGCCGGAAGCTTCAGCTACTTTTGCTGACTGACCCATAGCTGCAACCCAACCCAACCCAACTAGTGCTGTGCATTGGCTGTTAGGTAGCCCAAGTGGCCATTAATATATCAGTTCAATTCATATTTGAAATTTTGCATATCCTAACACACTTCGTCCAACTCGTTCTACCTCATGCGGCGCTCGTCTTCGTCCTGCCAGTTGCCAGTTAGCTGTTCTCATTGCACACGCATACGATTATGATTTGTGTCTTACTTAATGCACAGACAGATGGGGTCAAGAGGTTGCTGTTATTGTTGTTGCATGTTGCATTTTGCTGTTGCTTGTTTGGCTTCGGCTCTGGCCAGCAGACAGTTGGCACAGCGCGGGGGGTGAGAGGAGAATTGCTACGCAGTCATCGTCTCAATCTGATTGATTTAGAATTCCAATTGAGACTGCATGAAATATGTTTGTCTCGTGTCCCGTGTCTCCAACTGCCTTTTGGAATTCCTTCCTTCTGTCTGCTGTCGTCTGTCGAGTTCAGGCTGCTGCTTCTGCAGCAACTGCTGCTGCTGCTGCTGATGTTGCGACCTGGTCCTGCATCCTCAAATGCCATTTATGCATAGGCATATCCTTTTGCGAAATTTGCATTTTCCAACAGCAGCAACCACAACAAGCACAAGCACTTATTGATATTTCATTGATTTATGGCACTTGTGAAACAATTTGGAAAATCACAGATTAGCAGGCAGCTCGTGAACTGCACTAATTACACCCCGCACACACACACACACATTGCACATAACTGCAACTCATTCTCTAGCAATCACAATATTAACTTTGTCATGTAAATCGAAGCAAGAAGGAGACTTGCCCAACTGTTTGGGCAAAGGTAAAAGAGTGCTGGGTGTAAAATTACAACACATTTGAAGTCAATTGAAATAAAAGAAAATCTCAACTAACCACAGCTCAGGGCATGGCAATAAATTTAATTATATACTGAGCGTTTGAACTCGAGCAATTATTTTTTCACAACAGTTCCACAAAGTTTACTTTAAAATGTAAAAAGTTTTGCCATTTAATTCTTCAAAATGCAATGTCAAAGACGAAGATTTTCAAACAACAATTGGTTTAAAGATTGGTTGAGGTTAAATTCCTTAAAGAATGATATTAAAAAAGGCGACAGCTTAAATCTTATGTTAGTTAATAATTATTGACAATATCGATTTTCAGATCAAAAAATTAAATGACAATTTTTGCTGCATGATGTTTTCAAAATGGTTTACATTAAGCAAGTATTATGAGTCCTCAGAATGTTGAGATAAAACAAATTTATAAAACAAAATTGTAAATATTGCCAGAGTTTCCAGCGAGAATTAAATGCATTTATGTATATATGTATGTATTTCATTTTTTTAATCATCATTCAATCAATCAATAGATCGTATTGGCTAAGTGCACACTAAGCAGTTAATCAGGCTGAGTGTTTGGTTGAGAAATGATCCAAAATAAGCTGTGCAACAATTGAACATCCCTTCCTTCCAGTTTCGACTAAGACTTATGTGTCAATGCCTGTGCCTGAATGCTCCGTTGCCTAAATATAAATCCATACTTATATATGTATACACATTTGTATATTTGCATTCACATTCACAATCACATTTCGATTCACATTCGCATCCTTTTGCTGGCTTCCGTTTTGGCTGTTCAACCAACGTGCAGTGATTAGGCTACCAGGCAACAAACGATTTGTTGCATGTTGATGCAATTGATTGTTGCAATTTCAATTTTGAATTATGAGTCCGGGCCCTGGCCGAAGGAGAGCCTGCCATGGCGAACGACAAACGGCATCCTTTGGCAATGCACCCGGACGCTGTCTACTTCCGCCTGGGTGTGACTCACACACACACACATATGTATATAAAGTGTGTGTGCTTATGTCGTTTGCATGTTAAGCCCCCAGTCTCAGTTGCAGTCTCAGTCTCAGACTCTGACCCACTCCAAAATGTGGGGGAGTGTGCAATGTGTTGCAAGTTGCATTGGCAGCGTCATTCAAGTGTTTAGTGATTTATGGAATGCCGTTAGAGCTGTTGTATTGCATTGACCAGTCAGTCCACCCCCTCCCCTTCGAGTCGAGATTAGCACAATGGATTTGAGCACTTTTGACAGCTAAGATTTGTTTATGTGACGCCGGCAACAAGGGTCTTATCTTTGGGGCCAGTCTGGACTCTCTCTCGATGTCTCATAATGCTGGTTGGGCTTTACTGATTCATGTCGTTGCATATTGGTAACAAATTTGTGATAATTGATTTGAAATTGATTAATTAAGTTTGCGGGCGACACAGACGCAACTAAAAACGCAGCAACATCAACAACATTGTTTGCCAGTGGCTTTAATCCACAACAAACACACACACAAACTCTGAGGCTGTTTGTTGTTGCAATTGCTGGAGATACATATAGCCTGGGGATGCCAATATGCAACCACAAATGGTGGCCTGGTCTGCCAACAATCCTTCAATCCTTCTGCTAGCACATCCTGGCACCCAACTGGATGAGGCGCTTGTTTGAACGTTATCGACACAATTTTGACATATTGAATAACAGTAAAATGTTGCCAAGCGGCAGACGACATGTCTGCCTATCTTCCGTCCCATTCCATCGATTCCAGCGATTACCAACTTGTATCCTTGTGTTGGCTGGCTGGCTGAAGGTCTGATGCGCGCGTGTTTGTGGCTGGCTTTTGGCATTTGGCTGCCAAATGGTGCATATGGCTAGATTTATGTACATATACACACACACACACACACAAGCACAAAATATGCCAAATCGGTTTAACAAGGCAGCTAACAGGCGGCGGCACTCCAGACAACATCGACATCACCAGGCAAAATGTTTGTTGGCACGTCAGGCATGGGCTTTCAGTTCTCTCTCTCACTCTCTCTCTCTTTTTTCAACTTATCTCTTTCTCTGCGTAGGCGCTGGGTGTTAACATACATCAAATATTGACAGTTTACTTAACACACCAGCACTTTGAACAGAAAGACCGAAGACGATGACGGCACAGTAAACGACACTTGCAATCGACGCCTCGATCCTTTGCATCTGCCTGCTGCCTGCTGACTGAAACTGAAATCAAAACCCTTAACCACAGACCGATTTGCCATGTGTGCTCGTGTGTTAGCCACAATTGAAGTTAAAGCCAAGCTAAGTGAAGGTCACAGGCTGCAAAAAATATTTTTTTTAATACTGAAATTTTTTTTAATATTTACTTTTTTTAATAAACTTTATAAAATATTACAAGAAACTAAGAAATTTCTTAATTTTTTTTTAATAATAATGATAAAACATTTTCTCCTTTTTAACTACATTTTGAAGACAAATTAATTTAACATTTTTTGTTTTGTTCTTTAAAAAGAAATCAATAAGTTTATTCATTTTGTAAAGTTCATTTCTAAAACTTATTCCATTATAATGAAAGGCGAAGATATATTTGTAGTACTACATCATCGCATAATGCATGGAACAATTTTTTTGGCTAATAAAAGTAAGTAAAAAGCTATAAAAATATATGAACTATATTTTAAAAATTCTTGTATTCCGATTCAATTGAAATTCTATACAAACTCTAAATACATTTTGTAGTTTATTGCCTGGGCAATGGAAAGTGGTAGGTGGAGTTGTATGCTAGCTGTGGTTGGGTAGGTGGTGGTGCTGTTCGCTATTTTTCTCGCGCCGCAAGAAATCTGTGCGGGGCATTGTGGATATGATTTATCAATGCTTTTAACTGCAGCCAATACGTGCCGTTATTCGAAAAGGGAAGTGGATGTGGTTGGATGCAAAAGGGAAGGAGGCGGTTCCAAAAATTAGCATAAGACGATTTAAAACTGGCAAATGGAAAATGTCAATTGAAGCTGCAGCCCGCCAAAAGAAAGTGTGTGTGTGAGAGAAAAAGAGTGAGAGAAAGAGAAAGTAGCACGCCAATGATTAATGGCTGCGATTATAATTTTCCTTTTCGAAGTTTCATTTTTATTTTTCGATTTGTTTTCTTTTTTTGTTTATAGTATTATCTGTAAAGTTGAAATTGTAATTTAATTTAGAGCTGGATTCGCTCTAGTGGCCGTTGCCATTTCTGATTCTTTGGCTTTTCGGCCCTATGCAAATGAGCGGCTTTGTGTTGTAAGCCCACCCAAAAGGCAGATGGCAGAAGGCAGCAAAAGTTGGGAACTAAAGAACAAGAGAGAGTAAAAGAGAGAGAAAGAGAGAGAGAGAGAGAAAGAGACAATTGTCAATTGCATATCCTTTTCGCATTAATATTTCATTAACAACATTTGCGGAAGTTTGATCTTCTGCATCAATGGTTTGTAAAATTGACTTGAGCTCAACGACAACAACAACTGTTGCAAGAAGCTATCAAAGTTCAAGCTTTTTGTGTGCCACAAAGCACAATAAGGACAACAACAACAGGACAATGTTGCCTTATTAGATTAATTTCATTTTGGTTTTGTTGTGGATTTTTTTTTTCTCTTGTGCCATCTTTCTCTAAATCTTTCTCACACAATTTCTCTGTGTGTGTTGCTCGGCGTAATCATCCTGTTGATTCACAACATTGCCTTCCCCCACACAACACCCCACACGCCACCATCACATCAAAATCACTCGAACCACCCAAAGTTATGCAAATTTTTTTTCTTTTTGGTTTTGTTTTTTTTTTTTTTGCCAACCCTCCGCGCTCTACTTTCAATTTTGGGAGCGCTTTGGCTTCAGCCACAGCTACAGCTCCGTTGTAATTTTCATTATTTATATTTTTTCCATTTTACTGATTATGATTTAAAGCCTGCTTCTTTGGCCGGGGATTGTCGCACTGATTGCCACGTATCAATTTCCAGCCGCACTGTTTTTGCCAATTTCTCAAAATGCTCCGCGCCACAATTTTAAATAAGCCATTAACCGCAGTCGACGGCCCAACACCGCCGCCGCCGCCGCCGCCACCAGTCGCGACTGTTCAATATATCAAAAGATGTTAAGGCCCACAAAATGGGTTGCCTTTAAAGTTTTTGACGAAGCATTTGGAATATTGGACTGGATTTGTCAACACTGCATAACTTGAATGGCCTTTTTTTGGATAATGACAAACAATTAATGAATTTTTAGAGTTGTGCTATGTTTAAATAGTTATCGAAGTCAATAATAACTTATATATTTTCATAGATGTATACAAATAAAAATAATTATTAAAAATCGTATCTTAATTTATGGTTTAATGTTTTATCAGAAGCTTTTTTTTTATGTTTGCCTAGCTTTTAGTAGGTCAGAACAAATTTCACAAAATGATTGTCCAACTACTTTCGTTGCTGTGTACATAATGTGAAGCAGCCCTCGCAAGGTTTGGCAACATGACTGATATTTGCATTTGATGCTGATGCCCGCTAACTACGCCTGTCAAGTGGGATTTTGTGCGATTTTTCTTGCAGCTCTAGCATGACCCCCCCTATTGAACAGCAGTCGCTCGAACCGCCCGAACCGCTCGACCCTCTGACCTCGTATACCAAACCACCACCACCACCAACCCCACCATCCTTACCATCATCACACTGCCTAGCCTGATAGCCTGAGTCTTGGGCTTGGGCTTGGGTTTGGATTTGCTTTCGTTGATGGTATGGTGCCTCGACTGGCGGCATGCATGCCGAAAATTGCGTTGTTTTGCGTGTAACCGCGCGTGGTAATCAAACACGCGGCATGGCAGAAAGAGAGAGAAAGAAAGAGGGGCTGGGTGGTGGGGAGGCCTGACATTGGTATGTGTTGTACTATATGCTTGCTGGACGGGGGAGGGGCGGTAAGGAAGCTTCACATGCCGCTTTCGTTCTTGGCGTCATTTTTTTGGTTTTCGTTGTGTTTTGTTGTATTGTGTTATGTTGTTATTCGGCGCGCATATGCCGCGGGCTGGCG
The DNA here is from genome assembly GCA_018901835.1 of Scaptomyza graminum. Classification (NCBI taxonomy): domain Eukaryota; kingdom Metazoa; phylum Arthropoda; class Insecta; order Diptera; family Drosophilidae; genus Scaptomyza; species Scaptomyza graminum. Next base: position 8,136,195 of record JAEIFL010000001.1, on the reverse strand, counting down.
CCTGTGTGGCAACAGTGGGTGGTTAGTGGGTGGCATTTTGCGAGTCGTGCTGTTGGCAAATATGTTGCCAATTCGACGGCGCATTGACGTTTTTGTTTGACGGCCTTGTTGGCGTCGTCGTCAGCGTCGTCAACAGCTCAACTTAAGTTGCTAACGAGCTGCGCGGCTTTTGCCCAGCGGCGTTGCGTATGCCGCAACATTAATAAAAAATTTCGCAATTTTTTTTCGTGCTCTGCATGGATGTGGATATAGTAATGTGATGGGTGATGGGTGGGTGATAGATGGGTGGGTCTGGCGCTTCAATTTTTTGTGTAATTTTTCAAATATTGTTCAATTTGCAAACGCGCGTTTAACGATGTGTGCGTAATTTAAGTGCCCGTTGATGCCGCCCGAAGGGGCAACAGGGGGGTGGTGGAGTGGGCAGGGGAACCTTTGAATTTTCACTTTGATGCTTTATGACGTACGACGACGACTACTCATAACGTCATTGCCAAAGCATTCGTGCAATCGCTTGTGCCATCAATGGAATATGATTTAATTATTTTGATTACAAATTTTAATTGTATTGATAAAAGCGCAAAAAATGCACTGAAAAAAGGTGCAATTGAAAAGTGAGTACGCGAGGGCAGATATCATCAGCTTGAATATTAAATTGTTTGAAAAATACTTCAATGGATGGTAAGCCGGTAGATTCTTTTAAAGTTACGAGACACAAAAGTGTGCCTTGAAAATGTATAAATTTAAAAAAAGACCGAAAGACCGCGAAGATATGTGGGAATCAAGTATTCACGGCAGACGCAAAGGGAATAGTTAAATCAAACCACCTTTATGGTATGTCACTTCCGAACTAACAATTCTTAGACACAAATACTGAAAGTAAAGGACAGCAATGTGGTTCGATTAATTGAATAATAATAATAAACGATGAAACTTTTTCGTTTTTAAATACCAACATATGATTCGAAATAAAGTTCGTTCTTTTAGCTAGTGCTGAACCTTTAATTATCTTGCACCAAAATTAGCGATATCCGACAAGTTCACTTTACTTTTAAGAACATTTTTATACTCAAGAAGAACTGTTGAGAAATTATGTTAAGGACGACGCGCAAGAAACGCGTCAGTCGTAGTAAGTATGAGATAAAGATAGAGCAGACGTGCTGAGCCAAGATGTAAAACTAATAATGAACCTCTTTCATCCTGTCACAAATGTAATGTACCTTAGCTCAAAACTTAACTTTATGAAAGTAAAAGCTACATATTCATTATCATAGCAAGATCATAAAAACCTACATGAATTCAACATAATCATAGCAAGATCATACAAACCTACATGAATTCGACATAATCGATCTCAATTTAAATTTTAATACCAATTTTGTTTTCTTAATTATAAAATACTTATTAAACGTCTCTCTCTATTTCTCTCTCTCTCTCTCTCTTTCTCTCATCGACTCATACTGAAGAAACTACAATATCATTAAAGCCAAAACTACGGCTTGGCTTGCGTTCACTTCCGTTTCCGTTAACAGGCCCCCCCATTTGGGTCTACTCCTCCTAGAATCTGGCAACCACTTAAATAGTTTTTATCATGTAATTACCGCCGCTGTCGTCTACCAGACGCATCCTTGTTTCCGCGTATTCTTCTGTCCTCACATCCTTATTTTTTAGGGGGGGCGGGGGTGCTTAACTTTTTCTGTCGCAGCTTCCGTGATTTGTGCAGCCGACCGCTGTGGCAGCTGCCCCGGACTTGTGAACCACACAAACAGACACACACACACACACACACACACACACAATTATACACAACCACCATCTCATCCAGCTACCCACCAAACCAGATCCCCGCATCTTGCCAAATTCTGCTGGCCACATGAGTCGCCTGTGCCCACTGTTCCATTTTTTTTTGTTCGGCCGACGATTATGGGCGGCTGTGTTGTGGAGGCGTGGCCAACTGGCCATTGCGTGTATTACAATCATTTTTAATTACCGGCGTAAACGTAATTATGAATTTTTATTTCGCATTGCTCTGCTGCAAATATATAAATATATATTTTTTGTGCTTCCATTCTCTGAATTTTTTTTTTGCTTTAGCTTTGCGCCTTTTGGCCCTTTTTGTCGTTTGCCATCGTTTGGCTGTGGTGGTGGTAAAGGGGTAAATGGTGTGGAGGTTGTACGTAGTTGTCGCTGGAGCTGATCCGGTGCGCGATATGCACAAAGGCTTCACAGTTCGGTTGAGGCGGCCGTCTAAGGGCTTCGTGTTGCGCCTTTTTGCATGTGTCACTTGGCTTGGCGTTGCCAGATTTCTTAGAATTTCACACACAGCGTAAAAAGAGCAAGTGGGTGGTGCTGGTGGTGGTGGTGGTGCAGAGCCCAGCCACCGGGTGCACGCAATTATCACAAGTGACGTGGAGCGGATATGCTGCCATCGTCGCCCATCGTCTCCAACGTCGGCGAATAAAACAATAAGTGCTGCATGCTTTTAGGCGATGGTGGCAAAGGGGTCCTCCAATGGGTGGTGCATTGCGCCAAATGCTTGCGCCGGGCAGTCAAATAACTTTCGGTGGGAGGGGGTGGGGGGTGTTGGGGTGTGTGCTGGTGGAGACGGGAGGATTGTATGAGATTTTTATGGTTGCCCGCAGCGGTGGGCGCGCTCATTACGCCGACTGCGGGTCGACAGCGGGTCGACAGCTCCAGCATCAGCTCATCAGCTATAACCCTCTTTCCACCCCAACCCAACCTCCATTATTTTTTTTGTGTTTTACTTAGCGTCGCGCTCTTTTTGTAGTTTAAGCTGTCGCTGCTGCCGTTGCAGCGTTGCATTTTTAGCTTCTTCATTGCGCTTAAGGACTTTTGACTTTTGTTTTATTAGTTGTGAGCCCGCGACCCCTGCACCCCACTCCGACACCCACCACTACCACACTATCCCACACCACCACCCTTAAGTTGGGTTGATGCGGGCACACACAGTTATTTAAGCATTTGCCATGGCTACTCTTAGCGTTCAGCTCTCAACTTTGTTTCAGTCTCTGCATACATTTATTTTCAGCTCTCTGCTTTTTTCTCTCCTCTTGTTTTATTTTTCTTTGCTTTTCTAAATTTTTTGTTGTTTTTTTGTGCTCTCTCTGTACTATTTCTCATATTTTTAATTTCTGCACTTTGTCCCTATTTATCCTGGCGTTGGCAGTTTTTAATTTCTCTGCTTTTCCGGTGCAAAGTTAATGAATAATTGTGCGCACTTTTGCGGCAAACGGCGACGGCGACGCAGACAGCAACTGCAGCGGCGACATTCTCACTGTTTGAATGTGTGTGTGTGTGTGTGTGTGACGCCATTTTTATAGAGCCTTGCGCTATCGTATGAGAGACAGAAACAGTAGTGTGAAGTGAAGAAGGAGGTAACGGATAAGTTAAAGAGGGAGAGAGAGAGAGTGACTCAGTGAATAGCGCAAAGTGTGATTGCATCCGGCGCCTTAATGAGTTCTTGATTTAATTCTTTTTTCCAGCTGCGTTTCGTTTGGCTTCATTCTATTTTTGATACCCTACAATAACCATGGTTACAACTGAAAAGGTTATCCTAAGCACAACAAGAACACTCACAGAGGGAGAGAGAGAGAGCGAGAGTGAGTGTGAAAGAGAAAAAAAACGCTTAAATGCATGCTGAGGTTGTTGATCAGTCAGCTCTCAAAACAGGAACGTAAGCTCTAATTACATGAAAAATGTTAAGACTTTGAGCTTTGCATAAAAAGAGTTTCAGGCCAAGGTGAAATTATTAAATTACAGGGTATCTTCTCAAGTTGTGCATTCTCACTTGATCCTAACTTTTTTTTTTACTTATTTTCAAGTTACTGCTGCTGGTTCTGCTTCTGTCGCCGAGCTGACGTTGATTTCTTGCCATTTGCAGGGTCCAGCGCCAATGTCGCCTCTCGGTGTCATTGTGACTTGAAATTGGTTGACGTTTCTTTCTGTTCACCGGTCAGCGTTTCGCGCGTTACTTTAAAAGAGAGAGTCGGAACATCTAGCCAAAGCGAAATGCAACCGGAAACAAGCCAGCGACCAAATATCTCTTTCTCTTTTCAACTATCTTCTGTTGGTTATTGTGCAAACGTATAAAATCATCTTAATGAAAGTAAAAAAAAAAGAAATAGTTGAGAACTGAAAAAATGACTCTTTGATTCTAAACACTATCGAAGAAAAGTTTGGAGATCAAATGGAAAAATTATGCTGTGTGGGTTACAAAAAGAACCTTTCAGCTGGACGGCGCTCCATTAATATTTAATGAGCCTCTACATTTCCCTTAAGAAATCATCTAAATAATATTTGGTGACACCATCTCCTTTTAAGCTGTTAAACAACGTTAAATCGATTAAATCGAGTTTTATCAATAAAAACTTATTGACAAAAACCAAAAAAACGATAAAACTCAATTGGATTCACCTCTTTCCTTTCGGCGAACTAAATTGCATATCTTTGAATTTGTCTTTTTAATGATTCTCTCTCTCTTTCTCAACCCTCTCTTTCAACCTTTGATTGACAGCGTCCACTTGACAAGTGCAACTTTTTGACTTTATCGACACTAATTTGTTTTCAATGGCAATGGAAGCACACTTGAGTAGTCTTGCGTCTGCTCAGTCCGCTCATTAATTGCCGCGGCACCACGACACCAAAAGTGCGTGACGAAAACAGGGACAACAACAGGCACAACAATGGGGAGAACAGGACAATGGGCGGCAGGCGCAAAAAGGCAAACTCAAAGACAAAAGGCGAGGCGGCAAACGAAATCAAACTGAAGTGCCAAAACGACAGCAAACGCAAATGCCAAACAACGTTGGCCAAAAAAAAGAAAGGAAGAATGACTCGAGCGGAGTTAGAGTTGGACATGGAAGCAGGTCTTAACCAGGAGCTAAAGGACAGCAGGCAGCTGGCAAAGCCAATGCGTAATCAAAGTGCTGGCCAGGAGCAGGCCAGGCAACTGGGACTAGACAGACGACGCCATCGTCTTAGGTGTGTGTGTGTTTGTGTTTGTGTGTGTGACTCCAACGGATCAGCAACAGCTAACTTCTTCCTCCTTCCACACATCTCCTCTGCTTGCTACTTATTCCTTCGCCCAGTTGGATTGTCGTCCTTTTGCTCGTCGCCTAGCCTGTCAGATACAATGAGCATCATTGTGTTTTAAGTGCGTTCGTAGTGTTGTCCTGTTTCCCACCCCTCTCAGTGTGCCTCAAGCGGGTTGTTTATTTATTCTTTTTCAGTGTCCCAGCCCCTGTTCAGCAGCGTCAGGCTACATTTTTGGCATCGGTTTTGGCCATGTATTTCCGTTTGCCGTATTGTCTCACAGTCTCTCACAGTTGCAGAGTCTCGCATTTTTGGTTTTTGGGATCTTTTGGGGTCTGCAAGAAAGTGGCCGGCAAGGCAAGGCCAGGCCAGACGCTTTCCCATTGTCCCCGTTATCCCCGTTGCCCCTAGCCCTTTCCGCTTGCCTTGTCGCATTGGCAATGAAAAGCGTTTTCAAATTAATTGATTAAAGTCCATTACAAGTTGCTTTGCCGTCTCTCTCTCGCTCTCTCTCTTTTTTTGTATCTTTCCCACTGAGCTGAGCTCAGGCGACAGCCCAATGACAGTGGCAATTGTATGAGAAATGACTGCAAAGGACTCAACCAGGACTTACTTTGTATCCCGCTAGGTGGTCCACTTCAGCTAAGAACTATCAGCCGAAGTCTCAGCGAGCTCTTAGAATAGGAATGGGAAATGAGAAACTAAGAGTTTGCTGCAAAGGTTGGGAAGTTGGGGCGGGCTCCAGCGCATATGGCAAGGCTCATTGATTTTGTGGGTTTATCATTGGACGCAATGTATTTAAGAACGATATAAAAGCAGTTCACAGTCGAAAAGTTCCTGTTGAATCGATGCGATTGTTAAGTGATTTTGATTTGATGCGCTTTAAGTGATTTAAGAAGCAGAATTACAACCCTCATAGGCATTAAGCTCACATAAAATCAATCAAAATAAACGTGGAACTAGAAGAAGTAATATAATTAAAACTAAAAACATTTATTTATTATTTAACTGTTGCTTTTTTTAAAATCTGTTGTCCACACAAATAAGAAGCTGCTTAGTTTTGTTATTTAAATGTGTTAATGGATTATTCTAGTTTTTATTAAATTTTCTTTTCAAAATGAATTAGTTTTTCTCTCAGCTTAAGCTACTTACAATGCAAATATTTTCATGGAATTTTAGATAACTCATATTCATCATTCATTTTTCCATAACCATTTTTGATTGAAATTTTCAGGAATTATTTGAATCTCCTTTATATATTTGGTCAGAGCTTTTCTTTGGTAAGTCCGTTTACCAATTCACTTCGGAGTTGTAGTTAAACGGACAATGTCTGGCATCTGGAAGTAGGCAAGCACACACACATTGACATTTAGCTCTTAGCTGGACAAAAAGACGAGGTAAAAAAGTTTAGCTGTTCGCAAGAGCAGGAAAAATGAACAAGAACAACGGATAACACGTTAGTGAGTTTAATTTTATTTATGTACGGCTGGCCAAGAGAATGCCATGGCAATTTCTCAAGGAGTGCTCCTGGCCAATAGTCCTGGTACGACCTGTCCTCTTTCGTTGGTGTCCTGCGGACAGATAGTGGAGCTGGAAATGGCAAGCGCACAAATCAAACTTGTAAATTAGCAATACTCATTGACAAATATTTCATTCGAGCAGACAATTGGACAGACACTCAGTCAGTCAGTCAGTTCTTCTCTTTTTTGGGCTCTAAGCCTGTCAGAGTGGTCGGGGAGGTAGTGTTTACTTCCTGGCGGCTGGCATCCTTGCGGTTCGCAAAAACATTTTTGTTTTGCTTTTGTGAAGCTATGCAATATTTCAAACACGAACTTTGCGCACCAAAGATTAATTAACTTATGTCAAAGTAATTTTCAACGTTCGTTAAGGCGACACGAGACCAGCCACCCAGCCACCCAACCACTCCCCTTCCCCTTTATCTATCTCTCAATGTCTCTCCTTGTCCCTCTTCCACCAGACAGGACGGCATGCAGTCAAGCCAAATTGATTGTCAGTCATTCAAAGACATTTTTTCTTATTTCGCTGCGGCTGCTACCAGCGCAAAAGATATTGGCTTTTAATGGGGGTTGGACTCTCCCGCTTCCCTCCCCCCATATCTCGTTCTATGTCTTGCCTGCTGTGGCTTACTGTAGGTCAGAGTTTTGGGGATGGGGAAGTTTGGTGGGGCGGCGAGAGAACTGTGTCTTGAATATTGTTAGTTATTTGGGGAGCTCGGTCCGTCGACACAGTCAATAAGTAAATAAATGAATGTAATTACAAGCTAAATAAACACCAATGCGATTAATGGCTCAACCTCTGGTTTCTACATCGAAGAGGGGACATATGTGTGTGTGTGTTCGTATAGTTGGTAAGAAATTGTCATAGGCTGACTTTAAGGCCAGGCTTAAAGTAACGCCTTAGTAGAAATAGCATCAAACGCATTGCTGCGCACCCAAAAAGCATACAGAACATTTTTTTCTGTTTATTTAACTTGTTTTTTGTATGCCTTTGCTGAATGAGAAAAAATGCTAAGAAGTCGCGGCCGCAGCTTTTGCATAAAGTAGAAATTTACACATTCTTAATAAAATAAATACAGCAGCTGCAAAAGGAAAAGAAGTCACAACAAAAACAACACAAAAAATAGGAGCAGCACCAAGAATGAACAAAAAATATAAAAACATCATGCATATTTCTCCAAATGCTACAAAATGTTAACAAAACAAAAAAGGAAAAAAGAAAAAGATAACCACACAGCAAGTACTGAACTTGAGAGCGAAATTCTTATAATTTTTACACATGCCCCACTGCCAACAGCCCGTGTCCGTTCTTCTCCCCTTGATGCCACTGCTGCTGCCGCCGCTGCCTCGCGGTAAGCGACGTTTTTTCTGAAAGGCTTAGCAAAAAAATGCTTTTTAACGTTGGTGGGTGCGTCGTGCGTAAAGTGGGTTGGTGGCGACGGGTGTGGTGCGGTGTGTTTAAGAAAATGCCCCAGCAAAAAGATTTCAGCTCGTCATTTATGCGTTTATCTGCGACCACCAACAACGCGCACCGCATCCTGGCAAGTTTCACCAGGCTCCTGGCAAACAGTTGCATATAAACTTTATGTGTGTGTTTATTTTATACCCTACACTATCTAGAATCACTTAAGATGCTACAAAAATCATATATATTTAATGGTTAATTGCATGTTCAATTTGTTAGTCTAAATCTGAATTTTTAGCAAAAAACATTATTAACATTTTTTTTAATTTTTATTTAGAATTTGGGAAATAATTAATTAAAAAATAAAATTGCATATTTGACATTTAATATTTCGTGAGTTTCCAATTTATACTAACATTACGAATAAATTTAAAAAAAAAGTTGACATAGGAAATTCTGTTGATATTGAAATTATAATTTTGTTTTAAGATTAGTATCATAAAAATCCTAAATAATTAAGAAATCAAAATAAAATGAATATATAAGCAAATCTTCTTTGGTCTGTTAGTGTATTTTAACTTCGGTTTGTCAAAGCAACCTGCTTTGCATGCTGTTCTTTTTTCAGTTCTTATTTTGTGTGTGATTCTACACCTAAGCCACAACGTGTTTTTTTCCTTTGAGAGTGTGTGTAGAGTGCATGATGCGGCATTTGGGGTAAGTTGCGTAGCTGCATTTTAATTTTTATAGCATCTTTGTTAGGTTTCTCCTAAAGATGCTCAATTACAAACATAAAGAAAAAGTTTTGGAAGAAGCTTTTTTTTATATTAGATTTGCTCTTTTGTCATTTACAGATTTGAATTGATTGAGTTGGATAAGTTCAAAGTTCAGCCCAAATGTTGTAGCGCTCTTTTAAGGCTTAAGAACTCGAATTTGTAGCACGCCCAAAAATGATGCAACTGTTAATGTCAGGCAGTTTTTTTTAAGGGTGTGGGATTTTCACTAAGGACATAAGCAACGTTGGCTTACACATATGCGACCGCTTGCAAATCTTTTGTTCTAAGTTGCACAAAGCCCAAGCAAAGCAAAGCAAAGCAAAGCGGGCAACAAACAAGCACGTAGCAAAGAAAAATACGCGAAAATTATATTTAAGATGACATTTTATTTGGCTAGGCTTTCCGATTTGGTCCAGCCTGTGGTTGCTTTTCTTCCTCTCCTTCTCACTCCGTATATTTTGGTGCCTTGTTAACCTGTTCGTTTGTTTACAACTTATGTGTGTGTGTGTGTGTCTGTTTAGCATTGTCTCGCAAAAAGAACGCTGGCCAATTAAGCTTCGGTCCAGGTCCAGGCCCAGGCCCAGGCCCAAGCCAAGTTAAAGGCGGATTCGCTCTTAATTAGGAGTGTTTATGTGTAGCTTTATTCGAGGAAGCTGTGCAAGCTGCAATAAGCCGCATCTCTCTTGCTGGAGCCTTACTACGCATGCAAGCCATAGAAGCATCATAGTACATAGTCCACGATTGTAATACAGTTACAACGGCTGCTTTTTAATTAGCATCTAACACGTTTCGCTACCCCACCCACCCACTCGCCCAGGAGTGTCAGAGATAAGGGGGGCATATGCATGACATACATCAAAAGCGTCATAGACAGTTGGACGGGCGGAGATTAGCAACAAACAAAAAAAAAGTGTACAGCTAAAAAAAAAGAGGCTAACACACGAATGTGGCAGTTGGGTTTTTTTCTCATTTTTTTGAGGAGGCGTGGCTGCCATTACACGCGTTAATTTCATTAAAATTAAACACATGCATGGCCAAAAACAAAAGGCTGCTCTTTTTAAGTAGCTGACGTTGCTAACGCTGTTTCTCCACCTGTGTTGCGCGTAATATAAAAATAACATTAGCATGTCCTTGCACAGGACACCTTTTCTGTCTTTGCTGTCTGTTCTCTAATTTTTTTTTTATATTTATTGTGTGTGTGTGAAGTACTTTCGGTCAGGCATGCAACGTTTGGGCGCCCGCATTTCAAGCCGACAATGAGTTGCGTTTTACGTACGTTTTGGTGTGCGTGTGAGTGTGTGTACATCCTTTTGGTGGTCCACTCAACCTCTCCACTTCACCAACTGGTTCCAGCTCTGTTTATCACTCTGCTGCGCTTTTTTGTCAAACGCTTTATTCTCTGTGCTGAGCTGTCTGTCTGGTTGTCGAACGTGTGTTGCATACTTTTAGGCTGCGCTATTATATTTTTTTTTGACAGCCAATGCCAAAAACCATAAACCTCAAATGTAAAATGCACAAATCTCGATGGACTTACATTAAGCTTAAGTTTGCCTTTGTTCCTTTGCTCTGTTTTTTTATTTTTTTGAATGAAACTGTTTAAGTTGGAGCACCTAAAGTAAATTACAGCAGGCGAAATATTACAATTTTCATAATCTATTATTTTCTTATAACTAATATATATGTGCAATTATTTCAGATTCATTCCGCGTTAATTAAGTCTTTAAAGAAACAAACTTTCTTTGTTCGCATCTCAGCCCCCCTCGCTTCTCTCATAGATGATACACTCGTATGTTGAAATCGCGATGGCATTGAAATCTGAATAATGAAAAGCAGAGAGACACAGACGCTGCTGCTGCTGCTGCTTTGGAGGATGGCGCCAACAATTAAAAGCCAGCTGTCAAATGCATTTGATAGTTTTTTTTCTTTCGTACCCAAGCTTTCAATCTAACCAATCCACCCAAAATTTCAACTCAAAACAGCAACAACAACAAATTCTAAAATTATGCTTCAATAAATAAATTTGCCCGTATGGCAAGTGAAGGACGAAGGCAGTTGCTCAACGGATGCTTTGGCTTTGGAAAAACAAAAGTTGATTTTAAGAGTAGTTTTGCTAGTTTTGATTTGATGTGCGTGGAGAGGCTAGATTGGGGGCAAGAGGAAGTTTCGTGTGTGTTTGTTGAAAAGGTGCGATTAATTGGAGAGCTTGCAAACGTCGTCCCCGACGCTGTTTATACGAACGCGTTTATTCAATAGCCATATTTAGCACATCTGTCTGTGTATGTTTGTGTGTGTCTGTCTATATGTATGTATGTGTTTGCTTGGATGTCTATCCCTTTTTTGGGCGGCTTTGCGCCGGATAATAATAATCAGCGCGCTCCAATGCATACGGCTAGTTTTTTGTTTGTTTTAGTGCGGTTTCATTGTGTCTATGTGTGTGTGTGTGTATTTTCATTGATAATAAAAGGATAATAATAAAGTGCGCGTCGCGGCAAATATTTAGCTGCTTGGCTCTTGTTGCTCCTGCCGCCAAACTAAATGGCGTCCAGCAACCCAGACGGATGGATCCTTTCATCTGGCGCACCCAAAAGTATGCATGAATTTCAATGCAATGCCATTGAGATTCACCATCTTGTATATATATATATATGCGTGTGTGTGTGTGTGTGTGTGGGTGAGTACGAAGAGTCCTTCCAGCAAATTTATTGTTTTCGACATATTTGCGGCTGTTTATTTGGCCCGCACTCTAACCTAGCCTCATTGTGCCGCTAACTAACCTCACTTAAAGCCTTCAAATACATTAAAACATTTAACGCCTGCCATTTAATTATACACGTTTATCGACTGAGCTTAAAATGGATGTATGTAAGGAAGGAAGTAAGCATACGATTTTCTCAAAATCAACAAATCGTCATAAGACAAACAACACAAAAGTAACTCTATTCAAATTATATAATAAAAAACTCTACAAATAAAATTAACTATTATTTCTTAAAAATATTGCTTAACTTTCTAAAAGACATTATCATTAACCTATGCTGTTCCTAAAATAGATAGAAGCTTTCGTATTAAATACAAATCTCCAAGTTTTGCATCTTAAGATTGGCAGATACATTAGATTTGAACGTACATCTTTACTAAGACGAGCTGGGAATTTATATATTAAACTTTCCTAAATTACAAGAATGTCAAAACTATGTTTATTTATTTAACGCAATAAAGAATTTTTTTTCTTTTTGATTTTTTTAATTTATTTGTAAACCTTTTGGTTTGTCCAAACCAAATGTTTTTAAACATATTTATAAACTTACACATTAAAACGTTATGTATTTTTCATATTTTTTAGTATTAATGTAAAGTTTTATGGCAGTTGTTATTTGTTATATCTCAAAGCTTACATAATTTTCAACTAATCAATATCTATATATTCTTCAAATAATTAGTTTGGGGGGAATTCTGTGTGTAGTTTTTATTTTATTGTAGATGATTGGCGGCCACGTTGACCTTTGTGTTGTTGGAATGGTCGCTTAGTTAGTATCTCTAGTCGTGTGCCACAGTTGCCAAATGTGGCATTATACACACACAAGTACACAATAACAACAACAACAAGCAGAGACTGCGTGGCAGGAAGTAAAGTGCGCGTCGACAGTCGACAACATAAATTAACCAAAGTTGTATTTAAATCAAATGCGATTAACATCTACATGGGGGCTTACCGACACAAAGACGTTGCTTCCCCTCCCTTCCCAACCCCCCTCTCTCTCTCTCACCTAAGAACCCTCCCTCTGCATTCCCTTTGTCGACTTAAGTTTGACCCATTTTTGGCTGCATTGTGCATCTCGCTCACTCTCACTCACACACACTTTTATGCCTATCGCTTCGGCCAGATGCACTTTTTTGGCCAATCTAAGAGAAACAACAACAACATCTATCAGTTGGGTCCATTTATGACAAATTGATAATCGTTTACAAGTTGCCAGCTTGCCAGAGTTGTTGTTGTTGTTGTTGCTGTTGAATGTTTGGGGCACGCACCAGAAAGGTACTTGCATCTAGCTTGTGGCAAGCAAAGTTGCGAAGCGCATTTGCATACAATGCCACAACGCACTTGTCGCCGAATTCTGATCAAGATGCCAGCAGCAGAGATAAACGCTAAGACCAAAGCATGTTTTCAGCGAACACAAAATATGAAAGAATAAAGAAATATTCATAAAAGCACGTTTAATATAAACTTGCATATATATTTATTTTTCATACAAATCTATCGCTCAGTTGGACGCCATTTGTAATTGATCTATTGAAGAATTAGGTGCGAAGCGTAAAAGCGACAAAAAAAGAGAGTGTGAGAGAGAGAGAAGTAGAATGGAGTGATGTAAAGAGGGGCTGCCTGATTGTCAAGCCCTGCCCCCTTGCTTTGAGTCAAGAGAGAGCTTCAAGTGTTCAACTGTTAAACTGTCCAACACGCTGCTGTCTCACTCACTCGCTCATTCACACACTCCACACACACTAACCCAGGGGCAACTCAGTTAAGTTGCTTAGTCACTCAACAACAATTGCCCCTCATTGAGCGCATTTACAAGCAACGCTGCGCACACATTTCGAAACGCTCAATTTCGAAGTGCTTCCCCTTTTCGAAAACTGTTGCCTCTCTGGCGGAGAAGTTGAGTGCAATGCGGCCCGCTCTTGAGTGAACTTGCCTGGAATGTAAATGCACTAAACTCATTCGGCCAGCGACAGGTTTAAAAGCAAGTCAACGGAACTGAATTCGATACGAACTTTGCGAACTTTGTTCATATACATTAAATAAATACATAGCTGTATGTTAAAATATATTGAGGATTTAATATGTATTCAATTTATGTATTTTTAAATTTTGAGGTGCTTAAGTTTCAGCTAAAAAATTTGTAAAACAAGAACATAAGTAGAGTCAAAATTGAATAGATTTTTGTTAACCGCACGAAACGCTAAATAGTTAAAAAAAACATTTGGTTTAATTTGCAACTTATACGATTTAATAACGCAACAATTGAAAATAAATCAATTTGATAAAATTGTTTCAGAGAACAAAAAGTTCGTGGTATTAAATTAGTGAACTGAAAAAGATAGATTTTGCACTTGGTGCGGTAGAAACTACAGTCGAACTTTCATATAACGAATCTCAAGAGACAATTTTTAATAGGCTTTGGATTTTCGATTAAATAAATTCGTTGTTCGACTGTATTTTCTTCAAGTTCAATTATAATACTTATTATTTTAATACAAATATTGCATATGAAAAAAATGTATTCATCTATATTTTATTTTGAGCTTTGTTTGTTTATACGAGAAGTACATTTATTAAATGAAAAGCTTTTTTATATATTTTTAACTTAAAAGATATTTTAGCATCTTTTTTAAACTTTCGTCAATATTATAACGTTACTTAAATTCAGCTTCTTTTTAGTTAAACTTTTCATTGATTGTTTAGCGTTTTGTAAGTTGGTTTGGGATCGCATTCGATTTGTGTGTGTGTGAGTTGAGAGACGCGGGACTTGTTGAGTAATCAGCGCTATGAAAATGATTGCAAAATGATAACTGAAAGCACACAGCTGTCCAGGACTACAGGACTCTGTGTCTGTGTGTGTGTGTGTGTGTTTGTGTTGTGGCGTCATTGCAGGTCATAATTTCGTTGTCAATTGTCGTCGAGGCGAGGCGAACCGAGAGTTCATTAGGCGAATCGTCCATGGCACGCATACATATGTGTGTGTGTGGAGATGGTCAGTGGGTTTGGTTGGGGGGAGAGGTGGAGTGGTTGGTCCAAGGACACCAAAATGGCTGCAGGACACTGCCAACATCATTTGTCACAGCGCAAACTTTTTGACGTAGTCGCGTCGCGTGGCAGCAAAAGTGCGTGGCTAAACCCCTCCCATCCACTCACCCTCTACCCATCACCCCTTGCCACCTTGTTGTATCTCGCATTCAGCATTGACTTTCTCCACTGCTTTCTCTGCCCCAACTCTCCGACTGTGTGTGTGCCTGAATTTGGTGCAACAACAACAAGAACAACAACTGATGCCTAATGCATGGTTGGCTCACCTCCAGTCTTTCGCCACTTGCCACACGCCTTCGCAGCGTGATGTTTATCATTACTATCGCGGCTCACTCGCGTCCAGCCAACAGCCAAAATCGTCCTCGGCCTCAACTCTTCCATCATAGACTCCCTCTTCTACCCTCTTTGGCCCTACGCTGAGACTCTGTTTGCTTTTGCTGCATTGTCATACACTAGAGATGGAGAGTCTATTGGCTTGATAAGGTAGGTGGAGTGTGGTTAGGTTTGTCTACTGTATATACTGAGCAGTTGATGCTGAACATGAATATATATACTTATAGATGTATATACTTTATGGGATCGAAATGCTTTCTACTGCCTGAAGCCTTCTCAATACATTTTCAATAAGTTCACGTTTTAAATTTTGTTGCCCTTACTTAAGAAAGGGTATTTAAAGCTGTCTGCATTCAATTAAGCTTAAAGCTATATGCATGCGTGGATCAACATTACCTGCACACACACACCGCACATATGTTGAATGAGTGCGACTCGCTTTGCTATACCGTATGGCGCATGCCACACGGACATGCCCCATGCCACACGTTAGTCGCATTGCTGTTGTATTATTGTAGCTGTTGTTGTTATTGCTGGTGCTGCTGCTGCTGCTGCTGCTGCCGCTGTGAGTTTTGTGTGTTGATTTTTGGTCGCGTTTTTTGCGGCCAACGCCAATGTTGGCATATTAGCGGTTTTCGTGGCCGATTATTTGGAAGCCCATTTGATTTGGGTGCTTGTGTCGTCGGCAAATCCACTGGACGTCTATTAATTATCCAACTGCTGCTTTTGCTGCTGTTCCAATTCCAATTCCAACTCAACTGACCCTCAACACAGCCAAGTTGATTCAATGCTGTGATAAACACTTGTTATGCCATTTTGTTGTTATTGTTTTTTTAAACTTTACTTTTATTATCATGCATTTAATTCCATTTTCATAATTACAACAAAAAGCCACTCGAAAAATGTGTGACATGCCAGAGAGTCAGGCAAAGACACAGACACAGACACAGTTTCGCTCAACCCAAATTGCGAAAAACTGTCAAACGGTCCATAGTTGAGTTGTCCCTGTACCCAGTTATCCACTTTGCCAGCTCTCCAACGAAACGAGCCGAAACTATGCACAGTTATGGACACGTATATATTCCCCCTTCGTTGGTGTGGGCAGTCTGGAGCTGTCCATTTGTGCAAATTATTGTGAAATATGCAGCGGAGCGGGACAGCAAAAAAGCACAAAAAGCTAAAACAAAAAAGAAAAAACAACAACAGCATTAGAAAAGGAATCGCTGCATACTTTCGAAAATGAAGTCATCGAGGCGCTGTGAGAGACAGAGAGGGAGAGAGAGAGAGAGTGATTGTGAGAAGTTTGTAGTGTGTGTGTGTGCCACATGGAACCCTTAATTAAATAAATTCAATATGCGCAACGGGCGGCTGCCCCTCAACCCCCTAAAACCACCCAGTTCAATCCCCAGTTCAAACTCTGTGTGTGTTGCGGAAATCGTCATGGATTTTAATATTTAAAAGCGTTTTCACAAAACTGTCCCAGCCATAAAACGAGACACACACTCACAGAGAGAAGCTGGGTAGGAGGATGGGAAGGGGTTGGAAGGACTCTTGACCACCACGTGGGCTGACCAACAAAGTGCCGCAGCTCAGAGGCCAAACGCATCGACTGCGCCATGAACCATGTCCCAAAAGAAGCCCGGTCAAACCTAACAACCTAACAGCCCAACCCATCCATCCTATCCACCCCTTCTTCCATCCCACCCATCCCTAACAAGCCCGTTCGACAGGGCAGCGGCAACATTGTGATAAGCGTCGTTCGCCTGGACATGCCACTCTTCCCATCCCTTCCCAGTTTAGATTGTATTCGTCGCCAAAAAAGGATATTATTTAATGAGCTAAACTTAAAGCGCTTGGGCGCTCCACGGGATCGGCTTGTGGGCAGAGACTTCTACAGCTCCTAGTGCTGGCAACTGACCAAATTGAGTTGACCTGTTTTGTGTGTGTGTTCGTGTGTGTATGCGTGTGTTGTTGGCCAAACTTCGTCTCGCTCTCAGTGGCATTCCCTTGCATATTTAAATGTTGCTGCTGCTGCAGCTTGAAGCCTGCTACTGCCAGACTCCCCCCAACTCCCTGAACTACTTTCTCCACCATCTCCTGCCCATATTTTGGTTGATTTTTTGGGGTCAGGCGTGTGCGTGATTAAAAATTCAACACCCGAAACGAATGTGGAATTGAACGGCAAATTAAATGAGCACTCAACTGGACTGAGCTGGGCCCCAACTAGCCAAGGGTGCTGGTTGGTAACGGGGGATAGGAGGTTGGGAATGGCCTGAGCTGGGCGGTTAGCGTGTTTCAAGTCTAAAAACAAGCCAAGCCAGAGGCAAAGTCAATTCTCTTTACCATTAAAATGTGTTCTATTGCTTTTCGTTCATAACTCGATTCTTGCTTAAGTATTTTTTACTTATTATTACAATCAATTATTTGCCATTATATTGTACTCTGCCGGATTTTGTATGAACCATTTCTTTTATATGAATAAACAACTTGATTGTTAAACTTTTTGTACATGATCAAAGTGTTCAATACTTACTATTAAAAAGTTATATGAAGAACTTCAGCTACTTTTTTTTATTCCTGTGTAGATTGCTTAAAACTAACGCGATTTCTGTTTTAGAGTAATGGCAACTCAAACGGAATTGTTTTCGTGCTTTTGATTGTTTAAATAAAATGTCAACATAGTTGTATATGGCTATCTGCTTAGCAATATACATATACATTTGCCTGAACTTTTGCACAATTATTTTAAGTCGCTTTTAAGCATAATTCAGCTGCAAATCTTATTTCAAGCCAAAACAAACCCACTTAAATATTAACTCTTTTCGCTTGCCATGCGCATTTTTGCCTGATTGTTTTTTTTTACTAACATTTCAAACTAACACCAGTCAAATTGTTCAAATTCAGTTGTTGAATACTTTTAATTGGCAACACTTTAATTTAATGCCATGTCGAACAAATTTTGATTAGACTTGATATTGATATATAAAGTTATTTTTTTTGCATAGTTATAGATACATATATGAACGTATATTTTAGAAGTAAAAATTGACAGAGAATAGAAAAAAAAAAAAAAAATAATTAGCATGACATCAAATTTTTAAGCTGTAGTTTGGCTGGGTGTGGGAAGAGTCTGCTGTAGTTCGCTTGGGGGTTCTGGAATCATCCTGCTGCGGGCGTAGTCGCTGGCGGACTGCGACTTGCTGGCGCTCCACTTGACGGTGGGCTACACGGACGTGGCATGGCTTTCTATGAGGGGGCGAGAGATATGAGAAAAGATTATAAGTTAAAGTAGAATTGCGATCATAAACGAAGGACTTACCACAAAAGCATTGCCACAAATCAGCACCAGAAGCAGGCACAGAAAGTAACTCAGAGCTAGACGCATCTTTACAGCTGTGTTGCTAGACGAGAAGTGTTGTTCCATCACACAGAGTATTGGGTATTTATAGAACTGTGATGTGCTCGGAGTTTGGAGCAGCCGTGCGTGTCGAATTGTCATTGTTGAAATTGCTGTGGAAATTAATATTGAATTGAGTTTTAAGTTGTAGCTTTTAAGTTGTAGTAGTGTGAAAATTTGTCAGCCAATTTAAGTTGTTTGCTATTTTGTGTTGTTTTTTTTGGTAATCTGCCTATCACAATTGTAGCATGTAGAAGATGTAAAAAAATACTTGTATAGGGGCGGGCTACAAAAATAATAATAATGTCATTATTCATTATCCACACGAAACAGTTGAACAGTTTTGATTGCGCACGATCTTTATAAAAG
This sequence comes from Scaptomyza graminum, assembly GCA_018901835.1. Lineage (NCBI taxonomy): Eukaryota > Metazoa > Arthropoda > Insecta > Diptera > Drosophilidae > Scaptomyza > Scaptomyza graminum. The sequence continues at coordinate 8,117,549 of JAEIFL010000001.1, read as the reverse complement.
GCTACACATTTTTTCAATTCGCAAATTATCTGTTTACTGTTTTAGCTTACGAATTTGATTCACGTGAAAATCATTTGAAATCTATTACGTCAACAATTTATTTTTTCCTCTCAACAAACAGTTTTTCATTGATGATAAATAGGCATTTAAACTTTTATTTTTTTTGTTAATCTGCGAAAATCTTCGCAATAGTTTTAATTGAGAATGTCACCCGTTAAATCATGGCTTACAAGCTGCCGCATTTTGTGGCAAGCAATATCTGCTTTTGTAACGAGACACAGTCCCATGCAGTTCATTCAACAATTATAATTATATGGCAACAGAAAATGCCAACGGCAACAACAACAAATGCAACCTAATGTGCTTTGGGGCCCGCTTATCGTATGCGTAATAATATTAATAAGCCGTCTTATTTGTCCGCCGCACGTAGAGAGTGTTAAATAACGCAACGAGTATGCGTAATTGTCTTGTCGTTATTATTTTACGGGCCAACGAACGAAGAGTGCGCCAACGTTTTTTCTTAGCCTTATCAACTAGCGCTCGCGGCATCCAATGCCAGCAACTCAAGAAACTTCTTCTTGGGCGTCGACTTAGCCCTGCGTCTTGGATTTACGCGCTTGAATTTCACACCTTATTGCGTTCGCTGTGCACCTGAATGCTCTGGCTGTTGGCGGCCTTAAAACAATTAGCGACGTTATTTGAATTTTTGTTGCTGTTGTTATCTGTTATCTCTTTCTCTCTCTCTCTCTCTCTCTCTCTCTCTCTCTCTCTCTGTTCTGTAAGCAACCCAATCCGAATCGTAATCCCCAACTCGAACTGGCAACTCTCGGAAGTCAAGTCGACTCATCTTGTTGTGCATTGTTGTTGGCTTAATTGGGTGCGCTTGCTCAATGGTTTGTGTCCCGGCTGTCAGTGCGTGTAAATGCATTTTGGCTCAGGTTCCCAGGCAACACTATGCCACCCACTCCTCGCCTGCCTAGCCCAGCACGCTTATGCACTGTCTAAATTGCTGCCGCCATTTTGTTGCTGTTGTTGGCCGTTAAGTTGGCTCGGCTAAAGCCCACCTGGCTGGGTTGCTCGTTGGCTTCTCACTTGGTCATAAAACTAAAATAATAGCCGCATAACATTTTATCTACCGCAGTAATAAATATTCAGTTAATTATAGCAAACAACAACAAGCTACAACAACATACTTTGATAGAAAAGAGAAGAGATATACTACATATATAGAAAACTATATAAATATGTAGTATAACACACAGAATATGCAAGTGTTAAAGATGAAAAGAGTGTAAAAGAGCAGCACAAAGATGCAGAATGAACGAGAGAGAGAGACAAAGCGAGCAACAAATTAAGATCAAAATGTAATAAAAATATATTAAAAGGCACATAAAGTATAAAAAACACTGCTGCATCAAATGAGACGATAACTGATCTTTAGATCATACATTAAATGAGAAAACATTTTGCATAAAGGTAGTATGAACATACAATGTTTGTTTTCATGTTTACATTCTTCACAGTTTGCTAGCAGCATTAAAGAAAGAAAGAAGGCCAGACAAAAAAAAGAAAAATGCCAGTGCAAAATAGTTTAGTTAAAAGAAATAAGTAAATAAGCAAATTATTTATAAAATAATAAAATTCATCAGATTTAACGAGAATTTCATAATCTAAACGGATATTAGATTTTTATGATTATAAATAGCATCACTTGTAAAATTGGTTACAGCCCAAAAAAGTGGGAATGGTTTAAGCGAGTTTACAAGGAATTCCGAACAAATATTGAAAAAAAAATCTAAAAAATGGAACAGAAAATGTTGTTTACCGACCTGTGTTATGATAAAAGAGCAAAGAGTTTTGCACTCATGGAGAGTAAAATAGGTGTGAAAACGATTTGTCACACTGTTTCTTAATAAAAAGCTTGAGTCCCCTGCTAAAGTTCGCTCCCAGGCAAATAGTTATGCACATTTCTTTGTTTGCGCACAAAAGTGAAATAGGTGAAAAATGTAATTTTCTATTGATTACCAGCAACCAATAATGCCTTTGCCTTTGAAGAGAAAAAACTTCGCAATAGATCGAGTTATAAGCAATGGTTGATTCTGTAAGATAATGTGTTCTGCATTTTGCCTTAAGTAACAGAGATTTGTGTTACAAGCATAAGAAGGATTAAAAACACATACCTGTGAAAATGCCTCAATTTCAAGTTTACTTGCCTATGTTTGTGGTCTGTAGAACAATAAGTGTAACAATAGCCAAAACGACAACGATAATAATAACGTAGAAATAGATGCACATTTCAGCAGCAAAAACTATATAAATTGTTTGATATTCAACAAGAATATATTGAAATATATGTTTGAGCACTAGAATCATGGGATGTTGATTTTAAACATTTACACAAAAACCTTGCAAAACTAAACCATCATAAAAAAAATATACTCTTAGATTGATATCTGTTAAATTCTCACCATATGCCAACTACGTGGTACGAAAAATAAGTAATAAATACTTAATGAAGTCATGCAAAAACAAATTTCCTAGAATAAAGTTACATATGTATATTTGAAATCTTTTATTAAAAAAATCGAAGTAAATATTAATTTAAATAAAACATTCAAGACTAAAAGATCCTCTTTAAACTGAGCTGGCCATAACAATTGGTTCAAACTAATCAGCTTTGGTTGACGCAAATAGCAAAATTCTTTTAACGCCCCTAAACGAGTATTACAACACAATGTCGTCTCGAATCGACAGAACACCATTCCTACATTAATTTTCATTCTAATTGTCGCTGCTTTTGCCCACTGAACGACCCTACGTTGCGCGCATAACCGTTAAGATTTGTGTGCCTCATCCTTGTTGCCTTTATTCAACCAACTTAAGGTTCCTCCTACCCATTTCAAGATAGGCACGCACATGAAGACTCGTCATCATTGGCACTGGCATCAACAAAAAAAAACTTCATTGTTTGTAGTTGTGGGTGGTACGTTAGTTGTGCCTGCCTGCCTGGCTGCTTGTTTGCCTGTACTTAGCGGTTATAATAATTAAAATGAGCCAAATAATTTCAGCCAAAAAGCATCGATGAAAGGCTAAAATGCTCAATAAATGGCAGAAACGCGCACAGTTACAAAGTTGACGGAGGGGTAAAGTAGCTAGTGGCTTAAGTACTTGGTTATCAACGTCTCTTCCCTCCCTCCCTCCCTAACTCCTCCTTTCAGCACCAGTGCAATACCCTTGGGGCCAATTTAAGCGCATAAAAAACGCAAGCCAAGAAAGAAAGTTGTCCAAAAGTTTTCCCATCGATGACTTGCCAGCGTTTTGTAACTCTGTATTCGAGTAGGGTGGTGGGGGTATGGAGCTGTTGCCATGTGATATGGATGTCAGTGGCAAGTGGCAAGTGGGGCGCTCTGCCAGTTTCGCAGCAATGCGTAAAAGTGTTAACCAAAAGCAGTTAAAATTACAAAAGGCTGCAGACGTGGCCATGGCAATACCAAAAAACAGTCACTCAGTCGGCCCCTCCGATTGCGGGGCAGGTTGGTTGGTACTTTGAAAAATTAACACCTAATATCCACAAAATCGCATCAAAGTATTGTTGCGGTGTTCCCATTTCATTCCTCCATCCCCAGCTACTCTACTTCTTCCTTCACCCATTCGTTTTCGTTTGCCTTTTGTTAGATGGAAAACTTTGCAATTTCTTAAAAGTGTCGCCCCTGCTCCCCGGCCCCAACCTGCTCGTTGTAGAAATACCCCGGCAGCTGTTTTACTTAGTTGTAGGCGTTATTAGCAACACTTAGGATGGTCGACGACGGCGCTATCGGCGGGGCTGGGGTGGTTTGGTGGTACGTGGGTTAGAGGTTGAGTGTGCGCGCAGCAGCAGCAACTGGAACTTGCTTTTTTCCAACACCTACGCAACAAAAGCATATTGGAGACAAAGGAGTATTGGGGTGATGATTCGGTGTGGTTTGGGTACGGGTTAAGATTGGTGGGGTTGGGGTTGACTGAACTTGGAGACGCAAAATTTAGCTATTGTTATACTTGAGTTGAGCTGTTCTGTTGTTGTTTGGCATTGTTGTAAATTGACACCACAGCAATGAGTTAATAAGGCGATAAAAATGTTACCACCACATCAAGCAGCTACAAAGGGGGTGAGAGAAAAGCAATGACGATGAGGATGATGACGCTGATTGTGTGTGCAAGAAATGAAGACTTCGGCAAGGTGCAAAATGTTGAAGACTTGTTACATACCCTGTAGGCTGCTGCAAATCAAAGCGTATGAATATATAAATGTATATATATTTCATTCAACGACTTTCCTTACATAATCTGATCGAAAATGCGATACAGGGAAAAAAACTTCAGAACTCTGAGCAATAAAGCTTGATTAATTTACATTCATAATAATTTTAATTAATAAAAAAAAAAAAAAAATTAGATTAACTTGAATTTCATAATCTATACAAATATTATAAAGTTTATGTGTTGAAATAAATAAATTATAAAAAATAAATGTGCATTAGATGAGACGATAACAGATCTTTAGATCTTTAAATCAAATAAGAAAACATATTTCATAAAGGTAGAATAAACATACAACTTTTGAACATCGAATAATTTTGTTAATGTTTTCATTCTTCACAGTTTGCTAGCAGCTGCAAATATTTAAGATAAAATAAGAATGAGAGAATTTCAAAATCTATACGAATATTATAGAGTTTGTGTGTTTGTAAGTTTGTAGTGGGTTATCTTTGGATCTACTGAACCCAGCCCAATGTTCTTAATTGCCTACCGATCTGCTGGTAGCACTGCAACGAAAGTGTGAAGACTTGCTACTAAGGCAGCTGCAAATCAAAGCGCATGAATATACTATATATTATATGTATATATGTATATATTTCAGTCAACGACTTTCCCTATATAATGCTGATCCCAAAAACGATACAGATAAAAAAACTTGGCAACTCAAAGCAATAAAGCTTTCTTAATTTACATTCGTAAACATATAATTTGTATATATCCACTATATAGAGCTTTTTTTAAATTATTTTCATTTCATGTCTTTTAATTAACATGCCTAATAAAACACATGCCAATGGGATGAGCCAAGCCGCTGGCAGGGGGGGCAATGGTTACTGCTAACGCCTCATACGCACAACATACACCCATCACTATACTCTACAAGGCGAGAGAGAGAGAGAGAGAGAGAACATGAAAAGATATTGTCGGCAGTCGACACAGGCAAGCATCATACAAAAATATATGTACTTACATTCTGATATATGCAAATAACACACAACACCCACACCAAAGATTTTCTATGTGTGTGTGGGCATAGGGCAAAACTTGCCTTTGAATCGTGCGCTGCCTGCTAAAAATCCCAAAATATAAATAATTAAAAAGAAAATGTTGCTGGCAAATCAAGCGAGAACCAGAACCAGTAACACAAATTGCAACTGGAACTGAAAGGGGAACAAGCTTGCTAGGGGGTTGACGAGACTTTTCTTGTAATTATGAATCCTGCAACCCACACCAAAAGCCAGCTTTAGCAGACACACGTCCCCTTTCTGCCATTCCCCATTCCATGCGGTCTTCTTTTGCGGTTTTTACAAATGCATAATGCTGATTACGGGCAATAATTTTATGAATTTATGTAAACGTTCTCGTTCCCAGTCGAGGCGAAGGTGTGCCTCCTCCTGATAAGCGGGATAAGTTGCCTGCCATTTTGATATGTAGCAATACACACACACATGTGTGTGTGGCCATAAACTCTTTGAATGTCCTCCTATCTGCAGCCAAGTTCAACTTGAGAGGGAACGCAAGAGACGCGTCTATTTCTCCCACAAGTGCCATAAATTTTCTAAGAAATTGTCAAATTTTATATCGTTTAATTCTTCTTCATGTTTTTGTTTCTGACTTTCGCTTTTCTTTTGTTTTTTTATGTTCCAGCTGCCTTTAACCAAAAAAACTTTCCATTGCATAACAAAAACTTGTCGAGTAAAAATTATGGCTTAGAATCATCCGGCTTTGCATTGAATTTGTGCAATAATTCTGATATTTATATTTGTGAAGCTAAATTTGTAACATTTTTGTCTGAATTTGTCACATATCTCAAGATTTTAGCAGGCCTTGCCCGATTTTTGATATACTATGTTTTTATTTTGATCAGAAAATAACTTTGGAAATTGGTTTGTTGAACTGTATTAGCATGCCTGATGACTTCCTGATATTCTTGAAATTCAGCATGCACTGCTTTAAATATATCTATATTTACTTTGTGTGTGTCAACTTATTGGAGCAAGCGATCCAAGGATATGAAGGGAACACGAACTAAGTGAGTTTTCCCAGTGGACAAACAACAGCAGGGAATATGCAGCTGATAAAGTTGGCTCATTTGCTCAATTCAATGCAATGAAGAAGTCAAAGTCCTCGGGTCGGACGTTCTGGCAGTTAAAATCTCACGTCTCAAGTAGAAGAAATCTTTCTGGGTTTCGGGCCATCACATTTTAGCATACAATTTTGGCGTCATCTGAATTAAAACACTTATTAACTAAATCAAAAAATGCATGAGGTTTCTTTTTTATTGCCTCTGGCCATGGATTTGAATTAGTTATAAGATAACAAGTAATCTAGAATGCATCCAAAATTAGTGAGGCCTGAGCATTTGGCTATTTTAACTGCCGCATCTTGCCTTAAGCTCAAATTTCTTTTCAACATATGCATTTATTGTTTCCTCAGTTAGTTATATGCATATTTTGGACTTAGTGCTGGCTGATGATACAACTCTTATCGAACTCTACGAAATTGATCAACATATATAAATAAAAAAAGATGAAGATATTTTTTGGGGTTTAGACAATTTTGTTGTAGTTACCAGAAATCCAAGTTACAATTTAGAAAATAATATTAAATTCAGTTAAAAATAGAAAAAATAAATAAAAAATTGTGATAACAGTTTGATACTTGTTAAAATGCTTCGCAAAGAACTTGACAGAAAACCCGTTACACTTTTTACGAAAGCAAAAAAAAAATAAATATTTATGAGCATATATTGTTGATGTAGAAGATACCAGATAAAAATGCCTGTGGAGCAGTCATCTAAAATTGCAAATTCTTATTCAGGCATAACGAATACTTTGCCAGTCCAAGTTACATTTACGCAATATATATTATTGTACCATTGAGAATTAGAGGTAGAGAAGTCTAAGCTGCTACCTGAAGTACAAACAAGCTCAGAGTGCAGCGCAAATCATATAGAATGCAAGTCAATATGGTAAATAAATGTTCAAATAAATAAGTAAATAAATACATGCGAAAAAATTCGAACACGAAAAAAAGGGATAGGGGGTCAAAAGCCAAATGTTATAATTAAATTGCATTTGTGTCTGCGGCCGCTGTCCTCAAACAAAATGGCGGCGGCGGCATATCCATGCATGTGCGTGTGCGTGTGTTGTAAAAATATTTATGTGACCGCTGCACAGTCATTGGTTTCGGCATTCTTTTTTTTTTGGTTCTTTATTTTTATTCGGGCCAGAAACCAAACGGTACCTCCAGTGCCAGTGCCTCCGCAAAACCGCATAATTTACAATATTATTCCTTTTCACAGCTCGTGCTTTCTCTTTTACACAATTTTTTCTTTCTCTGCCGCTCTTTTTCTGGCACACACAGTGTCTCTATCTCTGTTGCTCTTGGTTATAATATTTATGCATGGCAGTGCTTAAATTTATTTATCATTCAATTAAATATTTAAAATACCAAAAAATGCTTTCACCACTGTCCAACAACGGCCCACAGACAATCACGTGCACATTCTCATGCACACACGCACCACACCTTTAATACTGAAATTGAAATCATAAATAAATGAGCAAATTTGCTCTGCTCGGCTACAATTTGTCTTTAGCACGTTGCATCAGGTTCGAAAAATAAACACATATAACCAAAAACTTATTAATAAAAAAAACTTGACAATGTTAAAGCTGCTGAATTGCTTTTTATTTTTTATTGAAGCATTTACAAATAAATCGTTTTCTATAACTTTAAATTGAGATCAACGAAGCACAATTTTCCGCAAGAGTGGATACAACAGAGTATTTCTTAGTCGTCTTCATTCAACATAAGAGCGCCATTATTTGCTTTTTTGTGTTGGGCTTTCTGTTTCATTGTGCGAATGTCGACGGGTTTATTTGCTTTGGTTTGGTGGCGGCACCACGCGGCGGCGTATACGTAACATGTGAGTGTTGTGTAAATTTTATTGTTACTATTATTATTATTATATGTATTTATTTTTTTTTGCTTTTTCGCGCAGTGTTTGTAAAATTAATTGACATTTTATTTGTTAATTAATTGTTATAGCCGTTGGCCGGCCAGCCAACAAATGGCCGAATTGCTTTTCATTATTGTTATTACAAATGCCGCAGCCATTATTATTTGCTCGTTATGCACTTGTGTGGGTGCTTGTGTGTGCGGTCAAATTTAATGCATTTGTAATTTAGTTGTAGTTTTAATTGGAAAAATTGTTAATTCTCTAATAATTTATTTATTTGCATTCGACAAAAATACAGTAATAACAAATAAAATCTGTGCAAGTTTTAGCTAAACAATCCAAAACATATACTTATCATACTGTTCAAAATATAAAGTTAACGTTAAGTTGAAATGTTCTTATTTTCTGTCCGTCCTTAATATAAATATGAATAGTCTTACGATGAACAAAAAAAATTATTCAATATGAAGAACAAGTTTTGTAGAAAAAGTACAAAAATACGTACGTTACGAAAAGATGGCAGAAAACCAAACATATCAAAGATCATAAGTAATAACTTTGAAAGTTACAGGAATTAGAGAGAAGGAAATTGTGCCCGAAACAATTGTATTAAGAATACGACAAGGCAAATTGTTATAATATGTTATAATATATTTATTCAGTCATCGATAAAAAATAATAAAAAAAAAAAAAAACACACATATGACTTTGTCAAGTTTGGCAACAACCAATATAGTATAATCAGTATAATATATTTGAAAAAAAAAAAAAAAAACAATAACGGAAATATTCAAACTGCAAACGAAAATTATTCTGCAGATTTAAAGCAGTTCGAAAATCGACTTATATGATATCCGTTCTAAAAAGAATGTATATAGTCTTTCAATGAAAAAAATTAAATATTTAATATAAAGAGTTTGAAGGAAAAATTAATACAACTTTTAAGAAAATGTTATTATTCTTTCATCACGGTTTTGTTACTGTGGTTTCGTTTATTCAATCCAATCAAACAATGCAGCTAGTTCATAAAAAAGTAACAATAGATAATGGGCATCTGTGAAAACTGCAACAGCTGAACAAAAAATAAAATGGGGACGTTCCTTTCCAGGCGTGGGAAGCAAAGCAAAAGCAGAGCTAAGTTGAGCAGCAGAGGGCCCATCAATTTTTACAACTTTAAATACCAGCAGGATGTAACTTAAAAACGAGCACGCTGTCTTATCCGCATTCACATTCTCATCTGCATGAATCCACCCAAACCAAAGCCCCCTTCACCCATCACCATCTCCATTCTTGCAGCAGACAGCATTTCGAATGCGTTCGAGAACACGACGAACGGCGAACGGCGAGCGGTGACTGGTGAATGGCAATAAGAAATAGTCATAACAAAATTTTACGACAACTTTGGTGGCGTTTCATTTCGAGACGGTGTATATTGTACATATAGATGTATATGTGCATATAGTTGGGCTCCTGGCTGGGGGCCTCATGCAGGACCAAAAAGGGCAACAGAGGGGGCTGAGCGGGTGATTCGGTGGTTGCTCATTGTTTAGGCAAGGCAGAGCACAGAGAAAGTATTCTAATGGGCAGCAATCCCGCAGCTCGATGACTGTGGAAAGTGGAGCAGCCGATGGGTTGGATGCGGAGGCATATAATAATCATCTATATTCATGGATTAGGATTCAATTTTTATGCAACACGCGAAAGCTGTGTGGAAAAGAAACGAAGCGCACAATAAAAACAATGAGGGTTAAATTGAAAATTTAAATACAAACAGAAAACAGCTCGCTTTGGGCACGCCGAATAATACTTATCGTTTAAGAATCTGGAGTCTACATGGTCACAACAGAATGTATTCTAAAATATATAATTTTTCAAATATTTCAATATGCAAGGTAGAAGTTAAATAAAAAAATATATGTTTATGCATACAATTGAATTATTTAAAAAAACCCATGAATTATTTGTCATAAATAAATCGTCTTCACAATAACAATAATAATTTAATAATTTGTTGTTCATGAAGCTAGCTTAATAACTTAAGCTTATATAAGACATCTGATGTCAAGGTGTTGCACACTTAACGACTTTATCAAAATACTCATTTGGCAAGGGTATATCAATGTAGCGACCTCGCCCACAACGATGCCAAATATGAAATTATACAATCACTAAAGAATAACGCCAAGCGAGACAAACACAGAGAAAACAAGCGAAAGAGCGCGAGCCAAAGACAGGGGAAAAAAATTATTCAAAAATGTATGCAAGAAAATATTACCAAAGAGCTAATAATTTTCCTCCCAACCAAGCATCGCCTTTCGAACGAAGGTGGCAAAAGCGCCGCATGAGGCGCGCACTTTTTTCTGTTGTGTGTTCCTTGTTAGGTGGTTGGGTGAGGGGAGTGTGGATGGTGGCACGTTAACTGCGCATTGCTGAGCCTGAAGCTTGTGCCCGCGTTTCTATTAATGAATAATATCGCGGCTAAGGCATTGGCATTGGCTCGGAGTTGGGGGTGGATACGGAGTTGGTGCCGCAGTTGGAGTTGTGGCACGCCACAGGGGTTAATAAGTAATCTGCATTTTTTGACATTTATTTATGTCTTCAAATATGTGCGACTCCCTCCCTATCTCTCTTTTTCCTTCTTTGCGCTTGTCTCTAGTGGGCGGCACATTATTTCAAAAGGCAACAAAGAGCACCGCAGAGAAATATAACAGCTGTTAAAAGTGTCATTATAGAAAATATGACCATGTTCTTCTTTGTTTTGTCATTAAATTTTTCGAGTGGTTGACACATTTAACAGTTTCTCAGAAATTTTCTTGTAGCTAGTGGCAACAGGCAAGGCTCAGCAATGCTACCACAAGTTGCCACATGTGCGCCATGTATTTATGCAATAATTCGGTTTACTTTAATCTGGCATTAGCACAATCATACACAGGTGGTGTACGGAATTATTTTATTTGGGACAAGTATTCAATTAATACCCGCTCAGTATTGAAGCAATGAAATTTTCACTAACCGTTTCTTGATGTGCTTTACTATATTGAAAAGCGATAGAGCGTCAAGGTGTGGGATGCAACCAAAAATATATGTAATTGCGAGCTAAAAATAAACAATTTGCTTTGTTATAAAATTAATAAAGAACTTGCAGCTAAAAAAAAAAAAAATCGAATATCATATTCTATCCGCATACGTAAAGAAAGCTTAACTTTGAAGTTACTGGAAATTAATTAGAGAAGGAAATTGTGCCCGAAACAATTGTATTAAGAATACGACAAGGCAAATTGTTATAATGTGTTTATTCAGTCATCGATAAAAAAAAAAAAAAAAAAATATCAATTTGGTCAATGTTTTTAAAAGTCTTGCAATAAATTGCTGAAGCGTTGTCAGTGTCGGAATTGATAATACGTATTGATATACCTTCATAATAGATATTAATGAATTACCATCCGGAGTTGCTTACCTCTACGCAGTGTATACATTTTTATTGAAAATATTAGATTGATGATTAAAGTACAGAAATCATTTGTTTTTACCTCATGGTTATTTGCACTTATTTAATATGGACCTAAGTTTGGCCGATTTTGGCAGAGGAAGCGAAATACAGCCTGCAGCTTTATAGCCGTAACATCAAGGTGATTAAAGCCTTAGCACATGATGTTCTTCGAGGGATATAGGGAGAGTGAAAGTGCATGACAGGGTGGCTGGGTAATTACGGGCTATGTTTGTACTTGCTTCGTACGTGCCGCACAAATCTATATTTACGATTATGGAAGTTTATGAAGCGCCTTCGAAATTTTAGTGTCATTCAGCGCTCGGCTGTAAAGCGACGATTTTCAGGCAAAGACTCCTATGTCCAGTGCCTTTGATATCACTGCTTGAAAGAGAAAGAGAGAGAGATAGAGAGAGAGAGAGTGAAAACAGTGTGAGTAAAGAGAGGGAGAGAACTGGTGCCGGTTGATCTACAAATGACAAATTTTTCGCCATGCACGCACATACAACCATCCCACTCGGCCCTCCGCTCCCCTGACTTACTGTGGCCGCCCACAATCATTGCGTTGGTGAAAGTTAAACTGTCATAAAAAGTGAAAGGCAACTGGGGAAATGGAACATACTCCAGCTACAGCGTTCCATAGATGGACATCAATTTTAACTCCAGCTACGATTTCGACTGTGTGACATCAGACCTTACCTCACTCACACCCATCCCTTTAGCAAACCACTCACTGTTCACATGTCAAGGTAATTTGGGCGCACTTTTTGTGCCCGCCTCGTTTTATGAGTGAATTAAAATAGTGTGTGTGCCACGCCCCCACATGCACAAGCGCACACACACATACTTATGTAATTACTTAGTTTATTATATTGTAAGTGCGAGCATCTAGAGTCCGAGTTGGAGCTACGCTCGCATGCAGCTCCTGTCACGCACCAGTAAGTGGCCATACCTCCAGCTCCACGCAGAAATCTCCCCGAGTGCCCCTTTTTATAGTTTTGGCAAATCGTAAAAACTTTTACAGCATTTACATGGTGGAATAAGTAGAGTATGAGGAGAAGGAAGGAGCAGCAACAGTGGGAGTAGCGAAAAATAACGTTCGTTCTGCTCAGGGTTGCTCAGCGTCATGCGTCAGGGTTGTCGCCACAAAAGTTGCGAGCCACAGCTTTAGCTCTCTATATTTGTCTTTGAGGCAGCTGCCTGCAGTGGCTGCTTTTTCAATTAAACAGCAGTTGCCACCTACCAACCTAACGCCCTCCCAAACCATTTTCTCCTCATCGCTTGCTTTCTGTCTGTTGCAACTCCAGCCCCCATTGAGCCGCACTTAAGTCGCATGACCAAAAAATCATTAACTATTTTAATTTTAGTTTACAAATTCCATGCAATTTAAATACGACAACTGGCCAAAGGAATGGGTATGTTTCAAGGGCCAGTCCAAATATATATATGTATGTATGTACGTACCTCCTCTCGCTTTCATCTCTCTGTTCCTACTCCTCTCGCTTTCTCTCTCTCTCTATCTCGGTCATTCTTTGGCCATGCCAAGTTGACGTCGCCTGTGTGCACTTTGCCCAAATGCTGAGCAAATACAATTAAAGCATCTAAGAAAAAAGCCAATAATTAAAAATGCACAAAACCAAAAGTGAACACAGAACTCTCCCATTCCCCCTAACCCGCCCCCTCCCACCTCTTACACTTTTTGCCCTACCCACTTGCAATCTTGTACAGACGCCACAAAGCCCACTAAAACCCATGCTTAAGGGCTAAGTCGCAGCCATCTAGTTGAAGGCCAGCACTTTGGCTAACAAACATCATGAGAGTATATATATGTGTGTGTGTGTGTGTGTGTGTGTGTATGTATTTGTCTACGCGGTAGGCAGTGGAGGTGGGATTGGAATTTCTTTCAAGTGCTGCACTGGGCAAATGTTGAGTTTTCACTGACTTCTACTTCGCATTTAATTACCAAAAACAAGTATTAGATAAGAATAAGATCTTTCCGAGAAGAAGCTAGACAGCTAGAAAATTTGGATGGTTGAAAAATGCACACAAAGAAAAGAGGTACTGAAATAGTAGCGAAAAGAAATGTGTTTGAATATTTTATTTATTATTATTCTAGACTTTTTTGAAACTGTTAAAGATATAGACTTAAGTAAAACTGAAATCTGAAAAAATGTCATTACATTGAATAATGTGATTAGCTTAACGACAATTTCATACTCTCCCCGTAAACTCTTAAGTATTATCTAATCTAAAGTACCCATCGATTGCTGCACACCAAAAACCGGCCACTTTTTGGTGAGTCTAGTGGACATACTAAATGTGAAAATGGACACGGATATAGACACAGACACAGACAGGGACACAGACACGAACACGGACACGGACATGGCATATTTTCCGCGCAGTTACTTGCGTTAATTTCCGAAAAAGAAACTGAGGAACCGACTCGAAAAATACAAAAAAAAAAAAAAAAAAAAGGTCGACGCCGCGTCATCATCGTTGCCAGCGGCTTCCGGTTTTGTTTCCACGCTCTCCTATTTTCATTTACTCGGCGCAGCTGTGATACCCTTGCATAGTATTTCAAGTGTAATAACGCTTCTTTAACATTGGGAACAAATTTCAATATTGTATGTACTAGGTGAATGCAATGGTTAACATCCCAAAAATATTTGTTCTTTTCACTCAGAAGAAACGTAGTACAAGCGTAGCAAATATGAATATGATTGACTTGAATATGATATGAATATGCACATGTTAATATTGATATTATATTAGATTTAAATATTAGTCATACAGAACTTTAATGTAACCAAGTATGACTTTCGTGATATTTTAGACAAATTAAATATAACTTTAATTTCTTCCTCTCCCTCTCGCACTATTTTTGCATTTTGTTTGAATATTTTTCTATAGTCGATTATACCCTTTGATCTCAAGTCAATCTATTTATAGGTATTGTTGGTATTTTTATGTTGCATATATTTTTGCCAAGCAGACTGTTCAAATGGCATGGGCGTATAGAGCCACGCCCCCATCTAAACACACACTTACACACACACACACACTGAAACGGAAACAAAGCGCACTCAAAGCAATAATTTTAAATTTTAATTTTTGGTTGTTGCAGTGGTTGTTGTTGTTGTTGTTATTTTTGGTTGGGTTTTCCTTCTTGCCGGGCGGCGCTTAATCGGATAATATGAAAATTTTTTAATCGAAGTTTGCCGAGTCCTTGTTGTTGGTTTTGTTGTCCTTGCTGCGCTGTTGTTGCTGGTGTACATGACTTGAGTCAATATATGCAGTATTTTATGAAAAGCTAACCCTTTTTGTTATTTTTACTTTTCTTTTCTTTTCTATTCGTTTTGTTTTTGTATTTGCCAAAGTTGGCATCGCATTTGCATGACGACAACAAGGAGCATGAGTCCTTCGATGATGCGCCATGGCGTCCGTGTCTTTTGTTTTAATGTCAGCTCGGTCGGCCGTCGCAACGGCGGCGTCGCTGCTCAATTGTCTAACATTATCTGATTTAGCGTTTAATACTTAACCCTTGCCAGCCAGCCAGCTAGCCAACCTCCCTCCATTAGGCAGGCGAATAAAAATAATAAAAACCAAAAAAACCGAGCTGCAAGAGCAGGCGCAAGGATAACGAATTAAAAAATTAAACATCGAAAAGCAACGACGTCAACGACGATGACGACGGCGACGACAAAAGGTAAAAATGCGAAAGGGGTGAAACATGATTAGGCGTGTGGATGGTAAGCTTGCTCTGTTGGTTAACAGAAAAAGAGTGGGGCTTCGGGTGTTGAGGGCTGGGGTGTAGGTTTGACTGGCTGATGTGCTGCCGCTGATTAGGCAGCGCCTGTGGCTCTAACAGAATGGTGGAAGGGGTTTGCGTGGTGTGGGTGGCGGGTGGCGGGGTGCAATGACAACAGCGACGACGACGACGATGGCGCGCGGCATAATTAAAACTCCCAATGCCGTGTAATAAATGCCAAGGCAGGCACGGCCGATAAATAGCAACAACAATAAGAAGATGACGAAGAAGTATTAAAACGGAGTTTGAGTTACAAGTCGGCGTCGGAGTTGGAGTGAGGGTAAGCAAGCATAACACGGCAACCCTTTTTTGTTTTTGGGATCACAACCCCCGAGGCATACACACAAACACACACACACACACACAAGAAAATAAAAGAAACAATCGAATTTTAATCAATTCGCGCAAAATGCTTTGCCAGTTTCATTTGCATTCGCGCCAATTGTTTCCAGGCAACGAAGCGTCAGCCCAACAGATCCCATCCATGCCCCCAGGATGTCTGCATACGTGAGCAGCGCTTTAGCTTCTTCTGTGCTAGGCTCTAACTCCACTACGGCTGGCCTGACCAGCTTGATTATTTTGCGCGCTGACCCGCACACCCGGCAATTCTCTCAAGCAGCAAAATTACTGTTGCATACTTTGCGGCGGCAACTCCAAAAACCACTTAGAGTACTAGAGCAATGCAAATTACCACTGCGATCTGGAATTTGGTAAACAGTGAACAGTGCTGAAGGCTGTGCCTTGTTGTCAAGAATAAATCCTTGCTAAAAGTGTTCCTAAGCCTAAGCCACAACATGTTGGAATAAGCGTTTGTTTTTTTATTCAAGCATGATCTTTATTTGGCAGCTAAGTATTGAAATTGTTGAATATGGCTCAATTTCTCTATGACTTATTTGTGGGAATCTTTAATCAAAGAGAAGAACATCATTCTAATTTTAACTTGGAATTTGCAATAGATAGTGGAATGACAAGATCCGTGCTTATTCTCTCCTTAACATATATTAGCTATATTTATTTTTTCATTTCGTTCGCTGTTCGTTGAAAAAATGTCATCGTTGACAGGCGTTTACCAATTTTAGTATTTAATTTCCAGGGCTCACTTGCCTGCTTTGTCAGCTGCCAACATTTGGGGGTCTGTCTTACAAATAGGGGCTTGGGCTCTAATCTATTTTTTTTCATTTTGCATTCACATTCACTTTGGACAGATTTTTCATGTTGCATTGTCCCTGACATTTTCTTTGGCAATTTCTATTAACTGCAACTCATCAGTTGTGTAACCTTCTGTTTCATCATCATCATCAGCTTCATCTTCATATTGCAATTGTGGTACTTTCTTTTGTTTATTTTTTTTTATTCATATTTTTGCTATTTTTGGTTGCAATATGAAAAGTTCAAGTGCCCCGCCCCAACCGTTCAAAAGTGACTGTCAGCTTTCGTTTCGGTTGCAGGTTGCTTTTGTTGTTATTGAGGCTCATCATCTTTCGGCCTCTACATACTACTACTGCAACGAGTTTCAGACCATTCACATACCCTTACCTCGTACCCATAACCAATTCCATTTTCATTCCCAATCCCAATTCCACTCGCATTTATATTGTTGTAGTTTTGTGTTGTTTTGTTGTTGTTTTCATTTCCATTTCGTTTTTCGTAGCTCGCTTTTCGTTTCTGTTTCTCTCGTTGGCTGACTTGCTCGTTTACTGTTATTTATAATTTTCGTTTATTTGCATTCGCATCCAATTTGTTTGTTCGTTCCAGCGATGCTGCTGTACTTGCTACCTGCTACCTGCTAGCTTGTGCTGCTGCCCTGTCATTTTTTATTTTGCTTCCATACAGCTTCAGCAGCAGGAGCCATCACTCCTCCTCCTCCCCCTCGTCCAACTAATCTAACCAACCAAGTCAAAGTCCAACATGACCCATCGTCCACAAACTAATTGTACGACTTTTGACCAAAACTTTTATACCTGCACCAAGATTTCAAAGATATTATAAACACTCGTTTAATTTTTTATAAGTTAACTTTATTATCTTAATAAATGATCTCTTTCTTTACATATACATATCTCTTTATGCATCTTCAGACTTATGTTTAAACAAACTACGCCTATAAATATCCAAGTTTTATATCTATATCTCTATCTGTATCTTTTAGTTCTCTATCTCTAGCTTCCTTTGTTAATAAATATCTATAGCTCGATTTTTTAGTTAGTTCGGGTATTTTCGTAGTGAAGTGTTTTTCTGCTTCTTTGAATTGTTGATGACTGCAACCATTTTACGCCATTATCAACGTCATCGTTGTCGTTGGCATCTTCTGTTTGGCCCTGGTCCTTGGCTGTGTTTCGTCCACGGATGCCATTGTTGGTGCTTGGCATCATCAGCTCACCTTTTGCCAGTTAGACCATTGTTGTATGTATCCCTCTCTCTCTCTTTCTCTCTCTCTATCTCTGTCTCTTTGTTTCTTTTGCATCTGTTTGTCCACTATATATATATATCTATCTGTATTCCACTCATTCTTTGGTCTTTGCCTGCCAGCCTGTCATGGCATATTATTGGTGTCCGGAAAATGTTTGCGTAATTGCAATGTTGACATTCGTATTTTTCGCTCACTTGCTACGACTATGCCCCTTCCTCCTTCTCTTCCCTTATTCACCTGTCCCTCTATTCAGTGTTCGCCTGCTTTATGCTGTCGCTCGCTTTCATTTTGCTTGTCATTTGCGCTAGATGATGGCTACATGGGTACATGGCTACATCCTACAAATCCAAGTGCATCTATTAGCTGCGTACTAACACCCAACAACAAGATGCCTCCGGCCGACGCTTGATTAGCGGATCTTCCTTCACCTAGCCAAGTCAAACTCCAATACGAAATCAGAATCGTTGCCTAAGTGAGACATCACTGACGATGGGGATGGGGATGGGGATGAGATGGCTATCCCAGTCCCAATCCCATTCCAATATATTGCCTTGTTGACTTGCGACCCGAACATCGTCGTGACATCGCTAAAGCTTCGACAACTTGTCAAATTACCTTAAGCAAGCCGCCGGGCAGGCAATGTGCGCACCCTAAAATTCCATACCACTCCAACCCCCTCCACCAGACCATGCTACGTATTTCTTCTTCCTCACGCGCTGCTCGCGTGCTTGTCAATATTTAAAATTGAAAAATACCCCCGATTCCGCAGGTATGAGTATTTCATATCATTTCAATATCATTGATGTAAAAATGTTTCGCGTTTTGTTAATGTGCGCCAAAGCGAGGCAAAAACAAAAAAAAAAACAACAAAAATGCGCGAGTCAATGAAAATTACAGCAACAAAAAAACATGATACACAAAATTAAATAGCTCGAATCATGGCTGCGAAGTGTAAATACTCTACACAAGCTTCAATCAGGTAATCAAATACCTATTCGAACAATATCTCGTTTTTTATCATGATTTTTGATAACATGTGAGATTTTGACAGATTCGGAAACAGATGTGTATATAAAATAATGATCCATGAGATGTTTGAAGATGTAGTTTATGACCTACAACCAACCAATCGCTGGCTTCCGAATAGATTTAAGTGACAGGATAATATCGAAGCGCACCCAACTTTGCTAGAATTTGTAAAAATTACGCGAGCAGATCGAAAAAGAGAATTAAAACATTAAAATATATTAAAAGAACCGGCTACACAAACTGAATGTCAAATTCGTTATTGCCTTTGTTTAAAGCATAATGTGACAGAGACAGCGAGCTAAATGGTGATTGGTGGGGGGGAGGGCAGAGTGACATCGACATCGACATCGAGGACAATCGCAAGGCACCCTCAGCTACACGATAAGTTAGCGAGTCACCGGGGGTTACCATTACCGACAGCCATTCATCCAGCCACCCATCCATCCACCTATCCATCCATCTATCCACTAAGGCAGTCGTCTATCTGTCGTATGTATATTTCATATGCCCTTATGCCTTATGCCAATGTGAACCGTAAATGTCGCGTTGCGCGTCTTCTTTGCATTTCTCAATGTACTCGAAAACGATTTATTAAAAATATCTTTGGCACGGCATCGACGGCAAAACAACAAGAAAGCTTATTAAAAATTTATTACCAAGCTTAAAAAATGTTACCCAAGTCGCCATTTTCCCTGTCGCTTGTCTCTCGCTCGATGCCAGCTACATTTTGTTGGCTGCAGCCTGCGGGCTCACCTTACTACCAGAATCATGGGAAGAACACGAAGATGATGATAGCGACAACGAGAGGGCGGTGGGTGAGGGGCAACGGCAAGGAAGTTGAATGTTGGCGCCGAGGGCGCAGATATTGAAAGGTATTTTGGCTGATTTGTTTGAGTTGGAAATTTAATTTATAACTGTAAATGTATTTCCCGTGGTACTGCAGAATCCATTTAGCAAAAACTTCCAAAAACCGAAGCAGAAAGCAAAAGACCAAAACTTCAAAACAGAGCTGATATTGTCAAAAAACGATATGTTTTAGATGCATTGAGATAATAATTTTGGATTATTAATCAATTAAAGAGTAAATACTGTTGTTGCAAAAAAAAAAATAATTTATTATTTTAATAAAACTTTAAAACGCAATTTTTCATACTTTTTTATTTAATGAATTTTGTATACAACAAAGCTTTTTCTTGGCCCCTTGAACTTCGTTACATGAAAGTTTGTCTGTATTTACATAATAAATTGGCTAGGAAACTAATTTAAAATTATTATTTTATTAAGATTTATTCAGTGATAATTTAGCAATTTGAATTGCAACAAAAGCTATTTCTAGATGCCAAGGACTTTTATTGCACGCATTTTAAGCAATGACCAATTTAATATAGACAGAATATATAGATGTTTGATGTCACAGCTGTATGGAACGCTAAGTGACATATCAGTTCGGTTCTCAGTTCCCAGTTCCCAGCTCGTTTGCCTGCTTTTCAGCCTTTTCCCTTCAACCCATCCCTTTTGCACAGTAAGCGCTGGTCATCATCATCATTAGTAATGACCAAAACTACCACCACCATCAAAGCGAAACCCTATCTCCTATCTATTTTGGCAAGGCCTTGGCCCAGCTTAGCAACGGTAACCGCAAAAAGCCCAAGAGTCGACGGGCGGCTCAGGGCCAATGACAAATGATCAAGTGTCACACATGGAATTTAAAGTAGCTGTGTTCAGCTTTGTGTGTGTGTGTGTGTGTGTGTGTGGCCCACACAGGGGGCAGGTATACACGCTTATTAGTTGCTAGCCCAAGGGTTGACAGTTGACGGGGCAGCTACTGCTGCGGCTGTCGCACTATTTGATAACTAAAACTCTTCAGCGTCTCTTTGTCGTTATCATTTTTATTATTTAGACGAAATGATGAAATGAAAGCCCGTGAAGCCTTAAGTGGCATATACAGATACACAGAGAAATGGTTGTAGGTCCTTCGTCCTTTTTCGTCATCGTCGCACATGTGGCGTCACACACACACACACACACAAATACACACATACGGCTGGCCTTAAGCCCAAACAGACTGGGCTGGAGTTTGGGGTGGCGGCAGCCAAAAGCATTTTTCAATATTTGACAACAAGGCTGCCGCTGTGTGTGTGTCTCTCTGTGTGAAAAATGGCAACTTTGACAGCTTGACACTTCAGCATTGCCTGGCCAACTCACAGACCCCTACTCACCCTCCCAATACAAACACACACACCACCTCCAACCCCAAACACAAAAAGACTCATATGTAATTCAGCTTCGGGAATATTTTAATTTAAACGTTGTCTTAACCAAATAATAATAATAATAATAATGCGTATATGTGTGTGTGTGTGTTGTCATTTAATAAAAATTTTACACTCCTCTTCTCCTCCCACAACACCCAAATGCACCCGCTTTGCTAATAAAGCTCATGCTCAAGACGCAAGGCAAACCATCTCTCTCTCTCTCTCTCTCTCTCTCTCTCTCTCCCCATTCATTTGGTACAGTTTTTGGTTATGGTTTTAAGGAAGTCCTGATGCTCTTTTCTGTCGCCTGATTGGCTCTGAGCTTCTGAGCACTCAGTCGACTTAGTCATCATTGTGCCTCGTTCGCGCTGCTCACGTTACTGCTATTTTGACAGCTGAACGTCACATTTGACAGGCCAAATAATTTGTCTTTCTTTGGGTGGGTGTTTGTGGGTGAGGGGAAGAGGACGAGTCGAATGCTTCAAGCGTTCCTTCACATGTTTTAATTGCATGATTCGAATCATCAAATAGGCGAGAAAGGTTGAGTCGAAAGGGGCTAACATTTTTGGGGAGTTGAGCAAATGTAAGTTGAGTCCGAATTAAGATAGAATATTTGAGATGTCAATTTGTAACTTATCTAAAGATAGAGAAGTACAAGCCTTAACAATAGAATGGCTAAAGAGTAAATCATTAATACAAAAGGCGAGTACGCAAAAGAAATAAGATAGACACATTCTTGCGTAAGCGTATTTCTAGTTTTTTTTTCTTCATTTCAAGCCGTCTTCTACATATGAACTGATCCAAAAACCCTTTGCTCGTTTGAGCTCGTTAGTTTACTTGGGCTAATCAACGCTTGCTTGAGTCACTGAACATCAGCATACTTAGCAACAACAAAAGTAACTCGCATTTAATTGACAGTCCTTGTGTCATATTTTCTTCAGTCTTATTACTTGCTAAACAATCTCTGACACACGTTGTCACCTTCATCTTTTTTTCCGTCTTTATTTTATATATGGTATACATACATATATATATATATATATATATGTTTTGTAGCGCCTTATATCAACTCATTAATTTCTATTTCTGTTTGTCTTGGGCATGAGTGCAATGTGCTTGTCCTCTGTACCCCACCTCATGCCCCAACCACACCAGTGCTTGGCCCCCTTTAGCAATGCTACATATCTGAAATTATACTTTGTCCTTTCTAAAACAATAATTATTATTTCTAGCTTCAAGCAGCAGCAGCAGTACAACAATCAGAGCATCTCTGGCCGGTTCGGTGGCCGATGGGTTTGTTTGGTGTGTTAGGGGGGCGGTGGAAGGTGTTGGGTGGTTGGAGGGATGTTGGAGGGTAGAGCTGGTATAGCCAGCAAACACTTAAAAATGCTAAATAAAACATATTCCACTTAGAGCACACAGGCACTGGCACCAGCTCTCTGAGCTCTGAGTCTCAGCCATGGCTTGTTCTGTACTAGGGGTAAGGTGGAGGAGGCATGCTAGGGTTTTGTAGTATATTTGTATGTGTGTGTGCTTGTATGGGGTTAGGTGCCAGCTCACAGGTGCCGCTTGTTAAGAAAACAGGCACGCAGAGGGGCACAAAACGGGCAGAAGGCTGGAAATATTTGCAATTCATATACAGCAGCAGCAGCAGACGATGACAAAACACACGAACACACACACTCGCACACACAGTTGGCATGGAAAAGAAAGAAAAAATATAATAATTTGCAAAAGTAGCGTCGTGTGACAATTGTTGGGCTCGTTGTTTGGGTTTGAGTCGTTGGGTTTCTTCTCTTTGTACCAAAAACACCCACAAATCCCTTCTCCTCTCTTTCCTTTCCCATAGGCATGTCCATGCCCATGGCTCAGTCTACAATTTTTGAGCGTGCCCAACTATACTTGTTGTTGTTGCAGTTGCTATTTGAATTTTGAGGACATTGTGATGAGGCTTTAGTTTGCAAATCTCTTGCACACACACACACACACACACAACAGCAACAAGAACACATAGCGAAAGAAGTGTCACCTCTCCCTTTTTGCCTTCCCAGGCACCTCAGACAGCAAAAGAGAGAGTGCGAGAGAGAGACGGAGAGAGAGAGAGAGAGAGTGTAAGAAAATAACACATAAACACACACAAAACGTCAACAAGCGACGGCAGCAAGAGCATTTGGCATATGTGAAAAGAACGAATTAGATCAAAAACGAAATACAGCCCATAAAGAAGAAGAAATAAACTATTTTGAATTGAAAATCTAGGATATGTGCGTGTTTTTGTGTAAATATAGCTATATGTATAACATTTTTGTGTCCATGAACTCTTCAAGAAGGTCTTTTTGAAAGTAAGCTTGATTCTATGCTAATTAATATAAATACTTGTATGTTATGACTTCTGTTAGCTAACGGCTTAAAAGAGTAGATTATAATTATGTCTTCGTGTACACTCAGAAAATAAATATTTTGAACCTACGTCTGTGTTTGTAAGAAGCGAAAAGCTTAAATTTCTTCGTATTTACATAAGTTTATCTTAAGAACTAAAACTCTGATTAATTAATTATGTAATCTACATTTTCATATAAAATCTGTTTACAGATCTTGCATTTGAAAGGCAGCTTTGTGTCATGGTTGTCCGATTTGGCAAATGATTAGTAGACCTTGACAAAAGTTTCAGCCCGATAGCTCAAAACCGAGGGACTAGTTTGCATAGAAACAGACGGACACATGTCGTGACAAAATTTTAATCAACTAGCAAATGTTTAAATCGAATGTTGATACAGACAAACCTGGATAATGTGAACAAAACGAAATTCAAAATTTTGAAATTTGTTCAGACTATCGAGGTTTTTTTATTTTGTTAATAAATTGATATAAGTGTGCATATGAAAACTACATAGTTAAATAAATCATTTAATTTGTGAGGTTTTTTTTAAATTCACTTTACAATTAACAATGAAGTCCATTTCCATAAAAATGTATTGAAATAACTTTATTTGTATCTGTGTATGTAGAATTTTCGACAAATTCATATAAATTCGCAGAAACCGTTATAACTGTTGTTGCAAATGCCGAAGCAACAAAAGGGCAAACAAATCGAATGAAAAAAAAAATTTACTAATGGGGTTATATTTTCAACCTGGATAGTGTGAACAAAATATTTTGTTCACACTATCCAGTGTTCACACTATCCAGGTTTGCTTGAATTAGAAAAAAAAATTATATCAATAATTTGATAATAGCTCAAAAAATGTTAACAGGGCATCTGTCAGTCGAGTTGTCCCATTGACTCGAGCACTTGTACATGTGTCTTTTTTCTTCTATGTTGTGTAGGTTTATTACCTACTATTGCCATTGGTAGAATTTGCAAACGCTTTGGCTTCGGCTGCAGCATTTCTTTTATAATAATAATTTCTCACATGCCTTACGAGCAGCAACAAAACCGTGGACCAGATTCACTAGGAGACCAAACACATAGGGAGATAGCGAGAACTTTGCATTGCTGTGCAGGTATTACCTTGCACCACTCTCTCTCCTCTCTCTCACTTTTCACACCGCCCAACACTCCACCACGCCCGCAGTTCAGTCCATGTGCTGTCAAGTGCGCTTATGGCTGTCATGACGCCCTTAACATTGTCATCAACATTAGTTTTGCAGCGCGAGGCGTTCATGGTGTGTTGCATGGTAGATGGGGTTTGATGTTACATGCATGCAACCGCTAGATGGCGCTGTATTGCGCTTTGCATTGCTTTTGCACGTTGTGGTAGGTGCTGCTGTTGTTGTTGCTGTTGACATCGTCACTAAAATTGGTGCAGAATGCTTCAGTTTGTGTTTTTTTTTTTATTTTTTTTTGCATCTCCCACACAGACACATCACATCAATGTTGCATGTGTGCTTAAGATAAATATCTCATGTGTGTGTGTGTGCATATCAACTGCATTTTGCCAGCTACAGATTTATTGGTAGCACCAAAAAAAAAAAAAACCCAGTAAACTAGGCTATAGTTAAGCAGCACAAACGCACACACACACCCACATACACGTATGTAATTAAGCGTTGACTATTTGTAATTTTTAATAAGACAGCCGCATAACAAACCTCTCTCTGTGATCCTCTTGCCCTTCCCCCTAGCACAGCCGTCTCACCTGTCATAGAGATTCGTTCTGTTTTTCTTTTTTTTCTTTAGAGGGCTTTGGCTGCTGCTGG
The DNA here is from genome assembly GCA_018901835.1 of Scaptomyza graminum. Taxonomy (NCBI): domain Eukaryota; kingdom Metazoa; phylum Arthropoda; class Insecta; order Diptera; family Drosophilidae; genus Scaptomyza; species Scaptomyza graminum. Next base: position 8,092,097 of record JAEIFL010000001.1, on the reverse strand, counting down.
TTTAGCTGCACTGACAAAACAATATAAAATAAGCATGAATAATTAGAATATGTTAAGTGTTTTGGGGCCTGGCGAACACTCGACATGTATGCTTGTGTGTGTATGTGTGTTTGTGTGTGTGTGTGTGTGTGCAGCCCGCATATTGTATATTTATATACAGTCAGTCAGTCAGGTTGGGAGCATATACAAAAGCCACGCCCACACAATACACTACGTCGTCATCGTCATCGCTGGCAAAAACGACTCGAGTGCCCACCTGACTTTTTGTCATTCAAATAAAAACTGTACGTCGTCAGTATGATGCCCATTCCCCCCCATCAACACACTCTCATCATCATCACCATCATCATCATCATCATCGTTGTAGTAGTCATCAACAGCTCTACAATACATATGTACGCACACACACACACAGTTACACCTGCTCTGATTGCTTTGTTCAGCATTTTTTTTCTAACATTTTCTCTGTCGCTGCATCTTTTTGCATTGCATACACTTAGGCGCGACTTTTTCACTTGTATTTGTGTATGCGTGCCTTGTGTCGTTATTTTCCTTTCTCCATTCCCCCTCCTCTTCATCGCTTTCTTTCGCTTCTCGCTGCTGTGTTCTTCTTGCCTGGCATAGAAAAATTTACAATGCAATTGAGTATGCAAATATTGCCTACTTGTCATGTAGACAAATACAGCTCTCTCCCTACCTACCTACCACCTACTCTCTTGTTTGATGCCAGTCTCCTCTTGCATATGCATGTAGGAAAGCGCCCTCGTGTGTGTGTGTGTCCTGTATATTTGTTATTGTTAGCATGCATCTGCATTGTTGTTGCAATTTTCAAAATTAAAATAACAATATGGAAGACATATTCTTGTATCTCTTTTAGCCAAGCACAACTGTACCGTGAGCACAACTATGGCAAAAGAATAAATACAAAAAATTATACAAATAATCTAGGTCTATGTGCATTCATATAGAAACAATATCATTCTTAATATCTAAATGTTGCACTTCATTTACAAAAAAAAACTTTTTCTTTATATTTAAAGTACATCAATAATTTTGAGCTATTAACTAACCCCATATTGGATTTCAAATCCTTTAAACACAGCTAAAAACACCTCAAAGCTTGGTGATAACATTTTTATACTATGCTCAATTTCATTCTGTTAATGGGCTTTCCTTTTATGTTTATCCTCATCGAAACTTGTTTGCATCTTATTAATCTTCTCCACCAAATGTGCGTGTTCTGTCTGACATTTATGTATATGCCATTCATAAGAAATTTTTATTATTTATTATAAATTGTTTGATATTAAAAATGTACAAGTACATCGTAAGTACGAGCGTAATACGTATGTGAGAAAGATTCGGCACCACCTACAACAGCAAAAAAAAAAATTTATAAAAAGGAAAAGAAAAACTTTGCTCAAGTAAATCATAGCTTCAGAGTTAGGAAGGGGAAGTGCAAGAGTCAAGACCGGTAAGGAACAATGACAATGTATAAAAAGCGGTGGTTATGTATATCCTCTTCTTCTTCCTATTTTTTTTTGGCATCCAAAATGTCGAGGGATTAATGGCACTTGCTAAAATTTATGACCGTTGTCTGTCTCGCATTTATGGCGAACTTTCGGAATGGGCTTTTGCATATCGTATTGAATGCCATAAGATGTCAATGGAAAACTGAACTGTTACTTTGTGGGCAAATAACGTTCGCCTAACCATAGTCATGAGCAGTTAAAGCTCCTACTCATATGGGATATATTCTTTAACCATTGATTGCTAAAAAAAATTATAATTATAGTTGACAGAAGATTTTACAGTAAGAACACATTTTCTTACTTTAACCTTACACAGCTTATCATTTAAGAATGTGAGTCAACAATAATTGAATCAATTTGCTGGACTGTGGAGTAGTTGTTTGTTCTGAAAAGGAGTAGATCTAAATTGGCAGTTTTTATACTCGTTTGTTTTGGAGGGAAAAACCTTTTTTTTCAGTCAGTTGTTGCTTTTATTTTTGTGTGGCACTAAATTAAATTTACAAAATGTGTGTGCCAAAGGTAATGCAATTTATTTGGACTCGTAATAAAAATTAATAACGAAAACGTGTCGGGCTGCCTCTGAACTGGACTGAATATGACTAGGCACAAATGAAAAAGTAAAAGAACAACAGCGAATAGTCGAGAAAAATAAGAAAGAAAAATATAAATTTTTGTTTGGAATGGTTAATGTGAAGGGGGAGAGGTTAGAGAAAAAGGGTTTAGTGGCATGCGGCCGCATATTGTGTATCTAATAAAAATCAAACAAATTATGCTAACAAACGGGATTTCATAGCTCTTTGCTGTTGTTGCTGTGGTTGTTGCCCCCTTTCTGTTTCGGTGATTTGCTCAATAACCCTTGTAATATAAACACAGAGCCTCCAGAGTCCTGGCGAGAACAGGAGACAGGAGAAGAAGACAGGCAAAACGCAAACATAAACACAAAGCCACCCACACATGACATGACTTTCACTTGGCAGCAGTCCATCAGCCGGACAAGAACACCATGCAGGATTCAACACACACACATACTTAAAGGACATGACTTGAAAATCACTTAATCTACTTGGTCTTGTGAAAAAAAGAACACAAACAGGCACACACTTACACACTTATATAAACTTACTGAACAAACAAGGCCAAGGCAAAGAAAATGCCGAGTGAAATCGAAACTGAAACCGAAATCCTTTCAAATGCCTCGCCCTGCCACCTCTTTTTCTGTGCATACTTAAGGGCGCGTCCGGTTAACCCCAAAGACACACTAGCGTATGGGTGGGGGCGGTGGGGTTGGGTAGGGCAACTATTTGCTTCGGTCAGGATATCCGCACAAATCAACAAACCATGACAACGGCATATTTCACATATGCGCCAGCATACCCAGAAAAAAAAAACCCAAAAAAAAGGCGAACAAATAATAAAAAAAGGGGGCCGGCAGTTGCTAAAAATTATTGCAAATCACTAAAACCAACAGCAACAATATAAACAACAACAACAGCCATAGTGAGGAGGAATGTGTCAAAAAGAAAGCCGAGAACAGCAACAACAACCACCGAGTGGTTGTTAAAGGATTCGGTGAAAGGGCGAAACAGGGCGACGTAATTGAATTCAATCAAAATTGTTTGGTCCATCAAACAGACAATTACAAGCCATATATATTCCACTGCCAATACCCTAACAATAACAACAACAATAACAAAACAAACAAACAAGATGAATACACGCCAAAAAAAAGCAAGACAAAAAAAAATTGCAACTTTCAACCCCTCGCATTTTTGGGCATTTCATAAAGTTGTCAGTCAAAATGTCTCTCATGACATTTGGCCATATGCCTGGGCCAGAATCTGCCTGTGAGTAGTATGAGGAACACACACACGTAGACAACCGATTTGTCAATTGCTCGATTTGATAAGCTTAGGACATTGCCAATGGATTTACTACTTCCTCTTTTTGGATAAAGTGAACGAGGGAGTAAAGGGTAGGCAAGCCTATAAAAAGAGTTAAGTGTTGTTAAATACTGCAAGCAATATGATACGGTATGATATTGATAGTATTCATGTCAGTTTAGTGTTTGAAGAATCTTACGAGTAAGTAAGTAAGTAATAAGTATTAATTAATTATATATAATTATATATCAAACTTGCACTTAGAATACTTTACAGCGTTTGTGATTGATTTCCTGAACAACCTATGTAGGAAATAAGCTTTTTTATACTATTATTATTTTAAATCAATATTTAAAAACATAAATATTTTATTTTTATAATATATACGAATCATTGTGTTGTGTTTCTTGACCCATCTTTGAATAAGAAGTCGTTGCTGTTATTAACAATCACAGGAAGCCGAAACCTGCAAATGAATTTAAATCAATATTGCACATTTATTTTATAAACTTTGATTTTTTTTGGATTTATTTATGCCTGACTTCTTATTAATGCAAATCAGTAAGACTCAAGACATCTCACAAAGAAGAAAAAAAGTTTTCTTCAATAAAGTATCAATATATACACATACAAAATGGATGAAATACGAAAGGGAAGAAAAAATATTCAACTTCAGATATATATTATGTATATATTGATATCTATTTGTCTAGAGCCATTCACTTTAGATATGCTATGGCCCTTTTTAAACCTACCTCCCAAAACCACATTCGCTTGCTTTTTTGCCAAATCACTTGACCAATTTGTCAAGTGGCACTTAAGCGTGTGCGTCGTCGTCAGCTTTAGCCTGCCCCAGCAACACAAGAGGAAAAAAATACAGAGAGAAAACCCATTTCCCGCCCCTGGGCTGCTGTTAGGACCGAGGTGGATGCTGGGATACTGGGATGCGTGATACTTGTAGTCAGCCGTCTTGTTTGCGGTGGTCTTTTTCGAGTTTGTCATTATCCTTGTTACAATTTGCATGCATTGTGTTGCGAAGGGATGGAAGAAAGGGGGGAGGGGTGGTAACTCCAGCTTCAGCTTGAACGTCTTTAGCCATAGAGCCCATTCATCCATTGATGTGACTATCTTTTTGGGCCTTGGCCCAGTGATAAAAAAGTCACTTGTCATTTCTTTTTAACCCTCATTCGAACCATTCCTCCATGCCGGCCACTTATGCCCAGCTATTTACTTTTTTTTTATGATTTTATTAGCTGCAAAAACAAGCAATTTTGTTACAATGTTTATTGGTTGTAGTGTTTTTTTTTTTGGGGGGGGGGCTTCGAGTAAGGGCTTGAAGATTCAGATACGAATTTCGGACGGCATTGCTTTGATGTGCCCCTTAAAAATCATAAGCGTGAGTTATGTTTTATATGTTCCATAACATAACCGAATGACTGACTGGCATGGGCCAAGGGGTTGCTTTACTCCATCCTCTTGCCGTTTCTCTTTACATATGATGGCACTTTGCATGTGAATATGACTTTGGCTATGGCTATAGATATGGATATGGCCTTTTTGTTGTTGCTAAAGGCGTATTGCGTCAGCGATTTGGCCTGATTTGTGTGATTTCATTTGATTTGATTTGATTGTGTGTAATGCAATATATACTCGAGTATGTAAATGGTGTAAAAAAGGGGGAAACTACGTTAAAAATCAGGAGCGCCCATTGAGCCGGGGGCTAAAAGAGTTCTGTCTAATACGATAGGATACTTAGGGTTATTTGTTGGGCAGCAAATATATTGCAGTACAATTTGTGTTTATGATTTTAATTTATAGCAAAACCCTTAAAAAAGTATATTATCCTCAAGCCCTAAAGTAAAATAAATACAGTGATATTTGTTAAACTCTACGTCCTGACTGTCTGCTATCAATGCAAAAGGCAAACGGTAAGACAAATTGATCTTATTTTCCGTGAAATCATAGCACACGAAACGTTGGTGGACAATAAGTTTTGCTTCTCCAAATCCTACCTGCAAGTAAGTTAATTTTAAGGAAAAACACGAAAGATTTTTGCTGAAAACGAGCTGACGCATCAAAAGTACTTATTTTAATGCAGGACCTGGGTCTGATGGAAGAACTATAGGCCAAGAAGACGGATCAATGGTTGCATTCATTCCCAAACTTAGTAATAATTTGGGACGTTATTGAAAGGTTTGCAATCAACCAAGTATCCATCCTTATACAATATGCAATCCAAAGATTAAAATATTTAAGCATAGGAAATAATAATAATATAACAAGACGAAACAGCAATATAAAATTGATACACGAAAATTTTGAGCCAAAACTCGAAGCGCATTTAAGAAGCGCGCAAAAATCGAGAAAAGGCAGACGTCTTCATTTTTAATGGTTGTCTGGCCACCACAATTTGCACTACCCGGCAACCCATGTGGCAACATTCCAAATACGAGAAGCGTTTGCTTTTAATTGCCCACCTTCCACCCCTTCCATCCCATCAACCTATGTAAGTCGAAGGACGACAATAACAACAGCATAGCTTGCTGGACGACTAACCATTTCATTAACTGAACTGAGCGCTGTCCCCACAAACGAAAATTCTGCGGCGATTAGTTCACAGCCATAACACACGGTCCCAGTCAGTACCCCCCATCCCTCTGTTCACCCGCCATCAAATTCCATCTACATCCATTTCGCCATTTGGCATTTCTCCACCTTTGGCTACTGTTTCATGTCCACCCGCTGGAGACCGAACTAAACTATAAAATTTTATGAGCTTCTTTAGGCCAACACACACACGCACACGCATACATACACGCTCAATTGGTTTCAGCTTTTTTCCATGTTTGCAGGTAGTTTAAGCTACCAATCCCCCCTACACCACCCTGCACCGCCTATCCCGCTCTCGCTCGTTTGCTGTCGTTCGCCAAATTGCACAAAATGTTAACACGCAATTGAGCAGACAAACAAACAACTGTTGAAGAGGTGATAGGGGGGTGGGGGGGTTTTGTTGGTGCAGGGGTCACAGACAGCTGTCGAATGCTGTACGAAACCGGATCAGGGGAGGCAGAGGCGGAGTGTGGGCGAGACTGCAATTGGAGCCAGTGCGTTGATTAGTTTAACGCGCCCAACGTTGCGGAAAGTTGCGACGGCTGCTCATTAAATCGAACCATGCCGCCTTTGGCTTATTAGTTACAATGTGTCCTCCTCTCATGCCCGCTGTTTTCTTTCCTCTTTCCGTTAGCCGGCGTTAGCCTCAATCTGAGTGGCAATAAAAACAAAATCATTTTATATATTGAGCTGCTGTTCTTTGGGTTTTCTTATACTTAAAGTGTGGAAAGTAAAATAGAGTTAAATTAAACATCAATTTAAATTGCACAAGAGTAAACTTCAAGGCAAAGCTGCGTTTATTTTATGGGAATATCAGTATTGGAAATGGATTTGATAGCGTTACCATTATTAATTGACATATGCTTCAGCTGCTATTTTGTTATCCTTGAAAAGTTGATCAAATACCGATTTAGCATGATTGAAATCCCAGTTTGTTTCCTCCAGACACTTGTGACTCCAGCTGACACGACGCTTTTGACGCTGCCTCGAACGCTGATGATCCTCAGCATTAGCCATGTCCTTGTGCGTGGAGTAACGCAATGCAGAGCGAACAATATTGTTGTTGTTGATGGTGCCGTTGTTGTCGGAACGTTGAGTGAGGTTACCGCCGCTCTTCAACATTGTTGTTGCTTTAGTTCAAATGTTTTTTTTTACTTTGGGAGAAACGCGTACAATACTTTTTTTTGTATTTATATGAGGCACAAAAAAAATATAAATCTTTAAACAAGACTCTTGATTTTATGTTAAATTATGAAATAATGCGAGTTTTTTTTTTTGTTTTATTTTTTTGATGTGACAAAACAGCTAGAATTCTCTTTAGTGACTGATTGACATTCATGCAACATTGACACTTCATTGAGTTCTCTATCGATACCGTCATCGACGCAATGCATCACAATTGGTGATGACGTTGCCACTAAGTTAAGTTATTGCGTCAAAAGTCAAGGCAACAACTCTGTTATGCTTTATTTTGGCAGATGCGAAATAAATAAATAAGAGCGACATCAAAATGAGTACAAGCAATTTATAAGCTTTATTATCTGCGATGGAGCAAATTTTGGTGTTAATCTAGCTGGCGCTGTCCTCCAAGTTGTGCATCAAACCCAGGGCGTACCCCTTATTGTACAGGTATCAGAGTTAGGCGCAGCCGGTTCCTTCAGACAGCAACGTTTTTACTTGTTTGTTTTCATTGTATCCGGCATATGTAGCACTTACTTTTTTTTGTATGAATGGGGTACATTCACTCCCACTCCCACTTGGATACATCTTGAATACGTCCCAATCCCCCTCCACCACCTTCTTCCACTTAAACAACAAATCTTCGTCGAACAACAAGTCAAAGCTTGACAAGTCAATATTGACTTGTTGCGTGGAAATCGTACAACTTTTACAGCCTTTTGGCATAATAACTGTCAAAAATCTTTCAAATTTTAATCAACTTTATTTTTAGCTACGCTATTTGCTTTGGCACACGTCAGGCCACCAAAAACCATAAAGCTGCTGAGCCTCATGTCTGTGTGTGTGAAAAGTTTGCAATCTTATGTTTTTTCATAGCCAAACAAATATGAACATAAGCTGTGAGTTTGTTGTAGGTATGTAAATGTGTTTGAGCGTTCCATATGTCTGTTGTTTGCCTATGCACGCCAGAAAGTATTAAAGACGCATTTAATTAAGTTGAAATTGTTGGCAAAGTGATGTTGGGGGTTGGGTTGGCGCAAGGTTCAGCGGGGAGCCCCAATGTGGCCATATAAAGAGGAAAGTAAAATTAAGAGCCAAAGGCAAAGCGTAAAAAAAACTGCTCAGCAGGCGAAAGCAGGTTATTTCCAAGATTTCTCAGAGTTAACCATATGAGAGTTGCCGAATAAAAAATAATAAGAATTTGCATGTGTTTTTTTGTGATATTTTAAACAAATTGGTTTGTTTTTATGAAAGTGACTAAAAAGTATACACGCGCTAAGCAATGATTATTGTACTTTTTATTGAAAAAGTTTTTTTTTTTTCAATTAGTCAAGCCAATACCCAAATTATCTGCTCAAACCTCTCTCTTCTGTTCTCGCCAATTGTGCCAAAATAAAAATTATTTTTACAATCAAAATCAAAATTATTCTTATACAGTTCGCAACAAGAGGTTTGAGCAGATAATAATTTTAGTCAGTGGGTGGCCTTACGCTTGTACAAAATTGTCAAAAATAACTGTTAAGAATTAAAATACAATGAATTTTGAATTATTTTACTGAAAATTATGAAATAAAATTTATTTTCCTTATAGCTGCATACTTATTTACATTGGGTCGTTTTGACCCACAAATTGTTCATGAGGGGTAGAGCTTGAATTTGTGCAGAAGGGTTAAATAGTGTTCCAAAAAATATTATTATCTGGTATATTGTATATGAATCCACTTATGACCCTGAGCTCAGCCATCCTAATTTAACCTATCTTCTGCATTAATATTATTTCATAACAGCACAAACACGTTTAAATATTTTTTTGTTATTTCACTGCTAACAATATTTTTTGTGAACAAGAACATTTTTGTCGGTTTTTCCAAATGTTTATTCTTGTACCACAACTTGCCCCACCTGCGAGTGTCGTGCCGCGTGTTGCTTGTCAGATAATTTAACGCGTAAGTGTAAAAACAGCTTTAAAAAAGACAACAACACAATATATTAAAAAAAAAAGACTACAAAACGCAAACGTTTTTATGGGAAGAAAACACCAAAAAATAAGTTGTAAAAATTATCAAAGAAAATTTGGTACAACAAACCACCCACAAAAAAAAAAAAAAAAACAACAAACTCAATACGGATCCGCATCCGCATCTGAATCTGAACCACCCACCCTTCCCCCTTCTTTCACTCACTGCTCGCAGCTCAAACGAGACGTGTAAATGGACTTTGGATGCCCGTTGACTGACTGACTGACTTACCGTTGCTCATCCGCTGCCGAGTCCTACAACCCCCCACCCCTCCTATCCACCACTTACCATTCTAACCATCCTACGCCCCTTTAAGGCCCCACCCCAGCAAACCTCCCCCCACCCACACTCATCACTCAAATGCAAAATGGCGATTATTCATAAATCATTAAACACCATTTGGCAATGCGTTGGGCGTGGGTGGGTGGGTGGCTGTGTGGCTGGATGTATAGATGTATGATAAGGGAGAGGGGGGTGGGCTGTGCTATCCTGGTCTCGCGGTCGCTGCTGCTGCCTAATACATTTTTATCGCTTTCCCAACAAAAAGCGGGCGAAGAAAAATTCCTAATGAGCCAAAAGAAAAGCAACCAAAAAATAAGAAAAAAGTTAAAAAACTTCGAAAAAAATCAAAGGTCGTTTCTGACCGGTTTCGGGGGGTGGTCGATGGTGGGTGGGTTTTTGGAAAATTTCGCGGGCTTTTTAACAAGGCGGCCAGGCATAAGGCAACATCTACTAATACTCCACCTCCACCCCCATCACCCGTGAAGACATTAAAAATTTTGTTTGATACTTTGGCCGGCGTTTGCTTGGTCGCTGTTCTGGTCGTTTGATTTCCGCTTCCGTTTGCCGTTGAGATTAAAAAACATTTTTCGTGCATTTTTTCCCTCGTTTCCCTGATGTTTTAACTACTACTACGACATCGGTCGCTTCGTTATATATACATATATACATGTACATATTATATTTTTTTTTTTGTATTTTACGTTTCGCTGGCTGCGTTTTTCTTCTTGTACTTCTTGTTCGTCGTGCGCTTCTATATATCTATCTATCTGCATATCTGTGAGATACATTAAATTAAAAATTCATCTTTAATCAAAAATTATTGTTGGCATGCGCAAGACAAAGTAGCGACGCAGCGTCTGGGCTAAGGCTAACCAAAATATGGATCCAATACCCAATACCCAGAGTGCCCACAGGAAGACCGTTGTGGTGTGCTTAAGAGCCGGGCAAACATTGTAGTTGACAATATATCAAAGTTTTTTCGCCATTTGACAGGGGAATAGGTGGGTGAGTGGGTGCGTGGGTACTAGCCGTAAGGCGTTGCAAGTTAAGGAAGGTGAGGTGAGGCAAAGTGAGGCGCCATATTGTAATTGCTGTTATTTTGATTGTCTTGTTTTTGTGGGCTCAAATGTATCTGATCGCATTTGCAGCTGATATACCATACAACATAAATTGACTTGAATTGCCAAAAATAAATAAATACAAAGATAAAATTAAGTGCTAGTGGCAATAAATAACAAATTTTAAAACAGCTTGTACTTAAAATTAAATTTATTTCTATGCATTTTTGTTTATTTTATATTTCATAGTTAGTCACTATGTATTTAGGTGATTCAAAACAATATCAATACTTAGGCTTATATATAAGCGGATATTACCCTTTAAGCTCCAAAGAATTAAGCAAAAATCTAATGCTCACTTACGCTACATAAGCCTGTAAATTTTGTTGTTGTTGTTCCTTTTCCCTTATATATTTTGGTATTAAGGAGTTGGTTATCAGAGTCAAGAAAATCAAACTCAGACAGACAAGCGCTCTAACAGCACTTAAAGTCAACTCAAAACAGCAACAACAACAAGAACAATCCACACACACACGAGAAACCATTTGCCTATCAAAATGTTTTGATCTTTAATTGTGTGAGTCGGCTTTTTAACTAATTTGCTCCACCTCTCAGCTTACCCCATCCAGTTCACACCCTCATACACATACACATACGCATGTACACATGCACCCATAAATCCACCTATCCACTCACCCCTCCCATTACGTTTGCAAAACGCACAAAAACCGCATGCAAAACGCGTCACTTGCAGTCGCTTGGGTACTTACCGCCCACAATCCAAAATACATCCTCACCCAACACACTTACACACACACACACACACACACACACTACTCTCTCCACACACGCTCTTAAATATTTTGCATACGTTTGCTTCGTTTAAGCCTCGCATATCTTAACGAAACTTCTCCCATACCTGCCAACCCTCTATTGCTTTTATTTGCGCAATATTTGTCTGATAATAACAAATTCGCGAATATGTTTATCTGCGTTTTCATTGCCGTCTTTGCTCCGTCTGCTTCACTTCGGTTGTTCCTTCTTTTGCACTCCTCTCTCTTTTTTTTATTTATGCTCTTTTACATTTTTCTGTTTTTTTTTTTTTCCTATTGTAAACCTTGCCTTATGGAAAACATTTCTTGTTGATATGGAGCTTTTCTTGGATTGGGATCGGGGTTTGTTTGGATTTGCTGGCATCGCCGCCTCAGTTTGTTTTTTTTTTCGGATGTGTTTTGCCGTTTGCCCGCGTGCCGCTAATTCCATTTGAGATGTAACGAAAACGAAAATGACATCAATTTATTTGTTGTTTTTTTCTTTCTTTTTATTATTTTCTCATACTTTTTTTTCATTTCTTGGTGACAATAAGTGAGGGGGGACAGAATTGTGTTGTTTGTGAACGGAGTTTTGTTTCGAATAAATTTTAAAGGTTTATGCTGAAACTTGTTTCAATCAATTAAACTCTATTAAATGTTTGTACAATAAATTTTAAAATAATAATAATATAAATAAATGCATGTCAAGAAAACTTAGTTAAAATATATACAACTAATTTAATTTTCCGGTTCAACATTCGTTTTTTGATAGAAATAAATTCTTCATGATTAATAACAATGTAATTGGTTTGTGCGAAATATTTAATAGATTAATAGATTAAATGCATTTTAAACTCAATCTTTCCAGCGATTCAAAAATACAATAAAAGCATATTAAAATTCTTTCAACATAGACTTTTGATTTTGATATTTACATCATAGCTCAGACTTAATTTTGGTACTTAGTTGTTCAGTTTTGTCCATGTGTTAACTTGGCTTTATTTGATTGAGTTTTCTTATAGATAGCATAGATAGTATCTAAAGGATTGACTTGCCTGACCAGTTGGCAGAGTACTTAAGCTGCGGCTGCTATCAGTGTCCATCGGCTTCATCATCTACAACTGTTCCAACGTTGGGACCGCGTTAAAAATGCAAACAATAACAACAATTACACCCAAAGGATCAGTTGAAAAGTCAATAAACCCCAGCGCATCGGTCTAAAAAATGGAGCTGGCGGAACGGTTGGAACGGCATGGAACGCGATATGATATGGCATGGACTGGGGACTTGTTGAAACGGACGCTACAAAAACGCGCCAAAAAGCAACCGCTAAGTAACCGCAAAAAAGCAAACAACAACAGCAACGGCAACAGCAGCAACAACGATGCACAAGCGAGCCAACCGGTCGACCACACACAGTATGCTCCCACCCTCAAACCCTAAGCCCCCCCCGCCTGTACAACCACCCCGCGGCGCAACCTTTTTGAGCAAAATATTTGTGTGTGTTTGAGTTGTTTTTTTTTGTGTGTTGCGTTTTTTTTTATATTTTTGTTATTTACAAAAACCATAAATCAATTGGACACGCCACACATATAGAAATACTAAATATACAAATGCAAATCTATTTTTAAATGCGAAATAATACGAATTCAGCCGAAAGGAAGATAGAGATTGCCAAGCGAAAGCGAGTGAGAGCGAGAGCGAGTGAAATGCCGCTAATCCCCGCGGCCATGCGATGAAAATCGCTCGTTCCTGTTAAAAAAAAGGGGCAAAAATAACGCAAAAAAATAAGCGACGAGCGGCGAAAAGGTCGACTAGCAGTAGCTGAGATAGCGAGATGTTGAGAAAAAGTAGAGAAAGAGATGGAGATAGATAGAGAACAGAACAGACAGAGGAGCAACGAGCAGCGGCCGAAGGCCACGCGGGATACTACGACATGTGGGAAAAGTCGAAAAGTGTAAAAGTCTGCGGGAAAGAGACACAAAAGTAAAGTCGTGAAGTCAGCTGGCAAACGAAGGGGGGAAAGGGGACAAAGATGTGACGCCGACCGCCCGCTGGCAATATGAAGGCAAAAGCTGAAGACAACAAAAAAAATCAACAAAAATAACACGAACAATAAAAATTCAACATTCTGCATGCCCAAAAGCAAGTCGAACGGGTTGCGTTTGCACCCAACCGCCCTCCACCCTTTTAACTCCCCCTCAAGGACTCTCTGGGGTCCGAAAGAAAAAATAAAAATCACACACACACACACACACAAATGTATAAACTGACACACTTTAAAACCAAATTGTGAGGCGTAGAGAAGACCATAAGAAGACGACAGGCAGGCAGCGTGCCCAGCGGAAGTAGAGATTTGACAAAGAACACCACCCAACCACTCAACCACCTAACCACAACGCACTGGGGGGGTTGGCAGTTTGACATTAGTTTTGATAGACTTGCACGCATGTCTCTCTCTTATTCAAATCTTTCTTGAGACCGCATTGTTCTTGTTGCTGTTGTTGTTGTTGTTGCTAATAAATCAGGCAGCAAAAATGCCAAGGAGTTGAGAAAGTGAAAAAAGGACATGGATAGGCACAAATCTGATTTCCGTTTGACGACCGTGCACCACATGTGGTGTGGTTTATTCAAAGTGTATTATATTTTTATGACAGCAAGCTGACTGGATTATTGACCAACAATTTGAGGCACTGAAGGAGAAGAGTAAACGTAAGTGCAAGCATTAAATGGAAGTTAAAGTAAAGTAACACAAAAAAATACGTTTTCTGCAATTCGTTGACTTTGCATTCGGTATATTTTTCTTTAATGTTGATCAATCTTTTTAAAGGTTATAAAATATTTGAACGAATTGTCATTTCAGTTTGACTGAATATGATGTTTAAGTGTTGAAAATACATTCTAATTGCTTAGCTCTTTTCTTTGAGGAAATTATTGTGATATTTATATACTTTTGATTTTGAAAATGTAGATTGTAAGTCAGTTTGGTGGACGTTGCAAGTCAAATGAGATTTTGCGCATTGCCAGATAGATGGTAGGGTGCATTAAACAAACTATTTGCGCTTTATCAAAAGAATTTTTCACGCGCCGTTGACAAAATGAAACGTGGCAAAAAAGCGAAATGGAGAAATGGAGCATAAAGAGCAGGAGGACAGGTGGACAGGTGGCGCGGTGGAGCCAAAGCCAGCGAAAGAAGCAAAGCACGATGATGACGATGATGAAGAGCAGTAGGAAGTGAAACTGGATGTGGCAGTAGTAGAGGCAAAAGAGGCGCCACCAACTGCAGAAGAAGAAAAAAAACGCATGACGGAAACATGCTTGCTGAGCGTTCAAGGGAGGGGCAATGGGTTGATGGTAGGGTGGCGGTGGGGTAGGGTGTGCCAGCAATGAGTTGGTGACAAAAAATAGATGGTGCGCACTTATTCAAATTAACATAAATCAAAAGAATTCGCAGCGCATAAAATATGAGCGCAAAACGCCAAACAGAGACAGAGACACACAAAACGAATACTGCAAAAGAGTGAGATAGATAACAGCTAAGCATAGACCAAGTGGAAAAGAGAGAGAGCGCAAAAATAAGTGAGTAAAAAGTCAGGTGGCAGAAACTTACATAGAGCACTGTTAAGGCTCAGCAGGTCCAAAAAATAAATGCGACACAGACGACTTTTTAAAATACTAGTACTTGGTTTGGGAGTAGACTAAAAGAAATAAAGGATTGGATCCACTCTCACTGAGTCTAGATAAATCATTACTCCATGTATTCAATCCGTTATTCCTTCTGACTCTATTTTTTATTTTTTTTTTTTTCTACTATAATCTTATCTGAGAATTATGATCATAAGAAGGGTTTCTCAATTAACGACTTTAAACCTTATGATTTCCTTAATACTTATTTTTCCTTATTACCCACACTATTTCAAGGTATTTCCTTCAATTTAGTACCATATTTTCTTATGAAAAACTCTTTTCGTTTTCTTCTTCCCCTTCCGTTAGACCTGTTCCTTCGCTCTGCTTCAATCCCATGGACTTTATCGGAAGCTGCTCTGCGCTGCGTATGCAAAAGTGTTTTTGTAAATGTTACGTTAGTCCCTCTTACCATATATGTTTATATATGTATGTGTGTGTGTGTGTGAGTGTGACTAACGTGAACATTTTAGTGATTTTTCATCATTTTTTTATATATAATTTTTTTTTTAGTGAGCGCTCGCGTTTTTTACACCTTTTGCGTCGCGACGCTTTCACATCATTTGCCCCGTTGTTGAGCATTTCCATTTCCATTGCCACTTCCGTTTCCGTTGATTTGTTGCCGCCGCTGCTGATGCTGCTGCTGATGCTGCTCGCCGCTGCTGCTGCAACATGGGGCGTGGCAGGATGTGGCTGCTTAAAACGTCGCAAGCAGCAAACGGAGTAGTAGAAAGAAAGCCAGCGACGAACGACGTTGACGTCAACGCTTCAGTTACTGTGCTGCACATAATTTGTAACAATTTCGCACCCACAGATATAGCTACATTTCCCCTGCCGCCAATTTTACAAACACACCCACCTCTCTTTCACATGCCGATATTAAGGTGGGTTTGAGAGGAAAGCAGATGGTTGGGATGCGTGCACAATCGCCACATGCATTTGCCCCAAATTGCTCAAATTTAAAATAAATCCCGCAAAGACTCAACCGAACACTTAGCTCCACTGCCACCCTTTAGCGACCCCAAACCGCCAAAAGAGACTGCCTTTAGGTTTATAACGTTTCTTCATCTTCTTTATGCTTATTCCTTTTTCTTTCTTTATTTGCTTTTTTTTTGTATACATATATGCGAATATAAATGAAATTTTTGTTGTTTGGACGTGACACTTTAGTTTAGATATATGTATATGACGACAGTCGTCAGTCAGGCGCGCATTGGCTCGTTAACTGGCTGGGTATGCTGCGGGGCTGAAAGGGGGGAGGACAAAATACCACATACAAAGAAAGAGTGACGACAACGTAATTTCAGTTTGATCAGTTTAAATGTCAAATTCATATATCGCAAGGCTTAAGTTAAAGTTATTCAAACAACTCCCAAAATTCTTATTGAAGTTCTTTTGAATTACCCAAAACAAACTTTAGTTTGACATGCCACCTTTTTCGAGCGATAAGAAACAACATAAGCTATATTACTTTCTAATATTTGATTTTTAGCGACCCACTTTGAAAATCTTTGCCACATTAGCTCGCAAATGTTTCACCTTTCGCGTAGCAGATGCGCCCCACATTCAGTAACTAACATTTTCGGAGGGGATCTTCCCCACTCCAATAACTTACATACAAATATAAAGTGCCATAAATCACATGTACTCAATGTCAGCTCAATGAACTGCAAGCGCCAGAGTCGAAGTCACAGTCAAGCCCGCTACTCTTACAAAGATGTATGGAAAATCCAACTTCCTCTTCCTTCGAAAAATGCTCTGTAGTATTTGTGATGCTAGAAACTGAAACTGGGATTCATGTGGAACAGGCATCGCGTTATTTGTGAAATTTCTTGAGTACATTTCGATGATAAGCAGCAGGCAGTCAACAAACACACACACACACACACACAACACACATATGTGTGTGTGTGTAGAGCAGATAGGAGTGGGGAAAGGGATACTGCTTGAGTTTTCTTAACAATTTGTCATGCCTGGAACGCCAAATATGCCGAAAGGAGAAAAATGTATTAAAAGCAGCCGCCTAACAGTCGAAGATGTAGAAATGCGAGAAATGCGCAAATAAATCATTTCCTTGCATGTCTTTTTTCTAACCCAACGCTCTACCTCTCTCTCTCTCTCTCTCTCTCTCTCTCTCTCTCTCTCTCTCTCTCTCTCTATGTGTGTGTGTGTGTGCGAGGTGGCACAGATAGCAAAATGGATGGGATATGAGAGGTAGGAGAGGAGGGGGCGGATGATTATTTTGGGTGCGTGCTGTTGGCTGTCTGAAGTAGTTTTGGTTTCGCAGGCACTTGAAATATTTTCACGTGTCTTGAACAAATGTCAAATGCAGAGCAACAGAAAGAGAGGAGAGGAGATGAAAGAGGGATGAGTATATACAAATAAATCAAAAATTGCATTGCACAGCAGGCACAGATGTGTGTGTGTGTGTGTGTGTGTGTATGTGCGGAACTGTAAGGCTTCCTACTCGTGAATGTATTGAAATGTAACGCATTTATTTTCATTACAAGCTGCCCGCAAAAGTATGCTATGCAAAAAGGCGCAACGACCGCCAGTGAGTGTGTGCGTTACTAATGTGACAGTCAGCAGCCCTTTAAGCTGCTGCCGTCGAGCTATAAGTACTTTATTGGATCATCAGACTTATTTTGATATGTGGGCACATATTTAACGAAAAAAAAACAACACAAGAAGCGAGTGCGCGCTGTTTATTTGTGTGCGAGACTGTGTTTGCATGTGTGTGTGTGTGTGTGTGTGTGACAAGCATTGACATTTTGCAAGCGCATAGGATCATAAAATATTGTTGGTCTGGCCAGTGATGGGAATGCTAAGGATGGGTCTGACTCTCTCTCTCTTTCTCTCTCTCTCATTTTTTTATGAGGATGTCAACTTTGGCTCAAGCTATTTTTATTTGTGTAACATTTTTGCATACTTTACGGCGCATATTTGACGTAGGCATGCGTATGTGTGAGTGTGTGTGTAGATGCTCTTTTCCTGACTACTTTTTGACAAATCTACTTAGGCAGTTTCTTTGGCTGTACTTTGTTTATTTATGTTTATTTGTGATTTATTTCGATAACATAATACATATCATGCACATGTCTACGTGTCTTCCTCGCTTTTGCTTTGTGTGCGAGTGTGTGTGTGTTTGCTTAAGCATGTGGGTTTTTGTGTGTATTATCCTCACTTGGTTTCACCAGTTCACTTAGCATTGAATGGAAGTGATGCCATCCGATACACATTGAATATATACTTAGATATTTCGTTGGTACTTTATGGATTGGGATTTGTTTTGGTTTTGATGATGATGCTATTTTGACGATAAGGTAAGTGATCGAAAAAATATATTTTTTATTTAACTTATGTATAGTTATATATTTTTTTTTAACTTGTTTGGGTTTTAAATTTAATTCTCAATTTACCTCTCGATTAAAAATTGTCTGCAGTTTATCATTAAATTTGCATTTGCATAACAGTTTCGATAGATAGATAGCCCCCTCTCTACATCGCACCCCATCTGCGGGCAGCTGACGAAATCAAATTATAGAAAATTTCCCATTAGTTTTAATGGAGGTGCCTCGACTGGACTTGACTTGAGCTGTGCAGCGCTATCAAAACGCTGCAGGTGAAATGCGAGCTGGAGCATTTCGATAGACAATTTCTGAGTTTCCCATTTTCTTTTCAATTTCCCCACACCACCACCACTCACCTTGCCACCTTAGCTCAGCTCAGCTCAGCTCTATAGCTGTATCACTAGTGGCCATTTTTATGTAGCTTTGCTTCGGTCTTGCTGCGGCTCGTTCATTTTTTTCTTCCTCATTTTCCATTTATTTATTTTTTATTATCATTTTTTTGCTTCGACTTTTTTTTGCTGGTTGCAAAGGAAACAGGAAATATCTTTGGCTGGCCGCTGCTTTTTCGTCTGCTGCTTCTTCTTCGTCTTCTTCTTCTTGTTCGTTCTTATAAATGACAACGCCTCATCGCGCAATTTGTTTACCTTACCATTTTGCGGGAGGGTGGCTGTTGAGGCTGTTTCTTCTTTCTTTCGTTTTTTTTCTGTTATTTTATTTTTATTTTGGGCTCTTTTTTTTGGTTTCTTGGCCCACAACAACAACAATGTGAGGGAAACAACAAGAACAAGAACAACATCAATTTTGAAATTGCTACATTAGTGTTGCCCACTTAACAAGTTTAAGGGGCCCCTTAGAGTTTCAGGGCCCCGCCCCCTTTTTGAGTACTACATAGCCCCCTCCCTTACCCCTACCCATGACTAGGAATGCTGGTGGCGCCGCCGCGTTGCGTATTAAAATTAGTGATTAATTTTTACGCTCAAAATATGCAAATGTGTTGCATTGATGAATACATTCACTGGATGGCATCAGGCCACTGGTGGGGGAGGGTGTGGCTTGTCAGGGGTTAGGGCTGGGAGGCGGGGGCGTAGAGGCGTCACTTCATTTTCTACTTCATTGCCAAAGTTTGACGCCGTGCACACTTGTCCACTGGGAATTGGCGAGCGACGGCGGCTGCCTCTTTGTCGATTTTAACGCACTTTTCCCAAGGAAATGAAAAATTTTATGTCATATTTTTTATTTAATTTTTTTCTCTTCTTCTTTCACATTTTTCTTATATTTTTTGGGAGCGCGTGGCCAGCGGCTAAAATTGATTATGGATGAACGCAACGAGTCGCGTCGCGACGTAGCGCAATTAACATTATTTTTAATTCCGAGCTGCCCACTTTTGAGCGCCGCTAATGAAGCATGCAAATCACCGAATCAGGACAGAAACGGAAACGGAAATATGCATAGAGGGACACACACAGAGAGAGAGAGAGAGAGAGAGAGAGGGAGATAGAGAGCTTGATAAGTTGTGCTTGTTGCCCAACGCTTAACTTAATTTTCTCTATTAGTGCCGGATTTTTAATCTATTTTTCAGCTCACCAATTGATATGCAAATCTTAAAGAAAAAAAAAAATAGGACAAGAAGGAATACGAAAGATTGCGTTGCCAACTTTTGAGCCGGAGTGAAGATTATTCGCTGTCGATTAGAAATGAATCTGATATGACATCATTTCCAGAAATTATATAGTTAATGTTACCCGATTGTGAAGATGGTTAAGTTTTGATGCTGAGATATTTTTCGATAAATCGGCTAGTCAATTTTTTAATTTTCCAACCTAGTTTGTTACTAATGATATTGTGTCTCTGTTTTGCCCGATCTTGAGCGTGGTTATAGATAAAAAACATTTAAGGGAAGTCGACACGTTCACAGTTGACTTGTCCTGCAAGACGAGTAAATTGCCCAACAGCTGCTCCAGCTCAGATCTGGCTCAGTTGTGGCGCTGGTCTGCTCATTGCAAATGAGCAAAAGCTACCAGAGCCGGAGACGAGAGTGTAGAGGAGGAGGAGCTGTGCTACCGTTTTGTATCCTGTGCAGCAAATGCCTTGCGTCTAGGTGCCCAACAACAACACTATTGAGGGTGTTGCTGTCTACGTTAGACATCTCTATCCCCCTCCCTCTACCTCTTCTTCGCGCCTTCTGCCTTTGCCTCTGCCACTGGCTCGATGCGCCTGTTGTTGTTATGCCCTTTTTGCATTAAGAAATTAAAATCTGCGCTACAAAAATGCACTGAAAACTGTTTTGCCACGCGAGGCACACGCAACAGCCAAAAAGGAAAAGAGTTAGCAGTTACATTGTGAAAGGGGGAACGGGGGGAGGTGTTTGGTTGCACATGTGGCGCGCTCTCAACGCCTGCTTTCAGCAAGTGTTTTGTTATTTTTGTAGAAGTTTTATAATTGCGGAAACGGCAACTGCTTCAGTTTTCAGCAAACACACTCCGTGCCTTTTGCAGCTGCAACAGCAACAACAACAACAACAACAATAGCCCAAAAGACGCAACTTGGGTAAATCTGAGACTATGGCGGAGTCTGTTGCGTTGTTGCGTTGCCTTGCTCAAGTGTTCAATATGCGGGCCCAGAGCATAGCCGAGGTGTGAGGCAAGCAAGCAAACTTGCAAAACTTGAAGTTATGGACGCGTAAATTGAAAATACACATGAGCGCAACACACACACACACACACACAAACACACACATACACACACACACTATATATATATCTGCATATATGTTGTTATATGTAGCAGACAAATAGCTGGAACATGTAGCGAATTCTGCTTCACATTATTGAAACTATAAATTTCTAGAAGCAATCTTTTGCGGCCAGACAATGCCACGGCGCTGAGTAAGGGTCCTAGAGGACCAACAGGCGCGCCAGTTTATATATATAGCATGTATATTTATTTGTGTTTGCATTGTAGTTTTAAGCGCAGCGACCTCTTGGTAGCCCATTCCCCTCTTGAAGCACGTTGCACGTCGATGTTGTGGTCGAAAAGTTTTCTCATTTCGCGAGGCAGCACCGGTTTCTCATTCCCACGCCCCCATTCCTTACCACCCAACATAAGCGAACCAATTTCATAGATCTCTATTTATTAAAGGTAATTTCTATGAACTTATATTGCGAAATGGCATGAGAATAAAATAAATATTTTAAAAAGTGAAAACCAAAAAATAAAAGCTATTTCTACATAAAATAAATTAAATAAGTATCATAAATAAATAATTAATACAGTGTGTATATATAAACATCTTTTACATATTTTGGGGATTTTTTAATGTTTTTATTCTTCTTCTCGTTCTCAGATCATAAAGGTACATAAATGAATATATAGATTCGAATTTTTCTTCAAAACGCAATTTTGCCTTGATATCATCATCTTTGCCTTTGGAGGGAAAGAGCACATTAAGCATGTTTGTGTTGTGTATTAGCGCATCAAAGAAATTGATAATCTCTTAATAAGCAGCAGCTAAGACGGCCGAGCAAACACAGCTCTGGGTCCAGCACAAAAATCCTTGCGACTCGACTCGACTCGACTCAAGGCATTTTGCCATATTAATAATCGGGAAAGCCAACAAATTTTGGCTGCAGCCAGCGAACTTCAAAGCGAACACATGGACCCATATGACCAGATGCAGGACCATCAACAGAAGATATCAAGCCAATGGACTTAAGGGACTGTCCCCCTCTCCCTCTCTCTAGCTGTCTGTTATGTAGCTGTTTTCCCCAATCTCTTGTTGTTGATAACAAGATGCCACCCCGTTTCTTTAGCCCCCGCAGCCGTTTGACACGCACACAAATCACTTGATTCAATCATCTCGAAAATTGATAACATGCCATTTACAAATGACATCGAGAACGAGCCGTCCGACGCGACGGTCCTAGCAGTCCAGGGGCATGCAAGGGTCTTAAGAAACGCACACAAAAACTCGGTCAGCCCACAAGTATGCAACAAATTATTTACGGTCAGAAATACGCCAAGAAAAACAAAGAAAAAAACACAAGCGAATAAAAAAGCGAAAGAAAAGAAATCAAAATTAGGACACGTGCCAAAAGTTGACCAAACACCGCAGCCAAACAATGTGCAGCACATCATTCCCACCCACCCCCTCAGCCACCCGCACAAAAAATGAGCAACCCTAATTGAGGGGTGTGTGAAGGGGGCGAAGCGAGCGAGAAAGTTGCAGCTAAAAGTGAAAGTGAACTAAAACGTTTTTAACCGCACAGCGGCACGCACTTTGCCCACGCACACACACACACGCACACCCTCTTACAAAACACACTCACACACTAACTCGGTCCGTCAGAATTCCCGACACTCATTTGTGATGCCCTGCACGATGCTTCTTTCATTTCAATTTGAACTCATTTCTTTGGATGTTTTTTTCGTTTTTTTTTTTACATTTTTACGCTTTTTGTGTGTGTGTGTGTGTGTTCACAATCTGAACAATCGGTCTGGCTCAATTGGACAATTGATTTGAACGCATTTGCGTGTTAGCCCCAAATAACTGCAAATTATTTACACTGCGTGTCCTCTGCTTTCCGTCTCTTCCCGTCGCATCCCCCTACCATGGACAGTCCCCACTGTGCCATTATCATTGGCAGTGAATTCCATGGACATCGCCCATCATTGAATGAGCTCTCTCCGCTTGGCGGCAATACGGAATCAAGTTAAGTGATTTGCTACGTGCTGCTCTTTTGGCGCCAATATCATAAAAAATGGCATATTGTCAAGCGGCAAAGAAGAAGTAGAGAGAAAAACAGGAAATAATTGATAGACAGAAAATAAAAACAATTTCCCTTACAATTATATTGTACAGATAAGTGATTGCGTAATTTTATGCCTTATTTAATCAAAATTTAACAGTTCAATAGTTTTATATATATAGAAAGGCTTAAATGTTTGGAAGTTAAATAACTTCAAACAGTTTCGGTAGCCAAATTTTATGCCTAACATTAAGTTAAAATATTAAATACTTTTAGTTTATAGGTTAACTTTTCCCTGTTTGCTCTTTTACAGTTAATCTAAAACTTCAAAGCTAAAATAGTGCCACTTTTATTGAGCAACCGAAAGCCGAAGGAACATCCTAAAGCTTAAAATAAATCCATAAGGGAGCATTAGCAAACAAATTAAACGTAAGCAAATGAAAGACTTGAGTAAACTTTAATAAACTGGCCCAAACGAGATGCG
The DNA here is from genome assembly GCA_018901835.1 of Scaptomyza graminum. Classification (NCBI taxonomy): domain Eukaryota; kingdom Metazoa; phylum Arthropoda; class Insecta; order Diptera; family Drosophilidae; genus Scaptomyza; species Scaptomyza graminum. The sequence goes on along the minus strand of JAEIFL010000001.1, from coordinate 8,068,463 downwards.
ATGTACAAATAAACGCAAAGCAAATAGAGCTCAACAACAATGGCCTTGGGTCAGATCTTGTTTAGGCAGAGTCTTTAAGTGAAAAAAAAAAAAAACTGACCAAAAGTCAGCAACACTTAAGCAAAATGTCAAATACACAATGAACAAAATGAAAATGCCCTCCAGGGTGCATTTGCTGGACTCGAATGAATAGTTTCAAGTCAAACTGAAATGACCAAAAAGGTTGAACCCCAAAACAAAAACAACAGCAACAACAAACCCAAATCGGAATCCGAATGCAAAGGAACTCAAATCGTCCTCCCTTTTCATCAGACCCAAGTATCGATAGTTTCGGAAGTAAAGTTTGTCACAAAAAAGGAAGAAAAATAAATAATAAACAAAAAACAAGCGAGAAACAAAAACAAAGTGACAATAACAAGCACAAATGGACGCTCATGCTTATGACAATGGTCTCAACCAGGCTTTTCTCTTCCCCTTTTCCTCTCTCTCTCTCTCTCTCTCTCTCTCTCTCTCTCTCTCTCTCTCTCTCTCTCTCTGTTTGTCTCCTTTGGCCAGGACAAAGGGAATATCTTTAGACGACGCCAGACGCTGCCGTCCGTCCGTCCGCTTGACATCCGGTATAAATGTCAAACGCCAACTTTGACCACAAAATACATGTTGGGTCAATGCATTGACAAAATGTGTGACTGCCCGATGGAATAGTATGATTCAAGGGGAATGGAAATGTTTGGAGGGGGTGGGCAAGGACCAGTAAACCAAATATATTCATAGCCTGACTGATTTCAATTGGGCCATGGGCATTATTATTTGGGGCCAGTTACCAACTGCTCACTTAACGGCTTGCCTTGCTTTATTCCACAATTAAAATGTTTCATGTTGACAACAAAATGAAGTTCACGATTATCAAATGCCCTTAAAGCTATGTGATATTGTAGGTGGCCAAAAGGCACTAACTTAAATAGTGCAAAAAATCATCTTGCTTCATTCATAAAATCTTGCTTTATTCTTGGCCATTGTTGTTATTGTTGTTCTATTTGCAAATATGTAGCTTCAAAATTTATATAAAAAAATTAATATGTTAGTTAATTTATTTTATTTTAAATAGGTATTTATGTATGTATGAATGTGTCAGTGTGCACTTATAAGCTGACATTTGTGGCAGTGTATTAAAAATGGCTGCAGCCGCAACTTTCATGCTGTTCATGCTGTTTAGCCTGAACAACAACAACAACAAGCAAATCCAACCAAGTGCGTCGTTTAATTACAAAACGAATAACGCATAAAACCCGACTCAACTATCATGGCCTGGGTTAGTCGATGGTGGAGGCAGGTGCTGAAGCAAGGGGCGGCAAGGACAGTAGAACCTGAGGATGATATGCGGAGAACAGCACATGGTTGGTGGAACTTGAACGGGACACAGACTGGCGCAGACATGCCGCATTGATAGTGTAGTAGTGTGGCAACAACAAACAAAAACAACAACAACAAAACGCTGCCATTGTCTGCCGAGGGAGGGAGCCTTTTCGGCCTCTTCTGTATGACATTTGCAATATTTGACATTTAAGTAAAGGCATAAATTTGCGTTTAATGAAAGCAGCCGCCTCATCGGACTCCAACACTGAGTTCGACTCCGACTTCGGACGAATGGTGTGTGTGGGTGCCTCATGCACCATATGACGCGATATCCCAATGACGACGACGATGACGATAGCAATAGTAGTATGTGTATGCGACCAGAGTTGTGGCTATGGCAATTATTGTCTAAGGCAGCGCCAGATGTCGCCAAGTAGCCACAAAAGCGGAGTCTATTTGGCGGCCATTCAACATTGAACATAATATTTGTGCTCTCACGTGCCTGGCCTTCTCATTTGGCTTAAACATCCGATACAAACAAGTGGAAATGTTGCATTCGGACGCAACCGACTGGGGCATACTCGATAGCTGTTAAAAAAATGTGGTACCAAGAGGCCTGATTGCAATGGGGTAGGTGACGAACCCCAATCTTGACACTTTTTTCGATATTTGCTAAAGTTCAAGTCTTTAGTTTAACGGGTGTCGAGCAAAGTTGCGTTAATACAAACGGACAGACACCATGACGGACATTGTACATTGGACGAGTTTAAAAATTGTATAATAATTCATTTAAGTATGAGAATTTAATTTCTAGTCATAGAAAATATATTAGTCTATCGAATTATTAATTAATATTATTAATTAAATGCAGACGATTGAATTTTTATTAAGAACAAAGTGCGTATAATTACTGCCTGGAAAAATCCATAATTTATAGTGGAATTCACATACATAGTACTAATACGCAGAATAACAAACATACATGCCGGGAGGGGGGTTAGTCGAGGGTTGCTCATTCAAAACTTAAAATCAGCGCTACAAAATAAATAAAATGCAATTAGCATGATTTGAATTAGTTAAGTGGCAGGTACAGTGAACTACAGACAAATTAATCACAAAATAGTACAACAAAATAAATACATTAAAATAAAGATTGATAACAAAATATGTATATAGATTAATATGTAAAATAATCAGTAAAATGAACAAAAATAATTCTAAATAAATATATAATATTAAATAAATAATAAGAGTTTTTAAATATAATCAAAGAACAAAATTGTACCCAATACATTTCTTCAATATAATTCTCAAATGGGCTTCAAAAAATATTTTATTTGAATATATCTTTACAAGTCAAATGCGCATCACTTTAATTCAATTAATTAATTTAAAAACGATTAGAGAATAACTTTCCATTAAGTCACTTATTCAGGTTGCGTTGAGTTGACAGAAAACAAAAGTTTGCCAAACATTTCCGAACACATTTAGTCAATTTCCACTGTACTAAGTACAGCAGCAAGTGGCCTGGGTTTAGTTTTTTGGCACAGAAATTTGCCACTGACAAAAAGGGTGAAGGAGAAAAGGGTCGCAGTGCTTGGCAAAGACGTGTGCTATAGACAACACACACACACACACACACACACACACAGAGTTGCTGCCTGTCTTTTGTTTATCTTACACACAACGCACAAACGACGACAATGCGACGTGGTTGCCAGAGCCACTCAAAGTGTAGTGGAAGGCATAAGGGGTTGGGGCGGGAGGGTCGCTAGACACAGGGGCAACTCTTTTTGGCAAGGTACGACTGCTTCAATGCCACGCCCACTGAGCAACAGCTAAAAGAACTGGTTGGAGTTAGGTCGACAAAGAGACGCACACACACACGCACACACAGTCGGAGCCAACAACAGCAAAGTGCAATTATCGCAAATACCTTAAGGTTTACATCGTCAATGTAAGATGAACGCGGGGGTTTAAGGAAGAGGAGTTTTCGTTTGGGCCACAGGTGTGCCATGGTCCTTGCCACACACACACACATACACATGCATGCCATGCCGTTTGTCTGTTGCTCTGTCTTTCTCTGTTTACCCAAGTGCTTTGTATTGAAGTGCATTTTGGCATGTAATTTGTAGTTCTTTGCTATTTGATTTTTGAGCACAGTGCTCAAGAACTTACCCCCCACTTCTTTCTCAAACAGTACCACATGCGCAGACAACTCACTCTGAAGCAAGCTCCGCTCTAGCAGCAGTGAGAGTACATAAGCCTGTTTTATCAGTGCGGATGTCTCGACTCTGATTTAAAATCGTTTAACGAACTTGTGCGTTGCGCTGATTACCTGAATATGAGTATTTGTTGCATGCTGTCCAGGCCGCAGCAATAGCAACATAATCAACTTGAGCAAGAAGCAGATAAAATTTATATATCTAGATATGTGCATGACCAAAGTCAGAAGTTGATTTTAGCACTAGTTTGAGCAGGCACAAGCCTATGACTATTACGCTTAATTAGCTGCTCATTGATAGCAAAACTTAATGTTTTGGATGATTGCACAAGTCTCAGCATGACTTTTAAAACATAAAAGAAAGAAAGAAAACTTTGATTGATTTTGCTTATGTAATATGCTATAATTACATTTGTTGAGTTGGCAGTATATATCGATGCACTCGATAACTTGTATCGACCATGCATAAAATAATTAACGGAAAGATAACATAAATTTAATTAATTCACACATAAGTTGACAATGTACATACGTTAATCTACTGAATAAAGAATCGATTTAGGGATCTTTTTTATTTCTCTCCTATACGATACAAATAAGCAACAACAACAACGACAAGCAACTGACGAACGTTTTGTTGTCGGGGATATAAAGTTAAGAGGGGAGCATCGCCTTTGATGTTCGATAATTGCAAATTCCATGTGCATGTTTCAGTTTGCATCAAATCGTCGTCGTCGTCGTACAATGATCGGATTTAAATCAGCGACTGTAGCGCAACTAAATTGATCTTTTATCGCTCCAATGACGCTGACCAGCGACCAAAGAGAAGCAGATGAAGCAGCCAAAAGGCAGAACGAAGAGTAAGGGAGACGACACTGGAAGATTCTGATGTGGTAGCCGGCGCGTGAAAGCTTACAAAATACGACAGCGCACAGAAGCGCATAACTCAGCGCAAGTGTGTGACGAAGACAGAGAGAGCGAGAGAGAGAGAGAGAGTGATTGGAGTGAAGGGGTATGGAACGGATGGATCGACGATTGGGACGATTGGGAAGAGCGCGCTTCGAGCGCTGCTTGGGATTAAATCGGAAGTTATGCGAGTGTCAAAGGGCTTGTTGCTGGGACTTCTTGATTGGTTTTGCTGGCTTTGGTGATGAGGTAAAAGTTGTTACCGTATCGAATGCGGATTAAAATCAGCTAAACAAGTTGCCAGACATGGCCAGAACGGACACATGCGGACAGTTTCAAACAGATCGGACAGATCGGTCAATGCAGCAAGAAAACATTCAAAACGTATCAATTAAATCCATTTGCTTGAAATACGCAAATCTTTTTTCCCCTCCTTCTTTTTTCCTCGTTCTTTCTTTCGTTGTGTAATCAGCAACATTTGAAGTAGCAACTAGAAGACAGAGACTCTGAATAAATCGTTTCAAAAATGAAAAGGATTAAACAAGTAAATCACTTGGCTCTTGGTTTTTGGGACACTTTCGGCCTTTTGCTTTTGCTAAGAAATACGCAAAAAAAAAAGGTTTGCCCACACCAATTAATGAGTTAAAAATTGTGCTGCATTCATTCAATTGTAAATGAAACGAAGAGGCACCTCAATACATATACCAACCAAACCCACCCACCTATCCATCCGTCCATCCACAAGCAGCTGCAGCAAAAGGCTGACCAAAATTAATGAAGATATTTTCTGTCGCCGTCGCCGTCGTCGTCGAGGGTATTGCGCTAAAGGAAAGGGGTGTTGAAGGGTTGAATGGTAAAGAAGAAAAAAATCATTTGATTTTTAATTACGCTGATTTTTTCGTTGCTTTCTCGGATTTTTTCTGTTCGCTCGTTCGTTTCGTTTGTTTTATTTCGATATTAGAGAAGTGAAACTGAAACAGCTTGGCATGGCAAACACCTTGGAAATTAATACAGGGGCAGAGCCCGCAGCTGTGAAGGATGTGAAGATGCCAGCCCTGATGAGTGAGGGTTCCCTCTCTCTCGCGAGAGAGAGAAATGGGCATAGTCAAGTAACTTGCCGTCAGGCCCTTTTGCTTGGCCACTTGAGCCACTTGGAGCGGTTATATTGGCAGCAGGCTATAGGAGGAAGGTTGGAAAATGAGGGGGTAAAGAGATGGCAACTGGCCCTGGCCCTGGCCCTGGCCAAGGCACGCACGAAAGGGTTTCAACTTAATTAAACCGTTTCTCTTTTTTTTAATTTTTTGTTTGGTTTGCTTCTATTTTTTTATTTCTCAGTTTTTTGGCTGCCTTTTGACGGCAACTGGCAGCTAACTGGCAACTGTCAACGCATTGGCCGCGCCGAAAAGTGGGCACAAATTGACATCTAAAGTGCTTAACATTTTCTTTAATTAAGTGTGACAAACTGTGGGCACAACAAGAAACGGGACAGACACCACAACCCTCCAACGGACGGACGAACTAACTGACTGATTGAATGACTTGCTTGGGGTGCTGCTCTAAATTGCAAAGCCCTGGAAACCCTTTTAATATTCATCAGCTATGTGCAGTTTTTAATGATGATGTGCATTTCAGGTACATTTTTCTAATAATTTCGAAGGTAACGTGGAAGTAGATTAACCGTATCGTAAAATATTTTTAATGAATCAATCATTTGCCTTACTAAAAATGAACAAGTGTTCCAACTTTCAGCTAACAACTTAAGGTACTTCCATCGATTTGTTCGTTAGCCAATCTTGCATTGCTTTGGTTAATCTTGGCCTGTGGCCAACATCTGACTCATTGCACAGAAGCTGCCCACGCTAATTCATTTGGGCTGAGAAGTGTCTGTGTCTGTGTTTGTGGCTCAATGGCAGTCATTTGGAGCTCGTAAATAAGCAAAGTGGTGCATTAATAGTTGCTGATTAAGCAGCGCCTACGAGAAATTAAAATTAAGTAATTTAGTTCAGTTCAGTTGAATCGTCGTCGTCGTCGTCGTCGTCGAAGACATCGCCACAATCTTCACAAAACGCCTTAAGCGTGGGTGGCAAGCAAAAGGTAAGTACAATTCTTGAACCAAAAGCCTTCAACCGGTTTTGGAATGAGCAAAAAGCAAAAGCTGACTAACTTACAACTCGGTAATGGATCAAAGCAGTTGTTAAAACTATTGAAACAACTAATGCTGACAGCTTAGATCATGTTTAATTTATCAACAAAATCTTATTAAAATAATAATTAAAAATTGTTGATTTGGAATTACTTTTATTCCATGTCCAATTGTGTGTCAAAATATGCATTTCAAAAGTTTTCTTATTATTTAAATGTATTATTTTTATTAATTTCATGAACTTCACATTATTATAACTTTTTTTTTGCTATATTCATTATGATGGATTTTAAAATATAATATAATATTTGGTTTTTTCAATGATTGCAAACAGGAAAATTATAGTAAACGTTACTGCTTTTAAGTAGATTTCACTCCTACTTTGACAATGTTGTTAAGTTTTCTAATAAGTTTCTGGCAATGCCAATGGGCCCAAACACAATAGGTCCGGAGCAGCGATGAAATGGCAAATGGCTTAGATAAAATGGCATAAATAATAATCAATTTGAAATCAAATTGTTATGGGTTGCACACATAGAGGGGGTGGCAGGGGGGGATGCGAGAACGTCGTTGACGTCTTGCCAAAAATCAGAATTGATGATTATTGCTTTTTGACAGAGATTCGCTGGCGAGGCGACAATAAAAACAACAACCAGGAGAAAAAGCCGAAGCTGTTTCAGTGGCAGTGGAACAAACAGAGGCTCAGCTTCTTTTATGGCCAAACTTGCCAAAAGAAGTGTGCGAATGTGTGTGTGTGTGTGTTAGTATCAATAAAATAGCCACAGACGCTGGACCAGGCACAAATATTTATGTGCATGTTATAGTAAGTGCAAAATAATAGCCGTGTTAGGGTCGGGGCTTATAGAAGAAGAAGAAGCAGAAGCACGACTACAATCAAAGGCAGGCAGCTAAAGGGCCAAAGGGCACGTAACACGAGCTGATGCTGGACAGGACAGGATAGCAAAGGACAGGACAGTCGGTTGCTTCTCGTACTAAAATGTTTCTACAATTACCGGGGAGTATCACATGTATGTTTGTTGTTGGGCAGCGGGCAATAATGCACTCGACACTTTTATTTCTTTTTCATTAGCCCAAAAGCGACAGCGGCAACAAATGCGCCGTTCAACCACCCAACCACCCGCCCATCGACCCGCGACCGTTGTCCTTTTGGACAAGAAGAACGCCTTTTGCTTTTATAACGTGACCTTCACATGTGTGCGATGTTCGAATACTTCCGATGGACCGCGTCTAAGCACTTGCCCAAGCAGCATCTGGGCGACTTGAAGAAGAGCAGAGTCAGGCGTCAGGCATCGGAAAGCAAAAGACACAAAATACAATTTAAGAAAAAGATTAGGAAAATATGGAAATTAATATATGAACAATTAAAAAGAGAAAATTCGTGAAGCTACATTCTTAATCGAAATCTAACATGGCATATTTAAATTTTGTGGAACAGATTTTGGTGGCTTGGCATACAAATTTTCCAACTTTCCATCTTAAGAATTTTTGACTCTAGCTTATAAAATGGGGGAAATATGTGTGTTTTATCGCTTTGCATACGGTGTATCGACTTGTATGTGTATCGACCAACACATAGATAAAAGATATTTGAGAGCTGTCAAACGTACAACAGGACGGTCATTGCAAAAGTCCTATATTCTCTTCATGTCCGGTATCACATTATAAATGTTGCAGATGAACTTATTACATAGGCAATAATTAGTTAGAGTTGCTAAGCTTAAGAATATTTTTCCGTCAGCAGTTAAGATATTATATTGAGCTTTTTAAATTCAACTTTTGCACAAAATTCGTTACGTTTTGAGTGTAGTCTTTCCTACACACACACACACACACACACACACACACATACACACACAGCTATAACGTGCTTACTTGCTTCTTATTTTTATGATTGTTTATGTGTCAGACAACTGCTCTGCAATATGCGCTGGCATCGATGCCAAAAGAGCGCTGCCTCTGAGCTGTAGTTGGTAAGTCTTTTCTATATTTGTTTGCTGCTTTTCTTACGCTGTTTCCTTTTGCACAGTGGAAATCTATAAATTTGAGGATTTACTACATTGATGCTCCATACCCAGCCTCCATTTCAGGACAACAAAAAAAAACAGAACAGAACTAATGGTTGGTGGAGAGTGGCGGGTGGAGGCACAAATTGCTGGGGCTGTCATAATTTCTAATACCAAAACGGAATTGCAGATAGGCGTCTGTTGCTGAAACCCTAGTTTATTATTATATAATAATGTTCTGTAGCTTAAATGTGTGTGTGTGTGGCGGGGGAAGCGGGTGTGCGTGTCGGGGCAGAAGGGGCCATAAAAATGGCAATCAACATAAAACTAATCGAGAAAAATTCTCTCTGAAAAATCTTGCACAACTTATTTCGATTTATTTGTTTAAATTGTTTGCTTAATAATAAACTGCGGATTATCTCAAAATTTTGCAGCCTGAATTGATTGGATCATCTGTTCAACTGTTGTTAGGTTGGAGGGGGGTGGGCAACGCTGCGGGGCTACAACTGCAATGCTAAGTGTAAAATTTAATTGAACACACGACTGTGGACCTAATCAAGCTAAACCTCTCCCCCTCTCCTCGCTCCAACCCACTGTCCATGGCTGTCCACAGCAACTGCGCACATTTCCCACCGCAAACGGAAAGAAAAATACGAAAATACAACAACAACAACAAAAATAACAGAAACAAAAACGCAGAAAATCTATTAAAAAATGCCAGCAAAAGTAGCCAAAAAAAAAAAATAAAAATAAAATTGTTTCGTGTGCGCGTTGTAACGTACAAATTATGTAAACAAAGTAGGTTGGAGAGAAGGCAGAAAAAAAGTGGGTGTGGGAAGCAAGAGGTAGGCAAGAAATTATGAGCCTTAAGGGTATGAGCTAGGGGGTCGAGCCGGGACCGGGATTGGGACCGAACAGCAGATGAAAAATGCGACCCTAGGCAATATTTACAATTAAAAAATTAACGTAAAACAGACGAAGAAGATGATGCCCTGAGGGCGGGCGGGGAGGGGTGGTTAAAAAGAGCCCTCAGTTTAAAAACTGTAAAAAAGCCCTAAAATCAATACGAAAAAAAAATTAAGAAACACACACACACACACCGAAAAAAAATAACAACGAAAAAAACTGATAAAACATGAAAAAAGTATGAATGTGGTTTGAGGGATTTTCTGCAAGGCCTAATGGAAATTGTATTTATCTCGTTTGAAGTTTTTTTGTGTGTGTCGGGCATACTCGTAAAAGCCACCACCAACAGTGCGAGCAACAAGAAGCAACAGCAAAATCACCACCCAACCCCCTACCTCACCAACCACTTTACACCGCCAGCGACATTTGGTCTCACCTTGCAAACGCCTGTCCACCAACACCACCGCCACCCCCACCCAGCAGGCCTGCTGGGCAGCCTTAAGCGGTTTTTTTTTTTATAAATTAACAACAACAACAACAAGTGCTCGAGCTAAGCACAAAAATTATCAGCAAAAACAAAATGAATAATTTTTTGGTTATTTTCTCATACTTTCTCTTTAAGTTCCCCTTGTAAAATATATGAATAAAATATGTACAAGAAGTAATAAATAAACTTATCTCAAAAAGAGTAGTGTAGAGCATATCATAGTCGTGCTTAAATATGTTCATAGGTAATTTGATATGCACTTTTTAACAACATATGAAAATAATAAAGAAATTTAGTTTGCATAATTTCAATATTTGTTGTGCGAAAAATAGTATTTGATTAAATCCACAAATATTTCAAGCAAAACGTACAAACATAATTGTTAAACTAATTTCGATCATATTGAAGTTATATATCCTTTATCTTATGCCTTAAGGATGCATTACAAAGACCATAAAGTGTCTCGACTAATACTTAAGGCCTCGTAAAACATTAAAACAAAGTGCTAAAAACCGCACGTGAAAATTGTGAATGCAATTTCCCAAAAAATTTGCCAATAACCAGTTTAATATATGTGTACATGTGTATGTGCGAATTTAGTTTATGTGTGGGTGTGTTTGTGTGTGTATTTCATATTCACTTTCAACTGGCACACGTAGCAACAACGTGCGTTGTTTGGCCAATTGCCGTTTCTGCTTCGATGATGGGAAAACTTTTTCGATAATACTCAAAAATAAGTGCGAAAATTGCTAAATATGCAAAACAAACAACAAACACACACACACACACACACACAGATGTATATAGATGTTGCATGGATTACATTTTATTGTTGCACCAAACTGAAATTGCTCACTATATTGTACTATGTTCTATGTGGCTTGAGCGTGTCTGCTGCTGTTTATTGCATCTCGGTTTTTGCAGCCTGTGTCAATTAACTTGTTGCCACGCTTGCAACACTAGCTCTTTGTCACACACGAAGACTTAAATAAGTTGTTTATTAAATATTGAATAATTGAATGTTCTGTGTATTTAAATTTTCAATTATTTCCCATGCTTTCAAAGTATTTATTTGGAATTATACTTTAATGTTGAAATTTGTTAGAAGTTTTAAGACGAAAGAAATTATTGTAACGCTTATTATTGAAATAATGTGGCAGACTTTCAATATGTTACACAATCGGTAAATGAATGCAAATTATCTTAATAATTTGACTACAGTCGGTAATAAAAAAAATTTGAAACGACGTCATTGATTTGTAATAAGTCGTATAAAGCGCCATTCACTTTCACTCGATAGACAGAAATACAATAAAGACGCACACACAATCTGGCAATCCTTTCGATTTCATGATTTGCCACGACTTTCTTAAATGTGCGCATCCGGTTCCGCTTGCCACCCTTGTCTGGCATCAGCCACAGCCCGAGTAAGCTTGAGTTGAAGATATAGCAGAAGAAGAAGAGAAAGACGGGGCTACCAAGCAACATTTGCATATGAAGAAAACTTCCCTGGCAAATGCTGTCAAATTTTATGATAGCGCCAAACATAACTCATTGACAGCTTTGTATTTTCACATGCCGCCCCGTCGCGCCACAGGGTGTTGTTGTGGCACATTGTTGTTGCTGTTTCTGCATATTGCACAAAGTTATGAGCCGCAAATGATAAACGGCGACAGCGTCAAGGCAACTGGAATGGCATGGGAGCTGAGATCTAAGCGCTGCAGCTGGGGGTGGGAAGAAATATTGATTTTTCTCTCATTTTTTTTGTTTTACTGTAGTATATGAAAGTTTTGTATTCATTTTGTTGATATTCTCGCTGCTCATCAGCGACGGGCAACGAGCGCGTTTATTTTGTCATCAAGCTAATTAATTAATTAAAAACAAAAGCAGCAACAACATGAGCCACCAGAGCAGTTGGTGTGAATGGCGCACAGGACGCACCTAAAAAAAAATGAAACGTGGAGAAATAAAGGTGACTTTGGTGCGTTTGGTGTGTGTGTGTGTGTGTTGGTGCAATAAAAAAAATGTCCCCAGTCTAATTAGATAGTTGACAATTGTTGGTGTTGTTGTTGTTGCGCGTAATTCATCAAATGTCAAAAAGCAACACTGACATTGACTGCACCTTTGGGCGTGTTGTGTATTGTTTTATATTCTATCCTATTCTGCCATAGGCCTGACAACAACAAAAATTGTCTCACATACGGTTATCGTTTTTTTATTTTGTGTAATTAAATATTAAAACAAATTACTCCATTGGGAATATAGTTTGAGCAGTGCAAAACGAATAAATTATAATCAATATTAACTTGAATTTAAATTTGTTTGCTGACAAATATTTGTCGTTCTCAATAGAACTTACTTAAATATACATGAAAGTAATATTATAGTTATCTAAGCAGTTTTATTCAATCTTGATGGATGCTTTAACTCTTAACAAAATTGTTTCAAACAAAGAAGTTCAAAGAACGCTTAGGTTTATTTACAACTTTTTTAGTCTATTCAAACGATGTCAATCAAAAATTATAATTAATATAAGAAAATGCAAATTTTAAGCTCATTTACATCAACTTTTCAAATTTCTTTTAAGTTCACATTCAACTTACTTAAAAACAATAGAAGATCCCCTTCTCAATATTTGAAGGCACATTTTTTAACAGTGAGCGCTGCTTAAGTCTGTGCGCTTATGGGGAAAACATATTTTCATATTTCCGGCTTTTGTCGCCAATTCGTTTTTATTGCCCTTTTTTTATAGACGTTTATAGTTTTGAAATGCCGACGCGGCGCATAAATTTCAGCCACAGACATTCACAATAAAAGGGTAGTTCGATTTCTGAGGCTGTGTGCTAGACAGACAGACACACAAAGGAAAGTAAAGGAAGGGGGAGTTGATAATAAAGTTCGAGTTTGGCTGTGGGGTTTGGTGGATCTTTTTATTTTGTGCCTCGGCATTTTGTCAATTTAAGTATTAGCGCGTGCGCCTAAAAATATGCAATAGCAATTGTCATGCATGCAAATGACTTCATTTGCCCAGCTCTGAAAAATTTGTCATCGAAAAGCAAAGAAAAGCAAATCAACAAATTCGGGGCACTTTGCTTGATTGAATTGAGTTATTGGCGCATGATTCACCCCTTCCGCCTTTTTTTATCCAGCATGTGGTTAGATGCTTTTCTCCCTCTCTTTGGTGGCAGGGGTCGTCATATATCAAGGATTTTATGTATGCAGATTGCGTGGCGCACGTAAATTAATTTAATAGTGTGCTTTGCAATGGAAAAAATGCAAAAATTATATGGAAATACATGAGTTGTAGCTCCGCATACAAGCACGACATGTATAGAGTCAATAACTTAAAGTGCAACTGACCCGATTACTAAACCAATAAAAACAATAGAACAAATAAAAAGAGAGCTAGAGTTTTGCTTAGTCATATTTGAACCATGTACAAATTTATGAATGTTTTTTTTTTTTTGCTTTTACTCAGAATCGTGATCAGCGTGCGTATGCAAAACTTTGAAATATTGGCGTAGTTGTGCTTGTTTTCATTCTAAACTGAAAAAATAATAAATAAAACAAATTTAATTTTATAAATCTTTTTTTATTAAAAAATAATTTATATACCTGACTTGATTCTTTATATTGTTAATATACAATCGAGTGAGCTAACTGTTATTTACTCTAACTATCAATTCGAAGCTTTAATCATATGTTTGTTGATATGCAAATATTATTGTCTATCTCTAATCTATATTTGCATTATAGAATTGTGCAAGGCAATCCCCCAAATGTTCCATTTGAGTAGCTATCAAAAGGTTTTTAAGCCCAAGTTTAACCCTTAATTTGCAAGCCTACACTAGTATGTTGGGGATAGTGAGAAAGTGGGTTGAGTTTCGTTGGTTAGTTTGTTGTGTTGGCGTGGTTGTGGAAGTAGTAGCGTGGCTATCTGGGCCGTTTAATCGCTCGTCATTCATCATCCAAATCTAGTTGCGTTTTGACGGCGCGACGAGCGATGCAAACTATCGATAAGGCGACTAGGGGGCGAAGTTCACAAACTCAACTTAATGGCAATTTTATCGATAATGTTCGTGCTGAATTTTCGATTTTGTTTGCTTGCATGTCGGCTCCAGGCGAATTATGAGCGATCGACACGCCAACAACTACCAAGAAAATTGTGCAAATCAAGTCGCAGTTACAATCGGAGTCGCAATCGGAGTTTGAGTTCGAGTTGGACCCTGAGTAACGCTCTCTCCCACACTCTCACCAACTCTCATTCCTACTTGCCCGGCTAACTGTCAGGTTGATTTAGTAGTTTAGCGCACAATGTGTTTGTGGATTTTTACCCATATACCCTGTAGAATAACTATTTCAAACTATAATGATAGACTCAAGTGCAAAATACAATGCTGATTAAACAATCTAATTTTTCTAATGGGTAAAATCGGTTGAGCTGAAATAATGCTTATATATTGAATGTTAAATCACTTAATGAAATCGATCGGGGTATATATTATTCGATCAGCTAAGAGTTAACGTCTAATATAGTTGACAGCCCGTTCTAGTTTTTAGGGTTTTGGGCATTGGTTTATGTTTCATTATGTGCTTTGGTTTCGGGATTTTTTTGGCTTATGTTTTGGTTTTGGTTTAGGTTTGGGTCTCAGCAGCAGCGTAAATTATGAACACGCGAATATATCGAACGTTCACTGACGGTGGGCGGTGGTACGTTGGGCTGACTTGGCTGGCTGGTTGGCCAGTGGGCGTGCCCGCCCTATCAATTAGAACTGGCGGCCAAACATCTTGATAAGGTCGGACCGGCCCCATACAATATGGCAAAACAAACACACAATCGGTTTGCGACGAACTTGTGCATAAATAAATAAAAATAAAGTGCCAACAACGAAATGCGCTTCGAATGGTCATTAAAAGTGCGCGTCCAGCGCCTCAAAGTATGCACTGCTAATTGCCACATAAATAACCAAGCGAATCATTCGACAAACTACCAAACACATAATCTGAGGGTTGCCATTCGATCCACACATTATAATAGCTTTTCAAACTTAACACACATGCAAAAGTGTTCATGAATTCATTAAGTATAGATTATTGATAAGCGCAAAAATATTTTGAAAAACAAATTTCGAATGCAAAGCAAGCAGAGGGAAATTATGAATATAACTTTTTTGAGAAAAGAGACAGAGAGATAAGAATCCATTATGAACATTTAAATAGTACATATTTATATGATCAAATATAGTTAAAGCCATTTTATTTGTTAATACTTATCATTAAAAAACATTTTTAGATAACAATTTAAACAGTTTTCAAAGTAAATTATTTAATAATATCTTTTCACTTATTACCGCATGGGATTTTCTCTTAGTTTTCAAATACAACTGTACCATTTATGCAGCTTATGATATTGCGCCGACAATTGACGACAGTTCCAATGAAATCTTACAACAAAATGAAGACGCAAAAGAATCACAACATGAACGATAAAGTCTATAGTTGTTACGTTCTGCTTAGTAGTTGTGTGTGTGTGTGTGTGTGTGTGTGTGTGTGAGGAGACAAACATCGCATTAAGTTCAATTTCAGCTACTAGATCAGAATTTATGACATTGACGAAACGATAAAAATGTGGCCAGTAGCCGGCAACATAAATGTGCATTACGGATGTGGCGTGGTTGGGGGGCAGCCGGAACTGGAACTTAGCCCCAATAGTGTCGAAGGAGGGGTGGATAGAAGGCAAGAAGCAATATAACTGACCAGGCAACATGAAAATGAAATGCGACGCTCAAACTCAAACTCCAAAGGCCAAGGCAATAGCAATAGCAAACTCACGTCAGCGAAAGCCTAAAACTATTAATTTCAACGTGGTAGTAGTAGTAGATGAAAACGAGTATCGTCGTAGTAGAAATAAAAACGCAAGCACGGATGCTGCGAAAAGCTAAAGGCAAAATTGCCAGCACTTGGATGGACCAGGGAGAAATCTATATTTACGATTATTGAAGTTTATGACGAAACGTTTTCGTATCATTTTGCGTCGCCTCATAAATGTTAAACGAGAGACTGACAGGCTCAGTCAGACTCACCGCTCGACCATCTAGGGTTGAGAATTTCATAAATGTTTTTGCACGCAAGCTGCTAATAATGCCAGACAGACAAAGTGGGACATTCGGACAGTCGGGCAGTGTGTACAGATCGTATATAAATACATATACGTACATATACGAGAGATATGGTCGAAGCACAGGTGCCAGGCTGAGTTTTTGGATACGGATTGTTTTTGGGTTCGGTTTCGGTTACATTTTGTTTCGGGGGTTGTTGCTTCGGCCGATGTTGTAGTATGGCCACAAAAGTGCAATAAGCTCGTAAAACCAATGGCCAAATAGCCAAACGAGAAAATGCCTAAGTAAAAATGTTGTGTAATTACGTTGCGTTACGCACAGATAGAGATACAGATGGAAATGAAAATGAAAATGGACTGGGCAATGGCCCAAAGCAGTTTGAGGTTGAGTTTGAGGTTGGGGTTTCGAAGTTGGAGCTGGGGCTGCTCGAATAGAATAGAAAACATTGAAACGAGGCAACCCCAAAAGGCAAAAATCATCCACACTCCAACAACTTTTACTATGACTCTGACTTGACCACTGTCAGTTAGAAAAAATCATAATTAGGCTTCGTATTGCACACGCCCTCTCTCAGCTATGTCGATGTGTGTGTGTGTTTGCTTTTTATTGTTTTAATGAACACACGAGTGCAATTTTCGTCCCACTCCTCTCCACAGTGTTTTTTTTTTCTAGATAGATGTCATCGTATCATAAATGGTCGATGTCAAACAATCTTCTAGTTTTGCCTAGCTTTGGGGGAAACTTAATATTCTCCTTCTTCCCCCTCAATCCTACACGTAATAGTCAAAGTACATCCCATGCCGAATTCAGTTAAATATGATCTAGTGAAGACTGAGAGAGAGAGAGAGAGAGAGAGAGAGGGAGAATAGTGTTTTGTACAATAAAAGTAAAACTTAACATCTGCCAAATTAAGCAATCATCTGACGATATCTTTCTACTAGTCGGTACAATGAAATACTGAAATTATTTTAATCCTTTGGCTGACCGCCTAAGGTCAATAGCAACCCAGAGAAGATTTCAGCGTCTCCACAGGAGAAATTTAAGGACTACTTCAATTCCACAAATAACAAAAAAATAAAAGAATATCTTTTAGTTCATTCGACTTTCCTTTTCGTTAAACAAAACGTATTTGTTAATTATTAGCATTCATGTTAGCAAACAGATGCACAATAGTCACACAAACACACACACTTGCCCCATAGTCATAAAAACAAACAGCACACAAACAACAAACAAACAAAACTCACACATTGACAAAAGTAACAAGCCGAGATAGCATTTAAGCGATATCGCTTTAAAATCAATTAACCGTAAAATCACTCGGCTATTTGCAACAACAAACGCGAGTCGCGCGTTGCGAGTCGTGTGAATCCTGCAGGACATTTGCTGACTCTATGGACATCGATGCGATGGCGGCCAAACAATCAAAATGTGGTGTCCATAACATTAGCTCTCTTTGTATGCATGTGTGTGTGTGTGTGTGTGTGTGTGCTGCATGTAGACAAGCAAACAATCGAGCGGCCTGGCCTTACCCCGAACCCTTTATTTAACCAGCCCGGGGCTGCTGCACTTGACCGCCTCGCCTCGCTGCTTGTGTGTGTGTGTGTGTATGCGTGTGTGTGTGTTTGGTCGAGGACGTGCTGCCAGGTATTAACCTCCATTTAATGTTCAACAAAGCCGCGTTACATGTGCATGGGGGCGAATATTATACAACCAAACAAAAAAAATGAAAATTTAAATGTATAGATGGACCACGCCCTCTCTCAGGCAAGAGTCAGCCGCCAAACATTTCGATTAACATACGCAAACACACATACACACACACACAAACTCACACACATGTTGCAGCTGGGAGGAAGCAAAAAAATGAAGAGAAAAACATAACATGCATGAGCAGCAAATTGAATTGCTGGCAAACAGGGCCAACCGACCAGCAGCAAACTGGGTAAAAAAAAATGGCTATAATTGGAGCAGGAGCTAGAGTCAGCGACAGGTCGAAATGGAAGTGAAACGTGGAGCATAGATGGGTGTGTGGCACATGAGAATCATCAGAGCTTCATCGTCATCAAAATCATTTTAAACAAAACGGACTAATTAAGCGCACGTTGTTCGCTTAGGGTCGTCAGAGTGCGCAGACCCACACGGGAAGTTAAACTTTATAGCCAAGAGCTTTAACTATTTTGACACACTAAAATCAAAGAATCTTCCCATAACAGACAAAATTGGAAACAAAGTAAAATTAAAGAAACCGAAGGTTGCACCATAAATTTTGATTACTAATCTTACGTTTCATTTCAATAAGAAACCAAAATAGTTTTAAAAAAAAAGCCATAAGACTGGCTGATTCATGGAAAAGCTTTTTGCGTTAATAAAAAATTTTAAGGAATATATGTTTCATTTAGAAAACACAGTATCGATGCTGAACAAACAAAATGATATTTTAAGAGAATTTGAGCACCGAAAGAAGCTCTCCTGAAAGCGCTTTGTAGCAATGTAGAAGATTTTCACCAATTTTAAAAAATACAGTTAGAATCTTTCCCGTTATGAAAAGAGTTTTTAAATAAAATAAAACAAATTATAAAAGCTTTTATAGAAATATAAATAAATAAATAATATATTTACTAAAAAAAAAGGTACACGTTTAAAAGAAAAAAAGCTATACATTTATACAGTCAACGAGTGCAAAAAATATTAAAAATAAATGGAGCGGGCAGCTGACAGAGAAGTAAGCACAAAAAATTGCTATTTGAGTAGTCAGTCACTTTGGCTGGGAAATTAAGGCGCTTTGATGTATGTTTGTCAGTTGCCCACACCAAGCACACACTCACCCATATAGACACGGACAGACAGACACATACAAGAAGAGACATTTTTGGTGTATCAGCGCGTAAATCCGTCTTTGAATAATGATGCCGTTGATAGCTAGGATTATAACCCAGGCGCAGCCATCATTTTCTATCCCTCTCCCATATGTTTGTGTGTTAGTGTGTGTATATGCAGCGGACCATTTATTTATTATGCCACAATATTCAATGACCCTTAATGGCATTTCGTAATAAAAATATTGGATTAGTTTGTTAGTTTTGGTCCGCTGTTCGAGCGCTGGGCGGGCATATCAACCACCGCTCCGCTCCGCTCTGCAACGCACTACACCGCACCGCTCCGAATGGCGCTCAGTCCACCCACTGGACACTTTATCAACTGGACGGGCATTACGTATTCCATTAAACGCCTAATGAGACCATTGTGCGACGTCTGGGGTCATCAGGGGCCGTCTCATTTTTGATGTGTGAGTGTGAGTGTGTGTGTGTGTGTGTGTGTGTGTGTGTGAGGGCGTGACAGGCGTCCAGGTACTAAGACTTAGTTAGTGATCAAAAAGAACAACTCCAAATAACATGCATATGCCACAACTCATCCAATTAATCTCACATTTTTCGGGGCTTTTTTTATTTTTTGTTCAATAATTGCGCTGAAAGCATGTAGCATTTAGAATTTCAAAGTATTTTTGCCCAGCAAGAAGCCTTGTGAAATCTATGTACGATATGCAATGCGGAAGGGAAAATCCTATTAACTATTTTAAAACGAATGTTTTTCGAGTTCAGAGTGGAAGATCCTGGCGTTGCTTTATGAGCACAATAACACAAATGAGGAGAAACGGAGATAAAGATTGTTCTACCCTTATCCTTTGCTACTTTCATATGCATGTAGCATATTAAAAAGGCCAAAATGCCGTCTGCCCCGGCACGTAATCGGCATCGAAATCGGTGACCGAAGCTGAAGCTAGAGTCGAAAGTTGGGAGTCGAGAGTCGGGAGTCAGGAGCCAGGATCCGGTAGCACAGGACCCTTAACTTAAAACATAGGACTGCATGCATGTGACATAATAAATATTAATGACAACTGACCGACAGCATTGCCATAGATTCCTGCCCAGTGGGTGGCCGGCCATGCGGTGGATGGATAGTCAGTCAATGGTTGGGCTGGTAAGCTGATGGGCTGTGCAAAAGGTTAGGGAGTCGTGTTAGTAGTGGTGGTGGTGGTGGGGTTGGATCATTCTGACTGGGACTGGGTTGACGTTGACACACATTCGACATGTGACAGATAAATTATGGCAATTGGATGAATGCCGCCACACCTCTTCAACAAACGTGCCCCTGACCAACATTATGCAATTTTGCTTTAGCCATGAGATCATTTTTCATTTTCATTTCCTTGTTTTTTTTTCCTTTTCGACTGTTTGTTTTCTTTTGGGTTCATGGTGCGGAGGTTGTGACATATGTGCGTTCACGACTAATGGCAGTCAAGTTTACCATTACCAAGGACCTTAACATGCACACACAAACACACACACACATATACATATATGACTATCCTTAATAGTTTTCAGTTCTCCAATGATACGGTTGGCGGACTAATGACAGTTTGTCAGCAGACTGAAATAAATTACAATAATCATTTATTGTTCAATAAGCCCAAATAAGTCTATAATAAAAGCATACGTTTTTTTTCTTCGAAATAAAATATAAATTTTTATTTATCATAACTTAAAAAAAAAACTTTTAGTTTGAATGCAATCGAGAGCCAAAAAATATATTTGCGTATGCTTACTTTTCCCTCTTAATCTATGGGTATACCTATGTACCTGTTTGTCATAATTGTATGACTGACTGCTATTAATGCACAGCCAGCACAGTATGACATAGCGATCTAGTTTTTCGCGAAAAGATGACATTCGAATCTTAGGTAAGCATTAAGATTTAACTTTTTCAAAATGCACCTGCAAATGGATGCATTTTAGGGCGAAAGGTAAGTGTGGATTTCGTTAAAACAACTACCAGCTGCTATAAGTACGGCATCATATGATACATTTATCAAGCCAGCTACAGAGAAAAAAGACTTTTGGTGACAGAAAATGTTGTTAAATTATCACAAAAAAATAATGCTTGATCTTTTAGTTGCACAAACTTAATAATTGGATTTTTTCCATCAATGCAATTGATGACAGCAAACAAACATGGCCCTTTTGCCCTTACCCTCCTGACCTTCATTAGGACTACTCACCTAATCTCTGACATTTACTTGACGAATGTCCGGCCATCAATATGTACACGTCACCAGGTATTCGAAGACTGTATTCCCAATTTATATTTATTAGTTTCTATTTAGTATCTAGTAGGTTGAGGGAGTGGGAAATGGGAGCTGTGTGTGTGTGTGTGTCTTTAAGTTGGCCACAATAGTAGCCGCAATTGAAGGAATTGGCTAACATTAATGAAAAGCAATACAAATGCTGCACAGGATTATTTACAACTGACGAGCTTAAAGCAAAAATAAATTCAAAAGAATGAAAGAAACCAAACAACGAACAACAACAAATAAACCAAACAACAAAACTACCCCAACTCCGCCCCCCAACCAAAAGAAGAGTGGTGGTCGCTGTGGTAAGGGCTAAAGAATAGGGGTTGGAGTGGGGGATGGAATGGATGGAGTGGTCTCTGTAATACGCGTGCATAAAAGAATCAAAAATCTAGATTTTGATTTGAGATAATATGGACTATAGAGACAAGCTAGCAGCTTGTTAAGTTGGCCTACTAAGGCGGGGGCAGTGAGGTGGGGTGGGCGGGTGGTTGAATGGTTGTTGGGGTCAGGGTTGAGAGCAGGATTGTGGATCTATATAAGTAGCTGTAGCTGTAGCTGAAACAACGACTCCGACCGTAAGTCAAGTGGCGCTTAGTGATTTGTATACGCGCGCGCGTTTTGCCCGCGACTAAAACCGCTCAAATTTCCAGACGCCGACTTTTCGGTTTCCTTGTCTTTGGTTTTTTTTTTTGTCCTTATGGATTCCACTTCAATGAATTGAAAAATTGCCTTGAACAAATTTGATGCGGCAGCTTCGTTGACTCCGTTGCTGCTTTGCATTTTGCTGTCTCTTGTTTTTTTTTTATTATCGCTTCTTGCTTTTTTTATTGTGCGATGGTTTTCTTTGGGCAAATGGGCGGAGTTGGAGAGTTGGCGGGGAGAATAACAACATTTTTCCAAACATGACATTTGACATTTGATAATGTCATTTGCCGCGTAATTGTTTTTTGATTTGATGCTCCGTTTTGCCGTTTGCCGTTGCCATTTCAATGCTATTGTTCTTGTTCTTGTTGTTGTTTTTTTGTTATCTGCCACTTTGGTATTTTAGTCAGGCGATGGGTAGCCAGGACACGATGGGCGATTTCATCTGAGGTGAAAGTGGTGGTGGAGTTGGAGGTCGAGGGGTCCCCGCCTGTATAAAGCGCTTGCAATGTAAATTGATTTGACTAGCGATGCGTCCAATAACCGTTGTTCCGCGTCTTCTTTCAAACGGGTCCTTAAGAAAAAAGAATATCTGTCTCCATCAAGATACAGTGATTGATAAATATTTTAAATACTCTGCACAAGGCTTCTATTATGGTGGAAAAAAATACAGAAAATAATGTTCATGGTCGAAACAATTTTTTATGATAATCATCAAATATTATTTTAATAATCCATTTTTAAAGCCTGTTCTTAAAAAAACTGTTTTAATTAGCGCGGGGCTGCAAAATAAATAAAAAACAAAATAAAGAATATTTTAGGAGAAGGCTTTTAGGCCAAGGGCATTGCTAAAACTAGCTACATGCTAAGCTCTATAGTTAAGTTTTCAAGGCAAATATCTAAGCTTTCCTCCTAATGCAACATGGCCAAGGACATGGCACGAGCCTGTGCCGAAGTGCTGGGCATCAGATTAATGCAGCCATTGCTAAGCAAACAGGCCGGCAGTAGGATGCCCGTGTCCATCTGTGGAGTAGAAGGACGCGTAGCCTGCTGCGATCCGAATTCTGGTAGGAACACCTCAGTGTCGTTCCAACCGGTCAGCGTTTGTTGTTGCTGTTGCATTGGTGGAGTGTTGTTGTTCTCACTCATGGCAAGTTCAGACATTGCCATGGCAAGCTTCATATTTTCAACATGCATGCGACCTGCAATGAATACAAAACCAATTCAATCAATTTTACTCCATGCATAGCGTCTTTGTAGCTTACTCATTAGCTCATTAGCTGGTGCCATAGCTTCGAGATGGTGGCGCTGCTCATGGCGTAAACTATTGTAACGAAACTTCTCAATGTGTTCCATGCCAAATTCACAGTCCAGATCAATTTCTGGTTCCATAAGTGAAGGTGTCATCGAAGATGGTGCTAATTGGGGAATAGTTAAAATTTTTACAACTTATATTTGATTACTATTCAATTGTTTACTTGTTGTGTGGTTTAATGCCACCTGTTTGACTGGCAAGCGTTTGACAAGTTTTTGCAAGCGTTTGGGTTTAGGCAGCGCACCACTTGACACACCCACTTCTGGTGGCACAATAGCCACCTTCTGCTTCAGCTGCTGCTGCTGCTGTGGCTTCAGCCCAAACTTAGTGATGGTGGCACTGCTCCGCTGCTGCTTCTGTGGCTTTAGCCCAAACTTAGTGATGATGACACTGCTCCCACTGCCAGCTGTATTCAAATTAATATGGTCCTTTAGATGTATTGCAAAACTTTGGCAAATCGTTAAAATATCTACAATTAAGAAGTAAAAAAAAGTAACAAAGTTTTAGTCGAGACAGCTTGACTAGTTTTGATGATGCAATGAGGAAGCATTTTATGGTTTGTGGGTTAACTCACATGACGCACGACGCTCGCGACTTTTGCCCAAGCGCTTGGGATAAGGAAAGGGTGTATCGTAGCCCAATCCATTGCGTTTGGGTGGCGTACATTTAAAGTCCTTGTTTACCCGCACTGTGGGAGCAACGCATGCAATCGGGCGTTGAAGCTGTTGATCAACGCTGGGCTTTGCCAACAATTTCATTGGAGTCTCCGAGCACTTCACCAATGCCATCTGCTGTTGTTCCTGCGGCTCCTCTACCTTGACTAGTGCCAGCTCAGGGGGTGCCACTTCAGTTACCTCTGAAATCTCTGGCTGTGGTGGATCATCGAAGATCTCGTCTATCTGCAACGGCACTAGTTCAGGCAACGGTGTTGCCAATCCAGCCATTGGTTCATTCAATAGCAGGCGCCGGATTTCCAAATGACGCTCCAAACGCTCACGCTCTCTGGCCATAATGTCGAGCAAAGCTTGCTGCTCCTCAACCAGTTCATACAGATCTCGTTCCATGAGGCTTACAGAATAATTCTCAGAAATGGGCTCTGCTGGCGAATGTGGTCGCTCCCAATTCGGCATATCGACGTACAGAAAGTTCAATTTAATTTTAACGGCTTTCTCTGCTATCCCTAAAATGCACAAAAGAAAATTTATGTTAGGAATGCTTTTGAATTTTTGATTATTTATTTAGAGCTATGAAAATAATTAATTGGGCTATTAAATGCAATATTTTCAATATATTCTACCATTAAATTGTTTGGCATGCTGGTCACGCCCCAACCGGAATAGGTAAGCACCGATTGGTTATTGGTTATTGGCTATTGGCTATCAGTTATCAATACAACGACATGCCAGCGAGCAGGCGCAGTAGCGAAATACGACTACCAAAAACCCAAACATTTTTCAATCAGCTCAACTGAAGGGGCAACCAGAGGGATGCCAATGCCAGACAAGCTGCAAAATCATAAAAACTTGCAGCACTAAAAAAAAAAAAAACAGCACACACTAACAAAAGAAAATATAACTATGAAAGCGCATAGAAGGAACAAATGTAAAGCGTAGCTTGAAATTGGCAGTCGTTTGGCTCTCGAGGAGGCAGAGGTGGTTTATCGGGTGGCAGCCACTTCCTGCTGCTGCTGCTGCTGCCACACAAAATGTAAAACGCTAACCGTAAATTGCGCTCCATTTTTATATACTTTTCGCCGGGGGCAGCCAGCCGGTGTCAATTTTGGCCAGCAATCGCGCCAGTGGAGAGAAACACACAAAATAAAACGAGACTCGACGCTGGGGGTCTGGGCTATAGTATATAAAGCGGCGAAAAACTATGTGTATATGTATAAGTAAAAGATTCAAAGAGATAGGATTGAAAAGAAATGTAGTTAATAAAAAACAACCAAACTCATCACAACAATGCAGAAAAAATAGATCCTTTTTTACACCATTGCAGATTCTATATAGAAATATGTACAAAAACATTGCTCAAATTATTTACTACGTTTCGATACAACCATTTCTACTCTAATGTAAATCAGTCAATATCGAACTATCGAGTGAAAAGAATCTCTGTTAGTTGGTTTTTAAAATTTTAATTTTAAATGGATGCGGGTTGAGTTAAGAGCTATTCGCGTGTTCACTCACCTCTTTTAGACCCGACTAATAACTAACGTCACTCCTTGTTTCCCCTCCTCTTCCGCATCCCCTGCCATTATAACAAACCCATCATCCCATCGTCCCCCTATCAAGCCGTACAAAGTTAGTTTACGGCCAAAGTTTTGCGAGAAAAAATACTACATAAAAGTCGTAAAAAATTTTTAAGAAAAAAATAAAAAAAAAATATCAGAAAAAAATTGGCCAAAACATAGTCACAAAAAAAGTCACACCGTGTGAGAATCGTGAAAATGCTGTTAAACAAAAAAATACAGCTCGAAAAAAAATTGGTTTGTATGGCAAAAAAATTGGTTTGTAAAGCAATTTTTTTTTTCGTGCTTCGCTTTTCATTTGTCGTTGGCTGCCATTAGAGCAAAAATCAGCAGCATCAGCGGGTGGGTGGTGGCAGGGGGTGGAATGTGCGCATGGGAGATGCGTCGGGTGAAATGCAATGCTGGGCAAAAGGGTTAGTAAAAGTAGTTGTTGTTGCTGCAGTTTCAGTTGTTGCCACACATGTGGAAATTGTGCGCGTTTTGCAGTTTTTTAATTGACCAACAAATTTATTTGATTCGTTAGCGACCGACGCTGCGACTTTAGCTGCTGCTGCTGCTCTTGCTCAAACCCAGACAATTTTTTCCACGTACATTCATACATATGTGTGTATGATGTATATATTATATATTGTGAAAAAAAAAGTATTTACATAAGCTAAAAGTTCGGTTGGTTAAAGAGCAGCAGCAGTAATCAAGCCAAGCCAAGTCAAGTCAAGTCAAGTCAGTCTAACAAATCTCTTTGCCAGCCCCAATTGAAATTCAAAGCCAACAATGCCTTCTTTGGAAGAAACAAGTTACAACATCAGGGGAGTTGCGGGCGAAATGTGCTCTTTGTTGTTTCTAGGGATTACATATTGGTAAACAGCGATTACAACAACACCAACAACAACAACGACAACGACTAGGACAACTTATTGTGCGGCAAAAATGTTGTTTGCCTGGCAGCGCCCTTAGTTGCTTTCGTGTCGGTCTGTCGCTCTGTTTGTGGACGGTTGACAGAAGGGCGGCCGGCGTCAAGGGATAGAGAAGGGGGAGGGAGCTGTTTGATTTGATTGTTGACTTTATCGGTCAAGCGGCATTTTGGTATTGTTTGTATTGCTGCTGTTCTTTGGCTACTTAAGTTGTGTTTGCTGCCTTTGTTGTTGCTGTTGTTGTGTGTTGTTGTTGTGTGTTGTTTTAACGATATTTAATCTATGATTAGAATCGGTTTTTGGGGCTAGTAAAATCAATTAAACGCTACACTTGACTTAATTTATTGTCGCGCTCGTTGAACACAGAAGAAGAAAAGTAGTCGCTAGTCAAATGTTTTATATCCATACATATACCCTGTCACTATATGCCGTGGGGTATATTGGCTCATCAAAGCTAATTTGCAGTTTTTCTTACGAAATTTCCTTCCAAGCAACGAAGTTTTCTTCAGCGAATTCAATTTTAGATCACTGCAATTTGGTTTTTATCGAAAACCCATTCTATAATACGACTTTCTCTATAACGAAGTTATTTTTGTCCGCTTGTCCTAATTGACTGACTGACTGCTGTCAACGCACAGCCCCAACAATCAGACAATTCTATCACATTTGTCCGCCAAACTATAGCATATGGAATGTCAATGAGTACTAAGATTGGATTTATCTAAAAGGCACCCGCAATATTTATTTTGTTGTGAATTCTAAGAAATATCCTTAAGACATACTACCAAAATAGTCACTAAAAAGGTATCTGCTAGTCGTTAGCACTTTAACTTTATCTGCATTTGGTTTGCAAACATTGTTTGTTTGGCAGCCGAATGCCAAATCCGATGCAAAATGATATCACATGAACTGAAATGGTCATAAAATCAAATTGGCCTCTCTCGCTCGTCCAGTCGAATGCCAATAAAAATACAACGACAACAAATCTGAATATACACACATACACACACACTGATACACACAAACACTTTGTCGGTGTTTCTTGGCTCGCATGTTTGTGGTTTATCTTTATAGCTTGATCTCGATTCTCGACGTCGAAGATAATTGTTGACTTTTGGCCTGTTGGCGTGGGGGGAGGGGTTGAGCGGAAGTAGATTGCCAAAAAAATAAGCAGCAAAGAACAATTAAACGAAATAAAATAATAATAAAGCATTCAAACGTCTAATCTTAAATTATTCGAATTCGCTTGAAAACAATTTTGCTTTGTTTCTGTAGAAAGATGTTGACATGAATATTATTTTTTTCACATTTGAAATGTTGTTGTAAATACTATAATAAGGGAAGAATATCTCAAGTTTTTACCCTTTAAATTAAGTTTTCTACACGTCGTAATTATTTTCAAAGCAAAACTCACCGATCTAAAATCAACAATGACAACAAAAAGCCGGACAATATTCATATGACACTGAGTTACACTGAGCGAAACAGAGAGAGAGAGTGGGCATTAAAAATTCCGTTTAATGATGCAATTGGAATTTGATGAGTTGGAAAAGTTGATGCCGCGCTGATGGAACGCAATCAATGCGATGCCACTTT
Organism: Scaptomyza graminum; assembly: GCA_018901835.1. Taxonomy (NCBI): domain Eukaryota; kingdom Metazoa; phylum Arthropoda; class Insecta; order Diptera; family Drosophilidae; genus Scaptomyza; species Scaptomyza graminum. Next base: position 8,040,452 of record JAEIFL010000001.1, on the reverse strand, counting down.
TGGGCAGGAGTTTCAGTTCGAACGTTGGCAAATGTTGTTGGTGTCCGTAGTTGCGGAGGATTCCAACGGAGTGTCAACAGCAGCAGCAACAGCGGACAGGTAGATTGCAACCAATAATAATGAATAATTGAAAATCCAATCAAACACCAAATGAAAATGAAGGCGCACAACGTTATTGCTATTGCTGTTGTCATTGCCATTGCCATTGCCATTGCCATTGCCATTGCCATCGCCATATCCATATCCCATATCATCAGCTAACCAACCAACCAACCGAGCCCCACCCAACCACCCAGTTAGGCAGATTTTGACAAGGCTGTTGGAGCTGTTGGTGTTGATTTTGCCGACTTTATCGAAGGACATTAGCAAACGGTCGTTGGATTCATTCGGTGAAAATGCAATCAAAAGTGTGGGCCAACAACCAAACAGACAACCAAAAACAACAACAGAAAAGAGGAGAGGCGGAAGAGAGAGAGAGAGAGAGAGTAACGACAAACCAAAGCGACCTGCATAGATGACACCCCAGGGACATGGGCCAAAGTCAATGAATGGTAATAGGTGTCGACATGGCGTTAGGGCGTGGCACCCATACTCCCATACGTTCAACATCATCATCTGATGCCCATCTCATGTGTGTGTGAGTGTGAGTTTGTTGTTGCTGCGGCTTTATTGGTGTTGTTCTTGCTGATTGCCACTTTTGGGCATTGGATCGAATACATATGCCTGCCTGCCCCCTGACCCTTTTCGCTGGCCTACAGAGACAGACTCAGACTCAAAATCGGGCAAATGGCAAATGGTACAGGTGCACAGGTTCGGGCAACATGCATTAATTGCCAGTTAAATTGACTTTGACTGCGGCTGCTGCTGCTGTTGCTGCTTTTCTGTGCCCAGCGGCACAATGCATTGATTCATTCCATATAGGAGATATATATGTATGTATGGATGAGGATAATCTCAAATACTTACTAATGTTGCAACATGCCACTACAAGTTTGCCGGCAAATTAATTATTACATTTGTTATCAAGCCAAGATCGAAATGTTTTCAAATTAACTTAAATCAAGCGTATTGCTGACGAAAACGTTTTGCAAACTGCTCTCTCTCCCTCTCGCTCTTTACGCTGATTATTGCAAGTAAATTGCGGCGCGTGCTTTGCTTTCTTGGCTGTTTGTGCAAGGCAAATAAATTAAATATTTTTATTGGGCTGCGCAAGGCAAATGTAAACAAACAAATGTTGCGAATGTTGTATTGAAAATGCCACAAGGCGATCGACAATGCCAAACATTCACAGACCCCTCTCGACACACCACCCTCCTGCCGCACTGAAAACACTGATTCCGCAACCCTCCTCTCTCTCTCTCTGTCTTTCTCGCACAGCCAAAGCCGCAAACGCATTGCAAATTGTCGCCTGCGGCCGTGGCAAGACAAAAGTTTATATATGCCTTTTTGCATTGCACTGATATAGCAAATACATACCACACACACACACACACATACACACACATGCAGGCTGTATTAAATTTTGATATAATTACACGCAAATATGCCGCTAACGTTGAAATATTTTCGCCAAATTGAGTTTCCATCCTGTTCCTGCTGTCGAATGTTGTTCAATTAACGTGTGGCGCGCAGTTTGTTTTTGTTTCTGTTTTCTCCCCCCCGCCCACTCACTCTCACACACACACATGGCAGCCAAATGACACCGCGAGCGTTTTCCACGACTGCAGCGACGGCAGGAGTTGTGTCGCGTCCTTGTCGCGGCATCAGCACATGTTGCACAAATATAAACATAAATCAATTAACAATTTTCGACGAAAGCGCCCAATGCCGCTAAGAGGCTAAGAGAGGCTTAGAGGGCTGGATGTTCCGCTCTCTCTCGTTTTGGGCCCTATCGCCTGCGGCTCTCAATACAAAATCGACAATTTGTGGCAGCTGCCGCGTTGTCTGTGAAAATTCCACGTTACCTACTTTTGGGCGCAACGCGAAAATGGCAAAAGCCAGTAAGTGGATGGATGCCAGGCGAGTATGTGTGTGTGCGTGTGTGTGTGTGTGTGTGTGTAGATAGTTACCATTTGCTGTCACTCAAATTGACAACATTCATACATATTGAATGGTTTCGAGGAAGTTTATCGACGGAATTTAGCCAACGTTCATATTACATTGATTATTGTTTTCTTATATATCAGTTGAAGAGAAAAATTCCTGGATGAAGGCATAAATTATAACAATATACAGTCAGTTTTTTGATTTAGCTGACCAAAATCTATAAGAAGTTACTAAGTAGTTGAACTCTGTTGAACATAACAAAGCTTTTTCGGTTGACAAATTCTAAAGATTTACAAATATATTTTTTGTATAATGTGACAGTTATTTTGGATTGTTTATTGCAATTGTTGTGAAGAAAGTTTGTAAAATTCAAAACAAATCGTAATTTATACAGGACCCATTATATAGTTGCAGCTATGATGCTTAATTTCCATTTAATATGGTATGACTCTTAGCCAAAGAGAACAGAACTGAAATAGATGTGTAAAACAGTTTTGTTTGCTTGTCAATTATTCAGTTAAAAGGGGAGCATACGCATATTCTATGTGGTCTGATTCACAACTAGTCAATGGCAGTCCACAGCCATTATACCAAAAAAATAAATAGCGCACACACACATATTTGTGTAAAGGGAGACAGTTGGGCAATAAAGCACACATGACCATAATGGCACGCCCCATAACCGACTCGAACCGAACCGAAACAAAACCGAACCGAACCGAACTGAACTGAAACTGAAAAACTTGTTTCATAAATTTTCTATTCAAAATGTAATTAAACCCTTTCGCCGCTGCCGTTGATGCTGGCCTGCTCATCTAATTACAACAAAAAGGCAACCCTTCTCCACCCTCTCTACCAGCACCCTCACCATTGCCATCCCCCTCCTTAGAACAGAAAGTCAAAAGCGTTACAGCTCAAGTTCGAATCGAAAGAAAAAGCCTCAGCTAGAGGATAGAAAAAGACACCACGAAAAGCAGAAATCTACTCGATAATTGCAAACGAAATGGCAACAAAAGGGGACAGGACACACAGCCTAGCAAGGAGAGGTTCGAGAGGTTGTCTCGCCTATTTCCATAAATATCTTCAGAGTCATTAAATTTCACACATGTTGGAGGCACAAACGTTGAATTGTTTTAATTTTAATTATTTTCATTAATTGATTTTTGATACAAACAACCCATCACCCACCACCAACAGATACCCTTTCTTTGCCAACAGACAGAGAGAGAGAGAGAGAGAGAAGTTGAGAATGTGCATCAGTCATAAATCTGCATGTGTGTAAATTAAAGGCAGGGAAACAGTTCCAACAGTTGCGATAAGTGTGAGAATAAGTAGTGACAAATAATTAGTGACTCCAAAAAAAGGAAAAGGGTTAGACGACGCCTAGGCGAAAATGGCAACACACACACACACACACAGGGTTTGGAGCTGGCCGAAAATGGTAGTGGGAACGGGAGGTTGTTTGTCTGTGTTTGTATGCTGCACTTTACGGTTTTGTGTGATTATTGAGACCATTATTTTTGTTTAATTACGTTACGGGCGTTAATGTGCGGATAGCACCAGCACCAGCATCAGCTCGACTTTTGGGCCATGAATTCAACTCCCAAAAATACTCAACCTGCTGGCATTAATTTCATTTTATATTTATATTCAAACAACAACAACAATAGCAGTAAAAATAACATTTTTTAAATTTTTGTTTCGAGTAGTTCAGCTCGAGGGATGTTGGCCGCCATTAACTACCATTCGGGGTTGACTTTTAGATATGTTAAGAAATGTTTGTATATTATAAGCTTCTACATATGCAAATAAATAGATAGAATGTATATATGTATATACATATATGTAAGTATATATTTATATACAAACTCTTTGGTCATTTTAAAGCTAAGTGGGTCAAATTTGATACAAAATTGGCAAGATGTCATTTCTTTTATCCTTTGTTCAATAATAAAACTGTATTTAATAAAAAAAAAAATAAGCTAGTTTATAATTAATATATTAATTATTCATTTGCGGCATTTTGATTGCCTGGCTAACTCGAGCTATCCCAAAAAGTAGACAAAACTGATTGATTTTATTTTGGAAGCTTTGAGCACTTCTTCATTGCTATGTATTATTTGAATGCCTCAACACTCTTGGCAGGGCCATATTACATGGTCGTCCGCATACATAGTATATCTCACTATATTTTCCTAATTCACCCTCGTCTTATAGGCTTAGTTAGGAAGTTTTCTGTGCTCCCGAATGGAGTTGAGACCAGCATCAAGACCATTTGAACAAGTGTTCCCCGAACGCAGTACTGTACTCTACACATGCCTCATGTCTCGGAAAGTGCAATTGGAGATCTACAAGATTTTATCAAACACAAATGCATTGCAAAACTATTTCAATAGTTAGGCTCAATGGGCCAAGAAGTGTTGGAACACCAGCATCAAATCCAGTAAATATGCCTAAGTCATATTCATATATATATATGCTCTGTTCTTATAAAAAGCTGGCTCTCATTCAACAAATTTGTGACACGTTTGCGACACGTTCACCATGTAAATTTTTTTTAAGCAAAACGTTTCACGTTTATTGTCCAACTCTCATATATATAAGCATATACATACATATACATATATAAACACTTTATATCTGTAGACGAGCAAAAAGAATGATGCTAGATTTGAGGATGGGTTTGGGTGACTTTGACGTTGACGGCGATATATATGACGCTGCTGGTTTCAAAGCAAGGAATCGGAGGAAGAAGAAGAGGAGGGGAGGGGAATCTGACACTGGGGTGCATATGCGTACCTGTGCCAGGGTGGTGCTCTTAGTGTTGGTGGTGGTGGTGGTTGAAAGATAGTCGTCATTGCTTGTCTTGACTCATACGCAAATTTTTACTCATATGCCACAAGCCAGCATTTGGGCCATTGTTGCTTTTGTTGTTGTTGTTGTTAATGGTTTGATGGGTTTAAAGTCGTGTGTGGAGGGTGCGTCAATGTATCGCCTTTACCGCTATCATCCGGTAGATACTCATACACGCATAAGCTCGCATATTTTGCATATGGACGCACGCCTGAGCAGGCACTAGATTGCTAAAAAAAAAAAAAAAAAGTCACCAAGCCACCCATTCCAGACCAGCTTGGGCTGTCTCTTATGGCATTAATAACTTTAGTGCTGCTACGTGCCACATTGATCCTTGCTGTGTATAAGCTAGTCCCCTATATGCATAGGTACATATACATAAAATACATATGAATGTGCACATGAAAAAAAAAACACCAATGAAATTTTAGGTTAAAATTTCTAGAGCCGAGAATTTGTGTGTCATCTCTCCAAACAGTATAAGGGCTCAATTTTAAAACGACCAATTTTATTAACAAATAGTTAGCCTCCAGAAAATAATCAAGCTTGCTATATAATTCCTTAAAGTTTCGGTTTCATCGCATATTTTGTGCAGCATTTTCTTTAAGTGCATTTATATTATTTTTTTTTGCAACTTCAGGTAAGAGATATATGTATGTAAGCTTGTTAGCTAATCGCTAGCTTATATCATGTACATATGTGATAAGAACCAACAGATTATATGGATAGACTAAGTAGAATAATGTCTAAAGATACGCTTAAAATCTCTGCCAGCTTACAAGTCAATGTCTTTTAAAGATATCGCTTAGGAACCAGTCCAATTTACCTATCTTTCTATCCTCTATTTTCGGGACTGGTAACTGAAAGTTAGAGATTTACTAAAAAATTCCAATACTATCTTCAAAACGCCATGATGAGCTTTCTATCTTCTTATATTGAACACAAAAATTTCACTTTATTTAGTTTTTAGCTTATGTTTTTTGAGTCGAGAGTCGTCTCAATGATTGGCAGCACATTTGTATTCGATTCAATTTTTTGTTGGCTTGATTCCCCTAGACATGCGTCGTCGCCGTCCAATTGCTTTGCTTAGCTTGTTTTGTTACATTGTTGTTGCTTTATTGTCTTTTTTATTTGCCGCGCTTTTGATGAACCATTTTTGTACAATCGCACCCAAGCCCCCCTCCCGCGATACGGCCCAACTTTGGCATTTCTTTCTATCTATCTTTCTGTTTATGCATAAATTTAATTTTGTTCTTTCTACGCTTATTGTTCATTTCTCTTGCATTTTGTATTTTGTATTTTTGTCTTTTTGCTTATTTATTTACGAGCATGTGCGTGTGTGTGTGTGTGTTATTAATCTTCGTGGGAGTTATTGCTATTTTCTCGTTGCTCTTGGAATTATTTGTAAATTTGTTTTGTGTTTTTTTTTTTTGTCGTTGTTTTTGTTGACAGCAGGATGCCACAGAAATTGGAGCTAAACCTGCCACTCCCCCCACCCATTCCTTTACCACCACCAGCCGGCGCACCACAATGATTTGCGTTCATTTGTGTATGAAATTAAAATCACACCCATGAGATGCATTGTCCTAAAAGGGGGAGAGGGTGGTAGGAGCAAATGGCAGCTGATGAATATAGTATACAAAGAAAATTTAGTAATAGTATATATATATTTTTTTGTTCTGTTCATATTTTATTTGTTGTTGTTTCGTATTTTTTTAAGTTTGTTTTATTTCTTTTCTTTTCTTTATTTTTTTTTTTTTGGTGAAAATGTTCACCCCGTGGGCAATGGAATTCCACGAGTCCGGCAACTGTAAATTGAGTTGTTGCCCTTTTGGACGAAGCCAAACTTTGGCCACGCCGTCTAATTCATTCATGAAAACCGTTGAGCGAACAGCCTCTATACCAGCACCACCAGCACCACCTCCTTCTCTTTTACTACAACTTCTTCTTGTTGTACTTCTTCTATGTACTTCTTCAACTGCTGCTTAGCATACAATTGCCACATTAACTTGCCAGCCCCCCAAAGATAAATCGCGCAGCTAGCTGCGAAATGTTTGTTGCTATTTTGTTAATGTTGCTGATGTTATTGTTGGTGTTGCTGTTGCAGCTATTTCACACTAAGGCCTGCAGCGCAACACACACTAAAATTGAGACAAGTTTGGAGGAAATGCTTTTTTGCAAAGTGCATTTGACGCCTCAAGCCACCAAGCAACAACAACAACAACTAATTTGACCGAATAGCACAAGCCGCACTACAAATATCCTAATTGATTCAAAAAAAGGAGCTGCAATCAATATTTTCATATGACAAATGCTCGCAACATGCCCAGGTTAAGTCTCTCTTTAAGAAAAAAAAACTAATAAAATATAATAATAAATTTCTCGGTTTGTTAAATTTAAGAAAGTCTTAGGAATAGGATTTTATTTGTGATGAATGTTAAATGACTTGTTTTGGTTTAGTATTTTGTGCTAAGTTTTTCGTAAGGTTGCAAAGAATTAAACGTGAACTGAAGAGTATGAAAAAAAGTCATTTACTTTTATGAGTAACTAATTCGTTCGTTATTTTTAATCTAAAACATATAATCATCCATTTATACCATTTTCATTCAAACCAAGTAGCTTCTATTGACTAGCTAACACAAAAGCAACAACAATATCAAAAGACTTGCACAACAGTTAGGGTAAGATCATTTTTAATGTGTTTGCGCTTTAACCAAAAGTTGGCGTTGGGCCCATTTTTCTTGGGCTTGTTAGACGCGGCCTGCTCTCAAGACACGAAATACTTTGCCAAAAGGTTCGCTCGACCAGCCAGCCAGCCAACCAGACAGACAGCCAAGTGCAAGAGCAACCGCCTGAAAAGACACAACAAGCTGTTGTTGTTGTTATTGTTGTTTATGATACGTCAGTTGTTGCAGTTGTTTGAAGAAGTTGTAAGAAATAGGCTTGCCGGCAAAACGAGCCTGAATTGAAGACTGCGGGCAGTTGGTTGCTAAGGTTGCTAAGTTAGAGAGAGCCCAAACTACCAGCCAAAACCACCAGACAAATGAGCCACCAGCCACCAACTACACCGCACCACAGTGGTGCCAGAGTGTTGCCACCAACAAAAAAAAAACAAAGCTACAAAATAATGAATTAGTTAAAAAAATGCACTACAACCAAAAAGTTGTAGCATCTATTACTCGAAATGCATTGACTTCACACTCTGGCCTGTACTTCTTAGTAGTTCTTTACAACTCACTGTTGCCACATGCAAATGCAGGAAGTTGACGTTGCACCGTTGCCATTGCACCGTTGCCGTTGCACCGTTGAACCAACCACAGCACACTTGATGAATTAGACACAGCCTCGTGGGCAATGGCTACAACTGCCAACTGGCAACTAGCAACAAGCATAGCTCATTTTTAAGCATGCAGCAAAAGTAAGAGAGAGAGACAATTCATTTATTAAACTGCACTTAACATCAACACCACATCATCATTAATATTATTTTGTACAATGTGCAACACGACCTCTATACGGTTTAGATCTTCAACCAAATCAACTTGAATCCTTGACGGCGAATTTCCAACACACGCATCGCATCAACCCATCATAACCAGCTATAAAACTATTGATTAGAGGTAGGATAATGATTTATGATAAGAAAAAATATTGAATAAAACACAAAAACTTTGTCAAATAAAAGGCAATAAGTAGAAGAGATTCCATCGAATTTAGCATTCTCAGAATCTTTTGAGCTTTCTTCTAATGCAGATTGAAACTTTGGCTACAATTAGCTTGGTTAAGGATCGATAAACTCGGTAAAAAAAAAGAAGAACAAAGCTGCAGCTATGTCTGATGTTGAATTCAAAGCCAAATCCGAATCTCAATCTGAATCCAGAGCCAATTCCCGCGCGCCAAATGTCAAGAACTCATGTTCAAATGTCAAACTCAACCGACAAACCGTTAATTAGCAAATCAAAGATATGCCACGCCACATACATATGTACATATGTATGTATGTATGTATGTACATACAAGCTGAGACTGCGACTGCAGATAAAGTTGATGCTGCTGATGCCACAACCACAAGGAACCACTGACAGCGCACAGAAATCCGACAGTTGCGCACATTCGAAAAAGATCAATGAGAATTGTGAAAGATGCTGAAGAAATACAGAAATACAGCAGACGCCGACGACGTCGAGCAATTAAAAGCCCCGCGAAGAAGAACAGGAGGAGGAGAAGGTGTAAAGGAGCAGCCAGCTAAAGCAGCGGCCAAAACCAAAACCAAAACGTTTAAAGCGCCCAAAGCACGTCAAGTTGTCATTGCGGATGGATGTGCTGGACGCACTGGAGGATGGCGATGAGAATGGCAGCGTCAGGGCAAACATACACAGATACATATATGGTCATTTGTATGTATAAGTAAATATTCTACCAGGAAGAAGAACTCCAAGCAGGCCAAGATGCTTTTCTACACACACAGACTAAGACTGCAGCAGCTCAATTCAGTTTGTAGTCAATCATAAGCCGCCGAGTTCTATCTACTATGAATACATATCTGTAGCTGTATCTGTGTGTGTGTATCTTTTTCTAATTCTACACATTTTATAGCGCTTCTTCTAACGCGCAGGCGCAGCTGTCGGATTTGCATTACCGCGTCGAGTTGCCTTGAAATTATGTGAAATTGATCAATTTCAACGCTCTGTGATCCAAACTGTGCCTCTGCCTCCTCGTTTTCGTCTGCCTCTGCCTTTTCCTCTGACTTTAACTCTGACTCCGGCTCAGACTGTGTCTTAGTCTAATAGTCTCTCGTCTTGTCTGTTTCTGGTTGTAGTTCTGGTTATGGCCAGTCTCTCTCTCTCTCTCTTTCTAGTACATTTAATGTAAAATGTCAATCAAAAATTGCATGAATGAAGAAGAAGAAAAAACGCTGAGAATTTAATTAGAAATGTGGCGATTGTGGCGCTTTGTCTGCCTCAGTCTACACTAAGGCCTGGGAAAATACAAAAAATGGTTAGCTTAAAGCAAAACTGATTAGTCAATTGAAATAATGAGATTTCAAGATGCGAAACAAAACCTAAGAACCATTGATTTTTGGTGATTTAAATGGATGTTGAACGAAGATTTTCGTAGGCCTTAAAGTTATTAAACTCACCCAAAGTATTACCAGAACTTCTTCTTCTCAAGAAGCAGCTTAAAAAAGAAGAAGAGTGGAAGATTAAGTTTAGTTGCATGTAAAAAATAGGTAAATCATGTTTATATGTATGTATAGAACATCATAAGTTTAAATAAAGACATAACTTAATTCGTAATGATTGTAAATTTGTTGTTGGCTTGTATGGCGACATGAGTGTGTTATTAAAGTTTATGCTCTATTCGCTGGAAAGTGTAAAAGCGCTCAAAAAAAGCAACAAAAAAACGTGGTGAGAAAATGCCCAAAACCATCAAATTATGGCGCTGTCCAGCAGAAATTGTATTTACCAAGTGCCTGTTGTTGTTGTTGTGAATTGTTGATGTTCCGCTTCTTTTTTTTAACAGCATTTCCAATTTAGGTGGAACTGCAAGCAGCTCCAAATTAGAAATTCAAGTCCAGGCAACGCCGCATCGGTTAACTTCAAACAAACCGATTGACAGCCCCACAAAACTTCGAGAGCGCAGTTCGGTGTATCAATTTTTCAACCGATTTGACAATGCAAAAATATAAAAAAAAAATTAAAATAACAACAAAAGCGAAGATACAAATAACAAGGAAACCATCAAGAAAATGAAAGGCTAGCTCCAGCGAATTGACGAATTTGTTATACCCTTAAGCCTATTGTAACACGTATATGAATTAAGATTCCAATATGCTGGCTTATCTCAATAGCTTATGATCTTATATAGCTTTTAAATTATATAAGGACTTTTGTATTTCTCTTACTTTCCTACTATTCCCTTGATTTCTGCGAATTGCATGACAAAGTTGCAATACTCCATTGATAACCGCATTCACTTGTTGCTGCAGCTTATTTAGTTATAAAAACAAATATAAATTCAAAGGCACATATACACACACATACATACATATGTATCTATAACATTATTTTGTGCTTTTAATATGCTTCATTTCTTTGAATTTCATAATTACACGGCTTTGACCGCTCAACGACTTTGTCTTTGTCTTTTGTCTTTTTCGGGGCCATCTTCAGTTATTAACACTCATATATACATACATACATACCTGGCACACAGGTAAATAAATACCATTCCCTTTACCCCTTTACCCCTTTTCCCAGCATGCGCTGAGATAACTGTGTTTCTGTTTTTCTGTTTTTTGTCGCCATTCTCAGTTTGTGTTTTCTTGAATGAAGGCAACTGGTTGTTGAGTGCCTGTTGACGGGTTATTTTTTGGTTTAATTAATTACGAGTATTGTTGTATAATTTGTAGTTGTTTCAAGCTTAATTCACCAGAAACTCATGAATGGCTAGCTTTACACATTTCCGGTACAGTTGTGCGCAAAAGTCGTACACACTTACAGAGAGACAACCAATGGGCCACGGCCCGCCCAGTCAACTAAAACACCAACAACAACAACTACTACAACTACTAAGAGCAAGCAAAATAAAAAAGGGCGTTATGGGCAATGTCAATCAATTGGTTGGCTGCTTTGGCCAGCAGTTTTGCTTGGCTTGGTTGGTTACTTAAAGCGTAGCTGTGGCTAAGGCCCAAGCAAAAATGGCAGCTGACTGACAGACAGATCGAAAATGCTGCCAGCAGCCAGCAACAACAAAATAAAACTGTGCCGAGGACTGGTCGAAAGACTTGCAACTTGACAGGCGGTGGCATGGCACGGCCACAGCTTGCAGCCAGCCACAGGCAGGGGCAACAGCAACAGCAGCAACAACAACAGTCAGCCAGCCAAATCGATCGAACTGCCTTCATTAAACAGCACAAAGTAGCCCTCTCTCGCTTGCACACATTCACTGCTCTCTCTCTCTCTCTCGCAAGAGGTATGCTGTCTCTGTTTGGCACAAGCGCCAAGCGAACTTAATAACTCCTTTCCTGCCGCCGATTTGCAGCCGCCACAAAAGTTTCAAATCGAGATCACGGCTGCTGCTGCTGCTTCGATCAACTGAATGGACGAGAGCCTCCACTAATTTCCATGTTGGCCACAATTTGACTTCTGTTCGTTGCGACTTCTGCTTTTGTTTTTGTTGTTGCTGTTGTTGTTGCTGCTGTTGTTGGCCACATTTTGCAAATTTGCGAGCCGTGATTGCAGCCTCAACCTCAGCTCAGCTCAGCTCAGCTCTGATCAACTGAGCGACTGGCACGCAATTTGTGCTACAAAAAGAACACAGCACAAAGCAAAAAAAAATTAAAGAAGAGAAGAGCAGAGCAGAGCTGAATCGACCAAGACACATCTGCAACAAATTGGAAGCCAATAATCAAATGTCAGTCTGTGAGTTTTGTTGTTGTTGTTGTTGCTTATTCTCTGATCTGCTCGCAGTGTGTCAGTTTGGCTGACAGTCATTCACAGCGTATTCGCGATGCGGCCACGTAGTTAATCAGTTGTACCCCCAGTTTTGCCTCATTATTCAAAGAACCTCCCCTCCCCCTCGCCACGCCACGCCTCGCCTCACCGCCTCACCTGCACGCCCGCAACCTTCTCTCGCAAATTCTGGGTTGCGGTTGGGTTTATTTTTATTTTTTATTTATCTTCTCTTGTTTCTTGTCCGATCTGCATGTCTATTCATTTAAAAGTTTTCGATTTTGATTTCATTTCATTTTGGCATTTGGCGTTTTGCCTTCACGCTTTACTGCTTCTTGACGGCTTCTGCAGAGAGAGAAAGAGAGAGAGAGAGAGAGAGAGAGAGAGAAAGAGAGAGGAGTAAAGAGGCTAAACGCGAACACACACACGTGTGTTCGTTTGTGTGATTTTTGACTTGGGGTTGTAGCTTTAAATATTAATTGTACCTAATGTCGATTGGATTGAGTTTCTTAGTATCGAAAAAATTAACGATTCGTCTGAGAATTTAATTCTTTCCTACAAATGGCAATAGAGCATGCATGAAATATCTATAGAAATATTTAATTTTTCAGAGAGAAAAAAACACAACATAATGGAACAAAATATGTATGCGAAAGGAGAACCTAAAAAGAAAAAAAAAAAAATAGAATACTTTTGTGTGATTTATTATTGTTATAGCAGTATTATTTTTAACAATTTAAATTTTCATATTAAGTAGTCTTTCTTAAGACTCTTACTTTCCACATAATATTACTCAAGTTTTTTTTGATACTCAGTTAGATGCTTAACCTTAACACATTCAATAATACTTCAAATTTTTGGTTTAAGATATGTAGTTGACAAGAGTAAATTTATTTTCTTTCGATTTCGTGATTGGTTTCACATTATATGCGCACTTTTCGAATAATTAACAATAAAAAATTTCAAACACATTTTGACACAATTTTAATGGTCAATAAAAGTTTTTGGAGCACGGGGGAACATCATTAAATGGACACAACACAGGAGCGCCGTTCAAAATTGCCCCCACAAAACCGAAAGCAGCAACAACAAAAATAAAGTTGAAAATGTTGTTATTGTCGCTGTTAATGTGGCCATTGTTCGAGTTCTTTTTGTGGCTTGTCATTTCGATTGCTGTTGTCGCCAGTTGTTGTTCTTATTATTGTTGTTGACAAATCGATAAACAGCTCAATTAGCATTTTTGATCTTAAAACGTTTCAAGTGCTGTGCCGCCAAGCCCAGCCAAAGTACGCATTGCCCTTGCCCCCTTCCTCCTTCATTGCAAAGCCAATGAAGTTTAGTGACGGGTGTCAGATTCAAGCGGGAACGCATTGTAAATGGTAATCATAAATCAAAGCATTTAAAATTGAGTTCAATAATAAATTTGTATGCTCGGCCCGTAACGCCACACAATTATGCAAAATGAGCTGTCAAACTCGGCAATTGACAGTTACAAGTTCGAAAAGTGGATATAAAAAAAGAAACTTGGTTTCTATTTCGAACACTTGTTGCCACAGCGTTAAGCAACTTATAATAATAGCCTATGATATGGGAAAAGTCACACGCTTGTCATATAAATCTATATATATTGTATATTGAGACAGTGACAGATGCCCAATCATACAAATGTTCAGCAAAGCATAAAATATGAATCTATGTACAACTGACTATTGAAAGGTTTCAAATTCCATTCAAGAATATGCAACAAGAATGTCAACCGCTGAATGCAAAACATTTAATGACACAATTTTTATAAAATCATATTTTCATATTCATATTAACGATTAATTGACCAACTTGTTAGACATCATAGAGACATCGCCAGGGTAATTCTTTTTTGTTTTCAAAACAAAATCTTCTGGCAATAACTTTAAGCAAAATATAACACAGCTGGCTAAGTGAATCAAATCTTGCTTTTGATTGACAAACTACACAGAGTCGATTTAAAGTAGGCGAAGTGACAATGGCAGTTAATATTCACAAAACACTTGAATGACAACTCTATGCCCATCAAATATTTCGTATGCAAAAACAACCTTTAAAAGAATTAAAAACTTGCGCATAAGTTAATATATTTAGGTAGTGAGTGACGATTGTGGCGAGAAGAAGGGAGGAGGGACGACAAAGCGGGAAACTGCAAAAGAGTCGAAAAGAGTTATTTCAATAATTCAATCACGTGTTATCGAATAATTGAATAAGTCATCGTGTCGAGCGACACAAATTTAATTTCAATATATACGCAAAACGTTTAACGAACAGCGGCAAAGACATTGCCGATTGAAGCAGCAGCAGGAGCATTAACCGAGATGCAGAACAGAACGGGGCGGCGAAAGGGAAGGGCGGCGGCAGAGAGACGTAGACGGAACCACTTTGTGGCAGGCAAGGCAGTCAGTCCGGCAGTCAGTCAGTCAGGCAAGGCATCCAACGTGAGTGATTGTCGCAAAAGCTCAAAGGCAACGACAACAACTCTTCGAATTGTACTGATTTTTATTTATTTTATGTTTGAACTGAAACGTTTATGGAATTCCAAATTAAATGCGACTGCGCCCCAGACTAATGGCAAGACCCCGCTATAGCCGACACACAAATATAGCCCAGTTATTCCGTATCAGCCCAGTCAATTGCCAATTGGTGTGGGAAAAAGTTTTCGGTATCGTTTTATTTGTATTAGTTTTTTTTTTTGTCAAAATGGTGAAAGGCGTGGCAAATTTTCATTTGCATGTCCAACTCGTGTCGCCAACTCAAACGAATTTTTAATGTGCCCTTCCTAGGGGCTACTACCTTGAACTTCAAATCGACGATCATTTAGAAATCAACAACTGTCTTGACATTGATTTAGTTTGAACCAAAAATCTGAACCATGGCACATTTAGCTTTTTGCACTAACTACCAAGTTAAGAAATATTATGTAAAATAAACTATTAACACGGTAACAATTAAGTGAAGAAAACATATTTAAGTCACAATATTGCTTTGATATTAAAAGGATATTTAGTTTGCTTTATTGCTTAAAACTATAAAGCTATAATGGTTATTTAAGATGAGGGAAATTTAAAAATTCTTAATACTGTTCCGTAGAACATTTTAATGCAAATAAAAGTTAAGGTTGAAAATGTCCCTATATGAAAATGTTAAGTGTCGATATCAATACGGAAACTCGAAACCAGTTGCAATATCCTCACATAAACTGGGTCGATAACTGACCTACAGGACGTTGAGGCATGCAACCATGCAACCAGTCTGCAAGCCCAAGTGTCAATCGTTCAATCGAGCAATCAGCCGATCAATTCGCTCGTTCGTTCGCCCGTCCGTCATCAATCTGTTTGTTGTCTGTTTGGATTCGATAGATTTTTGACATTCTTGTTATTTTTGCGATCGGCTCATTGAACTTGCAAGCAAAAGGCTTGTTGAAATGGATTTTCTCATTCACACGCTGCTGTGCCGTGGGAGAAAAATGCGTGAGTTTTGTTTTTGGTGTTTTTTTTTTTTTTTTTTCGTTTGAATCTTTTTTTGTGGGCCGAAAATTTGCGCTGATTGGCTTGACCAGAGAGACACTTGGCCCGAACTTAAACAAATCAATACGAAAACGATGCAAATGGCAAAAGGCATGTCAACAATGCTGGCGAGTAATTGGCAGCGTGCAAAGAGAGAGAAACAATCAGCGTGCGATGAGGCCTCACTCTGATGTTGATGATTGCATTTTGAATGTGCACTTGTGTGTGTGCGAGTGTGTGTGTGTGTATGTGTGATTGGGATCGCATCTCAGTTGCCGCCAAAGTGCAGCTAAACATCTGGAGCAGCAGCAATGGCAAATCGCCGCCCAATGCTCTTTCCCAACTGTCCCCAAGGCAGGTGAACTGATCTTTGCCGACTTTGCGCGCCCAACACTCAATTGTACCTCAACTTGTAAGTAAGAATGAGATGGGGAGATGCGAAGTTGGCTTTGATCTGTCACCGCTGACCGTTGCCCGCTGCCCGCTTCACCAATCGAATCACGGCTGGCGCGCGAGCATCACCAGATAAAATTATTGAAATTACATTGGCAAGACGCCGCAGACGTCGATCAGCTATAAAACAGCTGCGAAATCTGGACCTGGCAGGGATCTCTTTGAGCTTACGCGACACGATCACCAACACTTTATACATCGTAGTAGTAGTTGTTGTTGTTGTTGTAGTTGTTGTTTGGCAGAGAAACAGATCCGGATCCGTTGGAGTAAGCGCGTTGGCTTTGCGTTGGCAATAATTATCGCTTTTAGTTTCAAGTTGGCCTGTCAATGTAATTCCAAAAATGTCGTCAGTGTCGCGTTGTACTTGTGTAGTAGCTCATCAGGGCCACAGCACAGAGCCCAAGACCACATCCAGGCCCAGACCCAGACCCAGACCCAAGCACAGACCCAGAGTGGAACTTCAACTGTTGATCGGTACTGTGATTCGATTTCATGCCATGCTTTCGACATTGCTTTTGACTTTGCCATTGCTGTGTTGTGTTGTGTTGGGTTTTGTTGTGTTGAACTGTTCGGTGCTGTGCTCCTCACTCGTTTTTAAAATGTAATCATCATTAAAATATTTATGGGTTATCTCTCGCTCTAACCAACACTAACAGCAACAACAGAAACTGCAGAATCCCGTCAGTTAGTTGGGACAAAACTGTGGACGGCTTGTAATGACCATACATAGCAATTGGTTCTCACGTTCGAAAAGAAGCGCTGCCAATTTGGCGTCATCGTTGTCACAGTTGGCCGACTTGCACTTGTAGTTTGAGTTGGACTTGGAGGCGAGTTGGGAATCGGGCATCGGGAATCACAGTGAGTAGCATAAAAGTTGGACAAGTACATACTACTAGTACTCAATTGTCATTGTCATTCAGTGTGCTAGTACAAAGTGCGCTACTACTTAGTTCGTAGAATATAACTAGACGAGTTGGCTGGCAGCTGGCTCACAGATCATTGACCACCGATTAAACTATCACGACAGGGATGAAGCTAAAGGCATAAGAGTAAATAAATATAAGTAACAAGTCAATGGTCAATACTTAATAGTTGTCAAGCTTTAAGCAGCATAAAGATATCATTAAATTAATTCTAAGCATACATATATACTAAGCCGTAAACGAAAGTGTTTCGGCTTGAGCATAATTGAAGCTTTAATATCTCCGATTTAAAAAGCATATACATATACATATATAGTTAATCAAATTTGTCTGTCAATTGAGTTATCAAGACAACTAGCACATTATGTTCTTGCCCGCCCGAAGCTCACCTAACTCCCCTCTCACCGTACCGTAGCGTACCCTGATGACTTGTTACACCCGCTGTCGCTGCTACCATACATATAATATATAAATATAGAGACACGTCAAAATGACAACGCTTCGATTTGTCTGCCCGGCGAGGCGTTTCACTGTCATTGCCATTGGCATTGGAATGGGGTCTTCTGTCTTGGGTCTGAATTGCCATCGCCTGGACTGACTTACTGACTTGTCGTCAGATACATAGCATGTATTTGTATGTATATGTATATGTATGTGGCATATGTAGCTACAGAAAGCTGTTGCCGCTACTTCTTTAGTTGTTGCTGTTTTTGTTGTTTTTGCTGCTGGTGGCAGCTGATGTCGTTTATCAATTATGACAAATCTTTGCGCATGCGTGGCCAGCGTCTCAGCTATTTTTATAAACTTTTGTAAAGAGAGTGTTTTGCCGTCCCTTCCTCATCGGAGTAGTAGTATGTAGTACTACCTATGTATGTACATACATACATGCCCCTTTCCCTACTCCTCACGTCTATCTATTCGGTTTGGTTCGGTTCTGTTCCCTCCATTCGTGTTTCATTTTAATTTGTAATTATTTCTTGAGCGTTTTTTGTTCGTCTTGCGCTGCCTGCTGCTTGATTCTCTGCTTTAACAAGTATGACAGCCTATACCTACTCTTCTTCATCGCTTTTTTCCACACATTATGTTCATTGTCATCCTGTATAATTTCAAACGATTGCATACTTATTATTGTTTCTATTGTTGTTGCTGTCTCGCTGCTGTTGTTGCTTTTTCGAACTTCATTTGCGCTTCGGTTCGGTGACAGATAAATTAAGTAGCTGAGCGCGAAAAATAGCAAAAAAAAAAAAAAAACACACACAATATAAAAGCTGCCTAGCCACTTTGCCCATCATTACAACAACAACAACAAAAACAACTATAACAACTAGCTGCAATTAAGAGAAGTTGCCGTTGTGGTTGTATGTACTAGTTTGGGTCTGTGTGCAAAGTTCCTCGAGTCGCTGTGCAAGAAGAACGCCCCTTTTAAGATTTATTAAATGTTCGGTGATTGGAAGCATTCAACGCAGACTCTTGCCCCAACTTGCAGCAATTACTCATAATGGCGGCCTATGTACAATTAAAATGTTAATACATACATACATAAGTAGATAGATGCAAGTGAAGTCAAGATGAAGAAATCGTATTATTGATTTGGTTTGTCCCATAAACAGGTTTATATGTTAGACTTGAATTCCTAAGCAATAGAAGATGACATATTTACGTGATTGGCATTGTGCAACACATAAAAAATCTAACTATCATTCGATATTTATTTCAGGAAGAACTTTCAAAACCAAGCACTACTGCACTATTCGTTTTGTCAAATTAATTTGATCTACTATATCAATCATAAGTTAAGACATTCATTAAATAACTTAGAATCCACTAAAGATTTAATTGAACAAATTTCGTCGAATCGAAAACCGAAAATATTATTTTGCTGGCTCAGTTTTCTGTTAAGATGATTTTGAATGAGATCAAACACAGTAATCGTAAACCGATAAGGCTCTAACCTCATACATATCTCACACACATACAAATGTATATGCTGCCCACACACTTGGAACGAAGACAAACACACAACAGCCACTCAATCAGCGGTTGCCCTGCCAACTTAAAGCCAAATCAGCTGCTACTGTGTTGAGCCACCGCTGGCTGCGATGAGTGGTACTGGTGCTGCTGGTGGTGCTGGTGATGATGCTGGTTCTGGCTTCAATGGCTCCAAGGTGCATCGCAGTTGCCGCTGCCAGTCATTTATTAATTTGGCATATGACAAATTATGCGTTGGCCAGCAATTAGAACTGAAATCAACAGACAAACCTGTGAGGCTTCTCTTCTGTCACAAACGTTTTGTCTCTTTCACACATTAAGCGCTGATTTAACACAAAATTTTGTGCAAGACACGGACAAACGTTTCGTTCGATCAGGGACTGGGACAGGAACATTTACAGGGACTGTGAATCTGAAGGACGAGGTGCGTCAACAGACGACAAGTGGCACTTTAGCGCATTAAGAAAATCTGTACAAGTGTCACTTTGGCAGCCAGAGCTGGAATTGGAATCGGACTTGCAACTTGCGACTTGGTGAATTCTGGTTAGCCGGCAGTCGCCAGTCGGCAGTTGGTAGTTGGTAGTTGAGTAGAATTATAACGCCAACGTTGACCAACTGCAATTTCTGCTGCAAAACGAGGATTATAAATTTGAGCTTGGGCTCTCCCTCCCTTTTCTGGATATATGGCCCTGGCCGTGTTTAATCATTTTTCATTTAAACATCCAGCAGCAAAAAATATATATGTATGTATTTAAGTACAAACACATATATTTATATTTATATATATGTATATTTGAAATTTGTCCAGTCATCGGCATTATTTAATGAGTTGCCAACAGGTTGCCCCGGCCAACTGAAGCCGGGCGAAGCCAACCAGAAAATCAGCAGCAGTTGCAGCCTCCGACTTCGTCTGCTGTCCTGCTTCAGTTTCAGCTGCAAGATTTTGCTGAGTCAGTGCCGCAAACAGAAGCCAACAGCAGTCGCAGTCGGCGCACCAGTCAGAGTCTGTCATGTCTATGGTCAGAGTGCCGACGCAGCCAGCCGGCCTACGCCTGGAGAGTTGAGCGCTTCCTTGTAGCTGGCAAGCTCCTGCCTGCCAGCCAGACTGCCACAAGAAGTGTCATGTAAATTCAACTTGTTGGGCGCGCTGCCATCGCCAACGTCGCAGTTGCTGTACTTGACATTGCCGCTGCCGCCGCCGCCAACATGGCCCTCTGCTGCCGCGTGGCAACGTGTAATGTCAATTTGACAGACAAACTGTCGACCGTTTGAAGCATATTCAGCTACTGTCTACTGTTGTTGGATCCCATCATAATCATCGTCATCATCATCATCATCCACCGATTATGATTTGTTTGATTTGTGTTATCCTCTACAATTTGGTAAGAGCGGCATATTACTTTTTGTGAGGTATGCCAAAAAGTAAGCTCGTATCGTAAGGATCTACGAAATCAGCAAAAAAGCTTAAAGCTTTATCTTATTCATTGTCTCTCATAAAGCGATTAAATGTTTGGCAATATCGCTTTAAACAGCTTTTGAACAAAAGCTTTTGATAATATAGTTACTTGTAAATGGAAGCTGCACTCCCGAATTCAGAGTTCCTTCGGATTAATCGGGTCTTTCGGTTCTCTCTCCGGCCGCAGCTACTTCAACTTGAGGCGCAGACAAAGTGCTACTTCACATGCTTAGAGGCACACAGATTACACTTGTATACACACACTCTGGCTATATATATATGTAGTAAATACTTACACAAATGTATTTATGTAGATATGTATATGCATGTGTAGATACTCATGTTTGGGTCGGCTGACGTTGGCATCCACAGCATTCAATAAAGAATTTTTGCGATTTTTATCTGTATTCGTTCGCCTTGCATTGCCGCGTCACCCAAATATGAATACATACACAAATACGAATATGATTGTGAGAGTTGCGAGTGCCCGTTTGCCTCTTTGGCTCTTTGCCTGTTTGGCCAAAGTGATGTGTTAGTGTGCCCCTTTGCTTAATACTCATAATTGATTAAAATGAAAATTTCCATGGCATTTATGCGTACCACGCCACTCATATACACAATGTCGAGTTGTTGACAGCCTCCAAGCAAGGCAAAGTCAAACTCGAAGTCGAAGTCGATGCCGCAGCCGAAGAAGCCAGAGAAGGAAGAAGTCACAGACCAGAGACCGGAGACCAAGGGTCTAAAGCGGGGCTGGAGTAAAATGCAAGAGTTTCTTCTTCTTTGGAAGTAGTTGTCGAAATGTTTTTATTTGTTATCGATTAATCGCTTGAATCAACAGCCAGCAGTCGTACAGTGGCAGTTGTCTGTCTTTATGTCTTTCTGTCTGCCTCCCTCTCTACCTTCCTACCTACCTACCTAAGTATAGTATATCTGTTGTATCTTACAGATACGACGCATTCACAATCGTAAATACACTTATGTGTATCTGTATCTGTATCTTTTGCATGCCGGCTTCTTGCTGGAAATGTTGCTGTGTAATTGTTTTGAAGTTTGCCTTTAAGATTTGTTTGTTAGCAACAGCAGCAGCAGAATCTCGACTCTCGACTCTCAACCCTCAACTCGACTCCTCCTGCCCACTGAGACTCTGCAGCGAATCTCACTCAGCCAGGGGGGCAAAAATTGAGCATGTGAGTTGGTTGAGACTCGAAGCGGAGAGTCGAGATTTGCGCGCTGCTGTCAAATTCTGATTGATCGATTGTTTGCACACATTTTTATGAGCTTTCTTCTTCTTCTTGTGCAGCGCATTTATTGAGTATTTTATTAATTTCAACTGATCGATGAGGCATTCTGCCTGGTGGCAGTTGCTACCAATGCTACCATTTCAGTTGCTGTTGCTGTTACTGTTGCTGGCGCTAGTCTTTAATTATCCACGGACCTGCTACACTCGGTGTGTGGGGGAGTTCAAATGAAATTGACTTGAAAGCGTGTCGAAAGCGACAGTTACAGAGCTGTATTTGCTGTAATTGACAGAACAAGGTCAAGCACACAGAAACTCATTTGCTTTCATATTTTTGAACCTTTTAAATTGATATCTCCAGCTATCGATAACTATTGTTGAGCAAGGCTTTAAGCTCGCAGTATATATGTAAGTATATGTTTCACAGTAATTTTTACTTAGTTTTGAGATCCGAATTTCCGCGAACTGATTGATTTCGAATGTAGATCTAGTAGTATTCTACGAAGTTTGGCTACCATTTGACACCGTTTTGTTTTTAGTTTGTTTTATGGAGATCCACTTATGTCTCACGTGTCGATGGACGTACAGATAAGTTGCAGCCTCCTCCTCTTCCAAACCAACACCACGCACAGAGGTTAAATTCAAGTTGAATATTTGGTAGATTTGCTGCTGCTGCAGTTTGGCGGCTCAAGCAAAGCTTTCAATACCCTACGCGCTTTTGACAGAATGGTATAAACAAAACAGAAAAATAAATAAATGTTGGATTCGATCCGTTTTGGTGTCAGTGTCCCGCCTTGCGGCGACAATGTCGCACCCGAAAACGCAACAGAAACGCGGAAAAAACGTATTAAATACAAATTTCCTGGTAATAAAACAGTGACACAACGCAGCCCCTTGTACCGCAGCGAAGGGGTGGGAGCCAAAAGGCTGCTGCCAAATAAAGAAATAAATCTTTACACCCATGAAAAAATAAAAACAAATGAAAAGAAAACTGAATACAGAAAACAGTAAGTGCGCCCAATTTGCCAGACAGAGATAGCTTTACAGCTCTGGATATTAAAAAGATCTTACACTTAGTGACTAACTGATGATGCTGCTGCTGCTGCGGCCATCGACAACCGAAGGCAATGCGATGCATGGTTGTGTTTTTGTTGCCTTTTTGTATTTTATTATTGTTATTTTTGTGTATTTCTTGTATCAGCGTGTAAATCTCGCTCACACACACACACACACACAGCACGGCCAGATGAAATACTGATCATCTCTTAGCTGAGATGTGGAACTCGGTTTGAGCCAGCTTAAGTTAACTCGAACTCGAATTTAACTGGACAGAATTTTTATTGGAAATCTGTACGTAGAACTAGTCATCATCATCATCTTTATAATCATTATTATTATCATTATCATCGTGAGTGTCATTATCTTCAACAACAGCCGACGTCGCTTGTTCCTTGTATTTGGTTTTTTGATTTTTTTTTTTTTTATTATTTTTGTTTTTGTTTCAGATGCATATCTTGAAGCGCGTTGGCAATAAAAATATATATGAGCTGTTGATGACTGCATATAAAAATTATTCGAAACAGGCACAAAAAACAAAACGAAACGAAATGAAAAAAAAAAAGAAACCCTTGACTGCTGTGATATATAGATATATATCGAACCTCTGACATTGCCGCATCTGCAACTTAACGCCTTGCAGCATCAGCATCAACATCAGCTTTACAGATCCTCACAAGCGCCATGACACTAAGCAGTCGGAAGTGCAAAAATGTAAATGCACAATATTTTAAATTCAATATTGTTGAGAAATGTTTAGCATAATCGAACAAAACTAAAAAGCTTTTCTTATATGCAGTTTTTTATACATTTATTTTGAAATATCAAATTGGTGAAATAAATTATATTAAATAAATAAATAAAATTTCGTATAGCTTTTATGGTCTTATGACAAAAATTGAATAAATAGTTGATAACAATTTTAGTCGATTTTCTATGTTCAAGTTTAACAAGTTGTTATCCTCAGAGCTACTCGTTACTAAATACTTGGGAGGCAATTGGATGCTGTGGGGCGTAATAAGGTAGGCCAACGTAGAATGCATTAAATTGCTATAATTTTTCAATTGTAACAAAAGACATCTACAAACGACGTTCGTCCAGACAATGCAACAAATCACACAAAAGCCAATTGCGAATGCGAATGCCAAATGCGAAATGTGAATAGTGAATAGTGATTGTGAATGTGCATGCGAATGCAACGAGCCATTCAGCCAGGTGAGCGAGTGCGTAAGCTTGTATGTACATATGTGTGTCTGTGTGTGACACAGATTTCCTGAAATCAAATCTAGCAAATCAAACCAAAAACCAAAACCAAACAAACAAACGAACGAATCCAACCGATGCCCAAACTGGTGTCAGCAAAAACTAAATGGCAACGTTTTAAATGCTCTTTAGAGTGGTTCGCATTGCGTAGGATGTGTTGGATGGGTGGCTGGGTGTTTAGATGAGGCTGAGGTCTCACAGGCGCCGGAGCGTGCCATCAATATGGCAAACGGCAAACGACGACAAACGCAAAACTTAGGATCGACTGAGTGACTCGACGCGACGCCATCAAACAGAACAGAATAGAACCGCAGTCGAAGCCAAAGCATTCGTCGTTATTAGACAAGCATTAAGCTAGAATGATAACACTTAAAGAAATACTGCAACACTATAAAGTAAAGTATATAGCCGATTTGTTATGGTTGTGGTAAAGTTAATTAAAATCTGATACATTCAATAACTTATTTTCAACAACAATTGCAAAATTTCTAATCACTTTATGGGGGCAGAAGTTCTTCTCAGTGTACCGATACAGATACACACCTATAGCATAAGTTATAGCTATAGCTATATAGTTACAGATACACAAGCACAACACACTTATAAATGGGTCGGCCTTGCTGCTTGCTCAGTCAGCAGCAGCAGCACTTGGTAGCTCTGGCATCTATCTGGGTGGTGTACAATTACCTTAACGCATCGACAATTATACGAATGGTTGGCCGCCCCACAATGGGCTCAAAGCTGCGACGCTGACTGCGACAGCCGACGATGCCGACGATGATGGCAGCGGCCAACCTATCAGGTGCGATATGCGATACGCAACCGCGGCAAGGGGCTAGGCGCAGGCAGGCAGGCAAGCAGGAGGGGGGGGTGCGAGAGACAATTGCGCCACGACGCGTTGCGACTGGGCGCCCAAGAAGATTGTCAGTCATTCAGTTGCTCAGCCGCTCATTTGCTCAGTTCTTCACTTTTGCCATGCCGCCTAAGAAAGAAGGCAACAAACAAACAACAACAACAACAGAAAAACCATAACAAAACGCCCCAAAAACACTTTGGCCTGTTGGGCACGGGACATGTGTAAGTTGGTGTTTGTGTGTGTGTGTGCGTGTGTACATGGGTGTATGTATACATGTGTCATAAGCAATTTGGGGGCGTTGTGGAAGGTATTGACACTGCCAACAATGACTACGACAACAACAACAACAGCAAGAAAAGCAACAACAACGATGTTGATGACGTCGTTGCCAGCGAACGCATCTTCTTCTGATTGTCTAGCGGTTTTAATTGTACGATATGGTACGGTAAGGCACAGTGTGGCAAACTCTTGAAGTATTTATAACAATTTCGGGTGTAAATTTATCTATCAGTTTGAAACTGACTGTTGAATGTCAGATTCCTAAGCTTATTGATTGAAAAAATAAAATAAGTTTAGCCTGAGGATAATTTTAAAGCACTTGCATTGTCCTTTAAGGTGCTTCAAAAATGTCCTGAAATATGAACGAACTAAAACATAACAGAAACTATATAGAGA
Organism: Scaptomyza graminum; assembly: GCA_018901835.1. Classification (NCBI taxonomy): domain Eukaryota; kingdom Metazoa; phylum Arthropoda; class Insecta; order Diptera; family Drosophilidae; genus Scaptomyza; species Scaptomyza graminum. The sequence continues at coordinate 8,014,658 of JAEIFL010000001.1, read as the reverse complement.
TCCCATTTTAGGAACTGAAATCTATCGAAAGAAGAAATTTTTATAAAATGTTCTGAACACAAAATAAATAAAATAGAGTCGTTCGATTTTTTTACTCTTTGCAAATTTTATTTGCCAAAAAATTAGTATTTGTGGCCACTGCTGTCGTTTTTAGCGGGGCTTCACTCTAACCAATCATTTATTTAAAATAATAAAATACACACACACACACAAATACATATGTGAGTATGTGTGGATTAAATTGTATTGAAAAGTTTAGCACGCAAAAACCAGCACTCAATTCAATGCCAGAAGCAACAAAAAAGGTTGGGGGGTGTAGAGATCTCTGCGTGTGTGTAAAAGGATGCAGGCTCTATTTACTTTTTAATTGGCAAAATTAATGCAATGCAATGAAATGAAGCCCATCAATGTTGAGTGAGTGGGCGGTGGCAGGAAGGGAGGGAGGAGGAGGCGAACAACTGAAACTGAAGCCTGCCGCCTGCAGTCAAGCTCGGTGTGGTTCAGTTTGGTTCGGTGGCTCAGTGGCTTGGTGGCTCGGTGGCACTCTGTTTGGCTGGCATGCCAACCCAACGGAACAACATTGACGCGCACTGAAGAAGGATTGTTGATATTGCTCTTCGGTTTGTTGTTGTTGTTTTTGCTGTTGCTGTTTTGTGTAATTCTTAGAAATTCAATTTTCAACTTAAAACCGCCGGCAGCCGATGCCCGATGTGCGGCATCAGTTTCTCGCACCCCTTCCCCCAACCCACCGCCCTCACCCTCTCCTCTTTCACGGTTCCCTCGACAAGTGATTAAGTGAAAACAACAACAACAACATCATCAACGCAACCCCAAAGTTAAAGCACATGCAAAAAAAAAAAGCAACAACAAAAAAAAGACAAACTGTTTGGCGGCTTCAGTGTTTTGATCCATTCGCATAAATATAATGATGATCATGACAATCATGAAGAGTCAGCGAATGGCATTGGCAATGCTATGCCCCCCTCCTCACACACACACACACACACACACACATGGTCGGTTTACCAGTCAGTCCGTCACACATATTGAAATAATTATTATCTGCATTCGGAGATCAACACGCCAAACGAAGCCGAACCAGCCCCAAAGCAGCAGACGGCCAGACTGGCAGACTGGCTGACTGGCAAGATAGCGGCCTCAATTCCAACGCAGCAGCGGCAGCAGCAGCTTCAATTTGAAGGCCATAAAAAATCAACGCATATTGCACACTGTCAAAGTCATCAAGCGAGCATTTTTGGTTTGGCGGGCAAGCGAATTTTTGAATTCGTATCGAAATCACTTTCAAGTCCCCCACCCCATCCCCAATACCACAAACCCCTTTTCGAGAGACACAATGTACAGCTCATTAGCAGGCAGGCAGACCCTTTGGTCCTGTCCCCTGTAAATGGCAACAGGCAGCTGAATAAGGGAAGTGATAATCCTTTGACAAAAGGCTGCGACCAACTTGAGAGATTTCGCGCATTTCGGCACACGCAATAAAGGCGAAGAAAGCAACAGCAACAACAACAACAACAACAACAAACACTTTAAAGGTGAAGCTGAGTTTTGAGCCTGAAACTCTCTGCTTGTTGTTGCCCAATTCCCCCGAGGAGTCTGTCCTAACAAACGCAGGACAATAATCACACTGCGACTCTTCACTCAATTCTCCGCACCCTTCGCGCCCCCACGACTCGTCTACATCTTTAGCTGGCGTGTAATGCGACGTGTTTGCCTCAATTCGAGCATATGAAAACGGTTTATTTTGCTCGATTAAGTCGCCCGCTTTTGAATTGCGAGTGCCATGCAAAAAATATAACAGAAAATAAGCGAAACCCATCCCAAAAAGACAAAAAAAATGCCAAGAGAATACGAAGGAGATTGTATAAAAATCACAATTGCGGGGGCGCTTCTTGCGAGGTTTGTCGCACAGGAAGCCGGCAAGCGACAGGAAGCAATAAAAATCCAAATTGGATGCCAACTATTGAAAACCGTTTGCCTGCCAATTTCTTTTGAACTGCCAGCCCATCCAGATGACAATAGACTAACGATTAAGGAGAAGAGCGGGGTAAACCGGTTAAATAGCTGCCAGGACAAAAATGGAGCGAAGTAGGGGAAAAAGACACACCAAGATTTATGAGCTTAAAAAACGCAACCACAGGGTTAACGGCTCAAACTGGCATTAGTAGATAATATACATATACGTTTTTTGAGTTTTTAAAAAATACATGTTTTCTCGATATCTTTACGTGTACTGTATCTGTATCTTAAAATGTGTACTGTCATGAGTGTCAATTGGTTTAAAACAACAAATATTTAAAAATCAATTTTTTCAATTTCACGTAGAAATGTTTTTATAGTAAACAAGCGTACCTGAAACTATTTCTTTGGGATCCCTTTAGTAATTATTTTTTTTCAGCAATTTCACGTTTCTTTTTTTCTTGGCTCTCACGCATAAGTCAAGTTGGGATTTCGAAATCGCGATAACTGCGCCGTATGGGCCGGTGATGGGCCGTAAAACTCATGTCAGTTACCAGCGTTAGTTACGAGCAAAAAAAAACAGTCATAAAACTTTCTCCAATAAACCGATAAGCATCAAGCAACTCAACAACTCGCATTTCGTTCAATGAAACAAATCGAACTTCTCGAATGGCAATAAAGATCCGAACAGGTAGCCCGCCACAGAGTCAGCCTCCCCGACAGTAGCTCAAACCCATAGTTTTATGATCGCTATAAACCAAGGCAAGCCAAAGGTTTAAATTACGCCCGGCCGGCCGGCCGGCTGGCATTGAGACCCTGTCGATAGCATCTAAGCCAAATCCAACTACATAGCCCGGTAACGATCGACGCGACAGTAGCTGAAGTTCTTCTAACAAAGACATAATAAACCCCATTCGGTTTATGCTCATAAAATCATTTTTTATGCGCATATAAGTATTTCCAAATCTTGATGACTTTATTAAACACAGTATGAAGAAAGCGTAAAATCATAGTGAATGGTTACACCTGTAATAAGATTCAACTTCATTGGGGAATGTGAATGTTAGGTAAATAGTTTTTATTAGCTACTGTGGGCTAATAATCGTTTATATTTTAAGATATTAAGATACTAAGAAATCCTTTAGGCACAACATATATCATCATAAGAGCAATAAGATATTCAGAACCTTCAAGTGTAAGCGAGCCTCACGATAAAACGAAACTTTGAGAAAGGAAGTTCCACATTGAGTATTTGTTTATTCTAATGTAATATGATAAACATTTTTGTGAAATCGAATCGAAGACGTTTGGTAATTATATTCTTTTTTAATTTCAAGTTTTTATATTCGATCAGAACTTCAATTACATTTCGTTTCATTTCGCCTTTATAAGAATAATTAGTTGAATATATGAAATTGCATCGATTTGTAATGGCATCCAAATCTGTTTTGTGATGCGTGCCGCCCACAGGCACAGACAGACAAAGCAAGAACGAAAGAGAGAGTGAGTGAGAGAGGGATGAAAGGGGTTGGGATGCAAGCAAGGACCGCAAAAGCGACTAACGCCCCGCAATATCCAAGGCGACAATATTTATAACTCTGTGTGGCGCGTCTCAATTCATTTGCCTCTATATATGATTATGCCCCGGGTATACCCCTAGTACTCTGCCTCTTCAGCTCTGTAGCTTTGGCTCTTTGGCGTCTTTGGCAGCTGCAGCCTCATGACTTTGCCTCTGCCTGAGTGTCTGCCACCTACGTAAGCGTATAATTCGTTAAGCGTCAGCGTCAGCAGCAGCAGCAGCAACAACGACCAAAGAAAAGAACAGCAACAACAACAACACTAAACTTAATCAGTCACTTTAACACCAAGCAGTTGCCACTTACAACGCACTGCAAGCCGAACCATTCGCACAATGTTGCAACGAATGTTGAATGCGTGAGCGTTGCAAGAAATCGCAAACTGCCGAGCTGATCGTCTCCGGTCTGGTTTGGTCTGGTCTGGATGGTATGGTATGGGATGCGATGGCGCTGCTGCTGCTGTCATGGTCGATATTGCGTTGACACCAAATTTGCATTAAAATGCAATTGCCGCACGTTCGTAGTGGAAGGGAGCAGGAGGGTTGGAGACATCGTAATGCATCTTTAGTGTCTATTGAGTGGTGCATTAGTCATATGTGAAGGTGGCAGACACAAACATAACAAGAATCAGCACACCAACAATAATAAATAAAAACAAAGAAAATAAAGGAAAGTTCTTCCAAAAATTAAATACCCTTACAAAGCAGAAAGTAGCTTGAACATTTCTTAAATTTAATAAATGTTTTTATGTTAAAAGCATTTAACTTTTATCTTCAATAAAACATATACAAAATTTGTATTACAAATACTCATGTTTTGATTGATTGTTAATTTTTATAATCAGTAATAATGACATATAACCCGTAAATGCCCTTAAACAATGCTTCGTACTATAATAATGCTAGTGAAGCATGAACTAAACAAAACAAAACAAAACAGGACAACGAGCAAATCAATTAAAGTCAAAACGAACTAAAGCACTCAAAAAGCACTTTGATCTTGGCAACTTTACGATCTGCGGCAAAAATCTTTCACTTTCCATATTGTTGCATATAGAAAGTATAGCTTCAGACACATATTGCTGCACTTGGATCAGGTCAGACTGAATACTGAATACTGTGAACACTGAAGACGTCGCGGACATTCCAATTAAAAATAGTTTTGACACGTCGCGAGTTTGCCTGCGACAATTTCTTGATGCCGCCTGTAGCAATAAATTAATTACAAAATTGCCAACTCGGGCTGGCTTCTGCTTCTGCTTCTGTTGTACGACAACAACACTCACTTTATGGCCATGGCTAGAAAATCAAATGTGCTGTGCTGGATGCATGTGGGCGTGGGCCAAACAGGAGGACAAGCTCTTTACAGTTCTTCTCATTTCTTTATTTTTTTGGCATCCAACTTGAAACTTCATTCGTGTGTGTTTGTGTGTGTGGGCGTCTTGTTGACAACAACAACGAAATTGAATTCCATGCAAAAAAGGGCACTTGGTGATAGTTTAGTTCAGTTTAGCCTTTCTCCTCTCTCTCTTTCTCTCTCTCTCTCTCTCTGTCTTTCTCTCTTGTATAATCTCCTTAACTCACCCAGCCTACCCAAGCTACCTGCTGCTCTTGATCTTTGCGCGGTATTTTGACTCTTCAGCGCCTTGGCAACGCTGACTGCTCAAGAAGAGAGTCTAGTGTTTGCTTGCCTGTTGTTTGTAGACAACTCTGCCAGACACAGCCAGGCTTCAAAAATGCAGTCGCTTAGTCTCAGTCTCAGCGTAAAGAAGCAGCTTTCAATTATTCACACATCATCGAATGAAAGGTGGGGAAGGAAGGAAGATAGGAAGGAAGGAAGGATAAGTACAAGCCAGGAGGTCATGTGAAATTAAAAATAATATACTACTATACTCTCAAGCATCAAGTTATTTATCTGCAATTCTGCGTATTGTTTCGTTCATGTCAAATTATTGACCCGCGCCAGGCACTTTGAAATGTTTATGCGTTTTCATGACTGAGATGAGCAATTGATAAATCCAGCTCAAAATTATGAATATGCAAAAGTGAACAGAGAGACAGACAGACCGACTAGCAAACCAACAACAGACAACAAACTGGAAGCCAACAAGCCGACACCGCCCGCTGTTTTCTGGGCTCTCTCAGCCAGTAGCCAGTAGCAGCCGACTTGGACTTGGTTGGGGTTACACAGTTTGTAGTTTACAGTTTACACGTGAGACCATTAAATGCCTGAATGTTATTTAGATATCATTTTCATATGGCATTCGGTGGCTTCTGCTTCATTTAAATAAACGAAATTAATGTTTACATTAGATTGCGGCTTCGAATCACATTCACAAATATCATTTATTTGATTTTGTAAACCTTCTTTCTTTTCGATTTTTCACAAATTGTAAACAAAATTATATTTGTGTACTCAACGAGCAACAGAAAGAAAGAAGCTGGTGGAAACTGTTTGTCCTAATATACAACTGAAATACAGTCGAAATGGTAAGACATATCGATCCATTTATTTCTCAAACTAAAACAAATAGTAGGTGAAAACAAAGATTTAATTTTTCTTGAATGCATCTGCAAGTGGTTTAGCTGCCATTGTAACGGATTGAAAAATCGACAGTTGATGACTCAGTTATGGAAATAGCAATATTGGTAACTTAATATTTAAGAACGCAGGTGGATTATCTTATTTAAAGATTTGTTTACCAACGTAAAAAGATCTCTTGATTATCTGCCTTGCAGTTGGCAATTAACACGCGCTGAATTGAATTGCCGACAAATGTCAACAGCCACTCATAAGTTATTTGAGAAACTAATCATTTTTTTTGTATATACATTGTAGATAATTGAGTACAACAGACCAGAAAAAATATTACATAGAAATAGTTTACCTTTATGGCAAATTATTTTGTATCGTGTAAACATGGAAACACCAAAAGCTGTATGCAACATGGGGCACGCTAGGTGTGTGTGTGTGAAGGAGTGAAGCATCCAACTGTGCTGCTTGTGACTTGGCCATTTGTTTGTTATCAGTTACAAGCGATCAATACAGCAGCAATCAATATGGTCAATAAAGTTCGGCCCGATCTCGCCAAAGTTGCTGCTCACTCGCTAGGGAGTCACACCAAGACACCAAAGGCCCAGCCTGGAGACGGAGATGGAGTTGATGTTGAACAACAGACGAAGATCTCGCTGCGTGTCTATAGGCGCTGTGGCAACTTGGTCCGGTCCGATACAAGGCAACGTGATGTACACAGTTGAAACTTAAGAAGCCAAAACTCACAGCTCACAGTTCACAGCTTGCAATGTGTGTTGCAGGCAGGCAGGCAGGCAAGGAGGCAGGCAGACGACGGTCGTCACTGGGCTCATGTTGTCACTGTTGTTGTCGCTTGATCGCAAATTTGCCATGGCAAGCTTGACAACTTGCAACCGGGCAATGGTCTGAGAGGAGGGGCAGATGCAGGTACAGGCAGCAGCAAGCCGGCACCTTAAACTAATGTTACAAACTTTTTGGCATGTAGCCCAAAGTACGCGACTTCAAGATCGGAGCCCTGTAAGCGATTCAATTCTGTGCTATATACGTGTGTGTGTATGTGTGTGTGTGTGTGTAGTACCACTTTTGGCAAGGCAACTCCACTTGAGGCAGCAGAGTCAACAAATTGGAGATCACGGTTTTCATGTACTACATGCAAATTCATTGCTACTGTTGCTCTCAGCTTGGCTCAGCTCTTGTTGGTTGGCTCTGTTTTGGAGCTGGCTGGATGGCTCCGGCTACTGTGTGTATCTGTGTATTTGTATCTGTATCCATAACCATAAAGCCAGCAGCAGCAGCCGGAAGAGCGAAACTTAAATAAACAATCCAAACAACTACTGTAGCTGCTGCAAACAGACAAAACAGTGAAAAGTTAACCAACAAAAACCCGAACGTAACCAAGCCAACTTCAAGTCATTCACAAATACAACAAGCCTGATACCCTACACTAGCAACGGTCGGTCAATAAACACTTATGCATACAATTTGTCAACAATTGTTTTAGCTTTTTTTTGTTGATACTTAATTTGCAGATACGCTGAAGAAATATTATAATAAAAATAAATTTACTGGAAATATGCATGACAAGAGTATAATTATGTTTTTAATTAACAAAATTCATTTGATATGAAAATATTATTAGTTAACAATATCAATGGACTCTGTCAAAACTGCTTTGGGGAGATAAATGCAAAATAGCTAAACTGTTTGATCAGCTTGTCTCCAACTATCGAGTATTCGTCGCCTTTTTAGGTACCCCGAGCATCACTGGCGACAGGAAACCATTTGCCCCTCCTACTGTCCTACACCCCCTCGCTGAACAGCGTGCGGGATAATCGCAGCAGCGCACGTGGCTATCCTGGCTGACAGGCAACAAGGCAAAGTAGCTAGGATTGGAACTGAAATCGGTTGGTTTTGGTTTTGGGTTTTGCAAGCTCAGCTTGTAAGACGATACACGGCCTGCCGCTGCTAAACAGCATCATGATGTACATACATACATACTAATAGAAGACGAAACACACACACAAACTAACACGACATCCACAAATTCGCACACACATATGTACATACATGCAAAAAGAACGACTCTTTTTTTAATTTGTGGCGCCATTCCGTGGGCGTTGGAAGTTCGCAGCTACATTTACATTTGCAAGAAACCCCAAAGGTGGCAACGAATTTTGATTAACTTCTTACATACATTCTATACATACATATGTATGTATATGTATATAACAAAACATATGTACATGACCTTTAATCGGCGCATTGCATGTTGCAGCATATGTTTAACGAATAACTTAACTGAATATGAGCCTTCAACGTACTCAAATAAATTCAAAGCAAGTAAACACCAAATGTTGCACAAATTCCTGGAAGTGCGTGCTTTTTTCTTACGCCAAAATTTTGTTCTTTTTTGCACGCCTTTTATTACGATTGACTTACCCGCTGGCTACTTATGTCTTCTTCACTGATTTATAAGCAATTTGATTTTTGTTTATTTTTGTTTATTTAATTTCACGCAAATCGTTTTGATATTAGCTGTCTGTTGGGTAAAGGAGAACCTTCCAAAACTCCAGACAATCGCAAATTGAGCTAAATTTCATTGCAAGCGACGCTATTTATCGTTGGGCTGTCAACTTTTTATGATTATTGATATTATTGATATTTTGCACGCTTGCATTTGCAGTGAGAATCGAATCAGTTCGATGTATCTATCACATTGACATGTGAATGGCAATTTAAGTATCGATTAATCAGTGACAATTTATTAACTTTTTCTTTAATTTTAGCATTATTTATTGTACAATCAAGTACAAGTTTTTTAATTATTATCCAAAATATTTAGATTAATCCTTAATATACATAGAAATGCAACATTTGTTGTGTTTGCTTGTTTTAACAACATATCAGATAATCGATTATTGATGACGTCACACACAAAGTGCGTTATCTTTTCGCTTAATGAGCATGCATGTTCTCAATTGTCACTCAAAAAAGTGAATGCTTGCCAAATTTCAAAGTGTAAACAAGTTGGATCGGCAAACGGAAATTATGCCTGCGAAATAAATAAATATTGCACTGGAAAACAGTTGCTAATATCTCGAGAAATGATGTATCAGATATAATATATATATATGTACATATGTATGTATGCTTAGCCAACGTCTCGTCAACTGTCAACAAATTTTGTGTGCCATTAATTTGCGGCATGTACAATAAAAAGCGGCCCGGAAACGCGCAGCTCAAAAAAAAAGTGTAACAAATAAAAACAAACATTTCCTGTGGGTTTTGCTGTATGGATGGGGGATCGCCTTGTTTTCAGGTGAAAAGCGCTCTCCTCTTGAGATTAACCTTACAAATTATTTATATGTATGGTATGTATTTATTTTTTATTTCTGTTCGTTGTTAAAAAATCAAACAATTAACCTCGAACTTGCGCCTTGTTGTTGCTGCCGCTGCCGCTGCTACTGCCACTGCCACTGCCACTGCTGCTTACAACATGTTGAGCCATTCAAATTTCCAATTAATTTTTGTTTTGTTTTGTTTTTTGTCTTTGGTTTTAGTGGCATCGTCTACAAACTTCCATGAAACGCTAACAAGAACCGAGCCCTGGCGACAGGCAGAGAGGGGAACGAAAACAAAAAACAAAACAAAAAATTGTCACAGCCGCCGTTTACAAATAATTTTTGTTGCTTTCGGCTCTTTGGGGTTTTCAATGGAAACGAAACACATAAAACATGGCCAACAAGCTGGCCAAGCGACCGCCACACAAAATATACTATATAATAAAAATCCACACGCACACACACACACACACCCGCAGTCACACACATGGATGGGCTAAATGTTAGCCAGGCCCCAAAACCGATCCATCCCGCCACCCTCTCGAATCGCTCAGACAACTTCAAACGTGAGCAATTAAAAATTGCTACGTATTTGTATTTTTTTTTTTTGTGCGTTGTGTTTTTGTTTGTTTCTCCACACAAAATTTAAGAGAACACTTGACTTACCTATGCTCTTACTTTCAGTGTGATGTCGATCTTCCTACTTCCTTTTCTGATGAATATTAAACAGCAGCGAAAAATTATCAATTGGGAAAGTTTAATACTGGAGCTACAACAAGTTCGGAAACTAAATCAAGTGGAGCAAAACATGCTTTAGAGAAGCTGCTGGAAGAGGAGTCATGCCCAACAAATGATACCATTGTGCCAATCAGTGTAAGCTAAATCTGCAAATGCATTAGAAAAACCTCTAAGTCACACATTTTGTACATTCTATATACGTCAAGTTGTTTAAACAACTGTTGATGCAATTATTGTACTTAAATAGAGCTTTTTCTAGGCACTTTAAGAAAAAGTTCGATTTAAACTGACACAAATCTCATAACAAAACTCAACAACCCGCATACAAAGAAATATTAAAAAACTCCGCTCATATTCACACATGTAAATGTATATATTGAGTTTGCATTATGAAGATACGTCGTAACTTAAACAAAACTTAAGCAAGGCACTTCCAAAAAATATACACTAAAATTTTAAAGTCTTAAGTCAACTGCCTTAAGCATACAAGAATCTTCAATAGTTCTCTAATAAGTATCTAATGTAAATCTATCAAGCCACTAAGCTAAGTTCTATTTACTGTTATTTGGGAGACATGTGTCCAATATGCGCTGTCTCGTGCTATTGAGCCCTCGGTTTTGGGCTCATTAAGCTGATAATTAAAGTTCATTAGCTACGCTTGAAAGCATGTTGTACGGATGAGGGTTGATTTTGGTCAGTTTGCCAGTTTTGGCAGTCGCCTGCTTGTTTTTATTGCTAATAAATATTGGTTCATAAATTCATAACTATTAATATTTGTGGTTAGCCTCTTGCTAGATTTCCATATTCGGAACTTTTCTCAACTATAATATATGTATGTACAATATCTGGCCATCTGTTCTGAATTGTCTTCAAGTGTCTCCCTGTATGTACAATTTAGGAAAATATTTTAATTGTTTTTCGCGCTCGAATTATGTTTTTAGTCATTTTTAACCCACCTGCTCATCAAATCCTTTTGCTCCGTATGTTAACATTTTATTGCTTGGGCATTTTTCAAATCATATCCATGATGTTGATGAGGATTATGATGTTGATGTTTGGTAATTGCAGCATTCAGGTGCATTCCTTGCCAAATTGTCGTTTGCTGCCCATGGAGAGAAATTATGCTCCTTATTAAGGATAACAACCCGCAGAAGTTGTATAAAAAAAACCAGAAGCATTGGGGGAAGGGTACAAAAAGAGGACATGTTCCACTTGAAAAATAACAATTTCATTCAATTTTTGATCATTTGCCACCAGAAATGGCAAATCAAAAACCTATAAAAACCAGCACACACACAACGCCTAAAGGACCAAGGACCAAGTACCTCGAAAATTTTCATTCGTCCTGCCGTATGCCGCATCAAGTCCACTTCTTAAGAGGTTTGAGGGCGGTTTTTGCTTGTTTGTTGCTCGGCTTTTGTCGGTTTTCTTGTTTTTTTTTTTATTCATTCGTATGCCAAAAGAAAAGGACCACTGCTTGGCTTTAAAATTGAAATGACACACGCACCACCCCCACCATTCATCCCCTTCCCCTTCCTCTTACCCACCAGACTGTGTGTGTGTGTGCTCCCGTTTACGTTGCATGTGATTGAGTTCTCGGCCTCGACGGCATTTCCAAATCCTACACGCAAAATTTATGTTGCATAAAATTTTTCAATGAATTTTATACCAGGAATTTGACTTGGTTGTACATTTGATGCTTTTACTCCGCCTTCGGCTTCTGCTTTTGGTTTTTCTTCTTTCTTCTTTGCTACAGGCAATGTCTTAAATTTTTAAATGACTTTCGTCTACGCACGTGGCATATGGAGCGTAAACCATTCGCATTCGCATCCAGATTGAGTTTTGAGCCACCCCACCACACCACAAATGAACGTTGCTACATTGTCCTTGGATCAAGCAACCACCAAACAGCAGCCGTATCGAAATGTTGGGCTAAACACAGGTCATTGCAATTTAAGGTTTTTTTCTTTCTTATTGTTTTTTTTGCTTTGGAGATTTTTGTTTTTTGGCCACTAGCTTTGACATCGGTTTCGGTTACACTTTCGCTGTCGGTTAGCTCCCCAAATGGTTGCATGCTGCAATTGATTTGGCAAGCGGCAAGCACTTGCGGTTGCTTCTCGGTGCTGATGGCTTGTTATAACAATGTATTCGACTCTCTTATTGTCTGCCATCAATAAGCAAATTTAGCTTACTTTAATTAAAGACACCGCAAGATTAAAAAACCGAAGACGAGGCTAACGAAGCAAATCGCTTTAGTTATGAGAAAACCTATTGCAAAGACAAGTGTTTTTATTTAGTTGGTAAATTTTTAATATTTAAAGAAATAAAGTTTAAACTAGAGCAACGTGTTAAACAAAAATCCAATGTATTTTTTAAAATAACAAATAATCAACTTTATTCAAAGAAAGAAGCATTAAATTAGTTAAGAGTTCAGGCTGCCTTTACTTAAATAATCTCTATATTTTTGCCCTATCTTAATTTAAATTTATTTTTAATTTACTTTGTTAAGTTAAGTTCACTTAACCTTACTGATAACAATTTAAATATTCCAGGCAACTATAAAAATGTTAAGGTAATTAACTCGTCAAGTCTTTAGTAAATGGTTAAGAGATGATAATGAACATAACATATCTTGAATGTAAGTACTACAAATCGATTTAAAAATTAATTGCTTAACTAACGAAACATTTTTTCAGGTTTAGAAATGGAAAACGTCTTTAAATGCGAATTTAATTCAATAAAAGAGAAAGGATTTCTGTATGAATATAAATTGCCGATTCGAAATAAGAATCTTAGCTTCAGACCAAACCAACTAATAGGCCTTTACAGATTGCCTTCTACTATGGTTGCCACCAAATTCAAGGCACAAGACCCACGCAATAGCCATTTCCATTACCATGCAACATGCAACACGTACGCCAGAATTGTAAACCCAAACATTGGGGGATAATTTTCACAAAATTAATGCTTACAAAATGCAAAAATGTCTGGAGAACCGCAGCAGCAGCACCGAAGACAAACCAACTCTGGCAATGGACATGGAAATGCAAAATCTAAACACTTGATTGTTGTCAATATGCAACAAGCGCTGCACAGGCGCAAAGAGAGAGAAGCAGAGAGTGGAAAAGGCGGCGCTAACACACGACGCGATCTTCTTCTTTTTTTTCTTCTGCTTAACTGTGACCATGTCGAGAATGTTCAGGATGTCCAGAAGGATGTTGGAAGGGCAGACATTGGGGGATTACGTACAATTATTGCATTTTGCTGTTAAACAATGCAAACTTGTTGCGTGGCACGGACTGAGAGAGAGAGAGAGAGAGAGAGGCTTGCCCCGTTCAAAGGAAAGGAAAGGGGACATGTAACGAATTTGTAGCTGTCTGTCGCTGTTTAGATGCGGCCAGCGAGGTGTGAACAACGGCGGCTGCTAAATTTAGGCAGACACAGAGAAAGAGAGAGAGAGAGAGAGAATGGAAAGAGAAGACGTGCAACAGCAGCAGCAGCGGCAGCAAAAGGTGCATTCGGCTAAATAAATCAAAAATTTGGTTGCAATGCGGATGGGACCACCAGCGTCAGATAAACACCAACAACACCAGCAACAACAACACAAAAGAAGAAGAAAAAACCACAACAAAAACAAACTCATAAACAGCAGACAGACAAATGTGGCAGTGGCAGGCGCAGGGTCAGGGGTAACCTGTAACTAGGACTGGGCATGCAACCTGCTGAGCATTTTGACTGCTGTGTTAAACGCCTCGATTGTGAATGTGGTGGACCTGGACTTGGACGTCGACCTGAACCTGAACCTGAACCTCAAACCTGGCTCGAACAAATCTCGCATTTATTGTAATTTGATGAGGCCGTTAAAGTTCTTGAGCTCGTAACTCATGTGCCGCTGACTGCTGGCTACTTGCAACGTTGCGTTGTTTCATTGTTTTTAGGGCTGCCTCTCTCTCTCTCATCGATATCAAATCGATTTTGCTTCAAGATTTCCAACTAATTTGTTGAGGCCCATTGTTGTAAGGTAACAACACAGGTAAAGGATCTCATTAGGCAAGTGAAAAGAGAAAAGTGAAAGTGCCGCATTTGCTTCTTCTTCACCATGTTCTTGTTCTTGTTCTTTGGAGTTTACAGTTGTTTGACAGATACGCTAGAAAAATAAGAGGAACCCAAATGTACCCTAAACACATATTAAGGCGCTCCTCTTATTCTTCGTCTTGGCTTTCTTTCTATTTTGACTTATTGCCAGCGATTTGTCAGCATTGGACATGGGCCAACATGGACTAGCCCAAATATTTATCTATCTATCTATGTTTTTTTTTTTTTTTTAGTAGTTATATATTGGAATTCTATGAAAGAGTAATTATTGAATCACTGAATCACGCACAATTCTCAGTTCGTCTACAACAACTTTTGTGGCACAAACGTGACTGGATCGAACTTTTTATTTCTCAGACTTCTCCTTACTTGACTTTATTTTATTTTAAATTTTATTTTGTTGAACATATAAAATTAAGTCGAGTGTCATTGAATAAATCATTTATCATGGCACGATTTTAAATGTTATCCCAAATTTAATTTTCAAATTATACTTACTTATAGAAACTCTTTCATATTGCAAATTTAAGAATGCTCATATACTTTATATTATAAAAACTTAACTATAAACATTTTTCTTACTTTAATATACATTATATTATATATTAAATATTTTTTTTAATTTTACATATTATGATACAGAATTTATTGTTTAATCTTAAGATCATGACACTCTACTATCCAATTATGAACAATAATACAATTAGATACTTAAAATTTTGATCTGCGAAGAGAAAACAAGACTTTTATACTTTGGCGCTAGATCTTTTCTTGTCGTTTTTTCTTCGATATTGTGGGATCGGTGTTGGGATTATTGTTGTTGGTTGGGGCTTTCTCATTTTATTGCCTTGGGCTAAATAAACAAATTACTTGCCGCGTTCTTTATGTTGTTGTAGTTGTTGTTTGATTTCTTTTGAGCGGGACCCGAATATTTACCACAGCCTCAATAAATTCTGCAGCGCTGCATTCGGCGGAGCGTTCCGTTTCGTTCCGTTCGCTTCGGTTCGGAGCGGCGTTCATTGAAATGTTGCGCGCGCCTCTTGTTTAGACAACAATTTTCATTGTTGACTTTACTTGTTATGTTAATGAGAAGAGCCCAAGCGAACGACCCAACAACAAACAACTGAATCCCAATTCTCATATGGATCGGAGTGCATTTTCTCTCGCTCTCGATCATTGCTATGGGTGGGATGTGGGGAATGGCTGTAGCAGGGAGCGGGTGGTGAATAGAGCAATGCGCCTGACGCGTGGCGACGCGCCTGTTGACATTCTGTTTGACATTATTGACACACGAGTCAAATACGACGAAGTAATTGCCAACAAGAACGAGACAATAATCAACTCTTGTCGCGATAGAGAAACATACACTTGAGTGTGAGTAGGCCACCACCGAGTCATATCAGTTAGCTTTTGAGTGTTTGCGGATAACAGAATTTTCAATAAAGTTTAAATTTTATTGTGCTGCTAATAATAAATAAATATAATATACAAGTATGATTATAAAGGCAGCTTTGAACCTTTTTTTTTTGAGCCGTTGCTTATCTGCAATTTGGCAATCGTAACAGTTTTGACAAATCACACACACAGCAGCAGCAGCACATGCCGAGTGACAGAGATGCCGCTATTGTAGAGCCGATTGTACACCGCAGATCATGGTAAGAGGTGGTTCGGTGGTTGTCGGTGGGGGGCGGGAGTAGCAGGTATGGGTACCTGTGCGCAGTGCACGTTGTTGGCGGCCGCTTTGAGCTTTATTTTGATTTCAATCTAAAACACACAAATCGTTCATTCTGCCGCTGCCGCTGCCGCCAATGACGAGCTGCGTCGACTGCGACAGAAACTGTGCACAGTGGAGCAAAGCTGAGTGCGAGAAGCTTTGGCATTGCCTTCCGATTACAGTGCGTCCCTTTCCATCCTTTGCCAGCCCTTGCATTGAATGACATTTTTATGATGCTGACGCGCGTTGCCCAACACGAGCCGACAATAAAAACAACAGCAACAACAACTGCAGCCGAGCGTGTTTTGCATGCATAAATAGCCCACGAAGAGCAAGAATAAGAATCATAATGATGAAAACAGAAGAGAAGAACTCAAGAAAGAAACAAAGCATACATAAACCGAGCTCCTTTACCTTGTTGCGCAGCGGCAGCAGAAGAGCAAAAGTGTGGTAAAAAGAGGGGGAAAAATACTAGGTGCTTGGCTGATTAAGTTGACAGATTTGCTTGAACTTGTAGCAAAAAAAAAAAAAAATATTAAATAAATAAATAGATTATAATGAGCAAATTCGTTCGGTATAAATATATATACTTATATATTTTTACATTTATGTCTTCGTATTTTAATTGGTATTTAGAGTCCATAAATGACATCAGGAATGGGAATCTGGAATCTGGAACTGAAACTAGAACTAACAACCAACAACAAAATGTGCTGTGAACCGGTTCATGTTTTTTTTTTACTTTTGCAGTGAGACAATCAATTTAGAATTTGGTACATTTCCCACATTATCTTTGGTTTAATAACTAACTTGGAACTTTAAATAAGGCCATGATTATTATTTAAACTAATTAATTAAAGCTTACCTTAAGGTTGAGCAACTGTTCAGAAAAGTCTCAATAAAAAATCAATTTAAATCCTCTATGAATATTAAATTTCTATAATAATACATTAATAATTCGATTGTGATCCACATTCCATTGTGAACTTTGAAATCGCAGCGTCTGTGCGGGCCGCTTACAATTGATTTGTCACATGAATTTGGATTTGAAGTGGCCCATTGAACTGGTCAGAGATTTGCCATAGTCAAATCAATGAAAAGGCCACAATGCAAATGCATTTTGCTCTCCTCTTTACCTCGCTTGTTGCTTTTGTTTTTGTTTTTCAACGGTCTTGCCCAGCGCATTAAGCCCGAGGCAAATCAAATCGCGAGCCAAAGTCAAAGGCAATGGCAATGGCCAACTGCAAAAGCAAACAGAGCTCTTTGCGATCGTGTCACGTACGTTGAATTGGGTTGCTTTGGCTTTGGCAAGGTGCCGTTGAGGATCGTCATCGTCGCCGTCATCGACATCGCATCGAGAGACATCGGGACGATGAATGGATGACGAACGTTTACTAGAACGAATTTGGTTAATTTTTATTGTGATTTCCTAGAACCGAACGAAATGCTTCAACGGCAACGTCAACGTCAACTGAGCTCAGCTCAGCTCAGCTCAGAGTTCAACGCTGTTTTTGGCTGGCCAGGTAAATCACGAAAAAGTGTCGGCGGACACGCGCCTCTAAAAAGGCCAACGAACGAACGTTCCAATCGAATCGAAATGCAAATTATGCAACGCCACAACGTTCTGGCTCTAACTCTGTCTCTGGTCGATCCTCAGTCGGTCGGTCGGTCGGTCTGTCGGCCGGTCTTGTCTCTTAAGTTTTAGGTCTGGCCCGCTCTGCAGTTAATTTTTAACGACGCAAGATTTGTGCATTCAGGCGCTACAAATTGTTTATTGTAGGCCCCATGGCCTCAACAACATTCTGCATAAATACATACAAATAGTCCCTTAGACCCGCTTCGACTTCGACAGTCCGTCAATTCCATACAAAGTTTGATGTGGTCAGTCCTCAGGTTTTTGGTGCCGCTTTGAGTTTGTTGACAATGTTCACAACTTGTAATTGTCCAGCTTGCCCGCTCGCATATTCTCACTGTAAAGTTTACTGTTACTACTATAACGGGAGAAGAGCACCGACTACCATAAGGAAACTTTCCATCTGTTAAGACATTTGTTAAGATTCTTCCAACTTTATTAACATTGTTAATGGCATGAAAATAGGTTAAAATTTATTTTGTTCGCAGTACGAAATTACAGTCGAACTTCCATCGAACGAACTTCCTCATATCGAAGTTTTCTAATCCTTTAATAAGTTTTCTCAAAAAAACCAAAGACCACAATAGTTTTAATTGAAAGCAATGGAATTTCGATAACATAAAACAATTAAAAAAAGATCAGTTTACCGATTTAAGTACTCAGGTTCCTGTTCCGGTTTAAAAACCGGCCACATCCGTAAAATTGGACTTCAAATTGTTCATATTGCCAGCATTTATAAGCCTTTTTTCTGATGCTCTGCACAATTTGTCGAAATTAATTGAGCTATCGGCTAATAAGCCATTGGTCCCAAAATACGACGCGTTGCCATCATTAATAATGCTCAAAGCGTTTTGCCACCCCAAAAATAGACAGTCAGCCAGGCAATCAGCCAAAGCTGAAGCCAAAGCCAAAGAGGCCCGAAAGAGCTACAGAGATTTTAGAGTCAGTCAACTAAACGTATTCATGTATTTATTTTTGGGGGAGTCCCAGTCTGGCGTGTCGGTGATCGGCGCATTGAACAGATCAATTATCGTCTGGTGTCTTGCCCCAGCCACGGCCGCAGCCACAGCCGCAGCCACAGCCACTGGCTCATACGGATGCTTGTTGATGATGTTGTTGCAATTGCCGTTACCGTTGCTGTTGCCATTGGGGCGCATAATCAGGAAGGCATCAGCATCAGCATCGGCATCGGCAGCAATATATAATTTCGAATTTTTTTGGATAAATCACGCAATGGCAAAAACCAAGCACAGGCACAGGCGACGGCAGCAACATCAGCAATAATCTATCACCTGTCAGCACCTGTCATTCAAGCGTCGCAGTTGCGATTGGCAGACGAAGGCAGGCGAACATACATGCAACAACAACAACAAGAGGACACATGAGGCTGCCACCAGGTCTGGCACTTCTACACTCAAAACAATAATATTGACCTTTTATTTCGAAAAGATATTTACTACAGATTAAGACTCAGGGGTAAAATTTATTAAATCTATTAAATTGCTGAAAACAAAAATTTATTTTTTACTTTTCGGAAATTGTTTTTTAATAATATATTTTTAATTTTTATTCAGTTCAATATTTATTGAAAGGCTATTTTCTTGGAATCTTATTTTTAAATTATTTTTCTATGTGTACATGTATCGATACTGGTACTTGGTACCGCCGAACTGGGGACTGTGGCACGGTTGCGTTTTTCGTTCATCGTTCATCTCATTTCTCCGATCGGCAGGCAGCAGACAGACGAACGAAGGCAAAGAAACCAATGAAGTAACATGCTGGACGGGGCAGCCGTTGAGGCGTCTGTTGCCGCCGTTGATGCTGTTGCTGTTGTTGCTGCTGCTGCTGCTGCCATCGAGTTGCCAGTTGTGCCTCAAGTGTCAGTTTGACATCATTAATCATGCGATTAGTTAAGTGGGTGTTCGTTCGCTTATACGATTTTCTCTTTCACAGCATCCAGCATGAATCCTCCTCCACAGTTTGTTGCCTGATGTTAAATAAGTTCCGAGCTGTTTAATTTGACGTTTGAACGCATGATTGCATTTTCAATTTGACAACTACACACACAGCATCAGCAGTAGCACGCACAGTGCCCCCCCTTGCCCCAGCTACCAGCATCACCATGCTTATTAGCTGCCCTCCTGCCGTGTGGGCCATCGGGCCATCGGGCTATTGAAACTTCCGTCCGTGTTGCTCTGCCTGCTGCTGTCAAAATAATCACACGTACAATTAGCATGACGACAAGCTCATCAATTTGTATATATTGTAGGTATAGATAGGTTGGGGAGGGGGGCGCATTACAGGCACAGGTAATGAACAGACAACGTGGCAACATCAAAATTTGTTAAATGCCTCACAGATTTAAATGTAGGAAGTGAGTATGAGCATGAGAAATTTGTTGTAAAAATTCTTCATTTATTTCTTTATAAATATTTTGAATACCTTTTGCTTTGGTGCATTTTCGAAGTACATATTTTGACTTTGCAAACTTTTGGATATTATGTATTTCCAAAAATCTTTCTTGTTCTAAAAATCTTATGTGTTTTCCCAAACAAAAATATGGGAATTTTCTATACAATCCAAAGTAACAACATGCACTATTGAGCATATATTGAAGCAAGTGTCAAGCAAATATCTATCGAGTATTTGAGAGTACTTGGTATCTCACACACAAACAGCATCTGTCAGTTTAATGCAGTCTAACCATTCATTCATTTCCATGTTCCTCTTTGCCCGCCATCTAAAGCTAAACTAACAACATCGAACTTGGCAACATTCGGTGGCTGGTCGCACATCAATTTTGCGCATAGTCATCTAACGTGTGGACCACCAGCCAAGCCCCAAGCAACACCTACAACGACACCTCATAGACAACGACTGCCCCCCAGAGAGAGAGAGAGAGAGGGACAAGAGTCTGACCAGAAGAAACAGCAACTTCAGCTTCAGCTTCGGCTTCGGTCCGGGTATCAAGTGTGTAATTAATGTTTTATTAATACAAGCGACAAGCGATCGCTGTAATGGGTAAAGGGATTCGGATTCGGATTGGTATAAGGATTGGGGTTAAGGAGAGAGAGGTACACACAGCAGGAGTGAAGTTGAAGCTCAGGTAACGACATTCGCGTAGCGAAGATGAACAGCAGTCGAATTGCAATCGATGCAGGATCCAGCAGCAGCAGCAGCAGCAACATCTCCCAGACTCTGGGAAAGATTCATATGCACAAAGCCCATAAAATATGTGGCCAGACTTTTCTTTTTTTTACATAACTCCGAGAGAGTGAGATGGAAAGAGTGTATGTGTGTGTGTGTGTGTGTGTGTGTGCGAGTAGAGCTGGGCTCAGTTTCGTGCGCTTAAATGAATTACCAGATTAATGGACAGCATAAATCACATTATCGCTTCGGCTTGTGGCCCCAAAACACACGCAGGCACCGCATTAAGAAGCCAGGGACGGGTTTAGAGGATACCAAGGCTGCAATGCAACATTCTCAGGCTGAGGATGAGGATGAGGCGGCCTTTGTGGGCGGCCGACTCTGTGGTGTGTGTGTCTCTGTGCTTGGGTTAATGATGCTGATGCTGGAGTAGCTTGGCCAGAATTTATTGAACCATTGCCTAAAAGTCCATACACACAAGCAAAGCAGAGGAGAGGAGAGGAGAGGAGAGGCAAACAGAGTCACAGGTCCAACAATGCTGATTCACTCAATAAAATATAAATGCAAAGCGGTCAGACAGAGAGAGGGAGTGAGAGAGATAGATACAAAGAGGGGCGAAGGGGGCACTGTGATCGGTACAAAGACAAATCACACCTCCTGCATTTGTTGAACAAAATAAATCTCGTAATGAGTTACGATAAGACGACGATTTCGACAGCTTAACAAATCACCTGCAATTGATCTTGCGTACGCAAATCGCAACGGGAAGAGCGGAGAACGGCGGGTAGACAGAGACGGGGAAGGGGACGAGGACGAACGGATCGCGTCGTGCATAATGCGCTTTAAGAGGAATGCCAGCGATTTCGAATACTGGAGCAGACTGTTGTTGTTGTTGTTGTTGGCCTGTGGCCTGTAGTGTAGTGTGGACAATCAACAACCAAACATGACATTTATTGACTGCATTGCTTGAAAGTATAAATTACGAATGAGTGGATGAACGCGACGACGACGACAAAGACGAAGACGATCGTGCCTGAGTGAGATATGGCAACGCTCGTCGGTCCCAGATTCGAGACATATACAAAGTTCGATGCCCAGGATATTGGCCCACTACGGTCACCATACAAATAAATAACTCTTCTTTTTTCCTACTTATAATATAAATATTTGTTTGATATATGTACCAAACAAAAAATGTGCATTTCTGATCAGTTCGTTTCAGTCGATTGTCGTATGAAAGATCGAACAGATCGGACAGATCTGTCCAAAGAAAAAGGCTAAGTTGTTTCTAACCACAGACACTCTCTGACCGTTCTCTTTCTCTCTTAATCTCTCGCTGCTTCTTTTCCTTTTTTTGCGATCGGTTAGCGACAGGTAGTAGCCAAAAGGCGGACCAACCACAGTGGTATGAGCCTGTGCGTGCCGTTTTATAAAATGTAGTAGTTGGAATATAGTGGATTGTGATAATAATCATGACAGCCTATATAGTCGCTCGAATGCTGCCAAATGACATTTGTCTCGACGCACACACACACACACACACACACTCTTACACTCTTACACTTGACGACCTCTTGCTGTGTTTTTCATGCCTGGTAAAATCAAAACCAGTGGCTAAATTGCAATAATAAGCCACCTTTATAAATCGACCAAAGAATGACCACAAAAAACACAACAACAACAACAGCAACGATGACTCTTTTCGCTTGGTTAGTACGACTATTTGTCTATTGCAATATCCACAGACCGACCAACCAACCAACCATCCATCGGGTGGTGCAGGGTCCCGTGCGGTGCGATGCAAGAAACGCCCTCAGTAGGTGGGCGATAGCAACGCCGACTACCGATGCTTACACTCCGATCGAGTAACTTGATGGACGGCTGCAAGCGGTGTGAGGCGCACAAGTTGGGGCGCTTAAAATGATTCAGAATTAAAGGGCTGAAAAGAGTAGCACACCTTAATAGTAATAAAAGTTTAAAACTATCATTTATTCCTTTTTAGTAATTGATTTTGTACTTGTATGTTCAGTTTTTGATTTACATAAATTTGTTTTTCCTTGGAGCGACATTGTGAACTTATATTATAACTTATTGGAAAGATTCTTAAAAATTCTACGAGTAGTAGTATTAAGGACTATTTTGATTGCAAAAAGTTTACTTGAGGTTTTAAATCTGTCTTTCTCTATTTTACCAAGACCTTTGTTTTAATCTGCGCCTTTTGTAATCCGCTCCTGGTTGCAGCTACTAGACGTTGCTCTCTCTCGCACTACTATAATACATTTTTGACAGTTTGAAAAAATTGCGAATCATTGTGACCCCTATTGTGTATGCCGTGTGCGGCTGTGCCACTCTGCCACTGTCACTGCCACTGATCAGTGATCATAGAGCAGGCTCCGACTGTGACCAGAGCCTTAGACTGGACCCTGGGCCGCGTGTTGTGTAACACGAGCCAAACAACAAGGCACAAGAGAAAACACTCCTATAATGACATTGTGGTGGGCCCCAAGCACGACGGCGACTTTGTTGGCTTTTGGTTTAAGTAGAAGGGTTAAAAGCAGGCTATTGTCGTTGTTGTTGTTCAATAGAATTGTTTGCAAAGAATTATGCTTTATTGATGATGATAATGATGTCCTTGTGGCCGGCGGCTTCTGACCACACCACAGCCAGCACCAAAGATATTCGCGTTTAAGAAAAAAAAAAATATATTAAATTAAAAATTCCCGGAATGCAATGCTTGCAAGTTGCAACACAATGCCATGTGCCACACGCCTGCCACTCTCTCTCCCTCTCTCATTCCATGTGTTTTTCCATCTGTCTGTTACCCCTCCTCCGATTCTTTGTGTGGTGTCGCATAATAAAAATGCCATAAGTCAATATCAGGAGGCCAACGTTACCACCGTTCGTTCCTCCCTTCCTACGATGCTCTGACTCTGACATGCATAGCCCTGTCGCTGGCTCGCGACACTTGCTTAATGAGCTCCAAGAGACCAAGAGATGAAGCGCATTGTCTTCTGCGAGGGTTAACTCTTCATGAGTTCGACGGCAATAATAATGTGCCAATGCGGACGCTTCATTTTGATATGATCAATTAATGCAAAGATCGTTGCTCTAGTCTCTTAGGTTCAGGGAGGGAAAAGGCGTTGGGGGAAAGGGGCAACAACTGATCGACGCATGAATTACGAGTGTGTTTGTTGTGTGTGTGTGATGTTTGCTCAGCAGTTAGTTTTAATTGAATGTGACATTTCAATAAATTGATAAGCCCCGACTGCTGACTGTCTGTCTGTCTCCTCTCCTGTCTGATCTCTTGGCCAAGCGATGATCATTAATGACCGTTGCTGCAGCTCTGGAAGATATCTTCCCACTTCTCCCCAACTCCCAACAGTTCAGTTCGCTTTTTGTGTTTTAATATGATCAACGGCAGCTCATCAGCATCTTAACTTTGCTTCGGTTCGTTTTCAATTATGGTTATGGTTTTTATTTTTTTTATTTCTTTCCTTTTGTATTTTGTCGCTGTCAATGAGCGTCGCTGATCGCATGGCAAAAGAGCGTGTGAATATGAATATGGTATGTGATTATGTGTGTGTGTGTGTGTGTGTTTCAGTGTATTTTTCAATTGCAGAGACAACAGCATTTAAGTTAATTGAAAGTGCTGGTTTTTTATGTATAGTTTCATCATTTTAATTTGCTCTGCAAGCCTAAGTTGTGAATGCATGTTTAACAGTTCGAATAATCAGTCAATCACTTATACATATACATATATTAAAGACATATTCCCAGATTAGCTACTATGGGGGCGTTATAAAAAGTCATTTAATATTGAACCATGCCGGAGTATAAAATCTGTTCATCAGTCATTACCGTATAACAAAATCGTTTAGTTCACAATAAACACTAAAAAAAATATATCGAAAGGAAAATCATATGTTTTTACCTTTATCTAAATTTATGGAATTATTTTTGCAAATTGATTCCTTATTATATGAAATTTCAAGTCCAAATAAATTATATTTTTCTTTAAAATTTGTTCTATCCAATTTATGTTATAAAAATGTTAAGGAATTTTAATTATAAGACTGCCAACTATTTCTTAGTTATGGATTGATGTGTATAGGAAAAGAGAGAGAGAGAGAGAGAGAGAGGGAGGGACCGTAGCCTGGCGCTGTCCCAAAAATAGTACCCAAATAGCGATCGGGTCAGATCTAATGTGCCAGATAGTACTTTGTATGTTTGTATGTACTGCTGCTGCTATCAAGGTGGTCCAAGCTGGGCCCGGCCGGGTGCATTGTGGTCGTGTCGCTGCAATTTTTATGATTTTCGTTCATTTTTATATGTTTATTTGTTGCTCACTCGTTGTTCTTTACCGACTGATCGAGCTATTGCGAGAGAGTTAGAGCGAGAGACCATCATTAACCCATTAAACTTCCGATTTGCCGACAGCGATAAACGATGTCGACGGCTGTTGTTTGTATGTGTGTGTGCTCTCTTTCGATATTTTTTTTCGGTTTTTTTTTGTAGTTTTTGCTTTATGTTTTTTGTTTTTTTAATGACATATCGTAAAGATTTGTTAAAAAAAAAACCCCGGGGTAAAGATCTATGAAATGTGCAACGCTTCCTGCGGCCCATGGGCTAATTTTGTTGATGCGTGAAAATGTAATGATGGGACAAGAGATAGAGATAGCGAGAAAGAGGGAGATTTTCGGTGGGGGCAGGGTCGTAAGAAAATGTTTCGACTGATAATTGAATTGGAAGTGGGCCACCCAACTTGGCCAAATGCAAATTGAGCAAATATAATTTCACTATAAATTATGGGCCGCAAAATGTAAAAACCTCAAAATATTGAAACGTGTTCGAATTGTTATTGCTGTTGCTCTTACTGCTGCTGGGCCACCCGAGAGAACCTTTAAATGCAAAACGCAAAACAAACAAAGATAATCAATTTTTTGTTATGGCCACGACTTTTGCAAGCGTTTTGCGGCATTTTGCTCGCGTTTTTGATTGAAAATTGCAAATAAATTGTATAAGCGTCATCTACTTGCACAAGATGCAAATACGATGATGTATTTGTATGTATGTATGTATGAATGTATGTTTGCATGTATGTATGTACAGGTATCTTCTCCGGTGGGGTCTGTCCAACTACACGTCCAACAATCAGTCAGAACGGCAGACAATTGAGCAATTTGTGAGAGGAGATGACGAAGACGGCGACGGCGACGACGACGCATAATTGTGCCACGTTCGCGTTTAATGCATGGCTCTAAGGTGGGGCTTACGGTCTTTTCTGGACAACTGCCTCATTTCGGTAGCCGCTGGGAAACCGCAGAGCATCGTGATTCTGTAGATTGTAGATTTTATTTACTTATTATGTATTATGTTTGTTATTATTATTATTGTTTTTTATTTTCTTTGATGTTCTTTTATCATCTTTTGCTTTTGTTTCTCGGAACTTGGCGCCAGCTATGTTATTATGATCGCTACCGGTCTTGGGGTCTTGGGCGTTTGATGTTTAATGTTGAATGTTAAATGTTAGGTGTTGACTGTTAGTTGTTAGCTGTTAGTTGGTGCGCCAGTTCAAAGATCGTTCCACTTTTGCTGCCTGCCAGCTAACTCAATTTGTTAGTTGGTCCAGATGCTTTAGTAGTAAAAAACAAAAACAATTATAATAATTTTGGGCATTTGCGAGCTGTTTTTATGGTGAGAAGGTGAAAAGTTGTTAGTAAGTCATATTAGTTGCTCACGAAACTTAATTTTAATGATCTCAAGCACTCTGCACTTAAGTTTCTCTGGCACCAACTAGTAGTAGATGTGTTGGACCAATAGCAAAGAAGAAAAAACATAATCAAATTATTTTTACATTCCCAAATTTGAGCCTTGATTAAAGTCTTACACAATTACAGTTTATTGCGATTTTTACAATTAACTTCATTAACATTTTTTAAACCACAAACAATAAAATAACGTGAAAAAGATCCAATAGATATCGATTGTCGATGATTATTGGGATGCCGGATTAGTGGAGGCCTCGCGAATGCGCTGCATCATTTCCTCGTGTGTGTCAGGCACCTGATGATTGGCAAGATCTCTGCTGCAAGCTGTTCTAATCTTAATAATATCGTTTGTTGATAAAGCCACAATCATTTAGGCGCGTTAATAGGAAGTTCAACAGTGGTATTATATCACCTTTTGTCAATGGATTTTGTGTTGCACTCGAACCTAAACCGCTGGCATTTTGCTTCCTGTTTTGCATAATTTAGTTTTAAAGAAGTTACTAGAATATCAATTACTTGATGAATTTCCAGTTGCATTCGAAGCGCGACTGGTTCTAGGCTTTTCCCCGCTGTTTATCATAATTAGGTTTTATAGCGAATTAACCAGAATATACAACTTCCACCACATCCGAACGCTCTTCTGTGTCGCCCCCGATTAGAGATGGATTTTCTGTTGCATTAGAATCGGCAACGTTGCCAGTCTCCTCGGTATTTTCCAAATTTGCTTTTTAAGAATGGATAACGCGCTTTTTGTTTACTCGACTTTAATATAAAGTGGTAAAATTGCAATAGCAAGGACAGCTTACAGATATCTGGAATTGTTTGAATGTATTTTAATTTTGTATTTTGAAAATTAAACTCGCTTCTTTTCTAGGAGTCAAAAGCAATATCAAAGCCAACTTGATGGCATGAATTAAGAAAGTTTAAAAAAATATTTACTTTCAATGTAATACAATATACTGAGGTTTTACTTTATCAGATCCTTATTGTGGGCAATTGTTTTTAAGTTTGTGTCATTAGATCAGCAACTTAAGGGAGAATATAGTGGATGGTCAGGTTGTATGGAACAGCCGATACAACATGAAATTACAGAAACAGTAAATTAAAAAGCCAACTAATGGAACCCGAAATCAGTTTTCGCTAGGGGATAACCTATCTTAACGATTTCCCCTATGTGGAAATCACTCGAACAAACTATATATCAAGGCAATATCAGCGATCTTTTGCATTTCAGAGGCGCCATTGAGGGTAAGTCTTATGTGATTTTTTACACAAAACTTGTTGCAACTGCCGCGATTTGCGATTGCAATTGCGATTGGCGATCGGCTGATGATCGTTCGTTGGGCACCACCCCAACCAACCAACCAACCAACTAAGCCACAGTGCAACAATAGCGAAAAAGTCGAAACAAAACGCGAATGAAAATTAAATTAAAATGCTACATAAAATTGGAATGGGAAATGGAAATGGAAATGAAAATTGTAGTGCGAATGCGAGTGGGAGTGGGAGTGCGAATGGGAGTGGGAGTGAAAATGTTAACAGGCGGCAGGTGACGCTGATGGAATGATGGAAAGAAGGAAGAAACCGTCGCATGCGAAAACAAAAGACGTCGCGAGTTTGTTACGTTGAGCGATCATCAACAACAACAACAGCAGCAACAACAACAAAAATATTATACAGGTGAACATATATATATATATATATAGAGTGTTTGTGTGTGTTTGTGGAGTCAAGTGTGGTAAGGTCTTTTTGCAGAGCTTCAGTAGTTCCCTCATTTGAAGTTGTCTATTGTGTGGGACCTTCCTTCCCCGATATACATACATACATACGTCTCTGCACACATACACCTCTCTCTCTCTCTATGTGCTGTCTCTGTCCGACAGATAGCTCTTGTATATATGTATGTATGTATGTGTGTGTGTGTAACAGGAGACATGCTCTACTGAACATGAGGTTCGATTAAATGTTAATGTTGGTTAACTTTGGGGTTTTTCTTTGGCTTGTTGTTTTTTTAATTTTATTATTGTTATCTTTCTCTCTCTCTCTCTCTCCGCTCGTTGGCTGTGTGCAGTTTTGAACGTGTGAGTGTGTGTGTGTGTGTGTGCATCTATTTAACAACCTAAAACTTGTCTATGTTCACACATAAAAATCGCATACATATCGAATGGGCTCCGCAAGAGTTGAGCTGTTGAGCTGTTGAGGTTGGGGTTGGAGTTGGGGGTGGTTGGCGGTTGGTGGGGGGTGTTGTAGCTGCTTGCTGCTTGGTTGGCTGGCGCGCTCAAACGTAATGAACTACGCTTCTTCTTTAAGTTTAAATCGGAGCACAGTATAACTATATATATATATGTTTGGTGTGTGTGTATCTTTCTGGCGCATTGCGTAGCGCGCACTGCGCAGTCGTAGCAGCAGCACCAGCAACAGCATGCCATCTCTGTTTAACGCCCACACGCAGAGGTGTGCGAGAGCAATGCGAATGCTTTTCAGCTGCGCTTTTTATTTCGGCTGACAGATTGTCGCTGCTGCTGCTGCTTCTTCTTCTTCGTGTGCTGCTGGCAGGTGTTTGGGTGCTCGTCTCGTTTTTTGAACTTAAAGTCAAGTCATTGTTGTTGTTGTTGTTGCTGTTGTTGGTATTATTGTTATTTTGTTGTTTGTCTTTTGCACTTCACTTCACTTGAATTTTGCATCGCTTGGATGCTTCTTCTTTGCGCTTAGCTCAGACTCAAAATAAGTTCAGTTCAAGTTGGTTTGCTTTGGGGTTTTTTTTCGTTTTCGGTTTTGTTTTTTGTTAAATTTTTTGAAACCAATGCGAGAGCAGGTCGTAAATTTCTTTTGGGGCCCGCCGAGTTGTTGCTGCCTATTAAAGTGCGATTTGTTTAATGATTTACTACAATTCACTGTATAAATTTTCCATTTGAAATTACCTACATGCGAGACGTAACTGAGAAACTCAAAGTAACCCAGGGCAGCGCAGACGCTTCAGTTGAGCTTTAGCAGTTTTGGAAATGCGCAAGCAAATTAAGTGTTTTATTATGCAAAAAAAGAAAAAAGGAACAAACCAAACTACTACAAAACTGAAAAAAAAATTAAATATATATACTATAATAACAAAGATTGCGGCCAATGCGCTGATTGCGCATTGAAAAAGACTGAGAGGGATCCCAAACGTAACCGCGCACCCACCTGCAGCACCTCCCACCCCCACCGAACTGGGTAAAGCCGTTGGCTTTTGTTTGAACTTTTGCAGCGCTTTAAATTCCACTTCAGTAAGTTGCTAATATTAGTGGCTTTAATTAATGGTCTACTTGACTAGCCTCATCTGCATTTCTCTGTATGTGTGCATGTGTGTGTTTGTGTGTGTGTGTGTGTGTTTGCAAGTCTGACTAATCTATGGTTAACTGGGGAAATGCCAGCACACAATGATTTAAATAATTTCTAAATGTTTTAATCAAATATTTTTTAATTGCCAAAGATTTTCGGAGCTTATACATATAAAAAATAATTAAATGAAAAAATGTTTTAAATATTAATGTATGTAGATGGTAACTAACCCGATGCACTTCGAACTGTTTTTTAAGGCTTTTTATTCGTTTTTAAAATAGTTAGATCTTTTGTTAAAATTTATGAACTATGATTAGTCATAATTTAAATAAAAATTAAGAAACTAATTCAAAATTTTGCTCTGATCAATGCCGTTAAGAACGAAAACTTCTATGAAATGTTACATATTTACATCAGTTTATACATCACTCAAAATGAAGTTTCCGAGAAAGTCTTTCATAATTCAAATATTAAAATACAGCTCGTATAGGCTATAAATGACTTCCTGGACATTGGTCAATCAGTCAATGTCCCAATCGCTTGGATCCCAGACCCATTTTATGAGCTGTGCCAATTGTCGCTATTTACCACACACATTACACGATGCGAACAAACCAAACAACGCCAATCTAAGTATATAGCTAAAGACGACGACAACAACAGACGATACATACATACAAATGTATGTGTGTGTGTATGTGTGGTATGTATTATGGCGCTTACCTCAAGAGGTGGCAATCAAAAAACCAAACTAGCACAGGCAATAACAACAAAAACTAATAATTCAAATTGTAACACATGCGACGTGAAGAGGGAAAGAGATAGAAATATTTAACTAACCAGCTAAGGAGCAAGGAGGGGGGGAATACTGGCTTCTTAGACTGGCTTCTTCGACTTCTACTTGGGCTTCTTCTTCTCTGGCCGTCATCATTTTTTGCCACTGATTTATGCCCGAAGGCATAATGACTGGAAGCAATGGAGTATGCATTACATACTACAAGACCATGGCAATGGGGAATTGAGGATGGCGAAATGAAGAATGCCAAATGAAATGGTGGGTGGGGGAGTGGTTAGGGAGTGAAAAAAGAGGGAGTTAAGAAAAGATATTGGTGGGTATGGCAATAATACATTAAGGAAGCCGTAGACGCGAACGGCGATTCGCGTGATAGAACAATGTTAAAATTATGAACGTGTAAAATATGGGCAAAAATTTAGCTGCCGTCTTTTAAATCATGCATATGCATGTGTCTATGATTGTCGTTGGTGAAGGGGAATGGAAGTGGCAAACTGGACGTAATATATGTATACCCAATAATTGATAACAAAAAACATAGAAAAAAAAATATTCATTCGAATAACTTGCGCAGTTGCGAAAACTTAATTCTTGGATCGAAGATAAACCCCATTTTCAGATTAAAATATTATGATTTGGCCTTAAAAGTTATCTGCTTGAATGGTTGGTGAACATAATTTTGATGAGTGCAATTTTAGTAAATAAATTGAAATATTAATTTGAATAATCGTCATTTTCTAGAAGATTCCGCAAATGGCAAGTTTAACCAAGCCTTAAAAAAATCTAAGCTTGTTTATTTTTAATTTAATGAATGGCAAAAAAATGAAACAAGTAACGTCAGATTAAATTATTATAAATTGGATTTGGCAAGTTTTAAAATAACAAAGAGAAGAGCATCTATACATATATGATTAAAAATAGCATATACAATCTCTGAGTTTGTTTTGGGTATTTTAATCAAAGCATAATTTGTATGTGAAAAAAAAATGTGAATAAAATTGACTCCCATTCCCACCTGTTCTTTAATGTTTTTCCACCAAAAATCTTAAGCTCTTTTACTCCGTTTCTTTCTCTCTCTCGCTCTAGAGCACTCTCTCTCTCTCTCTCTCTCTCTCTCTCTCTGTTTATAATAAAACGAAATCCGACCAAAGTCACAGCCAATGGAAAGTAACTTCCGAAACACGGCCCAGAACAATGGGTCATAGATCAAGTTTTAATGTTGTGGACTCTTCGCCAACATCGTTTCTTCTGTCGTACAATGAACTTTCAATACGAGTTGCTAACCGTTCCCATAAGCCAAAAACAACAAAACCGTCGCCAGTGCTTTGCACATTTCCAGCATATTTTTGTGTGCCTTTTTTGTTTGTACATCAAAAATATGTTGTGTTTTTTTTTTTTTTTTATTTTTCAGAAAGCGTTACCCAATTTTTGATACACACATTTCCATTTTTGAGCCCAATTCCCAAATGATTCCCTAGCTTGTTGCTTATGTATGTTTATGTGTGTGTATTGTGTATATGAGCTACTTCATCGTTTTTTTGTGTTTTTTTTGTTGTTAATAATTTCTTATTGTTGCCGCTGCTGCTGTTTTATGACAACGTCGACGGCGCGTCTTTTGATTGGTTCAACTTGAGCGTCTTTTTCATATATGTATACATATATATATGTATATAATTTTAACGAGCTCTGATTTCGTGTTGCCGTTGTTGTTGTTGTTGTTGTTGTTGCCACGTTTATCGCCATTGCGATCAGCGAGTGGGGCAGAGCCGTCAGTCAGGCTATAATAATTTTTTTATGGCTTCTATATAATAATTCACCTATACGTTGACGCGACGCAATTAGCTTGCCTAGTTTTCATAGATTCCATAGAAGCCTCAGGCCAACTTTGTTTCAGTGCGTGGTCGTTGTGGACGCACCGCCTCAAAAATCGCACACACACACAGACAACAAATACAACATCACAACGCTGAGAACAACGTGACTGCGATGCTTAGTGCAAGATTAGCTCAAAAGCATTCGAATGCCAGAGACTCGTATATCATCTGGAAAGGTTTGGCTTGACTTGGCTTTGCTTTGGTTGGGCTTAGTTGGGTTGGGTTGGATTAAGGGGGGAGATGAGGAGGTGAGTTGTAAGCCAGAAGAGTCCACAAAGATGGCGAATAAAATCATAATTCTCTAAGGATGTCGAGCAGCTGTAGTAGTTGTGCGCGCATCAGATCTGTTAGCTCGATAATCCGCAACGCCAACTAATGAAGATCTCTCACTCTCTCGCTCTCTCTCTCTCTGTTTCTCTCTGTGTGTGTTTGGACCCATGGGAAACTTTTCTGAAACATCATGAATGACCACTTGAACTGAAAGTAGTAAGTAAGTAGCAGCTGCTTCTGCTGCTATGACTTTATTCTCTAGACCGCGATCAACATTTACATTTGATCGACCCACCATCCATCGATTGATGCATCGCTGACCCCTCCTTCCCTGCCTTGCACATAACTTCCTAATTACATGACACGACCGCAATCGCGCGGGTCAGCAACAATCGCACCTGTAGCTGGGGAAAGAACAAGAGCGCGCGCGCCATTTCCTCGGGCCACTGCAGTGGAGGGGGAGTTGGGTTTCCTAGTCTCATGGCGGCTACGCTGGCATTTTAATTGAAATTGTTTGTGTTTTGTTGTTTTTGTTTTTTGGCGTTTGTTGCGCTTGATTGATTTAGATCGAGGCGCTGAAGACCCGCAGCAGCAGCAGCAGCAACAGCAGCGGCAGCAACAAATGCGCCCCTAACAACCACCAGAGAGTGGTGCAGCCTGTGTACAGTGTACACCTGCCTGCCTGCCCGCTGACTGACTCCGAACTGAACTGACAGTCGCGTAATGAAATTCCAAACGGCGTGCGGCATGCAATGGAATACGATCCACTCAGTGGACGACTGTTGCTGCCTCACCCTTCGGCATGGCCATGACCCTCGCCCTCACTTTGCTACTAGTGGCAGTTCCCTAGTTCCCTATTTAACAGTCAACGAACAGTTCCCCTGTTGCCTCGCTCGGTCGCTCGATGCGATCTTGTTCGTTGATCTTTTTGGTGCATTGGCTAAGTTAATTGGTTGTAAAACAATTTTTCGAATTAACATAAAAATGTTTCATTGGAAAAAATATTGCAGACACAATTAACATTTTACTCGCTGCTTCGAGTGGGACTTCCAATATTGCGATATGCGGGCACTCACATGGTCTGTAAGAAAAAGAGAGCGGGAGGGAGATTGCGGGATGGAGAGTGGGAGACTGGGAGAGGGTCTTTATTCAGAGGGCCAGAGGTACTATGAACTAAGTTCGATTAGTTCCGTGTCTCGTAAACTAAGCAAGTTAAGTTAATATACAGAAGACAATTCACAATGCTATTGCTATTGCTATCGATCATCGATCAAGTCAACTCTTCTTAAAGTGATTGCAACTGTACTTGAATTCAGACAGACTACATTGACTTGTGGCATTTCTTCTCTCTTTGCATTTGGTTGAAAAGTTACATTTCAGTAATATATTTTTCTAGCTGCAATTCCTATGTTCGTAAATCACATTTATCATACGATTTGTGCAGTTAAGGAATGAGGTAACAACCTCATTTCAATTAATTTGTGTTTGGCATTGTTATTGTCAACGAATTCGTCACATTTGCTAATGTGTGATATTCAATGTACCGCAACGGACAGCTAAAAACAAAAAAAAAAAAAAAAATACAAGAAAACTAACACCAAAAAAAAACAGAACCCAACCAGCTGAACAATTGAATTGTTTTGGTTGCATCTACCCAGACACCCGCGAAACACCCGCAAGACCATTCAACCATACACTGTCCGCAGTCGTTCGGTTGTTGGTTGTTGTCGACAACCCGCGGCCAAGCGAATGCAAATTGAATGAAATGCTAATGGAAATGAGTGCGAGTTTGAGTACATTGAATGCAGGCTGCGCACAGACGCACGACCCGCGCAAATAAAAGACAATGAAGGCAACTTTTATTGGTTCCATTCGATGATCAGACTGAGCCAAACTCAACTGAGGGCCGAGAGCGACCGACCACTGTGCGTCCGGTTTGCCAGTCGATTGTCTGTGTCTGTGTCTGTCTGTTTTGCGGCGTACTTAGTGACACCATTAACGCCACTTCAATGTGGCCCGGATCAGTTGCCCTTACCTTACCTTACCAACAACCAGCTAACAAACAACAACAACACATTCACATCCGGCGTACGCTTGCGCAGATGTCGACAGCAGCAGCATTGGGTTGGGTTCGTTCCCTGTCTGGTTAGGTTCCCTGCTCAGCTCGGTGGTTCCTCAGTTTGATTGATTTCGTTTTCAATGTAGCGCCTTTCTCTTGCCGCGTGCAATGCGTTTTATTGTTGGCCGCTTGAACATTTTTATTGCAATCGGTGTGAAATTTCACACCGCAATGCTTAAATGATTCCCAGCCGACCTTTTCTTCTTTTAGCCATTTTCAAGCCAACGCTGGCGTTTTTGGCTCGCGAACAAAGCGCGCAAAATAAACCGCAGCCAACAACTCAACCCAAACTAACTTAACAATGATTTTAAGTCTAAGGCAAACCAAAAAAGAATCCTTGAATAACTTTAGATTTATTCAAGATGCTGTTCGCATTGTAATCGATAATACCAAACTATTTATTATTATATTTAGTTTTAATTAAAACTTTAAACACTTTTTTAACGACGACGCCTGCGAATATTTGTTGAAGAACCAATAGATCAACCCTCAGACGCAAAACTCCAACTCCAACTGTTTACCTCCAAAAGACACTGCGCTTGTGTCGTGGACTGCGTGATCCCATAAAAGCTAAGGCCAAATTGCGCTTGGCCGGCGACAGACTCTCGATGTGTGAAGGATCCTTCATGCCAGCAATGCTGCCCAAGCTGCTATCCACCAGAACACGCTGCTTGATCCGGCTCTTAGTTGGCCTGTAGACCGGCAAGACAGACTCCGAGTTGAAAACCGTCGACGGCTCCGAGACGAGACGATTACGTTGTGCCGGCAGAGCCAGCTCCTTAAGACGAGCACTGATCTTAAAGCTGCGTTTGTTGCCTTTGTTGTTGGCCTTTGGCTTGACGCGGAAGCGACGCATGCTGATCCTGTCCAAACGGTCCACATCGTCAATGGCCTCCTCCTGTTCCAGTCGCTTGGCCAGGCGCTCCAGCTGGCGTTTCTCTTGTGTGCGCTTGATGCTGTGCTTTGACTTGGGCTGAACTTTATTCTTAGGCTTGGGATTTGGTTGATACGTGGCGCCAGCACCGCCTTGAAATTGATAAGGATTATGCCAGCGCTTTTCTAGCACTGTGCCAGCAATGAGACGGCTTGATTTATTTTTGTTCAACCCCGCCTTTGGTATAGCCTGCACACGGGATTGACTCTTCATTTTGGGCATGGGACGAACGTTTTGCTTCTGCTTCTTGTTCTTGGTGATGATTGTCTTTGTGGTTTTGGTGGTACCTCTGGGCGGTGACGCCTTTGTGCCTCTGGGTACTTCACCTCTGATTCCTGACATGCTCTTCATGAAAGCCACTGACTTCATTGGACGCACTGCACCGCCAGTTTTCTTGATAATCGGTGTCTTGGACTGTGCAACCTTCACTTGGGCAATGGACTTCTTCTGGCTGACTGGCTTGGACTTGATTACGCTTTGCATTTTAGCAACAGATTTTGACTTGGATTTGATTAGTGATCCCGCTTGTCGTCCATTGTTGTTGTTGTTGATGTTGCTGCTGTTTTTGTTGCGTGTGATAGGCGCCTTGAGTGGCTTGCGTTTGATGACTGGCTTGCTTTTGACCGAGGTCATGGGACTGCGTGGCATTTGGACAACAACATCGGTTTTGGGATGGTACAGATGATTCTTGTCAATCATGACGCCAGTCAGGCTTCTTTTTGGCGCCGGACTCACTGCCAGCCTGCATGAGAATGATCGGGATCGGGAGCTAGTAGGAGAGTGATGCGCTTTCTTTTTGTCCTGCAATCGCTTCAGCTCAACCATCTCGTCGAATGCATCCTTGGAGTCCGCGATCTGCTGGGTCAAATCAATGCGGTCTGGCTTCAAGTAGAACATATGCCCGTTGTAATCACCCATTTGTTTCTTATAATGGCAGTCCGATATAACTCGCGCCACTATTCGCTTTAGTTCGGTGGGACTCAGGTCCAGTTGGCTGGAGAGGTTCTTGGCCAGGGCTTTAAGGGCACCGCCAGTGCCGCCCATTTGGGCTGTATTCCATATATTAGTGTTCATTTTCATTTTCGCAGGAATCGAGAATTTTGCTGTTTAGCTTAACGAAATTTTGCTAATTTTTACAAAAAATAAAAAAAAACTCTTATGTTACTCGATTTAAAATTTTTTTTAATGTATTATTTTGTGTAATATGAAAAAGCAATATGATTTAAATTCGTATGCTCAGGACTCGTAAAAGTTGATACACTACGAGTCGCCTGCTTGGATACGAATTTTGTCAATAAAAAAAAAGAACAGAGTGTGAAGTGCATAAAAAAAATTGCTTGATAATGACAGTTGGCATTAAATCATATTATTAAATCATCATATTCTGTACCTAACCAGCCAAAGGTTACACGAAATACATAACGTGGGGTCTTTTTGAAGTGCATCTAGTAGAAGTATCGGAAATGCTGTTCGCCGCTGGGAGCCAACTGAAAATGACTGAAAGCTATTTAAAATCAATTCAATTATTCTAATAGATGTACAAAATAAGTTGGCAAAAGTTACATTTGAAACATCAAAGCTATTGATGTAAAATACACAGACCTCAACTCCAAAACTCACTCTCCCTTTTGGTTCAATATAATTTTTGATCAGCTGCCTTAACTGTTGCAGCTGCGCAGAAGCCACGTGCGGCTTTGGGTTGTTCAGTATCTTATCAATGAGCGCAGGCAATGAACCGTTGGTCATAACCAACCGAAGGACTAAAATAGGGAGAGCGAGAACTAAGAAAACCTACTTACAAACGAGGCCAAAACACACAACAACAACAACAACAACAAACAAACAACAAAACCAAACACGAAATGCTCATATGAAGAACAAAAACTGTAAGAAGAAGTTATAAATGATTTCATTACTAGCAATGTGAGGGTCATCAGCATTTTGTGTGTGAGTCTAGGTCAGGGGTCTCTTGCCGTTGCACTTATTCATGCACCTGCGCAGCCTGCAGCACCTTGGACAGGTGATTACACACACACTCACACACCATACACATACCCGTCTTAAGGGGTGGGAAAAATGATTTACGCAATGTTCGTTCGTCGTCAAAGTGGAAGTTGAACTGTGTGGCACCCTTTTTAGCCCAGGCTAAATACAAAAACATACAGAAGTCGAACTGTCTGTCTAGAGGAAGAGAGAGCAACAACCTATGCCAATTTCTCCTACATTCGATGGTACAACAGAATGCGAGAGAGAGAGAGAGAGAGAGAGAGAGAAAGAGAGAAAGAGTCTCTTTTGGGCCACTTAACTGTAATTAGGGCTTTTCAATATTATTAATGATGATGGTCGTCGCTTCGCCAAGCCGCTGAAAATGTGGGAAATGCATTGCGAATTGATGACGGCGACCCCGACGGCGATGCAGACAAGCGGACAAGCGAACAAACCGACCGACCTATGGACAACAACGCAATGAATATAAAATGCTAAATGCAAAATGTAAACACGCAAACCGAAAGCGCAACAATTTTCGAACTGCAATTTTTGTGCAGCGCCTGCTTCGCTCTATTTGACTTTTGATGTTGTTGTTGTTGTTGCTACTGATGGTGGTGGTGGTGCTAGTGGTGGTTTGTGGTCAACCATCCAACCATACGTTTTTAGCGTTATCAGTGCAAAATAATCTTTCAATCAGCCCTATAGAACAACGACGTCGTCGTCATCATCATCATCATCCTCCTCGCAGTTGTTGCTGCTGCTGTCCGTCGTTCAACAAAGCGTGACCGCAATTGTTGCAGAAGCAACACCAACAATAACAAGGCAGGATGAGTAGCAATATATATATATATTCATACCACCTAACTATATGGTAATGCAGAACAGAACAGAACAGAATACCAGCAGCAGCAATAATAACACCAACAATTATAATAACAATAGAACCTTTGACTGGTCGATTGGCTTCATCTTTTTGTTGTTTGCAGTCGTTAGATGGATGTGTGTGTGTATGTGTATGTAAATGTGTGCAGAAAATATTGCGTAGGCTAATACAATATATGTTCTATATAATAAATATTTATTTTTTGTCTTAGGTATTAGATTTATTTCTTAGCATTCAGATCAGTACAACTCTTCCTTGGTCAACTTTTATGCAGCAAATTTGACAAAACAAATGAATTGCTAATTTTTTAAAAATTCTTTCAGTATTGTTTGTTGAATCTTCTTATTTCGGTTTCCATGATCCGAACAATGTTGCACAAAATCGATCTTTGATGTAATAGAACACCTTAAAAAGAAAAGCTGACTGATATCAACATGATTAAATATCGTACTTTATCTTATGCTATCAAAGAATGATAATAATATCACAAGACAAGAAGAACATTGATACATTGGAAAAATATCTAAAATCTTAATTTGACAAATATTCCTCATTTTTTATTTCCATCAAATATTTAGCTGTTTTATTCACTAAGCATTTAATACTTAAATGTATACCAAATATATTTATAATATACATCTTGACACTTTCTGAAGTTAAGGCAGGCAATTTAACTAATTTTTAAATCACTTATTTAATTTGAATAAAAACAAACCTCTGCAATTTTGTCAATACCAATATTCCTTACATACTTTTCGCCGTCATCGTCCCTCCATCCAGTGTTGATTTCATCGTACATAGCGCCACCAATGCTTGTGGCAAACAATTTTTTCATGCATGCAACAAAACAACAGCGTTCAATTCCATGGGGAGTCAAAAGTCAGGCAGTCGATGGCTATACAAAAAAAAAAAAAAAAAAAAAACAAACAAGCGGAAAGCACATGAAAAAAAATAAATAAAAAATTGAAGAAGAATAATAATAAAGAAAACGGAAACAACCTTATAATTTAACTCGGTAAACTTTTGCGCCTTTTGTTCAGCTGTTCTGCTTTCACTACAAGTTATTGAAAATCGCGCAAGGGTTGCCAAAGCTCGCAAAGGGTTTGAAATTGAAAAAGAAAGCCGTAGCGCGTCAGGTGGCCACCCGCCAAAAAGGGTGGAAAAGGGGTTTTCGGATGTTCGGATGGTTGGGGAGGTATTTCAGCGGTTGATGGCGTCTCATTTGTGCTGTGGGCCCGGCTTGGAATGGGTTGGGGTGGGTGATTTAGTGTTAAATAAAAACTTTTAAATTGCCATTTGATCGTTTGTTTAGCGACAATAATGTCGTCGTTGTTGTTGTTGTCGTTGTTGTTGTTGTCATCGCTGCTGCTCCTGGTTTCCAACAACAGCAACAACAACAACAATAAGGTCGACCCAGGCCGTCGCATGCCTTCAATTTGCAGTGCGGGCCGCAGCCAGTGTGACAGGTTTATAGGTCGCTCAGTTTTTGCCGACTTGCCGGCAGCAGCGCCGTGACAATGACATTGTTTCGCCTGACAGTTGTAGCAAATTTATTGAAAAGGTGTTCTTTCTTCGTTTCGTTCAGTTATTGTCTCTCTGTATTTGTGTGTGTTGGGCCAACATATAGTGAAATTGTCAAAAATTTATTGATATGTTGAAATTGCTTCTTGGGCCTCAATGCGCTCCCCCCCCCAATAAGTACACTGACAGCTCAATTTTTTTCATCGAGTATTTTTTTCTTTTTTGTATTTTATATTGTCCCATATTTTGTTCATCTCACTTCCTTTTTGTTGGCTGCTTTCAAGCGGGCCGGGGCTCATTGTAGTAAATTTGACAGCGATTGTTTTGTTTGACAGTTTGTCGTCTCGGCAAAATGATGATGTCAATATGCAAAGCAGTTATAAAGCGAGTGAGAGAGCCTGGCTTGGCCAGTACCATATTTGCATTTGGTATGTGGAACGCACAAGAACAAAAACGAAAAAAAAAAAAAAGGGGTGAGCAGTTTTTAGATGAGTTATTGAAGCGTCGCTTACGGTTGGCAGCTGACAGCCTGGCTTTTGATTTGTTATTGCCAAAGAGAAGTTCCTTCACAATTTTTATAAGAATTGATCAATATGTAGATATGAAATGCACCAAATGGCATCAAACTAAAGTCTTCTTCAACTAAATAGACAATTTTCAGGGTTGCACAAGGTCATAGTTCGAGCTGCCTGCTATAGTTTGAAGGGAAAATCTATAAAATTGATTCAAGCGCTAATCATGCAATACAATCCACATATAATCCACACGGCATAATTTGCCATTAAGCTCGAAACTAAAATTTGCTCTCAGAGATCTGTGCCCAAGACTAACGACAACGCAA
Source organism: Scaptomyza graminum (assembly GCA_018901835.1). NCBI lineage: Eukaryota > Metazoa > Arthropoda > Insecta > Diptera > Drosophilidae > Scaptomyza > Scaptomyza graminum. Next base: position 7,973,594 of record JAEIFL010000001.1, on the reverse strand, counting down.
TAACAGCCACCATTTTTGTTAATTTTAACGTCTGTTTGTATGAGCTGAGCTTTGATTATTATCCACATATAAACAAACACACACACACACAAACACAAACATATGTGTGTGCATGAGTTAGAGGCAGGGGGGCTGAGCCATGGCGATATTTTTTATGAGACTGTTTCGTTTTTAACTTAATCGCACTAGAAAATCTTTAGAAATGGTAGAAGGAAGCAGCAAAAGAAAACAACAACAAAAAAATTGCCGAGCGTTCAACTTGAAAATGTGCCAAAAGACAATTGGTCGTCGCTTGTTCGTTGTTGCTTGTTGGTTGTTGGTTGTTGGTTGTCGGTCGCAACGTTAAGGGCACATGGCCTAGGCTCAGGTTGAGGTCTATTCACAGTGTGCCTTAGTCTGGGACGCAAAGAGTTTTAGTTCTAGTTCCAGTTTGAGTTAGAGTCAGAGTCGCAAGAGTCTTTAAGTTTTCTTCAATGTTTAGCGAAGCGTAAACATTATTTGAGAGTGGAGCAGCAGCAGAAGGAGGAAAGCCAAAAGCAGCAGCAGCATTTATTAATAATTACCACACAGCCACTAAGTTTAGAGCTTAGAGAGAGGGAAGCGAAGAGCTTAAGTTGGTCTAGAAGTGGAGAGAAGTGGGCTTAGTACATACTCGTAGTAGGAAATTTATTTGTTATTTATCTTTTTGCTATTATGCATGAATAACAATAAAAATATAAGTGAATGTTGTTGTTGTTGTTGCTGTTGCTGTTGCTGTTGCCTGGCATAAATAGTTAGCCAGAAATGCGGCAGCAAAAAGCGTCATAAAAATTATAGCCATTCACTTGTTGTTGTTGTTGTTGCTGCTGCCAAGTTCTCAGGTGGTGCCTAGCCACCCATTCCGCGCATTCAGTGCTACTCTTCTCTTCACCAAGTGCTTGAGGAGGTGCTGTAGAAGGGGTAGGGTGGGGTGGGGTGGCGTCTCTCTGGGAGTTCACTCAATAGATTTAGATCACTTTTGGTAGAAGCGCTGGGCACAAAGAGCCATAAAAATAATGCGCCCAGCACGAGAACGATGGCGACAATCATTAGTAAATTAAAAAAAAAAAAAGAAGACAACAGAAAAAAACAGCTAGAAAAATAAATATGAAGATGTTTTCGGATTTTGTTGTTAGTAATATTTAAATGAAAAATAGATAATGATCTAAGTTTTGTTTACACATAGTATAAAGGTAGAGATGAAGATAAAGATACAGATACAGTTTAAAACTACTTCCAGTTTAAGATAGAGCTACACAGATGGATGTCATTTACAAATCTGTTGTTACTGATGCTGCTGCGACAGACGTTAGTAATCTTATTGACTTTGCAGTGGCATGCCACACATCGCCACATCACCCACCACATCTTGTGGCTTTTACATATTTAACAATCATTGCTATCAGTAAGTAAATATATATTGTTTTTTTTTTTTTTTTTGTGATTGCTGTTGTTGAGTTGTTTGGTAGTATAACGAATAGGCAACTATTTGAACGAAATCACATATTATTCTTGGAAATCAGCGTCATTGCTTTGGCATGCACTGCAACTACTTTATAGTATGTTTGTAGCCCTGACACTGAGAGTTGTCGAGCAATTGCCGCCCCTACACTCTATGCAACAACACTACTATCTTATCGTTATAGCCCACATCAAAGCCAGAAATCTTTAATAGCACACACACAGAAGAGATCCCCCGCTTGCCGCCTGTTGCTTGTTCCAGCCGCTATGCACGCAATCCCAGGTCTGATAAAGTTCAAACAATAGATTTAAAAAAAAAATAACAAAATACATTCGCTTATCAAACAAAAAATGAACAAATGTACTTGCATTGTCCATGTGCGTTGTGTGCTTTTGTATTTGGTAAGGGATTTTGTTGTTCGGCGTAGAACTATTTCATATTTGCATAAGATCAACAGGTGCCCAACGTGTGCACACCAGTGCCAAGTAGTATTTCAGGCAATGCGTCAACGACAACGCGACAGCATCAAACAAATCTCAAAAAAGAAGAACAACAACCTGCTGTCGCCACTTGCTCAATGCGTATTTTAAGATAATATATAATGTATCAGTCTAGAACAACAAAAAATAAATTACCAACAGTTTGGTTAAACACTTACAACATTGTTAGGATGGGAGTAATCATACCAAGCCACCAACCCTGCTATTGTCAACTGCCATCCCTTTGAAAGCTTGGGAGGATAAAAAACACAATATATATAATATGAATATGTTGTATGAACAGCGGATTTGAAATAGTTCACTGATCCTTAAGATTCGGACTCGCCTAAAACTATACCGAAATCCTGATTTCATGTTTTCAAATCTCTCTAAAAATAGGCTCAGGGTATTTCTTACAGCTTCAACCAACAAAGTTGATAGGTAACGAACGAAAGATAAAATAAACTTATATAAATTATAATTTAATTATTGTATAAGTCGATTCTATCATTATTTGATAGCTTCTTTTTTCATTTCATATACTTTATCTCCAACACAATTAATTTAGTTTTAAACTCTTCACTTGCTGATTTTATTACTCCATAGAGTTTCCAATCCTTTGAAAACAAAATAAAACACAGAAATGGCATGCAACTAACAATTTAATAAAGCTTGTAGGGAAGTATTATTTGTTGCTTACAGCACTGCTGCATTCGAGAAATTTGCAATAATTGCGTCTCATTAAAAATACTTCGTTAATAGCAGTCGAATAATATAATGTAAGAAAAATATATATAAACATAGACGACACAGCGAAAACTAACACTTCCGATTATGAAATTTTTCGTTTGACAAAATGCCTGAAAAGTGTCGTTTGTTGTTGTTGTTGTTGGTGTTGGTGTTGGCTAAACAACGGTAATCATAGCATGGAAATATGTACACGTATCTATATAATGTAATTACTGGCAGATCGAGGTGACTGCGGTAAAATTAACTGAACATTGTTGTTGTTTCTATACTCTGCTCATGCTTTTGGAAAATCAGGTAAAAATCCAAAACGATCGCAGCGCCAGTCAAACGAAAACAAGAAGAAGAAGAAGAAGAAGAAAAAGTAGTAGAAGAAGCGACAACAACAATAACAACGAAGGCGACGACGATGTTGAAGTCGACTCATTAAAACAATTTTGAAAAATAATACAAAATAATTACAATAAATTATGATTACGCTTGACAGTGACAGTGGCCACGAATGCTGGCTGATGGCGCTGCTTGCTGCTTGGTGTCTTGCCACACTGGATGGAAGTGTGTAGTTGGGCATGGCAACACCAACTAACAGCAACAACAACAAAAACAACAAGCAACAGCAACGGGGAAAGATACTTAGGAGACGGCGATGTCGTGGAGCGTCATCGTCATCGTCGTTGTCGTTGTCGTTGTGCAGGTGCAAGTGAGCCACGGCGTCACTGGCTAGTGACGATGAGTACAAAACAGTAACAACAACAGCAGCAACAACAACAACAACAACAGCAATGACAACGACACCCAAGAATCGCTCAACTGTGGCACAACGAAGTTCGTTGTTCATTTGTGCGCTGCTTTGGCTTCATCTACTACTACTACTACTTCAACTACAACTACTAAAACTGAAACTACTTCTTCTGCTTCACATTCACAATTTAATTCAATTCAATTTGGCCACAAAAATAATTACGACCTGTCCATGCGGACGCGCAGCGTGTGAGCCATCGAGCGCCATCTACTGGCGTTGACACATACTAAATATCACACACATACACACACTACTTAGTGGGCGTAGTACTACTCATTGAAAATATATCACAAACATACTATAAAAATAAGAAAGAAGAAAAACTTTTAACAATCGAACAAGGCAGAATTTATCAGCAGCAGGGCCATCAAATTGAAATTGAGGCACTGACAAATAACAACAACACTAAGAACAATAATAACAGAAATGGATCATCATCTGAAGGCAATACATCAGATGGAGTCACATGTCGAATCTTGTCAAATGCATGACATAAAAATCTTCGTTGAATCGTTAAAAATGCATCATCATCAATTTTTGATGCATATTTAATGTAAATGGCAGGCGGCGCAACGTGGAGCTCTTCTTGTTGTTGTAGTGGTTGTTCGTGTTGTTGTTGCCTCGAGTGGCCGGCGCTCCACATTAACTGCAAAGTGCGACATAAAAATTGATTTAGTCGGCGAGTCGGCAAAAAGCCAAAGCCAAAACACATCAAATGAAGATGCTGATATATATATATATATAGAGATGCGTTTCTTTTCATCTTACGGGTGGGGATTATGGCTCAATTAGAGGCGTTAAATTGCCACACAGAGAACGAGAGAGAGAGAGGTCGAATGAAAGAGAGAGAGGTAGGAGATGCACAGGATATCCTGATAGACAGCCTTTTGTCGGCACACGCCCTAAGCCATTGGTCTTGTTTTTTCCGGCTGATTAGCGTTTTGGTTAGCCAAAAACAAATAGTCAACATGCAACGTTCAACGTGCAACAAGTGAGTGCGAAATTTCACATGTCAATATTGGAATTTAGTTTTCTTTTCGAGGCAGCCGACCGCAGATAACAAATTTCGTTTTCATTTCGTTCACCTTTTCCCAGAAAATATCCTTGTCGGCTGCCTTTCAATTGTAATTCCTTGCAACTACTTGTTACAATTTGTTTGAGATTCGTATACATCTGGAAATTGATATCAACTATTTGGCTAAGCGCTGCTCATCAAGGGGGATGCGATTTGTGTGTGTGTGAGAGTCAAGCGTTTCCGGTCCATGCCCAATAAAAAGCCAAGTCAAGCCAACTTTCATAAATTAGTCATTGAACCCCAGCCCAAAAAAAAAATAAAAATAAAAACAAACACAAGCCGGCAAAACAATAAACTAAATGCGACCAACAGCAAACATTACTAATTCATTTTTTATATAGTGTGAACCTCGCGCTTAAGCTGAAAAAAAAATACTAAATATATAATCATAATAGTCTCGAATTTACGCTTTAATAACTCTATGAACTATATTTTACACTGCTACTTTTTTGGGCCATATTGTTACGTAACTAAAGTGGAGTAAGCTGGAGTATTTAACTTTTTATGAACTACTTCCATATAATTTTAAAAAAATTAATTAAATTAATTAAATAAGCAATTTTAATTCTAAAAATAACTTATGTTTCGTATTTTATTAAATTACTAAAAAAAATACTTAGATTCAAAAACTAAATTAAAATTTTGTTAATTTTCTTTTACGAGTACAAATATCTCAAATAAGCTAACCCTTAAGCAACTGAAACTCTTGGTTGGACTTCAAGTCCAAAAAAACACAATGATATTCCAAAAGTTTTTAGTTTATTCAAAAAAAAAAAAAAAAAATGAAAAATAATAACTGAAAAAAAAGATAAATAAAAAATACATTAATTTATAATATGAATAAGCAACGTCGCATTATAAATGCTTCAAAAGAAATTTGGGTTATGGGCTGCGGGTGCAAACGGGCCAAGAGCCATTTCCCCCCATGTATTTCCCATGAGCCACGCTAATTAGCCAAATACAAAAATACCCAAAATCCAAAAGCCACCCGAAAAACTACAACTAGCCAATCTAACAATGAGCATAACATTTGAAATTTTGAAAAATTTTGTTAATTCATATTAGAGGCATTCGTCCAGAAAACGAAATTCCAAAATGGCGCAAACAAAAAAAAAAACGAACAGAAGCAGGTGGAATGATTCAGACACTTAAGAGAGCACATATTCGATAAGACCCAAGACTCGTGCGCATTAAATGCGTGACCGGGATATAGAATACATATGTACATATGTAAGGGGGGAGGGAGACAGGGGCAACTGTTTTGGCCCTACGCGCTTGGCTGACTGACTGAGTCTAAGTCCGCTTATCCGACGTCGAGGCAACTGTACGACGACGACTTCGTTTGGCATATTTAAATTTGGAAGCCAAGTAAACCGAACTATGTGCTGTGATCCATGACCATGTTGCGGTTGCGTTGCTGGCGCCATTTTTGATAGTCGCGTTTATGATTTGCCAAAAACAAAAAACTTTCTACAAACTGACGACGAGCCGCCGCACCGCGTCTCAGCAGAAAGCCAAAAGTCAAAGATCGAGTTCAACGAAAAATTTGAAAAGTCATTTGCATGAACAGGCGGCGCTGCCAGATCAACAACATAGCAAATAACAAAACAGTATGGCAACTTTAGGTGCGTTAAGCCAACCGCTATTCAATTGATTCTTCAAAATGGTTTAACCTATAAAAACCTTGCTTCTTCAAAATGGTTTAACCTATAAAAACCTTGCTTTTAATATTTTTTCTAGCTTGAACTTTTTATTTTTGGTCACTTAAGGGTTACAGAGATATTTATCTTGATCAGGTACTTCGATCTATATGTTGAGATTTTTAGGGAAATAATTGGAGATCACTGGACTGACCCCTGTGAGACATTAACGAGTTTTTGAACACGTTTCTTGAATTCATTATTCTTAAATTTGACTCGCTGTCGTGTCGCCGCCTACAAAGCTTAGATGCTCTCGCAACAGATTTCATTTTGTCTAAAAATACGAATATGATCGCATATAAATTATAATTGAAATATCCCCATATTTATTCATTTATATGTATGTGTAGTTTGTACCGTGTACTTGTGTACGCGCAATCTCAGCTGCAGCAATAACAACAACTGCTGCTGCTGCTGCTGTTGATGTTGATGTTGCTGTTGTCATCAGCCCCCCATCAAATACTAGGATAGAAACAGAGAGAGAATGTTGCGCCAAACCTCCCTCCTTCTCTCTCCTGATCGCCCTGGTTTTTAATTTATTTAGTTTTTGTTTTTCTTATGGTGTCTTAGGCTGGATCTGTTTGCTGCTGATGATGATGACTTGATTTGATATTTGAAATGATATTTTAAGAAACTAATGCTGCCATAGCTCGACGACAGACACTCTCTCTCTCTCTCTCTCTCTCTCTCTGTCTCTCGCCTGCACCCCTGCATCCCTCCAGCCAGCCGTTGAGCCCCCTCGTAGGCATGTTAAATGTCATTTAATAGTTGACAGTTGCACTTGCTGTTTGTTCTTGTTGTTGTGATAATTGCAGTTCATTTTTTGTTAGTGTGTTGTGTTCTTCTTCATCTTTTTGTTCCATACGCTAGCAGTATCTAGCAAAAATTTATGTGTAGGTGGTTTTAAATTTATGTCGTCGTTGTCGCCGACGCCGAAACAACTTGCGAAAAATTCTTTTGAATTTGTTTCGTTTTTCTTTAATAAAACTAAATTTTATAGCTTACACTAAAAAAGCCGCACACACGGCGCTCCATCACGATAATAATCATAATAATGGTCATCATGATGATGATGTTGATTATTAGGATGATGATGCAGCACAGCTTATGTTGATTTTGTTGATCACATTGCTTATTAATGACATCCTGTAAAATTTAGATTTGATTTATATTAATATAGATTTTCGACATTCCGCAAAACTTACAAAAGAATAAAACAAAAATAGTTTCAATAAACTATAGAATTTTTTCAAGATAATTTAAATGAATTATTCAATTTAAAAATAAAATTCTTTAAAAATAGTTTTTATCTCAAATCAATTTTTAATTTTCAAATTTTTATTTGAAATCAATTAAAATTATATTTTAATTGGCTTTTTTTTTTATATTGTTATATTGTAGATTAAAGATAATATCAGGAATTCGCTTTTATATATGTGCATCTCTGCTTATATACCATATCCATACAAATTGTCAGAAGAAAGATTCCAAAATATTTTATTGATCATTTGATGTGAAGTCCCAGGCCATATGGGCCAGTGTTGAACTTTTTATTTGTGCCTGTTTGGCAAAGCACGCCATATGAACATTACCCCCCTTCTGCTACTCCCACAACCACTCTGGAAGCAGCAGCGAGACCATGCACATTAGTCATCATATAGTATAGAGTGAGAGTGGATAGGAGGGACGAAAGATGGGGGAGCTTAAGCCTGAATAACTTCATCAGCTTGCAGCACATATTCGTATATTCGCTATTTCACATATTCGATGAAAAATTATTTATACGTTTTTCCGTTTTTATGTGTTTTTTTTTCCCTGTGTTTCTGTTTCCATTCCTTTGTTTTGCATAAATGGAATGGGCAGTCGTCCCATTGGTTGGTTGGGCTGCCAATTCGTTTTAACAGTTAGAAGTCGTCGTCGGAGAATTTTTTTTTTTTTTGATTGATTTGAATGTTACGTTGAGTGCACGAAGCCGAACTGCGCTGCTCGAAATGTGACTGATGATTGATGGACTTAAGACCAAGTCACACTGTCGCTGCCACCCCAACCCCCACCCCTCTGCACCCCCTATACTATACAGTGTGCTCAATGTACCCTGTACCGTGTTCCGGTGCGCAGCCAGCACGACCCTCTCTCTCTGACTCTCTTTTGCCAAGGCTCTACCGCAACTAGAATGAAAAAAAACAAAAAAATCAAGCAAGCAACACGAATCAAAACGTGTTGTATTTTTTTTTTGGTTCCGACTAAGCCAAAAAGAAATAATTCTCAAAACTTGACAGGTGTTTGTCAATTTCGACGACATGCAATTCTGAATACCAAACTACAAAAAAATGATTGGTGAAGTGCCGAAACTTAAGAAAAAGTAAGAAACAAAAATCATAGTATTAGTATAGACAAAATGATCGATTTAAATGGTATAAAATAAATCAAAAAGGATAAGAGGTGAAACATACATAAGTAAGTACTATTATTTTTCAAGCCTTTCATGAAGAATTTAAATCCGGGATAGATGAGTTATTATTCAAGTTGTGTGCATGCTTTGCGTTGCCAGTAAATGCGGAAGTGAATGTTGTTGCTAGTTTCGTTATACATTTCGCTACTTGACTTGGAAGCCATCCAGCCTTTTTTTTTGATTTTTTGATTTTTTGATTTTTTGACAGATGAACATCAAGGCAAGCACAGGACTGAGAGCTAAAAGTGCCACAATCTAAGCTTCCAAGTTGACCCACTGAACTTTCTCGCGCTCCCGCAGTCTCGGTCATAGTCAGCGCTTGGATTTTTCTTTCTTTGCGTTTTTGTGTTTTTGTCTTTTTTTTAATTTTCAGTATATTTATGTTTTTTCATGAGTGGGAGCGTAAATCTTGTACTCAGACTCACACACAAATGCCGGATGTGGTTGCGTAGAAAGGTGGCTTCCCAGCTACGTGTCTTTTGCCATGCCTACAAGTGCCGCTCCCCTCCCCCTAACTAACAACGGCCAAAAGCTGCTTTTACCCGCCCGAGTCCGAGCGTGCAACTTTCTGTTTGCTTAAGGGCCGCCGCCGCAGCAACTTAAATAATAACAATAATAATATGTAATACTTGGTAAAAATGCCAACTTCCGAACGATGGCAAAGTAATAGTCAAAAAGTCGAATTGAAACTTCTTATTAAACAGGTTGAAAAGAGAGTCAGCTCTGTCTATGATGTGATACGCCATAGTAGTAAGTTGGGGAAGGGGAGAGATTGAGTGCGGTGAATGTATTTCTTATTAGCTTTGTATGCCGTGCTTTTTATCATCATTTTTCTTACTTTATTTAATTTAATTTTTTTTCCTTTGGGTTCTTTTTTTGTATCTTTGACGCTGTTTAATGTCAATTCCCACAGATCTGTGGAAGTTCAATAAACACTAAAAGAGAGAGAGAGAGAGTGACTTAGAGCGGGCAAGATTCAATATTTGTAATATGTAATTACTTTTGACCATTTTTGTTTTTCGTAGATGTAATTGTGCTGCTGCGAAGCAAACAAAGTTTGTTTGCATTATTTTTATCGTGTGTCGCTTAACTGACAATTTAAGAGGAGCCCAACAGCGGAAAATACTTATGGAAACGCAAACAAAGCCAGCACGCAATGCAGCCAAGCTCCACACTCCCAAACCCCTCCCTCCACCAAGACTCACCACAATCCAATCCATTGTACTTAGGTAGTAGCAGACGGCAGACAGTTAATATATATACTATATAAAGAGAATTATTTATGTGTAAGTTTTTGGCAGTGAGGACTCCGTCGTCTGGTTAGTACGCGAAAGGATTCAATATAGAAATTAATGCCGACCGCCTTCCTAGATACGCTAACAAAATATAAGAAAACAACGCCAAATCAATTACGATAAGCTAAAGGCAACAACAACAACAGCAGCGAAAGCAACAAAGGGGGGCACCACAATGGCGTCACTTGATTGGATGGCTTGGGGCAAGTGGTTAAGCAGCAAAAGCAACAAAGAAACCAAGCAAAACGGACCAAAAATTGCACCAAAATTAATAAGGAACAAAAGCAAAAATAATATACTAAAAGGGAACCCGAAACGTGAGTAACAAAATCATAGACAAATTTTTAAAACACTTTTTTACTTGTAGTTCGAGGCTTGGACGACTTTCACTTCACTCTTTAGCCAAAACTTAAGCTGAAATCGAAATAATAAATGCATTATTTGTTTATACATACTTATCTGATTCGTGTTCCAAGTTAATCTAATGGCCATATGAATATAACTAAAAAGAAAATGAACTTTTAAATAAATTTATTTGTATTTAAATTCTTTAATTTGACTCTAAAATAAAGTTACATTGATAAAAAATAGCTGCAAAATATGTTTACTGTACATTTAATCTATTTTATTTAGCTTTATTATGCCAAAAATAATAAAAGATTATTTTCGACTGAAACACAAATTTATGCAAACAATAATTCTTAAATCTCATCTAATCAATTTAATTTTGTTTTTTTGCGTTTACCTGATCTCAAAAAAAGAAGTCAAAGTAATTCAAGGACCTCAAATGCTGTGCATTTTGTGATGTAGCGCCGCAGCCAATTGGTAAAAGTAAAAAATTATTGAAAGTTTATAAAAATGTATATACTATATACATATATACTTGTATATAAAAAAAAACATGAGCCGGCTAACAATAAAAGCAACTACACTAAATGGTTGCCAGTGTTTGGCAGCGGCCGCAGTTTTTAACAACAGCAACAGTCGGAATGGTGTATCAAATAGTTGAGAGGGGTGCTGGGGCATTTGGAGGTGTTGGGTGGTGCAGTGGCGTCAACAATGTTGAGCGGCATATTGCAGCCTTTGATTTCGCGTTACGCCTGGAGCCCGAAACAAGAGAAAAAAAACCCAACAAATAAGAGGGATACAAAAATTTTTATTGTTTGCCAAAAAAAATAACAACAGCTTGTGGACAAGCACAAAGGACGAACGGAACGAAATAGAACGAAGTGGGGGGCAGAAGGGCTGCGGCGATGACGGCTGCAGGGCGTCGCATTTTGGCTATGTTTCCGTTTCCGTCGAAGTCCAAGTCCAAGTCGAAGTCGAGGCATATCGAAAGCGAAGACGATAACCCAAAAGCGCGTCAAAGGCGTAAGCAACGGGATAAACCGAACGGTGCAAAAAAAAATTATAAAAATAAACCCAACCTGCAAGTCGAAGTCTGGGTAGCCAGCCAGATGAAGAAGAAGAAGACGACGTTAAGAAAATTATTATAATTTTTGCGTGCTGGTCAACAGCAGCAGCTGGTAGTGTGTAGGAGGGAGACGGGGCAGACCATGTTTAAAAATTAACAATAAAGTACGCCAAAAAAAATATGTCGCTGTTTACATTTGTTTTTTTCTTTTTTGGGAAAAGAAAATTGCCAAGGCAAAGAAATCGAAGAAAGCAAATCGGTAAAAGTTCAACGATGTGCAAGAGAGAGACGCCGCTAGTGTGTGCGAGGGAGACAGCAAGCAGCATTTGGCAAAAGGGTGCAAAAGGCAAATCAAACAAAGACGGCAACTGTTTCCCTCCCCCGCAAGACTGCTTTTCTATCTGGCTTGTGTTACTTTTTTGTTGTGCTTTCTTTGCCTTGTGGGTAGCTGACCAGGGGATCGACTTTGAATGGAATCGGTAGAGGGGGGAGGGGCAGCTGCTACATTTTACAATTTTTATTACCCAATTTCTGCGAGTCAAATTAAAAATTAATTATATACACGACAGGCAACAAAAAGTACACACAAAACACTAAGCAAAAAATGAAAAAAAAAAAAAAAAAAAAAAAAAAAAATCATTTTTGATTTTTTGACGACGTTTTTTCCATTACCCAGTATTATTGTTGTTGTTGTTGTTGCTGTTATTATTATAGTCGTTCGAAATAATTCAATTAAATGACGCCACACGCAGAGGGCGGAGTGATGCGGAATAGGTTGGATCTCGGGTTTCGGGTTTTTAGCAGTTAACTATACATATATACTTATATTGTATATGGGATTTCTGGAAGGAGTATGATCGAGGGGAGAGGGGTTGCAGGCGGAGATATGGAAGGGGTTTGTCATCTTGATGATATGGTTAGCTGCCGGTTGAAATATACGACGCAATTAAAAACTTCCTGATTAAAACGCAAAACAAACAGAAACAGAAACAGAACAGAACGCAGAGTGCAGAGAGTACAGTAACAATTTGTGTCGAATTCATACAATGATTTTATTTTTATTATTTTTTTTGTTTTTCGAAAGGCACAAGATCACAAAATTTCAATTAAGTTCAGCTCAAGCACGACTCGTATGTGAATGTGAATTTAACTTTATTTGAATTGAATTTATGATGCAATTCAAAATGCCCAACCTCCGTCGCGTCGTCCATCCATCCGAAAAATAAATACATTATGAATAAATACAAAGACACGAAACAAAATAACACGTCTATCCATGCATCCAGTCAAGAATCCCGCATTCCAGCTCAGCAAAGAGCAACTAATTGAAATTACACTGAAATTTTGTGTAGCAGAACTAATGAACATGAATGATATGGTAAGAGGATTGTGGATTGTCTCAAGACGAACAAGCAGCTCAATACTCTATTACATTTTTCAAATGTTTATCAATTTAAGTCAGAGAACAAGAGACGATTGAAATATAAGTTTATATTTTATAAACTATTTTCAATAGGTAAAATAATTATTAAATCTTAAGAAATAATCAATTTTATAATATTTCAAGACTAGAAAACTCCCGTTAAATCTCAATGAAACACAGATTTTGCCTCTTTTTAATTTTCCATTTGCCATTTTTAGCACAAAAATCAAAATATATACTTATATAAATATAATATATTTGCCCAAGATTTCAGCTCAGTTGTTATCCATAAAAATCTAATCTTTTTTATGGAAATTGTCATTTAAACCAAAGTACTTAACTTATTTATCTGCTGTTATATAAAAACAATAGTTAGTGTCGTATTATTTCGTACCTTTCCCTTCTGGCTGCTTTGCTGTAAGTGTGTGTGAAACTGAAACAAGTCTTTAAATAAATCATTACCAAGTAATGCAATAATAATAAAATATTATTATTAACAACCAGTTTTCAGTTATTATAATGATTACTGTTTTGTTAGCTGTCAACTTTAGTATTTTTCCTGCTGTTGTTGTTCATCTTTTTTTTTTTTGGCACTTTTTTCTCTTTCTGTGCGAGTGTAATATAAAAACTTAAACGTATACCTTCAAAAAACGTACAGTCTCTGGCAAAAGATTTGGTTTAAAATTTTATATAAAAAAAAAATATCCAAAAAACTTCTTGTCAAATCTTGAATTAAATATTTTGTATAAATCTTCAGTATTATTTATCATAAATTAAGATTGCAAGAATATATTGGTTTTTGTACATCAAAAAATAGTAAATAAATATTTGCATAAATTATTTTAGCATATTGAATTTTCTCAGATTTAATTTAAAACTATTAAACAAGAAAATCCCTGTGTATTTAAGAACATTTCTGAATGTTCTTTGATAAATTGAGGCGATGTACCTGAAATATTTTCTACTTTTTTGAATTTCATATATGTATTCATGTTTCAACTGTGCGTCGGCATACTTTCAACGTTGACTGTACTAAGTGCGCTAAGCCACTTTAGCTTCAACTTGGTCGTTGTCGACAGTTTATGACAACAATTAAGTAATTTTTTAAATACTCTGCGAGCTGGCTGACTGACTAACGCTTGGCAACGTGAAATAAAGCAAATACAGCCGCTAAATATGAGTATTACATACACATGTGGACGTCTATATACTTACAATATATGTACATATATAGTATGTATGTTTATATGTACTTACCTGTGTTATTACTCAACCAATACACGGCAAGAAAATGAAAAGAGAGAGAGAGAGAGAGAAGAAACCGTCAGCAACGGCTAACAAAACATGCAATAAAACTGCCAAAAATATACGTTAATTGCTTTTAAAGGTTTTTCAAATTAAACTCGTTAAATTATTAATGTTGAGAGTGTGTGTGTGTGAGAGTGTGTTGAAGCAGTGCGGCAATAGACGAAGCTCCTCCTAAGGGTCTTAGTTGAGTCTTCTCATATTCAAATATACTATGTTTATAACGTGTGCAGTTTATTATATCTGTTTATTACAAAATATATTATTTTTGTTCACACGGACCGAGCAACAAAAGCTAAGTATGTGAGGGGAGCTACGACCCAAAATGGAAAACCGACAGCCCATTAATTATACAGAAACAACTTTTTAACGATATAACAATATTTTAAGGCATCAAGTTTTTTTGAGATCTTACTGCTTTTTGTGGCAAAACAGTATAGATTTTATATCGAAAACGGGAATAGTTATCGATAATTTGAAAATATATATTTTATGGCGTTGGAGATGCTTCCTTTTGCCTGTAACATAGATAAGCACAGAACCATTGTACCCGATCTATACATGTTACTATATCATTTACAGATTCTTAAAAACTTATAATTGATATTTTGTTACCTATTAACTCTAAACATTAAGCCATAAGAACACACAAAACTGGTCAACAAAACTGGGCAAAGTGGCAGCCCTGCACACAATACCAAAAGAGAAGTAGGGGTGTGATGGTGGTGATGATGGTGGTGCTACACATGCACCGCTGACATATGAATATTATTAATAAATGAATTGCATGTTAACAATAAAAGTTAAGAGTGCTGCTGCCTGAAAGGAGCAAAACAAAAGGCAGCAAAACTGAGAAAAGCTCGTGCCATGAAAATGAAAAGCAGCTGAAAACTCGTGAAAATTACGCCGGCTGCCTTCTTTTCTCTCTCTTTCTCTCTCTCTCTATCTGTCTCTCCATGTGTGTGTTAGTTTGGGTTACGTTCAGTTTTCGGTTTCGGTATCAGGGTAAAAGCACAACAACAACAACAACAACCGCGAATAGTTGGTAATAATAATGAACGAAGCGAATGAAACGTTTTTGGCTTTGGCTTTGGCTTTGGAGCACCGAAAGAGCAAAAAAAGAAGTAGATTAATATCTCCCTCGAGTCCTTTTAGTCAAGTTTATACCATTTACAAAGTCATACAAATATATATGTATTTACATATTTACAAATGTGATACATATACAAATACATATGGTTGCCTGTATGTGTGTATGTTCCATGAGTGTGTGTCTGTGTGTGTAGCTTTGCATATGAATTGTATGCGTTTCACTTGCTGTCGCCCCTCCGAAGCACAGTGGACCAAATTACAAAATAAGTTAACAAAAATTTGGCAGTTGTCAATCCAAAAGATGTCGAACAAAAACGATCAGCAATAAATCTAATCTAATCTAATCTTTTTTATGTAAATTGATTGAAAAATACCGAGGAAACTGGCAACGTTGCCGATTCTAATGCAACAGAAAATACATCTCTAATCGGGGGCGACAGGTATCCCAATAATCATCGACAATCGATATCTATCGGATCTTTTTCATGTTATTACTTGTGGTTTATTAATTAATTAATAAAAAAAACGATAGTTGAATCAATGATTGATTTGAATCGATGTTTTTGCGGCACAGCTGAAGATGTTTGTGTTGAGTATTGATAAACTGCATATGGAATTATATTTATGTATATCTTCATTGGACCCACTGTTACAGCAGCAGCGTCGTTGCTGATGTTGTTGTTGCCCGTCGCCGCTAAATTTGGCCTTTTTAACAAAAGTAATGAATGAGTTTTCACATGCAATGTGCGACGGGCAGAAGGCTAAAGAAACGGCAACAGCAACGCTTTCGTCATATATTGGCGCTATATATGCATATGTGTGTGTGTGTGTGTGTGTGTGTGTGTGTACCTGCCCATTATCGTAAGCATTTGTTGTTGTTGTTATAGTTAGTATAAAAATGCCACACAAACGTCGTTGACTTTATTCGTTGGATTCGCATTTGGTATTCGTATTCGTTTTAAATGAAAATTAATTTATGCGAATCGATAAGTTTCCTCACACACACACACACACACACGCACACTTTTAGCTTTTAGTGTCGCCGTAGTTCATGTAACAACCACTAGATGGCGCCCTCGCAGCGATTTGTGCCCCTGTTTCTGTTTGTGTCAACTCAATCCAAAGCGCTCAACCCTTCAACCCCTGCTTTTATGTGTATGTGTGTGTGTGTGCGTGTCCTGTCCGAGCTGTCCGACCATTTTGGTTAGTCACTGGTCAGCCGAACAGTTAATTGAACTCATTTTTCTAGCGCTCGTTTTAGCCCACACAACAACAACTACAGTGCTCCCTCGAAGCAGTGAACTACATATAACATATCTTATCATAATTTTAAGGCTGCTTACACTTTGGAGTTTTTACATATTCTGTACTGTACTTGACTTGGCCAACAACTCCACGCTTGCTGCTCTTACCACCAATTGGTCATGTGCATTTTATTATTGAATGGTGATAACAAGCAACCCCCTTTTCTAACCAAAATGTGTCTGCGGTGCGGGGCTGAACAGTTTTGCATACTTCAAGTGTTAAATGGGGTTAAGTTGACGTTGTGCGTTATTCATGTTGCCAGCTACTATTGCCAGCTATTGTTATTGCTGTTGTGTTCATGTCAAGAATTCGGAACGGAATTTACAAAATAGATAGCCGAGTTTAATATCTTTGATCGCCTAAATGCATGCATTAAAAGGATTATGTTAAGGGATTATTAAGAAGAAAAAAGAAACATTTATTTTATAAGTTTGTTTTGAATATATACAAAATATTATGCGTCGTCGTATCTCAGCCGATTATCATTGCCATGTCTTTTGTCATGGCATTACTTATCAATATTTTGAAATAAAATCGATCCTCCTAACTTATTATTAAAATCTATAGCTTCCAGCCTTTAAAGTATCTGAGAACGGCTAGATCGTACATCAAATCAGAAGGCCAAGGCTATATTGACTCGACTGATATTGCTGATCGAGAATATATATATATATATATATTTTATGGGTTTGGAGATACTCTGCTCTGTGTGAGTTCGTAAAAAGTTAAAGGTTTTTGTGATTCACAAAAAAATACAAAAAACAAAAACAAATTGAATATGTTTGTATTGAACGACTTTTTGCTACGCTTCGCGGGGATAAAAAAAAAATAAATAAAGTAATTTTGTGTTTTTTATTGGGTTAAAAGTTGAGCAAGTTGAAGTTATCGCTGCCACGTTGATCGCGACATGAAGTCAAATCGATAGCCAAACAATCGAGACGTTGACAAAGGCCAACAACAAAATGCCAACACGTGCCATCATCAACAACAACAACAACAACAGCATTAAGTTGCCAAAGCTTCAACAGCGGCAGCATCAGCATCAGTTTAACTTAAAGTTGAAGTTGAAGTTGAAATTGAAGTCAGAGAGTCAGAAATTCTGCGTAAAGATTCCCATCGTTGTCATCTGTACGAATGCAGCGCACGCATAAGTCATAAGGCTTTTGAGTGAGGTGAATGGAGTTGGAGGAGGTGGAGGGTGGAGGGTGGAAAGAAGCATGAAATGTGAACTTAATAAAAATTATTACACCTTTATGGGTGATCACGTAGCTGGCGAACAAGGCAGCCGAACCGAGAGTCAAGAGAGACAGACAGAAAGCCAGCCAGCCAATAAATTTTAACTAGAAGAGAGCTGAACAACAATAACAACGAAAACAACAACAACAACAACCACACAAATGATCTGATGACAACAACAATAAGCTGGAGAAAATGTTGAAGAAGAAGAAGAACAGCAACTGGCAGCTGAAAAAAGATGACATAGATACAAAGCAAATGATAAGCCAGGCCAGAAGCGTACAGAGGGAGGAAGGGGGGGTTTGTGAAATAAAGAAAAGAAGCCAAGCCCTGAGCCGCACAATTAACGGCCAAAATGTTGTTGTTGCCTTTATTTTGCTTTTGGCCTTAATGACCCAGCGCCTAATACTGGCTCAATAAAGCCCAATGGGCATGGTCATGTTGTCTACAAGGAATTGGGAATTATATAGTAGTATACTTAGTTTCTGGCATATGTAACGAACTGTAAATGTTAAACAGAACTCGCGCTAATAATGTAATAAATATTCAAATGACTGTGGTGACTATTTCCCATTTTCCCTGTGCCCATTTCCATATCAATTTCTATTGGCATTTTCACCTGGCGTGTTTTTTTTTTTTCATGGCTCAAACAAATAACCGAACGTCAACATTTACACTAATAAAATACGCTTAATGTGTATATCAGGCAAATGTCAACTAGCCAACTGAAGCGAGTCGACGCGACTCGACTCGTGGACACCACCAACCAACCAAACACCCGCCTCCTTCCCCTAATAGTCATAGGCTGGCTATTGGTAAAAAGTAAGCTATGGCACGTCTATAGTTGCATTATGCTAATCAAATGACACCCAATGGTAGCATATAATAATACAACAAGCCAAGGTCCGTCAATTGCCCAAAACTCTCTCTCTCTCTCTCTTTTTCTCTTTATATATATGTCCTTCTCTCTGGACACTCTTTTTGGCTATTACCAACTAACCAACTGGCAACTTGCTATGAACTTCCATTTCCATTTAACATTTCGAGGGTTGGTCGCGTTTATTTTGACATTCAAGTTAATAGATCGGTTTAAGTTATAAATTAGCATTTTATATGACCAAATAGCTGTATTTATATGTGTGTGTGTTAGCCCTCTGCTGACTTGACGTGGTCAAGTGTGGCAACAAAAAATGACTTTGGTGGCGGGTTTTATTTTTAACTTGACTTTTTCGCTATTGGGGTGACTAAAACAAGTATATCGACTCTACTCCAACTAATAAATATTCATGCATATGTTTATATACCATTAACATGTATATACATACATATATACCGACATACATGCCGTTTTCGATATCATTTCTATATATAAAATTCAGTTGGAATAAAATTTTTATTAAAGTAAAAAAAATGTACTTACTTGATTTTTACAAAAAATCAACATTTTCGCTGATTTAAATGCCTTTAATGCGTTTTAACAAACTGTTAAGCGTTGTTAACTTAAAAACTCAATCATGTTGAGGATGCTTTAAAAATGTCCTCTGCAAACAGATTGAAAATTACTTCAAAACACTTTTATATTATTTATACCGAAGGCTTTTAAAATATTACTTTCATTTATTTACGACTGTTTTTTTCATTACACCTTGAGATATAGTATAAGTACAGTGAATCTTATTAACAAAATAACAGTTATAGCTGAGGTAAAAATTTTTTTAAATTGAATTTTCATCTACCACAAAATTGTTGAACCAAAGTTGCGGACAGCCGCTAAATAAAAGGCCTGTTAACAATGAGCTAACAATAATCAAAAGAATAATTTGGAAAATTTGCAAGCAATCTGAATATAATAAGAAGAAAAACTGTGTGTTGATCCTTTTCCTTAAAGAAAAGCACGCGCGTGTTTGCCATTTGACCCCATTAATAAGATTCAACTTTCACCCCTTTCACTGAAACACTGTAACAAACACACACAATAGAGTGTATTACAATTTTGTTGTTGTGCCAACTTGGCATTCTTTTCGCCGGTAAATTTTCGCACAAATCGCTGGCAAAGAACAATGCGAAACCCTTTTGTGAGAAAACTGCAATCGATCGGTCGATCGATTGATGGCAAATCCCATGTCAAAAGAGAGAGAGAGCGAACGATTCGATGTTTTCGGTTATTTGGCAACTCCTATCAATTACCACAAATGCCACTTCAAATGTCGCAAATCGCACAAAGCGCACAATCGATTCAATTTTTGGCAAATTTGGGCTAAAGAAAAACCCATTCTGTAAATGTGTTCGTGCATGTGTGTGTGTGTGTGTGTGTGTGTGTGTGTGACGGAAACAATCCTTTCTCTACAGAAAGGAGATCGCTGCGACAAACTGACGATTTGAGGATCTTGCAGCCGCCACACACAACACAATCATTTGCATAATCATAATCTGAATTCACTTTTCAAGGGGTTGATTTCCTTTACCTTTACCTTTACCTTTAACTTTACCTTTACCTAACTTCCTCTTACTTGCTTCACCTTTCGCTTTTGCTTTCAATACATTTCCGTGTGTGTGTGTGTGTGTGTGTGCGTCTTCACCTTGCCGCGACCGATATACAATTTGCATATCAATGCAACGGATATTATTTATTTTCATTATTTTCGTTCATTTCAAATGAAACGAAAATTTCATGCAAAGCTGCTACTCCTGCATAAGTCTAATGGGTGCAGATGTCTGCCTTTCACAATACACAAGAAAAAAAAACAGACAGAGTAAACGAGAGAGAAACAGAGAGAGACAGCGAGAGTATTTTTGCTCGTTGATCAAGCTGGACGGCAATTTTCTCATAATTATAAATGCAGGCACTGGGCGAGCTGAGTTACTTTTTTCATAACTCAAAAGTCTCAATAACGCACTGACAGGCAAAGAGATCGAGGTTTTGTGATTTTCAGAATGTTTGGCTCTCATCATTTACATACCAAACCGAAACTGAACGCGACTATTGATTGATCTGGAATGCAGAATGCGTAATGGGAAATGGGCGAGTCTGTGTTTTGGAGCAGTTTCATCAACTCGTTTTCATATGTTAATCTCTCGCCGGCAGCTGAACTTCTTATTGCCATTTGTTGTTTGTTTGTGACGAAAACAATGATGTGCATCTTAAGCAACACTCAAACACTCACACACACACACACACACACAGATACACACGAATAGTTATTCTATTATGATTATGATTATGAAAACAAAAATCAATTTAATATTTTTCTATGCAGAAACCAAAGCTGTGAAAATATTATCAATGTACTCAGTACAAAGTAGTACAATTCATTCTTTCTTGATATTTAAATGATATGAATATAACAATAAATTTAGCTTTGATTGTTTAACGTAGTTGCCAACTTAAAACGAGTACACATACTAAGAAGAAGATTTCTTCTCTTATAAAGAATAATAAACACCGATTTTCTAGATAGGAAAAGGGCCGCTAAATTAAAATAAATAAATTCACTTTCATATTTTAATATTTTCCGCTTTGTGCTGTATAAAATCGCAGCAAACTAAGATTTTATAACTACTAGTTGACTATACTTCAATCAATATTTATTTGAAATTTTATTTTGGATTTTTTATTGCTTTTGAAAATATTTTATTTAAGTATTGTACCCAAATCGAAATTGCCAAGTTGCTATGTGGAAACTACAGAGAAAGGTTTAAGATGAGGCAAGAACCCAATTACAGTTAGGCCATAGACGTACGTAAGTACATATGTATATATACATATAGATCTACAGGCTGTGATCAAGATCGGGCACGATTGCAGCAGCTACTAGAAGACCCCTGTGGCAACCTCTTGTACATACGAGTAGATATTGCTATGGTACACAAGTTGATTTGCTGCTTTTTATTATTATTACAACAGCAACAAAGGCACAACAAACCACATGCAACGAGCACGCGCACTTTAATACGTGTGTGAATTTTGCATCGGTTTTTTTATTGAGCACTGTTTGTGTGTGTGTGTGTGTGTTTGTGTGTAACTTCAAGTAGGCCCCAAAAACTATGCATTGGTTTGGTTTTGCCACAGCTTGGGTGTGCATAGGGCGGTCGAGGGGGAGGAGATGTAGCAGAAGTTTATCTACAAGTTGTAGTCTCGTTGTTGTTGAAGCGTCAGTGCCGCCGCGGCTGTTTGTCTATTGTTCTCGAGCTCTCCGGCTGTTGCACGAAAATTAATTTCCAACGGCAAGTGCAATGCCAAAATGCAAAGTGCAGTCGTTGCAAGGCAGTTCCACATAGACAAGAGGGGGGACAGGGGGATGGAAGAGAGTTACTGCAGCGATGTAGATTTGCCAAGCGCTGATAAAAACGAGGCGCTTTGGGCTTGAAAAGGTCGTCGTTGTAGTCATTGTTGTTGTTGGGCAAAAAGTTTTGCGGGCTGCATAGCAAAATGCACCGTTAGTCGTAGCTACCAATTCTCTTTGGCAGCACACACACACACACACCCGTACACTCGAAGCAGTTGTTGCTGGCTGGCCTACGTGCTGTTGCTGTTGTTGTTGTTGTTGTTGTTATTGCTGCGTGTATCTATGAGATACAAATGTTGCGGCTGGTGCATATGCCGCCCGTCTGCAACTAGTTACCAACTAGCAACAACAACAACTCCAACTCTGTTTGCCACTGTTATTTAGTAGTTAATAATGAGCATGTTAAACCTGTCGTTGTTTGTTTTTAAGCAATACTTTCTGGTCGATATATTTTCTTGGCAATCGGGTATCTAAAAAATTGCTCAATATTAAATATTTTCTCATAGAAATAATTATGTCTTGCTGAGCTTATTGTTATCAAAATGTTCTTCCATCAAATACCTAATGAGGCTTATCTTTTTTTTATGAATTTTCTAGACATTTGACTTTGACATAAGTTTTCTTTGATTTTTAGTACAAACCAAATATTAGGTTTTTAACCAAAATAAAATTATTTACTTTATCAAATTATTGAAATTTATATTTTTCTAATTTTTTTTAATTATTTTTAGATTTCTACAGACATTTCTAAGAATATACTATATTATTTTGAATATTTTCTGTTTATTAAATGAAGCTTTTCAATATTCTACAAATTTTCTTTCCGATAACTTTGTGTCTAATATTAAAATCAGCTATATGCTTTAAATCCCTTTTAATTAAAATCCTCTTTTCAACTTTTAGTTAATTCGCACTTATTAATTCAATGTAATTATATCTGTAGAATACCGAGCAATCATTAAATACATCTCGCGAATCCTTGGAATTTTCCAAGTGCCAAACTAATCGCAGTCAAGTTTTCCAGGAAAGCATATTTATTTGCTTTAAATATGATAAGTACTTATATAAATGATGTACGTGGTATATTTAAGTCGAATGGCAGATTATGCGGCGTGGCATTTGAAATGTTGTTTTTGCATTCGCGTTGTTTCAACGGATGGCGGCGTCGCCTCGCACTTGTTGCCCCTATCGATGGCAATGCGTAGCTGCGCATAAGCAGCCCCTACACCAGGAACCGAAGCGCGCATAGGGTAGGGGCGAGAGTAGGGGAACGTGCATAATGCGATATTATCACACGATTCAAGGACACGGCAATTCTCACGCCAGACCCGAAGCTGCCTAGCCACTGAATGGCGGTGCGGAGCGGCGCGGCGCTCTATGAATGTAATACATATGCAAATGACTGACTGAGTGTGAGTATGTGTGTGTGTGTGTGTGTGTGTGGCACACACAATGAAGTGCATTAAGTGCGGATTAGTTTGCTGTATCTGTTGCATGAAAACTAGCAACAAGGGGGCGCACACAGGCAGCAGCAAACAGACACACGCACTTGTTGGTCTCCTTCTCTCTTTCTCTTTAGATATATAGTATATAGCATATATACAAATGGCAAGACCGAGTTGTCGATTGGCGTTTGGAACGCATTAATCAATATTACAAATTGCTTAGCCAAATGAAATGACTTTGGTTTATGCTAATCGGCCAGCTGAAGACTTTATGTGGCACTGTGGCAGGGCCAGAACTCACGCTAAATGCCTGAAATGCCAATAAATCACATGCGCAAAAGCCGAAACACAGAAGAGTGAAAGAAAGATATTCTCTATGTTTGTGGCTACGAAATGTGAATACTATGTATTTTTTTGGTCTCGTTTGCCTGCGACTTTGCCACTTCACTTGTCAGCGGGATCATTAATAATCCTTTACTTTTGCCATAGCATACTTTGCAGCGTCTGCGTTGCGCTTCAGTTTTAGCCACCAGAAAACAACAGCAACAACAGGAACACACAAAAAATAAGGTAAATGATGCAAATAAACAAATGTCATATGCGTTTTACCAACCAAAAATATTCAACATGAACAAAAAAAAAAAAAAAAACGAAGAAAGTAACGAAATATAAAAACCCTTTTGGCTGTCAACCTCAAAAATGTCATTAGGCAATGCCTGACAAGACGTGCTCCTTTCCATTGCCCATTTCTACAGTTGCTACAGTTGGCAGTTGGCAGTTCCTGTTTCCTTGTCTGTCACACATATGCTCGATTCTTGTAATCCGATTCAAGCAAACGAAATGAAAAGCGTTTCACAACATTCCTTGATTCGGAATTAATGCAAATTAATGATGCAAACTGGCAAACGATGCCTGAATCAGCATGCTCTTCAGCCATATATAAATATATATATAAGTATTTACATATATGTATGTATGTACAACAAGTCTCTCTTTCTCCGCCACTCTTGTCGAACAAAAAAAAAAAAAAAACTGGCAAATAGTTTTTTAATGTTTTTCGAATGGAATAAAAAAATTTTCTTTCCACATAAACCATTTAAACTCTTAAGTAAGACTTGTTAGTATTTAAATTACAATTCTTGTTAATTTTTTTTTTTTTCAATTTCATGTTACTAAATTTACCAAAAAACAATAATAAAAATATGATAACTCTTCATATTTTAATTATCACTTTTAAAACCATTTTTTATTTAAATTTTTGACATATTTTTCTTGGTTTCATTATTACATAAGAAAAAACTACATAAATTTTGAATTGAATTTTTAATTTTTCACATAAACAAAAATGATGAAATTTCAATTGTAAAAACAAAAAAAAAAAACCGTGCGAGTTGAGAAAATTTTTGATTGTACCTATTAAATATGTATTATTATTATTATGAATTGTATATATGTATTACTTTTTTTTTATTTATAATTCAACGTCGTGCGTATCAAAGTTTAACTAAACAAATTATGCCGAGTGGCAAGCCTTGTTGCATGGCCATATAACAACACAGCAAACTTGGCTCGAACAATCGTTCAAGAAACCCCATTAACCTCAATTAGTGACTTGCGTATGAACAATGCGACTAACTCTCACACTGCCAAAATGCCAAACTCGAAGCTGAAACTGAAACTGAAACTGAACAAACTGCCAATTAAAATAATGTCAATAAAATTGTGGTCCATTATTTTGCTGCCGAAAATTGCAGCTAAAAACACAAAAAAAACAACAACAAGCGATTGCCAAACGTGTAATTTAATAGAGTTGCGAGTGGGGCCAAAAGTTGAGATACTCGTAATAAGCAACAACAAACAAAAAATCACAGGCCGGCAATAAATGACACACACACACACACACAAGACTCAAAGTACAAAGCAACCATAAACGATAAACCGAAAATGAAAATGAAAACAATAAGTTTGAAAGTTGGCGACAAGAGAATGTAGAGGATTTGGTTGGGGGGGGGAAGGGTCTAAGGTGGAGATGCATATATATGTATAAGCTATATATACTTGTTATAGCCACATAACCGAACAATCGAATTCGAATGCATGGGCTGGGACAACAACAAAAAAGTTCCCAGGCAACAACAACAATTATCAGACACACACACACACACACACACACACGCATTTCGTAACGACAAATAATAACAACAAGAGGTTGCAATTCTGCCAGCTAGCTAATTATTAGTTAACTTGTATCTTTAAGATACGCGGCGCATTGCTTAATAGACCAGAACACAAAGAATGCCTGCTGCTGCTGCTGCTGCTGCTGTCTACCTGCCACATTCGGAGTCAAGAGACTCGAGTAGATGCTATTGTGGATGCCCATTGTCATAACACGTTTGCTCTGCTCTCATGGATGCGAGACGGAGTCAATCGTACAATTCATTGACTTTCCCAGCACAAATGCGTGATTTTCACATGTATCTATTAGATACGTTTGTATCTTTTTGGCATGCAGCGGCGTGTCAATGCGTAGCAAAAACGAAACACAGTCTACAGTTCGTTTCGTTTCGTTTCTTCCCCCCGTCCCCCCGTGCCCACCCACCCACCATTCAGTCACTGCCCCAGAAATTATAGTTCAGCAGTTAACAATTTCTTCCTCCGCCTTCCTCACAAATAGACTATACTTAGAAAGCTGTGGGAACATCTCAAACTTCTCTATCTCTTTCTTTCTTTCAGTCTCTCCCTCTCTCTCTCTTTCTAAAATAGGTAAAAATATATATGTAATACAAAATACGAAACGTAAAAAAGCTAACAGCTTGCTGCTGGCATTGAGGGCGGTTTTTTAAATGATCGCCAAACTCGCAACATTTGCATATGACAAGAACACAAATCAAATTCACCAATACCAGCTGCATCGAACTGTAAATGCTCTTCTTTTTTGGGAAAGGGAAGGGAAGAGAAGTTGTTTTACTTATTTGAACAGAGATAAAAAAGGTAAAGTGAAAATATTATAATACTTGACAAGTTTGGCAGGGTAAATGCAGCCGGATAGAAAAATAGTTAGAGTATTTGTTTATTGGGGGGTGGTGGAATAATTATAAAAGGTCAGAATAAGCTGAAAGCAAAAGCAAGCATTTGGCGTTTTGTGGTCCCGCAGGACCAAGGAAGCACAATCGCAAACGCAATGTAATTGCACTTCAAAAATGTTCATCATCCATAATGTGAAAAGTATCTGTGGACTGTAGAAATGTATCTATTGCTGTTGCTGTTATTGGTAATTGTATCGCTGTCGGCATATGCAACTGCCATAAATCTAAGCCCCAGCCCCTTCTCTCTCTCTCTCTCTCTCTCTATCTCTGTATCACCCTCTTAAACTATTGCTACCTCAGCAGCATCGGCAACGGCATCGAGATTCGACACTCGCGCTGATGATGAGCTATGAGTTGTTGTTGTTGTAATATGGCTTTTAATTTAAATGCAAATGCGAAATGCAATGCAAAGACATGTCCAAGACAATTTCTTGTCCATTGTCCGATGTCCATTGTCCGATGTCCGTTGTCCGTTGGCCGAAGTCCGACTTCGTCCGTTGTTCAAATGGATCACGCGCATGTTTCGTTTTACAATTCCAAAACACGATCGAAACGAATGCCGAGGCGGTAATTTAAGCCCGAAACCAAAACTAAAACTAAAAACCAAAAACCAAAACCAAAAGCTGACGTCTGTGACGAAGTAGCAATAGCAAATAGCAACAGCAACATCAGCTATATACATATATATAACCGAACACAGATCTTTACAGTATCAAAAGTAGCAAAGTATCTAAGTATCTGTTGTTGTTGTTGTTGTAGCTTTTGTGTTGTGGACCGTGGTGGCATGATGATATCCAATAACCTAATGCCAAACCAAACAATACTAGATACAGATACTTTAGTACAAAAAATGATGTGCACCGCAAAAAAAAAAAAAAGAAAAGAAATTAAATAAAATAAATAAATTAAGTAAAAATTATTATCATAAAAGCAACAATTGCCACATACAAAATAATTATAATAAAATTCCAAAACCTCAACAATTTCAACGAATTTTTTTTTGCCGTGTACATTTCTATATTCGGGTATCGGGTGGAGAGAGAAGACAGAGTAATAAGAACAGCGTCTCAACTGAAAAAAATTATAAAGAATCAAAAAAATATTAAAGATTCGGCGCTTAAAGGATGTGTTTAGCAATGCGAAATGTGAGCAGAACTAACAAAAAAAATAATGTAAATTATGATTATCAAAAAGATCGTCATCATCGTTATAATGAGCATCATGATGAGCGTCAAGCGTCGTCTTTGGCAGCGTTGCCAATTTTCACGACTACAAAAAACTTGCTTGGACAGCTGCCTCTGAAGGAAAGAGAGAACGTGTAGTAAGTCGTTACCCTCCCTACCTCGTACCACCACCTCTCTCCTCCTACTTCGACTTAATTATAATAATTTACGCAAAAGAAAATTTCCTTTATTTTGCCAGTCGTGTCGTTTGGGAAGTGGGACGGCGGCGGCACCCATTGCTCCCTTCCAAGTACTAAAAATATCCTTTCGCACTGATCCTGGCTGCAATATGCAAATGAGCACGAGCCGTCTTACAAGCCAGCCGGCAACAGAAGAACATATTACGACAACAACAACGACAACCCTAGTTAAAATCAATCTCTCGCTTGCTCGCCCTCCTTCTCCTTCTCCCTCTCTCTCTCGCCGTAATGAGCAAAGGTGTTTAATTGTCCGACGGCTATTGAGCATCAACTGCTGTGCTGCCTGGGTTTCTGGGTTCAGTTTCAGTTTCAGTTTCAACTTGAACTTCAAATTTAATTTTAATTTTAAATTTTAAATTTTAAATTGAGGGCTGCATGCAGCAAGAGGCAGCTGCAAAGCCAACAATTAACACTAACAACAAAATTAATACGAACAAAATAATTATGAAAAAACTAAAATCAATCATTTTTTAAGCCAGGATTTAGAAAATCCGTCCATTATTTGTTCCTTTAATTTTTATAACAATTTGTTCTTAAGATTAAAATTAAGACTTTCCAAAGTTTGAAGTCAAAACAAGAGTTCTTCGAATTAAGAAACTAGAATAAGAATAAAATATTTTTAAGAAATAAATAAATATTTTATCATATCAAAAAGCTAAAGGACATTTTACAAAAGAAACAAAATAGTTCATTAATATATTTTTGAGTAAGTATTTATTTTTGAAAAGTTTGAATTTTGTCTCGAAGGAACGCTGCGAATTTATACCGGTTCAATCGGATCCAATAATTTATTTTATTTTTGAATACAAAAAAGATCTAAAGCTAATGTAAATATATAAAAATAGTTGGAGAGATTTTAATTGAACAAGAAAAAACTGCGTGAAAGATTAAATTCGGAATTAATAAAAAGGGTTTTTGATTGAACCAAATTGCAGTTGGACGAAAAATTCGTTAAATGAAAGTTTTGACTTTGGTTGAATATTTATATGGCAATATATAGGATGAGGAAGAGATGAGGGTAGGATATGTGGAATGTAGGTTCTTTACTTTGAGGGGGTTTTCTAGATTTTTGCGGGTATCTAGAAATTGTGCAGAGTCTTTGGGTCAAAAGAGAAAGTCCGAGTCGAAGGTCAGATGAAAATCGAGTTTTTCGTTGCAATAATATACTATATTGTCTATATAATATAATCGCACGACTTATGCTCTCGAGTGTTCTATATGTTCCTGTTCTATCTGTAAGTATATCTAATAAATATTATAAATCGAATAAATTTCATGATTATTTTCACCTTTCCACCCCGCACCCTTTCAACTGATTCTACTGTCAAACAGCAACACATACATCTTTCCCTCTCTCTCTCTCCCCTTCTCTCTCTCTCTTTCTGTTGCGTTAACCCCTTTTCTGGCCAGTTGCATTTTTGGCCTGTGGCCATGTAAACAACTCCTAAACTGCGAATCATTAATCTATTACGCAATTACTGACACACACACACACACACACGCGTATGTTGCCTGTTGCATGCCCCACCCTCCCCCCACCCACCAATCTGGCCTACCCTTGTGCGGTGTGCGAAATATTTGTAACACAACAACAACAACAATAGCAACAACAACAATAGCAAAATATTTCCTTCATTTTTGGCCTGTGCAAAAAATAAAAGACAACAACAACAGCAACAACAACAGCAACAACAATTCGCAGCTCACGCACCAAATGTGTTGTTGTTGGCCACCTCCCCTCGCCCCCTTCCCCTAACTCACACACACACACACTCTACACCCCTGTTGGTTGGTCCAACTGTTAACCCTTGTGTGCCGATTGCCGTTAACCCTCCCTTTTGCCCTTGCCAGCCTTGCATTCGACTCTTCTGTTTCTGCTTCTTTTCTACTACTTTTTGCACTTGGCGCAACACCTCTCTCTGGTGTGTGTGTGTGTGTGTGTGTGTGTGTGTGTGACTTGCAATTATCACGCGTTTATTGCAAAACAATGCAAATATTGTAACGGTAGCAGCAACGGCAACAACAACAACAACAACAACGCGTGTGAGTTTTGTTTTTGTGTTTCGATCAAACTGTTGCTTTTGTTGTTGTTGTTGTTGTTGTTGTTGTTATGCAATTCGCTGAAATCATTCTTTTGGCTAAAGGTCAAAAATCTGCCGCTGCCGTCGCTGCCGCTGCCTGTTGATGTCCTGTGGCGACGTCGACGTCGGCGTCTTTGTTGTTGTTGTTGTTGTTGTCTGTCGCTTAAGGTCGCTCTGTCACTTTTCGCATTTCGAAAGGGAAAGCCAATTTTTTTCGAACGCAAGTGTATAAGTGTATAAATGTGTGTGTGTGTGTGTGTGTGTGAGTGTTTGGCTTTTATTTTTTTGGTTGGCTTTTAGCTTTTTTTTAGCTCTCATGTTAACGTCTAATTAACAGTAATTAACGCATTAAAGGGGAGTGTGTCTATGTGTGTGTGTGTCCATGTGTGTGTGTGTATGGAAATGTTCGCAGGTGCACACACACACACACAAACAAGTGAAAGTCCCCTTTTACAGATTTCAATCAACAAAGGAAGTTTACTTTAAGCGAATTTTCAGCTTATTTTTATTTTAATTTTAATTTTTTTAGTTTTAAATTAATTAAGTCGTACTTTATTGGAAATTGTTTCAAAAGGTTTCAATTTTGCACTTGAACAATTATTAAAAAATTAATTAAAGGATTTAAGATTAAAAAAATATTTAAATAATTTTTAATTCTCTTAAAAATTCTATAAGAAATAGTTATTTAAAGAACACTAAAAATGCTTAAATATGAATTATTTATTTATATTTTTTTAAGATGTTAAAATATTTTTATTAAAAAAAAGATAAATAAAAATCTAATAAAGAGAAAAATACTCATAAACTTATTTTTTACAGTACTATTTTTTTTTTCTTTTCGTAGTGTAAATTGTTTAATTTGAGCATTTTTTATTAATAATTAGTTTAAAATAAGTTGTAATTAAATCGATTATAATCGATCCACAAATGTTGCGACCTTATTTTAAAATGAGCTTTTTTTCTTTGTTGTATGTTAAATATAACTTAATTACCGCCCGTTGATTGTAATTGTTAATTGTTAATTGTTAATTGTTATTGTTGCCGCCTCATCAAGCAGCGCAAAAAATGCCACACAAATCAAATCAATTTGCTGCATGCACGCACACACACACACACGACGACGACGAACATCGAATCAACCAACCAAAAAACAACACTAATATGACACTTTAACAGTTAGGCCAACACACACATACAGTCGCACTCATAGCACACGAATCGACGAGACGAGCCGACTCACTCACACTTGATTCGACTCGCATACAGCAACAACAACAACAACATATGTACACATACGCTGCTCACACGCACAACTAATAATAAAAAATCATAATTTCAATCAAAGGCAACAACAACAACAGCAGCAATAGGCAGCAGCAGTAGCAAACGACAACAACAACAACAACAAGAACAAAAACGACGATGACGACGACGACGACGACGACTACGCATCGGCACCTGCATAGCTCGCGCTCTTTTACACCTATGCAATCGGGCAGTTCAGTTGTTGTCCGCAGCAGCAGCAACAAGAAAAAAAAAAGCAAAGCACACTAGCACTAAATATACTGAGCAGAAATCAAGCGCCGCACTCAATGGGCAAAAGCGAGCAGCGCTCAGTTTCACAGCTTCAGTCGCAGCTCAAGCCGTGGACTGAGCGCGTGCGCAGCGGAGAGCGGTGCTGTGCTGTGCTGTGCTGTGAGACACTGCCAGAGAACAGCCGAACAAGAAACGAAAACAACAACAACAGCAGCAGCAAAATCATACTTGAAGGCAAAAGAAATCAAAGCCAAAAGCTGTTCGCAAAAAAAAGTCAGCAAGCAGCACACACATGCAAAAAGGAAAAAAACAAAACAAAAATGAGAGACGAAGCGCCAACTTAAGCTCAATTCGATGGCGTTTGGTGCGAGCGAGTGAGCTGCCATAAAAATAAAATGCCACTGCTGTTGTTGTTGTTGTTTTCATTTCTTAACTTATTACAACAACAACAACAACAACAGAGTAATTTGTTGTTGGCGCTGCGATGCTGCGTCTGCTGCTGCTGCGGCGGCGGCGGCGGCTGCCTTCGTTGTTGTTGTCGTTGTCTTCATTCGATGAATGATGTTGGTGCTGGCTCTGCCGCTGCCGCTGCCCACTGCTACCTGCGCAGCGACACACACACACACACTCACATGTCTCACACATGTGTGTCCATTGACGTCGTCGTCGTCTGCTTTGGCTCGCCAATCAAATGGGGCGGGGCTTAAATGGTGTATGTATTTCTACTTCTTCTTCTTCTTCGTTGTTTTTTTCTTTCTTCTTTTTCCTGATGCTGCCGTGTGACACTTGCGCTTGTGTAAGTGTCTCTCTCTGTGTGTGTGTGTGTGTGAGTTTTGGTTTTTATTATGCGAATTATCGAAAATTGAGCGACTTTAGCTTCAAACATTTTTGAGTCGACTTCAACTCGCTCTCTTGAGTGACTTTTTCTACTACTTATCTTAAATCTATTTAACTCGCCGCTTGTTGCTTAAGATTTTGGAAATCTTCTTAAAAACAAAATTTAAAATAATGGAAAAACAAAATGTGTCAATAAAATGATGTTAGGAATAAATAAATTAAGTTTAAATAATAATAAAAAATTGATTAATTTTAAGATTTTCTTTTCTTTTTCTGAATATTATTTTTATTATTCATTCAATATTTTTTTCAAAATTTTGCCTCGTCTTAAATTAATATCAATAAATTTAATATTCAATATTTTTCTTTATTTTTACATTGAATTATCTATGAAGAAGCCAAGATAATTGTTATTTTTAAAAATTGCGGCTCAATTCGAATGAGTTCGAAAATGAATTCGAACTAAGAGCGAACCCCTGAGCTTGATTGCAACTGCAACTCAAACTTCTCCGACGCGCTGTGAGCGAACTAGTGAGTGACTCAAACATTGAGTGCTTTTTGAATTGAGCATGTTTATTGCAGTTTGTGCTGTTCGTTCGTCTTGTTGTAACAAACACTTGTTTATTTTGTTTGGACGTTGACATCAGCAGCAGCAGCAGCAGCAGCAGCGAGTAGTAGGAAAGCAATGGCATTGCCGCCGCCAGTCAGTTCGCTTCCAACTCTCCCAACTACAACAATGCGAAGTCGAACCCAACCCAACCCAAGCCAAGCCAAGCAACCAAGCAGCCAACCATTCATCCATCGATTGTCAATCACTCACATTTGACTCCTACTTCTAACATGTGTGCACAAATGAGAAGGAACGAACGAAAATGAAAGAAAAGCTTTGCGCCTGGCAATCGCATGTGCTTTTTACACACACACACACACACACACACACACACACATGTCGCACAGTAAAAGAAATGGTTGGCTGGCAAGCAACAAAAAGCCAAAAAGCGTTGAGAAAAAATCCAACAGCAATGAAATGAAATGAGATGAGCTTCGGCAGCAGCAGCAGAGGCGGTGGCGGCGGCGGCGGCGGCGACGCCAACGTCAACGTCAACCCGAGCAACGACTCCGCCGAAGTCATCGTGTAGGTGGGCTGCTAACTGTTCCTTCCCGACGAGTCCTTCTCTCTCTCTCTCTCACTCTCTGTTAGACAGCCTCATCTCCCGCGCTCTCGGCTAAGCCCAATGCACGACGCGTCGCGAGTCTCTCGTCGTCTGCTGCAACGCATTTAACGGCTGCTGCTTCTCTTCGCTGTTTTGCATTAGGTGCGCCCCACCCCAACCCCTCCCAACCCACAACCAATTTCTCAACTAACCATTGAGGAGCGCCTGGGTTAAGGTTGCCATCGTCGTCGTCGTCGTCGTCGTCGCTGCTGCTGCTGCTGCTGCAATGCATTCGGAGCTTCGATACAATTTGAACATTTTCTTCATGTGTGTGCAAGTCGAACCGAGCGGCGGTTCGCTTCAAACTTGAACGCATTGTTGTGAGTGGGAATGGGAATGGGTGTGAGAGTGGGAGTTGGAGTTGGAGTTGGAGTTGGAGTGGGAGTTGGAGTGCGAGACTCTCAGTTTGTGACTGCAGCTCAAAAACAAAAAACAAAAAATAATAATAAAATAAAAATACGTATACGTAATTTTATTTATTTAATAAATTTTATTAAAATCATTTTCTATGTTTATTTAAATTTAATTAGAAATACAATATTCAAAACTATTCATTTTAATATGGAAGATTTTAATAAATTAAATTTTAATAATTTACTGTCTTATTTTTAAAGCACTAAACAACTTTAATCCATTCAAAATATTCTTAATCTTAAGTAAAATAAATAAATAATAAAGCTTAAAAATTTAAATTAAGTTTATTCTTACGTTTTTTCGATTTTACCCGAGCGTGGCCGCTACCCCCCTACCACCCCTTTGAACAGCCCCCACCACATTGACCTTTGGCAAGCCACTTGAAGAAACAGAAACAAAATAACACACACACACACACACACACACACTAATATAGCCAGAAACCAGACACAATAATAATTTGAGCCACACAAAGCTCAAACTCCCCCTTCCCCCTGCCAACATATGCATAAAAAAACAAAAAAAAAATAAGTATAAGAATCTAGAAAGAAAAGAAATTGCAATTTAATTCATGCAAAAAAAAAAAAAGGATCAAGAAAAATAATAATAATCATAATAATATGTATGTATGTAATAATAAAAATCATACAAAGCCGGCAAAGCAGCAAAAACCGACTTCCCCTAACTCTCCCACTCACTCACTCTCTCTCTCTCTCACTCACTCACTCACTCACTGGCATAGAGTTTGCACTCAATCTGCGGCTCAATAAGCAAAACAACAACAACAAAAAAGAAGAAGCAGCAGCAGCAGCAGCGCGACATAAGCAAAAGTCGAAATGTGAGCGCAGCATTTTCCTATAAGTTTTTCCCAATCAGAAAAAAGGCGACAGAGGCACCGGCACCGGCAGCGACGTCGACGCCGCAGCTACAAATTGAATGCCAAGCCACAGCCACACACACATGTATGCAGCGCCAGCGAGTGCGAGAGAGAGAGAGCAGCTGTGTGTGAGAGTGAGCAAGAGCGAACGATGCAGAGAGTGAGTGAGAGAGAGAGAGAGAGATAAACGGGGGCCGTTGGTTTGAATGAATGAATTTCAATACATGCAACTGACAGAAGTTATCAGAAGGAAGGCAGCGGCAGCAGCAGCAAACAAAAAAAAAAAAAAAATAGAAAAAAAAAAAAAACAAAAAAAAAAAAAGTAAACACAACGAACACAAGCTGAGCACAAGTTGTTGTTGTGTGTCGATGTGAGCGGCGACGGCGCACACAGAAAAATGCTCAGCCCCAAGAGGAGCAAAAGCAAAAGCAAAACAAACGAAACGAAAATCAAAAACCTATTGAAAGAAATCAAAAGCGGCGGCTGTCGGCTGGCAGGCAGTCACCAATTGAGTGACTCTCTCACTCTCTCTATCTCTATGTATGTGTATGTGTATGTGTATGTCTCTGCGCGCTCGCTCACTCGCCTGCTGCGGCGCTCGCACTCTATCGCTCTTCGAGTGCAAAGCAATGCCATCGCGGCGGCTCGTTCGTTCGCTGGTTCGTACGCTGGTTCGTTCGCTTGTACTTGCTGTTCGTTCGTCCGTTCGTTTGGGGCATGTGGGTTCGTGGTAAGCGTTCGTGCTCGTTGCGTACCGAGCGCATCGCGTGTGTGTGTGTTTGCGGGTTTTTTTTCGGGGTTGTCGACGCTGCGACTTGTTCAATGTTGTTCAGTCATCAACTGAATTCGTGACTGGCAACGTCGCCTGTGTGTGCCGCTGCCAGTAACCGAGAGTGTGTGTGTTTGTTGTTTGTGTGGACTGACTGTCGTCGACTCAGTCGACAACTGTGTTCAAACGTTCAATAAGAGATCTGTGTGTGTCTCCGCTCAGCCGCGGAGTCGAACCAATAAAGCGAATAGCGAATCACGACGATTCATCCCAGCAACCATTCGCAGCAACACCAAAAGCCAAACGAAACAGTTGCAACAAAAATCTTAATATTATTATTATTATCAGCGACAACAACAACAACAACAACAATGCAATCAAAAGCAGCATCAATTTAGAAAAACCACCATTTTTTTTTTGATCTATTTTTTTTCACGATTATTTTTGATGAAAAAAATCGAGATGAAATCTACACAAAAAATAAATAATAAATGAGAAAAAGTCAAAAATTAATAATAGATAAAAAAAAATAAGTGTGCGCGTGTGTCCAGTGTAAGCAACAATAAATGCAGTGTGTGCAACAACAACGTGCAACATGCAACAATACAAATAGCAACAAGCAAACAAGGCCCAAAACACATTATTAACAACTTAACTTAACTTAACAAATGGCAACAGATTCCAATGCCGACGCAATTGATGCAGCCAAAACAACAACAACAACAACAACAACACAGTGCATAAGTGTTAAGCAACAACAACAACAACAACAGCGAATTGGCAAAAGCTTAAACAGAAGTTTGAATTAATTGAAGATTTGATTGATTTTTTTTGAGCACGTAAAAAAAACGCAAAACAAAACAAAACAAAGCAAAACAACAAATAGTTGTAGAAGAAGAAGAAGAAGCAACAGCAACAACAACAACAAACAGAAGAATAGTGCGTGTGGGTGTTTCAACTGTGTGTGTGTGTGTGTGTTTTGTTGTTTGTTTGTGTGTGTGTGTGTGTGTGTGTAAGTGCATCTTCTTGCCCCCCTCCCAACCCCAATCTCTCTCTCTCTCTCTTCTCTGCCCCTCACACACTGCTGCAACTAATTTAACTAAACTAACAACAACAACAACAAAATTAAGTAACTAACCCAAAGATAAACAAGAAGAAGAAGAAGAAGAAGAAAAAACAATACATTTTTTTGCGTTTAACATTTTTTGGCTGCAACAAATGCAACAAATGCCTCAACGAAAGCTGCAACAAACCGCGGCACCACCACAGCAGCCAACACAACAACAACAACAACAGTGATAACAACAACAACAGCAAACGCAACAAGAAAGAATCACACAAGCCCCAAAAAGACAGCCCACGAATGCAGCCAACATTGCCACAAGCCGCTGGGACAGCCGATATGGATCTGACGGCTGTTCAATCAATCAACGATTGGTTTTTCAAAAAGGAGCGAATTTATTTATTGGCACAATTTTGGCAACAGGTAAGCTACAAAAACAATAACAATCCGAATCCAAAGTGTTGAGAAAACACAAAACAAAACACACTCAAAAATATCTTAAAGAATTTTGTAAGATTTAAACTTGAAAGTTTTTCTTAAATTTGTAAAAAAAAAAAACAAATTCGGAATATTTTATTATTAATTTTCCATCAATGTTCGACAAAGTAACAATTAAAGGGCGAAATAAGAACAGAGAGGAGAGAGGAAAGAGAGGCAAATACTATATAAAAGATATTTAACAATATTCAATTAAGGAAAAAAATATTATGAAAAATATTTATAATTCAACTTCATTAAACATTTATAAGTTCTTAAATAATTTAAGATTTTCTTGTTTTTCACAAGCTTTTCTTAAGTTTAAGGCTTAATTTTCTTAAGTGAATATGAAAAAGGTTCGATCTAAGATTTCCTTTTTGGCGACAACTTGAAGCAGGACTAAGAATTTACTTTAAATAACTTCGTTTTTGATTAAATATCAAGATATATTTTTTGTCGAACTTCTCTATTACATGCATAACTAAGTTTAATATAAAACGAATTGATTTCAATTTGGTTTAGTAAAAATAAAAATATTTCTTACGAATTTTCTTTGTATGGAAGTTTTCTTTTTGTTTGTTCCCTGGCGATTCGAAGCTCGACTTTTAAATATTTTAGTTTGTTTCATCAAAGACAAGATAAGTTTGCCTAAAAAGTAGCTCAACACAAACAAATAGCCTTACGATTATGCAAAGTTTAAGCAATTTAACAAATTCAATTTCATTTAAGCAACATTTTCGTTTGTTTAAAATTTGTATTTGTGACATAATTTTTGAAAGTTTCCCAGCAAAAAAAAAAAAAGTGGAAAAAACAACAAAAACAAAAAAAACTCCCACACTTAACTGAAAACAAACAACAATATGAAAATTATATGCATGCACTTGCCCCGCTATCCATTTGCCATTTTCCATTTATAAAAAAATGTTTTAAATTTACTTTATTTTTTTGTGTTTTCCTTGTGTTGTTGTTGTTGTTGTTATTGTGTGTGTGTGTTTTTTTGTAATTCATTTGGAACTAATTGTGTTTGCGTGTCTGTGCCAATTGTTTTTATTGATTTCTGAAAATTTGTTTACAAAATGCAACAACAACAACAACAACAACAACAGCAGCAACAATATTAACTAATAGCTTGGCGATTTTCGGCTTGAATTGACTTGAAAAAAAAAAAAAAAGACTTGAAAATAGTTTTTGTCGAACTTTAAGTTGATTGTTGTTGGGTTAAGCAAACGTTAATGGGCAGCACACACACACACACACACACACACACAAGATCAGCAAAGTGTGTGCATCATCATCATCATCATCATTATTGTCTTGGCCATAATTATGAATCGTTGCAGCCGCCAGACGACAATATTTGGCTGCATGCCAAAATGTCGCAAAACTCCAAAAGACAACAACAACAACAACAACAAGTAGCTCCAATTGCAGTCAGACATCCAAATATACCATATCTATCTATATGTGCACACACATATATCTATCTATCTATATATCTATGTATCTATCTATAACTGTATATCTATAGCTATATCTTAATTGGAGTTTGTCTGCATTCTAATTGGATTCGCATAGACATAGACATACATATATATATATCCATATCCATATATATATATCTACGAATCAAACAAAAATCTTGGACCAGCTGCACTCTGAACATTTTGCAGGGAAAAAGAAATTCTTAGAAAATAAGTTTTTGCAATAATTGATTTTCTTTTTTTACATTCGACGGAGAACGAGTATATATATACATACATATATATATATATATGTATGTAGATCATATGTTAGAGTTTTATCTAGTCATCAGCTATATAGCGAATATTTATCGGTATTTAATTTGTCGATGCTTTGATTTCGGTTTTGCCGTCGGCAAATTGTTTTGGGAAAAAGTAAACTCAACAAAGCAAATCCAATGGGGGCAAGGGGCAGCCACGCCCCATTTGCAACAACCAAACTATGGCTAGAAATGTGTGTGTGTGTGTTAAGTTTAAGACAATCCATTTTAACTGTCAGTTAAAAATCGTTGCTGAAAATGTGGCAACAAAAAGTTATTGAAAAATCAAATAAAAATTAAAATCTTGAGTTTGAGTCTTTAAATTAAAATTAAAATTGTGCTTAATAATTTATACCAAGTATTGCTTTCAGCTTGAGTTAAAATAACTTTTGTTGATTATTTTTCTATTTTTCTCTCATATAAAATTCTTTTATTTACTGAATAAAGAAACATTTTTTTATTTTTGCTTTAATTTTAATATTTCGTTTTGTTTAAGTAAAACTGAAATCTCAAAGCTAAATTTTAATAATTATAATAATTTAAACTTCCTTTTTTCCAAACACTAAAAGAGTATTAAAAAAGATTTAGAATCGTACAAAATGCTTTCTGGCGTTAGTTTTTCGTTGGAGATCGATTCGCAGAATTTTGGAGCGAGGCGCGCGCCTAACGAGCATTTGATTTGTTATTAATGGGAGCCGAGTGAAATAATAAAACCGAAAAAAAAAAAGCAAACTAAGTAACTTGGCAAAATTGTTTTTTCGTATTTTCGGATCAGCAGAAAAAGGAACACAGAGTGTGTGTGTTTTTGGCAATTAGACACACAGAGATCGATTTAAAGCTCTCTGTCTGATCTGTAATGATGTGTTTTGGAGCTGGAGTTGGAGTTGAAGTGATCTCATCTCATCACAAGACGAGCTCTCACTTCAGGTTGTTGTATTATTTGGGCTTATCAGCAGCGCAACTGGCCCAAATATGGGGCACAAAAAACCAAAATATACATATATTGTGTAATCATAAATAACAAGAAGAGGAGACAAAAAGTGCGACAAAAGTTCAAAACATATTCATTTAGAGTGTGTTAAGCCAAAAATAGAAGTTCATTAAATAATTAACAGACAACAAATAAAACCAAGTTAACAAGAACTCAACAAACGACAGCTGTCCAAATTGCTCCTCTCTCGCTCACTCGCTCACTCGCTCCCTCTCTCTCTGTCTGTCTGTCAAGTACACCACACGAATTGGCACCAATTCTTGGAGCAATCGAAAACGTTGAACACAGAAAATTGCCAGATTAACAGAAAATTGTCTATGGTAAAAACTTAAAAGTAGCGCACTAGCTCAACCAAATATTTTATTTCCGTATTTTCGATTGCAAAGCACAAGAACAACAACAACAACAACAACAGCTAATTATTATAATAATAATGAAACCCGGTCGCAATGCAATTTATAAACTTGACCCATTAACATGGCAACAAGAAGAAAAAAGAAGAAAAACCAGCAGCAGCAGAAAAAGAAAAAGAAGAAAAGCTGTTCTCATTAAACACTGCAAAAAGTGTCATTGATTTTCGCTGACTACAAATCAAAGACTTTTTAAGACTAGAACACTAAAAAAACCCCGAGACTGACTGACAGATACTCTTTCTATCGCTCTGCCGAAGAGTTACAAATAAGTTAAGCTGCAAAAAAAAAAGCGTTTGTTTGTTTGTTTGTTTTGGGCTTGGCAACAACTGAGCAAACTTAATTAAACTAATGATCATATTCATTATTTGAGCACAAATCAACTTTTTAGCTGTTGTTTCATTCAACTTTGTTGAACTATCGAAAACACAATTTTATAAAACATATATGCAGAAGAAATAAATTTAAAATTATCTACAAAAAATATCAGACAAAATGTGGTGATAACATTGACAAATTGTTCACACTGTCGAGGTGTTCACTGTATGTGGATACAACTGTTCAAAATAAATACTTCATTCATTCCCAAGAGCATTCAACATATTTTTTTATCACTCGATTTTTCTAAGCAAAACAAAAAAAGAAAATCAACAACAAAAATGTATAATTTTTTGGTAAGGGTACAAAACAGTTTTTAATTGCCAAAATGCATTTGCTGAAGAAGAGATACAACTTTTCAATCTTGTTGTTTGATTTTTTGATTTTGTTGTTTTTTTTTTTTTTTTTTTTTTTGGTTTTTTATGTACTTGCGGCATTAATCAAATCGAAACCGGTTGCGCAAGCGATTCCTGTGTGGCAGCCACCACCACAGCAGCAACACCACTCTTCTACACCACCATCGGTGTATGTTGATAGTTTAAAAAGTTTATTTCAAATATGGCGGTCTCAATATAAGTTGCTATATTTGAAATTGCGATCTAAGGCCATTTGCATATGCCCAAAATGAGCAGCAGCAGCAGCAGCCCCTTTGGCCTGACAGCAGGGGTTGTCCTGAATATGCTTAAGCTGTTAGATACACACACACACACACACACACACACACAGAGATAGAGATCAGCAGGAGAACTTACACGGCGGCGTGTGTCATATAATTTTTAGCGTTTTAAGTGCAATTTACGCTCGGGTTCTATCTACATCTATCTACAACAAGCAGCAGCAGCAGCAGCAGCAGCACAGCTAATGAGTCAGCCCAAGGGTTAAAAATCACTAACAAAAAACACCCACACACACAC
The DNA here is from genome assembly GCA_018901835.1 of Scaptomyza graminum. Taxonomy (NCBI): domain Eukaryota; kingdom Metazoa; phylum Arthropoda; class Insecta; order Diptera; family Drosophilidae; genus Scaptomyza; species Scaptomyza graminum. Next base: position 7,931,807 of record JAEIFL010000001.1, on the reverse strand, counting down.
ACACACATACACACACTGACACAGCTGACACGTATCGAATTTGAAACGAAGCGAAACTGAATTTATATAGAATTTATATTTTTATTATTACTTTTTGTTTTTGTATTGAATTAGTTTTCTCTGCTCTGAATATGTTTCAATATGCGAGTCAATCGCTCGATCGTTCGGATAGATATGTTAATATAATTAAATTAATTTGTCAGCACGGAAATTAAAAAACCACGCAGCCTCACACAAACAACAACAACAACAACAGTAAGTATACATACATACATATATGTATCTATAACAGACACAGCGGACCCCAAACGACAAAAAAAAAAAAAAAAAAACTGAAAATCGAACAATTAAACTGTGGAAACGCGGGGGCGCAGGCGGAGAGGCATGGAAAAACTTTGGCATGCCACTAATAATGTGAAGTAAAATCATTTGAACAAATAACGAAAAAAAAAAAAAAAACATTATTATTAAAAATTAAGTTCATGAACTATGCGTGTATGTGTGTGTGTGTGTATGTGTGTGTGTGATAACTTGCCTGACTCTTGATCAATTTTTATTATTATTATGATTATTATTATCATTATTGTGTGTGTTGTTGTTGTTGTATTTGTTGGTTTTCCGGTTAGCTAGACGCTCTGCTATTAATTATTAATAGCTGCCCCCAGCTAATTGAAGCATTTTGTTGCTCGACCAATCCAATATATATATATATGGTGTTCCATAATAATGACAGCTCGATGTGATCATATTATTGTTGTTGTTGTTCATTAATTCTGCATACATCAAATTTCATATGAAAATTCGATCAATCAATTGTGAAATTCAAATAAAATCGAGCAAATGATTATTATCGATTTTTTTGTGGCAATAAGAAAAAATTAAACAAAAAAATAAATAAAGGAACCAAATAAAAATAATATAATAAAATAAATATAAAAATCTCTTTTTGATAAAATTGCTTCTTTTGAACTTTGGATAAAAATCGATAAATGCAAGTTATCGAACGCAACACACTCCCCTCCCCTCATACATTTTTGGCTACATCTGATTGTCATTGCTTGGCCATCATTATTTACACATCTACGAAAAATGCACAAAAGCCCAAAGAAATGAAAGAAAAAGATCGAAAAAATAACAAAGAGTGAGAGGAGGAAAAAGCTAAATGCTTGCTTATGTATGTAGATGAAAAGGAGATTCAACGGCTTTTGTGTCTACAACTTAATAACAACTAATTGTCTTTTTATACCCATTGTTTGTGTGTGTGTTGTGTGTGTGTGTGTGCAACTGCAAACCTGTCTTGAACATCTTTTTGTGTAGACGATTCTTAACAATATCTCCAAGAGCTCTAGAGAGATCTTAAGACTCGAAACAACAAGACGCTGTTCGTCTTCCATCTTCAGTTGTCAGTAATTTGTGCAGCTCAATATATCAGTCGATATCTTATGAGTTTTTAATTTCAGGCTTCTCTCCGCATTACTCTTCTCCCTTTATTATCGCTCTCTATGTGTGCGTGCGTGTGTGTAGTACTCTCCATGTATGTATGTGTGCTTGGCCATCAATTTGATTTCCTACAGTTTTTCCAGCTGCCTGAAAAGGACAAATCGTTGAAGCCGCTCGCTTCACTCGCTGAGGATATTGAATAAAATATCATTTTGTGCACGCCCCTTTAAAAACGAAGAACAACGAGCACTGAGAACAGCAACAACAAAAATACTACTAAAATATAATAATACATAATAATAAAATACAAAAACAAAAACCTCAAGACATCGCTCTGAGTTGATGATGATGAGTTTTGAGTGCTTGGGCCAAAACAACACGGCCAGACATTTAGCCAGACCGAAAGACACTAAAAAAAAGAGACGGACAACGTCGTTGGTTGTCGGTTGTTCTGTTGTTGTTGTTGTTGTTGTTGTAGCTGTGTTGCATATTGGCAACTTTTGTGATCGATACGCGATGCAAAAGTTTCAGTTATATGTACCTCCCCAAGCACCCCTTACCAGCTGCCTGTTGAGTAATGACCAACGCCCGAGGAGCGCACATTAAAAAGGAATCATCATTATTGGCAGTTCGTTCGGTTCGGTGCGGTGGGGCGGTGGGGCGAAGGGGGGGGATCAAGGATTATATGCAGCCATTAAGACAACACCGTCAACAAATAAATATCTTGCACTCTCCGACTGTCTGTCTGCATTCCATTTGTATATATATATATACTTATATGATAGCATTATAGCCATACCATTTCGTTTATTTATTATTATTATTTTTTTTATTTTTATTTTGCATCTTCTTTTTGCAATTTTTAGCTATTTTGAGTTTTTCTCGTTCGCAAATTTTGCATGGAAAATTTGTTTAACACACGTTTTTGCGTTTTTACAATTTTTTATTGATGTTTTAATTAAGTTGTTTTCTCTCTCTCTCTCTCTCTCTCTCTCTCTGTTTTCGCTTAACACCCACTCACAAAAATGGTTTTGGTTTTTCTTCGATTTGTTGTTGCTTGTATCAAAATGTGCTGTTGATTTTTAATAGTTTGTACAAACAAGCCTCACTGCTAGCCTACACCTTCCCCCTAGCCCCCTATCTGGCAGACGGTTTGTTGTTTTTATTATTTTTGGCACGACATGAAAATTAGTTTAGAATATAATTTGCTTTGACTTTGAGTGCCTCGAGTTTTTGTTGCTTTGTTTTTGTTTTTCCAATTTAGATTCTTTTCGACTTTTTAACTGTTTGTTTTGCTTAAATTTGTTGTTGCCATTGCAATGGCCAATAATATTTAATGCAATGTGCAATGTGGCCGGCCAGCCTTTTTTAATGTTCAATTTCATGTTATTGAAACATTTTGATGTTTGATATTAAAAATAATATTCTCTCATATTCAGTTCAGTTAGCCAACAAAATCTGTCCACCGATCTTTTACTTAACATTTCATTCAATAAAAACCTTATGCAGCCTTGCAACATATCAAACCTATTTGGCTTCATTTTTGTTTTCGGGGTGTCAATAATTTATGGCATTGAAAAGAAAAGCTTGAAAACAAAAAAAAAACTTTTGCGCCAAGTAAGCCAATTTATAAAAAAAATAATACATATCACACATTTGGGGCATGCAATTTGTTGATGTTGCACATTTTACACACAGAGACTCGACTCACTGCTCTCTATTGGGCACCTGGTCTTTATTGTCAACGTGCAAAGAGTATCATATTTTATGCTGAGACAAACATACATCAAATATATTTGCTATATTCTCAAGTCTCAACCAAACTTGTTTCTATCTGTTTATTATTCGTCGTTGAATCTCGGTTTCTCTTTTTCTCAGTCTTCAGTACTACAAAAGGCGCGTTCGATTACAGGCACTATTAATTTTTGCAGCTTTGCCAGCTTTGCCATAAACACGGTTACTTTCAATCACATCCATTTCAGAATCGCGTTCACATCCTCAGGCATTGACCAGGGGACGTTGCTATCGCTCTATTGCCAGGGTTGATCCTGGACTTTACGGGTTTCCAAAAGGGTTCAGCTTGGTTTGGGGTTGCATCGGTTTTGGTTACGGCAACATTCTTGTGTCAGCCAGTTTGTCAATTGTCAGTCTCACTATAATTTATCAGTTGGTATGCAAATGAGTTTGATTTATTCAATGAGCTGCGCACAATTTCATTTTATGCCCATTAGCCCAGCGGATTTCCAACTTTTTTTTTATACAATTTTAAATTTTTTTTTTTTTAGAAAATTAAATAAAAAACACACAGAGAGCACTATGTTTTTTTTTTTTTTGTTTTTCTTTTTTGATATTGCGACCCTTTTTTGTGTAGAAATACTTTTGTTTTTGTATCTGTACAGCTGGCAGCGTTAATGTTCGATAGTATTTGGATAGAGGGATTCGAGATTCGAATTTGAAATTCGTCGTTGCCGTTGCATGCTAAAAAGCGAATCATCGATGCGGCTCATTGCAACGCAACAGACGTAAAAATATTAAAATGAGTGGAATAAAAAAAAACAGAAATAAAAAAAAATACAAGGAAAAAGCTGTTTGAATCTAAAATATATGTGTGGCATATGCGCGATCATTGACAGGGTGCAACAAGAGGAACATATTTATGTGTGCTGTTTGTTCCTTAGCCTCTGACTGCCCCAGTCTACCCCCCCTCTCTCTATCTGTGTGTGTGTGCCCCACTCAATCATAAAGCATTGGCAGGCGTAAATCAAATCAAGTAGCAATGCAACAGTAACAACACCAACAACAACAACAACAACACCCAAGCACCGGCATCGGCAGCAACAGTTGCCGCTGCCTCTTCTTGCTGCATGTTGCACGCACACAGTCAGTCAGTCCCTCGATGTCGACGCTCAGACAATGATTAAGTAGGCAAAATGCGCTACTTACCCCGCGCCTACACTTACACACACACCCCCTCTCTCTCTCTCTCTCTTTTTAGCTGCTTGTACCCATTCCCATAACCATTCCGATTCCCATTCTCGTTGTGGCATTTTTTTTTTTTTTGTTATTCTCCCCCTTTTATGTTTTTAATTATTACCGTACGGCATTTGGCGGCAGCTTGACTAAAACACACTAACTATACATGTATACATACATACATATATATATAAGTATATAAATATGTATATGTATGCATTAAAAAAAAACGACAACGAAAAACTTTTGCATCTCGCATATCAACATCAAGTTTTGCGGAACTCGCGTGGAGAGAGTCATCATATCTTCGGTTCTCTTGCAGTTTATCTACCCATCTTCATTTCTCCACAAATATATATATATATATATAATATATAGTACATATATGTTTTAACATCTGCTTGAGTCCAAAACCTTGACAATTTATTGATCTTCGATTTAAAATATTGTTTTGTTATTAAATATTTATTTATCATTTTCAAAATATATTTTGAACTATTTTTCTATTTTACTTCTCTCCCCATCAACTGTGCATATGTTGCAATGGCATATATATATATTTATTCGAAACTGACAATGAAGAAAAGCTTCAGCTATTGATCGTTGTAACAACAACAACAACAACAACAGCAGCAACTCAAGTTGCTCTTCAAGTGATCCCACAAATATTTCAAGTGTTCGATTCAAAGCATAGAATGTTGAGAAGAAGCCAGCTTCTGCATCTTCAACTTCATCGTCTTGTTCTTGTTCTTCTTCTTGTCCGAATTGATCAGATCAAATCGTTTTTCGAGCATTGTAGTATAATAATAAAGCAACGCCTACACAAAAACCAAGAAATTCTCACACAATGCCACACAAACCAACAACCAACAACCAAAAACACCAAGCAAACAGTAAACGGATCGCTTTGCTTTCCACACAATTTTCGTTGATAATGATGATGATGCTGATGCTGATGATGATGCTGATGATGATGGCGATGATGATCAACTCGGATGCTGACGCTGCCCTTTTAGTAGTTTGAAGTATGAACGACAAGTTCTCTGACGCTTCAAGCTCTCTCAAGCTATATGCTGCGATCGATTTATCACAAAACGTACTTTATGCTAAACTAAACTAAACACTATATACTAGTTGACTATATGAATGATTATATAGAGACAAAACAAAACACTTCTTCTTCTTTATGTTCTTGTTGTGCTCCCTGCTCCCTTCTTGTCATTTACTAAATACTTTAGGTGCTCAACTCAGCCAAGAACAAGAAGCAACTGCCAAGCGATCAATGTGATCAATCGCGCTTCAATTTTTCTTCTTCTTGTTGCTCAAAAAAAAAAAAAAAAAAGATCGCTTGTAGATTGTATTTTTGGTTTTTTAATGGCATTTCTGTTTTGTCGTTTTCGGATTTTATTTTGTTGTTGTTGTTGTTGTTGTTGTTTTCATCTTCAACAAATGCGGCTGCCTCCGTTTTTTTTTTTTTTTTTGTCAGCGGAAATCTTTTGTAGCTCAAGTGGTGCCCCTCTTGTTATTAGTAGTGTTGTTGCTTTTGTTGTTGTTGTATTATTAGCTAGTTCAATTTTTGGTTTTTCTGTTGTTGTTGCTGGTTGCGGGTGTGTGCGGGCGGGCGGCCTCCAACAAGTGGCAGTTGAACGCCGCTAAGTAGCTCAGATAATGGCAGCGCGTAATGCCACAAAAGTCTCACCCGCCCCCACTCCCCTCAAATAATTGAGTGTCAATTACACACACACACACACACACAATTCGGTTTTTATTTTGGTGTTACTTGATGTCAGCTGTTGAAAATATTAACAAAATATTATAGGCGTAAATATTATGCATTTTGTTTTTGTTTTTGTTTTTGTGTCGCTGGGAAGATGTTCATAGAAGAAGAGGAAGATGAAAAGGCAGCACACAGTCACAAATATTTAATGTGTTTTGCCTTTTTTGTTGGTTGCTGCGACAGGCGGCTGGCTCTCAAGCGCCTCCATTATTTATTTACGAGCTCGCCAAGGCGGGACAAAAATCGAGCAATATTCCCTCGTATGCGCATATGCATAAATCTAGAATCTAGAATCTAGATACACCACCGAATGAACCAAAATCCTATGCTATAAGTCTACAAAAATCTAGCAAAGTCTCCAAAAATGCATAGGCTACAAAGTTTACAGCAACAGCTATTAGAGCAATATCGATGAGAAGTCTACAAACTCTACAACAGTTAAGTGTCTCTCCAAATGGCAACAAATTAACTCTACAATATCTTCAAAAACCATTAATCTTGTTTTAGATTGCGCTAAAACTGTGGTACTTGAAATTCAAAGAAGTCTCCAAAAGTCTACAAAATTTGCTAAGTCTACAAAACATGTTTCGTATGCTTTTAAATGGACTCAAGATTCGGCATAGTGTTTTCTGCCAGTTTTCAACAAGTCTACAAACTCTACACAAAACTCTACACTCCCAGAAAATGTTCAGTAAGCCAAATAAAAAGGTGCTTGAAGGTTCTTTTTTGTGTTTATTTTTTTTGCTAACTCCATAGAGTCTACAAAAGTTTTAAAAAAACCCAAAGAAACCAAATGGCACACAAGCTGAATTCAAGACATGTGTACACTCACACACACACACACACACACACACACACACACATAGAGAGACACTTATACTTTTAATATGCATATAAGAACAAATTGCACTTGCTTGGCAGCCATCATCATCATGATCGTCCCTTGGGCATGAGTGTTGTTGTTGTCACTGCCACTGCCACTGCCCCACTCGCGGGGCATTGTGGAATAGCAGCAGCAGCAGCAGGCTAATAAAAATTTTCGCTTCTGCCATATCGAACGACATAAAAACTGATCGACAACGACAAAAATATAACTCGCTGGCAACGTCGACGGCAGGGGGCAGGGGTGTGTGTGTGTGTGTGTGTTTGTGTTGTGTGGGGCCTGACGGGCGGGCACAGACACAAAATAATGTCCACAACTTGCCTGTCTGAGTGAGTTTTGCTCATTTGCTCATTTTTGTTGTTTTTGTTGCTGTAAATTTTAATGATCTGTCATTTCGATTTATTTTATTTTATTTTCGAACACACACACACACACACACACAAAAGGAGCACAAGTGTTGATAAACAAGGGGGGGGGGGGGGGGGTGTAAGTGTGTTCGTGTGTATCGTTCGATAGCTCGCTCGATCGCCGCTGCCTGACTGCCTGCCACTTCGTAGAGCAAACGTCAGCTGCATATTAAATTAAAAGGTATTATATAGTACGCATTTAAACAGACAAAGGTATACAGAGTGGTGGTGGGGGGGTGGGGAGGGGTGACAGACATCAGACAATCCCACAGTTCGATACATACATACATATAAACACACATCAATAGAATTTGAATTTCGAACATGAAAATGAAAATGAATTTGAAACCAAAGTTCTCAGATCAATTTGGCATAGTTTCGGTTCTATTCGGTTCGGTTCGGGTGGGGTGGGGGGTACGGGGTGGTAGGGCCTTTGACGCTGGGAACTAGAGCGCATTGCTGCCATTGTGTGTGTGTGTGTCATTTTGATACACACTCACATCATTATTGTATATACATACATATATATTTATATGTCTACTTATATTGTGTGGCTTTTAATTTATTTTATTTTTTTTTTTTTTTTGATTTCACAATATTTCGATCGACCAAGAAAATAAATTTTACCACATAAATTTGGTTGGTTTTAATTTAATTTGTTTTGTATTCATTATTTTTGGTTTTTCTGTTTGTTTTTTTTTTTTTTTTTTTTGGCCAAAAATAAAGAATTTATTGAAAATCTGCCACAGAGAAAAAAAACAAAAGAACCCAAAGCTATCATAAAATTGTATAGGTATTTATTCATTGTTGTTGTTGTTGTTGTTGTTGTTGCTTTGGCGAAGCTTTCTAGCAAATTGCTTGGTTTATGTACTACATAAATAATATGATATTTAGTTTTAAGTATAATATATGAATGCTATAATACAATATAATATATATTGTGTGTCTCTAAATGACATAGATTCTGGCCATTAGCCGCTTTTCGATTGCCTATTGGCAGAGTAGCCACCCGAAACCCCCCCCCGCCGCATTCTTCTCTTCGCCTTCTTTTAGCTTGTATTTCATTTTTCATGTGGGTGTTCATTGTCTTCGGAAAATGCTAATCCCCCCACCGTGCATATAGTATATGTTGTATATGTGTTATTTCAACATCTTTTCAACTTACTGTATTGTCAAATTTTACGCAAAATACTTTTTTTTTCAGGCTGACAGCCTTGGTTTTGTTGTTGTAGGTTTTTGTTCTTTTGTTGTTGCCAAATATGTATTTGAAAAAATTAACTTTATTTATTGTTATTGTGGTGTTTCAATATGTGCATTTTGGCATTAGTTGATACAGTACAACCTCGCTCTAAGGGAACATTTATTACCAAATCAAAGTAAATTGAAAAACTGACAAATTGTACTTTGTTACAATTTAAACTTTTCTGAACAGCTCTTTCGCGACTATTGTATCCCCCCCCCTGCTCCACTAATTCACAATAACGAACTATTAGGTTAATTCTTAATTCACAATTTTTGTCTTATCGCTGTGAATTGTTTTTGAGGTCGACCCTTTGGATACCCTTACCTTCATTTCCTTGACTTTTTGTGTTTCCATTAAAACGTTTAATAGGCCATCAAACGCATTTATGGCGTTTATCTCAACACACACACTCATCTCTCCCCTCCCCCCTGCCCCCTGGTGAGTGCGTGCTTAATGTGCTCCAATCATAATTGGCAAGCACTGATTATGTGTAACCCTCCATCACTTTAACCCCCCTCCCTCCACCCACCATTTAATTATGAAATAATGTCAAAAACGATGTCTAACGATGCCCAAGCCCCCCCCCTCTCACTGAAACCAACCAACCCCTAGCCCTAGTCGGTTTGCCCTTAGCTCAAGAGCTAAAGTTTTGCTCACTTTTAATTGCCTAGAAATTTTTGGTATGTGTCTGTCTGTTTGTCTGTCTGTGTGTGTGTGTCTGTCTGTGTGTGTTAGTTTTTGGTCTGCCTTTTTTGGCTAGTTATCGCAGCAAATTTCTATTGAATTTTTCGCTTAAGGGCCCCCGTCCCCCGCCCCGTGCCCTTACTCTAACACACACACAGATATGGGCTCGCTAACTATTATTATTATGAAGTCATAATTTCTGTCATATCATGCGGACGAGCGTCCCACTGCCACAGATCGGTGGCTGTTGATAAGCCCTGTTTTTCTTTTTTTTTTTACCAGGAACACACCAAACAAACAAACATAATCGAGAGAGTGAGCGAAAGGGGGGGCGTTGGCGTTGGGAAGGGAGAGACATACTTAAGTGGCTGTCAAAGGCGCAAAGTTGAAGTGTTTAATTTGATGCAGCGTTTGCAGCAGGCAGCGAGTCAGCTGCAATCGGAGTTGTCTAACGTATTTAAAACGCACCAAGTCATTAACCCTTTCACACACACACATACGTAGACAGGCACACACACACACAGACAGACAGACAGTTACAGTTATATAGGCACATTAACATTTTGGCTGACGCTGCTGCTTTGTTGGCCAAAAACTATGCCAAAAACTTTCAAGGACATGTGCAGCAGCAGCAACAAAACACACACACACACACACACACACACACGCAGCACACATGCGTTTTGCGGCTTTTTTGAGCCACACACAAACAAGCAGAGAGCGAGAGCGAGAGCGAGATAGAGAGAGTGAGTAGGAGTTAGACTCGTAAGTTGTTGCTGTGATTTTTGTTTTGCCGCCGCCGCAAAACGTGCGTAATTAAAAGTGCGTGAGTGTGTGTGTGTGTGTGTGTGTGTGTTTGCAACAACTGTTGCCCAAGTCTTTAAACTATGCACACGCACACCAACACACACAACACACACACACATGTTTCGACTTAAATGCTTGCTATCCAAATTGTTAGCTTGGCGCGCTTTAAACTGTTTCTTCTGTTGTTGTTTTTGTTGAATATTAAAGTCAACAGACAGGCTTTAAGCGCACATACACATACACATACACACACACACTTACATAGTAAATGAGAAAGAGACAGCAAGTTGGCTAACAAATTTAAGAAAAGCCCGCCAAAATGCCTGAAAAAGCCAACTTGCTTGCAATAATCATAAGAATCAAGTTTAAACAGCAACAACAAATATGTATGTATATGTAAATAATACCAACAAACATACTTATGTTTGTGTGTGTGTGTGTGTGTGTGTGTTTTGTGCTTTTACAGTTAGCGTAGTTTGTTTTCACTCCACTTCTTTGGCAGGCTGTTTTTAGCAAAAACTAATTTTTGCTACTTTTGGCTGCCAAACAAGCGAGAGGCAAGCAAGTTTAGGCAGAGAGCCGAAGAGGGAGAGGGAGACGAAGAGAGAGCTGTGTGCTTAATTTACTTCTTGACTCTGTTTGTGTGTGTGTGTGTGTGTCTGAGCGTGTATTTGTGTGCGCCTGGCGCTGTGCTACACAAAATGTTGACGTCGCCTTTTCTTTAAATTTAATTTCTTTTTTGCTAGTTTTCCATTTTATAGGCAAAGCCCCCCACCTTGGCCCACTCGACTCTCGGCTGCTTAGAATTTTCATTATTGTTTGTTGTCTGAGGTTAGTTTTTCACTGCCGACGTCGACGTTGACGTCGCGTTTTGGCACAATTCTTGGGCTGCTGTGCGCCGCCGCCGCCTTTTTACTGCCGGCTTTAATTAGAACATTTTGCACACTGACTGCTGACAGTCTGCTACTATTTGTTGTTGTTGTTGTTGTTGTTGTTGCTGTTTGCTGGTTGTCTTTTTTGAAAGGGGGGCAACAGTTGGGCAGCTTTAAGCTTTAAATGAAAAGCAAACTTCAAGGTTTCCCTCCTTTTATGAATCGCATTGAAAGTCTAGCGGCATCTGCCTTTTGCGGAATTCTCTCTCCCTCTCCCTCTCTCAACCCTTGTGCATATCAAGCTGCATCGGGAGGCTTTCGGGGGGTTAATTCTGCTTAACTTAAATATCCACCAAGCTAAATGCCAAAAATGCCAATACACACAAACACACACACACACACACACACTTTAAAAGGGGCACGAGTCAGGCACGCGTCCGGCGCTCGCCCCAAAAAAATGTTGCCACAAAATATGCGAAAAAGTGTTGCGGAATTTAACGGCAAAACGTTCAACGATTTTAAACTGTTTTTGCTTTTATTTTCATTAATAAGCTTTAAGCTTAAGTCATTTAGTTCCGATTAATATTTAAGATTCGATTAATTCACGTTTAGCTGAAACTAACTTTTACTTTTCGTCTTTTACTTGCAGGTACGTCAATTTATTTTTGTTACTCAATGTTGTTAATAATTAACATTAAAGTCAACAAGTAAGTAAATTGTTAAACTATATTTATTTATCGATTTATTTTTTTTATTTTTTTTGATAAATAGTTTTTAAAATTTTTAAAAAAGGTCTAAGAACTCTACTTTAAACTTTAACTAGATATCAATTATTTATCGAAAATTTTAATAAATATCGATATCTAAATTTTTTTCGGTGGACAGTTTAGTTATATCTAGCCCGCCGATAGCTAACGTAGTTTTAAATTGATCGATAACTTATCGATATACGCAAGCTATTTTTATGCATGGCTGAATCGATAACTTATCGATAAAAATACATACACAACAATAATCGTTTTTTATGTTTTTAATTGAAACCAAATGCCAACATTTATTGTTGCCACCAAAAATAGAAGCTTGCCGCTTCGTGGCGTGTGAAGTCGCATGTTTTTTGTTGATTATGTTCAACAACAACAACAACAACAACAAACAACAGCAAGAAGAAGAAGCAGAACCCGAACGCTCTGACTTTAATTAGGCCTCGGGGCTGCGTCTGCGCAACGTGCAACGTGCAACGTGTGTGTGCAACCCCTGACAAAAATACATATACACATAAAAAGGAAGTCGATCAGGAAACGCAATCGACTCACAAAAACTGAATACTGGCAGACATTAATATATATATTTTTTGTTGTTCCAAAAGTATGTTGCGCATTAAGTCCACATTTTGATTTATATGCACGCCCGCGCTTCTGCTTCTTCTTCTTCTTTTGATGCATATGAGTCGTCGATTTGGTTCAGAGCGGCAGATGGAGAGAGGGTGTTAAGTGTGTCTCATAAAGTGTCTCTGTGTTTTTTGGATTGTTGAAGATATTCAAAGAAAATATTCTCTTCGCTTCTCTCGCGCCCTGATTAGGGTATTTGATCTTTCGGCTTGGATAAGTCACATCGAATTTTATGTTCTCGATTTGCATTAAGTTAACCCACAAATACTTACTGTACGGCACTTACATATGTGCTGAAATGGGTTAAGTTAAAATCTTGTTTCTTCTTCTTTGTTTTTGTTTTTCTTACAAACAAATCTTCAAGTTTTTCTGGGAGTTTGTTGTTTGCTGTGTCTTGTTAAGTCTTATTATTATTATTTTTCACTAAAAACAGCAAGATGCAAAGAAATTCTTCAACTGAAACTCAACTGAACTGAGAAGAAAATCAAATTAAAGGCAAGCCAAGCCAAACGCATCATTTGCCATGCTTTCAGCTTCATTGTCTGGGCTGAAGCCCAGCCCTTATAAGGCAACCCCCGCCCTCACTCCGCACTCACCCTCTTCACCCCCATAACCATAAGTTCGCTTCCCCTTTGCAACAGTCGCCTTCCGCCTCCATCTAAAGAAGCAGCGAGAGAGCGAGCGAGCGAGGATCCCCCAACGGAGCATTTTTAATTTGAATTTCCGTTGAGCATAAAAAATCTCATGTGGCAGGCATTCGCGTGTGCATGTGTGCGTGTGCATGTGTGTGTGTGCGTGTGTGCCTAATAAATCTATAAAGTGGCAAACGCAAGTACACGCATTATTACTTTGATTTTTTATGATGAAGACAGGAAGCGAGACAAGATGATAACGACAACAACAACAACAACAACAACAATAGCCAAAGAGGAATTCAACCCACACACAACAAATAACTATAAAAGTATCTCGCGATGTGTGTGTGTGTGTGTGTGTGTGTGATCTGTATCTGACTTTTGTTTTCAACGCGTTGATTGCTTTGATTTGGATCTCCGACTTCTCATCTCAACTGTATCTGTATCTGTATCTGACTTGGGGTTTAGTTTGTAGTTGTTGTTTCTTGTTCGGATTGCTTTCAATTTATTTTGGACTTCCGTTTGTTCTACTACAAACTACGCTGACGACATGCCAAAGTCGCGTTCATTCAACGCTCGCTCTGTCTACAAATCGAATTCAATTAAGTGGCTTTCCGCCACCACGTCCGCTCTGTGCGAGCGAAAGAGAGAGAGAGAGAGAGACTGAAATACTCTAACTATCCACAAAACTGATTTACCAGTTAAACGCAACACTTTTTCTGCCTCCGTTCCCCCCTCCCTAGGCAATTGATCATACTAATGATTATTATCTGACCACACTAACGACAGCGAAAGAGCGAGAGAGAGAGAGAGAAATGGGAAAGAGATGGAAACATTTTTGATGATTTAAGTCAAGTTAGAGCTTTGAAACACGACGGTTAAACACCGGATGCTTTAGCTAAGATCACCAAAAAGACAAAAACAAAAAAAATGATTAAAAAATAGTATTGAAGTGATAGTTAGTATAATGTAGTATGTAGTACAGGCAAACCTCGATAGTGTGAACAAAACGAAAATCAAAATTTTGAAATTTGTTAACACTATCGGGGTTTGCCTGTACTTCCCTTACGCCCTTCTCTACTTTGGAATGGGAATTTTGTAACCGAAAATACATTGATTGCATAAGAGTTATGAACAGATTTGTCCATTGAAAACATTTCCAATATTTCGAAAAATCAAAAAAATCACAAAAATTTCTTTACTTATTTTTCTATTTTATTTTTCAAAATTTTGTATATTTATTTAACAAGTTTTCGCTACGGTGGAATTTATTTAGTTTTACATTACTTATTTATTAAGTTTCTTATTCATATATATATTAATACATATTTGTTTTACGTTTTTTTAATTCTAACTTTTTTTCTGTTTCATTCAATTTAAAGTTGAATTTTTGTTTCTTGTTTTTAAAATCTGTTCAACACTTTGGATTTGAGTTAAGCTTTTTACCACCGATTTCAAGATCCAATCCATATTATGTTTTAATGTTATAGCTAATGTGATTAAACTGAATTGGTAGACAATCTAGAAAATACTTTTCGTAGAGAGAAAAAGAGATAAAGAGAAGGAAATAGTATATGTACCTAGATTATAAGGAAGATAAAGTAACCTTCATGCCAACATACATACATACACACACATACATACATATGTATAACAATGAAGCAGCAGCAGCGGTATAAGGCAATTTATTGCTAGTGATATTCTATCCACATAGCAATCCATATACAGGATTCAAGCACACCCCGATCCACCCCCCTACCCAATACATATCGTATGTGTGTGTGTGTGTGTGTGTGTGTATTTGTGACCGCCTCCTCTCTATATATATACAAATGGTAGAAATCCTGCGCGCTCAAACAATAAAAATGGCAAAGAAATGCAAAAAAAAAAAAAAAAAAAAAAAAAAATAGAAGCAAATAATTTGTTCTTATATGCCGCGCGATTTTCTTCTTTATTTTGCTGCTGCTGCTGCTGCTCGATTTTCATTTCTGCTAACGCGCGCAATCAAGAACAGGCAACAGAAGAAGATGGAGTAGTAGTAGTAGCTAACACCCCCCGCCCCTGTACCCCTGTACCCAACCCCTCCCTATTCACACACACACACACATACTTGAGAACAGACAGACAGCCACGGCGCGAGGAGTGCTCCCTAGCAGTGCCCCTAAAGCGTGCCCCAAACCCCAAACCCCCAACCCTCCACCCCTTGAGAGCTTTTCGCCATTTTTCCTGTCTTTTCTTTCACTTCTTTATTCCGCTTGGGTATTTTTATACATATATACAAATATATATAGAAATGTTTTTTTTTTTTTTCACATATCGAGAAATATCCTTGAATCGAAATATATACGACTCCTCCTACTGAATAGACCACCCCTCCCCCCCCCAACACACACACACACAGAGAGAGAGAGAGAGAGAGAGAGAGGAAAATCTATACACATTCGACGAAGAACGAAAGAAAGAACGAAAGACAGATAGATAGAAAGAAACAGCAGCCAACGGTCATAAAAAAGAAAAACCAGGAGATGAAAACCCGAAAGTGAAGATGAAATAAAATAAAGCAGCAGCTGAATGGGAATTCACACAGATAGGACAGGCGGACAGGAGCGGCCGGGGAGGCGAGAGGAGCGATGCCTCGAACTAGGGAGCAACAAAATCAAAAAAAATATATATATGTATGAGAAAACTCACACACACACACACAGGGAAAGAAAGAAAGAAAGCCGAACCGAAACGAAACTCGGATAAAAATAGGGAGCGCATAAAAATTGGCAGCAGTTTGGGTAGCGGGATGGAGGGGGGGGGGTACTCAAGCAGACAGCGTTGCAGACAAGCGAAAAACCCCATCCGTCGCGCCCTCACCGCCCCCCCCTTTCGTTGTACCGCCCAGTATTCGGCGCTCTCCGAAGCGCAAGCAGAGAGACAGTCGAGGGACGCTTTTCGGGGAGATGGGTAAGGAGAAGGGATGCTGCTGGCATCGTCGTCGTCTCGGCTAAAACGACAAATGTGAAAGGACATTGTCGTCATCGTCATCCTTCGTCCTTCGTCCTGCCACATGGACTCCTTGCTCGTTATGACGACAACGCTGACGACGAAGTTACAATCTAGTTTTGCGCTGGTTATGGGCAAACCTCAGCTCACTCTTGACTCGGCTCCGCTATGACGCTTTGAGTGCGTCGACACCGACTTCTTACCGCCCCCGCCCCGTGCTTCCCGTCAAATTGCCAACCGCAGCCAACAAAGCCCCTCCAATCCCAATTGCAACCCTACTGCTGCCCCCAAGGCAAGAAGTGAGCTGAGAACCAAGCCTCTTATTGACAGTTTTCTACTCGGATCTGTTCACAAGTCTATTAAAGTTATCGATAAATAATGCACCTTATCGATAAGTTGAGCGATAAACGCTGAGAGAGACAATCCAACATATTAAATATTAAATAAATATGTCATTATTATATTTAACAATATTATCTTATTTTAATGATTTGTTTTATTTTTTAATTAGAATCCAAAGTTATTTTTATTTTTTGTTATGATTTATTTTAATTTCTTGTTATTTTGTACTTACGATTTAATTGAAAAATATTATCGAATGCCCGAAAAAAGATATTTATGTGTATTTCGAAAATTAAGTCCCGAGCGTCTTAGCTTAAATTCAGCTTTGGCTTAAATATCTCTCCACAGTTTAAGTTTTTTTTGTTAGTTTTGCACCAGAACCAATTGAATCTAATAATTATATCCTAGACAATAAACTTTATACTACTGCTAAGCTTTAACTAAAGTATGTGGTTGCGGGTCTTACACACACACACACACACACACACACACACACACACACACATATATGTATTGGCTAAGAGCTGGAGCTGAGTTGGAATCCTCGTTGTTCGCCTGTTTTGGCTTTTTCTTTTTTTTTTTTTCCTTTTCCTTTTTTTTTTTTTGTTCTGTTTGACGCGCTCCAAGGTTCATGCGTCTATGTGTGTGTGTGTGTGTGTGTGTGTGTGTAGGGGTCTCCTCTATACATATATGTTTTTCTGGTTTCTGGTTTGTGCCTTCTGCCTTCCATTTTCGTACATTTCGTTTCGTTTCGATTCGTTAGCTTCGGTATTTATCGACCAATGATATTGGAAATATGTCAGAGATGCGCACAAGTCGCTGCGCTCGGACCCCCCACATCCCGCCCCCGTCCCCCTCCCCCTGCTCGACACCATCCATTCTCTTAGCACATACCCCCATTACCCCATCTCACCTTACTCTTAAGCTTCCCATACAGCAGTTCGGTCCTTGGGCCTCCAATGCTTCATTGGGTGATGCCAGGATGGAGCCCGTCGAAGGGTGGTCGGGAGGGGCAGGGGGGTGGGGTGCATGGTCGTTTGGGTCGGTCGCTTGCTCGTTCGACGGTCGGTGCGCATCGATTCGTTTTTGAGTGTTTGGGGGACGCAAGTTGGAGTTGCTGTTATTTCCTTCTTCTTCCTATTTTTTTTTTCCTTTTTTTATTTTTGCTTCCTATATTCGCATATGTGTACGTACGTATGTGTGTGTGTGAGTTTGCATCCCTCGCACACACACACACACTCACACACACAGACACATATGCCAACTCGTACGCCCCTTTGCTCTGCTGCTGCTGCTGCTGCTGGCAGCGACGTCGCAGCTGTCGTTTGTGTTCTGCTTTAGTGCTGTTGTTGTTGTTGTTGTTTTTTTTCTTGTGCCATTTTGATTGGAAAATCGCACGCAATTGGAAATTTTTGCTATTGGCTGTGCGTTCGATACACTCACACCAATACACACACACACACACACACACACACGCAGACGTAGTCGGAGAGCGTCGCGTTTGGGGCTTGGCGTTCGCTTGCGCTCACATTATGGAAAATCAATCAGCAGCAACAACAACAACAACAAGAACGATAGAAAATAAAAAAACAAAAACAATAAAAAATCAACTCAAACTCATGCTCGTCGCAACAACGCTGCCCAATGTACTCTCACACTCTCAATCGCTCTCTTTCTCTCGCTCTCTTTTTGCCAGTCACTGCACTCACCGTTACTCTGTGCTCAGTGCTTGCGCTCGCTCTCACAGTGCAGTCTTTAGATTGTTTTTTTTTTTTTTTTTTGCCCAAGAAAGTGCAACAAATAAAATAAAATAAAATTTTAGTGCCTGCTGAGTGCGAGAGGCAAAAGCACTCGAAAATAAAGCTCAATACACAACGGGCCATTGAGTGGAATATGGGACTGAGCGAGCGAGTGAGAGCGCGACAGCTAGTGAGCGGGTAAGCGAACAAGCAATCTATGTGCCAAAGAGAGCGTGTGTGTGAGAGAGAGAGAGAGCGGTCCCTGCGTTGCTGCAGCTGATAAGACACATACGAGTGTGTGTGTATGTTCAATGTATGTTCGATACGTAGAACCGAACCCAGAGCAAATGAATGAAAGAGCCACACTCACACATACACTTGGGTGCTGGTCGGTTCGGTTCAGGGCGGGGCGGGGCGGAGCGAAGGGTAGCTATTCAGTTAAGCAGCGTTGCAGGTTCGACAGCAATACCCTGCACTCTGAAGCTGAAACTGAAGCTGAAGCTGAACTCAACTGAACTGAGCGAAGGGTCGTCGTCGTCGTCGTTCTCGTTTCGCTCTCACTCTCTTTCGTTGTGTGTGTGTGTGTGTGTTTGTCTGCGTGCGGACATCGACTGCGTCGCCGTCATCGTGAACATCATATATAGATAGATTTTTAACAAACCTGATTGGATGTTATTGACTGGCGCACACACACACACACACACACACACACACATGGCCACTTGTACTGGCTGATTCGTTTGCCAGCCCATATGTGTTTATGTGTACGTGTGTGTGTGTGCGAGCGTATGTGAGCGAGTGGGCAGCACACATTGACAGCTTTGGTACATTAAATATTGACATGCAGTCAAACCCCCCCCCGCCGCTATCCACCACCCCTTTCACCAAGCACCAAACGGCAAGTGGGCGATCGTATAGAATGTTTTTTTTTTTATAAATATATATATATATATTTATTCAGTGACAGATAATGGGGTGTTGATAGAGGAGGGTAGGTGGGAAGAGGGGGTGGGGGGGTTTGAGGGTAGTATTAAGGCTCCGGGCGCCAATGGACACAACACGTGCTTATGTACATGCATACACACACACACAGACACACACAAGCATGTAAGAATGTTTGATAAAAAAAACATTCATGCCAAAAAAAATAGAAAGATAAATATTAAATTGAATTTTTAAGCAGTTAAATTTTGTTCAATAACTTGATGTATCTTAACAAAGCTTTAAACATCTCTGCACGCTTTTCAGTAATAAATAAAAATTCATGTTTAAAAAATAAATAAAATAAAAAATACGTCAGAATATTATTTTTTTTTTTTTTTTTTTAATTTTTCATTCGATTTAATGTCTATCAAATGTTAAATAGTATAAATTAAATGCATTTTTGCATTGATTAATTGATTATTATTTTATTATATTATTTTATTTACCTTAAATATTTGTTTTTATATTCGAAATAGAAATAAAAATCGAATGATTCACAAGCTAAGCATAAATCATCCTGATATATTGTATCTGAATCATTTTATGTACATTTTTTGATACTTGCAAAAGATAAGCTGAACTTTTTTTAAAAGGCAAAGAATGCGTCACGCTTTTAAAGATTTTATTTCAAGTGTACTTGAATTATTTGGTTGGGAAATTAGCTAATGTTATACGTATAAGCAAATGGTAAACTTTTAACGGTAAGTGCGTGCCAATGGTCACACGGCAAACTCATTAGCACCACACACACACACACACACACACACACACACACACACACACACGCACACACGTACGCAACGGTGAAAACCAATCGCAGGTCGTTCCAATATTACAAATACAAAAGCGTCCTGCCGACATATACATATACGTATGTATTTGTAAGTATGTATGTATGTATGTACCTTAACGAGGCGAAAAGGCGTTGCCAATAATATTGAAAGCAATCCATACATACATGTGTGTGTGTGTGTGTGTGTGTGTGTTAGTACATACATAAAGGATAGACGGTGGGTGGGGGCATGTTATGTCTTTGTGTGCGTGTGTGTGGAAACGGTTAACAGCACACACACACACACACACACACAAGTGCTGCCCAATCGAATTCAATTGACGCTCGAATTTTTTATATGCACAAAAGAAACAACAACAACAGCAACAAACACCTGCGCCCAATGGCTGTCAATATGTTGAATGGCAACGGCAACGGCAACAACAACAGCAACCGCCCCAATTGAAGCCCCCCCCCCCACCCTCGCGCTTACCCCTAGGCGAGCCCAGCCCAGGCCAGCCAATCAGCTAAAAAAAAAAAAATAGAAAATGAGGGGAAGAAGAAGAAATATCGAGGCACAAAAACCAAAAAACAGAAAAAAAAAAAGGCAACGAGCCGAACCACCCAATAATCATCGACGCCACTTTACCCCAACAACAACAACAGCAACAACAACAACAAAAAGGAACCCAAAACCAATCCAATCCAATTTGATGTATGTATGTGTGTGCATGTGTATGTGTGTGTACGTGTGAACATTCTTTTTACTTCAATTATTTTTACGGTTTTTTTGCGTCGCTCTCTTTTGCTGTTGGGCGCAGTTGTCTTCGTCCTTTTTTCTCCCTTCACTCAAACGGCAGCAGCCGAACGAGCGCACACACACACACACATACTTGTAGTATATATTGAATTTTTATAAAAATTGCGAGCAGCGGCAGCCAGACAGCCATAAAAATGCCAGCTCCACTTTCACTCGGCTCAATGCAGGCAGGCAGCCTCCAACTGAACTGAGAAAGCAGCGCGATTAAAGCGTCGTCTTAAAGCTGCCGCCGCCAAAGGAGCAAAGAGACAGAGAGAGAGAGAGAGAGTGAGAGCCAGCGAGAGCGAGAGCAAGAAAGTGAGTGAGTAGAAAGCACACAGCACTGAGAGAGTGAGCAAAAGCTAACGGTTTTTATTTTGCTGCCAAAAAAAAAGGAAAACCAGAAAAAAACGAAAAGAAGAAGCAGCAGGAGCGGGGGCAGGAGCAAACTTAGTACATACCAACATCGATTTCGATTGGGAAGCCATCAACGACAGCAGCGCCAACGCCAGCAGCGCCAACAGCAGCAGCAGCAGCAGCAGCAGCTACAAAGCTTTTAGGGCCGGGGAGCCGCTTCGTGCGTTTCCATATTATGTCGTCGTCGTCGTGCTCTCTCTCTCTCTCTCGCTCTCTTGCTGGCACACACACACACAGACACAGAGCGCCCTTCGTCGGGTTTTTTTCTGATATTATTGCTGTTGTTGTTGTTGCTGTCGCTTTTTTGTTTTTGGGATCTGTGGGCGGAGGTGGCGGGGACATTGAATTGAAGGGCGGCTGTGGTGGGGTTGGGTTTTTGTATGTTTTTTTTTTTTTTTTTTTTAGCTTAAGGTTGACAAGTTTTTGCCGCCCAACCAGCGACGAGTAGCACAAAGGAGATGGCAGTGGGGGTGGGGGATTGGGTGGTATAATGTCAGGCGTCAATATATATAGAATGTATGTCTGTATGTATGTAAGTATGTGTGCTATGTGCATGTGTAGGGAGAGAAGCAATAATGTAATCAAATACACAAAAAAAAAGAGAAAAGGGTAGCCTGCTTTTAGGTGCTAAACAGCACACTCTCACACTCCCATGTGTGCGTGTGTGTGTGTGTGTGTTTGAGTCTCCCATGTTATTTATGTCATTTATTGAACATGCGTTTGAGGCAGCCAACCCAAATGCAGAGCCAGAGCCAGAGCCAGAGCCAAAGCCAAACAGCTTAGAGACATGTGTATCCCATACAAGGATACCCACTCACACACACACACACACACACACAAGCGTAGTAGTAGCAGTGGCAAAAGCTTCCATCTTATATACTACAGAGAGTAAAACACACACACACACACACACACACACACACATACATATCTTATGGCATGCGTTTTTATGCTTATTCGATTTTATTCGAGTGCTCGCACACTCACACACACACAAACACATTCGAGAGATACGAGGAGCATCAGGATTTGCTGCTCCTGCTGCTTCCTGCCATTCTGTTCAGTTCAGCCCCCGATTCTTCTTCTCTCCTGATGCTGCTACTACTGCTGGCTGCGACTCCAATTTCTTTACACTTGGTAGATTTTTCTTTTGCTTTTCATTTCTCGCTTCGCTTCGGTTTCTTTTTCATTTTTCTCTTCGTTTTTTTTCTTTTTTTTTAACTTTTTGCTTATTTTACTAACTTTTTTTTTATTCCATTTTTTTTCCTGCTGCCACTTGTGCTCCGCCCCATTTTATTATAGGGATTTTGCTTTATATATACATATATAGATATATACGATATTTGTGTATATAAATATACTATGCACATGCTTATGTATGCGCTCAATACATATTGTGTGTATAGATAGATAGATATGTATGTACTCATATATATATATATTTGCTCTTCTTCAATTCTTTTTTCCTTTGACTCTTCGTCTTTTATAATGTTTTTTGGTATTGGGCGCCGGCCAGTGCCCGAACCCGAGCCCTACAAATACCGTTGCCTTGCCCAGGCTTCTGTGTGTGTGTGTGTGTGTGTGTTGTATCGAGAGCTGTCAGCTCGTATTGGTTTAAAGTTTGTCTATATTTGGTGCTTTGAGGTGTCTGCCATATGCCAACTGCCAATTGTGACTCTGGCTTATATGCCAAAGAAACTCTCCACTTGCCAATCTTCGTTGTCAAGTCATTGACAAAGGGTGGAGAATAGTTGGAAATGCATGAGAGCTGAATAACTGAAAACTCTCCACAAGTCTACACTAGTCTACACTAGTCTCCACTTTAACTAAAACAGTTTGATTAAGTTTTCCAATCGAAAGTTAGAATCTGTTTCCAGCTCCTACTGAATTGCTCCACCAATTCGTTGTCACGTGCTTAGGACATGATTATCTCTACACCGAAACTACGCATTATGACAGATACAAATACAAATACAAATAGAGATACTTTGAATATTCAACATGTATCCGCAAAGTGGCTCAAGGTTTCGTCACATCCATCAGCACTTAATAGCCAACTAACTAACTGACGCCATTGCCCAACCGTATCTATAGCCTATGTAAACATTAACCATATAGTATATGGCTTGTCGAGCTGGCCGATTTCTTACAAATCATTATATGATCATACATACAGAGTCTCATTTTTATATAGTATGGTGGCATATAAATCTTTCAACATGTTTAGACAACAACTGAACTGAATTTCGAGTGTGTGTGTGTGCGAGCCAGCGATTAACTGATATAACAAACTATATCTATGACTATAACTGTATCTATACTATGTCTCTATAGCTGGTATGTATGTACATATGTATGTGATGACTTCCACATCTTGATATAGTACTTTGTTATTGTTCTTGGTTTTTTTCGGGGTGGAATATCGCGTTATCTATAGTATCATCCGTTTATTTATACACCTATTTGTTTGAACACTAAGCACTCATATATATATTCTCTATATTGTATCAAAATGGCCAGATAACAGAATCTTATCTCTACATACTATATACGATACTTAACTGTATCTGTGTATATGTCTATAAATGTATCTGTTGAAATGTCGCCGCAGGGCCTGACGTTGCGTTGCGCTGCGGTTGCGGTTGCGACCAATAGACATTAATCACTGGGCTTTGGTTTGTTTGGGTTGGTTGAATTAACTTGACTGACTTGATTACGTCTCTATATAAATATGGCAGCTATATCTTAAGTACACATTTCGACTGTCCGTATTATTCCGTATTATTTTTTGTACTTCCCATCTACCCTCTCTGACTTTAGCAATATTTAAACGTTGCTATATGTATATATACACGTGATTCTGTTACCAAAACTCTCCACTACAACATTACAACTCTCCACAATACAAGTCTACACTAGTCTCCACTCTCCACTCTTTCACTCTTGCCACACACGGTCGAAATGCAGTATTTAATTACTCGCCGCAGTAAAAACGTTGCCTCCCAAACAATTTATGATGCTTATAGCACCTGACCCAACAACACTGTTAAGCCAGCCTCCCCCCTACTTCCTACTACCTCTCTTAATCTCCACATCTCTTGAATGCCACAAATAAAATTGATAAAATTTGTGTTGAACAAAGATAGAAAATAGCAACAACAACAAAATAACTTGGAGCGAAAGAAGCATTTTATTTTTATAATTATGATAATGATGTTGTATTTGGTCTCCGTTTGTTATTGTGTGTGTGTGTGGCATTAACTAAAATCCACACACACACACACAGACATACACGCAAACAAATACAGACAGTAGCTGCTGCTATTATATGTACACATATTACTTATATATATAGTATATAAATCTTTTTTTTCTTTTTCTTTTTTTTGGAGCTTTAGATTTGATTCCATTTTGTCGTTTATCACAAATGCTGCCAGACATGCGTGTGTGTATTTGTGTGTGTGTGTGTGTTGAAGTTTTTTTCGCGTTCACAATTTTTCTGTACACTGATTATCAGCATCAGTTGTTAATTGTTATTTGACGCGTTTTAATCGGCTACCGACGTGTCCCGTGCTCGTATCAAAAACTTGCGCTACCAAAAAACTCACAAGCCTTGCTAGCTTCTATATATATATATATATATATATATATATGTTGCTATATACTATAGACAAATATGCAGTCTGTTTTCTGCTGTGTTTTTAGTAAGTTTTTAGCTATAAATTTGCTTATTTAAGAATAATGTTGAAATGTTGCAATTGTAGGATCTTAATAGCGACTTAAGGAACTTAATGTTTACAAAGAATATATATTTTAATTAAATTTAATTTAAGATTTATTTAAAGTTTTCTGGCTTGGAGATTTATCTCCTTACAAAATATTTCCACTACTTTGGTATCTTTATTAAACATTCTTTTTTACCGCCTAGAAAGTATTTTATAGTTATGTTTATTATTTTATTAAAATTAATTATTTATTTTTCATATATATTTTATATTAATTTTATTTTTTAAAATGTTTTATTTCGAATTTTTTTTTATTATTACATATACTCAATATATGTTATATAATTGAATTTTTTTGTAAATTCTTTGATAATTGTAATATTTAATATTTTTATATGATTTTATTTGTATATTTTGTTACGAATTTTATGCTTAAATTTAACATCCTTGACTTTATTTTGGCATTTCCTTCTTTTTGACACCCAAATTAATTAAATTTCGTTTCTTTCATGACTCTTTGCAGGTAATTACAACAAAATCACTGCAACATCACATATAATTAAGGCAACTGGGTTATAACACGTAAGTTTTTGTCGTTTTTTTTTTTTTTGTTTTGTTTTGTATATTTTAAGTCTTTAGTCAAAGGCACAAAAGTAACAAACACCAAAGATGTTTGTCAGTTTGTTTGGAGTATATTTGGCCCCCTTTTTTTTGCCTCTTATTCGGCACATAATGATAGCCAGCGGTTCCCGGACAGCTTCTCTCTCTCTTTTTCTCTCTCTGTGGTGCCCCTCTGCCTTTGGCTCTGGGTCTGTCTGTGCCTGTGATTTTGCCTGTGCATTCATTCATTTGCGTTTCATTCATGTCCTCATCTCCTCATCAATGTGGCACACACACAAAAAATATGTCAAAACTTGTCTCGTCTGCCTGCCATTAGCAGCAACAGCAACAGCAACGACAGCAACGACAGCAACAGCAACAACAACAAAGGCCAGCCCTTGGCAACAGCAACAGCAGACAACAGCAGAGTAGAGAGGGAATACGCCCACGCTCAAAAAGTAGGCGCAACATCATCTTGATTTTGATTATGATAATACTGGATGCTGGATGCTGATGATCAAGATCATCAGACTTTAAGTTTAAATCATTTTCAAGGTTTCTTTTTAGGCATTACATTTATTATTATTATTTAAAATGCATCTTGAATGTTTTTTTTTTTTTTTTTTTTTTTCATTTTGTTGTTGTGAATGAATGAATTTAACGCTTTTAACTCGTTTGCTGTGTGCTGCATTTGATCCTGTTCTTGTGCCGTCGCCTTAAATGTAATTTATGTGCCAGTTCACAATAGACGACGAGTAGCTACCTTTTCGGGCAACACTCTCTGATTGCAGCTACTGTGCAGCACACACACACATACGCACACACACACACAACTACACTCTTTGGACTCTAGTACTTCTTTGGTTCTTCTTATTTTTGAGACGCCCCCGCACTGCCTGCCTGCCTGCATTCATTATATGCAAATTTCAATTATTTGCACAAATCAGACGCACAGATCTACCATACGACAACAACAACAACGACGACGACGACAAGACGACAACGACGACGACGACGCATTATTATCATCATCGACTTCATTATGGCAATTCAGCACTGCTGCTGCCACCGCCGCGTCACCACCTCCGCAATATGTACCCCGACTTTGGCCCCATTGACGACGATCAGCAGGCAAAAAAAAAACAGAAAGCAGAAAACACAAAACTAAAAGCGACAAACGTTCAATTCAATTTCTGCGGCTCTGTCGCGCTCGCCTGCCTCGTTTATCGGGGCAAACAGGAAGAGCCATAATATAATTTATTGTATTAATGCGCGTCGCATGCCCCGCATAATATTGCCCCGACGCGTTGCCACAAAGACTTCGACGTCGACGTCAACAACGTCGAAGCCAGCATCAAAAGCATTTGTTCTTGTTGTTGTCTTGTTGTTGTTGCTTACATTTCAATTTCTCATTTCATTGATATCCCAATACCCCAAAAAAAAAATGAACTAAAAACTTTTACAAACACACACATACATACATATTTGTATTTCTTTATTTTATTTTTGCTCTTTTATTATTAATTTAAACATAAACATGGATTTCCTGTTGCCGGCCGATATGCAAAAAAGAGCTTTGACTGATTCGTCGTTGTTGTTGTTGTTGTTGTTGTTGTTGCTGTTGTTGTTGTTGTTGCTGTTGCTGTTCGCTTTCGACATAATTCTTTCGATCGAATTTCACAAAAATGTTGTGGCCTCGATTCTCTTTTCATGGGGAGGAAATTAAATTAAGCGCTTGTCTCGCTGGTTTTATTATTATTATTTTTTATATATATATATATATATATATTTTTGGTTCATCTTGGTTCTTGTTGTATTGTTTTTGGGCTGCTGATCAGCCGCCAGCCGCATTAACAGGCAAAATGCGTGGGAGCATCGATTTTGATTTGATTTATGCTGAAGGTCAGAGGAGGAGTTCGCAAATAAGAAGAAGAACAACAAGAAGAGAAGGCAAGTCTAACAGAGACATAAACACACACACACACACACACGTGCATGCATGCATACATACAAACCAACAGAGACACATTGAAATTGCTGTTGCAGACAGCATTGTGACAACAACAGAAATGCAGCTCTGTGGCTCCTTGCCCCTTTGTCTGCCGGAACCAGAAGCCCCCCAAGCTCTCGCAGCATGTGCCACCAAAAGAGTCCCGTTAGACACACACACACACACAACAATCGCAACGTCTCACAGTTTGTTTGAAGGCTTTTGGTTTTTGCTGCAACTGACGACAATTTTGATTTTTCTTTTATATGATGGTGTAAAGAGGGGGAAGAGGCGTTGTCATCGTGTGGTTCGACGATTCGTTGCAGGTCAGTCCATGACAAGCCACAAAACCACACATGTAATAATATTTAATAGCTTTAACTTGAAGTCGTTGTGAATGGCAATTGGGTAAAAATAAATAATTGTTCATGTTAAACCTGAAATTCAATAGAGAAAGAAAAGATTTAAGCTCAAATGAAGAATAAAAAGAGTTTATAATACTTAAAGTGAGTGCAAAGTGAGGTTAATAACATAGAAATTACTCCTCGAGTTGAGTTTAACTTGCCTTTATTTGAGCTCTATCTAAATCATTGTTCTTTGTCCTTGGCGAATTTTATTCTTAGAGAGATTTAAAGTTTAAAATGTCAATTTTGAAGTGAGAAAGAACAGATATTAATTAAAATAATATTTTTAATTTTCCCAAATAATCCTCGAACCTAAACGTAACATTAACCCATTCAAGACCGAAATTGCAACTAAACAAATGAATGTCCTGAAAGCAGCCATGACATTGAAAAACACCCAAAATGCAGAGCAGTGTTTGTTTGTTTGGGGGGGTTTTTTGTGTTTGGAGCTTGGGGTTTTGTTACCCAAATCAAAATGCGTGCAACATTTTTGCGCGACCTGCGCAAGTTGTTGACACTGCCAATGGTTGACCGGGCAGACAGAGCCGACCACTGGGCACTGCAATTGACACAATTTTCACACAACAACACACGACAAGGCCGGCTGACTGGGCTGGAAGGGCCGGGCTGGGCTGGGCTGGGCTGGGCTGGGCTGGCATTGACCAAGCCAAGCCAAACTAAGCCGCACGTGTCTGTCGCTGTCTGTGATGTGCTGCAGATGATGATGATGATGAAGGAGATGATGATACAACATTCGCGGTCCACACATGCACACGCATACACATGCAATTGATTTGTACTTTGGGGTCAGCCAGCAACAAGAACAACAATAACAACGGAATAACAACAAAAAGTTACCCAGTTGGACTCGTAAATTGTCAAGCAGTGCACATGGGACTAAATTAGAGATCCACATATAACTGCTTGCTTTTGAGTGAAGCCTAAGCAGTGCTTAAGTTTAGTTAACCTTCGGTAAGTGCTTCGGGCATTAGGATAATTGTGTCCTACAGGGTCAGGCAGCAACAGTTTGTTTGTTCGTCGGGGTTGAGGGGAGGAACAAACGACGTCAGCTACGCACAACAGAAAAACCGCAACAGACACAAAACCCCAACTCCCCCCACACACATTTTGCACCCACCTAACGGGCCTGCCCCGCCCTCGGGGCCATTTGGCCGGCGCGCGAAATTTTTCGTTGTTGGCTTTTATTTATGTTTTGTTTATTTTTTTTTTTTTTTATTATTATTTTTCGCGCGCGCGTTTTTTTTGTTGTGTGTATGGGTGTGTTTGTTTTTTATGCACGGCATGTGGAAAAAGCGAGGCAGGCTGAGTATGTAAGGCGGATTTAGGAGGTCAAATAATACAGGGTCACGGAACAGCAGCAGGTCATAGAAACAAGGATTATAGAAAATGTAGAGTAAAAACAATGATTAAGTAACGTAAAATGTGACTTAAACAGGCAGAACAAAAGATGATAATAATGATGAACGACATACCAACACACACACACACACAGACACACACTCAGACTGAGGGAGAGCTTCTTTTTGTCAATTAGTGAAAATCGAATTAATATTGTAATACATTAATGGAATAATGCATGCACGCAGAGAGACTGCCAGACACAGCAGCAGCCGAAGAAGGATAGATAGATGGATAGTGTGCGTGTGTG
This sequence comes from Scaptomyza graminum, assembly GCA_018901835.1. NCBI lineage: Eukaryota > Metazoa > Arthropoda > Insecta > Diptera > Drosophilidae > Scaptomyza > Scaptomyza graminum. Next base: position 7,902,266 of record JAEIFL010000001.1, on the reverse strand, counting down.
TGTGGGGATGGAAGACATTACTGCGACAGTTATTTATGCGAAACGAGGCAAGAGATGAATCTGTAGATATACATATACGAATATGGGAATCTGTGGATGTGACTGACTGTCTCTGGCAATTGCCTGATTGCGTGTGTGTCTCGCAAAAAGCCCAAACTAAAGTTGATAAAAATAAACGAGACACATCTCTATATAGAAAAAGAGTGATAGAATGGAGAGAGAGAGAGGCAGAGGGAGGCCGAGCGAGTGCAAGCCTTTGTGAATTGTTTGGGCGGCGACAACGACGCCGACGACGACGACGACGACAACTTACATACGTTGGCTAGGTGTGGAATGTATGACAGGAATTGATATAAAATATGCTAATTGGTGCATAGACTTTGGAGTGTGAACTGACTCGACTGACTCGACTGGTTGACTCGCTGGCTGCAGTGCCGCAAAGTGTTGAGTGTTGTGTGTTGCACGAGGCAGGTTAGTCAACTTGACTTAAACTCAATCACATTGATTGAAATGAAAAAGTCATCAAAATCGCTTCTTCTAAAATGAAATAAAAAAAGAAAGCTGCTAAAAGCTCCTTAGCTGCCCTGTAAGAATTATTATTAAGCACTTTAAGCTGCTTGCATATCAAAGGATCTAATGGACTTCTGGCTCAATTACTTATTTTCGCCTAACCCTTCACCCATCTCTCACTCTTTATTCAAGCTGCCTTCTTTTGAGCTTTAGAGTAGAATTTTGGCCCATTTTAGAGTAGATTCAATATGTTCTCTCATTAACTCATTTTGTTGCATCTCCAATTCAATGACTCACAGCAGCAACAGTTGCTGATGCTGTTGTTGTTGTTTTTTTTACGGTTGTTTTGCTGCGCATCTTTGTCTATGCCAAGAAATAAACAATGCGAGGATGCCATTTATGTAAATTATTGGCAAAAATGCATAACGGCAAACAATTGAAAATGCAATCAAGTGTTGGCCAAAATGGCCCTCTGTTTGCTGCCAACGGCAACCGCAACGCAAAATTTGCATGCACCAACAGCAACAACAACAACAACAACAACAACAACAACACTGCCAATTAATCAAGAAATTCTTAAATAATTATTTGCCTATTTTTATAATCGCACAAAGGGGTGGCGAGGCGGGCGTTTATAGAAGTGAGGTGTTGGGGGGTGTTGGAGGGTGATCTATCTCGCTCTCTCTCTCTCTCTCTCTGTGTCTGTCTGTCTGTCTGTTTCTTTCTATGCTCTGCGATGGGGCAGCGGCCGACGCGGCTGACTGACTGAATAGCACGACGACAACAACAACAACAACATTGACAACGGCAACGACGACATCATCATAGTCTGTTGGAGTGTAAATTTATTTATATATAGATAGAGATATATATCGCACAAAATATATAGAGCCATGCACTTTTCGATTTTCATTTTGTGATTTGCGTCCGTCTAAGCATTCATTGTTTTTGTGCAAAAATAAGTCAGGCAGCCAGACCCTCAGAGTTATACCACCCCCCCCTCCCCGCCCTACCCCGCTGGCCAGCACCACACAAACGCGAAATTTCTATGAAGCATTGCAGTTAGATGAGCCGTTTAGTGACAGTCAAGTCGTCGCGAGCGGAGCGCGGCAGGTGAAGAAGAATTCGAAGCGAAGAGGAGACGGAGACGGAGAGGAGAAAGCATGGATCGCTGGCATGCAATCTCTCTCTCTCTCTCTCTGTCTCTGTCTCTGTCTGTCTGGGTGCCCGATGATGAGTGCATTGCCGCCTTACCGCAGTCGCTGGCCGCCGACTAATATTAATAAATATTTTTACAGAAATTAATTAACAACAACAGCAACAATGGCAACAAAGTGTAAAAAGAAGTATGCGGCATGTCGGACATATAGACACAACACACACACACACACACACACACACACAACAACACACATATACTTTGCAGTTTTCTGATTTTTGCTTGTTGCCAATAAATATTGCGTATGCGTCATGTGGGCAGCGCATTGTCGCGCTGCGATTGTTTTATTCAAAAATACTCTGCATTGCCATTACTTATTACACATTGTGATTGTGTGTGTGTTTGCGTGTGTGTGTATGTGTCAAAATGGTGTAACAGCCAAGTCAGCTTGTCAACGTAGTTGTGTTAAGGAACTCCAAGCTTAGGCATTAATAATATACTTTTTATGGTGTTTAACAGTTTCTAGAACTTGAAATAAAATTGATATCGATATCACATCAATCAACAATCTGATCGTGAAAATAATATATTTTTGAGCACTGTTCAACACTGCTGCGAACACCATTTTCGTTTTTACTGTTAACTTAGCTGAATCCAAACGATATTTGCAACTGCCTCACTGTTAGTTAGACCATTGTTATTGGCCGCAAGACACACACGCCAACATCTTGGCAATTACTCAAATTCAAATTAAGTGGCAACACACACACACACACTTATACACACACTCGCTCCCAGAAGCGAAATCCCATTCAATCCAAAATGCCGCAACTTGTCTCGTTTTGTAAATAACAAATCAGCCATTTATAAATGATGTGAGCATAAAATATACGTTATTACGCATCGAGACAACAACAAGAACAACAACAACAACAAATCAAACCCACCACCCAAATAACCACACTGAAAGAGCTCAACCCTGAGGCAATCACTAGCAGCACCCCCATCCCCCGTCCCCCGTCCCGCGTCCCGTCTGCCCTCTTCTATGCCCAGGACAACACTTAAAACAAAAGCATTTTGGCTTGCAAGCTCGCAACAGCAACAACTCTTTGGCAACAAGAACGACGAACAACAACAGTAAAATTGTCTCTTAGCTATAAACTAAAATCAACCCCCCCCTACCCCCCATTCCACCAATCTGCCATACTTCGTCTTCGTCTTCGTCCTCGTCATCTTCATACGTCTCTAATAAGACATGATTGTAATTAATTAAATTAATTCGTTTCGGTTTTAATACACGAAATGTTTTTCGATTTTGTCCCAGACCCCGTTACAATATACCATCTACCTAACCACCCGAACCCGCCTCCCCCTTAGCAGCAGCCAGCATCCATCTAGTGGCAGCATTCAGTAAAAGGGCATAAAAGGATTGCCAAATGAAAGTGAAAGATTTCTGATTTACGTTTTCAAATATTTGTTTGTCACACACTCGCTTCTGCCACCCCATCCCGCTCCCCACCTGCCCACTACCCAGACTGTCTCTGGTGGTGTCTTAACTGTCTGTCGTATCTGTGTCTGTCTGTCTGTGTGTGTGTGTCTTCCCGGCCAAACTATAAAATGTTGTCGATTTTGATTAGGCAAAACTTGACAGGGAACTTTGTGCGTGGCTTTCATTAAAAATGCCAAGCGCCGTGTTTCCATCGCTCGCTCGCTTGCTCGCTCAGGGTTGCTTTTTCAAGCGTTTTACCATCCAGACAGCGTTGCCTTGGTGCTTCCTTGGTGAAGTTCGAGAGGAGTTGGAGGCGCACCTTTTGCGGCAGTCCTTGCCCTTGCCTGGGCGCATAATGAATTGACATTGATTGGAAATTTTGATTGAAATTGTAAAATGCTAAAGGATGGCAACGCCAAAAGGCTCTACCTATACCCCTCTCGCTCACTCTCTCTCTCTCTCTCTCTGTGTATCTTTACGGCATCGTCTAAGCAACAAAATTAATTGCTTAATTTTTGGCTTAATTAAAGATTTGATAGATAGGACAGCGGCAACAACAACAAGCATTCCCTCTACCTTCCATTGATTTGTGAGAATGGCTTAACATTAATCCTGGCATTTGCCCAAATACCAAATCCTTAGCATGTTAACTTTAAACTAACTAAAACTCTATTACTTATATCGATTAAAACTCAATACATATCCTATCTACGAGCTTATTTTTGGAGAGCTTAGGATTGGCTTGAGTAGACAAGATATATCTTGTTATTCGCACTGCTTGCTGCGTTCCTTTTTTTTGTCGATGCGCAACTGTACCCTGCAGCTAAATAGAAATCATTATTTTCTCTTAGATTTTACAATTTAACAGTGTCAAATTTATGTTATAAGCCCCCAAAACACACACACACACACACACACAAAACCCTGATATGCCCCCCAACCCCTGTCACCCCTTTTTTTGGGCACATTAACTTTGAAAAGCTTTTTATTTTTTGCCTTTAGTTTGAGGCCCGCATAAAAATGTCAAAAATTACACACACAAACATACAAAGCATTACACAAAAAAAAAAAAAAAAAGTAAAAGCCAAGCTCACAAATAAGGGTTGGGGTGTGAGAAGGGATTTCTAATCATTATTTGTATGGCCCCGCACTGCCCACATACACACATACACATGTAGAGGTATATGAGTTATATATAAATATTTATTTGTATTTGTCTGGACACACAGGCAACCCCCAACCCCCTTCCGCGTGTGTGTGTTTGTGTAGTATTTGGTCAGTGTAATGCTTAATTATTTACTTTTTGTTGTTGTTGTTGTTGTGTTTTCAAAAATGTTGCCAAAAAAGGCCTACGAACAAAGTGACCAAAAGAGCGTTCGAAATGGGCTTTGTATGGTGGGTGGGTGGATGCAGTGGGTGGCGGGGGGGCTATAACAATGGCTAAAAAAAAGGGTCACACAAATCTTTCTACGTTAATTTTTGATGCACGATTGGTCAGCATGGGTGGGAGTGGGAGGCAACAAATAAACTTACATACAAACATACATTGCATGTCCAGCTGAACACAACAAAAAAAGGTATGCATACTTTATGTAATAATAAGGATAAGCCAAAAAATTATTATTACTTTCATGTGCGTGGGTATGGGGGGTACGACGAAAAGGGTGTATGCTAAATGGGGGTGTGTGTGTGTGTGGTAAGGGTTGTCGCTTTTGTTAATGAGCAGCAGAAGCCGTAAGGAATCAACCTTTGGGCAAGCAGTGCCGCAAGCAGTGCAACGAGAGTGACTTACCAAGCAGTTCGAACGATCAACATTTGTTGTTGTTACAAACTTTTTTCAATTTTCTTCTCCTTATTTGCTTACAGCAATTTATGTTTATTGGAGACAAAATATATATTTTAAGCTTTGATCTGAATGCGACATACCCCCCTCCCCATCCATCAAATATGTCACTTTTAATCTCTTTCATTCTGTTCTGCACAGACAGCAATTAGAAATAGTCTAATTTGATGCAAGCTCACACACACACACACACACACACACACACAGGCAACTGTAACTGTAGCTTTTGAAGAGAAGAAAGTGCCACACACATTTTTCTTTGACACTTTGCAGCCCCCAAAAGCTGACATACCCCTTTTACCATCCCTCCCCACAGTTCCTCAACTCGCAACTTTGAATTTTTGCTGTGTTGCCTCTTGTCAGACCGGGACAGACAATTACCCACACCCATACACATATGTAACTGTTGGCTGCCTTGTCATATGACGCATTAAAAATCGAAGCATATAGCTCTAGCTCTTCCGCTCTCTCTCTCTTTCTTTTACCCCCTGTTGTTGTTGCTGTTGTCTTCTTGCTTGGCGCGCGCATTAATCCTTTTTTCAGCATCTTTTCACACACATACACAGTTATGTGAAGCACGCGTGTATATAATCCTTTTTTACAGTCCAGCCCACTCTGTCAGGCTCCACACACACTCAACCACCCCCCCACCCACCCACCCACTTCCAACCACCAGGAACCAAACGCCCAGCGGCTTCGCATATCAAAGCTAATTTATATTTTGTATAGCATACATTTGGGCGTACACAGAAGCAGCCAAACCAGTTGCAAATCCCTCCCACTCCTCATTTCCCATTCACAGCTACAGCTACAGCTACAGCTGCTCCTTCATCATCTTTTGCTTCTGCTTGTTCTTCAATTTTAACTTTTTGTTTTTACATTCGCCTGCTGTGTGTGTGAATTAAGTATAGAGGGGAAGGCGAGGAATGAGGAATGGGGGCTAATAATAAATACAACTCTTTGTTTTTTCAATGGCTCGTCGCTGCCTGATTTTTGATAAGTAAATAGAAATTTTATAAAATTTACATACACACATAGACATGTGTGTGTTTTTAAGGGGGGAGATCTCAACATGTGTGTGTGTGTGTGTGTGTAAGGCAATAAAAAAGAAACAGAATTTTAAATTAGAAAATATTAGTTAACTGGGCAGATGGAAAATAACTGAACTGAACAGACAGAGTGGCAAACCAAAAAGTCTAACATGTACAGTTATGTGCGAGTTTTTCTTCATTTTTTTTTTTTTGCATACACACATACATATATACCTATTTCGCTCGCACAGTCCATCACCATCTCGCTCTTTCAGGCACTCGGTTCAGGCACTTTGTCTTCGTCGTCGTTGCTCGTCGTTGTGTTGTTGTTGCTTCTTTTTGAATGAGTGAGTGTGTTTGTTGGTGTTATTCTTTTTTTTTTTTTTTTGTATTTGCTGTCTGTGCAATAAAGACGCACGCAGCAAATACAACTCAACTCCCCCATACCCCCACCAACACTCATACAAACATATATCATCCTACCTCAATCTCTCACAGCAACATCAATACATAATTTTCGTCTTCACGTCTTCTCTTGACGTGTGTGTGTGTGTGTGTGTTTTTGTGTGTGAGTTTTTCTGTTGATTTTATGCTACTCTTTTCACATCGTTTTTTTTTTTATTTTTTTTTTTTTGACGTTGATGTTTGTGTGTTTTGTTTTATTTTCTTGTTGCAGTTTTTTCACTCTTACAAGCTATCTGTGCAATCTCTCTCGCTCTTACTGTCTCTCTCTCTCTCTCTCTCTCTTTCTCCCTCTCTCTCTTCATCTCTCTCCTTTCATTAAGCATGTTTTCTGTTTGTCTGTTGTTCAGTGTGTGTTTTGGGTATTTTTTGTTTAATATTTAAATAAATAATTAGCAAAAAGGGATATATGTATGTATGCATGCATGTGTGTGTGTGTGTGTTTGTGTAAAATCTCTTTTTGTTTGTCCTTATAGCCCCCCCTCCCCCCTGTGTGCGTTGCTAATGATGTTTGAAATTGTAAAGCAAATGCAAAGGCATGTCCCGAAAATAAAAACGCAGCAAATATGGCAAAGATTTATTTGTATGTGTGTCTATGTGTGTGAGTGTGTGTGTGTGTGTGTGTGCGTGGAGGCATTACTTAAATACTTATCTGCAAATGTAGCATGAGGATTAACAAGCTGCTGCAGCAGCGCATAAAACAAAAGTTAATGGATCGCTAAAGAGCAGCTTAAAAGATATAAAAAAACCTTTTTAAAAATAAAACTGAAACAATTTTTAACTAGCTGTTAATTATTTGCTTAAGTTATCGACAGGTGTTATCGATATAAGCGATAAATCAATTAATGCATTTTTTACTTTGCAATGAATTTTTGTTAACTTTTTGTTCATTTTCTCTTTAACCTTTAGTCGCAATTTTGAATAGAAACCAAAAATAATTTTACAATTTCACCTATGCTTAACTCCTGAATAGGAAAAGAAACTTAAGAGTTTGTTTATTGTTCCTTATGTTGTGCAGATTTCAAAGAGTTTTAAGGGATCCCTGAAATATTGAGGCATTTCGCCAAGGGATTCCATCCTTAATTTATCTAATCGTTAGCACTACTTTTGTTACACAATATCATTTACCTATCATCTAATCTGAAACTTTGCCCTCTCTCTCTCTCTCTCTCTCTCTCTGTCTCTCTCTCTCTGTCTCTTTGCCTTAGTTACTTGACTTATTTTTCTATGGATTCTTTTAAATGCGCACTGCCACAGGCCACAAACCACTTGGCACATTGACAGGCCTATATAAAACACACCCACACACGTACACTAGATAAAAGTCGAGCATCTGTGCATGTGTGTGTGTGTGCGTGTGTGTGTCTGTATGTGTGGCATTTCCTTCTTTTGCATTTACAGCTGTCAAGACATTCACGCTGCGTCTTTGTCTGCGCCTAATGTCACGCTACATTTATCTTACCTCTTTTTATTTCTTCCTTCAATGCAAACGCATCACAAACACATACACACACAAGCCTCCACTCCGTTGCCCAAACCCACCCCCCTTTCCCACTCCACTCAGAACTTTGTTTTGCTGTTTAATGTGTGTGTAATTGTTAAAACGCTTTGGCTTGATTTTTCACTGGATACCTAAGCAGCTGCACACATACGTACACACACACACCACCCCCTACTCCTCCAACCCACCTATCCGCACTGCTTGTCATGTCATGTAGGCGTTTAAGTGGCAGTGGCAGCGGCAGCGGCAAGCAGCTTTTGAATATACATTTTTTTATAAATATATTTTTTCGTATTTTTATACTCGAACAACAACTGCAACCAGCCCCTAAATCAAAGTTAATAACAACAAAATTCACAATACCCTCCTACTAACCCCTCCTGCCACTGCTTCTCCCCCTCCACCCCTACAAGCTCTCTTTACGACTCCCACTTATGCGACAGCGGACGTCGCATTGATTTGCTTTGATTTATTGTGCCGCCCAAACAATGCAGCGACGTTTCCCAGACCCGGTTGCAAACTGATGCTGTCGCTGTTGTTATTGTTATTGTTGTTTTTGATACTGAGGGTTTGCGGCTGCCTACAACAACAACAACAACAACAGCAGCAAGAGCAAGAACTTGCACTCGAGCTTAGCTTGAAGCACAATTCATAACGTTGCTTTGCGTACTAATTACAAAGAGTGCTGCCCCCCATACCGCCTACAATGACCCTCCCTTTCCAACCCGCTTTCTCTCTCTCTCTCTCTCTCTCTGACAGCTGGCATGCGACAAAAAAAAATAACAACGCGTCGACCGTTCGACTCACTTCAGAAAAACAGCTTGAGACAATGCCGCATGCAAAAATTCTTCATGACTATCAAAAGAGTACGAGTATTTATGCATTATAATACATACACACACACACACACACACACATACACATAGACGTAAGACCAAAGGGCTGAAATCTTTTTCTGTTCGAAAGTGCGCGCTTTTTGACATGTGCCGCGCGCACGACTCGCAGCAGTGGCTACAACAGCAGCAGCGATTGAGATTGAGAACGTTGAGAGCTAGGGTTGCGGTAGCGGTTAGGTCGGTGCGGTACGGCACGGGTGCGAGTGGTATTTGACTTGGTTTGCAAAAGCATTGAAGTGCCTCATGTGTGTGTGTGTGTGTGTGTGTGCGATAGTTGCAACAATTGCTGAAGAGAGCGTGCAAAAAAAAAAAAAAGAAAAAAGAAACAAGAGCTCAATTGCCCAACGGCTGATCCTTGAGCGAGCCTTTGAGCCCTGATCCACAACTTGAAAGCAAAGGCTTAGAGTGAAAAAAAAAAGGGGAAACATTATTAAAAAAGAATACAATCTAAGAATACATATTAAGTTGATTGAAAGATGTTACATAGCTACAAATCAAAGTTGCTTAAGAGAGCTTTAAAGTCATTTATGAGAGGATGACGTTAACTTAGAGCTTTCAGGAGCTTTTAAGGCACGCTTCATAAATTTCTTAAGGTAGTTTTGAAAACACTTTGAAACCGAATCTTACATTTATTAAGCTGATAGAAAAAGGATAAAGCTGCTTCCAAAAGGAAATAGAAAAGCTTAAAGCTAAAGTCTTTGCTTTTAATTTGTATCTGCAGTTTGATGCTCCACACTCAACCCAATAGGGTTGTTTTTATATATTTCAAACTGACTGCAAAATTTTTTATAGCGCGCCCAATTGATGTAAAATGTGTAAACCCCTTCCATGATGCTGCCCCCCTTCGAAAAGTTCAAGCTGTGCTCGGCGCCCGCTCGTTTTTGGCTAATAGAAATGATAACAGCATTTGCTCATTGGCCCCGCTGTTAACATTTCACTTAACATTTTTGGCGCGCGTTTCGGTTTTTTTTTTTCATTTTTTATTTTTCTGTGTTTTTTGTTTTGTTACGCCCATGTTATTTTATTTTATTTCAAATATATATGTTTGGTTTTTTTTTTTTTGGGTTTTTTTGGTAGCTCCTTTGAAGTGGTGACGTCGGCACATGCAAAAATATTAAATGAAACTTGCTGTGCAACCCATCAAAAAAAAAAGAAAGAAAAAAAATGGAGTACCCAAAAAACATTAAAAACACGCTAAAAGGGTGCTCAATACTAAAGCCTTTTCTGCCATAAGCTGACCACACACACACAGACTGGACACACATACACACACACACACAAAAGCGGGGCGGCAAGCCATTTGAAGTGGCCACCGAGCCTATAGAACTGCCCGCACTCTGCCACATACTGAAAAAAAAAACCCCAAAAATAAAAATAAAGTAAAGGAAAGTAAAACACGAGCAAAGTCACCCGCATTTTAGTTAATTAACTCATTTGGTTGGCAACTGCTGCTAAGCCGCTCGAACTGGGCCACAAAAAAGGAATCCAGATGCGGCAGCATCAGCTTCTACCATCCCGCCATGCCGACATGCCGCCATTCCTAATGCGTATTCCTATTTCTAGTTCCCGTTCGAAACGTAATTGATTTGCTCAGCAAAAGTAAGCGCAAAATGTAGCTGCGACGTTGCCAAAATTCGTTTCGTTTGACCAGCAACTAGTTTTTGTGCTGGGCAGACAGACCAACCAACCAACCAACCAACCAACAAGTGTTGCCTTTCTCACGAGGATTCCATTTCAATGTAACAACAAAAAGACCTGGCCAGCCCAGCGCAGCTCGGCCCGCACAGTTTGAGCAGCACTGATCGATTTTCTAGCAAAAAGTCAAAAGAAACAGTTTTGTTTGTTTGTTTTCTTTACTTTTTTTATTAGTAGCCAAAGCATCGACTGGCTGGCATTATGAAAACAATTTTCAAGCTTAAGCAGCTCAACAACAACAACAACAACATAAGCAACGTGCCACAGACATTGCCACAAACAGTCAGCATGAAAATCACAGCGCCCCTAGACAAAACATCCCCCCCTCATCATCCATCGCAACACTCGCCCCGTTCTAAAAGCCTGCGCGCTTTTGAAGGCTGTCTGGCATTTTAAGTCCTAGCAAAGCGGCAAGGACAAAACTGCAGCTTCCCACTTTTGTGCCACCTTGCCTCATTCCCGCCTAACGCAAGACGCGATTTGGGCCCAACAGGCGCTTGTCTGTTGTTTGTACTTAAGAGCTTTTAAATATCATAAATACATACAAACATACATATATATACATATCTACTATGAGACGAGTCGAACCAGAGACCGAGACCGAGAACGAGAACGAGACTTGAAGCCTCGAGGCATTTGGCTGCGGGTTCAGGTTCGGTTCGGTTTGAGTTTTTTGGATTCGGTTGGGTTATGGGGGGGGCATCGCTGGGTTTGTTGATGATGTTGACAAATATGCCTCGAGGACCATTCATCTGCAAGAAAAAAGATAAACACAGCGCACGACAACAGCAATAACAACAACAACAATAACAATCTTGACAATTAATACAGAAAATTCCGAAGAGCAATCTCTTGTCTTTTAAACCAATACACATTGTGATGAGCCGAGGATATAAACGGAGACGCTCAGCAGACTTTCAACTAAATAAATTTAGCTCTTTGTTCTTGCTTTGATTGTAGAAAGCTGCAGCTGATTGATCCAACATGTTTAACCAGCCTTCGAAGCCTTCTGATCTAGCTAGACTACGTTTTTGCTTCGTGACAAACACTTCAAGTTCTAAAACCAAACAATCTTAGCAATTTAGCTACATTTCTTTAATAGTCATAACAACTCCAAAGCCCAGAAAAAGACCTGGTTTCTAATCGTGTTTATACGTTCTACAACCGAAACTCCCAATCAAAGCAACTGCATTGCAATTCAGCCTTAACCCGACCCTTATAACGACTTCCTGCTTAGTATTTTTTTTTTAAGAGAAGAAGCGGGGGCTAGCCGCCATCTACGTTCTCGACGTCCTCGTCGTCGTCGTCATCGATATGAGGATAAAAAACTTTTGCATAAGAACTGCAAAGGCTGAAAAACTCACACCGTTAAGTCTATTTGGCAATAGAGCAAGCAACTATATATGTATGTATGTGTGTATATGCCCATCGACTAATTTCCAAAGTTCTTTATTGCCTGCAACGCCCCGGCTGCTTTGACTAACCCACCAACCATACCATCCACCGCCCCAGTTCGTCTTTGGCCACCCATTGGCTTCCGGTATTTATACAAATAAAATTGCACAAAACTCAAAAACTAAAACAAGTACAAATCAACAGAAAATCGAAGCCGAGGTCGAGGAAAAGTCGTAGAAATCGTTTACTAGGAATCGCACTAAGGACACAACACTCTGCACCGGACCCGACTTGACTGTGTTGCATTGGCATTGGGCTTGGGCTGGGGTTTGGGTTTGGGTTTGAGTTTGAGTTCGGCTGAGCTCTTCTCTAGCTGGCTGACTTTGGGCTATGTTGGCTGGCTCTGGGCCCAGACTAATTTGCCAAAAAAGTTTGCACCGCATATTTTTGTAACCTTTTTTGTCGCTGCCGCTGTTGCTTTTGCTGTTGCTGTTGTTGTTGTTTTAATTTCTCATTTGGCATTTGATTTCAAGCAAGTCGTCGTCGTCGTCGTCGTCGTCGTCGCAGTCGTCTGGCTTTGGGCTACCCCCCTTTTGGCGAAGGTCAACGCTAATAGCACTAAAATTTCAAGTTGGCTTATCGATACAAACGATAAACTATAAATTGTGTCGGCTTGTTTTTTTGCTGTTTGGTTGCTAATGCAAATGGGCGATTGCAGACGCTGCCTCCTCCCCTGCTCTCTCGCTCTAATTCCCCCTCTGTTCCATGTTGGGTGTTTTTTTAAGCCTTTTTCTGGCTGGGCAAAAGTTTTGCAACGTATTAATTTGGCTAAATTTAACCCGTAATGACTTTAAAAGTAAAATTAATGAGGGTCGATAGTTGCCTTTTGGTTTTGTGCAAAAGTTTGTGCCCCCCTTAAAAAACATATGCGCCTGACAAGGTAGCAGTGCGGGGGGGCTGCGATTGGTGGTAGAAAACTAAACTTATTTTATTCTCTTCTTTTAAATATTTTTGGCTGTATTTGTTTCTGACAAATTTTTGTTTTCTTTGCAGCGCGCTACACTTGCCGAGAAGGAAGTGAACACACTTAAGGAGCAACTATCCACAGGCACGCCCGGCAGCAACAGCGACAACAACAGCAACAACAGCGACAACATCAGCAGCAACACAGCAGCTGCAGCAACAGCAGCAGCAGCAGCGGCAGCAGCAGCAGCATTTGCCAGCGGCGAAGAGGAAGCCACTGGGAACCACAGTGAAAGTGAGAGCGACAAGCTGTTGAATAGCTCGATTGTTGCAGCGGCCATAACGCTGCAACAGAACGGCGGCAATCTGCTGGCCAACACAAACACACCGTCGCCATCGCCGCCGTTGCTGAGCGCTGAGCAACAGCAACAGTTGCAGAGCAGCCTGCAGAACGGCGTCGGCGGCGCCTGCTTAAATCCAAAGCTCTTCTTCAATCACGCACAGCAAATGATGATGGAAGCGGCAGCGGCTGCTGCGGCTGCGGCGGCAGCAGCGGCAGCACAACAGCAACAGCAGCAACAATCGCCAATGCATTCGCCCATTGCTGCCACCAACAACAGCAACCCACAAGCAATAGCAGCAGCAGCAGGAGCCACACAACAACAATTGACACGCGATGTTGCTGCGCCAACAGCAAGTAGCAATTGCAACAACGCCGAGGACGATGATGATGAGGACGATGATGAGGAGGAGGATGCATCGATGCAATCAAATGTGGCACATGCCGATGGTGATCTGGATGACGATGATGATATGGAGTTGGAGCCGGAGGAGCATGTTGCTAATGTTGGCGCTAGTGTTGCTGCCGTTAAGGCAACATTGGCAACAAGAACTGATAGCGATGCGAACGCAACGCATAATAATGTTAATGACGATGATGGTGATGCTGATGCTGATGATCATCATAATGATAATGCCGATGTTGGCGATGTGGCTAACGTTGAGCATGAGGATGACGAGGAAGCTAGTTTAAATGTTAGTAGCAATAATCACAACAACAACAACAACAATAGCTGTAGTCGAAAGTCGAACAACAACAACAACAACAAGACCAACAGTGAAACGCAACATGTTGCACTGCGTGATAATAATAATGTAAATGAGCAACATGTTGCACATAGCGCTGAGGACGATGACTGCACCAATAACAATACTAACACCAACAACAACAATAACAACAGCAATGAGAAACGCAAAAAGCGAAACGCCAGCAACAACAACAACAATAACAAAAACAACAACAATCATTCTGCTGTTCTATTAGCTGCCAAAGACAAAGAGGTAAGTTGCAGTTCTTTTTAGTGTACTCTCTGCTTTCTCTCTCTCTCTCTCTCTCCGCTATCTCCCTCTCTTGCTGCGTTAATTTAATAAACTGTCTGTATGCAACACCAACCAACCAACTTTCCCCCTCCCCCCCATACCACCTTTGTCGCGTCGGCGGGCAGACAATTACCCAGCGCAATGAAATGTAAAACCGTTAAGATTAGACAAATGTTACCCAACCGAAAAAAAAAAAATGTTAAGGAGTAAAAATCGCAACCCTAAAAAACAAAAAAACAAAAAAAATAGAAAAAGAAACATTTTCAAACCGCAGACGACGACGCACGACTGACCCGCCTGAGTCCTTGGTTCCTGGGTCCTTGGTCTTTGGTCCTTCTGGCTGTCCGCACGCACAATTGAGAAAACACTTGCATAAGTAAACAAGAAACACCCACAACGCCACGCCATGCCACGCCCCTCACCCCTCCTCCACCACACAGCCGGTGCCCCAGCTCAACAACCACAGGCAGCCCAGGCAGCCAGTTTAGCGCACTTTTCTTCTAATTTTCTAGCCAAACACAAGTGCAAAAAAAAAAAAAATACCAAACAAAACAAAAAAAAATAAATAAAGAGGGAAATACAAGGCAAACAAATGAGCGTCCCAACAGCTAGCGAAACAAAAACAGGAATAAAAAAAATAAACGACAACAAAAATAAAAAGGACTTTTGACTTATTCTTTACACGATGCCATAAGAAAGGGCAAACTGGAAAAATGTATACACAAATATATATGCAGGGGATTTGACTCGAAAGCCAGAAGGAAAATATCCCAAAATAAAAAAAAATTGCTATACAAAAAGTTAAAATGAAACTTTCTGCGAGACACTTTGATTGGGGGGAGTTGAACTGTAGACGGTAGACGGAAGACTAACTGGCTACTGCTGGCGCTTGATGGGGATGGGGAGAGGGCGGCCGTTGTGTAAAGTGATATCATTAAAATATTGACATGACAATTTTAACGCCTACAATTTGTTGACGTCTTTTGTTTACATTTCTTGTCATCTGCATTTTGCCAGTTCTTTTTCTTACTATTTATTCATGGAACATCTTCCTTGAGTAGAAATTTGATATCGCTTTAACTATTTGTCAGGCGTGAATTGGACTTAGTTTTTTGTGTTGGTCTAACATCTGTTTGATGAAAAGGCTTAAAGAAGAATAAAGAAGAATATTAGTGAAAATATGATCCATTAAGCTTTTGTCAATGTTTATTCACTCTCTATTCCTCCCTCTCTGTCTATCCTTCTTAATCTTGGTTTTCCTTAGTCCTTTCGATCTCTTCACTTTTCGATGTATCTAGGCAAAAACACCGAAGAATTCTGATACCCATTTTGTCTCCTTCTATGAACCCCTCTGTCTATTAATCTCTCCACTTTTCAATATATCTTGCACTCTTATCTCTCTCTCTCTCATTCTTGAAGTATCTTCCCTTGGTTTCCATTTCATTTCAGTTGCATCTTTTGTCCCCGGTCGCTATTGAGTCTTTTTCAATTTCTCTAATGCAAGGCGAAGCTTCGTTCGTTCGCATCAATCGCATCTCCCTATTGTGTCCACATTGAATGATTGCTTATTGCCAGGCATCATTTGCCTCCCAATACCTGCCACAAGTAACCCAAACTGCCACTGCAAATGTTGCGTGCACAATTGGTGGTTGGGTTGCATGCATTTAAGCATCAATCATTATCATTTGCCATTAAGTGCAGCGCAACATCTTTTAACGCCATTCTGAGTATTCGCGGGCATCTTTGGCACCATCTAACTGCCATTAGCAACCCCAAGGTGTCGCTGCTGCTGCTGCAACAGCAACAAACAAGCAAGTTAAAAAGAAAAAAATCCACACCGCACCGCCCCTTGTTGCATTTCTTTAATGTTTTATCACTTCACTTGGCAGCCAGAGCAGACACAATCTCTTAGCCCCATACCAACACGCCCTTCTCCTCCTTAATCGCTCTCTGTCTCTGTCTCATATAGTATATTTTGCTTACCTGCCACTTATAGCTGTTTTTTTTTACTTGTTTTCTTCGTTTTGTTGTTTATTTGAAATCCATTAAATGCTATTTTTGCCAAATGCTGCAAGCGGCTCTAAAACGTTTTTTTCTTCAACCGAAAACGAGCTGCGTTTTGCTTCAGCTCATTAGTTTGATTACTAGCGCCCCCTGGCGGCTCACACACACACACACATAGAACACTCAACCATATGCAGCAATGAGCTCCAGAGACCGACCAGAGCCAGCTGTAATAAATGCACTCTGCTGACAACTAAATCACTTACGTGTGCGCCCAAAGATTCAGATTTATCTGTTACACATGTTCATAAATATGCGAAAATATTTTTGAGACGCCGCCGCCAACGCCACACAAATACCAAAAATAAAATGCAACAAAATCAAAAAAAAAAAAAAAAAAACAATTTTTAGCAAACTTGAAAGAAAAAGAAAAACAAGCGAAAATGATCGACAGTTGTGCAAAAATTATGTTAAATGGAATTGCAACAGTTGTTTGTTGTTAGAGACTGTCTCACTGTCGGGTCGGGTCTGTTCTCTGGACTTCAATTCCTTATACCACCCTTCCCCTCCCCGCCCCTTCGATTTCTCACTCGTGCAGCTAGCGCATTTGTTTGTGTTGGCGCAAGGCGTGTTTATTTTTTCGCAGAAGTGCATTTTTATAGACAAAGTGCACGAAAAGCGTAAGTAAAAATAGCAGCAGCCGCCCGAACAGGCCAAACTAAAATATGCCCCTTACAAACAATAAGAACAACATCAACAATAGCAACAAAAATATTTGCACTAAAAAATATAAATTCAATGATGTATGACAAAAACAAATCTAACAAATTAGCAGCTCGAGCAAATATGCCAAACATATAAAATAATGAAAACTTAAACATTTCCGTTTTGATTTAGTAACGACAAAATAAACAAACATATATACTTACTAAAGTATATCTATGTATACCATCTCTAAACCATTTATATATATGTATATATATCAGGAAAAAAAAAAAAAGCAATGAACCGTTCTATATACTTTTTTTTAATACTATTTGATGTTTTTTATCACGCAACAATGTTGGCTCTGCGGTAGTTTTTATCGCTGGTTGTCAAAAAAAAAAAAAACAAATATTGTTATAAAATATATTACAAAAAAAAGAATTCAATGTTTATCAAATTCAGCATGTTTGTTTAATGTGTATTTTAAATAAGGAAACAACTAAATAGCAGCCCAACAACAATAATGGATATTTTTGTTATACTTTTTTGTCGCTTGACAAACTGAAATCAATTTTTTTATGACTCTGCGGTTTGTCGGTTAGTTATTGTTGTTGTTTTTTTTTGTGTTGTTTATATTTATGCTAACACTTTCAACACAAAAAAAAAAAATAATAATAACAAATTATCAGCAAAATAAAAAATGCATGTGAATAAGTCTCAAAAGCCACAGCTCCGTGTGAGTAGATTTTATCATTGGTTTACTAGCAATGATTTAACCTAACATTTTAAAAATGTAAAATATAATTCGAATGTGAACACAAAAACTAATTCTATTTCAAGTTCGCCACATTTGTCAATCAGCAAAGAAAATCATCATCCCGCATCCCACTTGGACTTGAACTTTCATCTGTTTGACCAGCATAATGCGTACCGCATTTATACAGATACATGCATACCATATGTATATAGATAATCATAATAATAATTCGATTTGTGCTTATCATTGCGTGACGCGACAAAGAATAACTGTGAAACAAACGAACGACGAATGTCGTCGGGGGCGAGCTCAATGATGAGCTATCAAAATTGTATTGCTCAGTTTGACGGATGGGTTTTCAGCTAATTACAAATTAAGCAAACAGACTCAAAGAATTTATCTATAAGTATAGATGTATGTATGTTTGTCAATTGCTTGGCCCGCAGATAAATATTTTTGTATATCTTTTAGATTGTTTTTTGTTGTTGTATGTATGTATGTTGTTTTTTTGCATTTTTGGGCTCTGACGCATTTGGTGGTAAAGGTAGTACTAACTGTTTGTTATGCCATTTGATAATATCACTTATTTTAGGCTAGCAAATATTTGTGCACACGTTTGCCAAGACAATTAGGTTTATTTTTAACAAAATCCCAAAATTCAAAATCCCTTCTCGAGGCCGAGGCCAAAACACGAGCTGTCTAAAATTAAATCCAAATTAGTCGTAGCAATCGCAAAATCGACGGCAACTGTTCAAATAAAATACAAAACAAAAACTGATCGATAAACTCTTAGAATCGAGAGAGCAAGTGTTAATCTGTTTTGTATTTCGGAGCCCCAAAATGCCGGGGCCATAACGTCACTGATCTCTCTCTCTCTCGGATCACATGTGCCAGTGTGTTTGTGGGGCAATATAGGCGTGACAACCATCAATAATAAATAATAATGAATATTAACAAGCAACAACAACGCAGTCCAAATAAATTTGATTAGGCAGTGTCAAGGCAGCCCAATTCAAAATTTATGGCATTGTTGTTATTATTATTTTCTATTAGATTTGTATTAATATAATATAATTCATAATCACCACACACACACACACACACACACATCAAAATATTTAAAATAATTGCTTTGAATGATTTCAAATTTTGTTTATTTTCGTGTGTTTGGCTCTTCAAAATTATTGCCGATTATTATAATTTAGTATGATTTTTTCCAATTAAAGCTAAAGTTTGACTTTTTTACTTGTGACAATATACAAATTAAAAACATTTATATTAATGCAACACTTAAAGCGGGTAAGCGTCTAATTGCTTAATCCTTTGTTTTGTATTCATTACATTCCTTAACATTTGCTTAAAGGCATTTTAGGCAACTTGAAAGCTTATCCAAAACAAATCTAGGCATCAAACTTGAAGCTCAACTTATTTTCTAATTGTTGCACATTTTTACCTGAGCAATATGTCGCTTCTTCTATACAATCGCAATTGAACAAATAAACATTATTTATTTTTAGTTATGATTTAGTCATTGTTGTTGTTGCTGTGCCATGCGCTATCGCCACGCAAAAGCAACAAGAACATACATACACAAACACACACACACACACACACATACAATTGCAATTATTCAATTCAAATCAATCAGCAACAAATCGCACTCACACATGAACACACCCACACACACACACACACACACACATACACAATCACAGACATTGCTAGAGACATTGAGCTTAGTTAGAACTGGCTGCAATGATTTAAGTTGCTGTTGATGTCGTTATCGTTGCTGCTGTTGTTGCTATTGCTGCTGATTAAAGTAACAAAAAAAAAAAAAAAAAATAAATAAAACAGTCATTATCATGCGCAAGTACACACATACACACACATTTGTTGTCCATTGAGTTGCTGCTGTCGTTGTTGCTGTTCGACCAATTGCGGATAAATTCAATTTATTTATCGCATATGGATTTTGATCAGCAGTATTATTAACCCCCCTCACCGTCGAGCCCACCACCCGCACACTTAAGTGTGCAAGCAAGCTGACAATAGTTGACATTCTCTCTCCCTCTCCCTCTATCCATCTATCTCGCTTGCGTATAGACCAGCTAGTTGTATTTGCTGTCGCTGGACACATTGACTGATTGTTTATTGCTGACAGTTTGTTTTTTTTTTTTTTTGTATTTTGTCGTTTGTATAAAGTCACCATATAGTCGTGTAGCTATAGTTTAGCAGCTGCTGTTCGTTTCGTACTATGGTAAATGGCGATTTTGATTTTTTTAAATTGATTATTTCCTTATTTTCGTGTACCAATTGTTGTTACTATTCGTATTGTTGTTGTTGTAGCGTGCGCTAGTTTGCTTTTGTTTTGATTGTTTGCCATGTGATTTACATGCAATTTGTGTACTGATTTGTGTCATCAGCAATTGGTTGATGTCTTTGCTAATACAATTATCTGCTCACATTGCAAACTAACAAAAACAAAATCAAAATGAATAAATAAAAAAAAAACAACTACTATTTGTAATGGCTCCCATGTTTACGGCTCGTTAATTTCTGCAATTGCAATTGGCTTTCACTTTGCATTAGAATTATTTTGCAATGCTTTTAGTTTCTAACTCTTTGCTCTTTTTTTTTGTTGTCTTTGCAGGTAAGCATCATACCACCATCAACGCATTCATCGCTGACAAGCGTAAGTAACTTTTATTTATACTGTATTTTTGTCCATCGTTTGACACAACACAAAACATGTTGGGCCAAAACGACAGACGACGCACACATCTCATTTGGGCTGCTTAAATAACCATTTGGCACTTCATAAATTGCTGCAGGCTGCAACTGCGTTTGTTTAATTGGTGGCCATTAAATTTGTGGCAGCTCACAATGCCAAAAGCAAGCCGAATCGCATTTTTACGCCTGGCCAAAGCCATTCGGAAAAGTGGCTCGCCTGATTAATGGCTAACAAATAAGTTGGCAACTTTGCCGCCAACGTGTCAACCAAGTTTTTCGTCTGCGTTGTGGGGGTGATATGAATAATTGCACAACACTGCCCCCAAAAACATGTGATCATCAATTTTTTGGACGCCTTGTCAGCTGGCCAACTAAACACACAAACGAAATTATAAGCATAAGCATTCATATAAAAAGATATCCTGCAATTTACAGATTTATCAACGAATACTCTTGAATAACTCAAATGCAATTACCTAAATATTTTAAAGCTTTATGTACAGGGTATATAATAGCACTGCCAATGTTTTGGTCATCTTTATTCTGCTCAAGTCAATTACAAGCTTGAGCGGAAATTTAAGATTTCAATTAGAGAAATGGTAAAACATTTTGCCTGTCAATATGCTGCTACATCAAATTGCATTTATTAATTAAGCAATAAATTGATAAGCAAAAATAAAATGAATGAACAGACGCCGAGTGCAGTCAGAGTGTGTGCTTGCTCCCATGCAACAAGCTGCAAGTGGCAAGCGGCTCCCACGGAATGTTGCAAATCATCAAATGGCAAGGCACAAAAACAAAATCATGCAGCTTGCAGAAAGTGATTAAACAATTAATTGAACATGCATTTATTAATTTATTGCTGTAAAGAAAACACAAAGAAAAAAATTATAAACAGCAACTAACTAATGTTGTTGTTGTTGTAGTTGTTGTTGTTGCACATTTGTGTGATTAGCTGTGCGGTTTTTGTTTGTTTTTGCTGACCTTCTGGGCGCTGTGCGCTACGTGCGACAAAAAACGATGAAAGCCAGTGATAAGCATAAAAACCAACCACATGATTATCATCATAATATGTATGTCTGTCTGATTACTAAGTATATGTTCATAATCGTGATCACGTGATGTGTGAAGTTTTTAGTATGTTGCTTTACATTAAACACCACAACAAAAAAAAAACAGCCAGAAACGTTTTAGTATAATAAGCATTTAAGAAAAACCTTACGCAATTACACACACAATTGATTTCAAATTAAAAGCCAGCCAGCCAATCCTCCTTCCTTCCCTCTCCTTTCTGATAGCGATTTGATGTAATAGCAAATAAAAAAAATAAAAATAAAAAAAAAGTGGAAAATGGAAATAATTATTGACGCCATGCATTTAAGTTACGGCATGGCCATCAACTTCAGGCTACAATTCCCCAATTGTATCCCTCCCCCCAAACCTCTCTCGCTTGTAGAATAAGTTTCCCTGTGGTCTCTGCAGTCTTTCGAATCCAAAAACGTTTGGACAATTAAAATAGGCTAAGCGTTAAAATCGTTCATTTTCGGCCAGCAAACTGCAATTGGGGCGTCTGCGATTTTCTAGGGTGTGCGTGTGTGTGTGTGTGCGTTGGGTGGGGTTTTCGGGGGGCTGTGCTGCGTCTTGGCTTTAATTAGTTTGCTACGCTGTCGCCTTAATTTTGAGAGAGGGGGAAAAAAAACGTACAAACCGCGACATCTTCGTCCACATCGTCATCTTCTTCATCATCCGCATCGTCAACGCAAATTACGCGTCGTCAAAATAATTGCCGTGGGTCGCTCAAATGCGAACAGTCAACGCCATCGACGTCGGCCTTCCATCTGCCCAGCTCAGACTAGCCAAGGCAGCCAACTAGCCAAGCAGGCAGCCCTTAGCCCACTGTCACACAATGGGCCATAACTGAACTGAACAGCAAAACGTCTCAAAAATATTTTTGTAACAAAGTTCGAATTTATTTTTGTTATATTTTGTTTAAAATATTTTAAAAATATTCTTTCAAATTTGAAGAACATTTTTTTTGTTTAAATTGTGTTTCGCAATATATATTTGCTGACCACTGTGCAGCCCATAATCAACCAGCCAAGCAGTCAGGCAATTAAAATAAGCTTGCTATCTATCTATATACATATTTTTCTTCATCTCTTCTCTCCCTTCTCTTCTCCCGTTTTTTTTTTTTTTATTTTTTGGTATGGTTAATAGTCCAGCGTCCACCCGCCACCTATTTGGCCATAGCATATTGACTAGGCATGACTGTTTTTTATGCATTCTCCCACTTCGGCCAGCAATTGGCATTACAATTTCTCGTTAATAGAAAATTAAATTGTCATCAAATGAAGATTGAAGCTTAGCCGTAGACGCAGTGTGCCTGCAGCAAATCCAATTAGAACTTGACGCTTAAATCAAATTACAATTCAACTGTCCAACTCTCTCTCGCTCTCTCTCTCTCTATAAATATATTGCTTGCTCTGTCTGTTTGTTAACTGTTTCATTTCTCGTCGGCATTTCACTTTGTCGGCAATCTTCAGAAGCAAACCGTTCCACAAATCAATACAAAAAAAAAAAAAAACAATTTTTGTTTTCGCATATTTCACTATTTGCTTAAGATTTGAGAATGTTTGTGTGCCCGTGAATTGCAGCTGTACAGCGGTGCTGGGGCCAACAGTGGGAGGGGGAGAAGGAAATGCATGCAAAGTATTTTCGTAAACGCAATTATCAATGCGCATACGTCACACATATGACAACTTTAAGTATACCCAAAAAAAAAATCAAATAAAATAAAACAAAAATTCTATATATGCCCTTCTGTAGCCGGATAAAATCTGGAAGGTGGATCACGTAACAAAAAAAGAAGAGAATTGAATGGAATGAAATGAAGAAGAGCAGAGGTGTAAAGGGACAACTACAAGAGGAAGGAAGTTGAAACCATTAGAAAATGCCAACAAGCTGGCCCGTCCGTTGCACAAACAAAAGCAGCACATGCCGCACACAGTGTGAGGTGGCAAGCTCGCGTCCTGAATGTGCCTCAAGCCACAGCACCGCCACCCGCCCCCCCATCACTTTTAAAGTCCTTAACGTGACCGAAGCTGATATTAAGGTGTTGTGGCTCTTTTTTTTGTTTTTGTCGAGTATTTTTGTATGCAGCTAGAGCTGACAAGCCGACATATTCATATTTCTATATACATATATATCTATTGGCAAAAACGAAACGAAAAAACGAGCAACACAACGACAATGACAACAACAAGCACAGGACGAGATGCAGGACGAGGATATGATGTGATGCCTTACGAATGTTTGCTAGAGATGTTGATTGGCATTGGGTTTTTTTTTTTTTCATTTTTTTTGGGAGGGTTTCTGGTGTGGGTGCGGTCTGCTGGCCGTTGTCTGCTTTTCTCATATTGATGATAATGCGGGCAAAGAGACAAAAACCGAAAACCGAAAAAAACAACAAGGACAACAAGAAGCAGCAGTAGAAGAGCAATGCTGTACTCATAAATTATTGTCTAGACTATGATTTTAACGTTTTTTGATTATGAAAGCCAAAAAACATGAAGAATCCCAGTCTCAATCGACCGACAAAAAATTCGGTTATTGTATAGCGCGCGCAATATATAAAATACAAAATCGCTGGCATAACCTTTTTAGCTTGTGTGTTGCGTTTTTTTTTTTTTTTTTTTTTTGACTCCTCTTTTTGACTCTTCTCTGTGTACGTTTGGTTGGCTTGTTTGCTGGTTCCTGCGTGTAGATATCATATCAATAAGCAAAAGGATTAGACATGTGACTGGACCAGTCGCACAGTGCCTGCCTCAAACCCCCATCTGGACTCAAGGGGTACATTTTGGGTCGACTTTATAGTCAGTCGTCAGTGCTTATCAAGGGGTAGTCCGAAAAAAAAAAAAAAAAAAAAACAAAACAAAAATCTATATATATTCACATTTGTTTTTTGTGATATATTTTTATGATATTGAGGCCGAAATATGAATAAAAGTCAAGCCCGCGTTTTTGGGGGGTGTGGAGCGGTGCAGAATTGGGTTCGGCATGGCCAGACAATTATTAAGCAAAAGTTTAACGAATTAGAAACGAAATGGTCGACTGAGTGGATCAGCCAGCTATGTTTGGAATGGGTTAAGGGTAGAGCTTTGATTAAAATGTAAAACTTGATACATGGCTTAAATACACATATACTAATGTGTGCGTGTGTGTGTCTGTGTGTGTATTCAGTTAGCAACAGTCTCAGTCGTAACATAAAGCCTCAAACTCTTCAATGCCGCAGCACGCACAATATTTTAGACAATAAAATCGAAACAAATCGAAAATTCAAATAAGAAATTGTTGCGCTAAAGGGTTTTTGCCTTTAACTGACTCTGACTCTGACTGACTGTCTGTCTTCTTCTTCTTCTGCTTCTTCTACTTTGGCGTCGTAAACGTATTCGTTCTGTTCCTGCGCCTGGGAATTGTAAAGCTGTCAAATTTTAATTACAAAACTTTATAATCCAAAAAATACAACAACAAACGCGCTTTACGTTACCGCCGCCTTGTGTAAAGGGGGTTGGTGGGGTGTGGAACTGATTGGGTGGTAGGTTGGTTAGGTAAGGTTAGGTTGCTACCCAGCCCCCTCTCATCCCTATCCACGCAGCACCACCACCTGCTTTCGATTCGTTCAGTTCAGTTTAGCTGTCGTTGTTGCTCCCAAATCAATTCAATAACTGTACCGTTATGTGCGTGTGTGCGTAAATGAATGACTGAATGTTTGACTGACTGAATCACTGAATGAATGACAAACAGTAACAGTATAACTGCCTGTCTTGTCTGTCTAGTCTGTCTCCACTGTCTCTGTGTCTGACTGATGAAACGCGCACTTTGCAGTCACTTCGTGGCGAAGTTCAGTTCAAAATTGTTTGATTTATGCCTTGTGAATTGTTGCAACCTCTACCCATTCCCAAACCCCTCTTACCACAGTGTACTTCCATGCCGTGAGCTATTGACAAATAATGAAAATTGCAAAATTACCTGACGCTTGGGGAGCGCTTTAAAATTTCAAGAAAATACCAACAATTGCACGATAAATTCGCCTTATTTAATTTAAGAATCAGAGCCACAGAGACTCATAGTAAGGCATACTAATTGTTTACAATAATGCGGTTATGAATACGCTTATACATTTGTTTTGATCTCCTTATAAAATATAGATTTATTAATCAATACACTCACAAATACACTCATTAGCTTACTGTAGAATAAAATCAAAAAGTCTTTCGTGGATATTCTCATAAATGTCCTCATTAACACATGAATACACTCATAAATAAATTTGTGAATATACTCGTAAATATAGACTCATGTATAAAATCGTGATTTATAATCGAATGCACTAATCAATACACTCGAAATATTATATTCAAATACTCCCAAGCTCTAATCATGAGTAAACTCATGAATTCACTTATCAATTGCATATACTTACCAATATTGCTAATAATATAATTTGAATGCATACACTCGTTCATGGACTCATGAATAAACGCACTCATTAATACAGAGCCACACTCACAACATAAAAATCAATACACATGCAAATGCAAATGACAACTCGAGTGCATTGCGAATGCATTCACTCCACTCCCAATCACTCACACTCGTTCATTCATTCATATTCGAACACTCAATGTGAGTTACTTTTGCATTTTTTCTGTTGGTTTTTGTTTTTTGCTGCGCATTGTTATCCTTTGTTGCAAATTGCCAACTTGGGCATTGCTAGCTGCCAGCAGCAACAGCAATAACAAAGAATACTACAAAAGCTTTGGCGTCAAAGCTCTGGGGTGCACTTGGCAGACTTTAAGCCACGGCAGCAGCAGCAGCATCAACGCAACCCAACCCTTCTTAAACAACACTTGAAACAATCAAAAATCAATGACAAACGAAGAACAAAAATATCAACAACAAAAAAAAAGGAAAAAAAACCCACGACATTGAGACGACAAAAACGACGTTGCGGCTACGGCTGCCGTTGCTGCTCTTTACTCATTTGTCTTTTGGCTTTTTGGAAATTAACAACACACGCCCCGTGCCGACGCCGTACCCAACCCAACCCATCCTCCCTTCCACTCGCCCACATCAGCCAGCAGTCGACAGCCTCTTTAGCTGACTGCTTGAAAAGTAACCCCGTTTTTATAGCGCCCAAGCCAAACTGACTTCCTATTCTATCGCTCATCCTCTCTCAATCTCTCTCTCTTTCTAACTCTATCACACAACCTTTCTCTGTCCTCGGCGCTGTCGCTGTCTCTATGCTTCCCTTTATATCTATATATATAAATATTCGTATACATATGTATATCTATATATATATTTTAAAATTTTTATGCCCGAATGAATTTTAATTCCTTTGACGGTTGCTTTTGGCTTTGGCAGCTGGCGTGCCTAAAAAGCTGCTATGAAAAAATAATATATATATATATGTATATTCATATACATGCATACATGCAGCTTCATCTTCTCTTCGTGTGTGTGTTTGTCTTTGATTGCTTATTGTTAATTTGTATTTGTGTATTGGTCGCTTGTCTTTCTCTCAGTGTGTGCTTGAGTTCGCTGAGATGTTTTTACAACTCCTGCCTGTGTGTGCGCTGATTAAACCCTTTTTTTACCCTCGCCCGCCATATGAATGAATGTGAAAATGACACACACACACACACACACACACACCAAACATTTGAGCATCTTAATTCCTTTTGGCGTTTTATGCATCGACCCAAGCAAATTCGCCCACCTGCTGCCACATTTTGCTCGTGCGTGCGTATGCATATGTATGTGTGTGTTTGCCCGTCAACGTCTTTTGCCTTGGAGTGTTTGTTATTATTATTGTTGTTGCTGTTGTCTTGTTCTTCTGTCTGTGTGTGTGTGTGTGTGTGTGTGATGTGTGTATTGACTGCTTTGTCAATTGTTTGGGGGCTGCTTTGCCTTTCCACCCATACCCCCATCACCACCCCGCCCACACTCCATGCTTGTCGTCGCGCTGGCTGCCTGGCAATTTTGTTAATTACAAATCGTTTGCTTTTGGCTCTATGCTAATGTCTCTGGCTGGGACATCAACCCATTCCACCATCCCACCACCCCCCCAACCGCTAACTTCCATGTCATGTAGTATGTGTGTGTGTGTGTCTATTTTTGCATAACTTACGCAACTTTTTACAATTCTGACAGCTACCCCCCGACCCTTTAGCCCAACCATACACATACAAAAAAAAAGTAAAAATAAACACACAAGGGTTGTTGTTCTATTATATTTTCTATAAATGTATATGTTTATAATATACATACAAACATACATATATATGTATACAGTTATAGACTATCTATCAGTTATGAATATCGCTCGAGTTTACTTTTCACATTCCAAAGGCATTTCATTTTGGGGCAACACACAGCACAGCAACAAACCATCATCTCACCAATTAACAGTTGCACACACACACATACCGACCATAAAAGCCAGCCTGAACTGTCAGTCAATGTCCGAAATGTGCACCTTCCCCGCGCCACCTTCGCACAGCTGCTTTGCCCATGCCAAATTTTCAAACTATTCTCATTGTTGGAAAAATGTAAATTTTCATAATTCTACAGTCAATACTTTGGGTATATGCATCCCCCTTGCTGTATGGATACCCCTTCACACGTCCCTCTCCCTCCCCCTTGGTACACTCATAGTTTTTGTTTGATTGCTGCGTAGTTGAAGAGGCACCCGCTCCCCTCCCGTCCTTAGCTTTCCCAGACTCTTTCGAATTTTGCCACAGAGCCAAAGCCACAGGCAGCCAACGAATTGGACAGGCAAAAGTTTTTTGGGCGCAAAAGGGTTGCAAATGATTTTTGAGTTGTGTCGAAAATCCCCAAAAAGTTGATTTATCGTTTTAATAATTCTTCAACAGAGCCACAGCTTTGACTTCTACTTCTGTTTCTGCTCTTAATATTAAACAAAATTAAATCGAAATGACAAAAATGTGTTTGTTTGTCTGTGTGTGTGTGTGTGTTCAAAAATGCACTCATCTATTAATATTTACCTAAGTGTTTGGCAGCGTTGCCAAATTTCAGTTAGCGGTGTTGCCAAATTTCAATTTCATGCTTAAGCCTGCAGTTTTCAAGGCGCTGTTGTCTCTCTGTTGATTATTAATGAACTTGTCACTGTGTGTGTCTGAGTGAGTGTATTTGTAAGACACATCAAGACACACACACACACACACACGCACAACCCTTGGCATACCCGTACACATTGCGCCGCATGCTAATTGCGTTTATTTAACAAAACAAATTTTTTACATTTTCCACTTCTTATTTTTTTTTTTTTGGTTTTTAAGTTGGGGCAGATGGGGTTGTGTGTGTGACTCAATTGAGTTGGCAATTAGATGTCAGCCAGAAGGGATTTTACTGTATTGGTATATACTATATATGGGAGGGGGGGTACACAACATTTTTATGCAATTAATTTGAGTCTTCGTTGCTGTCGTCTTCTGCTGCGACGTCTTTTACGACAACAAAATATATAAAGGGGCGGCTTGTTGTGTTGTCCTTAGCTCTTTTTTAACATGTCTCGTATGTTAATGAAAAATCGAACACGCAACCCCATTTCTTAACAAAACGAAACAGAAATAGAGCGAGAGTGAGAGGGAGAGAGAGTTTGGGTTGTGGGTAGATGTGCTGTGTGGGTGCCTTTTGATTGATAATGAAATTAACTGCTTAGCATTTCTAGGCATGACATGTTTCAGGACACATGTTTTTTATTTATCCCTCTACACATGCATGCATATTTATTTATGCTGATGCGTTTTTAATGCCAATTATATATTATTGTTTTCCCCCCAAACCAACCAATAATAATAATCATAATCTGACTTAGCCCATTTTGGTTAATATTATTGATAAAATATTTGAGTAAAACAAAAGTTTTGCCAATCAACTTTTGTCGTTGCTTGTTGTGTATTTTCACATATGTATGTATTAATAACGCAATGACACGCAAATCACCAATTGGCATTATGTTGATTTTGCTTTAGTGCAGGTACAGTCGGCGCCAAAAGTCGCTGAAGTTGAAGTTTTGTGTGTGTTTTTGACGCTGCCTTTGGCATATGCGTCAATTAAAAACCGCGCCATTAAATTAATTTTAATCACATAATAAGAAATACACACACACGAATACACACACACACACCACCTGGCTGTCATTAAAAAATTTTGTTGCATACCGCACGGCGCAAAACTTTATCTTGTCAACTTTGTTGCGGCGCCACGCCTCCTGTTAGCAGAATTCCTCCCCCCCAAGCCCCCCGCTTTCCCAATTTTCCTCCTGCCACACAAGTCGCGCACACGTCGACGCACTTAAGAAAAATTCCCTTGTCAAATTTGCCAATTATCATATTTTCATCAAACAAACAAAGTTCCAAAAACTCAAACGCTTGCTGCAGGCACAAACCCCACTCCAATACACTCCCCCTGTTTGTGTGCTACCTACCCCCCTTTACCATATATTCACCTGTGGCTGTATCTGTGGCCCGTTTGCCAGAAGCTTTGGCTTTAGCTCCAGTCTCAGGCAATCAGCGACATCGTTGTCGTCCTCGTTGTTAATTTTATTAAAAATTATTTTATAACTCTCGAACTTTTACACACAAACACACACACATTTTCAAACTCGTTCGCATTGTTGTTGTTTAAATATTGATGTGAAAAAAACCAAAGCGAGGGAGAGAGAGTTAGACTGACAAGCAACATTGGCAGTGAAGCCACACATAAAAGTTTTTATATCACTTTCCATCACTGCATTTGGCAAAAATGTACCACAAATCCAACAACTAATAATTGTTAGCCCAAACCAAACCGAAACCGATCAGCAAATTAGCTACAGTCTGTTTTTTCCCCTTTAATATTGACAATCTAGCATGTATTGAACAATGTTGATTGAAAAGTAAGGCTTAAGGTTCAAACAGACGTTTAATATTAACCCTTTCTTATCTTTGTTCCAGATTAAAGCACTTTTGGATGAGTTGCATCGCCTGCGCGCACTGGAACAAACTCACCTCGTACAAATCCAGAGGCTCGAAGAGCATTTGGAGGTCAAGCGACAGCATATTATGCGTTTGGAGGCACGTTTGGATAAGCAACAGATCAATGAAGCACTTGCTGAGGCAACTGCATTGGCTGCTGCTGTCAATGCTGCTGCAACAACCATCACTAACAACAACAACAACAACAATAGCAGCAGCAACAACAATAACAACAGCAACAGCAACAACAACAATCACAGCAGTCAGAGCAGTGACACCAACAATGAACAGCTGAACGCAGTGTTTAAAACAACAACAACAGATCTTACAACAACCCATCAGCACAATGACGATGATGAGGATGACGATGATAATGATCATGATCATGATGCCGAACTGCGTGATGCTGATGCTGATGATGATGATGATGAGGAGGCTACGGATATGGCCAACGAGCAACAGCAACAGCAGCAGCCGCAGCATGCAGCCATTACCAACAACAATCGTCATGATGATGACGATAACGATGATAAGAATGTCGATGATGATGACGATGAGGAGCAGGATGCTGATATGTCCAATGCCACAGCCACAGCCGACAGCAATGAGCTAAAAATCAAAAAGGAACAGCAGTAAGTTAGAGAAAGCATTCAAACTATCAGACAAAGCGAAAAATCACATTTTGAACTTGTTTGTGCATCACAAAAAAATATCGCTTATGTCGAGATGATTATTCAACGTCATTAGAAATACATTTTGCTGTCTATGATGATTCATTTGGATTCTATATATCTTATTCGAATTTTCAATTTAATTTTGTTTCATTTCCACTTCACATCAAATAACATTTCTTTCCCTCTCTCTCTGCCTCTCTCTTTCTCTCGCATTTTATAGCAGTCCATTGGATCTGAATGTGCTCAGTCCACATTCGGCTATTGCCACAGCTGCAGCGGCAGCAGCAGCCGCAGCCTGCGCCAACAATCCCAATAAATTCCAGGCGCTGCTATTGGAACGCACCAAAGCCGCACTGGCCGCCGAGGCGCTCAAGAATGGCGCCAGTGATCCAACAAATGCCAGCAGCGATGGTAAGTATCAAATGAGTGCAATATTTTTGCACCCACCACCTCACTCAATCGGATCAGTTTCAATTCAGTTCGTTTCAACTCGGTGTTATTATGTATGTCGCTTCGTCATGCTGCGTTCTTTTTGTTGTCGCTTGTTATGATGATGGCTTTGATTTGTTCCGCCATCCGGCTCCCAGGAGGGCCGCCGCCATATCATGAATTGTTTGTTTGCCTGTTGATGGGTGCAAGCCAAGGGCCATCCGAGCTTTGTTATCGGCTCTAAACGGACTGCGGCGCCAATTTTTATGGCTGTCAACAAGCGGAGCAAAAGAACCAGCGACGATCATTTGATGGATCGGACGTCTTTGTGTCTCTTTTCTCGTTGCACCACTCTCTCTATATTCTTTATTTCTTCAGTTGTTAAATTATTTTTTTTTTTATTTTGTTTTTTCATTTTATAATATT
This sequence comes from Scaptomyza graminum, assembly GCA_018901835.1. Classification (NCBI taxonomy): domain Eukaryota; kingdom Metazoa; phylum Arthropoda; class Insecta; order Diptera; family Drosophilidae; genus Scaptomyza; species Scaptomyza graminum. The sequence goes on along the minus strand of JAEIFL010000001.1, from coordinate 7,870,174 downwards.
TGCATTAAAACGTCTGCGTTTATTGTCATTGTTGTTGTTGTTATTGTTGATGTGTTCATGTTGTCGTGTTGTTGTTGTTGTTGTTGATTTACACTTTGAGTTGCTCTGCATGCTTATCGATAAAAATAAGTGGACATCACACATACATATATAGTACAAAAAGACACAACAGTTCAGAGACATCACAACGACACACGCTTTCTCTATCTGTCTGTCTCGCTCTCTCTCTATCTCTCTCTATATATATCTATATACATTTGACGAGTATCTATTTTACCTATATATATATATACACACATACATACAGTTTCTTTGTTGTTTTGTTGTTCGAATTGGCAAGCGAAAAGCAAAAAGTGCAAAAAGTTGGCAAAAAAAAATATTAAAAAAAAATCATAATAATAATTGAAAATAAATATAAAAAGAATATTTTGATTCATTTTTGGCGTTTTGTTCCATGGATGTTGTTGAAATTGGTATGCCAATTACAAAAAAAAATACTACATACCAAACCAAACCAGACAAAAACAAATACCAGTATTTTATGATAAGTAGCAGCAACAAAAAGCACAACTTTTTTGTTGTTTCCCCGTAGAAATGCCGCAACAACAAGCCGCAGCAGCAGGAGCAGCCGCAGTCGCTCCAACAACAGCTAATCAAGTTAAAGATGATCAAGCAAAAGAAGATGAAGAACATGATGAAGAAGAAGAAGATGCAGTCACAACTACAACTACAGCCAATCCAGAAACAAGCACAAACGTGGGAGAAACAAGTGAAATTGAAACATTGACCGGCGAGGCCAATTTGCAGCCCAAAGTTGAAATAATTGACACAGAAGACGATGCTGAGATTGGCACTGGCCAAACACTGGAAGAGCAGCTGGTCAATAGCTATTGGCGGCGTGGCTTTGAAACAGCCACACCATCAGCAGCAGTAACAGTAACAGCACCAGCAGCAGCAGCAACAGTAACATCACCAGCAGCAACAGCAGCAGCAACTGGAAGCAAAACGCCAACAATTTATCAAAATGCCAATGCGGTGCAGCAGCAATTGTTGTTGCCACCACCACCACCGCCGCCGCCGCTGCCGCCGTCACAACAGCAGCAGCAGCAGCAGCAACAGCACTTTTCTGCCCAGCAACAACAACAACAATATCAGCAACAACAACAACAGCAGCAACATGGACCTTCGTCCACAGTGCTGCTAAGTCAATTGGTTAACTCAACTTTCTTACATGCCAATCACTCCTCTTGTTCCAATTCCAAATCCACACGCCTAGATGCCGCAAACCAGCACCATCACCAACACCAGCAGCAGCAACAACAGCAGCAGCAGCAACAGATGCATCAGCCACAGCAACATCTCCACAACAGCAGCAATAGCAGCAACAGCAGCGTCACCGCCAATGATCCACTGAATCCACATCTGCATCATGCGCATCATCATGGACATGCACATGGACAACTGTTGCATGCAGCGCACCATCTGCATCATGGCGCCGACTCCAATTCATCCAGCGCCACAAGTACACCCAACAGCACCGCACAGCTAGCGGCAAGCATTGCAAGCACACTGAATGGCAACAAGTCGCTGTTGCAGCAGGCAGCAGCCGCTGCCAGTGTGGAGGACAACAATAACAGTTTGACACCAAATGCAAATGCTGCTGTTGCCGCTGCAGCGATGGCTGCCAATGCACAGCATGCGGCCGCCTTTTTGCCCAATCTACCCAATCTGCCCAATTTTCCCAGCCTGCCAGCGTTTCAGTTTGCGGCCGCAGCTGCCGCTGGCCAGGAAGCGCGAGCACATTTTCGATTCGCCGATGCCGAGTTGCAACTGCAACCGGGCGTCTCGATGGCCGGCCGTTTGGGTGAATCGCTGATACCCAAAGGTGATCCCATGGAGGCCAAACTGCAGGAGATGCTGCGCTATAACATGGACAAGTATTCGAATCAGGCTCTGGACACACTCCATATATCGCGACGTGTTCGCGAATTGCTGTCCGTGCATAATATTGGCCAGCGATTGTTTGCCAAATATATTTTGGGTCTGTCGCAGGGCACCGTCTCGGAGCTGTTGAGCAAGCCAAAGCCCTGGGACAAGCTGACCGAGAAGGGTCGCGACAGCTACCGCAAGATGCATGCCTGGGCCTGTGATGATAATGCTGTCATGCTCCTCAAATCCCTCATACCCAAAAAAGGTGAGTGACTTAAAAGTTTTTTTTTTTTTGTTTGTTTGTTAACTAATTAACTAGTTGTAGCTGTTTTTGCTATAAAAATACGGCGTTATCAAAGGCTTTACAGTTTTACAAAAAAGAGTGAGACCATACTGTCGCAAAACAGCTGAGATCTGACAGGTTTGCGTTCAGGTTGTTATAGATTAGAGTTAACAAACAAAAGTTTTATAGAACTGCTCGTTGAATTTTTGGTAAATTTGTCATTCCCATAATTAAGTTGATTTTCTATTCATTTTGTTTCTTTGTATGAACTGAAACGTTTTGCAACATTTTAAGCGGCCCATTTATCAATTTTATTAACGCTTACATTATTGTTTAGCCATTTCATTTGCATAGTTTGCATTTGCAAAAGATTGAAACTGTGAAAACGAAAAGAAGAAAAACACACTTGAAATAAAGCACAGTGCAATTTGATTTCCTATAGAACTAAGTATATGAGTTTTGCTCATTTGTTGCTGTTGTTGTTGGCTTTTTTGAATTTTGGCAGACAGCCAAAACATTAAAATGTGCAATTTTAATTATTTTTGATTTTTGCGTATAATCAACGTGCCAAAACGAGAAACAAACAGCGATGGCGACGACTTGATGCATTTCATGCAACCATTTCGCCTGTCGTCATAAATTTTGGCAAATTCGCACATTAGGCGTAAAATTCTCGACAAAACAGACAATCGTTTTGTATGTGTGTGTGTGTGTGTGTGTGTGTGTGTGTGTGGGGGTATGTTTTCCGTTGTTGTCTTTAGATCTTTGGCTAACGATAGCTGTGCCACATGTCCATAAATCCAAGTTGCGTTTGTTTATTTCTTGTTGTTGTTGTCTTGGTTAAGTTTTTATTGATTAGTCATCAATTTGATTGTAACAACACAACTATGCCACAAAGTGGAAGGGGGGAACTACAAATATGTCAATGCAAAAGTATTTTTAAAGTACGAGCTGTGGCAACAGACACGCACCACACAGAACCCCCTCGCAAAAGCGATGCGGCTTGGCAAAGTTAATCAAAGTTTTACTGTTGCCCTACAAACCCCCCCTCATTTTTTTTCTGTTTGTCCAATGCACATGTGTGTGCGTGTGCGTGTGTGTGTGTGTGTGTGTGTCTAAGTGCATGCAAATGTTGACAATTAATTTATGACGATTACTCATGGCAGCTAAACTAACTGTTTGTGCATTTTCTCTCTTTCCTTTTTTGTCGTTTCTAAATGCGATTGAATGTGTTTAGTGACCCCCACCTCGCCCCCCTCCCGTTTCCACAGCATTGCCAGTCAGTTGTCAGTTAATTATAAGCAAATAGGCAAAGTTGCAAGAACAAAATGTATAAAAAAAAGGAGAAATAAACCTCATTGCCTAACGCAGGGCGCATAAATAATACAAATAATAATAATAGCAATAATAGTTAATAATTATAATGTGCAACAACAAACCGCGCACACTTTGAAGTCTAGCAAAAGTTGGCAGCGATGTTGAAGCGCGTCAATGATTTTTCAATTGTAATTGTTTAAAGCGCCCGCAAGCAAGGAACGGAATGGAGTCATATTGGAATGGGCGGAAAAAATGCTGTTGTTCTGCTGGGGAAGGCGGGGAGAGGAAGGGCAACGCGACGCGACGCGACGACTGCCGTGACAATTGGTCTGTGAAAGGCTTGAAACAAAATACATTTAAAAAAATAAAAATGGGTAAAAAATTAAACAACAATTTCAAAAACCAAACAACAACAGCAACAACAACAACAACAGCAGCAGCAAACGTGAAGTAGAATTAAATGTAAACAACAACAACAACAGCAATTCATTGCAACTGCTGCTGCTGCTGCCTTCAACGAGGCATGCAAAACGTTGACGTGCCGCACGTTTGAAGTCGTCTTTGTGCTGGACAAAGTACGCCAGCTGAGTGGTGACCAAACAGGGTGGGGTTGGTGCAAGGGACGAAAGGGAGGGGGCGTTACATTGGAAGTTGCAATACAGAGTTGTGCCAAGGGCGGCTGCCTAACGATTGGTAGCCGTTATAAACCACGCAGGGGGTTCGACAGAGAGAGAGAGTTCCTAGTTGACGCAAAAGTTTTCACGTTTTTGGTTTGTTTTGCCGTTAATTTTGCTTGGCTGTTGTTGTTTTTGTAAAACATTTAACGACAATTGTTGCATATTAAACGGCGCACAGGCAAAGCGAGTGGAAATTTGGTTTACGGATGGGGGGATTGAGATGGGGATTGGCGGAATGGTAGAGCAACCAACTATTGAAAAGTTATAAAATAAACTTTTTAAAATGCAAATCCCAAGAAATAGAGTCGATGAAAACGTAAACAAACTCAAAGAATCAATATACTACATACCTATTATATATGGTAAAGATGTCGATAAAAGTTTTGCACCATATGACTATCGAGTTGTTATCGATTGTTATCAAGATCAACCTAGCAACATATTTGCTATCAAAAAAAAGAACCACTGTGCAAGCAGCGAACTTCAATTGCACTGTGCTCTAGTTGCCCGAAAGTTGACAATGCTTTGCCACAATAGAGAACGAGAAAGAGAGAGAGAGAGAGAGAAAAAGGTTGCATGGTAGAGTGCAACCGAGTGGCGTTTGAGTACACAATTCAAACTACGCTTAGCATTGCAAAGTCAAAAAGCAAAAAGAAACTAGAAAATGGGTTTTGAGTTGGTGACAAAAAACGGAAGAGAACAGAGAAAGCAAAAAATAGCACGACGTCATTTTAGCTCCGTCAGACGTATACGTAATGATGGCAAATATTTGTATTTGTTGACGGCAGCGGTAGAAGCAGCAGCAAAATGTTGCTCAGCCAACTCGTTATGGCAGCTAATAATACTAGCATATTAACACATAATTTTTAGCAGACATCGTCGTCTATTTGTTTTAGCCAGGCCGAAAAGTCGGGCGAAAAGTGCGTTGCCCAAAATAGAAAAGCACGCGGCAAAGAAAACAAAAGAAAACTGCTCGCAAGCAAAGCGAGAGAGCGAGAGAGAGAGAGGAGTAGTTTTAGTAAGTGGCTTAGGGGTTATGGGGAAGAGGGGGTTTCTGTTTAACCGATCGAGGGGGTAAAGACAAAGGCATTCCAAATGCCAAACAGACAGACGAAAAAGAAAAAAAAAACAGCCTCGCACTTTTATATGCCGGCGTTTCACAAATTATTTGTCACCAGCCATAAAGCGAAATATGTGCCTCACACACACACACACACGTACGTATATATATATATATATATATATAGAGAGAGAGAGAGAGAGAGAGAGAGAGATAGAGAAAGAAAGACATCGGCTGACTAAGTGGCCAACGGTCCGTATCAATTCCTGCGCTTTTTGGCCTCATATTTAAGTATTTTTCTTGTTCGCCTTTGATTGTAATGTAATTTATTTGATTTTATGATGGGGGACAGGAGAAGGTGATCGCTATGTGCGGAATGTGCTTAACATAACAATGGAGGGGTGTGCGGGTGGGTAGGGGTCGTGAATAGAACAGAAATATAATAAACATAAATTAGCATTAAGTTCGTTCAGCAATTTTTTGAATAAATGCGATTAAATTTAAAATATAAAAATAAAACAAATAAAATATTCCGAAACGCTGCGCCAAGCAGAGGGTTACTAAAAATCTTTGATATATAGTATTGTACCATATAGTACAGATTTATATTAATCACTTGTTATACATTTGAATTTGAATCAAAATGACATTGAATCAATGCAAGCTAAGCAATGAATGTGGCGTGATTGAAAGGCTTAAGTTTTTCATGTGTGTGTGTGTGTGTGTGTGTGAATGACACTCGTTGTGATTGAATACATACAACTTATAAGCTTTAACAAACAAAATTTAATTTACATACAAGCATATTAAGTATACAAATAAATTGTTTATATATTAAGTATACGTACCGTAAATATATGTATGTGTTTTTGGAGCTTGAATATGTTAACAGACATGCCATCATCATGTGCCCCTTGGGCCGCATAGACATGGCAAAAAAGTTTGTCTTCGACATTTTGCCATCATGCCGCAAAATGTTGCAGATGTTTCGCGCTGCTCGTGTTGCACTTTCGGAACTTTGTTTTTTTTTTTTTGTATTTGTATTATTTTTTCATTTATAATTTCTTGTGTGTGTTGCTTGGGCTAATTACTTTGTAATGAACTTTGACAACAACAACAATACACAAATAAAATTAAAAGAACAGACAGAGTGCACTGTGGTAAAGACTAGCAAATACCCTGTAACTACTTTACAGTAGATAAATTTAATAAATATTTAAAATCATTTTGCTTCTACAGTTTAGTATGCTTTTGGCCTTTGGTAAAGCTTCCTTTACCATTTACCACATTCAACTTGATTATGCCCCTTGTGAACCTTCTCTCTTAATGGGTTCAAGCTATAAAAAGAAAATGAAAACGAATATAAAACTTGCAAATTACCTTGAGCCAAGCGCATGTAACGTGGCAAAATGTCTTGTTGTCATATTTCTTGCGCTTAATTGCAAGGCAAACAACAAAAAAAAACCTCTAAACAACAAACCATGCCTTATGCCTCATGCCGCATGCCCCACCCTCTTGACTGATTTGGCTGCAATTGGAATTGAAAAATTGGCGCTTTTTCTGTTTGATGTTGTTCTTGCTGTTGCTGTTGTTGTTGATGGGGCAACGCTTAACCATCCCCCTACCCTCTACCCGGCCACCACTTCATTTGATATGCTACGTTTGCCCTCAGCTCAGTTAGAAGAAAGCAATATGGAAAGCCTCGCCTCAAGTAGGTGTCGTCTCTTTCTGCGTCGTTCGGTTTTTTGTTGCCTTCATTTTTAATTGACACTTCTGCTAATACCGCCCCCTGCCCCATCCCGCCCAGGACAACACCGAGCTGAAAAAAATAACTGACTGGCATTTTAATTAGAAAATTTTTCTTGCAATTAATGCAAATTGCGTGCGTGTGCCAATTTCAATGCGGCAGTTCAATTGTGGCAAACAAACCCTCCCCGCACCCGCCAATGCCACCCACACCTGCCTTAAACCCTTTTTTGCTTGCGACTGAAGTATGATTACATATTTGTGTGCTGGCAAATATTTATTGTATTAGGAAAAACTCCTCCACTGGAAAACTCAACAAAAGCAGCACAAAACAAAAAAAGAAGACAAAAAACACAGTCGAATAAGCAGGCATTGGAGATGGGTGTATGGGATAATAGGAGGGGGGGTTAGGGTACTAGGTGAAGGGGAAAGGTTGGGTGCTGGGGGCACTCATCGTGTCTGGCAGGAATATTTGTCTGATTTGTTATAAAAGGCAAATATTCATCAAGCAAATTGTGGCACAGGTGGTGGGAGCTATTTGTATTTATGTCTCTATATATATATATATATATATGATATGATATGATATGATAGCTCATATCTATATTTTTATAACAGCTAACGGTCGCGCAAAATCCATATCCTTTTGAATGACAATTTGGTCAACATGTTCCTCTCTAATAAATTACAAACAACAAAAAAATGACAAAAAATAAAAATAAATAAAACTCAGACACAAATGAAAAGCACAGGCAAAAAAGTGGCCAACGCTAACATACAACAAGTGAGAATGTAGTATGACAATAGACGACAAGTTGATACTCTTAATGAAGTCCTATTCCAAAAACTAAAAAAAGTCAACAAATTTGTTCGGTTCTTTAGTTCTAAGAAATAGTTTACAAAAGTTTATTCAATTACAAAACATTAAAATTGCTTAAACGCACAGAGAAAACTAATATACTTTATCTAAACACTGCTAGAGTATTTAAAAAATAAAAAAACATAAAAAAGCGACAAATATTCAAATGGCCAAATATGTATGTATATATATATATAGAGACATATTTATATTTATGTGTGTAGATTTTGCGGTGGAGAGTTGAGGTTGAGGTTTGGGTATTGCGTTATTTAAAAGTCGCTTCTGTCTGCAAATCTGTCGCTCCGCTGAACAAATGTAACCAACGCCACGTGAGCAGCTTAAAAATATATATCTATAGATTCTTTTTTTTTTTTTGCAATATTTTTAATACATATTTAAAGCTCAGTCATCGATAGAAAAATTGCTCATGTTTCAATCAGTTAAATTTAAAAAAAAAATTTTTTATTAAAATAACCTTTTGTTTCACATATTGATAGATCATCTGTCGTTCTCTACGACCTTTTCAACAATTTAAAGTTTTTTGCTTAAGACCATTAAATCTGAAAGCAAAGCATTAGCTGTTATATTGATCGTTAACGTTGACAGTAGTGCATTGCCCTTGTCTTAACTCCGCTTAGCTCAGCTCAGTTTAGGTCCACACCACATCCGTTCTACATTTCCATTTGCAGTTTCATTTTCAGTTCCAGTTGTGGCGTTCTCCATTCGCCATTCTCTCCATATCTGCCTTAAGAGCGCTTAAGCTGTCTGTGTCTGTCCCAGTGTCCCAGTGTCCAATGTCCACTGAATGAATCCCTGGCATGGGGTCAGCCAGGTGTCATCAATGTCATCTTCGACTTTATAACACAAAAACACTTTGTAATCCTCAAATGAAGCGACGACGACAACGACAAAGAGCTAACAGAATATAAGAAAAAATTGCAAAAATCATATCAAGCAAGAGCTATAAAAAATTGTAAAGTTCAGAGGATGTGCGATGCGGCATGCGGCATGTGGCTGGTGGTGTATGGTGGGGCATGTGTGTCGACACTCTGCAAAAAAAGAAAACGTTACGATCTATTGTAGTTGGCCCTTTTATCGCCTTTTGTCCAGCTCTGCTCTGTTCTGCCATTATTGTATTTCAATGGGAAAAAACACTTTTCAATTCGCCCAAAATCTCTCGCTTCAATTGGCAGCCCGGTTCGGTTGGACCAAACATTTGTCATTCATGTGTTGATTTCCGTTTCCTGTTCTAGCAACTGATACCTGATACCGACCCTCCCATGTTCCCTCTAACTTTATGCTTTGTGGTGGACAAGTGTTTGCTCCTTTGGGGCATCGATTATGCTTTGGCAATTGTAAAGCGATTTTCAGTTATTTCGTTGCTTTGCCACGCCTCCACCCAAACTCTTTCTCTCACTAGCGCCCCAATTGCGCTGATTGATGTTTGTTGGCTCGCAGCCACAAACATGCCACAGGACACAACCACTTGTGCGATTTTTACAACAATTTGGCAGTTGATATTTTGTCCACGATTCTTTTTCGTCGATTTTGTTGATGTTTTTTCGTGAATCCAGCGACATTTAACGAGTGGAACCAACAAAACCTTCATTTCAATTGAATTTGTGTAAAAAATTGTGTTTTCTTTTTGGTTATTCTTGCTGCCGCCGCTGCTGCTGCTGCTGCTGCTGCTGTACTCCATGTGCTCTTTCAATTGCAATTGAATTCACATTCATTTCGACTCTTTTCGTTTCGTTTCGTTTATTCAATTTGACTCTGCAGCATTGCCAGCTCGCTTCGATGAGCATTTGGCATGCCCAGGCTCCATTTTGACTCCGCCCATGGCTATTTTTTGTTGGTTCCATGGCGCGTGCCAAATTAGCGCGCCGCATTCATTGAACTATTTAAGGGCCCATCCAGGTTTTTATTTTTTTTTATATTTTTTGTACACTTGTCTAGCTTTTATTTTGTTTGTTCCGTGACGCCCATTGATGTTGCGCCTCCGCTTGGTGCGGGTTTCAGTTTGTTCGCTTTGTCTGTGGTCGGCGCGTTTTGTTGATTGGAAATCAAATGGTGCTATAATTGAGCCCTTTTTGGACTGGTCAGGCAGCAGGCTGCAACCAACTGGAGCTGCATGCAGCTAAACGAGTCGGTCGCTTTGAGGCAAAGCGATTCGCGAAAAAACTGCTTTGGAATTTATAATTCACGAAATGTTTATCAAATGTTAATGTGTGTTTTTTACACTGCACAACAATTCCAAAAGTTCAATAGAATATTTCATCCTGGAAATTGATTAAAAAATCTTTGGCAAATAATTTTTTTTTTTTTTTTCAATATAAAAAAATATTTTCTAAAAATCTTTAAAAACTAATAAATAAATATTTAAAGGTTTCTTATGTTATTAAATATATTTTTTATATATACGTTCGTTGCCGAGGGTATTTTTTTTTTGCTTAGTGCATGCCATGTGGCAGAAATGAAAAGTGCATTTGAGTCGCCGTTTTAAAATGTTGTGCTGCTGCCGCTTTATGGCCACAAATTTGTGCTGGCTTTTTGAACGCTTTATGGCTTAATTTGCCAGTTGGCTCGGCTCGTCAGCCAGGGACGGGGCTCTGTTCGGTTTTTCGTTTGGTTCGGTTTGGTTTGTTTGCAGCAGCAGCAGCAGGCTATCAATTGAGCTTCAATAAATGAGCAAAAACCGAATGCGCATAAACTTTATAACGTTTAATGGGCAACGCCACTTTACGATCAATACAATATACAACATTAACTCAATTTAATTCCTCAACCCCATCTCTCTCTCTCTCTCTCTTTGATTTGACTTTCTAGATTCAGGACTGCCACAGTACGCTGGACGCGGCGCTGGTGGCGATGATTCCATGTCCGACGATCGCCTCGCACACATTCTCAGCGAGGCCTCCTCCCTTATGAAGAGCAGCGCAGTTGCCGCACAACAGCAGCAGCAGGAGCATCAGCGTCGCCATATGGGCGACGATACGCATAGCAATGAGGACAGCAAGTCGCCGCCACAAAGCTGCAGCTCCCCCTTCTACAAGGTTGATCAGCAGATCAAGCATCTGCAGCCGCAGCAGCAGCAACAGTTGCAACATGTCTCGGAGCATGCGCAACGCGAACAGCGTGAAGCAGCCGCCGCTGCCGCCGCCGTTGCCGTACATCAGCAGCAGCAGCAACAACGGGAGCAACGCGAGCAGCGAGAACAGCGTGAACAGCGAGAAGCAGCGCAGCGGGAACAGCAGCAACGCATTCGTCACGAGGATCTGGCACAGGACAAGATGGCGCGTCTCTATCAGGAGCTAATGACACGCACGCCCCGTGAGGCAGCATTTCCAGGGTAAGTAAAAAACTTGCAAAATTCTCGATTGTGAACCGAACCCGAATCGTATTTGGACTTTTACTAAACGAGTCGATCGACTTTAATTTTTTGGTTGTCAACCCTTTGTGTATTACAGGTTTTTGTTGTCACCATTCTTTGGTGGGGCGGCTGGCATGCCTGGAGCACCCGCCAATCCATTCCCAACAGCAATGGCCGCCGATGAGAATATGCGTCATGCCTTGGAGCGCGAAATAGCCAAGCTGCAACAGCAGCAGGCACAGCAGGCGCAACAGGCAGCGGGCTTTCCCAACTTTTCCAGTTTGATGGCACTGCAACAGCAGGTGCTCAACGGTGCACAGGATCTATCGCTGGCCAGCAAAGATATCAAGCTGAATGGCCAGCGTTCATCACTCAACGATCAGCACAGTGGCGGCAGCAGCAGCTGCTCCAAGGATGGCGAGCGTGGCGACGACAACGATCGCAGCAGCTATCCAGTCCTGCCACATGCCCGCAAATCGGAGGGCGGCAACACACCAGCACCGCCAGCACCACCAGCATTAGCCACTGCTGGCGGCAATAGCAATTCAAGTGCTGCTGGCATCAGCGTTGCCACTGGTGGTCATGGCAGCAATTCAGCAGCACCCAGTCCACTTAGCAACTCGATACTGCCGCCAGCATTGAGCAATCAGGGTGAGGAGTTTGCGGCAACGGCCAGTCCACTGCAGCGTATGGCATCGATAACCAATTCGTTGATCACCCAGCCGCCGGTGACGCCGCACCACTCACAGCCACAGCGGCCGACGAAGGCGGTGTTGCCACCAATTACACAGCAGCAGTTCGATATGTTCAACAATCTCAACACCGAGGATATTGTGCGGCGAGTGAAGGAGGCGCTCTCACAGTACAGCATCTCGCAGCGTTTGTTTGGTGAGTCAGTTCTGGGTTTGTCGCAGGGTTCGGTGTCGGATCTGTTGGCGCGACCCAAGCCCTGGCACATGCTTACGCAGAAGGGACGCGAACCGTTCATACGCATGAAGATGTTCCTCGAGGATGAGAATGCTGTACATAAGCTGGTCGCCAGCCAGTATAAGATTGCGCCCGAGAAACTGATGCGCACCGGCAGCTACAGCGGCAGTCCACAGATGCCGCAGGGCTTGGCCAGTAAAATGCAGGCCACTCTGCCCATGCAGAAGATGATGAACGAACTGAAGCTGCAGGAGCCCGGTCAGGCCCAGCATATAATGCAACAGATGCAAGCAGCCGCTGCCATGTCGGCAGCAATGCAACAACAACAGCAGGCAGCTGCCGCTCAAGCGGCTGCGGTGCAACAGGCCCAGGCCCAGGCTCAGGCACAAGCCAGTCAGCATCAGCAGGCCCAACAGCATCAGCAGGCACAGCAGCAGGCGCAGGCCCAGGCTCAGGCCCAGGCCCAAGCCCAATTGTTGCATCATCAGAATATGCTGCTGACATCGCCAGGTTTGCCGCCCCAACATGCCATTAGCTTGCCGGCAGCGGTGACGCCCAGTGGCATACAGAGTGTTGCTGTTAACGCCGCAGTTGGTGCTGGCAGCACGCCCCTCAGCAATGAGAAGAAGCCGATGATGATGCCAGTGATGGGTGGCGCACATGCACCAAATGCAATGCGCAGTCTGCATCAGCATATGTCGCCGACGGTTTATGAGATGGCTGCACTGACCCAAGATCTGGATACGCATGATATCACAACGAAAATTAAGGAGGCTCTGTTAGCCAACAACATTGGCCAGAAGATCTTTGGTGAGGCAGTGTTGGGCTTGTCGCAGGGCTCCGTGTCGGAGCTGCTTAGCAAACCGAAGCCCTGGCACATGCTCTCGATCAAGGGCCGTGAGCCCTTCATACGCATGCAGCTGTGGCTCAGCGATGCCAACAATGTGGAGCGACTGCAGCTGCTGAAGAACGAACGGCGGGAGGCGAGCAAGCGGCGTCGTAGCACTGGACCCAATCAGCAGGACAACAGCAGTGATACGTCCAGCAATGATACAAACGATTTCTATACGAGCAGCCCTGGACCGGGTTCGGTAGGTTCATCGGTGGGTGGTGCACCGCCCAGCAAGAAGCAGCGTGTGCTCTTCTCCGAGGAGCAGAAGGAGGCACTGCGCTTGGCCTTTGCACTTGATCCATATCCCAATGTTGGCACCATCGAGTTTCTGGCCAACGAACTGAGTTTAGCAACGCGAACCATCACCAACTGGTTCCACAATCATCGCATGCGACTCAAGCAGCAGGTGCCACACGGCCAGCCCGGACACGACAATCCCATACCCAGTCGCGAGAACACAAATGCCACGCCCTTCGATCCCGTCCAGTTTCGCATACTTCTGCAGCAGCGTCTCGTCGAGCTGCACAAGGAGCGCATGGGTTTGAGTGGTGCGCCCATACCATACCCACCGTATTTTGCAGCGGCAGCTTTACTCGGACGCAGCCTGGCTGGGATACCGGGTGCGGCAGCGGCGGCTGGTGCTGCGGCTGCGGCGGCTGCTGCAGTGGGCGCTGCCGGCGGCGATGAACTGCAAGCATTAAATCAGGCATTCAAGGAGCAGATGAGCGGTTTGGATTTGTCGATGACAACGCTGAAGCGCGAGCGCAGCGATGACTATCAGGATGAGCTCGAGCTAGACGCCAGCGGGCACAATATGAGCGACAACGAATCGCTCGAGGGTGGCGCCCACGAGCCGGAGCACACGCCCCTTTCCGATTATGAGAAGGCGCTGCAGAATTCGGCACTTGCCTCGGCGGCCGCAGCTGCTGCGTATATGAGCAATGCGGCGCGCAGTTCACGTCGCAAACCGGCGGCACCACAGTGGGTCAATCCGGCGGGTGCCACAACACCAACGGCGGCAGCAGCAGCAGCAGCTGGCGTGGTTGCCAATAACGTTGCCCTTGACGGCACGAGCAGCGGCAGTGAGCGCATTATCAATGGCGTCTGTGTCATGCAGGCCTCCGACTACATTCGTGAAGAGGGCGTCGACGAGGGTGTCAAGGGTGATGCGTCTGCCGATGCTGCTGATGCGGAGCACGAGGATCATGCTCAACTGGAGGAGATTGAGCAGCGTTTAATGGAGCCCGAGGTGCGCATCAAGCAGGAGGAGGATGACGAGGAGGTGGAACAAACGCAGCAGCAGCAGTTAGATGATGGCGTGCCTCCTCTGGAGAGCGATGCGGAAAAGCAGCTCAAGGTGATCAACGAGGAGAAGCTGCGTCTGGTGCGTGTGCGGCGCCTCAGTAGCAATGGCGATGCCGATGAAGCGAGGGCAGCAGCAGCAGCTGTAGCAGCTGTTGCGGCAGCGACGCAGGCAGCAGCAGCGTGGAACTACTAAGCCTGGAATCGGAACATCAACTGATTACCAGCAGCTGGCGAGTGCAATGTTAAAGACGTTTTCTTGTGATTAAGTTTGGCAGCGGCCCCAGAATAAATTAAAATAAACAAAATAAACGCCTTAGCCTTTGGCTAAGTAATTATTATGTATACATAAACACATAAACGATTTATATATAAACATATATACGTAGCACATAAACATACATATATATACATATACATATATAAATAACTAGTTGATAGTGCTCTAAACGTTTTTTTTTTTTTTTTGTCATCTAAGAGTTGTAGGTAAAAACAAGAAAGTACGAAAGAAAGAAAAGTTAAGAGACGCTACGCAAAGCGCAAAAGTATTAAATTGTTGGCTTTAAACTTGCCACGTACCCCCCGTTCCCCACTCCCACAATTAAACGCCCCGCCACCCTCAATCTCGCCGCGACATCTCTACCTAAAAACTAAAATAAAACAAAAACAAACAACAACAAAAAAAACTACCAAAAGCAGATTTTGCAAAGAAGATTTTTTGATTTCTTTTTACGACTTAAAGACTGTAAGCAAAAGGCGGTAGAATTTTATTATTATTATTATTGAACCTATTATTATAGTGATTATTAAATCTTCATTTTTTTTTTTCTGCATTGTTAAGTGTATATAGAAAAACCTAAAATACATATAATATACTATACTATATAATATAAACATAGAAACTCATGGCCGATTTGTAAATAGCTAATTGTAGATGTTAACGGCAAAGCTGAGCAAACAAGGTCTTTTATTTTCCAAAAAAAAAAAAAAAACAAAAACTATTATTATAATTCTCCTCTTTTTTTTTTTGTTGCACAAAAGTTTTAACTATCTTTTGATCTCAAGCAGCAACAACTCACACACATACTTACGCACACGACTAAAAAAAACACAAAACATACCTAACAAAAATCACCTGAAACTCAAAAAACAAACAAACAAAAAGGCGAACCCAAAGTAAAAGATAGTTAAAAATGTCACCTTAAACCTAAATGAAAAAATCAAATTTTTTATTTTATTTTTGAATTTGTTTTTGTTTTGCAATTTTTGTAAGAAATTAAACACTTCCTCCCAAATTTCCCGCCCAAAGGGGAAAATCGTAAGAAAAACTAAATACAATAAATTTTGTAAATTCTGAATTTACGTAAAAAAAAAAAAAATATATAATGCAAATTAATTAATATGTTAAACACAATATATAGCAAAATAAATGCAAAGTGCACTAAATTATTATTTATAATAATAATATTAATATTATATAATATATGGAATATATATGTAGTAAGCAATATGCCGTTTATCAACATAATATTTAAAGTACTTTAAATTTTGCATTACAAATAGCATAATTTTTTTTGTGAATTTAAATATTGCAAAAATAAAATTTAAAAAAAATACAAAAAATAGACACCCGCATATCGTACTAAAGAAAATCACAAATTAAAGCGTAAAATTAAAAAAATATTACAATAGAAAAACTATATCTAAGTGAGCCAATTTTTTTGCCTAGCACATAAGTTTAAATCGTAAACAGCAAAAAAAAATACACTGTTTTTCTATCTTTAAGAAAAACGTAACATGAAAAAAAAAAAAACAAAATATTCATCAAACAAAATTTTAAATAATAAAATACACATTTTTTCGCTAGGTTAACGTTTAAGCTAAACAAAATATTGAAGAAAAAAAAATAGCATGAAGTTTAAATAAAACGCAAAAAAAATTAAGAAAAACCCACACAGACACAACAAAAAAATTTTGCATAGGCCCAAACTTTGCCGCGTTATTATTATATATAATAATTATAAAAAAAAATCTAATTAAATTAAAAATATTCAAACTTACCAAACACACATTTCAATACCTAAAACAATAAAATTTGCGTCTTCAAATTTAAAAAAAAAAAACTATACTTAAAATTTTAGAAAAGATAAACCATAATTTTTTCGAAGAAATGAAAAATATGCATACATATTTTTGCCGCTGTCACCATATTTTTTAAAAAAAAATTATTTAATTTTAAATTAAGTTTTTTTTTTTTTAATTTTAAATGTATTTAGTTTTTAAAGTTAATGTGTTAAATACTTTGCATTTTCATACGCTTTAGCTAAATAATAATTACAAATATAATTAAATAAATATTTATGCATAATATTAACACCCATCTATATATGAATATATATATATTTATATATGAAATATATACAAAATATGAAATAATGAGATATGTTTAAAGTTGAAGTGAAAGTTCACACAAAAAAAAGAATTAATGATGGCAACATTTAGTTATAATTATTTTTTAGATCGACTATTTTTTTTTATTGTAATAATTATGATAAATTTTTTTATTATTATTATATTATGATTATTATTGTAATAACTATAAAAACAAACAAAACATACCAATAATACATGAACATAAATGAAACTTTATCAAATAAAAATGTTTTCTTAAACAAAAAAAAAACCAACAACCCCATCGAAATTCCTTTTTTGATTTTACACAAAAACCAATCCATTTATATATATGTATATATATATATATATAACTTGTAGGTCCTTTTAATTTCCATGTTCTGATGTGCCCCAAAGCAAACACCTACAAGGAGCATGCGATATGCAAACGATATGCTGCAGAGGAACTAAAGTACTCGCAAAAAACATAATAAGCTTAACTTTTTAAACGCCCCCTAATCCTTCACACGCACACACCACAAACCACACACACACACACACACACATTGTCGCTGTTTAGGCCAAAAAGGAATTTCTTGCAATGTCTTGTGAGTTGTCTATTAAACACACACACATATGCATGATCTATAAATTTATAAACACACACACACACGCACAGAAAAGCGAATGAATAGAATAATATATATATATATATATACACACATATATATAGAGTTACATACGAGTATATAAACAATATGCGGTGCTAGCCAAGTTTACATAACAATAAACAGATAACAGATGAGAAGAAAACAACAAACAGCTGCAGATCCAGAAAAATGTTAACGAAAAAAACACATACATAATTATAGTCAAGTAGGCAGTGAAATTGTTTGCATAGATCCCGTAGATTTGAAAACATATATAGACGTACTTATAGACATAACGCATATATATTAAACAAAAACTAAAAAGGTAATCGAAATAAATAAATATGGAAAATTATACGTAACTAATTTTACTTGCATAAGAATAAAAATCAAAAAATTATACATCTAACTATATTTGTAAATATATAAAGGCATTTGTATTTGGCAAAGCGAATCGTAAACAAAATCAAACACAAATTGCATAAGAAATTATCCTTCCAGTTCTTAACGAAAAAATTACAGACAAAAGTACTTAAAGCAAGGCGGGAACGTAGTACTACATTAAACATACAGTTTAACAAAATAAAACTTGAAAGCAAACATTTTTTTAAACAAAGATTAATTTTACATACATATGTACTTACATATATATAAATATATATACATATATATGATAAGCTGTGTGAATAGAAATGAATTTAAGCCCACGGTGATATACAGTCTTATATACATACACACGCACACACACACACACACACACTTTTACAAACAATAAACCACAAAAAGATAAAGATAAATAACAATTTTTTTTTTTATTAGATTTTGCCAAGTAATTGATGAGATTTTAATTTATTAAGAATAAAATAATAGAAATTGTACATAAAATAGTGGAAATGACAGTAAATCTAAAGAAAAAAACATATAAAGAAACAAAAATAAATATTTATAAAAACATATAAATATATGCATATACACACGTTCACATATTTATGTATATACATATAAGTTGACATCTTAAAACAGACCATATCAACATATAATATAATATATATACATATACTGGTATTGTGTTGCAATATGCAGTTATTTGAGCAATACATAAATAAATCAAGTATTTTAGATTTAACAAAGCAAGAAACACACACTCATACATACATCCATAGTTAAAACACACACACACAAAGGAAATATATAAGTACATATTTAGTTTACAGATATTTCAGATATACAAAACAGCAGCAGAAGCAAACAAACCAACACCGTTTTCAGTTTCAAATCCGCCCAATAACGAACAAAAATTAACCATGACTAAACCAAAACAAAAAACAAAAAAAAAACTGAATAAGCCAATGAGCCCAAATAAAAAGGAAAACATGAAAAAATTAAGAATGAAACTAAAACTAAATAAAATTAAATAAATTAAAGCAGCAAAAATATCAAAAATTATGTATAACTGGTATGGAAAATTAGCTTAGTGGCCTAAACTAAAGCACTCGACACTTTGGCAAGAATAATAAAGTAAATTCGACTCGATACAGTTTTTTTTAAATTTAAGCAAATTTAATTGCAAACAAAATATACACAGTAAAAAAACACACGAAAAAAACATTTTCATTACGTAATTAAATAAAGCGACAATTTTTTTCTAGCATTTCTTGCAAAATTGTTGCAAATAAATTATAAACAATTTTTTTTGTTAATTTAAGTATCTGTTTTTATACATAGTACACCTATATATATATATATATATATTTCTATATATATAATTCTACACATACATATATCTAAATTGTGTTAATTTGTAAATTAACATTTTTCATTCGAATGGAAACATAAATGCAAAATGCAATTTTTAAAAACTTTGCGCGAAAAATATAGATTTAAATTATTGAAGCAAATACTAAACAAAAACGAAAACATAAATAAATTTCAAACGAAAACAACAAGAAAATAATGCTAATAATTCAAAAATAAAATATATAAATAATATTAATAATAAATAGTTTATATAGCATGTAAAACTGAACAGAGAAATCAAATTCAATAAAGACGAATATACTGTATTCAAAACAAACATGCTGCACAATTTTGTATTTCCTAACGTTCCAAAGCATAATCAAATTTCCTAGCTTTACTTGAGCCGAATTGAAAAATTCGCATTATTAAAAGCGAGCTTTAAAAACCGTTGTTAACGAGCGCCACCTTTTGTTCGATCCTGCATTGACGTAAAGGGTAGCTTTGCCAAGCGAGCGCCATCTATTGCTTGTGTTTGCATGTTTGTTTCTACATCGCCATCTAGCTGTGCAAAGAGCAACCTAAGACTTGGCTTTGTTGATTTGTTAGCTTAGAAATATACCAGCTTTGAGTAATTGTCGATTAACAACTTTAACTAAACTAAATAGGGATAAACTTAAAGACCCGTTCAACAGCCAAAATTAAAATATAGAAATTTAAAAGTAGCCGTAAGTGGTACATATTTAGGTTCCAATCTCTTGCATAGAATTGTCGCTTGCAATTTCAGTAAATCTGGACTCTAGCCCGATTCTTATACTTACTAAGAATATTTCAACTTTTTTAAACCATTTCAAGCAATCTGTAATTGAAATTCGCAATTACTGTTTCACGTGGCATAGCGTCATATCTCCGCGCGACATATCTCCGCCCAGTACATTTTGCTGGCGGAGATATGTCGTTTTTTTCTGGCGGAGCTATGTCGTTTTCTAAACGTCATATCTCCGCGCGGAGCTATGTCGCTATTAAAACGACATATTTCCGCCGAACTAAGAACGACATAGCTCCGCGCGGTAATATGACGTTTTCAAACGACATAGCTCCGCGCGGAGATATGTCGCTGTGAAAACGACATATCCCCGCGCGGAGATAAGTCGTTCTTAGTTCGGCGGAGATATGTCGCTTACAATCGCTATCAAACGACATATTTCCGCGCGGAATAAGTTTCTGCTGACTGGCTAGCGACTTAACACGACAAACCGCGCTGAATGCTCAAAAAATTTTTTGTAGCATTCAGCTACAGATTCTGTTCGCCTGGTACTTTGGCTAGGCGAACTTTGTACCAGGCGAACAGAATCTGTAGCTGAATGCTACAAAAATTTTTGATTTGTAGCATTCAGCTACAGATTCTGTTCGCCTGGTACTTTGGCTAGGCGAACTTTGTACAGGCGAACAGAATCTGTAGCTGAATGCTACAAAAATTTTTGATTTGTAGCATTCAGCTACAGATTCTGTTCGCCTGGTACTTTGGCTAGGCGAACTTTGTACCAGGCGAACAGAATCTGTAGCTGAATGCTACAAAAATTTTTGATTTGTAGCATTCAGCTACAGATTCTGTTCGCCTGGTACTTTGGCTAGGCGAACTTTGTACCAGGCGAACAGAATCTGTACTGAATGCTACAAAAATTTTTGATTTGTAGCATTCAGCTACAGATTCTGTTCGCCTGGTACTTTGGCTAGGCGAACTTTGTACCAGGCGAACGAACTGTAGCCGAATGCTACAAAAATTTTGATTTGTAGCATTCAGCTACAGATTCTGTTCGCCTGGTACTTTGGCTAGGAAACTTTTAACCAGCAACAAATCTGTAGCTGAATGCCACAAAATTTTAATTTGATTTGTAGCATTCACTAAATTTCCTGTTCGCCTGTACTTTGAATACAAATACTGGCGCACTATAATTACATTCATAATTACGTAAAAGTATATGCAAAATTTTTCGTTTCTCCAACATATGTTTTAAAATACATATCTCCCCGGAATCAGTAAGTCGTCTTACTTTGCGCTCCGCGCGGAGGTATGTCGCTTTTAAAACGACATATCTCCGCCGAAAGAACGACATATCTCCGCGCGGAGATATGTCGCTTTTGAAACGACAAATCTCCGCGCGGAGCTATGTCGCTTGAAAACGTCATATTTCCGAGCGGAGCTATGTCGTTCTTAGTTCGGCGGAGATATGTCGCGCGGAGATATGACGCTATGCCTTTCACGTACATAGTATTTGATTTTAAGTACGGTCAAAGGACTTGAAAATTGTTCAGGTTTTTTTCAGCACTTTATCATAAAATATTCCCAAAAATAAATGTTTATTTTTTCTTTGACAATATCGCTCAAATCTGACATTCTCTGCTTTTATTTGCACTCTACTCATAACAATGTTTGTTTTTTTTTTTTCGAATTTGTTCAGTTTGCTTGTATTTTATAAAGTTGTTATGCCATAAACATATGCAATATGTATCAGTTTATATATGTTTGTTCTATTTGAGAGGCGTTTCATATTCGTATGGCATTTCAATGTGTGTGTGTGTGTGTGTGTGTGTGTGTGTTCCTTAGTTGCAGCTCCTTAAGCCCGAAATCAGTCAAAAACAATCGGCGCTTCATTACCTTATTTTTTTCCCCAGTAAATAAGATGCGTTCTTAAAGTTTTATATATAAGTATATATAGATGCTGTAGCAGCGACTAACAAAAATCAAGTTACATTTTTTATTTGTTTAATATATAGTTTTTGTTGTTGCTCTTCGAAAAGTAGAAAAATATTGCTCTAAAAAATATAGGGCAACTCTTTGCATTCATTTTTTATTATTATAAATGTATATATATATACTTTATATATTTATATATAAATATTTATTACTTAATTTTTATAATTGTTTGTGTTTTGTTTATGTTTTTGTTTTTGTTTTTTTTTGGTACAGGTTTAGACATAAAAACAGGCGTTTGTTGAAACCTTGGAGGGCAACAGATCTTTTCAACTTTTATGACATAATATATGTATGTATATAATTATGTAAATATATATTTAGAGAGAGACATTATCATTTTCCTCTGGTCTACAAAGTCATTAGGAGTGTGGGCAGGGGGTGCGCTTAAATGTGTGTGTGTGTTGTTGTTGTTGTAGAAATGTTTTTATTTTTTTTTTTGGATACCCTGTAACTTTGTATTATTCGTTTGATGTAACTGGGCCTGGTCGGATTGCTTCGGTTTCCAACAAGCACAAGTTGAGGCAAAACAGCTTTAAGCTAAAACTTTAACAAAATAACGACGCTTAAACTATATATGTAATATATAAGCCGGACTCTATTTTACTGACGAATTCTTCCTAGGCTTTTTTATGTAAATAATAAAATTATAAAAAAAATAAAACAGAAAATGTTTTAGAGGCACTTTTAGAAAACTTAACATTCTACTTTGCTCTTATCATGGAGATAAAATAATAATATTAATAATAATAGTAATAATCAAAATGCAGCTCCGTGCATTTTGGCTTCATCAAACTCAAATTCGATTAATTTCTAGAAAAAAAAAAAACCACCCAAAGCGAGAAGACAAAAAAATGAAACAAAAGCCAAGTGAAATGAAATCACATTTTGTGTGTATTTGGTACGCAAAGAAATTATAATCAGTATATATATATATATTTAATAATAGTAATAATATTTAATTTTAGTAGCATTTAGCATTTAAAAAAAAAAATGTAAAACATTAACAAAACTGGTTTCTGATCATTTTGAATCGATGATGATATCGTATCAAACTACTACATAATGTGTACTTAATTACCGTTTATTTAAAGGTATAGTTATGTTTTTATATATATATATAGTATATATGTATGTTAGTAATAGAGGTAAAAGGTAGAGTGGTGTGTTTTGTGAGGAAAGGGGGCTTGGGTGAGTCGAGGGAGGCGTTTCACAAATTGGGACTCGCTTTTGTTTAGGATTCAGATAGTCTTAGCTTGCAAATTTTACTTTTGCTCCGTTTCTAACAATAACAATATTTATATATAAACAGTTTTGAAAGTGTGTGTGTGTGTGTGTGTGTGTGTTTATGGTGGTATTTGTATTTAAAGAGTTTTACATTATTTTTGCCAGACAACTTGGGGCAGTCTGTCGTGCATTTCATTTTTTATTATTTGGTTTTGTTTGTTTTGCAAAACGACCTTAAATCTACATTGCTTACGATATATTTGTTGTTCTTGTTATTCAACTAAAAAAAAAAAAAAAAAAAAAATTCATTCGCATTACAAAGCTACTAAAACTCTTTATACCATACAATATATATATATAGATATTTCTTTAATTTATATAAGTATATGTTATATATTTTTCATATTTAAACAATCAAAAGCAAACGTTTAACATTATAAATATAATATTTTTGTTTTAGTTTTTAACAACTGGCAATAAGTGCTTCACATTGCTGCATTTTTCTATCATGAGCGCATTCAATTATTCATTTAATATTTAAATTACTTTAATGCTTTTGTTTTTGCTAAAAAGGTACTTGAAGTGTATACACTTAAGGAGAGTGGCGGGGTAGGGAGGGAATCCATTAATTAATGTTTCTACATTTATAGTGTATGTGTGTGTGTGTGTGTGTGTGTAAATAAACTGCAGCATAGTTCCAACTGGAATCCGTATATAAAAAATTTGGGGTTTTTTTTTGTCAATTTAACTAAAGGTTTTTATTACATAATTTTAATAGATTTTTTTTGTTGCATTCAACGCAGTTCTTAATATTAATTCAAGTATCGAATTTTGTGAGCTGACATGCAAGAAAAAATAAAATAAAATAAAAATATAATTGTGTTGTGCTTTGAAGTCAGAAAACAAAGAAATTCTTAACAAAGTTTCACTATAGTATTTTAATGCCTTAAAAACGAATTGTGTTTTAAGATGATTTAGTTATTTGTTATTTGTAGCTTAGGTTACTAAAAGTATCTTTGATTTAACATTTACTTGAGTGTTGCATGTTGTGTGTTGTTGTTTGTTTTGTTTTTGTTTTATTATTAAGTTAGGATATTCGGATTGCTATGCTACGCTTGATTGGCCCGTGTTTAGTTATGTTTTTGGTTGATTTTGTTAGCACTTAAGTTAATAATATATAACATATATTAGATAATTACAATATATAATAATAATAATAATAGTAATATTAATCATATGATAATATTATATATGTATTGTATATGTACATATATAGCAAGTATATAGTTTATAACATGTAGCGATTTAAACAATTTAATTATATATTTTACTTTCTCTTTGCTAAGGACTCAATAATAAGGCGCTAAATGTTGTTCTTCTTCTTCATCGTATTTGCTTTTTTTTTGCAGTATTAATATTTCTGTGTAAATATATACGTTTGTATGTTTATCTATATATAGTATATAAACCATTTGCATTATCTTTAACACTTTTCAGATGATTTTCATACCCTTGCAGCAACAGATCCATTTTCATAGTTTCTCAGTAAATATCCTTAAATGATAGATACTTTTTTTTTGTAAAAATTTTAGGGTTTAGGCTGCCATGGTTTTTAGTCTTTAACACATTTACAAAGGATATGGCATTTACAAATTTATATTTTAAAACATCAGACAAAATATTTGTATCAAAAAGCTCGAATTTTTCAGCTGGACTTCACTATGCAAGGGTATTTATAATCTTTGAAGATAACTTGTCTGTATCTGGTTTTGTTTGTAGGTTTTTCAATTTTTTTTGTTGTATTTTTTATTGTTATGTTTTTATTTTGCTAAGCACAATTTGTCTCCCTCATTTTACACGCCTCTTTGCTTCCCTTGCGTTTTTGCCACTGATACTTAATGTCTACCCTGGAAAAGTCGATTGCTTTTCCTTGTCTCTTATATTTTTGTATAACAATTACAAATAAAAATCGTGCCCGTCTAGCACCGCAGGATATTTTTGTGTTTCAGTTTCTGCTAAGTTTAGTTTAGTTTGTTTGTTTGTTTGTTTTTTTTTTCTTGTCTTCTTAGCGAGCTAAAAGTTATTAAAAATGTTATTTTAAAATATATGGTATATATATTTATGTTGATGCACAAAAATCATAAATTAAAAGCTAACAAAGAAAATTTCAACTATTAAAAAAATATATATATATATATTTATAATAATATTATATAATGGCCAACAATAAACAGGCAAAATGCTTGCCACTAAATCAAGTCCAATTGAAAATTAACAGCTAAAATTAAACTATAGAAAAATAGATGCAAAAATATTATAATATATATAGATCAGAATCGAGAAAAACTAAAAAAAAAAACACCGATCGATAACAAAAACACGAATGAAAATTAAAAAAATAAGTAAAAGAATTTAGTTGAAAAAAAAAACTAAAACAAAAATTATTATTTGACTAAATGCTCCAGGTTGAATTGAATTTCGTTTTAGAAAGAGACAACAAGTGGTGCGAGCAAGTGGGAGCCAAAGCTACTCTATGGGTGTGGCTGTCTGTGTGTGTGTGTGTGTGTGTGTGTGGAGAGCGATAGCGATAGAAAGAGAGAGAGAGACAGTCTAATGTCTACTGTCTATCGCTAGCTTTGCGCCATATTCACCGCATCCAGGCGGCCTTTCGCTTAATCTTGGTGCGCAATCCTCGCAATGGCTTCACTTTGCTCTTGGCCGCCACAGCATTGGCCATGGCAGCACTAAGCGACAGCATTTGTTGCTGCTGCCCATTGCCACCACCACCACCACCACCACCACCAACAGCACCAGCTGGCATACAGCTTAGGCCCGGCATATACAAACTGTTTGCCGCCGCCGCCGCCGCTGCTGTATTGCTGCCCTGACCAGTTGTTGGACCCACTGCCGCATTATATGTTTCCTCGTAGATGGATCGCTGCAGCTGTTGCTGCTGCTGGTGCTGCTGATGCTGCATAAGTGCACCGGCAGCAGCCACATTGGCAGCAGCACTGCTGAGCAGAGCCATTTTGCTGCCACTGCCATTGGTGTAGATGCCGGTGGTGCCCTGCTGCTGATGCTGATGCTGATAATGCTGATAGTGGACGTCGATGTGCTGCCATTTCTCGTCCTCGATGCTGCGACTCGAGGCACGCTTGTGCGGTGATCCATGACTGCTGCCGCTGCTGCCATTGCTGTGATAGTGTGTTGTTGTTGTCGTCGACGATGAGCCGCACTCAACAATCGAGGAACGTGACAACGAGAGCAGCGCATCGACACCATCGCGATGCCTCTGTTGATCAGCCAGCTCCTCGGGCGTGATGTTGTGACTGTAAAGAAAAGTAAGTTCAAGTAGGTTGCAAATATAAGAGAGAGAGAGATAGTTATAGCTTACTTTTCCTCACTGCTATCGTAGGCTGCATCGGAGCTGGCACAATTGCTGTCGCCGCCATGTCCACCCACATTGGGCTGAGTCTGTTGGGCTGCCTGGCCATTGCCGTTGGTGAGCGGTGTTGAAGCGCCGCTATCCGCATTGCTATTGCCACCCGCTGAGTAGGTGTGATCCTCGCTTGGCGAACTGGTTATCACCGGCGCACTAACAAAAACAATGCGCAATTAGTTAAATGTCTTCGATAAGATATGAATGTAGATAAATATGTACTATAAACATATATTAAATACAACTTTTTTACACAGCAATTTACACTTGAACAATATACAAATATATATGCGAAACTTACCCATTGTGATATGATTCACCGAAGGCTTTTGATCCGTGCTTGAGGAATAGCATCGCTGCAGCCGCATGAACATCATCGATGCTATCGGCGCCGCAATCGCGTGCCAGACGCTCAAAATTGAAGGCACAGACGGGAACAGCTGCTGCTGCTGCTGCTGCTGCTGATGTCGTCGTTGTTGGTACAGTTCCAGAACCAGCAACAGCTAAAGCACCGCTTCCATTGCCTGTTGCATTCGAAATGACATAGTTGTACTTGTTGCTGTTGTTGTTGTTGCTGTTGTTGGTGACATAATCGTTAGGCGCTGCAAGTTCCTCATTCAAAACATCATAGACCAACGGCTGATCCTCGATATTGCGAAATGCCTTAGACAGATTGGGAAAGAGTTTGGGATCGAATCGAACATGGCTGCCAGTGGAATTGCTAGTGCCATTGGGCGTGGCCGAATGGCCGTTGCTGTTGCCATTGGCATTTCCACCATTGGTCAGTGGCCCATTGGTCTTGGCGGGCGTGGCAGGCGCTGGTGGCACAACAACGGCACCGCCATCCAAGCTGTCGTAGCTAATGATGCTGCTGCTGCCATTGTTGTTGCTGCCAGCTGTTGTATTATTACTATTACTTGCGTTATTATTATTATTATTGATATTGGTATTGTTATTGTTATTGCCATTAGGACTCTTGAGCATGGGACTAATCTTGTCGACGGCCGAGTTGGGAAAGTAGGGCGATCGATTCAGGGCCTGCATGAGATTTTGACGCTGTTGCGGTTCAACGCGCCACAGCGAACCTTTGCCCATGTTTGGCGCCTTCTCCACCTTCACAAAGCTCTTGTTCAGCGACAGATTGTGCCGCACGCTGTTCTTCCAGCCATTTGGTGCCGACTTGAAGTAGGGAAAATGCTGTACAATCCATGCATAAATCTCTTTAACAGGCAACGCTTTCTCAATCGAGTCCTCAATGGCCATGAAGATCAAGGAACTGCAAAAACAAACAAATATATTATTAACTGTTGAAAGCAGATCCCCATAAGTAGAATGAAAGTCTGTCAAAGATTCAAATAATAATCTTACAAAAAGGCTTAAGCCCAAAAATGCTAGGCTTTTCTGTCAAATGGTTATTTTTATAGTTTGTTGACTTGTTTCTTACCTAAAACTATATGGCGGTTTATTATTGGTATGCACAAAGGGATCGTATGGCACATTGTTGGGATGCTTTTGCTTTTGAGGCGTATTATTATTATTATTGCCGTTGTTGTTGTTGCCATTTGAGGCATAGCTGGTGGCATTGTTATTGTTGTTGCTGTTGTTGCTATTGTTATTGGTGTTGTTTTTGGTCATAGACTGATGATATTGGGGCGTGCTGGTGTTGATCCGCACCAAATCGAAGTCCTTGAGTGAATCGTCATTGTCATAGCTGGCATAGCTGTTGGGACTACGCTGATTGATGGCGCCCGAGGTAGAACCGGCAACGGAACCGGAACCCGAACCGCAACCATTGTGCGACGCTGCCGTCGGCGTCATGGGCAACGGCGGCGGTGGCGACACCGATAGTTGCAAGGCACCCGAACGTGACAATATGGCGCTGTAGTAGGCGCCCGGTGGCAGCAGTGCGCTTGCTGCTGCAACACCTGGTAGCGTCTCCGGTGAGGCAATATTGGCGGGCTGTTGTTGTTGTTGTTGTTGCTGTTGGTGTGAGCTAGACGAAAGAACAAATTATTCAATGTTAGTTAAATCGAGAGAGAAAAGTTCAAAAATGCAAATTTTTACTGAAGCCATGACTAAACTCAGTTATAATAACCCCCCAATTATAACTTCGATGAGAACGATTAACCAAAGTTTGAACAATCGATTTTTGTATATATAATTCATATCGTTTTGTTAAAGGATTACTTTTAACGGAATCTTTTAAGGAATGATTCAGAATCGGAATCGGAATGGCAAGTGTCACACCACAGTGAAACCTTCACTGACGAATTGGAGCTTTATTTATATATCGATATATATAATTACTATTCACAATTGATTTTGATCAAAATTCTGCAGATTTGCATTATATTGAGTATAGTTGCTTAGCCAATTGGCAAGTTTCGCCAGTTCAAGAGTATATTGTTATCGATAACATTGATAGTTATCGATAATTTTCAACAAATTTGATCTGGCTATGGTATAGAAGGCTGGCTACATACTCTTATTGTTGGAATCGGAGATGCTTCATTCTGCTCCCGATCTTTAGCTTGACTATCGAATCTCTTAGCTGATTCGGATCGGCGAGAGTTTAGCAACACTTACATAACATGCGGCTGTGTTGAGGAGCTGCTGCTGGTCACATGGCTGACATAACTGTAGCCTGGCTGCAGCTGTGTCGTGTTTGTTATCGCATGATGTTGTTGTTGTTGCTGTTGTTCGCTGGTGTTGTTGTTGCTGCTGCTGTAGTTGACGGCATCATAGGTAGCATTAAAGGTATTGTTGTTGTTGTTGCTGTTGTTGTTCTTGGACACTGGACTGCTGCCACCGTTGACGGCTGCGGTGGATGAGCCCGATGCCGAGCATGAGCTCAAAGTTGAGTTATTTGATGTTGCTGGCGAGCTGACAACGGTAACTGTTGATCCCACCACATGACTATTGTTGTTACTATTGTTGTTGTTGTTGTTGTTGTGTTCAATGTGTACATTCATTTTTTCGCGCAAATATTTCTTGTGCGGATGATGCGTTGCCGTGTTGCCACTCGATTTGTAGACAGTCGAAACTGTTGCACTCGTTCCATTGCTGCTAACGAATATTTGTTGTTGCTGTTGTTGTTGTTTGACTGTTGTTGCCGGCATTAAGCTGTTGGTTGCAACACGCGGCAAGAATGCAGCAGCAGTGGCAGCATTTGCTTTGCCACCCGCTGCCTTATATTCGACCACTGTGGTCGTGCCACTTGGTCCTTTGTGCACCGTTGTGGTGCTATATAAGGCGGGTGCTTGTTGTTGTTGTTGTTGCTGTTGTTGTTGTTGTTGTTCGGTGTTTGCTGATTGCTGATCATCGCCGTGCATCGGCAGCTCTTCGATAATATCGCTTATCAAACATATCGAATTATTATTGCTTATGGTTGTTGTTGTTGGTTGTGGTTGGTGTTGTTGTTGTTGTTGTTGTGTCGCTTTGAGCGCCATTGCACCACGCTTTAGTTGCGCTGTTGTTGTTGTCGTCACAATACCTTTTATCAGATTGCTATCGTTCAACCAGGACAACGGACGCAGTTCACCATCATCGGCAACCGAAGACAATCCGGCTGATGTCGCTGTTGGCGTCGACGTCGACGTCGCCGTTTCGTTTAGACTAGGTTCGAGCGGTTCGGTGGCAAGCAACACAATGTTGCCACCATTACTACTGCTACTACCACAGCTCGTCGTAGTACCGGCAGCAGCAGCGCAGACTGTCAATGGTTGTGCACTATTCTGATATGTCCCGAAGCCGTCGCGCTGCACAATAACATATTTGGAGCCGGAGCTCATGTGAACGCCGTTTAGGTTTCCGTTTCCGTTTATTGTTGCTGTTGTTGTTGTTGGGCGATAATTGTGCGTGGCAGCTGCTGCTGCTGCCGCCGCCACAACTGCTGTCGTTGCGGCTACTGCCGCCGTTTGTAGTTGGCCCCTCAATTGGCTTAAATCGTTTTGTGTTAGCAGCTGTGTGGGATTATCTGTTGACATGCTGCAAGCAAATAGATACAAGAAATAGAAAATGGAAAATAATTAATATATATTTTCATAGAATTCAATTTGCTAGAAGGAAGTTTTTTTACTGGCAAAAGTTCAAACAAATCAAAAGCCCCCCACAAAACAATGGTTCGAAGGCAAGAAGAGAGAGAGAGAGGGACGAGAAATGCCATAGAATAGTTCTGAGAGTTTCAACAATTACGAACAGTACGACCTCGCTCAACGCAACCTATCAAACAGCCGAGCGAAAATATTCTGTTGTTCCACGAGATCAATTTCCCAAAAAAGGAGTTTCGAATAAATCCGTGTTCAAAGCAAGAATTTCATTTTACTGAGAATTCGGGTGTTGCACATATTGAGGTCGTACTGTATTTTAGTATTACTTCAGTACTTTATTTTATTTTCTTTTATTCAGTATATGTAACTTCATTTTTATTAAATTGTTTAATTACATTTTTCCCCTTTTCTCTTTTTTACAGGGTATATACACGACAATCGACAATCACATTTTGGCATTTTTTTTTTATTTGCTTTATGTTTTTTATTTTCATTTGTTTATCAGCTCGTAATTATCAAATCTAACTAATCAATAGAGCCAAGTTTTTGTTGTTGTTGGCGGCCTTGGGATTTATTTGTTTTTATTGCATACTTATTCATGCGCCCGTCCCACCCCACCCCCACCACAATAATCCCGCCCTGATACTGCTTTATTCTGCCCAATGGCAAATTTTTAACGGTTCCCATATAAATATTCTACTAGATTTTATTAATGTTATTAAATGTTTTTAAACACTTTACGCAATCGCCACCAAAAAGCCATCAGCCATTTTCTTAAAATGTGTTTTGTTTGGTTTAGTTTTTTTTTTGTTTTTGTTTTTGTAGCTAAACAGAATTTTTATTGCTTCTAATTTACGCGTGTAGCTTTTGTTTTTGTTTTTTTTTTTTTTTTCGATGAGTGGCTGCGACGCCGGCAGCGCTGCTTGCGTTCACCTGCTGCTGCTGCTGTTGAATTCTTTTGGCTAGTTTTTATTGTGAGCGTCGTGTATGCGTATGTGTGTGTGTGTGTGTGTTTGCTCTCCAACTAAACACATGTGTGTATGTATTTCTCCCGTTCTCTCTCACTCTCTGTGGTGTTTACTGTTGGGGGATTATCTTATCAGCATTTGCATTCTAGTTGCTGCTAGTTTGATGCCGCTTGAAACAGTAATTTCGTTTGTTTCGTTTCGAAGAGCAGGTACTAAAGAACGGCAATGAAAACGAGAAACGAGCAACGACAAAGTCAAAATGTTATACACAAACACAATTTACTTGTTGTTGTATTTAGTCTGCCATCGCTAGTTGCGTGTGCACTAAATGGTCTTAAGGGCATTGGAGATGGAACCCACTGTTAATGTATTATTATTTATTGATTTATATGTACATACATACATATATTGACTACCAACAAAATAACTTTGACAACAACAACAAGGCAAGTGCAAAACGAGCGCGCCACAACAAAAACGAAAAACAGAATGAAACAGAAAAAAAAAAAAGCAGCTCAAACGAGTCACAACAAACAAAACGAAGAGAACAGCTCACAAAGCAAAGGCAAAAGCTCAACAACAACAACAACAGCAGCAGTAATTTAAAATAAGCGCCATACAAAGTCGATTTACAGTCGCATACCAAAATAACAGCACACCTACAATAACAACAACAACAACAGCAGCAGGCCACGCCAACTCTCGACAGCTGTTGTTGTTGTGTTTTTTGGCCAGCCACAACAAAAACAAACAAACAAAGCGAAGAAAAGCAAAGAGTTGCGACGCAATTTTGAAAGTTTGCGCTTCGTTGTCTTGGCAACCTTTTATACATACATACATACATATATTTAATAAACAATATACAACAAAGATAATTTGCACACACACACATACAGTAGCGTTTCGCGAGAGACAACGTGTTATTTCCCCTCTACCTTTGCCCATAATTAATTAGGTAAAATAAAAGCGCACTAATACACACGAACACAATATCAATTGCAATTTGTACACACACACACACACACACACCATTTGAGCCGTTGTTGTGACGTGTGCCAAAACCAAAACAACAACACAAATAAATGCCTTTACATGCCTTATGCTTGGAGCGAGCGCTCTCTCTTACTCAACCACTCTCTCTCTCGCAATAGGCTCTCTTTGTTGTTTATTTGCTTTTCCGTTGCGTTTGTTGTTGTTTTTTTTTTCTTTTAGCACAAACAAATGGCGCAGTTTCAGGCTGAGCTCAATGAAATAATAAAGAGAGAGCCGAGCATAAGAGCGAGAGAGTCTGAGAGCAAAGCGCGCGATTATTCAAGCCGTTGTTATTTTGTTGTTGTTGTTGTTGTGGTTATTAAGCTTTTGTGCTAATGCTGATTCTTCTTCTTGAACGTCTCCGCCCCCGAGACGAGATTAGCAGCAGCAGCAGCAGACGCTATCCATGCTCTTTCGCCCTTCCCCACCCCACCGCCAGCCAATCATTTTGTCAGTTGTCAGTCGTCTTTCGTTCTGGAAACGTCAACCGCGGCTGCGCTGCCGACGTTTTTGGTGTGACCTATGGAACTTTTGAATAGGCAAGGGGAGGGGGGACAGAGAGTTGAAGCTTTCCACGTTGTTTTCTTTGCAGCTGTTGTTGTTAATTTTTTGAGACCTCAACAGGCGCGTGCATGCAAAAGCAACAACAAAAACAAAAAGAGCATAACAGAACTTTAAAAGAGACACAGTTGGTTAAACTGTACCTGCTGGCGCTGCCGCTGCTGGCGTTTCGTTCGCTGTTAAACACGCTAATAAAACGCGCGCAATGCTTTGTAGATTTGTTTGTTTGTTTGTATGTATCATGAATCATACAACAACGAAAACAACAATAACTTTAACTTGAAAAATTCAACAACACCAACAACTATCATCTGGTGAAAATGTATGTATGTGTGTGTGTGTGTGTGTTAAATGAGCTGCTTACTCTTTAAATATAAAATAATAAATAGTACAAAAAAAATATTAAAAAAAAAATTAATAATAATGTGGAAAATGACAGAACAAATTATACAACAAGAGGGAGAGAGAGAGGCGCGGGGGGTGGGGTGGGACTGACTGTGCCTTGTTTATCTATCTCCATTTCATTCGCTCTTCTGCTAAGTATATAAATAATAACAACTAACAAAACAATTCACGTAATGACAACGGGACAGACAGAGAGAGAGAGAGAGAGAGAGAGAGCGAGAGCGCGAAAGAGAGCGAGCTTTGCATATTTCCGGCAGAGCAGCAACAACAACAAACAACAGCTGCTGGCCCAAGCATTTTTTGAGAGCTTTTTAATGGCGACAGCGTCCAATGACATGCGCTCTCTCTCTCTCTCTCGCGCTCGCTCGCTCGCTCTCTTGCGTTTGTGTTCTTCTTGTTGAAATATAAACAAAAAATTCTGAAAACTTATTTCATTACAATTGTGTTGGGTTAAGCAAAAGCAAAACTAATTTCAAAATTCATGAAATAAAATGTTTATAAATATAAATCGTTCTTCGTGTACTGAGAATATATGTTTGTACATATATATATTTAAATGTCTTCAACACTTTTGGTGGAATCTATTTTGAGACTGCGATTTTTTTGTTTTTTTTTCTGGCTAGTTTTGATTTTTTTGTTCAGTTTATATAATTATTTTACACTTTGTTTAAGTTTATGAAGGCGATATTTATTTTTTTATTTTTTTGTTGCATATTTTAGAATTTTCTCGAGCTTCGAAACGAAGAAGAAGAAGCAAAGCTAAACGGCGAGGCGACCACGCGGCGTATACGTAACCCCCATAAGCATACGCTTGTGTGTGTGTGTGTGTGTGTGTGTGTGCGTGTGTGTACACATGCATTTATAACCTCACACACACACACACACACATACAAGTTAAGTTGGGTCAGACACATATATTTATTTATTTATTTGTGCATTACGTATACGCCTCGTTTGAAGACAATCACAAAAGCCAAAAGAAACAAAGGGAGGGGGAGGTTGGGGGGGGTACACACACAAACTGATAAGCAAAATGTGGCAGCGAGGCAAAACTAATTGCGAAAAATGCGCAATAATAAAAGAAAAAACAGTAAAAGAATTAGCAAATAATTCACAAAAACAAAAAAAAAAGCAATTTATAAATATGTAAATATATATTTGTGAGAGAATAAACAACTTTAAAAACCAATTCGAATGAAAGCGAGACGCGACAAGGCCGCTTTGCTTTGTTGTTCTTTATCTCGATGCATGTATGTGTGAGTGTGTATGTGTGCGTCTGTGTGTGTGTGTGTGTGTGTGGCGTCATGTTATTGTTTCTCATTTGTTCTTTTTTTTTTTTTGGCAAGTGTATACACTTTAATTAAATTGTTAGGCATAATTAAAGATTTTCTTCATTAAAATTGTGACTAAAACCTATTCAAAATATATTTAAAGCACGCCGCGCTGCTGCCTCTTCAATTTCTCTTTGTGAATCGCTCTCTCGGAGCGAAGCTTTCACTCTCCTACACACGCACAAGGCGGCGAGACTGCTCTCGCTCTCTCTCACACACACACACACACTGCTGACTTTTCAACGTGATTTTTACTTATTTTTCTATGTATTTTTATACTTTTGGGATTCGCTTATGCAAAAAACAAAGAGAGAGATTATGAAATCGAGCCAAAAGAAAACCCAAAATAAAATCGATAAAGATCAAAATAACAAAAAAAAAATACATAGTAAATTAATATTATTATTCGTTTTTTCGTCGTCGGCACTTTAAACGCTCTCTTTCGCACTGTCTTCGTCTTCTTCTTCTTGTTTAAGATCACGTTCCTTTGACTACACACACACACAGACACACACACACACACACACGCTTGCATATATACAACTGTTTGTTGTTGTTATGGATGATCCACATACCTTTGCACTAGAAAAACTCACGACGACGTCGTATTCCAAACATTTGGCACACACACACACAAACACAACAAAACTAACTATGACAATTTTATTTTTATTCTTCGAATTGAATTTGTTTTTGTTTTATTGTCTAATTTTCTAAAAAAAAAATAGTAAACTTTATTTTTGTGTTTATTTTCGCTGTTTTTTTTTAAGCTTCTCACAAATTCGAACTGTAAAGCACGCGAGCAGACAAACGAATGAAGCGAAACGGCGGCAGCCAGCAGCAGCAGCAGCAAATGAAATGCCGAAACGAGAAACACACACACACACAAGCACGACGAGCCGACGTAACAAAGAGAGACACGTAAGTTTGCAATGTGTGAGAGAGCCGGCATGCAGCAGCATACAAAGTCAAATAGCGCGTCGTAAACAACAACAACAAGAAGCTTGATTTGACAGCCAAAAACGAGAGAGATACGAGTGTGGGAGAGCATAATGGAGAGAGAGCACATGTGTGTGTGTGGCTGTGTGTGAGCGCTGGCGCATGACATTGCCATTTATTGAAAGCTGAGTAACAGCAAAAACAACAACAACGCGACGTCAGCGTTGACGCCAGCGTCGACCTTATGGACGCCGTCTTACACACGATTTGTGTTCAAAGAAAGGATCACAGCAACAAATAAAAATAGCAACAACAAATAGTAACGGCAGTTCAGTCATAGCAAACAGCTGTTTCGTGTCAGACAGAGAGAGAGAGAGAGAGAGAGCGAGTGATGTAATTGTTGTTGTTGGTTGGATAAAATATCAAAACATATTTCCCAGCACTTGGATAATCTAAGTATAAAAGCCTTATTATTGCTTATATAAGGCTAAAATATGAAGCATGAACAAATAGGTAAATGCGAAAAAAGCGTCAACACGTGCGCTGCCAACGCACCGAGAAGCAGCGAAGACAACAACAACAACGGCAGCAGGCAGCAGGAAATACAAGAAGCCAAAACCAAAATAATAATAATACAACAACAACAAAATCGTATAAAACAAAAGCTTACAGTAATCAACACAAGCAGCGAGAGAGAGGCGGAAAAAGCTCAGCCAAATGCAGCGCAAGCACTTAAACTGTTGTTGTTGTTGTTCCTCTGTTAAGCAAAATCTGAGCAGACAGAGAGAAAGGAAAGGAAAATTGAAAAACGGCATTGTCTTTTTTTCGTGCTGTGCCGCTTCTTCTTCTTCTACTTCTACTTTGTCTTTTGTTAAAAATAAATTATGTATATATGTATATTTTGTGGCTACGCACAAAAACAAAAACAAAGCAACAAAGGCGACGCAAACAAAAGCCAAAGAGAGAGCGACTGTGTGTGTGTGTGTGTGTGTGAGAAAGAGAGTAAAAACGAACTTTTGCCGGCTTTTTTTGGGCCCTCGATGAAAGGCGGGGGGGAGGGGGAAGGCAAGTGCAGCGACGATAACTAAAAAAAGCGCATCAAACAAATCGTCAACTAAAAATAAATAACATCATTGACATTGTTGTTGTTGCTCTTCATTTGGGTGGAGAGAGAACGCTCTGTTGTCAGGCGCTAAAGAGAGTGCAGCGGCGTTGCGCTTTAACCCGCCCCACTCCACTTTGCAAAAAAAACACACACACACACACTCGCACACACCTTTGACGAGACTCGAACGAGTGGTTGAGTGACAGTTCTTGGGCAAATTCAATTTCAATTGATTTCGTCGTTCACTAAATAACCGTTTGCCATGTGCGTGGCTCTCTCGCGCTCGATCTCGCTCTCAGCGAAAAAAAAGAAAAACAGTGTCTAAAAAGCAAATGGCAGCAGCAAAAAACAAATTGGGTCAACCACAATTAATATAACTAAATATAGCCAAAAGGCATTCGCTGCGTTTTCGCACCAACCACAACAACAATTAATTCTAATAAAGAAGAAGAATGGGCAAGAACAAGACAAAGAGAGTGACACCTGAGCGAGAGAGAGAGAGAGAGAGTTTTCAAGACGCTGATCAGCGTCGCCGCCGGTGAAACAAAATAATAAAAACAAAAACAAACAAAAAAACAAAGCAGAGCAGCCATCACCAACCCTCTCACCCCCCACCCACAAACACCCAACAACACGAACCTGTTTTACTACAAATTGCGCTTAACTGTAAGAAGGCTGAATTGCTTGCACACCCGACAACATTGTCGAAAAGACATTTGATCTCACAACGAGTTCGTTTTACAGTATTATTTATATGGAAAAACTCAACGATTCTGATAAAAATATATATAAATAGTAAAGAAAACCTTAATTACATAAAATATATGTTTCTAGATTTTTGTTATTTTTTTTTATTCGTTTTGGTTAGCGACAAGTCGTAAACCGTTCACAATCACACTGAACTTAAAGCGTATCATTCAGTGGTTTGTCTCTGCCCTTCACTACTCAACGACATATAACTATAGCTAACTCAAACCAATTGGCAAACACAACATAGCCGAGCGAGAAGCGAAGCGACTAAAGAGCGTGATAAACGTTTTCAGCTAATTAGCACATTTGAAACGTCGGCAATTATTCAATGCAGCGCAGGGACAACTAAAAACTGAACTACATATATGTATATGTATATACGTATGTGTACATATCGTGTGTGCAAACAAAAATAAAGCTTTAAGTATAATAATATGCACAAGTATCATCGCAAATCGCACCAGTTATGGAACAACAAACAGTTGAAAAAGTAAAAATCGTTAGATAAGCTGCACAAATTTAATAAATACATAAGTTCACTGGCGGATAATAAAAAGAGTTGAGCTTTAGCTAATCTGTCGGTGGACACACAATCACATTTTCATATTGTACGTAACATAAGATAAGGAAATCAAATATTTCTGGCTTTTATTATACGCTAATGGTACCTGGTTTTTGCATCACTTTGTTAAATAATAATAAACACAATTTTTGTTAATATGTATATAAAAAATATCGACAAATTTCATTTTGTTATTAGCATCGTTATTGACATTTTTGTCGCCCGCACCGAAAAAACGACAAAGTTCGAGTGTTGTTTGCAAATTATCTTTTCTTATGTATCCCAATAAAAGATTAAATATGAAAAAGAAAATTTAACAAAGAATTTATTTATTATGTATTTCGAATTTGTTAAACGTTTTCCGAAGCTTGATTGCAAACATTACGGTAAAATGTTCACTTGGCGGCGTTCCTCGCAACACACACACACACACGTATATACATATGTATATCTTATCGCGCTAATAACACAAAGTTGTTTCTTGCCGCCGTTTTTGTTGTTGTTGTTGTTCTACATACAGTGTGTGTGAGCTAAATGCATACATACACACATACATACATAATTATTTTCATTTTTTATGTAATCAACAAACAGCGGCCACATGCGGCTGCAGCGGCGGCAACAACGGCGTCGACGACGTCGGCATCAGCTTCTGTCTCTGCCTTTTGCCGTCTTCCCTCCTTTGCCAAGGTTCTCAAAAAAAGCATAGCACCAACACACACACACACACACACACACACACGCATTGCATGTGAGGTGCAAACTCAAAGCGTCAACAAAGAGAGTGAGAGAGAGCGCCGTTAGTTGGTTGGGTGCCTAGTGGGTGGGCATACAACAAACTTTGTCGCCTGCGTCTGATGCGTACTCTGGTGCCCCCCTCCCTTTCCCCACCCACACACCCACCAGCAATATTTCTTGTCGTGCTCTCTTTCTGTCAACTCAAAAATGTAGCGGTTCGTGTATGCATACATGTATGTATGTATGTGTGTTCAATTAGTTTTTAATGGGGGCGTTGATGAAATTTCCAATTGATTTTTAATTCCGAAATTGAGGGAAAACACGCACAAAGAGCTTAAGAGGCGCCTTTAAGTTGCATAATCTAACTATTTA
Organism: Scaptomyza graminum; assembly: GCA_018901835.1. Classification (NCBI taxonomy): domain Eukaryota; kingdom Metazoa; phylum Arthropoda; class Insecta; order Diptera; family Drosophilidae; genus Scaptomyza; species Scaptomyza graminum. The sequence continues at coordinate 7,830,804 of JAEIFL010000001.1, read as the reverse complement.
GCTCGTATCAATTGCTTTTTGTTGTTGCTGTTGTTTACAAAGGTTTTTTTTTGTTGTTCTTGCGATGATCAGGCAAAAACAAAAACACAAGCAAAAGTCAGACAACGGCGAGGTCGCTTTGGCTCACGAAGCGACGCGACGCAAAACGAAGCGACGCTTTATCAAAAAAAAATAATAAATTCCGAATACGAAAAAGCGTCACAACAATACAATTACGACTCTCACACAAACACACACACACACATTCACGCAAAACTGCAGAGAGAGAGAGAGCAAAGCAATCGCAGTAACAACAAAATAAATCCATGAAACGCTGATCGTGAAAACAACAACAACAAATAATCAAACAAATTCGCAAAGCACGAAGAGAGCACAAGTAACAACAACAACAACGACGACGACGACGACGGGCTTCGTTATGGGACGCCAACGCCGACGACGACGCTTGAGCCGGAACGCCGTTGCTCTGTTTCTATTTTCTTGCTGACGCAGACGTTATTGGGAGAGGGCGAGAGCGAGAGAGCGCAACCAATTTGCCAAGAACAACAACAACAACAGAAACTGAAACCGAAGACGTTACGGGGGGACGCGACTGTAAATCGTAAATCGTTTACCGAGCAACTAAATGCAAATCAATTGAAACATTAATATTTAATTTCTATTCAATTTGCAGCATTTACCTTTACAAATGACCCAAAAACCGAAATGCTCTCTCTCTCTCTGCCAATTGAAAATGAGTAACGACGTGACGTCACAAAAAGACTAAATACATACACATGTATGTACTTACATATGGATGAATCTACTCACGTCACAGCATATTTACATGGACGCATGTGTGTGTGTGTGCATATTTTGACTTTACTTGATTATTTATACGAATTTTGTGCGCAGCAAATAAATTACATACATACAAATACAACAAAGCCGCTGCTTGCTTGGCGGCTCTCTTGCAATGCGAGGTCGAGATAGGCACACTGTTGTTGGACGACACTGTAGCAAAACTAATAGTAAATGCGGGCGACAATATAGTATTGGCGGCCGCCACCTTCCCTCCCACCCAACCCTTAAACGGTTTTTTCAGTTGCATTTCGTTTTCAATTGTTGCTGCTTCTGCACCGGCATTGATGCCGCGTTGTGCGTTTCCTGCAGCGGGGGGGCGTTTAAATAATAATAATAATAACAACAACAACAAACAGGCAAAACAGATGCGGGGGTCGCATCTTGTTGTTGTTTTTTGTTGGTGCGACCAAAATTTGTATTAACACACACACACACACACATATTTTTTGTCATGAAATTAAATTTATCTACGTTTATTTTTGTTTTGTATTTTGCACTCACATTTTCTTGGCGTTGTTGTTGTTGTTGTTCTTAGTGCCAGTTTCGCGGTCCGCGTCTCTCGCACGCACTGCTCTCTCTCTCTCTCTCCCGCCTCCTGCCGTCTTCTCTCTTTTGCTGTTGTGGGCGACAGTTGCAAAGCTCTTAAAACGCACTTTTTGTTGTTATTCCTCTTCTTCTTCAACGTATCGACTATTTAATTAACACAGCACGGGAAACGCGCCACAAAATAAATATTTATCTACATATGTGCTAAAACTTAACACAATTAATTACAACAACAATAAAAAATATTCGCAATAAATATGTTCTGTTTTTTAGTGTTTGCATTATTCAAAAGCAAAGTCATCAAAAATTAGCTGTCTTTTTTTTTGTTAATATTGTAGCTAATTTCTATGTTATAACAACTTGAATTAACTCTGTTTGCCAAGTGCCGTCTCGACACCGCACGTCCGTTGCGCAGTAAGGCACAATGCAAAATGAATGGCGCTGGGCGAACGAACGAGAGAGCGAGCCAATAACGAACGTAACGGAACATACCCGAAGAACAAGAACGAGTGAGTGTACTCTCTGCGAGTGATCTCAGCTAGAAATCTACCCTTTGAATAACAACTTTGTTACGTCAACACTGTCAACTGCTAAGCCGATCAACATTTTTACATAAAATAAAGCAAAAATATGTATATATATTTTACATAATTTCTTAAATACCAGAATAGGTGTATACACATTTTGGGTTATTTGTTTTTGGGGGGCACAGGGTAACAAAACGGAGCAAACAGCTTTTAAGGGGCAAACGCAGCGCAGTCGCCAAACACAATGCACAATGGGATTAATTCTTATTTTATTGAAACATAAACTTTTAAAACATATAACATCTAATATCCAAAAGTAAATTTATAACCTTCTTTTTTTTATTTGCAAATTTTTCTGTAAAAAAAGTTTTGTGTTTTGAATTTCTTCAGTGAGACTAACTTAAACGCCCACTGTGTCGGCTTTGCTTTTTGCCTCTCTATTGTGTGTGTGTGTGTGTGTGTTTAGTTGTGTTGTTGTTTCTCCCGCCATCACACTTTCTGTTTGTTGTGTTTTTGTTGTAACTTGTCACCACACTTAAACTAACTTTTCGCATTAAAAGCATTGGAACTTTATATGCCAGACACAAGTGCAACTCACACAAAAATTTCACAAATAAAATCCGATAAAAAAAATAAGTTGTTTATGCGATCTTGACTCACGCATACAAAAAACTAAATACAAAACACACAAATTCAGCGCTCTTTCGGCGCTCCGCGCGGTTTGTGCGTGTGTGTGTTAAAGAGCGAGCGCGTGAGAGAGCAAAAGAGCGTGATCGAAGCGCGTGGCAAACACATGGTTTTTGTTTTTGGCAAAAATCAAGAAGAAGAAGATGAAATAGCATGGATCGCTTACAGTTAGTTTAAGTGTAAATGTGGTTGCTTTATATTGTTGTTGTTGTCTTTATCTTTGCACAGTGGAGCAAGGTGCTAGCAAAAATTAATAGCGGCCGTTACTGATTAATTAAAATTGATTTAGTTTTGCACTTGTTATGTAAACATTTAATAGATTTGCTCGAGCTTTTACAATTTGTATGACTTTAAAAATAATTGCGTACCTTTTAAATTGTATGTGTACATGCATGTACATATGTACATAAGTATGTATGTATATATATGTTTTTGTCCACATGTGTCACACGCAGAGAGAGAGAGAGACGAAAAAGTAAATCACACGAATACAATCGCAATATCATTCGATGCTGTCGCGACGCCTCTGTCGATCACCCGACACCCGCCCGCAAATAACAAAACAGCGTCGTCGACAACAATCATCAACGCTTCTCTCTCTCTCTCACTGTCCCGCATACACGAATACACCACAGGCCGGCCACGACAATCGCAACTTAAGGAGAGCTGTTTGATACTTAAGTACAATGTATCGACATATAGTATGTAGTTGATTTTGAATATTTGATAAGACCTGAAAGAAAATCTACAACAACACAAAACTTTGATCATTAAATCTTATTTAAAGTGTATGTATGTATGTACATATGTTTGTCAATAGCTAAAATGAGTAAATAGAAACTAAAGTGCCATTACTGTTTCTGCGCGCTGCACTACGTGTGTGTTGCGCTCTAATTTAGATCACGAATATATACATACATACACACGACCTTACGCACAAGCCGAAGCCGAAGCCAGAGCACATGCATATGTATTTATGTGTATGCATACCGATGGTTGGAAGAGAGTGGGGTGGGGGGCAGACGGCTACGCACTTGTTCCACGTCGCACTATTAATGAAAATAAATTGTAATGCGAACGTGTTAATTAGAGAGAGAGAAAGAGCGAGAGAGAGAGAGAGATAGCAACGCAGAGAGAGTGTGGTTTTTACATTGTATTTGTGTGTTTGTGCTTGTGTTTGTTTGCTTTGGTTGCCGAAGTGAAAACAAACAAAACAAACGAGCCAGAGTTTAGTAGAACATTAAATGTGGCCAAAATAGACTCGAAAACTACCACAAAAAATAAAAGAAAAAAAAAAATACGAAAAACAGCAACAATGCCAAACAGCGCACAAAAAACATTCTGCCGATAAGCAACAAATACAATGTACATATAATAAATAAAAAAGAGTTCTTATCGTCTTTGTCAACTCTCAATTCTATACAATTTTTATGATTTGCCATTGCCGTTTTCATACTGTGCAGTCAAAGTCGGCAGCGACGTCGACGTCGTCACACAGAACAAAACATTTTACGGCGCTCACGTAATTGAAACGTCGAGCGGCGTCGGCGTCGTCGGCGGCGGGCGTCGAGCGGCTTTTACTCTAATTGGAAATGTTGTATGGCCATTTTCCGGCCGGTTTTGGTTTTTTACATGGCTGGCCAAAAATACACAAACACACACACACATACATACATATTTAAAACAAAAAACAATCGTCATAGAACAAGTTCTTATTAAGTATTTTCTTAGTGTGTTTTGGCGTTGGTAGAAAGCTTGCTCATAGTATAAATAGAATAATCCTAATGTGACAAATTCGAATTCTGCAAACTTCAATACAAAAATACCACTGTATTCACACACACACACACATACTTCGAAACGTTTGTACATTTTTCGGTACATGCATACAAAATAGAACAAATAAAGCACACAGGCAAGCGGCGGCAGCGTCGTCAGCGGCGACAGCGACGACTGCATGCGAGAAGAAGAAGAAAAACTAATAAACAAAAATTATGTGGGACAAACAGAGCGCAATAAAGTGAAAGACAGAGCGAGAGAGCGAACGCATTAGCGCACAGAGAACGAAAGACGAAGGCTACAAAAACAATGTAAACGGTTGTTTAGCTTTCAGCGTAGCTTTGTTGTTGTTGTTCTCTCTCTAATTGAAAACGAGCTTAATGCTAGATTTAAACTAGTTGACAAACGAGCCAATTTTTGAGTCAACTTGGCGAATCCTAGTGTAAAATGAAAATGTGGCCAACCATTGCGCTTTATCCTTGTTATTGTTATGCATGTTATAAATAAATAAATATTTAGGTTAACTTTAGGTATTTGGTTTTTTACATTAATTAATTTTCCATTATGTAATAGCTAAGAAAATACAGCACACTGTTGGGGGCAGCACACGTAGCAAAAAATAATCGTTTACGAATAAAAAATAAATATAAATTCGAATAAAAAATAAGCCATTTACCAAGTAATTCAGAAATAAGATATTTTGATGATCCTAAGCAAATTTTATATTTTCAAATATGCTCAACCTAGCCTGAAATAAGCTTATCTGGCAACACTGGCTGCAGTTGACAAAACTGAGTGCGAGAGAATACCGAATGTCCCGTTACGCGCTGCGTAAAGAGAGCATTAAATTCAATTGATTTGATTGGTTGGCGCTGTTCAAATGCAGCGTTTTAATTTTAATGCGTTTTACTCCCAATTTTGCACAGTGATCGAGCGAGCACTGTACAATACATGCGCACTTTTACTTTTTTGTTTGTTTTTGTTTTTGTTCGCCGCTCTCTAAGCGGTCGACTCTCGCGCGTGCACAGTGGGGCTGGTGTCAACGATAATGTTACGAATAATGTCACGCTGCGACGCACACACGTGATGACAACAAAAATAAAAATCTATCAACCAAATATTCGTGTTGTCAAGATAAGAAAAACCTAAGCGAAGGCAATCTTTTTACGTCACCATTTTGTGCGGAGCAGAGGAGAGGAGAGGAGAGCAGAGCAAGCGGCGACAAATGTGGAGATCAACAGAGATCACTTACTTAACCCCAAACCGTGAACGCAAACCAAAGTTTTTAAATGTCATTTTCCTATACATACTAGAAAACAAACACACACGCAACTACATACATACATGCATACTTATTTAAGTGTGTGCGTGTGTGTGTGTGTGTGTTTGTATGTATAATCATGTGATACCAAAAATAAAGATAAATGTGAAAATCAAATAGCAGCGACGGCGACAAGGCACTAAAAAATCACAAGCAAAAGTGGAGCAATAAAACAAACAGTTGAAAACCGAAAAAACAGCCAAAAAGTTCTTGTTCTTGTTGTTGTTGTTGTTATGCAACTAGTTACGCCGTTTTATATATTAGTACTAGAATTAATTTGATGTCAATCAGTCCGTTTTTTGGCTCGTCGTTTTCAATATATTTTGCTCGAAATCTATGCAAATATCGTTTGTCAATGCAAAAAGAAAACATACAAAAATAAATCGGTCAAAAGATAGGCACAAAAAGGAACAATTTATGCGGATGCTGTTGCATTTGATTTTGACGAAAATTGAAAAGAAGAGAATAGATTTTGTTCGAAAATAAATATGCACATATTTATTTATGTTAATATCTTTAAACATATATTCTGGCTTTGCAACAACAGATTTTTATTCGGTTAATTTTTCAAAAATATTTCTAGCAACACGAAACTAAAAAATGTGTAACTAATTTTTATTGTTTCCAACATTTAATTGTGGTAATATTTCGCTTTGATTTATTTCATTCTAAGAAATGCACTTAAAAAAAAAAATGAAATGTTTTTCTCCCATTATTCATTGTCATGACAAAAAAGCTCTTGTCGCCATGCGATTACTTTGTATCAGTGTTTCAGCAATTTACTCAATTTCCCAGCCCCAGCGAGCATGCCGAGGCCAAAAAGCTCGGCCATATGTAGCCAGCGCTGCCTCATGCATTATAAGAAAGTGCAGATTGCCTGCTCTTTCACATATACACTAAGAGCTTTTACGTGCGACTAGCAAATATTGGCGTTCCGTTCTCGCTTGTAAATTGTCATTTAGTTGTCGTCCAGCTTTAGAATAGGCAAAACTTCGCTGCGCAACGCACAAAAAAAAAGCAAGAAAAAATAAATTGATTTCTAAATAAACAAATATTATATATTAAAATATGTTATGATAAACTTAAATGTTTGTCATTGTTATAAACGCATTCAAAACGATACTTAGGTAAAAATTATCGAATAAAAAACTCGTTGATTTTCCCAATAAATTTCAGATACCCTAGAAAATTATTATTAATATTTTTTAAGGCATAATTGTTTTTGTACCTTTATTTTTTATTGAAAAATCTGTTAGGTTTATTTAACCATTTTAAAATATTGCTCAAGCTTTCGAGGCTTTTGAATCATTCTTTGGAGCCCATAAAAACCCAATTTAGAAATTGGAGCGTAAAAATATAATGTTTGGGGAAGGTGGAAATTAAGCTAAATAACAAAAATAAACATTAAGCTACATTAACTGATTGATGACTGAAATTAACATTAACTTATTTTTATAATCGAAATTGGATAAACAAATATCGAAGAAATCGCATATTAATGTTAATTTGCTGAAGGTTATTAATTGTTAAATTGTTGAGTTGTGGCTTACCAAACCGATGGGAACTGGAGTGCGAACTGGCTGTTAGAGCCGTTGTGATCTCATTATTGTTGCTAAACGCCGATAATAACAAATCAAAACAATCATAATTATGTATTTTCAAATTATTTGGTGGGCAACGCAAATTTGCTCAAAACGGACGCAAAATGCTAACCCGTTTGCAGCACTCCGCAGCTAGATGGCGCTAGAGTGGCCAGACCCGAATTGATTGTTCCAACTGCTCGCCAACAGATGGCGCCTATCAGTGTGGTTAAAAGCCGCTTGTAGTACTATAACATCTTTACTTTTATTTATGTTTTTGTGTCGCTGCCTCTTGTAAATATAGTACATTCGAACATTCGACGTTCAATTTACAAAGTTCGAGCTTAAACGTTATTTAAATTGTATGAATTTAAATTCAGTGATAATATGCGTATTGTTTTCTTTAATGTTAAGTTTTACAATTGTCAATTACAAATACACGCACACAAAAAAAAAAAAAAACAATTATCTATGTATTAATATTAATATTCATATTATATATGTATATGTATGTGTATGGTAAGTAGCATATTTTGTTTGTCTTCCTTTTTCTTTTTCTTTTTCTTTCTCATTTTGACTTTCTGTTTTTCTCTTTCTTTCTTTCTATTATTTGGTGTTTAATATTAATACATATATTAACTATGTAAGCTTGAGTTACGTATAAAATGTAAACACACACACACATATATTTATGTATGTATGTAGGTTTTGTGTAATGTGGCTGGGTTTGAGTAAATTCTTATTTTTATATTTATGTATTTAGTTAGTTATTTATTTCGGTTGTTTTGTTTTGTTTTTTTTTTTTGCTTTTTCAACTTTGACGTGATGCTGATGGCATCAATTTCAAGTTCAGTTTTGTTTTTTTCAGATAAAGTTTCTACGGCAATGGGCACAAAAATAAGTACAGCATGATAATTGTTTGTGCTTCCATAACATTGACAGAATGACCGAAAGAAGCCGTTATCTACAGCTGCTTGTTGCACATAGAAATCGAGAGATTTGACAGAATTCGAAAACATTTTCATTGCAATTTCTTACTGTTTAATAGTTTTCTTTTTGTTCAATTTTTGTTTTCTTTGTGGTGTTTTTCTTTTCTTTTCGTTTTTCATTTACTACATTGACTAATTTTTTGTAGTTTTTTTTTAGCATACTTTTTGGGCTGCCTTATTTATTTAGATTACGCTGTGTGCTTAAGAACTATGGAAATGTATCCTGTATCCTCGCTACTTTTCTCCCTTTCTCTCTCTCTCTCTCTTTTATCTCTTTCTTTATCGTTGGCTCTTTTCTTTTCATCTCTTTTAATATTATATACAATGATAGTCAAACTTAGTTCTAGATTTTTAAGGTTCTCTTTTTTTGTTTTTTTTATCCTTTTCAAAAAAAAAAACATTATACACTTTCCTTTTGTAACTGACGCACACTAAGAAGTATTGACTAACTCTAAATGCTACTACTTAATTCTGTTGGCTCTGTCTTGGTGAAATCTAGATGCGTTCCACCGACGACTCCGTGTGAACGGCCTGCAGCTCGAGCTCCGTTTCCTCGGCCAGCGTATAAACCTGCCCGGTACCCTGCGACTGTCCTCCTCCCCCATCAAGCAAGGGGCTGCTTAGTGTTGTTGCATAACCTATTTCATTGCCATTGATCGTCGATGCTGCTGCCTCTGACGGTTTGGTTGTGGTTGTGGCTGCGGCTGGAATTGCGGCGGGTGTATAAATGGGCGCCGACTGGGCCAGACCCAAACGTGAGCCATTCGGATCCATCGTTAGTATGGGCACCAGCTCATGGTTCACATAGTCTTTCAGCACCAGCGAAGTTGGCGTATCTGTAGTTGGAAAGCAAGAAAGTTTGATTTTTTAACTTAAGAATATTTCAACGCTACTCTACCTGTAACCAATGTCTCCTCGGTGGGATTGCGCTGATAGAGATGTGGACGCTTTTCATAGTGTCAGGATGCGTTCATATAATATTGATTGTTGTCCTCGTGCGTCACATCCAACAATGATGAGCCACCACCGACAGTCACTGCTTGAGTGGCGGTTGACTTTTTGAACTCGACCACGATGCGAATGCGATGAACGATCTCCTCGTGGATGACATTGAAGCACATGGCCGTCAGGGTCATGCCCGACATTATGTAGACGGAGCAGAACCATGTGGTTGCATTCGAATCGCGACGCAGCCCGGGCAACATGTCCCCAAATCCAATGGTCGACAGGCTCATAAAGCAGAAATAGATGCCATCGATTAACGGCCAGTTCTCCAGACGATACAATACGGCTGCGCCAAACACAATATAGATGATCATCATTGAGAAGCAGAGTAGTATCGGGGCCAATATGCTCAAGCCATGCATTGAGCCACGCGATTCGCTGGCACTCAATGAATCAATATCTATGGCACCGCTACCGCCACCGCCACCGCCGCCAGCCGTATTGCTTGGCGGTGGTCCTGCCATGCTGTTGGATGTTCCACTGTTCCCAGCAGAAGCATCAGCTTGTTTTTCCGGTGTTGCATGATAGACGTCACGTACATAATAGGGCTCCTGCATGGCGGCTTGCTGTTTACGCATCTCCTCCTGCTGTCGCTTTCGTTTCATTCGACGCTCCTTTTCCGCCATACGCTTCTCGTCGTAGCAGCAGTAGCCACAGTTCGAACAGAGGCAACAGCACAGCGCCTTGGAGAAGACCTCGCGTGCCACCTTCGCCAGTATGCTGCCCGTGCTGCTTAGGTAGACGAGGGTCAATGGTATCCCAAAGAACGCGTATGCCACCGTTACGATCCTTCCAAGTGCTGTGCGTGGTGCAACATTGCCATAACCTTTAAAGCAAAATTGAGACAAACTTTAGTTTTTTTTTTTTTTAAATATTATTAGTTGAAAATTGGTCACAGATAGAGAGAGCAGGCAGACCAGTTCCTTTCTCAATGTGGCAGTCATTCGAAAAATTTAAATACAGACTTTAGCTTCAAAAAAAAAATAAGTTTAAGTTTTTAAAAAAAAAGATTCATCGCATTTCACCGCAGAATATCCCGATATTACAACTAAGTATGCCAAATTCAATATCTATAAGGTAAATATATTTAGTTCATACTAAAAATACCTCATATCCTCACTGTAAACTTTTGAGCCTACGCTTTTACGAGGACAAGCCAAGAATATCCTCAATATTTCCACTAAAAACCTTCTCTCTTATAATTTTATATAATTGTTTGTACTTGAACTTGTATATATATATTTACTTCGATATTATTTCAATCAAAGCAAGCAGACCGAAATTTCGTCGTCTATTAGCTAAACTTTTTGTTTTGTTCGACAGCCCGCTGTTTTTTTTCCTCACAAATAACTCACGATTGTGTTTGCCTTTGCTTGGATCTAAATATTAAAATCTTTCAATATCTTTCAATAAAATATGTAGATTCCTCAATCCTCCTCGCCGGGGACTCAACGCCCTCCATCCACTACTCCCTGTTTACAACCCGCGACCCAGTAAAGTTGAATGCAAATTGACAGCGCGCCAGCTGAGTTTTACAGCTAGAGCTTTGGTTTCGGGTCAGTGGCAATATTATTAGCTTTGGCCTCAACGGATGATACAAATGCTGCCATACATCCATTCACAATTGTCCCACACACAAAGGGGGGTGGTGGAGCTGCTGCTGCTGTCGTCTGCTTTCTGACACATTGACATTTTAGCATGGCTCAGTTTTTTTTTGCTGTGAGATGTCGAAGGATTTCATTTAAATTTGCTGTCAACGCAATTACATGCTGCTGTGTGTCCGTGTATGTATGTGTGTGCGTGTGTGAAAGAGATAGATTGAGAGCCTTAAGTAATGTCTATGGTTTTTATTTCTATTGCCACTCTCGGCAATACTCGACTTGCTTTATCTGATTTTATATTGATTCAATTTATTTGTGATGAGTGTGTTTTGTGCTGTGTTTTATGTCCGGTGCCCGCACTCACACCCATCATCTTCTTCTTCTTTATTTCTTATCACACACACACACACACACACAACTCTGCCTCAATAAAAGCGAAAAAGCACAAACAGCCTGTCACGGCAATAAACCACGCCTCTTGCCGCGCCTCAAGGCTTGCTACATGCACAAAAATACATCAAGCGCCAACAATAAAATTAAGAAATTTTCAATTTATGCATGAGACACCTGACGACGACGACGACGATGATGACGACGACGATGATGATGATGATGTGTGTGTGTGTGTGTGTGTCGAGCCTACTTGTCATATATGCGCATGTATGTACATAAGTGCACAGAGAGAAATCATTTTGAAGGTTTTTTATGAAGCTTCAAATACTTCATTTCTGGTAAAATCAGTAAACAATTCTTCCTTCTTGAATGAGATATGAAGATATTTGGTTTCATTAACAACAAAACTTCGAATCAAAATTCATAAATTTTAAGCTTTAAGGTTTCATATATATTTCAATTTGTCAAATAAGTTTTTATTTGATAAAACTTGATTTAATTTAAATAGAATGCAAAAACAATTGTTAAAACTTCACACATAAACATTTATCGCTTCCTATGCAAATATATAATTTCATTTTAAAGATCGAATAAAATTGTTGTTGGAAATAGAGAAATATAATTAAAATTCAATTTATTCCTAACATAACACAGCAAATTTCTGCTTAAATCCAACTTCTTTTTAGCCACTCACAAAAGTAAACTAATTCATTTTATATAATTTTTTTTTTTAGTGTATGTGTACATATGTATGTTGTTATGTGGTCTACCTGGAAAACCTTGTTAGGCCTGTTTTTATTACCTCGGCCGTTTAATTATTTCTACCAATATGTGCGGTTGTAAAGCACAAAATGTTCAGAATCTGGGGGGCCTTTTTGGAAGGAGTGGCACTAGCGTTAATAATATGTTCCATATACATACATATATTTATGTGCAAATATCTGACGATGTCGCTGAGACCAATAAGTATTGTACATTAAAATGGTGCGGCATTCTTTCACAATATAAACAAGTAAGAATTTTCGCTATTTCCCGGGCTCTTTAGAGACAGTTTCTGAAAGAAAACTCAAAGGATTATCGAAAATAAAGTAAACATCATAAGCGAGAAGAAATACCAAAATCGAGTCGGCTCGGTTCAAAAATATCTATGATTTTGTGCTTAACACAAAACCATTATATCCTTGTATCCATTCAGAAATCAGGGTTCAGGGTATAAAAACCAAAATGTATCTGCAAGAGATAAAAGCAAAAGTGCTTTGTATGCATGACAAAAACACAGACAATAAACTGAGGAGGATTACATCTATGTTAATACTATGTTGCTGCGTTGGATATTCGAAATATACATATTTTTGAATTGCACAGCACAACATTAAGAAAAGCTAAAAAGAACATAAAATAGATTCAATGCTTGAAGTCAACTGGGCTGCAACTACGCAACAACGAAACCACTCAATAAAGCGCACAGCTATATAATATGCTGATATCGAAGCTTAGATTACATATACATATGTTTGATAGTGTGTATGCACTGGTAAGGATTGGTCCACATGACACCCATAAAGCAGGAAAATGGCATCACATAAAAGGCAATAGCCCGGGCGCTTTTGCTACCAAGAAACAAAGGCCATACCGGCCCACAGTCTCAGTTTCATTCTCGGGCACGCGCAAGTTGCGCAATTGATGGTGAACTGAGTGCTGTGAAAATGGAAAATGAAATTTAAAATTATTTTGCAACTAAATTACTTGTCTTATTGCCGTCCAGGGATTGCCCAAGCTGCCTGGCTATTTATTGTGTGCTCAGAGCCATATCGAGGCAGAGCCAGCAAACCGCCTATAAATTCACATTTATGCCCAAGACAATCATAGCAAGATATGTCTGTATAAGTTTGTATGAGGCTTTGAATTGTTGTTGTGTAACGGATACTAGAAATATGCACAAAGTCAAATTACGCAAGTTTTAGTTAAACCAATTGCCCCCTTAGAAGTATTTCAATCCATTGAATAAAACAATTAAATAAAAATAGCATTCGACTTAAACTTGATCTTGATACGAATTCAAAAGTTTGACCAGCTTTTTGAAGAGTCAGTTGGGAGAATGAATATATGAGAAATCTGTTGAAAAAATCTCGATCATCTCTAGTTGAAATAGTATATGCAGTGGGGCAAAGGCAAGTAGTGGCTTAGTTGAGGGCTGGGCAATAATAATAATCATATTGTTGGCTGCTCTTAAATACACAGTTTGTTTATTTGTTTGTTTTGTTTTGTTTTGTAGGCGTTCGTCCAAAGAGAACAATGGTGAGTGGCAAGAAAGCGACCATTCAAAGCCGCAAAACAATAATAATAATAATAATAATAATAAGCCGACTGGTAAGCAGGAAGTCATGTTAATACAAATGTCCCAAACAGACAGCCTGCTTGCTGACTAACGCAATTGCTGAAAGAACTGACAGTCCCAAGCCCAACAAAAAAAACCAACCGTACCCAATCCCCCCATTTCGAGCCTCGCACACAATGTTTAGCATTTTATGCAGTAGGCGGTGTTTGAAGGGGGGTGGGTCATAAGATTGGGCCTGGAATTGGGATTGGAATTGAAAGTGGGGGCGGTATTTGCTTGTTGGCCCTTTTGCCAGGAACTGCCAAGATCAGCAGAAAATTTTTGCAAATTTTATTTTATAGCATTTTCACAAGTGGAAATTCGTGTCTATACCCATCTCCATATCTATCTCTCTCTCTCACTTACACTCTGATGGTGTGTAAATATGTGTGTGTGTGTGCTTTGGCCATTCGGGCTAAGCAAATATCTTCGTTTGTTGTTTTGCTCTATCAATATTTGACTTTCTGCTTGTTTTTTGTGGGTGAACCTACAAAATTACCGAGCAACAAAAAGCCAACAAAAAATACAAAAACAAATAAAAAGCGCAAACGCTAGCACTTGACAGCCCCTGGGAATTCTGACAACTGCAAAATTCTACTAAACACAGAGCACAGAGCTACTAGCTTACATCGTTACCAGCCTCCCCACCCCATCTTCTCCAGCTACATACTTTAAATTGAGGTGCGTATATTTGTGGGTGTGTCTGTCTGTGTGTGTGTGTGGTGGGTGGGTGGTAAATGCGCCTTGACAATGCCAATTGAAAGAGCACACACATGACAGATGAGCATCTTTAATAAGCCACACACACACAAACTGGATACGTTGAAATGGTTCTCATTTTATTACTTAATTCAAAATTACTTAGAACTAGTAAGTATTAATGAAATCAATTATTGTAAGCACAAGAACATTTTTAAAACTGGTAAAAAGTTACATAACTTGTAGCACTAGGAAACTGTTAATAAAATAATCTAATAATAAGATAAAAAAGCTCTTAGGTATATTTGCTTTTACTTAACGGTTAGTTGAACGTGATTATCGGCATACTTTTTGCCACGTTTCGCACTAATCGGTTTAGCAGTTCAGTTGCAGATTATCTAACATAAATTGAGCTGCCTGAGCTGGACAACTGGTTTTGCTGGCTTAATCGAAAGGTGAATGTGTCATAGTCTGCTACTCGTATCTGCTATCTGAATACAAAAGCTCCGAAATGCACTAAAAATCCGACAAATTTCATTTCATTCTTTGTGTTTTTGAGGTCACATGGTACACAAGCCACAACCCGGCCCGCAACCACTTTGCTCTTATTCTATATACTATCTCGTGCTCTGTGTGCCTGTATCTGTGACACACGTGCTCAGTTGGCCAGATTATTGTTGGGTCTTAGCGGCACTTACCAATTGTGGTCAAAACGGTCAGCGAATACAAAAACGCTTTGGCAAAATTCCACTCGTTCGGCGGTCCACCCACTCCAACGCCGCCGGCAAGACGATGATGATGAAAATGTGTGTGTAGAAGCACAGCTTCCGTTGCCGGATTGTTAGATGCGGCGGCGGCTGATGCTGCACCACCACCAACACCAACATTTCCATTTTCATTTCCAACAGAACCAGCAGCAGCATGTCCGCCAGTTGCATCGTCGTGTGATAATTGCAGCATAACATCCTCGTTCAGTCTCTTGATTAATTGGTCTTGAAACTTGGCAATTTCAAGTGCGGCTAATCTGTGTATGTGTGAGTTCAAAAGTGAGTAAGTTAACAAAAGAAAAAAACAAGAATGAGCAGGAGGAAAAGAGAAAAGAGAGAAGATGTGAAAAGAGCTTGCTCACTTTGTCCAGTTCTCCTTGTAGAGTATGTTGAGGGAAACGGTTATGTCCCAGATATTCTCAATTGTTCGCTGTCGTACATCATAAGTATCCGGCGATAAGGCAAACTGTGTCTGCCCCGCCTCCATTTCGGACTCATCCAATCCATAAACAAAGTCATTCGATGCCTGGCCATAGACGCCTCGTTCACGCCCCAAATCCTTGCCCAGGGCAACTGCAGCAGCCATCGTGTCATTGTCCGTATGAGGTCCTTGTTGATGCTGATGCTGTAGATGCTGTTGTTGTTGTGGATGTGTTTGCGACGACCTTTGCTGTTGATAGATGCCATTGGTATTCCCATTACTGTGAATGTTGCCGGACATTGCCATGTTGCGCTTGGTGGATGCCAGTGTATGCTGTTGATGCAGAAGCGCCGAGTCCTCATTCTCGATGGTCAGGAATATAAAGGAGCCTGTGAACAATGCAACAAAGCAACAAACACCATTAGGCCCATGAGACTTGACAAATAGTATTGCAAACAAAAACAAAAACAAAAAACATAATAATAGTGGAGATATTTTCGAGAGTGCTCGAATATCTTGATATCATGTTATGACTGTTATCGACTTTATCATGTTGGTAAGTTATACCACAGTTTGAAAGCCGACTTAGCGTCATTTTACCCTTTCTCTACCGATATGTTATGGCTACAGGGTATTGCCGCAAACTTAAGCGATAGCATTTTATCATGTTTGGTTTACTTTCTTTGGTGAGTTAACGTTCTCGTTAACGCATCTCTCTTCACTCTTTCGGTTGAACGACTTGAAACGAAGACTCGCTAGAGTTGTTCTTATGTAATTTAGCATTTTACAGTTCTTACAACTTTATAAGTTTCGAAACAACTTCTCGCTCAGCTTTTTGACAAACTTCTCTTTATTCGCTATTGTTTTTTGTCCCACGCCCAACTAGATTAATAATCGACAGCGAAACTGTTTCCACATTAATTTCTAAACCAGTAACAATATATGTAGTTGTTTGAAGCTCTTGTAAATCCTTGACTTCTGCCGCATGCAAGCAAATGTTGGGGCGTGCCCCAAGGAGGCGATGGGGTCAAATCGAGTTCGCTGACATAATGGTAACTCAATGCCCTCAGTGCATGCGACATAAGCTCCTGCCAGTTCAGGTCCTGTGTACATTTTCTAAGCTGATGTGTCCTTGTCAGAGTCAGTTAATGTCTATGCTGATCAACTTATACACCCGCACACACACGCACACACACACACGCACAAACACACACACATGTCTCGCTGGTGCCGCATTTTGTCAAGTTTTTTTTATAAAGTTTTTCTGTTACATTCGCCGTAACTTTTGATTTTTTTTTTTTGTTCTTCGGCTTGGGGGCGGGCTGCAAATGATTATTATGGGGGAATGATGAGTCAATGTCATCGGCAAAAGCCAACACATGTCAAAGTTAAAAATAATACTAACATGAGAATGTGTGTGTGTGTGTGTGGGTTGGGTTCGGGGCAGGTTGGAGGGGGAACTGTAAATATGGTCGGCTGTCCGGCAGCTAAAGGAAAGGAGCAACAAAAGGAGCAATTGCTGATGTTGCTATTGTTTTTGTTGTTGTGCTTGTCCAACTTGAAACTTTTGTTGAAGCGTTAAAATGCACACAACAAACACATACAGAAGCAGCTGTCATGGGTGCGTGTGTGTATGTGCTGACGTCACAAATTCACGCACTAGAGCCTAGAGAAAGTTAAATAATTGTTTGTGTCATTTGATGATTTCCTCTAACAAGGCAACACGGCTAACTTTTTGCACAGCTGTCACACACGCACACATGCACAACATTAACTTCCAAAGAAACATGTCTATGCGTACTGGAGATGAGCCATTCACACAATGTACAATTTAAATGCAAATACCATACAAAATGTATTAACTTTAAGCTTGAAATAAACATCCTGGATATTGAAATATAGTATTAATTTAATGAAGTATTTATCGGGTTTTGGTTTTTATGTTCTTGATCAAACTATATATGTAAACTTTGCATAAGTAACGAGTAACTTGTAACGAGTACAGTTAAACGACTGAAAGGAAATCTCGCTAAAGTTGAAGACTCTTAGCTACAAATCAATCACATCTCTAAATTGACTTCGTTCAGAAACGAGTGTTTTGCAAAAAAGTTCTCGAAATGCACTCGTCACTTTAAAGGGGAAATGTTGTATCGAAAATCGAATATAAAAAAGGTGTCACGTCACGCTGAATTTGTTCATCTCTAATGCTAAGACGATGATTTGATTTGTTGTTTAAACTTGAAAGTGTTTGTGTTTTGATGTGAGCGCCGCACATGTGTTGGCTTTTGCATACTGCCAATTTTGTCACATTTTGTCTGGCAGCCTGTCACTTCCGTGTGGCCGACATGTTCGCACAGCCGTCTTTGGTTTCAAATGCCAGCCAGCAGGAGGCAGCGGGGCACTAAGAAGATGAAATGTACATGCTGCGAAAATGACAGCCACAAAAGTATATGCCACACTAGTCCGCCCACCCACCGCATAAGTTTTGGCCGTGTGGCAGGATCGCGGTCGACTCAATTTTGTTGTTGTTATGTTCGTTTGTTTCTTGCTGTTATTTCTTCGTTCGCATGCGGCTGACAAAATGATTAATTAAATTTATTACATTGCCGTGAGCATTGTGGCGGCTGCTACCAAAAATGGTTCTTGTTGTTGTTTCTAATTTAAACGTCGAAACTGTGACAAGATACATTAGACATCTGCAAATGTTTTAAAACATCAAGTCAAGACACACACACAAAAAGCAGCCGCCGCAGCCGCCGCCACAAGTCGGCAGGACCCTAATAACAGTATTAGGCAGAGGCAGCAGGCAACGCAAATAAAATTCTTCAAATTTAGAAAGCTTAAAGAAACAACTCTGCGTTAATTAGTCAACACAAGAAAAGCCAAACAACAAACAGCAGCAAAAAACGAACAACAATAACAACAGCAACAATTCGCACAAATTGTTTGCACAACCAGATAATTGGCTATTGTATGCTATCAATTAATCAAGCTAAACTCTGCAAATATGTATGTCAAATTTTAATGACAAAACATCCACTTGATTTGCTGCGGACACATTACAAACGAGCTTCAACTCATTAAAACTTTCAAATTAGAATGGTTTCAATAAGAAATATATACTTATGTATAATTGTTTTGAACAATATTTAACAGAACACCAAATTTTATATTTTTCAGTGAATCACGTTTTAGTTTAACAGTTTAAAGTGTTCAAGCAGCGGCACCTTGAGAACCGCCGTGTTGGCATACTTGGTACGTATTGCTTTGATTAGGTTTGATGGCTCCCGATGGAGTACCGCATTCAGCAGTGGAATAATTTCAGCAAATTCCGTCTTATGATAGCCCGTATAGTATATCAATTGCTTAGTCCAGGTCGGTACCCTTGGATACTGCGCAACTGCATGCATGCGCAACGATATGTAGAGTGCAGCCGATGCCAATTGGGAGTCAGGGAAACGTATTGTTGCATAATCCATAAGCGATATCTCCAGTATATAGCGTGCTAAGGTCAAGGTTGACTCCTGCACCGAGGCACATACGGCGTACCGATCCAAGAACACAAACGACAGCGGTATACCAAGATCATAGCCGATTGTCTTCAAAACGAGCAACTCCATTGCAATCACTTGTCCGCGGTGATATGCTCCATCGCAGATGGCCACAAAATAGTTAAGGGGCGGCGGATAAGCATTCTCATATTTGGCAGCAATAAAAAGAGCAGCGGTGCCCAGCAGCTGCAGTTTTTTGTTGGCCATCAGCTGGCGGCACATAAAACGGTCAACAATGTGAACGGCCAAAAAGAGAGTCGGCTGGCTAAGCTGAAGTGCTTGCGAAGCATCGACCATCCAATCGACGAGAACTGTTCGCATCCAGATTGAAATATTGAATTGCCTAGGCATATAATCAATTAGTCTGAAATTCAACTCGCGACTTCTGAGATAGCCGCTTATGTCCATGGCATATTGAGGGACCTGGCACGGCTCGTTGCTGTTCTTGCGGTCAATATCAGCTACCTCCTTCAAATGAACAGCTTTCAGCCCTGACTTGGCAGCAAATCGAGCAAAGCTCTTTGATATTGACAGAGCTTTGGTGTAAATTGGGCTCTCCATGTAAAACCTGTAGATGTATCGCTCAGCATTGTTAAAGCTATCTGTGATACGGCGCTGTGCCGCGTGTAAACGTGGAAAGCATTTAGGCTCCGGTAACGGCAACAGAGATTGCAACGGCATCGCCTGGTGACTGTGATCGGGTGTAAACAAGCCGCAAGCCTCCTCAGTCTCCACCGATTCATCAATGTGCATTGATAGGGCTTCTACAGATGCATTCAATTCGTCATTTGCCACCACCATTTGCGGTTCTGCCTCTTGATCACCATCATTTTCTATAGCTTGCATGCGTGCAGCGATAGCGCACGTTTTGCCGTTATTTGTGTGCATTTACTGATTTAAGGTTACTAGCTGAATTTTTCAATATAGGTTTTGACGTTTTTGATTTTTTATGTATCACTTCAATATTATAATAGTTGTGTTGATTTACGTTGCGCCATTTAATTTAATGCTATGTTGATGTTTTTTATTTGTTTTTTAAAAGCTTGTCTATTTTATTTTTGCTAAAAAGCATTTTTCTGTTGTTATATATTCGTGGAGTGTTGATTGATTCTACTAGTGAAATGAACTATGAGACTAAATGTCCCAGCAACGATGTTGCCATATTTTTTACTGCATTTGCGCCACGTCATGTTCAATTTGGGCTTGTCATTTGTTTTGCAAGGACTTTTCTAGAAGATTAAATTATCAATGCAACACTGAAATAGTATTGCCAGGTTTTCTTTGGTAAGTGTCAAAAAATTGATGCTGTTTGCGGCACATCATGAAACTATTCACTTTTAATTAAACTTTCTTCGAGTGAGCATCAAAAATAAAAAAAAAAAAATTTTTGAAAAAAATATGGCCGATAAGAAGAATAACGACAGCGATGCAGTAAGTGAATATATTTGTTTATGTAGAATTTTCTTAAATAAACGTGGCTTATTAATTCAATAGCCCAATGGCGAGAAATCTCTTGAGGAGATTTTCGCATCGATGAAGCCAGTTCGCGCAAATTTGGAAATGAAAGAGGAGTCTGATTTTCGCATGATGGCTGCCTATAAAAAATTTCATACCGGCGACGTAGTCGATCTCTCGAAGGAGATGGTTGTGGGCGATACTTCCATTTGCAAGAAGTGCATGCTGCACACCAGTGTCTGTCGCCAATATGGCAAGAGTCTCATGTTGTATGAAAAAGCTCAGAGTGCTAGGGTCAGCGCCAAATGGATGTCCAATTCCCGTCTGGAAAACTTAGCCATAGCCAGGGCTAGCATGGATGAGTGGGATAGGCAGCAGTCGCTCAAGAAAGCCGCAGCCCAGGCTGAACTCGATGCTAAGGTAGTCGCCGAAAGGGAGGCCAAAGATAAGGCCACGAAGAAATTCATAACCGAGTTTGATTTTGATAAGGTGGATGAGGAAAAAAAGGCCCAAGTTGACGAGCCGGCTAAAGGATTGCTTAACGAGCAGGCCAAGTGCGTGGCTGACGTCAACGCCGAATCTCAGGCCAAGCTTACGGCTGAGAATGAAGCCAAGGAGGAGAAGATAGACTGGGAGGAAAAGCGCAAGGGTGACGAGGCTAGAGCATACTGCGTGGAGCTGGCCAAATGCATCTCGTTCAAGATAGCCAGATGCCAGACTGAGCTCGAGAAAATGGGTACAGAACAAGTCAAAGTCAAGGCCCCAGCCCAGGTCATGACCAAAGCCGAGGCTAAGATGCAAGTCAAGGCCCTAGCTGAGAGGAAAGCCAAAGCTATGGCGGACGAGATGATCAAAGCCTTAACTCAGCCTGAGGATCTTGCTGAGGAGCAGGACGTAAAGTTCATGTTTAAGGAGCCGGCGAAACCTTGGAGCAAGAAGCAGCATAAGATGCTTAGTAAGACTCAGACTAAGAAGCGCGGCGAAGCCAATGCTCAGTCTAAGACTCAACAGAATTCACAAGCCAATGTTAATACAAATGACGTTATTACACGTCAAATAAATTACTTGATTCAGCACCCTGGGTTCAAGGTGACAAAGCCGTCGAAGGAAGAGATGGCGTGCGCCGAAATGGAGAGCACAGCTATACGTGAGCGTATGGCTCAAGAGAAGGCCCAAGCTATTGCTGAGGAGAATGCCAAAGCTCAGGCTCAAAAGAAGGCCACAACTAAGGAGCGTGCCAATGCCAAGAAGAAAGACTAGGCTCTAGTCAGCGAAGCCAAAAACGAACAGCAACACTGCAATATAATTATATATTGAATACATAATTGTATCTTTATATTGACAACCAACACAGATTCTCTCGGTTAAATACAGCCAGTGATAAACATTTTTGTAACCCAAACATATCGAAGGGTACATTATTATATAGACAACTAACACAGATTCCATTGGTTAACTACAGCCAGTGATATATTAAAATTTTTGTAACACAGACAATAAAATTGCCAAAATAATAAAATATAAATAAATGTTTATAAAATAATTATAAATTGAATTTTATTCATATTCATATGATATCTTACCGAGCAATGTGTAGGCCAGCAGAAGCATACAGATCCCCAGATTCGTTAGGAGAGCGGACCACACAGTTTGAGCCGTTTGTTTGCGCTTCTTTGATTTGGTGGCATAGCCAGGCGGTGTTTTGCCCTCCGAAGCTGTCGGCCCGGAACCAAAGCAGGCACACCAGCCCTGACGACGACGACGCTGCTGCTGTTGCTGCTGTGACTGTGATTGTACTCCAGACGCCGTTGATCCAGCCTGATCCTTGACATGGTGTCGTGCGTTTGTCGTGCTGCCCACCAGCTGAAGGGGCAGCAATTTGGCGTTACTCTTTAGGGTGCCACAATTGCTGTTGATGGAGCTGCTGGCGGCGCTGGTGACCAGGGGTGCGGCTGGCTGGGGTGGCATTAGTTCGCTGACATAGCCAATGCTCGATGTTGTTGGATATTTAAGGATGCCGACTGGCTGTTGCTGCTGGGGCAGCAATTGTGACGTCTGTTGATTGGTGGCAACTTCAATGTCCTCCAGCGTTGGCATTGGAAGCAGCTGTGTCGGCTGCATTGACTGCATCGGCTGCATCAGTGTTGGCGTTGTCACATGCGACATGGACATCGACATGGGCAACAGCGATTGCGGCGTCGTCGTCGCCGTCATCGTCGGAATAGTCATCGATGTTGATGGCATTGGCATGGCGAGGAGGGGGGAAAGCGCGGGCGTCGGCATCGCGATTAATGGCGATGGTGTAGTCGAAGTTGGCATAGAAATTGTTGTTGTCTTGAACGTGCTGGTCAAGGGAGGCACGGGCAGCAATAAAGGCAGCGCGGGGGCTGTTGTCACCCCGCTTGATAAGCTGGATAGTACGCCAAAAGAGCCGTAACTGTTGTTGGACGAAGTCGGTATGCCGCCATATCCCATAGTCCCGCTCGCCCCGTAGCTCTCCCTCTCCCCGCTCAACTCGCCGCATGTACTTCTCTGCGATACAGGCGGCGGCCCAGATGGCATCTGAATGGTTTGGTCCGAATTCATCTTGCATTTGTGGTTCGGGTATTTGCTCCTGGCGGTCCGTTGTCTGCAAAAACAACAAATAATTGGAATACGATGTTAATAAGTAAGTTAAACACATATTAATTTTATTTAAGTATTCTACCAAGTAGAACCTAAGCTAGACAGAAACCATTATCGTATATAAGGGACATTTTGCAGCCATACATTTATAATACATTTCTTGACTTTGAATGATGAGGAACCGTGGATTTGTCCACATCTTAGTTATTTTCCCTCTCAAAGTTAAATCATGATGACTTGAGATGATTGCTGAGTCCCACCATAAATTCAATAGCTTAAGTTTCTTTGTTTTGTTTTTTCTCCAAGTAGTACAAACAAACAAAACGTTATCTACGCTTTTATTGGCCCCATTCCAAAAATGTTTATATCATTTGAGTTTTATTGTGCTAATCTCTTTGGCACCTTCAAGCTTCGAAGTGCGGGAGCGAGAAACGTTTTCTCGTTATTCTCTCGCTGTCTGTCTAGATTCCCTTCCGGTTGCTTTTGCTACTGCTTTTTGTGCAACTCGTAAACCTCTTGAAATAAAAAGACATTCTGTCCGAGCTGTCAGACCTGTGGCATTATTCCACGCCCCCAAAACCTTGCACCTGCATGCGAAATGTGCAACACACAAACACACACACACACACACACACACTTACACATTTGTGCGCTTGAACTGAATTATTGCGATTGTTGCTGCTGTTTCAAGTTGCAAGTTGTTACTTGGCCCCAACACTTGACGGGCTTTTGACCGCCTTTGACGACGCGACAGCACAATCCCAGCCCCATTGTTCCGGTGGCAGGCAGCGAGAGGAAAGGTGGATGTCAGCTTAAAATATGCAAGGCACACTTAAGCAACTCACTGGCAGCTGCCGCTCACAGGCGTTCTTAATTGCCAAGTCCTTCAAACCTCCACCCGTTCACAGTCCTCTCGCACCTTTAAGAATTTTACCTGCCATTTTTGCCTGCTTCATTTGCATACAATTTTTCTATCTGGCCCTTTTCTTTCGTTTTTTCTAGCTGGCGGCTAATCAGCAGCCTCAATTTCTTTTATTGTTCGTCACATTGCTATGCTCTAATTGCCTGCTAATGGATTTTTCGCAATGCGTTTTGTGGAATGAAAACCAAACAACTTAAACGAAAAAAATAAAATGACAGAAAGCAAATTAGATACACAGTTAAAGTGATGTGTGTGTCTGTGAGAGTGTGTTGATTGGATTTCATTACAAAGTAACGACATTCATGAAAGAGCTTCAACTTGATTTGGTTGGCCCAATTAATTTGCAACGTTATTATAATTTAATGAAAATCATTCAGTTGTGCAATGAAAATGTCGGCACTGTTTGAGCCCAAAACCATAAAGTGGCCAACAACACACACACAGAAACTCACGCGCAGTTGGGCTCTCAGGATGTCGGCGGTGCTCTTGTTTAATGCCCTCTTAATTACTTGCAGTAATCTCAATTGAAATTCTATGGGCACAATCGAATCTCATCAATGGCAAACAACAACACAAAACAACCATAGAAACACAAACACACACACACACACACAGTCGTTGTAACACACTCACGTACACACGTGCTTTTGCGTTTGCTACGTGCCTGTAATATGATTTGCCTGACATTCCCCGATATATGTAGGCAAATGGTCCTCGAATATTATATCAATCAATAAATAAAGTTATAATTATAATCAAGTTGCAAAAGTGTTTTTGCAATTACGGTACGAAGCGCGTGCCAATAAAACTTTAAAAGTCCGAATCTAAATTAGCATATGCATCAGCTGTTTGTTGGCGTTAAGTGTGAATGCCAGTGCAGGGCTGCCAGCTTATTAAAATTTTTCTTTTTATGTTATCGAAAATAAGCAAGAAAGCAATTAATTAATAAAGCAACTTAAGGATGTTAATTGAACAATTTGGCTCTCAACAAGCTGAGTGGCAGCTCTGTAATTTTCTCTGTATTCATATTCCGACATGCCACCTTAAATAAACGCAAACAACATCAAGATAGTGGAGCTATTTGTACTGATTGGCTAAGAAATCGATAGCTAGTCGATAAGCCTCGAAGTGCCAATCGATAAGATACAAACATTTCCAGCACTGTAAGTATGTATGTATATTCCTGATCATGCTGACCTGCAAACTAGTCTTTGATCAGGGTCTTCATTTTGTTACAGTTAGATCAATTGTCAAAAGATCGGCCAGATCGGACAGCCATAACATAGAGATGCTATCAAAATGCATGATCTGTAATAAGATTTAACTTAAAAACTTTTCTTTCCTCGTTTCCATTTTGACTCTCGCAAGTCTCTTAAACATACATGTAAGTAATAATTCTTATTTAGTAAATTTTCAATAAATTTTCTTTAAATCAGAATCACATATCTAGAGAAGTGGCATTATTGTTTGGAGCTCTATGAACTTCAAGGGAAAAATATGACTATGTGTAATTGCCATCACAGTCATGTTTCTGGGGCAGGTTTTTGTTGCCTTGACCCAAGGGACACAACTGGTTGGCCGTATTCAGAACTTCTATTCCGCTTTTTTTTTCTTCTCTTCTTCTATGCGCGGTGCAACCAATTAAGCAACTCGTCAAATACGGCAACAGGGCAAAAGCTATTTTTTGCGTTTGCAAACCAAGTGCGCTTATTGGCTCAGTCCGAGTAAAAGTGGAGCGCACTTCCACTGGGCCCGTCAATCTGCCTGTCTGTCTATCTGTCCATCTGTCTATCTGTCTATCTGTCTATCTTGCTGCCTGTCTGTCTGTCTGTCTGTAAGTCTGCATGTCTGTTTGGTCCATCTGTCTGTCCGCATATCTGTTGGCTTTCATCCATCTCAATTTACTGCGTGAGGCTTTTGTCAACGGCAAGAAAATTGCAGTCGCTGAGCGAAGAAAAACGAACAAGAAAAACAAACGAAACAAAAAGAAAACTAAAAGATACGAGACGAGCCGTCAGCAATGGGTAACTGGGTCTGTAAACGGGACAGTAACTGTCCTTGTAACTGCTGTAACTGCTGTTGACCCAAAAATTACAACAAGACATAAATGCAATCTTTGTCACACCGAAGATTACACACACTTGCAGGCACACCTGTTCGTCATGAATATTTTATGATTTACTTGAGTTAGTTAGAACCGAAAGCTTAATACACTGTCACCAATGAAAGGCAGCATTCCAGCGATTGTGGGTAAGGAGGTGGTTAAGTGGTTTTGAGAAGGTCCAATCGATCTTTGGTTAATAGAGGTATAAAACTAATTAATTGATAAACAAAATTTTTGAGATTTTTTTACTTTAATTCGGATAAAGGGTTACACTGAATCAAAATAAGAAACAGATTTTTCAAGACTGAATTTAGTTTTATAGCATTCCAATCGACATTTAGTTTAAACAAGAACAATCGGGCAACATACATAAATATGTTTGCTTTTGTTTTTATTATAGTAGATCCCACTGAATCGTATACACATTTCGTGACGAAATTATTTAATGCCCCATTGCAAGGGTATTAAAAGTGAGCGTAGGTTTTATGTTTGTTGGCCAGCAGCTGCGTTCGTCTCCCTGGACGGGCAGCACTTTTGTTGATAACCAAACCAGCAACGCCCATTGCCATGTTTGGATGGCATGGCATGCCTCTGCTGTGTGCTGTTGTTGTGTGTGTGTTTGTGTGTGCAAACATAAACAACAGTTATGCTTGAACAACGGCCAAAGTTGCATTTCCGCTGTAACCGTTTTCCGCACGGAAATGCGTTCGACGCGTGTTTGAAATATTGGCCCAAAGTCTCTGCGGCCGTGCGGCTCTGCGGTTGCCGCCTCCATTTGTGTCCGTCTGTCTGTCTGTCTGTCTGTATGTTTGTCTGACTAGTATGTTGTGTTGGTGTGTGTGTGTGCCTGGGATAGCTTTGACTACAAACCGCTCTTGAGCGCGTAATCATTTCAACGCCAAACGGCACGACCAAACAACGCCCACAATTCCTCTACCAACCCCCCCCTTCTGCACCCCCTCCACATCCCGCACGTTCCGCCTAGCGAACATCCGTTTCATTTCAGCTCATTTGAGCGAGTGTTGCTGTTCGTTGTGCTTAATGCACAAGCCGAAGGATGGCCAAACCAATTTTTTGATGTTGTGTTTTTGACTGTTGTTGTTGTTGTATTCGACTTGCAACAGCGACTGTTGCGTTCGACTTTGGTGCAAACAGCAATTAAAGAGTGCAACTTTGTTCTTGCTGTCGTTGTTGTTGTTGAACCAAATTCACTTTAAAAAGTTTTGGTTCATTTCGATTCAAAGTGCATTCGATTCAGCACTTGGTTTGAATAGCCCGAGTGAATGGGCCAAAAAGTTGGTTTGTGCATGAAAACGGCAATTTATACATTTGACACCCAGTTTTTTGTTGTTGTTCTTGTTTGTTTAATCTGCCCTTTTGAAGAGTCGGTGTTTAAATATGAAAATATTTAATGTTTAAAAGGGGCAAATTTAACATTTGTTGAAAATTACTACCTTTTAGATCTATTGCTCTTTCCACGACATTTTATAATTATAATTATTAAAATATTTTGTTACGTCAAAAACAAGGAATACAAAGTGTTTTGGTCTTAAAAGCGTTTACTTTGTTTTTAAAATGAAAAAAGGAATATTTAACCTTTTGAAGTCTATTTATTTTTGCTATTTTATTTTGCCATTTTCAGCTACATTGTATTTGGCATAAATGTGTGTCCATTGCGCCATTGTTTTACTGTGATTATTTTTTGCTGGAGCTGCAAATGTGCAGCTGTCATTAAATGCCACTTTTTATTGGCCATGCAAATGCTACGCCTTTGAAATGCATTCATTTTAGAACTGCCTGCTGTCAATTGTCAGTCGTCGAATGAGTGGCCTGAGTGGAGGGCGTTGAGCCGTGGCCTGAGCCGGCTATCATTGCGCCAATGTCGCGAGAGTGTTTTTATGAGCGGCTCATTTGAGCGACGCTCGCGGCATTAAAATCGCATAAATGCTGCGCGTCGTTAACTCGCCAAAATGAGCAGCAAAAAAAAAAAAAAAAAAAACAAAAAACCAAAAAAAAAAAGTAAAAAGGGGCTGACTTTAGGGGTGTTGGTGTAGGCGTTAGGTGAATTAGGCGCTGCCAGGCGACGAAAATATTTGCTTAATGAAATTGTATGCGCGCGAGAATTTTTGTGTGAATGAAATTAATTTCAAACATGGCGCGACGCCCGCAAAAATGGTGAGACACGGTGTGTTGCGAAAAAGAGAGGGCTAGGCAGTGGGGTGTTTTTTTTTTTGGTTTTGTTTTTGTCACTGGGCGCGCTGGAAACGAGTATATTTCATTAAGATTAAGATACTGAGCTTAAGAAATGAAATGCTCACTGCTGTTCTTGCTGTGTTTTCACATCTATTTTCTTCTTCATTTTGTGTGCTTCTATTTTTAGTTCAGACCATTTCCTTATTATTGTGTTGTGTTGTGTGTTTTCTCTCTCGTTCTTACAGTTATTGGCTTTTATGGAGCATTTTGGTTTATATGGCTTATATGAGCATTAATGTGCTTATTCTTTGAGTGTCTGTTTGTTTGGTTTTATTTTTATGATTAGCTGCATATTTTAATGCCGTCACCACTTGCTTGGTGTTTTGTGGAGCTCACAGTCTTCAGTTTTTGTATCCTTGCCCCCGTTTGTTTCTCTGTCTCTATCACACACAAATCTAATGAGTCTCTGCCCCCTCTCTCTCTCTCTCGCTCTCTTTCTTCTTATGGTTAAAGTATAAGCCAAGGCTTATGAATTAGTAAATGATGCGATAGACGGGCGCACGTTCATTTGAATGTTTTTAGATGATTCCCGTTTTTATGGCAACTCGGCTTAAATCTCTCGACATTTGAGCGTTAAATTATGTGATCTTTTGCCTTTCAATTTAAGTGCTATATATCATTATTTTTAATTATTTAATTACAGCGAAATCCAATCAGAAATATCATATGCATTCAAATAAAATCGTGTGTATGTACTTATGTACATTATTTCTATATATTTTCTAAATAGGTTATATCTTTGTCATCCATTTTAACTAAACTTGAATCAGTTAGTTATAAAGTTATTGGCTCAGAAGCGTTTCACTTATCAAATTTATCTGTTTTATTAATTGAAATGTTTATTTTAGTTCCATTATTTATTTAGAAAACAAATATGTAGTTTTATTTAGGTTTTCCATATAGATCTTTGTTTCGACCAACTTCACTATACATATTTGTTTAAACAAATTAACATAATTGATTTTATATTCTTTCTTTTCAACAAATCTTTTCGCCTGACATTAACGCTGATAATGGTTCAGTCAGCTTAACTTTTCCACCAGCGCAGCTTATTCCTGCCGTTTCAATTGGATGAAGACAGCAATCATAATAAGCATCATATTGGAACACACCGAGATTCAAGTCAGTGTAGTGTTACTCGTCTAAATTAAGCAGTGCGCATACGAACGGCTTTCAATATAACTTCTCGTTGTTCGTTTGATTCATATAAAAGAGCATGATTTGCTTGCAGATGCATAGTTTATAATCTTGTTCATTGGAATTGCAGCTTGTTTGTTCTTAAGTATAAGGTGTTGATCGACCAATTGCTCTCCAATTTCCATGCATTCTTTACGTGAGATGCTCGAAGTATAAATTGTAATAATTTTTGTGTTGCTTCACCTCGCGTTCTCTACAACTTAACACGACTGTCCTCTTTATATAGACTAATTTATATATGTATAAGTTATATATTTAAAAATCGATGGGCAACAATTTGTATTTGTCGGCTGACGTGACAGCGATGGTTGTAGTACAATTGAAAGTGATTACAATTTGTTGGTCGCGAAATGCCAATTAATTGGATTTACCATAATTCAATTTCAAGTTGGCAATAAATTTAATGAAATGCGCTGAACGTACACCAAATTAAGTCAGACAGGAAAAGGGGAAGGAGACAGGAGACACAGGAAACAGTGGCGAGGTGGCCGTGGTCCAAGTACAAAGCATTTGAGTGCTTGCTGCCAGAGGCTGTGTGGCGCCGTCACAGGATAATCAAACACCTTAGTTTTGGTTTGGCGTTAAATAAGCATCCTTGAAATGCTGTTGTAGTTGTTGCTATTGTTTGCTTCTGTTGTTGTTGCTGACTGTTGGCGCTTTTATTATTATTTACTTTGATTTGGGTGGTTGCGCAAACAAACTTGTGCTATTGTGTTTGCTTAAAGCGTTCGCAGCGCAAATGTTGCAGCCAGATTGCAGGAAAAGCTGCAGCAGCAGGAGCTCACTTCATGTCTATAGGGTGTGGCTAAATGCAGCTGTGTAAATGCCGGAAGTAAGAATTACTTTTTAAATTAGTAGCTTATATATGTATGTTGTGCATGTGTGTAAGTGTGTGTGTGCGTTGAGGTGGCAAGCTTTTGCCGCGAGGTGTTTAATTTAGCCAGCATATGTGCAAGTGTTGCAAAGCGGCAAAAGTTGCCACGAGCTCTCTAGCTCTGCGAAAAAATAAAAACAATTACGCAATTCTATTGTTGCAACTCACATGAAAGCCAAATTGAAAGTTAACACAGCACAAAAAGTTAAAATTCCTTTTATCCATTGTATGTTTTTTTTTTGTTCGTTTTAGTTTTAGTAAATGGGAAGAGAAATGTGTTTATAATTGTATTTCTAGCAAAGTTGTTGCAACTAGTTTCTGTCAGGCAGCTCTGTTAATGATAAGCATCTAAATGTTGTACAAATAAATTTATTTCTCCGTTCTTTGGCAGCTTAAACTTGGCTTTAAATGTATGGAAGCTATACGCTTGTTATACAAAATGATTTGTTAGCTTATAATTTTGCAAAAAATAAATAAAATAATAATTAGAGCAATATGTTGCTTGTGTTTATTGCCAATTAAACAAAATAAACAGCTGTGCTTTGGTTTGGCTATCTATTATATAATGATTTATTATTTGTATTGCAAGTGTCAGTATTATTCTGGCCATGAGTGTATACACAGTTTGCACTGATGACATTTTAATGCTACTAAAGCTAGTTTTTTTTTTCCCCTTGGCTGTTATGCTGTTAATTATGCAATGGTTTGTTGATAAATCAGTTTATTTATAATCTCGTAATTAAAATTGGTTCAATGATTTTTTTTTTTGTTTTCATATCAATCAACCATAAAGCAGAGCAGCATTGCATTTCGTTCAGTGGAATTTATCCCACCTGAACAGACTCGATTTTAATTTTGCCATTCTAAAAATCACATTGTTCCGTGTTCTCAATGCAGTTAGTTCAACTTCATCTCCGGCTACTTAATTAAGAGTCGAGGCAAAAGTGTTGCCAATGTTGATTGGCCCACAGCTGCTGCCGTGTCGACTGCAGTAGACCACAATTACTTTCGTATTAATGCGGATGTGTCAAGGCTGGCTGGCGCTTTTCTTTCCAGTTCTCGATTCTGCTGTGCCTGCTTTGCATTAGTGGGCATGTCGAATGCTTTTAGCATTTTAATTAAATTTGATGCTGATTGAACTTATGACTGAGCCACAGTCTCTGTCCACATTAGCGGTCATTGCTAACGTTGCTCGCTCCCTCTAACCTAATCAGGAAGAAAGCTGTAAAAAAGAAAAAAAAAAAGAAGGAGAAAGAGAAAAGAGAACTTGGCAAAAGAATTGGAATTTAATTTGCCTCGTTGCTTTTAACAATGCTTATTTTTCCCTTTTTTTTTGTTTTTGTTTCTCCTCTCCTCTTTGGCCTCAAGTGCTGACTGAGATTTATGGCAAGTGCCATAAATTGCAAATCAAAGTGCAAAATGCAGTTCAGGTCCCTATCGGGACGACCCCCAATGCGGATCGGTTCATGTCGAACCAAACTGTCGACGTGTGCAAAGACAAACAACACTACACAGCACACTACACGATACAGCCAAAAAAAAAAAAAAAAAGACTCAACGCAAAGGAAAAGGGGCATAAAGTAGTCAGCTCGTAAAAATGACAACAACAAGCAACTGGGCCAATATGCCATATTGAAAGGCCCTTTTTAGCATAGAACATGGAAAAGGTCAAGTCAACATTTTTGCGGTCATCAATAAATGATTGACTATGCCTATACCCTATACTAACAGATAAGCATAACTTTTTTTTTTCGAATGATAAAGTAGTTTAGTAAATGTTAGAGATAAAAAAATATAAAAATACCAAATATGTCAATAGAACGCGCTTACCTTTTTAATTTATAAAATATTTTATTTAAGTCATAGCCGGTTAAAATTGTCAAAGTAGTTTAATTGTATTGGCATTAAGAGCACAATAAATATTTAAAAAAAAATTTTTTGTAATTAAAACTTTTCAGTTTCCCAAGCAACGACAACAATTTAACACATCGCTTTTTTTAATCCTCTCCATAAAAAGAGTTACTTGACTTAAGCTTGCATATGCTCTCATTTTTAAATATGTATGTTAATAGTGTAGTCTCTGGAAATTTATACCATGCTTGTGGTGTAGTTTGGTTTGGTCAACGATTTTTTTTAATTTCCTAATGATGTTAGTGAAAATGCCAGTGAGAAACGAGGCAAACATTAGTGGAGAAAGAATATGCCATGACGATGCACTTTCCATGCCTGCTGACACGTTGACGATGGCAACTCGGCCTCTCACTGGAATTAGTGAGGCAGGCTAGCGGGAGGGAGGTAGGAGAACGAGGAGAAGGTATAACCATACTATTCTCTTTCTAGCCGAGAGTTGAGCCAAAAACTCAACGCCCTTCCAGCGGCTGCTCTAATGAATTTGCATTTTTTATAAATCCCCATTGATGTGCTCCACTTTTTCGGGTCCTTGCCTTCCAACTGCCAAGCGATTGCACATTTTTTATATACACAATGTTGCTGCTTGCTGTTGCTGTTTTTAGGGTTGTATTTACGACATTGCACACCAATGCAATGGCATAGCTATTGTCGAGAGTGTGTAAGCGGATACGGAAGTAAACACGAGTACAGGACACAACTGAAGAATTAATAGAAACGCTTGTTGCATTTGACATGGGTTCTGTGATTCCTAAAGCTTTAACCCATATGATAGTTTAGTTATTTACTTTTGTTTTGTAGATAACTCAAAATCGATAGCTTCACATCTTTCCGCATCCTTACAGCTTGAACTACCAAATTTGGTAAGGAGATAGCTACTGGTATCCCCCGAAACACTGCATCAACAATTTTAGAGTCACGCCCACCTATTTCTACTGCAAGGTTGCAACTTGCCTAACTTTTTTTGTATATCAAATCTTTATTATAGATTCTCTGACATATTGAAGATGAAACATGGACTCTAAATGCTTGATCTTATCTATTATTGATGTTGTTGTTGTTAGGCTCGTTATTTGCAGTTTGTGAATGTTTTGGAGTTGACCTCATTGGATGTTTCATTGTTCGTGGTGCTCAGTAAAATACTGAATAGTCGGGGCCAATTTGTTTACCAAGCAGCATTTTGGCAATAAACAATGGCCAGGCCCATAACAGAAACAGCAACAACAACAACAGCACCGACAGCTGTGTCAGTAATGTGAAGGAGCCTGTCAAGCCATTAACAAGTTGCTCTGGCAATTATGGCGCGACGCCTGTCGACCAAAACACACACAACTTAACACCACACACAATCGCACACACACAGCTTGCGTTATAAATTATTGGCATGCCGAGGCTCTTCTCATGAATACTCGTTTGCAAAATCCATAGCATTCCCATTGGCTGTTCAAAGTCTGGGCAGCAGCAGCAGAAGCAATAGCTGGTTCAGGACCAAGTCGAGGTCCAAGTCCAGGTTCGAGACCACCTTTCTCTCTCTCTGCTCGACAGAGCAAGTTTATTTGCATGTTTGCCTGGTTTATTAAACAGAAACCTGCCGACAAACAAACAAAAAAAAAAAGCCACCTCAAAAACAAAAGCAAGTACGAACTTGTGTGTTAGACATGCCGAAGATTCAATACTCTTTCAAGACATTATTATAAACGAACCAAAAAATAAAATAAAAATATTGCTGAAAATGTAAGCAAGAGAATTTTAACCAAGGGCAGCTCTCTGATGTAGATCTACAAACATGAATATATATGTATGTAAATATATCTTATGATATCAGGAGCGTCACTACCTTCGGCAAAGGGTAAATACAAAATACCAAAACCCAACACGAAGCAGCAGCAAAATCTGCAGCATAGCAAACGAAAATTGCAAACATTTTTCAATGGCGCTGAGTTGTAAAACAGGGGAACGGATTGTGGCAGGAGGGGTGTGCGGGTAGTATTGCAACTTGACAGTTTTGCGCTATGCTCTGCAAAAGTTTGCCAAAGTTAATTAGATGCATTGCAACGCATTTCCAGTCCCATTGGCGTCATTAGTCGCCACTAAAAAGAGACAGGCAAACACACTGAGATAGTTAAAGAGAGAGAGAGAGAGATTAGTGTAGTCTTGAGTCGGTATTAGAAAAGGGGTTTCTTGGTCACGCATCGATCATTGCCTTTGCCACTAGTATTTACTCCATTTGGTTTCGACCCGTTTTGAATGGGGGGCAACTTCGACGCTTTGCGGCATTAACTACAAGCCATTATTATTGTCTTGGGCATTCAGCAATCTCAAGTCCCAAAATAAAAGGGCTTCAACTATACACACTCAAAGGCATCTCTTTCAATTCCAATTCCAATTTGTATTTAGGTTTTGGTTTTGGGACTGGCGTTAATACGAAGTACGCATACACGACGGGTGCGCTCATGTGTGATTGTTTCTGAGTAAGTGGGAGTGCACATTACACACAAACACACATACAAACACACACACATACACACACACACAACCAACGGGCATACACATGATTGTTTCTTACAGTGATGTTTAGCTATTTAGCTACAATTTTTTGGATTTTTCTTGAAAAATATTCTACACGATCTAGCTTTGTTTTCTTTTTGGATTAGAGCGAAGCAATGATTTAGCACAATTCCATTCGATTCAAGTTGTGATGATGTGAAAATCTTCTGCGCAAATATGTTTGGCATTATGGATCATATAAAAAGTTAAGAGAGTTTGCCTGACGTGCCTGTTGTTATAAAACTAATCCGCATTGTAAGTAGATATTGTGATATGCTTACATAGAGGTCGCCAACTCTCTGATTGTGTGCGCCATGAACCTCTGGGGAAATTAAAGAAACATTAAATGCCGCAGGCAAGCCGAGCGTGCAAATGCAAGTATGTGTGAGTGCTGTATGTAACTGTGCGTGTGTGTTTATATTGTTGGCGCTCTTATTGTTTCCCATAGACTTGTTTTCAAGCTTTTATGCTACTTACTCCAATGGGGCACTCGAGTCGTATGCTTTATATATATACAATATATATTTGTATTTGTTTGCCGTAATATTCGGCATCTATTGGCCTAAGTGTCTATTGACCCGGCCTTGTACACCAACTGGTTAATTTAATCAACGACGACAATTGGAATTATACAATAAATGAACAAATACCCACTTTAATTGCGAGCCTAACTTTAATGAATGCTTTGTAGACTCGTTTTTTTTTTTAATGGAAAGATATTAAAAAAGAACGTAATTTCGTATGATAAATAAAGGGCGTGCATTCAAATATAGTCAACAACAACAATAGCCTAAATAATATATTGCGTCTCAAGTTTTATGTTTTAATATTTAATTAAAATTTTGTGTTACGTTTTGTTAATGAATTCCTATTTGTCGCCGCCCATTGCACGTGACGCTGCCCAGCCGCAGGCTCAACGTTTCGGCTATCCGGCTACCCTATCTAACCCAGCCTACCCCCTTCCTTTACCATCTATTGTGTGTGTCCAGTCCATCAGTTGGTGCCCTTGGGACCGCGACTGCGACGACTTGGGAGTTGTTTGTCGGCCACTTTTTTCGGGCACCTTGTTTTGTGTACCCAAAGGAATGGCAAATTTATAAAATGATTTTAATTAGCTGGCCCATGGCGTTGTTTTTGTTGTTGGTGTCTGTCGAATGGGTGAGCTGGTTGTCCAGTTTTATACCATTTTAATATGTGCATAGAAAAACAAAACAAAAATAAAAATAAAAATGATAAAAAGTTTGGTCATCGGCGTTAACAGGAAACCGGAAATCTGCCATTGAAAACCATCAAACAAACAACAGCAGCAAATGGCAGCAAAGTTTCATTGTGGCAAGCTGTAAAGCTGCAAATTTCGTCGTCGTCATTGGGCGTTCTTTTAGTTGTAGGTTCATAGAAGGTACGGGGAATGGAAGGCGGCTGCCACATGACAGCTAACAAGAGCATTAAAAGTTATGACTGCTTGCCAAAGCTTGCTAAAGGTTTGTATCCTGTGCCCATAAAATGTTTGAGAAACTTTTGCGATTTTACATTAACTTCACACAGAGTCAACCTCACATCAGCAGGACATAAAGTGAAAATCTGTGTAGATAAAGCACGGCATAACTAGAATTCACGCTCGGTTCTACATCAAACATATGTTTTAAATGTGTTTCTAAAAAATAAATTAAATAAAAGTCACATAATTTTATTCATTGCACTAATTAAAAGTTAGCTCTACTCGGGCATTTTAAGACAACGCAATGAAAAACAAAGTTATACAGATTATAATTAAATAAAAAAAAAAAACCGGTAGATTCAGTACTCGGTCAAAGCTAATTAGTTTCAAACTAATTGCGAGCTGATTTCCTTTTTTAAGCGCATGAAGAGTTTATAAATTGTCTTTAGACCGCGATAAAATCGGTTTTAATTTCGTTTTGTTTTGTTTTTTGGATGTTGTATAAGGGCAATGCAATGTCGACTTTGAGTGTCCATGCCAACTGACCCATGGGTTGCCAACAACAAACAGCTTTTAAACATTAAAAAGTTAGCACATTTATTTGTTGTTGCTTGCCTGCCTGCCTGCCTGCCTGCTTGCTGCATATATCTGAATAATGAAAGCGAAAGCGAATAATGTGAAAAAAACCACAAGGTGGGCTACAAGTTCTGACCGCTCGCCAATCCTCGGCTGCTAATTGCAAGCTTAAAGTTGCTCATTAAGCAGCCGTCGCTTTGGCCGCCATTGCAATGCCATTGGTGCTAAACACAATCAAATCAGGCGTTTCCGCTTCAGAATTATTCGACTTCCGGTACACAAAGTGCACAAGCAGCACGTGTGCGCCGGCCGGCAATGTTTCACTTAGTTTATTTCGGTACATTGTAAATTGTACCCTGTAGGAATAAGGACAAAAGGATTTTACGAAACATTAATAAGCATAAGTGCATTGATCCCAAGATAGAAATATTTTGGTCACATAACTTGGTTAAAATATATTATATATATTGTTTGTGTTATAATTTTAATTTTACATAAATTATATTTATTTATATAAACAGTTATTCAACTTTTTGTTGTTTCGTTAGTTAAACAAAGTAAATAAAAAAGTTCTCGGATAATGTTTGTCGCAAGACCTGGCGTGCAGGGGGAATTCAAACGTCAAGCGTCAGCTTAACTGAAACGTTTTCAGTTTTTATTGCTGTTTTTCGTTTTGATGTGTGGCCCTTCCGTTTAGTAGCTATCGCGTTGGGAATTACAGGGCAAATTGCTCACAATTTGAGTTGAAGTTTTGGAAATGCATATCTTGGCTAAAGCTAATCCCACGTTTGGGTCCCATGTGCATTGGCGTTATTGATGCGCCAAGGATTTTGTCGAAATACAGTCGACAACAGATTTTTGCATTATATTTATGAATTTTTAGTGGTTTGTGTGTTGTTTTTCGTTGCTTGTCTTTCATTTTTTTTTTTTTTTTTGTGGGCGGCGAGCACCTTGATCTTCTGTCCAGTGGGCATATTTTGCATATGGCGTTACGAATGCGTAGTGTGTGTATGGCAGTTGCAGTTATCTTTTAACAAGCAAACGAGCCATGAAGCGAGAGCGTTGCACGACGCGGCAACGTTTGCCAGTTGTTGCTGTTATAAAGTGTTGCATTCTTTTTTAGGCATTTTGCTTTTGGGATTTATTTGCATTTTACACTGGCCTCCAGTGCCAGCCAGTTCACTTCAGCTATTTTAGCTGGTTTGCCGCAATCTGTGTCTCGTTCTGGCCAGCGAGTGTCGCATTTAAAATTTATGAACTTTCATACACACACACACAACTACAGTGCATATATGTACATATATGTAAATGTGTTTATGTATGTGTATATACATATTTTAATTTTTCTACACGTGTGCGCTCATCTAAACGTTTCTTTTTGTGTGCATGATGCATGACTATGTAAATAGACATTTTTACACTCTGACAACAGTTTTCGTACATTATGGAGTTGTGTTTTTCACTTTTGCACACGTTTGTTGCTTTTGTTGCTGTGTTGTATATGTTTTTGTGTTTTGTTTTTTGTTGTTACAATTGTGTTCCAAATTGTGTTCTGCACCTTTTACGTTAGCATAATTTTATTTGTTAACTTGCGAATTGTTGTTGCTCGTTCTCGCTATATGCATATATCTATTTTTGGTATGCTGCATGTCTGATAAGTTGTTCAAATATGCAGCTACAACATCATCATTTTTCACATTATGATTTATAACTTTTTAACTCGCCTTATCGCAAGATAAACTAGAAGAACACGAGTTTCTGTAGTGCTTTTTAATATTTACAAACCATTTTTAAATAATTAAATTAATAAAATTTAAATAAAAAAAATTAACAACAATAAATTTGATCAAAAATAAAAATAGATTGTCGAATCTAAAAGTAAAATTGTAGATAAATAACTGTATAACTATTTCTCGTACATATATTTGCTGTCCAAAAACATATCTATTATCTAGTAAACATAGAAAAAGAGATTGCTTGCGCGCGTGTGTGTGTGTGAGTTTGTGTGTGGGTAAGTGTGGTGGCTGTGCGGTAGACCATATGATTATGCCACCTAGTCTGATGGACAATATTGAAATGAATTGGGGCACACATTTAATTTGGCTGCTTTTGTTTGGCGGTCGTTTCATGTAATTTTCATGGCCATCAAATTCAAAATTGGTTAATTGAATTCGAAATTGCCACACTCACTCATACAAACACTCGCAAACGCACATACGCAGCAAAGTGAGTCAATTAAATATTTATGGGCCATGCCGCATATAGCGGAAATTTGCCATTCCTGAAACCTGTCAATCTTGTTCATTGCTGTTGACACACAACACAACAGAACACACACATACATAGAAAACACAAATACACACATGATTGAGGTAACAGCACATTAAACGCTCAGGTGGCACCTGATATACAAATATATGTATATTCAATACATTGATTATTGATGCATTTTGACCAAAAATTGCGGCCTCTTTACTCTGTGCAGTGCTGTCGGTCGATTGGTCAGCAGCTGCCTGTTGTGTCCAGCTTGCATCAGCTAGCAAAAATATTTATTTTAATAAATAAAATGCAGTTTGTGCATATAAACGAGCGCATCAGCATGCATTTTTCATATTTGCAGCAGCGGCAGCCAGCAGCCGTAGTTTTTGAATGCAGTTTCATAAACTACCCCTGAAGCAGCTCAGCCGGCAACAGGCAAACAACCAACTCACGGATTTAAATACATACATATTAAGTATGCAAGTATGTATGTATGTATGTTGTGTCTGCATATAGAAATGATATGGAAAAAGTGCACATAAATTACTTTTATATTTTGTCGCTATTTTTATATTGCCAACACTTGTGCGGAAATTGCGCGATGAAACGACTCGACGGCAAAAGCTGCAGCAAAGAAATTGCTCACTGCTGCATGGATATGCACTTCTGTAGCCAAACTGTAACACAACAACAGCTCGACTAAAAACTCTCCTAGCGATCCCCCCTATTCCCCCCTCGCCCTTTAATCCTACTGGCGGCAGCATCCGTTGCCGGCTTTGGGTGGCCCTGCACACGGCGTATACGCGATATTTACGAGAGATACGCAGCAAATGGTAGTGGGCTGCAAATGCGCCATAATTCAGCTTGAAACAAGCTGAAAACAAAGCAACAAGAATAAATTTATAGCAAAAACAACAAAAAAAAAAAAAAAAAAAGCGTAAAAGGAATTAACTAAATTATGCATCTTGCGCTTAAAGTCGTCGCTCGATCCGCGCCACAATTTACATTCATGCTATGTTTATGTGGGCCAAGAGCAATGCAATCATTGCAGGGAGTGCGCGGGGTCTAGACAATATGATATAGATAGGTTGTAAGCAATGAGCAACGATTAACATTAACCGCACAAGATAAAAATGCAATTACTATGCAAATGGCAAATAGCAGCAGACATATTATGCAATATGGTAAATGCTTACATACCAGAAGTATTAAAATAAGGCCAGCAACTATGCGGATATCTGAACAATTCACGAGCGAATTTATGATACGATTTTATTGCATATGTCATATTTGAAGCTATTTCTTATTTAATTGAATTGTGATTACAATCAAACTCAATATATTATCAACGCATCCCTAGTAGATTCTTAGCCCTTTATTAGGCCGCGCTGCATATCTGCAATTGACTTTGCTGCAAGTGTTGAAATGTCATGCAGTTTAAAGGCATAATATCAACATTTTTGGTATATTTCAATTCAAGCTCGTTTGAAATATCTTTTTTATTACATTTTCGTAGAATTATAAAAATTGTATTGGCATACATATTATTTACGCCATGAAAACATTTGCTACACATTTTGATCCGGAAAGTTGTGAAAGACTCGGGGCGCTTATCAGGAATTTTGCATTTTTTCATTCCCATCCTTTTTAGTGATGGTAATTATTAACAAAAAACTTATGTGAAAAAGTTGTTTATTATAGCAACAGAAAAAAGAAAAACAGGGGCAAAAACAAGTGCGTGTTGTGTGAGTGGAGCGCAGCAAAACATATAAAGCGTATTAAATTGGACAAAAACATATAGCTGAACTATAGGGAGCCAGAAAGAGAGAAAGAGAGAGAGCGAGAGAGAGATGAAGGCGTAACAATAATAAACATGGGCAATATTCAAACAAATAATTCCGCGTCGCCCAGCGACACAGCAAAATTGTCAAACAAGGCAAAATGCGGTACGGTAAGCAAATAGGGCGACATGAGTGTAGCAGCAAAAAAATCGAATTAAATTTAAATGCAAAACAATTTCCAACAGCGCATTTCATACCTTTAAAAAGTAAACTATTCACTTGCCAACGATACGCGATGAAACAATATTCAATATATAAGGGTAACTCCCCTTTGCGTTCGATGCCGCTCTACACTTCGTGGGATATTGTGTCCACTGTTGAATCGACTCTCAACTCGACTCTTTGACACTCTGGTTTCAATATTGTTAAATAGACAAAAAATAAAAAAATAAAGAATGACTACCACAGAATTTACTTAACTAAATTACAGCATTGATTTTTTAGTGTGTAAGTATTAATACTTTTAATAAAGTGATTTGTCTCTTTTTTCTTCTACAGCATAACAGCCCCTTGACACATTTTTAATGGGTGCAGAGTATTAATAAAAAAAAACCTCTTGAGCTCAACAACATGAGTTATGGTAATGCAATATTTACAACAAGAACTAAATAAAAAAATATATATTCGATTACATTAATGTAAATATTCAATAGTGAATTTGATTTGTTTTATAAGACATAAAACATTTATGAGTCGAGAGAGAAGAAGCTTTTTTTATAACAAGTATAGCATTTTCGCTCATGCCAAATAAACTGTAACGCAATGTTTACTTGATTTATTTTAAAGCCTTTTACAAATACGAACATTTTAATAAGATTACATTACTGGCATTCTGGCTCGCACATGTTTGTGTGTACATGCGACATTGCTGTTGTCAGATTTCTGGAACTATAGTACGTACATATTGATATAGACTGTTTGTGTTTGTATGTGTGTGTATAAAAAAAATTGTATCAACGCATTCTGCATTTTTCCTGGCAGGCAAATGAACTCACTTGAATAATTGTCTCGTTGGGAGTTATCTCGCACTTTAAACACGTTGGCGCATTTTAATGAAAACGTCCTTTCAGCGCCAGATAAATTATTCAAAAGTTTGCCACTGCCACAGCTTTGCTTGCCCATTGTTGTTGCTCATGTTGCTTGTTATTTTTGTTGTTGCAACGTTTTCCGTTTTATTTATTGTTTGGCCACCATTCTTATTTTGCACCTTTTGCGTTGAAAGTTTGTCGGTAGAACCACCAGCAGCAAGCAGCAGCAGCATTGCTGATGTTGAAGTGTCGTCGACCTGTTCTCGTCCTGATAGTTGCTCACCATTGTTAGCTCTTTTGCTCAATTCGCTGGCAGTTGACTGGAGTGCCAGCCAGCTGAAGCTGAAGCTAAAGCTGAAAGTGTTAGCCGAGATCTCTGCAATTGTTTTGTTAGCACAAAATGTAACAACTGCAAGTATTGCAAGAAGTGCCAAGAAAAAGCACGTGGAACTACCAGACCTTGTGGCATTGCTGTTAGCTGGCAAAAAAAAAACTGAAATCACAACATGACAAAAGTGCTTCAACTTCACCGAAAATTGCATACCCTTAGAGTTAACATTTTTAGAAAAGTACTTTTGATTTTTTCTTTAATTTAATCTACAATAGTTTTGTCGCAACAAATTCAACTTAACATTAAATAAATGTTTCGAATTTACAAAATCTTCATTTTTGTCGCACTTTCAACCTAATTTGAACAAACTGTGCTTTTCCCATGGTGTTAAAGGCAGTTTTAGTTTAGTTTAAGTTTGCTGCAAGCCAACTAGCCAAACTATTTGTATTCATCAGGCTGGCGCCGTAGGGGATTTTGCCCATTCTGTTCAGACATGGTCAGCCATAAGGCACTTCATTAAACGTACGCGTAACTGGCCGCTGTACCAAAGTGCTTCCCCCGTTGGCTTTAAACTGGCCTTAAAGCCACACAATTTTGCATCGTTCAACCAACAGCTTTATTGTTTTTTAGTTTTGTTACTGCACTTTGAAAACATTTTGAATTTGAATCTATAAATTTTAAATTACTTGAAAGTGGTAAAATCTATGCAGTGCCGAGCGAAAACCGCAACGGCATTTTCGTTTTGTCACCCAACCCGAACAACCTGAACACTAACTGTCTGACCAGCTCAGCTCAGCCAGCTTCCAGTATCCTGCAACCAGCAACTCCTGCCACTAACTCCAAGCCTTTATGTGAGTCTATTACAGCACACACACAAGGTTTATGTATAGCACTTAAAACCGAACTTGGTTTTTATGTATACGTATCATATTTTAAATCCACTTTTGCACTAGTTTCAAGTTTTAGGAACGTATAAAAAGTAATAATCTCTTAATATATAAATGGATTTAAGTCATTGCTATAAAAGTCTACCAAAAATCACATAGTTTCGTTTGACGTGAAGTTCGGAAATGCTATTTGTATATAGCTTAACTAGCTAGTTAGGAGTGTTTATCATTTGAGAGAAGTTTTATACGAAAGGAGATTTTTAGCTGTAGTTGTTAAATTTTCGAGAGACTTAAAGCTCGTAACTTGAATGCTCGAAAATTCTTTTAAGGTCTTAACAAGTGAATCAAAAAAAACCAAACGATGTTTTCCTCCTTTAAGCATAGGCTTTATTATGGTATGAGTGGAGTTTGGCCAATTATCACAACATTTTCATTTTCAGCTTGACATCGCTAATGGACCGATTAAGTCGTTATGCAAAGCACGCACAAACAGACGTGCCTTAAAATCAATATGCATGCATATGGTAGCATATTGGGGAGCAGCTTTTTAACTCTTACCACTAAGTGAGCTTTCGTATACTGTATCTGAATGGGTTCAACGTCGTATCCTTTGATTTCATGCTTTGCTTTCGCTACATTCAAGGACATCATCAATGGCATCACATTCGCAATTTATTGCAGCTCCAAAAAGCTTACATATATTGTATGCGTGTCCTTTTAAAATACATTGGCTCGCAGCTTATTTCAACCAGCAGCATACAAAAAAATATGTGTGTTCATAAAATCAAAAACTAAAAGGGATACCAAAATAATTTAAATGCAAGTTGTTAGTCTGATGTTTTAAGTTATCAAATATGACTTGATTTAGAGAGCAGAGCATCATTTACCTAGAAATGCTCCGAACAAAACAGGCTACAGTTAAGCATGCAGTTAAGTGGCAGCATTATGGTGTGGGCCTGTATATCGTCAGTTCATTGAGATTACAATGGAAAAAACTAAATTTCTTGAAATTGTGAAGTCAATATTGATTGAAAACGGTGAGAAGCTGAACGATCTAAAACATAAGGTTGGCATTGTGCATTTTACCTGCCTGATTTTGAAATCTTCGCATGTTATGCAACTATCAGAAATGCAACCATCAACCATCAATGGGTCAAAATTACGCCACAAGTTGGTCGAGTCCATGCCAAAATGGCTCAAAATGGTAGTTGACGGAAAGGGTGGTAATACCAATTTAATTAACTAAATTTTTGTTGTTTGAATAAAAACTTGGTAATAATAATGTAATTAAATTACTGGTTGAAATAAGCTGCACCATTATTGTTGGTTGATTTTTTAATTAATACAAAGTGTTGGAAAATATTTCAAAATAATAAAACGAATTTATGAGTCGGTACCAT
Source organism: Scaptomyza graminum (assembly GCA_018901835.1). NCBI lineage: Eukaryota > Metazoa > Arthropoda > Insecta > Diptera > Drosophilidae > Scaptomyza > Scaptomyza graminum. The sequence continues at coordinate 7,786,073 of JAEIFL010000001.1, read as the reverse complement.
ATGCATATTAAGTTAATTTAAATGTACTATAAGTATTTATTTATATATAGAATTTTATCTATTGTGCTAACTTGTCAGTACGTTGCAAATTCTCTGACCATCATCGGAAAATATTTAAATGTCAAATCATACGAGTGACAGACTAACAAACTGACGGGCAATTGAGACAAGGCAAGGCCAGAAGGCCATTGGGAAAATTATGAGCCAATCGATAATATGCCGAATAAAATGAATATGGTAGAATCTATGCGGAAATAAATACAGCAGTGAATAGACAAACACACACACACGCACTTGGAGACTCGCAAATTGGCAGCGGGTATATTTTTTGATTAAGCATTCCCAAGATACGAATTAAATCAATAACTTTCGGCAGAGCGACAGGCAGGCAGGCAAATGCTAAGCAGGCTACCCCAAAAATTGAGCTGGTTTCGGTTTGGCAGCTTGCCTGCTGGCAAACAAATTGAATTCAAAACTTTCGGCATCCGCAAGGCCGACACACACACACACACACACACACTCATACAGAAAAAAAGGTTAGATGGAGTTTTCACGTTGTCCGTATAAATAAAGCAGATGTTGAGTAGAAACAAAGAGGGAGAAAGAGAGAGAGATTGGGTACTGAACTGTATACCAATAAACGTAATGAAACTTAATTTGAATGCCACTCAAGTGGCTCAGGCTCAATGCTCTACAGTTGCAGCAGCAGCAGATTCAGGTGAAAAATGCAAGTTGCAACTACTACTACTACTACTGGGCTACTGTCCAATGGTCAACTGGGCTGCAAATCGTGTGCAAATTGAGCTGCCAGGGGAAAATTAACTGCTCGACCGCATGCAGTGAAAAAAAAGCAGAAAACCTTGTTCGATTTATAGCCTGGATAATGCAGGCGACTTACGCGTGCACAAATTATGCAGCCACTGCATTAAACACACGCGCTGAATATATACGAATCTGCCACCTTCAGTTGCAGCAGCAGAAGCAGCAGGACACCAACTTAACCCAACCCAACCCAAGGCAACCCGTTCAGCATTGGCCAAATGCATTAAATGCCGAACAGATGGCATCAATTTGTACCCAAAATGTAGCTGAAGCCGCGCTAGAGCCAGAGCAGATAGCATCGGAACGAGTTTTCATAAAGAACACATGAAAGCTCATATAGAGTATTGGCTGAAGTACTCTATGTAATGTGTGTGTTTGGCGTGGGCTGTGTGGGAGAGTAGTGTGCGTCTGCAAATCCTTTTGTAATGCAAGCGCCAGCTTAGCTGACTTTTTCGGTGCATTAAAGATACATATGAACGTAAAAAGTTCTAAAAATCAATGACCGAATGTTGAAACAAAATCTTAATTTTCCGTTAAACAAATCTTTTTTCTGCTTTGATAATGTAATGTAATAACAAAGCTAATTGAATGACAGCAAATAAATATACATATACAAAAATGGATTTTCGTTAATTTCCGAAGAAAAAAAAAGACAAAATTTATTTACCAACGCGTTTTTCACTTGTTTTACCAAAAGTTGCGCTGCTTACGAATTTATATAAATTTATTGCTTTCGACAAGACAAAATGAAATTAAAGTATTCAACATTAACACTTGTATTCACTTGCACTCAAATAAGTAGCTCCATCAATCACTACAATGAGTTCAACTCTCGCATTTGCACTCCTCGTCCATTACAAAAACAACGAAAAAAGATACGAAAAGTGCGAATAAAGCGTTGTAAGACAGTGTCGGGCACCGGTTAGCTTGAATGGGGGGCCCCTTTAAGGCAGGACATGGTCAGGACATGGATAGAACATGGACGAAGCGCCCTGTACTACAACTATTATGTTATATAATGCGCGTGCTGCCAGCAAAAACGCTCTTTACTACAAAGTCAGAAATAATTTGTGCAGACAATGCGAGAAAATGGGGCGAGAGCGTGTGTGTGTGTGTGTGCCTGCCTATCCGATGGGGTCAAAGTTTGGTGAGGTCAGTAAGTGAGTGCACCGTATGTGTGTGTGTGTGTGAGTGTGAGTGTGCGTGTGTGTTCAACACGTTCAATATTTTATGGTGTCGCTTACAGGCACGTCGAACGTCCAAGCAGCCAGCAAAGAATTGAGCTTGAGCAATTTTTTATTTTTTGCTTTTTGGGGGCAAGTTGAGGCTAAATTCGTGCGGCCACTCAAATAACGCATCGAATATAATGTGGCAAAAAAGAGGGCCGCAACAAAGTGCAGCTGTAGAAAGTGGCCTGAATACGAAACTACAACAGCTTTCAAAATGGCAGGCGCAGGTGCTGAGGCGGCCTGTGAGAAATCGAGGGACAAGCGATGAACCGGGCCATAGCCGCTGGTCAATTGAAACGGTTCAAAGAACGTTGGCCCTGTGTGAGTAATTCCCCTTGCCACGTATCGTCGTTTGGCCCCCCCCTCCCCTCTTTTTCTTATGTTTCTTTTTCTTTTATTGACGCGCCCATATAAATTTCAGTCTGTAAAATGGTTTTTATTGGCAACAGCGACTGGCACACCACACCATGCCCACATGGGCACCACAGCAGTGGTAAGAGCCACAACGCCGAGTTCAATTGCCGCCAATTGCCCGCTCGACTGCCGACCCGGCTCGAAAAGGTTAAATTTGTAAAATTGGTACGTGATTGGATTCAAAGCGCAAAATAAGTGCGTCTGTTGGTTCTTTGAGGGAAAGGGTTCACCCAATTCACTTATGAAATGAATACAAAAAACGAACAGAACACAAAATAAAATAAAATCAAAAAACGAAATCAACAACAAAATGAAAATAACAAGCTGAGAAATGCGAACTATAAATGCACTTTCTTATATGTATAAAGAAGAGGCCGAATAATTAATTAAATTAAAGAATATATGTTTAATCCTAAGCATAGCATAGGCTATAAATAATTTTGTTTCTTATTTACTCTCCGTTTTCCTTTTCATCTACTATTTTTTTCTTCTGCAAAGCTTAAATTTATGATTACATTATTTATAATTGCTATTACCAATGCTCAAAAAATATGCTAAGGCATATCAAGTTACGGAACATATTTATCATATTTATCATAAAAAATTACGAATTTTGTTGAATGTTATATTTGATGCATGCATCTCAAAAGGGTATACAGCATCTGCATAACAAATAAAGCGAATGGCAATAAAGGGATAGCAGGAAGGCTTGCCTCGAGGCTGCAAAGAGCATTGATTGTATGTGTGTATGTGTCTGTTCGTGTGTAGAATTGTAGCATATTTTTTTGGCACGCCAGTCGCTCGATTTGTAATAAGAAATGTGTGTGGTTTTTTTGTGTGGTTTGAAAAATTAGAACTTGTGCCAACAGCAAACAGCAAAACGATGGCGAGCACATGGCAAATGCCCAACAATCACACAAACACAAACACACACACACAATCATAGACATGTATGGATATGGATATGGTTATGTTTGTGCTTGGGCCAGCATAGTTTGTGGTTGATGGCCTAGCCATTTGTTTTTTGGCTAACTGAAATAAAAAAAAGAGAAACGCGAAAGAGAGATGGAGAGAGAGAGGGGAAAGCACATCTAACCAAAGCCAAAGTCAGCTAATAACTGGGCAATTGTGCCTGACAGCGGCATGTTGTCAACATGTTTGCCTATCAACTGAAGCTGCGCCATCAGCGGTTGGCAACATTACGTATGAGTAATATGTCAACATAAATTTTGCACAGCACGCTGTAAGTGTAAATGCAAATTTTGGAAAAGATAAGCACATTTGATATGATTTATGTAGAAAAATATTACAGAGATTTGAATAAAAATATATATATAAGCTGAGATATATAAGTTTGAAATGCTTAAAATGTTTCAGAAAAAAGCAAAAAAGGAACATTTCATAAATAGAATTGTTACCGCAGCTATATTTTTGCTGCTGACAGACCAGCTTATCAAATATGTAATTATAATTTGAAAACATTTCATGTCGGCTTAGCCATTTAGTTGTGGATTTACCATATCCCTGACACATTACTGACATAAGGTTTGACTAAAATTTTGATAAGATGCATTCAAATAAAATCCATTTGCAATTTTAATCTGTCAGCAGTTGTATTTTTGGCTGGAGTTGCTTATAATTAAAAAGTCATCACAATATTTTTGCTGTCATTATAACTTTTTTAATACATTGTTGGTAAAGGTTGAATCAAAAGAAAAAAAGGTTGAGTATTATTATGCACACCAAAGGATATTCCAATTATCCAATTACAATTGTTCTTTTCAACAGTTTCCTCTTCATAAGCGCCATGAACATTTTTCAAGCACTTTAAATCGATAAATATGCAAAATGTTTACTCAAAAACTGCAGGTTCATTCGGTTAGAGTATTCAATGTGTTGCACATCATCGTAATATTTTAATTAATTGGTGTTTATTATGCGGTTCAGAATATTGTTGGCTTATGCATAAATTATGATTGCCATTTAAAAACTAGCAAACAAATTGTAAATATATTGTTTTTTTGTGTTTTTGTTTTTGCTTTTAGTCTGCACTTAATCACATAATTGCCCCTAATTTGATGCGCAAATTAAATGAAAGCGAGCAAATTTAACATTTAGCATTAGTATGAAGGAGAAACTCGACTAGTAGATACGTTGTAAAACTTAAATTTTTTTTTTAATTTTCACTGATGATTATTTTTATGTGAACAAAATTAATCTTAAATAGTTGGGCTTTTGTTGTTATCGATAATATGTCTTCATAAAAAAAGGAAAACACTTTTTTAAATTAATTTGAAATAAGCTTGATTTTTTACTTACTGAGCAATAAGATATATACTTTATACGGTCGGAGATGCTTTGTACAGCCTCTTACCAACATGTACTCAACTTCATTATACATTTTTTACTTCTTTTATTAAAATACTGTTGAAAATCCGTGTAACGAATCTCAAAGGGACTAGTAAAAGCTTCGTTATTGAGAAAATGCGTAATATAGAATTGGTTTTTAATTGAACCAAATTGCAGTGTTCTGGAAATGAATTCGTTGTATAGAAAACTTCGTTTTGCGGAAGTTCGTTGAATGGAAATTCGTCTGTAAAATCAATCGAGTGATGAGTTAGACGTCAATTGATATTTGATTAGAAATTGTTGAACGCATTAAAGTGCAATTAGTCTCAAGCACTTATTATTTTTTTCATTTTGAGAGTGTAATTAAATGAGAAAAGTGACAAGAGAAGTGGTCGCAGACCAGAGCTGCCTGTAAGCCTTATGCTTGAAATCAATTACTGAAGTGTTTTTGTGCTTTAAAATTGTAATGCACTAATTGAAATCAGCCATTGCAGGCTGTGCGTCTTTGTAATTATCTTGAAAATTTGACATTTCCGTTCTGATGCTTGTCATTTTGAATCAGATTTAATGAAGGTTGCTGACAGCGCAGCGCTGAACCGGTTTTGGCCAACTCATTCGCCATCTTGTCACCTGGTCTGAGTTGGTAGCCAAATGAGTGCGATTGAGTGTTGGTCGGATTAGATTTTAGGCAACCATCGTGTTGCGAAAAAGTTTTTCTTTTGGCGGTGAGCCTCTCACCTGTCTGTCATGCTTTGACATTGATTGATACGTTTCTTGAAATTGACGCCAAGGTATTAAGCTTTAAAAACTGATTGCGTGCTTAAAGAAAAGTCTTTTACTTCTAACACATCGCTTTGTGTAAGAAATATACAGAAGGGATCATACTACAAATTTTTGAAATGCCATTAGCCATAAGTAAGTGAATAACATCAGAAACTGAGGGAACTTCAAATTGAGAGCTCATTATAGAATAAAAGGAAACTATTCAGTATTTGTACTCCAATAGAAACAAATGTCTTGCTAGAACAAAAATCAATTTGAATCAGTTTCAGCAACGTAGGCAGTCAGCCTCCGGTTCGAGCACATAGAGCTGGGGACTATCATTTAGGAGGAGAAAGGAATGTGTTTTGGCTTTTCAAGTGTGTGGCTTCATTCAAAGTTCAGTGGGGCGCGCTTCTATAAAACATCATTAAATCAGCGCAAGAGCCTCACAAATGCATTTCATTTCAAAATCATGGCGTGGCCCAACAGTAACTGGTAGCTGGTAACTGTTAACCGGTAACAGCAACAATAACAACATCGAAAACAACAACAGCAAGAACTTGGCACTCTGAGCATTACAAATTACAAGTTTGCTGTCTGTCAGAGAATCGCAGCTCTCGCAGCTTAGAGCGATGTGCAGCACAAAAAGCAGCAGGCACAACTTTGACGAGTGCAAGAAGAGAGAGATAGAGAGAGAAGAGACAGCGAGAGAGAGAGAAAGAGAGTGCATAAAAAAATCAGCTAACAAATGGGTGGGTGGATTCGCTGGGGGTGGGCGGTTTTTGTAAGAGTGCGCTGGCAACAATTGCAATCTGTGGCGTTTTCAACAGCGCTTAATGTTGCCTACAACCGCAATGTCAGCCATTTATCATTCACCCGAGCCGCAACAAGGGCTGAGACGAAGGGAGGCACTAGAATGAGGCTGACTGAGTAGCTTGGATGGACGGACTGACGGCAGTCCTACAGCTGCCTGCCTGACCAGAGCAAGCAAAAAAAAAAAAAAACAGCAACAACATTGACCTCACGAAACTGTCTCAGGACAGCAGCAGCAGGAATACGATTAAGCATGAGCTATGCTCTGGGAAGGTAAATCAAATTGCTAACCAGCTAGTAGAATTATATTTTGTTTGCATTTTTCTCTTAAAACTTGCAAACTTGTGGCCGCTTTCCCCTCCCAGTCGAGCACTTACCTGAAGCGAGAATACAAATTGTATGCTGTCTATAAAAGTTGACCTGGAATAAGTAAAAAAGAAAAAAACAGAGTTGAGTTGAGTTGAGTTGTGTTGAAAAATAAAACCATTAAGTAGTTTATCATGTTTATATAATATAATGTGAAATAATATTAAACTAACACTTTTATCAAAAGTTTCAATATAGTTGTGTGTTTTGTAGGATTTCCTTGCATATATAAATGTATAAAATGAAAAATATTTAAAATTTTGTTTCAATACCGAAACATACGATTGATTCACTTAGCATTTAAGCATTGAATTTCATATAGAATCAGGACATGGGATTTTTTCTGATTTAAAATATGCGAATTACTGGATAAACAAAAGCACAAATATATGAAATAAATGAAGCGACTGTCAAAAAGCAAACAGCTTTTGTTGCAATTTAATTTGTTTTAAGCCACCAGCATTTTAAATTGAATGGCATTGTCACCCCCCATCCCTAAGGGACACCTGCATGTGTGTGTGTGCTTATGTGTTTGGTTTGAATGTGTGCAGCATGCAATTTACTGATTAATTTAAGCGCTCTAGAAATGCATAAATTAATGTTTAATAACAGTTGCGGGCTGCCAACTTGCCTGCGGGTAGACCCGACAATTGCCTGCCAACTGCCAGGCATCCTACAAAATGAATGTGGCATTTACACACACGCAAACTAACACTTACACACACACACATACGTTTATTGGCTCGCACTTAGCTAGATGACCGTATCAATATGCTTGTGGATTTGAAATTATTTTGATGGAACGTTGCTCTAAAATGCATATCCAAAATGCCATCTATTACAGTTGAACAGCTAACTGTGTGGGCATATATGTGTGTGTGTGTAATTTTTATACCCTCTTATCAAAACAATGGTAAAGTCGTCTATGCAACATTAACAAATTTCATTCACTTACTTTATTGTAAATAGTTTCCCTTAACCTTAGTAGATAAAATGTAGGTCAAAGTATCAGCAAAAGCTTAAAAAGTTAAAACACAAACAACCACATTTTTAAGGTGCCTTAAAAACTGTTTACAGGCTATGCTGTAGTCGAGTACGCTTAGCTGTAGTATCATTCTTACTGCTTATTGCTGCTCATCAGCAAGGGTGCTAAATCAGTTAGCTAAGGGCTGCTATACAGCCATCGGAAATACAATCTATGCTATGATTGTTGTTGTTTATTGTTGTTGACTAATTTGCTGCCAATGCATTGTTTTATTAACGAGCATGTTTGAAATTACAAATGTTCGCCCACAGTTTGTCGGCACAGTCTCAGTCTCACTCAGCCAACTAAACAGGCATGGCTTTATGAATAACATAGTGTCTGTATACAAACACACACACACACATACTCATACTTAAACAGATTTAAATTACATGTGCTAATTGTGTTGGAATTGTAAATAGATTGATGTTTTGAAACGACAGTTGGCCCCATGACAAATTGAGAACAATCAAAGTGAGTGGCAAAAATAAAGCCATCAATGAATATTGCAGCTTAAATTTGATCAATGTCTTTATGCTGATTAAGTATACGCAGCGCAATATAAAGTTTACGGTTTGATTTAAGTGTCTTGCATAATTTATAATCTAATCACTTAATGGACTTAAGCCAAAAAAGATATATAATTTTGTTTCACTAATCGATTATAGTTAAGATATTATTATGGCTTTAAATATGTTTTGATCTTAATGTTATGTTTTAAAGGATTTTTTGTATATTTTTTTGTATTTGTAGAGGTAATGCAATTCATTGATTGCGAAATCGGTGAATTGAGTTGAGTTCAAACAAATGCCATGTCAATAAAATAAATTTTGCTCGAGGGCAAATTAAGTTGAAGTGTTGAATTTCAAAGGCCTTGTCGCTTTGACAATTTCAAATTAGGAAATCATAAAAGCAAATTTGCGGCTTAGAATATTTTTATTACGGCTTTGCGGTTGTTGTTTGTCTAAGAAAACAGTAGAAAAAAAAATGAAAGTAGATATTATTTAACCAACTTACATTAAATGATCAGCTTATTTGACTGTTGCGGTAAAAAAGATAAAAAGTATAAATTAAATCAAGCAAAATTGTTCCTGTTAATTGTTGTATCATGCTCTTTTTGTGATTGGTTTTGCTGCAGTTTGGTCCTTATCGGATTTCAAATGGGCGGCAGTTAATGCCACTTAATTAATAACAACACTTTAGTTATTTTATTTGCTCTGACACTTTTTATTTGTTTAATGATATTATTTTTAAGGATGTTTTTTTTCACTGGCATGTATGTAGTTTAGTTGTTTTTTTCTTATATGTAAAAATATATTTATATATTTGGTGTGTAATTGCAAACTATTTGCCACAGTCGTGTATTTGCTGGCACTTAAAGTCTTAAATGGAAAAAAAATAAATAAAAAAAATAAATAAATGTGTCAGTCACAAACTGAAAATGAAGGGGCAACAAAAGCGCCTAGTTGACAACACATATAAATGTTGCCTGATTTTTGTGCTGAGCTGTGATTAATTGCTTTATAAAGAAGCTTAAAAAGAGCTTTTAAATAAATAAACGAGGATTTTAAGCCAGGCAAAATAATAAATCCACAAAAGTAACTCAGCTTCTATATATGAAAAATATTCCAAATATTATTAAAATTAAACTAAACCAAATACAATTTTTCTGTTAATAAGAACTTCATCGGAAAAAATGAATATTCCCAGCTTCAATGTTCCTTTTTTGCCACTGTGCAAAGCAGATTTGAATCCATTTTTAGTAACGTTCTCAAACTCTCGAAAGTTTATTATGTTTAGCATAGTGCAAACTGGCGTAGAACAACAAAACTCACGATAGACCAAAATTTTTGGCTATCAAAACGTTTTATGGCCGGTACGCAATTTGTTTTCTGTTTCGTTTTTTTTGCGCTGTTGGCGTTGCCACATCGATACAAATTTGTGTATGGTGCCGAAAACACAAATATTTTTTCACGGCTGACACAAAATGTGAGTTTACACAGAAAACATAGTTCGATACACAAATTCCAATAACGTTGCCCCTGCCAGCTGCACTCCGCCGTATTTCGCACATGCCAATGGCAAATGCAAATCCCAATCAAACACCCGAAAGCAAGGCAAAAGCAAAAGCAAAGTTAAAATTAAAATGCCTCTGCTGCGCTCCGGCTCCGCATGGCGGCAAAGTACACAATAAATTTGCATGCCACACACACACGTTTATGAATAGAAATTGTTAGCACAATAGCACACACATAGTACATATAGTAAGAGTATGAGTGAAATAGACATACATATGCATAATGCCTAATAATCCGCATATTGTAATATCTGTATTATACAACTATGGCAGCCGCCAAAGAGACGCTTCGCGGCAGCGGTGTTAGGTTGGGCAAGGGTGGTGCGACGCTTGTTGCCGGCATTTGCAACTGTGCATGAATGTCATTATGTGTAGCGCACACACACACTCACATACCGGCTATAGTACAATTCGGTACATTTCGGTATGATGCCCCACAGTGTGTGTGTGTGTGTGGGTAAATATTGTATAAAAATTGCAGCTTAATCACGCCCGAGCATGTGCATCTGAATGTTGCGCTGCCAAAGTGCCTTCAACTGCAGCTGGAATCTATGCTTGCTTGCGTGTGTGCGCGCTTAGTGGCAAGGAGGAGTATGTGCACCCAAAGATGACGCCTGCCAGCCGGGCTGCCACAGTCAGACAAGTGTCGCTGTTGTTGCCTGTTTCTATCTCTGTCTCTATCTCTATCTCTATTTCTATCTCTCTGTCTGTATGTCTGTGTCTATTTGGCTGTCCCAAACGCTTGCCACTTCTGTGGCGGCTTTGGCAGTGCTCCACATGGCCCGCTGCATTATTTGTGCTCATATGTGGCAGTGGCCTCTGCCACTGCTGTTCTTTTGGCTCTCTGCCTCGCTGGCTTTTATGCCCACAGATTTGGGTTAAAAGTAGCTTCCCTCGTGTATTTAATAGCTATTCAGCCATCGTCAACGCTCCTTTCTACATCTGCATCTCCATTTGCATTTGCATTTGCATCTGCATCGGCAAACGGCATCTAGCCTTTTTTTTATACATATACATATATGTATGCTTATATTTTTTTTGGCTGTGCTTTTTCTCACATTGTTGTGCCAATTGAGTGTGTGTGGACACCACTGTTTGGATTTCAATATGCATAACTCAACGGTACTTTACTTTGGGTTCATCTTAAGCGCAAAGCTTAGGCCACGTTTTTGTATCATCATCATTGAATAACTTAAACTGACTTACAAATAACACTGTCTGTAAGGACATTAGCAAAAACCTCAAGACTGTTCTTTGTGTTAATTTTTGTATAGTATATTCTACCATATAAATTATTTAGAATTCATTCAATTTGCCAATTGAAAGGTCTCATAAAACCCTAGTTTGTATATCAGATATTAAACTTCGACACCAAAGCAAGAAGTAGAAATGATAATGGTATTAATTTTGCCAAGAGTGCTCTCAGTGTTGCTACATTTAACAATCGTAACTTTTGTTGGCCGGCTTAAAAGTGTCGTAAACATTCTGTCAATTTAACCAAGAGCCAAGAGCTATCACTTCAGCAAGTTGCAACCACCAACTACTGTGATTGTCCCCTGTCTTTTTGCCATATTAATTATCCACAACAGTTTGTTGTAAGTTTGCAGCACTTTCAGCGGCAATTTCGCTTTTGCTCTTTCGTTTTTCTACGCCGTCCTGATTCTCTGCCGTCCACTTCGCTTCGCTTGCCCAGCGCATTTGCAACGGTTTCATCGTCTCGAGTGCCGCAGCAACCATTAAATATTTAACGCCTGCCAAAACACTAATGACAAACACTAAAACTCGACACTAAATTTGAAATGCCTTAAAATTTAATTTAAGCATCCATTAAGCGGCTCTTTAACAATGCCGCTGCTGCTGCATCCGTTGCCTTTGCTGTTGTCGTTGTTGACTATGGGACAATGTGGCGTATGCGCAATCGCAAAATAAACGCAATATAAAATCAAGAAATGCCAAATAAATTTGCTACTTTAAGCTTATGCTGGTGCCGCGTCTCAAGTCGCACTAGTTCTTTGCGCGGGCGGTGTGGGAGGTGAAAGGTCGTCTGTATGCCAGAGTTGCCACGCTGCTTGTTCGCAAAAGTTGCCAGCCAAAATGGAGGCATAGGTGAAAGTGAGGCGATAGCAGAGCCAGAAAACCAGCAGCCATCAACCAACAGCCATACAATTTTAATCACATTAAGTTTACCCAGTACTAGTAGATGCCTGTCTGAGTGTGTGTGTGTGTATGTAAGCTGTATGGCAATTCGCTAAGCACTCTCCTTACTCCCCCCCTCTTACAGTACTGTCAATGTGTGTAAGTGTATGTGTCTATCTGGGTGTGCGGTGTGTGTAATGAATATTTGCAAGTTGTGCCACGAGTTTTGCTGCAAAACACACAGCGCAAACAAACTTAAAAACTGTAGCGCACTCGGGCACAATAAATACCTGAGGAACAACAACAGGCACTGCTCTTTTTTCTTTTCTGCTGTTGTTTCTTTTTTTTATATTTTATTTCGTTAAGTGACTTTGAGCTCGACGTAGCCGACGTATGTGTGTGTGCTTGGTGGGCGTACTGAGGTGTTTCATGCATATTGAAACAAAGTGACTGACATCGCGTATACGCAGCGTGACCGACGCGAAGTCGTTGTGCGTGGAGAATGCGTCAAATGAAACCGGGGCATGGAAACAAATCATTAGCCGAAGCAGCAGCGAGTCAATATTAAGGAGAATGAATGCTACGACAAGTTGGAAAGTCAGCTTGTGTCTTAAATAAGCCAAGTATAATAATTTTCAACAAATCGATCCAATTAAAGCTTTAATATAAGCTAACTTGTTAAGATATAAGGAATAATTAAGACGAACATTAAAAGACTTATCTTTAAGATGTTTCTATTATGAACAGCTTGTGACAACATCATCCAACCCTCTGCAAGAACAACCAAAGAAAACCGTAAAAAAGATGCAAACAGCTGCCGTCGATTTCAATGAGATTTTCCAAGCAACTCAATCTCTTTAGATGCGACACTTTTTAAGACACGCTTCCGTTGGTACCAAAGCTTTGATTAGCATTTGGAATGTTGTTGTTGTTGCTGCTGTTGGGCAAACTAATTAGAATAAATCTAAATTGCTCGTTTGGCGGCAGTCAACGTAATGACTTTTATGCGCATGCCATAAGCCCGCAATTATCTACAGCAGCCAAAGATTAAATCGTAACAGCAGCAACAACAAGAACAATTATATTAGAATGCAACAGAAACAACAAAAAGACAAAAAAAAATCCACATTATTGATATAGGGCTCTGTGCGCAAAAAAAAGGAGCAGCAGTCAAAGCCAGAGCATCCACAAAGGCTTAAGAACCACAAAAATTACAAAGCACTCAAGATAGCGCAGGCCGAAAAGCGAGACAGACAAAATAGAGAGAGAGGGGGCAAGAGAGGTATTTAACTGAGGCATAAGAAAATAATTAAAAACATAAAAGGAACTGATACCATGAGCCAGAGCCGTATATCTGGGCCATGCTCCATAAGAAAGTATTGTGTATTTTAAATATTCTTCAGCCCGATTCCAGATGAATAATGTTTGTTGTGTAGAAAATTAAGCAACATAAAAAATTCTAGGGAAAGCCGTAACAACTTGGTGAATACTGTTTTCTTTTTTTTATTACTATTTCTATAATTATGATTATTTGGTCAAGAAAAACTATAAATACAAAACTGATTAATTACTTTGCAATAAACATTGCTTTTTGAAATCATTTTCAAATTATATATATTTTTTAATGGGCTAAAAATATGTATGCAGCGAAAGCAACTTATGTGAAAACTGCACTGTACTTTGTCCATTTGAAGGCTCTCAGGCATCTCAACATCTTCATGCATGTATGACAAGCAACTCCTTTGCTCAACAAGCAAACCACAGGACAAAGTAAAAAAAACTTATAAAAAAAAAAACGGAATATGTTTGTCAGCAAAAGGGCAAAACACAAAAAAAAAAAATATATCTATAGAAAAGATAAAAAAACATTTTGTGAAAATGGTAAAAGTGAAATGTCAAGCGAAACGAAGGCAAACGCAAAGATGAAACTGAAAGACACTGGCTCTCTGTTAAAAGGCAAACCCGTTGCCCAAAGGCACCGACATCGACTAAGGCAAAAGCAAAAAGAACATTTCGCTGTTCAAAGTCACATGGCATATCATAAATTTGAAGTACACTCACACAGAGAAGCACTCACAACAAAAGGACATGGTCCGAGTGGGTGTTGGTGTAGTTGGTAGCTGCAACCGAAACCGAAACCGAACCCAAACTTGAACCACATAAGTGGGTCCAGAGTTTGTAAAGAAAGTCAACCGCAAATTCGGCCCAGTCAAATCATTTTTCCACTGCATTAAACGACGACCAGCGACAAACACATTCAACTCGCAGGACCAAAGGACCATGTACTCTATATGGTATGTGTGTGATAGTCTTGTGAATGGGCGACATGGTTAAATATGTAGGCCACCAAAGCAAAAGAATGAAAAAAACAATAACAAAAATGTGGTCAGCCAGCAGCGTCGATGTCCCAAATGATGATGGCCTATCGCCATTGTCTTGGCATGCCTCTGCCTCTGCCTCCCTTATTTTTTATTTTTTATTAGAGTGTCGAAATCCTGACGTGAGGCCATTTTCTGTGTGGCCTGCTTTATGATGGCCACTTGTCTGCTTAACAAATAACGTAAAAAAACGTCTAAATGTTATATAACAAGTACATGACTGCGAGATACTCTGTAGACCAAAAATAAAATCAATTAAACAGTATGTTGAAACTATAGGAAAATAATTTAAATTAAACTAAAACTACGCCATAAACATACTCATAAATTATATATAATTATATATCTTTGATAATTATGCAAATATTACGTTTTTTTTGCATTTTATGTTTGCCATACACGGTCTTAACTACATGTCTACCCGTTGTACATTTTTATTGCTAGAGAGCGAGAAAAAAAAAAAAAAACAACCTAAAGGACTTGAATCAAGTGCTCGCTGTTGCCTCTTCAGTGGTCGTGGGCAAGTGCTTAAAGTTGCAACTTCAACTGTCAGTCGAGCTATTTGCTTGCCGTAAACTCAATTAAACCAGGCCACCTAACTCACTTACCCCTTGCCTTCCCTTTCCCCTTCCCTTTGCCTTTCCATCTCTTTAATCGGTAGTCTACGCAGTCCTTGGGGTCTGCCATCAGGCATTGTTATGCACAGCGCAAGCAGGCAGTCGTTGCCCCATTCCCCCCACCTAACTAAGAGTTGAGCGAGCGCAAACAAAATTCCAAGCTGACAATCGCTGTTCACTCCTGTTGATTGCGATGTGGTCTGACGTGCACGAAATCAGTTTGCAGTGCTCTACAATGCCAATAAACTGTTGCTACGATTTTTCAAATCGTGCTTGAAACAAAAAGTGTGTCATTAAATGATTCAATAGTGTGTATGTTTGGTGGCTTAGTGTATTCAATTCAAATGAAATCAATTTGCATAGTAAAATAAACAGAAATAAATATAAAAGCTGACATTTCTGGAACCAGTCTTATTGATTTGAAAATTAATTATAAGAAGGGAAAATTCACTTAACAAACCTGACAAAGATTTCTTATAAGCAGTTTAACTTAACTTGAGTACACAAACAATGTAGCTCAACTCTTCATAGGAATATTAAGTATACGCAATATAATTACAGACGCCGTCTGTACATCGCTCGAATACTCAATTTGAAACGCTTCCGACTCTAATTTCGTAGGCTTCTACTTTTGCTTGCTTATGATTTAGTTGTAAATAAGTGCAAACATAGTTTTCGTTGAGCATGCTTCAGTTTAGTGGCTGTACTTAAACTGACTTTTATAACACACTGGAAACGCTCAACGGCCTGCTGTTCCCGACCAAGCTGCAAATAGTGGCGAGCCGCATGACAACAAGCAAATAAGCGATGCACTACAGATGTGAACCAACTGGCAACAGTCAACGACAGATGGACTAAGAACTTAGCACTAAAAGTGAAAGAGAGGGAGAGACACAGATACAGAAAGAGACGAGAAGCTTTTCTCTTTGTTGCATGACCTGGTCATGTTAGCTCTGTGTGTGTGTGTGTGTGTGTGTGTGTGAGTCAGTGTGGGTATGTATGTTTGTGGAAATGCAGGCAAATTATTTGCTATAACGTAATTAACATGATTTATAGATGAGCACACAACAAACAGCCAACAGCAAGCATCAGTCGTCAGCCAAGCTGCGTTTGTGTGTGTGTGTTTGCAATGTTGTCTGTCATGGCGGTGACAGGGACGACTTATATTGACAGCTGAGCCGACTGGCCCCATTCGACTCGAAACATTCACGTTTCGGTGCCAGAACTGGACCACATAGATTCGGCATTTATACAGATGTGACAAATATTTGCCTGCGGGCGAATGTTATATGTGTGTGTGTCTCTGTGTGTGTGTGTCTGCAATTGATTAATTTATATGAAACAAAAAGGAAGGGGGCGTGGCTGCTTGTTGTTGTGTTACGGCATGCGACTAACAAGATAAATAAACATGGAGTGCCAAATGAAGAGATTGAAACAAACTTTCGAGACATTTATTGGCTCTCATTTTGTGACCGAATCAAAATGATCTTGTTTAAAAAGAATGCAAATAGTATCTATCAATTGAGCCGAGCAGCGAACGTGAAATTGATATTCATTACCATTATTGGACAGGTGACGGTTGTTGTTGTTGGCTTTTTTATACTATTGATGCCATTGTAAAATACTAAAACGAAAGCGCATCGAGGAAATATGCCAAAAATAGCAATAATTGCAAATGTAACCAGAAATTTATATTTTGGTTTCCATTTGGGCATATTAAAATACCAACACACACACACACATGCGCTCATTGTGCATTTACAATTAATTAAATATTCAGCGAAATCAATAAACATTAAATACACAGAATATTTGCCATATATGCATCAACTAAAGCATTTTCAGTGCAAGCAAAAAAAAAAAAAAAAAATTGGAAAATATTTATGCTAGCTGGCTTCCAGGTTAAATGTCATAATGGTAATTAATTTTATATATGTATCTACATGTTTTAACGGAAATTCATTTAAAAAAGTTTTATGTTTGTTTTTCGGTTGAGATTAAGAAACAGAAAACACTTAATAAGAAAATACTTTTGACACACTTTTCTCATGTTTATGTTAGCTCAACGGCTGTGAGACGAATGCTTTTCAGCAAGTGAGTTAAATCTCTTGATACTTTTGCTCATCATGACGTTCATTTAATTTTCTATAAACATAAACAAAAGCATAATTAATTAACTTAAGTGCATTTAATATTGATTTTACATGCAAAAATGCTGACTGACAATCTCTGTCATACTTAATTCGCAGTCAATGGAGTGTACGGTCAAATGTCATGCATCGGCATCTTGTCAACCTGCCGTTTGCATTTATTTTCCCTACAATATCTTATACCAAATAAATGCACACATTCCTCGATTTGGCCGATTTGTTTGGTTTTTTCGCTTTGCTTTCGAATGTATTTCAATAGTCTTTTTTTTTTTTTTTGCATTTTTCTCGAATTTTTGCTGTTTGCAAACCACTACAATTAATTTGGAAACAAAAATTTTTAACTTGCCGATGGTCATTTTGTTTCAGCTTTTGCACTTTGTTTGCGCTTTCGATTTGTTGTTGTTGTTCTTGCTGTTGCTTTTAGTTTCAATTTTATTTTGGATTTTTTGTTTTTTGTGTGTTTGGCCCAATTCGAAAGCAATTTTTTCAATATGACACCCCCAGCGCCATGTGATGTGGAAACTAAAACTAATGCGGCAGAAGTCTGCATACGTGTGTGCACAGACTTTCCGCACTAACTGTTGTTACAGTTCCTGTTCGTAGCGTGTAGTTGTTGTTGCAATGCGTGTTGTTGCCATTGCACAAATTGCTCAAGCCACATTGTGGCACTCGGCGAGACCAAGACTGGAACTGGTACTAGGTCGGGAGGGACTGGGTCTGGGACTGGGACTGGGACCAGTAGAGCGAAAGCGCCACAAAACTTGCCGTGCGCCCTGCGGTATGCATAGATTTATAGTTGCGACTGCTGCAGTCTCTCTTGTTTTTGTTGCTGTTGTTGTTGTTGTTGTAACTTGTTGTTGGTAAAAACAATTTTGAAAAGTTTGGCTCGTGTGTCTGCAACAAAAGTACATAAAATTAAAATTTTCCACGTGCTTTGTTAGTTTTACTAGCATAATGCAAAAAATAACACACACACACATACACACGCTTGAATGCATGCACGCACACGCACATACACACGCACACGCACTAATACGAAGATACGAGTGAAATCTTTTTCAAGACTAATGCACTTTTGAAGTTTGAAGGCGCCACCTGACGGCAACTTTGCGCACAACTGCTCTTCTGGTTTTCGCTTTTAGTAAATGTATTTAATTTAATTTGCCATTTATGCATATTATATAAACACAAAAGGCAAAAGACAGATAGGGACAGAAAAATGCTGAAAAAAAATGATAAAAGGAGTGTTACTTAATAAGTATTTTGCTTAAGCCCAAAAAACATTTACAAAACTCTGACGCAAAAAAAAAAAAACACTTTTTAAGGCAAATGCTATCGATAATGTTGTTAAGCTTTCTAAATAATGAAAAAACCATGAGAAAACACTCTCCATCACTTTAAATCGTTTGTGACTGGGTCAAAAACTCATTAACTTAATGAATATCTTAAACAAAAAAACAAATAGCCTTTGAATTGATTAAATGTCATTGATTAATCAATAAAGATTTCTAGTCATTCAATAAGTAAGAAGTTATTGAATGACCCTCGTATAGTTAGCACCAGTACACAGAGACAACAACTTCAATGCATTAAAAACAATTTCAAAAGTTAATCCACGTTTTTGTTGCGTGCCTTGAAAACTTTTTTGTTTTACTTGTTTTTTGTTTTCTATTTCACTATTTTGTATTTGTTGTTTTTATTTGTATTTTTTTTTGCTGCTCATTTTGTGTGTGTTTATAGTTACGTGGTTGTTAATTTAATTGAAGCTTTGTATCGCTGACATTATGTTGTTGTGTTGTTCGTGTCATCAACCACATCAATGGGTCTTTAATTAATTATTAACGACATAAAACGTGGTTGCCTATCGGGCCAATTCACAATGTGCGGATGTGTTGGAGCTGTGGATAATCAACATTGATTGTCAAACATATATTTAATTTAATTATATAAATTAAACTAAATTGTTATGTTAATCTCGTCAGCTAGTAAATTAATTTAAAATTCGGATAGTATGTTTTGTTTATACGTTAAATGTAATTTATAGAAAACAATATTTGTGATGGATATAAAAAATATTATAGTTTATCAAATATCAATTTACTTCTCACAATTCTAGCTTTATTCTTAAATTCTGTTTGCTGAAGTTGAACAACATTCGTTGGTTTGAGTAACTTCAACTTTAAAGCATCTGTGGTAATCAATCAAAGTGCATTCCGTCCATCCATCGTTGGCTTAGCGAGGGTAACTGCTCTTTAAACAGTAACAAGTCACTGGCTTAAGAGCTATCGATATGCAAAGAGCTTGCGCCTGTCTTGTGGCCTGCTGCTTGATAAGGATACGAAACGAAGAACTGAAGAACTGATGAAGATGGTGAAAGGGGAATTGGAAAGGAGGATTGTTCATTTTAAGTGAAACCAAAGTATTAAGATGCTCACACTCTCTCTCTCTCTCTCTACACACAGAGTGCGGCACCGGGTTGGCTAAAATGCATTAATCTTCCACCCAGTAAAACCCACAAACATAGCAAAAAAAAAAATGAAATCAGACTAAGGTTGGTTGGTTGAGGCGGGCGGAGAGCTGGTGCAGTGTAACGCCTTGGATATTGATGGCGGGAGCTTGATGTCGATGTTGCTGTCGCGGATATTGCAATTTGATGGAGCTGCAGCAGTGGCACAAACCGCAACTGGCAAGGGGAAGCGGAAGTGCCGCCTGGTGAGTAAACAAAGCCCAAGACACTTCATCGCTAGCTTACAGCTCACACGACCAACCCCCATTTTCCCCTTCTCTCTCTCTCTCTCCCTCTCTCTCTCTCATTCCCGCACAGTGCTGAAGTTTCGTTTTTATCTTTTGTGGCACTTGAGCTCAATGGTTGGGGTCGGGTCGATAGGGCGCGCCTCCGAGTTTACTCTTCACTGTTCGAGCCATCCAAAGATAAATGCGCAACAAATGCATTTTGTTGAAGTCAATTATTGTGTAAGTAGCTTAATTCGTTGGTTGGCGCACGGCTGGCGGGTATTCTTAATTGAGTTAGCACGGTAAGAAATTCTGTAATTGAATTCAAATTGAGGACATGCGATGCTAAATGAAAAGACGCTTTCTAGCATGTGTGCCAAGCTTAAATTAAATGCATTGCTGCATTAATAAAATTCTACAGAAAGGCTAAAAAAAAGCAGTGTCTTTTAAAAAATATTTTTATAAGATCTTCTAGAATTTTTTGAGCAATTGTGCTGTTTGAAGAGCAAAACTTTGCACCTGAGAGTTTGTTGGTTTATATACAAATTACTACTTCTATCTTTGCAGCAGTTGTTGCAATAAGAAACTATTGCAAAGTTTGTTATATTTTGTTTTACTGTTAGGCTTTGTTTGTCCACAAAGTCTTTCTTGACGAATCTCACAGGGTTCACTTCAAATGCATGGCGCTCTCGAGAAACAAATGCACTTTAAGTACGAGTACTTTTAACACTCACGAGTGCACCTCAAAGCGGCTCGTGATCTGAGGCCAACTTACGTCAGCTTTTTGTTGGCTAAAAGCAATCCAAGGAAACGAAAAACTGCAGCCACTTAGCCGTCTCAGACTCAGGCCCACGTGCACCAAAAGACTTGTCAAAAGTTTTTTTTTTCTTCCTCTCCCTTCTTCGTCTATTTTTCTTTACTAGTACAACTGGCAGCTGGCATGTTGCTGTTTGTCAAACATTGTCAGTACGAGAGCATTCCTATTTGTTGTGTAGGTCACAGGCGAAACTAGCTATCAGCCAGATACTCTATAGAACTTTTTAATAAAGCAGATTTCATTAGCATTTTGAAAATATATAAAATGTATCAGATAAAAATGTTGTTTGACAACTTTTTAATCAGCTTTTTAAGGACATTCGCTTTGAATGTTACCTGCGGCTTAAAACTAACCAAAAGTGAAGTCAACCCAATTTGAAATGAAATAAAATGTAATATAAATTTCATTTTGATTAAATAAAACGGGTTCAGACACAATAAAAATGTGAAAAATATATTTAAATAAATGCATATTCGTTGTATGTGCTTAATTCTTAATTCTTTTACACCGATTGTAAGCATTTAACAATAATTTTAAGTACATATGACAGCAGATGAGTCAATAAATTGATCAGCTTACTATTTTAATTTTAAGTTATTCAATAAATTCTTTTTTATTGTTACAATTTAATATAACTGCTCATTGTGTTCATATGTCAAAAGTCATATACTTAATGTTTGCCTTTATGAATAAAACAATAATATTTTAACAATCGAGTTTTTTGCTAAATGATTAATCCCAAACGCTATGCCGATTATCTTTTAAGCATATCTTTCCTTTTGACTAGATAACTCATTCAAGTGCAGCTCATTAACTATATTTTCCCGGCCCTAACCATGTATATATTCACATCTGTTGTGGTAGAGAAAAGTGAATTTATTCAATATTCGGCCGCATAAATTTCATTCGAACGAAACACAGAACGAACTCAAATGAGTGCAGCGATAAATCTTTGTATTTATATGTATGTATATATATACATATGTATATGTATATGAACTATTTATCATTTACCTGAATACGCCTCCCTAAATGTCCGTCCATCTGTCTCGTTTTTGGCTAACTGTGATGAAATATTACACTTCAAATGGCGTACATTTCATTTGGTTATAATAACCAAAAACAAAAAAATTGCTATCAATTTACTCGGACTAACTGAATTGTTTTTGTACACATATGTATCAATATGTATATGTATATGTACATGTATGTTGCGAAATAATAATATATATGGATGGTGTATATACATACATATATAAGTTCACTTCTATTCGGAATTAGTTCTATAATTCATCACGTCGACAACGATTTCTATTTGCTTTGCTTTTTACCGTGTTTCGAAATTGTAATATCCTGTAGCCGACTGTCAACAGCAGCAGGGTATATGCACTGATGAAGAAGATATGTCTATTGATATTAAGCATATATCATTTGATTTTGTATTGTGCTGCTCTATTAGTTCAATATAAAGTCGGTCCTTATATAGTCCTTTCGCTTGATTTGTATATTTTGTTTTAGCTTTTTCGTTGGGACTGTTGAATTATTGATATCTCTGTTGTATGTGTGCGTGTGTGTGTGCTTGGTGGACTGCGAAGTTGTCAGTTGTGAGTGCCCTGCATAATTCATAATGTATTTCTGCGCCCACACAACACCCGCCCCCATCAACCCCCTTTTCCCGCTACAGCGTCAACGCTCTTGACTGCCGACACGCTTTCCCCCAACCTTGCCCCCACAGACTTGCCCCTTTTTCCTGCATACATTTGCACTGATGATACTGACGCTTGTTTAGGCATATAAAACATAATAAATTCCTGCTCAATTTTCGTTAGTGGATTATGCCATATAACACACTTTGTCCCAGAGTTTTTAGCATAATAAAGTAGCTCGCTGTAAAAAGGGCTGCGAACTGCGTATTGTGTACAACAAGGTTAGGTCGGGTAGCGGATAGCGGATAGCGGGTGTATTCTTCTTCTCTTCTTGGGCGCATGCAACATCGTAGATAAGCCAAACAGCAACAGCAACAACAATAAAACAACAGCGGCAGAGAAAGAGAAGCAAACAGAAAATGCTGTTCAAATGTTTAGTCGGATTTATGCGAATGGGAAAATAAATACAGCAAATATATACAACAAAAATAAGAAGAAGAGATCTGCATCTATTTATGCTGAATATATGATTAAAATGTTCCAATAGGTATCCGGCAGATGGGCTAACATGATATATCCTGCTCTTGCTCCAAAAGGACCCCCAACGGAAAATGCCAACCAAGGCTGGGAAATGGGTAATTGATTTGAATATGAGCTCAAATGCGCTCGGTATTTTTCGATGTAAAGCCGTTGAGCTCTCAGCTATAATGAACGGATGTTATTTGTCATCAGTGAATACACTTAGCTATTATAATGATATTCAAGAGCTGCTTCAAAAATTGTCTGCTGGCATTTATGGTGATAATGTTTTATTAACAAATATGAGTTTTATTTGTTTTTGATCATTTATCTACCTTTGCAGCTGTAGTAGTCTAATGGTGTTAGGTGGTAGTACCATTGATCGATACACTATCGATGAGTGTGGCGGTGTGTTGATCTGACTATCGAATAGATGTAAGTGACGCGATAATATCGAAGCGCACCCAATTTCACTTCACAATAAAATATTAAAACATATTAAAAGAACCAGCTACATAGCTTATTATTACCCATTAGAGCAATCTCACAAAAAAGAGGTACATAAAGTTCAATTAGCCAATGCCACACTTGAGTCAGTTTGCATGCAGTATGTTTGAGACAAGTTAAGCATTTCCACAAAAATACAAAACGCTTGTCAAATAAGTTATGTATAGCCAATCATATGGCAAATATCTATTTGATTTTAAACTGTCTTTAATTGATCATATAGCCAGCAGCTACTTATTTATACGGCTAGTTGTCATTTAAGAACTGCTTGTTAGTTAAGATAACATCACTCTTACACTTCATTGATTGGCCAGACTCACAGTTGTAGTCATAGACACTGTGGCGAGGGGGTAGAGAGACATAGCATGGAACTACCCAACTGTGGCATAAGGCCTAATTGGCTCAAGTGGGCTGCCTTCGTCCTGTCAAATTCTGTCCAGTCCTGTCCTTTTCTGTAGAGAGAGGCAGTCCTGCAATGTACTTGTTTGCTGTTGTTTGTTGTTGTTGCTGTTTTTTTTTTTTCGCATTTCGTTGCACAAAGAAAGTTGTTTACGCAAAAATGTTGCGCGTCGCGTCCGCCCACATCTTTCGAGTAGCAAGCAAAATAGAAGAAGAGACGGGCAAGGAGTGTAGCACGTAGCGGTTGTTGTCGCTGACGGAGACGTCTTGTTACGACAAATTTCAGCTACTATGCGACCAACTGGAACAAAAGAGGGCTGCCCGAGACGCAGACTACGCAGGGAAGGGTATGCGGAAAATAAATGCAGTGGAGCAACGGCCGCAAAAATGTCTTGCTGCTGTACAAAAAGAAATGCGCATGGGTAAACACAATGCCAAGTCCTTAGCTAAGGCTGAATGGTTTGCCCGGCTGCTGCCCACCGGCACGTAACACTAATTTGCTTAAAGGCAGCCGCCGCGAACAAACTCAACAAATGACATTTAAAGTGCAGCGAAAAGTCGCTAACTAGCACAGCAAAGCACAGCACAGCAGAGCAGGGCCAAAGAAGCTAAGGCAAAGTGCAACTAGCCAACAAACGACGACAGCTCGAAAATAAAATGCAAATACTATTTACAAAGCAGAATAAGCCCGAAACAATCTCGAAAACCCAAACCAAACCAAAAAATAAAAAAGAAACAAAAATCATCTTCAAACCTAAGCTACACTTACAGAAAAACAAATACAACAAATTGTCTTTGGCATGAAATAAATAACAAGTAAATCAAAAAAAATTTTTAAGTCATGCTTTTATACGCTTTCTTGCATACCTTTGTAATCGATTTTTTACCGTCATCCATTTTCGTTTTCTTATTTCAAATGTATTTACATATTTTTCTTAGTGCATTACTAAAGGTCTAACTGTACAAACCTTAACCCTAACCCGTTGCCTGACTGCTAGCCGGCAAAAGCCACTAACAAAATTTTGCATTGTTGCTGTCGATTGGTCGTCGAGTGTTTTCGACTCGAGCTGCCAGCTAAAGGACTAAGGGGGAGTAGAGCAGCAGTGTGTGTGTGTGGAAGTGTTGGTAGAAGGAAACACAAAACTTACTGACAATCGACTGTGAGGCACAAACTGTGTGTGCATTCAAATGCACGTGAAAAGCTTGAGGTTTGCACTTACTCCTCTGTATGTGTGTGGAAGCGTGAAAATGTGTGTGTGTCTTAAGACCTTGTATGCCAAATTGAGTCAATTTCCTGAACGCCGTCATCGTGTGCATTGCTGTCAGTTGTGTGCAGCTTTTCGTCAACTAATCAATTGCAACTGACGCATTTGAAAATGCTTTTAAACTCAGCTCTTTAACAGACATGTGTGTAAGCCGAGTGTTAAACTGCCAGGCTTTTAAATGCCCTTAAGACATTGATGTCGTCTTTATTATTTCTTAATATTGCATATGGTTTTTTATTTGGTCTTTCGTTTCGTTTCATATTTTTTATTTTCCGGGTCGCTTATTAATGATCTCTCAAATTGCTTATTTCCTACACGATGCTGGCTGCCAGCAATTACATTACAGACTCTGTCACTTTCTTTTGAGTGTGTGTGTGGGTGTTGATGTCATTTGACACACACAGAACAGTGACACAAATAACGATGATAATAATGAAGCTCTTCTGGCTATACAGATTCATATATATATTTATATATACATATGTATTTTTTTTCTTTTTGTGCTTCGACTGTAAAGTTTCGACACATGCTGTTTTGAGAGGGGGGTGTAGGTACTCAGGCGTGTAGCTACGTCGCTTATTTATATTGACATGTGCAAGTAGATTTCTTGTGCCCTAAGATGTCTCCGCACACGCTTGACGCTCGACGCTCGTCTATGCAAGTCGTTTGTCAAAAGGCAGGAAAACTGTTGACATAACAATGATTATACGCCTCATTAGTTACATTTCTTGTATGTATGTGTATGTATGAGTGCAAGAATGTGTGTCGTTGTGGAAGTGTTAATATGACAAAGCTTGTGTGGCTAATAAGCAGTTGAACAACTGCAATTTTACACACAGGCCAAAAAGGCAGCCGCACAAAAGTATGCTATGCATTTTGTGTTTGCGAAACGGAAGTCGTTGCAACGACAGCAACGCGTTGCTGAGAAAGCAGTTCAACGCCATTACAAGCAGTTTTCACCTAATAACCAACATCCTTTCTGCAATTGGTCACGTTTAGCATGTTGACTTACTTGAGAGTTGAGTACATGTTAAGAATTTCACTAAACATGAGAAGTTCTTTGACATAAATGATATTTTTAATGATCAATTAAAGTTATTTTTAAAAGTTTAAGCTTATTATTTGTATTGATGTAGTTCCGACGCACCTTATTATATATATTTTCAAAGTTGAATGACACTAATAACATCGAAATGTGTAAGAAAAAAACAACTTCTTTTGCAATACAAAAGTAATCAAATGTCAAATGTTAGCCAATTATTTGGACTTTAAAACGAATTTTATTTACAAAATGTCAGCTCAATCGCAAATGGAATTATAAATTGGATGTATTTTACATAAAAAAGTTCAAAGCCAAGCATGATGGAAGTGGAAGGAAGAAGGTGGGGTGGGGTGTTGAGGGATAGGGTGGCTGTTGTGCCATGTTGTTACAACCAAATTAAAAAGTAATTACTTTCAGTGGCTTGGTTAGTAACCAAGCAGAAAAAGTTTTACATTTTTGATTTTCGGTTACCAGAAATAAATCACGAGTCAATTCCGTTTTCGATAAAAAATAAATACATATAAACCATTTGTATAACTAAGCAAAAAAAATATATATATATATATGTCACATTTTTTGTTATGATTCTTTCTGTTTTTTATGGCAATATTGGAATGTTTAGAAAAACACCAGACAGAAAGATCTGTTTTAGTATCTAAGTAATTTTAATTGGCACTTTTAGCTTAAGCTTAAACTGGAAATGAATATCTACTGTACTATTATATAGCATTATAAACTTATTCTGTGCAGCTTTTGGTTTGCATATAATTCATTTGTTTGATACTTGTTGTTATATCCGCCAACCTTTAAGTTAAATAAAAAACGTAACAGATATATTGTTTGTGCTGTCGCCATATTTATTAAACTAATGAGCCGTTCAGCATTCACAATTCGCCAGATAAGATGTGAGTGTGTCTGTGTAGGAAGAAGACAGAAGCGAGAATTTATGAAATTTTCAATTTGTAGCGAAGCAGAAAAATTCCATCTGATGGGCCTTTTATGAGGCTTGGGTTGGCTTGGTGTGCCTTCGTTCGGGTATATTGACAAAAGGGCCAACAACTTGAAGGCTTCATGGCTGCGGGCTGTGTATGTGTGCATGTGAGGGTGTGTGTGTGTGTGTTTGTTTGTTTGTGTGTGAAGCAAGGTGTATGTTGTGCTTGGCTAAGGCAATATTCCGCGCTTGAATTCATTTAATAACGTGCGACACATAAAAAGCAGTTGGCAGTTGGCAAAATCATTGCGGACGCGTAGCTGAACAATAAGAAGAAGAAGACTAAGAAGACTAACAACAAGGAGAACAAGAGCTAGAACAAGACAAAGGAAGATCCCAAACAACAAAAGAGAAAAAGACAAAGTCAATGGCAAAGCCAAAAGGCAAAAGACAGCAAAAGGTGAGACATGTGTGTGTGTGTGTGGGTGTATGTATGTGTATGAATGTATGTTTGTTCGTTTATACAAGTATAGGTAAGTGTTGGTGTGTGTGTGAGTGTCATCAGTGTTGCCATTGCAACATATTATGCTTGTAAAAATTGAATTTTAGTGGCCCGGGCATAAAGTTCTTGTGTAAATGTGTGCGTGCGTGTGTGTGAGACAGAGAGAGACAGTAACATGTCTTTTGGGCATATATTCGCACATTTTATTGAGGCGCTCACTACGTGTGCGTGTGTGTGTAAAATTTAATAATAACGACCCTCTTAAGCCAACGGCCCGCTTTTCTTACCATTGCGCCGCACTTACATACTTTTCATTTCATATTTGCTGTTCTTGTTTCTCGTTTATATTTCACAGCTTTGTCCTTTTCTTTTGCTTCTTCTGCATCTTCTTCTTGTGTTGCGTTGTGTGTTGGGCTTGAATGTTGCTTCACATCTCTTTGGGCTGACATTTAATGTAATAATTTTTACGATGATGCTCGACGTCATTAAAACGAGATTAAACACAAACAAACGAGAGACCAAACCAGGCCCAAGCGTTTCGAGGAGATCACAAGTACTATATCCTGTTTGATACACTTGAAAATAAGTGCAAAAGATGTAGATGCCTGTTATGCCCATAAAAGATGATGTAGCACATAATTACGAGTACGCACAAACATCCCCAAAAAGTTCACACAGACAGACATACACACATTAATGGTTCAATAAAATAATCAATTGAGTTAACACAAGAAAAAAGCAAGTAGACGACGAACCACGAATTACTCACAAATTCTTTTATAACTACATAATCTACCAAGGGTCTGATTGGGATTTTCTTGGATTTTCCCAAATCAAAGAACATAACCTTCGCAAATTTCTTTTGAAATCAAATTTTATATTTTAATTTGAATTAGTTTGTGATTTTGCGTTGACTGCCGCATTGTAGGTTATTTTGGGCGTGATCCCGGTCAATGCGTGATCTATCAATAGGTAGATTTTTTATCATCATATTTTTGATCTTCAACTGTTATAGATGTTGCCCAATTTTCTCGTTATACGCATTGAATTGCCATAAACCTACTTGGGAAATGACTTTCATTTCGATTATTCTATTGTTATGTAGTGTTAATTTTGTTGATTGGCTGCTGGCTTATTGTGTGTACTCCCACTTAGAAGTCTAAAAAGATATTTGCTATTTTGTGGCTGGCAAAAAATTGAATAAAATGCGAACGAAGAAAAAGTTGTGGCTATTGTGTGTGTGTGTGTGTGTGTTTAATTTGCTTGACTGCTTTGTTGTTATATGGTTTATTTATTTTCAACCGAATACCCTTAGCTCTTCAAAAAGCTGACAACGCTAACGCTGCTCATCGACCTATGTGCGTGTCTGTGTGTGTATGTGTGAATATGTTTTGTGTATGTGTGAAATGTATGTGGTTCTGTTTGCGAGCGTTGTTTAACGCTTGAGTGGACAGGCAAAAGTAAAAAAAAAAAAAAAACTGGAAATGAAAACGAAAATGGAAATGAGACTGCGACTGTGCCATTGAATAAAAATTAGATGAAAATGGCAGGCCAAAGCCACTCGACGTGTCGCTACTAAGAGCTCCAAACAGGGACCGGGGCCAATAATAAAAGGGATAAAATCATAAGCTCAAACTTAAGCCAAGCAGTCAAGTCGATTTGTATATGTGTGTGTGTGGGTGTTGGGTTGTGTTTGTTATGGATCAGGTTTATTTATAAGGCTGCCGCAACTGCTTGGCTCCAGCTCCAGCTACAGCTTTAGCTTAAAACATAAAAGCAAACAATATTACGCATACGCAGTGCTGTTCGTTGTTCGTTGTGCGCTCCCCAAACATCGTCATCGACAGCAGCATGATAAAGTGTTATTTAAATATAAATATATTATCTATCAATAAGCTGCCTAGACGCACGCACACCCACACAAATTCACAAAAAATCCACCAAAATTGTGAAAACGTGAAAGGCATTTTCCCGCATAAAATCTTCAAATTTGATGCCATTATTTTGTTTGCTTTTTTATGAACTGTGTCTTGACTATGGCTGAGTGTGTTTTTTGTGTGTGTGTAAGTGTGTATGCGTGTGCGTCTGGCTTCATAATAAAGTGATTGCCTACTTTAAGGAACAAAGGCCGCCGGGCAATGCAGAGACCCAAAACGCGCCTCGACTTTATTAAATTATGTGCGTTTGATGCCACACAAATTTAGTTTTGTCTAACTCGTACCATTTTGCTGCTGTTGCTTTATGTATTAAAAGTAAAATATAAAAAAATATAATCGAAAAGAAATATAAAGAGCAGGAAACGAAAAAATTACTAGAAAAAAACCTATGTGAACAAGAGCTCAAAAAATTTTAAAATTGTTCTTAAGACTGACGGCAAATACAATGAATAA
Source organism: Scaptomyza graminum (assembly GCA_018901835.1). Classification (NCBI taxonomy): domain Eukaryota; kingdom Metazoa; phylum Arthropoda; class Insecta; order Diptera; family Drosophilidae; genus Scaptomyza; species Scaptomyza graminum. The sequence goes on along the minus strand of JAEIFL010000001.1, from coordinate 7,756,185 downwards.
AATTGTATTTAATTTGCGTGTGTAAAATGTATATAAAATATTCAGAAATGTTATTAACTATCTAACATCAAAATGTTTAGAAATGTTATTAACTATCTAAAATTTCTGAATATTTTATAAACATTTTTCTGAATATTTTGATAAAAAAAAAAGTAAAAATGTTACATGCGTAAATTTTTCAAATGAAAAATGTTCATCACTGTCAAACACAAACTGATGTGATGATTAACACATACATTAAAAAAATTCTCAATAAAAAAAACACACATTTTTAATTGAAATTCAATTAAGCAGTGATAAAACTTGTGTTGCATGTGTATAATTAAAACTAAATTTAATTAGCTATGAAAACATGCCATCAAAAACCACAATAACTCAACTAGAGAATTACTTAATAAAAGTGCATAGAACATTTGAAAGATTTTCATTCCTTTAAATATGCAAATTAAATTAAATTGTGTCTCTGACAAAGAAAAGTTTCCTTATGCTTGACTTTATGAGTGGATGTCATTATTTAATCTTCAAAATTTTGGCCAGGGAAAGTATTCCATTAAGAATATACTCTGAAGACTTAAGTAACATATTAAAGTGAACATAATACTTACTAGTTTCAAAAAGCCATTTTCAATATAAACAAAGCTTTTTATAAATACTTTACAAATTATATATATTTTAATGTGTTATATCTTTGTAAAGGTGTACATAATGGAGTTTAGTATAGATTTGTGAAGCAGGCCGCAACAATTTTCAAATTTTGTTTGAAAATGCAAATTAAAATATTTATGCAAATGCGAGACAAGGCATAAAATAAATTAGGATAAAGCTAAGAGAGAAATCGAAAAAAAAAAAATGATGAAGAAAATATGAAAGAAAAGAAGGTAACAGCGATGGCTACAAAAACAAAACCAAATGAAGCGATACGAAAGGCACGAAAACAATTACCTGTTACATGTCAAAGCCGATGTCGCTGCTATTCACTACGGCCTCCACTTCTTTTGAGCCCACCCACGCGACCGCATTATATTTCTATTTGTCATAAATTATGGCGCCTTTCACAATAATTTTGCGCCTGTAAACAAGCTTTTGACAAGAAAGCCAAATAGAAAAAAAATGAAATATATGTATATTGAAATAGAAAAAGTTGACTAGCGAAAAAAATGCCCAGGCATAGAAATTCGTGACAATGTCGCAGCCAGCAACGGAAGCCGGAAATATGCAAAGCAAGCCCATGCTAAGCAAATGGCAAGTTGCTTGGAAAAGTCGGACAGTAAAGTCACCCACCCCGGGCTGCTTGGCTTGATATTTTCCTTTGACCAAGCGCTCTACTTGCAGATCAAGAGAACGAGCACGAAATATTTAATTGCAGTTTAAGTTTTTTGAGTTGAGCTGAGTCAAGTTGTGTGTTCGACTTCTGCGTCTTGCCGTTTATGTAGTTGTTTTAATATTGTCTGCTATATCTGGCCGCATCACGCATACGCTTCGCTTGCCAGCCACTATTAAACTATTTGCCAATTAGCTGCTGCTTCAGCTGCTGCATCACCAACAACAACAGCAACAGCACGAAAAACAGCAACATTAATACATGGGAACACCTTTTAACAGTCTAATGAATTTAATTAATGCAAGTCTCGTGCGCTCTTTGAAATAAAAGCGTTGCCAAGCCCCCACCTCCCCATGCCACAACATACCCATGGTAAGTGCAAATTAAAAAGGGAAACATAAAAGCAACGCTACTAAAAACAAAATAATAAATAAAAGCGTTAAGGCAAACAACGCAAAGACGACAATGAAATATTCTACATGTTTACAATAAGTACTCTTTTTTTTTCTGTTGGTGAATTGATTTAAGTGCTGCATAGAAATGAATTTGAGAGAGGACTAAAAAAATATTAAAATTTAAATAATTACATAATATGTGTTTTCTGAATTCTAAGTATATGTCTTCTTATATTTATTAATTTTTTTCAATCGAAAGTCTTAAATCGGTTCTTTTGATAAAATTCGGACTAATATCCACAGTTTTTTAGGATAAACGAATGAAAGTCTAATGCAAAAACTTTCAGTGACAACGCAGTCAGGTACTTCTTGGGATGAGAGGGTGTGGGCATTTAGTTGCAAGGCGTGTCACTAAAATCCGCTTAGAGATGCGCTTAACAGCAATTATCTTCATTACGCGCCAAGCGCACAAAAGTATGCAATCGTAAACAAAAAACGAAAAACAAGATGTGCAGCAGAGAAAACTAGAAAGAACAACCAAAAGGAATGTCTATTTATACAACGACGACGACGATTAGATACTCTTGTTTTGTGGTTATTTTTATGGGCCAGAGCCAATTATTTTTAAGTGCAACATAATTAAGCGAAAACAAAAGTGGAATCAATTTCCACTGTGTCTCGGTTTAAGAGTTTTTCACTTTGTGCAAATGTCATGTCACCCTAGTAGCAAGTGTATAACGACAAAAATAAAGAAAAGGCAATCAAAAAGACGAGTAGTCTAACAATTAGGAAGGCAGCTCCAGCTCCAAAGCCCTTCAACTGCACACGCTGTTGTTTTGCCACCTTCTTTTACCTGTGCGGCAGCTACACCCAAAGCATTAAACTCTTCATATAAATGCGGAGCTGATGGATGTGTTTCGAGTGGCGCCAGAGAATAATGTCGACTCTCGACGCTTAACTCTCGACTGTCGACTGACGTCAGAGTGTTTCCTGTTTTTCGGCGTCTTTGACTTGTCGTCGTTATCAGCGCTGCAGAGAGAGAGCTAAAGGATACGCGAGCGCTGCGGTGGGCAAGCTGCAGGTGAGGAGGTCTAAGCGATTTATTAAAGCCAAACGGCAAATGGCGACGGCGACGAATAAAAAATACAGCAACCAGAGTGCAAAAAAAGAGTGTTGCAAGCAATTTGCGCAGTGGCGGCGAGTCCTTTTGCAAATCCTTGTTGCCCAACAAGCAAAAAGAAAAAAGAAAACAACAACAGACATGCGACAATCCTCCCATCTGAATATATCTCAGCCCAGCAAAAACCCACAACACACACACAAACCCACCTACGACCTACCCACCGGTTTGGCTGCCATTATTGAGTGCGTGCACGTAACTGACATCAGCGCGCTTATAAATCAAGTTGCAAATACTTTCGCCTGCCCATGTGTGTGTGTGTATAGGTGTAACAACAACAACAACAGCAAGGTTAGTAACATACATAATATAATGCTCCTGGTTTGAGTTCATGAATTTCGGTAAACTGGCTGGCAGAATGTGAGTAACTCGCACATATTCTCATATGATTAGATTAATGCATTGTGTAATGGCTTAGGCAGCTTCCCGTTCCCCTTCCAACCACTTACACACACTACCCTTGTTGTTGCCATCGTGTGCACACAGAGTGCAAAGTTTTTTTTTGTCACATGTGTGTGTGTGTGTGTTTTGGTGTACGTAAATCATAATTTAAATGCGTTCGTTCGGTTTAAACACTTTCATGTTTTATACTCTGCAACACTGTGGCTTCAGTTAATATTAAGTTTATTTATGGCTTGAGACTATAAAATGACTTATGGAAACAGTATTAATAGTATAAAAGATGGGCGGGCTTGTTGTGAAAGAATATTAAATCAATTTATAAATTGCCAAGCAATTTGCTTATACTTTCCATATAAACCTCGATTTATTATAGAAAAAATCCAAAAAAATTAATTTGCTTGCGAGTTTTTCACCCGATTATAAATATATATTTCGTAAGATGTAGCTCAAATGTATGAAATAAATGTTTTGCCAAAGGTTTACTTCAAATCCATCAGGGCTTGTAATGTTGTTTGTAGATGGTTAATGTTGTTGCTAATCGAATAACTGTTGGTACTAGATTTAATATTAGCGACTGAATAGCTTAAATAAGTTAATTGCTTAATTGTGGTTGTTGTGGTTGTATGTGTTATTTGAACTACTCTTCGAAATTGATTGATTGACAATTTTAATTTTTACCCATGGATACCCAGTCGTAGATGATGCGCTGCATGAGAGACATCATACAGTTAAATGTAATATTCCACTTGTTAACAAAGTAGAAGGCGCCTTGCATAAAGTCAAGACCGCGGTACGGCTCCAGCATTAGCAACGGCTGATCCGTTGCATTCAGATTGATGATAAGGTGATCAAACAATATTCGATCCTTCACTTCACGCAATGCATCCAGTGGTATTATGCCGATCTCTTTAATGCCCATTCCACTCTTTGGCTGTGTGCTGATGCCCAGCAGCACAATTAAGTCAAGATCGTGTTCCTGCCCAAACTCTCGCAGCGCATGCTCGGAGAACTCAAACGAAATGAATCGTGTTATGGCCATGGGAAAACAACAATTGGCAATACGAACAAAATGATTGACTTTATTGGCGCACATCAGTTTGAATTCACGTCGCAAGATCTGAGGCAGAGTCAGGCCATTCATGTTGAACATGGCATTCACCAGTGTGTCATAGAGAATGGTGCGCTTGACTGTATTCAGTTCGCCCATGTGCGCCTCCAAAGAGCGCAACAGTTGAAAGTCGCGCACTCGCATCAGCTGCTTCTTCGTATGCTCCACAAAGTTCGAGTTGCGAAAGAGGATTGCGGCGTGCAGCAGCTCGTAGACGCGCAGACAACGCACCTTTGCATAGTTATGGATGGGACTGTTGTACCGCTCGGTTATGATGGCGGCACACGAATTTAACGGATACATCACCCGCTCACAGTAGATGGGCAGACGGGCTGCCAGACATCGATAGGTGCGATAGTCGTAGACCTCCTCGCAGCCATAGTGAAACGGACTCACATGATGATTGACCAACACGATGCGACTGTGACACATCAGCTCCGTGGGCACGTCGTCACGAAACACGAGATGGGTATCGGGCATTATGTTCTGCTTTTCGAGCAGTAAGCCCACCTCCGTCCTGGTGTCATAGTCGCGCCGCATCATGTTCAAAACGGGCAGAAAGTTGTGCTTGATAAGGCCCGGATTGCGAAAGCGCAAATATGCAATCGACAGTGTGCTAACAACCGAGTCCAGATCACAGGTCTCATCCGACAATGCAATATACAGCAGCTTCGGCCCGCCATCGGATCGCTGTGAGTGCAATCGTTGCTGCTTAAGATTATCATATTTTTGTTACTTTTCACTTACCCATTGTGTCAGGCGATTGGAATAAAGCAAAAAGTTTATAAAATCCCTGTTACCCAGCTCCTGACTTAATTCCAGAATATTCATATTCATTTTGCTATGAATATATATAAATTTTTTTGTATAACTTTCAACTAAGACTTTTCTTTTTCGAATTCTGAAAATATTAATATGTTATCTTCATTGTTTTTGTTATGACAGTTGCCGCACTAATACTAATAATATAAAAAGAAAGTTCGTTAAACACGAACAAAAACCCCATTCTTATCCGATTAATCTAATTTAGACGGTGCAACTGAGCTCTTTATTCATTTTCTTTTGTAAGTTGGAGCGTGAATCTTTTCAACAACAAATCAAGAAAATAAAGAAGAAGAGCATTATAATGTTGTTCTTCTTACAGAATGATCGGCTCGGTTGTTTCGCAACTTTTGCTCGACTTTCCTTGCCCACAAACCAAAAGATGCATGCACTTAGTTGCATCACCAAAAACCGTATTCTTCTCGATTACAATTTACGGCTATCGATCAACTAAGAGTTAGGGTTAAAAGATACGAAAATGATAGGATGTTTTGGGGGTATGAAAGGTGCGTAACGTTTAGGGTTAAGTTGGTAGACAAGCTGGTCACGACGCCGCCGCCTTGGCTGGCTGTCAAATGTGGCCAAGTCACTTGACTTTTCACATATGACCTGCACTCACGTAACGCATTCTCACATTTCTGTGCGTATGAATTACTTTCTCTCTGTGTATGTGTGTGTGTGTTTGTGTGGGTGGGTGTGTGTGTATTTGCAGTTATAGCTGGCACTTTTCCGTAGGGCAGAGCGTGTGATTTATGATGCTCGCTACGTTTTGGTTTGCTAAATTACTTTTGCACACGTTAAAGTTAAATCATTTTTTGACGCTAAAAGTTGCGAGTGCTTGGCGATTTTTTGTTTTTTGGCGTTTAAAAACTGAATAACTGGGATCTGAACTTAAAGATTTCCAAACTTTAATAACGCAAAAGTACAAAAAAAAGAAACAAAAAAAAAAAACAAAGCAACAAGGCACGAAGCATCAAGGTATGTATTTTGATTTTGTGGCATGCTCTTAGAGGCGGCCAAAAGTCACTTAGACATTAGATACTCAGCCCGAAACACAACCATTTGGCCAGCTCCAAGCCATAAAATGCCATTGCCACTCAAAATGACCTTGAGAAGGAGCAGCTTATGTGTGTGCGTACATATGTACATATATGTATGTATGCGACTACACACACACAAACACAAGCACATATGCACACATACATATGTGGATAGTTGGTTTGCTGTTTGTGCGCGTTTCCCATTTAAATGCTACATTATGTTGAATATTCAATTTAATGTACCTTATAAATCATGTAGATCCTTTTTCTGCTGCCCGCCAATGCCAGCAGCTTCTTAACGTTTTTCTCTCTCTCTCTCTCTCTCTCCCTGTCCAACTGTTCCGTGTCCCATTCCCCGTGTCCCTTTGCTCTGTTGCTGCTACGTTTTCGGTTTCTTTGCTTGCTGTTGTTGTTGTTTTGTGTCACGGTTTTTGCTCAATGCTTTTAGCCACTTTCAAAAATACGAGTAGTTTTCTTTAATCTGCCGCTTATGGGACAGTTATTTTGGTATTTTTCTTGCTTTCGGTTTCGGTTTTTGTTGAATGTGTGTTAAATGCTCGAATATATTTATAACTTCTTATCGGTTTCAAACCCAAGATTGATTAACTGCCTGCCTGCCTGCCCGCTTGCGGCTGAGTAAATCGAGGTGTCAAGTTAACACAAGGCACTCAGGAAGCATTTAATAACACTGACATTGCAAGTTCCTTAGCACAAATCATATAAAAGAAGCGATTAATTGACTGACTTACTTTTTGACCAGTGACTTGTAACTAATAGATCTATAGACTCTACACACAGCAAATTTGTATGCTGCTCTTTAAGTAAGAATTTTATACATAGATAGACTTTACTTTGACATTATAACGTTGACGAATATTTAATTAATAGCTTAATAGCTTTCAATACTTGAAAGCCAGAAAATAAACTGATTCGCAGGTTTGCAAACACATCAAGTATAGAAATTTGAACAGATTGAACAGATTGATGTCTACGTGTAACAAAACTTTATGGAATTATGCTCACGCCATTCAGCTATCCATCATTTATGGTATATATGTCTATACACTATTTAAATTTAAATCCTAAGTACCCTGAAAATCTATCAATCATCAGCATAAATATCAATCATAATTACTTTTAGGCTTAGTCAATGGACAATTGACTTGTTTAATTATTTACAAATTACAAGCACTGCGATGTCCTTGAAATAAATGCATTTAATTTATCATTACTATCTTGAAGTCCAAGAAAACCAAACAATAACCGTTTACAAAAACGGTTACGCGCGTGGCATATTTGTTTGTTTTTGTTTTGCTATTTTTTTAAAAGTGTTATTATGTTCCCATGTTGCGTCAGCAATCAGAAGAACCGAGCACATTACTCATACAATTTAGTGACTTTTTGCAATCACTGAAAGTAAAGAAAACTACTCGGAAACTTATGTGTAAGTATGAAAATCAAGCAGCTGATGTGTACAAAACTTTTGCGACTTTTGAAACAAGAAAGTTTAGCTCGAAGCCAATTTTTTTTGTTCTTAGCACCCGCATAATTTCAAGAAAATTTAACATTCTTTACTTACCGTATTTTGGGCAAACTTCAATTGTTGTGTTATTTCCTTGGCGGCACTGTTAAGCGTTAATGCAACTTTGTTACACTTTGTTAATTTGATGTGCGTTATTATTCAACATATGTATTTCGATTTGGATTTCGTTTTGTATTTGCTGCATTTTTAAACACACGCTTTTATCAATCATACGCACTGTTGTGCCGGCATTTGTTAAGCAAGAAACGACAACAACCAAAAAATATTCACAAAAAAGTGGCGCGTTTCGAAACAGAATTGAGCTTAATACGGCGCTTGCCAAAATCAACTATTTGTTGAACGGTCGCAACGGGCGATGTTTTTATTTATTTTGTTTAACACACAAGCGTAACACGCGTCGCGTTGATGTTGTCAGCATCGATGTACTAGTCGTAGTATTGAAGAATCGTTCTCGTTGTCACACACACGTACCGCTAGCTACTGAGAAAGCCACTGGACAAAGTCACTGGTTAGAGCCACTGGATAGAGCAACAAACAGCAGCAGAGTTCAACGATAGACTGATTGGCGGCTACGTGCGCTGGCTGTGACGAGTGGCACATAGTAGCAGTGTGGTGAGTTTCCTGCTACTAGCAGTACTCCATTTTTGTGTGGGATTGCGTGTGAGGTGAGTCTGCAAAAGTTCTCTCGCTTTCTCTCACTCACTCACCACACACAATCAAAGCGAGAGAGACCTTGGCAAGTGCTAGGCTCTTTGCCAGCTGTTGATTTGCAGCACTTTCTCTTCGGCTTTGACGCGTTGTGTTAATCGCTTGTGCTCTGAGCCAGCAGCAGAAACATTGAATCTGTCTCATAATTGATACGCGCAAACGATGTGCAGGGTACACATGTGAAGTAGATGGCTGTTCCATATTTTTGCCCAACACCACCACCCCATCTTATAACGTTGTCTCAACCCGCCCACTGTTTGCAGTTTGTGTCTGTGGCGTGCCTTAGGGCGCGCATCTTCTGTGCGTTGGTGCCTTTGAAGCAACTGTTGCAAGTGACACCGGAAATAGGTTTCTCGATGCTGCGGCTCCGGTCAAATTGTTGCGTCATAGGCAGCAGCTACTGCAATGATGAGCCATATAACAGTACAGAATCCAGGTGGGTGGGCGGACCAACGACCAAAAATATGCTGCCGACAGAATAGTAAATGAAAAGTGAATAACTTTGATTAATCAGCAATATTTTACTTTACAACAACAGCAACACATGCATTGAATTTTCAATTTCCTTCATACTTAAAAAGAACAAGTGGAAAGCGTTGCAGTCTAGTGGTAGTGAGTCTGCAATTGGTTGGTAAGGTGGCAGCAGAGGTTGGCGAGCCCTTCGAAAATGGTTTTCTTACAGCTCTTTGGGGGACGTCAACATCAGGTATGCGGGTTCGATTGTGGCGCAAAGGATTTTTTAAGGTAAACCCTATCACCACCAACTTCGATAACCCTAGTTACAAGGATGTTGAAAAAATACAGTTTCAATCGATTTCCCAATTTAGTTTGAAGCTAAAGTCCTAACGAGGAAAATTCACTAAGATACTAGTTTTGAATTTTCTATACCGATTCGGAAATAACGAAATGAAGCCAATATTCAGATTTTGTAATTGAATACCCTTCCTATTATGTGCAGCTGTAAACAAATAAATTCGACAAACATGAGGTTGAAATGCAAATGCAGACAACATACAACTGCTTAATCATAGTTTAATTAAATGAAACAAAAAAAGTTCATTAAAATAATTTCACATTTAGATATTTGTGTAAGTTTGTATGGCTACGGTAAACAAAGTTTTAATTGCAGATTGATTTCAAATAGTAACACAAAGCGACCGCAAACAAAGCAATATGAAAGCAAACTTGACTTTGGCAAACTTATTAAAGGCACCACATAATACAATAGTGACCGCAACAACAACCACACGGTACAAAAAGCTTTTAAGTAGGGGGGAATACTTAGTGTTAAACCAGCAAAAAAGTTAAACTAGTTATTTAGAGAGCTCAGTCAGGATCAGGACTCAGGTGACTCAGGTGTTTTCGAGTGGACAGTCAACTGACAATACAAACTGGCAGCCCAATCAAAACCCACTTAGCTATGATTAATGGTTCTGCTTACGTTAAAGTATTCATTGCAGCACAATAATTACAGTTTAGTTTTTAATGAGCCAACTCATTCTAGAGACGCTGGCTGAGTGCGCACGAGCGAGAAGTTCCTACCACACACACACACAAGTGATACCAAAAATTCGACACTGACAGCTGTTGCATGTGGCAAGTCTAAGAAAACCATTGGACGGGGGTTGGGACAGGCTGGACAGGCAGGGCGGGCGTTAGTTTTGCTAATTGGCCAACAATTTTGGGCTAGTTAAAACAACACAATAGTTATTGATGTTACTGTTGTTATTGTTGTTGTTTATGTGTGTGTAATACATCACTTGATTATGCATTAAACAAATTTCATAACGATATAAGTAGGGCAATTCAATCTTGTGTGTGTTTCGCCCAAGGGCTTAAATATTATACAAAGTCTAACATAATTAGCAAATTGACAAACATTGAACAAAAAAATGATGTAAGAAGCATTATTTGCAGGACGAATATGAAATGCACATGATTAGCCAAAAGATAATTTGATAATAAGCTTACTTTAGACTGCAAAACTTATATCAACTAAATTATTATACCGATACAAATACTTATATTCAATAAGACTTCATTTCAATTAATCAAAATATTAAAAATCAAATGCAATATTTTAGGTGGAGCTTAAATTATTCAAACATTGAGTACCTGGTACTTCTTCAAAGTGCGCCATAGTAAACTAAATAACATTTCCAGTTTGCAGTTGCATTGAGAATTTGCCCCAGAGTATCAGCAGCAGCAGCAGCAGCAGAAAGAAACTATTTTAATTGTGCAACGATTTTCGTGTTCATTTTGTGTTTAATTATTATAATTATTATCCAGGGAATAATTCCTCACTATGTACATTTTTGCTTCAGAGTTGCTGCTGCACTTACTGTTTACAGGATAACATTTCCTTGTCTTGCCTTGTCTCAATGCGCTTTATCGTCATTCTGTTCTAACCCCAGACCCTGTTTCAGGCAAAGATCAGACAGAGCTCAGCCACCCCACCCGCACCCGGTTTCGCTACCTTTCCCTTACCGACTGGCTGGCTGGCTTGCTGGCTGACTGACTTAATTGAGAAAGAGATTTGATTAATTTGCATGCCATAAACAATTTTCAATTTGTTTATGTGCTCAAAGTGAAGCCCGTGCCGTAATTAAAGCAAAGCTGCTGCAGCAACGCCAATGCAAACTCAGCAACTGCAACCTCAGACAGACGTCGCACTGTGGGGCTAACTAATTACATTCGCTACCAAAATTTGTAAAAAAAAAATTGAATTCAAGGGCACTTGATTTGTAATCCAAGTTACATCGTTTCGAGGGTTAAACAAATAAGTAGAAGATACATTTACCCCTGACTTTTTGAGTGAGTTCATCTTTTTTACGTATGTGTGTGTGTGCCTGCTTTTGCCACTGTGTGTGTAAGTAAAGTTCATTCTTCAGTATCTTCGGTGTTCCTCAACCGATTTCAATTAAATTTTGATAGATATTAAATACTAAGTAGTATGTCAAAGTTTCTTAAGCAAGTTTAATATATGGAAATTTCTAAATATTATTGCTATCGATAACATGTCTGTATGTTGTGTACCGTTACAATAGGAAATGTTTTTTGTTTTCTGAATCATCGGAACAAGCCTTTTTTCTTTGGCCATAGGAAAGCCGTTATTGAAACATTCTTACCACCTAAAAGTATTGATTCAAGCAATTTTTATAAGTTATAGCTAAACTCTTTGTTTGAATGATATTGATTTGCCAATTCGCTTGAAAAGCTTAGCTGAAAATAAAACAGTTTTCAATATTTTGTTGCAGATTGAATAAATTGTCAATTATGAGCATCTAGTATATACTATATATAGCACGAAAACCAGCTATCCAATTTGAATAAACTATAATCAAATTTTATTCGTATTTATGCAAATTTTTTCCATCAAATGCATGCATTCATTTTACAAAATGCTTTCACCATGATTTTGATTTTTGCAACGCTTTTCTGCCTCAGGCTCTACTGTGCAACGCTTCGACATCATGCAAATGATTTGTGCACTTGTTGGTAAGGAGCGAAGGGGATGATGGTCGGCGGATGGTAAAAAGAATAGAATAGAGAATTGTCGCCAAGGTAAGCAGATTAAAACGCCTTTGACTTGGCAATGTGCAATGTGCGGAATACAGGCAGACGCTTAGCCAGACTTGGCATGCAAATGAATGGAATGCGCGTTGCATGCAACGTCAGAGCGGGTATTTGTTTAAATGCTCGTGGTGAATACACACATACACATACATACAAGCATGCATACATAGAAATGTACTTGTATGTATTTACCCAATGTATTCATGTGCAAACAATTACGCGTTCATTTGTGCGACTTTTGAGTGGCACACACAAAAGCACACACACACAGACACACACTTAAAGAACAAAGGCCGAGAATCGTCCACGTCGCCGACGACAATGGCAGCTAAAATGGCGAATGGCGAACGGCGAATGGAGAGTGGAGAATAGCAAATGGCGGGCAGCGCCTGCTTTGAAGTTGATGAACGTTTGTCTGCTGACTGCCTTTGCAAGCCAACTGCTTTTGGCTTTGTTTTGCCTCGTATGGCTTGGCTCGGTTTGGATTTGGTTTGCTTTGGCTTGGACTAAGTTTTGTTGTGGTCTTCTTTTTGTGTATTCATATGCATAATACCCTTGACCCGTTTGCGTGTCCTGCGCTTTTGTGCGTGCCAGGAAGTCAAGCCGGCCCGTTGGCAGCCTGTGCGTGCCTGCAGCCTGCAGACTGCTCTTCGCAATCGTATTTTACATAAAACACACGCACACACACACACACGCACGCACATGCACAAGCACACACACAATCCTCATGCCCATTTGATATGCAAATAATCTATGCAGTTAACGACGTGCATATAAATATTGAGTGGAGAATAGAGATATCTTAACTTGCATAAACTCAACAAAACCGAGTATGACAAAACGAACGCAAGTGCACTAAAGTTAAATGCAGGAACTGGCTTTAGAAACATTCAACCGGAGCGTGGATTAAACGTTCTCAAAGCAAAACCAAAACAAATTCAATATGAATACAGTAAGATGCAGCCACAAAACCACAGTAGAACAGCCAAACTTCTCTAACGACATTTTCTATAGAAATTATGTAACGAATTTTCTCTTTTCGAAAGTTCATCTTCATCAAGGTAAGTGATATGAATTATTCGCATCATTAAGTATGTATTTACAGCTTTGTAATATGCTATTAACATATCTTATATTCCTTTACTACACTTCGCAATTTAAACTCGTAATTAGTATAACATAAATCATGTCAATCAATCGAAATGAAGAATCATATGTTTTGGTACCTTAAACAATTGAAAGTCTGTTTGCTATTCTGCCTTCTACTTCGTTTTTTGTTGCTTGTTTTTTGTGAACTTCAAGTTCATTGGATACTCAAAGTAAAAGAATGAGACGCTGTCTATGCTTTTTGAGTAGTAGTGGCAAATGCTGGAACAGTTCGTTAAGTTTTGTTGATTTGCCTGGCAATAAACTTGCCTCTTTCACTCTCTCTCTCTCTCTCTCTCTCTCTCTGTTCCTATCATTCGCATTTAGTCGCTGACTCTTTGGACATGCTGTAAGGCGTAGTCGTGTCATCGACACGCTGAGGTGAAAGACAAACAACTTTATGCCAAGTTGTTAACAATGTGCTGCCACGACCTAAACGACGTCTTGACAAGGACCTTCAACTACTGACTGCTGTCTATGCAAAACGCAAACAGATCCCGCAACTCTAGACTCTTTTCGCTCCCTCCCTCTCCCTTTCACTGTCTTTTTTGGTTTTCTGCAGAAATATGCTGGCCACCTTGACAGGACAATTGACTAGAAAATGTTGTTAATGAACTTTGTGCGACATTTTGATTAGCTGTCAGTTTGTTGGACTTCTGCAAGGCAACGTTATGTCCCTCCATCCAAATTCTTTCCCTTGCCTCTTGAAGAGACCATCTGATTTTGTATGTCTGTCCCACTGTTTAAGGTCAACAAGTGTCGGGCGCCGCAATGATAGATGTCAAAGTTGTTCGGCTTGACACACATTTTTTATTGTGTCCTTGCTTGTACAATGCTATTTTGTCACGCTGTGATAAAACGCTGATATAATACCAACAACAATAGATGCAAAAACCTACTAAATGGAGCACTAACAGCAACAGCAACAACAACAACTATAACTACAATGGGGCAGCTAGAGAAAAACTTTTTTCTGTGCGCAAAAGTTGTAAACTTAATTTATAGTTTTTAAGCAGCCGCCGGCTGAAGTTGCAGGCTGTGGGCTAGAGACGAGGGTATCCGGGAAGGAAACGTGGCGGGAACAGCTAGAAAAATGTGTTTTGCTGCTATCGCTTGGGTGTTGTTGTAGGCGTCGCACACGAACACACACACACACGCGCGCATTTATGTGTGTAAATGTATCTATGTATTTGCACAATTTCACATTTCATTCTCGCCCTAGCGCCTGGAATTTCCAAATGAAATATTTGACTTTTAGTCTAAAAAGTCAGCAGAAAGTTGCGCAAACAGACTGTAGTATAGGCGCCCCCACCCCCGCCTCCGCTCCGCACACTCCCACAGCAATACCCTTTTTTCATGTACCCAAAGGTCACAAAATGTGCATTTAGTAAAAAGCATGCGATGCCTTAAAAGTCGTATTCGCATCAGCATCAGCTGTCTTTTTGGAAAAAAGAGAAAGGTCCCCCCTCATAACCCTTTACCCCCTTAGCCACCTTCGCAATTGACAGGCAACTGTCCAAAATTCTTGGCATCTTTTCAAAATCTTTTTGGCAGCGCACATAATTTGCACATTTAATGAGTGTCCACCTCTCGCTGCTGCTGCTGCTGTCGTCTCTCTAATCACTCCCCGATTCTCTTTTGAATGTGCACAGCTTTTCAAGGCTTTTTTGAAGCTCAAGTACTGACCATAATGATGTGTGCAAAACCTTGCAATGCAATTATGTATAAACTTTGTACATATGCAGTTTGTTTATGGTAACATTATATCTTCATCTTCATCTTCTTTTATATTTCATTCTATCTCTCTCTCTCTCGTTTTTTTCTCTTATGCTTTCATCCAGCTGCTCTGCTTAAAGCTCTCATTAATCAAACAAATTTATTTAGAATTAATTTAAATGATTGAAGACTTTTTGGTCTACAAAAACCTCATTGGAAATTCTAAATCGAAAACAACAATCCAACGAATAATAAGGTAAACAAAGTTTTATAGCAAGATAAGATTTGTATTTTAATTTTAAGAGCCAGCAAACGGCACTGGAAACCGTTTACTCAATGGTTTATTTATCCTGCAGTAGAATCATATAAAGTTTTTCTTTAAAGTTTAAATTTCTTTGCATTCTTAAAGGTTACAAATGAAAGGTATGCTAGCATTTTATGTATCAAGAATTTCTCAATTGCTGGGATTTCTCATGCACAAGGTTTTTTTTTGGCAATGCCAATTCATTGCCTGATTGGCATCCCAATCGCTGGGTTGCCTTAATAAGTTCGAATTGAAAGTGATTCTGCGTAAAAAAAACAAACAACAGATGGATGAGATGTGCAGCTTCTAAACAAGTCCAACCTACGAGCTTCTCAAGTGGTCAACGTGGTTGGTTGACATTTTCACGGAGAACTCAAATGAAACGTGGCAAACTTATGCTGTGTGCCGCATTTGAATATTTGTAAATTTATGCAAATTGCATTTGATGCGATAAAAGATAAAAACACACAAGAATAATAATAAAAAAAAAGAAGAAGGAAACAAACGAACCAACCAACCAACCAACGACCGAACAAACCAAACGACGAAGACGAACAAAAATGTAATCAGCAAGTTTCATTTGATTTTGGCTTTGAAGACGTTCACTTGTCAGCTGGGCTCACATAATGAGCACAAAACTTTTCCGTTTAGTGCAGTTTACGGCTCGGCTCGACTCGGCCCGGCCCGGCCCGGCCCGGCTCACTTAATAAGCAGAAATCAATTTGAAGTTGATTTAAGTTTAGTTCCGGTCGCTTCTTCTAATTTAGTTTTTTCTCTGTTTGTTTGTTTGTTTTTGTGTTTCATGTTTATGCTACTCCTTCGTTACGTTAAGTTATTTTTTTTTTC
Organism: Scaptomyza graminum; assembly: GCA_018901835.1. Lineage (NCBI taxonomy): Eukaryota > Metazoa > Arthropoda > Insecta > Diptera > Drosophilidae > Scaptomyza > Scaptomyza graminum. The sequence continues at coordinate 7,740,078 of JAEIFL010000001.1, read as the reverse complement.
GATTTGTATTTATTTGAAGCACGAATTTTGCAAAGTTTATTGCCACATTTGTGAGGCGCGCGCATTATTTATTTTGGTTGGAACTTTATTGCCATTTGCCTTGCCGCTCCATTTTGAATCGTTTGCCCCTTTTTTTCGGGATGCGAGCAATGAAGAGTGTGGCCGATTTTATGAGCGCAACAGACCACGCGACTCGGCTCGTGGCATGAAACTGGAAATGTGCCATAAATTACAGTGTTTTATGTCTTGGCAGTCAGTCAGACAGACACACAAATGCAAACACACGAACAGAAACAGATAGATCAAATCAGATCAGATTTTCCAAACAGAATATAAGTGATTTTTCAACACTGGGTTTTGCAAAGCGCAAGCTGCTACCCAAACGCATTTACTATATGCGCAGTATTAGTTCCAGCTCGTTGAAACTGTTAGCATTTAGTCCAATTGGCAATTACCTAAAACTAACTCAATAAGTCTTTCCTTCCATGTTAACGCTATTTACAGTCGAACTTACATGTAACGAATGTTACGAAGGAGACACGAAAACACTTCGCTTTTAATTGAACCAAATTGCTGCTGGGTTCTGGAAATGAATTCGTTATATAGAAAACTTCGGCTATACGTGTAATTTCCTCATACGGAAGTCCGACTGTACGTATCTTAAGCTGTATTTACTTCTTTTAGTGCATAGTTTTATGCGAATGCTTGCCGGCATTTTCATTGAGCAGAAATCACAAAATTCTTGTTTCGCTGTCCATTTATGTATGTTGTTGTTTATTCCCTTGGCCTTGTGTTAGTGTTTTTTACTCTCCATCTCTCTCTCTCTGTCTCTCTTTACGTCACTATCACTGTCTCTCCTTCTATCCGTCTGAGTGTGCGTGTATGCCATTTAGTGCGTGCTCGAAAACGACAACATCCTTTGGGTTGTGGCGACTCCATTGCCAATGCCAATGCCAATTGCCAATGCCAATGCTGACATCGACACATAAAGGCTAAATTTAACTTGAATGTGCACCAAGTGAGGAAGTGTCAGGTGAGAGAGGAAACGTTAGGACCTGTACATTTGATAGCAGATGGAAATAACTGACAGCACTGGCCAATGGACAGCAGCACTCAAGTCATTTAGTACTCGTTTAAAAAAAAATATGTATATAAAGAAGAAACGCCAACGCGCCTATTCAATTGGAAAACTCAATGGAATTCAATTGAGCCGACCAAAGCGAATGCCAATGCGAATGCGAATCTGAGGCATAACACACATAAGCCGGAACATCTAAGCAATCTGGCACGTATTGACAAGGTATTCCGTTAATTTATATATGCTTAGCCATATTGTATGATATCTTAAACAGTTATCAATCTACAATTTAAGTATGCCAATGTTTTGGTTTTATCTACACTTTGAAAATATAGAAGAGTTTTAAAAGCTATGATGCCTTTTTAAACCCGAATTTATAACATCTTTTATATGTTTTAAGAACCGTTGATTCCTTTTTTAACGCTCAATAAAATAATCAATGTTATATCATAAACTAAACCTTATTTAAGCTAATTCAAGCTATATTGATTGTAAAAAGTGTTATGAAGTAAATAACCACAAAGAATTAAGTAAGGAAGTGTTTCTATTAAATCTAAAAACCACTTTTGTTATTTTCACCCAGAGCTGTTAAATTACGATTACGATTAGTAATCATTGATCAAAATCAAAATTTCACCCTATTTTGTGAGAGAAAATAAATCTGAGTAGTTTTTTTTTGACACGTTTTGACCGTGAAATCGCTCCCACTGCAAGCGGCATGTATATTTTCTATATTAATACATAGATTTCGGGTCTTGGACTTTCTGCACGCCCGTTAAGATAGTCATGCTTAAGCTAAATACGAATAAACCAATAAAACATTTCCTCTTTAAGCCTACCCGTGATGGATGGGATTCCAAACTGCGGTCTCTCGTTAATGCGGCGGCTGCCTAAGCTGTTGAGCTAGTTTCAAACACATTACGGTTGCAGTAAATTTCATTGGTAAACGACCCTTATAACGACTCAGATACAAACAACTTCTTTTTCATTTTTAGGCTTGATAATGGCCCTTACAACAACAAAAATAAGAAGAAAAAAATAAACTATTCGCATATAATCCTTTTTTAACAGCCAAAATGCTAAACAAATCCCGGGATTCCTACTTGAATTAAAAAGACAAGATTTTTCTGCAGAAAAATTAAGGGAATACGGTTAGATTTCATATTTACTACAATTCGCCTGCAAGAATTTGTTCCACAAAATCATTTCTTACACTCGCCGTGCAGCTATCGCCTTTCTACATATTATATATTTTGTGTAGCTTGGACCTTTCCTAATTTCGAGATTTATAATCGTATGAATGTGAACACCGATAAACCAGCTTCATGTTTCTTTTAACTTTCTACACACGCGGGTTGATATTTTTATATTTTTCCACATTATAGTACAAAAAATTAACAAAATACGTTAATATTTTATATTTCTATATGTCACGTGTATGCATTTCTTACGCCTCTTCATATGCGACAGATTGCGATTTTCGTTATTTCTTTTTCTGTATGGGTTCTTGGTAAATGTTGTACCATTTTTAAAAACTTCTTGACGATCTTTGTTTCTATCTAGATAACTAGTATAATAAGTGTCATTGCTGGTCCATTGTGTTATTTGTATGGGTAACTTTATCTGCCTCGATTATTTAATTTAAACGCTTTCTGTAAATCAATTAAATTGCACACAGTTGGCTTACAGCATGCCCTTAAGTTTACTTTTGTATACTTAAAAAAATTCAAAATATACATTAATCTATTGTGTTCTTACAGTCCTCGAACTTGTTTGTGATTACACACCCAAACACACACGCTCTTAACTGAGACTGCAAATCTTTGTTCGTGTTCTCAAAAACTTTTTGTCAACGAACAAGTTAGATTCAACCATCATCAACAGCAGGAGCAGGAACAGTTGGCAGCTGGCAGTGCAGCACCACCGCACCACCAATGCTGTCAACGTGCTGCTGCTTGCTGTGCATGTCTTTGTGGTTTTTCAGGCGCTTAACTATAACAACAAAACTTAACACCTTTTGATCGGCAGGCTGCAGCATAATGGCGAGGCGATTGCCGCGCAGAGAGCCGTATAAGCTTAACTGTATCTGTGTGTGTATGTTTGTAGGTGTGTGGGTGTAGTTATGGCGCCAAATAAATTTCTGTAAGCTTTGTCAAGAGCACATAATAGCAGCGCGCACACACAGCAAAAGGAGAGTGAGAGAAAACCGTTATTCATAAACTTAATGCCAAAGAGAGCATAATTTTTTATTTTACCTCCTTTCGGTTTGCTTTACTACATTGCCGCCCCCCTTCTACCTGTCCTGTCCTGTGTAAGTATGTGGAGCAAACTAAAGTACATACGGCAAATAAAAGCCAAACATTGAGGCAGCAGTAGAAGCAGAAGCAGCAGCAGCAACAACCACTCCAATAAACTTGTCCTTGTGTTGCGGCGGTAAGTGGGAATTATATAAACATAAACATCAGTGAACAAATACTTGCACAACAATCGCACACACACACACACATGCACACCACATACACACAGACACACATATACATACAGCTAGCAGCAGCTGTTGCTGCGTCTTATCAGCGCTTAGATCGACAACGTTCTACATGCAACGCGCAATATGCATACAAAAACAAAAATAAAAAAACCGAGAAACGAGAAAATAAGACGATGAAAAATACACGCAATAAACGACGCAAAACATATGCGAATAAAGTACAGTAAATTTCGCCTGCTCAGTTGCTGGTGCTCGCAATTAAAGCCGCAAAGAAAATATGGCTCATCAGTTACATAAATACGAAATCAAATCATTATCAAACTTAAATTGAAACGCTTATGGTGCAAATCAGTTCTCCCAAGTGAGTTAAATGGTAAATTCCAATGAGAGCTGCCTAGCATTGCTAGGCCGTAATTAATACGGCGAAAGTAAAAGCAGCACTGAGTTTCGGTTTGAATTTCTGTCTCTTGATTTTCTTGCCCTGCAACTGACTTTTGATTTTTACTTCAGTTGCAATCGTTGCAAAAGGGTTTTTTGCCCGCAGCGCACTTGCAACTACTTGTCATGTTGCTGATGATACCCACTCCACAGCCATCTTCAAAGCGAAATAGCATCCATTCCATTCCATTCCTCCCAATGTGCTGAGGCGCAACCATTCGCATCATTCGACAATCGCTCTCTCTTTGTTCAACCCCCTTTTATCGCCACCATTCGCAATTCAATTATCCATTCCGGCAGCGTGTCGGGCATGTAGTACTCAGTGCCCCGTGCCCTGTACCCCGTCCACCTTGCCCGCTTCCTCGATATCCTCATATTATCAGTGGCGGCGGCCTGCAGTCATACTTGCGCTTTAGAGTGCAACTGAAAATTACAGAAAAAAAAAACAATTGCTTTTACATTCCGCATTCAGATCATTAATACGCCATCATCAGTGGCGGCTGCCCAGCTAGCAAAGGCAAATCAAATCCAATGGTCAGTGGGGCAGAAGAGTAAGTTATGTTGGCAACGAGCAACGCCACTGGCCGGGCTGTGTGATGTCTGCTCCGGATACGAACAGAGGAACGGACGGAATTAAAATGCAGTTGTTGGCTGCTCTTTAGGTGGAATGTTGCACGCAGTACGGCAGCGCGTTGAGTGAAAGAAGATGCAATGCTAATGATGGCAAAACATTCGACATACCGTAATGACAAATTCATTCACACACACACACACACACACACTTGCAGGCGGCCATATTAGTCATTAGACAAAATTTGAAAATTATGTGTGCATTTGAGCTTCGTTAAGTACACGCAACTAGCACAGCTACGCTTCGTTTCATTAATATCATTTCATTCAATATTTTGCTTCATTCAATACAGTTCCAGCTAAAAGATACTTATGTGCTGCATTTTCCTTTTATAATTTTTGCTCGATAAATTAAAAAAAAAACAAATTTCATTTGCAAAGCTTTTTAATACCTTCCGTTACGTAGTTTTTATTTTGCGCTGTTTACTAATTTTATCAATATATATTTTCGTATGTTTATGTCGATTTTTACCTCCGTTTTTTTTTTTCGCCTGTTGCCAAGGTATGAATAAATTTGGGAATATATCTTATGCTTCTTATACATAATTAAATTAACTTGTGTAAATAATTGAATTTATCATATTTACAAACAATTAGCTCAGAGTTTACAGTTTACATGTCAGCTGCTGTTCAGCGCCGAAAGAGGACTCACAATTGCTCAAGATTAAAGGACTATGCAAATATGTTTGCATGATAGCCCCAACTCCCCTGGAGCACACTTGTACTTCATTGTTGCCGGCTGTCAATCGGCTTTCGTTCTTACTTGAATTGAAAATTGAATTTCCTACGCCAATAAATTTACAAACAAGAATCTTGCCAACTGAAATTCGCTCTATGGATCTGAATGTGGATGCGGCTGATATAGATTGGAAGTGTGTGTGCGTGCGTGTGTGTGTTTGATGGTTGCGGGGGGGTTGGGAGTAAGGAATGCTGATAGTGTAAAGAGCACTTCGCTCGGAGCACGCAGAAATCAATCAAACAAAACGGACTGACACTTAGACAGACGATTAGGAAACAGCTTAAGCGAACCGGCAACTTGATATGCAAGTCAGACAGCAGGGCAACAAGAATGAACACCCAAGAGACAAGCTAGGAACAATAAAAGCAACATTGCCACACACGGGATGCTCAGATGCTCGATACTAGATAGATTATATCTGAGCTGAGCAAAGGTCAGGATTCGGACATTGTTTCGCTTAAACGCACAACAACGAAGCGTTAAATTTAACACCGAGAAGAAAAACTTCAATTTCATTATCAACGCTCCGCAAAGGTGCGCGACCATCGTATACCCTTTACCAAGCCATGCATACTATTTCAATATGTTTTCAGATAAATCTTCTCATTAAAATGACATTCGATGTACAACTATTTGTAATCTATGTTTTCGTAATAGTTTGCAGAGAATTATGTATACATAAATTCAGCGTATTATTTTATTAGTTTTAACAAAACAAAAGCTAGACTAAAATATTTTTACACCGTTCCTAATAATTCCCAACTGCTTTGAAGCTTTGTTAGTGTGGTACCTCCCTTACCGAACCGATCGTCTTATAACTCCCAACTGGCTTAAGCTTTGTCAGAACCGTAACTCCTTTGCCGACGGGGCTTAAAAGTTCCAAACAAACTCTATAAAGCTCATAATTTTGAATTTTTTTTTTTGGTTTTTTTTTTTTTTTTTTTTTTTTTGTTTTTTTTTTTGGTTTGTTTTTTTTTTTTTTTTTGGGTTTTTTTTTTTTTTTTTTTGTTTTTACTTTTTGTATATAATTATGATAAAACATATTTGTTTTGCATGCCCAATTTTTTATTTCTGGGCCTGTTTTATAACAGAATCAAACGTTTTAGGGAAATAACGGCGCTGTGTACCCAGACTTTTTCTTTGCAAGCTTAACATAATAATACTGTTTACTCTTAATTGGTGAATGGTATTTATATTTTGTATTTATTTTGTTCTATATAAATCTTTCTAATTGATTGTTTTTGGATTGCTGATTAGTGTCACCATTTCCGAATTTTCCCGTCAGACCTGCAGATGCTTACTGCTTTGACTTGTATTATATATAAATTATTGAACTATTGTCCTTTTTATTGGTACTTGATACTTCAAGAATATATCCGACAAGCAGCTGTTGCTTTAACTGTTTGTACCTGAGTCGCAGTTAGTTCCATTTGACAAGTCTCTTGAATGTGTCCTTGAGCTACTTTATTGGCTGTGCGTTGGCAATTGTTTAACTAAATGTTTTTGAGCAGCTTTGATATAAACAAGGCCAACTGGCTTAATAAATGTAATGTAATGTGAGTGTGTGCGAGTTTGTGTGTGTGCTTAAAGTTACAAATAAAACGCAACCTAAATGAGCTTAAGAGCTTATGGAGCGCTAAACAAACAACGCAGCACACAAAAACCCCGACAATGTTTAGCGCATCTGCAGCGGCAATAGAAGAGGCAGAAGCAAAGTCTTAAGTCGAAGTTCTCTCGTAGCGTCATCGTCGTCAACTGACTTACAGCTGACTGACTTAGGGTTTGGATTTGGGTTTGGTGTTGCCCTGCGGCTCATGCATTTGACGCTGGCTTTTACTATGTCGGCGCTTTTGGAAGTTTTATTTGTTTTGGCCAACATGTGGCCAAGGTTTGAGGCGCTTGACGGGATGGATGCCCTGCTCTTATGATTAAGTTAAATATGAAAGTAAGTTGCTCCTGCTACTGCTGCATGGCCACGCTGCCCTCGTCACCCTTTTGGTCATGTTTGGGGGGCATTCAATTTGATTTATTGCCACTTAAAAGGCAAAATTCAGTTTTCGAAATAAATAACACGTTTACGCATCCAAATGAAGCTTCAGTTGTTGAGAGTTACAATGGCGCCATCCCCACTCTTTTACACATCCGAAACATTTCACACACACCCATTCACTATTCTCTCTCATTTATCTTCGCCCTGTTTCGCGATGGCGACGAAATTGTTAATAAGAACGCATATATTATGCCAACGCCAACACACATGAGTCTGCGCTAGTGTACACACATGCGTCCTTCCGTTTATGTGTGTGTGTGTGTGTTTGTGGGGTGGGTGGCAGGAGTGCAGCTCGCACAATTAATTGAGTCTCGGTGCTGCTGCTTCTGCGACGTCTTCGTCGCTTTTGGCCGAAATGATGCGTGAATTGGACAATATCCCAAGCCAGCGACTTAAGCCACAAACCTTGTAAGATTGGTTCTGTCAGCAGTGTAATCGACCGTAGGTGACAATCGATTAGGAGCCGACTACAACTGACAGCTAGTTATCCGTTAAGACTGCATTTGATAAATCAAAATTTGTCACCACTAACATTTTTTTTTTTAAATTTGGTTTCTCACATTTTTTTTTACTCTATGGATGCCATTTAAAAAGTGGAGAATATATAATAAATTTACGTTAACATTTTTTTTTTAATTTTGTTTCTCACATTTTTTTTTTTACTCAGGGTTCTTCGCTTGATTTCATTGGAACGCAAACACACCTACACGTTATATATAAATAAATATATATATAAACATCATTTTTTAATGGCTTGTGTTGGGCGTGAAGTGTAGGAAAGAGGAGGGAGTGTGGATGCTCGCGCAAAATTTATGACCGCTGACCATTTTTAAATAGCCACATGCGCACCTGGGCACACCTGCGCATAATGTGGTCGTTCCATATAAAATTTCATTCATGATAAATGTGATGCAAGAAATAACAACAAGCAAAATATAGCAGCACACACACACACACAGGGACTCGGCTCATACAGCCCCCCTCGCCCACACCCATTCAAATACTTTGGGTAGCAAATTTTAATTAAAAAACATAAACTTCATTGCTGCGGCAGTTGGCACAAATTTTGTTGCGTAACCAATTCACTAAATCGAGCTGTTGTTGGCTGTTTGCTGTCGCTATGATTTACTTGTTTGCCATTTAGAGACACGCCCACAACACACACACATACTTTTGGCCTGTGTGCTCAAATTTGGCAACTGGCAACACGGTAGTGTTACATTTTGATATCCGCATAAAATGCACATTAAAATTAGTCATTGAGCACGGGCTAATTTGCAGCTTTCACAAATATTGTTGACGCTGCATGTTGGCAGCCCTGGCAACCTTTCCACACACAACAAAAGAACTATGGAAAAACAAAAAGTATAATTTAATTGTGCTGTAAGGTTTTAAGAAAATATTGTATTAATGTGCCTATTAAAATATAACCATACTTATGGCGATTTGAGTTCAAATTTTATTTAATTATTTAAATTAACTATACTACATTATATAATAATAATATTCTAATTGATTATATGAATCCGAGCGCTAGCGTCGAGGCCTTCAGCTCTGATTTCAAATTGCTTAGCGGAAGGGTCACAAAATTAATTTTTTTTCACGTGTCTTGAATGATTCTGTTCAGAAGCAGCAGGATAGACCAAGCAGATTTAAGTTTAATTTGCGAAATTTCAAAAACCATTAAAAATATTAAAGTAGCTGTGGAATGTGCTTTAAAAAATATTGACCTGTACAATTTCAATTTCACTGAGTTTGCCTGAAAAAATGACAGAAAAGTACTATGCCAAACCAAAAACGAAAGTTTTATAAACTTCAAACACAAGATACTTGGTTGGTATACTGGTGTATTATCCGGTTCGAATGCTGGCTCAAACATACGAATACTTAACTCTGTTCATGATCTTTAATTTTTTTCCTCTTTCTTTTAAATTTGCTCCTTAAACAACTTTTTTGTTGCAAATTCATTTAGGATACATCCATTTGGCTAGCATTCACTTTTTGAGCTATTTGCAAACAGAATGTGCTAAGCGGCTTCGATGTTATTTGTTTGAATAATGAAGAGCAGTTAGATCGTAAAAAGTAGCTGTCGAAATTTACCCAAATCTATTTTAAAATAATCTATCGCCCCGTTTTGTAAATGTTCTATTAAATGCTCAAATCCGACACGAATATGAAAGTAAATTGTGATTTTAGAGCGAGTTTTTATAAGATGTTAAATGCAAATAATTATATATTTTTTACTTTAAAAGTTCTTTTCACGAAAAATGCAAACTATTATATTTTAAATTGTGCATATTGTCAAGAATTTAGGCGCAGCTTGAGCCATTCCAGAAATTCATAATCATGTTTGCAACATATAATTCTAATAATCTTATGATAAACATAAACATAAGGCTCTGTAATGATATTTTGTAAACTGCTTTTTAGTGAGGTTGCCTGCTATTAAAATTGTTGATAGTCATTTGAAGCTTTAACGCTCATGCAGTGAAATTGTGACTTTCTGATGAACACACACACTTCCAAACATGATGCACACACGCGTACTCGTTAGCAATTACAATAATAATTAATGGAAACCGAATAGTGCTGGCATGGTAAAGTTGAGAACACTTTTTGCATTATTATCGGGTTAGCCGCAAGGTTTTTGCGAGTTTCGCGACTCATTAAAATGCAGTTTGTTTTCACAGAAAACGAAAAACAGCTGTGCTATCGTTCTCGTAACCGCAAATGCGATTTCATATCTAAAATTCAGAGCAATCTGCTATGCGATATTGTTGTACGCAATGTGCAGGTTTTTGTACAAATGTTTTGTTATTTTGACAAAAGATTTTACGGCATTCTGAAAATGTTTGTAGCAAAAACATGATTTTAATGATGCAATCAGTAAAAAATTGAATACGTTTTTTTTAATACCATAGCACTTTAAATTAAATGTTATGAGCTTTTTTATTTTTTTTCATGCATTTATTTTGAAAAGAAGCATAAAATTGTATTCAAGTTATAAATAAAGTAAATAATATAAAATTAATATGTGAAATTCTGTTGATATCGCAATTAAAAACTGCAACTAATACTCGATTTCTGCTAGTTTTGCTGTACCTAGTTTCCGGTTTTGACATTTGCTTGCAGTAAAGCCTGCCTCTGCAATACCTTAAAATTAATAATAATTATGTGAGTGTGTGCGTATGCACATGTGTGTGTATCTGTGGATGTATTTTTATTTGTATTATTTTAACATTTCGTGCTTGGTGGTGAAATGATTGACTCTGATTGGCTATATCCCAGGGGTATAAATCGCATTTGCTTTGTTGTACGTTTCTGAAAAATAAAATAAAAAATACAGTACAAAGCTTCGTAATACACCATTGAATGGAAATATATACATATAGTAAGTGTTGCATGTTGTTGAATGTTATTTTGATCAACTCGTTATTAATTCGCAAAATACACAGCAAATTTTATTCGCCTAGCACACAGTCTTCAGTTATAAAAGGAAAATATATATTTAAAATTATGTGTTATGCGATCACTATTATGTACATATATGTTAAGCAGTGACCAACAATAAAAAGTAAAAAGATAACCGTAAGACTTTGTTTGCTTTTAGCCCTTAGCTATTTTTTTTAGTCAATAAATTGAAACAAAAATGGACAAAATATGTCGTCAGATGTCTGCTTAACAAAAGATCCCCATTCTAGGCTAAAAAAGCTAACATTGGTTATGTACAGCCGTGCAGACTGTACTCTACTAAAGTCAGATAGGATATCTTGTAGCCGAGCACTTTTGATTTGGGTTAAATAATTTGCTGTTTGCGTGATTCGCGATTCACGGCTGCTGTTTGCTTTTGTTTACATTGCCCTTTTTTTAAATCAAATAAACACTGAAGTGCGAGTGATGCGAAAAGTGGGAAGCATTAAATTACTGTCCACTTTCCGCCGACTAGTGCTGTCAACTGGCGAGGTCAGGTAGGCAGCCCCGCATTGCTGAAACGCGGCCCCTTTGCAACTTGCTAAGAAGAGAAGAGTTCTCAGTTGAAGAAACCTCATGCAGGGGATATAAGAATTTTGTCTGGAAGAGATTATAAAATATAGTATTTTAGTTTAAAAATAAAAAGCCAAGCCACATGCATTTTGTAAAATTCTCTTAGTAAAATTCTTTAGATATCCAACAACTTGCAAGAAACTTAGTTATTTTAGTATTTTTTACTTGGAAAGGTTGGCGGGTACTTAGTACTGTTTGACAGATTAAATGCCAATCTGGAATTTTATTTTGCAAGAGAGGTTGCCAGTTCAGTGTACAGTGTCCACAGTCTGCCTGAAATGCTCAGAATGACATTCTTTGATGCGACTGCGAAATGCGAGGCGCCTATCAAAAGTGATGCCCAGATGGAATGTCGAGTGTATAGTTTCTTGTTGTAGTTTAATCTGATGCCGGCACTGACGCTCTTGGCCGCGCTCAGTTTGCAGTACCAGCAATTGACCCATTTAGCAGATAGGAAAAAAATCAAAGTAATGTAATTATATATTTGAAAGTACAACACTCAAAACTCTGCAACGCTCGTTGCCTACAAAACAATAGAACCTATGCACAGGTTATCAAGCAGAGATGCTAGAGATTGACTATAATCATTTTCAGGGAGCCACTGGATCTGTTCTGAAACAATCACGAGTTTGGCCTGACCAAGTCCAAGAAGCGCGAGGTGATTATCAGCGATATTTCACCAAAAGAGATAATTAATTTACATTTGTTTTTACAGCTACCATTACCAAAGTGCGGACTTTAGGGTCTCAGGGATCTAGCGGCCTACCATAAACTTAACCAACTGCATGCCACCCACTTCAATACTCATCTGACAAGCAGCTTAAATCTAGAGTTGGATACCATGAGTTTGACGACGAACCAGCGTTAGTGCTTCAACTTCTATACTGAGCAAGCCAATGGTCAGGATCTCTACTGCTGATCTTATTTATAGTTGCGATAGTCTTTTGATTTTATCAATACCTAATGTGAGGATTTTTTAAAGCAAATATTTGATCTTTACTATCCCCACATTTGTACTTATGCGTTTGAGTGTGCAATATCTTACACTTTGCCCACGCAGTGAACAATTAATGTGGTCATCGGCTTCAGTTCACAGGCCGTCACCTGAACGACCCAACAATTCGCTCCACTGAGCTGAAAACTTGTAGCATGGGAGAACCCTTGTCACACACCCACCAATAAGTAAGTAGTTCCTATCCCAAAAGAAGTATGTCTCTTTGGACATTAGCATTGTGTGCTAATGACGAGCTGTTGATTTGTGATGTTCATTATTTGCCGAGGACGTTGCACTAGGTGGGCGCTATAGCTCACAACTTTTGTGGAATGCACAAGAGAGCGGAAGTGGGGGGTGTGGGTCTCTCAGTTGATGAACTCCGCAAAATTAATTAAAGCACGTGAAAAACACATGTAAAATGGCAATGGTTCTCAGTGGCCACCCGCCACCCACAGCCGAATGCACATAAATAATTTAAGGGCTGGCATGCTGGAGCTAAGGCTGCAGACAACGATGATGACGATGACGTTGACCTCGACTAATGTAACCGTACCCAAAAAAAAGTAAATAAAAAATAAATTTCTCATACCTGTGTTGGGCATCCTTGGGACTTTCGACTGCTGAACGAATGGCCTTAAGCTATTTTAATTATTATTAAGCTTATTTCAGCTGGAAAACTTAATTTTCGACGAAACATATATAACTTGTGAAAATGATTAGGCGCACGGTCAAAAAGTCTACACTGAAAACAAGAATTTAACTATTTATGCAAATTTTAAGGAAATCTTGTTTTATTTTAAGTGTAGAATCTCAAAATATTCAAAGTCTGAAGCATTCTGCCATTGGGCATTTTGATGATCTGGATACTGGTGGCAAATGGACAATAGCATTCCGCTGTGTCACTCACCGTATGCTCAAAGTGCAAACGAAAGGTGCTCCTATTACGTCACACACTAGAGATTTGGAAATGTGTTTCCGGTTGGGAAGGCACTTCCGCCTGACAAACGTGTGCATTTGTCTCCATCACTGTCTCCGTCTCTGTCTAAATCTCACTTCAGATAAACACTCTTTCTCTCAAACCCCCGGCAATGTCGTTGCAATTCGCAGTGCTTGCGATGCGATGTCAAGCTAATATAACATGAAAACTGAAGTACATGAAGAGTCAACCTGACTTCTCACTGACGATAGGCAATTATAGCTTAAAAGCTGAAGATTTCCATGTAGCGTCCTCTAATTACGCCAAAGAGAGTTGGGCGTCTGCAAGGCAAAGGCGCACAGTATGGGTTGGCTCCTTTAGGCTAGGAGTTAGCTTCTTCTTAAGGAGATCAGACACCGAGAACCGGCGATGTAACCTATCTGTTAAGCTGCCGTATAATTAGACAAGCTTGCCTAAAACCAAAATATTTGTGTGCTGTTCTCCTCTTGATCTTGCCACATCAGAGTAGAAGAGCCAGTTTTGACAGTCGCGCTAGAAATGAAACTTGCTTTATTGTTAGCGGTCGTTGGACGATAAATTATGCAAGCGATGGACTGGCCATCTATTGGTAGCCTAAGTTTTTTGCTAAGCTTTTTGATCAATTCTTGCCTTATAGCCTTCAAAACTAGATATGTATGTGATTTTCACCACAGTTTTTCTACACACTGGCTTCTTCAGGCAGTAATTTCGAGGGTGTTTAAAGTCTTGACATTAAAAGCACTGCGCAAGTTTATAACTGCGCTTCGATTTTGACACAGTTATTTGGTGTTTTCCGATTTTAGCGATTTTCTGTCTGTTGAAAATTAACGTAAAACATGCTCTGCCTTGCCTTGGCATTGATATCATGCTCATCATCCGTCTCGTTAACTGTTTTTAGGGCTGTAGATATTAAATACCTTGAAGCCTTTATCAACGAAAGTTATTTCTATAAGTTGCTTTGGAACATTCGGATGAATGTCCCTCAACACTTACCTCAGAGATTTGTTTTTCTTAAGTTGATGATGCCAAAAGTCGCAGTTGGATTCCGTTAATATTTTGACGACTTCACGGAAAGTTTTGCATTCGCAGTATAAATTTTAGACACGCCAAATTAAGATGTGCGTATGTCGTAATCGGCACTAGACAATTCTTGAGAGGAGTAAACAGATCCACCTGTTGAAGTAGCTATCTTATTTATAGGTTCGTTGCCTGGCTCAGAATGCGTAATAGAGCTTGTAACGTTTTTGCACTATTTGCCGTAATTTACGTCTCATTCACACTCAAAGGGTGTAATATACCTCGCTTTTGCAGTCTGGCCGTCATCCCATTTTCTTTCGGTTGGTTGTTAGCGGTTAAGATATGATCCATGCTCGGCAATAAACAGGAGCTTAATGCATTGACCCAAGAGGCACTCGCATCGATGTGCAAAGATTGAGTGCGCAGTTCGAAGCCAACAAAATAAATAAATTGAACACGAAATTAAAATTTTAAACAAAAACAGAAAGCAATTTTTCCATTATACATATATTTAGAAAAAACTTTTTGCTTTTGGCTGTCTTAAGTTCAGGAACGAATATCGTAGAGCTGCGAAACCAAGTTGCGCAGTCGAAAATACTTCGGAAAATGTGCAATACTTCATGGTACTAGGATATCTCCCTACGAATCTCCCTTAGCTCAACAATTTGAACAGTTGTCAGAGTCGAATAAATATTGCTATGTGTGGACAAAAATTTAATTGTTTGCCTAAAAGTCCGCCGACAGGATGCTTCTTTCGACAGTTTCAAGTGCATTCGACTGCTTTTAACTGATAGTCAATATGCTCGGCCAGCAGCAGAGACGGCAGCAAGAGCAGCCACTGTTGTTGCCCAATTTTGACCGAAGTAGTTTTGGGCCATTTGGGACCGCGTTGCGCGGTGCATTAAAACGGAAGTGGAAACTAAAAGCAGTTATATTTTCGGCGCACTTACACGGATTTCTGTTGTTGTTGTTCTCCTTCTTTTTTTTTGTATTCTGCTGGGACAAAATGTTTTTAGTTTTTCTTCAGCTAATCGCTGCCCCAAAAGTGGCATCGGTTGTTGAGTGTTGGGTTGGAAGCTGCAACTGGAACTGGAGCTGGAACTGCAACTAGAAGCAGTAGCTGAAAACTGTCGACAAATATAAGCTTATGTGTGTGTGTGTGTGTGTGTGTGTGTGAGTGTGTGTTACATACATATGTGAGGTGCTATGTGGTTGCACTATGTGGTTGCCAACTATGTCTGTTCTATTCTGTTCTGTTTGTGTTTTTTTTTTAGCTTTTGGCGAATTTGTTTGTTTGGCAATTTGTGTAACTAAAAAGCAATCACTTTTGAACTTTATCAGGCAAGTGGGCGTATGTGGGCGTGGCACTTGACAATACATTGATAATACGCTACACATGTACATGCATACATATGTGTGGATAGCTTGTTGGCAGCAGATTTTGCGGTTGCTTTTACTTCTGACACTAGTTACTGCAAAGCCTCCCTTTTATTTCCATTTCCCTCTCTATCTCTTTCGCTTTTGTCCTCTCTCTTCCTCTCGTTTTCGTTTTCGTTTGGTTTCGGTGTTCAATTAAGATGCCGTTTGTTGTTTTCATTGTACTGATTGTTGTTGCTGCCTTTTGTCAATTTTAAATTACATTTTAACAACTTTGCCACAGCAAAATTTTAATTAAACTTTGATGAGCACTCGTCCCTCAACTTTCTGTCTTTCTTTTTCTATGTTTGTTTCCTGTATCATTTGGCTTTCTTTTTGTTTTCGCTTTCGCTTCCATCCGTCTGGCTGTTTAGGCGCTGCCGGCTGCTTGAACGTTGGTAGCGCCATCTAGCGAGCAATTAATGTGATTTATGATCGCACTTCATTATTCCCGTACGCAGGAAGTGAACAATACAGAGAAAACGTTGCCCGTTGCGTGTTTGGAAATTTTAAGAATCTGCATTCAAACACACACACACACTTGAACACTGACACCCCAAGCCACATTCACACACACACACACACACACATGTGGTCATGCACGGTGCGTTTCTGGTGTGTAAACATGCGATTAATAATAAAAGAAATACTATGTATAAAAAAAGTGTATGCATAAAATGAAATTTAAAATACCAACATGACCTATGAGGAGCAAGGCTCAAAACGAATAATAAAATACAAAACAACAACAACAAGAAACACAGCAGTATAAAATAAAATAAATAAGAATAAAAAAAATTAAAATAACTGAACAACCCAAGCCAAAAGCAGAGAGTTGAAATCCTTTTGTGACAGGATCTGCGAGGTTTGGGGGAAAGCTTTCGCTTTGGGATTGGGATTGCGATTGCGATTGGACGACTGCTTGGGAAATTAAATATGCGCCTCATGTAGACGACTCCTTTCTTTTTTTTTTTTTTAGTATTTATTTATTTTATGCGAGCGGCTTTGCGTGGCGTGCATTGCACAATGCGTAGGCGTGGCATCGCGTGGCGGGACAGGGGCGTGGCTGCTGGGCGGCGAGTCGAGTTGGGGCGTGTGCAAAACAGTTAAATTAAGAAAGAACGAAAAAGAAAGGGTTACAGAATAACATACAATACATACAAACATACATACATTTATATATGTATGTGGATTAAAGGGGAGCCACATATATTTCTGGGTCATTTAAAGAGAGACAAGCACAAGCGTTAAGAAGGTTGGCTTAAGATATGTATGCATATAAATGTATATTGTGTACAACGACAACTGTTTGGCATCCGACTAAGCTATTTATGTATGATATATATTTATTAAGAAGCTTTACTCGGCGTAATCTTCTTGACGCGCAACAAACGCAAAGGCGGTCAAAGGACAAAGAGTTACAACAAAGTAAAACTATCGTCGACATAATAAGGATTAAATACCAATAGACTCTACTTAAGTTCATTATTGCCATACATATGTAGATCAAAGAATTGTCGAAAACAATTTGATCAAAGCAAAAGTTATTAAAGCTTATGTCAGTTAATAACATATTGATATCCGATTGACTGATTAAGGTACTGCAAATTTGAATCATTATATTTTATTTGCCATATTCAATTTATTTTTGTGAGTTTTAATCCCAAAAAAAAAAAAACAACTTCATTTTGCATAAACACCTTAAGGCCCAAAGGGGCCAAAACCCAAAAAAACAAAACGCATCGCTGCCCATAACAAGAAGCAAATCAAAGAACATAAAAATAAGCAACAATTGAGGAAATAAAAATTAAATGAATGCCAGCTAAAATCAAATACATTGAAACAAAATAAAAAACAAGAAAACAAAATCAAAGAGAGAAAACTTGCCAAGCTATCGGGTTACAAGGTGTGCGTGTGTGTGTGTTTGTGTGGGTGTTTGGGTTGTGTGTGCGTTTAAGCTGGCGTTCAGGTGTAAAATTTTATTGAGTCGAAATACGAAATATATGCAAATTGCCAAATTATTTAATGGCGCGTTTAATTGGGTTTTTAGCGTGCACGCAACGCAACGCAACGATGGAAACATATCAAAAAACGAAAAAACCAGCAACGCAAAGAAAGAACTCCTCAGAATAAAGAAAAAAGGGAATGCCAACACCCTAACCCAACCCCCACCCATAGCCGCCGAGAAGGATTGTATGGCAAAATTGGTATAGGTGGAGGCTGATTGGAAAAGTTTTGGCATCTGGCAAAACGAATCAATTGAAATTGAGCTCTGGCAATGGGCGCTAATAAGAATTTGATGTGCGGTTAATGGACAGGCAGACAGAGAGAGAGAGAGAGAGAGAGAGAGAGAGAGAGAGAGAAGCGCTAAGATTTCTGCTGCTACTCTGTTGCCAAGGAAATAAGCGAGTGTGGCACGTGGCACGTGGCAAGTGGCTGTGATTTTTAAGTTGCTGCCAAAAAGTTTTATCATTATCGCTGCTGCATGCAAATTGATGAAAATTGCCGGTGTCAGCAATGACAAGCAATGAGCCAGCACGGCATAAAAATTTCTCTCTCCTACTCTTCGTCTTAGGCCGACAGGATTATAAAATACACTTAATTGTGTATAAGTATATGGATGTTGGTGTGAGTGTTTTGAGATGCACAATCGAAGGAATATTGAAGAGTACAGTTGTGTTTAAAATATGAACACTTTTTTTTAACCAGCTTGACTTATCTGTTAGTTAGTTTCGAAGGGTATTTCTATGGTCTTTTCTTTGTGTGATTTTTATTTGCTGGCTGGAAGCTAAATTGCCTCGTCCTTCGGCTATTGCCTCTTCATACTAGCAAATAGATAGCAGCCACAGTCGCGTTGCCCTTATAAATTATTATTCATGAGCGGATGCGGATATTGAAAAGTTACATTTTGTTTTTGCTTTTGTATGTTGTTAAAGTGTGTGTTGCTGTTGTTGCGTTTATCTTCATTTCAATTTTTACGTTGTTGATGTCGTTGTCATGTCTTCTTCTTCTTGTTGGGTATCCTTCATATCGCTTTATAATGTGTATGTATTTTTCTGTTCTTTTTCATATTTCTTTCATTTTTTTGTGCTCGGTTGTGGCGCGTGTTGTTTGGAAATTAGATTTGTGCACGTTTCTTGTTTTCTATTTTCATTTATCGGCATTTTGCTTTTATGCTGCTCGTGTTGCTCTTCGCTTTCTTCGTTTTTTCCGTTACTACAGTAATAGTCCAGCATCTTATCATATAATCAACATTGTCATGCACTTTATCCGCAGAATAAAACTTTATTCGTTGGATAATTGAGTTCAAGTTTCTAAAATATTCAATTTCTTCTGTCAAATCGAGGATAATATCTTTCTTAGTATGGCTTAACAAAATATTATGTCTCTTTTTTCATTCCTCATTCGGGAATATTTTTCAAACTCTTTTTCATTTCAAAAGTTTACTTGACTTGCAGCATTTAAAACATGAAAATTAAAATTCTTCATTTACCTACATATGTTGCCCCACCTCTGAATTAAATCTGCTCAGCTTGAAAGTCAAATTGTCATACACATACTATATATACATACATTCGTATCGATGTCTGCTACCTAAGTCCGCAACCGCTGCTGAATGCTTCTCTAACTATCGGTTTTCGCTTTGCTTTGCTTCTGTTCTTAACTTGGCTGCTTTAAAATTGATATTCCATTGACGCTTTGGCGACCTACTCTGACAGGGTCGCCCAGCACCAGCTCAAGTTATTTATGTGCTCGTTTACAACATTGTTGTCGTTGTTGTTTTTGTTGCGCATGTCAGCAAAACCGCATTGATTACAACAAACTATCGCTTGGTATTATTTTTGTCATTGCCACATCAGACTCACCATCTCTCAATTTCTCTCTTTCTCTCTATCAGGTTTGTTCCTTATCTCTTTTTTTTTTGTTTTACTTACTATTTACTGCAAGAACTTTTTAATCAACGGCTTTAGTCGCGTGACTCAAATCAAACTGACGGCCACAATTAAGAGATTGACTTTTATTTATACCTGTCTTAATCTCTCTCTCTCTCTCTTTCTCTCTTTCTCTCTTTCTCTGCCTCTATCTCTCTACAGTGTAGAGTCTACACAGCAATCAATTTCAACCAAATACATATGCTAAATATGCAAGGTAGTATTTTTTTCTAACCGAAAAAACAAACTTTGCCACTGATCTAATTTAAATGAGCACTACGCTTGCTTTTGCCTATGCGCGAAGCTCATAAAATCTAATACAAAAACCGTATATGGCCTTTTAATGGCATTAAAGTAGAAACGTTATCATACCTACACCAACCCCCCCCCGCCCCCTCCCACCACTTACTACTTCAGTAAGCCCCGGCTTAACAAAGTGACCCAGTGAAAAACATTGAAATGCCAAAACAGCCGCAAAGCGAACTGCAAAATTGAAATATTTTGGATGTTGGCAGCAAGTTAATGTAAACCAGTAATAGTCCCAAATACACACACACACACACATACACAGACTGAAGCACACACACATTTGTGTTGAATTATAATAAACCAGCAATGGGCTGTGCACAGAAATGCCAGACATCGCTAGTGAGACAAATGCCGCACAGTAAACCTTCAAAAAGACCGTCAATCTGAGAGCCCTAACCTGATGCTTGTGGCACGTGAAATATAGAGGCACACGTACGAACTAAATATGGGGAAGGGGCAAGGAGAGTGGGACGCCTGGGGAAGGGTACTTGCTTGTAGCTTGTATTAATATCCATTAGATTTATGTTTGGCAAATGTAACAACAAAACTTACACTTTAAAGTCGACCAAACCCAAACCCAAGCCCACTCCACCAAATGAGTTGGAATTTTTCGTTCATTTCGACATTTGCAACTTTTCTCCTTCTCCCTCTCTTTCTCTCAAGAAAACTTATTTAGTAGAACAAATTCTTACACGAGACATAAATATGAAATCTAAAAGTATTTCGTCAATTTTTCTGCCCGAAAGAAAGAAGAAATCTCGAAAAATCGTGTCTTCTTTATTCAGGGTTCAAATTCCACAAACATATTTAAAAAAAAATTAGTATTTTCTCTATTTTGGTTGCCAAAATAGTTTTATATATCTTTGTTGTTGTTAAAGCCATTATTAAGCAAAACAATATATTGTATCTAATCCGAATGAAGGTCGTTTACCAATACAATTAACTGCAACTAGTTAAGGCACCCGCCGCATAAACGAGAGACCGCAGCACTATGAGGAATTTTACTACTTTTTTTTTTGGCCAAATCCAAGAATTTGGCAAAAGTCGACTAATAAACCTTTTGTTGGGAGGCCTGCACTGAACAACATGCGCAAAAGTGATAAGGCCCGTGGCAACCAAGCCAAGCAGATCTTGCGTATTTAATGTGGAAACTCGAAAACTACTTCTTTTTTTTATCTAAAAGGAAGCCTACATGCCGAACATGCGTGTAAGTTTTAAGTTTTTAAACGGGCGTGCAGAAATGCTGCACGAAATGAAGTGGGTGCAATTTTCTGGTCGAAACGCGTAGAAAAGCCACACGTTCAGTGTAACTTTAACCAGTGCTGTTTTCTCTGTGTGTGTGTGTGTGTGTGCATCCCTGGGGTATGCGGAGCAGTGAGAGGCATCCACATAAGATATTGCCTTAGTTGTTTTAATAGCAAGGGTCGGACCCTCATGATAAAGCGCCCCAACCCCAGGAGCGCTGTTGAAAGCCCCGGCTCGGCACGTACATGGGCCATACATAAGAGGGCCCGGACCATTTCGTCTAGAACTTATGGAGCCTGGATTTTAACACTTTTGTGCCACACATTAAGGCTGCAAATTGTTTAACGTGGCACCTGAAGTCACCACCCCGGGGCAACCTGAGTAACCCGCCTGACCTTCCCTGACCTGCCCTACCCTTTCCATCCGTTTGAGTAGCTGCTTGCGGGCAGCATTGGCCCATTACTTAAGTTCATTAGCATCTCGAAGCAGCGTTTGCTGTCCGAAAATTGACTTTAATGCGGCCTCGCACAAAATGTGATTAGAAAGATGTTGAAACACACGAAAGATTTGATCTTTTTACTACCTGATAGAAGACCAAGAATAACAGAATACCAAACGATAACAATTAAGAGTTGTTCTTTATTTTCATTGTAAATCAAGACAATATTAAGAGATAAATTAGTTTAACTGATCTTTTTAAAAGCGGTCTCTTTATGTTGACTTTATTTAAGCTCGAACGACTTGAAACCTGCAATATCTACATACATCCTATATTATTTAATTACATTATACTATTATACAACCTTAAAAAAGAGCGGCTGGAAAATCGATACGGCATCGATATATGAAGAAAAATCTGGCTGTTGTGGGGGCTCAAGCAACAGAGAAACAACTGAAATATATAACGCATGCATTCATTGAGCCAAACCTACTCTCTGATCACATTACGCCTGTTTTTTTTTAGAGTATAAGGAATCGAAATGGACAGTGTCTTGGCATGGGGCAAGGGGTATTGGATATGAAGTTCGATGCCAGCTGTCGTTGGACTTTATCGATGGCCTGCAATGTTGTTGACACTATGTGCTTGCGGTTGGCGCCAGTCGGTCGCCAATGCCAATGCAAATAATTGTTATTTTTCTCCTGCGTTGCCTGAGACGTGAAATTGTTGCACATGCATTCCCATATTCCAGAGCTGTGGCTGCATGCAACAAAAGGCCGCACAACAAGCAAGAAGTGAAGATAGAAATAGTGATGAAATAAGGGTGAAAGAATGGAATCATTTGCCCAAAAGAATCAAAGTCTTGATTCGCATAAAAATGATTCATGATATCGCATTATTTCCGTATCATTTGTAATTTCCAGTTTCCTGCTTATTTTCACCCACCCACACATAAACTAGAACCAAAGCGAACGAAGGACACAAAGATGGAGAGAGAGAGAGAGAAAAGCGAGGGAAGCTGCTGCTGCAATTACTATCTATCTGGTATTTTATAACTTTTGTGCGCGTCGTCGTCGTCGTCGTCTATGGCTTTTCGCTTTTCGGCTCACACCTCGCCCTGATTACGGCACCCAAAGAGTCACAGTTACAGTTACAGCCACACTCCTTCACTCCTTTACTCCTCGATTCCTTCATTATCACCATCATCAGCATCATTATCATCATCATCATCATTATCTAGTTTTCGTGGGCATCAGCGTTGCCATTGTTTGTTCGGCTCTGTAGATATCTGTGTTTCCAATGTATCTGTGTGCGCCATTTTTGTTGTAGTTTTTGATGAACATTTAATTGAATTCTCTTACTACGTCGCGCTTTGTCTCCCACGACACACATTTTAACCATTTGTGTGTGTGTGTGTGTGTGTGTGGATGCTTGGGTAACAGTATCTGCTGGCTTGGCATTGGATAAAAGCTATGCGATTTTTGTTTCAGGGCATCTAATTAAAATTACAATTGAAATATGCACACACTGCTCTTTAAGAAGCAGCCAAAACTTAAATGTATCTTTAAGGTGTGCAAAACCAGACACTAGTTTAAGATACAGATACACACAAGCAAATGCAGCACTAAGGATTTTGCTTACTCTAAGCATGTATGCATGTACTATAACTTAAGGCGTTTGTCTAACGAACTTTAAATGGGTGCAAAGAGGCAAGGAGACGCCAAAGCAATTGCTAATTAGTTAAATATGTAACAATTTATTTCTAATTGAATAAGTAAATTCAAGCAGTAGAAAAATAAATAGTCATCCCTCACTGGCATTCGCAAACAAACTAGTTGAATTTAGGAATTTCTTACAAGTATGAAATCTCGACTTTGAGATACCCTCCTGAATGCTTAACCTAACGGTCATACACCTCTGGGCTAATGCATGATGACTGAACTACAACATTACGAAAACATCACAGATTCAGAATATTGTTTCTATAGTTTATAGACTTTAAATGTTATCGTTTACATGTAAATATCGCAAAACAAGAGAATTATTGATAATTTTTTAACAAATTTTTGCTGTCTATGATAAAGGGGAGTTTATATATCAAACTTGAAGACTCAAGCTCCTTTAGTTTTTGAGATCGACGTGTTCATAAATGCTGATAGACGGTCAGGTGAACAGAAGAACAATATTTTGAATCGGGGGATTTTGGGCGACGCCAGTAACTTTTTATCGATGTCCCAGCCCTCCAAAAGCCGTTGTACCCCAATATTGACACATTATAGAAAAATATAGTTGCAAAGTTTCAGCTGCGTACATACAGACGCAAAGACTGACGGGCGGACAGAAACCATGACGGATATTGCACAGAGCTAATATAATCCTACTGCATTTAAACGCAGCTCTTCAATGGAGTTGAAGCTACGAAAAGCTGGGGAACTTTAATTAAAGAACTTGATACATTTCAAACGGATTAGTTCCTAGGGAACACACACACACACTTACACAGACACTTGTCAGCTGCTTGGCGCCCTTCTAGATCCCAAACTAATGCTAAATACAATTTCAAGCCCCTCTTCACCTCTGGCAGACGGCACTTAAGTCGCTCTGTCGCTGTCGTTGTCGACAGCATGGAATATCAAATGGTGAATAGATAAAAACAACATGACTTAATGAGTGGTATTTATTTTTATGCTAATTACTTTCGAATAAGCAGTACTTTGTGTTGTTCTTGTTACGGTTCTTCTTCTTCTTGTTGTTGTTGTTGTTTGCAGATGCAATGGCGGCAGTTACAAAGTTCGCCCTAATGAGCTGCAGACTTTTGATGATGGTTGAATGCTGGAGAGCGGGGCTTGAGCGGGGCTTGGAATATAATGGAAAGGAATGGAATGAAATGAAATGAAACAAAGAAAAGCAAACAAGTTAATACCAAATAAGGGGATGAGCAATGGGTGAGCAATAATTGTTGTGGATTTTTGCAAGAGCAACGCAAAACAAGACGGGAAGGCCGAACAAAAAAAGACCGCCAGACAATGGCGATGGCGATGGCAGCATCCGCGACGTCGACGTTAGCGTTTGTGTAAAGTAAATGCCATTATGCAATAAGCGAGTTGCGCTGTAAATATTCTTGAAATGTACAAAAGCACTCGCGCTGAAAGCCGTAAAGTATGCAATATGACAGCGCATAAAGGATACGACTTCGAGGAAGTGAAGCTGGAGAAGAAGGAGGAGCAGCAGCAGCAGCAGCAGCAGTTGCAACTGTAGCCCAAGTTGAGCGTTGGCGTTGCGTTGCGTTCCTTTGCGTTGCGGGTGTGAAAATAATAATAAAAATAAAAACCAACAACTTAATTACCATGCTGGCTAACACACACACACAGTGAAAACTCTCGCTATTAAGTGCCAGCAACAGCAAAAGCTTCAGTCAACATCAAAGATAAACGACCAGCCCATAGCTGAGATTATTTCAGTAGTACTCGTACATACATATACATATACATATGTATTTAGAGGAGTCAGCTACCCGCTGACAATACTTGGCCTTTAAATTAGTTTTATGACAACAAAAACCCGGCAAGCAGCAGCCGGTTCAGAAATTAACTGCTCCTTGCTGTTCCTTATTGGTTGGTTGGCTGCCTGCTGAGCAGAAATGTTAACTCTGGCAGATTCTGTCTTCCGTTCTCGTCTTGCTGTTCCTGAATTAATACCAAAGTAATTACAAATAATTATGGTATATAACTTAATAAATTAAATATAATTTCTTTAATGACACGGGTCAACCCACACCGGCTATTAAGCATTGAAATGAAGTGCACATCGGCATTACGGTTTGATGCCATTTTCCTGAGAATACTTTAAGTGTGTATAGGGTCATCACGAATCGCACGGGCACGTGCAAAACTTCGTTGTGGAGAACATTCGTAACGTAGAACAGGTTTTGATTGAAGCAAATTGGAAATTAATTCGCCATACAGTAAACTTCTTAATACATGAATAGAAGAAAAATCAAAGTCTTAAGTTAAGTTTTTGAAATTCCTGGCTTGAAGCATAATTTCAACAGCCTTTTTTAATTATTTTTCAAGCAATAAACTTCTCAACACTTCAAAAGAAATTGCATTGAACAAACTGTAAATGTGATAGTATTTACTTATGCGCAGCTGCTCCCAGATAAAAATTTGACATCTGCGTTCTACTGCAATATTGTTATGTATTTATATGCTATATGTAATTGTTTCAAATAGCAATGCAATTGTTTTTCACTTGAAACGTTAAGTCTATTTGTACCAGCATTGCATATTTTTTAACCAACTAAAAAAATAAAAAAAAAACCACAACTTAATGAATCAACTTTTGGTCAGAGTTGATTTTTACGTTTACGACCCGGACGTACAGCATAGATGCTCTGTGGAAGTGGACCATTTGGTAACACCTTGCCTGAGCGGGTGGCGGCCAGCAGACGTTTCTCGTGAACCTTGCGATGCTTTGTCAAATGATCGGAGCGGGCAAAGCACTTGGCACAGTAGTCGCACTTGTACGGTTTGACGCCCGAATGGGAGCGTCGATGGCGGGCGAGCTCATCGGAGCGCGAGAAGCGCCAGCTGCAGTCCGGCCAGCTGCAGGCGTACGGCTTCTCGCCCAGATGCCGACGTAGATGAGCCTTAAGATGCGCCGGCTTGGCATAGAGCTTCTCGCAGCTACCAAATGTGCACAGATATCCCTTCTCACCCGCGGCATTTTGACTCAGTTGCAGTGGAGCCGTTGGAGCCGTCGTCGTCGTTGTTGTCACCGTCGTGGGTGCTGCTAGGCGTAGATTATTGTTGCTCTCGTGCAAAAAGTCATCGCACATGTCCGTGCAGAGTGGCGTCCGCTCGGGCAGTATGTCAATTAGCTCCGGTATTTCCACAAAATTATCGAGCAGTCGCTGCTCCCAATCACTAAGATCCGGCGGCGATGATGAAGCACCCGAAATCGAAACCATTGTAAGCTCTGGATCGGCATAATCAAACAGTTGCTCCACATTGCTGTTGTTGTTGTTGATGGTATTGTTGGTGTTGTTGTTGTTGCTATCGAGTGTTATAATGCCATAGTAATCCATGCTAGACGACTCATAGCTATTGCCGAAATTAACATCAGCATAGCAGAAATCGAAATCCTGCTGCTGCTGTTGCTGCTGGCCAATAAAGTCGAATTGAGATGTTGCTGCCGACTCATCTAGCTCGCTATAGAGCTGTTGAAATCCGCCTGTCGCAAAGAACTCCATGTCCACAAATGATCTGATTCCAATGCCTGTCCAAATATTTATGCCATCGTATTAATTTGTCCAACTATGCTCGAGGCACGCTTGCAAACGCTCGAGTGCAAACTCGGACTGATATTAGATATAGTATATGGATGTATTTGTTCGTATTTACATATATTCCATTAATTCTACGGAACAACAGAGATATCCCTGTGGGAATAATTAGGCATTCATACATCGAAATCGATCGTGGTGGACAATTTGTGCAGCCGTTTCGATCTTTGCTTATCAAACGTTTTGCCGGCGTCATTAACGACATCAACATCAGCAACAACAATGCCAACAACGGCGACAGTAGACAGCCATATGTTTGCCGCCGATGATCAGTCGCAGCACATGTGCGACACAGAGAGAGAGAGAGAGAAAATAGATGAGAGCTGCTGCTGGTGCTGCTCTCTCTCCTGATTAGTTGTGCCAAGCGGTGTCAGGCGGGTATTTATTTTGCGGTCGTCGCGTCACTGGACAATGGACAATGGACACAATTGTCTGATTGGTGATCGTCATTGCCAGCGGCACCTGCTTACTCCAGATCCGGCAACAAGCCTATCTTTTATTTTCTCTTTGCTCCATTAGCATCATCTATCCCTTTCTGTGCATGCAATATGAACATTGCGCTCAAGTCCCAAAAGTCGATTCTATTGAATATTAATGATTTATTTTAAGGTTTTTTTTGTGTTTGTGTTTTGGTTGCAGCTATCAGCAACAGTTATTAGTTAATGATCAACAAACAAATTTCATCTAGTTCACTGACTCCAGGGAATAACAAGAACACATCTCACAATCACTAATTACGATTGCGTGCGTTAGGGGTAAGGCAAATGAAAATCCCATATAGTATATCCAACAATTGAACATATGTTATTTTGTATGCATAGATTTATTTATATATAACTACTAAAAATTTAAATGGCAACAAAGTTTTTACAAAAAAGATTAACATTTGGGCAGCATTTGAATGATGCTGATGATGAAGATTCTCCAAGCAAGCCTGATACTACAAATAATAGTACAAGGCATTTTCTATTTAGTTTGAAATTGGTTTGTATATGAACACACACGTGAAGCCACACATTGTATGCATAAATGTATCTTAAGCATTAGTTAACTATCGTATTCATTGGTGCATGCATCTATAGCCAAACTGCATCACAGCTCTAACCTGTCGAGAGCTTGTTTTACCAGTTGAGCTTAAATAGTCGAACAAAGGTGCATTCAGGCAGCACACACTGTGATTAGTTTGTTGCCCAGATCCTAAGCACACACACACACTCACACCCACACACATGACTCGTGTTAATTCAACTTGACTCGTTTCAACTGCCGAATAGTTGCCACACCCAATGCTGCTGCTGGTAAAATGACTCAAAATCACAGACAGCTCATGCAAAATTAACATAAATTTGTTGCGTCAAATGCTGACATTTACCTTTCGCCTGCTATGTTATAATCCGCGGCCGTTAATCCTTGCAACCAAGCCACAACCAACACAACTCACAGTTACCACAACAAATCTCTCTCGGCACAGTACAAATAACCCGTTTGCCACCGCCAGTGTCATGCAGTCTGGAGCTGCCTGTGTTGAGCGCTTAGCGCGCTAATTGAAATTGTAAAAATCAAAGGAAGCCATAGCATTTAAGCAGATTCAAAAGATAACAACAGCCGGCAGCCACTTGCTCGTAGCAATTTAACAATGTAACAAGCGCACCAAAATACTTTAATGCCAATCAAATAAATTGCATTTTTGTATTTAATAAAGATAAAGTTACACTAAACATTAATATGTATCTTAATCTATATCTGCTTCAATATTTGTGGTTGGATCCTAGTTTTTATATTTATTTATCAGCTACTGATATGAAGACATCTTAAGCTTCTGTGTATTGAGTTTTACTATTTGGATGGTTGATGTTGATGGCAAAGCAATAAGACGGTAACTCGAGATACACACCCAAAGCAATAAGACGGTAACACGAGATACAGTTATATAATATTGACAACGTCGATAATTATACATATGTATGTACTTACATACTACATACGTGAAGTCAAGCGAAACAAATATGCTGCAGAGCCATATTCATTTCACCAAACACAATCTGAATTTTGATATTATTTTCATTATTATCATTAGTAGTTGTAGTTGTAGTAGCTGCAGATTTATTATATTGTACACATAATGTTATTTAGTTAGTGTGTACAAATATTTCAGTAATGCTACAAGCAGCAAGAATGCTGCAACAATAGAAATATGTGCATATACATATGTACATAAGTATAAGTTTACATATTTGCAGCTAGATAGTGTTATTCAGTAAGTATTTGGCACAAGTGTTGTTGTCTGCAATTCGATTGAGAGAACGCTCGACATGACAACAAGGTTGCAACATTGGCGACAGGATATCAATCTTAATTATTTGGCGCCCACAGCAGCAACTTTCAAAACAACAACGGCAACAACAATAATATGTGAAATAAGTGCAGTTGGCAAGAACTTTGGCATTTGGTGGTTGATTTGAGTGTTCTGATAGCATAAATTAGTATGCTGCTCAACTGCTTGGTTTTGCTTGGCTTTAATTTTGCTTGACTTGCCTGTCGCTCGCAACATTTCTGAGATGTGTGTGTGTGTGTTCGTGTATTTGTAAACTTGTATCTGCATCTGCATCTGAATTCTGCATCTGTATCTGCATTTGTATTGGATTGGTTGTTTTGCTGCAACCGCATGTGTATCAGCATGCACAAACCGACATTCTTGTTAAGAAAGACATAGACACAGCTAGTATGTGATTGTGTGCGCCGCAAGTGTCATAACGGGAATTATGCATAAAATTTCATTGTAAATTGCAGAAGGAGGCAAAATGTTGTCTTGCTATCCAGCAAGCAGCCAAGCAGCCAGCAAGCAAGCAAGCAAAGGCGACCACAAAATTTAAATGCATGTCAGAGTATTTGCCTAACCCCTTATCCAAAGTCTTTAGGGATTTCAGAAATGCCATGCTCTGAGACACAGCGCCCAAAAACAAATGAACTTAAAGCATTTGACAGGTGCGGCTTGGAGTTGCTTTTAGTGTTTGGGGGCTCTCAGGCAAGAAATATTTAACTAAGCCGGAACATTACACAACGGAACAGGACGGAGAAGAACACACATCTTTAAGCACACACAATACGAAAGATATAGAGGGAGAGCACAAACAAAACAAGCACAAAGATAGAAGCAAAGAAATAATGAAAAGCTGTGCTTCTATTTATTACTTTGATTATCGCGTTGGCTCGTCGAAACTCATTCGGATCAGTTTCCTAGCAGTAGTTGTTGGCCTTATCAATGGTATCTGAGCTGCTTGCTTTCATTGGATTAGGCAAGTTTCTCTTCCTTGTTGGCCAGCAACGAGTGACCGCAACGACAAGGACATCTTTCGAAAAAAAAATGAAAGAAAAGAAACCAAACCAAATGCAAAAGCAGCTTATGTTGTGGAAAAATGAAAAGCAACGTACATATAGTGAATGATTAGGATAACTTGAGCCGAGCAAAATGTGCCGTATTTTCAAAAAGCAAAAGCCGTTAGTCAGGAGATGCTTCAGCTTGATTTGTTACGAACAGTTACCTATTAATATTTTCCTGTTAAGCTTCTTTTGTACAAGGTAAAAAAAAACTTTATGGCTCCAATTATACAGTTGGTCATTAATATTGCATTTTCCATATTTAGCTCAGCTTTTCAAACTGCAACAAACCCACAACAGGTGCACCAAATTATAAGTCTGATTTGTTACAAAGAGTTGCCTAAAAATAGATTTTCAATCTTTTTTTTCATTTTTATTCAAGCTTGTAAGTTGAGCAAGTCAATTAAAATTTACAATGAACGAGCTATGGAAAAGATTTTGTGTTTACAGGCAGGCTGTAAATGATCTTACTTCTGCTTGGTTCGCAATCGAAAGAACAACGAGAGGCCTTAAAACGTACGCCATTAAAATAGTTTGATCAAAATAAATAATTTAAAAAACAACGCATGGAAAGAAAAAGTTTTATATTCTAAAACATACACAAACTGAAACTGCAAACTACACAGACTCGACACAGCCACTTCGTAGCGACACATTCGAATTAATTAACCAATTTAGCTAATAAGCTAGCAAAGTTGAGAAAATTGCAAAGTTGCTTTGTTATGTTGCGATGGCTATGGCTTTAGCTATGGCTAAAGTTGTGGTGGTATGTACGCATGTGTGCAAGTAGTATGTATGGCGGCAACAGGTCAAAAGTTTTAGCCAACTAACAAGTCTTGCCCGAGACTTGTAGAGTTATAGAGAGACAGAGAAAGTGGAAGAGAGTGAGCTAGTTGGCGCCGATGTACATTGTTCTTGCTGTTAAAAGTTTTAATAAACTTGCAAAAGACAATATTTTGCGGTCGCTCCGAACTGCAGACAATAATATGATTTTATGTGGCGCGAAGCACAAGAGCAATTTGTTATATTTACAAAAGTCCAACTTTAACTTAAACTTGAAGCTAAATTGGCTAGTTGGGACAGTAGTTGGAAAATGGGCGACTGACTGCATAACAGATAACATATGTATATATGTGTGTGTGTGTGTGTGTGTGTGTATCATCGTGATTTTGTATGTGCTCGTTGTAGTAGTATAATATGCTTAACTGGAAGCAGAGGCTAAGAACTAAGATTAGGTGAGATACGAACATAATCCAAAGACAAGTGAACTAACTGCTTTGACCCAATTTAATTAAACATATGTATTCATGTTTGTCTTGCACTATTATCTTGTAGTTCTATTCGCACCCGAAAGCGAAAGTCCGGCTTTGGACAACGGCCGCGACCCCAAACTATCTCTCTCTCTCTCTCTCTCTCTCTCTCTCTGTATGCATTGTGTGGCAGCATTTGAATGGGTGCTAAAGCTAATGACAAAAACAGCTAAGAGGAAGAGAAGTATGGCCATTGCTGATGTGAACCTCTTGATTAAGTTTATGTGACGCAGCTCCCTCTACATACATATATACAACTGTGTGCGTGTGTGTGTGCGTGTAAGCAGGATTTACACAAGCAAGCCCAACCCCACCATTCACATTCACGTACGTTGAGATAGAGAACATTATTGTAGCCAACGACAGCAGCGACAGCAGCCAACAATTAGTGTTGACAGACATTGCACTCGAGCAAAGCCTCTAAGGAATTTAAGCGTTTGTCCTATGTACATCAGAAACGATGCCTAATACGGTCGCGCGTTTGTGTATGTGTGAGTGGCAATATGCTATGCATGGGTGCCGCCACAAATGGCCGGGCATGTGATTTGAATTTTGTTATGTCGGTATCTATAATTACTTATGTGTGTGTGTGTGTGTGTGTGTGTGTTCAAGTCAGTGTGTGTTTTACTTTGTGGATTGAAAACCCAACTATTGGTCAGTACTTATACTAAGCCTGTGTATATAAGAAAATGTATTAGAGTAAATATATTAGTTTGAGGCTTTGCATATATTAATATAACATATGAAAACTTAAGAAACAAACATGAAAATACATATTGCTGATAAGGAAAATATTTAAATATCCAAACATTAACTTTGAATTGTGTTTTGGTTTTCCTTTAAACAGCAAGTTTTTTTTTTTTTTTTATTTTTCTTACCAGTTGCAATTATTTATTTAAGCTTTAAGTTTTCTCCTTCATATAGGTAAATAAAACATTATGCTCTTTCGAACTTATGTACTTACTCTTTTGTAGGTGATTGAGCCTTAATCAAAAAATGATTTGAAAACTTTTACAAACTTTAATTCAATGAAAATATGGAACTGTGACATTGAAAATATGAAGCTTGAAGTGCTGAGACCAACACTAATTAGCCAACGAATTAGAAACAAATTTTGTTTTGCTGTTGCCTTCCGCTTTGATAGTTCCGGAAATTCAATTAAAATAATCCACAGGAAATTAAGTTGCACAAAAGTCACTTGAGAGTTTTTACATCTAACATAAACAAACATGCAACTGTTGCATATGAAATTTAACTCTTTTTGTCTAATTGCTCCTAAATACACTGTGACCTTTATCACTTAGGGCCTTCCAATTATAACAGTAAAATTCTAGAACAATAAAGCTGTAGACAAATTTGATGGGTTAAATTGTTTGCTTGTTTCATTAAAGCTGATCTGAACTGAGGTGAAAAATTTAATGATATACGAAACCATTTGTAGCTTAAGCCATTTGATAGGTGTTGCAACTGGAGGGCAATTAGAAGTTAAGCTGCATGTTGCACAGTTGCAGGCTGACATATGAATAGCTTAATATCTCACAAAGCCAAATTAAGTTGTTGTTTGGCAGCCCAGCTATAAACTCTAGCAATAACCTGCTGATGATGGTGAACAGTAATAGTGCTTCAGCTGGCAATTTACAGTTTTAGTTTTAAATAGAAAGCAACAACAATGCCAGCGGCAACAATGCCCTCACCTGCTGATGCTTGATTGTGTGTGATTGTTAATCTGTGTGCGCCTGCAGTTAAAGATGTGCTTGTGCCTATCAGCTGGAACTTAGGTATTCAATGGCCGCAAACATAGCGGCAAACGCAGCTACGTGGCTGCCTAATGAGGCAGCAGCACAACAATATTCGCTGCCACAAAAGCAACTGCACCATCAGCAGCAGCAGCAACAGCAACAACAACAAAAGAACAACCGCAGCAGCTTGCAAAAGCAATGGGCAACCAAAGTGCATTTGGCAAATATGCTTTAAACACGACCATTGGGACATTGACGCAAGCATTTTGGCTAATTTGTGTATATGTATGCGTGTGTGTGTGCCCTGTTAACGTTTTGACAGCAATAATGAAGTGCCAATGAATGGCAACGGATTGTGTGTGTGTGTGTTCGGGCGTACACTAACCACCAACGGGTATTAGTTGTGTGTGCGTTTCGTGTGTGATTCAGGCAAACAAACGCTGTGAGAATAACAAAAAAGTGTTGCATACTTTTGGTCAGCGTCAATTTGCAATTGAAAAGAATGACAGCAGCTACACGCTCGTAACCATAGCTCATAGCTCATATACTATGTCACAAAGAAAAACAAACACACATTGACATACATACATATATGTGTGTGGGTGGGTGCTCATGTGGCACGCCTTTTGAAAAACAAAGTGGCACAAAAATGACATTACACAAAATGCGATTTATTTAGGTTATTTGCTATATATCAGCAGCCATAACTGTCAAGTGTTTGTTGTAGTCTCTAGCTTTTACTAGCTGGCTAGCTACTACAGCAACTACAGTTCGAGCAAAGAGCTTTGCTGCATGGCGACCATCATCATCAATCATTTTGATTTGCGCTAAAAACTATGCTATGCTATGTTATGCTCAGCTATGCACACACACACACTCATATATGAGCGATAAAGTACGGCTACAGTAACAGTTAAAGTAACAGCAACAGCAACAGTAACAACAACAACAGCGACAAGGGAAATGTGAAATGACAACAACAATTCATGTCGACAAGTTGCGTTTCCATCTTTTATGTGATACCCTATTGCAATGGGTATTTAAAATCGCTCATAGAGCTTGATACGTCTGGGAAAATAATAATTAATAATCAAGGAAGTTTTATAATGCCTATTAAGTACGTATTCATCTAGCTTTCCTGTTTATTTTGTTATTTCAACGCAAGTTTATATTAAAAACTGAAACAATATTCAAGTCTTTTCGACTGGCAACTCTTACAAAGCTTCAATTTGTTCGTATCCAATTATGTTTAGTAAGTATTGCTTGCTTTGTTTGCATACAAACACACATAATATCCGTCGCACACACACACACACACAAACACAGACACTATTCACTTGCCGGTTTAGCTGTAAGTATGGAAACTCTATGCATGCATTAGTTTTAGCAGCTCGAGCAGTTAATAGACATGAGTGGTGAAACACGATGGCGGAGGGGGAGAACAAGTTGCATAGTCGACTGGGAAAATATTTTTACGGCTCGCTCGTAAAGTTGCTTGTCAAATATTTTTACAGCATTTTAAACATATTGCCAGCATTGCAGCCAGAACCAGGACTCTCAATGAAGAACCATGTAACTGTAACTGGTGTACGCAAATGTGTATGTATGTATGGGCGCATAATGAATATTATATAAGCCCCACAAAGAGTAAACGGCGCTTGCATCGTGCGTCTTTTAATTCAATTTATAATTACTTACAACATGCAGCATACACTGCGACGAGTATGCATTATTGCACCGTCAATGTCTCACAATTAATTCCATTTTATTGCCACATTCTCGATTCCCAGGGGCCCAGGTGACTGGCCAGCTGAAAGAAATGCAACAGCGACGCTGTCCAGCGCATCGAATCAATTAAGTAAAAGACATTGGCGAAATCGATGGCCAGGCAATTGCTCGAATTGGTAAATGAATACATCAGCCAATACAAAACGAGCGAATTAACGAAGAAACGAATGCAATGACTGCTTGGATGCATCCCAAATCGATCGCAAACATACTCAAGGTTATTTTTTTAATGGGAGACTCTCAACATGCCTGCAATATGTTCTGAGTCATTGATTCGACCAATATACTACACTAAGTCACTGTATGTTTGTATTTTTCAAGGTCAAGACTTTCAACTGTCTAAGCTACAATACATATAACTATAATTATAATTATTCTGATTTTACGAAAGCCACCCTGAGCTATTACTACTATAGTGAATCGTCGATTGCCATGACTTTATAGAAAGATATGTTAAGAAATGCTTTTGTTTTAAAATTTACTTTTTAACCGCTTGCACGGTCCCCAGACATTATTAAATCGACTGTCAATGGTGATAAAATTAAACTTAAAATGCAAGCTTTTAATTGAATATAATTGTTGTCCATACTTTTTTATATAACAATGTCACAAGTGTCAAGTCCCAATGTATTTTTAAGCATAGTTACAGGTCTCTTTTTTTTAAAACAATCAATTTTTATCGATGCTCAAGTGTTGATTGTTCACATTTGCATTAATAGTTAACAGAGCTGATTCTCAAAACATTATCTTCTCTCTTTGTCGATTTTAAACTGAAAACTTGTAGTGTGGCAACTTGCCAACAGACATAAATCAAAGCCTCGACAAAACCTTGAAATGTTCAATATGAATTTAGCAGTTCAACTATATAGCTCTCCCTCTCATTCTGTCTATCTCTCTTTCTATTTTCAGTTGCACTAATCTCATGGGCAGCTCCAGCAGCGAGCGAGCGAGGTCTCCGGTATTCGCTTTCGCTCAAAACTTTATAATAATTTCTATTTGAAAGGCGGTCCAAAAGTTGTGCGTGGTGTGCAAAACTGTCATATTTCATAAGTCTCCCGGTCGGCAACGGGCAGCATGGGATGCGAGGGAATAGAAAACATTGATGGAAGAAGGTATGATAGGGTAGGGTATGGTATTCGTGCCTGTCTGTGGATAATTACATGGTTCAACTGTCACGGCGGAAAACAAATAAATGAGTTTCACTCGTAAAACTTTTTCGGTAACAGCGGCTGCTTGGCTTATGCCCCACAATATTGAATCCATATGCCACATGTGGAAAATGCACTTTGTGGCCATCGATCGGTGCTGCTGCTGGAGCTGCACATGCATCAAAATTCGATACGCACTCATTTTTGGTGCCCTTTTTTGGTGGGGGTGGTGGGATGAAGTGGTGTTTTGGGTTCCAAACTTTTATGATGCAGAAATGCTATGAAACTTTGTTGCCAACAACAAAAACTGTAACAACAATAACAGCAGCATCCATATGCTGCCCCCAAAAAATAGATACGAAGCAGAGCAGTCCCCCCGCTTCACTCTTCTGTCTCTATCTGACTGCCAGACAATTAAAGCCCAACAATGCTTGAATTCAACTCGAATTCAGCCTGTCTACTTTTTGTTGGCAACAAGTTTTCGAGGCCAGGTTGTTTGTCATATGCGTTGCTTTGGAAGTACCTGAGCGCTCTTCGGTTCGGGTATTTGAAATTAATTCAGACTGCAATTCCTTTGAATTTTACGCATCACTAAACTATGATTTCTCATGAAATATTAATGCCAGCATGCGACATTTGAAATTTTTTTTTGTTATTCGGTTTTTGTTTTTTGGTTTTTTTTTTTGTCTGTTTTGTTTTTTGCCCTCAACCATCGCACTCGCTATGTGTCCGTGTCCTTGTCCGTGTCCGAATGCTAAACGCAGTCAGGACCAACTTCGTTATCATTGTCAACATGCCATTGAGTCGAGTCCGCTGTGGCCCGCATCCGTTGGCCACATTCCCCCCTGCTGCCGTTCATCTTCCCAGCTGCTCCTAGCATAATCAGAGCAATTCCAAAGTTCTGTCTGTCAAAAAGGCACAAAATGTGGCCATCCACGCTCGTCAGTCTCATTCCTTCTCTCTCGCTCTGTGAACTTCCAACTTTCACCATTGCCATTGCCATTGCTATGCTCATCCCCGTGCTCATCGTTGTCGTTCTCGTCGTTCACGTCATGCTCAACGCTGTCTGAGCTTATGACAATTTCTTTCTGGT
This sequence comes from Scaptomyza graminum, assembly GCA_018901835.1. Lineage (NCBI taxonomy): Eukaryota > Metazoa > Arthropoda > Insecta > Diptera > Drosophilidae > Scaptomyza > Scaptomyza graminum. Next base: position 7,702,504 of record JAEIFL010000001.1, on the reverse strand, counting down.
TTTTTTTTTTTCAATTCTTTCTCTTCTCCCGCGTTTCGTTTTTTGGCACTTCCTGTTTGACACCGGCGTTTCGCTACGTTTCACGGCTGTTCTACCTGCTCAATCTCCACTTTCCCCACTTCTTCCTCCCCGTCTGATTTCACCGCCCATCCCCACACCTCTCGTTTGTCCATTTTGGTGTCTATCAATTGTCCCGCTGCCCGGCTGCTACCCGGAAAATGTGAATTTATCACACGAGCACGTACGCATATTTCTCGGCGTTGCCTTTTTTGGGTCCCCGCCACCCAACCACCCAGCCACCCATCTTCTATTGATACCCTTTACGTGGCTAAAATGAGTAATATGTGGTCAGTGGGTATAATGTTTTGACAAGGGAAAAGTCTGGCTAGATAAACTAATCAAATAAATCATTGACAAGCATTTAATAATTGGCTCGTCAATCTCCTTGTGACTTGAAAAACTAATAAATTAAAAAATGAAATGTGAATAAAAATAAAATATATACAAACATACATATATTATTGAATTAAAGTTATGATAACATTCCCTAAACCAATCAAGAATCTTAAACACATATCTTGCGATTGATATCGCTGTCTTACAGCGTACTCGTCTAGTCAGTCAACTTTGAACCCTAACACATTTACCTGACATGTTTTTTTTTTGTATATTTTTTTTTTGGTGGGGCGTTGAGGTTTGAGGGCTGCGTTGTGCCAAAAAGTGGCACGATTGCTTCATTGCAAACGTCGTTATGCTCAAGTGCCCCACACAGATTAGTTAATATTCCACATTGAATGTATATGTGAGTGTGTGTGTGTCGGGGTCACTAACGGTGCCCGGTGCTTGGTGCTTGGTGCCCACTGACCGATATTCTTATCTTTAGCGTTGCACGTGCCCCATGCGCTTTCGATATCAAATCGCATTGCAGGGCATCGCTTGAGCAAGCTCGTGTGGCGCCACTCAATGCGCTGTCCCGCGACGCTAGAATTGTGAATTTGAATGTCTTAATTGCATCCTGTTTGCGGCAAATTCACTTCTGCAGAAATTAAAAGCCAATTTTGTAGCTTGCACGACGACAGCTGGCAGCGCTTTGGGGTTTCTAATCAACGCAGCTGGTAGGCGATGGCGACATTCACAGAAGGGTCGCAACGGTTCGCAGCAGAGCTGGTTGAAGCGAAAGGAATCCTTCTGGCAATGGGTCTCCTTTCGCAGTTGTGCTTTATTTCCGCTGTGCGACAAAAAAATGCCAGACATTTGCTTAATGTAAACGAAGAAACTCGCCGTCTAAGCCGAATTCAAAATATCCTTCAACAAGAGCCGGTAAAAATTGTTCAGTTTGTACAAAATCAATTTATTTTTAAATCAACATTATTAGATATATATTTTTGAGCTCTGCAACGGCTTACAAATATTTTTTGATCGCCTGACAAAGCTAATAAATCATATTCTACACAAACCCAACTTTTAAAGGGTAATGTTATGATAATTGAAAATCCGCCTTGGCCTGATACAACTTGCTTGTGCTTTGTGGTCGTCGACAGCTGCAGGCGGCATCAAACCCAGACAGGATGCGACGCAGCAGCTGCGTCATTCAAATGACAGCCTCAACCAAGAGCGGGTGTTGCAAGGTGAAGCAGCTGGGCTCGCTAACTAATTGCATTGGTTCAAATGCAGGATGCTGATGCAGATGCAGATGCAGTTGGAGATGCAGCATCAGGATAGCTTATGGCAGTTGTGATCAGCAGCGGGTCACAATCGCTAGCAAAGTCATCCAAGTTTGGCGCACTCTGGCGATAGAAATGTGTCGGCAGTAATGATACACTGGCATAATTTGGGAATTTCTTTGATGGCAATTGAAAGTGGCAGATTGGCATCTCCTGGGTCGCCTGTTGTTGGCCAGCATTGGTATTGACTGGCAGCCAAATGTGGCGACGTGTCTGCAAGATGTCCTGAGAATGCAAGCGATTGGCCCGCAAGATTCGGCCAATTGTCGTTTCGTATTTGAGGGCCAGGTGTGCTATGGTTTCTCCTTCGCATACCGCATGACGCAACCAGAACTCTGTGCCACCCAGCTGACAGCCGCACAGATTTGGAGCAACCTCCGTTGACATTTCGAGCTAAAACATTATTGTACTGGAAATTTCCCAACAACTCCAACGCCAACTCAATGAGAACATCCGATCATTATATTTACGTACTCGAACGCATGATTTGAGTTCACTTGCTCCTTTGAGTATTCATATGCTTCAATGCGCTGCATGAGAATTATAAAACTATCAAAATTCAGATTCAAATAAATGGAAATTTTTAAACTCTTGCTTGTTATATGAAATTAATGTTGCAGTTGGCATTCATTAAAATTCGCTAACTTCACTTTTGTAAAAGGTATTCTATGTTTGTATATAAAAACTTTTGTGTGTTCTTCCTTCTTAGTCTTGTGTATGTGTTATGTGGATGGCACTGTAAATTATACGAAAACTCTTTGATTGTCTTTTATTTGAGCTGAACGCGACTAAGTTTTTCGGTACAATGATTTCGCGTTAAGGGTAATGTAGCGTAAAGTCATTTGATGATGGCAAAAACCCGATTTAGAGTTCGATATGACATTATTTCAAAGACACCCATCCATGTGTGTGAGTGTATGTGTGTGTTAAAGTGAGATAAATTTGAAGTAATGAAAACGCGACAATTCGAACATAATTAAGTTATTTTTGTTTAATAACTCATAGCATTCACAATGTGATACAAACCCAAATAATTTGTTGTAACATTAATATTCTTATAAAAATCTAAAAATACACCAAGAATAGCCAAATACCAACCTAATTGAAGAGGCGCTTCTTTGTCACAATTATGCTACTCCCGGGCATGGCAAATGCCTTAGTAATGCGCAAAAATATATCACACGGCCATCGTGGCTCAAGACAACCAATCCAAAAAATATATGATGAATTAATTCACTTGAAGCTAGTACAAGCTGCAATGTTTATTTACTTAACCAATTCCCATAAGGGATTATCATCAAATGCCATGGGGCTAGTTTCTTGGCTGGGGCATGATGATCAATTTGGTAATTCGGCATTCCTTATAACCACTGGCTACTTGGCGGGCTTGGGCAAAGATCAAAGTTGTGCCTTGCAACAATTTCAATTAATACCGCCATGTGAGCGTTCCTGTTTCGGTGCTGATGCTTATGTGAACGCTCAATCACGAATGCAGTTGATTGCTTTTATTATCTAAAAAAAAAAACATATCTCGATTGTTTGTTAAAACGTATTACAATCATTTTTGTTGAATGAAATATTCGATTTTGTGTTAATAGATTTTTAATTAATTTTAGTAATTTTTTCGTTTATTTACTGTTTTTCTAAAGATCTGTTTTTGATTTAATGTTAAATTGTGTGTCAATTTGTTTTTGTTGTTATTATTGTTGTTGCAATAATAGCAAAGCCATTTCTATTTGCTGCTCGATGTTATTTCTGGCGCAAAAAACAATTTGTTGGCTTTTAGCCTGCGGCAATTGTTCTGCTAATGACGCTCTCATGTAACCACACACGCTATCCGCACACAGTAAAGATACACAAACACACACTCACAGGACATTCACTGCACTGTTTTAGGTCATCAATCACAAATTTCCTGCCACTTTGCGCATTTTGTGGGCCCACACTCAAAATGTTCGACATATAATTTCACATTTGTGTCATTGTTTTGCCAGTTTTGGCAGTGGTTTCATGCAATACACAACGCGATCTAAAACGAGTCCACCTTTAATAATTAAATACATTAAGTCGTGCAGTTGGTCGAACATTTGGCAATACCAAACAAAGATTAATATAACATTACAAACTCTCGTTTATATAAATGTTTGCTGATGATGTTGAGCTTTGTTTCAGCTAAAATTATGCTTCTCTATACTTAGTACAGTCGAATCTGGGTGCGCTGTCGGCCTGGTGCCATTACTCAATTTCACACTGCTCACTACTTGCTTGATGGATCGCTTGACCGGTCGAAAGAGTTTATCGATCCCTAGCACGTTCCATCCTTGATTATTTTATATATATTTACATGCTCTCAAATGAAACCCTAAGTACGTTCAAGTCGTCAAAAATCGTCTAAGAGCTTATCAATTCCGAATTTGATTTAATACAAGAGAGCTAAGTGAGAGATTTGTCAGAGGTTGGAGATCTTGAACCTTTATACTCTGTTTCCAGCCAAAAAGTGGGACCATGTCAACAAATTAAGTTGTCGCATTCCTTCGCCAAAAGTGTGTGCATTTGTGTGTTTAGTTGTTTAGAAAATCGCATTAGGCTTCACGTGTGTGATGTCTTTATCGTTAGGCACCCACAACTCGCGACTCGCACTGAATCGTAATTTAGGCAAAAACCACAGCGAATAACCAAAACTGGTAGCACTCCAACAAGTTTAAGCCGCTTAAGTTATAATTTGCTTGCACATCAAACAACCCAACGCTGTTCAACCCTTTTCCCAAACTTCACTGCCAGCAATTCCTGACAGTCGTTAGATACACTTGCTCGACTACCGATGCAGATACTCACACACACACATAAATATACACACTCACACACACACACTTACCTGCAGCTGGCCGCGAATTTTGCGGCAGTGCTGTAATAGTCAGGACAGCAGCTGTGGGAAAAAGGTAAAAGTTGGATGGTGCAGCCGCTTGGTGGGAGGGCTGTTTTGGTTGCTCTCGTCTGGTGGCATAGTTGGCCAGCATGTTAACTTGTCTGCACGTTTCGTTTTGTCGCCAGCAAAGCGTCTAGATAGCGAGCACATGTAATTGGGTTTTCACTTGATTCAACATGCGCCAAAATGTCAAAGTGTGCCAAGTTTTTAGTCGACCATTTTCAGCACTTTGCTTTGCCATTGCCACTGAAATGGAAACGCAGCTCAAAGCTATCGTTTAATTGGTTTTTCTTTGCGATCTTTATAATCACGATTGCAATTGCGATTATAGATGATATTGTGATAACGATAGGATCTGCGCTTTTTGCCGCCAGAAGTATTTAGGCTAAGCTTGTACAATCAGGGTTTCACTCAGCCCTCCTTGATTGCCCCTTCAGGACTTCCGCAAGATAGTGTCCTTGTTGTTGCTTAAAGTATTTAACTGGACAGTCGACTGCAAAGATCTACAGGACGATTTACTCAGGCTATTCAATTTTATAATCCTTCACGAGGATATAAATGTATTCGGTTAAGGCTTGAATACTGTTAATTCATCTGGTGTTCTTTTGCGATATTAATATTAACAGACTCGAACGCTGGTTGAAAAGTTTGAGATATGATTTTATCCATAATACTAAATTTTTTAAGATAATCATATACTTTCATTTAATATGGTTCGTGTTAAGTTAGTTATAAGTCGATGCCAGTAGGGGAACTTTTCGTTGTTCTCATCGTTAATGAAACAAATCTGCTGATGTATTTTGTTGTATGTATAATAATTTGCCATTTTCAATGCATTTGATTTTGCATGTTTATTAGCTAATTTCAGCTCTTAGATAAATGTTGCTAGTTCAAAATTTTGATTGGTGCTTTGACACAGGTAATCTCATTTATAACCAAATTTTGCAAAGTATTTCAGGCCAAATTAATTTGCTTATATTTTGATTATGATAATTTTGCATATAAATTGTGTTATTTTTTATTCTTTTGACTATTTTCATAAAAGCAAATGTTATTTTAATAAAATTCCATGGATATATTATAAAAATATGAAAAAATAAATTCTACCAATCCTTTAAGCAACTAATTAGAATTCGATCAAGTGCATAAAATGTAGCTTAAAAGTCATTGCGCTGAGTTGCTTGAACGCAACAACGGTTATTTCAGCTTCTTCTTTATCTTCTTGTTGCTGGTGCTTGTTATTTTTGCGTTAGCGAAAGTTGACGGACTTTTAAGGTTCTGAGCCAAGTAGTTGTACATCATTATGCAAAAGGATGGAACAACAAATGGCAGCTTGGCTTGGCAAGCATTAGATTTTTATGATTTTGCTGTCACCGACACATGAACACTGGCCAATTGAAAGCATTGTGCGCTGCGCACTTCTAATGTGCACTTCATTTGCCGAACAAAAGGAATTTCGTGAAGTGAGCTGGTGCGAATTTATATTTATGCAACGAAAGCAGAACACGTAACATAAACTAATACAACATGCCATTGAGACATTTGCAGTAATAAATAAAATCAATCTGACAACGAAATGCAAATCAAGAACAGACACTGCTTCTCTGTGTTCCTCTCCCTCCCCCAAAAAAGGAACGCCCAACAATTGACATTTACACTTAGCATAGCACAAATATTAAATGTTGTTTTCGATAATATGCCAAGGATCTCAAGATCTGTCCAGTACAAGACGCACGACCTTTGTGACTGTCAAGTGTGCAATTTGAGCACTTTTCTATGTAGGTTTCTTGTGGTAGACTATTCAAGTTGATTGTCGGAAAAACAATGATAAGAACATGTTATAAATGAAATGCAAAGTGCATAAGAGCTGATATAATGGCAAAATCCCAAAACCGATTTATTTCAAAGACATTTTGCGTTTAGATAGCGTTTGTTGAACGTTGCTTGTTCTGCAGACATATATTATTGGTCGCTCGCAATGAGAGTAGCCTAACTGTAAGGGTTGGGTTGAGAGGGGAATGCTCTATTGATTATATCCCATACATATAGAATATGCGATATTGTTGCGCAACAAAAAAAAAAAAATAAAAAAAACATTAACATTAAAAATGAAAGCCCAACATCATTGACCCAGATGCAACTTTGCATTGGGCCAACCGAACCCTTGGCAGTACGAAACGAAGAAGTGGACGAATAGGAGGTGGGGAGAAAAATGAACTGGTTGTATGAAGTTGTGTTTATGTCGTTGTGTATGACATTGTGCACAAAATGATTGGTTTTATTTGGATGCGCACACGCAGCAGATTTTGACTTGGGAGGAAGGGGTAATAGGGTTGGGTGGTGGAGTTAAGGACATGGCTCCAGCAAGTCGTTACCAGATATTGATGAACCAAAGCAGTTTTATCGCCAACCAGCCGGAAATTAATCACAGTTTCAAACGTGCAGCAAACCGTGCAATTCGTATCGAAGAAACATCCAAATCCAATTGGGACTTATGAATACCGTCATGTGCATCGCGTCGATGTATGAAAGCAAAAAATAAACAACGATGAAAAGAAAGTGAGAGAAAGTGTCACACAACGATAAAACGACAAAAATTCAATTGCAAAGAATTTCACAAATGAAAACACGCCGCAGTGCCAAAAATAAGATACAAATGTCTCGTTTAGCAGCATTACCACAGTAAGAGCGCAATCCTAAAATAATGTATTATATAGTGCTATTATAATTATTAAAGTCATAAGAAACGTTGCAGTCGGACTCACATCTTCCGGGATTTGAAGGAAGAAGAGTGCAATATTGCCATAATGCTGTTGGTTCGCAATTGGAACATGTATTCTCATCCGGATGAATTGCTCAAATGCTCAATTGAAGAAATGTGATTATCGATAACGCCAAAGACTTGAATCGAAACATCTACATATATATTTTTTTTGATTGAACACTACCATTCCCAAAAATATGGGATTATTTATGTAAACTAGTTAGACTTTAATCTAGCTGGTTGCCACTAAAGAAAAAGTTCAAATATGGTGGCAGCACCTAGGCATTGTGAAATACATCAAGGCAAAAGCAACCCTGCCAACCTAGCTGTAACATTACATTTTGAATAAGCTTTGCTAGTTTCCTTTCTTTTGACAAAAAATAGTCTAGAATCTTGACGTTTAAAATTATCGACAAAATACGAAATTATTCAACTCCGTAAGTCCAAAAAGCGATGAGGGACGAAAATATGAATGCGCTTTTTGATAAAGACAATGAACCATCAAGCAGCAAAAGTTCAGTATCAACAAATGCAAAACAAAAACGTAAGCTTCATCTAACCATAGATACTTCAAAAAATTAACGAACTTCAGAGACAGGCAGTCGATCGGCCAACGATATGGATTCCAGCTCCAATCCTCAAAAGAAAATGAAATCGGGAAAAGACAATGAACCATCAAATAGCAAGATAGCAGAAACGACAAAGATAAACCGAAAGCGTACGCTTGAGGCCATGGACTCTTCAAAAAGTTATCCCACATCAGCTGCCAAGCGTTTAACAATTCCATCAACAGAACATTTCGTTTACGAATCCATCGATTTCGAATCCAAAGGCAATGCCAGCCTGCGGAACAAATCAATTTGGATTCAAAAAATTAATTTTTATAAGCAATTAAAGCTAAAGCCCAAGCCACCTCAAGTGGATATTCTGGTTCTTAAGAATAAGAGCGAGGAAGATGTGCTCCAAACATTTGATTTATATCGTGCGGACTTTGATCGTTTTTTTAATGAACGCAAGCATGAGCTAAAGATACTAAGCTATAGGGGAATTGATAACTGCTCTATCATGGATATCCTGAACGAAAAAACCCGGACGAGTATGATAAACAAGCTGTCGGGTTCATATTTCCAGAAGGGCTCACATGTGACTCTACTTTTCAACGGGCTATTGCCGCTGTGGATAGTGCGTCTCTTCATGGACAGTTATAAGTTCAGCGAGGACGAGGCAGTGCAACATATTTCAAATCAATATGAGCATATCATCTACACAAATGCCGTCAATAATGTGCCAATTGACATAAAGGATTGGTCAATAAGTTAAATCGAAGCTTTGGATTGTTCTTGTTTTTTTTAGTTTTGTGTTTTTTGTGCTATTGTTTATTATCTGTTCTCGAGTAGTTATACCATAGATATATATATCATACGAAATTTAATGTTTACAAAAAGATATATATAAAAAATATATGATCTGGCATATTTTATCTAAGATTTTCAACTGCTGTTGCTATATTTCGCACTTTATGGTTAGATTTCATATTGGTTTCAGGCGCAGTGGGCGTGGCGCTAACCATAAAAAATTGACAAAAAATTCATTAACGCAATACGTAATGGCAGCGGGGTGACCAAGGAGGCGAACGCGGAGTAGCTTTTGCTTAGCTTAGCTCTAATAAATGTCGTAACATGCTCCAGAAATTGACAGGTGTTTTTGGTTTGCTGAAAACTTAGACAAATAGTATCCACTTCTACCATATCTGATGGCATTAGACAACAAAAATTTGACCCTTAACACAAGTTCACATGTGTATGTAAGTTTGTATGTATGTTTGTATGTATATATATGGCGATGATTTGGTAATGTAACTTAGAAGTCAAACTCAAAGTCCGCTTTCTGGTCATCTTGCAAACTAATTGCTATTATTGTTGTTGTATGTACTGATATTTTTATATTGATGTAATTATTGTTCCTGCTTGATGCTTTCTGCTAGAATCGGTTGTTTCCGTAGTCATCGTCTTTGCTGCTGCTTCTTCTTATTTATCTGATTTTTCTGCAAACGTTCAGCGATGGCCCTAGCCGTGTTGGTGCTAGTGCACTGAGGCTGTGGCTGGGCGCCTGATGCACCAGTTACACCAGTAATCAACAAAATTCTGTTATGTGCCCAACATTTAAAATAGAACTCGGCGCAATGCAACGAGCAGCCCCTAGCAGGAAACATTCGAATTTTTTTTCGTTGAGGCGTGTCTTATAAGCAAAAATGTTAGAAATGTATGCAAAACTTAATAAGTTCATTTAGATAAATCGTTTGGTTTGAAATCAATTTCAGGAAGAAAATAAACACAAGATTTATTGTATTTACTCTGTCTATATAAAATATCAAATGCATAAGAAAACATTGTAGTTCGTTTGAAAAATACGATTTGTTTCTATTTCGTTTGCTTTCTTTAATGGAAAGAGAATAAAATATTGTTTGTACTTGTCTTATTTTTTCACACCTTTGCACTATCTGCCCCATTATATAGTAAATTAAAATAGGTTTCAATGAAAGTCTAGCTGTGAAAATATATTTTCGAATAAAATCAAGCGTGACTCATATTCTGTTCTGAGCTGTTAACAATGCTGGAATAATAATTTAGTCAACAAGTTTTAATGGACGATGGCATAAGAAATGTAATCAATGGCCAACAGGCAATTAGCCGACAAAACAAGACAGAAAAAGAGAGAGAGAGTAAGAGTATTAAAAAGGTAGGCAGCACTTAAACAGTGGGCAAGTGGCAAGGCGAATACTTGCTTACAGTTGCACATGGACCGGTCCAAATTAGGGCTCGTTGGTTTCGGTGTTGTGCATCGGCAGCTAGTTGGAATGCATTCAGGCGTGTCTTTGAAGCGACCGCAATAGCAAGAGCCTGCCCATAACTGCGGCAACTGCAATCCCACCCCTATTTTAAGTCCCAGCATCAGCACTGATGCGCTTAGCCCAGCCACAATCTAGTAGCTGCCAGGGCGTTTGGTCAAAAATGGTTGTGCAATATGCAAGGGGAGAAAAGTCAGAGCAGTTTGCAGTTGAAATAACTTAACCACCCATCAATTCGCTTAATGATCACGGCTTGATGGGTGGGTGGGGGGAGGTGGGGCGTAAGGGGCTCGGTCGCGAGTTTAGTGGGTTTAGTTGCCAACCGCAGGTGCAGTTTGAAAACGGAAACAAGCGCACCGCATGGCCCTATACATGTACATGTGCGTGTGTGTGCGTGTGCGTGTGTTTTTGCGTGAGTCGCAGGTGCATGCGACAAGCATACATACGTACATGTATGTCTATGGTTAGCTAAATGCATGTGGAGATGCAACTGTTGCACAGTCGCTGCTCAAATATTATTACAAATGGCAGCAATAGATACTATGCACACCACAGATACAAGAGTGAAAAATGGCAAATGGTTTGCGTTCGCAAAACGTTTGCGGATTTTAAACTTTTGCTAGCCAGGCAGCAACAACAATGTGCGAATCTCGTTAGTGATATCATACACACACACACACACGCACACGCAAACACATAAAGTATGGGCCAGACATAAACATGTTGTGTTAAATTTATGCATTGCTTGCGGTGACTATAACTGTAACGGTGACTGTAAGTGTAACTGTAACTGTAACTGTGACCGGCACCTTTACCGGAAGTGCACTTATGCCGCACTTCTATTTCCGGTGCATTTTGCATTTTGTTGTTATCGCTGTTGCAGCCACAATGCACAGATTTAGATTGATGGCCAGCCCAAAGCTGCACAGAGAAAAACAATCGAGAACATCTGTCGAAAATAGTCTGCTATGCACCGATTTTCTTGATATGAGAACGAAATGGTCTTGAAATATTTATTTGGAGTGTACTAATAAAACTTTCCTACTCCCTAATTGTTGCTAAACAAAAATGTGAATATTTAAACAAATCCGAAAATTATGAAATCGATTGTTGTTTCTAATAGGTGCAACATTTATACATACATCAGCTTAATCTCTTATATTTGTTGCATCAAATAATACGTTATAATTTGTGTTATTCACAGCGTTCAAACAAGCATTGCCACTGGCAGAACACAAAGAGCTGAGCTTTTTGAATAAAAATACCAACTCCGACTACAGTTATTTAAAAGTGATTGATTCGATAATCAATTTGGGTTAAACGTGTATTTTGTTAAAAGTATCGAACTTTTTTTCCATTTCGAACGTTTTGATCGATAGACTAGCAGATGAGTAATCTTATATATGTAAATAAAAATTTTGTGAAAAATGTAAAGTAATTCATCAACTAGGGACGGCTGATACAATTTGGCTTAATAATTTGTTTAATTGTTCGTAATTGCCAAAAGAAGGTTTTAACAAAAAAAAATTTATAAATATAAAACCATTACTGAGAGATCGTAAAAAAATCATTTATTTTCCTCATACAATCATGATGAATTTAAATAGAAACAAACGATTTAAACTGAGACTTGGGCATACTAGGTGAGAGATGGTTTTTTTTATAAAAATAAAATAATACTTTTGAAAACTAACAGACTATTTTTATCAATCTTAACAATTATACAGAAGTGTTATTGTTGCACATTTAAGATTCAGCCTATTAAGCTAAATCCAGCAAAAATAGTTTTATTTTCAAATAAGTGTGGGGACAAGTAGAACAGAAGAAGTCAATGCCAAGTCAATGACATTTTGTTGGTAACACAAATTTGAGCTGCAGTGCTGGTTGGCTGCTGGTTGATGGCAGCGTGGCACGTGTCAATCAATGTGACGCATTCTGTTTTGGCAAATATTTTGCAAAGTAACAACAAAGAAAATAATATTATAATAATAAACGATTTGGTGTTTGTAAATAACGCTCAGCACAGGCAATCACGAGCTGTAGCGTGTGTGGCAGGCAGCGACAAATCCGCTACACACATTGTTGTTGCTGCTTTCTGCTGCAGCTTGCAGCTTGTTGCTTTAAGTAATCCGATTTAAAATGCATAAAGTATATAATGCAGCCGCACAATCGCATTCGCATGCGATCACGTCGACTTAGACGCGCTCCTGCTCCTGCTCGACACCTCTTTCAGGCACTGCCTGCGCTTAAGAAGCGTTAACGCCAACGCCAACACCAAAACTATTGCATTTCTACGACGTTTGTTGTCAATGTTGAATAACGTCAAACTGCACACACACGTATCGAACTTACTTATACACATCAGCACACAGCACAGCAGTTTTGTGTATGTATGTATACATATGTATGTATATGCAGTCACGACTTGCCATTGAGCTAAGCTAAGGATTGGATCAGTATCGGGGGGCTTACTTGGCTTCCACTTACTGTTACTTCTGCAGCTTCTGGCCGGCATGTTGGGGGTTTGTACTCGTATTTTGTGCATTACTTGTATGATTTTTTTACATATTTGATTTTTTTATTTTTTTTTTTTTTTATTTTTATTATTTTTATTGTGTCTAGGTTGGATGTGGAACTAATCTTGCTGAGTTTTCGTAGTCGTTGGCAACGTCAGCAACGTTGTCGCCTTCAAATTCAATCTGAATTTCATTCCAGTTTATTTCTTTAAGCGTGCACGCTTTAAAATCTTATGGCTGCACTGGTCACTGACCAACACTGGCTGCAATGCACAGGTGCTCTGCACTATTGAAGTTGCTAAAAGTGTTGCCTACCTTTGGGCGCATCTATTGAATTGCCAACCAATTGTTTTGTGCCATTATTATTTAGCGTGTTTGTGTTTTGCTGTATGAAAAATGATGCCAAGTGATGACATAGCCCAGCAAAATATATATATATATACAATTCATACACATTATTAAACAGAGTGAGAGAGAGAGAGAGAAATATACACGAACATGTGGTGGGCGTATTTTATCAGCAAATTAATGAATATTGCGACAATGCATATGAATACATAAATAAACAAAAATGCGCTATCAACAAATAAATGCATACTTATATAAATAAAGAACGATGCCACATACATATATGGGTATATAGCATATAGCTATTCATATTAGTATATATATATATATATATATATCAAAAGGCATGCATGCGTGTGTGTGTGTGTGTTTGTTTATATGGCAGTCATAACAATAACAATGTAAAATCGCTTAGATTTCAACCGCAAAATGTAAGCGCACAGAGAGAAGCAGCATCAAAAAAAAGAGAGACAATCTTATATGAACATGTATACATTTTCATATATGTAATATGTGTTTGTAAGTAAGGTATGGGGTAAGGAGTGGAAGCCGTCACGCATACAACGGAAAGGCGGAGTCGTAGAAGGAGCACAAACAGGAGCGGTGGCAGCAGCAGCAGCAGCTCCTTCATGCAATGCAGAAGGCAAAGATATGCGAATGCCTTCGGGCACGTACAATCCATTCATTCAGCAAATACCAATAATAGACACGTACGCCGTGCGAAAGAGACAGATACAACGAGAGAGCGAGAAAGAGCAGTTAGAAAAAGAGAAAGAGTTAGGTGGAAAAAAGCGTAAGGCAGAGAGCCATTTTAAAATGGCACAACAATAACAGCAGCAACAACAAGAAGACAAAAAGTCAATGAATGCCAACGCAAGTAAAGCAAATTTGCTAAAGACAATACGACTTTCAAGTCACTACACAGATAGAAAAGACAGAGATAGCAAGAATAAGAGAGAGAGGGAGAGAGAAAGAGAACGAGTGAGTATTGAGACCCACATGGCATAAGAAAACAATATGGCACAACAATATAGATAAGTTCAAACAACTGCCGTTTCCTACCTCACTGTACACATCCCCTGCTCCCAACACTCATACTTCTTTCCCTTAGAAGGGCACACACGCCTTGGAATGAAAATGTTTTTCTTCTGGGCCAAAGAATTTGCGCCACTTAATGCGTGTGCTGCCAACAAGAATAACAACAGCAACAAAAACATATACAAATACGACGACAAGTCGCAGCTATAATTATTATACAGTTATGGCTGTTGCTGCTGCTAAAATTGCCGCTGCTTCTGCGTTGCATGCCACAACGATCGTTAATCAACATTGCCCGCTAGCCTTCACTTACAAACAACTCAGCAAAAGTGGAGGTGGAATTTTTTTGTTATTTCTTCTTGTTCTTTTTTTTGCAAGTCGAGCTGCTTCCGGTATTTTGTCATGACTTTGTCGCAATGAGTCAACACAGTTTGCCAGTTTGCCAGTCTGCTTGCCTGCCTGCCAGCCGGCCGCTCCCTGACTTCTTGCTTTTGCGGAATTTTCATCTGTTTTAAGTTTTTTTTTCTCTTCTCCCAAACACCATATACGCTGTCATACGCTGCGTATGCGCAACATTCTCTGTCAACAGCTGTCACTCAAACTCACGGAATGAAACACTTAAGAGATAAAAGTACAACAGCGCACAATATACGTCGTTGTATATGTATGTATGTACTTATATGTACACAGAATGCAACGAGTAACATTTTATGTACACATTTTTTGCAGATTTGAAAACTACAAAGCGGTTATAAGCAAGTGAGAACACAATAGCTCTGCAATAAACCGACTGTTACATACTCTTTGCACAATAGAAAAGCAAACTTTGGGAAAGTTTGAGGCAGGCGAGACTTTGAAAACCTGTTTCAGTTATCTAACTGGCGGGTGTAACTTCATAACTGATAATAATAAGGCATATGTTTTACACAACTCTAATGTGTTGTAGCCGATTGGATTTTTTGTGGCTTCTCGAGAAAGCAAAAACAACAACCAAGTACATTGTTTTGCTAATGTGCCTTTACAGCTGTTTAATTTTTTGTGTTTTTCTTTACTGTTTCTTCTTTTTTTGTTGGCAGCTTAAGCTGTTGCCTTTCTTTGCGCTTGAGTCGTCGCCTCACTAAACCCATTAAAACGTCATAATCAACATAATCATACAGATAATGCATAGAATAAAGAAGAAAAGAAGGAAACCAGAACCAAAAACAATAAAAATAAAATATGATATTTATATAGAGAAAGAGAGAGAAAGCGAGAGAAAAAATTGAGATGATTGTACGATGGTCAGCCATTTTAGCTTGTGTTGGCTGGAAGAAGAGGAAGAACGAGGCTGGCTGCGCTCATTATTATTTTGCTGGGCTCGCCACAAAAGGCGTCTAAAGCCTGACCTTTGCTTAATTATGGTAATTAGCACGCAAAACCAAAGCGCCAAAGAAAACTAAACGACCCGAGACATGCCGTGCAGAGTGCAAAGTCCAAAGCCCAAAGTGCTGGCTTGCTGCATTGTTGAAGTAGCACCATAACCAGAACCAGAACCAGGAGCATCTCCAAAAGGAGCCAAGCGGCAGCTTCTCATCATGATTATGTCGTTGACAAAAACAGCGCCAAGGATGAGCTGCAGCAGCAGAAACAAAAAACGGGCGACGATTATATAAATATTAAAAACATAGACCACAGACCAAAATAAAAAAAGTAAAATACTTTAAAAAAAGGTAGGGCTAAAATAAAATGAGGCAAGAAATGTAAAAAAGCAGTTGAAAAGAAATGACCAGGCAGTGAAAGAACCAAAAAGCGAATTGCCACCGCGTTACAAGCTCTTTAAGTACCGTTTAATGTGGCGCGACCACGCCTCCTTCGTCTTTTTTGTCCTGAAAATGCAATAATATTATTATATTATGTTTCGTATTAATTCTGCGTGTTTTGCTTTTAATTTAAGGTTTGCTGTACATTTAATTTAATTTAGCTTAAATTTTTCGGAACGTCTAAGGGCCTTTTAATGAACGATAACAAGATAGGTAGGATTAGTCAGGGCGAAATAAAAAGCAAAAGCTATGGACAGTTGAACTGTCACGATCTTCCGTATAACGAAGTTTTTTTTGTTACGAATTTATTTCGAGAACAATGCAATTTGGTTTGATCAAAAACCCATACCTTATTACGAATTTTCTCAATAACAAAGTAATTTGTTGTCCTTTTGAAATTCGTTTAATGGATTTTCGACTGTATAAGCAAATATTACTGCAGGCTAAAGCACAATCGAAACCTTGCCAACTTGTTGTCAATTGTCATTATACCAATATCATTTGTACAAAATATTTATCATGTTGTGAGCATTTACGAATACTTCTAACACAATTTCATTGGCATCCGAAGCATGCAAAGTCAATCAATACACAACTTTTGCTTAAAGTTGCACAACGACCAGCGATTACCAGCCTACTCTTAGTTACTAAAAATGAAAAAAAAAAAAATTATCTGAGCGCGAACCCCAAACCCGTCAGTAATGTGAAATTTATTACGCTGCTCGAATTGAAACTAAGCGCCATTAAAAAACAATAAACTTAACATGTATGTAATAAATTGAGGCCAAAAACTGTGTGCGGCTAAAGAACACAAAAAAAGCCAGTACCCACACATACATATGTGTATACTATATGTATTGGCTCATACAGTACGTAGTACAGACAAACGTGGATATGTACATACATATGTGGCTTAGATGACGTGTATTTGTTGAAGGGGCAGTCAAAAAACTGTGCAAAATAAATTGACCAAATCTGCTGGATAAAAGGATTTGAAAGCAATTAATTGCCAGCACATAGCAGCACACAGCGGTTCCAAAAAAAAAACACAATCTAAAGCGGCAGCAGCAACAACCAGAAGCAAATACTTACAACAAATGCTCGCCACCAAAAAGATCAGCTCAATATAAAATAATAGCATTCGGCACTGCTGTTCACTGCTGTCGTTGTTGTTGTTGTTTTTGCTATGCAATTGATGAAAGCCGTAAAGTAAATACCTAAAACACACTACGATACACAGAAACTACACCAAAAAAGAGCAGCTGGCATCCTCAAAATAAATGCACAATGCTGCTGCAAGCGTTTACTAATTTCTAGACAAAAACAAACAAAAATGCTTACAAAAATAGTTTAAGTAAACAGGATATTTACCCGTTGCTCCTTTTTCCATGCCTTGCATAATTAAGCTCAACTCATTTGAATATTTCGTTATAGTTTTAAGCGGATATAATATTAAATTTAAGGTTACAAATGTATTTTAAAGCAGATTGTTGCCTAAATGTCCTTATCTCAACTTAGTTTGGTGTTAAATACATATGTATGAATTTGCCAATACATCGATAATTTTCGTCCAAATACAACAAACTGTTTAACCTGCAGCTGACGGCCGATTTTAATTGTTTCCGTGTGCGGTCAATTGAAGAATATGGCAAGCAACAAATGCCGTAATAGTAGGTTTAAGATTGAAAATGTGCTGCTTGTGCAGCTCGTTGGATAGAAGGATAAATACATATATTGTTGAGTAGAGTAAATTCGACATGGTAGCATATGCATTGCAGGCAGCACTGAAGTTTTTTTTTTTTTAAGTTATGAACTTAAAGTTTGTTGCTGCCATTTTGTGAACATAAGCAAACTTAAATCATACAAGCTACTTGCAGTGTATAAATTATGAGTTCAAAGACGTATCCTTTTACCTGTTACACCTGCTATGGTAAACGGATAGCAAAACATCAAAATATCCTTTTACACCATTTCTTATTGGGTATCAAATTGGTATCAATTTAGAATTTCATGCATCTATTGATTGTGATTAGTTGGTTTTTGAAGATCTGTTCACATGGAATAAACGATTGTTGCTGTCAAGTTATATGCATTTACTGTACATACTTTACATTGTTAATGCCAATACAATTTAGCAAATCATTTTCCTAGCTGTATGGGTATTGCATAACTCTGGTCAGCTACTGTTGCAATGGCAATCTTCTTCTGTTTTTGCCCATTGCCTTTTGTGGTTGCGAGTTTGCCTTGTGCCTTCATACGCACCGTTGCACATTGGCATTTGTTTGCATTCTATGTGTTTGTCTCTCTTTCTCTCTCTCGCACTCTCTGTGTGTGTGTGTGTGTGTGTGTGTATATAGTCTGGCTTCAGACGTGTGCTCTGTTGCTGCTTCTGTTGCTTTAGCAGCTCTTGTGGTTTATTATAACTGCATATATCATGCAAATACCCACATACCCAGCACAAACAGAGACACAAACAAGTAGAACCGACTCCGGTATACTCGATACCTGTTTACAAACGAGTAACAAGATGCCTGATTGCAAAAGGGTACGGATGCAGCAGGGGTGTACGCTATCTTCAATGATTGTCTTATGCTGATCTTTCGGGGATGTCACCAGCGCTGCGTTCATACGGTCGCAAGGACTGGCGGACGGACGGACATTGCACAAAACAAATATACTCTTTACGTTTGGTATCAAGTATAAACATAAACATGACCCATTACTGTAGAAAAGGGCCCCATCCACCGACTTCTTAGGTGCTGGTCGTGTACAAATATTTGTGGGATTTGCGTACTTTTGGTTTTTTTTGGCCAGATTCTGGTTTTGTTTTTCTTAGTAGCATTCGACCAGACTAGACTTTTCGTTTTTGCTTTTTTTGTTTTTGAGAATTATTTTGTAAATTTTCATAGTTTTCACTTTAATTAAAAGTGCGGTCGTGGCTTTTGCGGCGTCAATTTGTTGGGCAACTCTATTACACAAAACATGTATGTTGACCACAGAGCTAGCTGCACGTAGCGAAAAACTGGGTTGCCAACTCGTTTAGCTATGGGCTTTCAACAACAATATTAAAAGGGTAAATCAATAAGAGAAATGCTGAGCAAATAAATGTATGCCCTTAGCATACACAAATTGGCATCTTGCTTTCTTGTACTAAATAAGTTAATAATAATAGTTTTACAGTTAAACTAACACACAATTTTCTTCCAGCGTTATTTTAGGCAATTATATTTGCACTGTTTTAGGTGCAAAGCTCAATGCGTTTAATCAATAATTCAAAGAATTTATTGCATTATTGGTGTGAAATACTTAAAACCAAATAATTGAGAATAGCGTCTAACCGCAATCCGATTCAAAAACTAGCAAAATATTTATGGTAAATGCATATTTATTTAGAAATGCAAACGATTATTTTCTTTAAGCATTCAGGTGACGGCAAGAGGCAAAAGCGAATGGGACGTATCCGGAAAGTTGACTAATCAAGCAATTATGATATTGAATCCCTTCACCAATCCCTTCAGATATATATTAATGTAGTTTATATAACATTTTCCTACTCCAACAGAACTGCCCAAGGCCTTTGCTTGGTATTAATAATTGAAAATGTCATGCAGAGTTTGAAATGAAATAAAAATCATGGCAAAATCAACCCTAATCCTACAAGCAGCCACACACGCACACACACACAATCACAATGACACACATTTCCATTCATATATGCCCACCTCATATTTCATTGTGTTTCGTTTGACAAATGCGTTTATAATTGCACACCGCAGATAAAATCAGTAATGTCTTTGATGTCATCGGCAACTGATGCCGATGATGATTATGATGACAGTGCTGATTATCATTATGATTGTGATTTTAGCTATCATTAGTAGCAATTGTGGCCACAATATGCAGCATTACCAATCAATTTTGTAATTGCTAGTTTATGGCATATTTCAGATCAGTTCACCTCAGTTTGTTTCTTGCTATTGCAATTACTCTAACAAGCTTTGCATTGCTTTGCGGTTTGTTAGCTGGCAAATATTAAATAGAACAAATTAAGTACATAAAATGCTTTGACATATTTAATATACTATTTATTAACATGTAAGCAGGTGAACTTCCCCCAAATATTACTGTTCTTTCTTTGTTCTAATCAACATTTAATTGTTTGCATTTAGCAGTAAATATTCTGATTATGATTTTGATTTGGCTTCCAGATCTAAGTTTCTCTGTTTCGTGTTTTGGGGCTGCACAGTTCATTAGATTTTCCGTTTCCAGCTGATTTGTCTTAAGTCGAGTTTGCAAAGGGGGAAACGAAGGAAACAATCGGGAGGGTCCCTGTCCCGGTCCCGGTCTCGCTCCAGTATTCAGTCTGTTGGCAACACTTTTTCCGCGTGCGTTTGTCATTTGCCAACTGCCATTTAATTTCATTAATTAATTTGTTTGCCAAACTCAAAGCGCAGAGCAGAAAGCGGCGGCAGACGCACGCAAGCTGCCGCAAAAGCCAAAAACAACAATTAAATATAAATCTTATAAATTTCCGTAGCCAAAACTTGCTCTCAAGGCTTTTTGATCCACTCTCTCCTTCCCTCCTCCCTATTATTCTCGCTCTCTCAATCTCAATCTCACTCTTTTTGCGCTCTCAATCTTTCTCTTTCGCGCGCCGTACGTATTTTGGCTGCGATTTTCGCCGTGCCACAGAACATATTTCACTTTGGACTGCAACTTTGGCTCACGCCCACAGCTCCCAGATCCGCCTACCGCCCACCGCCGTTGGTCGGGCCAAAAAACTTTGCCAGGCTTTTGAAGGCAGCAACTAACAGCTGCGACGCATTGTTTGTTGTCTAACAATCTATGACTTTTTAAGACAACCTCATGCACACAAACACACTCACACACACAGACACACTAACTCTCATAATTTAATTTAACTATTTTAGTTGGTGCTGCATTCAGTTACTTTGTTTTTTGGTGGAAAAGTGCAACAAGGCTGCACAGACATTTAGAGAGACAGATAGACCGCCTCCGGCTTCACCACTCTACATACATGCCACAAAACATTTGTTACAATATCCACACATGTAAATACTTCCTGCCAAGGAATTCACACACACACACGCACATGTGGAATAGCACAATTATAATTTTCATAACACAAAAGCAGCGGAAAATGTAGTTCCAAGTGCGAAAAGTTTCACGTGGGCGGACATTTAGCTTTGGCCGCAACGCCAATTCGAGATGAGTTAGAAGAAACTATGAAAATCTTGACAATACCCAAAAAGTCGTATACTTGATATAGCATTAAAGTATTTTAAAGAAAACAAAATCAGTACAACATTTATTAAATTATTTATTTTACCTTCTAAATTTTGAATAATAATTTTATAATAAAATAATAATAGTTATATAGCATAAAAATTGTCAGCTATAATAAGCCAAGCGTTTAATTTAATACAACTTTCTCTTCAGCAACCCTCTCTTTCTTGCTTTTCAACTTAAGCTCTTGCTCTCATTTGCTAGCTTTCTCTCTATGCCACTCTCTTTTAATGTTGCTGTAGTATGCATGAGTGTGTGTGTGTGTGTGTGTGTGCCAGTGACACGTTGATAAATGACATTTGCAGCATCAATGTGAATTTTATAAATTCTCGTAACTTTCACGCCCGCTGCGCGCTGTTGCAGCAAGCTGCAAGCACAATGCGGCAAGCTGGCAGCAAGCAGCGTTAGCAACACCAAAAAGTTGCTTAGCATGGCCAAAACAAAACGCTGACGCTTGACAGTGACTGCGCTGCGGCTGCAACTGCAACAGAGCATTTTTTGTGTCGTTGCCTTTATCGTTGTTGTTGCTAGTGCTGTCGTTGTGGTAGTTGCATATTTTTTTATGACACTTTTGCGGCTTATCAACATCACTGCAATCACATGCACTTGAATCCAGCGCTTGCCACACCCATTTCTCGCCCGCACCGCCGACCGCCCATTCGTCTTTGGCCGCATTATTTACATTGTCAACAAGATGTCGAGTGTTTTTTTTTTCGCACCACTCGATCGGCCAGGCGTAGCTTTTCTTACTGCTTCTGAAGGGCATATTGAAATATTGTTCAAGTCCGCCTTTTCGTTCATTCATTTGTCCA
This sequence comes from Scaptomyza graminum, assembly GCA_018901835.1. Taxonomy (NCBI): domain Eukaryota; kingdom Metazoa; phylum Arthropoda; class Insecta; order Diptera; family Drosophilidae; genus Scaptomyza; species Scaptomyza graminum. The sequence continues at coordinate 7,680,422 of JAEIFL010000001.1, read as the reverse complement.
CCTTTCAAGCCTGAAACGTCCGACGGTGCGATATACTTCCTTCTCCAATCCCACCAGCCGCAAGTTGATAAGCAAAAAAAACCTTCAGATGTTCCCACTTAAAGTTTGAAGTACATTTTCAAACTCGCTAGACTCAAAGCTCCTTAATTTTCAACACGTTCTTTTAAATTTTTCAATTAACTTTTCGGTCAGGCTCGATCGAATGTGGTTGATAATAATATTTTAGCGGAGGGCTCTTAAATTTAAATGATTTGTCTCCACTCACTTTGGGCGAACTTCTAAACTGTTTATAACTGTTATCAAAGTACATTCATTGCATGACACTTATTCGATTTTGAGGTTTTATTTTAATTTTGAACTCGATGTAAATTCAATTTCGCCCAACTATGTGCCTTTGCCAAGAAACACACAAAAAAGAAAATACCAAGCGTGATGTCATCAAGCATTCACCTGAGCAGGCTTGAGCAGGCGCAAGCCTTGGCAGTGCACCACACTTCATACAGCTTGCTCCACACGGCACAGAAACACACACACACACGCACACGCGTACACACGGACACACACCTGCTTTACTTAATGGATAGATAGCTATTTAATGGCAGCTGCACGCAACAAAAGTTTCAGTCAAACTTTGCTTCGGGTTGCATGCGGGTAAACCGTGTTGTAGCCAACTCCTTTTGCCAACTATTGTACAACAAAGTTGCATTAAAGTTATTTTTTCCCTGGCTTACTGTCAAGGTGAAACCGAAAAGCAGCAAAAGAGGGTGAAGAGAAGAGAAACTCGTACAGCAGCCAGTCGATTACGAATCCTGCTCAACGCTCAATTTCGACTGATTCAATGACATCAGCGCTAAACGCGGCACAACTTCAAAACTGTGACTGTGGAAATGTGATCAAAGTCGGGACACTTGAGTGGTTATGGTTCACATAACAACGAGCTTTTGACAGCGCACATATCCATCTGAATTACACGAAAGTTATTCAAAATAGTCAAAGTCTTTATAACGTCAAAATAGCTCTTACTAAAGTGTTACGACGCAAAAGAAATCTTTGAAAACTGAACAGCAACACTTGAACGAGAGAGACTAGCTGTTATGAAAACCATTGATTTACATAGCTTTTAAATATGTCGCATAGGAAACATGCTCATCTCATTTACTCCATCTATCTCTCTCTCTCTCTCTCTCTTTTTCTATCTTTCCTTTATCTCTGTCTCTAGCAAGTGTTAGTGCAGTGTTATGGCTAAGAAATGCAGCTTGAAAGTTGAGTGAAAACTTGAATGCGCTACCAAACTGAGTGTGCAGAGATTAAGTCAAATACTTGACAAGTCACAGGTAACAAGTATGAACTTATAAAGTCATAAGAGTGCTTGTATGTGTGTGTGTGTGTGCTTGGGTTTGTGTGTGTTGGTCTTTTGCAAAAGTGCCGCAAAGTTTTCAAATTATTTTTGGTTATATAATTGGAATTGATAACTTTGGGCAAAACGCTGCACGAGACGTTACCAGCAATGGGGGACGGACGCGCACACCGTCAACTCTAACGAATGCCTACACACCTACACACTCACACACACGGAAACACACACAAATTGCACATGCATTTGTCAATAACAAGCAATTTAACAATTTGCTACACAGACACATAAAAGCGAAATTCTTGCAAAGTTATCATTCAAACTTGAAAATCAATAAAACTTTTGATACAACAAGCTAAAAAAAAAAAATAACAAAAAAAAAAACAATATAAAATAATTCCCAAGCCAACGCTTTGCTAACTTTGTCAAAAGCCCGGGCCATGTCGCACGCTTTATGCCACAGAACTCTGCCAAGCGGGTGGGATGGGCTGGCGGTTGGTGAAACACACGTATGACATTTTTTTTTGTACTGTTTTTAACTTTTGGTAAATAGCGTCAAGGCAAAGCTGGAATCACATTTCGTGGCATGCAACCAAAATAAGTGCCACCCCACCCCGTTTTATTTAACATATGTACATATCTACAGTTTTTTTGCTTCTTCTTATGTTTGTATGTATTTGTATACCTTTTTGTTTCCCATTTTTCTATCTACTTCCACAACCCACTTTACTTTGTCTATCTGCCTTTGACTTCGACAGCGACGTCGAAGTCGACGATGCTAAAGAAAGTTAATTAAGAAAGTTTGATTTCTTATGGCTAAATAACGCTCGAAAGTTTTACTGACTGACAAATATCGAGCAATACTGGAAATAAAAATAAAACAAATAATATATATCTGTTCACAGCGGCTGACCGAGCCAACATATACGCTGTAAAACAATTGTTGTCAGTTGGTTTGTTTAATTTACTTATACGTAAAGTAATCAATCATTTGACTAAAGTCTTAGTTTCATTATTGTCCTAAGTTTTAACTTAAAAAACTTTAAACAACGCTTCCTTTTGCCCGACATTCCTTTAAATGTAGAGGGTATAAATATGATGAAGTTGAGCCATCCACGCCACACTCACAATGCGGCGGGTGGCATTGATAAGCAAGCTAAGTGGCTGATTGCTCGAAGGGGTTGTTGGTTGGCTACGATTGCCTTAACGACTGATGATGGCAAGGCGTTTGGGGACCGGTTTGATCTGGCCTGGTCGTGGCTAAGGCGTAAGGCGGCAGCACTGTGGATGAGCAATAAAAAGTTTTTGAACGGCTTTTTGTCTGCCTCGGTTAAAAACAAATCAACAAATATTTGCATTATATTTATATGTATTTTATATCACAATTACGTGTAGGATGGATATTTATGAAGTGCGATAGATCCCTTTAGCGATTCCTTAGCTCTCGATGCGATTTCCTCTAACAAAGTTTACTTCACTCTTTTTAACAACATACAGCGGGCAGCTGTTAACTGTCAAATGATTGCTCCAGAAACAAATTAAAATAATCAAGAGCTCTTCAGTTTGGCAGCCCCGTCAAGTCGGTATCCAGGTATCTATGTAATAAACAATAAAGGAAACGATTTAAGAGCTAATTTAATTTAAAGCTTGCATTAATTTACAATTGGTAGTACTTACGTTTATATGTTCTCATTTGTACATTTTTTCTATTATGACGTATTTTTTTTTTGGCTGGAACTGCAAATGCTAATTGGCCCGATGGCCCGTCCAGCTCCGGCTCTGACATCATTCTGTGTTGGTTGTTGATGTTGTCGGCTGTTGATGTTGGCTGTGACACTGTTGCTCGACAGACAAACAGACAGACAGGCAGAGAGACAGACAGGCGAACTGACAGACGCTGTCCATTGTGGAAGATGTGGGGCGCATTAAAGGCGCTAAGCAACTTAATGACTTCCTGGTAGTTAAGCACTGTACACACTCACTCTAACACTCACTTACACACATTACATCACTTACATACACACACACACACACACACAGAGTGGGGTATGTGCCAACAAGAGGAACAACAATAAAACAGCTGTGCCAATCAGTGTTAGCCTTGGTCGACGGCCGCACAAAACGACCACAGGCGTCATTATTCGAGCACAAAGATAGCTCAAAAAGGAAAAAATGAATATAATAATAATAAAAAAGATAATAAGCTTCAACTTAGCGGTTGCATGTAACTTACTGTTGCCATACTCTGTCCGTAGCTTAACAAATATTTACTTTAAATCTGTAGCTGTAATCTGAAAGTTTTCAGTTTTTAACGAATAGTTTGACAAATTCTTAAAATTGTGAAGGGTAAAAAGGTTGAGAATAGTACTAAGTATTTGATTTTAATGGAGTATGAATCAGGAATATAATTTTTATAACTAAAACATGACTCTATATATGGATATCGAAGCGTTTCCGCGAAAGTATCTTAAGGCAAAAAAACTGTTTTTATGAAACTGTTTTCCTCAAGATTTTCTGTTTCTTAGCTTCAACATTTTACCAGCTGATCTCATGTTATTCTTCAAGAGCAACATTCGATACTTTCTATACAAATCTAACACCCGTTTTGTCTTTTGAGACAAAGTATATAAATTGAGAAAGAAAACAACGATAAATAAAAGCACAAAATTTGTGTCACACTTGCGATTACTCAGCAAGGACATTATATTTTAATGCGCATAATTGAACACATTTGCATGCCGATAGGCATCCTGCTTGATGCTTTGTGCTGTTGATCTCCTTCCGCCTGATGTAACTGGTGAGTTACACCAGTAACTAAAATAACTGTTAGGTGCCCAACATTCGAAATAGGCCTCGGCGCAAACCAACAAGCAGCCCATAGCAGAAAACATTCACATTTTCGACAGCCGCTGAGCGCTTCGGAACAGTTTAATGGAACACAGCCAGTTTTTGTATTTGATTTTACTTAAGATTTTTTTGTACCATCTTAATAGGCCTTTTTGTCATTTTATTTTAAGAGGCGATTTGTTTCAGGCACCGTCTGAACAGTGACTGACAATTTAAGTAAGTTGCCACCTGATTGGTATGTGTTATAATATACCCTAGAATAATACCAAAATCACAAATACTGATTATATTTTATTTAAAAATATAATATTATATATGTATATAATGCAAACGACAACAGAAGAAGGCGATGTACGTACATAGTTGGAAATTGGGTGCGCAGGGAGAGCAGAAAATGGCATTGCGGATATAACTGGCATACGATAGCAACAATTAAGCATCGAAGATGTCTTGACGTATTATAATTTATATGTATGTAATGTGCCAATTGACATATAGCATTAGTCAATAAGTCAAATTGAATTGTTTTTTTTTGTTTTGCTTTTTTGTGTTATTTTGTTTATAATCTGTACTCGTTTAGTTATACCATAGATATATATATCATACGAAATTTAATGTTTACTAAAAAAATATACATTCTGGCATATTTTATCTAAGATTTTCAACTGCTGTTGTTATATTTCGCACTTTATGGCTAGATTTCATACTGGTTTCAGTCGCAGTGGGCGTGGCGCTAACAATTGGCAGAAAAAAGCGATGACGTGACAAAAAATTCATGAACACAACACGTCATGGCAGCGAGGAGACCGAGGAGCTTTTCCTTAGCTTGGCTCTAATAAATGCCGTAACGTGGATCAGAAATTTACAGGCGTTTTTAGTTAGCTGAAAACTTAGACAAATAGTATCCACTTGTACTAAAGTCCGCTTTCTTGCAAACTAATTGTTATTGTAATTGTCGAGTGTTCAATTTTCAGAGATCCAAAGAACCTGGAAGAACGTTGGCCAGGCCAGTCGCAATAATGCCAATAGCCGACACGCTGAGCACGTTATTGCCAAAAAACATACAAATGTTGCCGAACATATACAAACAAATTATAAAATAAATCGAACAACATTTGCAGTAGCATTACAAAAGCACAAGTGCAACAAGCAGGTATGGCCAGCTATGATAGCCAAGTGCACAGCGTGGTGCAATGCACTCTGTGCCGTGTCAAATGAACATATGGTACAGTAAACCGTAATGTTATTAGAAACTGGCAACCGATTGGAAGCCCGCTAAAATTGGCTTCTGCTCAAGTAAACAAAAAACTTAGCAGCTGATCTCGCTTTACAGAAAAAATATATGAATATAAATTGAGAGAGTTAAAAGGAGTTTTAAGCATTCAACAGCCGTCTAAACAAAACCAAACAATCGTGCGGCAGCAACTTTGTGTGCGCCAGCAACAGCAACAAATCATACCGATGCTCTTATTTTTATTTGTTGCTTTGTTGCAAGAGGCATCAGCACACAGCCCACACGCTCGCTTGCAGTTGGCCCACTCGCAATCTTCCTGCCCCATCGCCTGATAGAGAACAGAGCGCCCTGTCTGTTTACCTTGCTCGACATGCCATGTTGCAGATGAAGCAGCGCACTTAATTTATGTTTGCCTTGGCTGTTTTAATTTTCATAAAATTTCATGTTGTGCGATTACTCCACCAACACAATATGTTTGTTACTATGAGCATGCTACTACTACTATTTACACTACGATATAGGTATGTATGTTTGTTTTTATGTATGTATATACATATATGTATCATATAAACTAACTAACCGGCTTGTCCTGAACAAGAGCATGCAACTTATTTTGCGCTTGCATGCCGTTGCAAATATTTGTTGAAATATTTACAAGGAAAAAAGAGAGAGCAAAAAACACAATTTTTACAATGTGCCCAAAAAGTAAAGTAGGATTTTTGATCGATACGCTTTATAAGTAGTTAATGGCTTCAGTACATGTATTTAAGTTTATTTAATTTTAATGCAAGTTGTCTGCATACAATTCAATTTTGAAGGAAGCAGCCATTTATTTTTTTTGTTTTGACCACAGTCCACCTTGTTTAATTCTTGTTGGTATTGGGCTACGCCGATCATATCGGGAACCTTTGTTAATCTACCTCACTATTCCTGATTTGCTCTGCCAGTAGAAGACTTCGCTCTAGCTGCTCAGTGCTAACATTGGGACTAGGAACGCAGCATGGGCTGTAGCATTCGGTTTCTGTGAAGATGAATCTTGGCGTCTTTTCATCTTTTTTTGGAAGTAGCCAGCCAAATAACATGCAATATCGCGACTCTATGTATCTGCCGCAATTTTCTATGCCCACCATTACGCACTAAAGGAATGCGGAAAAGTTTTAAGCAACTACCAAAAAACACCCAAAACTGTTTATTCAATTATACTTACACATTGCCAAACGTTCTTAATAAAAATCCGTCGTTCTAATTTACTCATTTTGATAATTCTTTTGCGGTTGCAAATCGCTTTCCAAATGTCGTGTGCTAAGTTAATGAGTGACAGGCAATTTTATTTGTATTGAGCTGCCACCTTATTGTTTTTCAATATAACCTTTTCAATAGTTAAAAATATTAAAAAATTACTAAAACCCTAAAAAGTGTGTCAGCCGTTCAACTTTTATTTATTTATGAGACTTAAGGGGGCAACGCTTACTATTTTGAGCAAAAAAAACATTCGAGCGATATAAACATTTGTGTATTTTAATGTCAATATTATTATTTATTTCTTTGTCAAAACTGAGGAAAATGCAACAGTCAAAAAAACCGTTCTCTTTTGTTCAACTGAGGTAGCAACGCTTGGTTTTTAAGCTGTTCATTTTTGGGTGTTCATTTTCATAATTTATTGGGCATTTTGTTATGTCAATTTTAAAAATAAATTATTTAGTAATTTGTTTCTTTGCGATAATAATAACATAAATGGAATTGGAACTTAAAGCGCCTTAATTGAATATATTATTTGTCATAGTTTTATAAATTGAACGTATCGTCATTAAGCCTCATTTTGTATAATTAAGCAGACACACCGCAAATCTAGTCAAACAGTCTTTTTTAAACTTGCAATTATTCAGTTTGTTTTATTTCTGGATCATTCGAACTGCCAGCAGCAGCCATAAAGAATGACAAAAACGGTAGCAGCCAACAATTAAAATACTGGTTTGGATTGGGTTGCGTGGAAGGGATGGGTTGTTGGTAAACAAAAAGGCAGCTCACCAAACAATTGCAAATCAAAATATTGCACTTGCACTCAATTGAGCGCACAAAGCGTCAAGAAGCACAAAACAAATCGTGCGAAAGAGCCAAAAGCCAGAGCAGTAGCCAAAGCAGAAGAGACGGAGTAAATGTTAAAAATAAAAGAGACGAAAATCGAGCGAACAAAGGGCAGTGGCAAATGTCCTTTTCGATGTCATTACGTACATCTCCCAATCATTGGAGGAGTCGCACAGAGTTGACAAACATAACACAAGGATCCCCTTACCAACTGCTGCCGGCCAAGAACCAAAGAGCTTTTATATATTGTGTATATGTTTATATGTATGTATGTATAAAGTGGAGCAAGGTGCAGGATTCTTTCTTGAGTTTCTCGTCTCTAGTTGCTCGAGTGCTGTGCTGTGCTGGCCTTAACAATGACATCACTTGGCTGTGCCTGCGGGAATAAATAATGCCAGATACTACAAACTGTGGCTCTAAAGAGTAAAGTTGCAGCACTGTGTAAATGCTGTGTGCTTGTTGATGTTGTTGTTGTAGAGTCTAGGTTAACAAAAGCTCAAATTGCCTTAAGCAGCAAATAGTTTATATCTAGCGTCTAGTCGCCCATCCCACAGCATAAATTCGCTTGGCAACTGCATTTTAGCTGAAAGTGAACGCGTTTTAAGCAGTTGTTGTTTTAAGGCCACATTCAACCACCAACACATGTTACATAGATCTATTGCACAGCGACACACATACAATGTACATGAGAAAACATCCATTCAATTTAGCGTAGAGCACGGTGATTCTCGTTGCTTTCTAACTGACTGCGCCTTTAGCACTTAGAAAAACAAAATCGGAAAAATTGCAAAAGTGATTTAAGCTAAATTGCTAATTTAAATGTAAACAAACACTAAAAGTGCAGCTATTTGGCAACGCTGTTTGCGATGAACACGATACTCATCTAAATGCACAGCTGATTAGCGAGTGGCATATCGATATCCAATGATCGTTAAGAGTCGGTTACAGAAAAGCCTCAGCTGCGCATATGAAATAATAATATAATAAATTAAAATAAAATTAAAATTGCAGTGAATTTGACGTTCACATAGGGATTGGAACTGGCACTATGACCCGGAATAGAAGGCATAGAACTCAGCTTTGGTATGAATGAAATGTATTTACAATTTGCATCCCTATATTATTATGTATTTTTATAGCAAGTGACTTTGTGCGCTAAGTGAGACTTGAAAATGTACTCAACGGATTAGTTTTGTGATAATCAAAAACAATTTCGCTTTGAAGCCATAGCTGTTTCTCTGAGTGTGCGTTGTGGTCGCCACTAGCCAAACAGAAACTCATCTAAATTGCCAAGCCAACAACTATTAGAAGACGGCAACCGAGATGCTTCAAACAGTTCACTGTTCACCGTTCGGCATTCTCGTTGTGCCATAAGCAATGTGCAATGTGACCTGTTTGCCAAGGCTATATGGCAAGCTATCGCTTACGTTATCTCTCATATCGCCTTGATTCAGCTGCAGCATCAGCATCAGCTTCTTCAGCCATAGCTTTAGTTTTGGCTTTAACTGCAGCTGGACGGTGGACGGTGCACAGTGGCCTGTGCCTTGCCATTCTTTAAAAATAGTTGCGGCTGGCTTTCTCTCTCTCTCTTCTTCTTCTTTGTCTGTTTGTATCTGCTTTTAACTAAGAATGTCACTGTGAATGTCATACAAATTGCAGAGTGACCCGTTTACTTACCCGATCCTTGGCTGCTTGGCTTCAATGTTTTTGCTTTATATTATGTACTCGCATAGCATGTGGAAAGTATGAATGGCTTAGGGGGCACCTAAAGTGGTAGTAGCACTCTGACATAAATAACGAGCTCAAATATGTTCCAAATGAAGTTCGACCATACTTTTGACTATAAATAGGTCTTTATCGCTAGCTTATCATTGTGATTTCCATGTCTATATCTAAACAATATGCACGACAACTTATGCATTTAAGTGATCCAAGAACTTTATACTAGATTATTTATTAGACAAATTTATATTTGCAAGAGCTTACAAATGTGTTTAATTATAATATTTGCACTTATTTAGATATTTTATTTTCTATGCACAAATGTATGAGTCACGTAATTCGCGGGGCTTGGACGTAAAAAGGCAATAATTGGGCAACTCCACGAGAACATATTGTATTTTCTTTCTTTTTGGTTCAGCGCGAAACTTATTTAAAGTTTGTCTGCGCGGGCTTCAACTAAATAATCTTTGTGATAAGTTTTTCTTTGTGGCACTTACACAAACGCTAGCAGCTTAAGCACACAGCAAACCAGCAGCGAGCCAGCTAGCCAAGTCACTGAGCCACTCTAAGAAACACGCCCAACCCAAAAAAAAAACAGTATTAGAGAAAAGGAGATGGCAATGGCGACAACCAGCTGTGCGTGTGGATTCCGCATGCATGCATGCAGGTTGTAAGTTGGCCAAAAGCAGGGGCAACAACAACAGCAAGAATAACAACACCAGCTGATGTTGCTTGTAAGCCAGCGCGAGTTGCGTGACACGGCACCGGATCCGGACAACTGTACGGCGAAGGACATGTTTGTTTGGTGTTATGTATGGTGTATGTATGTTTCTTTCGGTGAGTAACTCCAACAGCATTTGTTTGAGTAACGTTGACCTACCTCAAACTCTCTTCACAGACTTAAATTTTGATGGCAATGATGACTTAAATGAGTTGACAAACCACGCTTATGACAATACGAAGAAGATTTGATAAAGTTTTTTTGTTGCTCTTTTTAAAATAGCAGGCATGCATTTTTCGACCTTTAATTCAATCAACCTATTGACAAAATCTTTTGCTCCGGCTATTATTCAAAACTTGACAATAACAATAGCAAGAAATATCCGAACTAATCTGCTTAATGAATGCATTCTTTAAGACATTGTTGATATTGTTTAAGGAATCATTTCATGTATCCGGTGCAACGATTGAATGCATCCTCGCAACTAGAATTTGGAAAATGTTTCAATTGATTGTCATTGTTGTCATGCAACAAAGAATGTAAAGGCAAAACTAATTTTCATTCTAGAAATAATTTGTTGTTTATTTGCTTGCTTGCTTCCTTGCCGGCTCGTGTAGCTGTATCTTTGTGGGTTTGTGTGTGTGTGAACTGCAATGACATTCAAGTTTAGCCCAACATCATCTCAGAGTAGTTGTTGAAGCAGCTGTCCTCGGTCTCATTGCTGTCACTGCAACTCCTTCAAAAGCAACGTAGGACCCAACCCGATGTTTAATGATTGGCTGCTTCATTGCTTCAGCTAGGGGCTGGTCTTGCATTTTTTGGTTTGTTATGCACAATGCATACAAATTGCATTATAATCAGCCATAGCAATACATGACAATACATACATATATAGATCTCAAAAACGTATTCATGTTGTTTAAAAAACATATAAAGAAACAATTTAAAGTTATAAATTCCTCTGTTTTGTTTAGTATTAAAAATTATTATTAATAAAAGTTTATACATATATAAGTATATGACTTTTATCATATAGCTGGCATCTGTAGATAGTATTTGTTGATGTTCATATTGCTGAGTTATTATTATTTTTAATGACACTTTGTGACTTTATTGTTTGCATTTTAAATTGTTAGATACAAACATACTACTTACATACATGCATGCATATTTGTATTATGTACACTAACATATATGTAAGTACATATTATATATAAGTACATATATATATTTTTTTACTGATCTCAGCCGCAGTGGCCCTCAGCTGCGTCTTTTTCGTCTTCAAATTTGGCTCTTCCTGCGGCGCTTGTCATTTCCTTTTATTACATTTCATGCTTGTCCTTTTTTTGTTTTGTTGCTTTTGTGCTTCTGTCAAATATTTACGTGTACCTTTTTTCCCGCTGCTTCATTGTCATTGTCCTGTCACTTTTCCTTGTCCGCTGGCGGTGATGGCTGTCATTGTTGTTGTTGTTGTTGTTGTTACTGTCATTGTTAATTTTAAGTGCTGGCCATAATGACATTTATTAATTGCTATGTAAATATCTCAAAGCCGCTTTTAATACGAATTAGAATTCAAACGAGCCAATTGCTGAATGTCCTTTCGTTCGCTCTTTCTTTCTACCACTCGCTGTCTTTCAAAACAACAACAACATTGGGCTAGTATACATTTTTTTGCTGGACCGCTGACAATAATGACATTCAAATTGAATAAGTAACTCGGTGAATGGGAAAGAACACTCGGTGAATCTTATGAATGCGAAAATTTGCAGCTTTTCATTTCAACTGCAATGTTGACAGCAAGTATTTTTGTTTCAGCATTTTTGCACTATTAACGCAACATAAATGCCATCTCACTCACACCTTATTCAGATATATGGATATATGTATGTCCTCACGTTGCTAAGCTTGTAAATCTCTTTTTAATTGCATTTGACCACAAACAAATACCAAAAACTCTTGACAGCAACAACAACCACAACAACAACGACAAGGCGTGGGTGGAAAGACCACGGCAAAAGACCCAATGGAGCCGGCTAGAACCAAAAAACCGCACCAAAACTAAAATGCAACTGAAACGGCAACGGCAACAGCACCCGCCGCAGATACGGCAGCAGTGGCAGCAGCAGCAGCAGCCCATTTAGCTGTACAAATTGTTTAAACATATAGCAAAATACTAACACGCACACACACCCACACACTCTCATATGGTATATATATTTTCATAGTCGAATGGGCGCCCTTTTGCAGAGCAGAGCCGAGAGACGAGATAGTATACCAGCTAAGCCGAGCCGAGCAGAGGCGACAGTCACAGTCAATTATACAAATTGCATTTGTGTTGCACACACACACACACACACACTAACACATAGAACATTTTGTATTGGCATTTGGCAACATGTTAGCCGCCATTTCCGGTCGGCCCATAGACAAAGCTGTGACCCCAACGCAAAACTTGTCCCCCAAACGTCACAGCGAGCTCACAAATTTTCATATTACTACCTCAATTTCTCTCTCTCTCTCTCTCTTCCTATATCTATCTCTCATGGATGGCTTTTTGTGTGTGTGCTGCGAGATGTGCGAAAATTTGTTTTGCTCACAAATGATGATTGAAACACACAACGACGCTGAATCTTAATTGAAAGCCAATGGAGCGGAGCGCACATGAAAGCGTTCAATTTGCGACGCGACGCGTCGTTCATTTTAGTTTTTGGCCTTTGCACTTTAATATTATTTGATTGCTGCTGCTGCACAATCCTTTGTATAGGTCAAAGTTCACGCTTCAGTTTTATATTCATTTCTCTTTACTGTTAAGCAGTCTGTAACTCTGTTTCTCTCACATTTTTCGCACTGACTCTTTAGATTATGCCACAATTGTCAAGTAAGAGTGCTATTAGCAAAATGCGCATGACTTACCGATACCCTTCTTGCCAAGACTTGATAAATTTGAACACATTTGAGACTTTAATCAGCATATTTATGTATAAGTAAAGTATTTAATGGGTTTTTAAATTTCTTACACATTTAATTGTATTAACCAAGTAGTTGACAGTATATTTACTACAAATAACGCAACAAACTTATTAGTTGTATTGTTAAACATACAATATTATAACTGATAAAGTCCACTGCAGTTCCGATCTTCTACAACAAAAGTGGAGGAAGGCATCATCAGTTCAACAGCAAGAAGTATTATGTCGAATGGCGATTGTGAAGCAAGCTTCTTTCTTACTCAGCTACACAGCACAAGGCTCTCATCGTTTGGATTAAAAGTTTGCGTTTAATGAAACTAACGCAGTTTGTTGACGAGTTGTGCTTGGCTTTGGCTATTGGCGGTTGCTGGGTGCTGGACTTGGACTTGGACTCTTGAAGCTGGTCTCAGTTTCTTTTTGCCCAGTTCATCTTATAATTAATTCACAGGCTGTGCAAAGTTTTGCGCCGCAATTGCAGGCGCCAACCATTTGGGCCTATCAAAACACACACAAATGAAAATGCCCGGCAGGAACGGCGAGTAAGGAAGAATTTTTATAGTAGCAAAACAAAAAAAAAAAACAAAGACTCAAGAAAAATCAGCAGGAAGCACTTGCAACTATGTGGCACAACGCAAAACTTTTCTTATACAAAATTATGAAAAAGTTTTATTTCCATGCATAACACTGAGGCGCACAATAACACAAACACAAACACACACACACACACGCACACTTGTATTTATTTGCAGCTCATTTTTTATACCGTTTCAGACACATGTATGTATATGTATTTATATGCTTTACTTACATTGCCTAACTTTTTATTTTACTAGCATGTGTAAGTGTGTTGAGCAAGGGCGCATTTATTTATTTAGTTTTGTGAGCGCGATACAAGTTTTCCAACTTGCTGAAAACTGCGTAAAATTGGCACGTCAAAAGCCGGAAAATTTAAGAAGCTACTGACACACACACACACCCGGAAAATACATTTGCAAGGGGTATGCAGCTTCACACACACACACACACACAGTTGGCTCTCCTTTTTGGCAATGCGTAACTTAAAAAATGTTTAAGCAAATTTCGGAGTAAGCATAATGAGATAAGAGTTGAGCTCATCAGAAAATCTCAGGTTTTTAAATAATCCATGAAAAACTTTCATGGCAAACAGGTAACAGCTCTCACAAACATTCATTGTGATTCTCAACTATAGCCAACAAAAACAGAAACAATCCCTTTTTCAGTCCCAAAGTCATTATTCGTTGAGTATTTAAATAACATTGATATGCTGCTTTAAATGTATTTCAAACATTTCTTTCACTTAAGAGTGGACAGGAAAACGGATATTGCTTCACTTGCCAAATTCGATACAAGAGATTATGCAGAGTAATTGTGATTAAGAAGATGCGAAACTAGTTGATATATAAAGTACAAAGTATCAATCACAAACTGTGCTCTAATCGAGTACAAAGTGCACACGAAACTTAACCCGAATCGACTAATCGAATTGGCGTTGCTAAGAAAGCTGGCAGAGCTAAGCTTTAGCCAGTTTATTTAATTACACGTACTGGTCGGGACCGCCCCCAAAAATTGGTTAGCAGCGGGCAAACCAGAACGAGTACGAGATTGAAATGAACGAGCAGCCGTTAATGACTCTGTCTGGAGATGCCATTAAAGCAAATAAAATTGCCAAGTAGGTGGCAAAGTGGGCGGACTGTCAAATAGTCGATGGGTTTGTTGGGTGTTTCTCTATCTTGAATCAAATTCAATAATTTTAATAAGATCCACGTGCAAGTCAACCAAGCATACAATGGACAATGAATGTGGTCAATGGGGAGTATATTAACTAGCTATCCTGTATCCTATCCAATGTCCTGAGTGATTGGCGACGTGTAAACGATAATCAAGTAATTTCCATTATGCGAGAAGTTTGCCATCGCTCGCACCTAGGGGCCATAAAAGCGGCGCTAAATTGCGATTGTGTCGCGACTGTGAGACACCGATACGAGTATCCATCCACACACACACACACACAGACACAGTAATAGACATTACGCATACGGCGCGGTTAGCACACAAAAGCAAATCGAATTGCGAATTGGTTGCGATAAAGCAGCAGCAGCAACAGCAACAAAGTCAAAGCGAAGCCACACACACACACACACCCTAGCACACTGACACAACGTAAAGTAGCTTCTTATTGTTGTTGTTGTTATTTTTTCTTTTGACTATTTATTGAGCGAGGCATTTCATTGTCCTGACCGTTCACTTGGCTTTGCTTTTAGACAACTTTTTCAGTGCCTGTCACTGGATGTGTTTGTGAGTGTGCTTTTAAGGCGCGCACGATAATGGCCACTGATGCATGTGTGTGTGCGCGCGTATGAAACTGTATCACTGTGTGCATCCCACCCTCGCTATCTGGCGCTTTGTGTGTCAGCACTTTGTGACTACAATGCGCAGCTGTGGGGCTAACCTAACGTTCCTTGGCCCACCACCCGATAATGGCGACGGAAACGGAAGCGATATACTTACTTAGACGAAGCATTTCGTTGAGCAGGCTGAGGCTGAGGCACAACTGGACGACCAAAACCAAAGAAGCAGCCCTTGTTTGTAGTGCAAAAGAGCAATTTGTGCTAAGTATGCGCGGCCATCGCAATTGTTTTGCTGTCGTTGGTGTAAGTGCGTTGGGTGTGTGTTTCAAATGTCCAGCTAAAAAAGATGTGGCAACAGTATCGGAGTGCCCAAGTACTTCAGTGCCAAAAGTACTTGCTCGAGTGCCAATGCCAATACCAATATCTATAGAGTACAAATACCGAAATTGCTGTATACAAAACAATTCTACTAGGACACAAGTTTCAGGTTACAGCTAGTTTAGATAATATTATTTTAAATGCACATATGGGTAGCATATTTTTAAGTTGTCAAGTTTTTATTAATAAAAAAACGATCAAAAAACCCATCCAAAACTTATTTCAACATAAAAGTACAAGTCGGACCAGTACTCTGGTATCCAGGGTATTAAATGTTATGAATATACCATTTTAGACAAAAACGGAAATTTAAAGATACGAACTGATAAAATAATAAGGCGAAAATCGTTAGGCAACCAAAATTTTGAACCTTCGAAACACTCTTTCAATCATATATCAAAAAAACTTATAAAACTAGTACTAGAAACAAATGTGCCAGAGCTTTTAACAAAGTAATCGCGTATTGGGAGCGAATAAAACGTAAGTGTGTTTGCTTGTCAATTGTCATTGACTCTGTGTGTGTGTGTGTGTGCGTGTGTAAACAATTAATTGTTTTGGTGTATGCACATATGGTAACACAATGGTCGCCAAGCACTTTCTATCGCTTTCCCACTTACTCGAAATCTTCCCAACTGATGCCTTGTCGCCAAATTGAGTCATTAGCAGATACATATATACTCGTAAAACAAAATGGTCACACAGCTCATTGGCACGTTCCGAGCGTCAATGCTGACGTTGACATACCCGCTGTTATAAGCACATATGCGCATTACGCATACGCACTGTCAAACGTCTTTTTCCACTGTGACAAGCAAAACACAAAGACAACAAAAAAAAAATCAAGTGTGCAACGATAACAGAAAAAAATGAGAAGTCCAAAATAATGCTAGTGTTGCCTTGTACGTTAGCTTTTATGTTTGACCATCAACTCGTTGAAATAAATTCTAACTTTCCTAATACTACAAATAAGTCCGCTCTGAATTTATTTAGTTTCAAAAGCTCGAATGCTTATTCTAAATTGTTGTTGAGCTTGTTGTTTATTATATTGATTAAAATCTTCCCAAGGCAGAGAAGGCTGTTCGAATAACTATTTTCGGGAACTTAAAATACCAAATCTTTTGTCATTGTAAAAGTACGTATTTTGTGCCTCAGTGTATTGCAATTAGTAAAATATTGCAAAAAGAACAAATTACAATAATTTAAGCCAAAGTTGATTTGATTACTGAATTAACTATTGATAGGTGCCTGAATTGGATATAGACAACTCTAACCCATTTTTGGTAGCTCCACGAAGCTCATTTTCGATCGGAAGGGGAGTGAAAAGTGGGGCAATAGCAATGGGAGAGAGAGAGAGGATAATGCATGTGAGGTGCAACCTATGTAACCTTAAGAATTCTGCACCTGGTCAGGCATTTGGTTGAGTTCATTTGCGTGGGCGACTAAGATGCGACAGGTTAAAGCAAGGTGGAACAAGCAGCTAGCAGCAAACTCAACACGTGGTGAGTGTGCGCCGCTGCTGCCTGCTTTGGTGATTACATTTGCGGCACTTAAGAGAGCCGAAGCATGGCAAAGAGAGCGAGTGCGTCCGAGCTGTAAGTAGTGGCAGGCCGTCATGCAAATGCTGATCCACTAAAAACAACAAGCACAACATGAACACAAACTGTCTAAAAGCGTTTACTGTTTTTAACGCATGGCATAACTCTGAGCGTTCGTTAGCCAAAGAAGCAAAGCAGCAGCAGCATCCACGTCAGCAAGAAGTCCAGCAGCAAGCACTAAATGACTGACTCGCTGACTGACTGACGTACTAGCACAAACAAGAACACCCACACACAAACACACTTAAAACCAGCGAGCAACCCACGCACTTGGGCAAGCCTTGAAGCATACTCTGACAACTTTGAAGTGCACTTGCAACGGCTGCGTTGCCGTTGCTGTTGCTGTTGTTGCTGTGGCAGCTGCCACTGGCCGCTTTGACTTGTCAAATAAAAATAATGCCATTTGTCAGCCGCGAGTTCAACACGTGTGTCGGTGTATTTGCATTAGCAGCAACAGCAGCAGCAGCATCAACAACAAGCATCATTCGTTATAATGAGTACTCCGTTGACGTCTTTCGAGTTACAGGATGTTGCAAAGGGTGCTTTATGTGGGTAATCAACTGACGAAAGGTAAATCCAGCGTCTTAGCAAAACCGCTGCCCCTTGCACCCAATGTACACACAATTATAATTATAAGCTTAACGAACACAAAACCAGCCAGTGACCCTCTCCTGGCAACATAATTGGTAATTGTAGAAATTAAGAAACAACTAAGCTAGTAAACAAGTTCTATATTTAAAACACAGCTGAAAATGTCAAATAATATTTTAACTGCCTGGCTTTTCATTCATAAGCATTAATTAACAAAAAAAATGTTTTGTTTGTATGATTATTTAGTGGACATATGTATTTCTATTGTTATCAAAATAAGCTTAAAATATTAACATATGGCTTTAAAGGTTTTTTGTATAAATTAATTTGCAGCTTATTTGATTGGTATTGACTAAGCTTCACATAAAAATGAATAATAATCCTGTGTAAGCCCTATTTCTAACCGTTGAAAAGGATTGCATACTACTCTAAAGATAAAGTAGCGACAGCAATCGATTTTTTTTAGTTTCAAATGAATCATAGAATTTTAACTTTAGTTATTTTAACATGTAATTGATTGGTGAAGTAATTTTGAAGGGCGCCGACAACAAAATTTAAATTGCATACATTACAAACTACCATGAACGATATGCGGAATTTGATTTGTTTGCTTTTAGCAGCCACGCAAAATACCAAAACAAACGAAAAAAAGGAGAGACTTTTGGGTGATAAGAAGCATATGTGTGGTGGTCTCATTGCTATTTGCAGCAATTGCACAAAACTAAGTTTCTGAGCTTTAACCAACCAACGCAACAACGTTTCCTGTCATGGGCAGCTTTTGGTATCCGTACACACACACACACACACATACGCCCTTCGGCATTAACAACAACAACAAGTTGTTGAAGTGTGCGAACATAATACTTGCTGTCGTTATTGTCGTTATTATAGCTGTTGTTGTTTTTGGTGCCATCTCGCCATCTCTTAGCTATCCACGTGTCGTATGCGCAATGGGGGCTTGATAATTATATTGCATACCTCGGGGCGCACATCTTAATAAGTACGTAACACGTTATTACACGTGACGAGTGTCAATTTCCTCCCACAACCACACGTGAAAAAGGAAGTAAGATAGCTCTAGTCAAAAAAGCACAACTAGGAGACACTCTGAACCTTCGACATATGCTTGACTAAGCTTCAATCTTCGATAACTCCGGGATTTCTTAACCGATTTGGATGATATTTTCACAAACTATCCTTATTTTATCTATAGTTTGTAAACAAAGTTTCAAAACTATTAAATTCAAAATCTTGTTGTAATCGATTGTATATTGAAAACCGGAAGATATATCGATAATTTGAATTAAATTTGACCTGCGTGTGGAATTTTCGAACTGAACTCTTCCCACAAAACTGTGCGAGATAAAATGAAGTCTGATTTTAAAAGGCAGGCGCCTGGCGGCAAAAGGCGTAGGTGTGGTACCGAAATTTTTGATACAGTTTGGTTACTCTGTTTGTAAGGATTGCACAAAAATAATATACTATTTATCTTCGGTATCAGAATATAAGAATTGAACGAAAAGCTCCTTTGTGGTAAATTTAAACACATTTTATTTTATTTTTCTTTAGAATATTTGTTGATTTTATTGCAAAACAAGCTTCATTGAATGCAGTCAGCCGCCAACGACGCCTTCAGCAATAATATTAAAATGGTGTATGCTTATGCGTGTGCATTTGGGTGTGGTTGTGAGTAGGTGTGTGTGTGTGTGTATCTGTGCCGGATTGTTTGCTGTCAAAGGCATAATAGCAGTCACACAAGCCTGGACTTCATTTTGCCAGCCACAAGAACTTCATTTGCGTGTGCGGCAGCAACCAACGTCACAGCATGAATATCAGTCAACAGCACACCCACACACGCACACACATACGCTGACGCATACGCAAACGAGAGAATCGCAGTGGCGCAAGCTGGTAAGAATGCTCTATGTATGCATATGAGTCTGGTGCTCGCTGTTGCTCATTTTAATAATTTTAATAATATTAAAAGGTAAATATCAAATGTCAGTGCAGTTGGCATTGATCTATGGCAAAACCATCTACATGCCACACACACACACAGACACTCGCACACAAAAGTGTGTACAGCTAGTTGTCAGAGAAAAACAATGTCATCCTTGGTGCAAATATGCATAGACAAAGAGAGAGATAGAGAGAGAGAGTTTCGCATTTCATTTAAGTTCATAGCATATTCATCATAGACGTGAATTCCCACCGACTGTTGTTAAGTCCACATCACTTCACCGCCTCACTTTAATCCATACACTTGCTAAAAGTATGGTGATTTTCTCGTGCGCCTTGGACTTTATAAATAATCTATGTTGTTGATCAGCATATTATTTTAATCCACGAAATAATATTAGGTTGTAAGCTTTTTGATTCTGATTGCAAAGGGTATGTCATTTTCGGTGTGCTTACGTTATCTGTTTCCCCATGCTTTCAGATTTATTTATCAGCATTGCACGCATGCATTATGAGCTCAAGTTTAATTTGATTACAAACTAGAGTTTTCATCAGTAAATAAGTACGTTGTTTTGCATACGAACACGACAAATAGCTGCCACCTAAGAGGCTTAATTTGCTATAGCAGTAAAGTACTATCTCAAGTAAGCAGAACATTTTAAAGAATTTAAAATTGAATCAAAAATGTAAGTAAACCTTACAGCTAACAGCATACAACTTAGCTCCTTAAATGGTAGTCAGGGCTTTTATTTTCGCGAAACTTGTTTCAGGCTAAAGCGCTTATGCTTTCTCCCCCAATTTTACTCTTAAAAAACTAACTGAAACAACAAGTTTGAATATTTTTACGAAGAGATGTTTTAAAAATATTTTTAATCAGTATTCATCTCTAATACTTTTACTTCTAAAATACTTGCTTATTTAATCAAGCTATTTCGCCACACAAATCTTATAGCTCTAGCAAATAGCTCTTGCGATTAGCGTCTAGACTCAAGTTAAATAAATTAAGCAGGAGTTGAATAGACCATTTACTGTTTTCAAGTGCCATTTCAATTATCATTTATCTGCCCGAGTCAGTTCGAGTTCCAGTTGTATTTTGTCTCTTTGTATACGGCAAGCAATTGCAAATTTATCAAGCTTATTATCTTAAGAGTACTAACTAATGGGGCTTATCTTTCTATTGGCAAACCACAACAATCATGACATATGATATTGCCATTGGATACTGTATTTGGCATAATGGCCAAAGTACTTTCGACCAGAGCTTAATACAATTTGCTTAATTGAATTCATGAAATATTCTCACAACACTCACGAATCAAAGTGTAGATGCTATTAAACACTTAAAGGCTGCTTAATTCGGTTGAGGGTGGCAAGATAGTAAGCTATCGAATTGTAAAGAGACAGCAGCTTGGCGGTTCTGGTGGTTTTAGTGGTTTTGGCGGTTTTGGGGCTGGCCTGTTGTTGGCATAAAACCGCGAAAGCACAAACTGTCAATCATGAGCACTGGAACACGAAATACCAACGAAAACAATTTAGCATGATTACAGCAAGTGTAACAAGCAACAACAACAACAATGATGCCAGACAACAATTAGATGTTTATGTAAATTATATACACAAAACCAGCCAACGAGATCTGTGAAACGAGTGAGTGAGGAGTGCTGCCAAAATCAGGCAGCCGACAGATGATGAGTCCCAGGCCACATTTGCATAAGTTGGCAACAGGGGAAGAGTGTTGAAGAGGGGATTTGCGGGAGGCACAACTCCTGCGCCATAGCGCAACAGCAATCGCAGCGCCAGTAATTAGAAACAATTACAACAACAACTTCGACAGCAATCGAGAACAGGCAAGGCTCATCAAATACAAAAGCGCAAATAGCAATAAATTTCACGCCAAAGCATGGCATTAACTAATTAATTGTGTTAAGCATGCCGCAAACCAAACAAACAAACAAACAATAAAACGCAACTCGACTCGAGCTTGACAAACTGGACAATTGTATGGCCAAAATAGCCAAAATTGCCAAAGACAAATGCGGGAATGGGATTGAGTATGAAAAATAATTGTGTCGGCGGTGGGGCAACTTTTGTGAAAAGTGCTTGAAATGCAACAAATGCAGTAGTATAAATCACAGATTTTTGATATCTTTCATTCGATAAGAAAACTATCTTAAGGATGAATGTTACAGTAATGGCAGTAATTAGTACTTGAATATAAAATATTTACTTTAGTTCAGGGCTTATTCAAGACCATTTTGAATAGAAAAAAATTTTTTCGATTTATTTGTTTACGAATTAAGATTTAGATATAAGTGTATGTTTATAAAGAGAGAGCTAGGCACGTGTGGACAAACGTAAATTTATAATCTTATTTTAGCATTTTTCACTGATTTATATGCTCTCAAGGCAAAATTCAAGATACAATTGTCACCAGCTCAAGGTTTATAAACAGATGCCCAAAAACTACAAAGGGAAAATAGACAACAAATTGTATTCATTTTAGTAAGAAAGGAAGAGAATATCTTAGATTTATGGCAAAGCATTAGATTCAGTTGACTTAAACGCTTGTTTGTTTCAATTTGTGGCATTTTGCATGCAACTTGGCCAATTAATTTGGCACTTTGCCTGTCGCCTAACTCAGGCTTGTTGTTGCTGTGAAGGAGTTGAAGTAGGAGAACGATAACGATGACAGCCGTTAGTAATAATAAAATCAAATAAAAATAGCCAGAAATGGAATATATTTTTGAATTTAATATTGTCGACACTTTGGCACTGCGCCGCAGGTCGTATCATACAGATTTTGAAGCAAAATGCTGAGCTCTCAATTGTTTACGGTTATGAGAGAAACGGCTTATGCCTTTACTACTCCTACTACTACTACGAAGATTTCTTGGCAGATCTTTGGCACGGATCTGGTATCTGGCAGCTGGCATTCTGGCTGGCAACCAACGAACCAACCCAGTTGTATTTCATAAGTGCAGCAACAAGAGCATTTTGCAATTTTAATTTGTACAAAGTGCACACGCACACAAAAATGGACAGCCGTACAACATAACGGGACAGCTGCATACGCTCCATCAGTCAGCTAGAGACACACGCACAATCATCCATACACACTCGCACGCACTTTCACACACTTGCATATACAGCATTCATGCATAAAGTTCTTTGATTTTTTTTGCAGTTTAGTTGAGTTGAGTTTAGCATGAAAATGTTTGCAGCTGCAGGCCATCAACAAATGGATGGATACATGAATGGATGGATGGATGGATGAATGCTAGAGATTTGGTACTGCTGTTGCTTCTGATCGTAAACATGTTGAAGTATGCCCAATTGTTGTGCATTATGCGCAAGCATCATATCATTTGAATGCGCCCACATATCGTATACTTAATGCGTGGCCATAAAACCACTCGAAAAACACCAAAAACAACTTAAATGCCCGAAGTGTTGAGCACACCTGAGTCAGCAGCTGTCTACCTAGTGCTACCAGCAAAAACTTTGGCAATTAAAATTAAGGCTGCCTATGCTATTAAGCAACAGCCAACAGCTTAACAAGTCAGCTAGATCCTTTGCCTCCATTGAGCAATCAGGCAACAGTTGCTTCACATCAGTGAGTTTGGCTTAGTCAAATTGTCAACTGGACAGCTGGTTAACCCTGGACAGTTGGACAACTGGTTGGCAAATCGATTGCACATTTCAAATGTCAGGAACTTATTTGAAGAAATGCAAAGCTGCTTTGATTCTTAAAAGTTTGTCTGGCTAATGCCCTGTAGAAAATTTGTAAATCCTTTAAAACATGAATATATATTAATATGTTTGCTGAGAGTTCAGGTTTTCAAAAGTTTACATAGTACTTGAATAAATATTGAAAATTCGCTAGCTAGACTTGACATATTAAAATAGTTATCTCTTAATTAACTGTCTATTGATTAACATTTACTTGAAGATATCAAAAAAAAAAAAGATACATAAAGATTTACAAATATATATCACAAGCAGTTCTGGCAATGCAAACTCAACATTTGGCACTTTTCCAAATGTTTCTCTCCGCCTCCCTCTTTCTCTTTGCCCATATGCCTATTACACGCCCTTATACCCATTCTAAATGGTGAGAGGCATAACAAATAAAGCTCGCTTTGTATCATTAGCAGCTTGCCGACGAGGATATGCAGCAAGGAGCAGCTTGTATGTCAGTTTACTTGCTGATTTCACTAGCAGAGTTCGCAGAATTTATGAAGGCAGAAAGAAAGAAAGAAAGAAAGAACGACCAAATGGGCATCACACACACCTCAGTAGACGTATTACATGCACACACACACATACAACAAAGCGCCATTATTTTTGCGTTCGATCAAACAAAAGTCGAAAGATTTATGCGACCTGATGTGACTGGCTGTGACTGTGCCTAAAAGGCTGCCAGCGACTACACATGTTGACCATGGCACGCGGCAGGCACACAGACAGGAGGCAGCAAACAGGACACAGGATACTAAATCTGCCCACATTCGTTCATTCATTCATTCATTCATTTGTTGTTGACGGCGACCTCGTCCTCGTTGTCATTGTCATTGTGACAATGAATTTATGCACAAGCATCTCTGCATACATATGTGAGTGTGTGTAAGCTTCTTGTAAATTTTCTTGTTTCTCACACAAGACACTCACAAATCGGCTGGCATTGAGCAGCAACGAAAACATATTTATGTATAAGGAAGCAAGCATATGGTATGATACTGGCAAACCCACAAGACCATCTATTCGGCTGGGACATTTTGTGCGATAATTGTGGATGTCCTCCATGCACAAATGAAGCATGACTTAAGCCGGTAGTACGACAACCAACTGAGACTATTGCACAACATGTAAATACGATAGTATATTTGGAGACATGAATAATCGGAAAATTTTTAATTATTCAAAGAATTTCGAAGCAATAGTAAAATGTCATATTTGAGCTGTTGTTGAAATGTGAAGTTTATTTTTCATCACATTGTTTTTGTCACTCCAAGCACACAGAAAAAGGAAATGACGAAAGCTAAAATATATATTTTATAGGATCGCGAAACGGAAGAAAGCTTATTAATAACTGTTATAATAATAGAAAAAGAGATACCAAATCCTTGGACGAATAAGTATTTGCAATCATATCAAAATGCTCAGTTTTAGATCGGTGAAACAACGAGAATTAGTTCGAAAAGATCCATCAAATGAAATTTTCGCATTGCGTAGCAAAAAGAATGCTTTGCGCGTGGACATCAACAGATGGGAATCAAAGTTAGCTGAAGTAACGGGAGAGCAGGCGAAGTGTGAGCCAATGACCAAACCAATTTGCAACACTCACAAACGAGTTGAATCAAAAAACATTAAAAAGCCAAAAATGAATATTTTTAGGAAATTAAAGAATATAAGGATGCAAAGAATCGGCCTGGTATGCCAACAACTTCAAGAGCTACGTGTTGATATGTTGTCGTCTTCCTATTTTGACAATTTTGCATCAAAACTCAATTATTATGAATCATTGGTGAGTAAATTTTTTGAATAAATATTTAATGCTCTTATTATTTCAAATGTTCTCATTATGTAGACCGGAGGTAAGCCTAGTGTGGGTGACTTTCAATCAAATTGCTCATTAGAGCATTTGAAAACACGCGAAAAGTTGCTTATTAAAGGCACAAAGGATCTTATAGTGCGGTATGAACTGGTAAAGATGGAGCTCAATTCTACAAGCTTTATGGATGTCAGCTGGTGTATTCAGGAAAAACAGAAACAAATTATGATTGAAATGGCAAAGGAACTGTACCATGTAAAGAGGTATAATGCTATTGTGAACAACTGTACAATTTATCATAACTATAATCAATACTTTGACTTTACAGCAACATCAAATTGTTGTGCTCTAGCAAGCCCAAGCCAATTTTAAACGATGTGTCATCATTAGAAATACTTTCAAACAAATCTATGCAAGGATCATTAAGAGATAAGCTTTTTGGCTTGCTAAAATCACTTTCAAATTATGTAACTTACTCGAATAAAACACCCCGATTTCGCATTTCTAAAGCAATTTCATGGAACTTACTCAAAGAATTGTACGAATCAAATAACAAGTTGCAATGTGCGATTGTTAAACTAACAAAGCTAAGGCCAAAGAGCAAGTCCAAGAAACCTGCTACAAAAGTGAGTTGAATACTTGCATATAAAGCTTGTCACTATTCCGTACAACTTTTGCTTCTATGATTTTACAGAAAACTTTGGAATCTGATGGTAACAATATCATCGATCTCATACCTGAAATTCTAAATGTTATTTTGAAATACTTGGATGATCGTTTTAAGACTCTTAGTTATCGAATTGAATTTTTGCTGCTGCTATTTAATACAGGTAAATAATTATCTCTCTATTTAATTATGTTATTAATTATAATATCAAATTTCATATATAGTAGGATATGTAAATGATAAACCGAGAACTTCTTTAACCGATAAAGAGTACATGGTTCTCGACTGTTCTTTTGAAATGATAAAGGAGCAGATCTCTAAGCATAAATCATTTAATTTGATACGCTATGTCGCCTTATTCAATCCACCAAAAATAGCAAAGTGCGAAAACTGTATATTTTTTCAATGCCTTGAAAAATTTCTCTTAATGAGTACCCCGAATTCGAAACGCGTTGAAGTGATGTTTTCCTCTGAGCCCAGTGACGGCATTGACCAAATTATAGCCAACGAAATCTATGAAGAAAACGAAGAATGGCTCAATTTTGATTGTCAAGAAGCTGAAGTTCTTAAACTAGCTCTTGAGAAGCTTATGTTCGAGGATATTGAAAATTGAATATTATTTATTTGTGACTTGATTCATTTATTATTTGAACCTTTAGAGAATCGCAACTTAGTTAATCAAAGTATCTTATGCTAAAGATAATCAATGTCTTACGTTAAATTATGCCTGATAATTCGAATGTCGAATTAAAATTAGAGCAGCGAAACTGTAGAACTAAGAAAATGTTTTTGAATAATTATTCTGAGGGTAAGTAATAAGAAGTGTTTTGAAGAATTCTGTCGGTTTATGTGGAAAATTGTAGGAAATGTGAACAACTTAGATTTTTGCTCTGTTAATGTTTTTAATATTCTCTCTGTCCCTTTGTGGGGTTGCCGGGTATAAATAAGCATGTATAATAATTGACACTTATTTTGGCTAAATTGACCAACAAGATGCGGCATGCGGCGGAGAGCCAGTGGAAGCCAAACAGATAACTCATTTAATCTATGAATTATGCGAAGTGAATGGACCGAAATACCAAAATGAAATGAAATACAATCATTAATTCCGCTTTGCCAATGGCAAAACGCAAGGGATGTCTCCCTCCCTCCTTAATGTTGAAGTGGCAAAAGTCCCCCGCTGTGTTTGGAGCCAGTTAACTTTAGTTGGTGCAAGGCAAGGGTGAAAGGGTAGGGGAAGAAGTAGGGGGGAAGTCGCTTGTTAAGGGCATTAAATGAGCAACTCATTTACAAACTCAAACAACGCTCATAAATTCAACTGAATATCATGAACACAATGTAAATTTAAAGTTCAAATCGCATTAATCATTTTTCGCACAAAACTGTGAAAAGGGTGCCGAGACGAGACGAGCCGATTACCACTCACCCACAAAAGCCGCCCAACTTCCTTCCACTTTCCTTCATTGCTGCCTAATGTGTGTGTGTGTCTATAGGGAAGATTGCTAAGTAAGCGTGCCAGCAGCAGCAGCATAAACGAAGGCCCAAAGCTCAGAGACAAGACACTTGGAGACAACTTTACCATTTCCCAAAGAGTTGGTTGAGAGCAGACAGAGGCAGCAGGCAACCGGCAACGGATTTGATTATAAAGCTACAGGCCAAAGACAAGTGCAACTGTTGAGTTGCTCTCTGTCCCAGGCCCAGCTGGCTGCCACGATGCCATCCATGGTGTGTGCCCTCTGCGGTCGGCAACAGCGTGGCCAACGTGGGTGGTTGGGTTGATTTGAGTTGAGTTGGTTCGTTGGGTTGGTTGGTTGCATTTGCGAAAAGTTTTTGCTCTTCCACTAAGACACGAACTTTGTTTGGTTTGGTTAGATGTGCGAGCAAGAAGTAGTAAAAGAAGAAGAAACGCAAGTTTCATTTGGGTATCGTAGCGCGTAACTCGGCATTTCAAGTTGCATTAATCATCAACTTGCTTGGACCACTGACTTCCACTGACTTTTATTGACTGCGGCCCTGACACCAGCTAGCCAACCAGCCAGCAGCCAGCAACCAGTCAACCAATTGCAGAGCAACCCCCTTTCCCTTCACCCTCTCTTCACACGAAGTTACAACTCACCTGTTTGGCTAACGCGCTTCTAATAGACTGCAGTTCACTTGGCCAAGCTTTATAAATTATCAGGAGCAGCAGCAGCCAACTGACTTTCCATGGTCACTGCATGTGGTTTTGTGTGCCCATATAAACTCCCCCTCCTCCTTCCACCACAGCCTCTTGCACTCATTGAACCCACGCACAATATTCTCTTGCCACTGTTGCCCATATGTGTGTGTGTGTGTGTTTGTATAGACCGCAATAGCTCATAAATGAGACCGCAAAAGTCAAGCTAAGTGCATGCCACAAACATATACATGTATGTAAACATATACAACGAATGCAAACGTTTGCGATTAATGAGCAAAATATGCTGCTCTTTTCACAGACTCAATGCATGTCATAGTATAACAAGTATACGCAGCGTACAACATCTAAATGCAACATACAAATTCAAAGCATATAAGTAGAAGCACTTAACTTAAGTTTTTAAAAGAATAAAGCATACTTGTAAGAAAATTAAATAGAAATAAATTTTTTGGTATTTAATAGTTACTGTATTCGTTTCTATGGCACATAGTTTTTTAGCAGATTTTATTAAAGTTTCTTTATTTAATATTATACATATTTATATTGAAGAAAACTTTAATTGTTTGACTCTTACAGTGCAAATTACAGAAAGCCATTTGCATTAAGCACATAACCAAAAAAAACCGCCAAAAATATATACCACAAAAATAAAATAACAAAGAGTCAAAACGGGGGCGAAAAAATCCCTCTATAATACTCAACATAAATGTATGATTTTATTTTTACTTTTTTTGTTATTTACGTATGCACTTGGCTAAAGCTTCGTTACAACAAACTCAAACAACTTTTCGCTTTGAGCGAGTTGCATTTTTTCTGTACAAAAAACTTAATTTGATCTTTTTTTTTTTCAATGGCAAACCAATTCGCGTCTGTGTGAGTGTGGGTGGTGGCTGTGGTATTGGCATTGCTAGTAGTGTGTGTGTGTTCTTTTTGTGCTGTTGTGTGGCACATGCAAATTTTCCATGTGAGCTTACACTGACATGCGTAAAAGTTATTGTTTCAAATTTTGCACTTTCTATTGGAATTGTGTCTAGTCTGCAGGCCCGTTGGCCAGCCGCACGTCCAAAGATGCTTTATACATAAATGTACATGTGTGCATATGTGTATTTTCAATGTAGTATGTATGCAGAAGTTAAAAAATGAATGTATTGACAAGGGGAATAGACTGAGGCATATCCGACTAAACAAATGCTCTTCATCTATTTGCTTTCGTGAAGGTAAATCAACAAAAGCATAAATATGATAAAATATTATTATTGTATATGTCAGTTTTCTCTATTGGTTGACCCCATATAGGCCCAACAAGTATGTGAAGCTAGCATATCTTTCAAATCGGTGCGCAGCAAAGCGTTTATCAAACATGATTGTTTCAATTTAACGAACATGAAGCACAATATGTTAGAAACTACACACAACGCCACAATCTCTTTGACTAAAAGCGTCAAATATTGCACAACTGATGTGCGTGTGTGTGTGTGTTTGTGTTTGTAGAAGAAAAAAATGGGATGAGACTGCAGCTTTAGTTGAAAATTTTTGCTATTGCCTTTGTGCGCTCAGCTTGAGTTGGCACCCATCGAAATGTAGAGCCCACAAGAGGAGCTAAAACACTGGTAAACATCTATATAACTGCAACACCAACCAACTATCCCACCCCGCCCGGATAGAGAGAGAGAACATGGTTCGAAATGTAAGGGAAATGCACACAAAAGCAATGGAAATTTGATTTTATTACAGGAATTTTGATTGGTTGCACTTGCACAATGCAACAAAAAGAACAAAATAGCAGAGTAGACGATCGACAGAGACAGTTAGATGGACACAGAGGAAAAAAAAAAGATGCGCAGTCTAAATGCTTAATTTGTGCGTTATAAAACGCTTTTAAATTGCCCTGTAAATGGAGCATTTAATAGGCAATCAAGCAAATTGGAACGCGGCAAGAGCGTGCCACAAACAAACACACAAAAAACTCAATGCGTGGGGGGGGGGGGTTGTTGTTGTTGAAGCGTTGAACTGCTGACTTTAACAGCAGCTGTTGCTGCCAATTAAGCAGCACTTTTAATTTTAATTAGTTACCAACGAGCGCCACTTAATTAATGACTAAAACTAAAGGATAAACAAGTCGGCCACCGGCGGAGGCCGCCTGTCCAAATGAATTATAATGCGCGCAATAAATTATAATAATAAACATAAATTGAGCAAATGGGGCAACGCCGTAAATAAACACACACATTGACTTGTTTATATGAATATTTTTGTATTAATATGTATAATTATCGGCACTCGTACAGCCACATTTGATGGATGCTAAGCCGTTGCAAAAGCCTCAGGCTGTCCCTGGCAGCACCACAATTTAAAGACACACTTTGCACTTTGGGCACAATTTGCTCAGCCAGGCAGTAAATTAAATTACGAACTCAAACATTAAAGTACATACATATGCTTATTTATATCGCACGTTTTGAAGCTATGTAAACAATAACTGATTCCTGGTATTACTAACTTTATAAGGGGCTAGACTGAAAGCAGAGTATTGAAAAGACCGCACAACCCTTTTTTTAATTGCTTATAGATTATTTTAATTAATTGTAAGAAAGGTTATTAATTAAAGCTTTCTTCGCCTGTGTAGTACCTGTGGGAACAATCAAGAAAAATAACCTGCAGTCAGTAAACAAGCAAAACTGGAACCTTTTTTGAGGTGCTTGTTGTGCTATGGTCTGACTCAGAGCACAAAGCCACTCGCATAATCCCAAATGAAGTGTTTAATTAGTGTTAGGATTTCGTGTTTCCTTTTATGCAATTAAAGTGCAAATCAACTGTCAACAGGGCAATGCACACTCTCTGCTAATATTGCACTCTGCAAAAGTGTTCGTCTAGGCAAAATATTTGCCTACCCTTTCGCTCGCCTTCTCGCCCTCGCCCTCGCTCACTCACAAACATACAAAAACGCTACTGTAGTGGCTGAAAAATGTTCAGTTATCAAGTGCTATGTAGCCATGGAAAATAAATGTGCAGGTAAATGTCGCTTGACAACGTCGCGTATACGTACTGTCTCGCATGCCAATTTGTGTGTGTCGCTTAAGCAAATGTTTGTGTTTAGGTGTGTATAGCTGTATAGATCATAGATGAGCACTCCCATTTCTTGCATCCAACCGAAAAACATATTTATTAAATCTTAATTAGTCTAGGCTTTGGCATTGTGAATACACCAACTTAGTTCCAGTCGATCAGTTAAGAGTATACTTACTTTTTTATACTTTCTTCGGTCGTTTTTGATTGTCTTTTATTGTATTTTGTGTCAAGTTAGCCTGTTGCGCTGGTCGCTAAGCGAAAACTTCTTTGTGTTTCTGATGTTGTACTCTGCCAAGGGTATTCCATTTTCACAGTTAAGTATGAAGAAGAAAACATTTTAAATGTTTTTTTTTATCTTAGAATATTGTTAATCAACACCAGTAGGCAGTGTTGTTTTGTATTTTGCTTGTAAAATCCGAATTATTTATTGTTTTATTTGTTTTTCTATCTTTTAGGGTATTAAATTTGCGGCGTGCATAAAATAACGGCTCTTTGTTTGTTTTTGTAGTCGTCGCCTTTCTACATGGACTGCATTGTGTGGCTTTTTAGTTTGTTTTATGGCCGGGCAGCAACGGCGTCCAAAACAATTGCGTGGCTTTAATTAAAAAGTTAGATTTGCGCCTATAAAACTTGTGAACAGCACAAGTTTTCGGTGGAGTCGGTCGTGGTGTCGGGGGGTGGGGGGGATAAATCTTTGGCAATGTAAACAGTGGCAGAATGTCACCGGTTGACAGCTGAGACTTGACAGAGCCCAAAACTCAAGCTGTCCAGCTTGAAACTCAAATCTCGCTGGTCGCAGCTCGCAGCTTGTTGCTAACGTTGTTAGCTGTCATCCGAGGAGAGTTAGTGTCCTGGTTTCTTCTTTGTGCTTCTTTATCAACTTGCTTGTCAATTACTTCGCAGCATCTTTGTCAACCTCATTCTCATCCCCATCCCCATCATCGACATGAACATCATCGGCGCATTGTGGCGCCTTTTGTTGTCAGCCAATAACATTTTGGCGACCCGCGGCAAGAAATTTTATTCTATTATAAGCAAAAAGCTGAACTCGCCTCGCCCCAAAACACAGCTAGTTGTTTTGTTGTTGTTGTAAATTTAATTGAATAATGACTAAACTCAAAAACTTATTTAAAGTGCATAATTTTGTCTGGAATATTCATTTATTGCCCACGGCCTGTCAATCATTTTTAATTTGTTTTTTTTTTTCTTTTATTATTTTACTCTGCTTGCTAAGTTATGGGGAATATTTTATTTGATTCATTCTTGAGAGATTTTTATTTATTTTGTTCCGCACATTTATCAAACAAAATTAGAAATAAAATATTATACGAATTCAAATAATATCAAAATCACGTTCAACTTTTTTTTATTAATATTTAATATATTTTCTATTGATTTGTTTAATAATTACAAAAAAACAACAAAGAAAGTAAAAAACAACACTTGTTAATATACAAAAAAAAAAGAACTTATTTCATAGCTAGCAAATGGATTTTTATTTAATTTTCACTCTACTTCCGTTTGACAAGAACTGAAAATTTGGAAATTTAGCTGCCGAGAAAGATTAAACGAAATCGCATAATCAGCGTGACTAATCGTCAAATGTTTTGCGGTCGCATCTTGTCCAAAATACACCAATTCCCTTCAATTGACAACTTTTTACCCAACCCCGCACCAGCCCCACGCACTGCCTCCTCTTGGGCTACATGGTACATGTCCGTCTAATTGGCATTAGCCTGATGCTTGCTGACGGCGGCAAAACTTTTTTTTGGCAACAGCAACAAGAGCAAAAGCAAGAATTTGAAATAAAATTAACACTGAATTTATTTTAGTGTGCGACATTTTTAAGCCGCTTATGCATTTGGCCCGACAGCATTTACGTTTTTCTTTTACTGCATCAATGCATCTGGTTCAAAAACCAAGAACAGTAACTTTTGCCATGTCATTTGATTGGCTAGCAACAAGCTAAACTTTTAGCTTGTTAACTGATCCAACCAGAGTCAGCTAATAAAAACATGACATTCAACATGAATGCTGCAGCTGCAATCGCAACAAATTTGACGTTAAGTGAAAAGTTATTGCAATTTGCTAACATTTTGGCATAGATTTAATGAATTTTTTTTGTAGATTCCCAAAGCATATCTTTTAACAGAAAGCAAACGCAAATGAATATTTGAACGATTTAATAACTCATTAAAAACGTTTTAAGAATACGTTTTCCGTATTCAAAATGTGTGAAAAATATGTGTTTAAAAGTACAAAAATGGTTCAGCTTGTTTTAAACAGCTGAGAACAAAAACGATATGAAAGTATAAAGCTGCTTATCAACTTTGGCTGTTTTCGTTAAAAGGAAAGTTAACGTTAATTCCCATTAAGGTTCTTGTGATTAAATACAGCACACTAAGATGATTGTGTTTCGCATTACTCTCAAATCGATTAACATTGAAAAAACTGTTCCAAATATCCCAAATAAAAGAAAAAAGTCAACATAGAAATTAAATTACATTAAATGAAAACTTGAGCCACTGCTAAAAAGCCACAGGGATCAGTTCACAAAGCCGGCTAAAAAACGATGATGAAGAAGAAAAAAATAACACACACACACGCACAAAAGGCAAACTAAACTGTTCCCTTGCCACACTCTCTTATATGAGGCTTATGGAAGCTTTTAAAAAGTCGTCGACACTGACTCAACTGACAATGATGGGTGGTGATGGAAGGGTCGCTATTCGCTCACAAAACCTCTCCACCGCCTCAACGCCATTTGCCCTTAAATAAAGAGGAAAAGACCCTGTGCAAATTAAACGCTTAACTAACCATTAAACAAAGTTTTGCTTGTAGCTCTGCGGTTTTGTTGTTGTTGTTGAAATGCTAGCTGCCGCTTGTTATTTTTAATTAAGCAAATTTTTGGCACAAATATAAGAAAACAAGCAGCACTTAAAAATAAATACACATGCTTGCTTGTATGTGCTTGGGTGTGAGATGTTTGTGTATATTGCGTTATACATGTGGTCGTGTGGCTAAATAAGGTTTCTAAAGGCCATTTTGAGACACAGCCGATTGTTAATTAAAAATATTTGATGCCAGCCAATTTGTACACATATGTATGTATGTGTATGTGCTTTTGTGTTTGTGTTTGTTAAGTGTATTAGTGCTTAACAAACAATTTATTTATGAGCTAAGGCCGCAATGCACAACTAATGAAACGAAATGTTCTCGATCAATGAAAATGCAAAAGAGTAAGCAACGAAAATTGCCAAACACAAACAAAAGGACGACAAACCGGTTTCGTTTCCGAGCGTCTTTTATTGCCTACTTTAAGGCTCAGCCGCACATTATTTGCCTAGCTTTTGACTGTGTGTGTGCGTGTGTGTTTGTATAAAACTACAACTAGAATCCGTTTCAACAGCTTGTTTATCTAGTTTTACATTTATTTGGATAGCTGCCTTCAACCGCAAACTGTTTGTTGACCCTCTAAAAAACCCCTTTCGTCATTGCCGCAATTCTTTGTTTTTTTTTTGACGCTTTGGCCAATTATGTAAACGTAAAATTTTAACAAAACTCAATTGCAAAATTTGCCATGCACATTTTATGGGATTGCTGGTCAAAACATTTCAACCAGAACCCAAAAAATATATAAACAAACCAAAAAACAAATCATTTCATAGAAAATATTTAAATGAAATTCGCAGACAGCAATAACAATTGTGATAATAAAGATAAAAAACTAAAATTTAACTGCATTTTCAAATGCATTAAATTCACATGAAATATTAAAAACTGTAGAAAGGCAAACTAACAAATGAAATAGATTATTATGATATTTATTTATTCTAACGGACTGACAATTAAAACAAACAAATATCGATAACTAATCACAAACAAAATCGACAATTGCAACTGCCCGAATTGTAGATATTCTATAACTTTTGGTCTTGGATAAGTTCTTCCATGAACTTTCCGCTTCGCTTAAGAGCTTTTCCATTAGGTGTACTCCGGGTAAATTTGCATTCATTGGCAAGCGAAGTGTATTTGTTAATATTACGTATACGCATATGCAGAGCAACCAGTCGGCCGAGCATATTTTTTAAAAACAACAACTCTGAATTGTATTTTGTTGTTGTTGATATCATTGTTTTTGTACAGCATTATCCGTATTTCGCTTTGTCATTTGTACTTACTATATAATATTTTTTATAGCCTTGCCATTGTTTCTCATTCGTTGAGTGTGTTTGAGTTTATTGCAATACATTCTTTGCATACCGTACACAATATTTCGCTATATATAATTAAGTTAAAATAATAAATCTATGAACTACCAAGAGATTAAAGATATTTGATTTCATATTCTTAAAACAAAACAACATTTGCCATTAGAAAATATTTGCATTAAGTACATTGACTGGTCGCGTATGCTTTTTTATATATAGTATATAGTTGATGTGCTCGATATCGTTGTGCGTGAAAAAAGTATGGCACATTGCATTCGCAGCCAGTGAATTTTATATGCCATTTTCAATAAACAGACGCCGTTCGATGCCTTCCTATCACCAATCTTTTTTTTTAGCTGTTTTTGTTATTGTTGTTGCACGCGCCCAAAAACAATCAAATATGGAAATTTCGGACCAGCAGCAGCCGGCAAGTGGACTGGTGAGGTTTTTACAATACACACGCACACACACACGGATATGCCTTCAATATGGGTGACGCCGGCAAAAATGTCGTCTGTCCAGCCAGTTTTCTGGTCGTTGTTGTTGTTGTTGTTATTGTTGCCATATCCGAGTGCGCCCAGCTACCAGTTTGCCAGTTGCTAGCCACACTGGCTGAACTGCATACATCGTATATTTCTGGGCAAATTCCAATGGCAAGATAACTATTTTCGATTGCGGATTTCTGTTCGTTAAGGCGGAAATATTTCAATTGTGAAGCTGACTTGTAATTTTTCATGAACACGAACAGTGCAGTGCGCATGCAAGGGGTAGGTAGCAGGGCAACTGACACTCTCAATGCACACACACACGCACACACACACACACACATGCTAAGAGCATTTGTTGCAGTTGGCTTTCCTTTTTGGTTTTTATTTTTTGGCTCATCACTGTAAGTGTATTAACAAAGTGTTTATTTGTGTGTGTGTGTGTGTGTGGGTGTGTGAACCATTTTTTTTTGTGTGCTCACAAAACATTCACACACACACACACATACACACAGAGACGAGCCAACATCCAACAACAAACACATGCATTGGAACAAATGCAGTAAACCGCAAATGTTTGTTACTCCATTACGTTTGTTACATACTGCACTCTATATGTGTGTGAGTGTGTGTGTGTGTGTGTGTCATTGTTGAACCGGCTGAATGTGTGTGTGGCTGTGGCATGACTAGCTCTATCAGGCTTACCCGCTGGGCATAAGTTTTGTCTGCTCGCCATTGTAAACTTTCCACACAACTTTGCTGCAAATCTCAATCGTCCCAATTTTTAGCGGATTCTAACCTATTTCCCATTGCCTACCCAACAAACCAACCGCATTCCAAATGTTCAAGTAAGAACTGTATCGAAATGTTTGGTTTACATATGCATAAATAAACATATGTTGATAAGGTTGTGCTTTAATAATCGAAAGTTGCATAAGAAAATTGTTACTTCTACCTGGGAAATTAAATATTACAAAATTTGTTGAATTTTCTAAGTTATATTTTACCCACTTTGTTTTTATTTAAACTCAGTTAATTGTGCTCTCAATTGTATTTATTTTTAGACTACATTTATGACGCTTAAGACCAAAAAAACAATTACGATTAGGATAACTACATATCATAAAAACTATAATCATCACATTATGGCACAAATGTATGTTAGAATTATAGCATTAAAAGTTACAAAAAAAAATGTAGTATGTATTGATCAGCTTAGAGTCTACCACAAGCTTAAGGATTGTACAGCATTCGAATTATCGTATTTAATTATAGACTGACACACACGCCGCCCTTATCTACAATAGTATAACGAGCAAACAATGTAATAATAGTCGATGATCAAAGTGCTTTTCAGTCAGTTTAGTTGCGAGTTTAAATCAACTGGTTGATTTTCTTCTATAGGGCTGACTCACGCAATTAATCGTCCCGTTGCTGAGGAATTGGGCCGCCAACGTCGACTGTTTGCACCGCGATAGCTGCCGTAACCACTTGCACCACCACTTGCACCACCGCTTGCACCACCGCTTGCATCACCGTTAAGCGTGGTCGTCGTCTGTGACACATAGAGACTGATATTGTTGCGTGCATGCCGATGACGATAACGATAGCCGGTAATAAGTTCACGCACCATCTTCCGATACTTGTCGGACAGCACGCAGTATAAGAAAAAATTCGCGGCCGCATTGATTGCAACAAGCAGATTGAACACATTGCCCGCTATCTTTTGTATATTCGCCTCGATGTCCATGTTCTGCACCAGTATCAAATAGATTGCCCATGGCAATTGGCATACGATGAACAGCAGTACAACGGCAATCAGTGTGATGGTCACCCTATTCTCCTGCGATACGCTGCCCGATAGGCCAGAGTTGGTTTTGCGCTGTACGCAACGCAGATAGAGAGGGAGAGAATATGTAACTGAGCTGGCTTAAGAGCTTAAGAAGGAAACTTACTTTGGTGCGTCGTATGCTGCTTGCATTGGTTAGATCCCCACGAACGCTTTTTGATCGATGCACGAGCAAAATGAGGAAACAATTGAAGGTGGCCAGCACAGAGAGCGGCAGCACAACAAACACAACCAATGAGTAAACACTCCAAATATTAATATACAGTGGATTCAGGCCCAAACTTGTTGGCCCATTCGAGTAGACTGTCATCTAAATAGCATGGAGGATAAGTGATAATTAATGTTAAATAAAGTCAGCAAAAAAATTAATAAAATATAAATTAACGTTTGAAGTTTGTTTCAAATCCCATTTTAATCTTATTTTTTTCAAATTTTACACATCCCTAGTTATCCCAAAGAGAACTTTGTGTGCTTATCGAGCAATTACTGTTATCGGTAGCGTGCGAAAGATCAAGCGAAAGCTTAAATCTGAAGCCAAGCTTTCAAAGAATCACTGTTATAGAAATTCTTTTTTTAACTTAAGCCTTTTAAATTTAATCACATTAATAGCTGATTACGTCAAACAGGGTATTACGCAGTCGAATATATGAGAACTTCAGAGATTACTGAATGTTTTTCTTTATATATATTTAACTTCCCATTGTTCGCTTACATTTTGACAGTATTCCGTTACGTTAAATGCGAATGCACTATTGTTGTTGTTGCTGTAATTTCTGTTAAAGTTGGCATCGTTGTCGTAGTTTTGCTCGTTGCGCCTGGCACGTGACAACTGGAAAACTGGTGAATCTGTCGCTGGCGCCGTCACGCCCACAAAGGCGGACGTGGATTTTGGTAAGCGACTCTGCCTGCTTGGAATGTGGTCTGAAAGCAAAAACAAAGAACAAAACAAGAACTTTATCAAAAGTAACTTATTTAAGGGGCCAAAGCAGCATTTAAGATGCTTTTACGATTACTTACCCGACTCACCAGCGCCGCTGCCCAATTCGAATTCCAGATAGGAAGGGGAGGAGGAAGAGGATGAGAAGGAGGAGAAGGAGGGTGTGGGTTTGGGCTCATCTTTATGCCATGCGGTCGCCGGGGTGGGCATGGGCATGGGCGATACATTTGCCAGCGTCAGATTGCAGGGCCTATAGGCGCCATCAATCAATTTCCAATTGATGTCATATGTGTGCTCGAACGCCGTCGAGAGCGTGGTCAACAGGCAGAAGAGAGCGACGGCTGTCAAAACAATACAAAGGCTGGGCTCAATGCTTGTGTTTGCATAACACACACAGAGAGAGACAGAGAGCGAGAGAGAGAGAGAGAGAAAAAAGAGCTCGTCAATCCATCGAGTTGGTAGATTCTCTCCCTTCTCTCTCTCTCTCTTTCTCTTTCTCTCCCCTCCCTCTCTCTTTGTCTTTCACTCACCTGCTATTACCTTCTTGGCCAGCGATTCGGTGCAGAATGTTTGTCTTTTGAGCGGATAGCGTATCGCTATAAATCGCTCGATGGTGAAGCACACGGCTATGTAAATTGATATGTACGCTGTGTGTGTGTGTGTGTGCGTGTATTGAAAGGTGCGGAAGGTGGAGGAGGGTGGAGTTGAAACCAAACATGCAGATATATCAGTATATACGGTTGTTGAACATGAAGAACGCCCACAAACCAAAGCTATTATTAATGTTCCACAACACCCAAGCCTGACCCAAACACCAAACCCACTCAAACAACTCCTTGTCTAACTAACTCACCGCCTCAGTCAGTAACTCAGTTTTGTCAAGAAGAAGTTACTGATTCTTGTAACACATACATATATGTTCATAGATACATTTTTTAATTATGCCAGGACAAACAATCGGTTTGATTA
Source organism: Scaptomyza graminum (assembly GCA_018901835.1). Classification (NCBI taxonomy): domain Eukaryota; kingdom Metazoa; phylum Arthropoda; class Insecta; order Diptera; family Drosophilidae; genus Scaptomyza; species Scaptomyza graminum. The sequence continues at coordinate 7,640,681 of JAEIFL010000001.1, read as the reverse complement.
ATGAGAACTTTACATCTTTGCATCTTGTTCTTTTCTGCTTATTGTGCATCCGTCTAGATTACTCACTTATTTCCTCCTCCTTGTTCGCTTACCCTTTTTTTTTGCTTCTGCTTTTTGAGTTGCTAAAAGCTCAGTTATTCTGTCTAATTGCTTGACCCAACTAAAGGGAATTCTTCTTGATTTCATCACTGATACAAAAGCTATGCACAACTTGTACGACTTCATAATACCTTTACTTACCACATGCATCACATAGCCAGAGTACAAAACCGTAGAGTTGCCAATAGAGCTGGCAATGGTATATGATATATTCATAATGTTTGAGCGATAAAATTAATGCAAAGGTCAGGTACGCAATGTCCGTAATTGCCAGAGCCGATAGATAAATATTTGTGGTGCACCTCATGCGCTTTCTAAACAAAACAAAACAAAACAATAATATTAATAACAAGAAACACAAATATGAATAGTAATAAAAATAAGCATAAAAGCAAATCATTTATTTGCATTTGTGGCAATATGCGAACAGCCAGCCGTTAAAAGCTCCAGCAACTGCTGCCAACTGTACCAAATGCAACAATAATTGAATAACCAAATTGTCCAACAACAAAAAAGCAAGAACTGTGGCTATGCTGCAGGCTCGCTGAAGTCTGGGAATATGCATACAAATGGTTGGCCGGGAGTCATAAAAATAACGAATTCACAATAAAACCTAACTGTTCATATTTAGCTGTTGGCTATATAGACATATATCGATCGATGCTTGGAAACAAGCTGACTAAATTTAACCCAAACTGATTGAAATTGTGCTGCTGTTTCAAGGACAACAAAAAAAACGTTAAAAACTATAACTTTACCGATAAATTGATTAATTTAATAATATTTTTTGAAGTAAATTTTAAATTGAATAAATTTCTAATAATTCAGAAGGTTCCAAGTTAGCTAAACTCTTTTCTTTTGCCAAATTTCAAAGCAAGCTTCATGGAAAATATAAGAAAAACCCCAGCGATTAAAAAATGTCTACTAAACTTTCAAGTGCATTTCATAGCAGTCAGCTTTTGGATGACTGTCGCGTATTTCTAACATTTAAATGTGCAAACGTTTTTTCCCTCTCTCTTTGACTTTTATCTCTGAGCCGTTAGCATTTGGTACAAATGCAATTGTTGCTGTTATTGTTATTGTAATATTGTTGTTGCTGTTGTTGTTGCTGCTGGTGGGGGCAATGAAATGATTTTAGAGTACCAGCTAGATGGCAACAATTAAATGCCTTTTGTAATGGGCTGCGTACCTGTTTTTCAGTTTTTGGCTTCGGCAACACGCAGCATAAACATAAAATGCATAAAATACACACACAAACCGAGCTACATTTGAATCAAGTTGTCCGCTCGGCCGTAATCCATGCAACAACAACAACAACATCAGCAAGTACCCCGAAAAACTGTGCCAGCAGCAACATGGGTAACAGCAATGGCATCGCATACAAGTGCACTTACCGCGTCAAAACATAAATGCTCACTGAATTTCCCAATAGTCCAATAACAAAAACGCACGGCACCAAAATGCGTTGCACAACGTGGCGCACTTCCGCCACATCCGCATCCGAAAACATTTGTGCAGCGGCAATGGCATCTACTGGCATTGCTGTCGACGTCGCTGTCAGCATCGTCATCCTCTCTCTCTGTCTCTGTCTCTTTTTGGGGCGGCTAGGCACTTGAACTTTTTGATGCCGATATACAGATTGCAATTCCGCTTTGAATGCCGATTCCTAATGCACTTTAGTTAGCAGCTGCAGCTGCCACGCCCACATGCACGCCACAAATTCCCAATGCACAGAGTCGAAACGTCGAATCGTCGATACGCAGAAAGCTACAAAAACTGAAAATATACGAATGAAAAAAAGAAATTGAAGCAATTCAAGTTAATTCATTAATGGCCGAGTCTAAAACTAGAGAACCAAGCCACTTCAACAGATCGAAAGTTGGTATGTTCATATACACGAGTATGTATGTATGTATGTACGTGCAACGTTTTCCTATAGAGTAGAGAAAGATTTTGGAAGTTGTTGATTCAAGACTTAATTAAAGGCTTTACGGGTTTCTTTTGATGCAATAAAGCGTATCATTCACATAACTATGCATTATGTTGTATCAAAAAGTTAGCAATCCTATTCATCCGAATCAAGAACGTTCTTAAGTGGTTTCAATTTAAGGACAAAGTATTTAACAATAAAGCTAATACATAAAAATTAGTTGCTGGACCTTCGAGTGTAGCTTGTATGTTTTGGGCTCTGCGTTGATTACCTCAATCATTCAGTTAGAAAAAACTCTTATATATACATATATACATATATGTATTTTGTCAGTTTGTTATTGAAATTCCTTGGTGCAAATAAAGTCATTCAAGCAGCAGTAAGATAATCATCATCGTTCAACCTTGCAACCGTCAACATTCTCACGTGATAATGCTGATGATTTCGTATTTCGATTTGCTATCACTTTCAACACTTTTCAGATAAATGTTGCCACGATGTGCCGGAATGTTAACATGAAATCTACAGCACTTTGTACTTTCATTGCGTGTGTGTGAAGTCGCTCTCTCTCTCTCTTTTTAGCTTCGAATCTCAGGAGTGCGATTGACCCCCAAAGCGCAATCGACTGCAGGAACAGCAACGACTGCTAAAAACGCGACAATTTTGACTTTTCCTGGTAGTTTGGTTAATGCAACGAATATCGCTCGTTGCGTTTTGCCACGTACGACATTAACACGCGTCGTTGTTGTAAATGTTGTTCCCACTGTTCAAATGCAACACACTCCCAAATCGCCACGTACTCGCAATATTTGTAAATTTTCATTTGTAGCATGGACATTGGGTGGTTTGGGGATTTTTTTTTTTGGGTCACGTGGTTTTTGGCTTTGAATTTGCCAATTTTATTGTTTTTAAAACGCTTTTCAATTTCTTCCTCCTCTTTTTTGTTGTTGTTTTTTTCGATGGCTGCACTTGCCACCACCACCACCCAGCAGCAGCTGCTGTTGTTGTTCTTGCTACTTGTACAACTGTTGTTTTGTTGCTGTTGCTGCAATTGAAGTTTTATTTTACGCGCAATTTGTCTGCTGCTGGGGGGTGGGTGTGAAGGCGATGGCGGATGGGTGGGCGGGTTAGCTTGTCCAATAATATTTTGCCTGCAATACACAAAAACCCAAAAGTCGGAACCCGAAATTGAAAACCAAATAAATAAGTGCATTTGTGTGTGTTTTTTGGAGTGTTTATGTGTAAAGTGCAAAGTGCAAGTTGAAAAGTAATTCAAGACAAATAGCCGAGTGCCAGTTGCAAAATCTGTAACAATTTCAAGGCAAGAATCCGAGCACAGACACAGACGAAGACTCTGCCTTTGGGGCAGCTGTTTGTGCAGTTGGCTCTCAGCGACTTCGGCTGCATTGTATCAATGCCAATCCATGCGAGGGCCATAAATCATTTGGAGCCAAGATGGAAGCTTCCGATATACCCGATGATTAGCGAGCAATAAAGTGATGCCATTGTTTTTGCCTTGCCTTGCCCAAACTGTAAGCCAATATACCGAATTCAACAAAAAGCAAACAAACAATCGAGAAAGGAAAGCAGTCGGCAGCCAGCGATTATGCAACTTAATGGTAGTTTAAGATATATGACAAAATGTGACTTTAAAGCGACGTTAATGATATCCCAAACGCATTAAGGACAACAACAATGCGAAAAGCATTTTAAGCATCGGATATACATATTAAAAGCGCCTGACAAATCGCCAACAAATATTTTAAACATTTATATAACAAAATTTCTTTGGATTCCATTTGCAAGCATTAAAATAAATCTGAAATTCGATATGGTTTGTGCTTGCATTTTCTCTTTGGAAAAAAATACCTTATTGATTTTAGGATGAAAGTATTTTGTGCAGCTTCAATTTTTTATGCTTGATATAAATTTAAAATTAATTAATATAATTTGTACTAAAACATTTTTTTTTTTTCAGTTTTTTTTCAACGTTTTTATTTCAAAAAGAAGAATCTTTAGTTTAAAGCTATTTTATTTGATGTTTGAAGTAAAATTTGGTATTCGCACCGTTAGCGGCACTCATTAGCCATATTCAATGGCAGCATTGTCTTGCCTCTTCGTGTCTTGTATGCAGTTGCCAGCGACTTGGTTATCAATGAATCGGCGAGTGAGTGCGAATGCATATGAATGAATGCATGAGCGGCACCACGAATACCACTACCTTGGGGCCATATACCGCACAGCAACTGCAACGGGTTTGGAGGGGAGAGACGGGTGTTCCGAAAATGTTACTGCTCGACTGCGCCATTTGCTATTCTGTTGCTGTAACTGTTGCAGCAGCTGCTGCTGCAACCACACAGTCCTCACGCAGACAAAGTAGCATTGTTGTTTATTATTTTTTTGGATTTTATTCACGGTTCTGTTTTTTTTTGTTTTTTTCGTTTTTTATTTTTTCATTTCTCTCTATCTGCCAACACAACAAAGGAGAGGCGGCCATTTGTGCTCCCAACTCTGTATGTGTGTCATTTAGGCGGCGGGAGACAACAAAAGACGCCTAAATTAGCACACACACACACAGAGAAACAAACACAATTACACACATACACGCGCTGGCACGCGGTTTGCAGGCTACGTGCGAAAAAAAAACAAGTAAAGTGAAAGAAGGAGCTGAATTGTCAGCTTTATCTATTTTTTTTTTTTATGTGTCGTCGCTGCCTGGCCGCGTTCCAGTTTAGATTCTCTCTTCGTTTTTTTTTCCCTGTTTTTTGCTCGAGATGCAACTAATTTTTGCATAATTAGTGAGTGGCTCAGTTGGTTACAGCAACAACCTGCACAACAACAGCAACAGCAGCAGCAACGACGTGCAACAAAAACAAAAACAAGTCAAGTGGCTGTGCCATTTTCTCAAGCTAAAACCAACGCACGTCGTTACTTTCCTGTCTAATTGGCTGGTAGCTTGAAGAACTTTAAAAATGTTGTCAGTTGAGAATTGTTTAAAGCGAAGCTCTCTTTCGCCTCGCTTGATAAGCCAACATTTAAGCAACGTTTAGAGCAAACTTTAAGCCACTCGAAGAGTTTGCTGAAATTTGCAAAGCGGCATGCAAAATTTAGATAAATAAGTTGAAAATTAAAAAAGTTTTTCAGGAGACGCTAAACTTAAATAAATGCATGAAACAGCAAGAATTAAATATAATTTAGTTTGTCGATAATAATCGGTAATTGCAATGCCATTCTATTGCATTTTGTTGTATTTTCATACACGATTCCTTTTAGCAATAAAAAAAAAGGTCGAACATCTTTTGTTGCTTAAAAGACGCTGCTTAGACCATTGTTGTGTATAGAACTAAACAAAAATTAAATAAATAAAGCGAATATTTTTCTGTTACCTAGCCAACGACGACTTAAATATTCCAACTTGTTCACCTTTCTCCGTCTCTTCTTTCCTTATGCAGTTGTGTTTGTGAAGTTTTGTTTATCGTTTGTTCGTTGCTTAGCCCTGTTTCCACTCTTGACTGTCTCTGTGTTTACACGGCCAGCAGCTGTAGCAGCAAAAGCAGCATAAGCAGCAGCAAGATAAAGTCAAATAGTTACTGGCATATCATTTCGAGCAACCTGACGAGGTTCCCAGCCTGTCTAGAGGCAGCCTGCCAGTCCGACAGTCGGGCGGGCATCCATTGCATTAAGTCAGCCTTTTTTCAAACAAACTACCAGTATCTTTTTTTAGCTTTTCATTTTAAGCCACAGATGCTGCTGCGCTTTGTGACACTGGCAAGGCGGAGTGTTTTCAAGACATATCTGAAGCTGTCATGCAGAATTCAAATATCAAATATGCTATAGATAAACCCGATTATCATTTACGCATCCTTAAGAATCAACTTTAAAGATAACCTACTCCATGAAACAAAAAACATTTGGCAAATAAAGGTACTTATAAGCAAAACTCATAAAATTACAATTTGCAATCCATTAAACAAAAAATAAAATCATTTACTGTACCAGCATACCTTACTTAACAAAGTATATTGGTTATATTTACAAAGCAAGGAGGCAGAAGGGATAGTCTCTGGTATTTGTGAATTTGATTTCAAAATGCAGCCTTACAATCACAGAAAATACACACAGAGACAGACAGACAGAGAGAGAGAGAGAAATAGAGGGCAGAGATCCGAGGACAGAAGGCACTGAACAGAGCGACTTGGAAAAGTCACCATGGGCACCATCTCTGACAGCATATCAACTTCAAAATTCAGCTTCAACTTGAACATTCGTTAGCCATGTGCTAAATTGCATTTCGTTCAAGGTGTGGCCAGGCCAGCGTTTATAAGTGCGAGTGTGTGCAAAATGTGTCGCTTATAAATTGGGGGGAGGGCGACAAGTGTGCTGGATAGTTTGCTCAAGAATCGGTAGGGAGCAGGGAGCAGGGAGCTGGCTGGACCCTGTCCATACATACATACATAGTAGTCGTAAAACTTAAACAAGTTATTTATGCACATGCATTGCGTTCGCTTGAAGCCGTTTCAGTTGCAGCTGGCGGCGAAGAATCACTACAATCGGGACATACTTCCCCCACATACATATGAACCTATATACATATATGTTTGTGTGTAACACACCACGGCCAGCAAAAGCGAAGTGCATAACGCAACTTTAACGCCTTGAGTTATCAACATGGAATGCAATTTTCCAAACTGTCTATTTTCTATGCAAATTCGCATACATTTCACAGCGTTGCTTTACGCTTTGGCTCGACTGCTTGGCTGCTGCTCTGTAGGCGCCCGAAACCATCTTTTTCCGCTCGCCAAGGTGCAGACAGACGCCGCATCAAACGGCTGAGCAAAGTAAAAAAAAAACCAGAAAGTTGCACACAGAAGCTTAAGACTAAATGATACTCTGCAGGCGGAGTAAAAACAATATTAAATGGTAGAAAACAAAAAAAGTTGACCAGTTGTTGTTGATAGATAGTCTAAATACAAACAACCATGATATATGTATGTTCGATGTATAAACATTTATTCTAAGCCGCATTGTCAAAATACCCTACCTTCATCGAGAACGGAGCACATCAAATGCATTGCACAAACATGCAAACGAAAATGTGTTGCATAGTTTAGGGCGCATCGAGTGTGTGTGCCTGTGTGTGTTTCTGTGTTCGGGTGTTCAGCATATTAACTTGATATTTAAGTACTTAGCAAGCAAATATATATTAAAAAATGCTTACGACAGATTTTTTATTACGCTTCAGCTTTGAAATGCATTTGAAGTTCTTTTGGCCAGCAGAAGCGGCAAATCGCAACGATTTTTCTTTACTGCCGGACTTTAAGTATCGTTAAATTACGCAACGATTGCAGCGAGAATAGTTTTTTTTTTTTGCTTTTAAGTGGCTAGTAAAAAAGATTTTTAATGGCCAACCGTATAAAGAGGAATTAATGTCAACTAACTGAAAATCAAATTTATCTGTGTGCGATCCAGCTAAAGTTTGCCCTAAATACGTGTACTTTTAATGATGCTGTAGCATATCAGAAGGCAAACGAAAAAAAAGTAAACTTGAGCTTTAAGTCACGGCCATTAAATAATGAGCATTTAAACTAGTTAATTAAGGTATTAAATGTCGCTTGTAATCGTACTAAAAATTCACAAAACATTTCTACAGTTTAACAATACTAAGAGCAGTGGTAACAATTTAAGCTGTCAGCTGATGTGAAGGCTAATGTTTGGTTTTTGGCCAGCACTGGTTAATTATGGCACACATGCCAGAGCTTTTGGGGGCCTGTTTTTGAGAACCGCTGCAGGGCCATTGTGTGTGTCTGGCTGACATTTGTTGTTCCGTCGCTGATTGATGCATCATTGATGGCTGGGCAAAGGCAATCCATTTACCCGGGCGCCACACAACTACAGGCTGATGCCTTTTCACTGCCATGAAAAACCAAATGAGCGACACTTTCAGCATTGCTTTTGATTAACACGTTTGGGCAAACACTCTGTTGGCCAGAGTCAAAGCACACAACTGCAGCGCAAAGAGTGTGTGTGAGAGAGAGAGAGAGAGAGAGACTTACTGTGGTATATGGGGCTTACCCTTCCTCTCCCTCTCTCTCTCTCTCTCTCTCTCTCTCTCTATTGCTCGCTTTTGCACTCTCTGGGTCACTGGCTGCATTAACATTTAGCGAAACGCGACGCAGCTGCGACCACACCAAAGTAGTTGTTGACTGCCCAAGCACTTTATGTGTGCGTACGTGTGCGTGTTTGTTGTAGTGAGCGCGTTTGTGTGCTATCCTGACATTGACAAATAGTGTGCGAAATACAATGCAGGCACACACACACACACGTGAATAGCCTGTTTTCCCCCACCGCTAGTTGGCACCAAATGTGTTGCATACTTGCGGGCGCAAATTATTGCTAGAAGGCACTAGCAGCAACAGCATCAGCATCGCCAGTTGGCTAATTAACAAAGCACTTTACAGGCAACATCGCCAACAGGAGCAACTGAGAAAGAGTAAAAGCAACAACAACAACAACCATATCAACCGCTGTATGAAAATGCGAATCTACAAGCCGGCAGATGCAATAAGCAACCAAAGCACCCAAGGGCCAACTGCGTCGCGGCTTAAACAAGTTTGTTGCCTGTTGCCTGTTGCCGCTTGCTCCTGTTTGCTGCTCCTGCTGCATTACCTGCGCATTAATTAAATTTTATAACGCCAACATCGTCATGTGTGCCTGCGAGCGTGTGTGCTTATATGTGTGTGTGTGAGCATGTGAAATATTAACACGTGACACAGCAAGCGGCAAATTGCAAGCGCATCGCATAATTTGCAGCAAGCTGCCATCGGCGACGACAACGTTTAGGACGTTTGCCGTATGTAACATGACTACCCGCTGACTATCATCTGCTGCCGTCTGCCGTCAACATGCCGTTTCTAACCTGAACTGCTGCTAAGCAGGCTCCTGTTTCGACGCCTTTAAGGTGCAACTAAATGCAAAATAATCAGCGTTTAAATGACATTCTTTTATTATGATCCATACTTTTAAAGAGATGTCCATCAAAACGCATGAAAACGCAATTATGACATTAAAACTTTGTTCATTCTTTTTAAATAAAATTTGTTTCCGGCAACTATTTCATAGCACTCCAAATTTTAAGCCTTGGTTTTCAACTTCCATTTATTTTTATTTTTTCTGCATATTTTGCAAGTGGCATTTGTTGGTTTATTTGTTATATTTGCTTTGGAATAATCATGTTAGCGAATAATAATTTTAATTTAAAGCAGTTGCCAATTAGCTAGCAACAAAAAAAAAGAGAGAGAGGAAGTAAGGATAAGGACGATAGGATGCAGGACATAGACAGAATGCAAAATGTGACGCAAATTGGACAAAGAAGTCAAAGGAGCTGCTGCAGCGGAAGCAGCAACAACAGTAAAATCAAATTAAAAGCTGCAACAAAAAAAGAAGCGAAACGAAGAAAATTGTAATGAAAATTTAACAATTTCCCAACTCTAATCTGCGCTGCAATAAAATGAAAACGATATAAGGCAAACTCCGCGACATCACAAAAAGCGTCACGAAAATGCGCAGACAGCAAACTATGGATATAGAGTATTGCGTGTGTCTGAGTCTTTCTCTCTATGTGTGTGTGTGTGTGTGCCAACTCTGCGTTTATTTAGAAAGTTATTTCGATGCCAGACGTCGTGCAGGCCAAGACACAAAACTAGTCAAAAGAGAAAGAGCGAGAGAGAGAGAGAGCAAAAGGGAGAAAAAAAGTAAAGCAGGCAAACTAAATTTCAAAAAAGTAACTAAAAATAAGCGCTGGCAAATAAAAACATTGTTGCACATGTTCCGAGCCAGCATGATTCTCATTCTTAATCTCATATCGCAGCATCTGTACACAACAAGCAACAAACATTGTTGCCGCCCAACGTTTCGTGTGCCCTGTTTTGTAAAACAATGGCAACACTGTCGCTCAGCTTTTAGTTAAAATGCCAGCCATGAAATGCAAGGACATTGTACACACATCCGAGTACATTAAGTATACGTATATGGATAAAAAATAATAATCACACTTTTTTGTTAATTATAAGAACTTTATATTTTTTTGTTTATTTTGAATATTCTCAATTTATTTAGTGTATTGAAAGCCAGCTGGCAAATTTAATTTGTATTGTTTAAATTTTGCTTCTTGTTTAAATTTTCGCTACAATCTACTATATACAAATGAATCTAGTATCTATGGGTGCGTGGGTTTATTTATACAGTTTATTTTGACTTTGCATTTCGTGTTGGCCGGCATCCATTTGTTGTATGTGTTTTTGTTACTGTTATTGTGTTGTTGTTATGGTTATGGTGGCTTTGTTATTATTATTATATGGCCATCATTTGCTGCCATTGTCCATCAGTTGGGTTGTTGTTTCTTTACTTTTGTTTATAAACAAAAATTTGCCGAAACACATAAAAATTGCGCAAAAAGCCAAACAACAAATATTTAACAGCTTTTAGTGTGACGGTGTTGACGGTGGCAGGGAGAGACATGAGGGGAATTAAAGATGCCAGAAGCAAGCAATTTTTATTTGATTTTCTATTTTTAGAGTGGCGCCGATACAAAACAAATTACGCATCCCATCTTTAAGCATTATCACAGTGCAGCACAGTGCCGGCCCAATCAACAAAATGAGCTAGAAAACTGATATTTATGCAGCCAAATGTTGAAATGCCTTCTAGCAGATATATATTATAATTAAATTCAATGAATATGAATTCAGTGTCAATTAATTGCAGGCGCTTTTCATAGCAGCACGCTCCAGTTGTGGGACAAATGTATTTTGATGCCTGCCTGGTTGTTGCTTCCTTATACGTTGTTTGCCCTGTTATTTTATTATGCGTAAGAGATTATACTGAAATTAATTACGCATACGCACAGGTGGACACGCCGGACATCGGACATTGTTTGGAGGCACAATGCTGCGGGCCAAGCGTGCCCCAGCCAACTAATTACAATGTGTGTGTGTGTGTGTGTGTGTGTGTGTGTGTTTGTGTATGAGTTTATGAGTGCTGAAGCTAGTTTGCGGCCGCTGTTTATTTATGTTTAATTGTCTGGCAGCTTTGGCGCTTTATTTTCTCTCTGTCTTTTTATACCCTTTTCGGCGAGCATAAAGTCCGTGTCACGCATACTAGAACACACTTAGCGCATTAAGGCACATTAATGATTTACAACGAAGCTTAGCGGTGCGTGATAAAATGTTAATTGTTATAAACAATTGCACAACTTATTCGGTAAAGATTCGCTTAGTTAACTGATAGAACTTGCTGCGTAAAGACTAAATGCAATTGGTAATGTTGGCTAAAAAAACAAACTAACTTAAGCTAAAGATTTTCATTATTTAGATGTTAGATTCAATGGCTTCACGCACGCAAAACTGTGTTTACTTTAAGGTTTAACCAATTTCCCAAAACCCTAATCCACTTTTGTATGTAAATATTTATATAGAGGCTTTTTTGGTTGTTTTTTTTGGTCCACGCCGCCGGCATGTTTCGCTTCGCCAGCATGACATTTAAATTTGCATAATTAATCAATTAATGTCAACGTTTTTGTGCGATTTGTCGCGCTCGCGTTTTCCAAACGCGCTTTTAGCCAGGTCAACCGAATTCGAATTCGTCACGTGCATAAATTTTGCACTTGTGATTTGCGACTTTTTCAGTTTCCACATTTTTTATTTTGCTTTTTTTTAAGCTGCGCACGTGCCTCGACGTGCCTATGCACGATATGAGTTTTGAATAAATACATTCACACTCACACACGCACGTACACATACACATGCAACTACCTGAAGCGAGATTATGCACAGTCATAGGTTTGTTTATTGTGTGTATATTTGGGCGTACAATATTGGCAAATTAAACTTAAAATGCGTTTCGTTTGCCAAGCGAGCGACATGTCAATTATTTAGCGCTTACCGCTTTATTGCACTTTGATTTAATACTTTTCACGTGCACATTTTGAATTATGGACTCCATATCGCGTCAGCCCAGACGATGTGTCATCCATTCAAATGTACATTATTTCCGACTATATAGTTGGTTTTTGACACAAGCTGATAGAGTATTATTATATTGTATGAAAATTCAACATTGGCACAAAAAACTAGCCAAAAACATGAACTTAAAGGTACCACGAAACATGGGAAACATGAAAGTTTAACAAGCAACAAGTCGACAGAATTGGACTCGGGCCATGCCCTTAAGTCTTTACCTCGAACAGTCGTAACAACGATTAAAAATGTGCTTGCCCTCAATTTATGTATGAAATATATGCATGATATCTTGCTTTAGACCATGAAAAAATAACAAGCACTCAAAAACACAGAACATATTTTCTACTTTGTTTGTTTTTTTTCGCATGGCTATTAAATCATTTGCATTTGTTTTGGTATTTTGTTTTACCGCTTCCTCTAGTTTTTTTCAATTAGTAATTATGGCCAGGTGTGCATTTGATTGACACAAATTATATATTTTGAAGTAAGAAATATATAAGTAATGGTTTTATTCAGAGATCAGCACTGCATCCTCTTTTGTGGCTTTCGACATTGAATCTGTAGGATAAACGTGCAAAAGATATTGAACATGTTGAAGAACATTAAGATTCGATGTGCTACTCACAACGTAAAATATTCAAATCGAGCAATAACATTAATAATTTAGAATTTGGTTTGTTGTTGGTTCCGCGGAAACAGTGAGATGGCAAAAATGATACATGGATGGCATTTGTATCTTTACTAGTAAATGGAAGATTAAACCGGATCTTGCTCTTAGTAATTTGTTTTTGAACCTATAACACAAGGATATAATGTGTTAAAATATACATTAAGATTCATGTAGCACTTACATATGATAACCACTTGTAAATTTAGAAAAGGTCTTCAAAAACATATTTGAACATATGTATGTAGGCCAACTGAGAAAGGATTCATCAACATCATCACGGGTAGAATTCGCGACGTATGCTTTTCAGTGCCTTTCGCACGTTGGTATAAGTGCGCACCGGCAACGCTTCCACAATTACCGTCTCGAAGGCCTTGTGGGCCATCAATTCCTTAAAGAATGACTTGGCAAAGGTTCGCGTCTCCAAGCTGCCCTCCTGCAACAACTTTGCACCGATGTAAAAGAGCTTCTCCCTATATTCGCGACTCAAATTCTCATAGATGTGCTTGTTGCCCAACCTCTCCCAGAGTTTCAACATCAGCTTCGATGTAGTTGTCCTGACAACGGCATGCTGATGGCATCTACCTTTGGTTGCCATCATGTTAATCACCTTATGTGGGTGTACGTTGGCCACCATGGATTCCAAGGCGGTCATGGCATCTTCACGCAAGAACGGATTCATATCGGAAGAGCGCTGCAACAAGGCCGCCACTATCTCATCGCACATAGATTCGAACTTTTTGAGTCGAAATAGCTCGGCGACAGCCAGGCAAGCTGCGCGCGATACATGTGAGCGGTAGTGGCGAATAAACTTTACAAACTGCAAAGACAGACGCTGCAAGTCAAACTCAACGTACGATAGATGGAATCTAGCCAATCGCGTAAACCTATTAATGGCATTTCCATACACCGTCCAGTCAGCAGACCTCATCTGATAAAATATTTCTATGAGAGCTATATTTGGATACTTAAAAGGTACACGGCTCTCCGGCTTGGACTGGGTCTTAGGGTCGACCTTGCGCTTGGCCTCAGGCTTGTGCTCGGGATTGGACTCCTTCTTCTTCATAAGGGTTCTGGACACAGGTTCAACAGATGACGCGCGACGTCTTGTATGTTGTGCCGGCTCTATACGGTCCGAAACTTGGCCTTGCGATTGCGATGCACTTGCACCAGCATTCCCGTCTGAGCGCTTCAATAGAACACACGAAGCGCTGCGAGCATTTAAGGACCTACCACGAGTAACCAGTGCCTTCGATTTTTGGTTGAGTTTCAATAGCACTGGTAAAGGGAGCGGCGGGAATTCCGCCAATTCCACTGTTTGTGTTGACTTATCGACCCATGTTGTATCAGGCAGACAACCGCACAGCTTGCACGGCGTCGGGGTTACCGGCGCTATAGCATATACCAGCTGCTCATCATCGTCGTCAGAATCGGAGGCTAGCTGCAGCTCTGGAATTGGCAATTGAACCGGTCTGGTGCGTTCGTTGGCCATGTTTATTATGTTTATATTTATGTTTATATTTGAAAAAAAAAAATAATTTTGTTTATAAAATTTCTAACGTACGACAAATTTTTATAATTTAAAAAAATGAGCTTTAGCTTTTGTTGTTGATTTGACAGCTGAAGCAAAGCCTTCTTGATTTCTGCTTTATTTAAAGTTGAGTGTTTTTATATTAATTACAATATGGCACCTTTTTATTTTTTTTTAAGTTGTCCTGATCTTACGTAATTGAATTGCTGTCGAGCTCTTGTTGGTTCACTTACTGGCCCAAATGTTGGTTCGGTTTTTTTTTTGTGTTTCCCAAGAAGAGAAAAAAACTTTATTTAAATCAGTCTATGGTGCAAGTTGGTTTATTGTCACTCTTCGTCTCGTTTTTGCTGTGCTGCACGCATTTTCATTTTCATTTTGAATTTCAATTTCATTAGTCTGGTTTAGATTTTGCTTTTGTTATCTTTATTTGGGCGTTTATCCTGTTGCCTTCTACATTTATACACATTAAATAAATAATGCTACTACATTGGCTATTGCGTTGTCCTCTCATATTGCATTCGACCAGTTTTTGCCGCTTTATGACATCTGGTCGAGTTTTTGTTGCGCTTTCTATAGCTAATGAGAAATCAGTTTGACTTGCTCGTTTCGGATTTAATTGCACTCGATGCTTTGTCGTTGCTCGGCAAAAAGGACATGGTACAAAGTAGTAACAAATGTTACTATGTAAGCCTAAGTAGAGTTAGATAAATACGATTTGTGAGAGTAAGAGAGAAAAAGGCTTCAGACTATTATGACAATAATTGGTAACAAAAAGACTTTTATTCACTCTTTAATTATTTTCGCAATATATTTTTAGCAAAAATTCATTTAAAAAGTTACAAAAAATAAAATCGCTTGGCTATAAGATTTTAAGTCATTTGTATTTAAATTGTTTGGTATTCTTTTAGTCTTATTTGAGCTGTTATTTTGATCAGTTTTTAGTTTGGTTGACATCCCCGAGCAATTAATGGACCATGTATAAACTCTGCTGTTCAACGACACGGCGGCCATTCAATTAAAATGCAATACAAAATTTATTGCAAACACGCGATGGCCGCTTAAATTTTGTGCAATATTAACAAGACAAGGCAGAAAAAACAACAACAGATAAACTACTAGCAAAAACAACAATTACTAATTGCCAATAACAATAAAAGGCGCATGTATGTCGAATAAAACGCATGTTGTACATAAAAGTTGATTTAGTACTAAGCCCAATACAAACAATTTTGCCCAATATGAAACAATACAAAACCGGTTTCTATATTCTACATATTAGAGATAGTATTTAGGTTGCACTATATTGCAAAGTCGGAATATACCTTGACTTATTGTAGTATTGGCTGCTGCGTGCTTGATATCTTCGGTGTTTCGCTAACGATTTTGATGAAATTTTCACAGCTAATCAACGTAAGTTCAATTTTTGAGAAAAGTCCAAATTTTTCTATCATCGGTTATAAGTGTGTTTCGGAAAGGGAATATGTTATCGATCATTTATTGAATGTTATCTACAATTAAGTGTACAATTGTTATCCCATTAATTGTTCGACCGATTTCCAAAATAACAAACAAGAAGTACATTTTTTGGTGTCTGGCTAATTTGTAATCGTGAACTTGGGATTTGCTGTAGCATTTATTGTTTTTGATTTGTTCCATTAAAATTTACATAGCATACAATTCAATTTTATGGTCAATTTCATTTCCATTTGCGGCGAATATAAATCTAAAGCCACTTGAGTGCTCCGATCTATATATTATAGAAAGTGCATTTCTTTCGATTTGTCTCTATTTCTTTTCGTGGCATTCTAGAAATGATTTTAAAAAGGAAAATAAGATAATATCAAAGAACGGAGCCAAACCAAATAGAAACGCAAAAGCGGGCCAAAAATATTCATTTGGGCTTTTGGATGGCTTTTTTGGTGACGTGCGGAGATCGGCGAGCGTCCGCGCATAAAAATCTATTTTGATTCAAGGTCGTGTCATCAGTATTTGTTATAGTTGTACAAGCCATTCAAATTGAGCGAACGACAACAATAAAAAAACAAAAATATAACTATACAAAATTGTGACAATAGCGGCGAATAATAATCATATTCTTGGCTTAAAAATCCAAACAGATCGTAGATCACAGTGGTGGATTATCATTCTCAATTGTGCCCAAATTTATAATAATCAGATGATAAAAGTACCTTCAATATTAAAGAAAAATATACATACTTATATCTAAAACGACACCATTTGATATGAGAGAGATGATGTTGCACAAAAGACGACACCAGACCATACTATTATTGTTCAATTATTCAATTGCACAATGAGCTGCTATTTAGTAGATGCGGGTTACTTGGTGTTTCTTTGCTTGCGGTCGGAGAAATTGAAAGCATTTGTGTAATTTGAGTGCAACACCCAAGCGAGAATGTGTGTGTGTGTGGTAATTGGCATAAGTATGTACATAGACACATTGCAATGCATAAATATATTGACTAAAAATATTGTTTGTTATATATGCGCCATGTTCTTACAATGGCAGCCAGCGAATAACCTTATTTAACCAAACTTTCGATTAAGATTGCTCCACATTCCAATAATTTATTTCAAGTAGGTTGATCAAACAGTCTAAGCCTATTGATCCTTCTCCAACCAAAGTCAAACAACAACACTGCAAAATTTCGAAATGTAGATAATATCATCTTTATTTAAATGCACAAAGCTAGTGCGAGAGCAAATCTCAGCATTTTGTACAAAATTACAATATCAATTGAAATGAAAGACACTCTACAGATTAAGAAGTACGAACGAAAGAGAGCTCAAATATCAAGGCAAGATTTGTTGTGGCTACTTGGCATTGTTTTTTAATGCGATATCACCCCACCAAACAAACATATGTACATACATATATATATATCTTTGTGAGATCTTGAGCTCATCGCCTTAGGGTCATTTTAAATTCGTCTATGTAAATGTAGCGGAAACACCAAAAAAACAAAAACAAAACGCAAGCAAAGCTGCGTTCCATATGATAGCCAAGGCGGATGAGTATGGATATATATTGTACATAGTATATATTGTCTCTTTGTGTTCTATGTTCTGTCACTCAAAAAACATACACCTGTATGTTTGTATGCTCATGAACATTTGTATACATATATGAATGCTAAGCAATTGGAATTAGAACTGAATTAGGCACAGCAAATATTATTTTTCACCAATTTCCTTAAATTATTTATAAAATACTATCTTTATTTTTCTGACCTATCAAAATTCATTGAAACAACACGCACAACTGAACTTTAGCTTATTTTTATAATTATGCTGTGAAAATATTAAATGCAAAAAAAATATATAAATCATGATTGATAAACAAGTATATACCCTGTAAATTTAATATTTCAATGCTTTTGTCACAAAGCTATTCTGTCATCTACTCTTAACTATTTTGAATACAAACAAAATCCTTTGTGCTGACTGACTGCTATCAACGCACAGCTCGAACGGCATGGCCAAAAAGCCTGCCATTTTTTGCACAAAATAAATTTTATAAATTTTATTTCAATACATTTTAAAAAGTACATCCGCCCTGCCCATTTCTAATGGGCACAAAGTATACAAACGTTTGTCAATTCATAAGTATTTGTCACTATTTATAGTTGCGGGAGCGTAAAAAATAAAAATATTGAAAAACTTAGACGCATATCGTATGGGTGTGCTAAGTATTCATACTCAAACAATAAAATTATTGTTATAAATTTAATAGATATAAAATGTGAATTTTTGGCAACCATCGCTAGCGCTTTTCACTTCCGACAAACGACAAACTGACACAATAATAAAAAATAATACAAAAACAATTCAAAAATATCTTTTTAAAATAAAGAAAATCAAAACACGATTAAAAATTTACTGATAGGCTAAAAGAGAAGAAATTGAAAAGCTACTGAACTGATCTCTTTATGCTTATTCGGTACATATAAGCCTATTCTGTGATCGTTCGACTTTTAACAACGTTATTAATTTGACGGTCCAGGGATTTCGTCAAAAATTCATAATTATTAAATCCTATTGATCAAAGAAAAATCCTTTAAGACTATTCGTTTGGTATGATCCAGCCACTTATCTTAATATTATATTGTTATCGTATACTTACATAGTATGCCAGAAATCTACAGCCATTTAATGAGGATAGAAATCGTATGCACTGAGTCAATTCTTAACACACCTTTTTAATCGAAATTTAAATGCATCAAATCAAGTTAACAATAGCATAAATAAACACACAAAATAAAAGACAAAAAAATTAAATAATCTTTGATATTGAAATATTGTATTTATATTTTGTTTTTTTCTTGCAAATGGACCTTTGCCAACAACAATTAAAGGTGAAACGATCGTTTATCGTTGAAGATATTTGAAAAAAATATTTAATTTTATATTCACAATATTTAACAACAAAAACGACGACAACGTCAAGCGCGCAACACGCGGCCAAAACACAATAAATTGTTGCAGATCGGAGAGCACCACGAATTTGGTTCGTAGCGCCACGTGAAGATCAACGCCAGAGCATCGCGAAGAGACTGAATAACGAAGGAGATTGAAACGAATGCCGCTTTGCAACAGGCGAGCATCGGGCAGCGGGGCTAGTGTACAGGTGCGGGTGTGTGTGTGTGTGTGTGTGTGTGTGTGTGTGTGTGTGTGTGTGTGTGTGTGTGTGTGTGTGTAAGGAACGCGTGAGCAGCTGCCATTTAACGGTTTGATAAACGAACGAAACGCGTCGCATTTGATTTGGGGCATTTCTACATTTATGACAAAGACAAAATAGCGTGCGACAGAGATAGAGCGAAGAACAGCGAGAGAGAGTGAGAGCGAGTGGGAGGAAAGCAAATGAGCTTTTGGCATCGTTCAGGTGCCTGGGCAACGACGTTCATATTGAAAAGCTTTACCCGAAAGAAAGCTTGAGTGCATTTACGCTACCAACCCAAAAGAAAAAAGGTCAAACAGTCGAAGGGTTTTGTAAAAGCTTTGGCAAAGTTGTTATGCAAAATTGTACCACAAAGTTATAGTTTCGTTAAGTTTGTTGTTCAAATCAAGCACATATGCAGCTTTAATGAGCTGATAGTTTTATTACTGTCATTTCGATTTTGGGTTAACTGGAAAGTTTCTTATTTTTGTGTTTTTGGTTTACCGCCGCTTTTTGGCGCTGGAGGTGGAGGTTTGGCACCACTTGCAGCTGGTTTGGCATCACCCTTTTTAGCATCACTTGCAGCTGGTTTGGCATCACCCTTTTTAGCATCACTTGCAGCTGGTTTGGCATCACCCTTTTTAGCCTTAGCGGTTTCATCGGTTTCATCGGTTTTACCGCCCTTTTTCGCTTCGGCCGCCTTCTTGGCAGCCAGCTCCTTTTTGGCTTCGGCAGCGGCAGCTGTCATAACGGCATCACCAACGGGCACCTGTTTCATCTCATTGGCGGGCGTACGCTTGGGCTTGCCAAAGCACACCTCCGAGATGCGTTTGTGATCGAGCGTATAGCCGGAGATGTCGCGTATCTTTGGTTCCAGATTCTTCGAATAGACATCGGCAGTCAGCTCATCCATGCCCACTTCAATGTCCTTAAGAGCCTTTTTGGCCACCTCATCGATCTCTTTGCGCACTTCAGCATCGATTTTCTTAAGCTCCTCCGCATCGGCCAGGCACAGCTCCAGGATCTGCTTGCGAAAACTATCGATGGGATCGCGCTCTTCGCGCACATGCTTAACCTCATCACGCGAACGATACGATGTGCCCGGATCTGACATTGAATGCCCCTCAAACCGGTACGTCGACATCTCCAGCACAATCGGACCATGCTTCTTCGCATAATCAATTGCAAACTTTGTTGCACTGCGCACGGCCAGCACCTGATTGCCATCGACCCAGAGACCGGGCAAGTATTGGCCGCGCATATAAAAATCGATAAGAGCCGCATGCCTGGAGACATGGGTGCCCATGCCATAATGATTGTTCTCGCAGACAAAGATGCATGGCAAGCACCACAGCTTGGCCATGTTGTAGGCCTCAAAGACTTGTCCCTGGTTGGCGGCACCATCGCCATACAAGGTGATACAAACGCCGCCATCGGCACGATAGCGATGCGCCAAAGCAATGCCAGCTCCGACGGGCACCTGGGCACCCACAATGCCATTGCCGCCAAAAAAGTTATCGCCGTAGGTGTGCATAGAGCCGCCTTTGCCGCGACTGCAACCGCTTTTGACGCCAACCAGTTCGCTGATCAAGCCCTGAGCCGATACGCCCATCAGATAGGTCCAGGCATGGCAACGATATGCCGTTATCACCGTATCCATTTTACGGAGGACAGCGCACATGCCAACGGCAATCGCTTCCTGCCCATTGTACAGATGACAGAAGCCGCGAATCTTCTTCGTTCTATACATGCTGCCACTGACGATCTCGATGCGACGCACCTCAACCATTTGTCTGTACATCTTAAGTGCATCGGCACGCGACAGTTCCACATCCATCGGTGGACCATTCTCCAGCTCATAGCACTTGAATGTCTGCAAATAAATAATAGTAAATAAATCAACTTGTTAGAAATCTTCTTCAAAGCATCCGGAACTTACATTTTCCAGCGTCAGCGTTGAGCAACCCGAATTGAAGCGTCTCGGCGGATGCCATTTGTTGAATCGCATTTCGAGCTTGACGCCCGCTAAATTGTAGATTTGCTGCAACAGGGATTCCCGGCGACATTTCACTGTCCGTTTGGCTGTTGACAGCATTCTTCTTTTTTTTTTATCTGTATCCCCCCCACCAACGAATAAAAACTAGCTGAAAAACGAAAATTTTGAATATCGCTGAAAAGGTTGGCGAAACTAGGAATTTAATTCGAATTGAAATGCGTTCAAAAAAAGTGAATCCAAATAAATCAAATGCCAAAAGAAATTCAATTTGAATACAATTTCGGTGTGAAGTTGATTTCCAATTTCAAACTATTCGATTAAAGTTGCGGCTATAATCCAAAAATAATAATAACAATGTCGGTATGAATGTATTTTTAATATTTTAACAATTTACACTTTGCTTTAACCATATTGAACACGTTCGTTATAATATCGATTGCTTTTGCCACTTACTTACCAATATGTAAAGTGGTTGAGTGTGTGTGTGTGTGTGTGTGTGTGTGTGGAAGGCAGGGTATGTGCACAACTGAGTTATTTTATACGTCAAGTTACTCAGTTCACAATACAATTAATTTTTGTTCTTTTTTTCCTAACATGAACTTTTGGTCTTAACTTCTAGAGATTTCGTTTGCTTTTGTGGCTATGCATGTGTGTGTGTCTGT
The DNA here is from genome assembly GCA_018901835.1 of Scaptomyza graminum. NCBI lineage: Eukaryota > Metazoa > Arthropoda > Insecta > Diptera > Drosophilidae > Scaptomyza > Scaptomyza graminum. Next base: position 7,619,102 of record JAEIFL010000001.1, on the reverse strand, counting down.
GTGTGTTTTTGCATTTTTATCGAACTTTTGTTAGCATTTGATAGGATCCTTTAGTGATTGACACCCTTGCGCTCCTGGATGTGATCGATATCGAAGCCGTTGGTGCCACGGATTTTTGGCTCCAAATTGTTCGAATAGACATCGGTCCACAAATGGCTAAGACCCAGCTCCGAGCCGCCTTTGGCTAATGCAGTTGCCTCGTCCACTTCCTTGCGCACCTTCAGATCGATGGCCTGTTGTTACAAAGGATCAAGTTATAGTATTTATGCTAGACTGAAGAGAAGAGATCAACCAACCTTAACTTCATCGGTGGTAATGAGACCCAGTTCGATGCACATCTCCTTGAAGGAGGTGATCGGATCGCGCTTTTGGCGCACCTCCTGGATCTCCTCACGTGTGCGATACGATGTACCGGGATCGGACATGGAATGACCCGAATATCTATATGTGTTCGTTTCCATGACCAACGGTCCCTGTTCATTCACATATTTGATGGCAAACTCGGTGGCACTGCGCACGGCCAGCACATCCATGCCATCGACCCAAATGCCGGGCAGAGCATCGCCGCGCGTATAGTAATCCGTGTTGCACGAAGCACGCTCCGAGCTGGTGCCCATGCCTGACAAAATTCACAAACAAAAGGTTTCATTTTGGGGCATTGAGACTTTGATTACTTTGGCCATACCATAGTTGTTGTTCTCGCAGACAAAGATGACGGGCAGCTTCCACAGATAGGCCATGTTGTAGGCCTCGAAAACCTGTCCCTGATTGGCAGCACCATCGCCATACAGCGCCAAACACATGCCACCGTTGCCCTTGTACTTGCAGGCCAAAGCAACACCAGTGCCCAGCGGCACTTGGGCGCCAACAATACCATTGCCGCCAAAGAAGTTGGGCGAGTACATGTGCATGGAGCCGCCCTTGCCCCGCGCACAGCCGGCTTGTGTGCCAGTCAGCTCGGCCAATACGCCCAGTGGCGGCACACCCATCAGATAGGTCCAGCCATGCACGCGATACGCGGAGATAATGTTGTCCACATCGCGCATTGCTGCCTTCATGCCAACGGCGCAAGCCTCCTGACCCGAATACAGATGACAGAAGCCACGTATGATCTTCTCCTTGTAGAGATTGCCGGCGGATGTCTCAATGCGACGTATCGTTTGCATTTGTGTGTAGTACTTGAGTGCCTCATCCTTGGTTAGTTTCACTGTTGTCTCTGGTCCTTCGTCCAGTTTATGCAGTTTGAACGGCTGCACCATCCAGCCAACAACACGAGAGCGACAGAGAAAGGTAGCAAAAAAAACAAATTTGTGTTAGTTTATTAGGTTCAAGTGTGGCGGGGAGATACATAGATCGATAAATAAGCATAACCATTGAATGAAAATTTCTTTTTTTTTTAATACTATTTTTTATTATTTACATTGCAGCAGTTGCATTGCAATGTTATGCAATCTTCTTTCTAATAATTTAAATATTTTCCCGCTAATTTTGGCTATTTTTCGCAAAACAATTTCGTATAAAATTTAGTATTTTGCAAATATTAAACAATTTTTGGCATTCAGACAGTTTCTACTTGATGTTTGCAATTGTGACGTCACAAGTGCAGTTAGAGCGAATTCGCCGTTGTTTTTTGTTTTTGCATAACCTATCGACCATTGGGTCAGTGTTGTGGGGGGGTGGGGTGACCGGGTAATGCTGATAAAAGAAGGTGCGTGTTGCTGCCGCTGCCGCTGCCGACGTCGGTCACGCGCTGCTTTTGACCTTGGCGCTGGGCAGGCAAGCGGCAGTCTCAACTAATCGACGAAATTGGCGAAAATGCAACACTGTCTGTACAATCAGGTCATACTACAAACGAACGAACAGAGACACGGACGACACTCACACAGGCACATTATGTAATCGGCATTTTTTTTTTCTCTTACTAGAATGAAAGAAGGGGGGCGGGGGGGTATTTGTGAGCTGTCCACTTACCCGATTCACCTGGACGGTGGCTTCCGTTGCATAGTTGTTGGTCTTTGCGACACCGGACTGTGCTGCATTCTGGAATAAACCGAAAAATGACGATGAATAACTGCGTCGGCTGTCAAATCTTAGATGTTTTTGTTCTAGTAGTTGTTGTTGTTGTTGCTGCTGCTGCTGCTGCGTTGTCCATTGATTGTTGTTGTTGTTGTTCTTATTGCTTGGGTTGTTTTTGTTCCCGATATTGTTGTTGTTGTTGCTAGTTTGGCTGCTTTGTTGCTTTGTATTAGTGACAGTGACAAGAGTTTTGTTGTTGTGGTTAGTGGCAGCAACGGCTGCATTACAGTTACGTACTTTTTGCAATTGTTTTACAATAATTGGCAATTCACTAACGCGTGATAATGTACGCAACATTTTGACGGCTTTTTCGGTACGGGACTATTCTCTCTCTCGTTCGCGTAACAGCTGCTGGCCAATGGCCACACAAGAAAAATGCCCATTTCTCGCGTCGAATGCAACTAAATATGCCGCGTTATCGAACGAAGAAAATACCAAAAAATATTTCTGGCAATTTGGTATGTTTCACACAAACTATGGTCACCCTTAAAGTTATTCGTACGGCATTAAGTGCTTTCAAACTCTTTCGCACTCAACAAATGGAAACCCTTTTTTTTCTTTTTTTTTTAGGGCTTTAGTTAAAATCGCCGTTTGATGTATTTTAGCTTTTTTTATAGCTAAATCCGCCCCAAATAAGTGTTTGCCATTGGTTTTCAAGAAGTAATTTTATTTCACATTTAAGATCTCATTTTATTTTTGTTTTTTGTTTTGCTTTGTTTTGTTTTGTTTTCTTTTTTATCTCGTGACTTCTTACTCGTTAGTATTTAATTAAAATATTCCGTTTCTTCACCTGTCTTCATATAATTTACTAATTCGTACAAAAACTTATTTAACGTCTTCGTTCCATGCACAAAAGAAAATATATATGTATCATAGAACCAGCTTGAAGAATGTAAAAGGATATACAAAAAAATATATTAAAACATAAAATATGTAAAGCAGCTTAGCAAAACAAATTAAAGTTACAAACCAAGTTTTAAGCTAGTTAATTTTGTCTTTGTTTTTTGTTTTGAAAAGAAAAGGCAGCTCGAAACTTTGAGTTTGCTGGTCGATTGCGGATTGAGAAGTGAAAATAAGGTAATAAATAAGTACCTAAAACTTAACTGAAACAATGTATGGCAATTAAACGAAAAATAATAAAAAATAAATAACAAATGCCAATCGGTCTTAAGTAATCTTCTTTCATATCCTGTATCCATCCAGTTTTACATCAAAAAATTGTATTTATCATATTTTTTTTTTTTTTTTTTTGCTTTTGTAGCACACAAATATTTGTTGTTTTTTTTTTCATTTTTCTTTGTAATATGTATTGTATATATATAAACACTTATTAGAAGTCCTCGTGTGTCCGTTTTTGGAGTGGGTTTTTTTTTTTTTTATGTAAAGTCGTTTAATGAAAACATATATTTGGTTGTTGTTGTTTTTTTTTTTTAATATTTTGGTTATCTTGTGTGTGTGTGAATGTGAGCGTTTTTCTTACCGTTAGCATAAATAGTAGTTGTGTGTGTGTGTGTGTGTGTGAGTGTCTGAAAAAGTGCAGCAAAAATTCGAGAAAAAAAAAGCAACAAAACTTGAAGTGCGGTTTTACATAAAAAAGTAACGGCTTATGTGTGTGTGCGAGTGTGTGTGTGTGTGTGTGTTTAGTGCAAAATGCCGGCATTTAAATATCCTGTCGCTATGTGTAATTAGAAAATTACGTATGCATTTATTTATTCTGTATATTTTTAGTAGTTTTACTTATTTCTGTTTTATTTTTTGTTTTTGTTTTTGCTTTTGCTTGCATAATTTACACCAATTTAAGTTCAATACATCTATATATATATTTATATATTTGTATTTGTATTTGTATTTTTTTTTTTGCTTTTGTTTTTGTTTTACTTTGCATATTTTGCTGATGAGATAAAATTAAGTTTCAATAACATTCAGATTGCGCACATTTATTTACCACGACAAAAGTATGATAATTATCAAGATATTTCTTTCAATTTTATTTTTTATATTTTTGCAAAACATTTTTGACTTTTTTTGTGTTTTTTAAATGTCTGCTGTGGATGGAAATTCTTTTCTTTTTTATGTTTATTTCATTCTATTCTTTTGCTCAAAAGATAAATTAAAACAAAATAACAATTTTAACCAAATCCAACTAGATTTCATATCCAGAATCGAGCACTTTTACAAATTGAATTCAACACTCAAATATATATATATTTATTCCCGATTGTTTTTGTTTTTGTTTTCTTTCTGCTATTACAGCATTAAAAACATAAATAATAATCATAAAATAATATTATTTTTGTTGTTGCTTGTTCTTTGTTCGTTCGGTTGCAGTGGTGGTTGTTGTTGTTGCCTGTGCCATGTAAAACTGTGTTCATGCGTGTGTGTGTGTGTGTGTGTGTGTGCGATAAGCTACTCGTCAAATTGGTTGCTGCACTCGCTAAGCTAAGTTGCCAACCAACAGAAGCAGAAACAAAAAAAACCAAATTGAAATAAAACAATAATTGTTATGTATAATAATAATGATTTTTTTTTATATATATATATTATAATATGCGTGTGTGTGTGTGTGTGTGTGTGTGATGTTACAGTTGTTCATGCTAAACAGCAATACAAAAGGCAAAATAAACTTACATTTTAAGGAATTTGGAAATTGGCTTAAGCAAAATTGGTAAAAAAATAAGGAAAAATTAACAACGGCGTTGGTCCAACTGTTGCTTGAATCGATTAAAATATTAATGCCTAGCAGATTGTTTAAATGTGTGTTTGTGTGTGTTGGTGTGTGTGTGTGTGTGTGTGCTTTGCCTATTGTTTAAGGTTACTTTTTGTTTATTTAGTTCCTACGACTTTGGGCGGCGTCACAAAAAAAAAAGCTGTACAGGACTCGGGGTTGTTGTTGTTGTTACTGCAACGGCAACGGCAACTCTTGGTTTTTCTTCTTCTTCTCCATTTAATTCAAAAATGTATGTAGAAAGATTTTGATATATGCGTGTATATCGGTATTTATATCTGTTTGTCAGTCGGCGGAAGTGGTGGCGGCGAAGGTGGCGGCTGCGACGGCGGTGTTGGTACAAGCTCCAATTGTTGTTGCTGTTGGAGATACTCGGCCTCCTCCAGGTCGGCACGCAAACAGCTGCTGCAACTGGTTGCATCGCTGTCCTCCACAATGGTCGCATCATCATCAAAATCATCATCATCATCATCATCGTCCTCGTGTTCATCGTCCGCATCATTATTGGAGGCGGCTTCGTTTGACGCCGCCCTCTCCTCCTCCTCCTCCTCATCGTCCTCCTCCTCCTTTGGCTCATTCTCATTTGGATTTTGTTGATGTGGAACGACCACCGCACCACCTTCTTCTGGCACAGCCGATGCATCCGGAATCACATGATCCGGCGGTTGCGGATGCGATTCCGGCTCCTGCTGCTGTTCTTGTTGTTGTTGCCGTCGCTTTTTCTGTTGCCGATTGCCGTCTCCTGCGTCTCGATAGTGGACAACAGCAGCAGCTGATGTTGTTTGCTGCTCCTCATCCTGCGTCGCTTTCATCACGACATCCCCCCCACCAGCCCGTTGTTGTTGCTGCGGCTGCGTTGCAACAGCTCCAGCTACATCATCCTCTTCTTGCTGCTGCTGCTGCTGCTGCTGTTGCCCCTCCAGCCTCGCGACCACCACTTCATCCGACTCGACAAGACTTTAACCGCTTTTAAACAGTAGAATGGCCACCTGGCCCAAATAGAAGTAAATGAAGTGGCGCGTCTCGTGTGTAACATACGATCCAAAGTTGCGCCCAACAATGCAATGCCATGTGGGATTGTACTTCTTGTCGAACTCCTTCTTGATATAAGCCGCAATATCCTGCAAAGAGAAACAAACCAAAGCGAGACAAATTAGTCAAAACAAGAACACATTTCATAAATGCCATTAATCCAAAGGAATCTCTCAGCTTTTGGGCGCTTGTTAAGGCATAGAAATAATTACATTAATAGTCAAGTACTTTGTGCTTTGTGGAGCTCTCTTAAAAGGAGAGCACAATGAATGAAAAGATACTTGAGACGCACACACACACACACACACACATATATATATAGAGCAAACTTTTAAGTAAACTCAAAAGTTTACTTTTCCATGTTGCAATAGTTTATCAGGGCTGGAGGGGGGGGATGGAGTGAGAAGGCCAGACAAAACTTGACAACAAATCTGCGTGCTAAGCCATAAACTTAACCCACTGACCTCAAATAGGGAAAACCTGTAACACACACACACACACACACACAAAACTATTCCAAAGGACCTTTTAGCCTGCTGCGACAATGGTGACTGTCACACTTTACCCTACCCCTAAGCCAACCCCCACCCCCCACCCACCCAACATTTCGCTATTAAGTCATTGCTAAGTTTTCTTTAGTTGCTTTTGTTGTTGTTGTTATTGTTGTTATTGTTATATGTCGTGTGAGAGGACAATATTGCGTTGTTTGTTTTATATCCTTATGCACATAAACATATATATATATATATTTATTTATTTACATATTGTCAAGGCGATTTGTAGTTGTTGGATTCGATTTGTGGATTCAAAGGAGACAACGGAATAGAGAGCATATACAGAGAACAAGGATGGAGAAGTGGATTAGTAAAAACAGGAAGGGAAGATCATTTGAAAGGAGTCGTAAGTCAAACGCCAGTTACCCACTTAAAACTTCTTTCTTCCGCACAGATTCAATTCTGCCCCGGTGAAGCCTGTATTGCGGGCACCACAAACAGGATGCGACGTCCCAAGGATGCCCAAAGGGTGTTAAGATGATTAAACTCTGTCGACGCGACGCGGTCAGGCGGCGAATCATCAATCAAGCATTAAGACTTGACATTTGAGTAAGTTAATAGCTTAAGTAAGGATCTATTCAATCAGGACCAGTATTTAGTGGCCGGCGTTGATACGAGTTAAGGTTAGAAATATATATATATATATATATATGTATATCAAATGTATCTCGTACGTTTATTCCCCGGAGAAATCACTTTTAGCTTGTGGCATTAATGAGACGAAAAGATATCCTTTTTCTTTATTGGGGGCTAAACTATTTTTATATGGAACTCGCTTTTCGACTGACTTACCAATTGGGAACCGCCACAGGCCATTAAAGGTGCCAGGTGGCAGCATTTGTTCAAAGTACAGTCGAACTTCTATATAACGAATCTTAAGGGGGACAAGAAAAAGATTCTTTAAAGAAAAAGTTCTAACAAAATATTATTTAAGCTTTTGATGTTTTTTATGGCCGAAAAAAATAACTTTTCATTGAAGGTTCGTTTCGTTTTTGTTGTTGGTTAACTTGTCTCCGTTGATTTGCATCGATTTGAAATAAATTTCCATATCTATCCATCTTCGGGTATCGACGACAACTTTATAAATTTGCGGTACATAAAACGATTTTTTTTTTTTTGTCTTTTTTTCGTTTGGGGCGGAGGAACGGCAGGACATGCGAATCGTGAAATTGCGGCCCAAATCATGTCAAAGGTTTGGCAATATTGAAATCGAATGAATACGAATGTTACCCAAGGGGGGCGGGGGAGGGAGGAACTTGTCGGTTATAGTATTTTGGCCACATATTGATTAAACATTTGGCAACGCAAAATGAATTTCTTTTCTTTTCTTTTCCGAGGAGCAGCGTAATAATAATAAATTAACAGGTAATGGGGGGGGGGAGGGGGGTGGGTTAAAAAAGCACAAAACAAATAAAAACCTAATTAAATTTATTTCCGAAGGCAAAGCGCAAAGCGATAAAGATGATGGGCATAGAATGGAAAGGTTAAGGCAGGATTGGAAGGGGTAATTGATTTAATGTCGCTTGGATTTTGTTTTTTGTTTTGTTTTGTTTCGGTTGGCCTCTTTTTTTGGGGCTTATTTAAAATCGCTGCCACACACACACACACACCCACAAATACACAAGGTTAAAGCGCGCTCCTAAAAATATATATAAAACACATAATTTGCCGTGTATATCCGGTGCGTGTGTGTGTGTGTGTGTGTGTGTGTGTGTGCCCATTTAACCCTTGTGTATTGGTGTGCTAGTTGCGTATCTATTGGATACCAAATTGTTGGGTCTTTCTTTTTGCCTTTCGCTATTTTTGCCACTATGAAAATTCACGAATCACCCTCCACACCCCTCCCACCCCCCCCCCACCATCAAAGGCAACAAATTTTTATACATCTTTATACCACAAAAAAATCAATCCATCAAACTAAAAGCAACCCCAAAGCAATTCGCAAGGATATTGTTAAAAAAAAAAAAAAAATTTAACTTTTTGCCACTTTTTAAAATTAACTTAAAATTTGTTTGTTTTTTTTTTATCAAAGAACCCAAGATGTAAATAAATATCATGCACGAATCTATTTCATAATAAATTGTTATTAATTTTCATTCAAAAACCAAATCAAACTGCAATTTGAATAAGAACTGAAAAGCTATAAAACGAAGTTTCTATAAGAAAAAAATGTTGCTTTTTTATGTATAAATCGCTTGAATTGTTTCGCTCTTCATTAAATTTAGTGGCATTCATTTTGCATTCGAATAAATCCAATCTCGAATGCAATATAATTATGCTTCTGTCGAATGCAATTAAAATAACACAAAACGGCCACAGACACATACATACACACACATACATACACACAAACGTAAAGGACATTAACAAGAAACAGAGACAAGTTCTGAGCGAGATTATTATGTATAATAATAATGATGGGCACAAACAGGAATAACAGCAAAACAAGCAAGGAGGAAAGGCAATCAATCGCGCATTTGTCCCTCTTATCCCGTCCCGCCGCGCTCTCTCTCTCTCTGTGTGTGTGTGTGTGTGTGCGGGGCACAATACATACATATTTTGGTATTTATAGCAACGAGAGCGTAGGGCTGGGCGGGGCTGGGATGTGGTCGGTGGGTCTTGCGCATGATAATCATGGCTATAAATATGTTTAAGTCACACACACACACACACATAGTGTGTTAGGTGCAATGCAAAATTTGTAGCATACTTTCCGGCAGCAAACACCTTCGCTTCTCAATGCCTGCCACCTTTTTGCCCTTCCCTTCGCTTCCCTTCCTCATTCAGCTTATCAATTAGCAGACGCGTGTCACACACCCCCTCCCCCACCCCCTCGCTATGCAACTGTGATTTCTTGTTTGCTGTCGCTCTCAAGCAAGGTCTTGCCTTGGCACCTGCCATTGGCATTGAAAGAGGCCAGCCACACTTACTAGAGAGAGAGAGAGAGAGAGAGAGAGGCAGCCACATAATGTGGCAGGCAGGTTGACTGTTGTTGGCAACATCGTTAACAGAATTAGATGAGATTGTATTGATTATATATATTGCTTCATTGGAATTGCTATTATTTATGATATTTCTTGTTGATGTCGATGCGGCGGCGGCGGCGGCGGCTGCTTTAAAGGAAATTCTCATGCAACGCAATGTGGCATTAATGTTGTAACCATGGCAAATGGGGGGGGCGCCACAAAAGCGCGCAACGCAGTGAAATGCAATTACATATCTCGAAATGCACGGAAAATCAAATGAATGGTTGGCATGGGAGCGAAGGGGGGGGGGAGGATTCAACAAGTATACATCGGTCATATTTCACATGTTTGCCAGTTGCGGCGGCGGCGGCGTTGTGCTTTTGTCCTGATTTTTCCCCTATTGTTATTTTAATGAATAGATGCGTTGTTTGGCCCTTGTTATCAATTCCTAATTAGATGATAACCAACCCCCCAACCACCCCCTACCCGTTGTTCTCGATGTGTCTCGTTATTCTCAGAAGCTCGCCCAACCGATTAATTAATATTTCCCCAATTACAGATTTTAATTAATCTGCCTTATGTCCGCTTGTCGATTATCGAATATCACATATTGTGCCCCAGCAGACATTTTTGGCATTAAATTGCCATTTCAGATTAAATAGTCGAGCGAGCCAGAAATATTTCTGGTCTTCTTCTTAAAGTTCATTAGACAGTCAATAAAGTTATTTAATCATTGCGAAATTGTGGCTGCAGCATTTGATATTTAAGCAAGGAGGCGATGGCAACTTAGTGGAAACCTAGCAAAATATCATCCAAAAGTTTGAGCAAAAAAGAAAACAAAAACCCAACGAGAAGGTAATTAAATCGTTTTAAAAACAATCTTAATCAACCCAAACTTTCTATATGAGAACAGGAAGACAAACTAAGACAGAAAATATGATTTTAAAAAATAAAAATAAATCAAATCTTAAACAAATCAAAATGGAATCACATAGAAAGCAACATAACATAGAAAAGAAGTCAAAGTAAAAAGCAGCACCAAATTTTTGCATTATTTTTGTGATTTTATGGAGCTGCACTTTTTTTTTTTTTGATTTTTTTTCATAACATTTTTGTTATTGTTTGTTTTTTGTTGTCTCAACCTACCTTCTCAATGTTGTACTTCTCGAGGGCTTGTGTCGCGCAGTCGACAGCATCCTGCTGCATCTCCTCGCTCATGTCGGCATTCTTGATGACAGCTTTGCGATCAGACATTTTGACAATTTGTATTGGGTTCCTCTTGCGTTATAAGGACACGTTCTGTCTGTAAAGAGAAACAAAAACACACAAAATATTTGCACTCTATGTTTGGTGGGGGAGGGGAGAAGGAAGGTGGACAGTGCAAATATTGTGAGATCGTATTAGTTTAGTGTTGCATACATTTTGTTAACGGAGATGCGAACTTATCGCATCACTGCCTGTCACTATAATCAACTCACACACACACACACACACACACGCATGCATTGACGCAGGCGCAGAAACATAAAAATCGCTGCATACTTTTGTGTATGGCCGACACAGCGAGGAGAACGGTCGCAATTTAATTATAAATGACAACATAGCGCGCAACAACATTGCATATCAAATATCAAGCGAAGGACCACTGAAATTGCAACAACAACAACACACACGCCCATACACAGAGCACACACAAATACAATCATCAATTAGCAATGCATGAGTGAAGAATCAGCATCATCAGTATCAGCAGTGCGAGCAGCACAACGCCACCTTAAAGCCAAAGAGCGAGAGAGCGGCGAGAGTGCACATTCCGTGGCCTTGGAAACAGCACAAGTGCTGCTGCTGCTGCTGCTGTTGTTGGTACTCTTTTGAGAGCAAGCAATGCATGGCAGAATTAGACGAAAATGAAATCGCAGAAATTGTGCTGCTGCTAATTGAAATTCAATGCAGCCGGCTACCAGTGTAACTGAATATTGCATGCGCTTTGTTTGTCGTTATTTTAGCCGTTATTCTATTGTTCGTTTTGTCGCGTTATTAGTTTAACGGGGGAACACCAAAACGAAACGAAACGAAAGTCAACAATGCCAATGCCTTAATGCAATTTCAAAAATACCTTTGCAAATGCCAACACACACACACAGAAAGGGATAATCAGTCAGCAAAGGCGTCTAGCATAGCAACAGTGCTGCCATTTCCGCTTTTTTCCCGTCAGATTTGGCTTTTTCATTGGTATCATTTATGGGTAAATAGCTTTTTTAGCTTTACTTATTTAGCTCAAATAATTCTGGCAGCACTGCATAGCAACCAAACAATTGTTTCTCTCTCTCTCTCTCTCTCACTGGAACTTGTTATGCATAGTTGTGTGCGTGTGAAATTTACAGTTACTCATGATTTTTGATGCTTTTGGACCTCGTTTTGTTAGTGTATAATTTTAGTGGGTGAGTTGAGTTGTTGTTGTATTTGTAATTAAATATTCGCATAAATTATTTTTGCTAATCGTTCGGTGTTATATTAACGATAAAGGTGTTAATTAGACGATAATGTGCTTGGAAAACTTTATTATCATTAGCCCGATTAGTCAGTTAATGTTTTGGCCATTAACTGTCGATTTTTAACACAAATAAAGCCGTTACTTGACAATTAATCAGCGTCACAATTAAGCACAGTTGGCCGAGTAATTCAGCTATTAAATATTTAAAATAAATCAAAAAATCAAAGTTAACTTTGCTATTGCCATCTCCCTCTCTCTCTTTTTTGCACCATAATAAATCTATCGAAGTTCATAAAAGCGCAAAAAGGATGCAATTGGCAGGCAGGCCGGAGGCAGGAGGCAGCATTATTAGCATGCAGCACGAATGGGGGGGGTGGGGAGGGGGTGTTGGCGGATGTGCTGATTAAGTCAATTAGAGATGCATTGACAGTTGGACAAACAAAGACAGCTTGTCGCTCGCTTTGAGACCAAGCAGCAATATCGAAGACTATTCGATTTGAGCCACATACAACGATAAATGAGCTGATGAATACAGTTATATGTAGTTGTGTCTGTATCAGTGTGTGTGTGAGAGAGAGTAAGTGCAGTAAATTGACAGGTGCTGCTGCAAAATATGCCACGATTTTCTCACCTGCCAAATTAAGCTTTATTTATAGCGTAAAAATATTGACAGCTAATCTAAATCGTCAATCATGCCTGACACAGAAAATGCATCAAAAGCTATTGTTTTCCCCAGCTAACATTTACATACATACATATAGCATAGGGTTGCCAATTTTCATCAAAATTAAAAAATTCTCATCACTTTTCGTGCGCATCCGAGACAAAAATAAACAGTTACCGTCGTACACCGTTCAAAAGAGCACAAATAAACATTCGAGTTCCGTTATCTGAGACTTAATTGTGAATTGCCTCTCTTTGCACATATTTTTTTCGAAGATCGCTCTGGTGAATAGGGAAATTTGCCATAGTGCAAGTTCTTAAAAGTATGTACAAGTATTTGAATGGGTGAATGTTTCGAGATCGAAACTTCTAAGAGAGAAAGAGAAAGATAAGAACCAAAGAATATCTGCACAAATGTTGTCCGTTCAAGTTGTTTGTTGGACGTTCGATTTGTTCGTTGCTTCGAAACACGAAACAGAGTAGAAAAGGGCAACAACAACATAAATTTAGAATGGCGAAATAGACTCAGCTTCTGTTCTGTCAATATGTATTTATCGACTAGATACTTATGCTGCCTTGCATTGTGACAAAGATAAAACGATGCTTGCATTGAGCTCAATTAACGGGAGCAACAGTTTTCGGTCGGCATGTATGTATGCATGTGTGGGCGTGTGCATGTGTGTGTGTCTTACACTCCCACGACAATCAACTTATCAAATCTGTTCATAATTACCTCCCAAGGCATGCTCATAAGCAAAGCGCCAGATTAGGCTTAGAAACAAAAAAAAGAGCAACAACAACCCACCAAATACTATATCCGAAATAACGAATGACGTCAACTCGAAAAGTTGGGCCTTTCATTCGATAATAGAGTTTCGGACACTGAGAAATTGAATTTTTAATGGCTAAGGTAGGCGGGCTTCACGTAGGCGGCGAGGCGATGTCGCGCTAGAATATTTATGTAAATGCAAAATTCTTGTCGGCAAAGACTTCAAAACATATTAAACACATTAACAGTTTTATCCACCGCAAACATAAATTTGCGAGCATTTTTGATCTGCTGGCGCCATTTCTCTTCTCACCCTTTCGGCCGAGAATCTTTTCTTCGCACCTTCTGCACACACATACATATATATTCGCCACTTGCATGCACAAACATACATACATACTTGCATGTAAATTTATTGCACAACTTTGTTCAGAACTTTTCCCATGATTTGACACAAATTCACTTACCTTAGTTATTGTTATAGAGTTGGTGTTGCTTTTGTTGTTGTCGCTGGGAGAGTTGAGAGTTGCGCGCGATCATTCGCCGCGTGTGCCAAGGCAAATAGTTATATGGCCTGCTTATTGTTTCTTTGTATTTTTTGGCGGCCTCAATGCTAATTCAACAGCTGTTAACTAATTAAACAAGGTTTTGAGCAAATAACTAAAAAAAAAAAATCTGTTGTCCTAGCCAATCAAATTTGAACACACATAAATATATGTATGTATGTGCATGAACATTTACTTTTAAGCTCCTTTTCGGCAAATGTGCTCGCAATGGAACGAAAAAAAAACAAAAATTTGGCACGCCGCGTTTTGCACTTTAAAACAAATTCAGTAACATCAACAAAAATTAACAAAATATTGTTCGGCACTTGGATAGATGAAAAGTTGTTAGTGATTAAGAATAGTTGTGTTTACCGCTAAGCGCACTAGTCGTGTGTATGATTTGAAAAGAGATTTCCGGTTGATGCGCGCTACGTTGCGACCTGTTTGCTTGCCTGTGTTAAACTGATTCGATCGAATTTCGCAGTCGACAGCCCAAATGCCTTCAGTGTAGTCGACATGCGAATAAGCTTGACGCTGATTGGTTGAACTGAGGCCGCGTCTGGCAGGCCGCTTCTGGCAGGCCGCGTCTGGCACCAGTTCTATGGGTATTCGTAACGATAATTAACCGTGTAACGACTTCTTTTCGAGTAACTTATCCAAATTTTCATAATTTTCAAGCGCAATACAAATAAGCGTTATCCTTTTGGTTTGAGTATTTAGATACAAATATTTTAAAAATATTAATATACAAATGTTTCATATTTTGATTCAAGAAATTGGTATCATGTACTAAGTAGCCAGTGACTAAAGTCACAGCGGCATCACTAAAGCCGTAGCAACTAACAGGGTTGCTTTGAATGCAAAGTGTAGATGGCGCGCTGAAAACAACATTTAAATAAATAGCGTTTATTTTTTTATCTGTAATAACAAATTGAATAAGATGATAACAAACTCAAACGGAAATAACTGAAAACCCATTGTTCAATCCTGATTCCATTTTTACACTTTTTATATTTTGTTTTCGATAATGGAGCGCAAATTTTAGTAATGTAGCGTTCTTTTTTTAAGCTCCATGCGCTACATTTACACTCCACAAATTTTGGATCATGATCCAGGAGCGGTTGCGTTCACCAGGAAAATAATAGGTATCATTTATCTGCTACTGGATCAAAACTTCCTGGTGAATGCAGCCATTGTTACTACAAAAAACAAACATCGATGCATCGAAGTTTCGACCCGATGTATCAACACCACATCGATTTTTCATTTTGAAAGCATTGATCAACATCGACATCGATGTTTCCACTTATAATTATATCTCTATCATGAGGGGTATTTGGTATATTAATCAATATGCCTACTCGCTGGTATCTTAATTGTATTGATATTTGAAACTTACGATTTCGCGCATATCGATACTGTCGATAATTGTAGGTATTTTTCAAATTGCGAGTGGCCTTAGCATTTATTTTTACGCTTCCATTAAGTGGTCACACTCTGCGCAGCCTAGTGGTGGTCGATATTGCAACAGACTTATGCTTACAGTAAATAGGTTTAAATAAACACTTAAAGGAACATATTAATTTTATACAGATCCAAATCTGGTTGATTATTATACATATATACCGTAATGCCTTAAGTTACTTTAGTAATGATCCAAGTATAAAATTAAAAAGTGGTCATTATAAGGTTTAATTTATATTCGATAGCCGGCTGTAACGATTTTAACGAGGAGCTTAACAGTCGCTAAACTATCGCACATCAGTAGGTTTGGTGGGCTGGCTGGCTGGCTGGCGCTAGCTTATTGTTGCTTGAGGTTCTGTATCTACAACAAGGTTGGCCCACAATTTATACTTAATATGTGTTGTGGTGCAACAGTTCAAAGTATTAAATTTGCGCGCGGCGTTAAAAAGTTAAATGCATTTGCCAACAACGTTGGGTGGCTGTGAACTGCAACACTTCTTCCACCAATCAGAACCTGGACCCTGGCCCACTGTCTTTTTTTGCTCTCTATCTCTCTCACACTGTCATCACATACAGCATCGTGAATTGTGTGCAAATCGAATGTGAATTTTATTTGAATTGAATTCAAAAAGGTCAGCAATATGGGCACAATATCATCGGTACTACAATGGTCGTGCAGCAAATGTAATACCATCAATCCGACCGAATCATTAAAATGTTATAATTGTGGCACTGTGCGCAAGGTATTCCCGAGTCCTACCGCAACATTGTACCACCAGCAGCAGCAGCAGGAGCATTCGTCCCAGCCACCGCGACTCCAAAGCACTTGGATACATCAACAACAGCGACAACACGAAAACCTATTGGTGGGCGCAGGCACAGGCTTGGCGACGGCAGCTGGGGTTGCAGAGTTGGCGTCCGAGTGTGATGAGGAGGAGGTCGCGACAATTGTTGATAAGCACAAAGCTGTGACCAGGTAAGCGTATTGTACGTACGTACATACATATATACAAACGCATATGCATACACTTTTGTGGGTGTATGTACATATGTGTGTATGTATGTAGCTACACAAAAGCTTCAGCTAACGTTTACCGTTACAGAAAACAAAACGAATTGCATGTGTGTATGTGAGTGCGTGCGTGCGTGTTTGTCCTTTTCTTGCGCTCATTCGCTCTATCCCCCACAAACACACCCACTCTCCCAAACACACACAAACTCTATTATCTGTCTGTGTGTGCGTTTCTGTTTGTGTATTGTACACAGTGTATACACAATAACAACAAAAAATTGAAGCAACTGCAGCAACAACACTCATCTACATCTACATATGTACATCAGAAGGCTGACCAACAAAAAAGAAGTGTTGCTCTTTTATTTTTGGGTAAAATCGATTTGAAACAAACGCTAGTTTGTTTACAGTTGTATTGATTCTGATTCGACTTCTGGCTCTCTCATCAACAAAAAAACCAAAAAACTAGCAATAAATTAATTAAAAATTTTAAGAATATTTTTAGGTAAAATAATAATTAGTTACAAATACTTAATATATTTACATACATACATATAAGCAGTTGTTAATGGCGTGAATTGGTGTCGGCAGCCACATTGAAATAACCTTGCGTTATTTTTTTTGCCCAGTGCTAAAAGTGTTAACTGTAAGCTGTTCCGTTCCCATTCTTTCCGTTTCCGCTATGTTTGCAGCAGAACTGAGCACACAACAACAACAACAAACAACAAGCAGGGACACGTTTATAAATCGCTGCTGCGCGGCTGCTTAAAGCGTCCGCAACGCAATAGCCAAAATTTGCCAGCCAATTGCATTGATTGCGAGGAAACGCGCAAATATATCAAAAGCTCCATCGAGCTATATCGCCATTTCTCGAATCCGGCATTGAATCGTCGATGGATTTGTCGCGCTTGCGACACGGATAACAATTCGGTGACATGGCATTGTGTTATCTGCGATACGGTTAGCTATCTGGCGCCCATATACAAGGAGACGCTGTGTACACGCAGACATGAGACAGCGGCGGCGGGCTTAGTACAGCCGGAGTCCCTCAGCAGTGGCATCGTCATCGAGCCCGGACCGGACAAGGAAAAGCATATTGAGCGGGAGCAACTGTTGCATCATCATCAACTGGAGCAGCAGCACTCGCAGGAGGACGACTGTCAGCAACATTCCAATAGGCGCCACATAAGAGCGCGACGTTTTTCCTACTTTCGACGCACCCAAAGCCTTAGCACCACATCCATTGAGAAGAGCTCCTCAACACTCAGCCAGGCCACCGCCTCATCATCTTCAGGTCGCAGCTGTCACATTTGTTATGTAAACAATCTCAGCAAGGACATATTCAATCTTCCAATCGACGCGCAACTTAACTACCAGCCACAATTGCCCAAGAGCAGTAAGTAAAACTTTGTAAATATTATTTTGTTAAACCTAAACTCAAGCTAATCCTTTCTTAGAAGATCCACCACATCCAGCTGGCGTTGCTATTGAAGCAGTTCATCGCTTACCTCCAGCCGCCGCCGCCGCCGCCGCTCCCGCTGTCTGCAGCAATTCACGTTTTGCCATTGCCAATGATACGTTCTGTCGACGCAAACAGAACAATAACAACAAAAACCAAAACAACAAATTGCGCGAAGGCTGTGCCAAAAAGAAATACAATTTTACGATCACAACGCTATCAAGATCGGCCAAGGCAACCGCTGCCGCTGCTGCTGCTGTGGCAGCAACAAAGCCCGTGCGACAGCCACAGCCGAAAGTGCGCGGGGCCAACAACAGCTGCAGCGGCAGCAGCAGCAGCAGCCCCCCTTCGAACTTGAACAGAGAGAGAGGCGCGGGGAGCGGAAACTCACAGTTTACTATACCAAGGAACGGTGTCTTTATTGCCGTTAACGATTGGTCAGAGACGACGGCAACACGCGGCGGCGGCGGCGGCGGCAGCAGCAACAACAGTTTCATCACTCGTAACATGCAGCACTGTGATACAACAGCTTACAACAACAACAATAGCAGCAGCAGCAGCAGTGGCAGCCATAATAAAAACAATAACAACAACAACAACAGCTGTAGCAAACTCAATCAGCAACTATATGAAAACGAATGTGTCGCTATATTACAGCAACAAAAGCAACTGCAACAACAACAAATCAAAACGGAGCCAACGGCGGCGGCTCCCATATATGCGCAAGTTAAAAAGCAGCACAAGCTGCACAAAAAGAAGCTAAGCAACGAGACAACAACAACAACAACAGCAGCAGCAGCAGCATTGCAGCTGGGCAACAACAACAGTCACAGCAGCAACAGTCACAGCAACAGCAACAACAGCAGCTTTGATAATATTGACAACAGCATCGAGGCAACAGCAACAGCAGCAGTTGTTGCAATTGAACAAAACAGCATTGAATCAAACAGCATGGAACCAGAGTCCAGCACAGCAGCAACATCAGCAGCAGCAACAACAGCAGCAGCAGCAGCATCGACAACAATTAGTGATTTTTATAATGCCTCCGAGCATTCCATATACGCCAAGGTGTGGAAGGGACCCCGCAAAACGACTGAATCGAAACTGTACGCAATTAATAATTCATACAACAACAACAACAATTGTATATAATTGCTTGTGCGACATTTGACACCAACAACAACAATTTTATCGATAACGCTTTTGCTTATATTAATTTCTGTTTGTTGATTACTGAGACGCTTAGTCATACTGTATAATGAGTATGCATTGTTGGTAGATCTAGATCTCTATATATACATATATGTATGTATATGCATATATACTGGATCTATATATGCTTATTAATGTACAGCTTTTATTTTCTTGATTTCATTTCATGTATTGCCAGCTTGTGCTTATGCTATGCTTGGCTGACTATATATACCCTAACACAAAGATTTATTGTGATTTGCTTATTAATTTAATAACTAGCTAACATATAAGAGCTTAAAATATTTATCAATTCATAATTGCGTTAAAAATATCTTAAGTGTTAGCTTTATTGTTTATTTACTTTAAAATGTGACTGAATATAATTTTTTATCTCAGTTTTACCCCTTAAAAAATGTTTAGTTTAAAATCAATTTATTATCAAATCGAAATGTTTTTATTTGCTTATATGCCATATATCAGATTTATCAGTTGTTATCAATTGATAATTCGCTGATTGCTTTTGGCCAGCTTATTTGTTGCTTCGGTGTGACAAACGTTAACAATTTATTATTATTATCTATGTGTGTGTTGTGTTGTGTTTTTTTGCTTACCTTTTTTATGTTGTTCTTATTTGAATTTTTCCGCGAATTCAAAGGCAATCAAAAATTCAATTGTTTTTTTTTTATTGTTTCTCTTTGTTTCTATTTTGGTTTTTTTAATTGAGTTTGTTTAAGCTAAGTTGTTTTGATTGGCTCGAAATTAATGGTTTTTCTCATTATTCTGTGCAGCACGCATGAGGGAGCACCTGGTGCTGCAAGCAGCAACCAACAACAACAACAACAGAGTCGTCTCATTGCCCAAGCGACACGCAACAACGACAACAATAAACAGCAATCGATGATGTTGCTGCACGGCGGCGGCGGTGGAGGCAGCAGCCGCAAGATGTGGACCTGCGGCAAATGTTCCTATGCCTACAATCGTCTGTGGTCCGAAACCTGCGAAATGTGCGAAACCTTATCCAAACAGCCAACAGAGCCAACAACAACAACAACAGCTTGTGAGTTCGAAGAATAAATTCCAATCCCGCCAATCGGCCAACAAGCCCAACCCAAACTGTGTGCTCTTTCGTTTCAGTAACGCTGGATATGCCGCCGCGCAGTGATGAGCCCTGGACATGTAAGAAGTGCACGCTGGTTAACTACTCGACAGCGATGGCGTGCGTCGTCTGCGGCGGCTCCAAACTGAAGAGCATCTCCTCCATTGAGGATATGACGTTGCGCAAAGGCGAATTCTGGACATGCAGCCATTGCACCCTCAAGAATTCCCTGGCTGTCGGCTTGTGCAGTGCCTGCAAATCGATGCGTTTGCTGCCGGTGGATTCGGTGCGCGAACGACCCGATGGTCAGTCCTATGAGGAGCAGGATGCTGCCATTGCCGCTGCACAGCCAACCGGCGGTGAACTAAACACACCAACACCAACACCCACACAACAGCAGCAGCAGCTACAATTGCCTCTGGTCGCCCATCGAATCTCGCGCAGCCCATCACCTCGAGCGGTAGCTCTGCCTGTACTTCCGCCCATCAGCAATAGTCAACAGCAACAACAACAGCGAAGCTCCTCGGGAGCCATACCAAAGCGTCATAGCACTGGCGGATCTATAGTGCCGCGAAATATATCAATTGCCGGCATGGCATCATCATCATCTTCCTCCGTTGCCAGCTCCTCTTCCTACAATTTACAACAACAACAACAGCAGCAACCTCTTGGGCCAACGTCGTCGTCGTCGTCGTCGGTCAAGAAATGGCAATGTCCGGCGTGCACGTATGAGAACTGTGCCGCCTCCGTTGTCTGTGACATATGTTCGAGTCCGCGTGGCTTGGTCAATGCGGTCCTTACCGATGCACTGGCTCGCAAATCGATGCGTGTCCAAGCGCTCACGGAGATCCGGCAGGAGAGCAAATTGATGGAGAACTTGCGGCAGCTGGAGGAGACCGAAGCTTTAACCAAATGGCAAAATATCATACAATATTGCCGGGATAACAAAGATCTCTTCGTTGACGATTCATTTCCACCGGCGCCAAAGAGCCTCTACTATAATCCGGCGAGCAGCATTGCCGATGGCGGCAATCCCGTTGTCCAATGGCGTCGCCCCCACGACATCAACTGCGATGGCGGCGCGTATCCGCCGTGGGCGGTCTTCCGCACACCGTTGCCCTCGGACATATGCCAGGGTGTGCTCGGCAATTGTTGGCTGCTCAGCGCACTGGCTGTGCTGGCGGAGCGCGAGGATCTGGTCAAGGAGGTGCTGGTCACCAAGGAGATATGCGCTCAGGGCGCCTACCAGGTGCGCCTCTGCAAGGATGGCAAATGGACAACGGTGCTGGTCGATGATCTGCTGCCGTGCGACAAGCGCGGCCATCTCGTCTATTCGCAGGCGAAACGCAAACAGTTGTGGGTGCCGCTCATTGAGAAGGCGGTGGCCAAGATCCATGGCTGCTATGAGGCACTCGTCTCGGGTCGAGCCATCGAGGGATTGGCCACTTTGACGGGTGCGCCCTGTGAGAGCATACCGCTGCAGGCGAGCTCATTGCCCATGCCCAGCGAGGATGAGCTCGACAAGGATCTGATTTGGGCGCAGTTGTTGAGCTCGCGCTGTGTCCGCTTCCTAATGGGCGCCAGCTGCGGTGGCGGCAACATGAAGGTCGACGAGGAGGAGTATCAGCACAAGGGTCTCCGGCCACGTCACGCCTACTCCGTGTTGGATGTCAAGGATATACAGGGACACCGTTTGCTCAAGCTGCGCAATCCGTGGGGTCATTATTCGTGGCGTGGCGACTGGTCGGACGATTCATCGCTGTGGACAGACGATTTGCGGGATAACCTAATGCCTCATGGCGCCTCGGAGGGCGTCTTTTGGATCTCATTCGAGGATGTGCTCAACTATTTTGATTGCATTGACATATGCAAGGTGCGCTCCGGCTGGAACGAGGTGCGCCTACAGGGCACCCTACAGCCTTTATGCTCCATCTCGTGCGTCTTGCTTACCGTACTCGAGCCGACCGAGGCGGAGTTTACGCTCTTCCAGGAGGGACAACGCAACTCGGAGAAGTCGCAGCGCTCTCAGCTCGATCTCTGTGTTGTCATATTTCGCACACGCTCGCCGGCTGCACCCGAAATTGGACGTCTTGTTGAGCATAGCAAGCGACAGGTTGGACAACTCCCTCCCCCCGTCAACCTCCCCCAATTGTAATCTTCTCCATCTTTTTTTAGGTTCGTGGCTTTGTTGGTTGCCACAAGATGCTGGAGCGCGACATCTATTTGCTGGTCTGTCTGGCATTCAATCATTGGCATACGGGCATTGAGGATCCGCATCAGTATCCCCAATGCATTTTGGCCATACATAGCTCCAAGCGGCTGCTTGTCGAGCAAATAACACCCTCGCCGCATCTGCTGGCCGATGCCATAATCAGTTTAACCCTCACCAAAGGACAGCGCCACGAAGGACGCGAGGGCATGACGGCCTACTATTTGACCAAGGCAAGTAATCCTGTCAATCAATCAATCCCGGCATCAATTGTTTATCTTCATTTTTCTATCTGCTTAGGGCTGGGCTGGTCTGGTTGTCATGGTCGAGAATCGGCATGAAAACAAATGGATTCATGTGAAATGCGATTGCCAGGAGAGCTACAATGTGGTGTCGACGCGTGGTGAGCTTAAAACGGTCGATTCCGTGCCGCCATTGCAGAGGTAAGATTTGATTTAACCCAGACAAAAAACGCATCTTTACTCCAAACATCAATTTTGACAATCCAGGCAAGTTATCATTGTGCTAACCCAGCTGGAGGGCAGCGGCGGCTTTAGCATTGCCCATCGGCTGACGCATCGTTTGGCCAACTCGCGTGGACTGCACGATTGGGGACCGCCGGGCGCCACCCATTGTCCACCCATCGAGAATGTTCATGGGCTGCACGCGCCGCGCCTGATAACATGAAATCCAAAGTGTGTTCTCAGGTGGACTCTGAAGCACGACGAGGGGCATTAGTTCAAAAACAAAAAAAAACAAAAACAAAAAACATATACAGTACGACCGCGCTCAACGCAGCCTATTGAAAAAACCGAGCGACAATTTTCTGTTGGCCACGAGACCATTTCCAAAAAGAAAGCAAGGATTTTATTTTATTTTTTTTAAT
This sequence comes from Scaptomyza graminum, assembly GCA_018901835.1. Lineage (NCBI taxonomy): Eukaryota > Metazoa > Arthropoda > Insecta > Diptera > Drosophilidae > Scaptomyza > Scaptomyza graminum. The sequence goes on along the minus strand of JAEIFL010000001.1, from coordinate 7,595,958 downwards.
TTTGTGATTTTTTATTTACTTTGCTACAATTTATACATGTCTGAGTGTTGCGTTGAGCGAGGTCGCACTGTATCTACTATGTGTATTCCTTTCGCTGTTTGCCATTATTATTTGTTATGATATTTAATCTGTGGCACATTTATTTCGATTAGTTTTCAAGTACTATTTGCATATTTCTAGTCGATGTGTTTTGTAAACATTATAAACGTAAAAATATATATATGTATTAACATACTGTATACTATGAAATAGTTAACGATGCAGTTGCAGGCGCATAAATACAAACATATTGAAGAAGAACAAAAAACAAATAAATATATATATATAAAGATTATCACAAACATACATACTAGTTAAACGACAGCCTGATCCTGAAACCTATCAAATATTTTATTTTTAATCAGTAAGTGCATGTGCGTCAGATCCATAATACAAACATAAATATATGTCTTATTGTTTTTAAAAAATAAAATACTACCAGTTATACAAATCCAAGAAGCACGTATATTTTAATTAAAAGCTTACGTTCGCTGCGCTTACTTGTAAATGCTTACAATGTAAATTTGACATCACACGGACTTACATTTTGAATGTCGAGAGCTGCCACTATGTTAGATTTTCAACGTGCAAGCGTTGGCCTGCCAACTCGGCTAATGAACAGTTGCTATATGTTCGATAGCTTTTCGAAATGTCTTGAATTGATTGTTTATAATATATGGTCACACTCTGTGCTCATTCAGTGTTTGTTGATTCTAGTTCATTTCAGTTCATGAGCAACATATTTTGTTCGTCATTAAATTTTTGTTTTTTTAAAATGGCTGATACAAAGGGCGTAAGTAATTTGTTTATTCATCATCAAGTTGTGCAAATAACTTAATGCGCCCTGTATTATTCGTAAGTGTATCAAAAATTGTTTTCGAGTTTGTTCAACTGTGCCGTACAGGGCGCGGCTTCAATCCCCGCTCGCGACAACCGACGATGGCGTTCTTGTTTCTTTTGTGTGTTTTGCGGCTTATCATGCAAATTCCTCAATGCCAATGCAAGTGCTCAAAGATGCAAGCCAATAAATATGAACTCATATGCAGCATTTCTACATGTTAACAAAACATAGCTGTAGTTCAACGAAAAAAGTGCATAAATTAAATTAAGCCGGCAAACAAAAATATAAAAAAGAGAGGGAAGGCGTCGGCAAGGTTTCCTTTGTTGCGGCCTGTGACCTACAAACGTACATACATACATATATGCACACTGTCATATACGTACATACAAATGTACATTTGTAAATATTAAATGCAAGTACAAATTTGTACTCAAATGGATATGCATGTGTATGTATGCATGTGTGCGTGAGTGTGTTTTAAGATATGCAAGTGAAACTCGAAACTCGAGCGTGTCTGGCATTTCAAACTAACGGCGCCGCCGCCGCCGCTTTCTTTAAGCCTGGTTTCGGCGTTCTGCGTTCTTCGTTCTGCTTTCCCCCCCAGCAGACACGCACCGTAGTCGTCCATTTTTAATTTTGTTGTTTTTGAGAGCGCATCAAAGTTAAAAGCTGCAACAATGGCGATGATGATGAATCAACAAAATTGTCACCCCCGCCCCCAATATTTTGAATTGAATTTTTTTTAATTTGTTTCTTTTGTTTCGGTTTTTGCAGTTTTCCAGCATTGAGACACCCGGCTATGTGGGCTTTGCCAATTTGCCAAATCAAGTGCATCGCAAGTCGGTGAAAAAGGGCTTTGAGTTCACTTTGATGGTTGTGGGTGAATCGGGTTTGGGCAAATCGACGCTGGTTAACAGTTTGTTCTTGACCGATTTATACCCGGAACGCATAATACCCGATGCAATAGGTATGTAAACCAAGAAATCATTACAATGACATTAATATATTGTGTATATCATTCGAACAGAGAAACAAAAGCAAACCGTTAAGCTGGAGGCATCGACTGTGGAGATTGAGGAGCGTGGCGTTAAGCTGCGTCTAACGGTTGTCGATACGCCCGGCTTTGGCGATGCGATCGACAATTCAAATAGCTTTGGCGCCATCCTGGAGTACATCGATGAGCAATACGAGCGCTTCTTGCAGGACGAAAGCGGCCTGAATCGTCGCAATATTGTCGATAATCGCATCCATTGTTGCTTCTACTTCATATCACCATTTGGACACGGGTATGTATGGTATATCTATGTCTAAGTCTTTCTAATCTCGATCTCGATCTCGACAGACTGAAGCCCCTGGATGTGGAGTTTATGAAAAAGCTGCATTCAAAAGTGAATATTGTGCCCGTTATAGCCAAGGCGGATTGTCTGACCAAAAAGGAAATCCTGCGCCTTAAGTGCCGCATTATGCAAGAGATTGAGAGCCATGGCATCAAAATCTATCCATTGCCCGACTGTGACTCCGATGAGGATGAGGACTATAAGGAGCAAGTGAAGCAATTGAAGGAAGCTGTGCCTTTTGCCGTCTGCGGCGCCAACACACTGCTCGAAGTGAAGGGCAAAAAGGTGCGCGGCCGCCTCTATCCGTGGGGCGTTGTTGAGGTCGAGAATCCCGAGCATTGTGACTTCATTAAGCTGCGCACCATGCTCATAACACATATGCAGGACCTGCAGGAGGTGACACAGGAGGTGCACTATGAGAACTATCGCTCGGATCGTTTAGCCAAAGGCCCCAAGGGGGGCAAAGAGAATGGCATCGGTAAATCGGATCGTGATAATATGGCAGCCGCACAGGCGGGCGTCAATAGTGTGCTCTCTCTCGAAAAGGATCGCATACTGCAGGAGAAGGAGGCCGAGCTGCGACGCATGCAGGAGATGCTCAACCAAATGCAGGCGCGTATGCAGGCACAGAAATGAACAACAGAGAGATAGAAAGTGTGAGAGAGAGAGAGAGAGAGAGAGTAGCACATTTGTGCAATTTACATATATATATATTTATTGAGATATATACATACAAACTTTTTTGTACGCAGTATTTAAGTTGCAGCGCTTGAATTTTTCACACAATAGGTGGCGCTATCTTTTATTATTTCTACATTCTAAACATGTAAGACAAATACTATATATATACAATACATATAAACAAAAGTGATTTTTTATAAACTTACATTACGAAATTTGCAATTGCCAAAAAAAAATAACTAAAAAATCAAATCTTAAGTGAACACACACACACACACACGCTCATACACACAAACTTCATATCACTCCTACTATATATATACATATATACTATATAAAAAATCGTTAGCAACAAACTGTATTCCTACTATTATGTATTTAGACACGATATGTCTATGATATTAACAAATTGAAATATGTGTAAATTTTATGATTGTATTTGTACTTCGACCGCATTTAAGTTTAAGCAACAAAAAGTAATTTTGCCGATGTTGAACAATTTCATTACAAAATGATGATTGCCTCTATTTTTTGTTATATTAAGCCGTCTCTAACTATTATTTGTTCATCAACAACTAACCTAATACTAAGAAATTAAGTTGAGCGTTTAACAAATGCAGTTTATTTTATATATGTATATGTATGAATGTTAGTTTTGTATTTTCAATTTAAAAAAATACTACGTCAAGTGCTCGAGTAAATTCTGCATTATTACAATATATTATTATAGTCACTTACATATACATATGTAATATCTTAATTTTGCCATTGCTTAATGTCAACCAACAAAACACTCATGCTAAATCACCTGCACCATTATCCATTATGTTAAATGAATCCTTTTTGCTCTGTATATGAACAATTTAAACCTTTACATTATCCCCCATAAATATATACATATATACACGTATATATGATTATTCTTTTACATATTTTTTATTTTACAAAACAATAACACCACATTAAACACAGCTTGTTAAAGACAACGATAAATTTAATTTAAACTAAACGGCTTACAGCGTTGCCACACGTGTTGAATTACCTGTCGAATATTGAGGTGCTTATCTGGCCATTTTTTAAAGCGAGTTGGCAGTCCGGCAAACTCAACTCACATGTTGTGTGGTAACATGCAGTACAATGTGCCGCCGGCAGACTTCTACTCAACATAAAATGTATTGAAAATCGGTCAATATGTACAAAACTTTACGCTGGGCATTATTGCAGACAACTAGCCAGCAAATTGTTGCATATCGAACACTCCGCACGACCTTGGTAAGACGATCGAGCCAGAAGTCCGAAACAAATGGAGAAGAGTCAGCAGCGACCTTGTCGCAAGATGCGCTGCTTGGGGAGTTTGCCCGCATGCCCGTGCATCGTATAAGGAATTTTAGCATAATTGCCCATGTGGATCATGGCAAAAGTACATTGGCGGATCGTGTGCTGGAGCTGACTGGCGCAATCTCTCGCAACGCTGGCCAGAACCAAGTGCTCGACAGTTTGCAGGTGGAGCGGGAGCGTGGCATAACAGTTAAGGCGCAAACCGCATCTATATTTTATAAATACAAGAACGAATTGTATCTGCTCAATTTGATTGATACACCCGGCCATGTGGATTTCTCCAATGAGGTGTGGATTTTATTTAAGTCGATTCAGTCCGAGATTAAAGTTTCTGATTTCTACTTCTTTAATAGGTTTCCCGCTCATTGGCCGCTTGTGATGGTGTTATTCTGTTGGTCGACGCCTGCCATGGCGTTCAGGCGCAAACCGTGGCCAACTATCATTTGGCCAAGCAGCGTCAGCTGGCTGTGGTGCCGGTGCTTAATAAGATTGATATCAAACACGCCAATCCCGATCGGGTGACAAAGGATATGCAGCTGCTCTTTGGCATTGAGCCAGCGACAGTGCTGCGCGTCTCGGCCAAACTCGGTACAGGAGTGGAACAAGTTCTGGAGCGTGTTATTGAGATGATACCACCGCCGAAGGCGGACAGAGAAAGCGCATTTCGTGCGCTTATTTTCGACAGTTGGTTTGACAAATATCGTGGCGCGCTCAACCTTATTTATGTGCTGAACGGACAACTGTCTGTCGGACAGGATGTTCAATCGCTGGCCACTAACAAGATCTACCCGGTGAAAGGCTTGTCCGTGCTGCGTCCGGTGGAGTGTGGTGTGCAGAATCTGTTGGCCGGCCAGGTGGGCCTCGTTGCCTGCAACATGCGCAACAGCAAGGAGTCCATCATTGGTGATACCATCCATCTGAAGCATCAATCGGCCACAGCGGCCGGCAGCTATCGGCCACAGCAGCCGATTGTCTTTGCCGGCATCTTTCCCGTTGATCAGTCCAAGCATGTGGCACTGCGCAGCGCCATTGACAAAATGGTCCTTAATGATTCGGCGGTGACAGTCAATGTGGACTCAAGCCCAGCTTTGGGCCAGGGCTGGCGCCTTGGATTCCTTGGCTTGCTGCACCTGGAGGTCTTCTGCCAGCGCCTGGAGCAGGAGCATGGCGCTGAGCCCATCATAACCGCACCCTCGGTCACATATCGAATCGTGCTGCGTAATCCGAAGCTAATCAAACAGCATGGCAAGGACACGCTGGAAATATCGAATGCGGCTCTTCTGCCGGAGCCGAACAGCATTATGGAGTACTACGAGCCACTGGTGCTGGGCACCATCATAACACCCACTGAGTATGTTGGCCAGATCATTGGACTGTGCGTGGAGCGTCGCGGATTGCAGCAAAGCTCGGTGAACATCGATGAGACGCGCATCTTAATGAAGTATGTTCTGCCGTTGAGTGAGATCATTTTGGATTTTCATGATCGCTTGAAATCGCTGAGCTCGGGCTATGCCAGCTTCAGCTATGAGGATAATGGTTATCATAGCACGAATCTCGTACGATTGGACATTCAACTGAATGGTCGTCCGATCGAAGAGTTGTGCCGCATTGTGCACGCCTCAAAGGCCACCGGGGTGGCACGCCAGATGGTGCACAAGCTCAAGGATCTCATACCCAAGCAGATGGTGCAAATTGCCATTCAGGCATGCGTCGGTAGCAAAGTACTCGCTCGCGAAACTATCAAAGCCTATCGCAAGGATGTAACTGCCAAGCTGGTAAGTTACACAGCACTATATTCATGTTTATCGATAATCAAACTGCTCATCGATTTCAGTATGGCGGTGATGTGACGCGACGCATGAAGCTATTGAAACAGCAATCGGAGGGCAAAAAGAAGATGCGCATGTTTGCCAACATTCGCGTGCCCCACGAGACTTTTATCAATGTGCTCAAGCGCTAACTGCTAACTGGGTGAGTGAGACGGGAAGGGATCATGATATCAAAAATTATATTTTGTTTTGTTTTGTTTTTTGTGTGTATCAACAACAACAACAATTATTTACGCTTATCGCGCGACCACAACAATATTTGCCTAACAGCAACTTGCCCGGCTGTCGGCCGATAGCACTGGCCGCCGCAAGAATATGCCCCCTTATCATTGTGTATGCTCTTTTGTCTTGAAATATAAATTATTACAAAAAGACATATACAAATGCGTTTGAGTGTACTCATACTTATGCATGTATGTATGTATGTATTTGTGTGTGTAGATCGCGATATTGTTTAACAACTCAGCTGCTGAATTGCTGAGTACGCTACATATGTAGATATTTTAAGATAATTAACGGACATTGCACAAACCTAATATACTCTTAGACTTTGGTATCGAGTATTAAAATCGAATTTCCCTGACCCTGAATTCTGAGCAAGCACACGCACAAATGCCCACATACATTGACTCTATAACGGTAAAAAGAACTGACACACACACTTACATATGTTTATGTAGAGTGTGTGAGATAGCATGTTTGAATACTTGTGTCTTTCTCCCAGCAAGTTGTGTTTGCGAGAGCGCAACAATCTAGCAAAGATAGAGAGAGAGAGAGAGAGCAAAAGCGAGAGCGTCGAAAGGCAAAGACACAACAATTGAATCCAACTGATGATGATGGCCAGTTGGGGACGTTGCGGCGAGCGCTTTTTTTTTCGTTATGCATGTGTATGTGACCTTGAAAAACAATAACATTGTTGCTGTGTGGTTGGTGCTGCTGCTGCTTTGGTATAGGCAATGCTGGGCAAATGCAAATGCAAACAAATCGAGCAAAACTGCTAAAAGTTGTTATGCAATATCAGAAGCTGCCAATTAGCCACAAAGTCAAGAGGGGGGAAAGAGCACAAGGTTAAGAGCAATGCAATAAATCCAGAAAACTTTTTACACATAGTAAAAATAAAAATATAACATACATATGTACATACGTACCAATGTATGTGCGTTTTGTAGTCATTCACAATTATTTTTTCATGGAAAGCATACATATTTCCTTCCTGCTTCTTGATTTGCATTTGGGAAAAGTCAGCTGCACTCGCATTTTGAATCGACAAAAACAACCATAAGCAAAAAACAGCCAGTCAAACAGCTGAGCCTGAGCCCTACACGCAAGAGCAAGAGAGTCCCCGTCCCCAACAACAAACAAGCTCTCTTTCTCTCTCAGAGCGAGCGAACGGGGCTATCAAGTGCGAGTGTATGAGCAGTACAACAAACGTCAAGCTAATGCAAAAACAATTTTCGTTATTTTGCTGAATTGAACGAAACAGAATCGACGACGACGCCTCCGACTGTCGTCTCGCCATAGCGTCCGTTTCTCCATCGCAGTCGTTGCCGTTGCCTCTGTCCACACAACACAAAACACAGTCAGTTTTCATTCTCATTTGACATCATCAACATTGAAATTTAATTAAAACAAGAGCAGTTCGAGCTTGATTGCGATTCCGAATCCGAATCTCCCCAATTAGTTGTTGGTGAAAATTGAAAATATTTTTATTGCATTGATCAAATTTAAAATAGTGCTTAACTAATGCGATATTTCGCTGTTTAAGTTTTCATTTAACAAATGCCTAAAATAACATTTGACGAAGAGTTCGTTTTCTTTTCAAGTTTCGTTGACCGTTTTTATTTGCAAACTAATCAGCGCGTTCGAAAACAACAAACGTCATCAGCTGTTCTTCGCTTGTGGGTGTTGTGTTTGTGTGTGTGTGTGTGTAGTGTCTTCGTTGCCTGCATATACATACATACTTACATATGTTTGTATGTGCTAATGCAGATACTTGAGTATTTCTGCATATTTACGTATGCATTCTTTTATATACGTAAATACGTATGTAACTGTATCTTGTGCTTTGTTTTTTAATATAAAATGGTTTGAAAATACTACAGAATAAAAATTGTTGCATTCAGAAGCAACAGCTCCTCCGGCCACCTCCTGTGTTACGCCCTTAAATATATTTTGCCACACGAAACATAACCTAGAATCGTATATAGAACTAGAACTTGTTTGAAGGTTACGACGCGGCGCCACGAATCACTCATTCCCTTCCCCATCTGGTTACCACCTCTCATCAATGCATTGGTAGCTTTGGCCTTGACCGTGTGCGTCTAGTGCAAAACAACAACAGCTGTGTGCTGTGGCTGCACTTTTGACGACAAGTGGCAACGCCGTTGGTTGGAGATGGACACCAAGTCAACAACACACACAAATAAAATACAATACTTGCCATCCAAATAACAGTGCTTCAGCGCAATACGCCTCGCTCGACTCGCAAACAATCAAGTTCAAAGCAATCGGAACAAAAACAATATAAAAGGCAAAAACAGCATCGGCATCTCCCGCACACACATGCAGCAACTGCGCGCATTCGCACTCTCGCTCGTACACACACACATGCATGTAAATGTTCACACAGCTGTACACGTAGCAGTGTTCACAGTAGTTTGTTGTTTTTGTTGTTATATGAAGCACAACGGCAGACAGGCAGTCACAAAAACTCAGCAAATTGTGCAATAGTCGTAGAATTAGCAAAAGTGAGTGACAAACAATAATACTTAATAATTATTTAACAGTTATATAGTATGTACAACAATAATTGACTAGCCCTAGCCTGGCAGCAGAATCAATTTGACAGTGTTGAAAAATATTCCATGCAATTGGAAACTTTGCTTTCGCGCTGCGTAGTTGCCTTTGCTGTTTTCCCCCGTTGTCGTTTTTCATTGTGCGTCCATTTATGTACTATATACTTTTAAATATGTATGTATGTACAAAATATCTATGCAAGTATGTACATACGTTTCGACTGTTTGTCCGTGTGCCAGTTCAATTCGTATATTCATACATTTTCTGCTTTGTTCATATGTGCATACACTCATCCATGTATGTATGTATGTATGTTTGAATTTATTTAAAGTTTGCAATGAAAGAGAGAGTTAGAGTTCATTGATATTATATCAATACTGAGCGGTAAAGAAGTTGTTGTTGTCGTTTGGTCGATTAATTTTTACAAAATCTATTGAAACTTTAAACATGTTTGTGTGTAATTTGTGATTTATTTTTGTTTTGCGACTAACAAGCGCGTCAGTGCCAATGGCAAAAACATACATACATATGTACATACATACATACGTATTTGTGCATGTCACATCATACGTCACACAGCTGATATGTGTTGTTAGTGGTTGGCGCACACGCATATGTACACCTATGCATATATGTATATCTTCGATACTCTCTTCTCTCTTTATCATACGCTTGCCACCCACTCTCGCTACTTTATTTTGTAAACAACTGAGCAGGGCGCGCAGTGCTGCCAGATGGTTAGCAATTTTAAGCAACAATGGCAGCTCTGCCATATTGGCACACACGTATACACAATCGCATACAAACACACAAATTGTGATATGCATTTGTGAAATTTTTCAGTTTATTTTATTGCTTTCATTGTTTTTGCAGGCTGCGCAGCAAATTCAATAAATGCAACCGACCAGGACGCGAGAATTCGCGCATCGTCGTCCGTAAATATGATCAACAGTTTTAGTGTTGCCAGCTCGCATACAGCAGCAGCAAGTGCAGGTGCAGGTGCCGCGGCGATAACTCTGCATTTTAATTACAATAGCAACAACAACAATAGTAAGATCAACAACAACAAATTTCCTGCGCCCATGGCAACAACAACCAATGAGCACAAAAGCCACAATACAATTACAACAACAGCAGCAACAACAACAGCAAAAATGTTTAAAATAACACAAAGCGAAGTTGAGGCAAAGCATTTCTTAATGACTTATCCACAACAACAACAACAGCAGCAGCAGCAGCAGCAAAATAAGTCTGGAGGCGCATTTAAATGGATGTCGCCGAAGAAAGTAATTACCTCAGCAAACAACACCAAAGAGCCGCAGTTTATACAATTCAACATTCAGTCCATTAACAGCAGCAACCAGAACAATGGCAACACCAACAAATCGAAGCAACAGGTGCAATCAACAACAACAAAGACAGAAAAACCAAAAAGTGCCTTTATTGAAGTATTGACGATGCCACAGCAACAACGACTACAACAACAACAACAACAACAGCAGCAGCAGCAGCAACAAAAGCAAAGAACTGAGGACCAAGAGAATGCCTTTCGCCAGATCGAGGATGTGCACAATTATGCAAAGCTGCAGCATCTTCATCCAAATCAGCACAGCATCAGCAGCGATGAACTATGCGAGGAGGACGATGAGGATGACGAGGAGGATGAGGATGAGGATGAGCAGCAACAACAGAAAAATCAACTTAAGGTTTATGTTAATAATAATGACGACGATTCCGAGGAGCACGTCGAAGTTGATGTCGTTACTGTAACACCAACACCAACAACAACAATCACAACAACAGATCAACAACAGCTGCAGCAACAACAACAACAACAAAAACAGTTAGCAACAACAGCTGCTGACCAAGATACTATGCGACCGGAGCACCATGCACGCCGTCCTATGAACGCATTTCTCATCTTCTGCAAAAGGCATCGTGCGATTGTCAAAGAGCGCTACAAAACGCTTGAAAACCGGTGAGGAGTGTGCCCAATATTATATAAAAACAATACCTTAATTGACTTGTTGAAATTTCACAGAGCCATTACAAAGATACTCGGCGATTGGTGGGCCGCACTGGATGAGCAGGAGAAGCAATGCTTCACCGAACTGGCACAGCAGGTAAGCTAAGGAGCTATAATAATATTTCTTAAGAAACATAAATTGCAGAACCTTGGCACTTAATTTCCATGCCAATACGGCACAAAAGAAAATCTATAAAGAAATATTCTTATTATTTTCGGTGTTAACAACACTGGCTAATTTTGTCATTGAATGTGAATGATCTGGCAGCACCAACATTTAATTTCTAACGGTGAATGACTATCGCTCAGCAGTTAATTCACAATTGTCTAGGCAGCTACACATACACACTCTCTCTCTCTGTCTCTTTCTCTCTCATTTTCATTGATTATCTGTTTGATTGATTTGTTTGTTCTTTGTCTTTTCACTTACTCAGAACAAGGATGCCTTTTTCAATGCCAATCCCAATTTTAAATGGTACAAACTTCCAGCACCGCCGCTGCGCACGCTTGCCACACGTCCCGGCAATGCTAACACCAACGCCGCCCATCCAAACGAGGAGCATCAACAACTGCAACAGCTACAACAACAACAACAACAGCCTCTCCTTTGGGAGGGTGAGGTGGCGCAAGTGTTGCGTCGCAATTACTTTAAATTTGCCGATGAGACGCAAATGGGCGATCTGAGTGCACTTCTCAGCGCCAACGGGGGGGACAATGTGCGGGACAAGGAATATGCGCTGCAGCAGGCGCTGAGCGAGACAACACAATTTCTAAGCGCTCATATGCCCAGCAACAACAACAACAACAATAACAGCAATAAAACCAATAACAACAACAACAACAAACGTGGATTGCAGCCAGCAGCGGGAGTAGATAGTGCAAGCAACTCAAGTGAGGAGGAAGTGGAACGCGGCGGCGGTTCGCCCATCAAGAAGCTCAAATCGACGCGCAGCTGCAAGGGCAAAATCTATCAGGAGCTCATCAATTCGGGCCAATTGACGGCCTTGGCCAAGAAAAGCAAATGCCGTCTAAACAGCGGCAGCAGCAGCAGCTGCCCAACCGATGCCAACAGCAGCACGCCGCCCATTTCGCCAACGGGCGCTGCAGTGACGCCTGCCAATTGTCAGCTGCTGGAGCTTGATGGAGTTGGAGTTGGAGCTGGCGCCACGACGCGCACTCGGCGGCGCAGCATTGGCGATGAATTTGATTTGGAGGAAAAGATTAAGGAGTTGCCGGCGCTCAGCTTGGATACATATCTGCAGCGCAAGCGGAGCACCAAAAAGAAGAAGAAATTCAGCAGCAGCAAGAAGCAGCGCAACGCCAACAGCAGCAGCAACAATGCCACAACAGCGGCGGCAGTAGCGGCGGCAGAAGGAGCAGCCGTCAAGAAATCAGGAATGTTGCCAGCTGCTGCGGCAGCAACCGCCGTGGGAAGTCAAAAGCGCAAGGCGCGCAAAGAGAGCATAACGCGGCGGGATGTCAGCGCCATTGAGCAGGAGGTGGCCTCCATCCTCCCACTGACCATCAACAATGGCTGTTATTATTTTAATCAAACGCAATCGATGCGCCCAGCAGCAGCAGCAGCCTCATCGCAGCCGACGACCATCTACGATGCCACCTCTACCTCAGATTTACTCATATTGGCCGAAGTGGCCGCCAATCGCACCGAGCTGTCCAAGTCCAACTAGCGGCAGCAGCATCAAATGCCACGCCCACACTTGTTAAGCAGGGCGCAACAAACAAACAAATCAAAATGAAACGATTTATGTTGCGACTGTACTTACATGTATATACATACATATGCATAGAATGTATCCTATACATACATACATATAGTATATTTAGAAATTGTTATTGTTTTTCATTTTCATTCAATGAAAATACCATGTACGATGTACGATGTTGATAGCTAAGATATAATACAGATAGTACAGTGATCACTCGATAATTAGAGCTAAAGAACATTTTTGTGAAATTTTCTTGTGACAATTTGACCTAAAAAAAAATTGAGTATTTTCTTTTAACCGAAAACACTTCCAAAGAAAATGCCATTTTAAAAATGATCTAATATTTTCGAGCGTTCATTTAAAAAACGCTCATAAATTAGAAGAAGAAAAAAATTAATAACTAATTAGCAAAAAATTTACAAATCACAAAAAGAAAAAAAACCGAACTAAATTGCGTGGCCTTAATGCAATAATAATTAGATTTTTGAAAATATTGCGAGCACATGATATTACTGTTAGATATTTACAAAAAAAATATTCTGTAAAATAATTGAAATGTTTTTTTTTTTTTTGTTTAAGATCCATTTAGCGAGCAATGACTGTAATATACGTCACTGTAGGAAATTAAGCTAAGAATTGAGAGACACAAACACACACACATACACACGCATTGAGAGTAAATAGACACAATAATAATGTAAACAAATAAGATGCGGGAACAACAACAACAACAACACATAAACACACAAATTGTTATTGTTAAAAGTGAGTGAAAAATGTTTTAGATCAAATTCTAACGATTATGCCAAGTGACATAGTTTGTTTATGTTTTTGTTTGATTATCTAATTTTTTTATTTGATTTTTGTAACAGCTTTAAACATTTTTTTTAATCGTTTTTGTTAAGTTTACAAACCAAACCGGGCAACAACGATGAATTGATATAATATATATACATATGTGCTGCGCTTATTAACTGTTAATTATTATTACTTATTATTTTTGTTTCTAGTACATATTTTAGCTATAATTTATTATCTATTATCTATTGTCATAAACATAAAAACATAACACATAGTTGTACATTAAAAAATAAAAATGAAATATAACATTTAAATTTAAATTTAAACAGCGCACATTCATCATTGTTATCGATTGTCAAATAGCTGCCGATCTGTTTTGGCGCTGCACAAATCATTGTTATCGATTGTCAAATAACTGCCAATCTGTTTTGGCGCTGCCAGATGGTAAGAGATATTAAATAAGGTAGCACCGTTCGCAAAATTTCAGTCTCGAAACAAACCTTTTTGTGTGTGTTTTGCTTTGTGCTTTTGCATTCAGCAGCTCCGAGAGGAGCGAACTCGGCTACCTTGTTAAATATATGTTGGTTAATGGTTCGTTTGCCGGTGTGGCCCGCTGCATGCGTGTGTATTGGTGTAATGCAAGATAAGAAATCGTTGAGCGGCCCAGCCAGCCAACCGTCTGTTGCGTAGATAAGCTCTGGCATTCCAATTGGACGGACGAACAGATAAACCAAAAAATTCAAGGATCGTAGTACTTCTAACTTCTATGCATGCAAAATGGCGGGCGCGCGTTTAAAGTAAATAAATAAAAGGCGGCAGCAACGAAACAACGACATCAAAGAACAGCTGACTGGTCGCCATTGCTACTGCTCTTCTTTCTCGCTGCTCCACGCGGTTTCAGTTTTGACCCATTCATTCGCAAGCTTTGCGTGAGCTTTCGCCAGCCGTATTGCTTAACTGTGTTGGCCATATGTAATTTAGTTTGCTCGCGCATTCAGACCAGTTGACAATTTGACGACGTTGTTCATGGTGGCAACAGAGCGAATAACATTTACATTTAACTGAAACCGAGAAGAATTGACAACAACAAAAAGAAAAACAAATGAAAATATTCCATTAAGTGAGATACATACATACAACAAAATCAAATCGGTTGCCTTACCGTTAGTTGTCAATATATTTTTACCTGCACTGTTTACGTTTTACAATATTTATTGACACCGTTTAAAGTTAATAAATTGTTTTTTTCCATCGTTCGGCTTTATAAATTATATAGTAATCGGAATACGGAACGGCGCAACAGAATTCAAAAGTGTGTTCGTTCGGACTGTGTCTGTGTTTTAGTACATAAATAGTACATGCATCGGTATGTATGTGTGTGTTAAGCGAAAAACGATTATTAAAACATATGTACATACATACATACTGCCATGCCAACAAATATAAATACATCAAAGCGCAAGCTCGTCACAAGTTCCATGGATGTGTGACATGTGCATATATACACGTATATTAGTGTGTGTGTGTGTATTTTTTGTTTGTGTGTATTGTCTGTACGCGTAATAGAAGGATCTCTGTTAGAGCACGATACAGTTATATAACTGTATAATGTGAGTTAAGAGAGTTGCTAGTTAGCAACAACAACAAAACAGTCTCTCTCTCTTTTGATGAATCTGCACTTTTGTCCGCTTGTGCGACGCCAACGTAATTTCACTCTTCACTCTCTCTGCAGCAGCAGCAACAATCATGAATTGTTGTAATGAAATCTGTGTGCGCACATTGGAAACCCGCTAAGTTTCGATTTTAATTTGATTCCTCGCGCTAGCAACAGCAGCAATCGTCGTGGCGGCGGCTGTGTCTCGTCTGCTGTTGCATTTAGCGTGACGCTAATAAATTAAAAGAACCAATCGCCTGACGTCGCCTTCGCCTTGCATCGGGCAGTTGAGTTAACGGTTGAGCTGGGGTAGGAGCAAGGGTGCAAGGGATTAGCTGTTCATTTGCACGTTTTTTAATTACCACCAATTAGTGTTTGGCTAGAATACGCGAATTGGTTTTTGGCGTCGTCATTTGCAATTAAACGCTAGCAAGAGATAAATTATTTATCGACATAGCAAAAACCACAAAACACCAACAATCTGCCGCAATCAAAGCTTAGCCTAGCCACCCACCGCGTTCACAGTTACATATATATGAAGAGGAGGCTTGGCGCGTGTGACGTCACGCAGCGAAGTTCTTCCGTTTCGCTGTGGTGGTTATGTGAACATTGGTGGACGAACGTTCGGCGAAAGTATTTATTTATTTAGTGTTTGCTCATTCGGCTTCAATATTCATTCAATTTAGCATTACTTTAACCATGCAATGGAAAGTTTTGCTACCTGTAAAATTGCTGCTTCTTAATTTCGCAATTTTGTAAAATAGATTAACTCCGTCTTAAAAACACGTTTCATATGGACTAAATTATTTACTTATTTATTAATTAAATAAATACTAAATAAAAAATAATAAATAAATATTCGAACATACAGAAAAGAAAAAATTCCAAGAAAGATAATATTTAGCAGCAGTGTAATCCTTTTTTGAACAAAAGCAAGGTTCTGTTTTTTTTTTTTTTATTAGCGCATCTTACTTGCTTTCCAAAAGTTGGGCAGCACTGTCACAACTAGTATTATGTAAGCGAAAATGACGAAGACAGCAGCAGCACACAGGATGAATGCGCCTGATAGCGTGCCTGCGCGCTTGCCTGCCTTCGCTTGCCTGCCTGGCTGTCTGCTGTTTTCGTTCGTGTTCGCTCGTTGACCGTGTTCGGTCTCGTTGTTCTCATCTCATATGTGCCTTCGTTAGTCATTTCGCCGCAGTTGTCTTGACAGTTTGAACTGTGCTTTTGCCGTGGCAGAACGTTTGGCGTACGTAGCGCAAAACGCAACCAAAAAAAAAAAAAAATCAAAATCAGATCAACAACAACAAATAAACCAAAAAAGGCAGGTACCACCACATCCAAAGCACAACGTCAAAAGCAATTTAAGCTTAGCAACCGAAATTGAAATTTGTTTTTGATTTGGTTGTTTTTTTTTTTCTGTGCACAGTGTCTAGCGTTGGTGCACGGCATGCGTGCTTGTGTTTATACTATATGGATGGGAGTGTGTGTGTGTGTGTGTTTGTGTATAACTATAGTTGTGTGTGCTACAAATTCAAATGTGTTTTGCACGCTCTCTAACCTCTCTCACACACCCTCTCTCTCTCTTTTTTTTTTTTGGTTTCTTCCCCTTTTTGCTTTTGTTGTATAACACATTTAATGGACAGCTTCTTGTAGAGAGAGAGAGGAGGGAAAAAGCTCTAAAACAACACATTAGGCAAAGAAAAAACAAAAACAAAAAACATACAAAATCAGCTGTGCTGAGTTTTCTTTATTGTGGTTTTTTTTTTCTTCGCAGAAGCAGAAGCAAGAACAAGAGGCACAACGAACGTGTGTGAAAAAGTGCGCCACAAACTAAACCGACCGAAGCGCACCCAAAAATTTTGAGTGCTGCTTCTGAGTGAAAAGGAATTGAAACATCATTAATCTTGGCCTTCTCCAGTCGACTATCTCCACTCATTTGCTCTGTAATGGCTCAGCTCCGTTCACTAAACGCTCAACGTACAACAATTAAATTTGCTTACTATACTCGCAACAGCAGCGGCAGCAGCACTAACGGTTGTTTCGCAGCCGCCGCAGCGGCTCTCACCAATAACACCAACAACAACAACGGTAAACGTAATCAACAACAAAGATGTTTACATAGTACAGCAGCGGGGGGCAGCATTGCCAGCAGCACCAACAACATCCTGCGACAACAGCAACTACAGCTGCTTCTCTGGCATAATCAATGTGTGAGCGTGAGCAGCGCGCGTTCGCTGCATTCGGCAGTGCATGAGAAACAGGCGCAGGTGGCGCTCTCCGAAGTGTGTGATGGCAAACAGAGAGGGGCGGAGGGTGCAACGCAGGGCGATGCGCAATCCGCGCAGCCGAAACAGCAAGGCCAACCGCAACGAGATCCGCTCGATGTGAGCTTTAATGATCCAATTGCGGCATTTAAGAGCAAGACAACGTGGGAGCTGGTGCGCGCCTATATGGTGTACGTGATCTGTTCGAGCGAGAAGCTCGTTGAGCACAATATGAAGGTAAGCTCTTGGGCGCATACTGTTCAGTCAAACAATAACAACAACAATTTCATCACACACAGTTATTCTCTTTAGATTAGAGTTGTTTGTGGCGCTAGTTGGACTCTTCTCTCCTCCCCAATAAAAACCATTGTATAATAGCTCATTTGGCAATTTGCCTGTTTGCTCCATCTACCTCTCTCACTCGCTCATATGTAAAGGGAAAGTAATTTGCTAAGCCTAGCTTTCGTTCAGTTATTATCTTCTCCTACAAAAAAGGCTCTCATTAAAATGCAGTTTAACTCTCTTTGCGCCAAAGAGCACAGGTTCGTTAAGCTTGCCTTTACTCTTACTTGACTTGCAATTAGTTTCAAATAATTAATTGTTATTGTACATTTTTACGCCTAATTGCACTTAAGTAATAATTAGCGCATTTTGTTTTGCTTTGTTTGACTTGTGTCACTTGATCTGTCTTCCCCTCCACCTTTTCGCCGCTGTGTGTCCGATTGCTTTAAATTACTCATACATACAAATGTAGCCGCAATTGCCGCGTTAATTTGTTTGTTTGTTAGTGCGGGCAAAGATGTAATAGTAGAAAGGAGAGGGGGGGGGCTGCAATCAAGAGCGGCCCTTAGACTCAAGCTCACGCATGCAATGATTATGAATCTGATTCATTTATCATCACGTGTATACCCCCTATAACTTTGCCATTTGGCTGTACATGTGTGTGTGTGTGTGTGTGTAATCACAGAGAGAGCGACTTAATCATGTGCATTTGTGCTGTTGTTGTTGTAAGCCAGTCACGGAGACGCCAGCAGCAGCAACGGTACGTTAGACAAACTTACACACTACTCACACACACACATAAACATACATACATACATACGTACGTACGTTTGCAAATGTTAGCTTGTCGGGCAAGCAGAGACAGGCCCCCAAAAAAGCGCCAATCAAAACGCCAAACGCAGCAGCAACTACTTGAATAGTGAAGGAGGCAGCGCTCTCACTCTTTTTCCACATACATACATATGCATATATGTATGTACATGTGTGTGTGTATTACGTATACGTTTCTATTTTAAATCTTGCGTGTGTGTTTGCATATCGATAAATAGTGCTGCATAATATGCAGTTTGATCGATTTAATGGATAATTGATTGCCCTAATGCACGAGTTAGTAATCGTATATTCATACAGTGCCGGACAAAACTAAAGCACCTGGCGGTGACACTGCTTCCCAGGCTATTTTTGTAAATATTATTTATAATTTAATAGCTGCGTGTGTCACGTCAAGAATAATGAATTCGCGAGGGGGTGTTTCATTTTTTTGTCGGACACTGTATGAATATACGATTACTAACTCATGCATCAATTTTTCATTAAATCGATCAAACTGCAATGAATAATCAAATGAAAAATAAAATTGGCCCAGGGGAGGGGGGAGCTTTAGTTTTGTCTAAATGTATACATATATACCTAAATAAGTATGTATATCTGTATTTATTAGCAACTAAAAAGTTAGCATAGCTGTTCTTTTTTTCTATTTAAAGCTTACACACACATATGTACATATGTATGTATGTATGTATGTGTGTACGTAGGCAATATGCTGACAGGTC
This sequence comes from Scaptomyza graminum, assembly GCA_018901835.1. NCBI lineage: Eukaryota > Metazoa > Arthropoda > Insecta > Diptera > Drosophilidae > Scaptomyza > Scaptomyza graminum. The sequence goes on along the minus strand of JAEIFL010000001.1, from coordinate 7,576,787 downwards.
GCGTGACGTGGGGCAACACCTGTGCTTGCTTTTGAGCAATCGGCACTTTTGCCAAATTAAAAAAAAAACAAATAACACGAAAATTGTTCGAAACAGAACAGAAGCATTGCCAATTTTTATGTAACCAGTTTAAAAAAAAAAAAAAAAAAAAAAATAAGTCTAGAGTTTTGTTTGTACATAAGAATGTTTGTTTGTATACAGATGAGATTATTCATTGTTTCTTCTTTCTTTGCCTTAGTAACTCGAAAACCGGTTCGCGTATATGTATGTATATATTCGATCTTTAAATGCTGCGGCATGCACGTGCCTGTCAAAAATACAAAAAAAACAAGCTCCTGGGAGCGCACAATGTTCAAGGGGATTTTTTCTGTTTCGGTTGTTCATGTTATGAGCTTTATTTGGCAGCTTTTTGACGTTGATTAAATTGCTTGGGAGAGGATATTCACTGCAGCACACCTACCACCACTCCCCCTCCCCCCCCCCTGCACTATCTTACTCTCTAGCTATGTTTGCGCTGAGCGTTTCGAAATTCGCCGTGTGCTTTTTAGCCTTGACACGACGATCGCATGACTCTCTCTCTCTCTCTCTCTCGTCACTTTGTATCTCTCTATTTGCTCTCTTGTCTTCGTGTCCAAGTGATTTATTTGCACGTCGAAATGTCAACAACAAATAATACTTAATATGTTTTTGACTGTGCGCATTCTTTGGGTGTGTGAGTGAAATAGCGATATCAAAAAATGGTTCGCTTGATGTAGAAAACATGAATGTATGAAAGTATGTACATATGTATGTATATACTATGATTGTATGTATTTACATATATATTCGATAGAATTTCTCTTGAATTTCTTTTGCTTCCCACCATATTTTTTGGCTACCCCTCTTCGCCCTCTCTTCACGTATGCTTTGTAGACTTTAGATTGAAACTTGTAATTTACTGTATTTAATTATGAATACCAAAAAAAGACATCTTTAAAAATCTTGTCTCAAAATATATACTTATGTATAAAAAAACTATCGCAGCTTATGAAAGTGGCAAGCAGAGTATTGGGTAAAAGATTATTTAGAACATTGATGAAGGCAACTTTCTATGGCCATTTTGTCGCTGGCGAGGATCAGATCAAGATAATACCCACACTGGAAAGGTAATTTGATAATGAATCTTGAATGCACTAACACCATATCTTCTTCTTCTTCTTTTTTTCTTCTTTTCTTTTTACTCCATTTACTTGTGTTTTTGATCGCTCTCTTGTCTCTCTTGCTTTCGCTGTTGCGCCAAAATGCCAAAACGAACAACAAAAATTACCACAACAAAAAAAAAAAAAAAAAAAAATCAACAACAACCGACACTGTAACTGAAACAACGTTATCGATAACCGATCAACAATAAATAAAAATACGAAAAATTTAAAAAAAAAAAAAAAAAAAAAAAACCAACCGAAAATGCAATCAACAAAAAAAGCTTTTAAAAGTCGCTCGTACCATCCTGGGCAGCAAACTATTCGTGATGCTTATGAAGTCCAGCTTTTATGGGCACTTTGTGGCCGGAGAGAATCGCCACACGATTGTGCCGACGCTTGAGAGGTGCCAAAATTCGTATCCGTAACCGCATATATCCGAATGCCCCATGCCCCAAATCATCCAACAACAACAAACAAATAACAGCCATAAAACTAAACTTCACTTGAACACACTAACTCACGACTCAACTCGACTCGATTCGAAACAAATCAAACTAACTTGAATTAATGCAACACACACTCATTTGTGGCATGTTGATTTTGAGATTGCTCCCCCCTTCCCCCCTTACATATATCCGTTTTCCCATCAAACAAAATACACACAGACTATACTTGATTAATTAATTGGCAAAACAAAGTGTAAACGTTGCAGTCGGGCGCCACCGACTGCTGTATACTCGACATCTGTTTAAAGACGGGTTCAAAGATTGTCTGATGCAGATCTTTCGGGGATGCCACAGAAAACTGTGAAAGATGCAGGCAATCCCATTTTTAAAGGGGTGGCAAGGGTTGTATGCGTGGGCGTGGCATTTTGATGCAGTTTTTTGGGCGATGTCATCACCTAGCTCAAAAACTGTGGAAGATATAGGCGTTTCTGATTTCAAACTGCGGGCGGGGCGGGGCGGGGGTTGGAACCGGTATGGGTGGGCGTGGCTTTAAAATATTTGATGCAGTTTTTTGGGGGATGCCAGGAGCTATCTTCTAACCAAATTTGGTGTGGGAAATACAACGATTTGTCGATATTGAGCTATCGAATTTATCGATTAGCTAGGTCCCCAGTTATCGTAGAACCCCAATCTTGGCACTTTATCTGTCTCTAGCTTGAAGTGTGTCGAAGAAAGTTGCGTTCACACAGACGGACAGACGGACGGGCCCGGACATTGTACAAACCCAATATACTCGCTTACCTTCGGTATCGAGTATAAGAATTCGAGTCTTTTCCATGCATTTTCCCGCATATTGTAGTTTGTTTGAATCAAAACGCATTATATCACACAGCAAACACAAAGGAAAACCTTCCACTTCACCCTTCACTTCTCGTACATCCCTTTCCACCCATGACCCCCCCCCCCACGACCAACGTGTTTGTGGCAACGTTTCCAAGCATGATATTTGTTTGTAAGCTGCGTTTCTAATGCTCATTAATTTTCTCGCTCTAATCTTCTCGCTTAACATCGTCGTCATCCCCCGCAGACTTCGATCGTTTGGCGTTAAGCCGATCCTTGATTATTCCGTTGAAGAGGATATCACCCAGGAGGAGGCCGAGAAGCGTGAAGTTGAGTAAGTGCAATGACAATTGATTGATTCACATTATAATGCTTAAACTCAACTCGTCAGATCTTCGGTTTCGAGCGCCGGTGATGGTGTCAAGGATGCGGGCGCCTTGCCCCAATATCATGTGGATAAGTCGTTTGCCGATCGTCGCTACAAGGTGAGCAGTGCTCGTACCTATTTCTATCTGAACGAAGCCACCTGTGAGCGCAACATGGAGACATTTATCAAGTGTCTGGAGGCGGTTTCTGGTGAGTCGAAAACCCCTCAAAAAAAAAAGGGAAAAATATATTAAGGTTCAAATCGAGTTCAAATGCATGTGCTGTGTGCATCATTCCTCTGTGCATTCCGCTCCATCCATCCATTTGTTTTTTCTCATTAATCATTTTATTTATTATATTTTTATTTGTCATGCACTCATTTATCAGCTGGAAGGGACAGTTAACATAAATTAAGGTTTATATTCTGTGTTTTTGACCTCATTAGAATTTTTATTTATTTTAAATTCTGTGCGGAAATACTTAGGAACCGGTTCTGGTTGCATGAACAAAGTATAAAGTTTGTTGTCTTGGGATGATACACGAACTTAATTCAAATACCTAAAAATTTTGAAAAATCATGTCTGAGAATCTGGTTAAAATGCGAATTAAAATTCTTAAAGTGGATCGAAGTGGGACGAAGCTAAGATAAGCTTTAATTTAAAGGTTTCTTGGTTGTAGAAAGTATTTGATTCTGATTATTGGGTCTTATTTGCTTGCGATTCTTTTCTTTTCTTATATTATTTTTGATCATTAGCTATATCCTTTTTTTTTTGTATAGCTGCTGTATGCGCTGCATATATATAACTGTACATACATATTTATATGCAATATATAAATGTATTCATTTGTTTATAATTTTGATTATATATCTTTCTTTCTCACCGTTAATATTTGCCAAAAACCGTTTCGTAAACGTCAACCAAATGCAAAACCGACGGGGCGGCGACCAAATTGTCAATTAACCCGATAACCCGAATTATCGATAATCGCAACTAACTCAAACTAATCGAAAACTAACCGAAATCGAACTAACCTCAAAACAAACCATTACTGAAAACTGTATGTATGTATGTCTGTGTGTGTGTGTTATTTTGGGCATGGCTTTTGCCCAGATGATGATGCCAAAGAGCCGCGTGCAGCGGCCGAGGGTAAGCCTGCAATACATTAATAACAAAAAACGTTTAACAACAATGAAAAACAACAACAACAACATTGAAACAACTCGAAAACTCAAAGTCGAATTTCGCGTTTGCTTTGATGAAGTCGTATTTGGCGAGCATTTGCTTTGTTTGTCGTATTTACTATTTAATTGTATATGTATGTATGTATGTATGTGTTTTATGTTTAGTTAATCCTTAGTATGATAATTTATCAATTGCATGTTTGTTTCGTATCAACGTAACGCCTTTGCCTCGCCTTGCCTTGCCTTGCCTCGCCTATTTTCGTATCTGCTTTTGTTGCCTTGCATTCATGCCACACTTTTTACCTTTTACCTTTTAAATGCTTCTCATTTCCGAACAACAACAACAACAATTTGGTATACAGGCGCCACCTTCGGAACTGGCATCACAGCCATCAAACTGACCGCACTTGGCCGTCCACAGCTGCTGGTAAGCTACACTATATACATATACATACATATATTCTATAAGATAATATTATATGTATATTTAATTGTTTTTTTCTCTCTTCTCCTCGCGTTTAGCTGCAACTTTCCGAGGTTATAATGCGGACACGTAAATATATGGAGGCACTTGTTGGCGGTCAGGGCAATGTGCTCACCCATCACAAGACCATTAAGGATCTCGAGAAGTATTATACCAGCGTTGGCGACAACAAGGATGTCCAGGAGTTCTTGAAGAATGTTACTTCCGATAAGGAGGGGTGGGTTTTTGAATTAATTATATAAGTACTATTTTGTATAATATTTGATTTTGGTGTTTAGCATATTGCATCTGTTTCCCTGGTCGGGCATTGTCGATGAGGATTCACAGTTGAGCGACACATTTCGCGTGCCCGATCCAATAACGGGTCAAATGCGTCGACTGATCTCACAAATTGAGCCCAAAGAGGAGGAAATGTTTAGAAATATGATCCGACGTCTAAACACAATTGTAAAGGTAAGCAAATAATAAATACATATAATATAATCAATAAACAATTAACTAAGTCTATTTTGTTGCTATTGTTGTTCAGACTGCCTCTGAGCTGGATGTGCGCATTATGATTGATGCTGAGCAAACCTATTTCCAGCCAGCGATCTCGCGCATTACCCTGGAAATGATGCGCAAGTATAACAAGGAGAAGGCTATAGTATTTAATACCTATCAGTGCTATTTACGTGAGGCCTTCAATGAGGTAAGATCAACACTAACAACAACAACAAAAACAAAAAACACAAATGCTAAAGTTGTTTTCCCTTTTGTGTGCGGCAGGTTGGCACCGATTTGGAGCAGGCAAAGCGACAGAATTTCTATTTTGGCGCCAAACTGGTGCGTGGCGCTTACATGGAACAGGAGCGTGCACGCGCCCAGGCATTGGGCTATGCCGATCCAATCAATCAATCCTTTGAAGCCACCACGGACATGTACCACAAGACCTTGGCCGAATGTCTGCGTCGCATCAAGGCAAGACTTAACTTCAATCACTAATCATCCAATTTAACTAGAATTGTTTGTTTCACAGGTGCTTAAGGATGCCGGCGAGGATGCACGCAAAATTGGCATCATGGTTGCCTCACACAACGAGGACACCGTACGCTTTGCCATTGAGAATATGAAATCAATTGGCATCTCGCCGGAGGACAAGGTCATCTGTTTTGGTCAATTGCTGGGAATGTGCGATTACATCACCTTCCCGCTGGGTAAGCACAATAACTTCTACTACAAACTGAATGGTTTTTACTCAAGCTGCGATTTGGCGATTCCAGGTCAGGCTGGCTACTCGGCCTACAAGTATATACCATACGGACCCGTTGAGGAGGTGCTGCCGTATTTGTCGCGTCGCGCCCAGGAGAACAAGGGTGTGCTCCAGAAGATCAAGAAGGAGAGACGTTTGCTTGCCAGCGAGCTACGCCGTCGTCTGTTCCGCGGACAGCTATTCTACAAGCCCAAGGGCAACTATGTGCCCATCTAAAGCACTTGGCCACTTGGCTGGCTTAAGCTTAAGACGACATCATTAAAAAAGAAAACATACTGACACACGCGGAAATCCTTACAGACAAAAAAGATAAGAATGACAACAGGACACAACAACTGACAAAAGGACAAACTTCAAATCGAAAGAGATTCTGCTGCGCCGCGCGCAACTGTGTTGATCATTATAGTTTTAATACTATATAATCGAATATAATTGTTTTATGTATGCAATATATAGTATATATATATTTGGCAGTAATGCAACAAGTTCGATCGTCCGATTGTCAGAGCGTTCCATGCAGCAGAGCTACTTAAAGATAAGATATGGAAGAAGTGAAATTTTATAATTCGATATTTGCTATAAATCGTCTTTTTATAACATTTATGTGTTCGTTACTTGAACTTGGGCGGCTTGCGAAACGAAAAAAGGACTAAAGTGTTGTTAACAAAAAAGAAAAAAAAAAAAAAAATCAGGAAAAAGCATAAAAATCATAATCATCAACCGATACTATTTAACTAACGACAGTTGCTGCATAGACAAATATTATAATTATATTATTTATTATTATTATATTAACATTATAATAATGTTTGTCCATATATACTTATATATATATATATATATATAGATATTTGTCAAACAAATTATTTGTTCGTCTTGTTGCAACAATACTCAAGCAGTTACATATACGTGTGTGTTATATATTAAATAAAATAAAATGAATAACATTAATAATAATAGTAATAATAAAAGCCGAAAACCAAAACATGTTTCTAAAATTCTCAAGCGAAAGTTACGAAATCGAAATCGAATTATTAAAGAAAATAAAACTTAACCACATTTTTAGCAAAAAACCATAAACATAAGAATATATAAATATGAAAGCAAACTGTTTATATATACATAAATGTGTATTTATCTCTATATATAAAGAATAATAGTATGTGGCTGCATTTTAGTATGGCTGTTTTGCGAGAGAGAGAGAGAAAAAGAGAAAGGGACAAATATTTAAATTCAATAGTTTCTTGTTTTGTTCTTAGTTTTTCCATCGTATAAAGTGTTATCTTTTTTATGTTGTTTCCTTAAACTTTAGTTTATATAAACTTGATAGTATATAGAACGCATCAGCCTAGTCGCTGCATTTGTTCCTTCACTATCAATTATTATAATGATAGTTATAATTTTAAATTATATAATTCTTTAAGTTATTTTTTCTCATAGCAGTGATTATTTTTGTTTGCTGTGTCAGTGTGCCTATCGTTAATCGATAACTTAATAGCTTGATGTAATTGCGCGAATTCCCCCAAAACGAAACGAATCGAAGTGTTTTTTTTCTATTATTATTATTCTATGAACATTCATTGATAGATATATGTATTGCATAACTCAACTTTGCGCAGTTTAAGCTTGGTAGTATGTGTAAATCTACATACATATATACGAAACTATACATTGCATATGTAATAAACAATTATACAAACAAATTAAATGAAAGTCAATAAATAATATTGTATGAATGTTAACTACTTCAATGACAATAATAAAATGTTAAATACAAATTTCAACGTTATATATCAATCCAATATATATGTTAAATTGCTAACAAAATGGAAATTTTTTGGTCCACTCTAATTGCAGTTTGCATGAATTAGAAAGAAAGAGAAAACATTTTTGCAGAGGACAGCAAATTTTTTGGTTGTTGTACCTGAACTGAATTTTTAACGGAAATCAACGTAAGTTTGGGCTAAATGTTGTTGCTCATATTCCTCCATAAATTCCATAAATAAATGTCGACCAATTCTGATGCCAAAATGCGCAAATGAACATTGCCATTTAATTTTTAATAGAATGGGGATGCTTAACAAGTCAGTAGCGAAACCTTATACATATTTGGCTAACATACGACACTCATTTGATACGTTTCCGTTTGGGCGCACCACCACCACCACGCCGCTTGCCGTAGTCCACTTCGCTGACCATCAGGGGATCATTGCTTTGTCGCTGAAAGGCAGCCTTGGCGCCCGTCGTTCTCGCCGGTTGTTTGTATGCTGTGTGCGTGGGCGGTGGTCCGATGGCGACGCGCTTAAGTGCGCTGGGCAGTATGTATTCGGGGACATGGGACAAATGCGAATGAACCTTAATGGCACGCGTTGGCTTGTCGTGACGCAGTGCCTGCAAATCACGTTTGTTCTCCTCAAAGAAGCCCTTGAGTTTCTCGCAGTTGAGAATCTCGGTCTTGATCTCACGTATGCGCGTATCGTGGACCGCAACACGGGTAGCGGCACGCCAGCAATCCTGGGCGCGATAGCGAAACGCCTCCACTTCCTCCATTTTGAATTGGTAGAGCCTAAAAGAAGGAAGCGTTTAAGTTATACAATTTATGTTTGATTCAATTGCATTGCTTACTTGATTATATCATCGCTGTCCTCCTTGCGCGGACGTTCCATACTGTTGGCAAAGGAGCGCTTAAGCTGTTCCATTGCTTTGCTATTGACCACTTGCTGGTCCACCGGCTTTTCCATGCTGGAGGGGGGCAAGGGTTTGTTGGCATCCCTTTTTGGTAACAGCTCTCGGCCAAAGCAGCTGCGCAGCTTTTCCTCAACAGCCTGATTGATGGGCAACTCCTTGACACTAACAAATGACAGGACGGAGCCTTTGTTATTGCCACGGGCCGTGCGTCCCGCCCGATGAATATACGATGTGACATCGCACGGAAAATCAAAATTAATAACATTATTTACACCTTGGAAATCAATGCCACGTGACGCGCTCGATTCGTGATCGGTGTGCTTGGATTTGCCCCGTTGTGTTTTGCCCGCTGGCTTCTCCAGCATATGTTCATCGGAGGCAATGATGATGTCGTAGGTGCCACGGTTAAACTGACTAATCGTGTGAATCCGTATATTGGCCGGCAGCTCCGAATTAAGAACACACGATTTGATGCCAAACTGTTCCAGAAACAAACGAACCCTAAAGAACGAAATATACTATATCAAATATCAATTTTGCAATACTATATGCGTGAATGCATAAATGTATCTGCTGTGTTGCCCCATCAGCGAGAAGATTAGTTTACGGTCATGCGTGCGCCAATTGTTGCCAATTGCACAATCTCATATGAAGTTTGGTTTTTTCATCAGTTGGAAGCCACAGCAAGGTAAATTCAGAGTTAAGAATGAATCATATTTACTTACTTATAGCAGCGATCCACATTGTTGACAAAGATGATGCTCTTGCCCTGGATGAGGGTGAGCTTAAGCAGGGCGCACAATATTGCCGGCTTGTCATTCTCCTCGGCCAGAATGCGCTGATGTTGTAGTTGTTCGAGCGACACTAGCGCTGGCTCCTGTAGCTTAAGTGTGATTGCATCGTGCAGGCACAAACCCTTCATGCGCACCACATCGTCCGTGATGGTCGCCGATACGAGCACTGCTTGGTAAATGGGCGGCAAATGCGTCATCAGCCGCTTGAAATCCTTCTCATAACCAAATGTAAATATCAGATCCGCCTCGTCTACCACCAAGGTTTCAAGGTGCTGCAGACTAACGATGCCTGTGCCGGCTTCCAAATGTGATAGTATTTTTGAGGGAGTCGCCACCACAATATCTGGACGCTCGGCCAGAGCATGACGCTGGGTGGCCATGTCGTTGGAGCTGCCGGCAATGTCCGCCACACGGATAACCTTACCGCACGATTCGGCCAGCTGCTCGATGACCAAGCGCGACTGGCGGCATAGCTCTTTTGTGGGCGCCAACACTAAGGCGCTTACGCATTGCTCACTCGCATTTAGCTTGGAGTTGAGGATCTTCTGTATTAGTGGCAGCGCATAGGTGGCTGTCTTGCCGGAACCGGTGCGGGCTCGCACAACCACATCCTTGCCCTCGAGCAGCAGTGGAATGGCTGTCGACTGGATCAACGTGGGTTGCTCCCAGCCGAGCTGCGCAATTGCCTATGTTTTTTAAAGAGATTGTTGCATTAGAAGTTGTTCCGCTTCTGGAAGTGTTTTAAATCTATTGCTATTTACCTTGAGTATGCGCTGGTCCAGCTCCAGTTCGTGAAACTGCAGCATTTCCTGTGTTTTGCTCATCGTGCGCTTTGATATTTAATGCCAAATGAAAAATGCATGCGGTTAACACACGCGAAAAGCGCAAACAGGCTGTTTCATAGTGCTGTGAAATTGCGATAAGCATAACAATACCTATCGATATACATATAACGTATATCGCTAATGTTTTTAATGTAAATATTCGGTAAAAAATGAATTTAAAACATCAAAATTTATGAATAATGCTTATTTTAATTAATCCACACATGTGATATCTGCGTAAAAGACAAAACGGCGGGCAAATAGTTAAGAATTATATCGATGTTAACTAACGTACGCTGTACAGCACTGATTACGGCAAACCCACGTGAAACTGTTTTATTTGTTTATAAGAGTAAACAGCTATCAAAATGTTTTACGATATTGACGTGAGCGTAATTAAAAATTATTTGATAAAAGTAATTAATTAATCTTTTATTTCTTGCAGCCAATAAAAAAACTAGGAACATTCGGGAAAGGCAACAAGGAGGTTCCGAAATTGGGCGATGAAACCAAAGAGGAGTTCTTCGAAGGGAATGAATACGCGGAAATTGATGCAAATCGCTTTGACATCGAGATTAGCAAGGATATACAATGCTTTGATGCAGCAACCCATGACGCCTGGGTGTTGCACTGTCCCAAAAGCATAGACATCGACACTCTTCTGACCAACAAGCGCATCAAAATGCCCGGACGCCGTTATGTGGGCGACATTCAAGTCCGCGCCACCCCTTACGCCCTGGCACAAACCCAGGTTATCGGCTACGTTAACAAAAAGGGCAAGTACGCGACTAAACTGCTGCCCATGGCTGGCCAAATGACGGTTGGAAAACGTTTAATTGAGCACCAACCCAATACACCCGATACCAATAAAAGTCCCAAATCAATTGGACCACAAAAATTCATGGCGCACGTGCGTCATCCGTTCTTTGGACGTAACTTTAAGAAGTGCATTGAATTCGACAAGGACATACAGAAGAAGCTGCGCAATGCGGAAAAAAAATACTCGAAGGCATGCATTAAAGAGCTCGCCACCGAAAACTTCTATCAGGTGCGCAAAAAGCTGATGGCAACGACAAAAACACTGCAACAAAAGGAGCTCGACGTGCGACAATCGGTGCTGACTGGGACCAAGCCCAAGTTCATGAAAAACAGCGATCATCCCAACTATGTGGATCTGGTCAATGATGACACAGAAAAAGAGAGGAAGAAAACCAAAAAGAAGCACTCTAAACGTTTAGCCAATGGCGTGATCAAAACGGAACCGATCGAAATTCTTAGTGACGATGAGCAGCCATAAAAAATTGGAAAAGCCACAGGAGTAGTATGATAAATAAAATAATAAATAAATACATTTTTTTATAATAAAAGTGTAAACTGAAAATTTATTTTAAATTTTTTTTTCGCGATGATTTCAAATCGCATTCGCTTTGAGATTTTGATGCGTTACTCAACACTACACTTCCAGCTAAAACAACATTAAAACTACAATTTATTTATTAATAAATCATAAAACAATAAAAGCCGAATGCAAATGTAATAATTGTGCCAATCGCGTCCCAATCGACAAACAATTGTGACAACATAATTAATTTACTGCTGATTAAATACAATACAATACGATTATGGCATTAATCGCCTATTTACGTGATTGCACTAGTGCGGCCCTCATAATGGGTGCTGGGGATTTGATAGCACAGTTTGCGATTGAGAAAAAGCCGTTGGAAGATTGGAACGCTGGACGTACGGCCCGTTTCAGTGCATTGGGTCTGGTGTTTGTTGGACCGGTGCTGCGCAGATGGTATGGAAGACTAGACACTTTGGTATCGAAACAACATTCACCGGCGCAACGTGGTGTGAAAAAGATGCTTATCGATCAGGCGTGCTTTGCACCACCGTTCACATTGGTGCTGTCGTATCTGGTGCCAGCCATCAATGGAGAGAAACATGACAGGACTGTCGATCGCATTAAGGAGAACTATTTTACAATAATGAAAAATAATTATATGCTGTGGCCGATGGCGCAAATGATTAACTTTACGATAATGCCAATGCAGTATCAAGTAACGTTTGTTCAGATTGTTGCTGTTATTTGGAATTGTTATTTGTCTACGAAGCTCAACAAATAATTTATGCTACTCTTAAATTACGTAAAGATGAATTTATATATAACTTTTTTTTTTTTATCGTATAGGTATCAACGAATCTACCGAAAAACCAGAATTTGTTAAACAAATTGAGTTAATAAATGGGTAATTTTAATTCAATAAAATTTTGTTGTGAGTTTAATTTGTTTTTCAAAAATATATACAGGTATCAGCTGTGTGACAGTTGTGACATTCAAATGTGAACGTAGCATTTCGATACATTTGGGGTTCGATAGCAATTGGGTTTTAAAGCTGCAGGCGTTTTGCATTGCACATTGTGTTTTTTTAATTAATTAAATACAAGTAAAAGACAAACATGGATCATACACGTGAGATTCTAACGTTTCAGTTTGGCACATATGCAAACTATGTGGGCGCTCACTTCTGGAACCAGCAAGTAAGCAAAAATATCTATCGATGCACACAGCCGGTCAATTTGCTTATTTCATATTTTTGCCTTTTCGATTAGGAGGCAAATTTTGTTTATAATGGCAAAAACAGCGATGTGGCCGAGGAGCATCTGCCCCAGAATGACATACTCTACAGGGAAGGCCTCAATGATCAGAAACAGTCCACATTTACGCCACGGCTGCTTTCTGTGGATCTCGTCGGCACATTGGTGCATCTGCCCGTTTTCGGCGAGCTATATGGCAATTATTTGCCGGTAGCAACAGAGCAGACAGCTGAAGAACTACAGAAGGCCAAGGAATTGGCCGAGCAGAACAAGCTGTCCACCCACGGTGAGCTGGAAGTGCGCCAGCAGCCAACCGCAACGCTTTCTGAATATCAACAGGATTTGATGAAGAATGCAGTTAATTTGCAGAGCAAAGACTACAATTTGTCTGAGACGTGCAGCAGCTGGGCCGACTTTCTATATGCGCGCTATCATCCGCGCTCGCTTAATGTGCTGCAGGGCATGCTTAAGCAACCAGATGTCCAGGTCTTGGGCACACATTGCGCCGGTGTCGAACTGTGGCAATCGGCCGCCTTTAATGAAGAGTTTTGCGATCGCATTCGCCTCTATGCGGAGGAATGTAATGAACTGCAAGGCTTTCAGCTGCTTTTCGATATTGACGATGGGTTTGCTGGACTGGCTAGCAAGTGCATGGAGCATCTAAATGATGAATATAGTCGTGCCATTTTCGCTGTGCCCCTGCATCAACCGCGCATGATGTCCTATGCCCAAGCAGGTGAGCTACCTTTTTGATTATTCTTATAACGAATTTATTTAATGTTTTTGATTATGCAGATACACGGACCGCACGTAACATTCGTGTGGTGAACAGCGTTCTCAGCTATAAACATCTGAGTGAGCAGGCGAATCTGTTCACGCCAGTATCCACACTTGAGACGATATGGCGTAATCAGACACTGGACTCACGTCAAATGGCGGGGGTGCAGTGGAAATCGGATAATCTGTATCAGACCTCAGCATTGCTGGCTGCTTATCTGGACACCGTAACGCTTGGCTACCGTCTGCGCCAGACGCCCGACACATTGCTGGACTTTTGTCAGCGTGTTACACCCGCCAATCGGAAGATGGGTGCAGCTGCAATGGCTCTGCCGCTGGCCATGCAACACAAGCAGGATCTTATTGATTATCTGGATGGCTCAGATGGTTCGTTGATGACACAGCTGACGCCGGGCTGTGATCCGGGCACAACGCATGTCGTCCAGTCGGTTTCGGCACGTGGCATACCGCTAGCACGACTGAAGCGTCCCCAGGCACAGGCCGGTTCGCAAGTAACTAAGGCCGCCTATCGCTGCAACAGCATCTCTCAGATGCTGCAGCTGTACTATCAGTGCGCATATCACAGCAGCTTGACACATGCCGCCTCCACGCCGCTGCCATTGAAAACGCATCTACCATTTCCGTACGAGATCTTCAATAGCACCATTGCAACCGATGGATTTCAGGTGCCCGGCGATGGGCACAGACAGCCGGATACTCGTGTGGATAGTGCCCCAGTTTTGGCCGCTGTCCAAAACTCCAGCAAACTGGGCGCTCATCTCGATTCATTGCACGATCAAACGCATCGCGTTCAGTTGACCAAATTGCGTAACTATTCGCATGTGGCGCTCGAGCGAGATGACTACGAATCAGCACTGGATACATTGCTCGAGTTTCGTGATAACTACGAAGACTCGCACTATCTCTAAGTGATCATTATTCCATATAATACTAGCACAAGACATCACACACGTTAAATAAACTAACACTGAACTTGGGCATGAATTTCCAAAATCGCCTAAGAAAAGAAAATCTTAACTTCATATCCTTATGTTAACGTTTGCATACATACATTAAGCATATATGTACTATATATAAGCATTGATCTTTTGCCACTGTGATGTTAGTGCTGTGAGCTTGAAGGCGTCAATAAACTGTTCCCGAATCGGTTAAACAGCCGTTAAATATAAAATATTCTTATTCTACATAAATCTTGCATATAATTAACACTTAAAAGGATTTCAATAAAACTCTTTTGTTAATAAAGGCCAATTTATGTGTCATTATTCTATGAACAGTCGAACTACCATATAACGGACTTGCTTGTATAGGGAAGTTTTCTAACGATGTCATTTCAAGAACCCTGCAAATTGGTCCAATCAAAATCCCATTCTATTTAACGCATTTTCTCTATAACGAAGGTTTTTCTTGTCGCCTTGAGATCCGTTATATTGAAGATCAACTTTTCATAAATCGAACTTTCACCTTTTATAACTACTTTGCCTTTTCTGTCATTAGTACCTCCTAAAGATATTTTCTTACTTTGCCTTATTTGTCATTATTACGCCGCTAATATTTAAACAGTTAAGATATTTTCTTTAAAAATGCCTCAAAAAAAAAAAAAAAAAATGAAATGTGGAGAAAAAGAAAGAAAAGAAATCAAGTGAACATTTGAGAGAAGAAACAAAAGACAACGAAAACCATTGTCTATATTGGAATATAAGATCTTCTGATCCATAGGAAGGTCAAGTAGACTATCCAGTTTGACATACATGTAACCGTAAGCAATTAATTCTTAAAATTGATCAAATTTAGAACTTGCAATAGACATTTTGACGCAATATTGATCCTAAGCAGGCAATATCTGTTTCTGGTTGAGGGTATTTGCTAGTCGTTCTTTTTTGGCAAAAGCTTGTTCTAGCTTGTTTGTTAAACCGTTAACAGTTGCGGCCTATCGAAACGCCTTTTAGCTCGTAGCTACTATCAATACTGTGATGTTTAATTTCCTTATAGCGTCAAACGTTAGGCAAGGGAATTAATTAGCAACACACATGTTGCTGTTGTTGGTGCAGGCACTTCAATTATGTGCTGTTGTTGTTGTTGCCTGTTGCAATTCGATGAGTTGAAGGATGCCTTCAACTTGACGCTGTCGCTTGATTTGATTGACATAGCAACGGAACGGCTAAGTGAAACAAAAATAGTAATCAAATTGATCAACAATAAAAATACCATGTGATTAAAATAAAACCGAATCTTTGGACTCCGGAGATTAGAACAACAGAGATTTTGTCAAGTGGTCGAGGGGTGGGTCTTGTGGTGGTTATACATATTAACTTGAATTTAATTATGTTCTCGAAATTTTTAAGTCTATTTACTTACAATGACACTCAGGTTTTGATGACCTAATTCAGGTTTTATGAAAGTTCAATCAAGTTCGACAACCTTCAAACACATCCTTTGCAGCATATTTAAAATTCTTTTCAGAGCAAGTCCAAAAAAAAAAAAATAAATAACACAGCACTGAAGGCAATGTCAACGCTTGGTTAGCCTTTGGGCCGACTGGCCTAATTTAAAGAGGCACCAATTGATTTCACGGCCAGAACGTGCTGAAAACCGTTTTTGTACTAGCTGAACATTTTTCAAGGATTCCTGTTCGCATCCCTCTTCTTTTTTTCGGTGGTGCTTTGACTACGTGCACGGCTGCCTAAGCCTTTCGTTTTTTGGATTGTTTGTTTTTATTTTTTTCGAACTATTCTTTAGCCTAATTTATATGAAAATATATTGGCAATAAAGCGGCAGTAATTGAAATCTCAACGGGAGTAAATCACAATTTTATGGAACGACTGCAAAACAAAGGCGGAGCAACAAGGCCAGACTAGGGCGGTTTTTCAATATGTAGGTGTACAAGTAGGTATGTGTGTGTGTGTGTGATGAAGTTAATAATTCTCTTGTTTAAGGAGGTCAGTTTGGTTAAAGTTAAGAAAGAGGCTTTCGGCTCGGCTCCCCTTTTGGCGTACTGTTGTGCAAATTAAATTTCAATTTGATTGGCATACAGCACCTTGCCTGGGCCTTCTCTTCTCTCTATCTCACTCTGTTTCGCACGCTTTTCTCTTGGCTTTAAGCATTTGGATATCCTGTGGCAGCAGCTGCCAAGCATTAAAAGGGCTTCGAGCACCAAACTACCCATCCAAAAATAAAACCTTGAAAATTTAAATTATGCCAACGTCTTTAATGGAAGTTGTGCTACGCATTTTAAATTGAATTGAATTTACTTTTTGCATTTTTTGTTTTTAATTTTATTTGTTTAATTTCGCTTACGTTTTCGAGCCAACTGGGAGTTATGCGAGTGTGTGTGTGTGTGTGTGTGTGAAGTACTAGCTGCATTAATATGCAACACTGCCCTTCGTTACAGTATCCGTTTCCCATTGAATCCGATTCTCAGAAATCGCAATCCGTACTTCAAAGTCAACATATTTGTCGGTGAGCTTTCACTTGCATTGAAATACTATAGCTTAGTGTATATTGAAAGGATTAAGAAATTGTTTTTCTTGGTAAACGTAAGCAAAACATTTCCTTGGCAAAATTAATAAGAAGCAAACGCAAAGTCATCTCGGAAAGCAATCTTAAAATTCAAATAGCTTGTAAATTGTCAACATGTTATTTTCAATAAGTTGCCGAGGGTTTTTCGCTCAAAGCTTTTATAAACAACTGCAAAATGTAAATAAAACGTTATCAGGAGATCAAGAAAGTGCATGGTTTTTTGTCATATTAGAATTTCAAAGGATAATTAAAATACCGTTTCAAAAATATGGCTGATGGGGATTTGGATGCACTACGCGCCCAGCGCATGGCACAGATGCAATCGCAAATGGGTGGCGGCGGTGGCAACGATGCCGAAAAACAACAACAACAGCAGGAACAACATTGAACCATGCTTAAAACTGAGCTACGAACGTATCCTAATCTCCCCATATCTAGATCCAGTTTTCAAATAATTTTTGATCAGTTTCCCAGGTTCAATTGAATAAATATCATGTGTTAAAGTAAATTATGCATTTGGCAGATGGCTTTAATGCCTATCTAGACTCCAAATTAGCTGCTCCGCGTTATAATCAAAGCACGCGCCAAACGTTAAGCAATTAGCGTCGATAATGAATTTAAGCAGTGAAAAAGGATAACCGAGTTTTGGAGGGTTGTGTTGGTGGGATTTGTACTAGTAGTTGGAGACTTGAACTTGGGCACTTTTGCATTTCACACGTAATAACAATTACAAATGCGCACCCTACAAATCAAGTGAAGCCTCCGCCCGCCCTGACCAGAGAGGCAAAGAGAGCACACGGAGCACACGAAGCACCCGGAACTGGGGAGCACCCAATATACAGGACTAGACTATCCGTAACAGGCCATCAGTAAGGCAGGCGGCAAGCGGCAGGCAGCAGGCGTCAGCTGGCGGGCTGTGTGCCACTAATTACAATTCAGGACGCGTTGCACTCGAAAGTTGTTGCTCATTCAACACTCGAAGCGAGTTCCCGAGTCCAAGTGGAGAGTGGGAGAGAGAGTGGCGGGGGGCGCAAGAACAAAGTTGGGCGCGGCACAAGGATGGATCAAAGTGGCAATTTGCCCAGGCAAAACTCCACCCATAAAAAGTGTTGTTGTAATTAAATTATGTGCCAAGTGACGTCGTCGTCGTCGTCGTCGTTTTCGTTGTCGCTGAAGTTATAGATAGAACTCCAGGAGGATAGGGGGGGTGGGAAAAGAGAGAGAGGTAGAGTGGGGATTTGGGACGCATGTTGAGGTGCTTGCCGACAAAGTCGCTGTTTTACTTGCGCCCATCTGAGATGTTGTGGCAAATTAAGTTTGCTTTTGTTCTAGATTAAAAAGGCATTGAAATGTCGACGGTTCGGTTCGTTCGCACAAGCTTCTCCACTCGACACAGAGCTAAAATAACAGAAAGAGAGAAGAAACGAGGGTAAAAGACAGAGAGAGAGAGAGAGGGTTGGCTGGGTGGTCTGAGCTGTGGTGCAAGTGGCAGTTAAAATGACGCCTTTGGGGCTAAATGAAGTTAACTTGGTTAAGTTTGTTTAGCTTTTGGGTTCGGTTCATGATTAAGTGCCACCAAGCACCAATATTAAATGGGAACTCAATGTCCAAGTCTACTCGAATACCCAACCAATTGAACACAATTGGTTAATTGCCAGCCTACATGAGTGTTAAGCTGGCTGCTTTTTATTGCGAACCGGTTCGCCAAGTGACGTAGCTGAAAAACTGGTTCGACTTAAAACAAGAACAAAAACATCAAATGCTAAGCTTAATGTTACTTATTTAGTATCAGTTTATAATTCTAATTTGGTTCAAACCCCCCGAACTACCCGAACCAGATTAAAACCTTATGACCTAGACGTAGACGTACCGATATACAGATTAATTTGAATAATAATTAATAAAAAGCCCTTGACTAACTGGCTTTGAACCTAGAAAATAAAGACCCAATTGACACTTAACCCCCAAAGCCAAGAAACAAGTAGACAAGTAGCTTGTCGGCTAATAAATTTAACGTGCTAGTTCAGTTTAGTATTTTACCGTTCTCCGTTAGCAGTCAAAACAATTAACACGCATGTGAGCTGGATATGCTATTAGCTCTCTCTCTCTTGTCTGTAATCCAACCATCCCCCAAAAACGGACTAAGTTTCTCCCGCCTATACTTTGGGCTTAGTTGTTAGTTGCTGCTGGGCATAGTTTTCATATCATTTACTCATTCGAAATGTCTTAATTGGGTATGATGAAGTTAAGCCAAAGTCTTTAACAGGCAAATTGTCTATTCTTAATCAGCATCAAAAGCAGAGCTTGCATTTTGCAATCTGACAACCAATGCGTTATAGTATTTTTTTTGCTAATATTCGGTTATGTTGTTCTAGAGATAGACTAGTCCATTGGTAGCCTGAAATGGACGAGTCAAGGGTCAGTCTAAGCGGCTGCTAAAAATTACCTTGGTTAGGGCAGTGCTTTCGTTCAAGGATGCGTCAAAGTAATTGCAGATGTGGATGCAAAACGAAAATCTCCATTATGTTTTCCACAGATTGTTATAATTTGGTCTGTTTTTTGTGTGTCCAATGAATTCCCCTAGTAAATTGGAATAGTAGAAATACATTGGAATGTCATAAGTGTGGACTAGTACTAGTCCGTCCACATGGAGTCTTAACTGCAGAGAAATATGAATTTTAAATTTTTACATATCGTTTGCATTTTTAACATCTTTTATATTCACAATTGGAATTTTATATAGTTCCCGAAATATGAAGAATTTGGCGAATTTTTCAAGGGTATTTTATGTTCGGTAGTATAAAGCTGTTGCTTTTTTTTCTGCTATTTTCCTTTATGCTCCATGGTCAATATCGCAACAAGTTAAGGCCAAAAGCAGTTATAAGCATTCACACAGGCAAACGAACACGAAAGCCCCCCCACACACACACACACACACACACACCGAGTGAATTGTATCTGTGTTTGTATTGCTAAAACCCATAATCTTGTTGTTTTATAACTTTTAATACCTATAATCCTTTGTCGTCGTTGTTGTTGTTGCTGCTATTCGTTTCTCATGTTCGTACTGATACGGTGAAGTTTCATTTTGTCGCCACACAGCGTTTGGCATTTTGTGTTATCCTAGTTGCCATTGTTGTTGTTGTTGTTGCTGTTGGGTGAGCTCCAACAAGTTAACATGTTGTTTGTCGGAAATTGACCAAATAAAATTAAATAGTAAACAATTTTCCCTTCCTCCGCAGCCATCAAAGACCGTCACGAATTTAGGGCTAGCGGCCAAACGGGCCCGAAAATATACTATATTGGCCAAATTCCCAATTATAAGCCAAATACAATAAACCAATAATGCACATCGCTCCCATATTAAACAAAAACTTTCCATTTGGCGGTGAATAGATATTCGAATTGTGAAATGGGGTTTATTATACATAATAAATTCTTTCAATAAAAATTATTTGTTTTCGTTGTTGTTGTTGTTGCTGCAGCTTAAGCGCCAATGAATGGAGAGTTAGAGCAAGTCGCCGATCTAAAATGTCTTTCACTCAGTTTCTCTTTTTTCTCCCCCTGCCCCGAGAGCTTTCAATTTCAATGCGCTGCATTTGACTCAAAAATATAAACTCTTTTGCCTTTGTTGTTGTTGTTGTTGTTATGGCACAAAGCAATAATAAAGTTGTGTGCGAGGTTAAAGCTGCTAAAACATTAAGCTTAACCACTGCACGAATAAAATAAAAGTTTTATTTGCATTTCTTTGGCATTTCGTTGTTAATTCTGTTTGCTTTTTCTACCCACACCAGCAGCAGCAACAACAACAACAACAACAAGAGCAATAGCAAAAGCTGCAGGTAGTGTTGGCATTGTCATTGGGCAGCTCTCGGGGGGTCTATCAGCGCGCTTATATGGGCGGCGGAGGGAGAGTGAGATAGTACATAGTACGAAGCTTAGCCAAGCAGCCGTCACGTAAAACTTGTTTCATCTTTAAAGAGGCGCCCTTCTAAAAAAGCTTCTTTCTAACCGATCAAAGCTTTAACACATACTCTCTCCCACCCGCTCTCTCTCTCTCTCTCTCTCTCTCTTTTTTCTTTGTAATGTATGTATACATGGCACATAAACAATTGAAATGAATTTGTTTCCTGTAGTTGTTCCGACACACACACACACACACGCACGCATACAGCGCAATACAAATACAAAATACTTTGCCGACAAACTTTGACTTTGGTTATTGTAACAGTTTAACTTTGTTGCTGTTGGCTGCTGCTGCCATGTGCTTTGCGCCTGTCGCTTTTGTTGTTGCTGTTGTGATTGTTGCCAGTATTCCTGCTTATTGTTGCTGCCTTTTTTGCTTCAATTCGACACAAAGACGACAAAACCCAAAATGGCACACACACACACACACACACAAAACGCATAGTAAAAAAAGTTTTCAAATAAAATGATTTCTTACTTAAGCAGCCGTTTCGGCCACGCCTAGCGCCCCTATCCGACCCGACCCGACCCGACCCTTATGGACGCATAAGTTTTAGGACGCGTGGCTTTCAATTTCCAAATAAAATCACGGCTATTTTTTCTAATGTTTTTTCTCGGAAATTCGGAAATAGGCAATATTGAAATCCTCAATATTTATGTCTAAATTGACAAACGTGTTTAATTTAAATTATTTAAATTAATTAATTGTATTGAAAACTGCAAAAACATTATTTGTAATAATTTGTTTCTATTTTTCCATAGAAAAAAAATATTGCATAATCAGAAACACAAACCCAGCTTCTCTATAACAAATACAACCAGTCGACGGACGAATTATCAAAATATTTACACTCCTGCGTGTGTATGTGTATTTGTATGGACATATATATTTATAGCTGTAAAAATAGTTAGAACAAAAAACAGTTTGGCATAATAAACATAGTTGTTATATGTAATAATAAAATCAAACTGGAATGTTGATGATTTTAATCTGCGCATACTACTACAGTAGTATCTGGATGTAATGAACTGATTTTGGCCGGACCCCTTTATCCCTAAGATATACCTATTATTGTGTTAAATTAAGCTTTACATTTTCTTTTATCTTGTGCCAATTTCAATCATGTACAAATAATCGAACTTTAACCCGATTTAATAATAATTTTAGATTTGATTTTGCTCAACATTTTAAAGCTCTCGGAATCTTGTTTTCGCACCTGCCCTGCTTGACTCCATTTGCCCGCAACCCTATTTCCTTAGTCATCCATCATGGCAATATAAACAGGGTGACAAACCGATTAAAGAGACTAAGGCCAAAGTAGTGGCAAAGGACAAAGACGTGCCTTAAAGGTGGCACGGCACACATAGTATATATACTTACGACACTGGGGGACGCCACAAAATGTACCACAGGAAAGAAGTGCTGGGCAACGGGGTGGGGAGTCGTCAACAAAGCACGATAAAAACCACAAAAGGATATCAAAAGTATTTTTAGAGCGTCAAAAATTGTTTATTTATTGACAATTCACAGCACGCGCAATGCAAAAAGATCATCAAAAGCTATGATAGCTATGCGGTGGAGGGGGAAGGGGGGGGGGGGGGGGGTTGTTTCACATGTGAACTATCCTACTCTAACCTTTTGATCTTTCCACTTGCTCTGGCTGTAAATAAGTACATAAATGAAACAAGAGCCCGACAGTCGACAGGAAAAAAAGAGCAACAAAGAAATGGGCTGCCAGGCGGTTTGAGGGGGGGGGGGGTGTCATTGGGTGGTGGGGTGGTTCTGCATCATGCGCTGGCCAAAATCCAGACACTTCAATCCACTAACAAGTGTCGTGGCATCAAAGTTTTGTGTCTTTGTCTTTTAGCTCCAGGCAGCGTTTTGAAATATTCATAAGCATAAGGAAGATATCCCTACTACACCTATACACATTCAAACACACACACACACACACACACACACACACTCAAGCAGCGTCATAAAGCAATAAAGCGAATTCATGTGTAGAAATTTTTATAAGTTTGTACGCTTTTAGAGTGTCTTCAAGTGGCTTTTCTGGAGGCAGTGAGAGTGTGAGAAGATGAAGAAGAATATTTGGGGATTGGTGTTTGAGGGGTATGGCTGCGAACTTTCAACTTGCATCATTTCCGCAAATCCTGGCAATGAGCTTAAGGTATCAACTCGAGTCGAGTCGAGTCTTCGTTTTATGTTTTGCCAGACAAGTGCTGAACAATTTTCTCTGCCGAGATTTTTTTTTTTAAATAAATACAAATCCATTTTTGCTTGAAATTAAAACAAGTACTTATAGTATAGTGAATCGAGTTGCAAAAGTGCTTAAGTTAGCTCGTTGATTTGTGTACTTTTTTTTTGTTAAGTGAAAGTAAAAATGATTTAATAAAGTTGCCATGTTCTATGTTCGAGACTTAGCCTTGAGCTCCTATTATTTGAGGCTTTAAGTCTATCTGTCTCGATACGGATTTTATAGAATGTATATAGTCCAAGTATAAAATCGCTTCTCTAAGTATTAACTTTGACTCTTATTTAATTTTATATCAGACCGCAAATAACTGTTTTGAAAAAGGACACCAAATTGATCATCATGGGCATAAATATTAAGTTATGTAAGGTTGCCGAATATTTTTAAAATATCGTATCGATAATATAGATATATCGAAATTTTTAATATTTTTATTTTTTCCATTTTTCCAACAAAAATAAATTATAGCCCGTCCCACAATAATAAGATATAATCTATATTCTTCTAGGCTACTTTAAATGTTGTGCATGTACATATATTTTTTTTTGGTTGCACTTGGTGCTTGTTTTAAAGATGCCGAGTTACCGCTGCTTTTAATAACTTTTCCGCACAGATAACACTTTGTGCTCTGCAATTTTTTAATTCACTGTAATTCAATTTTACGTCCACTTTGATATTGTTCTGTAATGCGTTTTGCGCTCGCTACAAAAGCACTTACCAAATAATGTTCATTATAATATAATATACTATGTAGTAGATGGGAAATTTCAATGCTATATTTTTATTAATATATTACTTTAAACAAAAAAAAAATCACGGAATATTTTAAACAAAACTTGACGCAATTTCTGTAAAAATCGTTTCAGAAACACCGATTGTATCGAAGATTAGGATTTACTTAAGTGCGCAATTGCAAGTGCAGGCATTTTCTGTGTACGGCTACACACACTCGGAAACATATGCATGCAAGCATTGTTTAGGTTAGTCATAGTCAAGCATTCTCGATTAGAACCTTCTACCTCGTTTCTTATGAACAAGTTTTCCACTTTTTGGAGCTGTCAGTCGACAGCGCTATTTTAATACCACTACATTCAGCTTTGCTATATGAGCAATATGTGACAGGACGAAGAGTTTATATTGTAGAAAAATCATTAAGTATACAATTTGAGGTCGATTACTAAAACGGGTTTTACTGACGAAATCTGTGCATGGTTCGGATTTCGGTTCGAATAGTGAACCATTTAATGCAGTTGATCCAACATACATATGCGTAATGTTGAGCTCTAATTAATCAAATGTCAATATGGAGCTTATTTTTCGCGTTTGTTGCTTTATGATATGCCATATTTGATACTTGAAACTACTACTTAATGCGATTGCATTAGCTTTGGCTCAGAGCACACAACAACTAAAAAGCAAACAGCAAAAAATAATAATAAAATGGCAACTTACACACACACACATAGAACATTAGAAAGAGAGAGTAGTAGGGAGAGAAAGAGAGAGGTTCGAAGGGGGAAGGGCAAAGAGATTTTTTGACTCTTTTGGGAATCGAGCTGCCAGAAATGTTATTATGCAAAATAATAACAACGCATCGCACTATGAAATTAAATTTCGAATCCCAGCAGTGAGTAAACTTAAAATACAAGTTATTGCAGCAACCACCCCTTTCTCATATCATGCCCCTATCCTCCCTCATTCCATCGCTGCCCTCTTAAAGCTCTCACGTGCATGTGCAATGTGCAATGTGTGTTGGTATGTGTGTGTGTGTGTGTGAGTGTCTGTTGCCACATGACTGCCTTTTGGCTTAGGCAATGACTGCTTCACTGGCCGTATGATACCCTGCCTCAGGGTAATAATGATGATAGGTACGGTGTTGTAAGGTTTTGAGATCCCAAAGAAACCAGATTGAAAATGAAAAAACGCCAAAAAAACTCTTAATCTAAATATACCCAGAATACAAAACTATTTTCATTTTCAATCACTTCCTTTTGTCTGGAATGTTCTTCAACTTAGAACTATTTCAGAATTTATGCATTTTATTTATGAAATTTAGTCCCAAAGAAGGGCTCTTAAAAATTCTTTTCCAAAACTTTACGGAAATCGGTTTAAAAAATATTTTATATTTATTTAATTTCTTCAAGTTTTTTTTATATAATTGTTATAATAAAAGTTTGTAATACCAGCCATCGCAGATTTTTCAACACAAAATTCTTTCGCTTTACTATTTAAATAATAGTCTTAAGCTTACATTTTTAAAACAGTTGTAGACAATGAAATTTTACAAACAACCGGAATATTCCAAAAAAAACTAGTTCCAATTTTTATCGATGGACGACAGATTCAATTTATATATTATTCTCACTTGCCCAGTCCCAAAAGTTGAAACAATTCTTTAAAACTAATGAGATATATACTCAGCTTGAGCATAAGCAAGCTTTAAGCAATATTAAACTATTAATAGTATATATATATTTTTAAACATGTTATGTTTAAAGTTTAAACGTTTAATCGGAGAACCCTTATCTGAACAAATAAAAAAACTTCATTGCCAACTTTCTTATAAGCGTTCAAGTATTAGGATATATGTTTTACTTTTGTATTATTACTATAACATTACTTTGCTTTTATAAACACTCAAATTTAACATAATACTGCATTAAAACTAAGTTAGAGCAAGAACTAACCGCAGCAATAAGATTTTGGGTTGGCGCCATGTTAAATTTCTATTCGACATTTTAAGAGCACTTAGTAGTCGTTTTTGAATTATTTTTCCTATGGCTTTTGCGTTTTCCGGCTGGCATTTCATTTTTGTTATACTCGATACCGAAGGTAAAGAGTATATTGGGCTAACAAAATTTGGTGGCAATATAGCTGGTGGCATCCCCCTAAAAATTTTGATCAGCCAAGCTTTGAACGCAGCGTACACCCGCCGCATCCGTACATCCTTGCAATCAGGCAGGATATCGAGTATACCGCAGTCGGTTGCTTCCGACGGCAACGTTTCCTCTAGTGTTTTTTTCTTATTTTATTTTCTGGTCTTTTAGTGTTGTTTGGCTCGTTCGTCGTTGCCCGTTTGGCTGGTTTGCCGTTGCGTTGCCTTCGTTTTTATTTTCGTGGGAGTTGGAAGACAAATTGATTTCATGTCTGAAACTTCTTAAGCGCCTGTAATGGGGGAATCCTTGGCGCTGCTCCTGCTGCTTGCAACAACTAGTTTCTTCCTGTGTGTGTGTGCTCAAAGTTGATATTATGCCCGCACACATGACGTTATGCTGCCTTCTAGCCAACCCGCCTGCAGTTGCCCCTTGGAAACCCTTTGACCCGCTGGGGCTGCAATCCTTTTGCTATTTATTTAGTTTTAACTTGGCTAGAAATTGATGCGCTCGCTCGACACAATATAACAGCAAAAATAACAATAACATAACAGGAATGTGGCATATACATAGGCAACATGTTGCAACATAGTCACGCCTCCTGCCTTCGTTTTTTTATTCTTGTATTATTATTATTATTTGTATTTTTTTTTGGGGAAAAGTCGAGCCCTTTGCATGGTTCTATCGCATATTTTACCGTTGTTGCAAGTGCTGCGGCTACTGTGTCATAGACATGAACGATCCAAAAGTTCGACACGAGTCTAACTTAAATGGGTGTTGGGTAGGGGTGCGGGTGTGCATGTGCATGTACGGGGTTTTGTTTAAATATTGGCAATTTTATTTCTATGCGGCAAGTGTGGCCATAAATTGCTCACTAATAGTGCCAAACGAACAACTTGAAGCCTCTTTGGCCTCTTCTTAGAATTTGAAGTTTACACTTTAAAGTAAACACTCGTAGTAAACATACATTGCAAAAATTGAAGGTACATATTCTTAATTATTTTTTCAGAACAAAAGTTGAACATATTATGCAAAGATATATAACAATGGTATTAATAGAATTTGAAAAGATATTTAGATTTTGTATTATTTTTGTAGATACTTTGAACACACTTTAGATAATATTGCAACTAACCTAAGGTTTAGTCCAAAAACAAATATGCCCAAATCTTGTAATTCCTTTCGTTAAAGTCTTTAATTTATGTTTGTCTTTTTTATTTGTTTGCTGCCTTAATGCATTTAACTTTTTATCCCACTTAAGCCAACTTTCGCTACTTTTCCACTTTTCTTTATCGACTCCTCTATTTTGTCTCTTTGTCTCACTTTCTTCCACCGACACAGACACAGACACAAACACCAATCTCCTGCGCGCACCTGGCGCTCATGGAAACAAATTCCATACAATATTTTCAATATCAATATCTTGAGCGTTTTTAGTTATCAAAACAGTTTATCCATACTAAGTAAGTACATGATACTCCCTTATCCAACTCAAACCAACCCAATCCAACCCAACCCATCTCAATCCCACCCACTCACCCATTCTCCTGTCCCTCTTGCCCTGCAGCTCGTTCTTTTACTCTATTGACTGGCTGGCGAGAAACTATAAAATGTTGGATGGGAAAAGTTTATTTATTTTTTTCACACGCTGCTCAGTTGCAGTTACTATCTCCCCTACCCTTCAAATTTTAGTAATCCCTGCCCCACCCTGGTGCCCCCTCTTTTTCTTGCACTTTCTCTTTGCCTGCCTTTCGACCGACCAGTGGAATTGAGTATGCGTGAAAATCCTGGCAACTTGTTAGCTTATCCGGTGATTACATCGATAATGCTACGTGGTGTTTTAGCTGGCAAAGCTACGTGCTGCTCATGTGCCCGTGCCCGTGCCCCTTTGCCCTCGCCACATTGCCACTTGCAACGTTGCAAGTCGGGAGCTCGGAAACTTGGAGTTCGCTCAAGCGACGTGGATTGGGGCGGGGAGGGAATTTCCACAGAGAAGGAGCTGCGAAATGATACTATTGCCCATATTCAACTGTGTGCCTGCCTGCCTCAGTGTCTGTCTCAGTTTTAGTCTGTCATTTGCTGTCTGTCTGTGTTTTTCTTTTGGCACCAGCAAAAAACTAAGAGCCCAGAACTTAAACAGGAACATAAACAACAACAACATCTGTAACAATGCTATGCAGCTACTATTTTTCTTTGTAATACTCTTGTCGAATATGAGCAACTTAACTTTAATATTTGATTTTAAATAAATTCTAGATTGGAAATTAAAAAATACTTATATAATTTTGTAGGTGACAAACAAAGTTAACTTTATGATTAATCCAGCATCAACTTTAATTCCAGTAAAAACAGTGTCAGTTACACTCATCAATTTATTTTATTTTAATTTCCTGTGGTAATTTATTTCTGCATTTGTTGTTATCTCATTTTCTCGTCTTGTCAACGAAATGTTTCAAAAAGATGCAAACTTCACAAATGTTGCATTCAACTCATTTTTAACTGTCAATTGCAAGTAATTTGAATGTCAGTTCTTGTTGACAGTCGGTTCAACTTGAACTTTAAACTGGCAATTGGCTGCATGCGCTTATAATTTATACAGGATATTATACTATACTCATAACGAGTGGGTCTCTGATCCAAGAAAAGTTAGTTATTCGGATGGAATAATTGCTGTTGAAAAAAGGTTCACCTTCAGTGAATTTTACATTCAATTTTCAAACATGGAGAGGATAAGAAAGGGAAAAATAAATTTTGCAAAAAGTAGATCACGTTTGTTAGTTAACAAGGAGAGTATTCAATTTTCGGATTGCCTTACACATTTTGTATTACATTCATGTTGCTGTTGCGTTTAGCTCCTGTAGCTTTTTCGGCATACAAATGCGCAAAATGCAGTGAAGTTGGATTTGTTCACTGTTCACCCGTTGTTGTACACAAACACATATACAGATGTATTCGTGAAATGTTTGCTTCGTTAGCCTCTTGTCCCGTTGACTCCCACGCATGTTGTACATTTTATTGCCCGAGTCAAGATACTGAGAGCTGAGATATGGGGGAGAGTTGTGTGTGCTGTGTGTGCGTGTGTGGTATGTAGCAGATACATAGATACATTTGTATGTGCAAACATGTATCTGCTGTTTGTTGCAATTGTAGCTGTAGCTGCAGCTGTTGTTATTGTTGCATTTCAGTAGCTGTTATTCACGTGCTCAATCAATTTTTCAAGTTTTTATAGCCGCAGCCGGAGGCGATGCCCAAACCTTGCATAATGTGTATGTGTCTGCGTGTGGCAACTACTTGCAACTTCTACAGGAACCGACTTCTTCGACTCCGCCGTTTCGCTACTCGTTTCGCTTTTTGCCATCCAAAAACCGCGTTTGCTGCACTTTTATTGCTGGCAACGCGAAAGGGGGTGAGGTTAAGTTCAGTTTGGTCTGGTCTGGAGCTAATGATATTTCATTGGTACTTACTGATTTAAAGTAAGCTGTTTGCTGCTCTCTGTATGCAAGTACGAATGCGTGTGTGTCTTCCCACGTTCCGGCAATATTGACACTTGCTATCAATCATCAAGAGTGCAAGATTCATAAAAACTAAAAATGCGTTTCAAGCATATTTATTTAGCTTAACTTTCTTAGTTCACAGAAAATTTAAACCTTCTAATTTAAGAGTTTTATTCTAGTATAATAATGCTTCGTACTTGCAGTATTTAAGTACGATTCATGCTTAAGAAGTCTAGACAGGAATAAACTGGTTTTTACTACAATTTCTAACATTTCTAGCTGAAGCATGAGAATAATTGACAGCTTTTAAAAATTCTTTACCTGCGCTTTGTATCTATCTTTGTATCTCACACAGCCGATGAGACAGTTGAGAACAGTTCCAAGCTCAGCGTTGAATTAAGATTAAGATCATTTTTAAATGGAAATTATTTTTTGGTAATTATTTTGGTATTTATATAGAAGAACAAATAAATATTTGTGGTAAATTTTATTTTTCCTAAAAAAGCCGTTTCTTCTCCTAATAAAGCCATTACGTTCACTTTGGATATGTAATCAGCTCAAATAAAGAACTTATACTCTCAATTGTATTACTTAAAATGAAATGCAATCGCTTGAGGTTCCTAACTAAATCTGTTGAAGGACATTAATAAAAGTTCTTCAACGAAAACAAAAAACGCAAACGCAGAGTAAAAACAATTTGTGCAAACTTTTCAGTGCCATTTCAGTTCTTTTTGTTTTTGGCTTGAGCTTTTATTATTTGTCGACAAGGTAGATTGCAGGGGACGGGTGGGTGGTGGTGGTGCCACGCCCATTGCGTGTTGCGAGATGCTGGCTGCCAGAGTATGCTGGACAAGTTGAAGTCTTGAGTGTTGAGTCTTGAAACCTTGTCTACCTGGTACAACGGGCCGCGTTATGTTAACGCAATTATTACGCATTTCTTATGATGTAATCAGACGCAGCTTGCTGTGAGTTTTTTATGTTGCTGTTGTTTATTTTTTTATTTATCCCAAAATAAAAATATGCCCCAGACGTCGTCGTTGGCTGTGTGGCAAAAGTTTTTGCCTTACCACAGCGAAGGTAGGCAGTAGCCGCAGCGAAAATGAAGTGAAATAAAACTAAATTATGGCAATTGAAAATGAAAAGCGAAAATTAAGCGCATAATGAGTCACAGTGCGGTGTGGGAAAGTAGATGTAGTAGCAAGTGGAGCAAGATTAAAGGAACAAGCGTTGCTGTTGCTGCTGTTTGAAGGGTCTCGCCGGGTTCACCGGGAGAGGGCGACGAACAATACAACGCATAATACAATAAGCAGCAACAGCAATTGCCAAAATAAAAGCGAAGCATCCGAGTGTGGGCGTGGCCCAAACGATGTGCCCTAATGCAACCCTGGCACACAATGAAGAAGTAAACTTCAAACTTTACAAGTCTCCGGATCCATGTGTGCCACTTATCGCGGCCGTCTTGTCTTTAGGTTCAAACATATTTTTGTTTTGTTTTGTTCTTTTTTATTTTGTACAGTCTCCCCTGCGTAAACATATTCCCCCTCTCAATGACGGGTGCCATAAACCAGTTAGAAATCTATGGATTTGAGAAAAAATAACTGCATAACATCTTCAATATGATATGATATTTATTTATTCTTAAATATTAAATTTAATTAGTTTTTGAAATTAAAATAAATTATTTATTACAACATTTTGTAACGCTCTCCGATAAGGATTCAGAATCTTATGCTTAAAAATTGACTTTATACTATATATTTATATTTAAGTTTTTTAATTGATTTGAAGCTAGAAACTTTGCAAGCAATTTGTCTTTGTGCTTTGTCCGATAAAGCGCTAAGATTGGTTGCAAACTCGATAGAATCAAAAAAGCGATGAACCGATTCTTTACAGCTACAGTAACTAACTCATCATCGAGATTTGAAGGTGTTAAGCTGCGACGCCCACTTCCGATCCAAAAAATTACAAAAGTCTATATCTTCGAGCCAGAGTTACCCAAAGCCATAAATAATTACTTACAACCTTATTTACCGCTTAATCCGCGTCCGCTCTCTTGCACCTCTATTTCTCCATGCGATGGCAGACTTGTCCCCACATCTTTGTAGCTTAAAAATGATCACGAATATTTTGTAAATATGCTAACTTTTTTCTTTTCGCCTTTCTGCATTGAGCCACCCGGTAAGCTACAAATGCAAAGTTGTAAAAGCAGTGATGTCAATTTGTGGGCAGTAACGGGTTAAAAAGAACAAAATGTTCTGTCACTCAAATCTGACACAAGACAAATCGCATCGAATCGAGAACGATGACATCGAATCGAATTGATCGCATCCAATCGGATTCAATGACATTTTGCCAATGTTCATCTCTCACACTCTGTCTATTTTTTTTTTTTTTTTTTTCATTACTACAGTGAAGTATATAGAATGTGAAGAAAAAAACCAAATGCAACTCCATTGAATTTCGCTACACTTCAGCAATCAATTCACAATAACGTAGCATCACCCAATACCTCAAGACCGCCCAACCGCCCGCCGCCCGCCCGCCTAAACCCACCGCCAGGCAATTTCTGCATCGCACGAATGCAAAGTTCAATTCAATCTTTCAGTTGTCACAGGCAAAAACAATATGGGCATCACACACATATACACATACACACACATGAAAAGAAGTAGGACCTAAGGCATCCTCTACTCTAAAGTTATTTAGTTTATTTCTTTCTCTCTCTCTCTCGAGTGTGTTCCTCTGTTGCTTTCTTTGTCTCTTGGTTGTTGTTTAGAATTCAAATCTTAGTAGCTGTCTTGTGTGTGTGTGTGTGGCAATAACAGTTCGAATGCGAAATCTAATGAAACGTGTTTAAAACAATTTGTTCCCCATATTGAATTATCCACTCGAGTGCATTTCGACTTCTTTTCTCCCCCAAATGGAGCGGGACTGGTGGTGTTCTGACTGTTAAGGCGACCTCATTGTGCACCAACGGTTTAGCTAGCATTATTGCATAAACATGTATGTATGTAATATATGTATGTATGTGCGAGAGTTTGCTCCAGCAACTTGCAATCAGAAAGCAACTGACTGACAATACAAACAAACCAATATATTGAATAATATGTGCTGTGTCTGAAGAGAATGCTTTAGAAATTAAATAAATTTGTGTTCTTTTTTTTTTATCAAGGATCCAAACCCAGTCTAAACCGATTTGGTTAAGCCCAAATTAAATGCGATAGCTTTAATACTTGAGGTACGTTTATCTTCTACTTAGAGTGAGAACCATAAAAGGGTTATGATAATCTTTGGCGAAAAGTTGTTAGTTTCAGGAATATTGATGCATGCAACTTTTTTGCTAATTATTACGTTTGTTTTTTACAGACGTTGCGTATACGCAACGTTGTCTATTATAGGCTTATTTTAGTGCATTTTGCGATTCGCGAGACAAAAATGACGAGCAACAGCAGCAGAAAAACACAAAAAACCCACACTGACATTTTTGGAGCCCAGTAAATTTTGCAGATGATTTAATCTGTTTTTAATAAAAGCTGAGGTTGCAGTGCAATCTTTATTCTCCTGCTCCTGCTCTCCCTTGCTCTTTTTTTTTGTTTTTTATTGAAATCATGAAAACAAAATGCGCTCATAATAAAATTGAAACGGCAAGCGGGCCAAGTGCAGCAGCAGCCGCAACGACGACGACGACGACAACAACAACAACAATGTGTAAACACATGTAAGCCTGGCCACATTGTTGTTGTTGCTGCCGCTGCTGATGTTGTCGTTGTTGTTACTGTTTTTGTTGTTGCTGTTGTTGCCAGCGACTGCCGTTGTCTGTCTGGTAAACCAAAATTGTTGCTCGTTTTCCGCATGAATCACTTGCATCATCATCATCATCATCTACCACCACGATTTTCTGCCCTCCCCTCCCCTTTCCCCAAACACCGCACTACAACGTGCCACAACCCTTTAAACTCCATAAGCTACATATGAAACCACAGCATTGTAATTGTGTTTGTGTTTCTCTCTGTGCACATGGGTGTATGTGCAGTCACACACCCACACCCACACACACACACAAACACATACATACGCAACCGTTTGGTTGTGTGCACTTTGTGAGTAGCTTTTAATATATTTTGCCACAAGCCAAAAAACAAAAAATGGAAAAAAATCGAAAATAAATATATATAGATACATATATATAAAATCGTTTGGCTGTGGTGCTTGGCCTTTTTTTTTTGATGCGTGTGTGTATGTATGTGTGCTGAAATTGGATTAAAATTAAAATACAATAACAAAAGCACACACACATACATTCATGCAATGGGCTGCGGCAAAAAGAAAAAAATTAAATTAAATACAATATATGAAGTCAACGGGCGTCTGGGCCAAAAAACCCAAAAAGAACTGAATTCCGCAAGCCAAAGTCAACAGCAAAATACAAATACAACAACAACTACGATACAAAAAATACCGATAAAATACTGCTAGTTGTTTCTTGCCTTCATTCAATTAGATTGTTTCACATCGGATTTAAGCTCAAGCTAATTTTAAACAAAATTTGAATTTCCAATCAAATAAATCTTGTACCCTTTCGCAATTGGTTAAAAAATTTGTGATTCGATTGCAAATATTTTCGAATTTGTTTGACAAATTTCACAGATTACACTAAAAATTGTTAATAAAATGTATAAAATGTTTCCAACAGGTATCAATAAATATTTACCAACTCAAATCGTAAATACTCTTGATATCAATATGTTTGTCCACAGCTAACAATTTGCCTTTATTAATAATATTGTTCGTTAATTATATTTATGCGCTCTGAACAGAAGGCAAATAACGCAATAATTCTATTTGATATTTAAACATATGTACATACGTCACACACACACACACACACACACATGTGTTTGTGCATATTAACATAATTTGTGGCACTTTAAATATGGTTTTCCTGTTTTTTTTTTTGTTTCTTGTAATAAATGTTTTTTGCGTATGCGTTCAATAATTTTACATATCTTTAAATAAAAAATTTAATTAATAACTTAGCTAAACTAATCAAAAGTTGTGTACAAGAAGCTACTATATATCCTCAACTGGGAATTATATATTTCTTGAAAAAACTCAAGTAAAAACTGTCGAGAGACTTATGTAATTAATAATTATATATATAAAAGTTGAATTGAAAATATATTTTAAATAAATATATTCTGAAATGAACTATGGGCGTAGGGCTTAATCATCAGTTTGACAATTCTGAGACGCATTATGCAGACACTGCATGCAAATGAGAACTGTTCAAAATTGAGCAGAGATTGAACCAATTAGTGACATTATGACGCCCATCAGTTGAATTTTGTATTTGGGGGTGGGGGGCTATCAAGAATCTCTTTCGATCAATAGGAATTGTACGTATATGTATTTTTCCAAGTGTATCGACAAATGCACCCACACACAGACGTAGTGTAATAAGTCAAGTTTCTGCAGAGCTTTGCATTTCCCACAGAAGTTGTTGTTGTTGAGAGTTTCGCTGACGTTTGCAATACCAGTCGTTGTTTTTGTTGTTGTCGTTGCATTGACTCTCAATTAACATTTAAACTAACTTGCACCAACCCAAACTCCCTTCAGCTTGTTGCATGTCAGGCATGAAAAGGCGCCTTGGGGTTGTTGTTGTTGTTGGTGTTGTCAGCTGTCTTAAATAGTTGAAAATGTTGCGTTGAGCGTTTTACCGAGTCCGCTTGATGGGCATATTAATTTTGATTTATACATCAGACAAACACACACATACATACATATATATATATTTATATAAGAGACAGCCTTTAGTACGGCCGACCGACGCTGTATTAACGTTCGGTCGACGATTCTGTGGCGTCACCGTACAAAAAGCAGCGTGAGGCAAACAGTAGGCCTATATAGATACACATTCATAAGTACATACATATATCGAAAAGATACAAGAGTGTGTGTGTGTGTGTGTGAGTTTGTGGCGGGCGCTTCATTAATTTGTCATATGAAGCGATGCATAAACCAGATATAGCTACAGGCCAAGTCCATTGATACATCATTAAGCCAACAGTCGGCTGTCAGTAGCCAGCACAATGATATCCCCTTTCATCAACACACACACACAACACACACACAATCACACACACTTGCATTTAACAGTTTTCAATTAACACGCGAATTATGAAATAAAACTTCAAACGAAACAAAAAAACGAAAAAAGAAAATTATAATGACAAAACAGAAACGAAAAGTCGAAATCAGACATCTGAAAACTGAAATGATGAATATATGGACATACCTGCAAATACATGTATGTATGTATGTTTATACTTGTACAATTGTACGTACATTCGTACATATTTGCAATGTTTAAACTGCGCAGAAATTGTGATTTAAAATAAAAGTGTCAGTCGATTTGCATGCAAAATGCGTGGTGACAATTTTACCAGCATGTTCTACAGTTCCATATCGCTAGAGAGCTACTACAAACTATTGAAACTACACCACAAATTAACATTATAATCTTGTTTGTTATAACTTCATTATATGTAGTAACTTG
This sequence comes from Scaptomyza graminum, assembly GCA_018901835.1. Classification (NCBI taxonomy): domain Eukaryota; kingdom Metazoa; phylum Arthropoda; class Insecta; order Diptera; family Drosophilidae; genus Scaptomyza; species Scaptomyza graminum. The sequence continues at coordinate 7,540,667 of JAEIFL010000001.1, read as the reverse complement.
TGTTGTTTATTTAAACGAAAAATCACTACCTTTTTTATAAGGTAAAGTATTCAAACATTCTTTTAAGAACCTTTGCTTATATGTTTTTTATTATAACATTCCTATATAAATTCAAAATTTGTTTTGAGACAACTCTTAACTAAGCATTTAGTGAGCATTTAAAACAATAATTATAATATCAATAAATCGTCAATAAAATCTTATAATTGTTAGTTAACATAACAAAAAAAATGGTTACTTAAGCTCCAATGAATAACGAATAAATCGCAAGGAGGGGGGCTCTCAGTATTACCATCCGAAACATTCGTATGTACATGAAATCTCAACGACATCCAGCTGTCCTAATTGCCATGCAAACTTTATTTAATCGAGACGAGAAGAAGCAAAAGCGATATCGAAATCGCAGCAGGGAACATTGTCAAGTGTCTCTGAATATGGCAAACAGGATGTTGGCAGACAAAGATTCTGATTTATGTGCCGCTGCGCTGCACTGCTGCAGGGGTGGTGGCAAGTAGAAGATGGTGTGTGGTATGTGGATGGGTTGCCGTTTGTGAATGTGAATCGACGACCTCCCTTTTTTTTTGTCAGCATCGTTCTTTATTTATTGTTGTTCGCTCCTTGGCTGTGTTAACGTTAACCTTGATGCCAGAGGCTGATCCGATTCCGATTCCCGTTTGCCCGTTAGCCCGTTAGCCCGTTTACCCGCTTTGCTTCGTTTTCTTTACCGCACCGCACCGCACTGCACCTCATCTCTTTATCCTGCTTCTACTGCGAAACAGTCAACAAATGCCGTGGGCGACAATTGAAATTATGGATTTTATGTGTCATAAGCTTTTATTGATGCAACAATCAAATATTTATGATGACAATTCCCGCTGACAATGATGACAATAAAAGTGCTTTTAGCATTTGCCATCGATTGCCAAGTAACCGAATACCGAATACGAGTACAATTGCGAGATATGTATTCACCGTTCACAATTTACCGCCAAAGTGCCTGGCAGCTTGCTTAGATTTTATTTAATGCCCTTTGCTTTTAAAGCTTTAGAGCGCATATTTGGTTTTGCATTGAATTTTTGGGGATTTAGTGAAATTGATGTACCATGTTTGGGTCCAACAATTTTAATTTGTTACATTATGTTTTAATTTTAAGTATTATTTTTAGCTCAGAGCTTTTAGAGCTATGCTTTTGTTTAAGCAACGTGTCGGACAAACAATGGTATAAAGGTTTCCTTCTGCCATCTTTTGCTGCTGCTTCTCGTTCGAATTTATTTATAAATAAACTTGATGGCTCTATATAAATAAATTCTTATTGGTACGATCATTCAACTGCTATGTTTCAATATTTCACTGACAGTAAACACAAGTCTGAGGACTTTCCTACCAATATTAACCTGAAGTTTATAGCTTAGGGCCTGGAGTTAATTTGCAGTTAAGAAATCGCATTGAAAGTGCATTTAATCGTTTAGTGTTTAACTGCCTTTCCATTATTGTAATTAGCATTAAGCAGTACATGCATACATACTGCATATACTTATGAACATTTGAACTTTGCTCTTTAAGCCCAAGTGCCATTTTGGTGCCCTGCGCGGGTGTTTGGCAGTGGGGAGGAGTGGAATGAGCTAGAGCGTTTTTTGGTCGCTTGGTTTTAGATTATTCAAGAAGGCGGGCGAAGATAGTACACGCCGTTGCATTTAACCCACACAATAACAGTTGCAGTGTTGCATGCTATAATTTATGTAGAGCAGCTCCTCCAACACACACACACACACGTCTATTCACAGACTAGTATTCACCTGTATTTCACGCGCACATTTAGTCTGAGTTCTATTGGAGGGGAGATAAAAAATACTCGCTCTTTACCACTACCTACTTACGTACATACATAGTAGATATCATGTAACCAACCGGACCAGGTAGCTTTTCCTTCCGCATGCAGACAGCCCTTACCCTAACTCACCGTCCTCACTCCTCCCTGTGCCTGTCTGTCTGTCTGTCTGTCGGTGTGTGGATAGACTATCCATATGCAGACAGTCAAACAGCGAAATATCTATGAGTGCATCCATTATCCTTAATACACTTACGTGCACTAATGTGCTCCACATTAATGTGATGGAGCTGCTTGAAAATTTAGCTTTTTTTTTTGCATTCTTTTGCTACCACGCTTCCTTGCTTTCTTTTTTCTCTATCTCATCTTGCGCTAGCCGCAAATACCAGATCCCTATTCACCTTTCTACCCCCCTTACACTCTCCCTCTCCCTCTTAACCCTTTTACCATTTCTGTTTCGGTTTTGGGGCGGTAATGAAAAGGTTGGCAAGAGAAGCAACGAAAAAGGCACCTTCAACCTGGGCAACAACATGTTGGATTTCCGTTTCCATTTTGCATTTGTATCCATTTCTACAATCGCACATAGGCGTGCCCATCTCAGCTCTCTGTGGGCGAATGCAGCTCTCAGCAATTATTTTGTGAAGTCGAACCTAGAATTTACAGTTACAATTGGAAATTGAAAACGGCTCTGTTCTTTCTGTTCCCTCTGTTTTGAGCCTGTATTTTTGTACAGTGAATCCCCATTAAATATTGCGGAAAAATGTAGTTATTAACGAAGCTGTGCAAATGTGAGTAACAAGCATAACGACACAGAAGCTACATACACAAGCCAGAAAAGGTACGCGTGCAAGCTCAATCCAAAACTTTGACTGTAAAAAAGACTTACTTGTAATTATGCTTTTGTCAAAATTATATTTATAATTATAAATAAGACATTAATTATAAACAATTATTGGAAAATCAACAGAAAAGATACGGATATATATATGTATATATATAATTGTACCAAATATTCGAGTGTCGGTTTTTGTGTTAAAGTAAAGGTCGCCGATCGGTGAGTGTCACCCCGATTTGGTAAAGAGCACATTTACCAAATTTATGTTCTATTATTGTGTTGCATTGATGATTCTTTTCTTGATTAATATCAAATGCTACACAATAGCCAAGAGGAGTGTTCAGACACCATGCCATACCATAATCATAATCAGCCGATGGAGGCTCAATAACTATTTCCTTCAGTATGTCATCATGATTGATTCTTGTCCCTCGAGTTCTCACAAAAACTCAATGGTTTATCGAAGATGTAAATTTACCTGAGCACGCAAAAGCAAGTGAATTTTCTTAAGAAAAACTAGCTGGACTTGAGGAGATTTACCACAGTGTAGGCTTACCCAAAGATATATCTGTTGGCAAGTTGATCAACAAATTATTTTATGCTGACTTGATTTTTACTCAAAACTGAAACGTTTCATAAGCTGTTTACAAGTTGTTGTAACAAATTTAAGTTCAGTTTGTCAATAAAACTTGTTTGAATTTGTTGCCGAACTCCTTAACTAGTAAATGTGTGTAAATATATGTATGTATGTGTAATAAACGTGCGCTCAGTGCTTATGTTGCAAAGTTGCAACTTAGCTTAGGTTCCAATAATATTGTTTTCGTTATCAATTTATATTTTTGATTAAAATGTGATCTATATGTGTTTACAGCTGCATTTTTAATTTTTATTATCTTCATATTTGAACGTAAATTTTTATGTGCAATGAATGAAAGCCCGAAGCTGATAGCTGAAAGCTGTGTCTTTAATTGCTTTTTGCTATTAATTTATAAAATGTTTTTGTGACAAATTTACAAGTTTGCTGAATTTTCTTTTTCAGCCGCTGGATAAACAAAAACTAAAAATGCTTTAAAGACTGAATTTGAACGGCAAGTAAATAAACGCATATGGCAAAAAATATACATTCATGTATGTAGTATATAGAAAAAAAATCATGCAATAAACAAACAAACTAAAGCGCAACTGCAAAAAATAGAGTTAAAGAACAATAATGTTGAAAAATGGATAGTGTGTGGGGCAGTGGGTGTGGGTGGGGGAAGAAGGAGTAGAAGTTTTGTGCTTGGGATGTGTTGCAACAAAATTGTATGCAGTCGCAAATATTTGAAATGTTAACAATAAAACATGCGCACAGTAAATAAATGCAACACACAGCATACACATTTAGTGTGTGTGTGTATGTGTGTGTGTTTGTGTATGTGTGTGTAAACAACGCTGGGAAAACCGAACAAACAAACAGACAAACAAACAGTCGAGCCTAAAAGTATGCAAGGCTCTGCGTCGCTTGCTACTGCTGCTGTTATCCCCTCTATCTACCTCTCTCTCTCTCTCGCTTGCTCTCTCTTTCTTTCTCTCTCCAATTCGTCGCTTCGTACTGTGCCTCGTTCGCATTCACATAAAAACCGCTTAAAACACTTTACTATCACAATTTGAAATTGTTCAAATATCTTCACCCAAACCATCCGTTTTTCACTTCTTTTTGCTGTTGCTGTTGTTGTTGCCATTACTGCAGTTTTTATATATATTTTTGTAGACCACGCCTTACAGCTTGCACTGGCTGCTGCGACTGTAACTGCGACAACAACAAAAACGATTAAAATTCTCAAATATTTGCGTCAAGCTGTAACTGAAACAAAGAAAAAAAACCAAAACACACACACACTAAAGATGACTTTTATCTTAAATATATGACCTGGAGTTACTCTGTAATAAATCTGAGAGATGCATGCCTTAATGTTCAGTTAAAATTCGAAAAAATAAATAAATGTTTTGTTTAAAAAATAATAAAATGTAAGGCCATAAGATAAAATTGTGTCTATAATATTAATTTTTGAGCAACGAGTTTCATCTAAAAATAAAACATAATTAAGATGCCCATTCATATATAAAACAGGGTATATATAAAAAAGGCTTTTAAAAAAAGAAAGACAGATGACAAAATAGCAAAAAAAAAATAGATATTTAAAAGTCGGTCAGCATTTTTGTAGATATTCTTTTCTATACACATACACATTCAGTTTTTATATGTTATTGTTTTTTGTTTTGTTGTACACTTTTGTTTTTGTTGTTGTTGTTATTGGGGCCAACATTCAGTTTGTTCTGCGAATACATATACGAATACAGATACGAATATGGATATAGGTTATAGGTTATATAGCGTTGAAGTTGGCCAACGGTCAACTGGGCTTACATCTGATGCTAAGCGACAATTTTTTTGTTTGTTTATAAGCGTGAATATGAGTGAGTAACAACAACAACACTAACAACACCAAACAAATGCAGCTGTGTTAATATTGACTATAATGCAAGGAAACGCTCAATAGGCTTATGGATAACTATTTAAATACGGATCTGGTTACGTAACCTTTCAACAAAAAGTGGTCAGCAAATGAACAAATAAAAATAATTATAACACACAAAAGGCATACATATGTTAAAACAGTTAAACTATCACATACGTTGAGTAAAATTGAATACTAAGTATAATCTGCTCAGTAAAAATATGCAGGTAACTTAAGAAATGTTTATAAATTCTTAGGCACTTTATTTTTAATCTAAAGAAACAATATACAAAATGAGTTACGTGTGAAAAATTGTAAAACAGAACAGCTCGACTGTAAATAATTAAATTTTAAATCCAATTAACAAGTCAAGTCAGATGGATTATCACTTTTTTAATGATTTGAATTGATTTGCATTTTATTTTATTTGAATTTTTTGAAGAAAAAAAAAAGTAATGAAGTTTTTCTTACATAAATTCATGAGCTAGTACTATGTGATAGCCAAAGTTCTATGAATAACAATAATTCAAGAATCATTTTCATTTAGGCTCTCTATCATGTGATACAAATTTGCATTCATCGAATAAGAAATTTGATTTGCAGCTCTCAAAAGTACTCAAAGTGTCAAATATGTCAAATAGCAAATAAAAATAAATAAAAAAAAGTTCAAGTGTTTTGGGAGCTTGTACTACTAGTATGTTTGATGAGAGAAAGTCCATTGCAAATTCTAAATGAAAAATAAAAAAAAAGTAGTATACGTCAATCACCAAAAAATGTGCTCCGAACAATTGCCAAAATGTTTGCAATGACAGGCCAAAAGAGAAAAGTGCAACGTTCAGCACATTTAACACGCACACACACACACACACACATAGTGGTCAGTGACAAACCACACACATGCAAACAAAAATAGACACACACACACACGTGCCTTGATTATTGAAAAACAGAAACCACAAACGTTGTTGGGGCGTCGTGGCCAGGAATTGCATGCCAGTACAACGGCCATTGCCATTTGAGCTCGATTTGTTTCGAAAAAAGAATAAAAGCACACACACACACACACACAAAATGCTAATAATGTGCGGCACACACAAATCTACAAATCTACCAAAAATAAAATGCACAAAAATAAAACTGAAGACAACATTCAAATATTTTACAGTATGTTTTATTGGTCAAATAGTAACGGTAAGCAACAGCAACAACATTCATCTGTCTATCTACAGGGCTCGTGTGTGTGATGGTGCTGGTGTGTATTTATTTTAAGTTGTAGTTACAAAATATGCACAAGTCTGGCAGTGTTATTTATATTGTATGTCACACAAGCGCACAACAACTAACAGTGAACACACTTGTAGGTGGACTTGCCGATACCCTGCTACTAAAATTTAAATTGATCTAATAAAGCAATATTATATACGTTATGAAGAATTAATCTTACGTGTTAAATTTAAATAAAACCCTTCTTATTTTATTGCATGAAATCACGTAAAACTAATAATATTTCTTAAATATTGCTATACGATTTGATGCAGAAGTATGAAAAACATTATTTTATCTATTTAACAGTTACCTTAGCACAGTTCGTGCACAACCCTTCCGGTTATTCTGACCATATACAGGGTGGAAAAAAAGACAAGTGCAAAATGAATAATTTGTGTGACAATGTTGCCAGAGCCAGAGCCTTAGCCGTAGCCGTTTTCTGTTCCGACTCGTCTTTTCTTTTTATTATTATTTTTTTTTTTTTTTGGGCACTGGCAATGCAAATGGAAAAAATATCTTAACATTTGCATCTTTTACATTCACAATTGTGTTGTGCAACGCCAGAGCCAGAGTAAAAGCCAAAGCCAGCGCCAGAATCAGAGTTGCAAAAGGGGTTTATTTTCGGTAGGTGGTGGTTAAAGATTGCGATTATATAAAACGCAACAATGTGCAGGTTATGCCAACCAAGAACCAGAACCTAGATTCAAAATCAGAATCAGAATAAGCAGCACCCGAACCAAAATTCACCTGTGGAGAGGAAGGTAGGGAGCTAGACTGGGTGCGGGTGTGCCTGGCATAAGACTAATTCCCTCTGTCGTTTGGATAATAGTTTAAATTCATCTGCATGTATGTTTGTATGCATGTGCATGTATGTGTGTGCGTGTGTGTGTGACTGGTTTCACGCTTTTTGCACTGCTAATGATTTCATGTCGTCTCCAGCTGAACTCAAGGCTCCCGTTCGACAGCGAGGCTAGAGTTGCCACGTTCTCATCTCTGTGCAACCCTGTGCTTATCTTTGTTAGAAATGGTAGTGCGTGGGGTATGGGATTTGGGGTGCAACACCTTTCAAGTGCACAGTGTATGCATCAAATTGAAGTGCTTGCCAAGTCATTCTTTGCATTAAAGTTGATCCCAGTTGATATCACAGAGCTAAAGCGTTGCCAGAAAGTCGCATATACTTATGCTTGTGCTTAAAAGGAAGTGAACGCTTTTGTTCTATTCTTATTTTTTGGGTCATGCTGTTGGCTTTGAGACATACATACATACATGTGTACAGATGGAGAGAGAAAACGGGTGAGAGTGGGGAAACAGTGTTGCATAAGTAAGCTTGATTTCTTATTTTATGTTTGTCATCTTTGGTTTGAGTAAAGTTCCTTTTGCTTTGGAAAATGGTTAAAATCTGTTCAAAATTTGATGTGCCAAAATACCATTGGGATTCAAGGTTACTGCAATACTTACCATCTAAGGCTTCAGAAAGATTTTTCGATTGATTCGATGAGCTTAATGCATTATTATTATTGTCTGTAAAAAGTAACAAAGAAAATTAAATTAAAAAAAACGTTTATTTTTTTTTTTTTTTACTTTATTTTGCATCGGATTTCAATTTTCATTTGTTTATTTTATATATAATTATACATATATTTACTTGTTTTATTTTTTTATTTTTAGTTTTCGGTTCTGCTGTCATTTTTGCATATTCAAGTTGGTTTTATGGGGCTGTTTTGATCAGAATTTACAATACAAATACAAACATTTGTTTTTATATACATCAACATAGGCAAAAATGTGTAGTTACCGATCTATTTAATATTCCATTTAAATATTTATTATGCATAATGCTGAAACTTTGGTAACATCGTTTTGAAATGTATATCTTTTGTTTATTTATGACACATACTTATGTAAATGTGTTTAATTTTTTCTTCATATTTTTGTGAGTAGTTTTGGGTACTTTTCGAGTATTTTCACTCTTTAACTGGATTTTTGTTTCACATTTATTTTTTGTTGAGCATTTTCTTATTTTTATGGGCGATTTGCTTTAGCGTAGACATTGAATGTATAACGTTTTCATAATGTGAATTTCACATGGATAACTCTTTAACTTAGCTTAAATCATAGATGCGTTAAGTTTGCTTTTTTTGTTGTCTCTTTTTTTTTAATGATTTTTGTTTTCTATTTTTGAATTTTCTCTATGTGTTATCGTAGTTAATGCAATTATGAATATATTACTTATATTTGTTACTTTGATTTGCTATGCGATTTATCATATCGATATATCATTAATCTCAAAAAAAAAAATATCTTTCGTCCTATAAATATACATATATATATAATATTCTAAGTATATTGATTATTTTCAAATGTATTTTCTTTCTTTATCTCTCTCCCTGCCTCTCTTTCGCTATTGAATTTCTTTTCTCTCTCTTATCTCTTTCTTTGCAATTTCAATAATACATTTTTGGTACGTATATTAAGTCAGAGTACGTCTGGGAAAGTCAGGGATATGGGGATATTCCCAGCCTAGAATACTAGAATGCTGCCGATTCTTTGCATTTATCTGTATTTATGATTTATTTATTGTGTTGCTTTGTTTTCTCTGAGTGTATCTGCTTTGTTTATCGGTATATTCAGGGTTTTTAGGATTATAGATACAAATATGTACTCGTATGTATTTGCTATGTGTTTTAAATTTTCGTTACATTGAGTATGGAACACACATATACATATATTTCTTTTTTAAGTTTTCTGTATTCGGTTTTAATTATTTTTTTTTTTAATTTTTTAGTTGCATTTTGGCACATATATATTTTATTCTGTCTAATTGCAGTTTACACAATATCAAACACGGAATTAAGCTGAACATGCACACACACATATGTATGTATGTTCGTAATACGTGAGCACACATACACATGCATATATGTATATGTATATTCATTAAGTACTTCTAGCCTAGGGAGAGAGCGATGAATTGGTTGGGCTTGCTATCCGAAAACAAATAGGAAACAGCTGGAATTAAAGTGGCATTCGCTTTGGGTTCGCTTGTACTGGTTTTAAGTTTATACCAGATGAACAAAATCGGTTGTGAGCTGCAGCTATATAGCTAAACTAGTTAAATTTGAGTGGAGTTCGTTAAACCAGCATTTCGTTGTTGTTAACTCTAGTTGCTTGGCTCACTCTAGATTGTGCACTACTTTGTTCATTGGAACTAGTTCCGATTTATATTATTGTTTAAGATTTTTTGCAGGAACGAGAGAAGTAGCTCGCATTAAGCCTGAAACACTACATAGTACATAGTTGTTTTAAACTAGTTCCTGCCAAACCATGCGCAGTCGCTCTGTCTCATCATTAGCTTGAAAAAGCAATTGAAGATTTGAAAAAAACGTAAACTTAGTATTTAATTATTTTGGTTTGCTTCTCAAGCTTACTGCAGCTTTGATGAATGTGCCAGTTAAATATCTCATGTAACTTACTATGCAATGAACCAGTTCATTTATTTTCTTGATGTCAACCTGGCTGAAACAATCTACAAAATGTATTGAGCTTATTTTTTGGCCTTATATTTAAAGAGATCTAAATATATATGTTTATGTACCTTATCAATCAACTAATATTAATAGCAAACTGAACAAAACTCCAGCAAAATTAAAAATATATCAACAAATGGAGCAATGCGATAACAAATTGTTAAGATCACTGCAGGTGCGATTATTTACAATACCGTAGTATTTTGTAATAATAATGTTAATTTTCATAATAATAAATACATACATTTGAGCTCCAAATATGGTATTAGTATTATAGTATATCTGGTTGTATATACAGAGCCTTGTGAACCTGCCCAATCTATTAAGTACGATAACACTTAGCGGAACAAAAAAAATGTTTTTCTTACGTTTATAGACAACAATGTTTATAGTATTATGGCATGATATAGGGGCAAGCAAATTGGGTTTTTCTATTTAGTAACATACATATATGACTGATTATTTATGGTATGCTCATGATTATGCTTAATTCTGTTTATAGTCTTGCAGATTAACATCAGTTCCCATGCCAATATCGACGGGTTGTTCCATGCGAACTAGTCTCTTCGAAAAGATGTAGAGCGGTAAAAACAATCGACACAATCGGTGGCTTAAAATGTTGTCAAACAATCGAATGTTTGTGCGGTTATAAAAAGAAAACAAAATAAATAAGCTAAAAGTTATTTTGCTTTAATAACTGAACAAGGAACTGAGCTGAATAAACTTGTAGTTTTTGAGTTGAAAAATTTTAAATTTATTTTATTAATGTTTAATGAAATTTTCGATGCTTTTCATTTGAACATAGATTTTTAATCGGTTGTGACCTCCATCGATATTTTTGCAGCAGTTTTATATGGTTTAAAGTTTCCAAAAGAACCATTTATTGAAAGTTTTATGGCGATGCAATTATCGGAATGATGCATAATAATTGTTTGTATGTATCTGCAAGATTATTTTATTCTTCGGCACACCGAAGTTAATTTGTCTTTAGCATACTTTGAGTAGCTAAAGCGTTTCACAAAAAAAGCCCCCGAACAACATTTAAACATTGCCATTAAACGGTTTTTGTTGTTGTTGTAAGTTCTTTTCTGCCATCCTATTGTTTTGTATTCATTTCTCTATACTAACGAGGTAACATTTAAACGCGTTTATTTTTTTAAATCGGTTTTCATTTAATCTTAACTACTTACGCATACATGTACTTGTTTTAATTGAAATATGCCCCACTGAAGAAGATACACAAAAGTTTGTTAATGCACATTTCTTCTTCTTAGGTTTGTTTTTTTTTGTGTAGCATACATATTTTTGGTTTGTTCTTTTTGGCCTTGTTTTGTTTGTGTGCTGTTGTTGTCGTCGTCTATTGTTGTTCTTGCGGTTGTTGTTGTTGTTGTTGCAGATGCATTCTTATAATTACAATTTAATTAAGCTATAACAGTTAACACCACTTGTAGCTGTTCTTATCGTTATCGATATTTTTGGTACTATTATTGTTTTTGGCCAGGCTGTGGCTTAAGATGAGCTCATCATCAGAAATTGTTGTCCTTGATGTTGACCTGCCAACTGAGGCGTGACAGATTTTATAGTAAGATTTGCTCCACAATTTACTAGTTGTTATTAAGACAAATAGAGCTAATAGAAGTGCCGTTGTCCTACTACCCCCAACTCTGCCCAGTGCCCCATTGTCCACGTTTGCCGCCTGGCTGCGGTCCTTGTACAGGCGACCATTCTGATTGCGTGAGCCATCCTCGTGACGATTCTCTTTGAGCACTACTTCGTTCTTCTGTTTGGTATGGGTTACGATCCACGAATTTCACACGGCATATGGATGAGTTTTATTATAAACAATAAATATTTATTTCATTGCATTCGTATCTATATTTGTTTCTCTTGGTGAGTGTGTGTGCTTTTGTATTCTACTTTTAAATATGTTTTGTTAGCTTAGCTTACCGTCACTTCGTTGAGCTCCTCATCGCGATGAGTTTTTTTGCCAGGACGCTCCATTTCTAAATTCAATAGAAAGAAAGGATCGTTTTTTTTTTAATAAATAATATATGTCAAAAAAAAAAAAAACACTTTTAAAAATTGCTAAATTTAAAAGAGCTTAAGGTGACAAAATGTTATAATCATTTTTAGCTCAAGAGCTAGTTAACTTATTTGTTTTGGCAACTTACCGTAAAGACGTATGGTGCCCTCGGTATCGCCAATGCTGTTTTTTGAAATGCACTTGTAGCCACCGAAGTCGGATGTTTGCAAGCGGCGAATGTGTAGAATCATTTCGATGGCATACATGTTGTTCTCTTTCTCGGTCAAGGCATAGCGATCACCTGCAATAATCATTTCACCTGCAAAAGCGAAACCCAAAGTCGAAAAATTCAAATAAAAATTGCGATACATGTATGTGGAAAAAAGGAAATAAGTGCAATAATGATAGCACCAAGTTGACAAACTCAAAACAGTGCTCAACAGTGCAAGAGTCCAAGTCAAAGGCGAAACTCTTCGACTCCATCGCTTTAAAAGCCCATTTTGATGATGACATTTGTGATGCCTGCGGCAGCTCTTCTGCCTTTTGCTGTCACGTTTGCAATATACGTCAAATGCACTTGACAAGAGTAAAAAAAAATCAACTTGAACTCCAGTTACTGCATTTGCCCAGCCAACAACAACAACAAGCAAGAGCCAGAAAATATTTGAGAATCGAACACGAACCAAATAAAGACAAATTGCAGCATTGAAAGGTTTATAAGGTTTCGGCTTGTACAACTCTTTTCCATCCCTTCGCCCCTTATGCTCTAAATGGGAAATGAACAAAAGACGAGAGACAAGAAGAGTACGAGTAAAGTAGTGGCGAATGTCGATACCCTACCCTACTCTACCCTCAAGTACATTGCATTACGGCAAAAAGGAAAACAAATTTTAATCATGAGCTCATTTCTGAGACAGAAACTTTTTCGATGGACTAAACAGAATTATTCAATTCGACTAAAAATCCTGAAGGAACAGACCTATAAAGCCAGAAGAGCAATATTTAAAATAATTTTATTGTAATTTATAGGAACATGTTACCCTATTAGGTAAAGGTAAACACGCAATGGATCGGTAAAAAGAAGATATAATAATATGTCAAGGTACTACAAATCAAACACTCTTTTACATTCTATACAGGGTATAGCGAGAGAAGAAAGGAATGCTGTACGTTGCGAGCATATCAAACTGAAAATAAAGAGAAACGACAATAAACCGTAAAGGCAGGAGGGTGAGGGAAAACTTACCATTTTCGCGTTGCCAGTAATTGATGGCCTTTGGCGATGCCTCAACGTTGCAAATTAATGTGACATCCGTTAGAACCGGGGCTCCAACCAATTGATTTGGCACTTGCACCAACGGATGAACTGTGTGTGAACAAAAGAACAAGGACAAAGAGAGAATGAAAGAGAGAAAGAGAGAGAAAATAAAGTTTTAGAGTGGTTAAACAAGTTGGTCAACATAATCATCAAGGAAGCTGTAGCAGCAAAACTTCGTTTGCCAGACCTTGCCCCCTCTGGCTGGCAATTAAGTGTCGAAATGTTGCAAACAGCTTTTGATGTTGTGATTCTGTGAAATGGCGTTATTTGTTAATGGCAGTTGCACCAGCGTCGGCCAACTGATACGATTTTAATTGAAAATGAATTATTTTGCTGTTAGTGGCACCAAAAAACAAACGATAGGAAAACGTTCGACGTTCGACGTTCAATGTCCATGGCCAGTAGCAATGTGTTTTGCTCTGTGCTCTATGCTCTTTGCTTTGCGCTATTACATTTATTATGTAGCTAAGGTGAGTATATCAGCTATGTAAGTTTACACGCTTATCCCAATACTTTCTTATGTACTTAACATCTATTAAAATAAGTCGCTTCATGAGAATCTTTGCTTTTAGTAATAAATGTTAAGAATCTTATAAGTGAAAAAATAATTAAATTAAAAGCGGGCATATTTCTTTTGACCCCAAGCTTTTTTGTTTTACATCAAAGCTAACGCAATATGAAATACCATATGTTAGGCAGTTAGTAAAAAAAAATTACATGTTTGAGTCACGGCGCAGGTCATAATATTTTGCATTCGTTAAGTTTAAACTTAACAACTTTCAACTCCATGTAAAGCATTATTAACAGTACCACACATACCGCATCTATCCACTATTTTCCTCACCTCTTACAAACTTTGAGCTAGAGTCATCAAATTTTGAAGGAATATAGCTGGTGGCATCCCCTCAAAGATTGCCTGCATCAGACATTTCGATTTACATAATTAATTAGCTGTACAAGTTTTTTTCTTTTTAAAAACTTTGTAAAACTTAAATCAATCTATATCTGTGATTACGAATCTATGCATGCAAGTAATAAATAATTAAAATACACTTTTTTTTGTTAAAAAAATTATTTATGGTTTTTCTTTTATAATTTCTTCGCACAGTGAGCATTTTTAAACTATTAGCTGATTACTCTTAAAATCATGTATCGAAGGATGCAACTTGAGAGATTAAAATTTAAAAGCAACTATTAGCTGAAATGCTTCTAAAAACTTTACTATGTAGTTTTTATAAGACTTAAGTGACTTTGTTAGGGTATTTGTGTGTTCATTTGGCAGCATGCTTGATTTGACATGAATGCTCCTATTTTTTTCATGTTTAGCTTTTGACTTGCGTGTTTTCTGTTGTTTCTCGTGTTAGTTTGAGACTTTTTTTCTGTTTTTCTTGTTGTTGTTTGTGTTTTGGGTTTTTGCTGCTGTTGTCTTTGACGATGTCTTGGGCTGCTGGTACGGGGGTGGCAGTGATTTTGGCCAGCTTCCATCATTATTTCTGGCTTTTTAGTTTTGGCCAGCTGTCTGCCATCGCATGCCCCAAAATGTTGCATCCCCATTTGCTGCCTGCCAGCGTGCATTGGTTGCGTTCAACCGTTCATTATTGGTCAATTTATTGGATTTGTGCATGCCTCGTGCCTCCCCTTACGTGAATGTCTGTGTGTGTGTGTTGGTGTGAGCGGGAGTGAGAGTGCTTCCAAATAATGTAGCATATGTCATGTGTTGTTAGCGTCGACTCGTGTGCTCGTAATCCCTGCAACATTCTTCTCGCTTTTTGATTTTGTTTTTATATTTCTTGGTGCATTGCCTATCACTTATTGAAAATTCAATTTGTTCTCATAGAGTATTGTAGCTGCAGCTGTTGTTTGCAGTATGCGTATGCGTAATATTTTCGCAATACTTTTGTGCTGTGAATTTTTTGACGTGCTCGCATACCAAATACAAATGAGTGTGTGTATAAAACCTCAAATAAAATTCAGCTCACTGAAAACTCATAAGTTTATCAATTTGCAGCCATAATTGCTTATAAAACAGAATTGCAGTACAATAGTAACACAGTATTTGATGGATTGAGGATCGCCTTTGAGTGCTAGTCGCTATCAAGTTAGCTTAGATAGCTCACATTTGATTATTTATTTCAACTGCTGAGGGCTGTAATCATTCAATTCAATCAATTATGAATAAGTTTCGAATTTTTAGAATTGTCGTCTCCATAAAGGTCAAAGAAAATACTTCGAAAGGAACTGCAAATAAAACAGACGAACTCACTTAAATTCCTGTATCTTATGCTTTTCTAATTTCGAACTGTTACCTGTCACAACAACTTTCCATGTGTTTTTCATCTTAGTGTTTACTTATTGTATTGATTGTTTTGATTAAGGACTGGTTAGGTTTAATTATTTTGAAGTTACTT
Source organism: Scaptomyza graminum (assembly GCA_018901835.1). NCBI lineage: Eukaryota > Metazoa > Arthropoda > Insecta > Diptera > Drosophilidae > Scaptomyza > Scaptomyza graminum. The sequence continues at coordinate 7,524,964 of JAEIFL010000001.1, read as the reverse complement.
TTAATTACACTTTTTATAAAGTTTTGTTTGGATATGCATATCTGTAACTAAGTCAGCTGGATTTTTAAGATTGAAATTTTTTGTTTCTATTAAGATGGAAGTCTAATTAGTGGTTGGGTTCTCAGTGGTGCTTTCGGTGGTGCTGTCGGTGGTTGAAGGAGTGGTGCTTTCGGTGGTGCTGTCGGTGGTCGAAGGAGTGGTGCTTTCGGTGGAGCTGTCGGTGGTCGAAGGAGTGGTGCTTTCGGTAGTGCTATCAGTGGTGCTATCTGTGCTGCTGTTTGGAGTTGTACTTGGAGTAGTGCTTGGAGTGGTGCTTGGAGTGGTGCTTGGAGTGGTGCTTGGAGTGGTGCTGTGTTCACAACCTCCTCCTCCACCATGACCACCTGGACCTCGGCCGGGTGGACCTCCTGGACCTTGGCCTGGACCACCTGGACGTCGGCCTGGCGGGCCACCTGGACCACCTGGTGGACCTCCTGGGCCACGGCCCGGTGGACCTCCTGGACGGCGGCCGGGTGGACCTCCTGGACCACCTGGACCTCGGCCGGGTGGACCACGACGATCTCGACCGCCCTGGGCAGCCGCGATTGCCACAAGAGCAAACAGTGTAACAAGAATATAAGTGCGCATTCTATTAATTTCTCAGCTCAAAACTGAATTGCCCAATAGTTCGAGCTTCGATGCTTTTATATGCCTTGGACTAATGCCGTAGACCAGACGTCAGTTGTGTGTACTTAGCTGCTTAGCTGTCTGGTATGCAATAATGCAATGATCGCAAAAAGTCATTAACGTCATCATCTAGAGTCTTGCTCTAGATCATCATCTCTCTCTTTGTCTCTTTACCTACAAAACCGACCCATTGACGCCGTTCGTGTGGTAAATAACAAAACTGTTTGATTTACGTATTTATTTGATAAAAGTCAACATGTAAGCAACGGAAAAATTCCTACAGAATTACATTCATAGTCTTAGCTGCAAGCTGTTTGACTTAAATGATAGCTAGAATATATTGATAAGTTCAAAAACACATTTCCCTTAGAGTATGTAAACGTTAAAAGCTATAAATGTACCTATAAAATGTAAAAAGTCCTGAAGTTTCTTGCTTACAGGGAATCACTCACCAAATATCCATTTACCATTTTCTATACAAATTATATCAATCTTTATAAGAGCTTTTGAAGTAATTTAATCTATATTTCATACAAGCACGAAAAGCAAGGTAAGCGAAATTGTTTTTAAATAAATAAAAATTACATCTTCCAAAGACCGAAAGACAAGTCACAAAAGCTATTAATATTAAGTGGTTAAATACTACCCTTGTTATAAACAACCAGAAACTGATTGCTGCTAAGTCCAAATGTAATCCCAGGCTGCAGATTTTAAGATGTGCCTCAGACAAACACCTCCAATCTTTGTGCTCTGGTGCTGGTTGCTGGGCTATTTTTAAAGCCAAGAATCTACTTAATTTTCTGATTTAAATCAATCAAGCGAAGCGCTGAGGCAATGTAAGAAATCAAGCGGCAAACGCGGTGAATGTGAAGTAAATAAATGGGGTTAGGGGTGCTGTTAAGAGTGGAGTATCTCTTTTTGTTTTCGTTGTTGTCATTGTTATTGTCAGGTTAAGACAACAGGACGGAAGGCAAAAAAGTGAAGGAAAAACAACGTCAAAGACCTACACAGCAGAAGAAATCAAAAAAGACAGCGGCGGCATCAGCAGCAGATGCTTCTGGTGGAGCCTGAAAAGCGAACGAATAAAAGCAGTGGGAGGAGATGGGGGGGGATAGAAGTCAAAATGGTGGAGATGGGGGCGTAAAACTGTATACGCCCATATGAGTTTTTAAATTGAAATTGAGACGCAGTCGCAAAGGCAAAAGCAATAAAGGAGCATGAGAGGGTAACCGGCAGAAGGAGAGAGTGAGGAGCAGAGATGGGAGCAGGCATGGAGTGAGTGATAGGCAGACAAAAGTACGAACGGACGGACGTAGAGAAGAAAGAGTGGGACGAAAATGAAATGACAAACGAAATGAAATGAAATGCGAAAGCAAAGCCAAAAAATTGGAGCAGATAAGCAACAAAAAAAAAAAAAAAGAAGCCAAAAAAAAATTGAAATTAATTTTTTGCGGTGATGACTTACATTTAAGCAGTGCCAGCGGGAGAAAAGGATGGGTTGCGTTTCGAGCGGTATGCTATATTTGAGTAGGGCACAAAGTGTGTCACACACACACACACACCCCCACTCACGCACACTCGTACAGCAGCTCATTGAGGTGCGAACATTTTGGCCGAGTCAATATAATTTGTAGATAGGATCTTTTGCCTACGACACACACACACACACACACACCCTCACAACCCCAAAAATATTTTTAATTTTCTCTTCTCGGTATACCCTGTAAAAAAAGAGAAACTTCAAGTTGAGCAAGTACGCTTAAGTGGAAGAGAGATAAACAATATTTTATTTCATCAGGTGGTTTTGACAATATTTATGAACTAAGCTTATTATTCATATTATTTTGTGTTTGCACTCTCTCTCTCTCTCTCAAAAAGAAATGTGGTATCTTTAAGTCGTTAACTTTTGTAAACTACTTGTTGTTCATCGCTTTTTTGTTGTTGCCGTCATTTTACTTTTTCTTTTAGTCTGCCCCTTTACAAAATATCATTAAGTTTAATGCGCTGCAGCCGCCACTGGCACGCACTCTCCCAGAGGTAGGGGGTGTGGAAAGTGGGGATGTATGGTGGTTCGATGTGTTGGTAAGCAACTGCCCTTCACAATTACCACCTCACATGATACACATGGCAGTCAGCTAAGCGAACTTAAAGCCAAAAGCTCCTCAACTTTTACTACAGAGACGTGACGTTCACCAAAGCCGTCTAGACTCTAGGCACGAGTACAACCCTTCTTTCCTTTCCACCCACTCTAGTACTTTCGGTTGGGTAGCCACTGTCCTAATGCATTCGGAAAGTTTGCCTCGACCAAGCAAAGGAAGGCGCCGGATATCGGAACGGAAACACTTGCAGTTCGCGTTATTGCGTTATGCTGCGGTTCCGTTGGTTGCCATCGCTTGACAGCGGGGCTGGGTAGGGTCAGGGATACCGGCATAACGGGGTATCAGGTAACGGGTATCGGGCGTCAGGTGTCGGGCTTTGGGTTTCGGATTTTAGTGCCTTAGCAGAAGGAACAGAAGCACGCACATCCGACCATGTATGTTAGCTATTATTAATATTATTATTGTAGCTGCAAGCGTCAGGGGTAATAAATCAAAGCATTTGTTAGCAACGTCCCAACCCAAAAACACATTTATCACTCTGAATACAAACAAGAAAGAAGTGCTATTTTAAAGCTTGCCAATGTTTAAATACCCTCTTTCAAGGCACAAATCGATAGTAAATGAACTTCCAAAATGAAAGATTGTCATTTAGTTGTTTACATAAGATAAATATGGTACATTTTAGGGTTAGTTCCCAAGTTATCAAGGGTATTTAAAAGGTTAAGGTAAGGGAATGACTCTAGGCATACTTACAGTGCACTTGTAGCTTCATGCGTTTGCTTACGGTGGGTGGCACCCCATTGGAGGCGATGCACATATAGGCGCCCATTTCTGATCGCGTGACTTTGGACAGCGTCAACATTTCACCCTCCACTGAAATAGCTAAATTGTGGGTGTAAAATAAAAAACAGGTTAGTGAGTATACGAATACGAAAGTTTGACATGCGGTGAGTAAGTCAGCTTTCCAGCCTGCCTACCTTTGGTTTTCTGATGAGCACCATTACGTGCGATAATTTCGCGACCGTCCTCACGACGCCAGGTGATCTTTGGCTTGGGATGGCCGCGGGCGCGGCATACGAGCTTTGCGGATCCACCTTCGGGCACCATCATGTCACCCGAAGTCTCCTCGTTGACAATGTCAGGCGGAATAACCACTTCCAATACGGCGGTCTGTATGGTTCGAAAGAGGTTATTATATTTATATTGAAAATGTGAAAATTGATGGAACCTTTTTACATATAAATATTAAGCCAACTGGTATTTAACAATCAGAGTGGAATTCAGAGGTGCCAACTTAAAAAAAAGCTCGTACATGACAAAATGTAGGTTTAAGCTCGGGCACTAACCAAAAGTTGTTCTAGATTGATCTTTACTAACACTGGTTGTGGATGACGTTCAGAGTCTGAGTGATTCATTCTCTCTCAAATTTAAAATGAGAGCGGCAAGAGTCACCCACCTCTCTCAACATTTAAAGTGCGAGCGCCGTTTTACACGTTACACATTATTTGGTTAGTGGCTCGGGCAAAGTACAAAGAGCGGGCATTACCCCTTAACGTCCACCAGGTGCTTATATTTTGATGATTGCTTCTTGGTTTACTTTTCAGGGCATAACGCCATATTTAAAATGGCTTGACGCTGTTTTATTTCGTTATACATTGCTTGGGTGCACTGAGTTTGTGAGACATATGTATATGAAGTTAATAATATTTCTATCATTTCCGTAATTAAATGAATACAATCAAAATAAAATTTGTCTAAATGTTTTTACATTTAAATATTGGAGTTTCTATTTTAAAATGGACGGAGCCTGGGGTGGGAGCGGTTTGCAATTTTCGATGCAGAGCTTTCTAAAATGTCATCAATTGGTGAATCTATCTTAAAATTTGTATAAGATACGTGTGGAAATTTTGGCACCTCTTGCCTCTTTGCCCGATGCAGACATCAACCGATATACTGTTTATAGGTCTCAAGCTTCAAAGGGGTCTAAGACATTGCACAAGCCTTGTTATTATGCATTTTACCATCGGTATCAAAAGTATAGTAACAATACCGTACGAGTTTCGATGTTGATGATGTTCGCATAATATAAGGATTTACGACTGAATGCATTCGAGTTTCAGGAGAGCTTAATTGCAACTTTTTTTATACATATTGTAAAATGCTATGTTTGATCTGTGCATCAGCACCAGCAGCAGCAGTAACTGTAAAATAACAAGTGATGTGACGTTAAGTGAATTTGCCGGTGGCCGTTGATTTTTTATTGTAAATTAATATGAAGCGCCTGTCTGCTGCTATCGTTGTTGTTATTGTTGGTTGTCGCTGCTGCAGTTGACAGTTGAGTCATAAAGTAAATTCAACGTCACAAAAACCTCAAACGAGCCGAGCGCGAAATTTATACGGCATGCCAGTATGAAGAAAAAATGTATTATAAAAAATAGAATTGCAAAAACAATGCTAAAGAAAATGAGAATAAAGGTTCAAAGCCAGACAGTAGACTGACTACGACTACACAGCGTGCGATTCGAGCAGGCGGTATTTGCTTTTTATTTGTCTCATATTTGCTTTTCACTCAATTCGCTTTGTTAGGTTGATTTTATTACAAGCCGTTTGCCGTTAGGGGTGCTGGTGCTGATGCCGCTGCGTATGTGCACGACAGAAACCTGCAAGCGCAACGTATACGTAACGTAAGGTAACAAAATCAAATGAAATTGAAATCGCAATCGTTTTGTACATGTCGAGGGGCATTTAATGGCCGCGCATGCTAAGCGCTGCCAACTCGACTTGACGAAATGTCAAAGCACAAGCACAAACAAACACAGCCTAGAGATGGGCGCTTATTGGATATTTAAAGTCGTGTAGATATTTTAAAGAAGATCTATTTTTTGTTGTATTGTGTTACGTAAATTGTAGTGTTCATGCATTTTGTATATATTGCTTAAGTATTCTTTAACTAAATTTCTACACTTCTTCGATATGAGACAACTTGTAGACAACTTTATCTACTAGTCTGGGCCGTACATCAATGCCAGAAAATTTAACTTGAATTCATTGAAATCGATCTGAATTTTCAATCAATTTGAGCTCACTCTGTTATTAATCGAATCTACCTAATCGCATCTTAAATGAGCCACAAATATCTAACATCGTTTCAGCATGATTTAATGATAGACTGTTATCATGAAAGTTTGTCAACAAAATAGTTTTCAATCTAATTTATTTTTTGAGCTATCAGCAGAATTTTTATGTGTCACATAGTTATCGATGACAGCCTTTGCTTATTTTGGAGAGATAATTGTGTAATTGCCTTTGATCGTAGATAGTACTTACTTGCATTTTCATTGGATCTGTGTTGACCTGGCACATGTACTTGCCGGCATCCTCCATTTTGACGCTGCGTATGTTAAGTGTCCAAGTATTGTAATCGTTGTGTGTCACCGATAATCGATCATTGTTCGTTATCACGTGCTCGTGTATGGCCAGAATGGCTTTGGCATCTGCCTTTATCCAAGCGACCTGATGGTGGATTTGTGTTATGGATGTTGTTCCATTCCATTTGTTTCAGTCGTTGCATTTCATTACGCGGTGCAGCAGTTGATTTTTGCAAATTGCATTTTGATAGTGCGAATTAAGTTGCGTCGTTCGTTATTATTATGTTGTTGATGGCGATGTTTGAATTGAGATATCCATCGTCATCGTCGTTGTCGTCGTCGTCATTGTCATTGTCATCATCATATCATATTGTTAACGCCATTTATTTCGATTTGGCCCGTTGTCATCATTGTCATTGTCAAACGTGAAAAACGTTAAATACGTGGCAAGTTTTTGGTTTGTTGTAGTTGTAACAGTTATTGGTCAACAGGCAGCGTCATCAACGCCGCATTCAGCAATTTCCGGTCATTTTTTTTTGTTATTTTGTTAGTTGTTTTGTGTGTTGGTTTTTTAATTTTTGGTTTTTTGTTGACGATTGTGTTTGGGGTTTTACCCAACGAATCGATTTGCGGATGTATTAGAATTTAGTTGGAAGTTTCGTTGGCGGCAGCATTGCGCCAGTTGGTGTTGCCATTCGAGAGTCAAAATGGATCCAGTGAGCAAGGGGCGTTGGGTGGTGGGTGGGCGGTTGTGTCAACGATACAAAAGTTAGCCATCGTTGTCGTTTGTTGGTGTCGTTTGGTGTCAGTGTCGTTGACAATGGCAGCCAGCGTTTGGTACAGCATTCCGAACCCATTCCCGCGCAATCCGCAAATCCCCAATTTTAGTCGAGGTTCAGACGCCATCGTTTGGTATCGTCGTAGTCACCATCGTCGTCGTCGTCGTCAGCGTCGTCAGATGTCAGCGCAATTTGACGCCATTTTAATTTTTTTGTCGTTGTTGTTGTTGATGCCGCAAGTTTTTGCAAGTTTTTTTTTAGTTTTTTTTTTTTTTGGTTTTTTGGTGTCGTTTTGGCAAAGAATATGAAATCGGGCGTTCAGGATATTTCAAGAGCAATTAGTAGAATTGGGTTTTTGTGGTTGGTCATTTCGTTCGTTTCGTTATTGTTTGTTTGTGTGTGTGTGTATTTTAAGGAAGAAGAGGAAACATTTAGCAATTAGTTAACATTTGTTGCTTATGAAACTCATAACTTTTTTTCACAAAGACAGTATATATTAATATTTATAGATTTTTATTATGTCTATATACAATGGTCGCTGTTAAATTATCATCGTTATTTATGAATTTTGCATTTAGTTGCAATATGATTAGATAGATATTTGAAAAGTAATCAATACAAAGAGCGACCACAGTATATACAGCACGTAATTGTTGGCAAACAAAACTTAAATAAATCCATCAAAGAATAAAACATATATGGTTAGTGGGGTTGGGTGGATAGGCCGGTGCTGACTCTAGTGGTTAAACATTTGGCATTTAAGTTTGCAAAAAGGCATGCAACATACAAATACAGAAATACACTCTCATACAAACACTTCCACACACACACGCACACACTCACAAAAATTATACAAAATAAACAACAAAACGGCATAAGCATAAAGAAGAAAAAAAAAACGTTGCCTACTTTAGCGGGCATTAACATACATGTTTAATTGAAGCAATGAAAGATGCAAGAGACAAGGGATAATCTCTTTTGTTGCGCACTCTCTGAGTTTAGCTAAATGCTGTTAGCTGCTTTAGTTGTCCACTGCTGTTTGGCAACAAATATCACAAAGTCAATTGGCTATACACACACACAAACACACACACACACACATACACAGAAACAAGTGCGTTTGCCTCGCACTTCTGTTCTAATTAATTAAGGACTTTATCTAGTGGATTTTTGCTTAATATATTTTTAGATTTACGAAACACTTGCAAATTATTAGAGTTTCAGGCTAAAAAATAATATTAAGCGTTTATCTGCATTCGATTCGCTGTGTGGCAAAGTGCAAAATCGAATAATGGCCATGCTTAATGGCGGCTGATGGAGCTGAATGTATTGAGAATATACTCGAGTTAACATGGAAATAAAGCGAAATCTCGAATGCTACAGCTGCGATTTATTCATCACCCTTTCGTGAAGTATTTGTATTTGTTGTTTGGTCAGTGCCAATAGTTATGCTGAAAAACGCTATAAACCAATAAATATCGATTTCAGGACATAACCAAACTCGACAGCACGCGAATTAAGGAGAGGGATTTGGATGCAGCAAAGGGCAGAGGAAGGAGTGGAGGAGGAGGAGGATATGCAGCGTTCGCTTATACTGTTGGCCGTCTGTCGGACTGTCTGGCACTTTATTTATTTACTCAATAAAGCAAATTTATTGAGTAATGCTACGGGTGGGATCAACAGGCGGGAGGCTTTGAAAGCCACCCAGGATTTCAATATATGCCGATTCTGTTTGTGAACGTGAATAAAAAAGTAAAAGAGATATTGACAAAGCGAATTAATAAAAACGAAAAAAACAAAATATTAAACACAAATTGGCAAAAGTTCTGTGCAAATACAACAAGCAAACGTCATAAGGTCAGGATATAGTAGAGTAGCACTAAATACTGGACTACTGGACTAAAGGACTACAACAGCATTACAGGACTATATAGGACTACAAACATATGTACACAACGCACACACACACACACACTAACTAAAACGAACACACAGTGAAACAAACACATATGAGTACAAAAAATGGTGCAAAGTTTGTTTCGGTTTTAACTCGGCGCGCTTAAATTTATTTTGTTTTTACAATACAAATATTTATTTCTGTTTCTCATTTGGCAAATAACAAAAACAACAAAAAAAAAAATGCAAAAAAATGAATCGAAAAGAAGATTCAGTTCAAGGATTGAAACAATAAAAATAATCGAAATGCGACTGCAAACAATGTGACGATTATGCGGCTCTTTTGTCGTCCCACTTTGTTGTCGTTGGTTTTTTTGGTTGTACTCGTGTCGTTATTGTTGTTGCTGCTCAGCCGAATGTTGTTGCCGTCATTGTTGCTTTTAAGCAAGAACAAATGCCACATGCACACTGCAAAAGATATCTTCAATTGTGCATTAATTTTCGCATAGAGTTCATGTACACAAATGTTCCATTTTCATTTTAATTTTTGTTTTTGTTGGTTACTCAAATTCGCCTGTCGAGCTTCTTCATAAATCCCCCGCCCCTAAAACAATTATACTTTTTGCCAATTTAAACTCCGAGGAGTACAAAAATTGGCAAGGTGCGGCCAACCTCTGTAAAAGTAACCACACCTTAATATCGGAACTTAAGTGCTTATCTATTAATGGTTTTGCTTAAAATATTGAAAAATAACAAACTAATCTTTAAACTTTATCAATCAAAATTTCTGACTAATTGGATTATCTATCTCTTCTTAATTGTTTTTTTTATTTGTACTTTTAAAACTTTTTATATTTAGTTGTTTATTTTTGGTTATCAATATACTGACACTTTATTTTATTTATATTTTTGTATATTTTTATTGCTTAAATATAATATAAATGAGTATCGATTCTTGACTTACTATATATTTTTGGCTTAAACTCCGCTCTATTATTATCCTACCCATTTTGTCTAATTGTTGTGTTGTTTTTGTTTGATTGAAACATCACTGAATTTATGTGAAATGGCATTTTTATTTATGATGCCATTTTGTTGATTAACACTCTTTGACGTGCGTTGCACAATGCACAAACACACAAACACACAAACATACATACACACACACACCCACACACACACACACTTGAACAATAGCGCACACACGCAGGAAAATGTTGGCAATGCGCAAACGAAATGCATTGCATTGCATTCAGCGTTCAGCCATAAAAGAATAAAGTAGTAATGTAAAAATAAACTTGCAAAATCGACATACACACAATCCGATTTCAGTTACATTTAAAGGCGATTATAGTGAGTCCATCAAACTGTTTACTTTTTACTATTTGAACCTACTCCCCTCTATCTCGCGTTCTGTTATTCGGTTAGCATTTGTGTTGTGCTTGGGAATAATCACTCAGAATATTTAAATTTACATATGTTTTTCATGTTTAGCGCTTTTAACTGTGTTTCGCGAATTGTACTGAGGGCAGTAAGAGTTGAGATTTAGCTTCTGTTCTAGGCAACTTTACTTCTACCATAATAACAAACTTAAACTTGTTTAAATAAACCAAACTTTGTTTTGCGAATGTATTGACAATATCTATCGATAAGAGCCGATAGCGATATCGATAAAATTGTTGAATTGAAACAAACGCACATGCATACAAAAACTGACAAATTTTTACCATTCTTGGTTGGCTTACAATAGAAGGGCCGCTGAGCGCCAGGGCAACTTAAATAAACCGCGCTCGCTCACACCTTTTGCTAAGTGCTTTTGTTATACTCTATACCATTTGAAAGAATGAAGAAGAAGAATTTAGAAGAATTTAAAATCGACTGCCTGAGAGAAGGCTTTTTTTTTTTACAATTTCACACCCTTAGATTATATACTCTTTGGTAAAGCATAGAATCGAATTATGCAAGTGCACTGTTCGCATAACTACAGAACTATATATTAACTATATATATAACTATAGAACTACAAATTGATGTATGCTGACAAAGGTGGCCTAATGTCTAATCAGTACTCTATTGTAGAGTCGTTTATTTGCCTCTTGCTGATCCTTGATATTATAGTTTTTTGCTTTCCCTTCGTGTAAATTGTTGTGCGGCTTATTTCTTTACTATATTTATTTAAATGTATTTATTTTTTGTACTTGAATTTTTATTTATTTATTTTTTCAATATTTAGCAAGCGAATGTTTATTGTTCTTAACAACAATAGCTTCGTTATATGTTCATTGTTATAATTTTTTATATGCCTTTCCGCGAATATGAATGTATTGAATGTATTGAATATGTGCGTAATATTCTCCAGTTGTTGTTTCTCCCCCGCCACTTGCCATGTCACCTTGTCTTTGTACTTTGCGGATTCTGTTTCTTGTTTTTTTGGTGTCATAAATTAAATGTGCACGCTAATAATAATACGGTGATAAAAACAATATAAAACTATGCATATCAATATTTATATATGTTTTTATATATATAAGTTTACTTTTCGATGTATCCCATTGAACCAATTTGATTTTTTTCATTTGTTGCTATTCTTTCGATTTTTTTTTATATATTTTTTGCAGATATTTTCAGAGCTTTTTGTTGTTGTTTAATATCTTGTTATTGTTATGGTAGTTGCTGTGGTGCAATTGGTGCTTTAAATATGCAAAGTGCTATTATTATTATTGTTAATTTTATTGTATAGAATATAGTACGATAGTTATATTTATTTACTTATATAGATAATAATAAGTGCGCTTAAGAGGTAACATTATAATTTTGAATATTGTGCAATTGATTTGAAATGGTGGGTTCATTATCTGAACAGAAAATAGTTAACAATGGTGCACTTACAACTGTAAAAACTGGTGAGTATGAAACAGAAAACTGAAACTGAAAAAATAAAAAAACTAAAACAAAACTGAAGATTGACTGAATAAAAGAAACGGTAACGATTTTAATAAATTTAAACGCTGCGTTTGAAAAACCGATACATACCTTGGCTGGGGTTGACGAACCGTCACCACTCACCCGATGACCACCCAAATTGTTCACAACACATGTAAATGTCGCGTCCCGGCCCTGGGCAACGGTCACATTCTCCAGCGGTATGACAAAGTCCGGCTCGAAGGCGCCTACTGAGGAGATTTTGTGTGAAAGGGAAATATCTTCATTTCAATGGTAAATTGCCATGAAGAGGAAACATTGATTGAACACAATTAACGAACTTTCATATTTTATAGTATATCGGGCATGTCAGACAATGGATTATAAAACAAAATATATTAATATGTTTATGTATATTTTATGTATTTATAACTGCAATGTTATTATAAATGAATTAAAAAATGCGATCAAGCGATTTTATTTTGGCGCTAAGTACTTATTGCAAATAAGTTTGATGAACCAAGCAAAATATGTGTTAGTTATCGTTTATCGATTTTTATTGTGTTGGATATTTTTATTGATAGGGCAGTGCAAAGCATATCGTTCAAATGAATGCAAAAGCAAAGCAAATGTTGTGTTAGTGATATATCGATATTCGTTGTGTTGGATGTTGTTATCGAAAGTGTTCGGTAGTGCATAAACACACATATCTACATATGGATGTAGTGTACATAGCTCAAAAGCTAAGCAAATGTCATGTTCTCGATTGCTCTAGTATTTACCAGCAAACATCACACTGTGTGGCTTCGATTACAAACTCGAAATTTATCGATTAATATATATATATGATAATCGTTATTGATAAATCGATAAGCAATAGCTATTGATAAGTAATTATTATCGCAACGCTCAAAAATATACAAAGCCAAAGAAATATCACTTTGCATTCTCACGACTTACCAATGCAATTGCAGCACAGCAAAAGCAGCAACAGCTGCAATCGCCTGCCTCCATTTGCGGCTAATTGAAAATGCGCCAGCTTCTGAACGATTATAGATTTAGTATTTGGTTGCCTCTGGCTTACTGTCTCTAATTCTCGCTGTTGCTGTTGGTGTCTCTTTTCCCGTTGGTTTGCCCACTTGCAACTAAGATTTGGTAAGTTTGGGTGCTTGCTATTTTGTTTGCTTCTTTTGACGTTTTGGTCGCCGTTTTGCTGGGTCGCCGTCATCATCATCGTAAGTCCAATGTAGTTTCTATTAGCATTGCTTCACTGTGGTGATGGTCTACTGCTGTAAAATAGTCAATCAGTGAATTTAAAAAAAAATTTTTTGATTTGCGCCTTAAAGCTTTGGTTTCAACACAAATTGTAAAAAAGTAATGCAAGTGAGGAAGCTTAATTTATATGGAAATGGGTTTAAAAAACCTACAAATTAAATGGTTTTTTTTTAACTATGTAGTTTTCATATATGTTAATTAATTAATAAAACAAAAAATATGAGATATTTTTTTGATTTTCTTCCTGTTCACACCATCCAGGTTTGCATGTATTACTAAACTTTAACATTTTTCGCGACACATCGAATATTCTCTTAAAGGTATAGCTAGTATAATAGTCAAGGTCCAGAGAGTGTTGAATGATTCATGCATTTGCGGTTTATGATTGTTATGTATATTTTAATTGTTTCAACAATGTTTCAACTACAAAGGCGAGCACTGTAGTACACTTTGTGCTACTTGTTTAACTTAACGTTTATTAGCCGGCGTATTCCATTGTCTTGTTGCGAGAGAGTGAACTGTTGAGCACAGTTCAGTGCTTAGAGCACAATTTGCATTCAGCTGTCGAATTGCTGCCAGCCATGGGTAAACCGCTAAAAAGTGAATGCAACGGAGCTGAAAAGGAGACTGGGCCACAGACCTGACCACAACACTCAAGTGGAAGAAGATGCGGTAGGGCGGGCATCGGTGTGGTGGGTGGAGCGTAGTCATGTCTTTTCTATGCATGCGATGGCAAATAAATAATCTAAATATTGCATATTGAGCTGCGCGCTGTTTGCACTAGGAGCGAAGGAAGGCGGCGACGCAGCAAGTATCTTGTATCTTGTAGATGCTTTATCTATTGACAAAGCGCTGCATACTGAGTGACTGGCGAGGAAGTAGGTTACGGCGGAGGAGGAAGATTGTTGGCTGCGCCTTTGTTTGGCGACAACAACATTTTTATTGCCAACAGGACGCGAGCATTGCGAGGGAAGGAGAGCACTCATTCATTCATTTTGTGGCCATCCTTCGAGTTCTCTTGCAGTATTGCAGCTGCTTGCTGCACGTGCCGCTATTTACATTTGCACGTAATAAATTCACAAGGACGACGACGATGCCGCAGCGTCTAGAAGCAAGAGGACACTAGAGAAGAAAAGAGAGAGAGAAAGGGAAACGACCATTTGCACCAACAACAGGATATATGTATAGAGGAATTGTAGTGAATGCCGTCTGCCATTTTGTCGTTTTGACTTTGAATCTTGCCAAGTTGGCAGTTGTCTTCAGCTACGTGTTGCATGTAGCGAGTTTCGCTTACTGCACGTTCACATATTTACATTGACAAAATTTAATGAGCTCACAAAAGCTCGCTGGACAAGGCAAACCTACAGTTGCTAACTTGGCCAAATATTTGCAAAAGCTGTGAAAGTGTCTCTTTCTCTCTCTCTCCCCTCTCTATCTCTTTCTCTATTTATATTTCTATTTCTATCTCTTTCTCTATTTCTTTCTCTCTGCCACAATAGATCGAAGTCTGGCAAAAATGAGAATACTTGGCACAAACACACACGCGTGCAAGTCATTTTATTAGTTACGTGTCCTATCTATCTATGTAATGTATGCAACTTATACCCATAGTTAGACACTACCATATCCATACTCATTCTAATCCTCCCCCATCATAATCATCTCATGCCTTTGGCCTTTGTCTGTGAATGCACTTAAACACTTGCTCGTCTGTCCCAGTTGATTGTATGCTTGCTTTTTATGCTCACATGTTGATACCAATTCGAATATTCTCTTCTCTTTGTGTGTGTGTGTGTAATAATTGTGGCCTGGTTTTGATATTTCAATGCAATTCAGCTAAGAAATAGGATAACTAAATTTCAGTTGACTTATCTGAATGTATATTAAAATGATGAAGGTACCTTAAAATTATAAATTTTTATTTTATTCATGTAATTCTTAAACAACTCCCTATGTACTAATAATTAATTATTTCCTTGAATGTACGGTAAAAAAAATTTAACAATTTGTTTGCTGTCAAATGATAGATTGCACATACAAATAAAATATTTAATACGTTAAGTAATTTATCTAATCAACAATGAACATAATTCGCAAAAAATTAAATCTGGCAAATAAAATTTAAGCCAACAAAATTTTGAACCAAAAATTTTAAGTTGTTGTAAGCACTTGGTTATGCGATATTTTTATACAGAATTCATGGAATTTAACTAATCATAAGACATTGAACATTCATTCATAACCTAATTCTAGATATCCTTATGCAAAGTCATTTGATTTGGTATTTTTCATTGCATGATTTGTATTGATCAAAATTCATATGAATTGGGTGTTGCTCCTTCTTCTTCCTGAAATTTGATGAGTCTCTCGAACCAATAAAGAGATAGTATGACTCAATAAACATTTATTGTGTATCCATTTTTGTTAAGTTTGTTATTTTTGAATATTACTTGGAAACTAAAGAAGTGTATTTAGTGCCGGTGATACAAAATCAAGTTTTCAAAGCTGGTTGTTATATAATATAGAATTTGAGGGACAGAAACAACATAGCTATCATCATAGAGAGAATAAGATTTATCAAGAGTTCGGATCTGAAATCTTAGTTTAAATCGATCGATCGGCGCAAGACCACCCTTTTTTTGGCAAAAATTTTGAAAACAACTAGTTGCAAAAAACCGACCTTGCTTATAGGGTTATTCAAGAGCTACAGTACAGTGGACAAATAATTTTGTAAATCCGTCTAATTTTGACCTTCTACCACTTGCAATTGTCTCGTTCGACACAATAGAACACTTAATCTGTGACAGAGAGAGAGAGAGAGGGGGGAGACTGCTGCTCTAATGTCACGCCTTTTTGCCAGTGTACGTTTCGTTACCAAACATTTTTCGGTCAGCAAAAGTTGGCAAGCGTCTACTTACTGTATTTATTTAACCTCACAGAATTACTCAAAAGCAGAGTGGGAGACGAAGAAAGAGAGATGGAGAGAGGGTGTGACATACATAGTATATGTATACGTGAATATATATAAATATAATAGACTAGTTCCACCTCCTCCCCGATACCCCTTGCCCATTCGCCCATTTGTTGTCAACGTCAGCGTCCGTTTCTGCTGATGCGACAGGTTTTATTTACTGGTCGGACGCAGAGCATGTGAATGTGTGCACGAGTGGCTGTGTGTGTGTCTGTGCAAAAGTGTAAATGAGCAGTCATAGCCAGCGGCGCGATTGTCGCACTTGCAGCCCCTACACACACACACACACACACACACACATATACAAACTTGCATATGCATGATTGCTCAACAATCAACCATTTATGTGTGTTTGTCTCTCTGTGTCTTGTGCAACATTGACACATGTTATATTTTTATTTGCTTTTTCTGCCTGTGTTATCTTAATCGCAGCCTTAGACTCTGCCTTTCCCTACCCATTATCTGTATTATGAAATACTCTTCCTATTGAGATTGTTTTATCAAGCTGTTTGAAAGAGTCTAAGAGGGTAGAATATCAATGCGAACCTGGTTGCAGGGTATGTTCTAGTCTGGCACTCCCTCTCTCTCTCTTATATATTGTTGTTGGTAAGCTCACTGTTAAAGCTACGCTACGCCACCATGCCCCGTATGCTGTCTCTAATTGGAGTGCTTAAGCCAGCTTAGTGCCCGTCGGATATTTTTGGCCATTTTTAGTGAGTGTCGATTGCTCCTCAATTTGGGTTTGGGATTTGCATTCGTGTGCGGAATTTGGTATCCGTTGATAGCTACGATTTCGCTGTGCTGTTCTGTGCCACGCAACCAGTTTCTAAACTCGATACAGAAAGTAAAGGGTATATTGGGTTTTGCAATGTTTGTCATGGTGTCTGTGTGTCTGTCCGTCCTTTCACCCATTAAGCTAGAGACTTGAAACTTTGCCGGGACAGATAAACTGTCAACATTGGGCTTCTATGATAACTGGGGGACTGTTGGCAGTATAGCTGGTGGCATCCTCGAAAGATCTGCATCAGCCAATCTTTGAACGCCCTTTGCCATCAGGACAATTTTTAACCCTTTTTATAAACAAGTGGTATCGAGTAATCCGCAGTCGGTTGCGTCCGACTGCAACGTTTCCACTTGTGTTTTTTTTTTATTTATTGCTGCTTTTTCAGCAACATCAAAACTAAAGATTAGTAAAATAGAACCGAGCAACAGATTTGCTTTTTTCATACCATTTGTAAGAACCAAATGCGATGAATCTAACCTTTAGCCTCTAAACTTCAACTAATTGCGCTCCTGGAATTGCTTATGAGAAGGTTTTCTTAATAACACTTACAAATCTTCAACTTATTGGGCTATGTCATTTTAACCCAATTAACAATCTAATTTAAAATTCGATTAAATTATTAATTAATAATTCGCAAACAATACAGTTAATATTTAAGTTGTCCGTGGGAGTTGGGTATTTATAATTTTGGCTTGTTTCTTAATTAACTTACTAGTCGTGTGGGCCAGCCCACGCTTTGGCTCAACTCAATTCATTTCAACTCAAGGGGCTATTTAATAAGCTGTATCAATAACTCAGTCTATTAATGTGCAATTTACAATAAGCAGGCGTCAAACCATTTCCACTTAAGATTTGAAGAAGCTCCCAACCAGAAATCATTCACCCATCAAGTGACAAATAAAGGCATTACCCAACAGTCAACACTCAGCATTCAACTCTTTATGGCATGGCAAAAAAGCGCCATACCCCGTAAGCTAGAACCCAACCCCAAGCAAATTCAATCCCGAATCCAGGAAAAAAGGCCAGCGACCCAATGTGAACCAAGTTCAGCTGCATGGGATAAAGGGTAAGCAGTAAGGAGAGAGAGAAAGAGAGAGAGAGAGAGACACAAAGAGACAGAGAGAGGGCAAAGCTGGTTTTCAATGGGACTGAGAGACTACCAAAGAGCCTTCAGCATGGAGATTGTAACTTGTAAATGGGCAAATAAAATGGAAATGAATATTATAAAGCAGCCTTCTTGACAGCAGCCGAGAGAAAAAGAGAAAGGGGATTTTGAGTGGGAGTGGAAAAGCGAAGAAGGACTAAGGACTACTCGGTTACCAGCAAAGTGAAAAGCTGACAAGTAGCTTACGTAAATAATGTCAACGGAACAATAAAAATAATAAACGAATTAGCTGCTTATGCGGATGTAACAGATACGGACACGGTGTAAGGGTGTAAGGTTATGCGGAGACGGAGACGGAAGATAATAACGTGGAATAAGCAGCAAAAATCAGCTTCAGAGCAATGAAAACGAAAGCTGACAAAATAAAAATAAAATATAAATAGAGGCGCTGGGCTCACAAGTGAAAAGCGGACTCGACAAATATTCAAATCGACTTTTGAGTCGCTTTGTCGTTGAATTTAAACTCCCCCACCCAACAAAATAGAGCGCAAAATATTTACACTGAACGAAAAAAGCGTTAGAACAGACTATGGGCTGACTAAAATGTAAATACAGTATACAGATTTTGTTTAGTTTTAAGAATGATTTCCTATCTTTTACGAATTGGTTAATTCAATGGCCTTAAAATTTGTAATAGTAGTACATTGGTTAAGCTTACCAGAAAAGCCTCCATTTGTCTGATCTGTTATGTACACATTTTACGAATATTTCCTCTCAGTGTGAAGACTAACAACTGAGCTGTGCTGTGCTGTGCTCTGCTGTTATTTTGTAACCACGGTCTATTTGTCGCTGTCGCTTTGTCTGTTTTACCTGTCTGCCAGAGTCTTTTTGTCTGTCTATCTGTCCTTCAGTCTGTGTCTGTGTATGCCTGGTTGGCTGTTTGGTTGGTTGGCTGTCCTTGGGCTTGGGCTGGGGGAAAGAGGAATTCGGTGACGTTAAGATGTTTATGGCTTGTCAAGGATTATTGTTATCACCAGGTAGCCAGATATGCAAACAGACCGGTGCCGACCTCTTCCACCTCCCGTCTGTGGTTCTGTCTACTTCTAACTTCTGTCGCCTGTCCTCCTATCTTTCCGTCTCCCTGTGTCCTGTCTCCTGCGTCCTAGCTGCAGTTTGAGCCTGTCATGTAAATGTCGTGCTACTGTGTCATATATACAAATTCACACATATATTTGGCTTGGGTATTGGGCATTTGGGGACTTTCGGTTTAAGGTTTGTGCTCTTTTCGTTTTCATCAGTTTTAATCTTAAGTTAAGGCTGCCAAAAGCCAAAAATATTTTTAGTGCAACAGATGACAAAATTTTTGTTAATTTATTGTTTGCGCGTCTCCGAACGGAATCTTTGAACAAACTCCTTTTTTGGGTTTCCCGGTTTTTTAAAAATTGTACGTTATATTGATTTACAAAGAGCTTTAGACTAGACTGTGACAGGAAAAGAAAAAAAACAATTTTTACAAATCATTTCATGCTGACCGATGCTTAATTTCAACTGTTAATTTATCAGAGATCGAGCACATTACAAAAGCTTGGTTCAATTTGATACATTCATGGAATAATTTCGATCTTGAACTCTTCCACCATATTACCTCTTCTTCTCTATTCTTATTTTCCTTTCCCTTACAAAATTTGCTTTAATGTAATTTTCTACAGGCATCTTGGTATCTTGTGATTCAGCCAATACGAGCGAGAGAACTTTTATTTTTTAATTTGGGCTTTGGCACTTGGGTGTGGTGCACAGTCATGAACTGTGACAAAAGGATTACTATGGAGTTAATTCAGCCAGCTATTCCTCTCTCTTCATCTCTCTCTCTCTCTCTCTCTCTCACTCAGTTTCAACTGCTTAGCTGGCGTGCTGGTTGGAATTGCAGCTTATAGGCTAAATAAGATTCATTAAGAGATTACGCTGCCATCCTTTTGTGTTCTGTGCATGCAACAAAGACACAAAATCTACACTGAGAAAAAAAGAAGAAATGTTCTTTATATTTCAGACTTTTCGTTCTTGATGTATTGGTATTAAAAAACGAACGGCGGTCTTAAAACATGATCTTAATTTTTTTTCTTCTTAAATTATGAACTAATGTTCTAGATTATTTATAAAGTGCAAATGGTTCTTTAATTAAGAACCAATGCATTGGTATAACGTTAAGCACGATTTCAAGAACATTTCGTTTGGGCGTTCTTAAAAAATCCCTTCTTAATTAAAGAAAAAAGTTCTCATATTAAGGAAATCGGTGCATGGCAGACTATTGTCAACGGATGTTCTTCATATTGCACTAAGGAGAACGAATTTTTTTGTTATCTGTGTATCTCTCACTTTTTGTCAGTATGTCTATATTGGTTTTGTAAATTTCAATACGTTTGGACCAAAACACATTCAATTTATTCCACGTGCAAATTTTATTAGATTAACAACAAATATCAAATAGGAAATTAACTGTCGTCTGGACATGGCATCTCCGTTCCTGATGCAGATGAAATGACTGAGCGTTTACCACTTGACAACCGGACGCAGCACAGTTGTCTCTCACACACACGCAGACATCCTTACAAACACCCCATGTTGTGCACCTGTCCTGTTGTGTTCCGTTGTGGGTGTCAAACGTTGCTGATACGTTATTGTCTGTCGTGGTTTGTTGTCTGCTCAGCTGCCCATCAGCACGACTGGAGTCAACTGATTCCTCATAATTTGTGAAATAATGGATTCTGAAATAAATTCCAAAGATTGCAGCAGGGAATATGTCTTGGTTAGATTGTACGCGCCTTGCCTGATTATTGATTGCAGCGCGGATGCCTCATATTACATGGCAATATTAAATTCACAGCTTTAGTACACGGGCAGTAATCGATTCTTTAACCTTTTTTCACCAATTTCTCGGACTGCAGGGTGAAAGTTGTTAATTTTTGTGAAAACAACATTTTATTCATTCACTGTTTTTAAAAAAATGTGTTTTCATTATTGTTGCTCGTCTGTTCCAACTTAAAACGTATCGCCTGAAGACTGACAACAATGCCTACAAGAAAATAATGAGCAGCAACTTAAGCGACTTTTATCGACGAAGATTTCTATGGCGACAACTGATACAACCCAACTACTAGGTTTTTGGACTCATGGAACATGGGCTTATGCCTTTTTTTTGTATTTTTTTTTACCAATTCCATGTTCTATTTTTGTTTCTATGCATATTTTTTTTAAAATCTTTTATGTATATGCATTCATTCTTAAAGTAAAATTGTTTTTAGTATACAATACTAAACCCAATGATACCTCAAAGAAAAGAGATTTAATTAATTTAACTTCAAGATCCTGTTCTCTCAATAATAACTCATATGAATGATCAGGTTTTAAATTACTTACAACTCAGAGAACGTAAGAAACAGGGTATTATGTGGTCGATAAGATTTCCATAGCAAATATCTTCTTCACTTTTGTTGTGCTATGTAGATTTGTATTATTATAGAAAATGCCACAAACTGTTGCATGGCATTCCAAAAGACGAAGACAAAGCGCTGTCTGCTCTGGTCAAGGGTGAGATTTTCAAATGGGTTCTAAGCAGAACTTGCTTGGCGAGAACACATCGCTGGGACACATCCTTTTCATGTTTGACTGTCAAATGCATATGCGTGTGTGTTTGTGTGTGTGTGTGTGTGTGTCTGTTTGTGTCAATCTATTTCCAAAAAGGGTTTGGGGCAATCTTTAGACCAAGCAAGTCCTGCTTCAATCATTGTTGCCACAAGTTGTTGCGATGATCGTGGCAAGCCGCAAACGAAAGCAACATTTTTATGCCACACAAACAAACACTCACACTCATTAATGTTGCGCCCGATTTTGTCAGTTGAAAAGGGTTGCGACAAACTCTGTAAATTAATGACAATACGAAACAGAACGCCATGGGCAACGTGCAAAAGAATTTCAATGCGAATTTCAACACACTGCCCACCCACAAACACACACACACACACAATTGTTCTTGTAAGCTCATTTTATACCGAATGTGCAGCTGATTTCTTTGGTTTGGTGCTCGGCGAGTGTTTTAATTAATTTTCATGACCAGTTGCAGCTGCAACAACAGCAACCCACACACACAAACACACAAATTCAAGCACACAACATTATGTAGCATATTATTTATAATCGAACAACACGCGCCTCCACTACACCCCATACCCCCCACCCTTAGTCAACAATGTCTACATACCGTCGCCCAATTTGAAATGAATGGCATTTGTTCTGGACTACACTTAACCGAACCGAACTGAACTGAGCTGAACCAAAACGAGCCACTTCGAGCTGACAATTAAATGATCGAAAATTTCAACAATTTGTACAATTTACAATCAGATGACAACTCTGGCCTCATCACTGTCTACACACAAAAGTATAAACAGCCTGCAATAATTTGTTTATTGTTTCCTTTGCCCACTATAGTACACTTGAAAACTTTTCTTTCAATTGAAATTTGAAATTTGGCGAAAACAATTCAATTTTATATTCTAATTATGTATTCTAGTTTTTGTTTTAAGTCGATAATGATTAAATGAATCAAATAATTAAATATTAAATGACAATAAACACATAAATTACACTATTTACTAGTACAACGCTCATATGTATGTACATATATATTCATGTGTATGTATGCTGTTGGCAAATTTAAAGCCAAGAACTAATTACGCTCCGCATTACAAACAATAAAATATACATTGGCCTGGATTTTACTTTAGTTTTAAATAAGAAATCAAAAAACAAATAATGAAAATAAAAGCGATTTTCCCAAGGCTAAGTATATAATTATGTCTGGGTAAAGATCGTCAATGAGTATTAATATTATACAAAATGTAACGAGATAATAATTAGAAATTTTTTACTCTCATACCGGAGGTAAAAAGTATATTGGTATCGCGAAATTTGGTTGGAAGGGCTGGTGGAGTCCTCCAGCTGCACCTAAAAATGTTTAATGGGCGTGCCACATCTCCCGCCCCATACCCACGTTTGCAAACAAACTATTAACAAAATGTTTTGATTGCACCCGACTGCAACGTTATCACTTCTTGTTTTTTATTTTAGAGGAATTTTTGAGAATTGTTAATATCCAGGCTTAAAACGGTTCGCTAAAAAATTGGATTGCTATTTATATTTGCGTATGAGCTAGGGCCTAAAAAAAATCGTAATAGAGAAATATTCGATATAGGAACAATCGTTGTATGGAAACCACAACACAGTGAAAATTGATCTAAAATTCGTTTTATGAAAGTTCCAGCTACATTATTGTTTTCCTCTTTGTGAAGGTTTCTCAGATTACCCTTATACAGTATAAGCTTTCGTTAAACAAAATCATTTTTTGCTTTCTAAATATACCACATAAGTGTACTATAGTTCTATACTATAGATCTATACAATAAATATAAATAAATTCATGCTATCAGTGGTCTATTTTGTAAGTACAAAGTTCTATTTATACAACATTTTAATACATAATACCAGCGCAAGTGGGGAGTTGTTTTATTTACCGTTTGTTTGTATGTTTTATATCCTACAAATATACAAGTGCTTGAAAGGGGTATGCTATGCATCAAGAATATAGCTAACTAAACAACCAACAAATGTCAAATCTTTTTTTGTATTATTCATTATCTATCCTTAGATGTTATGCAACTTTTCAATGCGGCTGTCTATATGTTTTTCTAATTTTATGTGCTTAAGAATAAACATGCCATGTTATTCAGTTTTTTCATAAAAAATAACGTTCAATCGCTTTTCTACATATTCTTGTTTTACAATGCTTCACGTCAGTTCTGATTAGGTCTATCTCACATTGTGGGCTTGTGTTGCGATTGGCGCATGTCAATTTGCAATAAGGCAAACTGAGCAGATCGTTTAAACAACATTTGCATTGGGCTTACAAGAATAACACACACGCACGAAAGTGAAAGGAGCGCTGATAGGAGGCTCTTGGAATTTTGATTAGGCATTCAAATATATGTATAAGCTATAAAAACAACGAGCAGAGAACAATTTAATGTGCCGCACACACACACACACACACACACACAGAACTGAAGTCAAGTCAACAAATAAGTCGAATGCAAGTGTTGCCTGGTTTTTAAAAGGCAACGGCAGACTTTTTCTAGTTGTTGCTGTTGTTGTCGTTGTCGTAACAAGGACAGGACAAGGACACAGTCAACTCAACTCAAGTCAAACCGAGTCAAGTGAAGTGAAGTCAACTGCTGAATTTAATATTAATTTTGTCAAGGCAAAAACGGTTTCAGATTTCAGCTTGCTTTAGAAGGAAAATCAAAAATGATTTTTGACTGCATTTAATTTGTTTTGGGTATGATAACAATGCTTTTATTTTAAGCTTTAATAATGCTTACGCGATTGGGATGATATTTTGATTAGCTTAGCTAATTAGAAATAGCTTGACTCATTTTTAAACTGAAAACAAAGTTGAGAATCTTTAGTGATTTCAGTTGCAGCAAAAGATTTTAGTGTGAATCTGTTAACAATTTGAGTGGTCATGAACATTGCTGGCAAAGTCTATAAGTATTTGTTAGTACTAGCTGCGATTTTACAATTTGTTACGGTTAAAGCACGTCAAAGCAGTGGCCGGCCAAGCAATTTTCTAGACTATTCGCAAATTTTTGCAGTTGCCCGTTTTTTCACTCTCTCTCTATTTCTCTGTTCACGCTACGCATAAGTCGCGTGGTGCGATAAACAGAAATACAATTTAAACTGCTGCACTCAAGCAAATGGCAAGACGAACACTGAAGCTACCAGACCAGGTACTACAGTCCGGCCAAGTCCAGCATTTTAGTCTGAGTTTGAGTCTGACGCACAGTCATTCAATCATACATAACTAGAGAAACTAGTAAGAGGGAGAGCAAGAAATACACAGAGTTGAGTGTGCCACAAATAGAAACTATGTACATGTGTTCATGTGTAACAGTCTGCCGGCAAGTTGAGTATTTGACCATCATATGTTTATGTACCGTACTAATGTGCTAAAGTATGTGCTCTACTATTCGACTAAAGGATTTTCGATGTGAGTTTATTTAAAACTTATGAAAATTTGAAATATATGTACTAAGCGTCTGGCATGATTTAATTTACTGATTCAGTTTAATTCCAAAAAAACATGAAAGCTTTTAACAAATAATTTTGAGACTACTTATTTATTTTTTGTGTTTTGCTTTCATAATCCATAATCATTTTGAATATACTTTTTTGGTTTCTCGTACAAAACTAGAACATTCTGTAGTTAAAATAATATTGCCTACCTTAAGGAACTCCATAGTATAATAATATAGAAAACTTCGTTAAGCGGATGTTCGTTTTAAAGAAGTTTTTTTATTGTGTTAACAAATAAAGTTTCCATATTTTTCTGGGAAACTTCAGAAGATCTGCTGTTTGTCCATGATTTTTATAAGTACAAAGTTTCATTTTATATATATATTTTTTTAAATCGAATATGTGAGTTTTGAATAGTAAACTGATTTTTCTGTGATGTTATTTTATTCAGCTAATATTTTTAATAACATGTTTACGTCTTTGGGAGCCATCTAGCAATTAATAAGTAGCAAAAAATTTCTTGTGTTATACACGTATAAGTAAGTTGTTGGGTTTCTGAATTTGCAGTCAAGTATTGATGCTTTTTGTGTTGCGCTTACTTTAATATGTTTTGCAAAAAGTTTATGTCAGTGGAATTAGCAGAGAGCAATTTTCATAAGACCTTGGCTGTAACTGTTGATCAAGTGCAGATTTTTGTTCGTATTAAAATGTACTATTAAAGTCAATAAATCGAAAAGATATGGATAAAATTGAAATGTATTAATTTCAGTGTTAAGCTTGGTAAAATAATTATTTCATCCACTTTTGCATTTTTCTAAACGCTTTAATCTAAAAAGTTATTGAATCGAATTGTAAGAATGTCATTGTTATATTCATAAATGTTAAACCACGATGAAACAGTCAAATGTTTGATAGCTTTTTTATTTATTTTTTCGAATAAATTATATTGTCTTTTTGCTGTTTTATCGCAATTTGTGCTCGCTTTTGTGGCTGCATATCCCAGAGTTTTAGTTTCATTATACACAGAAATCCATTCATTGTTGCATTCTTCCATATGTATATACATATAAGCATAAAGTATCTGTGTGTGTGTGTATGTATTTATTGTGTGGAATAACCTTAACAGCATTTTTCTCGCACATGTTGTGTATATGTATGTATTTAAGTACATGGTACATTGTATGTGTGGCCTTTTGTCGCTGATGCGTTTTTAATTGTGTTTATTTCCGCTTCGCTGTGACACGTCATTTATTAGCTGGCAACGCGTTCCCCCTTTTACTTTCTACCCCTTCCACTCGCAAGCTGCTTGCACTGCCGAGCCTTTTGTTGCCTCATATCGAGCTGTGATTTATATGCAACCGGGCAGCCAAGCAGGCAGCTGAAAAAAAATAAAGGAGAAGCAAAAGCAGCTGCCTGGGATCAGAGTTCACTTTGTGCTGCTATGGTTCCGGGCAAAGCACATATTACGCATACGACGCGTAAAACAACAACGTTTTTCAGCAAATATAATAAAATTATTATTATATTCATAAAAAAAACATAATAATCAATAATCATAATATTTTTTGAAATTATACGTATATGCTCAAGCAGAGTGAGAGACACTTCGACACGCAGATACCCTGCAATTATGCATTGCAATATGGATTTGGTAAATAAATATTTCGAATATGTATGAATAGGAATAGGTATTTTTTTTTTTGTGTCTTAAGACCTTTCTAATAATATTTCATAAGTTTTTAATAGATCGATATCAACAGTAAATGAGTTTGAGTAAAATTAAAATACTGCCTATGGTATATTTATTGTAAATATGTTCTTATGGGAAATAATGTTTTGTTTATAATGTCTATAATATTTACTTTCTATATACTATTAAACTTACTTGGGGACAATTGCTTTGCGAATAAATTTACGATTGAATATTTCTAACATCTTAACAACTTATATTTGATGCCTATACTGGCCACAGGATGACGCAATATGCCAGCTACTACAACAACAACTACAAACATATTAAAGCTGATTTTGTTCCTTGTTCTCTTATTTTTTTAGAGCTATTTTATATTGTAGCTGTGTTGATATTGTTGTTGCTGTTGCTGTTTATGGTTACGCCACAACTCCATCATAATAGCAGTTTGAATTTCCTTTGTCGTTGCCCAAATAACCAACTGCACTGAGCCCACATATGTTACTTGAACTGTTTGAAGAGGAAAGGAGGAAGGGAGAAAGGGATTGGCGCTTTCCAAATGGAGGAGGGTGGGCGGGGAAGAGCCTGCAATATGCGTTGAACAAAGAGCTTGAGCTAGCGAATGTTCAAAATACATACACAAAATTTATGCTAATTTGTTTTTAATGCGAGTAAAGGAAGAGGACGAGTTTTGGGTGGCCCTATCCGTTCGACCTTATCCACTCCAAACTATACACAAAGCTATCATCAGTGTATCCAATTTTCATATAATTAGCATCAATGGTAAAAGCGTGTAAGCGCGAGTAAACGGGATGAAGCGGTATAACTATAACAGCATACAAAAATTTTAATAGGCACAAATCAGTAATTTGATATAGTGCCCAGTGCTCATTAAATTTGGCGCGTATTTGCTAGCTGCAACTGCATTCAATAAGCGATAACCAAAAATCAGCTTGCCCCCATTTTCTCTCTGCGGCGAAACCTTTCCGACTTCAATTGCAAATTTCGAAATTGCATTTGGTAATTGAAACGAAATGCTTGGTGTTTGCTGCCATTACAGCTATATAAAGTTGAACAAGTTGATAATTTGATTAATCGGTAGCTAGAACTAAATAAATCACAGCAAACCTCCAAAACATGATCACAATTTAATATATAAATAATTTTTAAGCTGAGTATTGTCTGTTTTTCACATTATCCCTGATAATTGTAATAATAAATTAATACAGTTTTTATAATAGGATTAAAGAATCGCACCAAAAATACTTCTCAGAAGACCTTTACAAACAATTATAATAGTTTTATTATTTTTCTTCCATAAAATTTAATTAAAACTTAAGCTATTATTTCAGACCAGAGTCTAAGAGACGATAAAACTTTGAGTGAAAATGTTTTGTTATATTCGAATGTCAAGGAAAAGTTTCAGAAGTTAAAATTTTAGCTTTTAGAGGATATACTGAGAGTATGTTATACTATATACATATCGTATAATAACCTGTACGGGAACTTCGAGTTGTTACATTAACTATGTTATTTAATAATAAGGCACATTTTGACACACACTCACGAAAAGTCAAAGCGATTGCAAAAGCAGTGAGAGTTTTGCAAGTGGCGACTGCAAGAAAATTTATTTAATTAATTTTAATTTAAAAGACGACAAAGTGTGCGACGGCAAATGGCACAAGCGATGTCCTGCAACAACAACACCAACAGCAGCAGACGAAAAAAATAAACACAAGCACAGCTCCAGCAAAATACTAATAACAACAACAAACACAACATGAACGGCTAACGTATTTGATTTGTAAAGGAACAGCTGTTGGTTGCTGCCTCATCCTCATACTGGGTGCGTTGTACTCGCTCCTTGCTCCTGTTGCTGTTGCAGTTGCAGTTGCTGTTGCTATTGCTGTGCTCCTGCTGTCAGTCTGACGTCTGCCTGTCATTTACAATTTTAATCTCGTTGTGCAGTTTAGCTTAAGTTGACTACAGGATAATGAGCACAAGCACTAGGATACCCCCGGCCTGCGCACAAAAAAAAAAAACGAGACAAAATGGAGAAATTCAAGCGAGACTGCAGTCTCGCAAAAAGCGGGCCCACAAGACTATCTGTAATTAAAGAGGCGTGCAGTGTGCAGTGGCAAATGCCATTGGCCAAAAAGTACGCAGGCCACCTGGCTGGACAAATCGGCCTGGGCCAAGTTTTAAAGCGAGTGAACATTTTTCATGGCTAATAAATCACTTTTAATATTAATAAAACATAAATCACACCGACTAAAAACTTGACAAGAACGAGCAGGGCGTTAAAGGGAATGGAGCTGAGCGAAGGAGATGGCTGGTTGGGGGAGAGATAGCGTAAGGGTGGATTGTCCATAGTTTTGCGTCTTTTCTTTTGTCGTGACACATTTTGCAAAAGCCAAAAACTTTTTTTTGAAAAGTTCGCGTGGCTTAAGATTAAGAAGGAATTCGAAATGCGGCGAAAGCGATCCCAAATATGATCCACTGGAAGCAGATGGAAGTGTTGGTTGAGGGAAGTGTTTCAGCCAAGCTACTAACTGGAAATCGCTTTGTATTTGTAGTGAACACCAAAATTAGCACATTGAGCAAATTTGCCATGCAAAAATAGTTAATTTCTAATCAAACGAATAAACACCTAAATTGTATGTTGACCCATACCATCTTTTTAGATTTTAATACAGAAATCTCTTAATTTTAAGTGAAAAATCACTGTCACACTATCACGACTATATACATATAAGTATATGCATATAAAATTATATAAAAATTGAAAATGAATAATATCATTAGATAATAAGACAGATTGAAAATTATTTTACATAATGATTTAAGCCAATTTGACAGGAAAAAATAATAAAAGATTTACCAGTTTTTTGAGACTGTCACCTACCCTAATTCTTAATTTCATTATTATTATTTTCTATAAATAAACATTTAGGAACCACAATAGGTCTTCTATTATTATAATACTTTATGGCCTCTTAGGACTTGCACAATTAATTACCTTTTGCTTAATAAGCAGCAACAATTAGTTTTCCAACTCTTACTCGGCTTCGTTGTGCCATCAACATTTAAAAAACAAAAACAACTTTAAAAACACTGTAAAAAAATTTCACTCGACAAATAAATCTTTTTAGTTTTCTCAACACTTATTTAAAATTCGTTTTATCACACTTATTTTCTCTCGCGTTCTCAATATTTTTTATGTTATTTTTAACGCAATTGTTAAGAGACCTGCAAACGTTTTTCGAATAACGATTTACGACAAACGGTAAACAGCAAACGTCTAACGGTAATCACTCGTTCATTGCGTTCCTCCAAAGATGAAGCTTTGAATTTGGCGCTTGTACTTTGCAGAAGTTTGTGACGCTTTGAAAAAAAGCCGACCGACGCGCTAGGATGTTGCCCGAGCACTGAATTTGAAAACGTTGTGCATCGCTCGCATTGGGCCAGCATAGGATAAGAACAGACAGGACCTAGCACAACTCGAATGTCCTTCGGTCGACCAAAGAGCCGAGGCCAAGCGAAGCACCCAAAATCAACACACGAACTATTGGCGGCTTCAAAGCGAAAACGAATCGTAATCGTTTGCCGATTGCCAAAGCAACAATGTTGCTGAATTGCTGTGTTGCTAGCAACATTTCAACATGTTGTGAACCATACAAGATATCTTTTTTGGATTGAAATGCTATGAGCATAAATTTTTAAAGCATTTAACACAATTGAGCTCAAGTTGAGAGCCAATTTTTACGCAAATCTTAATGGCTTACGGTGTTGGCATTTATGAGTAAAAATATGTTTTTTAATATTTCTGCCATAAATAAAATGCGCTTAGAAATAAAAGCTTTTAAAGCCTTGAGGAAGTATTGGTTTGTTAATTGTTTTGACTAGTCACATTGAAATATCACAATACAATTTTATTCTAACGTGAAACACAATGAGTATATTAATTCGTATTTCAAGATTTTGTGTAGTTGATCCGAGTATGACAGTACATACTTGATTTTTCATTGTGTACATAAATGATTTAGTTGTATATGTATCTGAAGCAAAATTGAATATCATATTAAAAATCCAGGGGAGAAGAATCTTTTTAAAAAATTTATTATCTTACATAATATGGAATACTTTTAATCCGAAAAAAAGGCACAAAATGAAATTTGCTTGAATGGACGAACGGCGATCATTACAAACTTATCTTAATTTTAATTACGAGTACAACAAATAATATGGGCATACTCGAGAAAGTTTATGTTGCTTGCATGAACTTTCTGATCGAGGACCGTCGTCTTTCGTTGGACTCTTATTATTCCTATCTCTTTGCAAGTTTTTGGCTATAGGCAGTAACCGCATTACCTTTTAGTGTAACATATTTCAATTAAGTTTTGCACATGTTTCGTCTCGTCAAACAAGCAAAACAGATGAAGATGTTAAAAGCCAAAACGCATTGCTTGCCAGCACCGTTAACAAGTTTGAATTGCTGTTGCTGTCAAGATATAATTAAAAACGTTGCCTTTAGCTAAACAAATAAAGTAAGTGTGAATGCGTTTGATTTGAAAATGATGGGCTAGATGAATACCCTGTTTGTGAAAATAAGGTTTATACTATTTGTAAAGCATTAGCTTGCTTTTTTGAAATAATTTGCTATTAAATGCTAATATTTTTAATTTTTAATCCTACACACAAAATTCACACTCATATAAGATTATTTTATAATATTTTTGTTATGAGAAATTTGGGTAATGTGCAACACAATTTATTCTTTTTTTAAAAGACGAAAATCTATCAGATTTATTTAAAACTGTTGGATTTAAGTTTGAATAAAAAATACTTCAATCGAGTTTGTTGGCATCTTTTGGCATGTTTTTCTATTTACTTCACAGTATAATACCCGCCTATATAAACCATTTTCGAACATGGTATTATGGCTGCGGCTTTTGCAATCAAAGTCACTTTGTGCTCTTCTACTATTATACCATCCCGCACCATTTAACCTTTCCCTTTTTCTTTGCGCCAGCTTCACTTTAACCGTGCATGGCCCAGCTGTAACCCATTCCTTTTGGCAGCACTTACTCAGTGCATCTCTTCCACACACCACTTACACAAATCAAGTAGACCAATAAAGTCCTACCTCACCCCCGCCTGCTCCCTACCAAACTGCTCACCATGTGGGGCAAAGCACATTTGCTCCTTGTTCTAATGAAATTCATTGCGTCGCTGCCGACGTCGCTGCCTTTTACCAAATGAACATGAAAATGTTGCGTCAATGTAAAAGAAGCCATCGCCTTGGTATGTTCTATGAACAAGAAAGCTTGTCCTGGAACACTAAGACCCAAAACCCAGCCGCCCGAAAAACCCACGGAACTCACTTTCATGCTTCATAAGTAAAATTTCATTTGCCACGCCCACGTTGCCGTCGCCGTCACCACCTTCTCCCCGACCACGGTGTTGATTTTTAATGAAATGTCATCAACTTTGAGGTGTTTATTGCGCTGACAAGAAGACAAGAAGAGTTTTGCAGAGAGAGAGAGAGACAGAGAGAGATGAATGAAGGGAGAAGAAGAACCCTTTGAGGAGCAGCAGACCCTAAAGTTGAAGGCTAAAATAATCTTTGAGTTTTAATGTCAACCTATTCACAGCTCTTGGAGAGAGAGAGGGTGATGTTAAGGGGTTGGAGTCACGAGTGTCATCTCTCTCCCTTACTCTTTTTGCTTTCATAACACATTTTCATGTATCATAAATTGTCGAACACTTAAAAAGTGATTACGTGTGCGACAACACTTCCTCGAGCCCCCACTCCTGTCCCTTAACCGAATCGGTACATAAATTTATAGACTCGATAGGTTTCCTGACGAAAAGGAAGGTAAGGGGTTGAGGAATTGGATGGCTGTTTTGTTGAGTAAGTTGGCACTTTAGATAAACTAAACAATTTTGTGCAAGTTGTTAACTTTAACGATGACTCATTAATTTTGTAGATCTAACTCGAGCGAGTTTTATATCCTTTACTATATGCATATCCTTTTGCTGAATTGGTTGACGCCTATGTTTTTGTTGTTGTTGATGCTTAAAAACCCTAAAATCATATATACTCAAACTCATACTCAAATCAACTATCTCCATCTCTTTCTCTATCCCTATCCCTATATCTAGTTCTAGCTCTAGCTCAAGCCTTATCTCTATCCCCATCTTTATCTCTATCTCTAGCTCTATCTCTGTCTCTATCTCTATCTCTCTCATTTTCTTTTTAAGGGCTGCACATCGCACATCCTAGATTTCAAATTCAAATTTCGAATCCCCAAAGAAGACAACAAAAGCTTTATTCATTGTTTTTGTGTATTAATGCTCCATTTTTTCTGCGCCATACACCCAACCCCAAAAGCGATGAAGAACTTTTGTCACAAGTTGCTTTTGTTTTTGTTTTTGATTTTGCTGTATTAGGTTCTTTTGTTGTTGTTGTTGTTACTGTTGTTCATAGTTTCGTGTGACACAAATTCACAATGCATCGCAGCAACAATTGTGAACTGGATTGTGTAATGAATGACAGCCACATGAAATCATTAAAATACCAACTCTCTTCCTCTTACTGTTTCTCCAGCTCTTGCTCATTGTCTCTTCTTTTCATGTCAAACTGATAGACTGATGTTCTGATGGATTGTTGCAAGGCATTTTTATATACAATTGAATCCTTAAATATTGTTTAAATGTCATTTTGAACTGAGTCGAAGGTTTACTTATTTAAAAAATATATGAGCTATATATGATAGATAAAGCTAGACCCGATGAATCTTCCAATTGGTACAAGGGCAACTTTTGAACGCGAATTTCTAGAGTTTTTTTAACCACCGCAATACTTTGACAGTCTAGAGAACGAGATCAGAGACCGCCGACAGCGTAGTGATGAGGACTTCAAGAATATTTTATATTATTTAGATATTTTATAGATCGGATCAGAAGTTGTATAGAATACAGATTGTATATCCGCAGGAAGGATTTCTTGACCCTGACGCGGCTGACACATATGGCCGCTGAGTTCTAGAATGTTAGAAATCTAATCCACACAGAGACAGTTCGCAGTCAGACGCTGGACAGTAGGTACCCGGACAAGGTAGAAGGAGTGGGTATTCCAGTGAACGAGGAGCGACTTAGGTTATTTTTTGGACAGTCAAACAGAAGAAATGATTGACCATAAGCAGCCCAGATTATATGAGCTTTAGTCACCGAATTTGGTAGGAAGATACATCCCACGCCCCAATGCCTCTTTAAAAACGGGAATGCGTGCAGCTCTTTTAGTTTTTGGGTTAGAGTCACAAAATTTGTTGGCAATATAGCTGGTGCCATCCCCGAAAGATACACATCAGCCAATTTTTGAAGGCAGCGCACTCCCCTACCGCATCCGTACCCCTTTTCAATCATTCCTCTTGTCATCCGTTTTGAAACGGGTTTCGAGTATACTGCAGTCGGTTGAGTCCGACTGCAACGTTTCCACTTGTTAATATATAGAACACTCATCAGCAGAAGTCCAATGTGAAACTCATAGTATCTCTAAAGCCCCTTTCAGCAGTACAACACGTTTTCTTCTCATCTGAAGTACGACACATGTGTTTGTGTCTGTTGTGAGCTCAAAAACGTGTGTTTGCAACATTGCAACATTGTTTGCTTTACCTATGTTCCAAGTGCTCTTCACCCTGGCCCCCGTCACCCGGCATCCGTCACTCTCCTTCCCTCTGGGTCTACGCAAGTGCTTGTACTTGTGTTGTTTACCAGGTTTTTTGGTGTTGTTCGACAAATCGCTACAAAATGTAACTACTTAACAGCGTCAACAACGCAAGGGCGGCGGACAAGGGGGAACAAAGTGAAAGGGAGGCGGGGAGAGAAGGTCAGGGTAGGGGTCAGCCTGGCAAATTAAGGAATTTTCACTGCAAACACAAACACAAAGCGCAAGCAAAACCTGCAAGTCACGCAACAATCATTTGCCCCACGGTTCGGTCAAGAGGTGCTGGGTGGTTTGGCGGATTGGAGGGGCGGGGTGCAAGGCAACCTTTACGAACGGGCCGTGGCGCATTTAACTCCCCCTCCAGTCGCATCGCATGTTCATCAATGAAAATATTTATGTTGTACAGCAACAACAACAACATCAATCGTTAGCCAACACTGGTAGCAGCACCTCCCATTCGCCGTGTCGCGCCTGCTACTTTATTGTTTCTTATTGAATAATTATGGCTCATTTTAGAGGGCGGGCGTTAGCACTTGTGGGCGTGCCACCAGATAACATCAACAAATTGCGACCAAGCGACGTCATCAGGCAATGACCAAAGCGTCAATCGTCACCAGCCCAGAACACCACAGCACAGCACAGTCAGTCAGTCGGTCCGTCAGTGAGTCCGTCATTTCGTCAGTCAGGTTGCGGTTAAGGTTGATGGCAAACAGACAATGTGAGAAGGAAAGAGTGCTTATCAAGTTTCCGTTGCTTCATTTAAAAGTTAATGACTGCTTTCAATGCCCAGCTGCGCAGGACGTGCTCATCCCCACAACAATAGCCTACGCGACATCCACCACCCGCCGCCACCTAAAAAAAGCGAGAGCCAAAAAAAAAAACATTCTCGCTCTTTGCCCCATTCAACATTGGCCTTGGTTTGGGCCTTTGGCATGTCACCAGACAGCTAAATTGATTAGCTTTTCAAAAAGAAAAAAAAAAAAACAGAAATTTGATACTCGAAATATTTTAAAAATAAAATTGAAGCGAATTGTGATGAAAAAAATCATTGCATATTTTAGGGAGTTGGTCGATGGCAGGACTTTGTTGCGTGCAATGGAATAGCGAGTGGCAGCTTGTGCATTAAATCTGAAAATAGTTATTTTTACTTTGTTTTAATCCTTAAATAAATAAATGCCACATTCATTGGCATCGCAGTTGTAACGATTTGATTCGTATATCCTTTCAAAATATGACTATTCAAATGAAAAATGATTTCAAAGCAGATACCAATTTTTAAATAATTTACTTAACTTTCTACCAGTAGGTAAAATCTTATAGGATTTTTAATATAAAGAACAATAAAAGGAATACTCCTTAAGGATTAATTTCCTGCTATCAGTTAGAACATCGAATAAAAGTATTTTTGTTATGTTGGAACAACAAAATTCGATACAGGATCCTATTTACCTATCAGTCTCTTTCTTGCTCCCATTTTTTTCTTTCCTTTCGCTTCCGACCCCTTAAATTTAAAGTAACATTTTTGTGGTCAGTTTGAGTCCCCCCACCACTTCTTCCTCACCCTCTTTTACCCAATTTATACGGATCGCCCTGTTGTCGCAAATCGCATTAATGTCGCTTGTTTCGCCTGCTGTTGGCTATTAAAGGCAAATGTTATTGAATCATTAACACCTAGCTTTCGCCCCGCCTTCCCTCCGCCCACACACACACAGAGCAAACACCAAACACGAGAAGAACAAAAAGGAGTTCAAGATAAAAAGGAAAAAAATGATGCCATAAAGTTTATTAGAAGCCGCTTAATGGCAACGGATGTGCGAGTTTATTACAATTTGTAATGAGAGCTCTCAAATGCTGTTGATTTACATACACAACACACAAGCACAAACACACACACATAAACACACACACACAAGAGAGAGGGGCGTTGGGGGTTGCATGACAGCAAAGCACTTATAAAATATGCAGCAGTCGCGTGTCTATTTTCAATAAATACCAACTTGCTTCCAAAGCGACCAACTGCTTTACCAATACCTAAACTGGTGCTCATTAAGTGGAACGAACGTTTAACGTTTTTACAAGGGCTGAAGAGACTTGACTACAAGATGTCCTGTAGGAAATGAGAGACTGAAAAGCTCCACTGACAAATAAAATGCTGAAATTGTGTCTGAATAACACATTAATTGTTAGAATAAATATTTGAATGCACCGAAATCTTAAATTGTTAAGATGTACCAAATTATTTAGAATTAAATGGTATAAATAAAATAAAAACAAACAAATTTACGGGCTATAAAATGTCTAAGAAATCCAAACTATGGAATTGGCAGCTCCTCGTTTTTTTAAATCTAATGCACGGATGGGAAAATGACATGCTAAAATTAAGCTAAAATATACTTGAGTTAAGCATTCACGAGGCCAGAATTTCATTTTAGAATGAGTATATAAATACTTAAGCCAAGAACAAAATACTTGAAATAAGTATAAAAATCAAGTGCAAAGATTCTCGGCTCAAATACGAATCGAGATTTCAAGTCCCACCAGCGGCCCTTCCTAAATTTTGTATTGCGGCTGAAATAATGTGAATAGTTTATTTTTATTTTTTATTTACTTTTTTTTGTTAAAACTCATTATCTAGCATTAAATTAAAAATGTTGTGCATCTAATTCCGACGTGATGCCTTCAAAAAGTGGTTGAAGTCAAGGGAGGTTATACATTTTACTAATCTTTTCTTCATTCCTTTACTTTTGTTAAGTTAAAACTTTGTTTTCTTAGTACACTGCAATCTGGCTAATCCGACAGTTCTTTTGCACACACTTGTTGGGTTGTCCAGTTTTCTTTTCTCTTTCTATTTTTTAATAATTTTTCTTTTTTTTATGCAATGATTGATTTAATAAATGAATATAAAAGAGGGGATTGTAGAGGTGCCGGATTAGATAGGAGCCGGATTAGCCACATTGCAGTGACTTGTCAAAAGCCTTAAATCACCAATTAATTAATATATTTTTAACCTATATATGTATGTATGTACATGGAGTATGTGTGAGTATTGACTACTATGTTCAAGTGCAGGGATTACAAGCTCATTGCTCATCTAGTTTACTTTATTTTTAAACACTTTAAATGCAATCGAGTGCCACCCTCTTTTTCTCAAAACAATTCTCGCTATTTTTGATTATTATTGTTTTAAGCTAGTTTTTAAAAGTTCAGTGCTTTTCAAAATCGTTTTTTTTAGTTTATTTTTTAAACTATGTATATAAATTTTTAGCTTTTTAGTTCGATGTTCTTTTAAAGGGGATTTGTTAGTTTTTTATACACAAACGCGTTGTACATGGCTCCGGTGGCAGCTGGAATAATGGGCTGAAATTCATGGCACCGCGACGGAGCCTTTACAAATTTAAAATGAGTAAAATATGAATATTCAAAATATTTCAAAAAGGTTTTACTTTTAAGAACACTGAATTCGTGTTTGAGATCGAACTTATAGGAAACTGTGAACGCACTAACTTTTCTAGCACTAATAGCAGCCAGAATATATGAAGCTGCATCTGCTACAACTTGTAAGACCCTGTTTGTATACTTAAAATACTTTTAAACTATTGGAGCTGATCTTTTTTTATGGTAAATTCGCTTCGAGAAATGTTGAGCGATCCGCCCGAAAGACGCCCATGAACTGATGCGTCGTTCGGACTATAAATTTGCGCAACAATTCTTTATCTTTCGGCGTTGATCGTTAAACAAAGATTACACAAAATATTTTGGTGAGCCAAACTTGTTTTATGCAAACCAGCGTTACCATTTAAAAATGCTCTACATCGTTGCCAGATAGAATTAATGTATTAACTTAAATGTAGTATAGTATATTTTTGCTTTTGAATAAATGAGAGAACATGCTTTATTATGCAAAATATTTCAAATATGCATTTAAGAGTAATAAATGCAAAATACATATGCAATATGCATTTCTAAGCATATATCTGCTCTGGTGATGACGTCACTGAAGCTCTTTAAACTCTTGTGGAATCACTTGCAGATACGATAGTAATGGTGAAAAGTGTGAGTTTGGGGGTGTTTAAGTAAAAGAGTTGGTTGAATCACTGGGCGGGGTTATGTATTTTGATGAGCAATCACGTAAGCAAACGCGACGCGAGGCAGTGCCTCCTACTACTTCTTCTTCTTCTTTCCGTCCTCGCTCTCTTCGTGCCGTGTGCCCGTTTCGAGGAGCTGGCAACATTTTTAATGTTGCCAACAATTTTTAAGTAGCGCAAACTGACGCAAGAAAGACAGGAAGAAAGGCGGGATGGGCGGGTGGTTAAGCGGACTCAATATTAGGCGCACCCACTCACTGGGGCAGGAGAGAGAATGTAAGAAAGTGATAGAGAGGGGGAGAGAGAGAGAGAGAGAAAGAGAGGTGGAAGAAAGGAAAGGAAGCGGCACAGGACTCGGGTCGTCTCCGGCTTGCGCTGGTAGAGTCCGTCGCCGTGTTGGCGTCGCCGACGCACGCTTAAGCATAAGTACTTCCGACTTTAAAAGGATGTCACATCCGGTTTTGCCTGTCGAGCGTGAAGCGTAGCCCGGCGACGCGATAAGACCCATATATACACACACACACACATACAATCAGACGAAACTTGTGCGGCAAACCAAACTGTTACGAGCGAGCCCAAAAAATTCAAGGTGCAACTCGACCCCTTTGGTTTTGTTTTTTTTGTAAAGGCACAAGGAGAACTTGCGGTTTGGTTCCCTTTTAACGTTAGGTAGGAAGAATAGAAGCACTTTAACATTTGGTAAACCTTACTAGTTATACTTTTTCATTGCAAAGCTTAATATATTGTAAGTCTAAGGCAATTCGAAAATTGATCTTCATATGTATATTTGAAATTATTTGCTTGAAATTGTTTTTTTTTTTTTTACATGACGAATAAGATAATCTTATTTGTTCTAAGTTGTAACAATTAGTAAAGATTCTATGCAGTAAAATAATCTTAATTGAAACAAATAACATCTTTGAATGTTATGATTTCTTGCCTATATGCTTCTGATATCGAAAAAGTCAGATCTTCCTCCTACAAAACTGGATAATAATTCAAGAAAATTCAGATTTATTGTACTACTCCATTTTGATGCCTCGTCCTACTAAAACAATCAACACTGTTATATGTCAGTTTGCTTGTGAATTAAACAATTAAGTCCTGACCATTGCTGTTGATGCTGTTGAGTATTCAATAATGGAATAGAAAGAGATTCGCAAGTGCTTGATTTACTGAGGCTGAGCCCGAGCCATCAAGTGTTTTGGTTGCACCGATGCTATCAATATGACCAAACGCCTAACAGCAGCAGTGTTGCCAAATGACAATTTGCTGCCTGGCAGCTGGTAAATCAAAAATTCAAAACAAAGCTTACTGATAAAAAAGTCGTGACTAATGATGATGTTGAGTGCAGTTACTAGAATGGGCATACAGAATATAGATTACGGTATACAGATTCGGGTATACGGGAATGGGGGTTTGGGGATTGTGGATTGTGAATTGTGGAGAAAAGTGGAACCTGGGGGGAGATGTCGGACGGAAACAATGGCTGACAGGGCAGACAATGCCTGATGCTGACATTTATGTAGACATAACAACTGCAAAATTGTTCTAAGCGGCGACAATGACAATAGAAGAACGAACGCCCATCATTTCATTTTCTCTGTTTCTCTCTCTCTCTCTCTTTCTGTTTCTTTCTCTCTCTTGCGTTCTCTGTATGGTTAAGGCTTAGGCCATAAAAGTTGGCAGCTGGAGGAGCAACCAAGATTGATGAAAAAACGCCAGGCAAAAAATAATAAAATGTATCTGAGGAAAAACCCAACAACAAAAAATAATAAAAAAAGCAACAAGCAGTAAATGTCTTTGTATAAGTGTAACTGTTACAGTTGTAGTTACTGTAACTGTATCTGTGTATTTTTCTACATATATCTGTTGCAGTATCAGTATGTGTATATGTAGCTGCATTCTGCGACAAGAAGTGCGAAAGAAACTGCAAAAAAAAAATGATATTGCACTGGGGAAACACAGAGATACATAGAGAGAGAAAGATGGAAAGAGCAGAAGAAAGAAAAGTAAAATAAAAAAACCGTCGCCAACACGAAGGCAAACATTGCAAAAGCACTGCGAATCATCGTTCCGAATATGTAGAAAAATGGGTATGATAATAGAGTGGTAGAACCAAGTTGCAGTAGTGTCAATTCAGCTATTTCCCGTCAAAACGGCCGCTTTTGCAAAATCTATCTTGAAAACTAAAAAACAACTCCCTTTTACTATCGACGGAATAGCTGATATTTATGTACAAAGATATGGATATAGATATATTAAGACATAAACAAAAGTCTTGTAATGCTCCTAGTTCGGTTGAGTAACTTGCTTACACTGCAACTCACATTAAGCTGTGCCGAAATTAATTTTTTGTTATTAATCAGAAAGTTTTCTTGTTAGCCGTTTGTCGACCAATTAAGGATTTTTTTGGCTTTATTTACTCAATAAAAAAGCTTATCTTTGCCCCAATTGTTGACATCACTGCCTAGTTGGTAGAATGTGGTAGAGCTCAACGTTTTCTTTATGCCCATCTGACTTGGGAGGTGGTGATGAGTCGTTGATTGTAGTTGAAACAATACATTTGACAAAAGTGGAGTCAACTGCAACTGCAGCAGCAGCAGTCACACATTGCACAAAAGGATGTGGCAAAATAACAAGCGGGTGGGGTGGGGAGGGGGCGTCAAAGGGAAGCAAAAGGGATGTGCGGTTGACGAGAATCAGGGAAGGGATGAGGCAATGTCGCCGCATAATATGTGTTAATCCAAAAGGATTTGTTATTTGAAACCGAGCGAAAAGATAAATAAACAAAAGCATCTTCTTGCCTCCTGCTCATACCGCCTGCTGTGCATCCTGATTCCCCGTGGCCCTTGCACCCTGCTGACTGCCGTTTAAGTCCTGCTCCTGGTGGGCGTGTGCCCAACGACTGACAACGGCAAGCAAGCTGCGGTCCCAAGGATGCGGCAGAAGCAAAAAATAAAAAATAAACAAAGAATAAAAAACAAAAAACAAATAGGGAACCAGAAATTTTTTAATAAGTGCCACAATGCTGCAGCAGCAGGATAAAAAGTAGAAGAAACAGAAGGCAGGCAGGCAGCCTTTGCAATAACGAATGCCCGCTGCTCGGACACACATGACTTTGTTCATATATATGTGAGCATTAGATAGCTGTGGCTTTTGGCCAAAACCCAATCCCAGACGTAACGTCAGTCCAAACGCTTGACTGACATGAAAAGCGAGAGGAAATACATATGGAAAAAAAACATTGTCCCAAATAAACTATCACTGCTTAAATATGTACATACTATGCATAATCCAAGTTTATTTAAATGTATGGATAATTTTAATTGTAAGCTACAGTTAAGCTTTTATATAATGAAGCGCTTCTTATTTTAAACCACTTTATTTCAATGTAAAAGTTTCAATGACCTTTCCATTTTTATTCGCACTAACGATCCCCCACAATATTCAGACTGACGTACAGACGGTCAGACTCGGCTAAATCGAATCAGCTCGCGTTGATGATCAATAACATATATACTTTATGGGGTCTAAGATGCTTCCTTCTATGCACTTTTGCAAGTGTGTACTCATTTAAGCAAGTTTGTTTTTTACAGAATTGAAGAACTATAAAACATCTGAGAGAATTTTGTCTTGCAATTGGGTCGACTCGAGCTATGACCGCACCAAAAAAAAGAACAAAGTAAATTAGGACAAAAAATCCGAATAGAAATTCCAAAATAGAAGTACAACAAATAAAAATTCATTTGAAGGTATAAAAGAAGAATGGTTAATGGCAAATATAAAATGCAAATAGCAACAATAATAAGCAAGGGAATTTCCAAAGCTTGTGCAGCAACGAAAACGGCAAAAATTCAAGTAAGTAAGTGTGTGTCTTTATAGACGATTTTGTTTTCCTATTTTTTCGAAGAGACGCTTGCAAAGAGGAGCATCTTGTGGCTTTTACTCCAATGCCTTGAAAGATTTGGATGCATGTGAGTGAAAATTTATATTTGAATTTATATAATACAATATATATAAAAATCAATTTACTATGTAAAAGAAGCTTAAGTTTTTAGTAACAGTTTAGGCGATTATGGGAAAAGGACGTTACCAAAACTGATGATGCCTTTTTTTTAAAGAAAATCGAATGGGGGCTCGAATTGTAAGGGGGTTCGGCAAAATATCGAACGGTGGAAAGGCTATTCGGGGTTTCGCCCAATATCGTTTTGCTGGGTTGGCACCATATAGTTTTTGACAATTGAAAATTATGTTGCTGTTCGTAAATTTAATATTTTATGGTACAGAAGCTTTAGAAACAAGGCATATGCATTTATTTACAGTTAACATACATTGTATGTTTATTTGCAATAAGAAAATAAAAGGCTTGTACAGGTATTAAAACCGCATTTATTGAATTTTTTTTCGTTTTATTTGTATTTACTTTGTACAATTGATACCTTTTTTTAAATTTAATTCACAAAAAAAAAAAAAATTGTAAGGTTATTAAAACAGTCTTTTAATAAAGATTTTTTTTGCGTTTAATATTTACTATGTGTAAAATAATAAAAAAAATTAAAAAAAAGAAAAGCATTTTAAATGCATTTTAATAATATTGTGTGATTAATGCAGGTAATCAAATACGACGTGAATAACTCATATGAGCATTTGCGGGTTGGTTGCGATTTTTTGAGTTTGTTCATTAATTTTGTAAATTTATACAATTTAATTGGACACGAGAGCCGCAGTAGCAACAAGCCCAAAGAGCAAAGGGCAAAAAGGGAAAAGGAGCGAAAGAGAGAGAGAGAGTTGTTATTGACCAACAAGTTTACTTTTTGAGGTCAACAAAGGCAGAGGGGGGGCGGGAATGCCGTGTGTGTTTGTGTGTGTGTGCCGTGTGTACGCGCTCTGGCAACAATATTCACATTAATTGTGCGGCTCTAATGATGCGCACTCGCAATTCGCTTTAAATTTAATTAATGCGCAATTTTCGCTTTTAGCCCATTTGCAGTTTCAGTTTCCAGCTGCCTGGCTACGTGCGTATGTACAAACCACTAACAGCCCCACGCCCCTCCCCCCTCCTCCTTTATCCACGTGTGTCATGTCGTGTTTGGTTGTTGTTTTCAAAATTGATGAATTACGTTTAATTAGCTGCGCGTAATTGCACCACACGTTGACGTTGCTGCCGTTTGGTCTATTCCTCCTCTTTCTTCTCTCCATTCTCCATTGTCAAAAGGTTGCCTCTCTCTCTCTGTGATTGTGGTCGAGAGTGGGCGGGAGAGAGGAACCTCGCACCTAATCAAAGCCTTTTACATATGTATTGTCAGCATATCAGGTGTTTACGATTAGTTACCCTCTGCATCTACATCTAAATCTGCGTCTCCCTTCTTCAACTTTCTGTCCTCCTTTCTCTCATCCTTTATCTATCTTTTTGTGAGTGACTTGATGGATTGCTTGACGTGTGCGTGTTCCCAATTACCTTGGGTGACAATTTGTACCTAACTTATACATAGCTGAAAACTCGTAACTTAATTTTATCCTCAAAAGTAGGCTATAGAAAATATTTGCTGCCGTATTTATTTATTTGACTGTCGATTCAGCTAAATAAATCTCATATGGTAATCTAAATCTATCCGTCCCCTGTCTCTGCTCGTTTTTGTTCGGTTGTAACATTCATTTAAAATCATTTAATAAATTCGCACTTAATTTCAATTATATTTTCATTAAATGCCACATAAATTACACGCATCGAGGGCAACTGAGGTGTAACCGCTTTGTGGGGCGGGTGGATGGGCAGAGGGCTCGGCTTAGGATATATCTGTAGTGTGTAGGGTTGGGTTGGGGTTGGTTGGGTACGGAAGGTACGCGGTGTGCTTTGGTATAACCAAAATCGCGAGTTACCATATTTCGTATAAATTTTAAATGGTGCTCGCCATTTGCGCATAAAATGCTTTGCATTTTTTGTACACTTATTATTTTGCCTTCCCTGTTCCTCTCTCTCTCTACTTTTCTCTTAGTTTATCTCTCTCTCTCTCTCTCTCTCTCTCCTACTCACAATCTAAGTGTCGGTACTCAGTCACTTGGGCACATTTTCAATTCGACCTCAATAAAATTTACTCAGCGCGCCCAAAGGCAGACGTGGCGTGGAGACAGCGATAGTAACTGGACGAAAAAATTGTGAAAGGGAAAGGGGTGGGTTGAGTAGCAGGAAAGCAACGTAGTCGGAGACAAGTCTACAACACAGATAACCAAATGAGTAGCATGAGGAAAAAAACGAGCTCTGCTAAAAGTAAAACCTAAATAGCCTATATAAGTCTTCATTTATATAGATAGAGTAAGTTTGCAAAAAGTGTTTTTTTTTTTGTCAAGAGTTTCTACAATTAAATGAACCATACATATATTTATTGCCAAAAATTAACGCTT
Source organism: Scaptomyza graminum (assembly GCA_018901835.1). Taxonomy (NCBI): domain Eukaryota; kingdom Metazoa; phylum Arthropoda; class Insecta; order Diptera; family Drosophilidae; genus Scaptomyza; species Scaptomyza graminum. The sequence continues at coordinate 7,480,065 of JAEIFL010000001.1, read as the reverse complement.
AAAGAGTATAGGCTTATTAATTTTTTTATATAATAGATATTGTTTGACTCATACTTGAAAAGTCAAATTTAAGAAATTTAATTCATAATTTATATTCAAATTTTGAATCGTCTTAACTTGCATGCACATAAGTACTAGTATAGTATAAGGGTATTTCAAATTCTATCTGCCAATAATAAATTATTGAAATTGTTGTTGCTACTGTTTTGTACGTAAACAGTGCGCTCACATTTATAGTAGCCCCGTAGCCGTAGCATCGTGCCAATGCCCAAAAAGTGTTCATTTCCTCTTTGGCGTGTTATCATCGCCACTTCCGGCAACGAAGCGGATAATGGGGGACAACATTGAATGTTTGCACACTTTTGAGTCTGTGTGTGTGCGGCGCGAGTGTATGTGTGTGTCTGAGCGATGGCATATAACTCAACTTAAATGAGTGCTTAAAGTCGGCGAGAAAATTAAATGAATCGAAACGCTATCAAATAAAACGAAAATGGAAATGGAGCACAATATAAATTTTAAAAAGCTGTTGGAAAATGAATGAAATAAAATAATGCAAAGTGACACCACGTTTTTCCAATACTTTCTTTTGCTCTTTATACTCTGACATCGAAGCTAAAGAGTATATTGGCTTCGTGAAATGTCCGTCTGTAGACACTCTTGAATCTTGAAACTTTGCAAATATCTTGGTTCATGTGTTTGTTAGATAAAGTGCGGCGCACTTTGCCATGCTTGGCGCTGCCGCCCTCAGCCTTCTGCCTTTTCAAAACATGAATGCACAGCTTTTGAGCAAGAGTCATGGAATTTGGTGGGAAAACAACTGTTGGGCCCTCCCCCCTACCATTCTCTGCAAACCGCATGGCTAAATACTAGTATCAGAGTATTTTGAAGTCGGTTGCACCCAAATGCAATGTTTTCACTTGTTTAGTTGAAAGGAAAATTAATCGAAACAAACAAAAAAAAAACTTTGAAATTAAGATGAGAAAAGTGAAAGAAAACTCTTTAATTTTCAGTTTACTTTAATGCCTGATTCTGTGTGTGTTTGGCTCTCGACCTTGCATAAGCCATTTTTTTTTTTACTTAAACAAGCCAAAAAGAAGACCACTCCCTTCCGTTTACCCGCCTCGTTTATGTAAACATACACTCAGAAAAAAAAACAAGAGGAAACGTGCAGTCGGACGCAACCGACTGCGATATACTCTATACCTGTATTAAAACCGGTAAAAAGAGACCTGATTGCAAAGAGGTACGGATGCGGCCGGGGTGTACGCTGCCTCAAAAATTGTCTGATGCAGATGGGGAGCCACCAGCTATCTTCCAAATCTGGTGACTCTAGCTTAAAAACTTAGAAATATACACGCATTCCCGTTTTTAAATAGGCTGTGGGGCGTGGAGCACAAGTAAGGCAAGTGGCATCCAAATTTTTTCTACAAATCTTTGCTATAATATTCGACTTAAAGTCGTCAAACTTAGCGGCGCTAAATTATTTTTTGACCAACTAGCCATATATCCTTGCTTTAAATGTAATTAAGCTGTTGCAACAGCTGATTCGCTAGTAAATCTTTTAAAAATTATTATTTTATATCCAAGAAAATCCATTTTAAATGTAAAGTTAGTAGCTGCAATCAGGTGTTTTCTAAAATTAGCATTTATAATATATAAGATACAACTTATAATATATTTGTTAAAAATTTAATTAATATTACTCCTATATGTGAAAAATAAATTATTTAAAAGTAATTAAAAATAATGTAAATTGTATAAAATATTTATTTAAATATTTGAAATAAAATAAAAATAATAATAATAATAATAAATAATAGTCTTAATTTTCAGGAGTATGATATTTGAATTGAATTCAGTCTATGCTTAAATTGACTTTTGCATTCTTTGATTTGAATAATTATCTTCCTTATATCTTATATTAACATGGTTCAATTAAAATTGAAATTTGGCATTTTTTTGAGTGTATAGCAGTTCTTTCACACAGAGCTTGAATCGTAGTACGCCCGAATGCAAATACAATTTCTATGTGCCAGCAAATCGACTAGAAAACGCTGCCCAGCAAAACAGTCAGACCGGTAGAACGGAAAGTATGGCAAATGAGGGGGTTAAAGGAGAAGGTTGGTAGTGAAGTGAAGTGAAGTGGTTGGGATGGGTTAGGTAAACTTTTCACTTAATCGCTTTTGCGCTGCGTTTGAAAGAAAACAAACACAGCTAATTTGACTTTATCTTTTTGCCAAAGTTTTGCCTGCCAGCCTGCCTGCCTGCCTGCTTTGCCCAAAGTGCAAAAAGAAAAAAAACTGAAAGAATTTCCCAGCAAAGTAGACTAAGTGGGTGGGTGGGTGTAGAGGCAGTTTGCTGCCGTACCATCAATGAGCATCATGAAACAAGATGATGGTCATGTTAGATTCTGCATTCAACTAGTGTTTTACTCTCTCTCTCTCTTTCTCTTTCCCTCACATACACACACTACATTCGAGTATTATCAAGAGCCATGAATAATTTACAGACTGTAACAAAATGCAAATGAAACAGTTTTTTCCATTTTATTCTATTTTTCTTTTGTCAGGTTATACTCAGTTTCGAAAGCGACTTGGGTATTCTGAATGTGTTTGTGTTGTGTATTTCAGTCGCAAAACCGATAAAGTACTTATAACTGATCCGAAACTAAACCGTATTAATGTTGGCAAGCAGCGTGTAATTGAGTGATACAGGATTATAGAAGATTTACGTGACAACTATAAAATGAAAATGCCCCAAAGATTTTAATAAGTTTCAACAAAATAGTTTTTGATTTTTTTGATATTCCAAATTGCTTGCATTTTTATATTTTATATTTATATTTTAATCGATTTATATATTGAGTCGAACTTCCAAATACTGATTCTCAAGTGGAAAAAAATAGAATGTGATTTTGATTCAACCAAATCGCAGCGTTTCGGAAATGAATTTGTTTCATAGAAATCTTGATTATCTAGAAATCTTCGTTATATGAAAGTTCGACAGTATATTTATATTGAATTCAAATAATCTGTCTGATTTTAATTCCGGCCTTTAACCACTTTTTCAACCGAATTCGCCATTTGCTTCTGAGGACTTCTGGCGCGCTATGCAGCATTTCCGCACCTATGCAGAATATCTATACCAACAACAACAACAACAACTACAATACCAACCACATCCATCCACCCAAAAACGCTAAGCGTTTGCCAGCCACGCCCATACGTTGCAGCAGTTGCAGCTGGACGCCACAAAAATGTTTCGCAAATGTTTGACGAATTTTGTAGACGCGTTTTTGAAATGCACTTGCGACATTTGACAGCGACTGTTCATTTATTGCGTGCGTGTGCGCTGTGTGTGTGTGTGTGTGCATTCCACTGTTGCATGTTGATTTTTGGCCAGAGCTGTGTTCCATGTGACATTGCAATTCATTCACGTGACGTTCGTTCATCTAACTTTGCTCTCTCTCTCTCTCTCTCTCTCTCTCTGCAACCTCAACTCCAGATTCAACTCGTTGACCTCCGATCCTGCAGAGTCGTAAATAAATTTGCATTTTTGTCAATTTTGATGGCAACCACACACACACACAAGCACACGCATGTTGGGTCTTTCTATTCGTGTTTGTGTTGAATGAATGAGTGCAAAGTATGCAAAGCTTATTCATCAACAGACATCCATAAACCAATGTACATATTTATGTGTGCACGAAAATAAAGCGGCCCATTGGCGGTGGGCACAATAAATCTGACGGGGATCGGGAATCCGATTTTGGACTGCACTGTAGTCACTGACTCTAGCTGTCAAAATGTGAGAACTATTAAGAATTAACTGTGTACATTTTCTATGTAACTGTGGCGTTTTAGTTCAAAGAAGTTAAAGCAACAGAAAACAGAAACAAATCTAAATATTAAGTCTTACAAAAAAGGCGAACTTTCCATGATTCGCATACTAGTTAGTTATAAAATAACTGAATCTAAAAACAAATGCATGTAATGCTCACAGTTGGGCCACGAAATTGTTGTGGCACTGCACTAACCCCTCTCCGGGCCCCTCGCTGGAATGACTTGAATGCGGCAGTTGACGCCTCTGCCAAATGCAGCAGCTTTGTACTGTGGGGAATAAATGGCGGTCAGCCAAAAATGGGAGAACGGTTTAAAGCAGTGGAGATCGGGGTGAGGGGCGGTTAAAGGGATGGCAACAATGACAATGGCTAAAAAATGTTGTGTGCCGTTGCTGTTGTTGCAGCAGTCACAAAGTTGCTGACTGCGTTTTTGGTCATCATTTTGTCGTAATTTTGTGGTTGGCGAGTGAGTGTAAGAGAGAGACAGAGAGAGAGAGAGTGGCTGTTGTTGCTGTTGTTGTATGTTGGTCCTAAACACCATTATCGCTGTTGCTGCTGCTGTGCATGTATGCATGTGTGTGTGTGTGTAGGTGTATGTGAGTGTGTGTGTGTGTGTGTCTTGGTCATCTTTATTTTTGTTGTCGCTAACAAAAATTAATTTGCATAATAGCACGCAGACACACAACATTGTAAAATATTTTCTAGGCCGCTTAGAGGAATACGAAGCGAGAGGGGTACGTGCGTTGCAGTTGTGGCGGGGCGGGGGCTGGTGGGCAATGCGCATTGCTGACATATTTGTGTGGGCGGGCAGTAACAACAACCAATATATAGTAATTGCAATTGCATTCAAATGTATTTCAAAAATTAAATAAGTACCTGACCCTAAATAAAACACAACAAATTAAATGCATTTGTTTACACCTAATGTCAATTCATTTTTATTCAACTTGATTCAAGATCATACTATTGCAAGATTTTTAAAAATATTTATCAACTTTATAGGCTATAGAATATTGGAATGACAATGGAAAAATAACAATAACAAATATTACGAATAAAACTGCAAACATCATGCGGGCTGATTAAACTATGGTATTGAATTCCTCATACTAGTATGCAATATTATTTATAGCATATGATGATATGATAACGTTGTTATACTCTGATACCGAAGGTAAAGGGGTATATTGCTTCGGTATTTTATGTCCGTTTCTCTGTGTAAAATACGTTTTTTTTTAACATTTATTACATATTTCCATGTCCTTAAAGCTAAAGTAAACAAATGTTGTGGCATTTGTAGGCCTAACGCACCTCAGTCACTTACCTGTCCCCTGCCTTATTAATGTCCACCAAGCAAAGCACGACCACGGGCACTTCTCTCCCCAAAAAGTATAAAATCAACATTTAAAGGGCTAGAGTTAAAAATTTTAAGATTTTTACTACTGCCCATCCCATTTGAAGGTCGAGACATTACCTCCTTTTTACACCAAAGTGCAACGATTGTTTGATTTGTTTCATTTTTCACTGCATATCAAACTACATTATTCAATTCATAGTGTGGTGAAAGTATTTTCCTATTTACATTTTTCGTCTCAGCTGGTTAACTAGGTGTTTCTGATGAATACTTATAAGAATTGATAATTCAACTTTTGTTGCCTTAAACATCTTAAAAGCACTATAATTTGGTTCATTATTTATTGATTTTTGGTTTATTTAGCTGTCGAGGTTTTGGAAGTGATTTTTTTTTTTTTGTTTTTTGGTTATTGTTGTTTTTGTTTTTCTTGCGGGTTTTTAATAGTTGCATCAAAATTTTCCAAGTTATTTCAATTAAAATGGGGCAACACAAACCGAAAAGAGGGGGAAGGGACAGAGAAGCTAAATAGAAAAAGCAACAAGCGTAGCCGGCACCAACATTTTCATAACATTTTTCATAAGTTTTCGTTTCGGTTGCGCTTAAGAATGTTGTAAACATTTTTCGCAACTTGGCTTTCTCTCTGTGTGTGTGAGTGTGTGTGGTCATTTCTCTGTACAACATTCTTACAAACACACACACACTCACATATTTATCTTTATGTTGTAGCATACACAAATATGTAGACAGATATACAAATGTTTTATACGCTTGTGTTTATTCGTGATAGCTGGCAAAATTTTCCAGCAGCATAAGCATAATTATTTTTAATGCGGTCTGCAAATATTTTTTAGACCTTAAACATGAAAAATAACAAAGAAAATCCTCTTTTCCAATTCAACCCTGGAACTTAACTAAACCAAAATCTTTTTTTTTAATTATGCAATCGCTTCCCTTATACATTCACAAAAAGTGGCTTAGATCACATTTGTAGTACTTTAGATACTTTCGTGTTGAAATCATAATATTCATTATTGCCAAATTGATAATCATAAGGAAGTTTCACTGCAGAAATATAGATATATATAGATTTAGAAAACTTTTGTAAATCTGTACAACTAGTGTATACACTCAGTCGTGAAACGTGTCGATAACTAGCATTACATGGTCAATTGCAACCAACTAGCATGAGCACCAAATATATAGTCTCCCTCCGACCGTGGACAAGAGGCGTACATAGAGCGATATCACATCAAAAGTAAGAAAACTCACTCCTCAGGCCGATCAGGATGTACGGAATTCAAATTTAAACCTAATATAAGAACAATACAAACATTCTAGCACAAAGTTCTCCACACTTTAGTGGGTGCTCTATTTTATGTGGGAAACGAGGTCATTCACCGGGACCTAAGGATACCCACTGTAAAAGAGACAATAAGGGAACTCAGCAAACGATACCTCCCCCAGTTGGAAAACCATGAAAACTTACTGGCAAATGATCTTCTGGACAGACCGTTTTGATCATCCAAATTATACCTCTTTATAAGCTTTCTAACTAATTCTGCCACACCTATACACAAGTGTAATGTCAAATTTTGTATTGCCATTATAGAGTGATTCAAACTATCAACTATTCAAACTTTTTTATCCGATATATGTACTATATATCTGATAATGCTTTTATTAATTTGATTTCTCTAGATACTGGATCTTTTTGCAAATACAATCTGCTGCTACGAAAAAACAAAAATAATAATAATAATAATTTTTTATGTATAGATATATGCTCAGATATTTAAATGTTTGGGATTTTCCACGAAAGTCTTTTAACTTTGTTGCTGTTACAGTTTTCTATATTAAGTTCTTTGTGTATCGGCTGCGATATTCAGCGATTGAGATTTTCTTTTTGCCGATATCTGAATTTAACTGTCGGCTTTGATCCATTGAAGACTGTTGCAGTTGCAGCTGTTGCTGTTGCTGTTGCAGCTGCTGTTTTTGCTGTTGCTGGTGCTTGGCTGCCACTGGAATGGGAAAGAGTGAGATTAGGTTGGATTCCAGTTGCGTTCTCCAACTTACCGGAGGGCAAATAAGGCTTATAGCAGTCCAATGGCTCTACCAGATATCGGCTACCTGCTGCTGCTGCCTCTGGTATATTGTGGTTGAATGTTGTATGATGTGCAGTTGCTGCAACATGCGGTGTCAACATTTTGCTCCAATTGAACCGCAGCTTGCGTTGTTGTTGCTGCGGATGCTGCCGATGATGCACAGGTAAATACTTATGCATTTCACATGTTCTTGCTCCATACGCCAACTTGTGGATGATACAGGACGCTCGAAAATTGGGCAGCGCCTCCATAGTTGGCTGATTAGCATCCGTGATGGTCTTATACTTCTGCTCCACAAAGCGTTTGGTGGGCAACTCAAAGTTATTAACCTGCCACACATATTTCCAGTGCAACAACTCGGCAGCCTCATAATAATTATTGCTCAACTGCTCCAGTTGGTAAATTCTTGGATTGTTATCAATGCGCAGAATCAAAGTGGGTTCACCGCCCGCACGCCACTTGCCAATGCCCAGAATCTGGGCAACGCGATGCCCAACTCCGAATTGGGCACGCACAAAGCAGGAATTGATCAGACGTTGAAAGTCTGCACGCAGTGACAGGAGCTTTACTTTTCGGCGTGTAAGAAAAAGCTTGCGCAGATTCATTGGATCCCCGATAAAGTTATTGATGTTGCGATTGATCGATGCATGATGAGCTGAACGTTGCTTCATTTGCATATGATGTTTCTGCTGTTGCATAAGTTGTTGCTCTTGCTGCTGTTGCTGTTGTAACATTTTCTCCTGCTGCTGTTGTTGCTGCTGCTGCATCAGCTGTGCATGTTGTTGCTGCTTCTGCTGCTCTTGCAGCTCCTCCTGCCACTTGTAGCACATGCGTTTGCGCCACTTGTAGTCCACGCTGCACATGATCAAATTCACAAAAAATCAATTAGATTGAACAATTAACAAACAAGGCAACTTGCTCGCTAAGCGGATTCGCGGCAACTGTCAATCACAGAGGAGTTTAGCTGAGCTTTGATCAATTTAATGGCGATACACTTATGTTTACCCTTGCAGTAGAGCATTACAACGATGCTGATCGAATGTGAAACGCAATTGAAACAACGCTTGTTGTTCATGATAATCATATCGTTATCTCAGTTCTTTCTTTAAATCATAAAAACAATTAATTGTAATCCCAAAATTTATATTACACCATAGTATTTTATAAATAAAAATACAAAAAGTTTGTTCTCTATGTGTTATTTTAGTTGTTTTGTCGACATGAAAGTTGTATTAGTAATAGTTGTATATATTTATTAATATTTCTGCAAGAGTATTCCCTGTTCGCCACTTTGTTTTTTGATTAGCTTTCTTTCTCCAGTGTCGAACGCTCTCTTTTTGGTTGTCTCTCTTTTTGAATAAGTGCTCTCTTCTAGTGTTTAGGCTGTAGACTCATCTTCTCCCCTTGCCACAAATCCCATTCCTTAACCTAGCCAAGCTTTTGCGTTTTTTGTTTACTGTTATTTATATTAGCCACTGTTTGTTTTTGTTGCTTATCAGGCGGGGCGCCAACCCTCGAGCTAAATCTGCTTACATAAAGGAATATACATAAGTTTATGAAAATACATATATAAAAAAGAAGAGAAAATGGATCAGTTCAGCTACTCTTAATTGCCAAGAGAAGGTTTTTACGAAAGAGCATATAATATGGGAAAGGGATCTATGAAAGAAATTATACAGTCGAAATTCCATATTCTCAACGGGACAATAAAGACTTTGTTGTAGAGACAATTCGTAATATCAAATGGGTTTTTGATTGAACTTAATTGCAGAGTTCTGGAATTTAATTCGTAAAGCTTCGTTGGGTGGATGTTCGTTTTATGGAAGTTACACTGTAGTATCGAGACAAAGCATAAGTATGAAAATTAAATTAAGATAGTCAGTGGAAAACAATTTATTTTTTTTTACCATCCAGCCCAACTACCAAGCGGTATAAAGTACCATAAATACCTTATAATACATTCTTATAAGTTCTAGAAACAAGTAAAAAATATAATAAAAATCGATCGAACCGTATCGGAGGAGTAGATACAAAATCAACTTGATAGATCAAAATTTGGTACCTACAAGAGTGTCCCAAGGCAATATTCCATACATCGCTTATTTTCATAAGACAATGATCTGTCAAATCGTTTTTCGTTTGTTGGGCTTTTTGTAACTCCTTTAAGTTCTACTCTTTAAATTTATTCAGACAGTTTGCAGTCTCCGTTTGCTGTATTTGGCTTTAATTATATTTTGTATTGAATTATATTGTGTATTTAAATACACCCCTTTAACTTGTTTGTGGCCATCTACACCTATACAAATACACTTACTAACATTAATATACATATATATAAGTACATAAAACTGTCATGTTTTTGTCTCAACTCTCTCACTAGTGCATGTGTGTGGGTGTGTGTGAGTGAGTGTGTGATTGCAACATGGAACAGCAATGTCAGCAATAGTACAAACTTTAGCGGCAACGCACATTATTTTTGGATAGTGGAGCTAAGAGGCGGATAGAAAGGGGGGAACCAGGACCAGTTCCATCAGCAGCATGTAGAAGAGGAGAGTCAGACGGGCTACGTCTGTTGCTTAGGAATTATGTGTGTCATGCTCCAAGCGTTGTGTGTCAACGACAACATACATACATACATTTATACATATGTACATATACATGTACATAATCAATAAGTGGGAAGCGTGTAAAGGGATCAACTGGACCGAGAATTGGCTCGACTAAGCGATGCCCTCTAGTAAGGTAATGTGGCATTCGATAAGCTTACAACAAGTAGATAAAAGACCATGAAATAGCCTCTAAAAAGTTAACAAGTTAACAAAGTCATCATTACTGTTTTAATACCAATTGTGCCATATAAAGTTTTATTTCAATATGACTTCATTACATAGTTATTTGATATTTAAATAGCTTTTTTTTGCTCTCAAACGTATTTTATTAGATCACAAAAAAAAAATAATATTAAATAACATTTATTTATGTACTACATATATTTTTATTTATTATTATTTTTTTTTTTTTGTATTAAATAATGTTCTAAAATAAAACTTCTCTTTACTAGCTTCTAGCAGGAATCGATAATTCTGTTCCAAATAATCAAGCATAGAGATATACAGAAAATGCATGCAATTCTGAGCTACGGAATGCTTGGCTTAACTTTCAACTTCATTTCTCCGATATTTCTTGACCGATTTCGATGCAATTTTCACAAAAATACATTATTTTGTCAATTGGGTTTTTGGGATAAGTTTCTAAAAAAAATTGTGTTTGATTTCATATGTATTTTAGGAACCGAAACAGTCGTGCTAGTCGGTGAAATTGAACTTCTTCTGAACGATAAGATACACCTTTTATCCCCATTTTGTTTTTTCCGACTACAGGGTACATACTACTATATAGTGAATGACTGATGGACTAACTGACTTACTACTGACTGACACTAGAAGCAAAGCAGTATGGTAGAGAGTGAGGGGTGCGGGGGACATACAAACACAAACAAACACACAAACTTGTATGGTGTCTACTGTATTCTATGGGCTGTTTGTAGTTTTTTGTGGTTTCAGTTTTGGCAACGAATCCAGCCGGAACATGCAAAGCAAGGAAACGGGCAAGGGTATAGTGGCCTTAAGGGGTGGTGTAAGGCAGCTGCAATGGCTGCGTCTGCCGCAAAACACAGTAAAACGCGCGCATATTTATAACGAAATGCTCAATTTAAATTCCCATCAATCTTGGTCGAATGCCACACTCACAAAAGCACACACATACACAAACACAAGCTACTAGTTGCGGGGTAAAGAGGTTAAAGGGCGGTTGAAGGTTGAGGAAGGGGCGCGTTAGTGTGTTGGTATTATCTATGCGCTTTGCTTTTGTTCTGAAGAAATTCTGGCATTACCGTCTCTGCACATTTAACTAAATGTAGTTGGCACCCACACACACACACACCCTTTTCTTTGCTTCATTCTTTTTTTTTTGGAAAAAGTTATGTGCCAGCAAGCGGAATTCGAAAACGCGCCAGCAACTTATTGAGCGTTAAATTAAAAAGTTTTTATGGAAAATACAATTATAGAAAAAATTACATAACTAAAATATAAAACAGATAAATGTATGATGTATTCAAAATCGTATATGTATGTAGTAATCAGTTGAAGCTACATACATATGTATTAGTAAACTGTCAAACAATCTTTTGTTCAATTAAGTAAATGATAATTTTGTAAGTGTTAAGATGAAAAGGGTAAAACAATTGTACCATCCTAAAGCAGCTTATCATTAATTGTGAAATGAGAGGAGAAGAAAATGTTGACAGAATTCTTGTTCAAAAGAAGCCAAATATAAAATATAAACTAAAGCAAACGCCATAGTGTCCTCACAAATGATGTTTCCGCTGTGTTGATGTTAATATTGTTGATATCGATGATTATCGATTAATAGGGCCCATAGTGTGCTACGAAATGCTCCTCACACCACAATATATCCTTCACCATGCTGTATATATCTGAAGTAATTGCCTAAAATTACTTTATCTTACTTTAAGAAATGTTTTTTATACTCATTACGTATAATCCGTACTCAATTTAGATGTGAAGTTTAGGAGTCGCAAATACTCAATTTAAGTAATTTTCGTACGTATTTTTCTTTCTGTGTGCCATTTCCTCTGCAGTGCTACAGTAAAGCCACGAGCAACATTAATACTCAAGCGAATCTAGCTCTCAACTATATTTTATTTAAGTGCCAAGATAACAAAAGTCTTCAATCATAAATTGACTTTAAACAGACTTGTAACGTTTGAACTCTATGGGACAATCAGAAATAGCATCTACTAAATATCATTGTTTGAGTCATTAAACCCGCTAAATTAAATTGGTTAAACAATGCGATTGCCTTTCAAGAAGCGCTTGGTGTGCAATTCTTGTAAAGTAAATATGCAGTTAAAACAAAGGTTAAAATCGTTGCGTTCCGGTCAAAGTAAAGTAATTGCATCACTTGGCAAGCTGGCAGCCTCCGAACCCATCCCATCACCCTTATGCTACCCACGCAATGTAAACAATCTATGTGTAGTATTTAAGTATAATAAAGAATGTGACCAGAGCGGTTTCCATTTGCTGGCTTAGTAATTGAAATTGAAAATGAAATTGTTGCAGCACAAAGAAAGCACTGAAAGAGACAAAAAAAAAAAAAGAAAAACACAAAGACGAAGTACTGATAAATACTCTTCAAACTATGGCGCTTCAGTGACCAGTGCAGTAGTGACGAGTAGTAGGGAATACCGAGTACACCGTGCAGAGTACCGAGCACTTAGAGAGTACTCCTGCAGTACTAAAGCTCAGCCATGTTGCAAAACTTATGCGCAGTCCTCGACATTCAAACACACGTCGCATTTTTTCATTACGCGCCACGCACACAAGTGCCACCTACTTGACGACTACCAAAAGGGGTACTGGAAATGTGGATGGGTGAGGAGAAGGGTAGGTAAGTAAAGGGCTGATGTTGTGTGGGTGTGGGTACGTCGCTTTGATCTGTGTTGCAGCTTCAAACAGCGACAGTGAAGATAATAAAGTTGATACTGGATCTGAAAACGAACAGAACCAATATACAACTTTCTATGTATGTATGTACAATCTTATAACACTAAAAGGTATTTTAATTAATTGCCCCATAATAAGCAGATAATCTTGTGTTTGGGCACTGTTTATACAACATTTGAAAAGCTTTTGCTCTTTTTGCTCCACTGTAGCAGCTATGGACATCACCTGTCTGTCTATGTATCCATGTGCAACTCAAACGTTTGCTTTGTATTTATTTTTTTTGTTCGTTTTATTTTTGCCCTGTTTTTTTTTTTTTTTTTTTATTTTTTTGGTATTTGTTGAATGTTTATTCAGCATTTGGCTGTGTTTTTTTGGCGTCGCAAAGTCGCGACGCTCTCAAATCGAATTGTAGAATAATGTTTTTGATATCATCTGCTGGGCTTGCATTTGATGATGACGATATGAAAATAAAAATGAGCTTGACGCTGGCGTTGCGATAAATGTTTAATTAATTCAAATGCCGACGGGGCTCAAGGGCAAACTTCACACAAGGGGATTCAATTTAAACATAACGATTCTCTGTTGTTTCTGTTTTGTTTTCAGATAAGAAAAAACGAACATTAGCTAAATGAGGTTGGGATATTAAGAGAGAGAGAGAGAGGATGAGGTTTCATATAAGTAAGACGTTAAGTAACTGTTTACATTCACTTATGGGATATGGACAAAGTTAAACTACATAGATGTTAATAGAAATATTCATATCGTTTTTTATACAATTAAATAATCTCTCTCGATACTATTTGTTTCTATCTTCAACCCAAAAAGTCTGAAAACTTTTTACATTATTTATTTATTTAATGAAACATTTTTTAGTGCTTTAGTATTGCTACCTTTGTTATGGCACTAATCGCACGAAACACAAATTTGTAGTCTGAAATAACAAAAGATTTATCATAAACGTGCATATATCATCTCAGATGTCATCTAAGTTCGCTCTGGTTGCTTTGGTTTCGCCCACATTGGAGTGGGTGGGCTGGGAACAGCAAAAAGAATCGTGTAAAACTAAAATAAAAATTGAAAGGCAAACAATGAAGCGACATGTAATAAACTGGCTACAAGCGGCTGGGGCTGGGACTGGTGCTGGGCCTGGGGCTGGCAACCCGCTGGCTCCATAAAGAGGCAATGCGGCAACTTTGAGTTTAAGGAAGGGCAACAAAAAAAAATAAATAAAAATAGAGGAAGAAGAAAAAGAATGGCCTGTGAGCGAGATGATAACTTGGTGGCCGCATCTTGGCAGCTGCCTCAAGTGGTTCCCACAGTTAGCTCTAACGCTCTCTCTTTCTCGCCTTCTCCAGCAACGTTTTATGCATAAGCAAACATGTCAAGCGCATCCACTCCCCCCAATTCAACCAACGCAGCATTCGGGTTTGAGCTTGGAAACATAATGCTAATCCAGCTGGCAAAGCTGGCAAAAGATGTTTCGCGTGATTTGAGCAACTGAGAAAAAAGAGGACGAGCAGGAGGCAGAGTGCGAAATGGCTTGGAGTTCATTTCGGGTTAATGCCGCACAGGATGAGCCTCAGGATGCGTGTATCCTTACAGATTTCATGTGAGTTATGACCTGCTTTCAGCTCTGTTTGACTTTCTCCCTTTCATTTCTCGTTCCAAAAGCCATCTAACTTCTCTGGTTCCCAGTGCTCAGCACCTTGCCACGCCCCTGAATGCCCTCACACACACACAAACAGTCTACTAACCAAATTGACAGAAAATTGAATTTGCACATTTTCCTGCACTTTGTCAAAAACGATGCTGGGAGGCTTGGGCAATGCTAAAGGTGGGGAGAAATACAGCGTCTAACAACTTAAAGCTGACAGACAACACGACGTATGCGCAATGCACCTAATGCACCTGTACGCAGACAGCGACAGTTTGGCCATGCCCGTTTGTTTGTCCGTAATCTTTCCGTCTGTATGAGAGCTATATATGCTAGAGATTTAAGATTTGTGAATTGATAAATCTTCTGGTTTCCAAAATATAATGCTTAATCCTAAAATTATGGATAAAATAGTTATTATATGTGAAAATTTCATCCAAATCAATATGTCGATGATTGAAGTTAAGTCAAGCATTCCGTAGCTCATTCTGTAAACGCGTGCACTCACATGCGTACAAACAATGACTAAACTCGTTATGTCGAGAGTTCACATAGACGAGCTTACTCGACCTTCTTATTTTTTTTTATAAACTTTGTAAGCCGAGTTTTTATTTAAGTTGCTTTGGACAAAGAGATGGTTTTTGTTATTTTTTTTTGCTTACAGAGAAAACACTTCTGGGTACATGACGGTTGTGCAAAGGCGATAGAATCCCGGGATCAAATCCTAAGAAAAAAATTGTTGTTTGTGAATTAGCTGTAATTAATATTTTTCTTATTTTTCTTACTAAAGCCATTATTAGCACATAAATTCATAATAAGTTGTTTTTAGCTGAGCCAAGTCTTATCTCGTTTAGCAATGAAATAAACTGCAGCTGTGATGTGTTTGGAACTAGCTTAACCATTGAGGCAACCGACGCGGCGCCGGTTCGCACGGTAAACTTAAACAGAAATTTTCTAATGGTTTTTTTTTTCTAATTTGATGATGATTGGCAGCAAAAAATGCTTTGAAATCACTTGCAGTCGTGCAGAAAAGCTAAACGTTAATAAAGGAACCTGAAATCTACACTTGCATCTATTAAATTAACATGCCGCGTGTAACTTTAAAGATTCTCACGCCCAATAGTGGCTGCAATATCCCGGTCAAAACGTGTAGAAAACTGTAACATAACATTTTGTTTTCTCAGTGTGTTTTACCCATTTTTGATGGCATTCTTTTCTAAGAAACATTTTCACAAACAAAAAAAATACCCACTAAACGGCATTTGTTTCTAATTTTCTAAATGCAAAGGTACTTTCCCAGTCAAGGTGGTAAGACGGGCCGTTGGAATGCAGCGGGGAAGGCGGTTTGGAAGGGTCTGATAAAAGTTGTCAGAAGTCAGTTTTGTTTATTTTGAAATTCAGCGCGAATCATTTTGTTGGAAAATGTTGCACATAATTCTTGTTTAAGTATCTTGTAAATTGCTTAATAACGCCAAAAGGACTCGCGTAACACCCACACACACACGTACACAAACACCGTCAGCCCATAGCTACATTACCCTTTCCACCCCGCAATTACAATTTCAGCTAGTTGGCAACTTTGTATTCAAGTGCGAAGCGAGCTTGAAAAATTCAAGACAAAAACTTTGGGAGTTCCCAAAAAACGAGTAACTGGCAAATTAATGTGTGTGTGTGTGTGTGTGTATGTGTTGGTGGGTGGATTGGGTTAAGTTGGCACTTATTTAATTTAATAACAGAATAAATGTTCACGGGCACGTAAATTTATGAGTTCAAAATGCTTTCGCAGTGCACACATTAACACGTACGCCAGACACAACATTCCCCTCATCTGCCACTACCACCACCCTCTTCCCTTGCCACATACCCACACCCTATTTATCACACCTACCGAATTGTGTGCATATTTGAGGCATAACTTTTTCCCTTCAAATATTCAACAACGAAAAGAAGAAGAACAAACGCTTTTCAGCTGTGAGAGCAGCATTAATTTGATTTCTTTTTTTTTGTGATTAGCTTCTTGAGATTTTGAAATTGGTCTGGCGTGTATGAGTGTGGTTTAATTTTGAAGACTTTAAGAGTTAGGCAATATTTGTATAAGAAACTCGCTGTTGGAATGTTAGATTCGTATTGAGACTTCATGTTCCAGTTGATAGCAGCCAACAAATAAAAACGCCAGCGTCAGAATACCGAAACAAATTTATAACAAAACACAAAACCAAACTGAATCTCATTCGAAAGACGAAATACTGAGAGACTGAGAGACGAAGACGCAAAGACGAATCTGAAGCTTAGACTAAAGCCGAGTTGAAGCTGTTGCTGTCATCATTATCATTAATGGCGTAACGCACTTGAGAAGGAAGGGGTTAGAAATTAAGAAAGGGGTGAAGATGAGGGTGAGGGTGTGTTTGGGGGCTGCGATTGCTGCTGCATCATTTTAGCTTGGCTTGCCGCGCCAAATTATGCAAAGTGCTTGACAAATTAGCAAAAAGGAAACTTGTTAAAAGCGGAAAAGCGCATGCATAGCAACGAGTCGCAAATGTCTAGCATTAAGTGGAGAATTTGTGAAAATTGCGAATATTGCGCAAATTGTTTTCATAATTAGCATTTTGAGTACTAGGTCGAAAAGACGAAAAACGTTAGTGTGTGTGTGTTGGTGTGGGCTTGTGTGTGTTTGTATGATGTGCTGTATGCATTATGCCTAAAGTGCCGGCAACCTGCAACCTGCCACCTGCCACCTGCCACATGCGACATGCACTTGTTGTACTGCTTTTAGCTGCGTTTGCTTACGTTAATCTACCTTCTTCTCTTTAGACTGACCTGAATAAGTTGTCTGTGTGTGTGACTTTTTGGCGGCTGGACATGAAATTTTTTGCTTAAGAAGTTGACTGCCAAATGGCCAAATGACAACAAAACATGGCGACATCAACCGTTTATCGTTATCGTTGACTGAAAATTAACCTCAATCAGATACACACACACACATTTTGCGCATACCCAGCATCGAATTTAAAAAAACTCCCGAAGAGCTTGCTTGAAAAACGTCTCATTTTTATTGCAGGCACTCAAGCGACGAGTGCCTCAGTGTCAGTGAACGTCATTTCAGCTTTGCGTATACAGACTACATACATATGCCTTATGCTCTCAACACCTTACTCTAACCACAACCATTCATTCAAATACAACCAAAGGCTTCAACCTCGAATAGGAAATTCTTTTAAAACTGAATGCTAGTTCCTAAATAATGAAAAATTATCAGAAAAATTACTTTTTACTGTTTTTCTAAAATAGGTTGATTTATTTCTAACCCTAATCGCAATGTAACAGCTCTGTATGTAACCTTGTTTTTACCTATCAAATGTGTGGCGAATGCGAAATATGTCTCAGCTCACTTTAGCATGCCAGAGTAAATTTATATAATCGATGCATTTTATTTTTCTTAGCTGATCTTGATGAAATTTTTATATTCGATCAGTATTATGTTATAATTTCTAGAGATAACAAAAAAAATCTATTAGTATAAAATTGTCTTGATCTGAGCTTTTATTCCAAATTTGTCCTCAGCTTTTGTAAAAAAGGCAGACAGACAGAGTCGGCGAATAAGAATATAAATTGGCCTGAGATTCTTTTTTTTTTTGTGTTACTATTTCCTCAGCTTCATTAGACCATTCCTAGACGTTTTCAATCGGTGCAGGGTATACAAAAGTAGAAGCATGTAGCTCGCTCCGCACAAACGCTGCCAGTTTAGTTTGATCCTGTCTAGAACCGTTGCATTTGACATATCAAATGCGCATCAAGGTCAAGGAACAGACTTCCTGACTTGCTAAAGGGCAAAAGGCAATGATAAGACCACAACGACGAATTTAATTCCCCTTCGCTAAATAGAAGTACATATTTAAAAAAAAAAAAAATGATTAAAATGTTGTAAACCAATGTCTGAAAGCACAGGCGAAACTCAAATTCACAGTTGAAGCTGGTATCAAAGTTCATGACAACTGACACTGAAAATGTAACCAGCAATTCTTTGACCAGAAACGGGATTAGGGCCAAATTCTCAATGTGTTTAAAGTAGACTCACATTTCTCTTTAATGTTTTTTTTTTTGTGATTTAGATGAGTTTGGCGCCCTTAGGCCAAGCTGATGCCGATGCCTTGAAACACCCAGTGGCCTGTGAAATCCACTTAATTCCATTTACTTAAGCTAATTTCACGCCATATTCAATTTACCACATCATGCGGACCATTCATTATTTATTCACAACATGTAAAATCAATGGGCATCGGCCGACAAGCGACGACACAACGCAAAAAAAACAAAAACAAAGAAAAAAAAATATATATACGTATATATAGATATAAGTAAAAAAACAAGCTGGGTGTAAAAATGAATTGTTGAATATTGAATGTTAAGGTCAAAGCGGTAAAAAAGAAAAACGGTGAGATGTGGATCAAAAGTATTTCAAATATTTTTTGACTTAACCAAACATTTCGATTAGTCTGTTATTGGCTAAATTTTTGTTAACATTTACTTTAAAAGTTGCTCCAATTTTGGTTAAGAAATGTTCATGGAAAGAATATAAAATATGAACAAATTCCGAAAAAAAAAACAATTCTTTAAATTTTTTTCTATGATAGATTTTTCTAATAAAATTATAAAATTTTTAATAACAACATTGGAAAAGTCTTGCAAGTTCAGGGTATGTTAAGCCCAAGCGAAGAAATGCAAGTCTATTCCAAGTTTTTGGACGAGCCAAGGGATGGACGGCCATGCTTGGTATGGCAGCGCTCTCTCGACCTTCCTTGGACCCAGCAATCAAAAGGCGATGACTTTCGCTTAATTTGGTGCGTTGGAATTATTTATATACAGTAATGTGCGTGTGTGTGTGTTTGTATAGGACGAGACAGCTAACCATATACGGGCAAAGAGCGAGCAGACGAAGCATTCAAAAGAAGAGTTGGAGTCGGGTGAAAAATATGTAAACAACTAAACAAAAAAAAAAATATATGAAAAAAAATAAAATAAAAAAAAAAACCAAAATTTTCCATCTGCATTTTCTACACACACGAATGAACGAATGCTCGAATGTGACCAAGTGGGGAGTGCAAAGCTTTTGGTGTGAGGGGGTGGGGAAAGGGAGGTGTGTAGGCTTATGTGTCCACTGGGCAGCAGCATGCAAGCAAAAACGTGCTGAAAAACCGCGTTGCGGCAAATAAGTGCGAGGCAACGTTTTTCGGCGCGCTCTTCAAAATCCAGGGGGCAAAGTGCCACCAGCTGAAAAGATTCACCTGTAAACGTTCCAAAGCCCAGTGACAGATAGAGAAAGAGAGTGAGAGAAAGAGGGAGGGAAAGGGACTCAGTGAGTTTGATGTTTGGTGTTTTGTCTGTAATTTCCCTACATTGAATGCCACAAATGGGTGTAAGTTGGGGGGGCTATGTGTAGTGTGCAGTTGAAAAAAGCTGATTGGATTTGTGGTCATGTGTTGCACTAAAACTTTTTTGCATACGATGGACTGACTGACTAACCGACTAACTGACTCTACCCCAGACAAATACTATTAATTACCAAAACACCTCATGTTGGGATTTATTGAATTTAACCAGATTTCCATTTAAGTGCAAATAGACTTAATTGGATTTCATGTTGCATTTTATTAGCTATATAATGTTGATCGACTTGGGAACATTATCGAAATAAAAGAAGCGTCATAAACACAAAATAAATAAATAGTTTGCTTGCTTGTCTGACTGACTTATCAAATTCCTAAGCAAGATGAGAAAAAATCTATAAGCTAAACAATATTATAAATATTTATTTCCAGAGAATAAGATCTCAAGTTCCTTTTCACAATGTCCAATCTCTATCATGTGATTTTCAAAAACTATACCTTAAGCTATGTAAAATTGACTTATTTTTTATTGCATGTATGTATGTTAATTGGGTTTCCCTAAGCTAAAACAGTGGTAGGAGGTGGGTAAGTAGGCAAGTAAACAGATAACAGGGAACGAAACGAAATGCATTAAAATGGAATTCATCAGACATGACGTTGTTTTTAACGTTAGCTAGAAGTTAGATCTACACAGCTTAGTAGATACCTTACCCATACCTATATATGAATGTACCCCACATATATACATATATGTACATATATATAGAGAGAGAAAGAGAGAGAGAGTATATGTATATAACGGTAATGGTAATAGCAATGGCAATGGTAACGGTAACAGCGCCAAATGTTTGCATGGCCGTCGCTTTGGGAGCTGTGCCAATATTTGCGTAACGTGTTTGACAAAGAAATGAAAACTGAAAGCGCCAGCTTGGAAAACCAAATAGAAGCCTCGGCATAGCACAGCTCAGCCCAACCCAACCCAGCCCACTGACCAACCAACCAAAAGCACTATGAAATAAATATATGTGAAGAGAGCCAGTCAGAAATGCAAAAATCAAAATAAAACGGCGCATAAATAAATATCTATATACATACATGCATACATACATACATGCAAATATATAACGTATAATACTGTATAGTATACGTTTGTGTGTGTTTGTTTCCTATAAATAAACTGTAACAAAACAGAGTCAAAAAAAAGTGGCCCAAACTGGGTAAGACACTTACTTATATAAAAGCCTAAGTTAAGTGAAAAGTTTTTCAATATTCAATTTATAAATATTAATCCCAAAGGCAATGGTTAATTAATGTTATTTAATAGAAAATAAATAAAAAATATACTCAGCTTACACATCATAACAGAAAATCCAAAATAAACATTTAAGATTAATTTGTTAACTAGCAGATTACTTATTATTAAAATTAAAATTAAAAAAAAAAACTAACCTAATGACTAAATAAATGAGACCAATAAGTAAATAAAGATGAAAGCCGACGCGTCGTCGCGATGTTGCAATTTGTTCATAAATTTAACTGAAACAACTTTAACTAAACTATTTTAAATAGTAGGAAAATTCTAGTTCACTTCATCTTTGTGTATGTTAATTCGTGGAAAACCTTTTCTTACTTAAGCTTGGGATGCGACAAACAGTTGGCATCTGTTCTGGATGTGATATGATAAGAAACCATTAGCCCTAACTTAACCCCTTTCCCCCACTATGCCCCTGCCACTAGCATTGCAAGTGTCGCCTTTTTTTCAATTATGTTATGCCACCATAGAGAGGAGTGTAGGGATATGGTGGGTGGCGCGAGCGCGACGTAGTTATAACAAAGCAACAACAAATAGATATCAATTTGATTGATAAACACACACGTCACAGATTGTGTGTGTGTTGGTGTGTGTGTGTGTGTGTGTACAATCACAATAAGTGGCTGTTACACACACACACAAACACACACAGAGCACAAATACAATCACAATAAGTGGCTGTTACATTTCACACCAAACATTGATGGAGCGACCAAATGGACCAAAGGGAAACCAAAAAGGACGAGAATCAAAGAGCGGATGCGGGAGCTGGAGCAGGAGCAGGAGCAATAGCTGGGAAAGGCAGCAACCGAACAAGCCACAGAAATAGTCAAGCAGTTGTGGCCAAAGCCTGGCTAAAAACTTTGGTTATGGCTATAAGGCGGCAATGCAGCAGACCAGGGTCAGGGGGAGGGAGAGGGAGAGTGAGGGGGTTCGTAACTGTGTCAGCTGCTTGAGCTTGGAAGAAGCATAAAAGAAAATCACAGAATTTCACAAAAGATGTTTATCATTTTCACTTGGGCAAAAGTTTTTCAGCTAAAATGGCAAATATTTTCTGCATACAGATTTTTGCAACTAGATAAAGTGCTAAAAAAAAATCAAGAAGGAGCAGCAGCAACGAAAACGTAAAAGAAAACTACAAAAAGAAATAAGCAACTGATGGGTGGAGGGTAAAGAGGGTGAGTGGGTTGTGCAGCATCACAAAGTTAGAGGCAAATTTCCCCAAAGGACATAATCGCCAATGGCCCACAACTGAGAAGCGGATGTTGTAAACTCGCCAAGGATACAAAAAAGATAGAGCGAAACGAATCGAAAAAGATCTAAACGGAAACTGCGAATGTTGTTGTTGTTGTTGTTACTGTTCATGTTTGAGAAATCAGGAAATATATAATGGCAAAAGTGGCAGTTAAAATTGTGCTGGGAATAAATCTATCATATAATGCAATATTACAGCGTAATGCCCATCGATAAACCCACGAACACGAAAATAACTCAGCCCAAAAACCACCCAATCCAAAAAACAAAATAAAATAAAATATACTATACATATATTCATTTATATAGATTGTGCAGCGTTTCAGTTAAATGAAGTCGATTATTTGCTGACCGTTGGGAATACCACCGAAAAAAACGCATACGTAAATTAAAATACACATATAAATATGAGACCAAATGTCTAATACAAAATCGTATGAAGCAAAAAGGAAGGGAAAAGCATAGCTTGGGGGAAAAAAAACAAGGGGGAAAAACTAATTATAGTGTGGAATTTTTTCAGTGAAGATTTGATTACCATTAAAGTCGTGCAAACAATAACTTGAAGCTAAAAGCTTAGCTAGCTTACCTTTGTTCTTATAGTAAATTCTACGTTGAACAAGTCTTTTTGTTGAACTACAGTGAAATATTTCTTAAAACTTAAAGTAATGTATGTAATCAATTGAAATTGAGTAATCTTGCTATTTACCATACTATATACATATATATATATATATATATATAATACATATATTTGTAAGCATCAGGTTCGTTTCGTCATATAAGCAAGAAGTTCCATGACAAGGAGAACCTTTCCAGGACATTCAGGGTTAATGTAACAAGGCATTCGGTGGAAGGATAGTTGCGGGCATGGCCAGCAGCGTACAGCCACAATGGGTTTGGCCATTATTTAAACGATGCTCACACACATATTTGCACACACACACACACATGTAGCAAGACACAGGACGTTGGCGCGTATCCTGCAGCACAATTGAATTAGGTTAGTCATGCTTTAATGCACATCAACATACGTGCAGCCAGGCAGGACATCTCTCTGTCTATATGTGTATGTGTCGTGTGGGTGTGTGTGTGTGTGTGTGTTCTCATAAATCTCATTGTCAGTGTTTAACTTTCTTGTTGGTTTAACTTAGCTTCAAGCAACAACAGCAAAAGCAAAAGTCATTTGTCATTTCAGTTCGCAACACACACACAAACAGAAAC
Organism: Scaptomyza graminum; assembly: GCA_018901835.1. Classification (NCBI taxonomy): domain Eukaryota; kingdom Metazoa; phylum Arthropoda; class Insecta; order Diptera; family Drosophilidae; genus Scaptomyza; species Scaptomyza graminum. The sequence continues at coordinate 7,456,418 of JAEIFL010000001.1, read as the reverse complement.
TGAAAAAAAAACACCAACACACACACACACACCGTGTCTCTAGACATTCATTTATGCATTTGTGCATTTTAGTTGCCCTTAAGGAATATCCGTAACTCGTGGATAAAAATAACTAAAATAGCTACTTTAGGCAGTCAGCAACACGTTGCACTTTTTCAGCTACGATATACACTGACTAAAGTGCACGACATTCAAAAAACAATTGGATTACCTAAACTAACAACAATAAGTATGTATATAGAGTAGTTAAATCAATAAGAATGTGTATACATAAATAAGATCAGCTAGGTTTATATGCAGAAACAGGCTTAAGTGAATGTCAAGGCAAATGACATACGAGTCGCTCTCTGAGACTCTGGTAGCCAGGATTTCAGGTTCCAACTCTATATCAGAATTTCACCATTTTTAGGCGCAACCTTGTGTTATCTGACAAGTGAGGTTGCAAAAATCTAAAATTTCATGTCACCCCATAAAATATTGAATGAATCTATTTTATGTTATAGGAAATTCTCCAACGATTTCATATCTGCTATCCTTAATACAACCATATTTTTCATTTGGAAGATATAGCCCTTCAAAGTTGTCTGAGTTTTTGTGTTACACTTAGATTTGGCTTTGCAAAAAATTTAAATTTATTATTATTTGTTTTGTTTTATTACGAGTTCTTAAGTAACTGAGCGAGTATATTGTAGAATGTACAATTTTCGCAATTAAACTGCTGTGTTTTTGTATGTTATACTTACATTTCTGTGAGTGTAGAAACAAGTAAGTAAGCATTAGCTTTAAGTTAATTTCGCTATTGTTATTGTTTTGTTTGTTTTCGAGTTGTTTACGTTGTTCGCATAATGCACTGAACTGCAATAAACATTAAGTTAAAAGCATGTTGCTCAGATATAATTCATTAGCATTGCGAAACAAAAACCTCGTACAACATGTTGCAATTTACGCTCCTTATCCATTGCTCTCTCCCGCACACACACCGGCATTCACAGGTTGATATTTACTTAATTAGCTGAAAATTACTTAGTTGTGTTATTATTTCATCATCTTCATCATCATTATTAATAGTATCAACGTTTGTTGTGTGCAACTCCATGCTCGTCGAACATAAATGAGTTGAATGCAACGAGGCCATTAAAGTTATTAATGATTCCCTAACTTCTGCAACGCATGTGGCATGCCAAATTCAACTGAAAGCACAGCACATACGTGTTGCAGCTTTTCAGCATCTCCAGCCTCAGTCGTGCCGCAATTTGCATTAATAAAAGTCTATTACGAATTGTGCATTTGGACTGCAACAAGTACTCATTGCACTCACATCATTCTCGTTTTTGTGTTCTACGCTACTAGACTAAGCCGAATAAGAAGTGTTTGTGTGCGTGTGTGTGTGTGTGTGTCTTTGGCAAACATATCTGTTGTCATTAATTATGCGTTCACTGCTGATGCCTTTGATCTGATATTCGAGTACCAATGAATGCCTTGCCCACCATGTGGCCAAAAGTGGCATTTCTGTAGAACAATACTTTCCATGCGACGATTTCATTCCCAGAAAACCGCAATTTTATTGAACTTTTAGTATGATTTGCTCTCCATATAACCAAATTCTTTATAACGTATAATTTCGTATAATGTACGAATGCATTTAAGTCAAATTTTGCATTTCCGTCTATTTTTCGTATTCTTAGCTTGCTTTCTGATCTTCGCTGTACTATTTGTTGTTGCAACTGCCGGCGTCAGTATAATTTGTATTTCTTGAACCAAGGCGACTTAATTTTAATCGTTGGCTTCCTTGTCTATTTTTGCCACAAAATCATAAAAAAATAAACAAAAGTTTTCAAACAATTACGAATTTTTTCCATACAAAAGTTTTTTATTGCCCCCTTGAGAGTCGGTGTATGAAAGTTCGACTGTATATCAATTTTTATTTTGTTTTTGATTACAATTTATAAACCTATCCATGGTTTTGGGAACATGGTTTCGAGATTGTTGAGAAAATTTAACGAAATAAAATTTGTGTTTTTAAACTGTACTTAGTGTTTTGAGAAGCAATATTTTTGACCATTCAAAGGAATTTCTCGGAGGAAGTTTTTTATTCCTTTTCATTTAACAATGATACGAGTGTATTAAATTAAATAGAGAGATTAACTGATTTGGGCCAAGGCCTTTCAAGGGTCCAACGATTTGTCGAACGGTTTGTTAACCTAGCCTGAAATGAAACTCCGCCTAATGTTTTCTAATTAAAAAATATCCTCGAATAGACACGCGTATAATGCATTTCCATAAGGCATGCCCCTTTGTTGTCCTGCTGCTTTTGTCAACACATTTGGGATCGATGTTTATTATTAACATAATAACAACAATAACAATATACTATACTCATATCGCAGCTAGCATTCCCAAAAGGATATTCCAACATGTAATTGAGTCACAACAAAAATGTTAACAATGGCCAAAACATTTCTCAATATGTACTACCACCAAGCGTTGGTCATTGTGCTTCTGGTATGTGAATCAAATCCGAACCTAACTAACCCTTTTTGACTCCACCCAACAAAGACATTGTGATCTTGTTTGTGTGTGTTAAAGCATTCACAATTGCCGTCAGCATTTACTATCGCTTGGCTTGGCCTCTGATAATTACCCCAACAAACACATGCCGAATCTCTGCCCAAAAACGACACAAAAGAACAAGATGATTCGATTGATGTCAACACTAGTATTTAATCCAGGCTACCAAATTATTTTCACTCTGTCGCTGCCTCTGTGTGTGTGTTTGTGTTAAACAGCAGGTTGAAAAAAAGCAATTTAATGGCATGGGGTGAAACTTTTTCGATTATATGCTCGTAAAAGTTTTCGTTTTTTGTGCAAACCACCACAACAACTGGGCCATAACCACAATTTAACCGCATAACAAGAGCACCACCAACACCATCATCAAACACAACAACAACAACAACTAAACCGCTCAATAGTTTTTATTGTTGTTGTTGCTGTTGCTGTTGATATTTGGGAGTGATAAAAAGCGGTGCCGAAAGTAAACCGAAATCAAAACAAAACAAGCAAGAAGGCCCTAGTCAATCTCGTCTAAATGATACCCTGTATATGTGTGCACGCGTGTATAGGAAATACCTGAATCTTTCATGAATGCGTAATAACTAACTTCGATTTTTCGATATCTTCGGTAGGAGTTTATGTTCCAAAATTTATATCTCGTTTTCTTACTATATTCAATATCCACGCGTTCATACAACACACAGACGGATGGACCTACGGAAAAAAACTCGTCTGTTGATGCTGATCAAGTATATATTCATATACTTTATGTGGTCGGAGATGCTTCCTTCTGCATGTATTATACTTTTGTACACAATCATTATACCCTTTTTACAAAAATAACCCTCAGCACAACCAAAAAAAAAAAGAAGAAAACTGAAGAGGAGTAAAGTAAATTCGAAAAGCAGCTCGTAAACAAGCAATAAAATTGTAAAAAGGACAACCGGGCAACCTTTGTCCACCAATTGGCATTGTCAAAGAGTTCACATACACACACACACACGCACAGCCCCTACACACACGCACGCACCCATACTCACACCTTTTCTCATATGTGCTAAGGATTCGCACTCTTAGCAATGCAATCTCGTTGGCCTTTCGATAGTTTTCGCTTTTCGCATAGTTTGAACGTGGCCAACAACAACAGAAATTGCCAAGCTATTGACAGCAGCAGCAAGGCCAACAGAGCAAGTGAGAAGAGCACAGTGAACACTGGCACTGGCAATGAACAAAATAATCATACAAATGCTAGAAGAAAAAGCTCAAAAGACAGGCTAAGCTTTTTAAATGAAAATCAAATTAATACAATACAGGTTTTGTACTACTTATTTTAACTTTCATTTTTATCATAAAAATAATTTAAAACCTCAGATGAATTATTTCTATAGTAATATAGATAGATGAATTATTTCTATAGTATATAGTAATAAATAGCAAAACTTGTGTTCTGAGTCGATCATAATGACAAATACTAATGTTTTACATAAGAACATAATTTTATCTTTTATCTGGTTTGTTTCTATTTTTTTCTTATGGATTTTGTTTACATTATTCTTACCTAAATTAAAATATTATTAATGTCAAAATTACGATAGAGCATCTGATAGTCTATAAGTTATATTATTATATATTACTTCAAACCAAAACTACATACATATATCAAATCTCTTTAAATACAGTTACTATCCATAAATTAAATTTTTAGCCATTTATCGATTTTCAATCATTTAGTAATGGATGCATATATAATTGTATCCTAACTCATCATCAAAAATTTTTTTTTTAATTATAATATATATTTTTTACACTGAATAGAAAGTTATCGCTTTACTGAAAATTTATAGCCCGATTAATAGTAAATAGCTGACAGCTCCTAACTGTTTGTTAGCCCACTGTGCACTTGGCTCATGTCGAACTTTTATTAAAAGTGTTTTTCTTTGCGCTTATCGTCTCAAGCACACACACACACACACTTGCCCCTATTCTTTATGGTCAATGTATGAGACCCTTGGGTAGGGGAGTTGGGGTAGCATATACAGCTGCGAAAATTATAATAAAATGATGGCATCTTCAAAAGGTTCTGGATTTTAAATTATTTTGTTGCGTTCATACGGACGGACAGACACAATAACGGACATTGCACAAAGCCAATATACTCCTTACCTTCGGTATCGAGTATACAAAATGTTTCAATTATCGTGTCAATAACAACTTATACTTTACGTTTAGGCAAAGCTCTAAGCATTATAAAAAGAATATTTACATGAAAAAATTTCAAAACTAAATGTTTGTTTTTTTGGACTGAAAAAAAAAAAATTGCTGTATGGTGCTGTTATAATTTTCTCAGCTGTGTTTACGTATTGATGTCCCGTTTATCTTGCTTCCAGTTTCCAGTTTCTTCCTTGTTCATCTTTCGCTTGCCAGTGGCGTGCGCTTAAATATTTTAATCAAGGACATGGCCATAACGGAACGCATCCTGGCAGCGATTTGGCATTTTTAAGTGAATGCCAAGAAGTTGACAAAGTGTAAAGAGGTGGTAGGGGGGTGGGCAGCAGACGGAAAAACTAAGACAAGCCAGAGTAATTGATTAACACCTGAGCGTCGCTCTATTATGAGAATCCCCCGTTGGGCATGTTGACGTGCAACACTCTTCACTCCGCTTTCCACTTCCCACTTCCCTCTCTGCATGGCTTCATTGTGCGTTTTGCCACTTACAGAAATTAGACACCCGCCCCTTCATCTCCTTTCGGCAACCAATCGCCTCCAAATCAAGGCAAGACTTGCGCTATGCCTCAAGCAGTGGACGCTGTGACTTGGTGGCTGGGTGGTTGGGTGGTTTGGTGGCTGGGTGGATGGCTTGTCGCCTTTCTCTAAATGTGTCATTAAAAAATTAAAAGCAAATTCCTGCACGCAGAAGATGGCGATGCTGCCAAGGACCAGAAAATGGGCGAAGATAAAGTCGAAGGAGACCGAGGACAACATTGTTAAAGTTTTCTCTTCTCCTCTCTTTCTGTGGCAGCAGTGTGGCTTAAAAGGTCACCATCGCCTTTGCCACGGATCAGATGCGCATCCTTGCGGCTTGGCCATAAAGTGGCCACAAAATGCTGCCAAAGAACTTGGGCTGCCAACATTGTGGCACAATGCAATGGCAATGGCGGAATGCCTGCAAAAAAGTCCTTAATGGAATGAAGGCCATAAGACAGGCGGAGACAAAAAGTTAAGCACATGGTCACCTTTTGGGCTAAGACTTGATGCCGGCCAACTAATAGTAACGAAACGCTGTAGTCGGACGGGGAGATTTTAAAACAGATCGTTTCGGTATGTCACTAGAAATCTTCCTACCAAATTTGGTGATTCTAGCCAAAGACAATATAATGCATTTTGTATTTGATTGTCTTTGCTCTAGCTCAAACACTGGAAGATATGAGCATTCAAATTTTTTAGTAGGCATGAGGCTGGATCTGCAGAAGTTGGCGTGGCATTTAATTTTTCGATGCAGATCATTGAGGAAGTTGCCATATTTTTCCTACCAAATTGTGAGAAATATGTGTGTCTCATCGATTTGGTATATCGACATGCCATCGATTTCCCAGGCCCCTAGTAAGCGTAGCGGCATCATGTTGACACATTTTCTGACACATACATGTACCAGGATATTTGCAATGTTTCTTGTGTCCAAGAAACGCGCGTTCATACAGAGAGAAATTTAGCAGCAATGAAATGGTAGTTACTAGATTATCGTTGCAGCCAAATGTCTCCCCAAATTTAAAAACGTTAATGTGAAGTTTCAACAAGAACTTTATCTTAAATTATTGACTTGATTTAACTGCATATTTCTTTATCTTTTCCAAGTACCGAATATCGCTATACAATCGTACAGACCTTTTACATCAGCAATTACATCCCTTTGATCACAGATTCATGTATAAATATTTCTATATAAGTATAGTATGTATTATTGCCTTTTGTATGTTGATTACATGCAGCAGGCAGGCGAACTGACCGCAAAATGCATAATTAATTCAATTAATGAAATATTTTAAAATCATAAAAGCCCTGACAGCATTCTGGCGACCACGAAGCTTCTCCCAACTCCCAACCCACTACTCTCTCTCGCCCAGTCTAGGAGTGGCAAACAAAAAGCCATGAACCACACAGTTCGACTAAAAGCAATCAACGTCAATGCGACTGAGAATGTAGATTGCTATAGAATAAAGCGCTATGGCTCACAGTTAGGCAGAGAGAATGAGAGGGAGGATGGATGGATGGTGGGGGGATGTTGGGGGGAGTTGGGATCCTAGCGAGTGACAGCAGCACGTAATTTGATTTTTGGCGACACTCATTTATGGCTACCAGTCAGACAGACACAATTTTTAATGCCCATTTAACATGAAAAGCAGCAGCTGCCATATTTAGTATTATTTTTTCTAGTTAGTTGAACTAGTTAGGCTTTCGCTACACGTTTCGCGTCGACTGTGGTTTACTTATTTAATTAAATTTAGCCAAAAAAGAAAACAAAACAAAACTTAAACACCCCCAAACCCCTACTAAATTAATTTGTCAAGTTTGATAACTGGAAACAAGTTTTATTTAAACTTGACAAAAAATAATTATACAAAAATTATACATACATATAATTTGTGGTTTAGTTAAGCCTTTATACTTATGAATACTAATCAATTGTTTATTGATTATTTTTAATGAACATTAATAAAAATATATTTGAAGCTTTAAGCATTTGACTCGCCTTGAAAGTAAACAAGCTGCACTTGAACGTTTTGTTTTTTTGCAGTTGAAGTTATTTTATTGTTTTGTTTACGTTTACTTTATTTATTTAATTTTGCATCAGCTCAAATCGTAGCTTGTTTATCCATTTCTCTTTTTCCATTCGCACCCGGAGTCATGTTAAAATATTTTTAAATATTTATAATAAAGGAAACATACAGTAGGGGGAACGTGGCGTCAATTTAATTTACTTGCAACATGGCGAAAGGCCAAAGTCGCTGAAAGTGTCAAAAAGTACAAATCGAAGACAGGCGACAGACCCTTCCGTGTGGTGTGAGAACAAGATAGTGAAAGAGAAGGGGTTGGGTGAAGTGAAGGAGTGCAACTTTTTTGTGCAGTTGACAAAGTGTCGCCGGAAGTTTCGATTTATAATTAGCATGACACACACTCCAAGTGAAAAACTGTTAAGAAGTCTGGATGGAGAAGCGAGAAATGCAAACTTTGCGAACTCAAGAACAACCAAACACATCTTACCCCGCCGCTCTCACTACTGCTGAAATAACTTCCCCTCAGAGAGCTCTGGACAGACGTTAGATAGCATCAGCTTGCAAGGATAGCGGGGTAGCAAGTAGCAGGGGGAGTAGGGTCTAGACAAGAATCAATATTTCCGCAAAGCTTTGGCGTTTTTGGTAGAGACGAATAGAGAGGGGTGAGGGGAGAAAAAGAAAAGCACCCGCTTGTTGCCATAGACAAAGTTTGCAATTTTGGTACCTCAATTGGTTTTATGCTGGGACAACCAACGACTGAGGGCAACTCCAAGATGCGATGCTTAAAAACGAAAAAAAAGAATACAATTTACAAATACCTTGCAAAATATTTCTAAAGTTTAGAAGTATATGGTCTTGGGTTTAGTTTCTTTAGTTTTAAGGCTCAACTCCTAATTCTAAGACGTTTAGTGCAGTAAAAAATGGAACGGGATATCAAAATTTTAGTTAAAATTCAGATTTTAAAATTTTCCTTTTCTAATTAACTACGAAATTACATGATTTAAAAACTAATTAAAATATCGATTTTTGATTCAAATTTTTACTTCCAAAACTGTATGTTTTTATTTAAATAAATTTGAAAAACTATAACTATATAAGACTTTAAGGTGTCAAGTATTTATTTAATTTTTATTCATTTTAGAAAATTAATTGTGAAAGCTTCGAAACGAAATATATTTAATTTTAAATTCAATAGAACCGTATAGCACTCCTCATATTACGAAGGATCCGTATTTAAATTTAAAAGCGTTACACATCAAAAGTGAGTGCATTCGAATTGTGTTAGGCAACAGTACAATGACTTAAGCGTCCGCTTACTCCAGGCCTCATCCAATCGCAGGCCATCATATTTCGTATTCGGCCAGTTTGAATTTATAAATATTTATTCTATGTTTATGATTTTTAACAGTTTTTAAATGATATTTCTAACATTTTTAGTAGACGCATGCCAGGCAATGCAAAATAACAAATCAAGAATGTTTTACTTAGTCTTGGAATATCGTAATTTATCATTTTTAAAAATCCAAAAAATAAAAAATGGAAAATCATTGCTTAAAATAAAAGCTTTGCAAAATTTAAATAGTCTAGGAAACTTGATAATCAAAACCATTACTTAAAGCATACATAAATAAAGTTATATTTTTCATCGCTACTCCAAAAAATAATCATAGAAATATATGTATACAGTACGACCTTGGAAAAACCTAGGGAAAATTTTCGATTGGCCACGAGACCTATTTCGAAAAAGAAATGGCTTTGCTAACCATTAAAATTAAAGTAAATCGAATTAATCTGTCTTCAATGCCAGAATTTGATTTTATTTTATCTATTTTTTGAAAAACCTTAGAAACTGTGGTCTGTTGTTCTTTGTTACAATTTAAACTTTTCTGAACAGCTGTTTCGCAATGTTAAGTTGCGTTAAGCGAGGTCGTACCGTATACAAACATACATATACGATATACTTAAAGCTTTAATCAAAGCTTTCTGCTTTTGACGATCTTGCTTATAGCCTTCTCACAGCCTGGCATACCCTATCTACTGTTGTTGTAGGTGTACTTCACAAGTCTGAGCTTAACTTTGCTTTGGTCTGTACTCGAGTTTGCTTGGCTTTAGCTTTGGGGCGTTGGGGGTCTGGGAGATGAAGGACGGGGCGCGATTTTGGTTTCAAGGTTTTAATTACAACTTTCAAAGCGTTCGCACGCCTCGAGACAATTTGGAGCTGAAATCAATAAGAAATCAAGTCAATGCTATGTGCATATGTATATGCCAAAACTGCTTGAAGGATCCAGCATAAGCAAACTCCTTCGGGTCAGGCCTTTGGCGTGACAGCAAAATCGAGTGTGAACTTTATCTAGCCGCGAAACTCTTTAGATTGCGTCAAGATTTTGGCGTGTTATGTTAGTTTTAAGTTGCTTTACTTGTCTTCTTCTCTAGACATCTCGCTTTCTCTCTCTCTTTCCAGTGAACAGACTGTGCTCTGCAATGGCATTTAAAAGTTTATCTGGCGCGGAACTGAGACTGCGACTGAGGCTTTATAGCATATTTTGCTCGTCTCTTTTGCCATGTTTGCTTTTGGTTTTGCTAAAAATAATTTTATTACTTCTTTCACTTCTTCTCTTCTTCGCATTTACAGTTATTTTTCTGTTGTCCATTGCTGCTTCTTTTGCAAAGAGTTTAGTTGCATTCTGGTTTTAACTGCGCTGCAACTTTTACACCAACTACAGTTGAGCAAAATTTAGGTTTAGTTAACTGAATTTGGTAGGAGGGTGGAGGTAGAGGAAGAGGCAGAGGTAGGTAACACTAGTTAACAAACAAGACAACGTTGATATCAACTTAGTCGACCCTAGTGTAAACAGCCGTCAACCTGATCAACTGTTGCGTTGACAGCTGATTGACAATGCGAAAAACAACAGTTGACGCTCTGAATGTAAAGCAATGTCCGTCATGCTGCCTTTCCGTCTGTCCTTTCGACCTTTTTTCGACACCCTTCAAGCTAGAGAAACTTTGCAAATATCTTTTTCTATAGCAGGGACAGACAATGGGTCAACATTGGGGTTCTACGATCGATAACTCAAAATCAATAAATCCTAATATTTCCCTCACCCTTACAGTAAGAGTTAAAAAATTTGGTTCGAAGATAGCTATTGGCATACCCCAAAAAACTCCATCAAAACTTTGGATGCCACGCCCACCCATATTTGTGTTTTGACGCCGATTTAATGATTTGCGGTAATTAGCTGACTTGGATTTCTTTTTGTTTTGCTTTTTTCATTTAACAAAACTAGCACACACACACACAAACTTATCCTTTCCCCACCTTCCATTGGTTGTTCCAGTTATTTAATCACACGCCTGGCCGGTGTTGCCATATCAGCAAACAAAATCAACGAGCTGCGCATTTTTATTGAGGTATTTGTCATGGCGTGTGCAAAGTATATAAGAGAGACAGAAAAATGGGGAAAGGGGAGGCTTGACCAACAAAAAACGCATTAGCAAGATCCGGCAAGGCGCTTATTAAGGTGAGGGGAGGGGATAGCAGGAGGGGTAGCCACTGCGTTAACAAAATGTGAGCGCGTGAAGAAATATATTATGACATTTTTGCGTTGACAACTTGACGAAAGTCGTTAAGGATTAGCCGGGATTGTGGATATTTGTTATAGTTTTGTTGATGTTATTGTTTTTGTTGTTGTTATATATATGTCCCAAAATAAGCTGCCTTAACACAAACTATGGATATTGGATGAAAACAACAACAACATCAACAAGTGAAAACGTTGCAGTAGACATCGCAGCCGACTACAAAACATCCTGATACCAAAAATTAAAAAAGTATTTACAGTCGGACTTCCCTGTTGAGAAAATTTATAAACTCCCGTGTCTCGAATGCTTATGCCCTTTGATCTCTCCATAACGAATATTTTTTCGATAATTCCTTCTATTTTTTAATCACATAAACATAAAACGTGCGCTAATACATAAACAGAAAGTATCTTTCACAAGTACAAACATCGTAACACAAGAAGAATCCAAATTTTGGACTTTTAAAAATGAAATTGTGTCTTGTTTTAAGTAGTAAATAATCACTTGATTTTTTTTTATCTAGAGCTGAACCAGATTTATTTTTTACATTTTTTTGATATTAGAAATAACACACATTGTTTTCAACTATTCTGGCCTAGTATGATGTACCCCATTAAGAACCCACTGACTCTGTGCACCCCTCTCTTTTCTCTCTTTCCTTTTGATTTGTTGTTGTATTGTTAAAAGCTCTATGCCACTCACATAAATTGAATCCTTTCACTTTTATTTGTTCATTGGCCAAAGTCTTGGGGCTAGAGTAAGATGGTGAATAAGTGTCGGTGAGGGGAAACTGGTGGGATTCACGAGTTTTTTTGGGGGTTTAAAAGCGCTTCGTTGTCTTAAGATTGGAAACGGCGCAAGTTTTTGATCTTTTGTAAAAAAATTTGCTCCCAACCCAAAAAAAAAATAACCCTTAGACACACATATGAGGGTTGGGACTTGGGGTCATGAGTGAAAAACATTAAAAAAAAAAATAAACAGAGCACGAAAGAAAATCGCTGAAAACTTAATCGGATTTGGCGTGCGCTTGCGTTGCTGATGCCTTTTAGGGAATACCCTTACAGCGGGCATAAACACTTATTGTGGGCACTTTGTCTCAGCTAAGTTTATAAGCATTATTGTTAACTGTTTACAATTGAACCGTTGCTTTTATATTGTTAGCTAGATCGACTCAGGTGATCAATAACATATATACCTTTTGATGCCTAGTATGCTTTTTTCCATGTATAAGAATACTGCTTAGCATTTATCTATAAAATTGAAAATGCTGATTGGGTTGAATGAAATTATGAATATGATAATTTTAATCAGTTATTGGACTGAACTCAATTTAATATGCTTCGTCAGTAAAATTATGTTTTGTTTTTGTTTTTTTTTGTCTGTCACGGGCTCTAAGGGTTACAGAAATCTTACTGTAGATAACATGAACTCTCACCAAGCAGCTTATTTAAATGAGTCAGGGCATTTAAAATTCGGCATTAGATGTTTGAATTGTGCAGTTGCTTTGTTTTGTTTTGGTTCGAAAGCGAAAAGAATAATTTTAAAATTCAACAGGCATAAATCAAATACGGGCTAGGCGCCTCAAAGTGTGCCGCGCATGTAGGATAAACAGGCTTTGACTACTTTCCTCCCCAACATTCCTCTACCGCCTTCCCCTTGCCCATTAGTTGCTGTTGGAGGCTGCCACAAAATATTTACGCCTCAAAAAACTTTTGCACCAACCCATAAACTTTGCGTGTGGGTTACGAAGGATGCAAAAGCTGTGGATTTTGGGGAGTTGAAAAGATGATGGCTTGGAGGAGTTGTGACTCTCACTAGTGTTGTTGTTGCATTCAGTTATGTGCTTGCGTGTGTGAGCGACTTGTATTGTTGATTTTGAAAATCTAATTTTGACTTACATAAATTGATTTCTGCTTGCACATTTTTCATTTCAACCCCTAACAAAACAAAGAACAAGGTAAAGAATAAATACAAATTAAATTGTTATTTTATATATGTATGTGAATCATTTTGCTTTTGCTATGCTCCAGTAAGTTTTCATATGGATGTGCAAAATTACATTCGTTCATAAATATTTTTTACTTCTTTTTGGAAAGAATGGATAGGTAAATGTTGATAATGCTCCTAATTAAGTAAAAACCGAAGTTTTAATGTGGTAAACAAATTTACAGACTCGAAGATAACTTGTTATATTATTTCAATCTTGTGTTCCAAGTGTTTGTTCTCGTCAAAGAGCAGTAAAACTAAAATGACTCACAAAAAAAACGGGAAAAAAGCGAAAGAAAGAAAAAAAAAAAATGAATAATTGAAGAGTTTGCAGTGTGAAGGAAGTGCTTGGAAAATTGCAGAAAAGGTGCAAATAATGAAATTCTTGGCGTGTTGGTTGTGCGCCTGGTCTGCCCATGTGGTTACCCCACTGGCATGCGGCATGTGGCATGTGGCAAGCTCAAGCGAAAGCAGAACTGATCTGCGCTTTGAATACCAAATAAATAAATGAAATGAATACAAACACACACACACACGTAGCGCAACAGGGGGCAGAAAGTGGGTTTGGCGTTTGTCAGAGTGCTTGCCAATTTTAAGGGCAGCTAGTCAGAGTTTCCAGCAGAGCAGTGGACAATGCTCTGTTGTTGTTGTTGTTGCTGTTTTTGGTGTTGTCCTTGCACAGGACGTTCAATTTTTAGGAGCCACAGTTTGAAATATTTCTCTAGCATATTTGACAGACAGCTAAAGTTTGCGGTGTAGTAAGCGACAAGAGCGTGGGGCAGTGTGTGGAGGGGGGGGGGGGGGGGGAACCACACACACTCACACGCACCTCTCTCTTTCTCTGTGTGTTTCACGCTGCTGCTTCCTTAGCTTCTAAGTTGGGGCATTTGAGGCATTCGCTTGGTTTTTGCTGTGTGCGCGAGTGTGAAAAGAGAATGTGAAGGACAACAAATGAAATGTTTGGCTCATTCTTTATTGCACACACACACACACACACATGCATGTTCACTGTTAATGTACACCTGTGTGTTTTTATACTCTGTTAACAGAAAATGATTAAGGTATACTTGTTTTTGATATGGAAAGCACTTCAGTTCTACGTTCAGGTCAATTCTAGTTTGGGTTGAGTCTGAGCCCAATACACAACATGTTAAAGATATTTTGGCGTTAAGTATACGTTATATTTATAGTCATATTACAAAATGTGCAAGTACAGTGGACGCTCGAAAATTACAGCCAGTTGGTTCTTGGGGTAGATCTAATTTCTAAACTTATACTTATATTTTTAAATGTCAAACAGTTCCAGAATCAGCACTTTGCCTCGGGGGGAGAATTATTTATTAAAAACTAATTAGTTTGCAACGTACGGCGAAAATTATTATTATATTCCTACATATATTGGCAAAAATGGGTTAAATAATTCTTACTCAGAATTAATTTATATTAATATTTTATCATGCTTATAATAAGTAATCCGCTTTGTTAGTTAGATATTTTTTTTATTTTTCTTTAAATTTGATATTTTTTATCTTTATCTTTACAAAGGTTGGCCATGTTCTGACAATCAAATTTTTGGCGCTTTCCATTGCCGTATCATCCAAAGGTGCTTGAGTGACAACGAAATCGGCATCTTCCTGGTCATCTGAAGACACTTCGTCGATTTTGCTTCTTAGACTGTTGGATTATATCGGATTTGTCACGTTGATTTTTTTAATTCGTGAGAGTGAGTCAGTTGATCTCCATTTTTTATTTGACTTAATGTTTATTTTTTTCAATAAATGTTTTGAAGCAACTCTTTCTTTGAGTGAAAACAACCAAACACTAAACTTAATTGCTTTTTCAAATCGTTTTGTTGTTTAGCATTTGAGCAATGGATTTTGTTTGTTTATCAGCTGTTTTTACATTGATATTACCATTATAATGTTATTATATATACTATATAAATTGTCCTGTATTGGTAAAATATGAAATAGTTAGTTAGTGGAATCGGATTATGAAAATGAGAGAGTACGAAGCAGTCGTTTGCTTCATTTTTTGCTTCACATTAAGTTAGAGAGAAAGAGTGAGAGAGGGAGAGAGAGAGAGTGTATGTCGGTATCATACTGTTGACCATCATGGGAAGAAACAACACCAACACCAACAACATAAAATAACAACAAAAACATACTAGTACACAATCGAGCGTTATAATGAAGTAGCATTTTGATGCGACGCTAGTTTTTCAGTCAGTCAGTCAGTTAGTGTGTGTGTGTGTGTGTGTAAGTGGAAATAGGAGCGTAGTATAGCAGTACAGTAGAGTTTAGTCAACTGTTTTTAGCCACGCAAGACGTATGGGTGTGTTAAGGGGAAACTTGTGTGTCTGTCTTGTCACTTGAATGACAATAGTACAATGGCTCTAACGAACAAGAGTCCAGGGGACACACTCAGTTTATGTGATTTTCGAGTTAAAATTTTGCAACTTCCCTTTATATCACCAACCCACCACACACAACGCACCCTTGCACTTGTTGCCCTTATACGAGTACATGTATACAATGTATTTTTGGTTTTTATTTGTTTGGTTATTTCTCTGGTGTTCGTTTTGTTTCGCATTGTTGGTTTGTTTGTTTGCTTGGTTATTCGTTGCCCTGTTTATTTGTTGGCTTATTTGCTCATCCTCCATCATTCATTCACAATCACATGTGGGCAGCAGCAGCAGTAAGCCAAAGGAGGAGGAGGTCCAAAAGAAATCGATCCCAGAGAGTTCACAGTGTGTGAAATTCCTCGCTTCCACTTCATTTGGCATTTCGTGCCAGGGACACTGAACAAACTCACTCTCGACTTGACCAACACGGAAAATATTTGCGTTTTGGTTTGCCTTACATTCGACTTCATACATTTGTTTGTGTGTTTCTACTCTTTCCCAGTCTTCTTGCTCCACCCCTAACTGTAAATTTGAGCTAACATTTTTCTTTGCTATTTGCCACCTTGACACGTTTGCTTAGAGACTTCTTCGCTTTCACTTTCACTTAAGGCTCTGTTAAGATACGAGCTAAGCTGAGCCAACATTTAGATATTTGAGTGTATGTTTTTGTGAGTAAGGTTAGGTTAGGTTAGGTTGGGTTAGGTTTACTAAGTGAGATCGTATCTTTTTGGATCGTCAAGTTTTAGGTTATGCACAATTAAAACAGATCCAACAGAAGCCAAAAATCTACTGCGCGCGGATGGGGTGCGACTGCATCGATATTATTATTATTCTTGCTATTGTTGATATAAATTGGGATTAACGTATCGTTTTTTCTCCCAATACTCCATAACATTGCAGGTCAAAAAAATTGTCTTCGGACTTTAGACGTCGACTTCAGCATATATGCAATCAAAATGTTTGCTGTTGGCTCACCATCTCAAGTTTAATCATCTGAAGCTACCTCAATCGTTTGTAGGAACTCGTTCAACAGCGAACAATTGTTTGAGCTTTGCAAAAGCAATGCATACTCTGCTTTGAACGATGTTGATGCGTTTGAGTTCTTTGAGCAAGGCTGTGCTATTGTAATGTATATACAAATGTGTCACATGTTCTTAATGGATAACATTAATACCAACGGGTTCTTTGAAACAAAATAACTACAGGAAAAGCTCCTTAAGTTGTGCCCTTGCGAGCATTCGACTCGTATTATCCGTGGGTTCAAGTAAAAGCGTCAAATGATGGCAATGCCTCCAAACAGGCTCTCTTTCCTCTTACGGATGCACTGGCTCAAATCTTGGCTTTCACTAGTATTCGCTGCTGCAACAGTTAGCTTGAGAACCAGCCATAGCTTATAAAAGTTACCCAAGAACAATTAAGTGCTTGGCAGCTTTTCTGTCTTAATCACTCCACATTTGCAGTTCATTAAACTTTTGGGGCGTCATTCGCGAAAGTACTCAAATTGTTGCAGCTCTCTCAACATACTAGTTTACGTTGATTTCAAACGAGTCGCAACAACTCTGTTTTTGGCAATGACTTCTCCATTATAAAATACCTACTTACCCCAGAGATAAAATCAACCACATTAAGTTGAAATTTAATTAACCAAAATCCTGGATACGGTGTATAAATAAAAATAGTTAAAAAAAAACTAAAAAATAAGCTTTTTAAAATTATTGAACTAAATATTTAATAATTAATTTTTAAAATAAGCTTAAAACAATAATGATCGAAAAATGCTGGTATTATTGTGAAAAAATCCTCTGGCGCTCGATATACGAAAAATATAGGACAGAGCGTCTACCTCACAATGTTCGATTATTTAATTTGATTTGATTGATTAATATCAATTAGTGAGAAATAAAGTTTAAAGTTTAAAGTTTAACGATACTCCTTTGAGATGCGATTATCTAGTTAATGCAATAAGTGTATTATGACATGGCAGAGGAGATCGATAAATTAATGTGATCGATGGCACCAAGAAGATTGTCGATAGTAAAAAACTAAGTGTAGAGAATTAATTTGGGTAAGTCATAAAATGAAAACTAAAAATTCAACAAGCTTTGGAAATGAATTCATTTATTTACTGGCAGAAAATAAATCTCATACAGATTGTATGACGCACTCGATTTGCAGCTTTAAACGGCGCAGCTACAACATTGCAACATTGGGCCAATTCAATTTGCATCAGTGACGCGTATTTAAGCAATCCATCACACATTTATGCTCTATGCGAATGCGGGTCAAAAATACTTTTCAAAGGGCCACAGTCAAAAAGCAAAATAAAAAAACCTGTAGAAAAAACAACAGAAACTGAATGAAAATAACGCCAAAAAGAATAAGAGAAATGGTTTGGTTTAACGGACATTTTTGGCAGACTGACGCCGGCCGCAGCCAGCGAAATTCTCAAAGAGCGGCAGCTACTGCAAGGTCAAAAAGGGGCCCATACTGGGGCAAGTCGAAAGGAGACTTAAATAAAAAAAACGGCTGGCCAAAATGAGAGACATCCTAGCCAATGCCAGATAGACATTCAGACAGAGAAGTCAGCGGTCCCCTCCCTTGCCAACCACCTCTTGCCCCCCTTATTCATGTGTCTGCTTTTGCCTATATATACATACAAAGTGTATACATATATGGTATGTATGTATGTATGTATATTGACATATGTGTGTGTAAATGAATTTTTAATAATAAAAGCGCCACATGTTGCCAATAGGAGTGCAAATACTAATGGATAGCATGTCATAGCACTCCATATACTACATATACACACCCCTTACACCCTAATGCAACCAACCCCTTCAGGTCCCCCACCACCTGCTTCACACTGTTTCATGGGCCTAGGCATTCAGGCACTGACGAGCCATTAGTGAATGACTTTTTACAGTGAAAAGCCAGTCGAGAGAGAGAGAGAGAGAGAGAGAGAGATAGAAAGGCAGTGACTCTGGTTAGGCCAACCAACGGCAGGTGGCGCTACTGTCAGCGACCGGCTTTGGGCTTCAACGTTGCCTTTTAATGTTGCCTCAAAGCGATTTGTGCTCCATTTATCTTATGCACATTTGCTTGCAACTTGCAACAACGAGGTGCCCTCGTGCTCTTGCGGCTCAGTCATTTAATACATGGCTCACTTTTAGGCGAAAGCCGACGAGCACCGCGTTTAAATATAATGCTGCTGCAATCAATCTAATCAACTTTAAGAGCCTCAAATGATTACTAAATACATAAATTAGCTTGCATTAAGCTTGAACATACTGAAAGTGAGATCGACACTCTCGACATTACCAATATTATTTTCTATGAGATTCTCACTTTATGTGGCACCTTATGATTGCTTTCTTCCATACTTAAGATTATTTATCTACTTCTACCTATCTTTGGATGCCTTACCAAATACTACTCCTTTTTTTCACTTTTTTTATCTTTACTGTTGTTGAAAGTGCTCTTAAGCGTAAAGAGCTTTTCATTGCGCTTGTCTTCTGTCTTGTGTTTGCACAATTTCCGCCAAGTGGTTTTTCCAGACGCACAACCTTTTGAATTCAGCAATTTTCCATGCGATTTGTATTCGAATTTTTTGTTTAACAATACTGTTGGCATTTCGTTCTCTCTCTATCTCTTTTGGTGTATTCAATGAACAATAGTTTTTTTACGGTGCTGCTGTTGTTGTTGTAGTTGTTTTAAGTGTTGGTGTGAGAATATCAATTTTACTATCTTGTATTTTTTTTTTTTTTGGGAAAACTCTTCATATTTTTATATTGAACTTGAACTTCGATGTTGGTTGGTGTCAATGTTCTCGGTTTTCGGTTTCCGGTTTCTCGGTCTTGGTCTCGTCTATGGGTTAAGGCGTAAGAGGTGCTGGCAAAACCAGCTGCTGAAACGTAACCAAAAGGATTGACGTCCAGGCTCACGGATATCATTGGACTCATCAATTTGATTCAAATCCTGCTGGTTTTTTGCAGCTGCTGCTTCATCGTCATCGCCTTCCACATCCGAGAAATTGCTGTTGTTGTGCTCTGTCTGATTAGTTTTACGCTTCAGAAACTGCTCAGAGCCTCCGGCTAGATCATCAGATTGAGATGGCTGTGCGCTGCATGCATCGTCATCCATCGAGTCTGAATTTACCAAAGTCCTTTCCGGCTCTGTAAGCTGAGAGTCCCTCTCCTCGTCGTCTAGCTCAGTGAGCAATTGTTTGGTTTGCTCAAGCGTCAATAGACTAGAATCATCCAAAGCGGATTCCTCTCCAGCGGCTGCCCGCGATTCTGTGGCAAACACATTAATGTAGAGTCTAGGTCGCTCCTTGACCACAACGCTGCCATCATCCTGAACGTGCACCTGGTACTGGGGTCGACCTCTTATCACATCCACTGCGATACCATCCTCCGGCACGGTCTGGATGTATTGCAGCGATGTGGTCAAGCTGTTCATTAGCTCCAGATCATTGATGCGCTGCTGCAGCACCATCTCAGCATGTAACTGCTTGGCGGGCATTAGCTGCCACAGTAACTGCCAGTCAAAGATCGACGGCAAAAGTCGGCTTCTCACAATCGAATCGTGCGCCAGAAACGAGAACTTTCGTGGCTTCCACACGGAGCGCAGTTGTTCGATCTCAACAGTGCCATCCAGTTCAAAATCTTCATCCATATCGTTTAGATCACAGTATTGTTCATTGTTCATGTCTAGACATTGTGAATAAGAGAATTAAAATGAGACGAATATTTTTAAATGGTTGTTTGTTAAAGTGGTTCTGCGAGATCTAACCTGAGTGTAGTACACCAATGATGATAAGGTGGGAACTGTAAGCAAGAGATGCTGCAACAAAATAATTATGGTTCGGGTGGTGCAAGGTTTTTGCACAGCAATAGCCCAAGAGTTAAATCTAGTGCAAGACATTTTCAGCTTACATTTCATTGGTGTGTGTGTGCACTGAAATGTTTTTTTGTTTTTAATTAGTCTGTTAGCCTTGCGACTGCAGTTGCTTTCCAACTGGCGACACCTTCAATTGTGTTTATTGTATTTAAATTAACTTATTTATTGTTATTACCAAAAAAAAACAGACACGAAGCGAAACGTTCGTCCAGGCACACTCTGTGTGGATACTGGCTACACACCCATAAACACACAAAAGACGGTGAACCCAACGAGCCGCAGTATTCTCCTCTCATCCCCACCATTACTACCAAAAAAAAAAAAAAAAAAAAAAACAAACATACACAAAAGTTGACAACGAAAGTAATAAAAACTGAAATTTGTCGCCGCTTGTAAATGGAATTGTTTAAAGGTGAAAACGAGCAACGACGACAAACAAATAAACAAATTAAGAGCCAGAAAGTGCCGGTGAAGGCGGGGATGGGAATGGGGGTGGAAAGAATGGTTGGAGAATCCGCAACGGATACGCATTATTTTTACCAGGCCAGCGAGCAGCTAGCAGTGAGCCTCAAGAGGAAGCTGGCGACGCCGCAACAATAAGCCAAAAGTATAAAAAGTACAATAATAGCAACAACAACAGCAACAACAAATCCCCAACTGAAATTGAATGGCAACGGGAGGGAGAGTAGGGAATAAAGAAGGGGTTTCTCATCGCATCGTCTGGGAATTGCAGACGACGACGACGTCGGCTCATGGCGATTTAATCTTTGCAGACATTTTTATTCAAATTTATTTTAATATTTTTCTTTTTGCTGCGGATGCGGAACTATGGCAAACGACAAGTGGAACCGAAAGCATTCAAGCTGGTTCAGATATTGTATATACTACAATACATACATATTAAAGGGGAACTTGGTAGGTTACACACTCACTCACACACTCACACTTTGCTGTATGGCTACATTTTTCACCCAACCAATATATAGAAGTACTTTCACTTACCGTGTTTTCGGCTTTTTGACTAGCAGTGCAGAAAAGAAGATAAAAACGATTGCAAGAAGCGCAAATCCCAACTGATTGCAGCTATATAATACTTAAAATTTTGGTTTATCTTTACTGTTTGAAAGCAAGGGCGCTCTCTTTATCTCGTTACAGAAATAGGAACTTCATTAATACTATTTGTTGGTAACAATTATCTTAAGCACGGCCAACCAAATGACACGACAGATGCTTCCTTAGCGGATTTATATGTTTATTTATGTATTTTTTTGCGGCCCGAACATAAAAAAATGCTTTAAATATTTTTAGTGTATTAAATCTCGATATCTGCAATGTCTGGCTTTAAAAAATCACAAGGCCAACTTAATTTCACATTTTATTTTAGCAACTGACAACAATCACAAAAGTTAACCGAAATAGTTTTGTTTTAACTAAACCTACGTCCTACTGCGGCAAAATGTAAATAAATAAACTTATTTAATGAAATATTGTTTAATTGTCTGTACCTCAAATCAAGTCAAGAACAATTATTAATCTCTTTAAAGCTAACATTTTTCATTCAAAGAACTTGTTTTGTAGCTTTAGTTACAGTTTGAAGTCTCCCGGGAGCCCATTAATATATTAAATTTGTTTAATTTGTCCCGCTTTTGGGGGCCCAGTCATCGTATTCGCAACAAACAGCCAAACAGCCGAAATGCCCTCAAATGTCCGCCGTAATGCGCTTAAATGTGTGATAGTTTCGCAGCCAGGACAAGGCAACAACAGCAGCAGCAGCAGCAGCAGCTGTGAAACCAAAGAATTTGTAAGCTCGTCGGAAAAAAAAATAAATACAAAAAGGCAGCAGCCAACTATATAAATATATGTACATACATATATGTATGAATATATTAGGCGCACACGCTAATAAATATACCCTTTCTTGAACTTCTTGAGAGACATGTGTGACATGTTGGAAGTAATTAAATTAACGGATAATAAATGGTTGATATTTTAGGATCGGGGAAATGCTTAATATTTTATGTCAGACTTTATTCGAAGTCAGACATGTTATAATCAAAGAACATACAATAACAAAATAACGCAAACAAATTCAATCACAAGTAGTATTAATTATTTTTCTTATTCAGCTTGAAGCTATTTTTTTTGAAAACAACATATGTACATTTTAAAGTACAAACTTTATTTATGAATCAAATTTTAAGTCTAATCTAACCTGAGATCATGAATTCCAGGCTGTTTCGATAGCTTAGATATCACGTTTATCATCTATAACTTACCATATGCAAGTCTGGACTCTAGAGTAAACTTACAATCAAGGATGAGAGAGAGAGAGAGAGAGAGAGGATGGGTTGAAAGTTGTGAAGAAAAAGACAGCTGGCCAGCCAGGCAGTTAGTTGGTCAACGTAAAGGTCTCTACTGGAGGCTGTTATGTGACGTGTGTAGGGTAGAAGCGTAGTGCGGCGGCAGTCGGTTGGTGGGTTGGTTATGCAGCTGGTCAGACATGTTGTCAACTTTGCAAAATACGGAAGTTAGAAATTTCACAGTGTGCTGAAGTTGCTTGCTGCTTGCCGCTTGCTACTGTTGAAACTGTTGCTGGGAATGCTGGCAACATAGAATTCATTATGGCGGAAAATGTAAAAGGCATAAACAGCATCGCACAACATCCGCATGTCCACAGTCACACACACACACAAACACAGATATATCCGGACTGCCGAATGCATGGTAGCACGACGACAAGGTATACACGGAAGGGGGGGAGGCATACGAAAGGGGAGAAGTAGCTAAAGTCTAAAAGTCCGCCGGGTTTGTTAGCCAGTTCGACTTCAGTGCTCGCTTATTATATGCTAAATGTTGCAACCAAAACGAATTTAATGCCAGTTAGCCCAAAAAAAAAAATGCCTAGAAGCAGGAAGAGAAAGAGAAAGATAGACAAAGGAAAAAAGAAGGAGAGAGGTCGATGCACAACATTCAGTTAAACCGAGCTTTAAGCAAATATTTATAAATATTTTTGTCAGACATATTTTGTTCCTTACCAATCGACATCGTTTTTGAATAAATTGCAAAACTGGCTGCGTCTTGAATAGATTAAACTTCAACTGAATGCCAAAGCCATTTATCGATTGCACCTTTAGGTGTCCGTCGCGCAAAGGCATCGACCTCAAAGCGGGAATCTTCAGCTCAAGTAGATTTTTACAGTACAACTCTGTTGTGCCTATTAGAGATGTAACAAATCGTTCGGAAATCGTTCATTCAAACTAACGATGGAACTACAAATGTATTTGATTATTGCGCATTTTATACTTGAATCCTTCAGTAGCTTTATCGTAAAGTTAAGAATAAGTTCAATCAAACTATTCTTTGCATTAAAGAAGTTTATTAAACTTAACAACTGAACAAACTTAAGGACTAATTTGTTCGTTAAGCATTATATAAAGTATTATTCATTCAGTCTTTAAAAATATTAAAAATATTATGTCTTTTTGCAATAGTTTCTAACTTACATAAAAAGTCCACCTAAGCAAGCTGTTCAACGATTTGCGACTCCAATCGAGAGTTGTAGGGTAAAAAATGTAACAACTCAACCAATTCACTGACTTGAACTAGGAACTGCAGCTCTTGTACGAACACAGAATAAATTAAGCAATTTTTGTATGTATGTTTCCATATGTGTGTGTGTGTGTGCGTAGGTGTCTGCCAAACAAATTGGGTGTAAAGAGTAGTCGGCCAATATCTCCGATATACAAAACAATTTATTTAGTATTAAATAGTAAAAAGTACTTTCTGGATCAGCGTCAATAATAGAGTCGATGTATAAAAGCTAAGAACTCTTTATATGAAATATCAGCTCTCATTAATCTTTTTTGTTTTTGATAATTTCTTTTTTTTTTCAACAATTTTAATAACCTTGCAGTTTGTTGGTTACAGAATATTTGCTCGTCGTGCACTTTTCCGAGCTGAAACTATTCTTTCTTCTTAGCTATGCAAATGCCAAGCACAAATCGGAAACGAAAATCGAAATCTACAACTTGTAAGCAAATCCAAAAAAAAGAGGAACAAGTCAAAGAATTGTGCAAAAGCCAATATAAAATGTATGAACGTATGTGAATGTTAGTTTGTGGTATACGTATGTGTGTGGGTGTTGGTGTGTTGTTGTTGTCATCGATGCCGCTTTTGTTGGGCTAATTCATGTGTCGCTTGCAGCAGGCAAGGCTGCTAAATCGTTTAAAGAGTCAACAGATTTCGAATGCGAAATCCGCCGAAGGCGCATATGTATGTTCTAAAACCGCTGTGTGTGAGTGTGTGTGTGTGTACACGTGGCTAATGGGTTATCTTGTACATATTAGTACCGTTAATTGTCGCCGCCTGCGTTCTCAGGTTTTTAAATGATATTCTACACCATTCCATTACCATATATGAATGTGCAACATTTAAAACGCATTTCATTTAGTAGTCGTAGTACAACCAAACAAACCGCAACAATTGAATACATAATGTCATAAGCATTGTGATAATAATAAGGATAATATCACAAATTTATCGACATATGTTTGCAAATTGTACGTACAAACCCAGCCATGCACTATTTTCATAGTATGTATATGCATATGTTTTTATCTGTTAGCAATTATTTTGTGTGAATTACAGAATTAAATGAATAGCCACATCTCATTGAGCACTTAATCAGCTCGTCATTTAACAATTACCACAATTATTAGCTTAGTGCACATTAGTTTAAATATAATTGCTTGTTTAGCAAATTGTTAGATGTTTGTCAACCTTTCTCAGCGTGTGTTCAAAAACTTTTCTTATAAGAAATTCTATACTTAGCACAATTCGAACACACACATACACTAAATAAACATAAATGTAAACTAAATATTATTTTCAAATATATTGCGATAAGCTCAAAAACTCACAGTAATCTTGAAAACAAAATCATTACGTATACGTAAATTCATTTTTGTTGTTTGCTGTGGGCGCAATTCAAATGCAGTTGATTCTAACATTGTTTACATTAAGAATAAGTATGAGCCCTATTGAAATTGAAGAGAAGACATCTTTATATCGACCCGAATTTTTAAGTTTTATTCCAAAACCAACTGCATACGAAACATGTTTGGCAACAACGAATCATCTAGAATTATCTAGATAACAATCTTGGTGATTTTGATTGTTTCAATTTTAATAAAATTTAATATATATATTAACTTAAATAAGAGTAACTTTTCTTAAATTTGTGTTTCTTTTTAAATGCAATGATTTGACATAGTTTCAGGTCAACATTTCCCCCACATCTCACACACACACACATAGAGAGAGAGACAAACGTATGTACTACTATACATTTAGGCCGTGTTAACGGCATTCAAAATTGCTTGCAACACATCAAATAACATCAAGGTGAAGCCACTCGTTTTTACGCAGTTGTTGCTGTTATGGCTGTTGATATTGTTGCTTTGGCTTTACGTTTTTGGCCCATTCAAAAGAGGAGGACACGTCCATAAGAGTTGAGCTCTTGAAAACAGCACACACACGCACTCACACTCAGCCTACACACACACACAGTCACATGAGTGGGGCGACAGGTAAAAATATAAATTCGCAGCTTTTGTGCGTGCCAACATTTTTAACATACTAATTAGTCTTTTGTAAGATTCATTATCATAATTGTAATTAACAACAAAAACGCGCACAAGCCATTCTCAGTTTGTGGGATGAGGGGGGAGCAGTTGAAGGTTGAAATGACTGGATTAGGTTGGAGTGGGTGGCTTAAATACTAGAGGGTTTCGTTTGCAGCGATGTCAACAAAAACCAAATGCAAAAAGGCAAACGGACAAAAAATAAAAAACAGAAAGAAAAATATTGCGTTAACTAGGCGCAAAAGCAGCTGCCTGTAGCCCTCTTCCTTTCCCTCTTCACTCTCTCTTTGCATCCTTCATCCTTTTCACTCGGCCTCCACCTCTCCGTTTGCGTTCTTGTATTCGTTTTCATCTCTTTTGCTTCATGCTTGTTGTGGTCGCCTAATCCCAGCTAGGTTTACTCTGGCTAAGCACCCAGACACAGGGCTGTTATGTTAACTAACAAATCACATTAAGCCGTTGATTGCACCGACTTTACGGGCACACTCTGTACAGACAGACAGAGCGAGAGGGAGAGAGAAAGAGAGAAAGCGCCTATGCAGTATTTACATACATGTATAAATAGAAAATTTGCATATGGCAAATGGATGGAATTCAAACTAGTTGGAAATTATGCTTAAAGTTATTTCCGTTTTAAGTCATCTTTTCTCCTTGACAATATGAATGTTTGATGTCTTGCCTGAATACTGGTTCTGTTTACATTTTCGCATTTCAGTTTTAGATATTGCTTCTAATATTTAACTTATATTTAATAAACAAAGGTTTTTTGTTTTCAAACTTTGTAAGTGCAAATGCGAATTTAAGTTATAAACTTTAGAAATGATTTCCATGCAGATACCATTTAAAGACGTTAAACATTTTCTATAAATTCATTGACAAGTGGCTCACTCCAAATTATTAGAAATATATTTTGGGAGATTTTGGGATGCCCATTTCACCCCAACACTGCTGCTTCTACATATGAAGCTTAATTTGTGACACCGATTTTCGCCAAACGCTGAAGCCGAAATCCGCTTAGGCCTAAATGATATTTAATATCGTTTTATCGTATATCAAAATACACACAACGTATTCAACAAACCGGATTAAATACATTTCAATATGTAATGTGTGTTTGTATGCCTTTTTGTAATACGGACTTTTAGCTGTGCGCTAAATGATATGTATAAAGTTTGCGGTCGTCGCTTATACCCTGTACTTGTTAAAAAGTGGCGTGGGCCATAAATGATGAATAAAGACATTTATTTTTATTAGCAGATTACGCTGGTAACAGAAAAATAACTGTACTATACTTTCCAGAAGGCCTTTGACGTTCTTAAAAGAGAGAGAAAAAAATGTTTTTCCCCGCTTAAAAAAAGGTACAAGTAATTCTTTTTTTTAATCCGACATATTTATTTGTTAGCATTTTATAAAAAAAAATTCTGACGATATTTTAAATCTGCTTGCTTATAACTCAGTTATGAATAAGTACAGAAACTATTCTAGCAAAATATTCTAATATATGGATATGTGGTAGTCGTTCACATTTCATTACACTCGTTGTTGTTGTGGTTAGCTTGCTAAAAACAATCAGCATTTACATATAGTATGTATATGTATGTTTATGAATTGGCTTTTGTGTATTCATAGCTGTAATTTGTTTTGTATTCACATTGTATTCGCATTCAAGCGCCATTCATTCACAATAATTGATTATGTAATCGTTTTAATGAACTCTAATTGAATTGCAGTTCTCAACTTGGATTTTGCGGATATGATTATCAGTCATAGCATATTTCATTTACACAAAGCTTAAGCAAAACTGCTTTGCACCTGCTTCCAACAGATAAGCAGCTATAAATAGTGAACATTTACAATTTTGACAGTCTGTTGTTTATGCATCGTGCTATTAACTTTGGATATACTAACTACATAGCTTATTCTTGCAGATGATGGTTAAATGTGAGTACTTTCAAAGCAGGAGCGAGTTCTTGTACTTATTTACTAGTAGGCATTTAAAGCTTTGACAGATGCTGGTAGAATTTAAATCTCTATTTTTGATTTATCTTCAGAGAATTGCAGCTACGTTACGAAATCAAAGAATTGTGAAACCACAGCAACGCTTGAACAATGCTCACTAGTATTGTATAACGTTATAAACAGTTCGTACAGATTTTGTTTTGGATGGTAATGGTAAGTCAGTATTATGGGACAGGTTTGACTATCAAATTTTAATTAGCAAAAAACCATTGAAGAAACTAATTGACAAAAAGCAACTCCTTGAGTTTACTTTTCTATAGCCAACTCCTTTCCCTCTCTCTCGCTCTCGCTGTCTTCGTGAATTTTTCCTTGTCTATTGTTATCTCGTTCGCCTCACGCAATTTGCAGCTTTTCAACATGAAAATTAATTTTCGACAATTTACTGCGCAATCTTACGCAAAAGTTCAACAAAAGCGACTTCGCCGCCTCCGTACCATATCCAACCTCTGTGGCACATGCCTTAAGCCACCCACCAGACCCCCTCATCCACCCCCACCACCCCCACCAAGCCTAGAGGCAGAGTTGGTTGCCACAGTCAAACCAAACAATCTGCAGCTGCGAGCAAGCGAGCGGCATTTAACGTCAAAGCGTTAAAATTCCTTTACACTTGGACTGATGCCGCGAGTGCCATACAAGCCCAGACCAACCAGTGGCTCCCAAAACGAGGGGGAGGGGGTAGCGTGTGAGTGTGCGAAGAAATTGCATAAAACTTGTTGAAAAATTGTTGAGCTTCAGAGTTGCGTCTGCTCACATCGCATATAAGTGTATACATATGTATACGTATGTATGTACATGAGCGACATGAACAATTCACCTACCCCTCCACAGCACCTAACTCCAAGAACCCCGAGACTCCGTCCATTAGAATCATCCGCATCTATCTCGGCAGTCTACTCCCCGCTCCTACACACACAAACACACGCACACACATTTCCGTTGGTTGCTGCTGGTGCTGCTTTTGGCTCTGGCTTTTCAACTACATTGTCATTTAATTTTGGCGATAAATGTGTGCTTACCTACCCCCCACCAAACACCGCACACCCCCAAACCCTGCAGCGATAACATTGTGTGCAAACTGTCTGATAATCGTCTTCCGCCTATTTTAACGTGACCTCCAGCTCCTCCGTGCTCTCAGCATCTTTTTCGCGCACATATGCGCCGTTTAAATTATTCAACGGAAGCGATTCCAAAAGCCGCCTTCAGCAAAATCCTGCAGCCAACGCCCATCTCTCAACCCTCACCCTGACTCACCCTCCTCCCTCTGTATATGTGTGTGTGTGTGTGTAAAATATGATATTATGGCGTTCAAATAAATTACGCGGAAAATTATTATGGCCGATTCGTAGCTGGTCTTAAGCAAAAGCACTTTGTTCCGTTTCCTTTCCTGTTAGAGTCGAGCGTATTCCGTTTACATTTTGGCAGCTTAAGCCACTTCTTGGCTTAATACACTTCAATATCCACAGCATTAAATTACAATTGTGTGTGTGTGTGTACATACGTACAAGAAAAATCAGACAGCATTCAGTATTCGGTTTACGCAACAGCTGCTGTTGAATCGCTTAAGTCATCTCTTCATCTTCGAGCTTAAACAAAAGCTGTTGCATAGCTGATCAGCTTTGTTGTCAAAAGGGTCAAAAGGCATATTAAAATGTTGTACCAGTGTCTCATTATTTGAGATCTATTAAAACTAAAAACCATATGAATTCATTTTCAATTAAATTGTTCTAAGTTAAATTAGCATTAATTCGGAATTGAAATCGTTTGAATTTATTTGTTCATATTCATTTGCTTAAACAAGATTTGACAAGCATGTTATTTTTTCTTATTTCGTTTTTCAGCTTTTGAACGCTACAAAAGACAGCCATTAAACTGGCACAATCAAATTTTAGCACAAGGGTTCAAAATCCAAAGGGTCGAGAGCAGGTCATCGGCCTATGGGAACTAGAAACTGGGAACACAGGGAACTGAGAGCTGAGTAACTGAGTAACTGAGAGCTGGGCACAAGTGCGCTTGGCATGAAATGAGCTGCAAATCCTTTTTCGGCAACAGTTGAGGTCAAAGTAAAAGCTCAAGCTGGTAGAGCCTGGTAGAATGAGATGCCAGGGTAGAGGGAGGTAAAGAGCAGGCAAAGGTCAGGTTTTCTTTTATTTTACAAAGCTGGGGTGGGGTGAAGCAGCTGTAATCTCTACGCTTACGTCAGTTTTTTGGAGTAGGCAGTAAATACTTTAGATTGGGGCGCAGTGCTCGTACAGTCTTTGAAGAAGCTTAGCAGCCCTTTTTACCCTCCACACCCACTGCCACCCCCATTCACCATCACCATCCGCAGCACTACCCATTTTGCTTCAGTTGTGGCTCGTTTTTAGCCCATTTTTGGTTCCTGCTGCCGGCAGCAGTAAATATTTATGCTTGTGTTTTACTTATTTACATTGTCGAAACCAATTTGGCCCAAGGGTTCAATTGTTTTTCACTTTTATGCCCCCAAGCCAGCAGCTTCCAAGCACTTCGCCTTAGCACACCCTTGTTCTTAATATCCCTCCCTCTTCTTTTGGTTATCTGTTGTCAGCGACACGCATGCAAACAATATTTTCTGGACTTGCGGCTACACAGCCTCCAGCTCTCGATTGACGAAAGAGTGTTGTTGTTGTTGTTTGTTCCAATCAAAAACCCTTCGAACATCGCATTGTTGTCCACCTGCCAGCTAATTCCAGTACAGTCCATTGGGTCACGGTCCACCGCAAAAAACTATAGAAACCAGTTAGCACTCACAATTGCGTTCTGACACTCATTCAATTCATGTGGAACTTGCCACTTAGCGCTACAACACATATACAATACATATGTATGAACGTATTGTTGTTAAGAATAAACTTAAGTCCATTGGATTAAAATGAAATTAGTTTTAAATCAAATACATCAAATTCTGATTAGCTTGCTGCCAATAATAGTTTGGCGATTATTGAAACTTTCTTTCCTTGAACTGAAACTTTTTGTTTCTCCTAGCCTAACACATTGGGCTACCAAACACTTACCCTCAAACCTGTTTTTGTTTTTCCGTCCGTATGAAGTCAATTTTTTTCGACATCTTCAAAGCTAAATATTTAAAACCCTTTAAGCGGAGATATCGAAAAAATCGACAACGTAAAATCGTTTATAAATCTCACTTGCACGCAGAGACAAATCAAGGTAAA
Source organism: Scaptomyza graminum (assembly GCA_018901835.1). Taxonomy (NCBI): domain Eukaryota; kingdom Metazoa; phylum Arthropoda; class Insecta; order Diptera; family Drosophilidae; genus Scaptomyza; species Scaptomyza graminum. The sequence continues at coordinate 7,425,373 of JAEIFL010000001.1, read as the reverse complement.
TCGTATTATTTTCATTTTCATCCAAGAATTTTTGGCAATGATTTTCTATTAATTGAGGTTTTTTTAGTGAAATTTTTAAAAATTATTTCAATATGGATATTATGATATCTAAAATTTTTTCACAGTGTAGCTTTTTCCTGTGTGTAAAGTATGCGGTAGATTACTTGATGTCAAGTGAGCTGCTGACGCCTCCTTGCAGGCCACGTCCACCACCGCGAGAAATATAATGCATTTTTGAAGGACATTCACACACCCCTGCCTTCCCGAAACACACTTTTTTGAGAGCAGATATTTTAACACCAGTTTTTATTCTGATGTCAGTGTATTCAGCATTTGATAGCGTCCGACAGCAACGTATTTAATTTGTTTTGATCTTAACCTCGAACCTGATTCAGACCTTATGCACTAATAGCATAACTCAAGTCCATATAATATGGTATTTCAATTGTTCAAACTGTAAATGCCTTGAGTCTATTTATAACATAAGTTAAACATCTATCGATTGCAAGCACAATATACGATTTGTATCTATGAGCTGGTTGGTCTTTGTTCCGCATTATCCACTATTTTCCAATCCAATTTACTCCGATGCCGAGTGCTTTCCTCTTCTCATACACGGAACGAACAGAGTCCATTCAAAGTCCAATCCATTGATGTGTTGTAAGTGTGTGTGTGAGTGTTTGTTTGTGAGGATGTTATGGGTGTGCATTAGGTTGTTTATCATGTTAAAAGATTGAATAGAGCCTCTTCAAATTGCCACAAAAGACAACTAAAGCACTTGGAATCTTCTTTGTAATGCTTCTTACTTGTTGTTCGTTCCTTCATCTTCTTGATTTGTGTTGTGTTGAGTTGGTCTTGTTGTTGTTCATGGATAGAAAGTGAAACTTGCCCATCATGGGCCATTCGCATGTCAACAGAAATGCCTTTCAATTTATTTAATAATGACCCCAATCAGTGGCTTGATGGTCCCAGCTTAAGTCGTCCTCTTCTTCCCCTTGGATGGAATAGGAAGCGGGAAAAATTCTCCTTCTGGAGGCGAAGACGTTGTGCGTTGTTTCACTAAAAAGTTTTATTAATGCCCGAGTTGTGTGATTGCTGATGCTACAACAGCGCTTGCTCTCCTCTTCGCTCCTCTCCATCTCCCATTCTCCATGTCTTTCTGCAGCGTGTTCATTATGCGCCTGAAATTATGCAAGCAACTTTAATCCCCGGCAACTGACAACAGGCAGAAACAGGCACAAGCCCGAGAAGAGATATTATCACTTGGCTTTCGTCGCCTCGCCTCGCCTATCCTTTCCTTACTCTTCTCCTTTCTTTGTCTTGCTTTCTGCATAAATGGTGCTACTTTGGCGCTGACGCATTTGTGTGCAGTTGAATGTGTGCGGGGCTAAAAGGGGTTATGGGACTGCATGCGTTGCTCATTTAAGACCATTTGGGAGTGGCATTTAAAAATTCTGAATTAATGCAGTTAAACGCTGCTGCTGACTGAATAAGCTCGATCGATCAACTTTAAAAGCTCGCGCTCTCGCTGACACTGTCATCATTATAATTATATCCTCATTTGCTGTTTATTATCCCGCTGTTCATTGGATAGCTAAAATACATATACATATGTAGTAAGTAGTATTTCTCTTAACTTTCTAGGACACGTTTCTGCTGATCGTTTTTGTTTCTTCATCCATAAGAAAGCTTATTGCATCGATAAATATTAAGTAGCAAAATATATATCATTGAGAAAGAATGACAATAGCTGATTGAGTTATAAAATAGAAAAACTTTTAGCTGGCTGAATTTTGCAACTCAAATTCCCTATATTACCTGGAATTAATCTAAAACTACCTTTAAAACTATAAAAAAAAACAATATATAAGTTCAGTAAATAAAAAAATGGGCTGAGGAATGAAGTCGAATCTCTAAGGCAATAAAATTAAGAGTCTTCTTTAAAAGTTTGCTTAATATTATAGTGTTATCGATGAGCCACAATTTGAAAAATAATCGTCAACATCGGTCGACCCCGCTAAATAGCGTAGTGAAGAGATTTAAAACTAAGATGACAAGACTTTAGGCAGCTTAATGTTGATTTGATAATTTTAATAGTTTGACAAGTGTCTTGAGACACTCGCTACTTGCTTGTTGATTTCATTGCACCTAACAAAAAAAAAGAAACATACATATTACTCGCTATTATCTCGTTTGCCTAAATGCATTCGCAATAAAATACAATTTTAGCTTTCAGTTTACTTTCTAGTAATCTGGTTTCGTTTCAATGACTCTCGTTGACCTCTTTATACCTTAGTTCTTGCTTGTCAGTAAAGTCAATTAACTCGCTCGACTCCATTTCCCTTTGCAACAAATTCTTGCTCAATGGCTCAAACTGCAAACTTGACCGCAGTAACTAACTAACTTTACTTTTAACATACATACTACAGTTAGTTAAGACAAATTTCGACTTAGACTCAGTGGTGTTGGAAAATGAAAAATGGGAGATGGAAGTTGGGGTGTTCGATTAGGTTGGCCAGGTTGGACAGGTTGTGTCGTGCTGCAACAAAGCAGCCAAAATGCAATTAGTGTCCACAATATGGCTGTAAGAGTGATTTGAAGGGAGGTTTTATAGACGTCAAAAATGTAAATGGAAAATGAAAATGAAAGATGGCAACCACAAGTTTCAAAAATCACTAATGGATTTGTAATACAATAAATAATATGCACTGGCAGCCAGCAGCAGCAGCGGCAGATGAAGGGGGAGAAGAAATACTAGTGAGCTCAAAGGCGACGGGCAAGTGGGGGAAACTGGAGCAAATGGTTGGGAGGCCATAAAAATATTCTTGTCATCCATTAAAATGACACGCACACACACATACGTATGTATGAAGGAGTTGATGAGCCTGCACCTCTATTAGAAAAATGTTGGCCTAAAAGCAAAAACACACACACACACCCACAAAAAATAAAAGGGGCCAAGGCGAAGTTTGATGCTTTACTTTGTTCCCATATGTTGCGACAGGGGTTGGTTGGTTGGCGGGTGTGGGGGCATCGATATAATTGAATATTGCTATTAATGCGTTCACACACACACACACATACACACGCACACACGCACTTTCAAAGTGCTATTGAAGGCAACAAAAACCACACAATAGTACTTTGTGCCCCAAACTCCTTAGATACCCATTAAAGCATAAAGCAAGCAGCCGAAATTCAAAGCGAAGACGAACTGAAGAACTACTTTCGACAATGCCCCCAAAATCTATTCATTGAGCATTAAGCATTATAAATTATATAAGGAACCGAAACGTTAGAGTATTGAGTATATTATAGACTGTAAAACAAATATCGACACATAAGTTTTGTAATTTTAAGTAAAGTTTAAGTCAAGAAAAGAATAAATTCCAATGAACAAATGAGAATTATAAAGTTCATTTTATTTATTTGTTAAACTACTCGCTCAGCTGCCCTTCATTACGTTACAATCTAAAACTTCATCTGTTGTTTTTATAGTCAGTTTAATGTTTCGAAATGTTAGTATTAAGTCATACTAGTTTCAGAGTATTTACGCTTCAATTTCTGACCTTTTTTTCAGTGCAGTGTTTATAGTCAACGCTATTAAATTGAACGAAATCAATAATTCATTAAAATAATGTATGCATAAAGGATGAATATTTATAGCCAATGGATGAACGATAACAACAAAGCGCCACAGCATAAACTATGCAAATCGACTTCACTGAAATGCGTGTATGTGTGCGAGTGTGTGTGTGTGTGTGTATGTATATATGTGGTTTGATTGTTTGGTTTGTCTGAGTTGGCGCACGTAATCTCTAACAATTTTGTTAACACACACAACGAGTAGAGTTTGAAGCTACCAACAACGAACACAGTGCGGATAGCTCTGCTTAGTAGTGGGATAATAACCGACAGTAGTGGCTGTAGAAGTAGTCTAAAATTATAATAGAAATGAAGATGGTTACACCCACTTCCAACCTCTTTCAACTGTATTAAAACCGAAGAAGCTAGAAGCGCAAAGCGGCCGTCAACAGGCGCGGGCGAAACAATCAAGGAAGCACTTAACCGAATGAAACACAAGTAAACAAATGAAAGTAAGCAAACACAAGACAAGCCAAGCCATACAACAGATAGGCAGAGAACAAGGCTAAGAGAGGGAAAGAGACAGAGAGAGAAGATTCTGGCTGAAAGCAAAGCACAAGTTTAGAAGACTGTTGACGGTCCGACGGTCAAAACTAAAGCAATGAAATAAAATGGAAATGAAAATGCAAATGCATTAAGTATGCAGAACGAATTGAAGCAGCTCCTGCTGCTAAGGCTGCAGTCAAAGTCTGAGTCTGAGTCCAAGTTGGAGTTAGAGAGAAATGAAGCTGCGAAGCTCGGCGGGTAAATAAAGACGCTGTTAACGGCCATAGCCATAGTCTTGCAGCATACCAACCAGCAGGACATCAAGTTGAGATATGCTCCAAAAGCAAACAGAGCTGCTGTCATTCAGCTTCAGTCACACTCGTAGTCATTCACTCATTCTCACTCAGTGGTTCACTCATTTACTGACTCATTCGCTCAGTCATTCAACGCGATGGCATTTAATTATCATTTTCGTGCTCTAACATTGGCAGCTCTACATATCATGCACAACCTAAATGCCACATGCAACTTGCAGCCATGACAACAGTGACAGAAATAACGTCAGAAATAATAAAGCAAAATATCATGTTAATATATGTTACAATAAAATTGTATTTAATTATTTCAGATTTAGCTGTTTGATAAATACTTTAAAATTGATTCCAAATCGAACAAAACCTTTTAAGAACTTATTTTATTAATTCATAACAATGTTAATGTTATTGAAAACATTCATTTAGCATAATATTATGTTTCCCACATACTATGTATGTGATATTTTCAATGGACTGCCAAATATTTAATTTTGATACATATTATTTTCAATGTGTTACATATTGCATGGGAAAATCGTTACATCTGGGCGGCAGCGGAGAGCATTTGGAAATGCAATCACCGGCCTTCTGTTGTGCCCGCAACTTTTCCTATTAGCGTGTCTTTCCGATTTTCCGATTTTCTGATTTTGATAGATTCTGATGCGTCTTTAATGTCAGTTTGTCAATGTCGCCACTGCTTTTCCACAACTGATTATCATCAATAGCAGCAACAACAATAACAACATAAACAATAGCATCAACAGCTGTTGCTATCTGCGTTTCTGGTGTCGTTCACACATTTTGCTGATGAGTTTGGACGCGTAAAGAGATTCAATAATATATTGCTGAGCATTTTTCAAATAAAACACTTTGGAATTTGGCTTCAGCTCCGTGTTTTGATTTGATAACAGGATGAAAGAACGCAAATTCCATAAGCCATACAAATGCATAAACATTCATTGAACTTTAAGAGCGCGTCGATTACTTTCAAGTGTATCGTTCAACCAGGTAGGAGCCTGAACGGTTTGAGTTTAATTTTTTTTATCCATGGAAATTATGTTGAATATTTGGTCAACAATTCAATATTTTTAAAAAATCTATTGAAAAAATACAAAAATAAAATAAAAATGAAAGAGCAAATAAGGAAAGCAAAGAAACTAATTTGTAGAGATTCTGAAGGGCGGATGGCTAAAGTCCGGCAAGACTTTGCATTGTAGAGGAAGGGCAGAAGTCTTATTGGCCGATAAGCCTGGCTTATGCATTATGAGAATTGTTGCCATTTTCAACTTTTTGGGAATGCTCGGACACTGAGTATTCTGCTATAAATCAGCGCTATGCATAAAAGCACCTTAGCTTGCACTGCACTCAGTGTGGCATAACAAATCCTACCGATTCCCAAATTCCCAGCAAAGCTACCTCCACTGCAGCGAACAGGAACCTACGTAAATGATTGTCTTTTAAGAGATTCTATACACTTCCACAAATAGAAGTTAGCATCTAAGGTAAAGTCCATGACATCCAGTTTTGGCTTTAAGAAGTTGTGTTTAAGTTTCCTTAAAAGGTTTCCGTCGACAGATTCCGTCCCAGATGTCTTGTGATCAGATTAATCTTTTTCAAAGCTTACTTCCCTGTGAGTATGATGATGTAGGAAGCGTAAACGCAGCAACAGCTTTGTGTCTTAATTCTGTGAAAATATCTAGGATCACACTGATATAAAAGCCGTGGTAAAATTAAGTTAAAATGTAGTTGAATTGATTATTCGCGATTCTAGAATATCTTAAAATTAGCATACAAATACTTAAATCATGTACAACAATTTTTGAATTATAAACATAAATAAATTGATCTAGGGGTATCTTTCTAATAAATTTTTGGAATTAATAAATAAATTAAAATAAATAGATAAATTAATTATCGAAATAGTTACTTCAAAGTTTTTATAAAATCACATTTTTGGTACACACTAACTTAAATTCATGAAAAACTTGAACCAAGACAAGAACATGATTTAAATTTTGAGAGTACTCGAACCTAATAAATCCCACTTGAATCAAGAACTTAATTCTTGAGTTCAATAATTCCGTAGTTAGAGTTCTCAAATCAACTTCAAAGTGCTGGGTTTTAAGTTAGAAATGTTTTGCAATCAGTGCACCCTTAACAAGATAATCACTAAGAGCTTAAGCTAAGTTCAAAGCATCCTACCAATAGTCATAAGAGCACGTAGCTGGATCAAAAATCGTATGGTCAGCCGGACATAGCTTATGGACCTTTCAACTAGCTGCACATCTGAGGTTCAGGGACTTTTATGGCGTAAAGGCAATTAATTGACATCGTCTCGGTTGAATGTTATTTATTAAGCAGCAATTTGCAATGGCCGGGAGTAAAATGTAAAAAGTTTTACAAATATCGAACCCAAACCTCAAACCAAACGTAGAGTATATCAAATGCGGCCGCTGTTGATTGCGAATCAATGAACTCGACACCCGGGCAAAGGCAGCAACAACTTCTACAGCTACAGCTACAACTACAGCTGTGGCTGTGACTTCGACTTGGACTTGAAGAAGTCCTTTGCCTAGCTATGTTGATGTTGTTATTGTTGTTGCAGCTGCTCTGTGGCAAATGCAGCTGCGCCGCTAATTTACTAACGTTAATTAATGGCGAAAATCGAAAATGTTCGCTTTGAACTTTGAACCTAGCCGCAGCGACACAGACGACGCGACAGCGCCACTTAAAGAGTTAACACCCCAAGTTGCCCACGTCCTCCACAGAAACAACTCCCTTAGCCCGCCCTCTCTTCACCAGTTTCAAGATGTATACGAAGCGGAAGCTGAACCAAACTGCCACACAAAAGGAAATGAACACTTTGCCGTTTGCCGTTCCCCCCACCACCACCAACACCACCACCACAAAAAAACGAAAACGAAGTTTGACGTTGCTTCAGCTGCTTTTGGTGCTTTTGGTTCTTTTGGTGCTGCTGGCTGCGGTGGCCAGGCGAAAGTTGCAAATTGACTTGGCGCAGCATTCGTTGGGAGGCTAAAAAGGCTTTTAGCTTGTTTTGGCCTAGAATCACGCAATGGCAATGCCAAAGCATCTCATCGAAGCAGTGCAAAAGCTGATGCTGCTCCTGATGCTGAAGCTGAAGCTAATTTATGCCAAGGAATTGAAATTCTTAATTTTGGCCAAGGATATCGATATGGATAACGCACGCATCGGCAATGGAATGCGATTTTGGCGAGTGCTCCGGAAACCGGATTTGATACAAAGCGATTGAGAGTGAATGCGATGCGATGTGATGGGATGAGATGGGGTCAGATAGGGGGGGATAGGGGGTATGGTTGGTTCACTCAAGGTCTTGCCAAACATTTGATTTTCCGGCGCGTCTTGCAGACTAATTTTGCATGCAGCGCACAAAAGATGCCGACTGAGAAAGCAGTAGACTGGCGACAAAATAAACTCGCACAGTGGTCCGGGTTCCAAGCACAAAGACAAGTCGGGGGGGGGATTGAGGTGGGGGCGGCAGCAATAGAGCAGTGCTGCAGTCACAGTCACGCAGACGATTGATTTAGAAACGGTCCATTGTCACGCTGTACATATATATATATATATATATATAACAATCGAGACATGAACAGGGCAAGAATTTTGACTTGGCTTGGCTTGGCCTTAAAGTCAACTAAAGGCGATCTTAAAGTTAGCAGCAGAAGCTAGCTAGCGCCGGAGGAGGGGCTATAATATCTATGTGGACTATCACCAACACGTACGCATTTGCTATTGAAAATATACATACATACACACACACTCACCCATTCTTTGTTAGGTGGCAAGTTTTTGCGTAGTTTGAACACGAAATATTTTATTATCATATATAATTTGCTATTATGATGATTATACGTGGGATACGGATACGGATTTGGATTTCAGATTTCGATTGCCGTTTCGTTTCCGTTTTCAGTTTCAGTCGCAGTCGATTTTCACTTGGCGCAATCACAGTCTGGGTTCGAAGTGTCGACCATTTGGTCACTTCGGTCGCTTGCCAATTCAATCTCAAGATATTCAGCTGCAGCCCCCTCTAACTTGTTAACTTGACCCACAACCAGTCTCAGACATTTTAAATTGCTTTCATAGGGTTGTGTGTATGATAATTTTGACATGCCAACTCGATTTCAGGCAAAATGCTTTTTACTTTATGCAGACTTGTTCATATATATAAGTTTTAAGTGCATGCAAATCTATTATTTGCAAACATTTTTGTTTATTGAGTGCACGAAGCATTCATCATTGATTTTCATCAGGCATGTTTCAAGCATACATCGCTTATAGATTTGTCATCAAGCAATAATCAATGTATGTATCAATCAAATGTTAAATATAAGTTAACAGCCAAGCATCCAAAACTCAATACGTCAGTAATACTACTCTTTACTTTCGGTATCGAGTATACAAATCAATTAGACATCAATCATCTACTTGAGTTTTTCAGCAGCCATTAATCATTGAATCAACAATCAGCATTTCTTGGCTGTTTTTAGCTGTTGGATCGTAGAGTGTTTCGGTAGGGTCCCGGCGATCCTTTATATATTTTTGCTCACTTCTCTGCTTATGTTCCATCGTTTTTTTCTTCTTTTTTTTGTGATTGAGAGCTAAATTTGAGTCAATTAGCTGGAATTATCATGGCCGGAATTGTCATCAGATTGTCAACGCTTTGACATGCACATCATCAGCAATGGGAATGGAATAGCTTCGTGCATAAATTAGGCAACTTGCAACAACAAGCGAATGCTGAATTTGAGAAGGAAGGGAGGGCTAAGGTGGCGGGTGGCGGGTGCAGTAAATTTGAAGGAGGAATAAACTCAAGTTGCACTTAATTAACTCTAACTGCAACTGCAACTGAAATTAACCCCAAGCCAAAAGGGAAGGCTGTCAAGGCACAGACAAACAAACCAGCAACAATTTTTTTTCTTTAAGCACAGATGATTAACATAATGGAGTATGCTAATGATAATGATGCTAATGCTAATGCTAATGATGTTCATGATGATGATGATGATGATGGAAAGTGGAACAAAAGCTAAGGCTAAAAGAAAAGCTATTGTTGCTAACAAACTTTGCCCTTGCTTGGCGCCACTCTCATAATTCCTTTAGCTAATTTTGCATCGTTAGCTGCAAATAGACGTGACGTGACATGATATGATGTATCTGATGATGCAGCAGCAGCAGTAGCAGCAGTAACAGCAGGCAAAAAACAAGAGCGAGATGCAACAATAATTGCGTTAATAATTACTAATGGTCCAATCATTCATTTGCACATTGACTGACTGGCAACATGTTGCTCAACATGCAAACAGCTGGCAACAAACAGCATGTTCTTAGCAACAAATGTTACCGAGCACACGCGTTGCCCAATTGGCAGACTCATTCGGGCACTACTTCGTGGATTTTGTGTCGTGACGATGTTGTTGTCGTTTGTGAGTTCGGCCTGCGCTTCGGCTGCTGCGGTTGAAGTTGCGCCTTTGGCAGCACTTCCGTTACGGGCTTGCAACCAGTGCTCGTGTGGCAACGAGACGCAATGGGCAACAAACAGGCACACAGTTTTTACAGCACTCAAACTGGCAGGAAGATATTAAACCCGCTTAGCATACCCATTCTTAATCGAACATTTCATGTTTGGGACACCCTTTTCTTAAATGTATGTATATTCGCTCATGCATCCAGTTTCACTGTCAATTGCAGCTTTCATTTTTGTTGCCAGACACAAAAAAAAATAGCAGGTCTCACTTCCGTAAAAAGGTCACACATTCTCAGGAAAGGTGCCACAAAATAAACAATTTGAGAGCTCCAAAAAAATTTCGAAAATTTCCCAGCAGAAAAGAAGAAGCGGTAGACGAAAAGTTTAAATAGTCACAGTCGCAATACAAACGGCCTTTTTTGCATTCTCGGCACTCTCGGCACGGAAAGCGCACAAACAAAAAGCGCCCGTAGAGGAAATACAAACACAGTTAAAGAAGCAAAGGTTAAAAAATCCAAGACAGGCCGAAAAAACAAAAAAAAAAAAAAAATACAACGAACAAACGTAAACTGAAATCAGTAACAGAATCGGCAGACAGCTCAAACGAAGTTTTAACTTAACCTTTAACTCGTTAACAAAAAAAATTAAAATTTAAGTAAAAAGAGAAAAAGAGAACGCACCTGTAGCTTACATGTGGGCTGGTTCTTAGATTGTTCTTAAATTCCTTTAATGTTATATTATATAATATTCTTGCTCACGTTTAAGCAGCATGTATGGGGCAGGTGTGTAATTCCTAAATAGAAATTCTAGAAATAGGCACGACACGTGGCACGCCGTGCAACGTCAAGTTCCTGCTTTTTTTACTTTTTACTTTTTGTTAATTTAAGCGTAAAAAGTCAGTTACATTAGAATAAAAACTAGAGCATAATTTTTAAAATCTGACTTCAGATTCACTCCGATTAACATGCCAAAACTCAAAACTTGAAATGCACATATACCTATTTCCTTTGAATATTATACAATTGTTTTTTTCTTCGTGTTGTCCCTGGTTGGGTCGAGTCAAAAAAAATTAGCACGTGCCCATCTCTACCCTGAACTCATAAAATGGGAAATAGAGTATAATGGTGTTGTGCAAATGTAAGTAACAGATCATTTTCGACCCCATTAAAATTAAATATTATTATTAATTTAAATATAATTAAATATAATTAAATATTTTCTGAGCATTACAAGATTGTTTCAAAATATCGATTACTCTTTACCTATCGATAACAATAAATACCTTTAATATTCAAAATTTGATCGAATTTGGTATAAAAAAAAAAACACAAACGCAGACATGGAAACCAGGAGTATAGGGTTTGTCGTAGAAAAGCAATCTCGACTAAAGCCTACCCACAAGTTTTAGATTAAAAATAAGATGGCGCTTAATTTGATTTTGTTTTGACATTGAAATAAGGCATACAAAAAAAATAGGCTTAATACATTTTATTGTCAGTAAATGACTGAATTCGACTTGTTTAAAATGAAAACTTGTTAATCAAATCAAAACGTTCAACAATCACACAGCAGGCACTATGAAAAGCAGCCGGACGCCGACACGCAAGGCTCATCGCATTAAATTTTATCGCAATGGTGATCGCTTCTATCCGGGCATCACCATACCCGTCTCGAATGAGCGATATCGTTCCTTCGAGAGCCTCCATGAAGATCTGACCCGACTGCTCGAGGAGAATGTCAAGATACCCGGTGCGGTACGCGCCATTTATAGCATGTGCGGCAAAAAGATCACAACCCTAGATGAGCTGGAGGATGGACAGAGCTATGTTTGCTCCTGCAACAACGAGAACTTCAAGAAGGTCGATTACAACACCAGCTCACAGCCGCTGGCCAATTTGACGCTGGCAAACAACAGTCGATCGACAAATCAACGTCTGGAGAAGCTGCAGCGTCCCGCATCTCCGCTAAGGAATGGAGCACTTATTGGCGGTATCAGCAGCAGCAGCATTAGCTCCTCCTTAGCTCCCAACGGTGGCGGTGGTGTCTGTGGTGGAGTTGCCACAAATGGTAGTCCGTTAAACAATTCGAGGTACAGTGAGCGGAACAGCGTGGTACATCCGCGTATTGTCACTCTGATACGGAACGGCACCAAGCCCCGAAAGATAATGCGTTTGCTGTTAAACAAGCGCAATAGTCCCAGCTTCGAGCATGTGCTGACCGCCGTTACGCATGTGGTGCGACTGGATACGGGCTATGTGCGCAAAGTGTTCACATTGTCGGGTGGATCGGTGGCTCAGCTAGCTGATTTCTTTGGGCAAGAGGATGTGTTCTTTGCCTATGGCACGGAGCGTGTTAATCCCGCTGAGGATTTCAAGCTCGAAGCCGAAGAGCAGCGAGTAATTAATGCTATACGCAAGACATTGCGCACGGCGGGCACAACGTGCCAGGGCCCGAAACCCAAGATGCCCGTTAAAAGCAAAATGGTGTATCCCGATGAGCCGCCGACGACGACGACGACGAGGCGAGGAGAGCGATGTGGCGGTGATGCGAATGATTTGGCAGAGAACGATGAGGCGACACTACTTAAGAGCACGGGCGTTGAGATTGGTGATCTGCCCATTGCCATTCGCGATAATTATACACTGGGCCAAATGATTGGCGATGGCAACTTTGCCATTGTGCTTAAAATCAAGGATCGACAGACGGGCTTACCCTATGCCCTAAAGATTATTGACAAGAGCAAGTGCGATGGCAAGGACCACTACATCGATGCCGAAGTTTGTGTTATGAAGAAACTCCAGCATCAGCATATCATATCCCTTATCATGGCTGTCGATCAGGTCACAAACATGTACCTAGTGCTCGAGTATGTCAGCGGTGGCGATCTATTTGATGCCATCACGCAGGTGACACGCTTCTCGGAAAGCCAATCACGCATTGTGATCCGGCATCTTGGCTCTGCCATGTCATATCTACATTCCATGGGCATTGTGCATAGAGATATCAAGCCGGAAAATCTACTTGTTGAACTTGACAAATATAGTAATGTTGTCGAACTGAAGTTAGCCGACTTTGGACTGGCCTGCGAGGCAACCGAACCTCTGTACTCTGTATGCGGCACGGCCACTTATGTGGCACCCGAAATTCTGCTGGAAGTTGGCTACGGCTTGAAGATTGACGTCTGGGCTGCTGGCATTATATTGTACATATTGCTCTGCGGTTTTCCGCCATTTTTTGCGCCTGATAACCAGCAGGAGCCGCTGTTTGATTCGATCATCTCAGGAGTTTATGAGTTTCCCGATCCATACTGGTCGGACATCGGAAATGGTGTGCGCGATTTAATCGCCAATATGCTGCAATCGGATCCAGAAATTCGCTTCAGCAGCGAAGACATTCTTGATCACTATTGGACAATGGGCAACGAAAAATAACGGCTGCGATGAAGGCGGTGGAGGTGGGGGCGATTTCAGCAGATGTATCCAAATCCGGAACAAAATGACGGTGCTGACAACAATCTTAAATTCCAATTTTCAAACCATTTACGGTTCGTCTACTTTATATTCTTTTAACGCATATTTTGGCATTTATTTTTACACAAAGATTCATTTACATTCAAAAGCATATATATACAGATATATTTAACTCTGGTATTTTTAAACTGTTTTTAATTAGTATTTTTCATTGATTATAAATTAAAAATAAACGCATGTTGTGTAAAAAAAAAAAAAAAAAAAAAAAAGGTTGAGCACAAGTTAAGTTAACTTTGACTGTATACACGAATAGTAGAAAATGCTCCGACACAGGCAGACAGAGAGAGAGAGAGAGAGAGAGAGAAATAGAGATAGAGAGAGAATGAAAGCAAGTGAAAGAGAGTGAGATGGTGACAGCTAAAGGCCACTTTGGCAATTTGAACTGAAAGTAATTCCACTAAAATGTTTTAACAAATTCAAATTCAAATGGCGATGGCGATGGCGCTGGGACGTCGGAACGCAGGACTCGCAGCAGAAGGATACGGATACTGTTACGGCAACGAAATGGGACTAGTTCCCGGATGCGGCAGGTGAACCGAGACAAAAACCCGTTGCGCAACCAACACACAGAGTGGCATGTGGCATGAGGCATGAGGCACGACGAATGAACGGAGTAGCGCAACGCCTTGTCTTGCGTTGTTTGCCACATCGTCTGAGCAAGCAGACGAAAATTTGAAAGTGAAATCAAACAATGCGAAAATAACTTGAAAACAATGTCAAGCTGATTTTTTTTTTATTATTATTTATTTTTGTACCACAACAAGCCAAAAGTTTTTGTTGTTGTTTTTCATTTATTTATCTTTTATATATGTATCTTTCTGCATCAGTTCCGTAACGTATCTTGAATTTATTGTTTATTTAAATCTTAAAAATACTTTCATCAATTTCTACTCCAATTTTGTTTTACTTCATTATGGTATTTGAGCGTCTCTCTTTGCTTTTTAAGCTTTACTAGAAAACAAGATTTGTTTCCTTTGATTTTTTTTTTTAATAAATATTTTCATCCATCATATTTGCACGTCAGGAAATATGAAATAAAGGTAAATAAATTTCGTTTACAAAATTTTTTCCTAAACCTTACAGTTTTTCTCAACTGCAGCTTATTTGCTAATCCACAATCAACATTTTGGGCGGGGGACTTGCATACTTCATGATGCTCCTTCGGACTATGTATCTATTTGATATTCTATTCTATTCTATTTTCAATCGGTTTCTATTTGATTCTATGAATGAATAAATTTTAAAAAATATAAATAATATATGTCCGAGGCTTTTCATTTTTAATTTCAAAGTTAAATTTGGCTAAATGACGCAATGACGGCATGTCCTTTTCGGGCAAATAAAGTTACCAGTAAGCGTTAACGGGCTAAGCATCCCAATTTCTTCTTTGGTGAGTTAAGTTAGCATGAGCGAATTGCGATCACAGAACAGCCTTACAGAACTGAAGCATTAAAATCAAAGACCGCTAACAATAGTTGAGTTGCAAACAATTGAAGGCCATAAAAATAGACACATATCTTATTTTTGTAAGGCATATTTGAAACACGATAAACTTTTATTTTCAAATTTTTATTTTCAATGTACACATATTTAATTATTTAATCTAATTTTTGCAAAATAATTATAATAATGGATTTTTACATTTAAATTAAACCAATTTAATTTGAATTTTAAAATTGAAAATAAGAATTAATTTTAATAAAAAAGAGTTCAATCAAATAAAATCAAATTTTAACGGAGGTAGCTAGATTATATGACGTTGATGTATAATATGAAGGTACAAACGCATGTACAGACATTAATGCATATTTATTCAACAGTCTGTTTTGACCGCCTAACCAGTAGAGTTAGCAATTTTGTTTTTATCGAATCGACAATGAATCACAGGAAGTAAATTTATGTCGCGAAACAATATTAGCACTAAGCCGCCACGATATTGTGACTTTTGGCTTCTAAAGGACATCGACCCAAAAAATTGTGCTCACAATAAAAGCTTGTCGCTGTTCTATATTGTTAAAAACCATTTGAATTCGCCACCTCAATCACCTAATCTCAATTTGAATGATTCGACTACACACCATTGTGTCTAAGGATATTCTCAAAAATGTCGTTGTTTAAGAATGGAGCAAACTAATGGCAAAGGATATCAAGAAAGTAGTCCAAACAATGCTAATTCGGTTGGCTGAAGGTAACCGACTTCATACTAAATTCTTATCACTTGGTAAACTAAATTGTTTGTTTTGTCCTGTACGCATATTTTTTTCTGATTGAAAATCAGACTATTTTGTACAGTTTTTGTTAGATTATGAAAAGTTTAAGTGCTTTAAGCTAGGAAGTTACATTAAAATAAAGCTTAAACACTTTAACTTTTCTTAATGAAAAATATAATTTTCTATATCTTTTTTAACACATTTGTTTTTTTACTCCAAAGTTACATGTTTGTACGCATACTTTTTCTGTCAAGTTTATATATATACATATAAGTACATATATGTATATAGAAGATGTTGTAGCTGCAACTCTAACAGTTGTGGTGATACTTTTGTCGCTTTGAAGCGAAAAAAAGGATGCTTAAGTCAAGTGCATCCTGAAGACATTGTAGACGTTGAGCCGTCGAGCAATATTCAACAGTTTCCCATTGAAGAGAAAAAGGGAGGAAGAGCTAGAGGGAAGGTAAAGCCAAACGTAAACATAAACGTGAACGTGAACGTTGATTCCATTCTGCGTCTCATCGCACTGTCAACACTGAGCTACAACTACTGCCACAACCTTTTGGCGAAGAAGGCAATGGCTCCGTTACGTATACGTACGTACCGACACAGGCCAACAGTGTTTTGTTGGCTCACCAAAGCAAAAGTTAACTTAAGCAGCTGCCAAGTGACTTGAAAGTACTTGAGCGCATCCTTAAACAGGATATCAACTGGCAAAAGCGTTGAAAGGAGCAACAGACTACGACGAGGACGACGACGACTCGTTCTCTGCCTCTGTTTAGATGCATGAATGTGCGTGCAGACAACAATAACAATAACAACAAAAACAACAATGAACAGAATGTAAAGGAAGATAGAGGACAGGAAAGATGAAGAAGAAGAAAAAACATACAAAACGGGCCAAATCTCAGCCAATGTCAAAGAACCAAGCACGAAAACATACACACACACAGAAGATGTGTCCGCATTCTGGACTTACCCACTAGCCAGCATCCTACCACCCCCTTACCACACTCTCCTTCCCCACCCTCCTCGCCAAGCTTGTTCGCGACCGCGTTGGCACGTTGTGGCCTTTTATTAGATACGTGCTGTATCTCTGTTTACCAACTTTGATGGTGTTAATGCCTTTTGTTCTTGTTGCTGTTGCCCCGATATACATCTATGTCAACCAGACACACACACACGCACACACACACACACACATTTGTGTCAGATGCCACTTGGCAATTTGACTTTGGGCTGGCTATACGGGAAACTCGGGAGCATTCCTTCCAAAGGGCGTAAAAAGTGCAGCGTATGTGCTTTTGCTTAAAGGGAGAAAGAGTATCAGAGGGAGGGCGGGGGTACAAAGTGTGACAGCAGCAACCTTGACTAGTTGTTGTGTTTCTTGAGCCACACAGGACTCCAGCTTCAGAGTCAGCTATCTTTAAATTTGGCCCTATTTATTGGCTGCTGCTGGCCCCAAAATTAAGTGAGAGAAAAATTTAATTAAAAATAAATAAAAATCGCCTGATATTCGAGTGGCAAAACAGCAAACGTTACGGGTTAAGCTGATGTTGTTATTGTTGTTGTTCTTTGTCCTTCAATGAGCAAAAGTGTCTACAAATGAAACAACAACAAAAGCAACAAAACTGCCGCAGCAACTCTTGCAGCGCATTAAAAATGCAACAAGAATTGTGTTTTTGGTTCCAGTTGGAGTCCATAAAAGAACTTTAATATGGTTAAACAGAGACGTAGTTATACAGTAAGATGTTAAAAAAATGTTTATTGGGAACGGATTGGTAGCAACAATAATATTAATATTGTGTTAATATTAAAAATAATCGAGCAACAGAACTCCCGTCAAAGCGTGAACACTCGGTTAAGTGAAACACTCATAAGAGCAAAAAATTACTCCAAAAATTGAACAGCTTAAAAAATTCCATTCAAAAAAGTGAACAGATCGCAACAGTTTGGATTTAATCATTTGTTAGAGTCCAGAAAAATGATTTTATTTATTTATGCAGCACTTTAATGTCGTTGTTATAAGGGAAAAGAAAAATGTGCTAACTATATAAATACTATATATAAAAATTGCTGGCATCCTCAGGGCACACAATTTGTGCCATTATATCTAAGGAACAAAGACAAATCAGCTTTTATATTATCGTTTAATTTTTTATACTCTTTCTATGTAAACAGGAAACAATTGTGATAAATACATAGTACCGAGAGTATGTATCTATGATTAAGAATATATTTTTTTTTCTCCCCCTGATACAGTGAACCAACAATTCGATAGAATAAACACCCTCGGTTTTAATAAGCGCATACATAAGCAAAAGCGTTTTTCTCTCTCACCGGAAGTAGAACAGCTGCTCAAACGCAATTCAACAAGTGCGGATGAATCTATGGAACCAGTTGAGATCCCTTGAAGAGAAAGATAATTTGAATATGTGTATAGCACAGATATTTATCATGAAGCAAACGTAACTTAAAATATCTCCAAGAATATGTGTACAAAGTTTCATGATGATCGGCTAAGTAGTTTTCGCTTACATTCACATTTATAATATTAGTAGGGATATTTAAAAAAATTTCTTTTAAACATTTAACTGTTGCAAAATTAGACTAAGAAAGTTTAAATTTTATCATAAAACCTGTCGAAAAATTAACTCAAACAGAGTTAGTTTAAGCTACCCCTGCAATTGAAAGTAGGCTACGCTCATGAACAGTTCAGTACAGGATTCCACTTAGCTCGTACGGTTTGTTGCTTCTTGTTGTCGTTGTTGTTGTCGTTGTTGCTGTGTTTGGCTGCAGCTGCAATCGCCCAAGCCGGAAATGCGCAAAACTAACGGATAATGGCCAAATGACCAAATGGCGTTCCGGGTAACTGGTAAATTTTAACTGACGCAACAGCATCCGCGCGCGTCTGTACTTTAAATAGGTCGACGACAGACACATTTGAGAAAGTTTCTCGATGAAGAGATAGAGAGAGTGTGAGTGAGTGAGACAGAGAGAGAGAGAGAGAGAAAACGAAATGAACGGTAAATGTCATGGTTAAGTTTTACATGCGGTAAAACGATAGCGGAAATGGCAGCTTAAAACTTTTTTGAGGATTCGCAATTAAAGCAAATTAATGCAAAATATATGAGAAATACTGGGAGTGCAAGAGTGGAAAGGGTAATCGAAAACGAAGCCGCGTTGCATTGCCATTGCGTCATGTCAAAAGCTGTATTATCAAAAACACAAAACGAATCATGCGACAAATAAAGAGTAAAGAGACACAAAACGCTGTTGAACTGCCTGTGTGTGTGTGGCAGTGTCAGCTCTAAGTAGGCAATGAATGCCACACATAACACAAACAGTTGCCGGATCAAATCGAAATTGGCAGCCCGTCAATAAGCTAAAACGCACAATGCCAACGAGTCAATGGCGAGGGAGGGGTGGTGGTGTTTAGACAATTGAACTGGGTGAATGCAACATGCTAAGGCCGCATCGTCGCATGTGGCACAAGGTACGAGCTACCACGCACATTGGTCGCATTTAAACGTTTTCGAGGTGAGCGGGTGGATGTAAGCGGGGGGTGAGCAAAATGCGGAAGTGGCAAAGTGCCAGGACTCAACTTGACTCGACTTGACTTTGTGCGAAGGGGGCTGGGGGGTTGAGGTTTACAAATACAAAAATACATGCATAGATGGCCTGGGCATGGCATGTCTTAAACAGGGCTTCAGCTTTGTCTGCGGCTCTATCGACTTAATTGCTATTCTAAACATGTTGCACTTCATTGGTCGCATCGTGTGGCATGCGAGAAACCAGGCTACCAGGCGATACGCACACGCACACGCATACACACACACACCCACACACAAGTCAGAGAAAGAGGGAGAGAGAGCAAGAGAAAGCGATAGAGAAAGAGAAATCTAGCCGAACGCCTTGGCACGTTGCGGTAATTAAATTATGTGCAGCTGCGGGAGGTTCTCGACGACAAGTCAAGTGCGCTGTCTAGAACATCTAAGAACAGGGGTGTGGGACCCAACTCAGACACACGAGTTTTAAGACATTGTGGCAAATTAAGTTTGTCTCCAGCGACATTGAAAGCCCAAACACAAGAACATATACATACATATATTGTTTCAGGGACGGCTAAAAGCATCAAAGCTCGCCAAAGAATCGGATCGAGTCGAAAACGTTTTTCCAACTTGCCACAAACAACAACAACAGTAAATTGTGACAATTTTCTGGAAGCTCTGTTCGAATATTTATGAAAATAACTCAAAATAAAAGATTGAGTATGAAAAACAGCCTAAGAGTAGGCTGCACAAAAAACAAAAATGCTTCAAAACGGCTTAAAAATTTAAATTTATATTTGATTTTATTGAAAAAGAATGAATAATTGCCCTGATTTTAATGAAAGTCAAATGTACTTACTAACATTTTGAGCACAACTGTACAAGTTGCAAGTTCTAGATGCAAAGACTTAATATAGGTGCTACTAATAAGTACGTATATTCTAATAAAATTGGCAAATTCTGCAGGCAACATTTCAAATACATATTAAAGGCACGTTCACTCGACCAACAAATCCGATGGATATCTGAAGCATCATAGAATATATGTATGTATCTGTGCCGAGCAATAAAAAGCTTAATTGCAAAGTAACAAGCTGCAATCTGATGACGACTAACTGCATCTAATGTGTTGCAAACAGGCGAATATACATACATACATACATAAATGTGTGAACTGCAGTCCTTTTTCATGGAAACAAAATATTTCTATTGCTTGGTATTTAATTCGCATTATATTACAAATGTTCGCCATGGTTACTTTTATTCGGTTACGTATTTGATTTCTCAATCTCTCATCGAGTTGGTAGTTTTTGCGTCCCTGGTTGCAACTTGCAACGAAACTTAAGGAAGGGATGGAGGGATGGAGGGAACAGGGAACAGAGAATTTGTTGATAGTCAGAACGACAAACTTCTGTTACAGCTCCATGTCCTGCATTGTGTGCTTTATTATCCTGACTCATTGCTTGACTCTTTGGCCTTTGCCTTTGCCATTTCACTTTTGCAAAATTTCAACAGCAATTGCAAATACGAGTACTTAATATTTATTCATTTGCCATTTATTTTTGCAGCCTTGCACCCTTCCCTCTCTCTCTCTCTCTCTCTCTCTCTCTCTCTCTCTCTCTCTCTCTCTATCTCTATCTCTCTGAGCACCCCCTTTGTGTCTGTGTTTGTGTTACTTGCTTGTTGCCAGAATGCGTTTGAGTTTTGGCTTTTTACAATCACATGCATGCAACTGTGAGTTGACTTTTTATCTCTCCACTCTACTCTCTGGACTCCAGTCTGATGCACTAAAGGACACGCTTGGCCAATTTGCAGTCCTTTTAATTAGTTTGTGCAAAACCCACAGAGCTCCCAGAAAAAGAGAGCAGCGTCAGAGACAGAGACAGAGAGAGAGGGAGAGAGAGAGAGCTAACGCAAATAAATAAATAAATTGTTAAGCAAATACGAATTCCAACAAAAGTATTCAATTATGCATCGCACCGCACCGCATCCTAGTTTAAGTTGTTGTTTCTGTGTGGAGAGCTTAATACAAAACTGGAGTAAGCTGCATAAAATTTGCCAGCTGCAAATAAAATTGAAGTACTATAAACAAACATAAGAAACAACAAGATTATTGAACTATGTTGCAATTGGATCTTAACGAATACTCAATTAACACACACAAAACAATCGAACTAAACTGTCAGCGCAAATATGTAATCACAAGCAGTATGCAGTACAGTCTTCTCTGCATAAAGCGAGCCTGTAAGGGTTGACCTACTATTCTTGTTTGCTTAGTTTGCCTTCGAAGGTGCTGCCGTATTCAGTCACGACTTTATTTCAAATAACCTACAGACTATTTAGTATATGCAAACGTTTTTCTGTGATTGACTTAGCCATGAACAAAGTTGGGACACCGACGCAAAGTGAATCAAATTTTTAGTATGTTCGCCTAATTTAGTATAGATATTTATATGTATGTGTTGACTCATAAAATATTTGATGTACTATTCCATAAAACCAGAAATAAAACAGATTTAAAAATGTTCACTCGATCATTTTTTATTTCCAATTTGGCCCATTCGATATTGCTGTTGTAATGGGCTCTTTATGGTGCCCGCGGCACTTATCTAAAATGTGTCCTGTTTTATTACATTTGTTGAGCTTATTGTCATTCTCACACATACACACATATAATATTGCAATTTTGTTAAAAATATATATGTATGTGTTTATGTATGTATGTATAAAGAAAGAAAAAACTATATGTAGTTAAGCGATATTTGAGCATGCCGAAGTTTGTACATACTTTATTACGACGCTTTTCGGATTGACTTTACAACATTAGAATCTTATCCTGATATATAATTCATAATTTAGGGTATTATTATCAAGATTATGATTAAAATCATATATTTATTTATCCCGCTTAGTTATGGTCAATAAATACAGTATCAACCGATTTTCAATTTCTAGGTACTTCAGTTTTTTTCCTTGCCTATAAGTTTTCTTTCCAAAGTTAAATCCATTATCGAAAATATTCTTTAAGTTTGATAAACTAATAGATTTCCACAATTCACCACTGCCAATAAATGAGTGCTGACCATTTTGATAGGGTATAAGATGAAAATAGTGAGAAACGACAATGGTAAAGGCAAAGCAAAATGCCCTAGAGCACAATAAGGGATGATGGGAATTTCGCTAAGAATTTTTCATTTCCTTTAACGCAGCGTGTGTGTCAAGGGGTCCTTGATGAAAAGAGAGAGCGAGGGAAATGGAGCTGGGCTCATAGATATATGTTATTGCTGCCCCTTACACATACATACACACACACACACACTCTTAAAAACAGCACAACCTCAATGCTGATGCTGTCCTATTCAGACAGCAGCCACGCATACATAACAAGAAAAGAAAAATACAAAAATGCTATTCAATATATTGAGCGTATCTTTTGTGGCAGTAGTAAGAATCATTCGTAAATCATTTATGTGCTATTTCGCATATATATATTGTCAACTGTGGCTGGCAGCCAATGAAGTGTCCACCAATGGACTCAGCTGTTACGTACTTGTGCAAAATGTGGGGCGGATATTACCAGTCATACTCACACACACACACACACATACAGTACGAAAGGGTATCGAAGAGCTGAGCTCATAATGTACCTTTTACCTATAAAAGCCCCTTGCATCGCACTATGGCCCTTTTTGTAATTTTTTGGAATTTAGTTAATTTTTCCAAAAAAAAACTCATTGATTTCAAAAATTCCTATGCCAAAAGAATTTGAAATTTTTCGGGCTGCCAAAAGTGCTGTATTAATCGAAAGCAATCGGTTGTACGATCTTGTGTTTTGTGTATTTATTATTTTTAATTGACTTTTGCTGTGGTGTCCGCAATTTGTTTATGTAAAGAACATGTCCAAAAAACTTAATTTTTATTAGAGTTTTCTTATGCTGTTGATATGATTTAAAGCATAAACGTATTTTTTGCGATTCTCTTTGAAAAGTAAATTAATTATTATTATTTTTATTGCTAAGGATGCTTTTTTTTTTTTTTTTTTGACTAAATTAAGTCAAAATATCATAATTTCAATCAATGCTGATAAGTTAAGTTTCAAAACATTGGTGAATCGGATCGATTTATATATAAAAAATCGCCAATTTACTGCTTGATCCTATATGTTATATTGGTCGGATAGTGTCTTATTTTTACCCAAATTCAAGGGAGCATAATAGCATTCATATCATTAGTGATTTCGGTCCGGATATCTTAAAAACAACAAAACACAAGTGGCAACGTAGGAAGTTAGGCTTTCAGATAAGTAGCTTGAATATACTTACTGAATATTCAATTGTTTTGTTCAATTAAACGTTTAAGCTGCATACAAACAACTTAGGCATTTTATTAAATTGCACAAGTCTCAAATGATTTTTTTTTAACATTCTGTACGACTTGGCAATTTTTGACCAACCACAACTTTTATAATTTTCTTTAATTTTAAATGCACAGGAACACTTCTAAGTAAAAGTTTTTTTTTTTATTTTTTTTTATTGATTTATAAACAATTGTAAACATTTTTTAAATGCATGCAGCCCTGTATTGTTAATTTTAATCCCTTAACATTAATGTGTTAAGAGCTTAATGTCTATTGTCGTCTATTGGACACAGATTAATTATTATCATCTTACTTTTTTGTTTTACTAAAATGCAACAAGATATACCTTTCGCGGACTCACATTTATTATATTCTGACCAGTTTTACCATTGAACTTGTCCATTTACAAACAAATAAGTAAATAAACAAGATCTTGTTATAAAACTGTCAACCTAGATGTGATCCTCATCAATTAGAATTCATATTCTTGACCTTAAACCATCTTCAGCATATATCGTTGGCAGTTGGACCTGATACTTGCTGGTCCAAATGAGACAGACATGGCTGGGACATTAGTTGTATGTGGAAGAGGTCAACGATTACTTATAACTTTTTGTCCCATTAAAACTGACTGGACACCGAAATATGTTCGGCCACATCACCATGTCTGAGACACATGTTAAGCTATCGAGTTACAGGTCACACTTGAAGCAAGTAAGAAGGCTCTTGTTTGAAAGCTCCACATCCAAATATTTAATGAAAATTTTATGCTCTGAAACTAAGATCGTTATATCGAAAAAAAAGCGTGGCACAAAAGTTAATAAATGAGAAATTCTGCGTTATTTTAGTTGCTCGTAAGCTTATACTATTTTTAAGTTTAGCCTTATAATCGATTAAATATTTTATTTGTGCATGCCATTTTACAGACCATAAGCATTATCTTTCTCAGCTTTTTTTTGCAGACGTTGATTAGTAATGATTATTTTTTAAAGTAATTTCAACTTCATTTTGGTAACGGTCACTGCCATCAATTTTGATATTCGAATGCAAACTTTAAAATGGATTTTTACACTCCACTAACTGCTGCTGGACTGCCATCGGTTTTTATACCTTCCACCACCAGCCACCCCTGACCGTGCCCGTGCCCCTTAGCACTGCTGCTCGCAGCATTTCCACTTGGCTGTCATGTACAATAAATGAAATCAAAAAGGCAAAACCGATTACAAAACTTGTCAAAGTTGTTTGCCTAGCCGACAATCTACTGATAATTACTATCTGGGGAGCACTAACTTATAGCTGAAAGTCTTTGCCTTCGTTCCACGTTTCCCTTCCATAACCTGTCCGGCCTGCCTCATGCTTCTCACTCTTTGCTATGCATCGTCTTATGGCATCCAACTTGTGGATACTTTGCGGCGGACTTGAAGTTAGCTCAGCTTTTTTATTGTGTACCCTTGGAAGAAGAGAGTGCCACGATTTTGTCATGATATGTGCAACGTATACTTAATTTCAAAAAACTAACTTTTTTTTTGTAGGAATAGCCAAATAAGTGCCTCTTAATCTTTTTCATACACATCAACGCTAAAAAAATAACTTTTTTAAGAACCTTTTTTTAAAACTCGAGTGTGTTGTGAAATCGTTAAATAAAGGTTAACATCCTTTAAACAGATGTATTTAATCTTACTCAAGTATTATATATTCTTTATATGCAAACTCAGCATCAGATTATTACACTGATTTTATCTTTATCCAAGTAATTGAAAATTCATCTGTTTTCGTTTTTGATTCAATTTTTGAATGTGTCAAATTTAGCAGCATTTTAAATGTATATGAAAACGATTTTAAATTAACCTTTTATGCACAACCAACTGAAAGGGTATCTGTTGTACTTATCTGTAAGTGTTTAACTATTTGATCTTTTTGTTGATTCAAGACGTTCAGGGCAAGAGAAGCCGATGGCAATCAGCGAATCGAAATCGGAATCGAAAAAAAAAACGTGTGTCAGCAGAAAGCGACAAAACTAAGCTCAGGACTCACTCTGCAACACGATGCCTGTCAACAAACAACAAGCAAGAATATAAAGAAAAAAGAAAAAGTTGCAATTTGGCAGTGGGCGGTGGGCGGGCGGTCTGGGCACCCCCTTAATGCTGCCTCATCTGGGCTGGGCTACTGGTAAATTCGGGATGTACTACTAATGGAATGTGAGTGTATGTTTGGTTGTGTGTGTTTTGTAGCGAGTATTTAACTTTTCATAACTTATCTAACTAATATTGCAATTTAGTGACAAATATTTGTTGACAACACACACGCCCTCATCTTGGCGTGGAGCATGTGTGTCCTGTGTGACAACATTGTTGACTTGGCTACCAAAAAGTTGCGAATTTTGCGCTAAAAATTACTTCTTAACTGTTTCAAGCGTTTGCTTATTGCAATTGCAATTGAAGCAGCAGGCCAGCTTCTAAGAAGGAAACTGCTAGAAGCGGGAGGATGATGAAAGGAAAGATGAGGCAATTTAGTTTTGCCGACTGAACGTATTTTGTTGCACTTGCAACAACGCCAAACGCCAACGCCGCGCAATGCAAGCTGCGTACTAATTAAATATGATAAATATGAGACGAGCAACTTTTGCGGCGCGTGTCAACAGCTGAGACGCGAAGATTTACCAGCTGTATCACCACTATCTACTCATACCCATACACCCATACCCCACTCCACTCCACTCCACTCTACTGCCGCTGCTGTCAGAGCTAGTAAAGTTGCCATTGCATGTTTGTGTGCCTTTAGCTCCAACTAAAATTTTTGGCAAACATCAATTTCAATGGCAAGCGGCAACTTGAGCTGAGAAAGCTGATTGCAACAAGCAACAAATTAGCAGCCCTCAAGCGATTCGAATTCAATTTTAACTGCTAATGAGTCTAAAGTTCCAGATGCTACGCAAAAACAAAACAGAGCTCGAGAAAAAGAGATATGCTTACGTGAATATATATGTGTTTTAATTGATGTACTATTCTGCAGCTTAAGAGAAACGTAAGCTGTTCAATTTTAAAGTGTGAAAATTCATTGACTGATTGCTCTTAATTGTTTAACTACTAAGAAATGAGATGGTGTGTATTGCAGCTGTTCAATATATGTATATATATAAGTCGAGATGTTAATTTTTAATATTTACCTTAAAAGTATCTAGATATGAATGATCGAAAAACAAACTAATTTTTGGGGAAGGTAAAGTTTACTGTAAGTGAAAGCGATTTTAATCAGATAATGTCGTTAAGTGGCTAAGCAGTTGAAGCTGCACCAAAGCAGTTAAATCAGTGCAGGCTGGGCTTAAGCGGATCAATCAGCTCAAGCTTAAATGGGGCAGCTCTTTCTTAGATTCTCTAATATCTAGATGGAAAAATCCGAAAATCATAATCACATCACACAATTAGCAAAAATGGAAGAAAAAACTCAAACAAAAGCATAAGAGCAGTAACAAGGACAAGGACAAGGACGGGCAAGCATACAGAGTCAGACTAAAAAGCAGACGACAGTCAGTCACAGTTACTACAGTGACAAGGGCAAGGACACGAGACATGGAGGTGGATATTTCTGGTTTCAGGACGTGCGAGTTACAGGTCAACGCCAGTTGTTGTTATATGTACATACGTTTAGCAGCAGCAGCAGCAAATGGGCAACAATGACAAATGTTGTTTTTGTTGTATTTGTTTCTACTTGTTTTGTCTTGTTGTTGTTGTCGTTTTGTTCACAGCACACTAAAACAGAAAACTGTTTTAGGCCTGGTCCATCAGCCAGCACACCCTCCCCCTCCTTACTCCCCACTGGGGAAGTTTTTCGATTATGCGCTCGTAAAAGTTTCCTCGTTTGCTATTTTTGCCTTTCGGCTGCTGTCCTGTGGTGCCAGACAGCCAGCCCCATGGCGCACACAGCAGCAACAGCAGGCATACACAAAAATATCCTTTGTGCACATACACATACACAACACACAAACAAAAAGCAGATGAACAACAAAACAAGAACCACATGCTTCAAGCAGCGACAGGACAGGACAAAAGTTAGAGTTATGCCAATGTCATAAGCAAGCAATAAAAAAATATAAAAACTGAGCGCGCGTCGCGCTGTGATTACCATGTGATCATCATCAAAACACACCCAATCCTCCCAGAAACCTACTCTTGACTCTGTTTGCAACGCTTTCTATTTGCTGCTACTATTTAACTGCCTGCCATTTAGGCCTGGCCAAGAACAACTGACAAAAAGATTGATACCAACGGTTTCACCTTTGAAAACGCCAAGTTTTGATGAGCTAAATTCTACTTGAACTAGATGGTTTAAAAAGAGTATTCAAAAGGTAAGTGTGTTAAGTTGATAAGTTTAAATCAGTTAATGCAACTTCATTCAAACAAGCTTGACTATTGTTCACCCTACAATAAGATTGGGCATTTCGAACGCAAACTTTAAACTTACTGAAATAAATTGACATCATGATACAACATGAAATGAAAACATGTCAACCTAAATACTACACTTATACTATACTTATAAGTTTACACTCAAAAAAAGGTGTTGTATACTTATATAGTATCAATTATGAACATGCCTAACTTAAATTATGAATTATGTACGTGAAATGATGAACTGATGCATCAAAATGTTTGTATATTTATACTACATACATATATCCGAAGTTTACTTGCTTTAGATATCCCATGATTAAATACAAAAACCACAAATTAAAATAAATACAAAATGAACTTGCCCACAACTAGAAATGAACTCTTAAACCAAGATACCTATCCACACAGATTAAATTGCAATTAGCATTGAGATCAATTGGTTGCAAACTTCAGGATGAACCCTCGTTAGCTTTGGCAACTCTACTATGCTATACAAGGTTCACAGTCAGGGTAAATAGCTTAGACACTCACTCTGTATTGTTGTTGTTGTCGCTCTTTTTTTGTTGTCCTTGGCTTAGGGGGTAAAACTGGGTTTGCAGTGGAGAAGAGGCAGCTTGGTGATGTCTTGTGTGTTGGTAAGGAAATATGTTTATTGTTGTTCGTATATTTTTGACACGTTTTGTTTGTTCGTGCGCCATTTGCCTTGCTCAACGCACTGTACACACACACACACACACATAGATTCATACATTTATGTATGCTTGTAGCCTCCTGAACCATCTTAAGGATAAGAATTTATTGTACGCTCGGGGTTTCTTATTGCGCTTTTCATTTGCTTCGACTGCCTCTCACTCGGCTAGTGTATGTGTGCGTGTGTGTGTGTGTGTGTGTGTGTTTGATCTCAAGGTGTATAGTGTTTACTTATGAATGTAGACTTAAAAATCGTATTCCTCCCTACCCCACGCTACTGCTGCAGACACATGTCGAACATTTCGTCGTCTGCCTACACAAACAATTCATTTTTAATGGAAATATTTTACTTTATTTTAACATTTTGGCCACCACCATCCTCCATTCTCCACTTCCCCTCCCCACAAAATCATAATTTTCTTTGGCAGTCAGCTTTGCGTCGACGCGTCGACTGTGACTGTGACTGTGACGGAGACAGCGGACCGGATCAAAGGTTAAAATAAACTGGGGCACGTCATGTAAATGTTTACACATCATCACCAACATTCAGCTAAGCAAACATATCGACCTCATCGACGAGGACTATGGATGCTACAGCTTAAACCTCAATACCCAAACTCCACCAGCAGCACCACCACCACCACCCCACCAACACTATGTTTGTGTGTGTGTGTGTTTATGGGAAAAGGAGGGGGCCTAGTGAGGCTTGGAAGAAAGGGAAACGGCGAGGCTACATTATTGGCGCATATGTTCGACACAAATTCCACATATTGATGTTGGAATTTTTTTATTAGCATTTCTGTTTACCCTGTGCCATACACTCCACCTCCACCCACCCACAGACAATAACCCCCCGCCATCGATCCCCTACTGACTGTTGTTGTTGCTATATATTTTTATTTTTTTTTGGTGTCCTTTGTCTGCCATTTTTAAACAAAGGCATTTTTCAATTGGTGTTTTTTTTTTTTTGGCTATTTACTTTGATTTTGCGTGTGTGTGTGTGCGTATTTGTGTGCCCAAAGGCGTAAATCGAGTGATTCTATGTTGATTACATTGATTTGCGTACGTTTTATCATCATGCAATTACACATAGAGCAGTCAAACAGCAAAATACGAATAGACAGTCAGAATTTGAAGCCTGGCGACACACAGTACTACTTTGGCTGCTGATAGAGGGCACTCGAAGGCAGAGCCTCGCTCATTTCGCAGGCCTAGTGCGTCGCTAATTCTGATCTAACAGAGAAAAGCCAACCAACCCTATATGTATGCGCTCGCATGTTAGCGATCTGGTAACCTGCAGACGCAAATCGGATAATGCTTTCATATTCGAAGCTCAGCACACACAGCAAACAAAAACAAAAATTGTTTAGCTTTTGTGGCAGCACAACAAAAGTTTAATGCATATCTTATAAAATATTTCATTTTTGACTAAAAAAAATATATATATGACTTAATATTATTTGTAATTGGCAAGAAATACATTTTGGATCTCAGTGATATCAATTTTGTCATAAGGTCAATTTCAAAATAGGCTTCGAAAAGCTCAAAAAACATTCTAGTGTCAAAAGAGTTTTTGTCATAAAAAGCATTGCTTTGATCTTTTCCTTAGCGCAACTCAGGTTAAAGGGTCAAAAGAGTTGTCCTTTCGTAGTACAAAGATGTCCATGCAATATTCCTACCAAAAAAATCAAATACAGAAACAATGTGCAAGAGTTTTGCTTTTGAATGATTTATTAAAGTGTTAGGACTTTAAGTTGACGATTATGAAGTTCGGCTGGGGACAAGAGCAACGGGTAAATAAAAAATGGGAAAATAGGAAATTTAAAAATCTACAAATAGAAAAGTCAGTGAAAGAAAGGCTGAGCGCTGAATTCTGAAGGCAGCTCAGCTAGTGCTTAAAAGGGGAAAGTCACGACGAAAATTTTCTATTACGTATGCCAAACACGACACGAAACTTAAAAACTTTGCACGATAAGCCAAAGCTGGCTGGCACGGTTAAAGCAAAGGAAGTTGGCTGGGGTGTGGAGTACGGTTATGGCAATGGATTAGGAGCTGCGCCACTCATTCAGTTCTCAGTGTCAACTGTGACTGCTTAGGAGAAAGGGGGAAGCAAGTAAAATAAGAAAAGAAAAAAAGAACGAAATACAAAGTGAAATGAGCGCCAAAAAGAAGAAAGCCAAAGGTTGAATATGTGATTGTCAAGGGGTGCCAAATTGTCAAACGAAAGTTGTCAACTAAATAGAGACGAACTTCTTCTGAAGTCTCAAGACAGACCAGATATCCTTTAAACTGCAGCGACCATAAATAAGGATTTCTTATTCAAATGAAATAAAAATTAAATGGGTATTATTTTTTTAGCGTAGCCAAAACATTTGACTTCGATTTATACAATAAAAAAATCTTTTGTCTTAACAAATAAAAAAATAAAAAAATACAAAAATAATTAATTTAAATTTTTGAATCATTTAATTTTCAAGAAGGAAAAATAGTAAGTATGCAAAACTAATAAATAAAAATATGAATTATTCATAAAAATTGTATGTATGCAATAACTTAATACGGAAGGAATGATGGCGAATTATACTCACTTTTTGTCAATGAAATCGAAAAGAAATTCACTTCGTTTAGTTAAATCCAAGGCACATTTTCCTATAAAAACATTTAATTACTTTTTTTAAAAGAAATAATATTTTTCCAAATCTGGTTTACTCCTCAAATAATCTAGACAAGTCAACCTTTTCCAATAGCTCTTTACAGAATTTAGGCCCTGCCAATTTCCTGGAGAGCAACCACGACTCAGATAACCTATAAGCTATAACTTCTTTGCAGGGTATATTTTAAGCGGGCGGAAAAAAAAAATAGAAAAAATATATAAATTATTCGGCATTAAGGCTGAAAATCACGTACGCCGGATTTCTGTTCTTGTATATTTTCTATGTCAACGATGCCAAAAAGGCGCCGAGGATGATGACAATGACAACGACCAAGACGATGACGAAGATGAGGGTGAGGGTGGGGTTGAGGTTGAGGAAGAAAAACGCAATGATGAAATCATTCTACACAATGATCATCATCCGAACCGTGTGGATTTTTACTGAATTGAAATGAAATTGAAAATTATGCAGGCATGGATGTGTGTGTGTGTGTGTGTGTGTGAGTTGTATTCGCGCTTGAGTTTGACTGGGTGCTCGATGACGATGATAATAATGATGAAGCTGTTAGTTTGGCTTGACTGGTTAATCAAGTTGTTAAGTGAATTGGCTGTGTGAGCTCTCTCTCCTTACCCCTATCCTTATCAACGTATTTTTGTCTGGATTTGTGGGTGGGCGGGTGGTTGGGTGCAAGTGGTGCGACTGACTTGACTGACCATCAGTTGCACCACGGAAATTTGACGTCAGCTCAAAAATGATGGGCATTAATGCGTTATATCTGCCAAAATGCGACTTGCCTCTACAGCCCCATCTTTTCCCTGCCACCACCACGACTTTACTCTTCACAATGGGCACCCCTTATGCCCGTATCTCGCCGCTATCCTTACACTCTTTGCAATTCGCTGCTTCCTTTTCTCTCACAAGCTGCAAGTTTGCCTTCCAAAAATAAACACAATTTTTTTTCACTGCCATATCTCCCACCGCCACCCCCTTCATAACAACCATTTGCACTGTGGTCGCTTGTTTCTGAGTTTCTCTCTTTTCACTGAATTTTCTTCTCCAGCGCATTTTCTTCTTAAGCAGCTGCATCTGCTGCCTAAAACCCATTCTCTTCACCTGCTGTAACCCCTTTTTGGCTTAAGAAAATTGTATTACAAGTTTTTATAATCGACTTTTGGGCTTGTGGCCTTCGAGTTTCTCGATGCAATTTTGTATTTCGCTTATCAAGCTTATCACAGATATCGTTAAGTTTTTACTAAGCACATACATACATATACACTGAGAAAACAAATATATTCTCTCCAGTGCAAAACCAAGAACATTTTTCAAGCACGACTTTCTAGAATTAAGTATGGATTTTTTAAGACCGCCACTCTCGTTTTAAGAACGAAATGGTCTAGAATTTGGGATTGGAAAATTTATAAAAACATTTATTCTTTTATTTTCGCAGTGCACATATGTCTGTTTGCTTATTGCTTGGAACGTGCTTATCAAACATCAGTAAATGGCTCATATGGTAGTTCATAGCATATCGAAAAGGCACACAGAAAACATATCGATACCCATCAACTGACAATCGATTGGAGAGTTTGATTTTGACTTAAGCTTTATTTAAAATAAAAACATCCTGGTTCAATGTTGCAAGCAGTTTTGGCTATTTAAGAACTTTTTTAGAACCGTTAAACACAAAAAAGGTTCTTGCAAAAAAAATTGCTGTTTGAAAAGTTTTATTATTGATTTTGTATTCACAATATGATCCTTTAAATTTAAATCTATATTCATGTTCGCTGTTTGAAAATCATTTAAAAATCACCGTCAACCAACTGAAACTGTCTATAAACGAAACCAAATGCTCTTCCCTTAATTAACAACTTTTTGTCCGTGTGCGAAGTCAACTTGGATATTGTATGTAGGTGACGAGCAGCAAACTAATGATGGTTAAATTAAATTTATTTTATTTATTATTATTTTAATTTAATTTTCCATTGCGAAATGTATGCAGCTCAAATCGTAAAATGTTTGCTATGTTGTTTCAAGTTGAAGTTTGTACTGATGATTGCATTTAGTATTTATGTACATTTGCTTAAAACCGTTATATTCTTTTTGGCCATTTTATCGGTTTCAGGGTGGATCTGGACGATTTGGTTGTAACAGGCCTGCCGAGGTGCCTATCGACATAAACAATAAAAACAGTTTATGAAGAATTATTTTTTTAAAATAACTTGCAGTGTTTGAAGTGAATTGAAATCCTTTAACAATTATTTGTTGATATGAAGTCGTTATAAATAATCATCAATGGCTATAAATTAAATATTCCGAATCGAAATAGTGTGTGATTTAATTATGCAAACAACAACTTTAGAAACGAGACAATGGAAACAATAAGTATTGGAGATAACGATAGAAACTGAAACGTGAATACGTGTTAGATTGTAGTTGTTGTTGCTTTTGTTGTTGTTTGTGGTGCCCCTTTAGAGCAACAAATTGCAGTGCTTGTTATTATTATGGACACATACAAACACAAACGCACTCACACACACTTGAGCAGAAGGGGTTTTTTTTTTTTTTTTTTTTTTTTTGCAAAATGCGGATGCGAATGGAGGCTGGAAATTGGAGCGTGAGGCACTTGTGTCATTTGTAATTGAAAATGAAAATGCAGAAAGGCAACAACAAAAGGATCTGCCGACAAGCACAACACAGGAAAACAAAGCAATTGGTATGCTACATAAAAAGTGTTGTCGACTAGAAGATACTCTGTAATGCAATTTAACGTTGAACTTAAAAGATAATGCTAAATAATATATTTGTATTATTAACGTTAACTTATCTATAAAACACATTACTTTTTTTCCACATAGTTGATTTATTTTCTAGGCTTTTTGAAGGGAAACTTACAGGGAGCGAGAGGTTCGGGTTGTCTGGCTTTTATGTATGTATGTACGTACTTTGTGCGAGTATAGGCGGCATTTTGGAGTTTGCAGCCAATAATAGTAGATGTAATACTGCGACTTTAGCAACAGGATGTGGAACAGGAAGAGGTACAGAAGCGCAACAGCAAGGACTTTTAGCCTCGCTCGCCTGTCAATTTATATGCCGTTAGCGTGCTGTCAATGAGCATGAATATGAAGTGCCTGCCAGCTAGACAGCACCGCCCTCATCTCCTCATCTCCACCCACAACTCATTCACACTCCCTTTTGTTACTCGTTGCTCGCCTGTTGGACGGAGCAGGAGACAGAAAGAGAGAGAGAGAGTGGGAGGTATTCGTCAATCGACAATCGTGAGTTGTCGTTGGATTGTCAGTTGTGTCGCTAGAGATGTGCGTGTTATCGTGCTTATACTCGATACCGACGGTAAAGAGTATAATTTTTTTTTTGTGCAACGTTCGTCTGACCGTCTGACAGATAAAGTGACAAGATTGGGGTTCTGGCTAATGGATAAATTCGATAGGACAAAATCGATAAATCCTAATATTTCCCACACCCTTGCAGTTAGAGTTACCTCCAAAACACCGCCTTAGCCGCCCCCTACCGCCTCGTTAAAACGGGAATGCGTGTATCTTTCACCAAATTTGGTAAGTGGATAGCTCCGAAAGATATGCATCAAAGTATGTTCCTGGTTTATAAGCCAATGGCCGAAAGCTTTGTTGTTTATTGTGTCAATATTTCAGATGGTTCGTGGATTCTGGCCCAAGAATTAATCGTGTGCAATTTAAGTTAAGTTTGTGTTATTTGCTTTATTTATAAATATGAAATATGTTCTCTTTTTTGAAGACACAATGTTTTGATGCTAATTTAATTGTTTTGTTGCATTGATACAAAATTCCTTAAATTTATTTATTTATATTCATTCTTTAAATACTTACTTACCTTCAATTCAAGTACGCATTGAGACATTTCACACTCGAACATAAGTGATGTCATTTGACGTGTCACGCAACCATCTCATCTCATCTCTCATAGCATCGCATCGCATCGCACTCAGTCGTCGATGTTGTTGTTGTTACTGTTTGGCATCGAAAGCCACTAAAAACTAAGGACTCGGGACACACTAATCAACAAACATTTACGCCGACATTGCGTGCATATTAAACAGTTAAGCCAGCCAGCCACCAATAACAAGGCACACACACACAAATACACATACAAAATAAAAGTGGCAGCCAAAAGAGTTATTAACTTGACTGCTGCCACGAAACTCCTTCGCATATCCGCCAACCCTGTAAACTCAACCCCTTCTTAGCCGCCTTCCTCCTTCTTAAGCTGCTGCCAATGCTCGCTCATTTGGCTGACAGAGTGTAGGCTAAGGGTTAAAGGGAGGTTGGGGGTGGTTGTGCGTTACGTAAATTATATTCAGCAATTTATCATTTAAAAGTTTAATGTGCCTCTATAAATTTCAGTTGCACGACTCGAGTGTCGACTGAGAGCGAAGGGCGTTTCGAAAGGGGGGTGAGCGGGTATTTGAATTTGGGGTAAGCATGTCTGCTATTAGTTGCAAAATAAATTGCTTAACCCTTAAAAGACACACACACACACACAAACACACACCGCACAGTTTTAAAGGTCAAATGCTTGGCAAGGTGAATGCGTTTAACTGAATAACTGAAAGGTGAATGCAAAATTCAAACATGTACTAGATAGAATATGAATGGAGTCTCTGACAACTTTCTGTCGGTGTGCCATTTTTTTTTTTTTATTGCGATAGGTTTTAACAGCATGAAAATAGGCTGAGCTTAAATGTAAAAAATACCAACTTTAATTATGACATTTTGTTTCACTTTCTTTCAAGACTCGCACCATTCGATGCGTGTTGCTTCTTCGGAACACAAACTTAACAAATTAGGGCCCCCTGACCTAAGGGGCTTATCATGGGTACTTAAACTACTCTTCTTTTGCATCAGAAATTGTGTCGATTGTATCGAACGATTAACGAAAATCTCTAATTCTCTCTAATTGACGGATTACTTTGTTCAGCATATATTTAAGTTCTGAAGTGATTCTTAGTGCAACTCTTAAATCTCGCCAAAACAGTGTTGCAAGTTGACCGATCCGGCATTTTCTTGACTCAAAGAAATCTTATTTTATCTAGAATTATTGTTATCTTAAGGATCTTTTTTAGCCCCATCTATTTTAAATAAAACTTTTTTTCAAATCAATCCCAAAATTATTTAAACTACCTCAGTTATCCTGATATCAATACCGATTTTATTTTTTTAAAGTTCCTTGTGGGACTTGAACATGGGTTTTGAATTAGAATCAAGAATTTTAATAGTTATTTTTAGAGAGATGATTTTTTAAATGTTTTTGGCATGGGTCTGATTTAAATATTTTCATATTTGGATAATGAATTTGTTTACCTGTTTCGGATTGTCCTTGAATCAAATATAATTAAATAAATAAATAAATTGCAAATAAGTTCCAAACTAATCGGAACTTGTACTTATTTAAGCATATATAAAGAAATTACTACCCCTCATCCTATCAGTATCATATTAATAAAGATTGTACTAAATTGAGAACTGCTTTTAAACAAAAAGTGATTGTTAAGGATTTGTTAGGATTCATTCTAATATAATCTTAGAAATTGACTAAGAACATTTACTAATAACAAAAACATAAGCTCTTGATCTACTTTACTCACTTCTAATATAAACAAGGCTAAGTAGTGCTTATCTCTCTCTCTCTCTCTTTCTCTTTATCTCTTAATAGAAAGAGTTGGAACATATTAAGGAAAAACTATTTGCCCAAAGCAGCAACAGTATAAGAAGAAGAGGTAGAAGAAGATGAAAGGAATGCGGCGGCTGACACTCCGGATACACTCAGTACGCAGCACGTGGCAGGTAGCACGTGGCAAGTGGCAAGTGGCAAGTCAAGAGTACTTTCAAACTCCGCTCCCCAATCTACTACATGCACCACTGTCTTGCAATTTGTTTAGTGTGTGAAAACGAATCATTTTTTTGTTTCTTACACACATACAAACATTCCCACCCAGCCCCGTCTCCCGCTCCCGAACTTCGTGTCTTGGTCCTTCTAAGTTCTCTGGTTGTCGTCCGCTTGAAAGACGTCGCACAACACGGCGAATGATTGATGGTTCCTGCTGAACGAGAAGCGTTACAAACAAATGAAACTTTTGTTCTTGCATAATAAAATAAAGCAAGAGCCAGAGGATAACGGTGGAGTGCAGAGGAAGGTGGTGGAGGGAGGGGGTTAGGACGCCGACCAAAAGCAGACATAACACTGTAGTCAGGGATGAGCCCGCATGGAGCCCAGGAACCAAGGACCAGAACCAACAAAAAGCCAAACAGCAAGGACACAAAAACAAAGCGAAACAAACTATTAAAGTTTATTGAAGTTTGAATACTCTGCAACAAAACGGAACTCAGCCATAGGTTAGGTTATAATGGCTATAATTTTTATACACCCAAATCATCATATGAGAAAGATATGATGAATTTCTTACAGCACTTTTATCTTGTGAGTTTGCCGAAAGATTTAATAAATTCGAGTATCATTACAAACTGAAAGAAAATCATATTATCAATTCTAAGTACATCAAAACAGATCCCACAAACACATAAAGTCCAATGCCTTTACTAAGATTTCCGTTCTCCAGAAACTTTTAGTAAGTTTATTTAAAGTCCACGTGTTAACCCACATAGTTCATTAACCCTCTGACGTTGGAAGGGTATCAATGAACAAAAAAACCAAAAAAACAAAACCAAAAATAAATAAAAATAAAAAGAATCAGCTTGTTCTTAATTCCTTCTACCCAAAGAATTTTTCAATTTTACGCCAAAATAAGTTTTGGCCAGGCCCCTGTAATTTTTCAACTGAAGTCGGTGGGCAGTGGACAAAGAGCCCCCCCTTTGGGGTGGTATTTTAAAGGGCATACCTTAAGAGTCTCATAGTATCTTGAAGTTGTTTCGTTACATACAAACATATAGTAAAGGATAATTAGTTGTAATCATTTCAATAAGCAACTTGCCTGAAAGCATTTTTCGCTAACTAGTATATGTGTGTTTGTGCTGGTGTGTGTGTGTGTGTGTGTGTTCGACATGGTAGCATGAAAACCAAAAGTGTCAAAGCTTATAAACGTCAGACATAATTATGCCTGCAGGATAATTGTTTAGACACATGAGCATAATGAAAACATGACATGGCATCCTGCGAGGATCAAATGCGAGCGAGCGACGACGACTGTGTCTAAGTATGTGTTTGTGTGTGTGTGTGTGTGTAAATAATTGCCACATGCATGCGTGTGTGTGTGTGTGTGTTTGGGTGTATTTAAGGCTCCCGCTTGGCAAGCAACACTTGTGCATATTAGCGACACGCCGAAAGGCAAGTGGCACAAGGCAAATGTGGCATGTGGCAGGAAGACGCGTGTGTCTCGTAGGCGTGTAAGCCTTGCTACTTAGTACTACTGTTACTACAGTGAAGACACACGCGTGTGACAATCAAAAGAACAAATGCCAAACAAATACTACGAAGAAGAATAATGAAGAGCGAAAAACGCCAAACAACAAACATCTTCAACTACTACTTCCTCCCCTACCCCCACCACACTCCCACCACCACAGCATTATCAGCAACAGCTTCATTTATTGTTGTTGTTTAGCACACACAGACACACACGTACTAGCATGTATTAGTGTGTGCGTATTTTAATTACTGTTATCATTATGAATCGCATACATGACTAATTATTCTGTGTGTGTGTGTGTGTGTAATACTTTTGTCTATGTATTTTTTTGAGGGGTAGGTGTTTGGTGGGTCGATAGAGGGAGAGGGGAGCCTTGTCATCTTCACATGCACAAACACACTCTAATATATGTATGTACTCTCCCCAAAAGCACACACACACACAGAAAGAGAGAGAGAGAGGCAGACATCTCGTGTTAAGTGTTTAACATAATGAACACGCGTATTACGAAGGAATTAACATGACAGTTAACAAGTTGCAGCACACACAGCAACAAACACACACACACACACACACTTAATGCTCGAATACCGAATACCCTGTAGAGCTGCTTGGAACTTTAATTTCCTATTATATGAATAAATTTCCGGAGCGTCTAACAAATTAGAAAATAATAGAACAAGAATTTTAAGATTTGTTTTTGGACCGACTTCAATAATACAGTGCTGCCTCGAATTAGTGAGCTTATTGAAACCGAACGTGCTTAATCTATCAATTTGTGGTTCACTGTATCGAGTGTATATCCATAAAGATATATACATAAGTATATATTGTATCTGTGTATGTGTGAACAGTCAAAACTAGATGGTGTAAACAAATATTTTGTAACCTGTATTTCACACCATCCAGGTTTGCCTGTAATCACTATTGTTTCATGTTTACATAGAAAGAGTATGAAAAGTTTAACGATAATATATGTATGTAAGTGTTATTTATTTCGCATATTATCTGTGGCTTATGCTGATTTTTCCTTTTCCTTAGATTGAATGGCACAAACTGTGTGGCCATCCTTTTCAAATCGAAACAAAAAATTTCTTTTTTCTTATTCTGATAGTTTTATTTGTATAAGTTTGCAAAACATATGGTAAATATTTATTCCATTCACAACAGGCCATTCACATTAAATAGTCTTCGTGATTATTCGACAAATGGCCTTGTAGCTTTTACATTCGAGAATACGAAATTATAAATATTTGAAATAAATAGATTTTGAACTTTTTTGAAAGTTGTATTAAATTGGCGCCAAATGCTCAAAATGGTCTGTATGCTGCATTTTCAGCTCGTTACTAAACTAATCGATATGTCATATTTGAGCACACAAAAATCGATAGCGGTGTGCTTGGCGCACACAAAAACTGCTATTAAATGGCACGTTTTGTTTCTGCCATCAACGATAAACAAATATTTAATTATTTTTAAACATGCATATTTGGATTACAATATTCATATATGTATATTAGGGCCGAGTAAAAAAAATGTTAGTGAGCATTGCTTATATCCGATATGGAACAAGTTTTGTTTGTGTTGACAGCCGCTGAAAAGTGTTCATGTGTATTTAATGTTATGCTTATGTCTGGCTGCTTCCTCTTTTGCTTCTTCATGTGAATTTATGTGTTGCGGTTTGCCTAGAAATAATTCTTTTTGCTGGTTTTATGTATTTGCTGCTTCAAATTTAAATTTGAACTTTAGCGGGAGTAAGCTGAAAGATTTTTCGTTAAATGGCGCTTGCGCTGTGAATGGCTAACGATTGCGATAGGCATCAGCAGGTGGATGGCTGTTCGATAATATGTAGCGATGAATCGATTAGAAAAAGCACCGCTGCGCAGCGCACTCAAGTGTTGCTCTGCACTGTTTTGTTGTTGTGTTTATTCACTTGTTTTTGTTCATTTTTACACTCTTCTTCGTACGGTTCGGTTATTGTTGCTGTCGCGTTTCAAATTGTTCTTGTAACAAAAATGTGTTAAATCTTCGTTTGCTGAGCGCTGTTTTCGGTCAGTTGTTTTGTTACTAATTTTAAGTGTTATTCGTTAATGCCAACAATTTAAGCAACAAATACAAATGCAATTACGAATAAAAGAGGTGAAGAAAAGGCGCTCTTCCTACATTGTGTGCAGCTATTTTTTTCACGTTTTGTTTTTGTTGTGGTGTGTGTTTATATTTTTGCTGCTGCTGCTGCCTGAATAAATGCGTGTTAAATGTATTTGTATTTGTCAAGAGTTTTGATTTAACATTAATTCGCGAACATGTATGTGTGTATATAACGAAAATAGTGCGACGGCCATTAAAATTTCTCCCAAATAATAATGAAGCACACTTTATACTTAAAACACCAACACAAAACGTGACGAGTTTATTTAAATAATGCAGCAGCAGCAGAAGAAGAAGAAGCACACACAACTACAACAATTACAAGTGAATTTTGTTTTTATTGAGCAGTTGACGTCGCTGCTGCCGTTGCGCCGCCGCTGTCGTCTTTTTTTGTATGTGTGTGTGTGCGTGTGTGTTTGTGGAAAGGGCGACGACTGTGTTTGCTGTTGTTGTTCATGCTGCTGATATTGAAATAGATGCGTGCAATTAGCATTAATATAATTACATACTTGTGCCGTGCACAAAATGGGGGTGCAATAATTGAAAAACTGTTACAGCAACAATTGCTTAGTAATTGTCATGGCGGACGCGCAGTTACATGTGTATGTATGTATTTCGTAATGCATCAGCAGCAGTAGCAACGAAAACAAAAGCAACAACAACATTCGCATTAACTGCGTTGGTTGTAAATCGCCGTTATTACACGCCGTCCACACACACACACACACACACACACGCACACGCAGGCATGAATGCATATGAATAGGCCTCTGAATTTGTATGCACATGCAGACTCACACGCACTTGTGCGTGGCTCTCGCTTGCACCACACTCTGCATGCAGACAGATAAGCGTCGCTGTCGTCGACGTCTTTCCGCTCATTCATTTGCTTTCTACCTGCGACGGACGCTTTCGCTTGTTGCTGCTCTGTCTCTCTCTAGCTTAGCCGCTTCACTCTCCTTTAGTTGGTTTGAGAGAGAGAGCGTGTCTCTCTGCAGCAGCAGCAGTGTGACAGTGCCGTTATAATTTTGTTTGGCCATTAAATGCATTTAGTATTGGCGCATTCTTTGAATTGCAAAACGATTGACATCAACAACAACAATTTGTAACAAGGGCGCGACGCCGCTTTTATTTTTCTGCAGAAAACAAACGCTGCTGCTGACGCCGACGTCGCTGCAATCCGCTGTAAACAAGTGCACTATTAATTAAGTGACGAACCACCAAGAAATACATATTTATGTAAACACACACAAATATACATACACAGACAAACTCACACACGGTCAAATGAAGCTATAACAAAAACAATTGAAACATAGTTTGGGTTTCCACTGTACTCGAAATGAGCAGCGCCATGGAGCTGACTCAAAAGAAAACGAAGAAGAAGGAGCATCGAACACAACAACAACATCAGAAAATCCTGCTTGTTCTTAGCATCTTGACGATATTCTCCCCACAGGTGAGTGACATTTCCAAAGTAAACAAAACTACAGTCGGGCCCCTGTACCCATACCTCCCCTGCTCTTTTGTTGTCTGGGATGAACCTCGTCGCTTTGCTCATAAAACATCAATTGATGTTATTTACTGTATGTGCTGCATTTAAATTGGGGGATTCACCATCCCCCAAATGAACAATTAGATATCCTATTCCCATTCCCATTCGCTCTCTTTTTTTATGCTTCTGCCATCAACTTATACTAATAACATCAATCTGATTTTTGCGTTGCGTTCGAGCACAACCGACTCCTAAATACTTCGAAACTTCGATGTGGCTAATAATTTGTATGCTCCATTCCGTCTCTAACTCCCCTGCATTTCGGAATCGGAAACGCCTATATCTATCCAAAGTTTTTCTGAGCTAGTGCCACCAAATTTGATGCCCAGATAGGTGATGGTGACCCCACCAAGTAAGCCTGTATCTTTAACTGATTTATCGGTAGCTGGTGATGTGCACCAAACTATCAGAGTATACCGAAGTCGGTTGGGTCCGACTGCAACGTTTTGAGTTGATTTGTTTGTTTTATATTTTGGTTTGCTTATTGAAACTATCTGGCTTTATCTTGTTTTAGCACGCACAGGTAAGCCACTCGATCAGACATTAAAAAACCAACAACAACAAAAAATCTAAAAACTCGAATACCAAATAATACAAATAAACATTGTTGCAAAGTCGGTTTTTGCACTTTGCAATTAAAGTCGCACGGAATGCGGCCGAGCTGACTGTTTTAGCTCTGCGCTCACGTTCCAAGTTAACTGAAACAACAACAACAAAATAAATAAAGAAGAATATGATGCGAAGAATAAACAAGAACATCAAACGAGATTCGTTTGTCTGGACTTAATCAACATAATATCAAATATCAGACGGCGATCACGACGTGCCGGCATCATTTCCAACTGAACCCACGAACGCGGTACTCGAAAGTACTCGAAAGTACTCGATACCTGTTACCCCATATTATTTACAATAATTAGTAAATCTCTACTACTACTAAGCGCCCCGTCCAAAACGTCCGATGACATCAGCGTGCTTTGGAGTTTGATTTTAAGTTGTTGTTGTTGTCTTTTTTGTTTTTTGTAGATATGTAAATGCTTAGCTAATTTCCGATGATTCGTTGATGCATGGCTTTTATTGTGTGTCGTCTATAGAGTCTGGCAACTCTAGCATTTGTTCCAATTCGCAATTACATTCATCATATTTTATATTCACACGTGTCGTACTTGAAACTTTCAACTTGACTCCTTACTTGGATTTATATCGCTGAAGTCGAGCATGTTGCTCTTGATTGAGCTTAACTTCATTCATTCCTTATTACAATTCCGTTTATAAAACCAGATAGTATTTTAATAACTATCAGTTTAAATACCATATAATCAACAAGCGTGCACGAATATTAAAAAGCCAGCTAATTTAATGCCTACTAAATCGTAATGTGTCATACATATAAGTATGGAGATGAAATCAAATACCTTTAGCTACATACCGAACTGTCTGTCAAGCTGTGGTTAACTTGACACGCAGTTTAACTTAAAGCTTTGTATCGTGAGTAAAGTGTTTTGCTATCCATAACGATAAAAAGGTCGTTTCAAAAGTAAATTTCTTCGAGTTGTTGAAAAGTACAAAGTACAAAGGAAGCTACAGAGAATGTCTGCTAATTAGTAGGCATACTTAGAAAGTGTGGTCAATGGCAGAGGCTGCTGCAGTACCTTGCTTGGACCGGAATAGAGGGTGGCCAAACAAAAACAAAAAGTGACCCCAAAATGGGTTGACAACGAGCAGTTGGTCGTTAAATCATTCAGTTTATGTTGCCGGCCAGATACATATGTTTTTTTGCTGTTACTTTTCTTTCGATGTCTCCGTATCAATAAACATGCTGTACGAAAAGGAATGCAAATACGAAATGGAGTACAAATGTAAATACCACAAAGCTTTGATTGTGATATATTTACAGTCCCCTCTGTTTATCCAAAATCCATATTCTCAGCTTTCACACATATTTGTGATGTGTAAACAGCTATAGACTCAGGGCTTCAAAATCTTGCTTCAAATACATTCAATGAATCGAACGGTGTCCAGTTACCATTAAATGTTATTATCTTGAGATCGCAGCATCCAATGAGATCTGATCTTATATCGAGTACAACGCAATGATACTATATAATATTTATGAGTGCTAGAAAAAAGTTGTTGTTTTTTCTTTTATAGCTGCAGCATTGCATTGTCTTGTATATGTATTTCTCCTGGCCAAACTGTCCATAAAATCATATCGTTCCTGGCTGGCGCCCTAGCATTACGTAGCGATCTTCATCTCATTATGGTTTGAGATTTTATTACGAATCTTACAGACCCACAGGCCCAAGCCCTTGCAAGCAATGATCCAGATGCCCCTACCAATGGATGCAGTTTTTCATCGATTTTTAAATAGATCAGACTAAAAATTTTATTTTTCTAGATTTTTGTTTTTGTTTTTATGTTCTTATGTGGAATGTCATGGCTTGGTTACAGGGTATTTATT
This sequence comes from Scaptomyza graminum, assembly GCA_018901835.1. Taxonomy (NCBI): domain Eukaryota; kingdom Metazoa; phylum Arthropoda; class Insecta; order Diptera; family Drosophilidae; genus Scaptomyza; species Scaptomyza graminum. The sequence goes on along the minus strand of JAEIFL010000001.1, from coordinate 7,380,461 downwards.
GGTCGCTTCGCTTGAGTCGAGCAATCCTGCTTATTCTCCTTAGACCGGAGTAAGTGTATGTGTGTGTGTGTGTGTGTGTGGGCATGCAACCATCCGGTGTGGCACTTGATGAAGTGGCTTTTTAAAAATAGCTCACCATTTAGCGGCAAATTATTTGTGCTGCTGTGTTAAGTCATGTGAACTAAAGAATCGGGGCTCCCATTTAAGTACATGTACTTAAACTTAACTTTTTTGTTTTGCTCCTCCCGATAGTTTTTAAACAATTGCTGCCATCCATGCATCGAGTAGAATATGCAGCATAGTTTTTTACCGATCCCTTCTTAAAGACTAGTCACAAAGTCTTCCGGGCGGAGTTGTCGTTGGCGAGTAAGTAAGTAGGTGAGGACATTAATTACCATGCCTGTAGCATTTGCCTGTAGCAAAGGCCAATTGCATTGGGCCAAACCAAACACGTGGATCTGTAGATGAATTTGGGTGTTGGAGCCGCAATGTGTTATACAACTGCAAGTATCGTGCAACTTGGACTATATGTACATACATATATTTATGTTCAGGTCTTTGTCTGAAATGAATGGCTTCAAAACGCTTTTGCACTAACTGCAAGCAGCGTCAGCAGCAGCAACTAACCCCTCTGCATCAATTAGTGTTAATTGCGGCGGCCTTTTCTAACAGTTCAAAAAAGCAAGTGAAAGACTGAAAAGACTCTTGTAAAACAATAGAAAATGCTAAGTATAGTATGTTACAAGACTTGTTGTATTTGTAATATAGTATGTTAATAAAATGCGTCTAATGTTTACAGCCGGGCTTAAAATCGCCATACTACTCGTTAATCAAAATACAATGTGCACATTTCTAACGGATATGACACAAGCTTTTCTCCACTGTCATTCCCTTTTTGGCATTTTAATAATAAAATAGTTGGGCCAAGTAACAATTGTTGAACAATTTTGTTGTTTGCGGCTTTTAGTCGCACGAGCTCAATTGCAAATCCATTCAGAGTTATTCAAGCGCCCCAATGTGTAGCAAAATGCCAATTTGTTTATTGTATACCAAATATGAGAAAATACTTCAACAAACAACAACAAATAAGTGATTTAATAAAAGCTGATTAAAAATAGACTAAATAAATAAGAAACTTGGCGCTCACCTAACTGGTTTCGGCAGCTGCCATATAAATAGTTGGCAAAAACCAACAACATTTTATAAATCACACACACACACACACAGACACACGAAACATATAACACACAGCTTTAGCGACCGGCCCCACTTACCATCCCCCCCTCCCCTCTTGTATGCCCCCACTCTTTGACGACTGGCAACCCGCCGACCCACATAGCGCACCTGCCTGTTTTTGTGCCTACAACAAATGCAGCCGACTCTTTTGCTCGTACACCCTGCCATTAAGTAAGCCAATCGGATTGGGTCACAAGCAGTGAAACATTACGTTTCAAATGCAACACTTTCTTTAAATATTGTGAACTAATTATGATTGATATATCGAGTTTGATATAAACTCATTTTATTTGCTCAAAAGAAAACATGCTCAACATTCTCATAAAGTAGATGTGATCAGCATCAACAGACAAGTCCATTTAGCCTGACCTGTGGGATCTCGTCGATCTCAGAGAATATATACAAGCTATCCTTACACGATAATCGAAATCGATAGCAAACGTCAAGTCTGATACTCAAATAAGCACAGATAAGGCTTCGGGGTATCTCCTAGTCGAGCATGCTCTTCCAGAGCTTACTAACTTGTTTGTTTTTATGACAGTAATAAAAGAGTATTTCAATATTCCCTAATATTGAGTTTTGATATTTTTCGGACAGCGCAAGGCAAAAAATGTTCATTTGTGTTAATAATTTGAATTGCGTTTCGTGGTAAACTGCGAAGGTAGGGGGGAGTTGTGTGTATATATGTACGTACATGTGCTCTTTTGTTTTTGTTGTTGCTTAAAAAAGTTTTGTTTAGCTTTGTAATTATTACAAATTATTAAGGTAGCAGCGTCATGGAATTATTTCAAGAACCAGCGCTGCCAAATCGAGCCCCAGATGATATATAACATAGTATATTATGATGATGATCAAGATAATCACCAATATCATAGAACAGTGCATGACATGGTGGAGTGCTCTGTTTTCCTATATGTACTAGTTTTGGGGTTGCAAGAGAAAGAAGTGGTTAGAAGGGGGGTTCATTTGGTTGGTTCATGACCTCGTCGGTTTTTTGTAGATCGTAACACTAATTACAGCTAGCAGTAGGCTGCAGTTGCCCATGGGTGACGACGGACGGTCGGGCGGGGCGAGAATTGCATTTGTAATGAGCGGACAAGGTCAACGCTTCATTTATTCCAAACGATTGCCAAGCGGCTAAGCTGTACTGACTGACACAAGCTGATTGCTATATGAATGCGTAGGCAAACCCAAAAGATCCAAAACAAAACGAATCCAAATAAATTCAGAATGCCGCAAGTGAAAGGCATCCAAATGCTACACACAACAAACTTATACGAATTTCATATTAAGTACTTAACAGAGATTTGAGATCATTGTTATAATTTAAAACTTTATTATTGCCAAATGATACAGGAATATTGCTTAAAGCTAGCATATAATTACACACACAGATTAGATACAATATTATCATAACAACTAACAAAAAAATAACAATTAATTTGATATGACATATTTATTTGAATTTCAAGTTATTTACGAAAACCTTGAGAAACGAGCTTATAACTAATTAAATAACTTATGGGCTAGAACCTTAGCGAAACTGATTTGAACTAGAGAATGAAGAGAATGCACTTGATTGTGCGTTATAAATATTAAAGTAAACTTAAATTTATTTATTTTTACGAGTGATGATCTCATCAATCGGCTTAATATGCTTTCTCGTGCAACTTACGTGTTGACAAAATAACAAGGAAGATTGAAGAGCGTCTTTAATAACTTGATTGCACAATTTCCACAAATCTCAGAGCCATATATAAAGTGTAAATTTACCATCAATCATTCATTACAAATGTGATCAGTACGAAGATTAACAGCCCTTCTGTTCCACAAAGAAGTTAGAATCAGAATAAATAAGAATAGATTGTCAACGGTCTAAAGCTATATTCTTCATTTCGTTCTTTGTGCGACATTCTTGAGCGATCAGCTGACACACATTTTATAAGTAGAAAACAACTGTTTTATTATGCTTCACCGTTTAACTTGTCTGATGTCCAATTAGACGCAGTAATCTAATTTGACTGTCACTCTGCTTAGTCAATATGTTTTGCAGCCTTAAATTATTCATGTGATGAAAACAGGTCCACACCTCTAATAGGGCTCCTATAAAAAATAAAAAAATATTGTCCATCCATAATCAAATCAAACAAAAAATTGAATCCCGTATTTATACTCGATACCGAAGGTCCGTTTGTTTTTTTTCTAGTGTTTGCATGTCACATGCAACAACAATAACAACAACAACAACAACAACTGCAAATGAATTGGTGCCTCAATTTGTTATTCATATTAAAAGTTGGCAAAAACAAAAAAAAAAAATTCTATTTCGCTTTTCCATTGTAATTTTCCGCTTAGCTGCTGCTCGTTTAAACTTCAAGCTTGTGAAACTACTCATTTCATTCAAAATGTACTTCAAACTTGTAAGGGTAAATTACATACACGCGTCCCCTACGATACAATTTCCCAGCACCTCCCTCCCTCCCTCTCTGTCCAACTTATCAATATTACGGGCGAAATGACTTTTTGCTGTTTTTGCAAGATATGCGTCATCAATGAATATTTGCAGATCTGTATAAAATGTGCATCAGACTATCAAGTGAGGCTTAGGTACAAATTTGAAAGTCTCTTCTTAAAAATCTTCAATTGTTGCGTGTGATTACCAATTTTCATCTACACACACGCACATATTTCAACTCAACTTCTCACCCGGTAAGCCCTGAACTATGACTGAGTGACAGAATGTGATAATTGTAAATTATATAGCTATCTCCGTTATATTATTTGACTCATTGTGGCCGAACTTGATCGAAATAAATCAATATATTAATACTTGTTTCTCATATGCAAGGCCATAGAAAATGGCAAAAATGTCAAATCTTAACACAATACATAATCAACAACACTTCATCAACCCATTTCAACACATACATAAGTGCCGTACAGTAAGTGCCCGTGTGCATTAATGGGTTAAGGTACATGATTTTAGCAATGACACAAACCACGAGCACAAAATGTTGCCAGCACCAAAAACAAATCATCTTTAAAACGATCAACTAAATGCGTCTACAGTAAAACTGAATACTAACTTAACGGGGTCACCTCTTTTCATCGGTTACTTGATTTAAGTGAATATGAATATTTTATTTTTGTCCTCTCAATGCATTGAGCGAGTTTCCCTTTTCCGCCAGTTCAGCCATTAGTATTTTAATAAACGATCAACGGAAGTCAATATCTCAACCTCTCTCGCTCTCTCTCTCTCTCTTTTTAAGGCTTATGGCGCTGACTTGGTCATCAGTGTGCCAAATGCGAGCAGCAACGATAATGCATTTTATCGCATCGATTACAGTCCACCATTTGGTTATCCGGAACCGAATACCACAATTCCTGCCACCGAAATTGGACAGGATATCAAATTGTCGCGAGTGCTGCCGGGCAGCGAATACAACTTTTGGTTGTACTACACGAATTCGACGCACCGCGAACTTCTCACCTGGACGGTGAATATAACAACAGGTAGAGTTTTAACTTTATTGAGAAACTAACTCGAATTCCTCGCTTATTGCCGTTGTACTCATTTTAGCTCCGGATCCACCCGATAATCTAAGCGTGCAGCTGCGTTCTAGCAAAAGTGCCTTCATCACCTGGAAGCCGGCCAGCACGGGCAAATATTCGGGCTTCAAGATAAAAGTATTGGGTCTGACAGAACCGCCGCACGGTGAATATAATCGCAGCTATTTATTGGCCGGCAACGATACGCTGCAGTTGTCGGCCAAAGAGCTAACACCAGGTGGCACGTATCAGGTTCAGGCCTATAGCATCTATCAGGGCAAGGAGTCCGTGGCCTATACCAGTCGCAATTTTACCACAAGTAAGTCCCGGCCCCCGGGCACACGCAGACCAAATCGTCGCTGCAATTTCTAAACTCTAAATCGTTGGATATAATATATTTTAAAAACATCCTTTATCTTAACTAAACTCATTTTTGCCTTATCGGTTGTGGTGGCTACTAACACAGAAACTCTCTTTCTCTATCTCCCACTGCCAATCCACTGCATTCTCTCTATTTTGTCTCGTTGTCTTACACCTTACCTGTTGCTTAACTGTGTCGCAGCAAAGCAATGGATATATTAAAGGTAACATTAAGAAACTTCTAAATTTTATTGTCTCCCAGTTGTTGCTTTTGTTTGCCAATAAACAAGAATACAAGTATCAATAAAGCTCCATAGGTATATTTCTAACGCTTGCACAGTGCTTCCCCAGTCAACACAAACCAACGAATCTAGAACGATCTAAGAAAAATTCAAGACATTTCCCTAAAACTTTCCACGGAATCGTACTTTACAGCAAGAAGTTTGTTTTACTATTTAAAGCTACTAAACCAAACTCTACTTTAATAGACTTTTCCGATTGGCTCCCGCTTACTTTAAATTATTTTTCCTTCAGCAGAGCTTATTTTATTAAAAAAAAAAAAGCCATTGCTGTCAATGCACGTTTCTATTGTGTTTTAGGTTATTTTTCTTAATTGTCTTCAATTTACTAACTGTGGTTTTGATCGTCTTGGGAATCACTGTACCTTTGCGTGTTGCGTCTTTATTTCGCAGTTGTTGTTGTGTTTATGTTTTTATAACGTATCTATATAATCCCACATTAACCAGTGCTAACAACCCACTTTCAAACCCACTTACCCGATTAATCCTCTCACTCACTCCTATGTATCCTTGTGCAATCATTAGTTATCCAAAGTAGTAAAGCATTATATGTAACTCCCACAACTCCCAACGTCCGTCCCATGCAGAGCCAAATACGCCTGGCAAGTTCATTGTGTGGTTCCGCAACGAGACCACGCTTCTAGTGCTCTGGCAACCGCCATATCCGGCGGGTCTCTACACTCATTACAAAGTCTCCATCACACCCGACGATGCCATCGAAAGTGTGCTGTATGTGGAGCGCGAGGGTGAGCCTCCCGGTCCAGCGCAGGCGGCCTTCAAGGGTCTTGTGCCTGGCCGCGCCTACAATATTTCCGTGCAGACCGTCTCCGAAAACGAGACCTCGGTGCCGACAACCGCACGCTATCTAACCGTACCGGAGCGGCCACTTAACGTGAGTTTCGAACCGCGCTTTACAACAACCAGCACGTTTCGTGTGCTATGGGAGCCCCCTCGGACGTACAGTGAGTACGACAGCTTTCAGATCTCTATATCAAGGCGGGTGTTCAATGTGCCACGCAGCCATGCGAGCAGCCTATACTTCGACTATCCCGAAATTCTTGAGCCTGGCAAAAGTTATGATGTTGTGGTCAAGACCATATCGGACAATGTGAACTCGTGGCCAGCGAGCGCTGAGATAACATTGCGGCCACGTCCAGTGAGAAGCTTGCGTGGCTACCTAGATGATCGCAGCAATGCAGTGCATTTGTCCTGGGAGCCAGCTGAGACAGGCAAACAGGATAGCTATCGCATCAGGTAAGTCCAAAGTGTTAGACGTTTGTAAAACCCATCTAATTCCAATTGATTTTTTATTGCAGCTACCATGAAAAGGACAATGATACGGATGCGGCGTCAACAACGGCAATAACACAAGTGGTGAAAACACCTCAAACAGAATACAAGCTAGATGGATTGCTGCCGGGACGACGCTATCACATCGAAGTGCAAGCTCTTTCCAATGGCATCAGCTCGAATGGAAGTAGTCTTACACGCGACACACGGCCCGCAGCGCCCATTATACAGGAACTGCGGAGTATACAACAAGGTTTGAACATCAGCTGGCGAAGTGATGTCAATTCACATCAGAATCGGTATGAGGTGCACTATCGGCGCAACGGCACAAATGAGGAGCGAACAATGAGCACGGACCGCACCAACCTGACCATCAAGTATTTGCACCCAGGCGCTGGCTATGATATCAAGGTCTATGCAATAAGTCATGAAATGCGCAGCGAACCACATTCATATTTTCAGGCTGTTTGTAAGTTGTTGTTGTCTTTCTGTCAAACCACTCCATTAACTTAAAAACTGCTTCTAGTTCCCAAACCGCCGCGCAATCTTACCCAACGCACTGTGAACACAAATCTTGTTTTATTGAATTGGCTTGCGCCGGAGGGCAGCGACTACAGTGAATACACTGTACGTTATCGAACTGATGCCTCCACCTGGCAGCGTCTGCCGAATGTGCATGAGCCACAGGCTCGCATCGAGGACATGCATTATGGCGAACGTTATCTGGTGCAGGTCAACAGCTTAAGCTTTGGAGTCGAAAGTCCCGCACCATTGGAGCTTAACATAACAATGCCACCGCAGCCCGTTTCGAATGTGGTGCCGCTGGTTGATTCACGTAATCTCACGCTCGAGTGGCCCCGTCCCGACGGTCATGTTGATTACTATACCATCAAGTATTGGGCTACAGATGCGCCACAGCTCGTAGAGTACAAGAATGTGACACAGCTGCCTGAAGATCGTAAGTATGGCATTAACATAAAATAATAATAATGCAAGCCGCCGTTAAAGCTTTATTTCCATCCTTGTCCTCACTGACTGACTGATATCAACTTACTTCTATTTCCAAACAGTCAACTCGCCGATTGTTCGCGTACCCATTGATGATTTGGCGCCAGGTCGGCAATATAAATTTGAGGTGCAGGCAAGTTCAAATGCCATACGATCGGGCACCACACATCTATCGACGCGAACGATGCCGCTAATCCAATCGGATGTGTTCATCTCGAATGGCATGGAACAACAGACGGATGCCATAATAAACAGTGAAGATAGCAATAGCATTACTTTAAATTATACTCCAACACCAGCGTCGAGTACACGTTTCGATATCTATCGTTTCTCCCTCGGCGATCCTTTGATCAAGGACAAGGAGAAGCTAGCCAATGATACGGAACGCAAGCTAAGTTTTTCGGGATTAATACCCGGCCGTCTTTACAACATAACAGTTTGGACAGTGAGCGGAGGCGTGGCCAGTCTGCCCATTCAGCGTCTGTGTCGCTTGCATCCACTGCCCATTGGCGAGTTGCAAGCGACACAGCTGGAAGCCAGGGAGATAACGCTACGCTGGACCCCGCCCACCGGTGAATACGCCGACTTTGAGCTGCAGTATCTGAGCGCGGATGAGGATGCGCCGCAGCTGCTGCAGAATTATACAACGCAAACGCAGCTGACGTTGCAACGATTGCAGCCATATCACAATTACACATTTACTGTTTCGGTTCGAGCTGGCAGCGAGCCAGGCAGCGCCATAATGCGCACCAGTGCCCCCATCTCGGCCAGCTATCAAACGCTTCCCGCAGCTCCTGGTCGCGTTGAATACTTCCAGCCAAACGATGTGCAGCCTGGCGAGATAAGCTTCGAGTGGCAACTGGCCGCCCATGAGCAACATGGTCCGATCGAACACTATCGCATTAGTTGCCAGAATGTGGACGATGTGGCGGATGCCAGCAGCTATGAGCTACCACCAAATGCAACGCAGGCACGCATTGATGGCCTGGTGCCTGGCAACAGTTATGTCTTTCGTATTCAGACCAAGTCGGCGCTGGGCTATGGCTATGGGCTGGAGCGTGAGCATCGCCAACTGATGCCCATACTGGCACCACCCGCACCACAGCCTCACATTATGCCCATTGAGATGGGGCACAGCAGCACAACGATACAGATACGTTTCCGGCAGAGCTATTTCTCGAATGCGCATGGCTTGGTGCGTTGGTATACCATCATTGTGGCCGAGGACGTGGGCAAGAATGCTTCGGGCTTGGAGATGCCCAGCTGGCAAGATGTTCAATCGTATACCGTCTGGCTGCCTTATCAGGCCATTGAACCATATAATCCCTTTGCCAACGGCACCCCAAGAGGCATTGGGGTTGACGACTTTACCATTGGTAGCGCCGGTTGTGACAAGCATCGGCCGGGCTATTGCAATGGTCCACTCAAATCAGCCACTACGTATCGGATTAAGGTGCGCGCTTTTACCGATGAGGATAAGTTTACGGATACGGTGTACAGTGAGCCCATAACCACAGATCGCGATGATGTTTTTTGGCTGGCCAGCTCTTTGGCCATGGGTCTCTTTGTGCTCTGTGCCGCTGTTGTTGTTGGCTACTATCGCTATCGATGCCATAGCATGCGACGATCGGCCAATAAGCTAGCACGGATGCAGGATGAGCTGACAGCGTTGCCAGATGGTTATATAGCGCCAAATCGTCCCATTCATGTTAAGGATTTTGCGGAACATTATCGGTTGATGGCTGCCGATTCGGACTTTCGTTTCAGCGAAGAGTTCGAGGAACTGAAGCATGTGGGTCGCGATCAGGCCTGCAGCTTCGCCGATCTCCCCTGCAATCGGCCCAAGAATCGTTTTACCAACATTCTGCCATACGATCATTCAAGGTTCAAGCTTCAACCCGTCGACGATGACGATGGCTCCGATTATATCAATGCCAATTACATGCCGGGATATAATTCGCCACGTGAATTCATTGTCACCCAGGGTCCATTGCACTCCACGCGCGAAGAGTTCTGGCGCATGTGCTGGGAAAGCAATTCTCGAGCAATTGTCATGCTGACACGTTGCTTTGAGAAGGGGCGCGAGAAGTGCGATCAATACTGGCCCATTGATCGTGTGCCCATCTTTTACGGTGATATTAAAGTGCAATTGATAACCGATACGCACTTTCGTGACTGGTGCATAGCTGAGTTTATGGTCTCTCGGGTAAGTTGTTATAGATATGTAGTAGAAGAAACAAACTTTCTACTTATCTGCCTTTTCTTAAAAATTTTATTTTCAGAACTGCGAATCGCGTATTATGCGGCATTTTCACTTTACAACTTGGCCAGATTTTGGAGTGCCGGAGCCACCTCAATCTTTGGTGCGATTTGTGCGCGCATTCCGTGACGTCATCGGCACAGACATGCGACCCATTATAGTGCATTGTAGCGCCGGCGTTGGAAGATCAGGCACATTCATAGCACTTGATCGGATACTGCAGCACATCAATAAGTCCGACTATGTGGATATCTTTGGCATTGTGTTTGCCATGCGCAAGGGTATATACATATATTTATACACATAACTAACTAGCAGCTAGCTTAACTAATGCCATTTTCTATCTGTTTGTGAATAGAGCGCGTTTTTATGGTGCAAACGGAACAACAATATGTGTGCATACATCAATGCCTTCTGGCAGTTCTTGAGGGCAAGGAACATCTGCTTGCCGATTCCCACGAGCTGCATGAGAATGATGGCTATGAGGGTAAGTTAGTTATAATAGTATAACATAAGTATACGCTGTTGCTCCTGTTCCTCCTTCCCACTCGCACTCTCTCTTTGCCAAGTAATCGTTCGTTCGTTTTGGTGGACGTCGCTGTCGGTGCTGCTATTTTTAAATACAAGCGTTTAACTACTGTCGACTAACTTACTGCTGTACTTGAATTCCATACTCTACCACAAAACATCATGAAAAGAGATCGCCCAAAACTAAAAATAGCCAGGAAACAAGTGCTTAACTTATTTGTGTCACAACTAAAAAACTGTCTAAAATATTCTCTGTGTAGAAATTAAAAACTTGCAAAATATAATTAATATGTATATTCAAGTGGCCTAATTTTTGAGCAATCACTGTCTATACTAGTATTTCTTATATATCTATAAAGACAACAACAACAACACACACACACACACACATTTACATGTACATATATATCTGTAACTTTTTGGCTTAAAGCTGTTTTTACTTTTTCAAAAACAAATTAATTTTACTGTCACTAACCAAACAAATTCGTTATAATTTAATGATTTTCTTCTCTTTTTTCACATGCACACACACGCACACAAATACATTTTGTATATCAAACACACACACACACACACACTTATTTAACACCTCACACACACACATACACACACTGCTCTCAACTGCTGCAAAAAAATAAACAAAAAAAATATATAATGGCCTTCACCAAAATTTTGCAACTCACGAACTCAGTGACTAAAATCTACTTAGAGCCCCCCAAGCAATCGCTGGCTGAAGGCAACACGTTGCAAGCGATGCCGCTGCGTGCCTCACTAGCCCTTGCCGAGGAGCTGGACAAAGAGCTGGAGATGGAAATGAGACTGCAGCATCAACAGCAGGATGTTGATGTTGATGTTGATGATGATGATGATGATGATGATGATCAGCAGCCATTAAATAATGAGACAACAGCCACTTTGTCGAGCAGCAGCAACTCAACAGCAGCAGCAGAAGCAGCTACAGCAACAACATCAACAACAAACATTTGCACTAGCACTCAATCAGACACAGACACTGAGGATGAGGATGGTGATGGTATTGATAAGAGTCCGCTTTTAGGTTTGTACCATAAACAACAACAAGAACACAGTGCACGCTCCCACGAAACAACAACAACAATGGTTACAGCTACAAGCTATTTTTTAATTGTAGTTGTTTTATATTTGTTGCTAACATTTGCTAACCAATCCAAAATACAAAATAAGCTAAAAAAAAAAAACACAAAATCTAATACTTTTTGTAAATAAGCGCACTTGTAACTTTTTACTTGTAGTGAAGTGTAATTTAAAGCGTAACTTATTCACAAACACACACACACAAAACACTAGACACACGCTTGCAACTAACACGGGGCATGTTAACAAAAAATAAGTTGAATTGTTTTAGTTTGAAGTAAAGTTAAATGCAAATTTTTATTGTTAAATTTTAAATTGATTTCTTAATGAGTTTTCTTTTAATTTTCTTTATACAGATGACGAAGGCATTGCCGAAACAGGCATCTGATAAAACAAGGCGATCAAAACTAGAGTGAAACGCAGAGGAAAGGGTTGGAAGAATGGAGAGAAGGAGTATATACATATGAAAGCCAATTTGCTGTTTGCTACTGATATTTATATACATACATATATTTACATTTTACATGTACATTATAAGAGACTATAATAAGCTTATACATATATACTTTGTTAACAAAAAATAATCTGCCTGTGATGTGCTGGATGTGAATTGTCTTCAAGTTTGGCAAAAGCATTACCAAACATTAACAACAACAGCGCCAGTCGAGAGCGAGAAAAACAGAGAGAGCGAAACACCCTCGCAGCGCACCCTCGTTTGCCATAAAGTCTTCAAACGTGTTAATGCCACCAATTAGACCAAAACAACAGAGCGTTTAATCTTAAGTGTCAGCTTAATTTAGCTATAATACGTTTAACCAATTTTTTTTACTCCGACAACTACTATTATTCTTTTATTGTATTGTATTATTTATAAGCCTAAAAAAAAACACTTTGCTCCTATAAATGTATAGCTACGATGCATATAGTATATATTTATATGTCATGCTCTAATATTTATATATATATTTTTATATAATTTCCTTGTAAATTATGTGTGACTGTAGACGTTTATTTTCTAGCGATAGCAGTTCTGTTTGCAAATCGTTTGTGTATTATCTGTTTAAATTTAAATTGCGGATTGTATTTTTTTTTAATTATACATTAACATACATTTATGTATAGTATTTTTATTTTTATATAAGTTATAAATTTGTGGTGTTGTGTATTTTGTTGCTGCTATTGTTGTTTCTGGTCTTTTGTAATACACCCTGTAAATAGGGGTTACCCTAATATCATACTTTTTTTCATATGATCAATGGGCTTAACTGTAATTATATATAGTAAATTAATCCTCTTATTGTTAAGTCTCGATGTTCATTTTTTTTAGAAAGTGCAATAATCCAAGTGTATGTGTTACATGAAGCAACAGCAGCAACAACAACCACTAAAAATTGTCATAATTATAAAGCATTTATTTTAACATTCGAAATGTAAGAAAAGAAAGGAAAAAAAAAACGAGAACCAATAGAGTGCAACACAAAGAAACGAAAGCAATAAACACATTTTAATGAGACATTCAAAATCACTGTGTATACATTAATTATTGATGCATAGATTATATACTTACATATAATATATGTAGCTCCCTGTAAAATGTATTACGTTACATAGCTCTCACTGGCTTAATATAAATATTTTTTGAACTACTACCTGTTTTGTTTTTACACTTGATACTTTTTTCGAACCCCTTAAGGAATTAAAAAGTTGCAAATATCTAGGCAAACTGGGAGGCTGGGAGTTTGAAAATATTTCGATGCACCTTAGGGTAATTTGCATAGACACTATTTACTACAGGCCTTATTATTAATGTCTTAAATATAACCTGCCCGAAGAATAATTTCATGGTATATTTTTTTTGCATAAATATTTTTTATAAGTTACATTCTCAAAAAATTTTTTAAAAACATTTAATAATTGATGTCAACTGTACTTGGCAATTTAGTCCATAAATATTTTTATATATTTCTATAAATTAAGCTCATAGTCCGATTAACATATATTTGTAGCATTCAGCTACAGATTCTGTTCGCCTGGTACTTTGGCTAGGCGAACTTTTTCCAGAACAGAACAGAATTTTGTAGCATCACGCCGGTACTTTGGCAGGATGAATGCTACAAAAATTTTTGATTTGTAGCATTCAGCTACAGATTCTGTTCGCCTGGTACTTTGGCTAGGCGAACTTTGTACCAGGCGAACAGAATCTGTAGCTGAATGCTACAAAAATTTTTGATTTGTAGCATTCAGCTACAGATTCTGTTCGCCTGGTACTTTGGCTAGGCGAACTTTGTACCAGGCGAACAGAATCTGTAGCTGAATGCTACAAAAATTTTTGATTTGTAGCATTCAGCTACAGATTCTGTTCGCCTGGTACTTTGGCTAGGAACTTTGCTAGGCGAACATCTGTACTGAACAGGGCGAACAGAATCTGTAGCTGAATGCTACAAAAATTTTTGATTTGTAGCATTCAGCTACAGATTCTGTTCGCCTGGTACTTTGGCTAGAATTTCTACAGGTTTTAGACGAGCTAAGTAAGTATTTTGTAAACAATATGAGCAAGCATACGTTGATAAAACCCCTCTATTTTAAAAGTCAATTTTAAATAAGCCCATCTAAATTAACTTATTTGCCAAATGGCAAGTGTATTTTAATTTAATTTTAATATTTATATAAATTTTCCTGTTCCACTTACTTTGAATACCAACATATGGCAGCACTGATATGCAAATGTACATACATACACATATGTACCTCGGTATAATAAGTATATGGCAAATATGTTTTCGTTTCTCTCTTCCTCAATAGTAACGGTACATATGTATGTTCTGGGTATTTGGCTTCTTGACGGTCAAATAAATGCTTTACTTTACAAGAATAGACTATACATATCTCCGCGCGGAGATAAGTCGTTCTTAGTTCGGCGGAGATATGTCGTTTTAAAAGCGACATACTCCGCGCGGAGTATGTCGTTTAAAACGACATATCTCCGCGCGGAATATGCGTTAAAACGACATATTCCGCGCGGAGATATGTCGCTGTGAAACGACAAATCTCCGCGCGGAGCTATGTCGTTTGAAAACGTCATATTTCCGAGCGGAGCTATGTCGTTCTTAGTTCGGCGGAGATATGTCGCGCGGAGATATGACGCTATGCCCAAACAAATTTATTCTGATTTTGAAACACAAACCTTTCTGAGTTCATGTCAAGAAGTTTAATTGTCATTTAAATGACAGCCAAAAAGTATGCAGCAAATAATTCTTTAAAAGTTGCATAAAAATTACCGCATTAATACAGCATGGCAATGCCATTGAGCAAGCAACAATTTTTATTTTTGGTATCTATTAAAAAAATTTACGCTTATTGTGATAATTTATCGATTTTCAATTATTGATGGACGCATTCATTTAAAAAGGCTTGTTTGCAGCTGCTGTTGTTGTTGGTGACTTGAGGAAAAAGTTTGAAAAATCTTAATTAGCTGGTCAAGCCAAATAGGGAAGAAATAATCTAGGCAATTATAAGGCTGCAAACTGATACCACAAACAGGCCGAAGAGTCGCGACTACTTGTTGGAAGTTCCAGAGAAAAAAGGCACTTATCGATGTTTGTCTGCTGTCTGTACGTATGTGTATATGTAAGCATGTCTGTGTGTATGTGTGTGACTGTATGCGTATGTCGGCAATTCGCTTAAACAAATAAAGCGTGGAACTAATTGCATTTGCACTTGTTGTGCGATATTTCTTTGGTTAGAAATAATATGGACACGAGTTTGATGCTAGCCCCGACTAGGCGAGTCACGAATGCCAAATGAACTTTACCTTAGTTTTCGTATACCCTGTAGATACTATATATATTGAACTGTTTATACCTAAGTAAGGAAAGTAGAAGAATCGATGTCGAAATAAATACATATAAATAAAATAATAGTTGATGCGAAAACCACACGCAGTGTTGAGGAAATAACATACTTGTAAGCAATGTGATCCTACTTCGATGCTAACATGTACAGGGTATTTACTGGCCAAAAAGAGGCATTTAAGCTTGGCGATTTGGAGTGAAGAAGAGACACGTCATTTGTCATTTATCTGCGGCCTTTTAACGTTTGGCTTAATTGACTTCGACTACAGTGTTGCACACTCCACACGCCACAGTCAACAGTCTCGAGACTGAAATTGTTGTGGCCAAACTCCACCGTCTAAGCCAAAGAATAGAATGGAATAGAATAGAAAAGAATAGAAAATAGTATAGAGCTTGGAAGTCAGCCAGGCATCATCTTTTTAAGCATCTATCCATGTGTTATGGCTAATAGAAATTGGCCATAGCGCGGAACATTTAGCTTCATTACGTCAAACCATTTTGAGTCTTGGCCTGCTGCTCGACTGCTCTTCCACTGCACTGTGAAACCGTTTTAATTAGATGTAACCATAATAAATCAACAACAACAAAGCGTTTTTGCAACGTGTGCGTTATTGTTGTTGTTGTTTGTTGCTGTTGTTGTTATTGTTGTTGTGTGTTCTGAGCGTGAGCCCAGGACACTTTTTTTGTTCCCATAAGCCACAAGCGCAATGACGAGTATAAGACCAAAACATCTAACTACCCAACCAACAACAACAATAACAACAATGTCTTCCTGTTGTTGTTGCCTTTAGTGTGTAGCCATTACATATTTACAGCTAAACAACAAAGCACCAAAACAGATTTGAGCAAATGTGCATTTGACATGCAAGACGCCACTTTACCGATTTTAACAAAATGCACCAAATATTTCATAGCAAGTGCGCTCAATCCTTACCCACACTTGCAATTTTGGGTTGCACTTGAGAATAAATTCGTAAAAATGAAAAGCAGATGCAAAAGATGTTTTAAGAATCAAGAGCTTAGAATTTAATAGAAGCTTGAAAGTGTAATAAGTGTAAGAAGCAAATGGAATAATTAAAGATACTTTAAGGAATAAATAAATTATGTTAAGGATAGGAAAGCTAAGAAGCACCATTTTGCTAATGCCTTTATTTTAGATATACCATATGAATTAGGATTAAATGTGAACTCAACATATTTCAAGTGTTAATAAAAATAACACTTAGAATGTGAATGCACATTACATTTATGTAAAGTTAAATTGAGCTTGAAAGAAGTTAAGAAAATGGTTATTTAGAGAGAGCAGCTAATGGATGGCAATTGCAATTTGATTTGAAGGCATCTAACGACACGGATTATATAGACAATACTATAAGCCAATGATATGGATGCTCGTCTTATTTTATCGTTTTTGTTGTTGCACTTTTTTGGGTCTTCGGGCCACTTGGCCGAAATACTTTTGAATCTCCTGCTTATTATTGTTGTTTGTTGTTGTTGTTGCTGTTGCTGTTGAGACTGTGGTTGGCTTTAAGCTGAGCTTAACCCATATTCGGAAGGCATTGAAGCCGCGCCAACGCAACAGCCACCCATTTGACTAAACGCCTGAGCGAAATGCAAATTTGAGTCAGAGTTACCCTATTCAGCCCCCCTGCCCTGTCCTCCACCAACTCCACTCCATACCTGGTGCCTCTACTTGCACTAAATGCACTTTTGTGACGAAGGCTTTGAAAAACTAAACAGCTGAGCGAAGCCGGCCATGAAAATTAATTTTCAGCACGCCGAAGTAAAGCATACTCTTGCTAATTCTCTAATTTATTCATACAAAAATTGTTTATAGCATGTGTGTTACACAGTGTAAATTTTCAAATTCGTTTATATTCATCAAGAACTCATATAACAGTGTTTGTCACTTGAGATTCGCTATAAGAAAGATGAACTAAAGAACACTTGATATGAAAGGGTATTAAAATATAAAAAAGTGTGCACCCCTACAACTTTGGACTTGGACTTGAACTTGCGAATTTGCTAGACGACGAATCAAGCCAACACCAACAGCAGCAGAAACCGCATCAGCAGCAGCAACTTGCAACAACACTAACACCACCAACGCCGGCAGCAATCAGCGGCAAGTGAATGAGCTTCAATTGTCCATGGCTGCAAAAAAAAAAACAGGGGGACGACTTATCATAAGGTGAGAAAGAAGAAGGAGGATGAGAAGGAGAAGGAGGGTAGCTGTTTGCAGCTGCATACGCCGCAAAAAGCTTAGAAGATGACTGCCTGACTGGTTGGTTGGTTGGTTAGTTGGATGTTTGTTGGGTTAGTTTGGTTGGCTGCTTGCCTTTAGCTGACTTGCCAGATTGTTGCATGTTGTTGCCTCAACGCCCTCAGTACGTTATTAAGCGGCTGTTATTGCTGTTCTTATTGCTGTTATTGTTGTTGGCGCTGTCTGGTCGCTCGTCTGTGGAGCATCAAGGCACTGGGGCAGCGAGGCATCAAGTTCGCAACGGGCGAAAGGCAACCCGCCAAGCACGCAGACCCACCAATTGATTGATAGAACGGGACGAGCTGAGTGCGGTGCTGTTGGGAAGTGTGTATGTTTGTATGTGTGTGTAAGCAAGAAACTAAAACGGATGCAGAGCAACCGCAGTTACTTTGCATATTCCCAAACACACACACACGCACATTTGAAGCAGTTGCATAGACAAGCCTCAATTAAGGTGCAATTGCAGTTGTTGCTGTTGCTGCCTGTTGCTGCCTGTTGCTGCTATGTAGCGTTGGCAGCGTAGGAATTTTGCCCGTTGCTGCCCACGCGCTGCTGCCAAGTTGCTGCTGCTGATAAAGTCCAAAATGATGTACTACCTTCTGCTGGTGGTTTGCTATTTTGAGTCTAAGTCTTAAGCAGAATCACTAGCACACAACAGGAGCGCAGCGCGGTTTGACTCTTGGCCCAACTGTATAAATATTATTTTTGTAATAAAATGGCAAAACAAGACATTGTCTACCAAAAATATTTTTTTTATTTTATTTAGTTATAAAGAAATTTCCATTTTAAAAATTGGTTGGTTTTTGTCTTCAATCGAATATAAAAAAAGAAGAAAATCTACTTTAAGACTTTATATTTTTTAATTTCCAGATATTACAAATTGTCATTGATTCAATATATGTACATACATACATATTTATTGCACCCATCAAACTACAGTGTTTACACTAAATTTTTGACAAGAATGTTTGAATTTTACCAAAGTAGGTTATGGATGTTTATAACTCAAATAATTCCTGGTTTTCTAGTATCTTTGCCATTTTAGTTAACCGAATCTGTGAAGTTAATTCATTTAGGTCAAAGCGTCGCTCAACCTCCTTGCGCAGGTCATCAACATATTCTTCGATCTCATCAAGCTCCAAGCGAAATTCTCGCAGATCGTAGTTCAATTGTCGGTAAGAAAGGACCTTCCCGTACATCCTGAATGTTCTTTGGTTATGAGCAGCGATCAAATTATGTGCCTCCACTTTGGTGAGCTTTATTTTAAGCAGATACTCATAGCGCTTCTTGCACACAGGTATATCCTTGACTACTATCTTGGTCCAATCTTGAAAATTACCAATAATGATGTTCAGCTCCATCAAGTGTGGAGCCACAAGGGCGCTCTGCTCGTCTAACGTATCGATAAATTCCCGCAACACGTTATAATTGCAGATTATCTCGTCGATCTTGCACTGGTTCAGATGATGAGCTTTCTGAAGATGGTTCATCTCCAACAGCTCATCACAGCTTAGAGTGCTCGGCTGTGTGTCCCGATTCATCTCTTCTTCCAGCTCACGCTTCAGTTTTATAAGCGGGGGCTCCACGAGCGGCTTCAGGCACTGCTTGTACTGAAAGCCTTTTAGTTTGGGCGCTGATGGTTCCTCATCTTTGGAGGCCATATCCATCAGTTCTCGCAGCTGTTTTAGTTGGCGGTTCTTTATTATCAATTGCATTTGCATAATGCGTCGTATCAGACAGTCCAAATCCATTACCACATACAATATGCGATCAATATCGTCTGTGCGATCCTTACTTAACTGGTCATCGCTGAGTTCCTCCTCCTCCCCCCCGCTAGTAGACGTAAAACTCACTTCTTCGTCATAGTGAAATATCTCAAGCTTGCGGCAACGCAACCGATGGCTCACCAGATCCATATGTTCAACGGGCAGTGCTTTACAATCACCCAATTGCTCAATTATCTTATCCTCCGAAGAATTAATTAAAATTGTCGCCATCTTGATACTCATTGTTAAAACTCTTTTCTTTCTATCATATAATACTTGTTACTAGAATTTGTCAACTGTTTGTACTGATTTTAAAGATTTTGTGATATGCTATAAACACTACTGAGTTAAAGATTACTTTGATGCTTATTTATTTTTCGAAAAAAACAAATGTGCTTGTTTTTGCTTAAACTAGCTGTGAATTATAAAATAAACTTTCTACTAGGCCTATGCCTGTCAAATTTGTATAATTTGCTTAAATAATATAGTTATACTATTATCCAAGAAGTCAATTAAACCGTTTAAGCTTTATCAGGAATAGGAGCGGGAGTACTAGGAAAGAATATTCCATATTTACTAAAAGTTGAAAAAATCCATATCTTCATATCAAATTGAAAAGTAAGTCTCTAAAAATCATATAAAAAGGTTGAACCAAGTGGACTCTGTAACGCATTCGGTCCGAAACTATATCACTTGTTTTTTCGCAAATTCCTGGGAATAAAAAGTCGCTCGATTCAATTGTAAAAGGCTTGTGAGTGCGCCTCTGTGCTTCAACTTGGACTGATAAGAAAAGTTGCTGTTGCGGCATAATTGTGCACCCACATTCACATTCACACTCACATGCACACACAGTATACACAGAGCACAACAACTCATGGGGCCCGTGGGCTTTGGCGTGTGTCTCAACTTGAGTTGAGTGCATGTCTACATGTCTCTGACTTCTTCTTCTCCTGCTACTGCTCACTTTGCTGCTTCTTTCTCCTCTTTGCATATGCTGCTGCTGCTGCTGAATGCTATGCTATTGCCATGTCTGGGGCAGTTGACTTTGTTTACCCGCAAGTTGTAATTTTCTGCGAAACCATCAGCCGCAGAATTGCTTTCTGCTGCCGCGCTGATAAGTCCCGCTTCTGTTGTTCCTCTGCTTCTCTCTGTTTCGCATCTTGTTTTTGGTTTATTATACTCGATACCGAAGGTAAAGAGTGTATTGGCTTTGTGCAATGTCCTTCATAGTGTCTGTCCGTCCGTCTGTCCGTCCGTATGAGCGCAACTTTTCACGCTAGAGACTTGAAACTTTGTAACCTTTGAACGCAGCGTACACCATTACCGCATCCAGGCGTCTTTTTACCAGTTTTAATACAGGTAGGGAGTATACCACAGTCGGTTGCGTCCAACTGCAATGTTTCTACCTTAGAATCTGGTTGGCTGCCATCTAGCAAGTATTTGTGGCATTGCAATTGGGCATCGGCTGCGGTTTGAGATTTACTTTGCTTAGCTCCTGCTAATTGCCTTTCAAGATTTCGGTGCTAGGGCATATACGAGTACACAAAATAGTGTGCCCGCAGTGTTGTTGCATACACATAATGTGCGTTGTGCTACTCTTGACTCGACTCAACTCAACTCGACTCGACTCGACTACTTCAACTGCAGTTTCGCTTTTGGCTGATTTTGGTGCTCCATTGCTCAGTTGGTCAGTGGAACTGTTGACAGGCTTTTAAGTGCTGATCGCACTGTCACACTGTGGAATTTTACAGGCCAATACAAAAGTCATTGCTAGACGAATGGCCAATAGGCCTTGGACAGCCCAAAGGTATATGCGGGTTATCTTGTGTTGAGTGTAAGTTGTTTTGCTTTTTTGGGGCCATTCTTTTCCAGAATGCCTAACCGACGAAAAGCTAAACCATTTCATTGAGTTTCATATTTACACAATAAAGATATCATTTCAGGTTTTTGTCCTTAAACTTAACAAGTATAAACGTTCAATTTTAAATTTTTTAATTTACCTTACCTACCTCGTTGTCCCCAATGCTCTATCGGAAACAGTATCTAAATTAAGTTCGGATTTTCAAATCTGTATTAATCTCAATCCGTCATCTTTATTAAAGGCGATATTAAAATTGCCGCTAATTATGAGTGGAAGTACTTCATGATAGTCAGTAGTTTTGGTCCACATTCTGTATAAGCTAACAATGTCCTATGAATGAAATTTATTACATCATCAACCCTTTGATTAACAGGAATGTAAATTGAGACGACAATAATGTTATAACCGTTAGGCAAAGAACATCTCGCTCCACATACATACATACATATATCTCCCAATTTACTGGGCATTCCTTGAGAAAGTATCATTATTGTCAGTTAGTACATGGTGTGAATCGTTAACATTTTGATAAATGCTGACGTCGCGACGTCGATATTGTGATATAAATCTGAAATTTTCAATTTCAACATGTTTCCGATAGCATTAAAATATTATATAAGGTAAGGTTTTGAATTAAAGTTAAGTCTCAAATATTACACTTAAAAACTAAGAAAGACATCCGAATGTTATGCTTAGCTTGAAGAATATGTAACCTTTTAAGTATGTAAGCAATAGTAGTATCTGTTATCTCACAGTCTGGTGGTGTCAATCTGTACTTCTGGGTTCTCACTGGTAATCTGTTGAGAGCTTTTCCTTCTTATTTTTGTAACGTAGCAAATGACGTTATAGAGAATTAAACACTAAAAAAAAAACGGAGAAAGCGCCTAATCACATCATGAGCGTGGAACACCCAGCACCCCACCCAGAACATCATCACCTCGCAGAGCAGAACTGAACAGAACAGAACAGAACTTATGATGCAGCCGATGGTTCATCGGACGAGCTTATGAACTCACGGCTAATGCTGGTCATGCAGGAAGTTCAAGTGCGAGAGAAATGCCCATGACATGTGCGATTATGGATTATGTGTACACCTCGTAGGAACCCGAGTCGAGAAATGGCTGGGGAAAGGTAGAGGTACTAGCTTGCCAGTCAGTGATGTCAGAGTACATAATATAACTATTGTAAATAATTCGAAAAAAAATAAAATATATACAAAACAATAACAAATAGCTTAACTGCAATAACATTATTAGATTACACCAAATAAAAATACAAAATATTGAAAATTGTTCTTAATATTTTATTCAATAACTACTAATCGATGCAAGTTTCTTATTTTAAGTAATTTACCACTAACTTAAAATAATCTTAACATTATTCTCAGGTTTTTTCCACCAAAACGTCAACACTGCCTCTCTTTTAAGGGGAGTAAGTTCAAGGCAAATAGTGCGGCAAGTGTTCAAATCGAAAAACGGGTAGCAGAATAAGCAATATACATTAGATATACTTAGAATGAGGCTATAGAAAATTACGATTAATGTAACAAGTTGAAGAAACCGAGCGCGTTTATTTCCGCATCTACACAGCTGGCAAAAATAAAAATATATAAAAAAGCAGATGAGATGAGAAATGGGTAAGCTGTAAGATGGGATGGTATGAGGGGGATGTTGAATCGGTTGTAATAGTCGGTAAGTTAGTCATTCATTTAGACAGATTGACTGACTGACTGATGGCGAGAGCAACAGTCGTCGAGACAGTTATTAAATGTGGTCACAGCAAAAAAAAAATATATGTGTATGTACGTATATAAAATGACACACACACACACGTACAGATGTGTGAAGATCGCAGAAAAAGTTATTATATAATAGGCGCACAGACGACAAATGCCGACAGAGGTAGACTTATAAAAATCATAACGCTGCGCGAAGCGTAAAAGCAAAGAATTATAATTTTCCAATCAACTGATAAATTTTTAATGATGCAACTGCGACGAAGACGGCTGCAGACGAAGAAAGAGAGAAATATAGTCGGAGCGGGGGGGAGAGATAGGAACAGACCTGTGGAAAATGCTGTTCAAAGTGCATGCTGGAAGTTTAGATGCTGCCCCATTGCATTGCCCCATCAGACATGTGTAAGAAACATTCCCATAGGTGTGATTGCTGGCGCGCAAGAACAAGTAAAACACCAAATTACTGTTACACAGGGAAACAGAGAAACGGCAAGAGGCACAGAGAAAAAGAGGGTACGAGAGGGTACATGTGTGTGAGTTTTTTTTTTTTATCTAATGCACTTTGCTGCAGGCCATTGGCATTGGCAGCATCTTTCTCTCTCTCTCTCTCGCTCTCTCTCTAACGCTTTGTCTTCCTCAATCTGTTGCTCGTTGCGGACCACAGAGTCGCTGTGATCGATGATGAGCTGATGATGCGGTTGACTGCCTTCAGAGTGCAGCCATCTCTAGAAAACCTCTCGGATGCTGACACTGTGTTGTTCATGTCGACTCCACAGTGTCCACAGTGTCCAATGTCCGTTGTCCCCTGTCAGATGTCGCTTTCGCACTTGCTTAACTCCACGTTTGTCCACGACACATTTCTCATGCAAATAACAACAATGCGCCTGGACACATAGTAAGCGTATGCATATGTATGTGTGCGGACTTGCCTCATCTGAGGCATTGACTTGTAGCAAACTGTCGACTAATCTGAATATGCAAGAAAGGTGCTTGTCTAACACAAAGGCTAGCTGGCTGTTACATTATGCATTAGATGGCAACTTGCTTAAATACTTAAAAGAAACAATGGCAGCAACAGCAGCAAAATCACTTTTATATTCCAAAAATCCAACTGGTTACTAAAGAATTGGCGCTCGTTTGTTGCAATATGAGGGTATTGAGTGAAAGCCAGCTAACAATTAAGATAATTTACTTTTAATAAAGATGCTAGACAATTAAAATGTTTCCTTTAAATAATTGCGATTAAGTTGTAAGTTCTTAAACTCTTTTGATAATTTTTAAAAATCAAGTCACATTTTTGTTTGGCTGATTGTTGATTAAATAAGCAGCGACTGCTCCCTGAGTCAGCGTGCATATGTCGGTTGACTTTGTAAAAAAAAGGAGTCGATATTCAATAGGTGTGCATCAGGTTGTTTGGAAATTGAGTATGAATAGGATATTAACAAAGTCACACACTTTCAACACAATAAATTTAAACCCTTTAAATGGGACAATGCATATCTGCCACATACCATATCAAATTATTTCACAATCTGAGGTGCAGCGTATTTAATTTTTTACATGATAAGTTTGGAAAAATTTCGGTATCGACAAATCGGAAGCAGAAGTCAAATATAGTTCAAAGTATTTCAAGGATTAAGCTAATTCATAAAACTGTTATGAAATTTAACCAAAAGAGTTTTTACTGAAGAGAATAATAGCTTAAATTCACGTCATACTTATTCAATGGATTATTATATTTAAAGTGTTTTCCACTAGGAACTCATGTTCACTTTTATGGTACTGCTACTCCCCTAATTTCTCATCAAATATTCAATTAAACTAGTGATGCATTTTTTATTTATGTCACACGCATTATTTAAAAGATGTCGGATGAAACTAGTTTCCCCAACTTTCTTGTCGATCAGGCATTTTATTGGCTGCAATACCATTTAATAAAAAAAATGAAATAAATATAGTTTTCCAATAAGTCACTAAGCAAATACTAAAATTAAGTACATCTTGCACTCATTATAGGATTCCAAGTATTAAAAATAGTTTTGGCTGATTTATTTGAACACACGTTTGAGCTATGACTTGCTGGCAATCAAACACAATTCCCGATAGTTTCTTTTAAGCTGTGCTGGAGGGACCCCTAGCCAAAAAAAAAAAGCAAACCAAGACTAATGCCATATGGAAAGCACCTGCCTCGTCTACAGCTTAAAAAAGGAAAGAGATAGAGATTTCGAATGGGTGAGTTTACTATGTCAAACGACTTAAATGCTTATGCTTATGCCCATGATATATGTATGTGCATACTTACAAAGTATATTTTTTTATGCATGCCGCTTTGGCGACCGTTATTTAATAAGGAAATTTAAAGTTTATATTTTCATTTGGTGAATCGTGCAGCGTCGACCAGGCCAGGGGCCAGGGGCACTTCACTCCTCACTCCTCACTCCACTCACAGAGACGACTCGTCTCAGGTGTTTTGTTGCGAGGCGCCAAACAGGCAACGCGTTTTTCATGCCGCGCACTCCACGCTGCACGCATACAAATAGAAAAAATGCTAAATGCAAAATGCAAATGGCTTAAATGCACCAAACGAACCAAAGAACGAATGAGAATCACACTGTGGTACTTCTTAGACTATGTACTTTTGAATAGAGAGAGGTGAAAGAGGGAGAGAGTTCTTAGCTCGAAGCGGTTCTTGGCCAAAAGGCGCAACGAATCGATGGCCAAATTGTTCGCACGCTTCGGCCCCTTGTATGATGTTTGCTAATGCGTTGCGATTTTCGCGCATTTTCTTTTATTTTTCAATTACTTACAGCAGCAGCAGCAAAAGACACAATTTTCAGTCTACACAGACACTAGACTTGGTATAAAAAAAAAATTGATCGTCGGTTCTCCCGATCAATGGGGCTGTTTGTCAATTAATTGATTGCGCTTCGACGATCCCAACAACAATAATAACTGTCGTATTTTGCGCTTAAATATGTGCAGCTCAATTGGCCATCGGCCTAGCCTGGCCAACACTAATGGCCAAGATCATCTTTCCATCCAATGGCAACGTCTCATCGCGTCTGTGATTGTCTTACGGTGTCTCTTTCTTCTGTCTTGCTGTCGTCTGTTTGTCTGTTTGTCTCATTGACTCGCCGTAAAAGTTGTTCCTTTTTTTTTTACTATTCTAGTTGTTGTTAGATTCGCAACGCCAGAGGGTTGCCGGGTTGCCAGCCAATGGCATTAGTATGCCTTCCCTCCCTCCCTCCTCTTCTGCTCATAAGCTCATAGACCCGCTCAACAATTGATTTATCATATTTGGTGCTAATAATGACTCTTCCTGCAGACTATGTACCGCAAGGCCGCTTGACCCATATGCTATTACAATTCTTTACAAACTTTCTAAGAAAACAAATCAAATGCGAAAAAACAAGATTTTTCTAAGCTGCTAAGCAAAACTTAACAACAAATAAATATTATGCACTTGTAAAAGTGTATTATAATTTGTCATTAATCGTGTAACGCTTTTCATGTTGATTGAGTCAAACGAAATATTAAGTTGATTATTTTTAAGTAGAATGAATTTTCATGCGTCATTTAAAGTTATTGACAATATATTTGTAGGTCTATAGTCTTTTATATTATTTGAAGAATTTTTTCTCTTTAACTAGATTGAACTTTTTTTTTAGTGTCTTCGTTTTTATTTTTTTGCTGCCAAATTGGGATTGAGTTTACTTTATTTATTTTTTTTTTATTGGCTTTTAATAAATGCAGTTTTTTTTGCTTTCGTTCTTCGCCCCTCTCTATGTCTCTGTTTTTGCCTCTGTCTTTGCATTCCCATACTGAATAAGCTCTAAGAGATTTATTTGATTTGATATCTTTCGTTTCCATTTCGATTCCATTACCAAAAAATTTAAAATTCATTGTTATTGTCTCTGTTTCCATTGAGCCCATTGTGTAAGCAATTTCTAAACATTTTTAATTGGTCCAAAAGTAAGTTTGGCTTGTTTTTGTTATACTAGCAAGGTCGCATAGCTCTTCGATAAACGGCATCTTAAGGTGTCATCTTAATCGATACAGTTAAGATTCATTTGCATACGCACACACAAACAACATTGAGCCTTATAAATTTGATTCCCTTTGGAATATCACATAATGTGAAGTCTATTGAAAATATGTAGGTTTGTATTGATCTTGTCGTTTAACCCAAAACGATAAAAATAAAGTCTTTCACAAATCTGCTGAGTTGTTCAGCTTGGGTCAATATTAGCTTTTTAAATCAGATTAAACTTTTTTTTTCATATTTTATACGTAACTTCACTTAGTAAGAATAGAAACCAGCGCTCTTCAAAGTTAATTATGATATGATTTAAAAGTTTGTATTATTCGGCTAGTGTACTTTCTTGAAGCAAAAGCAAAGCAAAGCAAACAAATGAACTACTTTCCGGGGAGTAAATATTTTCAAGGATGAAAGATAAATAGTTGTTCATTCTCTAACCATAACTTATCTATTAGTTATATATGTTAGTATATTTCACACACAAATGAAACGCACTTCCCCATTCTTAGCAGTTTGTGTTGTTTCACAGTGAATCGGAAACTTCCGTTTCCCATAGCGTCACACTTTTTGTCAGTTATTTTAAGGCTCTAACATTTCGCGGTATTTTGTTTTAAAAGCATCTGCGGAAGCGCCGCATTGCTCTTATGGCATTATTTCTAGCCCAAAACAAGCGGCTTTAAAGATATATAGAGTTGCCCCGCCCTACATGCCACTTGCAAAGGGACAAAAGGTAAAGAAGAGTTTCATCCGCTAGACACGAGTTCAAGTTGAAGTTTAGGTTCAATGTTCAGGTTCCCAGGTTTCCAGGCTTCCAACCCTTTCGAGTTGTACTTGTTGTGCACCCTTTGCACACTGCTGTATCCGCTGTCTGTTTCTATTACAAATCTGTCACAAGGGTTGCTGCGCATCATTTTTCATTCTACCTGTTTAATATTCCACATCCTCCAGAATGCATCTGTAGTATTGGTTAGAAATGCAATGCAAAGTTAGTCTTCTCCTATCGATCAACACAATTTGATTCGCTTTAAGGTTTGTTTGTGTGTGTCTGGGACGTGGGAACCTGGCACAGGTGCTGTTTCGAAATTCATAGAGTTGGCAAGTTGTTAGAAATTTGATACCAAGCCACACACACACACACACACACACACACACACACAATTTCAGCTGTTCGTCAACCCTCACCGAATTTGATATATGTATGTATATAGTTCTGTTGCAAATATTTGCCTAATCTTAGGAGAATAAGAAATTTTGCTCGAATTTCCTTTTGTTGTTTGCAGTTGTATAATTTTTGTTGAAGTGAAATGGGAAATGAGATTTAGATAAAAGTCGCAAGGCATAATTAACAAAAATTGAGGTAACAACAACGAACAAAATATGTGAACAGCATCAACAACAACAACAACAAAGGCAATAATGACAATTGCACAAATCAACAAACCACGATCAGCGGCAGCTACACAAAACTCACGATTTCTGCTGTCCAACAATTCTAAAAACAAAAGACGAAACAAAATGGAGACAAACACAAAATTTGAGCAGCATGTAGCAAGTAGCAACCAACAAACAACAACAATCGCTTTGGCTAAGACGCTGCTACTACTATAAACCTATGCCACCCAAAATGCAGCAGTTGTACTTTATTTCCAGTAGCAATTGCTGCTCGTATCTCAATCAGTCGGTCAGTTAGTCAGTCAGTTTGTTGGGCAGTCAGTCATCCAGCTAGTGAGTAAGTCAGTTAGCCAGTGCTCAACATTGCATTACCATTGAAAATTGGTTGTCAACATTTGATCAGACCGCATGCTTCAGTAGCTAACAAGACTGTGACTATGCCGCACAAAAATTATTGCCAAAATGTGTGTAGGCAATTTGTCAATATGTTATGACAACAACATCGACAACAACAAGACAACGAGCCACAATAACCAGCTACCACAGCAATGGAAACAGCAGCAACATTGTTGGCATTAGGGCACCTGTTTGTTTGAAAACTTAAAACTATGATTACCGTTGTTGTTGCTGTTGTTGTTGTTGTTATTCTTGTCGTCGTTGTTGCTGTGGCTATTGTCATTGTTGTCAGCAGCACGCGTACGTATGGCACATAAAACACACACACATACACACACACACACCGAACACACTCACACAAAGCCAACAACTCGTGACTGAGTTGAAAGACGCCAGCGTCGAGTTAAGTTCAGTTGAGTTGAAGTTGCAGGCGCAGACAACGTTAATCACAGACAAAATAAAACGGACGCCGTACGGGGTCCAAAAAGAGAGCCAAGTGAAAGAGTCAAGCCGCTTGGCCAACTTGTTGTTATTGCTATGGGTTCTTTTTTTATTTTTAGTTTTTTGGTCAATGAACAAGAAAAATAGATTTTCACGGTTACATGCGTCGCAGAGTTCGCAACACACAACACATAGAGCATGAATGTGCACACAACATGCATATGACATGTTGCGAATAAGCCGCAGCAGCAACAAGAACATAAAACAACAGCTCCAGAAATTGTGTTCAGCAAGTTCGTTGCCTAAGTCATTCGTTTGCAGTGACTAAAAAAGCTACTCAATGTCTTTATTTCCGGTTTTTTTTTTATAATAATAACATAAATATGGCGTTGTTCTTCCTTTTTGCGTTTAAAAATATTTATGAAAACCAAAAAACATTACTTATGAACTTGTGATGTAATGAGCAAATAATTTTATATAGATTACCTTATTGAATGTATTATATGAAATTTTTACAGTCGAACTTCTCTATTACGAACTTTCGTACAATAAAGTTTTCTATGTAACGAATTCATATCCAGAGCACTGCAATTTGGTTAACCTAAAAAACAAATCTACATTATTCTCTATACATATTTTTTTTGGGTCCCGATGAGATTTGCTATATAGAAGTAAGAAAATCAATTTATTTAAGGTAATAGATACATTTAAAAAAAAAAAAAAATGCATGCCATAATATAATAAAATAAAACATGATCCAATATTTAAAAAAAAAAATATTTACAATTAAGTCAAAATTATATTTTTAGTTATTTCTTTATTTTAAATAAAAATACAAGTACAAAATACAATTTAGTCAAAATTGAATTTGTAGCTATTTCTTTAATATAATATAATTGCATTTCAAAATGATCAGCACCAGCAACATTATTATATATCTAGTATTCCCCGCGAATTCAATCCAAATTATTGAGCCCTTAGAAACGAAGAACATTAATAACGGCATCTTAAAGAAGCGAGGTAAATGTAGGGGAGTTTAGCACAACGCACTTCCTCTTTTTGACGCATCCTGAATCGCTAGCAAATTCCCACGGTGCTCAAAGTCGTTGTTATTGCTGTTGCCATTGAAAATGGGCGTAAATTTACACGCCTTCGCCTGAGAAGCAAACTATTGTAATTATTATTGTTGTTGGGATGGTGATTATTTCGCAGACAAACGAGAACGACAGGTAAAAAGGCTAACAATAAAGCAGATAGAAAAGGACAAAAGCGGCATACGCCGTCCCTACTCCTTACTACCTTCCACGTTTATCTTGCTGACAGTTTTGAGTCTGATTGTTAATTGTTTTGCTTTCTATCTTTTTGCCATTGCTGTGTAAATTATTGTCCTTGATCCTTGAACGTAAGCTGTCACCTTTATTTTTGTTCACTTTCACTTGCATCGCTTATCGCTAAAGATCCTTAATACCTAAATCCTTAAATAGCAATTCGTTTTTAATGAGTCCATCAGCATTTCTAATGAGCACAAAATTGTTAGACAAACCCAGCCAGACACACAGACAGAGAGACCTCCCACAGTTCCGTTGTTAGTTTTGTAGGCTCAGTTCAGCTCCGCTGAGCAAAAGAGGTTCAGTTTTTTTTTTATTTTTTGGGTGGGTGCAGGCGGTAGTAGGGGAGATAAGCAAACATTTAACAGCAGCAATGAACAGCAGCAACAGCAGCAGGACAACTTTAACCTGGGTGTCGGCAAGCGGAACAAGCGTTCTCTGAGCTCCACACGCATCGAGCAGGACAAATGCGATGAGTACAATACAAAGTTGTTCCGCAAGACGAGCGTTGCCGCAGCGGCAGCAGCAGCAGCAGCCACATCCTACAAACCAAACAACAACAACAATAACAAATATATATGCAACAGCGGAACGACCAGCTTGGCAGGTGGCGGCAGTCTGAGGCTATCGCGTCGAATTTTTGCCGAGCACTCGAGCTCATCGGCCTCCACATCAGCCTCCAATTCGGGCATACCAACACCAACGGCACCGCCCACACTATCCTGGACACATTCAACACGTGGCGGCGCCGCCAATCGTCTGTCCACAGATCGTGACCAACAACATCAGCATCAGCAGCAGCAACATCTCAAGCTACGCAAAAAGATCAGCTATTAGGACGAACATGAAATTGTTGTTATTATTCGATTATAGTCAAATTTACTTGAGGCTCACAAAACTGAGAACCTGGGCATAATTATTGTTTTTGGTGTGTGGAAAACGAAACTGCAATTCTCAAAAATATTTTATAATTAATTGCCTTTAATAACTGTGAATTCGTTATTGCCTTGGCGGTAGTCAAACTTTCATTATTAATTCAAATAAGTTTAAATTTAGTCATAAATCGTTGATTTTCATTCTTTATTTCCAGTTTATAAGCATATATTTACTATAAGGTTTTAGATTTAGATAAAATTGAGAAGTTTTTGCAGTTTTGTTGCTTTTGCCACCGTGTTGTACCAATGTTAACAAAAAAGTATATATGATGACCTTAATAGAACTCTCCCTTTTATATACTATATACGGAATTATATATGGAATGGATGTATTTTTATGTACGTATTTCACATGATTATTGTAAAAAAATATCACGTTATTTAGTTTTAAGTATTAGTTGAAATATATACCATAAACAGAAACAGAAACTCAGTCTAAACTAACATTGTCTTCAAGTAAAGATTGATTTGCTGGTAAACTTCGCTCTCGAAACCCATGAAGCAGGCATCGTATGAGCATACAAGTTCAATCATTAGAATTGGTTCGTCAGATGTTGAGTCCACTGTAGTTGCTCGCAGTGTCAGCTTAAGGGCGCCCAGAACATTCAAAAGTTGCTTTTCGGCCGAAACAAGTTTTTTCGAGACGAAAACTTCAAAAACCGCCGCCTTCAAATCTGCTGGCAAGTTTTTGAAATAGTTATGCCGATCGGATATTTTACATATTCTTTCTTTTTTTGCCTCTACGTAGGTCAGTTGACGATATATTTGAAACTTGTGACGTTGCTCGGCCTCCTCATCCTCCTCATGGCAAATTGAGATCGGTTGCGTCTTGGCCAAGTAATTCTTCCTGTTTGATATGGCTGCACCCTTTGCGAAGGCGCTCAGCATTCGAATCGCCGCGTGCTGGCAGGCGTCGGTTTTGTTCTGCGACAGGCCGTAACATTTGATGTTGGCCACCGTGCAACTCGAGACGAATTCAGTCGTGCCGCAAAGCTTGTTCAGCTTAATGCTGGGCGCCGGCATACCCTTTTGCAGGCAATAGTTGTGCAGTTCCTTTATCATGTTGCCCTCTACACTTGCCAACTCCCGTTCTATGCAGCTGAAACTTAAGCTGTTGCCCATATCACAAACCCCAGATTCACCATCGTTATTGCTTTTCATTCTGTAGTTGCTCCGCTTCCCCCGTCCTCTACCCGATCGAACTGTAATCTATAGGGTTTGGTCTTCTTTCGGTTTAGGTATATTTGGTAAATACATACTATTTTTTAAGGGTTTGATGACACTTCCATCGTATTTGGATTCGAGCTCGTGAAGTGCTGCAACCGCCTCTTCTTCTTGCATTTTTAATGGAATTGTTTTTGTGAAATTGTTTAAATTTTTTGTTTGAACTTTTATAATAATGACATATATTTCAAATAAAGCTTCATTTAACAAAATCTTGGACTTAAGATAGATTTTTCATTTTAGTCTTTTATTCATAAGCGTAATCGAAAACGTAATGAAATATATACAGTAAGTTTTATTTGGTTGTTAACAGTATTATAACAAGCAAGTTTTCAAACTTTTCAAATGCATTTCTCCCCTTCTTTTTCTACATCTTAAGTGTCTTTCACTTATATACATATATGTATGAATTATAGTCTATCTTAACAATGTGCGAAAGTAGTTAAGCATTTGCTCGTCAATCGGGCTCTCCAAACCCATGAAGCAGGCATCATAGTCACAATTGAGTTCGAGTTTAGTATATGAAAATTATAATTTTACTTTTCAATATTACATGGCTCAGCGATTGTCTAAACAACCCACACCACATTTAACCACACAACTTCCTCCATCCACTGACTTCCTCGATCCACACTTCATTCTTTTGTTGTTGCTTCATTCTAGGAACGAAACACAAGATCTATCGACGCTTCTTTAATTAAGCTGGCGATGATCATGTCTGAAAGGCTGAAAGCAATATAACTCAAACGATTTAATCACAGTCGAACTTCCATATAACGAATTCCAAGGGGCAAGAAAACACTTCGTTATAGAGATAATTCGTAATATGCAGAGCTGCCACAAAAATCGCTAGTGAAATTGAATTTCGCTGAAAGCAATTCCACTCGGAAATTTTCTTTGATTTCTAATCCAATTTTCTAAAAATTTGTTATAAAAAATCGAAACAGTGCTCAAATTAATCTGTTGATACGCTAAAAAATCTAACTGTTTATACAAAACAATTTAACAACAACACTTAAACAGCGTCTAAAGCAAAATAAAGTTTTAAAAAAATTCTCAAGATTAAAAAAGTACAACTTTAAGGGACAAATTAGCTACGCTTCAGCAAATGAAAATACATTTTTTATCAATTTCGATTCAATAAAACGCACACTTTACCAAATAGTAACTACTGTTTTTAGGCCATATACAATATGGCACTGTCTTGACCCATTGACTAGCTGCAGCGGCAGACGACAAAATGCTGTTTGCATAATTAGAATACTTAAGTAGAAGCAGCAAATAGCAAAACCAATGTCTTAGGAGAGCATATTTAATAAGTTGTTTATAGTCTTAACCATAGGCATGAGAATCATTCATCAAGTGCTTTTGACCACAAAGCTTAATAGGGCACGTGCCCTGCTTGTTAGGCCAAGCGGTCAATCTCTCAAGTGGCTCTGCCTCTTGTGGTTTTTGTTGTTGTTGTTGATGTTGCTGCTGTTGCTGCTGTTGCTTTCTTCAATGGTCAATCATTGCACGCAGCTTGCCGTTAAGCTTGGATCGACTGTACTTAAGTCTCCAAAGGGAGAAGAAGAGGAGTAAGACAGGCGACAGCAAAACTGCATTTAAGCCAGAAGAAACGCTAGGCTAAGGTTGATGAAGTTATTAAAACTAGTTAAAGTTGTTGTTGTTGTAACTGTTGCTGGCAAACAGCAGTTAAAAATCACAACAAGATGCGACCAAAAACAGAGAAACGCAATTGCTAATGTTATTGCTGCTGTGACTGCTGCAGTTGTTATGGCAGTTGTTGTTGCTGTTGCAGTTGCAGCTGCATCAGTTGCTGCTGCACGGTAAAAAAAATATTGCCCTATATGTACATATCTATATGAATATATTTTAAGATATTCGTGTTAACTCTCGAAGTTTTAGGAACAAGCGAAAAGAAAATAATTAAAATGCAAGGAATGGGATTGTTATTAACATTTTTATATAGTATCTTGACTTTGGCTTATTATACTAATTTTTTATTTAGGTATAGGTTAATCACAAACAACGCTGGTGCTTAATTTTTCGAAAAAATAGTTAACTTTTCTCTATAAATTTTTACTTTATTAAGACAAAAAAGTTAAATCAAAAAGTTTTTCGTAGAAAAAACCTTTCCCGACATAGTCTACACTAAATCATCTTCACTTAATGACTCTCAGATTTTAATTTAAGCCAAAATTGTTTGCTGTGTGCTGTTGCTGTTGGTATTGCAATTGCTGAAGAGATTGTAGCTGCAAGTGTTGCTCGCATTGCATGTGGAGCAGCTGCAGTTAAGCTGTTGCTCTTGCCGTTGTTGGGTCCGGCTGCCTGCACGTTGTCTTTCAAGTATTTGTCAATTAGATTTTTAATTGCTGAAATATGAATGTAGGCGCAACAGCAACCAGCAATAGCAGCAGCCGCAGCAACAGCAACGCATTTGCCATGACTTTGACGTTGACAGCAGCAATAGCAACAACAGCAGCAGCAATGTTCTTGAGCAGCATTTTTTTTAGCCTGTTTTGCCTGTTGTAAACTTGTTGAGGCTGCAGACGACGACGACGATTATTATTAAATGCAACTTAGATCAGATCAGCAACAGCAACAGCAATAGCAGCCTCAGCAGCAACAGCAACGACAGCGACAGCAGCGAACTCGATTAAATCGAAATGCAATGCTTCTTAAGACCTCACTTCTTTACCCCAGCTTAGCCCCGCTCTTATCTATATGTAGAGTTAAGATGAATCGCGTGCCTGGCAACTGAGACTAGCTGAAATATTATTATTATGCTTTGGCTAAAAGTGAATGATTGCCATGGTGGGGTGCAGCTGCAGTAACAGCAGCAACACCAACTGTAACGCACAGCGGCAGCAACATTGGCAACATGATGCGCCTTGATAGACGACGATAGATTATCAGAATGTTTGTTTGTGTGTGTTGTTCTAAGAGAGAGAGGGAGCGAGAGAGACTAACTGGAAATAAAGAACAGCCAAAAAAATAAAAAAAAAACATTTAGCTGTCGCTTTGCAGATTTACGAGCCATGTGCAAAATTGCAAAAAAAAAAAGAAGTCGAAGAAAATGCAGCCGACACAGCAGCAGCAGCAATATCTGAAGTTGCTGCCTTGTTGCAATCTAATTAGCGACAAACATACATTGCGCATACGCCACGTGTGTGTGCCTTGCCCAGCATCGCATCATATAAGCCATATATGTTTGCATAGTTAACTGTTAGGCACACAAACACACACACACACACACACACACACACACAACAGCAATAGCAACAACTACTTGCCGCACGGCCGCCTTGCTAGCAACGTGCCTCGTTAGTTGCTGCTGCTGTCGTGCTAGCCATGGACCTTGGCCATGGCCACAACTGCAGCAACAACCAAAACAACAACAACAACAATAAATACAACACCAACATTGCAGTTTTATTTTTATTATTTTTGTAGCCAGTTGCTGGCCTTGCTTTGGACAGTTTGTTGCATATGTCAAGCCAAGCAACAACAACAACAGCAGCTATAAGCAGCAGCAGCAGCAACAGCAATAACAAACAGTAACAAACACCTGCAAAATTTTTGCTAAACTGGCGCGCATCTTTGCCACAAGTCGACTCGTTTACCTATGCTAGCAGCAGCAACTTACCATCTAGTATAAACCATTTATCTAAGTATCTCCATATCTATTTTGACTGTAAAGCATTTAAACTGAGGTTCCTTTCTCTTTTCTAAAAACGCACACAAAATATACATCTCAAAACATTTCTGAATACAAACAGAAATAATAACCGAATATAACTTCATTTCGAGGTCCTGTACACATAAATTTCGTACTTGAAATTTAATATATCTACATATGTATGATAAATTTTTCCTTTAACGCAGAGTAAAATTTTTTACTTATTCAACAAATGGATATATTGTAATATTCCTAAATTTATTACGTATGTTGAAACTAACAGTTAACCTAATATTTTTATGAATGACTAAACTTATGGCTTAAGATAACCACAATATATAACTGCATTTAAGCAATGATTGAACTGTTTTCCAAAGTCCTTAGCTTAGTTGAATTTTAATTTTCCTTAACATTTACTGAACATTATGTTATTAAAAGCTGACCATATGGTCATCTACTATCATTTTTATAGAGCAGTCAGTCATAAGAACTCTTTATTTAATATAACTCTTGCCATCTATAGGGAAAGAGAAAAAATATTGTTGGAGTTGAGGGGATCTATCATGTGCATAACATGCTGTTCATAATTCAACGATTTGTCACTTTGTATTCAAATATTAGTTTGTCGACTGATGCTGCATTTGCATTTCAATTGATTCATCCGAAGGCGTGTGTTGAACTTTAGCGCGCGCCCATAAGCCAAATACCAAATACAGAATCGTCCACAACTCACGATTCACATTCTAATCTGCTGTTGTTGTTGTTGTTGTTGTTGTACGGGCTTTCACACCTAACACTGTCTAATAAGTTTTCGTTGCGCTGATAACTAGACGAGCCTCAGATAAAGATATCAGTTTCCAAGTCATGGCATCAACAATATCTGTGTTCTAAAGGTACCATAGAAAACTCAATACTACGAAAACTAGATAGATATATGGTTGTAAGCTATCCGATTCGTATAGAACAGTACGATAATGATGATGATGATGATAGCATGTTCCCTTAGTGTTCATAGTTCTTTTGACACTTTCAAAAATTTGTTAGCAACGATTTGCATAATTTCACAGTAAATTCCTAATTCTAATCTACACCGGCAGTTGAAGTATCACCTCCCTCCCAGACGACTAGACGATCAAACCAGTCCAGTACAGAACAGAGCGGCTTAAGCCGGGCCACAGCTCCGCTCCACCTCGTCTTGTCTGTCCACTGATAAAGCATATAGTTTGTATGTATACTTACGTTTGATACTTTATCGCTAATAAATACACGTTCGTATTTTACGAAACTACGAGCAACGAGAACAACAAAAATAATATAAATTTAAATATTTTTGAAAGGGTCGCTTCAAAAATGTTGAGAGATGGCCCCAAAAAGTTATTCGGCTGCTGTACGACTCCTGCGGTTTTTTTTTTTTTTTTTGTTCGAAATCAAAACATATTTCAGTTGTAAGGTGCGTGTTTATTCAAGTCAAATGGCTAAGAGCCAAAAGACATTACACCTACCTATCGATTGCTAGTGGTCAGCATAATAGGTGAGGCAAAGAAGCACCTCGCTCAAAAATTAATCAATTGTAGATGAAAACGATTTTTGACTGCCACAATTTATATTTAAGTACTGAAGTTCAGACTTTTTTGGATATGGAGGTTTAAAGAGAATAGAAAAGAATCTGTGCAAAAGCAATTTTTGCTCTGTCTTTAGGGGTCTTAGCTGGAAATGTTTATAGACTAAATAATAAATGGTGGAATTGATTCTTCTTAATTGATCAAACAAATAATTTTCGCAGTTTTGCTCAGCAAATATTTAAATCTGTCTACCTATTTTTCTTCAAACTTGACCTCTTTGGATCAAATAATGCTACTTCAATTTGATCTCTTAATTCGAGATCTTCATCAGCGCTTCTTTTCTGCTTATGCATTATTATTATGTAAAGTGGAACTTTGTAACAGTAAGATTAAGAAACTAAAGAACTTGATACGCAATCCGAAAAAGTTAACGACACGTTACTTAAGAGTTTCAATGATAACTTACATAAGACAAGCTTAATTTATGGTGTTTAGAGGTTTGATTAAGTGCCGTTAAATTCAGTTCATATGTATTCCAACTCTTAAGTGGCTTTGACACCTTCAACCAACAACACCAACATCAAAATTGAGCCCAGCTTTAGTTTTTAGTCTTGATTTCCCTGGTAACGCCTTTGTCATTAATATCAATGGCAGCCCAGTTGCAAGCTGTGGACGTGGAACTGAAACTGGAACTGGATATGCATGAATTCCAATTGGAGTAAATAGATATATTCACAGCAATTTATGTATCTTAATTGTGAAGCAAAGCGCACACTGAGAATGGCAATGAATGAAAGAACCTTTTATTTGGGCTATATTTCAATCTTGTTGATTGTCAGCCCATAGTAAGAAAAGTACAAAGAAAATGAAAATGATGAGAAGAGAGTGGATTTTGTGAACCGTCCAAACTGCACTCGTATTTCGTGGCATGAGCCATCAATGAAACAAGGGGCGGATGGGCTTGGTTTGGTCTGCCTTTCTCACGATCTTTGATCACTTGCTCTGTATTGATATAAAATATATGTATATTTCTGATAATTATACTCTGATAAAGAAGGCAAAGAGTGTATTGGTTTTGTACAAAGCCCGTCATGATGCGTTCCCAAAAGTGAAATATAAACTAGAACTAAGTTCGAAAGTTTTTCATCACGCCGCCCAGCCACCTTGTTAAGTCGCAATCAACCATATCTGCCCACTTCTGCCGCCCACGTTTTTATACTGATAGTAGAGTATTCCGCAGTCGATAGCGTCCACACAGCGCCGTTTACTCTTGTTTTAAGTTTATTTAAATTCAGTTCGGTTTAGTTCTCTTGTTTGTCAAACAGCCAAGTGAAAGGTGCGTTCACTCAAATATCATTATGAAAACTAAGCTGGCTAAGAGAGTTTAACATATAAACCTTATGCAAATGTATGATTTGCAGGCGGAGTTTGAAAAAGTTTAGAAAACAACTTTTTTTTATCCATACAAAGTTTTATTGATTTTCGGCTTTTGGGATACTTTTAGAAAGTTTCTATCATTAGACGCCATTTTGGAACTTAGCAAATGCCCAAAGTATTTCAGTAAAAAATTTTATTCTTATTTCTGTAGAAACTCAATGTATTTAAAATATTAGCTCAAGTTTTGATATTTTTTAAACATTTTCTTCCTACATTTTAAGTAGGTTTCTTTAAAAATAAATACATTGAGGTGTATACACGCAGAGAAAACATTGCGAATCGCATAACTTACACTTGATTTCCAGAATTTTAAGCACTGATTTTCTGTGGATAGTGTCATGGATGCCATATGGCATTCGCACCTGGTAGTGCTCAGGTACATTTCACAGGTAAACTGATGGCAAATTCGAATTCAGTGATCCAATATTAAAGCATGCTTTTTTAACAAAATCGGCCCATATATAATCATATAATTATAATTAACTATAATTATTTTTTATGTATATGATTTATATTTCAAATCGGAATGATTTAATAGTTTTTCCTAGTTAGAAGCATATATTTTATTACGATTTTTAAGATGTAGGTAATATACACTCCTACTAGGTGCCGAGCCGTACTATGCCGTCGGGAGACGGAGGAGCGGAAAAAATTTTGTGCTGAACGAGCTGGGCAAGGACACTACGACTCGGGCTAGTCAAATGTCTCTTGACTAGCTTTCGTCTGAAGCGATTAAACTAGTTGTATCTGTGGGTAAATATAGATTTAGGATACTCAATAAACAAACAAACATACTCATAAGACAAACTCAATATACTTTGTTTCACATGTGTGAAGGGTATAAAATTTCTGTTCGATTTTTTGCAGCAAAGAATAAAGATTAAGTCGTGCTTGTTAACATATTAATTTGTTTCTTTGGAGCATATATTTGGGATCTTGATACTTGATTCTTTATTGGTTTGCAAAAACTATCTCTGTCTCGTCCGTCTCTCTTCTTAGATTTCTCCTTTGCATGTTGTGTCTCTATTGATAAATATTTTAAAAGTTTTAGTGCGTTTTGCATGATTTGCATAGCTGTTTAAGACTGTCAACGGGCCTTAGCTTCACGCAAACATTCAAATGCGGCTAAGTTTGTATTGGCAACTTTGACAGAAGATGCAAATATTTGGCCCAATAAATTAGTCGCTCTTTGGAATTTGCCAAGCATTATGCAAAGCGTCTCATCTACAAGAAAGAGACATAATCGTGCAGTGTTTATTATTACATTAGTCAGAGATATGTGATTTATTTGGTAGCTTTGTGGCTTATCTCTTTCATACACAACACAAGCTAAACGATTTTAATTGTTGTCCAAGAAGCTTTTATTATCTCTTAATATTTGACAGAATCTATAAATTACAATTATAAATGTTTAGATCTTTGATTTCTAAAAAAAAACCGTTGCTTAAGGCAATTTGAATTATAAAGAATTCGAATTAAAGATTTCTAAATAATTTTCATATATTCGGTCAAGCTTATATCAAGCTCAAGGCTTATACATATTACGTATAATATTAAAAATAAACACTTCAAAGTTGCGAGACATTATTTTAAATAATTGCAACGCAGTGGCTTAACTTTCTTTTGTACTTTGTTAATTAAGGCATATGCAAATCAATATCACAATCTTGCCAACTTAAACGCAAACTAAAAGCATCATCATTAACACTGATGATGATCAAAATTTGAAATAAATTTTGAAAAAATAAATAAAAAAGACACACAAAATGTGAAGACAAGTAATCAAAACACACAATAAATCAAGCGAATACGTTGCAGTGGATCGCAACAGAATGCGGAATACTTTGTCTGGATGTAGCTGTAAGGATGTAGAAACAATTTGGTTTCATTGATTTTAAGTTATTGATTTGATCGATTTCCCTGCCCTTTTGTGCAAAGTCTCATTCTCTAGCTATAAGTGTGTCGATAATACTAACAAACAGACGGACAGAAACTATGGCGGTCATTGCACAAAACCAATATGCTCTTTAGCATCGGTATCAGAGTATAATAATAATGAGGCGGATTTGGAACAAAAGCAGTTCGAAAAACTATTTAGCTACTATTTGGTAACGGTTTTAATTGACAACGTATAGCACACAGACAGATAAAACACACACACGTACACACTAATAAATGAATGGTTAGTCTGATTTCTGGTTTTCTTTTAGTTTGTCTATTGTGTGGTGGATTAGAGAAGAATGTATTGACTTAGATTGCCAGACAATAGTCCTGATATGTATTGTTCAACGCAGACGCCGCACTCAAAATCTGTTTGTCAACTATCCGAAAAAATAATCATAACAATAAATTGAACAAAAGCTTACAATCAAATTTATTATGTTTAACTATATGCTATCTTGGTTTTTTTATTTTTTATTTAGCTTAAATACCAATGCTGATGTCTTTCTATCTGTCTATCTATATGTCTATCTGTGGTCGTCTGCCTGCTTCTTTTAATATTGTTTTTGTTGCAATTTTTGTGAAATGTTCTAAAGAAAAATATTTGAATTTAAATTGCATTCAAATTGTGTTGGTATGAGGAATGATTTGCTATGCTATTGTGATTGTCAACTTTGTAAGGTTATTGAACTTACTCACAAGTCTCTGCTCTCAGCTGGATATCTATTCTCTCTCTCCGTCTCACTCTCCCTCACTCTCTATCTCATTCATTCATTAAGATGAAATTTAACACAATCCATGATTAATCTAATGACTGTAAGAAGAAATTGTGTGTTACTTTTGATTTGTTGCTACGCGTTGATCGCAGC
Source organism: Scaptomyza graminum (assembly GCA_018901835.1). Classification (NCBI taxonomy): domain Eukaryota; kingdom Metazoa; phylum Arthropoda; class Insecta; order Diptera; family Drosophilidae; genus Scaptomyza; species Scaptomyza graminum. The sequence goes on along the minus strand of JAEIFL010000001.1, from coordinate 7,338,096 downwards.
GGCGATAAATTCAATTTGCAGCTTCTCCCAAAAACTAGGCCAAGCTGTTGCTGCATGCCAAACAAAGCAGCCGCAACAGACAGACAGAGAGATGACAAATGCAAAACACGTGTGTCCAATTGGCGCTTCACAGGCAAAAAAAAAAAACACCAAATCCGCCTAAACTTTTTTTTCTCGAGCAGCTTGATGCCTCTTGGCATATTGTTAGAGATAAACAAACACCAGATCTAGCTAGATTTTCTTGGCAATGAATGCTGATCAAGGATGTATGTACAATGTTCAAATACTACTAAATGGCGCTGCTTTATTAATTAAACACAGATCTGACTAGACTGCACCAGAAACTGTATTTGACTACCTGATATTTGTTTTATACAGTTTCTGCGAGTTTTGAAACATAATCCATTTGGTTGGTTCGCCTATGATGTAGTGTATTACATGTGCCTAAACAAGAATTACTTTTGTTGAGTTTTGTAATGAATGTTTTGCAGATAATTTGGCATTTTCTACCAGTTTCATATCTTTAGCTAAGAGTTGTGTGTCCGTCCGTTCTGTTGTAAATAATTAGACGTAGTTGCTGCAGCCAGCAACGAGAGAGGTTGTCTCTTGGTCAGCAAATAAACGCTTGATTAAGAACCAGGCACCAGGCAACCAAGCACTTAGCCAGACAGATGCCTGGCTATGGGTATAGGTATGGGAATGGTTATGGGTAGTCGTTGTTGTTGTGGTTCTGGTTCTTGGCCAATTGCCTGACTGCCTGCCTGGCTGCCTGCCTGGCTGCCTGCCTGCCTGTTAGCCTCTGCTAAAGTGAATGTCCATTTGTCTGTTTGGCCTCTGTCTCTGTCTCTGGACTGTGGCACTTTGGCGAAAATGTGTTGCTAATTGTTGTACTAAACTGTTGTTGGCATGCGTTTGACGGTCGCTCCAAGTGATGGCCATCAAATTGACACCAGCTTCATCTTCCAGCTTACCATAAGCAAACATCGGCTCCTTAGCTTCAACTTTGGCCTTGGTTGTAGTCATTTCGTTGTTTACAATTTTTAAATATGTTTAATAATACCCTTGAATAGCGTTGACGTATGTTAAAAAGATGGTTGATAATAAAAACATAATATTGTAATCGATTATAAGTAATTAAAAAATCACATATGTATAATGTTTCACTTGAGTTACCAACTCAAAAATTTATAATTCTCTCTAATATGTTAAGCTTCACATTTGAATTACAATTTTAAATGTCTAATTGAGTTCAGCGTATTCAATATTCGGCCACCCAATGCAACCCTTTCTCTTACAAGCTCACTTTGTTAGTTTTCTTTATTTTGTTTTTCTCTCAATAATTTATTTTGATTAGGTTATAAAATTCGTGTTTACACAATAGCCAAATGCGTCGTCGCATGCATAATCAATGACGCTGGGGGAAAATCGGAAAATCTGTTGCTACTGTTCTTACCCCCTATCCCACAGCATTCCACCACATCCCCTTGCTTGCTCCTTTCTGCTAAATTACATCGACTTCTTCTTTTGCTTATTCTTTGAAGTGCTTTTCATTTTCAAATAATTTACTGCTGCTGTTTGATTTTAATAATGTTTAATTACATTTTAATTTAGCATAATACAAAAACTTCCGCACGTGTGTGTGTGTCCGTCTGTATGTGTGAGTGTGTGTTGCTTCCGCAACTGTTGCAAGTTTTCCAGCAGGATGTGTGAGCAAGTGTTTAAGAGTCCGAGTCGAGTCATTAGCATTGTGATTTGCCTATGAAATTGCCTCGATTTTAAATAAATGCAACATTTATTTCAATACTTCAGACCTCATTTAAGTGTAAAGTGCTTAGAAGGGGGCTCAAGGAAGCGGGAGTGTTTGTCATGTTAACAATTAACATTTGCCGCATCTTATTAGAGTTAATGCGCACATTTCCGGTGAGTTATACATAATAATATAAACAGCGAAATAAGTAAAGACAACAATCAATTGTTTATCGATTTTGTATCTGCGTCGCGTCATGTATGTTTAATCTGGTAACTCTTTGAATGAAGGTGCTCAAACCGTAACTGTTGTTAATGTTGCCTTGATTAATGGACATTAAATGCAAACTGAGTCAAGTTGCAAGATCATAAAATCAAATTGATGCCACACTTGCTGCTGCTGCTGCGGCTGCTTGCAACTTTATTACCAAGTCACAGCTACTTACGTAATTGCTCAAAACACTTAGCATATCGGATATGCGTCAAAGTAGCGACTGTTTAACGATTAAATCGACAATTTTTTTATAATAAATAAATTAGATCAATTTATTATGCAAGACATTGTTTATATTCAATCTATTCCAATTGTGTTTCTAAGTACACATAAATTATAACATTAATATTTGAATGTAAAATGGATGTTATATACTTAAAATCGTTTTTACATGCATTTCCACAATAATTATATTAAGGTGTACAGGACTGAATCAAGGGGGTGATTCGAAACAATTTCGAATGCTGCCAAGCATTCACATCAGTGACCTTCTGTTTAGAATTATTTAAACTCTTATCTGATCTTATATTAAACTATAGTCAATACAGGAATTGAAACTGGGTAATCTTGATAACGTGGCGAAAGCCTTAGCTATAGAGCTATTTGCTGACAGAATCTTCAAGCAGCAAATCTATTTATACAATATAAACATTGAAGCCTATGGGTTTAGCTTAATCTATGCATTATCTGACTACCTTAATTCATTGCCAGCCCGCTAACAAGACTGCATAACTACTAACGATAGATACTATTTAAGAAGCAGTATCATCAAAGCTTTAAGTTAAAGATGTTTTATTATATTTTTCTGTTTCTTGTCTAAGCTCTATATTAAAATTTAAAGATCATAGCAGCTTATTGTCTTATGTTAATATTATGTCCTTCAGTGTGTCAAGTTTATCTTTGTAAACAAAAGAGAGATTGAGAATGACAAAAAAAAATAAATCATAAAATGAAAGATGAAAACAAACGACGGAAAGTGTTAGACAGAGATAAGTATAAATTTTATTGAAGAAAAAAACTAGGGTATTTAACTATTGACTTTCAAGAAGCACTTAAGTTCTTTTGACGCGTTTTAAAGACCGATTCGATTCGATTCGATTCGATGTATATTGGATGTGATGCGATGCGATTCGAATCGATTTAAGCATTTTATTTTTGGCTCTGTTTTGTTTTGTTTTGATTCGTTTTGTTCATTGTGTGGTTTTGTAAATATCTTTTCAGTTTTATTTTTGTTGATTTTTATTTTATGGCTTATTTATCAAACAATAAAGCAATAAATCAATCAATTATCAGTTAAACGGTTGCAAACGGACAGAGTCAGGCTCTGAAAGTGCAATATGAAAACCTCTTTGGGCAACACAATTTTTGTGTGACAGAGAGAGCGAATGAAAGAGATGGATAGGGATAGAAAGAGAAGGAGCGATTGAGAGTGCAGTTTATGATAATTTGTCAGCGAGCTATCAAAAACAATACAAAACAAAGTATCTGCCAGATATGTTCATACATATATGTATATACATACTTTGTACGTTTATAAACGCAAACGAACCCAACAATCGAATGTGAGCGCAATGCGTTGACTGTTTTTGGATTTAAGCCAAAAGGCGGGCGCACTGGCGCCTAAGTAGGTCAGCTCCTCCAGCCACAATAGCTGCCAATTTGGGCTCACAAATTTCTGGGCTGACAGGCAACAGACGACAACGAAGACGAAGACGACGACGAAAACAGACACAGACAACAACAATAACGACGACGCATGCCAATTAGCCAAGCCTGAATACTAAGAAGAAGAGTTGTTGTCCCAGTCGCTTGGACAACAGCGCCTGTCGGTATGCAATAGGCCCATAAGTAGATGTCGCCATCGACTCCGACACCCCCGCCGTCTATTGTTCCACATTAAAAACAATACAATAAGCGAGGCAAGCAAACAAGCTGAAATCAGCTTACATAATACATACATGTGTAGGTATTTATTGCAGTGATTATCCAGATAAGCTTTACAGCTGCAAACAATAATTCCTTCACACAAAAAATTTAAATTGAACTTGAAACATTGATTTGAATATGAAACATTTTAAATCTGATAATTTTAATTCTAGAAATCGCTATGAAAAATATTAGAAAAAAAATGTATACAGGCAAACCTAGATGTTGTGAATATTGTATATATTTCTACCAAATTCGGTGACTCTAACTGTAAGGGTGTGGGAAATATAAAAATTTATCGATATTTAGCTATCGAATTTAATCGTATAACCCTTATCTTGACACTTCATCTTTGCCGGCCATATTTGCAAAGTTTCATGTCTGTAGCTTGAAGGGTGTCGGAAAAAGTTGTACTCATACGAATGGACAGACGTATTAATATAAAGTCTTAAACATTGCATTTGCTACTCTAATAAAACGATTTAAGCAATATAACAGTAACTGCAGAGTAAACTAATCATCTTTGGATGGGGGAAACAAATTTAACCCAGGGCCAGTCTCACAGCTTAAATTGACGTGGTGCAAAAAGATTTATATAACGGCTTTCAATAGTTGTTGAAGTTGAATGAAGAGAGGTGTCTGTATCAAAAACATACATCATCAGAGGGTCGCCGGCTTGTGTTTGCCCAAAGGGTCCCAATAATTGCTTGCAAGAAGCAAAATATTTGCCAGAGCTTTAGCTAATGAACTGTTAATTTCGACAGGCTTAATCAAAGAGAGTGATAGAGAGAGCACACAACATTGGGAAATGCTGAAAACTTAATGGTATTTAATGGTCTATCTTTTTTGGTTGAATGCAAATTAATTTTTTTTTCCCGTTTTTTGCATTTGTTTTGTTAAAGTCTTAATTTGGCTACACAAAACAACATTAAAAAGAAAAGTTAGCTGAATATTCAATACACTTCAAGTTATAGGTAGTGGAAATCTGATTTGAAATTTTTTTTCTTCTTATGAATGTAAACTAAAATTTGGAGAACTCGACCTCTTTCTTTTTTGTATATTTTTATACATGTTTCATATACATATACAGGCAAACCTGGATAGTGTGAACACCTGGGTAGAGGGAACAACCTGGATAGTGTGCAGAAGTTTCAAAATTTTGAATTTCTTCTTGTTCACACTATCCAGGTTTTCCTATATATGTATTTTATAAATAGGGGCTGAAAATGATGATAATAATTTTAAGATTAATTTTGAATATTTGCATACGGTATAGCATTCATCTATTTTAATATTGGATCAAAATATATTTAGGATACACATTTGAAAACAATATCATACAACTCTTTTGTAAGGGCATTTTAAATTGGACAAAATCATATCGGACTGAGGACACACGATTTAATCGGTCCAAATATTTGACAACATTTAAGAGGTTGGCTTTCTATGAAATTTGCCAAATTAAATTTGAACTTTTTTTTTTAATGACTTGCCTACTGCAAAACTCATACACATGGTAGATTCAATAATTGCGATTGCCGTTGGGACAGTAGGTTGTTGTTGCTGCTGCACCGTTCTAATGGCATTTTAATAATATATTGCGTTGATGGCGACGACAGCCCAGGCAGAGAGTTCATCAGCTACACAACCGATGATGAGCTGATGGCCGCCCCGAGACAAATGAACAGCCAAAGCCACACACACGAAAAGGAAAAAATAAATACAAATTTTTTTGCGCCTCTGTGTGCGACAGTTAGAAAGCGCAGGCCAAGAATCCGCGCATCTCGCATTATTTGCATAATTAAACACTAATACAAATTGGTAAAGGGGCAGCAGCAGCAGCAGCAAAAACATAGTAGCAAGAACAAGCAAATGACCAAAACATATTATCGAAAAATAAAAGTTTAAAAAAAAAACATTGTTTTTGATCTCGGTTCGATGCCACTTTGCTGGCTAATCATGCGCATGATCTGTTCAGCAAGAGAGAAAGGGGTTTGGGAGAACGATTGTACTGGGCAGTGCAATGATGACTATTGCATCAGTATTCACAGAGGAGTCTGGGAGTCTGCAAACAGTCTCTCAGACATGATTGCATCAAAAATTTGCACAGCACAGATATGGCATCGTGCTTTCTTATGCTGGACACGAGCACAAATGTTATATATAAGCGCGATAACAAACCTATGTATATGGGAAGTAACTATTGAAATAGATGGGATCTACTTATAAATGCTAGAATTTATTGTAAGAAAAAAAAAAAAAAAATAAAATCAAAACCATACGTGCATAAGATTAAATTGACAAAAAAAAAATGAAACGTAGAAATAAAACATTTCCTAAATATAAAACTTATTTAAAAACAAATTTTACACATTTTCAAAAAAAAGAAAAGAAGGAAATTCTTATTTATTAAATTTAAAAAAAACCGCATATATCATAGAAATTCATAATTTTTCTTTAGACATACAAGCCCAAGACATAACACTTTGACTTCCCATTCATAATGATATTATTAATATATATAATACATATATTTTTAAAAGTGAAATATTAATTATCTTAACTTATAAAATAGACGGATATCTTAATATTTTGCGAATTGGCTAAGCAATTTTAAATCGATTTTTTGTGGATTTGAAACCCTATCAAACAAGTCAAAGAAGTGCCGGCTCGTGCTTTTTGGTTAGCTGATAAAAATAATGCTAAAAAGCACGCACGCCCATCTCAGATTATCGACCAAGGCAGATTCTGTTGGGAATTCGACTTTGTGCTAGGCACACAAATGGCACAATAAATTCCCATGACAACTAATTTAGCTGGCGGTCGGATCTGGCAAGAGCTCGCCGCGCTTTGCGTCTCTCATCTTTGCCGCCAACGTTTGATGCAGTTGCAGTTGCAGCAACATATAATGGACTTTGACTCTGGCTTTGACTTTGAATTTCGCAGACTAGTATGTGCATAGTTTTTTGTTTTATTTCCTTCTTTTGTTTTTGTTTTTGGTCAAATTATGTGGCAGCGGCTAATGATTGTCTCCATGGAGATGGCTAGGTGCATACATATATATATAGTACAATATAAAATGCCGGGCATTAAGTATACACCACCAGCGAGTGTCAAAGTGCCCGGAGCAGCCCACAGCGACGCCCACCAAAATGATCGTCTCGCTCGGCGCAAAATACAATTATTAACTTGAAAGCAGCGGCTGAAGGCGGGTTGTTGTGTGATTGTGTTGCAACTATTAGAAGCTGGCTGCTGACTGCCAGCGGGCTGCATGCAGAATTTGCTGACGCTCGCCGCTCGCCGCTTGACGCTTGTTGCAACTTGTTGACATTGACGCGCGGATGTTGCCACGTCCATCAGCTCCAGTTGCACAGCTGTCAGCTGTGTGGCCAATGGCTATAATTAAACACCCACGCGTCGAGGCAACAAGTTGGCGAAGGTGGTAAGGCAGCAAGTTGGCATGTTGCATGACCCAGAAATGCAACATTGGCGTGCGTTTATTATCAGTTGTCTCCGCTGATACAATTTAGTTACAATTTCACTATTTAATTTTCAAAAAATGTCCATTTAATTTATAAAAAGCAAAACATCTAAAACTTGCATTTAAAAACAATGTTTTTTGATAAAACCTTTCTATTAATATAAAATAAAAATAAATAGAATAAATAAACAAATAACCTAAAAATATAGTAAATCATCATCAATGTGCTTTTAAAATTTAAAATGTATTTAAAATAATCTTTTAATAAAAGAGAACGATGGTTACAACATATCCATACATTATCAGAAGCGTACATTGAACGATAATTTTTATAAATTATGTCAGGTTTAAAGTCTACCGCGCCGGTATCAAGTCAAGAGCCGTCACAAGAACCAGTAGCATCCAAAAGCGATTAAGGGACCCTAGCCTTGAGCTTATGGAGTTGGAAAGGGAGAAGTTTGAGTTTCCCCAAAAAATTGATTGAGGAAACGAAAGCAATTTGTCAACAGCGCTATTATCGATTTCATCGATACCATCGATGGGCTGCTTGTACATCACGCCTGTTGCTTTGTTTGTTATAAAGCGCAACATTTTATGGCTGCGCTGTCAGCGAGTTGTCAGGCATTGTAAAGTTGCATAACTGCAGTTGAGAGCACGCGACATTTTGTCGCAAGTTTACGGTCACTGGCCAAGTTGCAACAAGATGCGCTTGCTAGCAGCTTTGCCACACAGTTGGCTTGCGGCAGCCAAACGAAACTGGAGATGCACATAAATGCGATAAGGCACTGAATTATGATTGGATGTCGCTCATATCTATAGTTACCTATTCTATATGCGACTGTTGGAAAGCAAGAGAGAGAGAGAGAGAGAGAGAGAGAGAGAGAGAGAGAAAGAAGAGAGAGAGATGGAAAGAGAGAGGACGAGAGGAGCGTGGAATAGGTATAGCACAGTCTGTTGAATGGTAAACTCCCATACTGTTGCACACGAAGTCAAGCTTTAAGCTACTATCACATTTTTTAGTAGGATCAAAGAGTATATAATCTTAAGAGTGTGCAAGTGCATGCTGGGGTTTAAAAAACAACACTCGTAATCGAAAACCATTTAGAAAAATATTTAAATTCAAATGGAAAATATAAAATATTTTTTTATCTGTGTGAACAGATAAGAAGTCGATATGACTTAATGATTTGCTTCCAGGCGAATCTTTAGAGAACGGTAATCCTGAGCGACCGAATACATTTGCTGGACCGGGTAAAATTTCCCGGGTCACCGGAACTCCAAGGAATATGCTTTGTTGTATATATGTAAAAATAGGCATAGGGCTACTAAAAATTCATATCGGTGAGAATTTATATACTATATGCACACACACATACTTATTTATATTCTTTTGGTTTTATTGACTGCACACACTCGTTGCGCATATTTAGTTCTAATTGCTGGTGTTGTTGTTCCTTCTGTTGTTGTTGTTGTTGTTTTATCAGCAATACACTGGACGCTTGGCTGCATTTTCATCATCATTTTTTTAATCAGTCAAAACAAAAGAATAACAAAACCAACAACCAACAGAAAACTTCGCGATGTGGCCTATGAGGAACTTAGTAAAGCAAGGCATATGAAAACTTACCTCAGGTAATTATTAACTAGATGTACATACATATATGTACAGAGTTAAGAGAGTCTAGTCTCAGTTGGGTAATTAAGTCAGCAAGCATGGCAAAAGCGCAATTTTTCATTACCTCCTACCTACCTCTCCCGCTCCCCATACCAATCCCCATCACGTCATCCCCCCCACCCGCATATTGTGCAACAGAATCCAAAATTGTTATTTAACTTTAAGACCAGAGTTGTGCTAGACTAAAAGAAGAAGAAGTGTCTTTATTTTCTTCTTTCTATGATTTATGACGCTTGAAAGATAAAATTCGTAAAACGCTTGTTAACTGCGGCTGTCAATAGTAGCACCTCCCCGCCCCCCATTCGCCTAAGCACTCATTCCGCATACCCCTCTTCCGTCTTGACTGATAATGATAATGCTAGTGTCAATGCTCTGTAGCGGTATGTCTTTAGCATGTCGAGCTTGTGTTCTATGTGATGTTATTTTAATGTCTTATTTGCCCTCTTACCGCATCAAACCTTGACATATTACGCATACGCTCGGTTGCGCATATCATCATAAGACCCATTTGAAGTGGCATCCACAAATGCCAAGTCTAAGTCCAATACTAATACCAATACCAATACCCGAAAATCCACTCGATAGCCGTGCGTTTTGACTTTGTGGAGCCTTTCTTTCATGTTGCCGCTTGCGCATAAATCAATACAAATGAACCAGCAGCAGCCACAGCCACAACGTTGACAGTGACGTCAGCCTAAGCATTGGCATTGCAAAAATCGCTACTGCGCGGCATTCTTGCTTGTTTTAAATCTTGCAGTTGCTGCGTCTCCTCCGCCTGCCTCCGTGGTCCAGTGGCAACAAATTTAATATGCTGCACAACAATGTTTGTGTTGCACAATGTGCACATTTTGGCCTTTAACTTGTCAAATTTGTTTGATCAGCAATTGATGAGAATGAAAAATGTGGATAGAGAAAGAAAGTTAACATAAATTATTGAACTCAATTGATTGTCAGATATGATTTACTATTTTAGTACGTACTGGAATGAACAAATATCGTAACGAACGAACTATTTACTGAAAATATCTAACTTATTAATACCCTTATAGTATAACTTAACATACTGCAGTCTAAGCTTATCATAACTTTTTGAGTAAGGAAACAGTGTGAAATTTTTATTTTTTTTTATAAATCCCTTTTCTCCATAATATGCATACATATGTATACTAATCTGTAGAGTTTTCTAGAATATCTGGATATGGACTCATGGTTATATACACAAGCATATAAGGACATGTATGTTATTTGTGGGACATTAATTAAACAATTCATAATAGTTAAATCACTTGCTAAGCGTATTGCAACTAGCTTTTCCAGCTGCTTTTTAGGTAACATGAACCATCTGAGAGAGTTTGTTGTTCCTTAACATTCGACCTAACTTTGACCACCTCAAACAGCATTCTCTCTCTGAAAAATAAAAAAATACACGAATCTGCTTTCTTAAGTTTGATTATTACTTTCAGCTCTTTGCCAGATAGCGATCGTAATATTGTAATAAATTTTCACTTGAGCTCAGTTGGGGACCCGAAGATGGCGTCGAATACTTTTCACACGCACTCTGTGCCACATTATGAAACCCAAACCCGAAGATATGGATATGATATGATCGATAAAATGTAATGAAAAATATGTTGCGACTTGTCTTAATAGAAGAATATTCAAATGAATTTCATTAGCCAAAAAAAGAAGATGAGAAATTTATTGCAAGAAGTTGACGCAAAAAGAGACGCAGAAGTTCTCTTCTCTCTTTCTATCGATATGCAGCATGCAAGCTTAATGCATTTAAGTTTGGGATATTTGCAATAAAATCAAATGCAAAATATTCACAGACTTTAATTACAAAATCGATCAAAATCGAAGCAGAATTTGAATAATTATATGGAAATTGCTAAATGAAACTCCAAATGTGTATCTTTAGATATGTATGTATGTACACATGTTCATAGTGTTTGTTTTAGATATTTCTCGAAGGCTTTTCACATTGCTTCTGTCGGAAGCATTCGTGCTACCGTTAGACAACAACAGCATCAAAATGCTCAACAAACTCATCAGTGGCGTCAATGGCGACGCCGCCGTCGCTTTTGAAAAACATTAATTAAATTAATTAGCCAACTCGTGCCAAGAATTTCAGACCACAAACACCAGGAGCAGCAACAACAACAAAGAGCAGCTGTATGCCACAAACAAAAATATGCTTTTGCTGCTTGAAAACGCATAATTAATGCGCTCAGTGCCCAGAACCAGATTTTAAGTGCGACTGCGTTTGGGCAACGTTCTTAGCCAGCTAGATATGTTTAGTTTTTTATTTTATTTTAAATCCACCCCTCAATTGCTATTGCTATTGTTGTTCTTGGCTAATCAGCTAGCTATGAAACCAAATACAAGTATTTTTTTTTTGTTTTTGTTTTTTTAACAAATCGCACTCATTGCATATCATAATTCAGCAGTTGCTTTTGCCGCTGGCTCTGGCTGATTCGGTAGCATAGATAGAGCATTTCAGTTATTTATTAGCCTGCCTGTCTTAGAAGCAGCAGCAGCAGTAGAAGAAAGCAAGGAGCAGGCTTTCCAACTTGAGAAGAAGCCGCGCAACAGGTGGCAAAGCAGCTGAGATTTTTGTCAGGCTAACAAAAAAAGAAGCAAAACTGATTTTAAAAGTGGTTTCGGGCTGTTTTTCCGTAGTGCTGTGGCTGCAAACTGGTTGAAAATTGTTTTGGATTATTTTTCTTTGCGTATTGATGAAGTCTCTATACATATAGTTGGCTTCAAGTTTGTGGCTTAAGTCATTCGTTTTTGATATGGTTTTAATTGCTGTCACTCGATTCAAGCTAGCATTGCGCATAATATTTATTACATCGCATTTTTATAAGCACAAAACAAACGGAATTTTTATGAATAATGCTTTAGCTTTACTTGTGTATTTTAGTCGTGGCATCACAACTATTTTTTTTTTTTTTTTTCACAATCACAATCAGTCACTCTATTTTTAAATGATAAAAAACCCTAGTATTCTTTTTTTTTTGTGTAAAAAGCATTTCCTTAATCATTTAAGCATCTCATTTAATCACCATAACTTTCCTTTCTCTTAATCCTATTTTCTCCCTCTCTCTTTCTCTCTCTCTAAGTAAATTAAATTTTTATACATTTATTCTCATACAATATATCACACAAATTAATGTAATTTAATTTAATTTTCTAACAGCTTTTCTCTGTTTCTTTAAATCGTGTTTGTGGCCCCCTGGCGGACGATCCTTTGTTCTTCAACAGTCTGACCAACTGTCAGCGCCCATTTTCAATGTGAAATACTATTGAAACCCGAGACGCTCAACGCTCTATGTCAGCGTTCAACACGTGCGAGAGACAAGCAACAAATCAATTGAATGCTGCCGCTGTACAAAAGAGCAAAAGCCAGATACTGCGATAACACAAACAAACAATTAGCAAAAACAAAAACAACAACAACAATAATAATAATAAATAAAAAATACAAACGAAATTGGAATTTGATATAAAGTGGCGCTTAATGAGGCAAGAATTTAAACAAGCAACGCTCAAAAATTATAAATAATATGCCTCGCAGGCATTCGGGTGTCATAGTATCATCGTATCAGATGTCAAAGACAAATTTCACAAGCAATGGGCAATAGTTCAACGGGGCTTTCAGCAGCTTCGCCGTATCAATCAAAAAATTGCCGCCACCGGTTGAACAAACGAAAATCACAATGACGACAACCAAGCGGAAGGTCGCTCGATTGACAAGCATTAAAAGAAATATTGTAATAATACATATAAAAGCATGAAAACGATATACCCTACAAGTTAAGATTCTTAAAGATGTTTTTGTACATCAAAATGCATAATTTTATAACTAAAATGTTTAATGTGTTGCTTTAAAAAAAAGATAAAAAAAATAATAGGTACCAATCAAATTTATTATAAAAAATATAAGCCAAAATATTAAAAAAAAAATAAATAAATAAAGGGCACAGGAGTTTTCAATTAAATTTTTAATTGTACCTAACGATCAACAAATCATACAACAAATTTAATGAAACATACTCCAATAATTAAAGAGTTCCAAAAAGTCTAACAATTGAATTAAAATTAAAATATATCCATGTCACCAAAATCTATCCATCGAGCACCCACATACAGGGTATAGGCACAGTCAAGTGCATAAGCCCATACGAGTAAATAATAATAAGCGATAAGTAAACAGACGTTGATTATGACTAAAGGGTACTCCAAGTATGAAACTGGCACAATTTGCGCATATTGAATGCCTTTTCGACGACGAATGTTGACGATACCCAATTCCGAATTTGTTGTCTTGAACGTCTCGACTTCAAGTTTGCGAACTAATTCTGATATGCGTCGCGTGACACAATTTCCAAGTTTCCAAGAGGCACGAAGAATGGGGGTAAGACGGTGCGACACAGGAAGTGTACAGACTTTGGAACGACTTCTGACTGTATGTAAAATACAAACGAAACAAAAAAAATCAAAAACAAAATAAAAGCTCACAATTAATATGCAAAACGTTGACAGGTTGTCGTAAATGGTGAACCAACTTCCGATCGACAGCGCTTCTCGAATTAACCAACTACCTTGACTGACTGCCTGGAAGTTGTTGATGCGCATGGCAATTGCCACCTGTGGCGGGGCACATAAACGAACAAGCACGAACAGAAACAAACAAAAGAAGCAATCAAAGAGAGATACAGAGATAGAAAAGGAGAGGGAGCGAACTGTAAATAGAAATCAAACACTTTTTAAAATTTACAACATTTATTTAACTGAAAAAACGCCATGCTATTTCTATTAGGTGAAACAGCTGTCAATGGTGATATTTGTTGGAGCACAAACATAGAAGTTGTGGCAAAGTGAAGTGTTTATTAATCCAAAAATTATTTCAGTGAGCTAAATATTGAATGATTTATTTGAACAATATAACATCTAATTTTAAAACCGATTTAAGAAAAAAGTGCAAAGAAAAAGTGCAATATCTAAAAAGCTTTCAGCACAAAACCAAAACGAATCAAACCACAACAAAACAATTTTAAGCTAAATTTTATGTTAAATGGAAGTAACTACATTTCGTATTATGGCTTTTGTAATTGACTGCATTCTGGGCATCCTATCGAGGATGGTGACCGAGAATCGATTCCTCGGCCAGCAGAGAAAGTGCTTATTAGTTGAATATTCAATATTGTATTATTGGTTTGTTGTCATTATTATTATTGTTGCTGCTGATGCTGATGTCGACTACAGAAATACGAAATAAATTAAGATAATAAAGTGCGAGCACAAACACAACGGGTGGTGCTTGGTAGTGGTGCGCTCGTTTTTACCCCCTGAAGCTTTATCGACACATTAATCAACGTTCCAGAGTGTTATTTATCTACAAATTGTCACAAAGGTAAGTTCTTGTGTGTTTCTTAGCTGATCCCAATGTTGACTGGTAAAGTATCTATTTTTGATAGGTCTCTTAAATCAACGTGCTCTTGCGGATAGACTGTTGGTGCTAATCAAGAATATGAATACCTAATTGGGTCGGAAATAATTCCTTTTGGCTGTTATACAAACAGTTTTTAAAACTTCATTCGTTTCACCCAAAAGCCTGATACCATTATAACATATTCATTTTCATGTCGATAAGTGAGGAACAAAAATACTTGCATGTCAAGTGATAACAAAACTGATTTTGATTTTTTTTTTTTTTTCTTAAATAATTGTTAATTGTTTTGCTTGGATCCTATTACACAAACAGTTTGCTTTGAATGCAACTAGTAGTAGAATTTTAATTGACATTAATACAGTTAGTATAAATATATACATAAATGTAGTTGCGACATGGCCAATGCTGTGGCTGCAACGTGACAAGCAGATTATGCAATCATATGCTTGGAGTTTGCAGAGATCCATCAATTGGACGCTGCTTGCAGCCCGGAAAAGTCAATCAGGCAGTTGAAGAATATTAACTGAAAGACTATTAGATCTTGGATGTCTTTAGAAACAAACTGTGGAGATGATTGATATTCAAATTTGCCGTTACATTAACCAAGAAAATAACTTGGACAAAATACTCCTAAGTCTTAGACCCATGGTGCCCACGATAAATAGGGGATCGAGCTCGTAAGCAACATGTACAACAACAAAAGCCGTTTTGTAGGTCGTAAATCGTTTGTCAGAACTAGAAAAATATCAACAAATCCTTGTGCACTGAGCGAAGTAATATATACATTCGCAGCGTGTATTATGTTTTTGGCAACAATTTGCTGAGACCGGCATGGTTCGTGAGCTACTACGTAGACCATTTAAAATCATATTAACAGCAGAGAGAGGAACTGAACTGGGACAAAAGCGAAGCTTTAAGACACTTGCTTTATAAAAGTATCGTGTACTAAAAGTAAATTACAATTTTGTTTTAATTTTTAGCTGCTGGTTAAATATTAACATCTTAGAAATCTCATACTAAATAGACTTTAAATAACTTAGATTAATATATAAAATTATGTTTTTGATTATTTATATTTTAAAGCAATATCCATACGTATATTTAATAATAATCTCAGCTTTCTTTAATAATAGCAACAAACCAAAGTTAGAGTTTTATTTAGACATTTATTTTGTACTTATGTAGCCATTGTGTCAAAACCGTAGCAAAAGTGTCAGAGAATTGAACTAAAAGTTTCACCAATAAAAACACAGCAATCGAGTATTGAAAATGATAGATTTTTGTTTATTTTGTAAGACTGACAATTTTGAAACCAAATTTACTGTTCGCTTGCAACATGACGTTGGTTCGTTTGGTGTTAGTGTTAATGCTGTTGTTGTTGTTACATGTTGATGGCGGGCACTGCGACCCGGTAACCTTAGAACCACCCAATTCGGAAGAGCTCGATGATGTTTTTCCGGAACGCTGTAAATACCTGCAGACCTCGGGCGAGCTGATGCATATGCAATGCAAGGGCAAATTTCCACTGGTGGCATATACGAAATTCCGTGATACATACATGAAGCAAACAGATCGTATGGCACTCTTTATGCCTGCATCGGGACGATATGTGTTGGCCGCCCTTAAAGAATCCAACTTACATGACTGCGATAGCATTCAGCTGGTGGATTTGCATAGATACCAATGTTGGCATGGCATTGGAGGCAGACGTACCGTCAAGCTCAAATCGGTTAAAATGTTTTGCTTTCCATTTCACATTCAGCTGCCTGATGATCTAATGCATCAGTGTGTACTGGAGCGGGACGGCATCACGGGTTCGGATCTGGAAAAAATGGTGCTACGTACAGAGTGGGGAATCATACACTACAGCTTTGATGCGGCTGTGCCCAAACAAAGTTCCATTGCATTAACGATACTTATACTTGCCATTGTTTGGGTTTTTTAACAATTCATTTTAAGAAACGAGTAAGTACAACGAGTGGAATTTAGTGAGCTAAAAGTATATAATAATAATCATTTTGTAGCCAGTGACGAGTAGAAGTCTGTTATATATTTTATCTGAAAACGGCAAGCAGGCAACAAAAATCCAAATGCAAACTCTGCGATTTACAAGGAGCAAGTTACAAACTAGTTACAAATCAAGAAAATTGCGTTTCGCAAAACTTAATGATCTCTCGCCCAGAATATACAAAAAAAAAAAACAGAACAGAGCAACAATGCTGCATCCTCCACCGAAATTAGGGTCGTTAAATTTTATTTGCACATTTTGCACATTGCGGCCCATTGTTGTGGAGCCTGTTGTCCACCCATTAAGATGAATCAGCTGAAAAAGCAAATTAAGCTGAGCTAAGCCGCAACAACAAGTTGATGTATCTTGAGTAAATTTATTTTTGTTTCGTGCTGTCTTCTTAATCCATACGCATCTGCGATGTTAAGTATTTCCTTATATAAACTTTAAAATGCATTTCATAGCCTGCTTTTTGGCCTCCTCCATACACCTTATCAACATCTGACACGCCCCATTTGCAGACAACGACGACAACAACAAAAACTAAACAACGCAATGTTTATCTTTTTATACTCGATACCGAAGGTAATGAATATATTGGGCTTTTGGTGTCTGTCTGTCCGTCTCTATGAACACATATGAACACACCCCTGCCGCATCTGTACCCCTTTGTAATCAGGCCTCTGTCTACCCGATTTTAAACAGGTATCGAGTATACCGCAGTCGGTTGCGTCCAACTGCAACGTTTCCACTTGTTTTTGTTGTATTTTGTGTACAAATTCTTTCTAGAGCTTTTTCTTCTCGATATCACGTTGCAATTTGGGAGTCGGGTCACCTGCGCGTCTGGCGTGCGTATCACAAATCCATCTAGTATAGCTCCATATTCAATTTTCATGCCTCATTTATCCGGTGCTTGTTGTCGAATACTTTACGCCGATTAGCGGTTCGATGCAAGGAAAAGCCTTGGATCGAACATTGCCCTAAATAAGAGAAGGACGGGTATGGGTATTGCTAAAACTCTATTTGAATGCTAGCCTCGAGAGATGTCGACACTTTAGTACCGAACAATTTGCATTGATCTGTGGCAAACACAAATGCCGTTGCGTGGCCTCGCACAGTGGTGCACTTATCGAAATAATCAAGTATTTTGTACTTAAAACTAACATTTCCAACAAGAATTCTTATTTAATACGAAATTAATAGAAATAAAAAAATGTCGTTTTCGACTCAAGAACGATTATTCGATTCGATCTTGAATTAAGTAAACCTTATACATATTTTAGTTCCCAATTTGAGTTATTTTAGTTCCCGAAAATTCTTACATACCTATTACAGGTAACAGGTTATTACAGTTAAACAAGAAATATATTTATCTTTTTATTTTTATTTTTTTGTTACATTCTTTCTCGTAAGCTAAGTGTTCGAATAGTATTTTACTTAGATTTTTTTAAAATATCTGTATGATTTAATTTCTTTGTTATATATTGTTATGTTACATGTCTTATCCTAGGCGAATCATGATGATTTTATTATTGTTCTGTGCTTATGCATAAGCTCGTACACCACTGTGGTTTCTAGCATAGAATTGAATGCAATGCGAACACCACCCACTATTGCTTTGCATGTACTTGCTATTCGCATTGTCAGTTGTTGTTGGATGTTGTTGTTGCTTGCAGTTGCAATTCAATTTCGAAAACTTTTCTATTTCAATTTGGCCACCCGCTGTCGTTGCCGTTGCCGTTGTCGTTGTTGGTGTCATTGTCACGTGTTTGCTGCAATCGTTGCGATGCATTTAGTGTGTGTGTGTGTGTGGTGAGAGTTAGTTATCCGGCGTAACTGACACACTTGAGTTCAATCGAATGCCACACAGCAGGTGACGCCTCCGTCGTTTGTCGTTTGGGACAGAGGTAATTTCGCAAAAGCCCAATGCAAACGAATTTTCAAGGCATGCCATTTGCATAAATTTTGCTTGCATGGAAGGAAGGAAGGAAGGCCACACTACTGCAACGAAGAAGAAAACTTGTAACAAACAAACACAGACTCCACATTGCCCACACTTTACACTTACCGAGACTTGCTTGACTTTTAAGTGCATAATGCCTGCCACTTGCCACTTGCCACATCAGCAGTTGGCTGGCTTGCTGGCTGATTTTTTCAACTGCTGGCCGCTTTGTGGTGCTTTGGGTAACTCATCATAAACATAAACAATGATTAGGCGGCTGCTGCTGTTGCATTTGATGGCTCATTAAAACGGTTTCCAGGCTGTTTACTGCCTAACCTGGCTGCCTGGCTGGCTGACTGGATAGAGATCAAGCCCAAAAGCTGGTTGTTGTGGCTGATCGGCTTGGCCTAATCTGGCGGTAACTGTGCAATTGTGTTATCAATTCATTAGCCAGATTGAAACACAACTGTACTCAAGCCAACTGCTTTTCACACTGTCTACAAAATGCCACTCAATTAGAGTTGCCAACAACTACTGATCTTCAACATGTTCTCTCTCTTGTGTAATTTTTTACGCCATTTTATATTTAACACTTTTATTTTTTTATGATTTATCATAAATATTTTATTTTAAATATTTTTATTATTAAGTACATTTATTTTGCCAAAGAACAAGTTCTTGGGTTAGCATTTCTCACATAACTTTCAGAATAAAATACACCTACTATTTTTCCATAGGTCTGAGGACTTGTTAAAAAAAGTTCCCAACAACCAACTCTACTCAAAATAAGGTATTTAGCTTATATTGTTTGCTAATTTATTGTTTTGAGCTCATAAGTTCTAGAAGTTGTAAGGATAGGCATGTTAACTTGTATTTAAAACAAAAGGTGATGAATATATTATTATTTTTAAAAAAATCCAAAATAGCGCCTGAACGCACCATAACTAAATGTACGACAAATGTGGCAAAGCTGTCAGCCAAATCGAATGTTGAATAGTATCTGCGGCGGCACACAGAGCTTGACACTTATTTCTATAATTAAAACATTTTTGTGTTAGAGATCAACTAAAACAATCAGCGTCAATAAGCAGACAAAGAACATGTGCAGTTAGTTTAACGGTGAAGCGTAAAGAAAAACATAAATCAAATACCAATACTAGAAAATAATAAAATACAAAATCACTTCAAAATGCCGACAAAATCAAAAAAAAGAAAAGAAGAAGCTAAGCTGTCAGTTCTATAACCCTCCCCTTTCTTTCTCTGTCTCTCTCTCTCTCCGCTCATTAAGACTCGGCCAATCAATTTGCTGTTGATTGTTTGTGTTTATTTTTCCCAGCTGACACATGAACTTTGGGCCAAAACTTCTTTTTGGGGCTTATTCGCATTTGTTATGGGTTGTTTTTGTTATTCTATGAACTTAAAGTACCGTTGCGATTTTGATAAAGACGCTGACGACGACAGGTCTTTGCTATTTGTCGCTCTATCTCTATCCAACTAACTAACTAACTTACCCGCTCTCGCTCTCTTTCTACCATCTTTTGTTGTTAACAAAATATATATACTTATAGTATTTTATATATATTTGTAACAATACAAATGAATGTTTTGCGGCTTTTGTGTTCAACTTGTTTTGTTTCGGGGCGGCAATCTGTTCGTTGACATTTGTCCCGACCAATACAAAAAGAAGCCAAAAAAAAACTACTGAAAAATCTGCAAATTTCATTCCTACCGCAATCTACCCCTTGCCTTCAATTTCGCAAACCCATTCGTTGCGGTATTACATTTTGCGCCACATCTTTTAGATATTAGTATTTAGAAACATTTTAGGTATTATTATCGTTATCATCATCGTCATCTTCAGCCTCATCAACTCTTTTAGTATTATTGTCAACTCTATTATCTTCATATTATATTTAAGTTGTCATTGTTATCGTTCTGCCCCTTTGTTAAGTCCCATGTGTGAATTATATCATCGATTCATTCACAATAAAAGTTCAACAATAAAAGCGAAAAATGAAGGGTAAGCAGATTACATTTTAATATTGATATTGATATTGTGTTGTGTATTTTCTTTTTGCACAATAAGCAAAAAACATTTTGAGCTATTTATTGATCTTTTTGTCCAGGCGTTAAACGTCTTTCGTATGCTAATTTTGAAAGCAGATCAACAAAAGTTATTTTATTTCTTAGAAATATTTCAGACAGATGAATACCTTTTTTAAGCTGTGCAACAAGTGTGAAAAATTAAATTAACAAAAGAAAAGCAAGTTGAAGATCAAAACAAAAATCAATTGTTAATATATTAGGTTGAATTTGTTGTTGTATCTTTCTTTTTAAAACAGAATGCTTATTTGCGTAAACTCGAAAAATATTCTTAGTTAAGTATTAAAACAAAACGTCAGGTCAAGTTGAACAGATTTATTACCTTATTTTTTACTCAAATTCTAATACGATGGGTTCATTCAGAGCTACTGTTATAATGGTTCGGTTAATGTCTATCGTATATTTTATATGAATTGCCATAGAGTAAATCAAAGTTGAAAATAAAATTGCATCTGTAATTATAATCATTTCATTGGAAGTTGATACTAAATAACCAGCATGTTGCTCAAAACATTTTCGGATAGTTTTCCAATTTTCTGGCTAATCGCATAAGTTGACTTTTAAAGTTTATTTATACCCGTAGTTTATGTGGGTGAGTTGCTGTTAGATAACAAATGTTGCACAACCACTCACAAAAATCTAATAATAATAATAATAATAATAGAGGAGGAAGAAGCAGCAGCAGCATCGGCATCGGTAGATAGTATGAAAGTAACGCCTCTCCACAATAAGTAGCTTGATTGCAATATTGACAAGCCCAAGTCAAGCGCTGTTTCAGGGGCGTGGCGACTGAGTAGCGCCTAGTATATTCCTAAGCGTTAAGATTGTGCATCTGAGTAAAGTTTGTTGCTTGTTAGCAGCGCCAGCTGCATCATTAATTAAGCAACCAATAACGAGGCGCAGAAGAGTACAAGGAATGCCGAGTGAGGCAGCAACATGTAGCAGTTAGCCACAGATTGTAGCTGCCGATGCTTATCGTACAGGATTCGGTTGAAATGATAAAGTTATAAACGGATCATTTAATTTGCAAAACAAATGAATTATTGCAAGCATTCTCTAATTTTTTTGTGTTTTCTTATTCATGATTTAGTTTGACAAACGTTGCAAATGCCAACGGCTATAAGCCTAGTAGCTTGGCTTATAGCTCCGGTTATGGCCAATTCTATTGGCTTATAGCCCCGGTTATGCCCGGCCCGGCCCGGACATAAAAGATGAACTGCTATACAGACAATCTTCGTATGAAACGCCTTCTTAATGGCATTTGGAAATTTGTCAATTGCTCTTGGGCCGTCCCCATGCGGACGCTCAGCGGAAGTGTTAGAAAAACAAGTAAGAATGCTCTTATTAAGAGAGAGAGGAAGAGATTAAGCTCGACTAGAATATACCTCGAATCGTACCTTATATCTAGAAATTGTGTATGAAACTGTATATGAAAAATGTTCTTAACGAATCTTATTAAAATTTTCACAGTCCAATAAAACTATATATAAAGCGAAACCAAATATTGCAAATTGTGGCTATATGTGTAATGTTCTATTGCTATCGATTATCGATCAGGCTATCAAAATTAGAAAAAGAGATAGATATATGATATAATTAAATTACGTAAACTATCTATATTCCAAACTTTAAAGCAGTTATTCGAACGTTATTAAATCGTCTGATATTGATGGTGATTTATAATATACATATGCTCTTTAAAAGGTCGTACATGATTCTTTTTTCCTGTTTCATACATTTGCACAACCTTGATATACCCTTTTTTTTAGTCATTTTTAATGGGTTCAGAGTATAAAAATAGCCGAAGCAGTTGAACCACCACTGCCTCTGCCACTGCCACTGCCACAGATAATGCCACAGCAAACTGCTACACATTTTGCCTGCCCATCTAACGAAGCAATTAATTTAGCTTGGCACGTTCCTTTGCTTCAGCTGCTTCTAACTGCTGCTGCAAGATGCTGTAAGCTTCTGTTGCAAGCTGCTGTTGCAGCTATGGCAATTTGAGTTGATGTTGCGCTAAGTGCTGCCAATGGCAGAAGCATCATTTAAATGACGAATTGAGTCAAGTCCAACCGGCTGAAAACAGCAACAGCAACAGCAGCACCAACAACAACAACGGACAACGACAAAAAAAAATGCTTGCTGCCAACGGCTGCCACGCGCCAAATATTGACAGTTGCCGGTTAGCTGCTGCGTTGTGCTATGTTGCAAGTTGCATGCTGCACGCTCACAACATTGCTACAGCCATGCGAAATACAAACAAAATAAAACCAGAGCACAAACACAGACAGCCAATCAGCTTATCAATCGCTTATCATTACAATATTTCAACATATATCAAATACTATAGCACACAACACGAGTTGCATGTTGCAGACAAAAGCTGTCAAGTCAAGGACAGTATTAAACTTAAATTATATGTCATGAATATAGCTGTTTTATTGAAAACTGGTACAGTCATTACTTCCATATAACTAACTTTCGTGTAACGAAGTTCTCTTTATAACGAATTCATTTCCAGAACCCTTCAATTTGTTTCATTAAAAAAAAAACCAATCCATGCCACGAATTTTTTCTATAACTATGTTTTGTCTTGTTTTTTTACCCCACAAGCTTGATCGTTGCTCAAGCAACTGTTTAATTAATGAACCATTATCTGTTAAATGCTAGGACTATTACAAGTTCTATTTCGTTGTCGTCTTTGAGCCCACAATTCCAGTACTTAGCAGATTGATCCTTTTTTCTTTGGCTTATCAAAACCACAAATTACTAATCTTACCGCTGGTCTGATTGGGATTTTCCCAAGCCACGTAACAAATGTTGCACCACTAATTTTCTTGTTGAGTTACCAATTTACTTTCAGATCTTAATCTTATTTTAAATTTTATAATTTTATATTTATTTTAATTTCATATTTTACTTCGCTTTGCTTCTTAATTTCTACTGCTTTTGGATGGCATATGTAAGTATATATTGTTTGCATGCAATTCTTTTTACGTTTTTTTTCCATTCTTTTGAATAGTATCTTCCCTTGCCTAAATTGGTATTTGGTTAAGAGCGTGCAAAGAAAGTCAAGCAAGCACGCAGTTTGTGGCAGGGAAAAGGGCAGGGGCAGGTGAATGAATATAGAGAAAGGGGCGGGACGCAGATGTTTGGCATGCCATTTTCTTTACGTTGACACATTCTTTGCACATACCTATGTGCCCCCAGCTAAACCGAAATGTATGCCAACATTATGATAATAGCCAATTGTTTACTTTTTTTCAGGCTTCTCGCCTGGCAACATAAAAAAATCAAATCAAATATATGTAATCAAACTTAGAGAAAACAAAACCAAAATTATTGTTGATTATTGTACAACATTTACAGTTGAACACAGCTGCGGCGTCAGATATGGACACGCACATTTGATTAGCATACATTCGCATAAATATGTAGTTAAATCTATCATAGTATATATTGGATTAAAAGCTTCCACTACGTGCTTGTCTGCGCTTGACTCACTTGACCCAATTAATTTTGCAAATAGTATTATTGTTGATCTCAATTCTGCAAAAGGTTTTGCGCAAATCGCGTCGTATTGTGAAATTGGTAAAATGCGCAGCATTTCAATTATACTTTTAAATCTAATATTTATTGAAGAATTTCACTAAGTGTTACCAAATTGTTGTCAGCAACATTATTTTTTTATATAGCCTGAGCCCATGTATTGGTATAAGGAACATATAAGTTTTGAGCAAATGTTTACCAAGCATCTCCGACCACATAAAGTATTTTTATATATTCTTGATCAATACCAATCGGCAATTTTTAATTAGCTATGCCCATCCCAACGTCCGTACGTATAGCTGTGTTTTACATGCCAATAAAACTTTAAATGATGAAGTCAAGTTTTTTTTATAAGGCATCGGAGTCGTTCAAAAATACATTTAAAACGACTTAAAAAGCAAATTTATTTATAAACTGTGTAATTTTTTTTTATTTCACAATCTTCTTCAAAATGTTTTTTTTTTTATGCAAAGAACATATTTAAACAACACTAAAAATTAAAACAATAAGTTACATTATTTCTAAGACTTAAATAAACAACATTGTATTAATTTTAACTGAACAATGATGATTTGTCCTCTTTTAATTTATTAAACCAAAGGTCAACCACAAATACTGTAATTGAAGAAGTGAATCTTAAGAGCATGCGTGATGTCATGCTGATAATAAAATTCACAAACGGCGCACTGCTAATTCTTTTTTGTGTGGAGGAGACGTAAAAATACAAAAAGCAGCAAAGCAACACAAAAAAGAAAAAAGTAAATATAGAAGAAGAGGAAGATGCAGCAGCAGCAGCAGCAGCCAAAGCATTGCATTCATTACAAAAAAAGAGTAAAAAGCATTTAACGCAAATTCCAAAAAGGAAAATGAAGTTGAGCAAAAAGGCTAAAAGCACAAACCAAAAACTGGTTTCTCCCTTTTCCTTTTCAAATACAGTTGCTTTCCGAGAACCAAGAGACAGAAAGAAAGAGATAAGAAGAGTGAAAGACAAAAGTGAGAGAGAAGCAGACAGCGTTGCTTCTCCTTCAAAAAGAACAGCCAACAAAATTCTTTGCTGCATCCCACAAAAAAAAAAAAAAAAAAAGACGAAGGGCGCAAAGCAGTTTCGAGATAAAATAACTAGGAGCAGAGAGATAGTGATGGATGGTGAAGGCGGTGGGGGGAGGTGGGTGCAGGGAGGAGAGGGCAGTCTAAGCAGACATGACGCCAGACAAGCGGTTGCGTCTTCTTTTTATCTTCTTCTTCTATTCGAAGTTTTGTCTTCTTCTTTTTTTTCCTTATGAATTGCTTGCCATCAACGTCTGCGAAAATTTGACCGTTTTTGGGGCGTGTTCGAAAATATTTGAAAATTGCATTTGCTGAACAACAACAGCAACAATGTGATGATTTGCTGTTAGTGTTGATGCCATTTCAAATTTCGCTGATTTATTGGCCTCCAAAATTAAGAATATGAGTTTGTCGAAGAAGACGCCTCGCTACAGACTGCCAGACTGGGAAGAGCATTTTGCGTGCTACTTTGGGCCTCTGAGTCACATGACCTGCCTGAACTTGCCCAAATGGCTTTTTATTATGCTCTCTCCCGAGCCATGAAATTTATTTTGAAGCTGACATTGGCTCAGTCTAGCACCTTGCTCCAAGCTGCGACGTGCCTAAAATCTTTATTAAAATACAGCTTAATATTTTTATATTTTTATTGTTAACAATATAAATAATTTTTGAAATATTCTATGTTATGTTAAATATTAAATTTCTTGGAGCCTGACGCATCTGAGGATTTTTTTGCATTTCTTTGCGCTTTATATTTTTGGCGATTTTTAAAGCCTCCTTATCATACTTAAAGTGTCTGGAATAGTGTAATTGCTTTCGATATCGGCAAGGGGAAATTTATCGATAATCTGATATGGACGGACATATAATAAGGAACGATTGAAATTATGTTTAAAAATGGGTGCTAAAAATTAGTCAATAGAAAATTGTGAACATTTTTTGCTATTTCTTAAGACCCTTACACCAACAACTCAAGTATAGAAAAATTCCACAGCTCTATAAATTGCATACGCAAATCAGTTTAGTTGATTGAGAGCAATGCGTTTTAATTGTTATGTCAAGAGAGATTATAAATTGCTCGAAACTTAAACAGAGATGATGCGCTAGAATTAACCAGAAGCCACCAACCGAGTTAAATAATGACTGAAAAACCAGCTAAGCTGTCATTCACAATCGAGCTATTCACACTGACTGTTCTGGCCAGGTGTGGCAATGGATCAAACATGAAGAGTCCGACAAACAGACAGACAGGTGGCTGCAGGCTCCAAGTTGGCTAATTATGCAATATGATATATGATAGCACAGACACACACTGAAATAAGAAATAACTCTCTTTCAACATAAATTGCACTCGCAGGCATTAGTCAGTTGGCCAATTAATCTGCATGATAATCGTATTAATTGGTGCTGTGCAGCGTTGGCTGCCAGATCGCTCATCATAAATTTAACTGCCGTTAAAATCAGCAAACAAATCAAATACCGATCTGCAGGCGGTAATGCCCGATTTTGATAACGAATCGATTATGTGTGCATGACTGGGAATACACCCTATGTCGAAGTAAATCCGAGATATATACACATACATATATTATGGGTAATGAGCACAATTGGCTTGTGCTTCGGCATATTCAGCACTAAGGTGAAACCACATACTATCATATTGTAATAATAATTTACTCAAAAATAAGACTAACCTCTAAAATATATTCTCAGGATTACGGGGTATAGAATGCAATCAAATCTACATGGCGGCTACGCACCTAAAATGAAAATTTGCTTATTCAAATACAAAGATTTGGTCTTGGCGTTACGCAGATTCTTCTTAGGCTTCATTTCCTTCTGTTCTTTGAAAGAAGAGTCAACAATCATCAGAAAGCGAAAAAAGATTCAGCAGGGAGAGAAGCAAGCAAGCAAATAAACAAACAACGTCTCCTTCGTCGTCGTCGGGCAAGACACAGAGAGAGACCAAACCCAATGCCTTACATAAAGTCCAGCAATAAGTTCTGTGTGTTCATCGTGTTGCAGAAAGACAAGAAGAACACGAAACAGCAGAGGAACAGTACCAAGGAAGGCCGCACCGCCGCAGCCAGCGAGCCAAAGTCGATGAACATCTGCAGCAAACAAACTTTAAAAATACATACGTATGTATGTACATTTATTACATATACATATATAAAAATTTATAAAAAAAAAAGGAATCACAGTTGGGCCACAGACAACAGGATCAGGAAATTCCGGTTTTCAATTCTTTTTATTATTATTATAATTTCTCTTTTTCGTTCTTAGTTTGCTTTTTCATTTTATTTTTTTTTTTCTCCTTTATTTTTGCCCGCGCCTGGTGTTTGTTTAAACCCGTTGTCCATGCTTATAGTTTTAAGGAGTATATTGCACATTTTAGTAAATGTTAGATAAGAAATAGTTTTCCAGAAGATTAAAGCTCGAAACAAAATTTTGCAAAACATTTAACTCAATTTCAGATTTTACTGTTTTGAAGCCATATTATAACCATAACAGTACTATGTATACAGAAGGAGACTATGAATTGTGAATTATTTAAATTTTGAAAAACCATTAATTTGTCTTATGTGTTTCACTTGTTTTCATCCCATTTGTGTTTGGATTGTTTATTTATTGGCTGGTGATTTTTTTTATTTCATTTGACGTTTTTTAATCAACATCGAGCGACGCTTCTAATGCCCCGAACTGGCCCACAGAAAAGCAAAAAAACAGGAATGTGTTCGCTCATGAAACATTAAGAGACGATTGCAACATTCCTGCACCTCTTGCCTTGCCTCGGTCTCTTTCGCTGTCCCTCTGTCTCAGTCTCTTGGTTGTCTTGCTCTGTTAGCCTTGCTGTGGCTTTGGCCTGGGCCATGATTCTTGGCCGTGACTTGCTTGTTTGTTGGGTCTGTGGCTATTTTTAAAGCTGCCTTCCCTTCCCAGTCTCACATCTCTCTCTTTCTATCTTTCGCACACACTTTGATTTTTGCTAGTACGCGATTCTAAAGGATACACCGCTTGAGAAGTTTGCTTTGCTATGCGAAGCCGCCGCCTAATGTACAGGCCCGTTGGGTGGAAAATATTGTGAACAGGTTTTTTGGTCATTGCCATTGCTGCATCTAACAGGAGACACCAACTGCGGCGACTTGGACAGCGGCTGCTGTTCGATTTCTGGATTATTGATTGCTCTGGGTTTCTGGGCAAACATATGCACACAACACACACACTCATCCACATGAGGGGGGGGCCCCTTACATCACCTCCTCCGCCTAGACTTAAAGGCATTTGCAATTGTCGCCGTGGCATATACTACAAACCTCGCAAGTTGGATCGGTTGGTAGATTTGGGGATTAGTCGACATTTACCAGTTTTGTTGCACTGCTCGATCGAATTATTTTTTATTGGACCCCGCATCTCACCAAAAAGTCTTAAAACTAAAGACGAAAAAAGGCTTGATGTGTTTGGTTCTGTTATGTTTTTGGTTTGGGGCACAACTGTTGCCAAGGCTGAGAGTGAGATCAAGGCTGAAAAGAGACACCTGAGTCCCAGACTCCAGACGTGGAAGCAAATGGCTAGCCATGCTAATTATCCATCAGTGCAATGCTCAAAGTCTTTTGGTAAGCCAAAGATTCGCCTGCAAGCGCCTTAATTGACAGCTCAGCTCGGGCAAAGCGGCAGCCGCAGCAGCTCTAATGGAAACTGTGAAGCCTGTAGACTTCGATTTATGCTTGGACTTGCAACTTAGACTTCGATGGCTGGCAAATACTTAAAAATAAATGAACCAATGGCAAAAGAAAAACAAAAAAATAAGCTGATGGCTAACAGGCAAATCTAATTAAAGCTAATAACTCGATCGCATCAGCTGCTCTATTGGCATTTCGCACGCCAGATGGCGTTCTTTGATCATCAGACAAATCCAAACAGAATCCAAATGAATTCGCTTCGTTTGATCATCAGAGCTAAGATTTCAAGTTCGACAATAACTCAATTACTTTAACTCCAAACACACTGAAATGCACTTTGCTTAGATTCTCAACTCTCTCTGGCAAACATTCTTAGCCAGATGGATTTGATTGATAAAATGCGTTTAGTTTTCACAAACACATAGGCCCTCTCCACACGAAAATTTAATTTTACCGATGATTTTTAATTTATATATACATACATAGATTTCTTGGCTGCACTAATATGTATGTAGAGTAAGTTTATCAAAATAAATGTTTTTAGAATATGGAATTGTATGTTTTTGTAGATTTTATGTGGACTTTTTGGTCTGGATGTTAAATTTCGAACACCCTATTGGACAATCCTCTACAACAACAACGTCTGCCAATTTTCATTCGTTAAAATTCAACACATTTTTCAATTATGATTTTCATGTAGTCGGGGGATGGATTATGTAATGACCATGGTGTTTTCGGTAGTGGGGAGGGAGGGGCAAGACTTGGCGGCAAACATTGATCAAGGCAAACAAACAGTTTAAGCCTCTTTATAATGTGTTAAAAGCAACAAGAAGAACAAAAACAGGCTGGCAATGACAAGCAACAGAATAAGAATGAGAATGAGATGATAACGATGACTATGACGCTGACGCTGACACTGTTTCTGTTGGAGTTGGAGCTGAAGCTAACGCGCGAGATTCATTCGCATCGTCATCCTTCTCGTAGGCATTTTGCTGTTTGTGACTTGGAATCAAGTACAGCGGCAACTGCTGTTGTTGTTGCAACCGCATCATGACTTGGACAGTTAAGATTGTGTGGCATTGGGATTGTGTGGCATTTGCTCTGCTTCTTCAATATTGTTTTTTGTTTGTGTGTAATTTTTTCAACTTCGTGCTTCTTTGGCTTTTTTGCCTCGATAATTGATCATCATCAGTCGTTTTAATTGATCGCTTTGGCCGCTGCCTGCATTTTGCTCTGCACCGCATTTCGATTGTAATCAATCACTTTCGTGGAACTGCCCCAACAGTTGATGTTGCCTGCCTGAATGAACTATGTGGAGCTATGTGTGCAACTGGAACTGCAAACTTCAACTCTTCCAACTCTAGTTCGGACTGTAGACAAGCGACAACAAACAACAAGGCTTCACTCATCACACTCTTCACACTTTACTTTACTCAGTGCCTCGTCGGGCGTTGTCAACGGCTGGCAGCAAAGCAACTTTGTTGTCTTTGAGAATTGTTAAACGATTGGTATTACTATTTTTTTCCTATATCTTTCGTTTTTCCAATCATCAACGCAATTGCGTACGTGAGCTGACGCACAAGTTGTGTCATTGTTGTTGTCATTGTCATTGTCATTGTCATTGTTTACTCCTCTTACTATATAGTACTCTATGTATGAAATAGAATAGCATACATATATCCATCTAGCTATCTATCCGTGCATCCATACATATCCAGTTATAAATATATCCAGCCCTCTATCGCCTAGTTAAAATGTCGTGTGTAATTGTTGCTGCAATATCGCGTATCATGCTGCGTCAATAAGTCACTCGCTGGCATTTCTGATATTCTCAAGAGCAACAGTTGCCATTGCAAGAAGCAGTAAAAATAGCAGATAAAGCAACAACAACAGCAAAATTAACAACTATGTATTACAAAAAAAAACTTGACTTTGCAAAGTTGAGCCTAGGGGACTTTGGATTCGGATTTGTAGAAGACATGTTTGCCAAAATTTAAACAATTATTTATTTTCCAATAGTAAATGAGCAAGTGGAATCGTCGAAGTCGGACGCAACCGACTGCGGTATACTCGATACCTGTTTAATAACGGTTATCAAGATGCCTGATTGCATAGGGGTACGGTTGTGGCAGGTGTGTCCGCTGCGGCATTCAAACTTTTGATGCAGTTTTTTAACGTTTAATTCAAGGATATGTGTACAAAATAATATTTTACAGCTAGAATACTCAAAACTTAATTTCGAATTTTTTATTAGCTAATGTGAAACTCTTGCATAATAAAGTCATCTAACTAATAAACCTTTGCTGCAATTGTATCATTTGGATCTCAAGCAGAGCGAATGATTGCCATAAATTGCACTACACATTAACTGTCTCACTTAAGATATGCATATACTGTTAGCAGCAACTGTTGGATGTTTACTTTGCTCACTTATCCTGCGAGCTTTTATTGCATTAGATAACAATTAGGACCCCACACACACACGCACACACAAACACATGGTATCCATTAGGCATACACGTACACCAAATTGGTTAATATTTTGAGCTTGGCCGTTTTTCGAATGGTTTTTTTATGACAAATGTCATGACTAATTGCGAGGCACTTAAATGTTTTATTATTGTTCCAAGCAAA
Organism: Scaptomyza graminum; assembly: GCA_018901835.1. Taxonomy (NCBI): domain Eukaryota; kingdom Metazoa; phylum Arthropoda; class Insecta; order Diptera; family Drosophilidae; genus Scaptomyza; species Scaptomyza graminum. The sequence continues at coordinate 7,306,573 of JAEIFL010000001.1, read as the reverse complement.
TTGGACGCCAGGGGCCTCTAACCATATCAAAAATAAGAACATTATAGTCGATATCGCAACGGCTGCACAATACTCTGTGGGCAGTTCGAAAAACATTCCAACATTCCAAGTTTCAATTTTTCAATCAATAAAATATAATTTCTTGGTTAAGAAGTGAATTTGTTTTTTATTTTAAATGTTGGTCCAATTTAACTAGCCTTATTATTCTTTAAGCTTTTCGAAATATACTCTAGTTGTATTATTAATATTATTATTATTCGTATTTAGGCTAGAGTATGGAAATCGTGAACTGAAGAGTGGAGATGTAAATAGGCAAAGCATAGGTTAGTGTAAGTAAAACATAGTGACAGCAAAAAAAAGAAAGATACCAATATATCGCGTTTATTATAGGAGCTGAGTTTGAAACAAAGATCATTTTATGCAGCCAAAAGACATAAAAACTCATAAAGCAGATGATGAGCACAAGTTAAGACACACATACTTTATGAGTCAAGTTCTTAAAAAATAAATGTTGGCTGTCAACTTTACACACTAAAAATAAACTTATGCTGTTGCGATGTGTGGCAACAACAGGTCAATTTATGCGAGAATGTGTGTGTGTGAGTGCGTTTTGTGTGTGTTTATATAGTTTTTTCTTTTGGCTATAATTCAATACTTTGTTATGAGGCGCCCTTTGTGGTTGCTGTGAAAGCAAGTTCGTTGTCAAAGTCGTTTGTTTATGAGCAAGGAAATTCAAAGGCCTTTTTGCACTAATTTTGTTAAATGTGTGCGTTGTGCTCGCAATTTGAAAGTTCCATATTGTTTTGTTTTTTGTGAAAGGAAGCGTATTTTATGTCCATATGTCTTATTGATTTTGAATAATATGCAAATTGCATTATCTTTGCTTTTTGATGGCCAGCCAACAAATACAAAGGCAGAACGACAGAAACAGCGACAACAACGCGACAAGGCAACGAACGACAAACAACCAAACAACAAACAGCAAGCGGAAAAAGCGTAAATCACGCGCCCCGTGAGGCACACAGCTGCAAAACTTGTAGAAGCAGCAGTGCATTGGACAACAAGGAAGAACAAGGGGAGGAGGAGCCACTGCACATAGATTTGTGCAAAGATTTGCGAGTGTTTTTGGGCGCTACAAAAGATTTGTGTGTCTGTTGTCAAATCGCTCAGTGATTTGTCCTGGCAACGCGTGTGCATTCAATCAGCTGTAACTGTCTCAGCACAAGCCACAACAACAACAACTGGCAGCTTACAATAGCAATAGAAGAAAAGAGTTCGCAGCCCAATTGACACTTGAGGCGTTGGCTGTTGCAGTTGAAGGCAGCTGCTGCTGCTTCTGCTGCTGCTGCTGCAGTTGCGACGAGGCAATTTATAAACGAAATAAATTCAATTGACTTGTTTGCCGCAGCATTTACAGTTGGCAACAATTGCAGCAATGCCATAAATCGTTTTGGCCAAGAAGCAAAACGCGCGCGCGAGCTCAAAAGCTTCCACATCGCTTCCACATAGGAGGCTCTACGGATTGTTGGCTCCGGTCATTCCAGTGGCCAAACTGCGTAACAATAAATTTTCAATGCAAACAAGTTGTAGAAACTAAAAAACTATACAAAAAAAAAGAAGGAAAATAAACATACTTGCAGAAATCTGAGAGTCGCCATTCCATTTTCCATTTGGCCATCTTCATGGCTGTAAAATAAATATAAAAAAACAAGTAAGCAATCGTTATTCGAGAATGCTCGATTAGGAGATACCCTGTTTGTATTTTGAAAAAGCTTTATCTGCTTCTGGCTTAAGCTCTTATAGTCTTTGAGATCGGCAAGTTTATTCAGACAGATGGACCGCAGATCGACTCCTTATCAAGAATTTATATACTCTATGAGATGCTTCCATCTGTCTATAACATACATTTGCGCAAAATCATTATACCCTTTGAACCCATCTCAGGGTATACAAAGAAAAAGAAAAAAATTCTGTCTCCGCTTCTACTGTTGCGGCTGCGTCTGTGGCTGTGGCTGCTGTAACTGCAACATTTGTTATTTGAATTTCGAAAATTATGGGCACAAATTTGTTTTATTGCCAAAGTCAAGGCGTGCAATCATTAAATGCAACAGCATGCGGTCCATGCCACCAAGCTCCAACCCAAGCCGGCAGCACCTGACTGACCAGCTGAGCAACAGCAACAACAACAACAACAACAGACCAACGGAAACTGGAAAATGCATCACAACTAGCAAATACTCTGCAATCGGGCTTACAACTAAATATCTTTCTCATTCATTACTAATGTAATATTCTTTGGTTTTAAAAGCGTTTAATGAAAACCAACAAACAGTCAATGATTAAAATTAGCAAATGATAACCATAATTAAATAAGCTGCAATAAAAACCGGGGATTATAGCGACAATCAAATATTGATATTTAGTAGAAGATAATTAATTTAGTAGTAAAAGATAATTGGTAATAAATTATTAAAATTAAATAATATTATAAGATAATCATATTCAAAACATATTGATTAAAGAAACGCATTCTATGACTTGTCTTGGAGAGAGGACTGTTGCTTGTAAGACAAACACCGTTTGCCGAGCTGAATGCTTTACAGGGTATACAATACAGGTGGACGCTGCTGACGCTGCTCATCGCTTGAATTATGCCTTGCACTAAAAGCGTTTCAACTAACTTAAATATGAGCACATCATTAGCTTAAAATTGTTACTTAGCCATGCAACGTCTCTTCGAGCTCTTTGCTGTTGTTGTATTGTATTGCATTGTATTGTATTATTCTTATGGCCAAAGAGTCATCTAAATTTGTGATGCTGCAAGCTGGCAAGCTGGCGAAACAGTTGGCTTTGGCTTTGGTTTTGGTTTTGTTGCTTGGCGCTTTAATTTAGAGTGCGCGGCACAATGTCTGATTAACACGTGCGCAAATTATAAGATTTTATGCATTTGCCACAGATATCTAAAATGTTGTACGCTCAACACTCAGCGTTCGGCGTTCTAAGATAAAAGCAAAAATGCTCAAACTGCCGACACAAGCAAGACTACAGCTTGAAACTTAAGCTTTAGCTTCGACTGCCCGCAAAACTCATCATTCAAGAGTTATGGATGCAAGTTTATGCAAGTGCTGCACGCACACACACACAAACTCACACTCACATTCCTGTATACCTGTGTGCCTGACTGAGGCGCACTTTTGAGCACTTTATTAGCGCATCGAGCCGCCTAAATATATGGCTAACCAAAATGGCCAAAATGAATGGCCATGAAACACTGTAACGTTCAAAGCGTGCAGCACAGCTGGCCTAGAGGGGGTTGCATACATGCAACCAACATGTTTGTATTTTGGGGCGTGTTCAGCATCTCCTAAGCGAACTGACCCATTTACGAATATCATTCATTCGCCATGCTCCAGACTGCTGGAGACTGCTACAATGTAAAATGTTGTGAGCCATACTATAGTATGTAAGTATTTATGTACATAAACTATGACATGTACTTAACTTTACAGATTTATGTTAATGAGCACTCAATGTGAATACACAAGTACGTATATTTTGCTTTTAATACAAACTTGCGATTCCTGCATACATTCTATATTCTTATTTTGACTAAAATATTTCTTGGAACTTGTATGAGATAATCCCGCAAGCATACATACATTTGCCGTTGTTTATGTGATTATGGCATTCAGACCACTTTAACATTTTGATGTTAATAGAAACGTGTTAGGTTTCAACTTATGCCTGTTCGGTAGCCCCAGACGAAACCTGTAATTAGTCCAATCATTGAAAACTTCGAACGGTTCATCATACAAAGTTGCGTAATTTCTTCAACACAAAATCCTTGATGAAAAAGCTAATGGTGCTTAGAAAAGAAAATTATCCCAAGTTTTTTGATATTTCTTTTATTATTTTGGTCAAAGTTAAAATAACTAAAATTATTTACTAAAAGAAGGTCTATTTGTTCTTCAAAAATGTTGTTGTCCGCAGCAAAGCGCAGCAAAATGTTGCAATTGTAAGCACTTAATAATAAACAGCTCCCACTTCCTATGTTCTTCCATCTCTGCCCACAGATATCAGATTTGTTATACTAAAGTTGCTTGCTGCCTTCAGATATATTATATCAGCGTTTTTAGGCAACTAACTCATTTGATGGCTACTGCTCGATACACATTTGGACAAAAACAGAGCCAGCCAGCCAGCCAGGCAACCAAAGTGCGTTGCCATCCTTGCCCACTTGCCCAACTGTCTTCCAACTGTCTCTGCCACGCCCACGTTGGCACCGTAGAACGAATATCCATGGCCTCAGGCGAAATACCAAAGCCAAAATTAGTAACTGAGCAAAAACAAAATAAGAACAGCACGCACAAATTTTTAAAGTGAGTATTTACCCAACGCGTACGCTAATTTGAGAGCAGTTTAAGCTTGAAGTTAAAGATGATAGATACCCTTTACTGCTTGCTTTGGTAAATATGAACTGAAAGTATCTGCACGTTCTTAAAGAGTTCACACTATGTTTGATTACATTTATGTTTGTTAGCCAATAATTTCAATTTAATATACAAGAGCTTATTTTGCGTATTAAAATTTCTTATTTTCTGATTTAGCAAAGCCTCAACTTTACTTGCATAGCGCCAGGCATTTTAATCTGTGAATTAGAGCTGTTTCCTATCGTTCAGAACAAGTTTGTTTGAACTAGTATTTATGAGCTAAATGCAATAATTAAACTACTGAACATATTCTATTGCATATCTTATTTTGGCAAACCACAAAATATAAAAATAGAACCCATGCCAAACATGATGCCGAACCCATTCCATTCGCTCACAAAGAGAGAAAGAGAGACCAAGAGAAATGTGTTTCGCATGTTTGGTGGCGTTGCGTGTCTGTTGGCATGTGTCCACGTGAAATTGATATCGAACATAATTTTAGCAGCGAGCCACACACACACACACACACACACAAACAAAAACACACACACACACACTCATGTTGCTGCCTCATAGAGTTGCTGCCACAAAGAGGAAATGGCTAAAAAATGCTAACAAGATTTGCGCGGTCGGTCGTTCGGTCGTTTGGTCGTTCGGTGGGTCGTCAGTTTCGTTTGGTTCGGTTAGCTGGATCCGCTGGTTGATCGTTTGTCCATCCGTTCTGTCCATTGCCTGCCAACCTCCTCATGATGATGATGATGATCACGATGATGATGATGATGACGACAAGGCTACAAGGTTACAAGTTTTTCCAGATCGGCACAGAGCCCCACTGACTGCAAGTCAGTCGCAAGTTGCAAGTTGTTGCAAGCTGAAACATAGACAATGGCCATGGACTTGCAACATGCAGCTTCATGTGCATTGTGGTTGCGATTCGAGCACAACATTAAACAGATCGTAAACACTTTAGCTTTATCTTTTCAGCCAGTTCAGCACTGTCGTTGTTTTTGTCATTGTTGTTGTTGTGGTGGTTGATTTTGTTGTTGTTGTTGTTGCTCAGCCTGTTGTTACTGATAACGTGAAGCAGACAATTGCAATTGTTGTTGTTGCCCATCCGCTGTTATAGATTTCGTTCATGTTCAAATCAATTTGATGTTTAAATTTGCACTACAAGTTTGCTATACACACACACACACACGTCAGAGACACACTCTTACACTTACACATCAGAGACACTGGGAGTGTCGATGGTTTTAGGCAAGAGTAAGTACTTTTAGTACACGCTGCTGCATTCTTCTGAATCATTTTATCTTTTACGAAAACAGTTAGTTATTTCTAAATGGAATAAACAGAATAAAACACATGGAAAGCTTTTATTATATATTATATTATATTTCGTTATTGATCAAACATTGCATAGTGGTCATAATATTGGCAAAACTTTAACCAACTTTTATTTTGTTATTTCAATGAATTAAAATATTTTTCATACTAAAACCTTAACTGCAATCTGAGATTCAAATGCTGATCAATAATATACTTATGTATGTATATATTTTACGGGGCGGATATGACCCATTTCATGTCAACTGCCAAGTGTATAACAAAAATCATATTTCAGATATTGTTAATTAAAACTTTGCAAATCAATTTAAAAACAGAACAATAATTAATTTTTTTAATATTCCAAAATAAATAAATAATCTACAGGTATTTATACCGAATTTAAATAAAATTATTATTAAATAAAATTAAAATAAAAATGCTAAAATTAAAAAAAAAAAAATCTGATTTTTATTCATGTTTCCTTTACATGTTTGCTTTATTGATAAGATAATTTACAATACTAATTAGAAGCATGAAAATTAAATACTATAACACTGCAATCAATAAGAGCCTTACTAATCTTTAGACTGTGCTTAAATTATCTATGGCTGTTGGGATAGGTGATGGGAAATAAAAAATGTTGCACCATTTTGTTGAAAATCAAATGATCTTTTACTGATTAGCATAAATAGTATTTTGCTATTTGCTGTTTCAGTTAGCTGTTTTCTGTTCCTTTGCATAGAATAAAATATCAGCTGCTTGGTATGCTCATCGTTCGTCGTGAAGCTCCACACGCGCAATACAAACCACAAAAATCAGAATACGTGTTGTGCATACAAAATCATACATATAAAGCAAATGTAGAAGATTGCAAGTGTTTGAAATTACATATATGTATACATGTATGTACCTAATTTGTAGTATACACTCTGAGTTGTGTACATTTGCAGACGCAACTTCGACTTATCTCCTCCCTGCTCTCCATTTCTTAGACCCTGTGTTTCAGCATTGGCGATGCAAATTTGCTTTCATTGATTGCCGTTAGAAGCACTTGGCACAAATTGGAGCACAAACTTATCGAAAAGAACATAAATCAGTAATACTAACTGTGCAGTTACGTGAGTAATGAGCCAAAAAAATACCCTGTGCATGTGTAGATAAAATCATAATTCTTTATAGGAAAACTTATTTAATTAAATATTATTTAAGAACACTTAAAAATATAAAGAATCACGTCAAAGACTTTTTGGGCTTTCAAAGCAGAAAAAAAGTATTGTTATTAATAAAAATATATTTTATAGAAAAGAAAACTCGAAAACAAATGAAAACAGAATGCTCTGATTCCAGAATAATACCAGTTGAAAATCAACAAACAATCTACCAAATTCACAATGAGAAGGTCAACCTGCTGGTATACTCTAAATCAAATATTCAACACACCAACTAACATTTCAGTATACCCTTCCGAACTGCTACCTTAGTTAGAAAAACAATTTCGTATTGGCTATTGACATATTGCAAGAGTGACGATTTGTCTCATTGATAGCTATAAATTGCAACGTTATTTCTTTTGGTTTTCATACGGTTGGCTTATCAATAATAAGAAGGCTCGCCACAAATTCTGAAGCATTTCGGTGATTCTACGAATATAAACAATTCGTTTGGCTTAAAAGTTTCAAATGTTCCGGTTCGGCAACGTATTGACTAATTAACTGCAATGTTTAATGCACTTGAGCAAATTTGCTGTAATGGGTTGTTGTTGGATATTAGATGTAGCTGAATGTTGTCTGTTATCCAAGACCAGACGTCACCTGGAAACGGGTTTAATACCATTGGCCAATGGCTTGCGCACATTTCCTGGCCAAAGGCGACGACAATCATAATCGCCAGTGACAAATGAATAAGAAGAAAAAATAAGATGCAGCAGTAGATGCAAAGATAGATCGTTATGCATGCACATACCAGAGAAAGAAAAGAAGATATTGAAAGGGTATAGGTAGTAAGTATGGCATATTGGTATGTCTGTCCGTTTCTTAGATAGCGCAACTGGTATAACAACTAGCATTGGCCATATTCACGCAACTGGCCAAATGGCCAACTGGTGGCTGTTTTCCCTGCTGCTGCTTATTAGAGGATGCTGCATCTGCCTCAAACTGCAGTTGCAGCAACAACAACGAGCAGCACACATACACACACTCAACTACTTTACAAGTCAAGACAAGTTCTGTCAGCCAAACTTGGCTACAAATGATTCAGTATTCCAGCGATCAGCATTCATTGGTATTACCATACAAATGCATGAAAACAACTTACAAAATTAACCAATGGAATTAACTCAATAAAGTTGTTTAAGCTATAAATTCAAGTGTAACAACTTCAAATAGTAGAATAAAATTTAACTTTTGCAGCAAATACACAAAAGTAATAAATGAAATCGAAAAAAAATTTTTAGGAATCTGTACTTAAGAATATATTAAATAAGTACTTTTTATACTTTTCGTTCATCAAAAATCTTGTCTTGCATTTGAGCTGACTATTTATTCAAATAATGAGTTATCCTTATTATGGATTTGGACTCCTTGAGTGACGTATGCACACACATACTTACAACGCTCAAATTACTCGCATGCTTAATGTCAAAATGAAATTCATAGCTCTTGAATGTCAAATCATAGAATCTGATATGCATTAGCGAACATGTCATAAAAGGAATTTATATTTATACATATCAGCAGAGTCTCTGGCACCTGTTCATAGCCTCAGATCAGCTTAGCTTAGCTCAGTTCAGCTCACCTGAGCCCCAACTGTGGCAAATTGATTGCCAAGGGCGTTTAACATAAGCAAAAAAAAAACAAAAGTTGAAACAACAAATTGATTGTTTCAAGCAATTGATATACATATCTAAAGCTGCTCAAGTTGTCTTGTCTTGTCACTTGACTCACTTCATTTACGGACCAAAAATATATATATTTATGTACGTTTGAACAACAAGAAACAACAACAACAAATGCCAACAAAACGGTACAAATAATATTGAAAACGATGTATTAAGTTCGCACATTCAAAAAGCACTTGAGGCTGACAATTAAAAAGCACTCGGCATCAAATTCAGACGATGACGGTGAACTGCAAAAAGCAACTTAGAAGAAGGATTAAGAGGGAACGATCGCTGCAGGAGGAGGAAGGGGGGATACAGAAATGACAACAAGTATTGTACTCTCACGATCCGCGATTTTGCGTTGGCTTTAACCAGCAGCGAGCAGCAGTAAATTAAAAACGATACTCAGCTAAAAACATTTAAGTGACATGACACATCAGTTTGTTTACTCGATACCGAAGGTAAAGAGTATACTGGGTTTGTGCATTGTCCGTCATGGTGTTTGTCCATCTGTATGAACGCCACTTTTTTCGACACCCGGGACAGATAACGTATAAATATTGGGTTTGGTAAGGATATAGCTAGCCAAAAAACTGCATCAACTAAATTTTGGAGCCACGCCCACCCATTTCCCCACCAAAAACGGAAGTGCGTGTATCTTTTACAGTTTTTGAGGTAGCGTTACCAATTTTGGAGGCAATATAGCTGGTGCTGTTTGTAACGCCCTGAAAAGCATTAACGATATCAACTTGTTTGGAGTGATAACTAGTTGTTGCTCATTCATACAATGTATGAGTGTAACACTATTAGTAAAGATTTTGCAAAAAGAGACACTGGCTACGAAAGATGATGCTGTCGAGATACAAGTTCAGGGTATGTCAAAGCGGAATAACACCACACTATCATGTTTTTTTGTTTGGGTATTTGGTTTTTATTTGCACCTTTATTACTTGTTCGCTGCTTGCGCTCGCTTAACGGCGGCAAACAATTTGTCTGCTTAATTGTGAGAAACCTAATGACAACAACAATAGCAAGAATATCAAATGAAATTAAGTCCCAATCGCATTCATTGTATATGTATCTGCTAAATGTATCTGTTACTGAATGTGCTCAAACTCAAGCGCAGTTCTCAATTGAAACAACATATAAAAGAAGCTGGCTATACGGTAAAATGACGAAGTGTGTGGTACACTTACTATATTTTCTATACTGAAACAAAACAATAGTGATATAAACAATGTGAAAAAAATATGCGCAGGCAGCTGCCATTGTTGAATGCTCTCGCATTATCATTATTATATGGTATTGTATGGCACGGTTGCTATAATTATTATTTGTTTATTGTTGATTTGGTTCGATGTTTATTTTGCATTAAACATTCATTAAATTTGTTGTATTTGGTATTATTTGTGTGGGGGCCGCACTCGTTTGTGAAACGCTTCCCTCTTCATGAGCAAAATGTGTTTAAGCACTTTGTTAAAATGAGTTAAACAAAATTCAAATAAAAACCGCACTGGCTTAAGCTAAAGCTTTTATACTTTCCCACAGATTTTCTGCACGCCCTTAAAGAAACTTATAGGTTAACGCGGCATGTAGGTTTTCTAGATGGAAACGTAAATTAAGGATTTCTACACACCTGCATGTGATTTTATAACATGTTTTGCTGCCAATCATTCTCATGCTAGAAATGAACCAGCTGTCTCTCGTTAAGCTAATGCGACATTTGCCTTTGCTGTTGAGCTATGTAGATCCAAACACATTACGTCTGCAATTGATTTCAATGGTAAGCGACCCTGATTTGGCTCCGCTACACACAACTTATTTTGAATTTTTAAGTTAATTAAGGGCCCTAACAACAACGCTACGGTCTTCGTTTTGGCTTGTTTCATATATAGGTTAGTCCATTGGCTAGCTATAATGGACGAGTCAAATACCAGTCTAAGCGGTTGCTGAAAATGCTTATTTATTCTACAAAATACGTTTTCCACACGCGCCGTGCAGCAATCGCATTTTAACATCCGTCATGTTGCTAATTTTTTTTCTGTGTGTGGTGTTCAATGGTATTTACACACTTGTTGTAAAGACAATTACCGAAATGGCATTCAAATGCACTCGAAGCTCAATGCTATGCATCGTTTAGAACGGTTAAAAGAAAGTGTCAATTAGAGCGACTGCCGTGCGCATTTACAAAGATGCATCCATATATATGTATGTAGTAGTTTGAGATGCAGATGTAAATGTGTACTGTTGATCAGCAGAAATAGTTGACCAGCAACAACAACAACAATCAGATCATCGCCACATCGGGCACAATTGTAAACAGCAGCAACAACAAAAAAAGGATAAACATAAAAAATTTTGGCCACAAAATGTTGCACAAATTAAAAATGGACACAATAATCAGCGAGACATGTTCTTATGTTGCCGATTGCAGTTGCCGCTGTTGCAGTTGACGATTGCTCTTGCTGGTGTTGCTGCCTATTGCACTTGCGCCTCTCTCTTCTCTGCTCGCTTTTTGCCTGCCTGCATCTGGCCTGTCGTCAGCATCGGCTTTCTCATCTTCTTTCACATCGTTTGCTTCTTCGTCTGCTGTTGCACGAAATTTGCCAACTGCCTGGAGCAACATCACCAGCAGCAGCAACAACCACAACAACAACAAGAACAGCAACCGTCTGTTGCACATGGCCAGAGCAAATGACTTTATTATAGGTTTTTAAATTTATAAACGCAACATTTACCATGCTAAACACTCCAAATTCCAGCTGGTCTGGCTCAGGCCTCTCTTGTAACAACAACAGCAACAACGACAGCAACAATAATTTGCATTTATTTCAATTGTTGCCACATGTAGAGTGTGCTTTTGTGCGTGTGTGGCCATCTTGGACAGATGAGTAAAGCTAATTTTTGAGCAGCATGTGAGGCTGAAAAACACTTTTTACTTAACATAAAAATACATACACAAAAAAAAAACATTTTAAAAGGCTTTAATAAAAATATTGCTTTACTCATCCTAAAGTAATATCGGAAATAAATTGGTAAATTCAATGACATATATATGGTATAAAATAACTTAGAGTTTAAATCTCTTTAAGCATCTGAGATTAGCATTGATTATTATATAAGCTATCAATGCTGGACTTTAATATGCGTACTTCTGCCCCTTTTATACATCAACACCGCTTTATTATTCTCTATACCCTTTAATAAAATAAGGTATGAGGGCGATATGTGGGAATGAAATTTTCCAACGAATAATCAAATCACAAGTATGTAAGTAAAATTGAGGTTGTTATTGTTCAATAAATAATAAGCAAATGATGAAACATTTTTACAAATAAGTTTTTCGATCGAAAAAACATGACGAAAATATTTTTTCAACGATAGTTGCTATATTGTCTTCATAGTTATAAGATGTGACACACATATAAAAAGCTTTAGAGCTACTAGTACTGATTCCTGGGATTTGTGGAGGCGAGGGTGTGTTGGTTTGTTAGTAGTTCAACAGTTAAACTTAAAAAAGCTGCGCTTAGAACTCATTAGATTACTGCCCACTGTCACTGGGATAAAGATGCCACCCAGGGGGTTATATGTTTTGAGGGCACTAATTCCGTCAATAAACAATCCTTGGAAATATTTAAAATCACATTTCCATACCGCAAAGAAGGCCTTAGCTAATTGTTTCGGAATTTGGGCGTGGGCCAAAGAATATTTGACCAAAAATGTTGATTTTTCGTTTTTGAAAGAATCTATTCACAAGTTGAGACGATTTCAATTGATCGCTCACGAAGATGAAGTCAAAACCTAATGGTAAAAAAAAGATACTGAAGCTAAGCTTGTGTGGCATGCAAATAATTTGTAGCCTCAACTCGTTATAAACGATGAGAAGCGGCTGGCATGGCTGGAGGAAGGGATGAGGGGAAATCAACAATCAAACTGACAAACAAACAAAATATAATCAATGCTTGAAAGTTCGGAAGTCAAATCAGTTAGCCACTTCTTGTCAGTTTTAACGAGTTGTCACAAGCTGTATGTGCATTTATTTTTATACTTGGTTTTCTCTGTGATCTTTCGATCCGTAAATATTTAAGTCTTTCAGTCTTTCTATACTATCAGTTCGCATCATAGCTCATAGGTTTTTCATTTTTGGGAAACTATAAAATGTCACAGAACGCTTTTGATGTCTACTTACAACCGGTTTGCTTTGGCTACAATCGGTTGGGGTTTGCTTAGCTGCTTTGTTCAGTTTGTATAATACTATAGGATTTTTTCTTGAGTCTTCTCTTTTTGTGTTTTTTTCATTCGTTTTCTGTGGGTTCTGTTTTATTGCTTACCTTTTTTTTTGTGGTGGTTTGCTGCTAGTGCTTCCGCCTAATTCTGCTGTGGCGTACCACATTTGCGGTTATTCTCACAAAATAACAGAGTATAATATCATTAAGATGCTAAAAGGCCAGCATTTAAATACTCTTTCTGGACTGCAACTTGTTAAAGTCGCAGAATATTTAAATTTTTGCTTTGTTGAAACCCATAACAACTTTTCGACTCTTCTTTTGTTGGTCAAATAAAAGGATTAGGTTGCTATGCCCACTGGGAAATCGATAAGTGAAAATATATAAAGCCATACATTTCCTAATCAAACCGGGTGACAAACATGCATAGGCGGACTATCGATGTTATCGCTAACATCGATAAGCCCATAGCTTTGCCTCAAACTTCAACTTGAAACCACATAAGAGCTACATGCATTTTCGCATTATAAATTAAATATCTAAAATGTTTTCGATGGCTGACAAACAACCCTTCGTTTTTGTACTCGGTTAAAAATTGTCTCTTTAACATCATATGGATCTTTATATTATTTATATAATAATTAATTACATAATTAACATTATTAATACCACAAATGCATTTATACGTCATGGTGTTAATTGTTCATTGATTTCGTCCTCATTGGAACTGTTTATATTACCAATATTTGGCCCTGGCAGCAAAAATGGCAGTTGTCCCAACATTAGTTGCCGACATAAATTCAAGTTGACTTCGCACTCAGACAAACAGTTGCTAATTAAGAGAATTTGGTTTCGTCGATTGCCTGTTTCCGTTGATCGACGGTGAATAAAAATGAATTTAGAACCCATAAAAAAACATCAAGTTTTATACAAAGATTTGATACTATTTGTTGTAAATTTCAAATAAAAAAAACCGACGAAAGTATTGGAACAGAAAGGAAGAGAAAACAAAAATGCGCATTAATTATGCTATTTTTTTAATTGCTCTGTGAATTTCATTTGGTATATAAAATAAGAATAAATCATTTTAAATTAAGTTAAGCGTCGTTCAATGTATTATGCTATTCAAAAACCCTTTGCTGTGGATTAAGTCTATTTGTGAGCTCTTTTCACTTTCTTAATTTTAACAGTATTAAAGTCCTTATAAATTTTATATTAATTTTGATAACATAAAAATCTTTATTATTTAATGCAAGCTTGATGGTTTTTGTTTTTTTCTTATGGAAAGGAAACCTGAATTTAAGCAACATATTCTAACATTTTCTGATTGGCACAAACTTAATTTTGAAAAAATTTATTGACTTAACTTTGAGCAAGCGTATTTGAGGCATTTAAAGTACCTAACGCTGAGCACATTAACTTTATATCGCTCTTGTTGCCCAAGTGCACGGCGAATTTTTATTTTTTTGCCTCCAACTCCGACTTTGCCATTAAGTCTGAGTCTGAGTTGCTTAGACCCCTCGTAAATTTATGCGAAATTCTCGTGCTTCTCATGGCTGATAGCGGCGCGGCGGCTCTGGCTTGTATTTTTTTTTTTTTTTCTTTATTTTTTATTTGTTGCAGCCGCATATTTATGAATGTCTGTATGTCTGTAAATGTACATACATATGCATTAGTATGGGTAAATGGCCAGTTAGTTTATAGTCTGCTGTGATATAAAGCTAATGTTTTTATACTCTGATACCAAAGGTAAAAAGTATATTGTCCGACCGAATGAAAAGACTTGAAACTTTGAAAATATATTTGTACTAAATAGGCGGGTCAAATAAAGTTTCAGGCCTGATGTGATAATCTTACTTAAGGTCAAGAAACCCGATAAAATCGATAGCTGAACATCGATAAAACCATATATTTTCTACATTCTAACAACTGGAGTTACCCCGTCAATCCCCTTTTTAAAGCCGCGCCCACCCATGCTGTTCTATAATGCTTTCAGAGTTGGTTGCTTATGCAACATTTTCACGTGTTTTATTAGAGCTTGCGTGCCAGGGTTTTTACCTATTTATGTGAGGGTCAATTGAGAAGGCTCTGTACTACCCAATGCCTTTTGGCTGAACAAAAGGGGCGTTATTTGTCTGTGTTCGTAGTTATTGTTTTTTTTTTATGAACAGAATAATTATTATTATCTTAAAACAACATTGATGCTTTTGAAACAATATACGCACTAAGACTTTAACTTGTTGATTAAAATAAAAACAAAATAAACAAAAGATCCAACAAGTTTTGTATTTTTACAGATCCGTTGAAACAGTTTTAACAAATTTAGCTTTATAAGGCTAATAAAAATATATTCGCATAAACAAAAAAAGATAAAGTGTATTGATTTTGTGCAATGAACTTTTAAGTACATACATTTTCTAAATTTAACCAAGAATCAAAACAGTTTCATGGAGTGTCTCGATAAATATATATTTGGAGAATGTTGCGATATTTACTCTCTCAAATCTTTTCAAAATCACTCGAACGCAACATAAGTTTATTAAGCATTTGATTTTGCTTTCAGTTGGAATAACAAAAATGTTGAAATTCAAAAGAAAGCCAGACAACCCTTTTCCGAAACGTATTTGAAATAAATAACAAAATTTTGCGGTAGCAGCCTGCTGTAATGCTGGCCCTTTCACTGCCCATATCATTAGCCGTGCTAGCGGGTTTGCTGGGCTTCGTAGTGGGTGCACTGCTGCAACAAGATGCATCATACCGCAATATACAATCGACGATGGCAACCGATCCGTACATTTATCAGCGCCGTCAACAAATCTTCGATGCGGTAAGTTAAAAAAAAAACCTAAACAGACAATAGTAGCACAACAAATATATTATTTTTATTGTAGCTGAGATTGGTCGGAGGGCATCCGCTTGGATTGTTCAATAACGATTCGCCGGTTGAGAAGGTGCAGACAAATGACAACGTAACCATTTCAAGCGGTGATCAGACTGAACTGATTAGAAATAATGATGCCGATTCAGT
The DNA here is from genome assembly GCA_018901835.1 of Scaptomyza graminum. Taxonomy (NCBI): domain Eukaryota; kingdom Metazoa; phylum Arthropoda; class Insecta; order Diptera; family Drosophilidae; genus Scaptomyza; species Scaptomyza graminum. Next base: position 7,290,685 of record JAEIFL010000001.1, on the reverse strand, counting down.
TTTTGCCAACTATGTGAAATGGTTTCAGAACAACATGAACACAGTGGTTAGTTTTATTTTTTTTCTTCAATTTAATAACTTCTTAGAAAAAAGAAAGCATGTAACTTAAGAGTTGCTCAGTCATACAGATATACCACGGAATCTGGTCTTAATTAAAATTCAACATTATTTTAGCCCGTACACCAAATATATGCTCTTCATTGGGATCTGATGTTATACTTGACTTCATCCTATATTCAATTTACACCAGAAAGCCAATGTTGAAATCCTTTTCGATAGACTAACCCGTCTAGCAGATTAATTCAATGATATTTTCTGCAGTTCCCTAACTTATAGTTTAATAATTTTAAGCCAACAAAAGGGCTACATGAATTTCTTTTACACATGTTCTGAAGAACATTTTTCCGAAAGTTTCTCAACTTTCCTGCTTAGCATATAAAACTGAGCAAAATTGGTTTCCACTCTCTAAAAATAACTTTACTGATACAATTAAAATTGATTGATTTTGTTTTTAAATTCCTTTCGGAACTTTTCAACACACAGACAATGTTTTTTACCTTCTCGCTGGGTGATGAACCGCTACCAATATCAGATTCGGCACATGTTGCTACATTGATGAAGTACGGCTTTCCCGGATTGGATGATGTGCACGTCTATCGCAATTTTGTGCTGTCTTATGATCGACGCAATCGCATTGCACACTGGGTATGCGAGCATTTGGAAAGCGACAGTTTAACGCAGACGCCAGCCATCATTGTGCAGAAACCAACAGATTTTTTAGTTGATACGAGTATACCGCTAATATTTCGAGCCAGTCAACTGGATTATCGCAACACCGATTGGGTTGGAGGTCATATGGCATCGCCGCACAACTATCGCTGTGATCCAAGCAAATATATTGAGACCTTTCTATTGCCAAACATAGCGCCATTGAGTCTTGGCCTTAAGTCGAAGGTGTGGACGCGCCTAGAGTCCTATATCCGGGAGCTGACGGTCAAATGTGGTTCGGTTTATGTTTACACGGGGCCATTGTTTATGCCGCAACGCATTACTTTCCGAAATTGGGCAATACGACATCAGGTCATTGGCATGAATACGGTGGCAGTGCCGACACATTTCTTCAAAGTGATCATTGCCGAATGCAAGGAACACGACGATCTACCCTATATGGAAGGATATGTAGTACCGAATGCCGATATTGACAACAATCTGGAGTTGAGCTCATTCATGTCCAATATCCGCGACATCGAACACTTTGCCGGTCTAAAATTCTACGATGGAGCACAACGACCCGAACTGCATCATAATATACGAACAATTGATCCATCGCTATAGTAATTATACTAATTTGCATATTTATTGACTTTGATTTCAGACATCCAATAAGTTATGTGCTAGGCTGCCAGGCTGTTAACGAATATATATAAGTTCTTGCAAAAATGTTCAAAATCGTTTTAGCCTTTTGATAAAACATCGAAGATTAAACAGACTTTTATTTAAACTATGTATTATTATTTTTAGTATTGTTTTCAGAAGATCGATTTTACTCGAAAATTAAACATTTGTACATATTTTCCATACATTGCCAAAGCCATTATACGAGTTCGCCTTAAGACTTTATTGACTTGTTTAAGGTATCAGTGAATCTCAACATGTTTTCGTCTTTTGATCTCTGCTTTAAGTTTCAAGTTTGGTCTTTTCTTAAGAAGAGTCTTTAAGATTTCCGCTGCGAATGCCAAAAGATGCAACTTATCGTAGAGGATCTAACTGCGCAATTACCCAGACTTTTCTGCCTTACTGTCCACCATCCTCTCTCTCTGCACTCTTTCAAAAATCTGTGCATGTTTTATTTTCATTATAATTCAAGATTTGTTTTGTTTTTTGTTGTTGCTGCTCGTGTAATTAAAGTATCATTCACACCGTGTGTTCGCACAAAACTAACGGCATTTTGCTAAAATAATAATAATAAAAGCAACAACAGGCAAGTGCGAAAGAGAACTCAACAGAGTTAGCCAGCAATATCAAAGCAAAAAAGATAAAGAGAAGCAAAACAAAAACACACAAAAAAAAGAACAACAAAAAGTCGTCGTTCGTTGCTTCCGCCGTGCGACAGAACCCAACAAAAGGCGGCCGCTTCAATGACTCAACTTCAGATATGTGTGTACAAATTCCCCTCCCTGCTTCCTACTAATTTTTACTCTTGCCCTTAGCTATGCCTCCAAAACACATAAATTCATAACAGCAATGTCCACGGTTGACAATTCTTTTAGTCTTTGACCTTTTCGGGGCATAATTACTGTGTGTGTGTGTGTGTGTGTGTGTGTGTGCGCGCGCGTGAGTGTGTGTGTACCTGTTGAAGTTTTGTCTTGCTGGACAATTAACATGAACTTTTAGCTCTGCTTAATTACTTCGAGTCGTCGTTCTTAAAATGAAAATGGAAAAAAAAAAACGCTCCAACTTGAGGTTAATTACATTTTGAAGAGCAAGCAAAGCAAATTGAATTGTTGTTATTGTTGCTGCTTGCCCGTGCCACCAGCAACAGTGGCTGGCTGCAGTTAGTTAATGGCACAGACATCAAGTGGCCAAACCAGCCAAACAGTCCGTGTGACAATTATGTGTCAATGGACGAACGCATTTTGTTATTGTTCTTCGTTGTTGTTGGTATGTGTGTGATGTTTTCCCGAAATAAGTGAATTTTGTTTACTGAAGGTCACACACACAAAGACAGACAGACTGACAGCGAGTTACCGTTAACCGCTGCTTTTGGGTCTTATTGAAGCTAGTTTGTGTCTTAAGTCATTTGTTTTTTTTGGTAAATGAATCTGTTAGCACACAACTTTGATGGACAACTATGAAGAGACGGAGGGGGGTGCTCGTTTAATGTTGTAATTATGTACGATTATACTGTTTAGAAAAGAGCAGAATGATTGCAAGATTGAAAGGGGTTTCTTATTACCGGGTCAGTTATCAATGGAATGAATGAAACCGAAAAAATAATAGTATCAATAGCATGATAGTACACTAAGTATGATATCAGGTGCCGAGATAAGTACAAGTACATCAAACACCAATAACTTTATTACATTTTCATTATATTTAAAAATTTTTACAGAAGCTCTAAGCCTTACAGAGCTGAACTTTGAAGTTTTGACAAAGAAGGAAAAACATTTCGACACATTTTATTATTGATCTTTACATAAGAAAGTCTAACTTCATTAGGAATCGAATAACGATGAAAACGTTTCATGCATTCAGCGAATAAAACTAACTGTTCCAATTTGATTCTTCCCGTAATTTTTTACCTCTCAAGCTTGTTTGTTGTATGCTCTGACTATAACTCTAGCCCTATTCCGTTTTCTTCTGTGAGGTTTCAGTATCAGTACTCAAATGATTGATCCTTTTTTTCTAGAAACCACTAATCTTTAATCAACCGCTGTTTTGATTGTGTTTTTCTGGATTTTTTCTAATCCAAGCAACAATTGTTGGAACACTAATTTTCTTGTTGAATTTATCAGAACGTTTTCTTATTATTATACTTATTTAGATTTCAATTTTATTTTATAATTAAATATAGTGATCTAACTATATTTTATTTTTGGTATATACTTATATATTTTGGTCGGCGGTACGTAGTTGATAATAAATAAATAAATTAGTCCTTATGGTGACAAAAATCTTTTTCAGCCAGTGTCGGCATATCAATCCGAGTTTAGAAGGTTACTCTTAGCCTTAGAGTGTAAGGCGTGCGTCACTCATTTTAACTAAAGCCAGCGTGTGTTGAGTCATCATCAATAATGCATGTGGTATGTGGTATGTGGCATGTGGCGTCTAATATACAGTCGGGCTGCAGGGATGTGACAATATTTAAATGCGTCTCGCTCAAATGAAAATCAATAAAAATTTACACATCTGCACCCGGCTCATTAGGACAAAAGCTAAGCTGACCAATAAATTAAGCAAAACAGCCGTTAGATGCAAAGCACTTCATCAATTGGTTATATATTTGTACACCCAGAAAAAAAAAAGCGACACGAAATTCAACTATGAAAATAGTTAATTTAAGTATGCGGTTTTTAATATTAAACTTAGTTGATTTAAATATTAAAAATTAATAATATTTGATTGGAATATTTTTGTAAATAGTTGGACTTACCATGAACAAGCTTATTTACACTAAGTTTTTCTCTGAGTGTGTCTGTTTCTGCTGCTGTTTTTCATTTATTCATTAGTATTGTTTTCGTTTTTGTTTTGATCAGTCCGCTGCTGAAATCACATATTTAAAGCTGTGCAGCATTTAAGAGCGCATCTATTGTGTCCCAGAGGGACAGAACACTTACTGATAAGGGCGATTTGTGGTGTTATAGAGGCAGAAGTTGGCTACCGAAAATTATAGTAATTTTTCATAATTAACTGTGTGAATCAAGTTTGGAATTATGCATAAATATTTACATTAATTTTCAATTAAGTTCGATGGCATTACATTTAAAACACACACTTACATGACACCCTTCTCTAGACAAAATAAAAATATGTACCGTAAGTTGGCTGCGGATGCCAACAGCCAACAGAAAAAAAAAAACAACAATACGAATTTTATATTCCCTTAAGATAAATGAATAAGAGTAGAAGCAACCAAGCAAAGTGCTTTACAGAAAATCAAACATAAACAGTTTATTTTAATTGTTGTAAAACAAAAAAAAAGTTTAAATAGTAAGTTTTACAAACAGTTTATATAAATAATGTCTTAAAATAAATCAAAATAACAATTGCAAAATATAAAAATATTTAGATCAACAAAGGATATGCTTAAGGATACTTTAAGTAGCCAAAATATTTTGGCCTTAACATTGTGTGATTACTTCAAAAACACAATAAACAAACAATAAAGAAACTCATAGAATAAATATAAAATCTACCACTCTTAAAAGATATCACATTACAGTTGTTATATGACCGCCCGACAAGTCACCAACTAATTGACTAAGCTGATGTGCTCCAATGTATTAAAACATTGTTAAAAATCAATACAATTAATCGACACGTTTCTAGGATATTAAATAGGAGAAAATGAAACTGCAGCTGGTGTTGTTGATGTTGATGCTTTAGCTCTTGCTAATGCATAAGCTGCATAAACAATAGCAACAACAACAACAACAACGTCGACTCAAGGCAATTAATCAACGAAATGAGTTTTATGCATTTTAAATGATCGGTTGTAGCTGCAACAACGATCCAATGCATCCAATGCAATCCGCACCGTTAGCTGTCGTTTGTCGTCGGCCACAACGTTAACGCCGCCGGCCACACTGGGACAGTCAATCACCATGAATGTAAGAGTAGAGTCTTTCAATCTCTCTCTCTCCTTTCTGTATCTCAGGTCTTTGTGGACTTTGTGGAAGTTTGAAGAATCTTCGTCGTTTGGCGTTTTGGGCGTATGCAATTTTCAAATCAAATTCGCTTTCATGCCATTTGGCCACATAAAAAATAAAAGAGAACATTAAGAAATTAATTCATGCGCGAGTGCTTAAAAGCCATATACCCTGTAAATAGGCACGTACGAGGGGTCGTTTCGAACTTGATGTATAATTTGTTATTCAAGTATGCTTTTTATACTCTAAGGTATCTTCTACTTTTATTTATTATGTAATATTAAAAATTGATACCTTGTAAATTATTTATTTCAGTTCAGCTTTAGAGCTTGTATTTGGTATTTTCAAATTTTATTTAATACAAAACTACTTTTAGACCTATGTCTAACCGCTTAAAAAAAGATTTGTCTTTAAGAACTTATTTTGAAGTATATTAAGACTATCTTGGATTACATCGATCGAGTTGAAATTTTTGAATATAGGGTCACCTTTATATAATGTTATAAGCAGAACTATTTGATTTCAAAGTATCAATAGCTTCTCCTTCTGCCAACATTAATTCGTCATCGACAACAAAAAATTCTTGAATTTTTTTTTATTTTATATATGGCACAGGGTTTTATATGACATTGATTATTTGCGAAAATTTATTAAAATCGGTAACAAAAAATAAATTAGATCATATCAATATTACCATTAAAGTAGTTTTTGGAGATGCCAAATATGGAAACCCACTTTTCCAAACAATTACGGGGTATATAAGAAGCAGCAAGAATATCCTTTGCACACGGCTCCCGCACACATAAATTTAATAAAAGACTGCACTCAAAACTTTAGTGCCAAACTGGTTATCGAGAGGCTGCTGCTGCTGTTGTTGTTGTTGTTTTTGGGGGGCAAGGCAAGCCAAAATAAAATCAAAAACAAACAGATGCACTTAATGTGCGCCCACCTCTTGTCAGCTGAACGTACCCAACTGAAACCCCTTCGAGTCCCCTGCCCGAGACCCCACACTCTAGCCACCTGCCTGCCAACTTAAGAGAAAAAAGCCAAATCAACTAATGGGGTGTGGCATTGGCCAGTGCAAATAAATTAAAGAGCAAAGCGCGAAAAACACACACAAATCCAGAAACTCGCAAGAGAGAGAGAGAGAGACGTTAAGGGAAGAATGTGTGGGGATATAAGGAGGGATGCAAGGATAAAGTTAGGTGAACAGCCGCTGCAACTGTTGGAGGCATTTTGATTGCATTTTATTTCACGAGCGACGCGTCTCAGCAATTTTGAAGATTTTGTTTGCTTTACAAATTGTGCTTAAATCGAGAGGATGAATAAAGGGGTGGGGAGTAAAGATGAGAGATAAAGATAGAGGGAGAGAGGGAGTGTGAAGAGCTGCAGCTAAGCTGAAGACAGTGATTGAAGGAGAAAAAGAGGCAGGAGACACAAGAACTAATGATTACTCTTGAAAGCGGGGCAGCGACGCAGAGACCGAGGAGAAGAGTACGGAAGATGAGCCATAAATTGAAAGGGTGAAGGGGGCGCAGACTAAAGCTCAAGCTGAAACTGGTGGTGGCTCATCCACCTTGTGCCTTATGATTTCTTATCTTGTGCAGCTGCCCAAACGAGTGTGCGTGCGTGTGCGTGTGCATGTGCGTGTGTCATTCTTTGAGCAAATAATGGCAACAATTACCAAAAGGCAGAAGGCAGAACGCATGCAGTCAGAACCAAAAGCCAAATCATGAAAACAAAACCCAAAAGCGAACAAACAAAAAAATAAAAGCCAAAGCCAACTGATTGCACTGAATGATTATGCACTTTAGCAGCTTGTAAGTGATTGTTTGTGGGGCGTTTTGTACTGCGAAAAAGTGCCAAACTCTTGCCCGTACCCATACCCCGCCTACCCTCTTAGCCACCTAGCCCCTTCTATCGGATGCACGGTGCACGATTGCAAGGTGCAACCTGGCGGCAGCTGTGCCGCGTTCTACCAAAAATTGTAAATTCTCTGTTGCACATTTCATTTAGCCTGGCATTTAGCCAATTTTGAATTTTTTCTTTCTCCTTATCCTTTTTTTATTTGGTTTGCGCTGATTGTTACAATTCTTGTGCACCAGCAGTTGCATTTTGTACTTTTTCAGGTGGCTGCAAATTAAAAAAAACATGCAATTTTGCAGCGGCTGAAAATTATGGAATCCGACGAGTTGATGCTCTTTTAGTGTATTAAAGTTAAAGTTAAATAATAAGCGAATTTTGCATGGAATTTCTCAGTAACTCACGGGCGGAACGGGTGGGCGTGGCTCCAAAATTTGATGCAGTTTTTTGTGGGTTTTTCTTAATTGTATTATTCAATGCACACAAGAGCAACAAAACAATTTATTTTTTAAGAAATATGTATAGCACATATTCAAACTATTTCTTGTATATTTAAGCTTAAGGTACAACAAAATATAGCACATATTCAAACTATTTCTTTTGTCTTTAAGCTTAAGGTACAAGAAAATGTTTTTTGGTTAGAGCACTTTCAGAACTCAGTTGAACTGATGAGCTTGATGCACTCAAAGCACTGCTCAAATTAAATAATCATTATTTTTGAACAGCTGCCGGCAAAGGAACCCAAGCAGTAACAACGACCAGCGACAAAAATTCAAGACACGAAAGCAACAAATGAAATCATGTTCAAGGTCAGTCAACGAAAAACGCTCAAAGAAATTCATTGAACTGGCACTGGCTGACTGACGAATCGGTTTCGACAAACATTTTCAAGCAAATTGGCGACAGCGCCCATGCGATGACGTGATAATGATTGCAATACTACCACATAGCCAGTGTTTGGGATACCTAAACCATTCCCGTTGCATTCCCGGCTGTAGCCCAAATGAAAATATAAAAAAAAACACTGCGGACCACAAATTAATTACACACAATTGAATCGAAGCTGAAGTTGCCTCCTTGTCACACTTGTGGTTTTGTTTTTCTGAGCAGGATTTACAGCTGTAACAACAGACAAAACGTCCGAAACAAACACAGCGGGACTGAGGACTGAATATTGAAATGTGGGGTATTCAGAGAAGGGTAGCCTGGGGTGGGAAGGGCAGCTTTGAGTGTTCATTAATCATATGACAAACGTTTTTCTTTGTTCGTTTCTCGCAAAGAGCTTATATATAATTTATGCATTTTTAAGCAACGGTCTCCCAGTGAAAAAGGCTCCATCCTCCCTCACTTCCTCCCTTTCTCCCTCATTCGAATCAGGTTCAGTTTCGGACAGTTTCGATCTGAGGTTTGTCCAGATATCAGTTTGATCGGTGCGACTGCATTAAGCTTGCTTTTTACAGCGGACAATATGTCCACTGATTCATTAAGGATAAAATTTCGAGAAAACAAAATAACATAAATAATTAAGTAAAAAGCCCAACAAAAGAAAAGCAATTATAAGCCTTTTGGTATGATTCAAAAGTTATCAGAAGTTGACAAAAAAAAATAAAAAACCTATCCTCCACTGTTGCAATATTACAAATTTTCGTCAGTTAAATTCAATCAGTTTTTTTATAAGCTGAATTACAATTCATACTTTTCTAAACAGCTGATTCGCGAAAATCTCGAATGATAAGAATTCGGGTGTTGTTCGGTTTGAGGATTTGCGTTGAACAAGGGTTGCGTTGAGCGAGGTCGTACTGTATTTCATATTACTGCCTATTACAATAAAAAAAACACCTGCGACTACTAAGCATATTTTGTTTACAAAATCGAAAAATTATGCCATTTTATGCAACTAAGAGGCAAGTTTTTGTGCACAGCATTCCATGCCACACTCTTTAGCAGTTGGCTGCAGTTCGAATTAAGCGTGTTCTTAGCATTTATGATTAGTTTTTTTTTTTTTTTGTCAGCTGCGATGCCAAGTTATTGAACATTTCTTTTGCATGCAAGAATAATAATTGCATAAATATATACAATATATTTATATATGTATGTATATGAGCTAAAAGTCGAGGATATTCCATCATTTTAAATGCAGCGTGCTTCAAAGACCACAAAACAAAAACCAAATCCGTTTGCTCTGCGCTGCATAGCCAATGGGGCATGTGTCTTGTTTATCAGTTGTTGCTTCTGGGATTCCCATATTACAACATGGGAGTTGCACACACACACACTAAATCACTTACACATTTAAGGCGGCAGAGCACTTGGAATGCTGCACATAATTTTGCATAGTTTTATTGCACAAGAATGCAAGACGGGCTCTAACTTTGGCTAACTGGCAAACAACGCTGGCTGACTTGGCTGACTAGCTGGCTGACTGGCTGAGGGCCAAGTGGAGTGCTCGACATTTATATGCGCATCACTTAGAGTAGCTCCCGGCTCCCAAAGACTCTCAATTCTTGACTCTATTATTCTTGCTTTGTGGTTTGGGGTGCCGGCATTTTTAAATTCCAAATTCATAAAAGCCAACAAAACAGCTGAGCGAAATTAATAAAAGCCAAACACTGTCAAGGGGCACCCTGAGAAAAGCAACCTTCAAAGAACATATGTATAAGATACACTGCAATTTTTTGAGACGGCTAATAATTCAAACACTTCTTTAAAAGAACGTCAAAATCTCTATTCAACTTATGTATGTGTTAAAATATCAATTTTATGTAAAAGTTTCTCTTGGAATAATAAATATATTATGAAACAGAGTATTTTCGAGTTTTTCCATTCGTTTCTTGAATATGTTCAGACAGAAAACTCTCATCCGTAACATTCCCAAGTGTTGATTCTGGTTGGCAAAGTGAATTAGTTGGAATTAGTTGACTAACTAAAAATCACTCAACAACAGCAACAACAACAACTTGGGCTTATGACATAAGAAAATTCCTTTTAAATGCAACATTTTCATGGCGTAATTGCAAAGAAGCATCCAACAACAACAACAAAAACAACAATAGCAAAAGCTATCCAAATTCACTTGAGCGCAAAAACAAAAGCGGAAGCTTTGGCAATGATCATGCAAACTGCTCATTCATAGGATTATTATTCCATGAGTTCATCATGAACACACTCACACACACACAACAATAATTGCTGTTGTTGTGGCACCTTTTTGATGCATTCATAGCGCTGTTCTCTCCAGCAAAGCCAATGTCATGGGAGTCGCGCCACACAGAGAAGCCGCCACTGTCTTCGTCACTCTTCTCCCTTGAAACACACCTGTTCACACCGACGCTCTCCGCACCCCAGTTGATTGCATTGCATTTTTAATGTGTTCATCGCGTTAAATGCATATATAATTAATATCAAGCAAACGTAGCGAAATGCATTACGCATACAAACAATCAAAATAAACTCTTAAATAAAAATAATATAAAACAGTTCTTATTATGTTCAATGCAATGTATGAATTAAGCGCTTAGAAGCAGAAAGAAACAAGCAGAAAAATAGATGGAATAAAGAAGAGCGTGCATATCGATATAGAGATAGAGAGAAAGAGATTTGGAAAAAAAAAACATAAAGGGAGACATTTATAAGAGAAGACAGGGATGCAAGGACAGAAAAGAAACTGAAATATCTGGAAGAAAATAGAAGAAAAATTTGATAATGAGTTGTAGGGTATAGGTAAATAACAAGAAACTAAAACAAGACTTAATTTAAAAAAGCGTTTAATGACACAGTTTTTTTTCAATTAAAGAATTGAACAGATGAATGCATTGTTTTGATTTTAGTCAATCTCATCATTTGTGGCTGTGCTCTGGGTTACTACATGACTTACTCATACGAAAGAGAAAGAAGAGAGGAGAGGAGAGGAGAGAAAGAGATGGAAACACCTACACTTCACTTACGTTAAACCCGTTTTTTTTGTAGTACATATCATAAAGTAAATAAAGCCAAAATAAAATTCTTTAACCATGACAATGACTGAGTGGTCCACATACTCAAAATTCAATTTAGCTCGACTCGAAAAAATCACAACGCAAAAATTCCAAATTCACATATTCAAGGAGAGACTTTTGTTTGTGTTTGCAGTGTGAATTATTGTTCGACTAACAGCAAAAACAACTCTAATATATAGTATAGCACATACATATAGGGTTAGTATTTATAGCTCGCTCAATGTTCTCTGGGTTTTTTTTTTTTCGTTGTGTTAATTTTTTCGGTACATGTTTGTATCTTCCTTTCGCTGAAAACGGTAAAAAAGTAAATTTGATTCAATAGCAACAACAAAGGCATTCGCTTGATTTTAATGCTTGTCATTTTCGATGTTGTTGTCGTTGTTGCTGTTATTTACTCACTTTATTATAACTGCTTGCCGCTTGCCGCTTTTTTTCGTGCTCTTTTGCTGCTTCTGAAGTTGTATGAAATTCTGCGAATTTTTATTGACAAATTTCATTAGAACTTGTACTTTGTCTGCGGCGCCGTACATCTTTGTATGGAGCGGCAAGGGCAAAAAGGAAAGGGGGGGGGGGCCAAAGCACCTGCCACCTGGTACCTAACTGTAGTCAACTGAACTGAACCACAACGAGTTGCCAAAAACTAACATAGCGGCAATCAGCTGTAACCTCAACAAAAGACTTAGGCAAAAAACTTGAATTGAATATGTACCCGTAACTGTTTGGCATTTAAACCTTAATGTGCAAGTGTTTGTTTTGTTTAGTAAAAAAATATTAATAAAAATTTGTTAACATTCAAAAATTAATTAATAAAAATATATATTAAAAAGACTAAAAAAAATACTTTCCCCATCGTGTTGTTAATATATGTAACTAAAATATCATATCTCAGCTGCATTGACATAATCAACGTCAAAACTCTGTTAATTAAATACTAAAGCTTGCTTTAAAGCAGATATTTAAGTTTAAGAACAGTTTTAAATGTCTTATTTTTCTTTCTTTTGTTTGCTGTTACTGACAGCTATCTTAAACTTACTTTATCCGAAGGTAGCTCAACGTGTAGTAGCCCTTAATTAACCTGCAGCATAATGCAAAGAGACTGAGAAGAAACTGATTATTTTAAATTGTATACAAATCGTTGACTTAGCTTTTACTACAAACTGAAACTCATTAGCCATACGAACACAAAAGTCTTTAGCACTCTCATATGTCAAGTAAGTGAATATCTAAAATTCCACTTTTGCAAAGCTGACTATGCACAAAAAAGAACTTGAAGATATCAAAAATTCAGTAACTTCCAAAGCGTACACCACTTCAAAAATCCAAGTGAATAGCTAATTTTTTGTCTCTGGTTGCCCCTTGCCAAAGTTTGTCTTCTCTCTCACTCCCTTTCCTCTATCATTATCTGTACACTGAGAAAAACAAAATGAGCAACAACGCAATTTCTAAGGAGTCCGTACGGTAATAGTGAAATCTAAGGTTTATTTACTATCAACAAAAGAGCTACTTGTCCCTCCAGCAATAAGTTTATTACTGTATTATTACTGTACTTGGATTATTCACCAATGTAGTGTTATAGAACTGGTTTTGGGGTGTTATTATTTTATTTATTTTTTAAAAACAAAAACTAATACTACTTAGCTAAAATTCAAGCACAACTTGTTTATAAGTTACGAACGGAATGTTTTCATATTAAGAACAATTTGGAGACCATTTAGTTCTTAAAGCAATATCGGCAGGTCTTTAAAAATCCGTTCTTAATTTAAGCAATTCGTTTTCATATGTTCTGTTCTGTTCGGATTTTCTTAATTTTGCACTAGCGAGAACGGATTATTGTTCTCTGTGTATGCGCGAAAAAACTTGCGCTGTGCAGAGCAGCGTGACAAGAACAAACAAAATATATGTATGATAAAAAAAAAATTATGTATACAAATATATATACATAGAATTTTTTACGTATTGAAATGGAAATAGATTTCAATGTTAGGTGTTTGTTGTGCTGCGCCTTTTGTGCGAAATTTGCAAGAAGACCAAAAACAACAAGAACAATAAAGCGCGCTTTGCTGCTCTGTAAAGTGGTAAAGTTCGTGTGAATGTTGTTGTTGAACATCATTATTATGCCCAGGCTAGACTCCAACACAGCAGCAGCAGCAGCAACAACAACAACAGCAACAATAAAAAAATGTTTGCCATTGTTTTGTTTGTATTATTACAATGAAGGCTCTTTGTATAACAATTGCAATCAAATGGCCAACAAGTGTTTTAGCTCTTTTTTGCTGTAAGTATTCCCCACTTTTTTTCCTCTTTTGTTTTTAGATTTTGCTTTAGACAGCAGACAGTAACAAGAACAACAACAATAACGAGAACAACTGGCTCATTTTTGGCCACAATTCCGCACTGTTACATTATAATTCTCAATGCTCACGCAGTAGGTCTAAAGTTGTTGGGGGCTTTTCCGTAGGACTTAAGATAAACTTTTGCAGTTTTATGCATTGAATGTGATTCTAGATTTTGATCGAATGAAATAATAATGTTAAATTCATGTTGTTTAATTATTAATATGCTATCGATATTTAATTTTAGTTATTATTATTTTTAAATTTACTTATATTTTATTAAATACGCATTTATTAAAGATATGTTTTAATAACAAAAATATTAAGTTTAATATTATATGCAAATACAAAAGTAAGTATCTCATTAACAAAGTTTCTCGTTGTAAAAGGGGTAATAAAAGGCAAAGAAGTCATAATCGAATGTTATGATAACTAATAATGATGTGACTATATTTGTTTAATTCACTTTAATAATTAATCCACTAACTTAGTAGTAAAACCATTGATTGATTTTACAACTTCAACAAGCTTTGCTTTACGTTTTAAACGTAAGGGTATTTCACTTATTTATTTTTTTGTCTGCATCTACGCTGTCGATCCATTGTTGTTGTTATGGGCATTGTTTGGTGGTTTTAACTCGTTCAAAGACGCCTTGTTCAGTTGCTTTACGCTTTATGGGTTTTCTTTTGTTCTGTTTGGCTTTTCTTTTGCTTTATTTAATTCTAGTTGAGTTTATGCACTTTTTCTTTCAACACCTTGGCAAGTGAGCGACAACAATGAGCTGAATCAATGAGGAAGTAATAAAATTAGATTTGATTTGATGAGATTATAAGATTACTAGACTAACACTTTGGCACCCAGCACAGTTTGGAGGCTATAGGGCAATTTTCCGTTTAAGTTTTGTTTGTTTGTTTTTCCGCTTTGTTTTTGTTTTATGTCTTTTTTTTTGTTGTTTATAAATCAAGTGTAAGTGACATTGAAATTTATTATGTTTATTGTGTGTGCGCGTAAAGTTGTTGATGTAGCTGTTGTGGTTTTTGTTGTTTGTGGTATTTTAGTACTTATTGTGCCAGCACAGTCTTGTCTTGCTCTGTTGCGTGAGAGAGTTTCGCATGTTGTGTGGCAGTTTTAATAACGTGAAAAAGTTATTACAGTACATTGAAAAAAAAATAATACTTTTAAGCTTGTTTAGTATATTCAGTTTTGTGAGCGTGTTTGTGTGTACCATGTCTTATGTACGCAGAAAGCTGACTGGGGCAACACTATATGTACATAAAACTTAACAACAAGAAATACAATGCTTGAAGTCATTTCTTAACTGATTTAATTGAAAATATCACAGGTGATCAATATGACGTCAAAGTTTCTGTTTGTTTGTTATAAAATACTACTTACTAAATACGTGCCTTCAGGCACGCTTACGTCTTAGAGGGTTAATGGCTCCTGATAATAGGAAACTGAAACCGTTAGCAATAATTTAAAACATTTTACGAAAAACTATTTTTAAAATCTTTTGCAGTTCCCAAAATTGATGCGGTGATAAAATGCTGAGTCTATAGAAATTATTCACTAATTATAATATAACACATTTCTATTTATTTTTTAATCTTCACTACCAAACTACTCGCCCATTCACAATAAATATATATTTCTTTGCATTTTTGCTACTTCCTGTCATTTTGGGTTATCGAAACTGGCTAGCTATAATACAGCTATGTATACTATCCGACAGAGTAAAGTGTAAAATAGATAGAGAGTGAGTGAGAGAGAGAGAGAGAGAGAGAGAAAGAGAAAGGTATATATGTATATACTTACACATTTATGATATGTGCGAGACTCAACAGAACTGAGCCAATTAGAACAAACATTATTTGATTGATGTTTCCTAACGTGGAACATGATTTTCAATTTTGCCAAGATTTGTACACTGTGTCTAAGGGGGAAGTGGGCTTAGCGGGGGGGAAAGAAGTTACGTACGTACACATGCGTACAACGACACCAGTCACGCACAAACGGCACTTTTTTACTAGTGCTGGGGAGGGAAGGGGTAAAAGACATTCACAAAAGCCTCACAAAATCGGACGATGCGTGGCATTAACTCGTCTTAATTTTCAAAGTGTGCGTGTGTGTGATTTGCTGTGGGGTAGTTGGAGCAGCTTAGAAGTTAATGAACATACGATGCTTTTTGTTAAGTTTCGTTGCTGTCCGGCAGCCAAAACTTTTTGTTAGAGCGGCCTTGGCCTTGACGTCGGTTATTGGCTGCTCATAAACTAAAATAAAGCAAAATCAGTTGTTGTTTGTGCTCCAACAATACCACAGATTTAGTACGCGAAACATTAATCTTTACACACAAAAAAAAAGCAAAGAAAAAAAATAATTATTTTAATTGCCCCGAGAACTCTCAACTGGCTTGAATCTTTGAATAGTTGAATCTCCCTTTCAGCTCATCTCCCAAACTCTTTTTCTAGGTTTGTTTTATCTTAGCTCATTACACTTATAAACGTATTGATATGTGGCGGATGTACTTGCCCAGAGCTCAGAAAGACATACAGCACACGATGTCCGGCCAGGAAATTCACACGTGAATTGCTTAATTAATGCGTTGTCGAAAACAAAGAATCAAAAATCCATAACAGTAGCAGAGACTTCAAATTTTGAAGTGTCTATTTTTTTTGGAAACAACTTTGGAAATTTTATTAATAATGGTTTATATCACTCATGTATTTGTTTAATTTAAGCTTCGACCTGTTTTAACAGGATATCTACTGGTCGAGTAGTATTTTACCAAAACTTTTCATTGAATTCCTAGCTAAATTTGTTATTATAATTGTACAAGCAATAAAGCATATTGCCTTTTAACTGTAATGTTCCAGTTAAGCGGCTTTTGGCTTAGCTATCCATTCGTTTATTGGCAATGCGAAACGT
This sequence comes from Scaptomyza graminum, assembly GCA_018901835.1. NCBI lineage: Eukaryota > Metazoa > Arthropoda > Insecta > Diptera > Drosophilidae > Scaptomyza > Scaptomyza graminum. The sequence continues at coordinate 7,274,200 of JAEIFL010000001.1, read as the reverse complement.
CATGTCTGTCAGTCGCAACATTTCTTAACGGCTCAATTTATGCGATTTTGCCAATCAGAACGGTAACGAAGACTTATGACTTACCAATTGATCCTACTTTCCTAACGGAATCTATGCGGGCGCAATTAAACACAAGAATACTAAGTCCGCCAATTGTGTTTAGGACAGTCATAATATGCTTACAAAGTCTTAAGGGGGCAATGAACAAAGCCGTCTCAATTGACATTGTTGATTGAAGAATACAGGCCTTAATGGAATACGACTTATTACAGTTATTCCTCGCTCCGTACTCCTTAAGCAAAAAAAAAGAGAAAAATTAAATCAAATTATTAATTAATATAAACAGGTGAGCAGATTATTAATGAGATGAATACAGAATGTAAAATAAAATGATATTAAAATCAAATAAAATAAAACATTTATAAAAAAAAGAGATTAAGGGGCATAAAAGCAGGCAAGCACATCCAATAAGGAAATCAACACTACACTGCGCACAAGCAGGCAAATTCGCATAAAGGCTGCATACTCGTTTCATAATTGATCCAATAATCATCGTCTTGTGAATCATTTGAATGCAATTTATGAAATTGAATTGCAATTAAAAATTCAATTGCAACCATAAAAAGTACACTTGCCTTAAATGGAGAGTGGTGAACGGGTAGATATCCTGTAAGTAACAAACGTTAACATAGCTGGGTTCCACCCGCTGGGGGTATGAGATATCGATAACAAGTCGATACACCTCGAGGTGCAAATTGTTGTTCACTTTTTTATTATTATAACTGTTTTTGTGCACAAAAGAAGTTTTATCTTCCTTAAAATATTTTTTTTAAAATCAACTGTTTTTTACGTTTAACCGTCATATTCATATCATCGATTCAAATAAATTTATCGATAAATAATTGGACTAAATCACAAATCCAAATAATGTACAACATTTGTTTTATGTATGTATGTAGACATTTTTATTTTAAACAAAATTTAAATATTGTTAAAGATCAGGAAATCAAGCATTTTACTTCAAACTTTACAGCAAAAAAAAAACCTTTCATAAACAACATTCAAAAGGGAAATGTGATCAACAATAAGTTTGCTCACTAAATAGAGATGTGAATGTGCGTAAATATCAAATGTTCTCGGCTCATTTCAGCATCCAAGAAGCGAACCAACTAAATTTCAGAACACGTTAAGTTATTAGTCATTTTAACTTTCAATATGTTGGCAACACACACAAATGTTTGTCTGTGTGTGTGTGTGTGTATGTCTCAGAAATCGCGCTTATTTATCTTATATAAATTTCGCATAATGTCGAAAAGAAAAAACATATACCCGAAAATCCCACAGAGCAATTCCATTTGACAAGATGCGCTAAAACAACAAAAACAACATTCGACACTCGAATACGACTCATTCACTTAATCAGCTTAGTCATTGACCAGAGCCCAAGTCGAATTTGGAGTTGCAAGTCGAAGTTATATGGTAGCTAAAGTTCCACTCCATTCAGTCAGTCAATGAACTGCACAATTTGCAGGCAATTTAAAGGCAGATACGGTATCACTGACTGAAAAAGTGCATACAAAATAATCAAATCTCTTTTACCTATTCAAGACTAATGTAACATTAACATTTAAAAAAATATATTTTACTCTTATTAGTCCAAGCAATTATGTACAAATAAAATATTTAAAACAAAATTGCATCTCGTAATAAAAGGAGATATGAAACATGTGATAAAATATTATTTTTTAGTTTAATAAATGATTATAACTTGTTTTTTATATGTAGTAATATAAGAAATAATTTCTTAATTTCTGAAAATTTTTAAATTCACATATTTCGCTTACAGGAAGAGTTACCAAACTTTTTATGAATATGTATAGCTACTTGCATCCGCCAAAAAACTGCATCAAAATATTTGGAGACACGCCCACCCATTATAACCCAATAACAATAACCATTGGGCGCGTGGGGGTCGACAGAGACTGTTGGCTGGAGACCATGGGGGATGGACTGTTAAATGCCAACTGACTTGGGTTCAAAATAAATAAATACAATATACAAAAAAATGGTCAAGAGCTCTTAAGAGAGAGCTCTTCAATTAGAGTGCGAACTAGCGCCAATTATTAAGAAAAAGCTTCCTTTTTTTGGAGTGACCAACGAAACGACGCGACAATTGGCAGTGATAGATAGACAGTGGCCAGGCGGTCGGCTGGTCGGTTGGTCAGTCCAGCTCGAGGATGGATAGATGGCTGGATGGATGGATCGATGGCTCACTGGACAGTTGGATACATTGGGTAGTGGAATTGGTATTCGAGCTAAGGCCATTTGTGGATATATCAAAGCGGGAGCGGCCGCTTTAAGTGACTAATTTATGGCCTTTTATGAGTATATGCGATGCAATGCGATATATGCCAGTGCAACAGTCAATGACTACTATGACTATGTGCACGTAATGTAATGCAATGGTACCAATCGAACAAGTAAACCAAAGCAATTCACCAATCGAAACAGCCAGTCGATAGTTATTAGATAAAGCGGCCCGGGTATTGGAAAATATAGTCTTTGTCTTTGTCTAATTGCCGCCGGTGTCCCATCAAATGGGACACAGACACACACACATTTATACGCACTGACAGCAGTGAACTTTTATCACGAAAAGATTGTTTCAGGTAGCTTAACTTAAGGGGAACCAAAAAAAAAACGTAATACAAAATTAAAGATCAACATAATAAAAAAATTGCAATTGTTCTACAAATTCATTTATTATACAAAGAAGGCAGAAGAAAGCATTGTTATCCCTATTGAGGGAGGGGACAAATTTATTTTTCGAAAACACTTATACACATTTAAGATTGGGCGGTAAGCCTTAATTGAATTGTTTGGCGGTTACTTAAAATCATTACAATTCTGTAAATAAAAAGTCCTTGAAGCTTTAACTGTAATTTGAATTTTATTATCATAAATTTTCTTAAAACTGTGCTACATATTTAAGGATTATCCTTCCATTTTATTCTCACATGCCTACGGAGACTTAATCATATTAAAAATATATTTATATATATAAAATTTTCAACATAATATCGCCGGAAAATCTTAAGGAAATCATCAAAAATTATTTAAAGAGGTATGTATGTAAAACTATGGACATTTGAACAATTCAATAAGTAAAATATCAATACCTCATCAATTAGATTTGGTTTATATAAATGCACCTTTATCAAAAAGAAAGCTAAAAAAAAAAGAGCTTAAAAACGTTAGCACATTTCAAACTGGTACCACTGTGCACATCACAAATATGCAGCATACTAAAATAAACAAATTATAGTATACACACATATTAACATGTATGTACACGCATATATCTAGAAGTTAAAATCGTGCTGTGGTCCGCTTCGCTCATTAAGCATGCTTCATTTCACTGGACATTTATAGGCACGTCAACAAGTAGTAGACTTTAATGTGTTCTGTGCCCAGGCAACTGAAAAAAAGAAACACACTCAAAAACCTGCAGTTCGTGTTATCTCGCCTCGTTTATCAAAGAACATACTACATAGTAGTGAAAGAGAAAGATTTAAGGGGAGTGAACGAGAGAGCGCTTTCAGTCTGCTGAAGTCTAAACTACGCACACTTATTGGCCTAACAAGTTAGCCTCGTAGAACTTCAAAGTAGATGTGGCTTACGAAAAGGTTTTTATGGGGAAAGGGTGGGGGGTGGGGAGGGTAGGGAAAGATTATTTGTTGCAGCTGCATTCTGTGATTGTTGCCCATATGCAAATCAGCTGCTGCTTTTGATTATTATAACAACGAACGAAAACACACAAATTTAATTTTATTTTTAATTTTTGTTTACCTTTTCTTGTGTAATTCTTATTGACAGCTGATTAGCATTACAAAAATAAGCACAAAAGATAACCATGAATTACAAAGAAAAACAGAGAGATTTACAATATTACCCCAACAAAAAATATGCAAGAATCTCTATTCATTGGATTGTAGCGCCAGGAAGCATTTTGTCAGTTTTATGTGCCGCCCAATATTTATGTACGCACACTATTCCGATTAGTAATCGAAAATGCAAGGCTATCCACACAAAATTGGGTCAACATGCTAATCAAATGGCTAACAAAAAATAGCAGAGCAGGTTGCTTGGAGCGCGCTTTGTCTTATCGCGTTCAGATCGCTTGTTCGATTCTTATCAGCAAATTGTTGACACAAACAAATGACACAAGCATTTCGTTGCGGCAATTGTCTCGCGCTGAAGACCCTCGCATTTAGGGACGCTTTAGGGTTATATTTATATACTACCTGTTCTACAGCTGTCAATTTACTTGCATGATGTGCATGACTTTAAATTTGATTTTTCTTGGAGAAGCTTATAGCATTATTTATTTGATGACTTGTCAAAGTTAAAAAACTCTTCCAGAACTTAAGTTCTTTTTCCTTGTGGCACCAAATTTTCGATGATATTTGTTTAAGGGCGTCACTAGTTTTCCACAAAAGTGTATACCTCTTACTATAAAGATGTCGAAAATATATGGTTCTATTGATTTCCTGTTCTTGATTTTGTCGATTCTCTAGCCTCCCAGTGGGTGTAGCTTCTAAATCTTGTCACTTAATCTGACCAGCCAATACCCATATATAATTGCACAGTTTCAAATCTCTAGCCTCAAGGGTCTCGAAAAATGTTGCGTTTATCCAGACGGACAGGCAACATGACAGATATTGCACATAACATGAGTAAAGTAAGTTATAATAAGTAAAACTAAATTTATTTTTAAATAATAATAATAAAGAAATTCAGTCGAGCTTCAATGCAACAAACATCCGTGCAACTAAGTTTTCTATGCAAAAAATTTTTTTCCAGAACACGGCAATTGTGGTCAATTTTCAGTGAGCTTATCTCTCCATATAAAGAAATTCTCTATAGCGAATAGTATTACTTTACATTCATGCATTCAAACAGATAACGAGGCAATAATAAATTTTTTTGCATTTACCGTTTTGCTTCTGCGTTCTTCGCTTATTCTCTGGTCTTCGCTGCTCAATTTGTTTTTGTGTTAGTTGGTTTTTAAGGCAGCACTCGATTAAATGTATTTTTAAGCTTAAATTTGAAAATCTTGTTGTTGTGTCACCAAGAGCAACAATAATGCTCAATACCGTAGGCTCATTTCTATGCGATTTTTATCGATATTGATGTAAATCCAGGAAGTGAAACCAACATATTTGTGTTAAGTTAAGTTCCAATAAAGGTTTTTATAGCTAACGTTTCAAACTAAATTTTGTTCAATTCAACAACCGCTTAACGATTGCTTCACTCGGTAGCTTATTTGTGTTGGCTTAGTGACAGAAAGGTAGCTTTTAACGATGTGAATTGAAGCTTCTTGGGAGCACATACAACACACTTTTCACACAAGCCCTTCAAACATGGAAATTAGTACAAATATGTATAACTAAAACTCTCCAAAAGGGTGCGACGAGGAAATGAAATAAATAAAGTGCAATAACAATAATAATGCAATGCTTATAGGTTCTTATAAGAACCGCATATTAATTTCCTATCACAAACTTAAATGATACTGGAAAGTGTCAAAATTCGAGTGGAACTTGAGACCAAACGAAATAAATATAAACTAAAATAAATACAAGACAAACTGTTATGCAACGCACACACAGCGCGGCACGAATAAAAGTTTTATATTACAGCAAATACTTTTTTCTAATTTACTTTCAATTACACACAGAGAAAAAACGTTATAAATCGTTTAACTATTATTATTATTAAAGAGTTGAAGTGAAATTTACATAATGTTTATAGCTACTGGAAGTAAGATGCCCGCTTTTACATTTAAATATGGATCGTAATATAAGAAGTGCTAGAATTAAATATGGTTGAATTGAACAAAAAATAAAATAAGAAGCATATTGATTTAAAAATTAACAAGTAAATGAATTAATAGTTAAGCATAATTTTTTCTTATTTGTTCAGATTAAAAATAAAAAAATACGCTGCATTTCTTTCTGTGTGTATAGAATAGGCTCCAAGTTTGCCGCAGTCGAGCTCCAAGCGATTTTACAGATTTGCTTTTTTAGTTCTTTTTTTTAACTGGGAGCCCCAACGGAAGTCATTTGTCTGGCAAACAAAACAGCAGCAACAACAACAAAAGTAGCTTTTGCATGTGGTGTACTTGTTGTTTTTGCTTTGATTACGTCACAAGCATTGCAGCAGTTAAATGGCGGGAGTATGGAGTGAGTGGGGTTGGCGCTAAGGGGGCACTTCTCTTGTCACATTTGACTGGGATAAGGCAGCTGCTGCTGTTGATGATGATGGTTGCTCCGTTATGTGAAAACTGCGTTTCCCATGGTCAAGCGTATACATACATATATAAACTACAGCTAAGTGCGATCTGCTGAGACAGCAGGGTATAGAGAACAACTCAATCAAAGCAACATTTGTAAAAAGTCAACACACACACACACACACATGCATACAGGGGAGCCATAAGCATTTCCATTCCATTTGCCACTTGCTACCTTGCCACTTGCTATTTTTGCCGTTGTATGACACTGCGACAAAAGTGCGAGCTTAGCCAAGAACACGGATAATGACAAAACACCAACAACAATAGCATTAATAGAAATTAACTTGGCAACAATCACACACACACACACACACACAAACCTCCCAAGAGAGCAAGATAAAAAACAGCTCAAAGTCAGGCGATTAGTTGACCGTTTTTCAGATTTAAGATATGAAGCAGAAGCTAATGGAAACACAACAAAAAAAAAAAGTACATGCAAATTACATACAATAAGTCGCAAATAGTTTGTTCTTCAGAGCGATACAGAATTGAATTAGCCCATCAGCTTAGCTTACATTCAATAGATGTCAAAAGATTTTCAGGCCATAAATCAGGATCAGAAACAATACTATAAAACCTTTTTACCTATACGCAGATGCTCGTACAGTGTCCGTAACGTAAAATGTTACCAACCTACCGCCACAATATTTTTCAACACTTTTCGATACGATCTGTGCATTACGGTTCGGACGCTTTACCAGCATCTGTGTATAGGGCTTTAAAAGGCAAAACATTATTAGTATTCTTGTATATTTCGAGCAATACTAAGTCTTTGCATACTTCTTTAAGGATTGAATCTCACTTAATCCGCCTCTACTCAAATTTGAATCTTAAAAAATGAATGTTCTTTTGCTGCTTATCTAAAGTGGATCCTATCAAAACATGGTACATTCGGAAGTTCCTTCTTGATAGCCGTAACAGCATACAAAGTTGAATTTCTATACATGCGCCTTGTTAGCATTTTCCATTTTGTTTATTTTGAAGAACGAACCGAATGACATTTGCCTATCAGCTTTTCTTTGTGTTAAATTTATGTGGTATTTTGTCACCGCCGCTGCCGCTTTCTGTGTCTCATTTGAAATGACCTTTTGGGGCCTAAGGTCGACTTTTACACACACACACACACACAAATTAATATGACAACATGCATTTTACTTGAAAGAAAATTTAAATTTTAGCATTAATTTATGGAACTTCTGTCTGCGGTGATAATGGCGGCATTCAATGAAATGCATATCATTTAGATGCGATATTTTTCTATAAATAAATTCCTTAAGTAGTTTATGCTGCCGATAAAACGGTACTTTGACAAGTGGCTATCAACCTGTGACAACAACAACCACAACAACGCCAACAACAAAGGCCGTGAAGTTCAGCAAGATAAGCTAAGACTTCTACGAAAACGACGAGAACGTGTGAGCTTGGGCTTAGGCTAGTTAAGATTTCTTCTTGATCTGACATATCGTGCAGTTTAAATTCAATTAATGACAGATCGCAACTATCAACCAAAGCATTAGTCTGTTTAAAAGATGTTAATTATATACAGCACTTTTTTTTGGTTAACAGAATTTAATCCAACGATTTTTTTTATTCAATATACAAAATAATCAAATATGGTTTGTATGTATAAATATGTATTATACACACAAATAGGAAAATACAAATATTAATCTGCAATATCTTCCGTATTTTTATTAGTATTGTATAACAGTATCTAAAACCAGAACACGAAGTATTAAATATAAAGTTTTTACTGTTGTTGACAACATGTGTGTATGAGAAAAGTTTCTGATCATTTCAAACAAATCCAATTTCCAAATACGAAGAGTCTAGATTTTTTTATCGAATCGTCTGTTGATGTGGATAAATAATATATAAATAGTTTATGGAGCAAAAAATACTTAATACATAAATACAAAAGATTTTTTAAGACAGAAGATTTCCGCTTTAATAAATATAACAACCAGGATGCCGTGAACTGTATTTCGTTTTCGTTTTTTCGACCAGTGCCAGTTTCATCAATATTGCCGTTCAGTTCGCTCAATAATTTTGCTCGTTCAAAAGACCAACTACAATCGGACATATATGGTTAAACAGATCGAAATAACTTACAATATGAACCACAATCAGGGATACAGTTCGTTTGTTCAGTTACGAGTCACTATAGTTCAAGCGAATTATCAAAAAAATACGGATTAAAATTGTTTACTTACATTTCTTACTTACTGTAATTTTTTTACAGACAATATACAATTTAAGCTTTCAGCCCACAACTTTTAGAAAAAAGCACAGTTTAAGTCTTTGCTCTAATTCATTCATAGACCCTTTGGCCCTTCTTTCTTTTACACAAAACAACAAAAAAAAACTCAACCTCATCCACTAAATAAGCATTAGCATCGTCTTGACTTCATTTTGTGTTATTTGTTTGCCCGTTTATGTTTGCCTGCTTGGGCTCCGAGTGAAGACTTGGGATAAAAGACTGTGTGAATGCAGTCGCAGATGTTAAACGATCGAATTTGTCAGCAAATGAGGCGAAGAGAGTTCTTTGGTGTTATGAATGGAGCTCGAATTGACGACGTTGAAGCTAAAGCTGGAGTTGTAGTTTAAGCTTAAGTTTAGCTTTTTTCAAATTTCTATAGCTTCGACGATTTGGTTGTGGGTTTTTATCAATCAGACGACCTGTGGTGCATCGTGTTGACGTCTGTCTTGTTACAAAAGCACAATTATGTGGCATTAGAGCTCTTAGAGGCTTTTATAAGGCCAAGAGAGTGTTATTGATATGACTTCCCTCCTAAGGGAGTGTCACAATAAGCTTAGATTATGCATATTACATTTTCTTAGATTTATATACTATCTATAAATAGTGAGACAGGAAATTGACCTGGGCAGGCAGGAAATTTGCTATCAAGCAAATTAAATAAAGTAAAGCGTTCCACTCATGATACAATTAAATTGTGAGCTTACCTATCAAAGCGCTTTCATTGAGCGTTAGCTTTCCCATACCTATTTAGTACCTCCATCACTGCCATCCCCTTCTCCCTTTGGTAGATAATCAGCTTGGGCTGTTCTCAATGCGCTCTCGAAAACCACAAGCACAACAACAACAAACGTCTCTTATTGCATAATTGTTGCCAAATGGCCAGCAGCAGCTACACAAAAACTTACATAAGTCAGAAAATAAGTTAGAAAATAAAAACCCCAAAATCAAAGTAAGCAAATAAAAGTTTTTTCACTATGAAAGTGATAGACGCAAAGATACTCTAGGCACGAATTTTTGCATATTAAAATACAATTATATTTTTCACATGAGTTTTATTTTTAATAATTTAGTTTCTTCACTTTCTACTTAATGCAAACTAAAAGTACATTGAGATGAAAAAAATTTAGTTTCAGGCACATTTTTTATTGATCCAAGAAAACTTCAACTGCTGATTTTTATATTGTGTTGAGATATTTTTTTGTTCATTATAAAATTTTTAATAGTACGGTAGTTTGTTGCCTTAAATTTCATCGATAAATTTAGAGAGCATACTCTCCTCAGAACATTTTCCTATTATTTCCTTTTGAATTTGATCATGATACAGTTCTACCGAAGCATTATTATTTCAACTCACCAAATTTAAAGTATATACAAACATGTAGATATGTATTTACAACACATTTTGTTTCCTTTCACTAATAACATAGCTTTTTGCACCTACAAATCCCATTTACATATTCAATGACTACGGGGTATTCAAATCCAAACAGATATATGTAGAGAGGAAAGATTTTTTGTGAGTGTATGTAGTCTAAATAGTATCAAGTGCGCCTATGATGTAAAAGTAACAAACTAAATAATATATTTGTGGCCCCACAGTAACAACAACAACAACAAGAATAAAGACAGTCAGTCAAAGCAACGAATATAGAATCTACTAAGTAGTACTTAAGCTCGTTGGTCAAAGTTAACGAGAGCTTAAAGGCAGAAAATGCTCATGTAAATTATATGGCCGAAAAACAAAACTGAACATAAACCGAAATAGCGTTAAAGCAAGCAGGAAACTTAACAACAAAATATTACAACTGCACGACTAGACAATACCCAATAAATTTAAGCTGAGAAAAGTAAGTTTACAATATGATATGCTACGGCTCCCAAGCATAATGCTTAATTAATTAATTTTCAGTTGGTTATTATTTTGACCAAATAAAACGACTTGAACCGATATTCCCAGCCGAAAAATAAATACAAGTCAGGCACTTATAAAGGTAGCAAAAAGTAGCATAGTTATTATTACTGTTGTTGTTGTAGCTGTTGTAGCTGTTGCTGTGCGCTTGCCGTGTTCAAATTCAAGTACACAGAAACATAAAAAAAACCGCCAAAAGAGCGACGACGGCGGCAAAAACTGCACGTGATACATTCATCATGAACTTGAATTTGAATTTAAAGTTTAATGGTGAGTCCATTGTTGTTGTTGCTGTTGCTGTTTGCGACCCGTTGTCTATGACTCTGTCTGTGTCTGTGGCTGGTTGGTTGGCACAGAGGCAACAATTTGCGAGCACTTGTTGCCATTGTTGTTGAGCACAAAATGGTTAAAAACTTGGCCCAAGCCATAAACAACAACAACAACAAAAAAGGCGTTGTAGCCCGCGGCGCAGTTCACAAAATATTTAGCCAGAAATAGTAATAAAGCAACAGCAAAAATCGCTGCCGCTTAGATTAGTAAATTTTGTTTTTTTCTTGTATTCACTTGTCCTTGCACTTGTTGTCTTGTGTGCAGCATTGTTATCGCCTTATCCGGTTATCTGTTTATTTCTCTTCGCTCCCACTCTTTCGAGCATTATTGTATAATTGTTGAGCTGTGTTAAGGCGATGCCACGCCCACCAAGCAGCTAGCAAATAGCAGCCTGGCTACCTGTTACGCGCAGAAAACGCCTACACACAAACAGAAATATGCAAAGCAGTCAACGCCCCACAAATAAAGTAAGGAGTGTGCACAACAAATAAGTTGTTTTGGTTTTAGTTTAAAAAAAATGGAATTGGGAATTCGGTAATCTTACGGCTTGCCGTTTTCGCTGTAGCATAAAAAAAAAGTGTCCGCAATAATAATCCATTTTACCTCAATAAAAAGAGCTTATGACCATGAAGTTTGTTGCCTAAATCTTTTGCATAATGAGATTTCAATTTGTTAATCTGATGTCAGCAATTATTTTTGTGTATTCTTAAGCTCTTTAAATGCATCAATTAAAGATATAGATATGCATATATATAAAACTTGGCAATTAATTTTTTTAATGCTCAGTTCATTTACGGTTAGTCTTACCGTTCGGCGCTTAAACTATAAAATTTAATGTAAGCAATTATATTAAATACATAGTTTCTTGTCTTCTTGTTGTTATTTTAGAGCAATTCAAGTCAATAAAATGTTCAAAAATAGCAATTAGTATATTTGTCTGTTAAATTGAATTTAAGTAAACGCGTTACATGAAAAAACCAGTTTGAAGCATTAAACAAAATTCCTTAGAGTTTTCCGCCAAATTGTAATGTAAGCTTAACATTAAATTAGCCGAATGGCTATAATTACAATTTGGAAATAAGAATTAAAAACTTAGTAAATCAGATATTCAAGCAATCGATTAAGTATGTTTAAATTGTAAGTGCCTGAGCCTTAACGCTTTTTTCCAATTTCCTTTTTAAATATTTGTCCTTTATTCAGTTTATTCATTTTCATTTCTCAGCCAGTTATTGCTTCGTTTAATTTCTTATGTGAAAATTAGAGTTGTATTGAAATCTGAAGTAAAATGTAAAAAGGGTTAAACTAAGTTGAAAAGTAATAACAACATTAGGACAAGCAAAAATATTCAGAATTATTAAGAATTAGCAACGGAATCAATAAGATATAATTATAGACTATATCCCTTTATGGGGACCCGATTTATATCAGCAATTATTTCGTGTTGAAAAAGCAAACATTAGACGTTTTTTCTAATGCAAAGCTTTTTTTTTCGTTTGTTACAAATCAAAATTAAATAATAGTTTCATAAAAAAAGCGACATTAAAATCTGCTGCCTTATAAAGGGCTAAGATATCAAGAAACTATATAAGTAAGTAGCTAGAAAAACTCTTCATGAGCATGAGCTGTCGTCGCCTGATTAATATGGCAAACAGGTCTATAAAAAAAAATACCTATAATAAAAACAAAAAACGTGCACAACGTTTCGCAAAGGTACAACGACATTAAGAGCACAGAACGTAGGGACTGAGAGGGGACTAGAGGGACGGCGCTGCTGGTGTGCGGCAGTTGTGGGGCTCTTATAAAATTAATTATGAATTCAGTTTTTCGGCTTGATGGCCACGTTGGCAACTAATTTCGACCTTGCATACAATTTTAATTAAATATTTTTGCCTTATTTTTCGTCATTTATTTTATACGCACATATATATATATATGGATAAGTATAAAGTGGCCGTCATGTAAATAGGGAATAGTCGTAAAAACAGTTATGTTTTTTTCATAAATATTTCAATTTAGACCAACGTGTTGCTTTTGTAAGTGGGGGGGATTCCTCCAAAGGCGCCCGGCCTTTAAAATAAGTTCTTTGAGATATAAGCAACATCACAACTATCGCAATTATGATTAGGACATTCAGACACAGGCTTTGTTTCCAACCAGCCACATAATTAGAAACATTTTTCGGTCCTTATTCACTGTCCCTACTTATATGACCGCCACTGTTTGTATAAGAATTGTGAGCAAACTATAGAGAGGTGTTGATAGTGTTTTGACGATGAGCAAATCGGTCGTCTGCTTTGTTGTTATTGCTTAAGCTGTTGTCTCTTTTTTTTATTATCATTAATGTAATTATCAATATTTAAATAGTTTCAGTTTTTTTCAAAATTAAAATACACAATGTTTATTTTATACAACTAAAATCTACATTAAAAGTTTGAATGCAACAAGGATTTTTGAATCAAGTGCTTTTTACTTTTTTTATATTATTATAAAAAGCTCAAACTTATAGCGCATTAAAAATAGCTTTGGTCTTAAACAATTTATGGCAGTGACAAGACATAAAGTGGAGTAAAAGCAGGGGCAGCGGAAGGAGGCAGTGAGAGAAGAGGTAAGGAGGAGGTAAAAATGCATTCACTAATCGCAGCACAAAAAAGTTAAGGCATAAACATTGGCTCGTCTAAGACTTAATGCGATGCTTCTTCTCGGCATTTACTCTACAATCGGCTCGTTCCATATGAACGTCAACATAAATTTGCATATGTAAGACCACTGTCCAAGCCAACTACATCCCATCCCCCCCCCCCTTCGACAACCCTACCCAATCCCCATGTATGTACATATACTTATATTGGCAGTTCATTACGAAGCAAACAAAAATAGACAAAGTTGAGTAGGATGCTCTCTTAAAAGGGGAATGAGATGTGTACGGCTTGGAAGGGGTTGGTTGACCGACGGGGGAGTTAGTTGGGTTAGGTGAGCGAATTCCTGCGTCAGAAAAGAAACGAAAAAAAAAGTGAAGCGTCCATGAAACGGCACAAAGGGAAGCCACAAACAACAACAGCGAAAGACAGGCGACAGCATCTGGAACTAGAAGGAAACTGAGGAACTGGGCGAAACTGAGGAAACCGAGCAACACACACAATCGGGAGATGAGCGCAACAGCAACAACAACAACAACAATAAAGAACGAGCAACGGTGCAAAAGCAAAAGCCAAACAAAACAACGAAAGATGTATCCAAAGTCCGAATGCGCAACAAGAACGAAAGAGATAATACGAAGAAGAAGTTTGAGAATCATACACACATACACGAACAAGACAACAAGGACAAGGGGTGGGGGTGTGGTGGGTTTTGTGTTGTTGCGATTGCGTTGAGTTGAGTTGGGTTGGGTTGGGTTGTGTTGGGAGCTGGGATTGCGACTGCGACGTAAACAGAGACAGAGACAGAGACTTCGGGCTTGGTTGCGTCTTCAAGCGCACTTTTGTTGTTGTTGTTGTTGTCAGGCCTGTGTGCGGTGAATCCGCTATAACAGTGTTAGTACGTTAGTAGGTATACAAACAGGTAAAACAGGTATTCCGGGCCGCTCTTCATTTACCTTTTATTTTTTACTGCTGCCGTCAAAGTCGACGTCGTCGTCGCTGCGCTGCTTATATCTCTTCGTAGTTCACTTTACTTTAGCATTATTTTAGCGAACAACAACAAGAGACCAAGGCACATCGTCTTCGATGACGACAATTGAGCAAATAAAGATAAAAAGTAAAAAAACAAAAAAACCAACTAACAACTTAAAATGTGGAGGAAGACGGAAGAACGAGGGAGAAAGAATGAGAGAGAGAGAGAGATAAAAAACGGACGGAAAGAACAGGTAAAAGGAAACAGCGCAAAGTATGAGTTGTAGGAGGAAAAGGAGCAGCAGCAGGGAAAGAGAAACAAGAGAGAGAGAGGGAACAGAAAGAGAGAGAGAAGAAGAGATCAAGGCCCAGAAGAACACACATTCTTAAAGACTGCAATTACCGCACAGCAGACACAGCTAAAGATCGTTATGTGGGTTGATGATCATTATGATAATGATGATTTTGTACTTCATGCTGATGATGATGATGATGAGGAGTAGCCAAAGTTGTGGCCCAAAGCATATAAATTCTATGAGTGCGCACTCAAGCGCAATTTCAGGCAAGAGCTGACACACACACACACACATAAGAAAACACATACACTAACACCTAACCATAGCAAGTTGCACTGGTAAGCCAGGTCTAGGGGTCTATTAGCTAGGATTTCAGGCGACAATATATAAGTAATAATAAAATTAAGAAAATTAATACTATAAAATAAATATTTTATATTGTTGTAGCCATTATTTCAATAAATGAAATATAGAAACGGATCTTAATCAGATTTGGGAATTATGAATTCCTGCGAATAGAACCAGCTTTCCAAAACTTATTTAAAAATATAATAATGAACATCAAACACAACAAAATGTATGCAAAAAGAAAGAAAGAAAAAAATCGCAGTCGACAGGATTCTTAGCTTGCTGCAAAGGGCAGCAGCAGCAGCACTTGCATTTGGCATTTGGCTAGCAGCGGCATTTGAGTGAGAGTGAAGAAACAACAGTAACACAACTACAGCAACAACAACAACAATTAGTGAAGAAGCGCGCGCGCAGCTTAAAAGGCTGCTGCTGCACCGGCGCTGTTGCTGTTTGTTGTTGGCTGCCTGCCCCTCGACGCCAAAGTCAGAGTCAGAGTCACAGTCAAAGCCACTGCCAACAGGTAATTGTTGCGTGTGCGCTCTCGCGCATTCGATTTGGCGCGCTCTCTCTCTGTCTCTCTCTCTTTGCTCGCTCATGCGCTCTATTGAGCGTCGTGTGTTTGGCGCATACAGCTACAAAGCTAGCTGTAAATTTGTTACGTCGCCGCTCTGCTTGCGCGCGCGCCTGTGTGTGTGTGTGTGTGTCACACAGGTGTGCGAGCGCTGCGGCGAATTCGCTCCGTTTCGCCTCAACCGCAGTCGCAGCGCTTACATCACACGACCCAGGCACGCATACGAGAGCAAAATGTGTGTGAAATAACGTTAGTTGCCATTGCCCTCGCACTTGTGCCAGGCCAGAGCCGAGCGAGCGAGCGAGCAAGCGAGAGATAACGCGAGAGACTCTCTCTCAGCGGCAAAGCGCGAGCAAGAGAGCGAGAATTTTCGCCGCAATCTTATTGCCATTCTAAGCGCGTTCTAAGCGCTCATTACAAGCCGACAACGTCGCTGCTTTATCTGTTTTTATTGCTTATACCAACACATGCACACACACACACATGTGTCTGCGAGTGTACGAAGCGCGTTGCCAACTATTTTGCCGTTTAATTTCGCTTATATGGTACTTATTGACGTTGTTGTTGCTGGCGTTCTTGCTGACTTCTTGCGTATCTAAGAGTTTTTGTAGTTACACACACACACACACACACACGTTAACTGCTGTCGATAATGATGAAATGAAATTCTTAAAGGGCCTAATGGGTTAACAGACTTTGTTCAAGCTTAAAATGTTGTAATTACAACAGCGAAAATAAAAGACTTAGGCAACGAACTTGATAAACCATTCCTAAGAATATATTATTTCAAATGTTATTCAAATAAGAAATTTTATTAAGTATAGATTCGATATTGCTAACCATTTTCTCTATGCTATTTAACATTTTCTAACTGTCCAGATAAATATCTATATCTTTATCTAAAAATAAAAAACAAAAATTGATTGAACATAAAGTATTTTAATATCTATATATATATATTTGCAGCGAAATTCTGTTTTTCAGAGTCAAGACCAAAGACACAACAACAACAACTTTAAGCAGCTCTAAGTACAACAAGTACAAACGCAAAACGACTAAAAAAAATCCCAACCGGCAAATGGTTAAAGCAGCGACGACGACGAAGGCAAACAAAGCGAGCAACAGGCAAGAAGCAGCAGCAGCAGCAGCAACAACATGCGAACAGAAGCAGTGACGCCAGCGTCGTATAAAACATTACCTCTACCTTGACTCTGAACCAACAAGAAAAACTCACGCACGTACACACACACACACACCCACAGCTCAGCGGCGGCGAAAAATAAAAAAAGAGGAGACGCAGCGAAAAAAAAAACTGCATGAGAAACGTTATGTGAGCGAAATGAAGCAGCCGCAGCAGCAGTAGAAGCAACGTCAACGCAGACGCAGTCCAAAACACTCTCACTCTCTCTCCCGGAATCGCTGCGTCGCGTTTGTCCGCTCAGGTGCTCAGCTCAATACACAGTTACAGGAGCGAAAACGAAGACGTTTGCCAGAACCAGAGCCGAGAGTTGTGCCGAGAAGCCGTACTGACTCACAGACGAAAGCGAACTTAAGCTCGCTCTCTCTCTCTTTCTTATGCTCCCGATCACTGGGCTCTCTCTTCCATTTGGTTCAAGTGCGGCTTACGGTGTTTTGCGTTCGTCGCCTGAATTCGCCTCTAAAACTAACTGAGTTTGTTGTATATCGTTGAGTTGCTGCTGTTGCTGCCGCTGCTTATTGCTGCTGCTGCTCGTTCGCTCGTTCGTTCGTGCGTTCATTCGCGCAGCGGTACTGCTTGACTTTGGCCTAACTGCTCAGCGGCTGGCACCGCTGGAATACAGTAAGAGGCGAGCCGGTGTTGTGAATGCACGTGTTTTGTCGCTGCACAAGAATCTGCCACAAACAAAAAAATACAATCAAACCAAACAACAACAACTTTGGCAGCTCGGTTACATTTTACACACGCACAACAAGAACATTAAACAAAAAAAAAAATCGCGATTTCTAAACAATAGACTTGAATAAAAAAAACTGCCCTACAATTATAACAGTTCATATACACAGAGAGGAAAAAAAAAAGTTTGAAAATTTTTTTGTTTTGTTTTTCAAAGTGCAAGGCTAAAAACCATATTTGGGAAATGATGAAGAAACATAAAAAATTGTTCAACTGAGCCAAGCTCAACCAAAAACAACAACAACGACAACAAATCCCTGTTGGCACATCACACAACATATTCATTTTTTTTTTCAAAGTCCCCCAAAGGATAACAAAAAAAAACTGCGACAAAAACAACAACAACAACAACAGCAACACACCACAGTGATAAACAGACACACACTTGGATTAGTGTTTTGTTTACTGTGCCTGTGTGTGTGTGTGTGTGTGTGAGCGCGCGTGTGTATGTGAATATAACAGTGCTTTTTTGTGCAATGTCGCGGGCGTGTGTTCAAAAAACGTACAAAGAATCGTGTTAATGTTTTGATACTAACAGCAAGAAATATCAAAAGAAAATAAACAAAACAAAGCAAAACAAACAACAAATCCAAAATGCCGAAAATATTTTTAATCAAAAATCGGCTGCATCAGCAGCAGCAACGTTTGCTCGAGTCACAGAATCTGTTGCAACACAAGGCGCAGGACGATGAGCGCTGTTTGGTGCCGCCACTTAGCCCCAATGGTCGCGACAACGATGCATCGTCACCGACACCAACAGCACCAACACCAACAATACCCACACCAACAACACCCACACCAACAACACCAACGCCGCAACCGGAACCGCAGGGTCAAGTTCAAGGCGATAATGATGATGATCAACCCCTGAGCTTAACAGCGGTGCCCACAACATCATCATCATCAATATTAGCATCATCATCATCAACATCGTCGACATCGACATCAGTGCGCAAACGTTTTCATCATCGACGACATTATTTTGGACAAACGCGTCACAGCCTCGAGCTGGCACAGGAATCCAACTCAAACTCAAACTATACCAATACAAATACAAATATCAATTTAAATGCTGAGATCAAACCACAAACACCAGAAGAGCAAGTTCAAAATGGTAAGTTCATATTCCTCAACTCAAACTCCTTTCTCAAACTTACGGGAAAATAAACAATCAGTTCGGTGGTTTGTTGCCTAAGTCATTTGCTAACATCTCTCAGTTTTTTGCTTAAGTCATTTGCTTCAGTACAATTTGATTCAACTAACAACAAAAGTTATCAAATTATCAAATTTTTTGTGTTCTGATTCTATTTTGAGAATCAGTCATAAAAGAATGAGCTTTTAAAAATTTTTAAATAAATAACGCGAACGTCACCTTCAATCATTTTTGTTTTAAGATTAAACATTTTCTTGGAATTGGAATTTTTGAGTTTTTAAGTCAGGTTGAACTTTTACTTACTCAACTGATTACATATAATTGAAATTTTTCATTAAAAGAATTCTGATTTTTTTTTATTTATTGACATTCAAATAAGTGTCTTATAATCTTTCGTGTCAAACCAATGTCCGCCAAATAGGAAAAATTCAGAACATATATTTTAATGTTTCACTTCAATTTTGGTAAACATTTATTTAGTTTATCTTATTTTTTTCCCAATAGTATTATAAATCATCTAGTCGAATACATATTTAATTTTTATTTATATTCTTATGGATGACTAAACGCGTTTCATAGTTTTTCTTATTGCATGTTCTGGTTTGGTTTAGTTGTTACTGCTAATCCGATAGAATCGTTTCGAGTAGCAGCTAGAGTTGTTAGTATTCGAACTGTTGCCTTCAGGACAATTACATTTCCTGTCGCATTTGTTATACCTTCAGCTCATTACGCTTGCAAAATCGCAAATAATGCAAAACCAAAACAAAACCGAAAAACTGACAGCCAAATAAATGCTTATGACCATATAATAGCTACAAATCAGTCAGACACAAATGCTGATGGCTATCTACATCTACACGGCAAGCAACAAAACAGTCTGAAAGTTCTACACAACAGCAACAAAAAGAACTTAGAGCTACCAATTTAGTGCCTTCAAGCCAAACCAGCCAGCCAAGCAAATTAAGCAGCAGTCGAAAGCGTTCTTTTTTTTTTTTTGTGTTGACGCCCACACGACGAGACCCTTGGCTTTATTTTTGTTTAGACTCTACGCCGAATCTGTGGCCAACATCAATCACTTTCATTGAATTGCCAAAAAACAAAAAAAAAACCACGAACGAACCAAATTTTCTGGTTCTGGCCATCGACCATTTGGTGTCTTATATAATCGCTGAGGCGGCTTATTAAGTCATTTTTTGTTAGTGGCGGCTCACACACAACAGGCGGTCAGGTCGGTCGGGTCGGTTCCTCTCTCGATTCACCCTTGACCATGACAACAAAAACAGACACGAAGAATATTCATATCAATAAATTCAAATCGTATAACTTTCTTTCGGGTTTTTAATCAGACTTTATGAATTTTACGTTTGCAGCTTGAAAGTGAATTTATTTCGCTTCGATTTGTATTTATTTATATTTTTTTTTGTGTTTTTTTTTGGTTTTAGGTTTTACTTTGGTGTCTTATAAATGAATATCTTGTTTTATTCGCTTCACCGATTTGTTGTGCTCGCCAAAAAAAAATCAAAAAACAAAAAACTCGCATCAAATTCGCTGTCAAGTTCGCTGCCTAAGTCTTTTGTTTCACATAACGCAGCAGCAGCAGCAACTGAGACAGCGGCAAACTTAACTGCCCTTTGTCTTTGTGCGCAAAAATATCACAATTACATGTACGAATAAGTATAATAAATGGCATAACATAGAACGGATAGAATATATGTATAGCAAATGGATGGAGAGGGAGGGGCGAATGTTATGGATAGAATGGAATTGTATACTAGTAGGGTATAATAAAGTGCTATTGGAGTGGCTTAGAATGGCAAGTGGCAAGTGGCAAGTGGTGCTGTGGAAGTGGATGTGGAAGTGGAAATTGCTTGTCGTTGCTGAATCGTTTTTCGTTGAACAACCCAACCTCAACTTAAATTACACGCAGCTAATTATTACTTATTATTTTTTTAGTTAAATAGTATGTATCTGAATATACATTTAAGAAGAGCTAACGATTAATAATAATACTAGCTCAGATCAAATCGATCACATTCGAATTCACAATACACATTCGACAATCAATCCGCAATTTCTGATCAAAAAGACATTCTCAATAAGCTGCTTTTTTAAATAAACAAAATATGAATTTCACAAATTTTGTTAGCCAAAATACAAAAAAATGAAAATAATTATTATAAAACTTTCAGTTGAAAAGCAATTGCGTAACTCTGCATAAAACACAGATATTGTATTAGCTCTACGAAATAATAAATAATATGAAATGAAAAAAGAACAAGTTAACCGAAAGAAAAAATATGGATAGAGAAATTTAATAAGTTTCATTTTTTTGGTATGGTTGATAAAAGAAAATTATTCCATGACAGAATAATTTATTTCAAAATCATTCAGGAATTATCTTCAAGCAGTTATACAGTATTAAGAAACGCTTTTTTATGGTGCACAGCTATTTTTTTTTAATGTAAGAATATCTTAACCTCAAATACATATTCAATAAAGCTAATGTAGTTGTAAAAAAATACTTTTGAATTGCGAAAGATGATTTTTTAAAGTCAGAAATTACTATCTTTTGTTACTTCTAATTTTTTAATAAATTCTAAGTTTTACTTTGCAAAATTCTCTGTTTAAAAAACGTATCTACCAAATGGCACATTTATTTTTTTTTAATTAATACCTGTTAAAACAAAAACACTTTTTGTAAGTTGTTAACGTTGCTTAAGCAACAGTGGCTCAGTGGCTTAGCTCTGCCTTAGCGGTGGTTAAGAGCAGCTTCCAAGAACTTCACACATTTGAGCGAACACACACACACACACACAGAAACACACTCTATATATAAAGTAAGTTATAGTAAAGTTTAAAGGCAAAGGCAATGGGAAAATTATATAACAATGTGAGCGCAGCGCCTTAGTCGCAAATCTCTTCTCTGTCTTTGGGGTCCCAAGCAAAAGTACAAGTTGAGTTGGGAGCAACAACTCGATATGAGCAGCTTAACAAAAAAAAAAAAAAACAAACGAGGAAAGAAGAGATAAAGTATAAGAAGAAGAAGAAGCAGCAACAGCAGCGGCATCAGAAGTGGAAGTGGAAAAGGCTAAAAGAATATGTAGCTAGGCAAAAGTAGCAGAAAAGTTGCAAGCTAGTCGAAAGATCATTATGATGATGGGGCTGCGTTTGCCGTTTCGCAAAAGTTGACTTTGGGCGTTGCTCCAGCGCCTGGGCTGGAGTCCAAAGAGCTGTAGCTGTAGCTGTAGCTGTAGCTTTAGTTGAAGCCATTTGTCCAAAGCACAAAGCGCAAGGCACAAAAAAAATCTAAAACCAAAGGCAAAGTCAAGGCAACACAAAAGTGGTAGAACCAGTAAACAGGCAGCAGCGGCAGCAGCAACGTTCAACACGATTCTTGGCAAGGGCATGCCACAACACAGCACACGAAAGAGAGAGAAGAGACAAAGAACAAGCAGCGTTACCAAAGCAAGCCCAAAACCCGTGTCTCAAGTGCAACACATAATGATGTTGCTGTTGCTGTGTTGTTGCCACGGCCATAATTGCTGTTTGCCAGCCTGTGTCTGTGATTTTTTTTTGCTCCCAAGCCCAAGCAACACACACATATTTTACCCTATAAATATATATATTATATATGCTCGAGTCTATAATAAAAAGAATTCTCAACTGATGCCTGCGTGCCACTAAAGCTGCAACCATAAATATTCATACCACTAATATGTAAGAAATGTGACCTTAAGACAAGGTCTGCTGCGCACTTACTTTACTTAATATACTACTTCAAACTATATAGTATGTATATACATAGTTTCAACAACAATTTTTAGAAGAAGTCGAAGAAGAAGAACAGCTGCTACTTTCTTGCCATTACTGCCGAAACTTCCTGTCACAAACAAATTTCGCAATCGCTTTTTTAGCCATCTTTTCAGTTTATTTATTTTTTGTTTTTTGCGAGGCGCCGTGTCCCCCCTCCCTACACACTTAAGTAAAAGTCAATAAATTTTGGCAGTAAAAAGGAAATTCATTGATAAAGTCGCTGCGATAAGTCAACATTGGCCACTTAGCACTTGCTAACAACAGCAACAACAACCAGAGGCAATGGCAGCTGTTAGAAGATGGCCAAGACGAAGAAAGAAATAAGTACAATGAAACTTTTTCGAGTTCAATTCAAAGTTGTGACGCACACACAACACGCAGATGTTGCAACACACGCGGCCGGAAGTTAGCGAAAGGTTTCGCTAAACTTCCACTCGCCCTTTGGCCTGACGCACTCCCCCTCTTCCCGCCTCCCTCAACCAATCCCTCTCTAACCCTGTACGTACTATTACATGTCGGATGTTAGCAAATGTCTGCTTTCCAAAAACCATATAATTATCAAGACGGCAACATTTTTATTTCATAAAATTGTACAATATATACTTAGTATTTTTCATGCGTACATAAATATTTTTTTAAAATCTTGTCATATTTTTCCCTTGCAACTTGATTAGATTTAAAATTGATTAAACTCAGTTTCGCACAAAAACTCTTACCCATTTTTAATTCAAATGTATTTTTGTTCGTTACTACATACATACACACACTTATTATAATTTTTAAGCTGAGTTTTTCTTTATCAATAAAATTAGCTTTATCGGAAAATGAAGTAGGTAATATTTAAAAGCAATTTTTATAGTACTAATATAACTTTATGTACGTTATAAAAAAATGATTACCATTCTAGATAAAATTGTAGCCAAGTTTCCTAACTTTTTATAGTAATAGTATGAAAATTCATAGAAAAACAGTTTTAGAATATATCCAATAGGGTTTGTTGCTCAGCGTGCAATTTGAATTGTTTGATCCTGTTGAATATTCCTTGGCAAGTTCGTTGCCTAATTCATTTGATTTTAGGTTGAGTTTTATCTCTTTTTCTCTCCCTCTTTTATTGTATATTTTTGTGTGTTTCTTTCTGCATTGTGTCTGTCTGGTATTAGTTGTTTTTACCTGCTGCCTGGCCTTTCACTGATGCAGAGTTGTCTACCTGTTTAAGGGCTGACTAACCTCTCTCGCCTGTCTACTACCCCTCTCTCTCTCACTCAAAAAATCAAACACAAATAAAAATAAAAAAGGAATTGAGAGCCACACAAAAACAAAAAAAATAAAAGAAGAGGAGAAAATAAAATAACAACAGAGATTTGACAACCAGAAGTAAACGAAGCAAAGAACCAAAAGCAAAAAGGGCAAGAATCCTGATTAAATTCAACGCTGAGATTTATTTGTGCAGTGAATCAACACACACACACACACACACATCCAGAGCTGAGAAACTGGTCTCAAGTGCTGCGCTCGACTGCGTTCCGCGCAAAAGAATAAAAATACACTTTGTGTGTGTCTGTCTGTGTGTGTGTGTGTGTGTGTGTATTTTGAAAAGAAGAAAAAATATAAAATAAAATAAAAATAAATAAAGAATAATAATAAAGGAAGCGAGTTTTTTTTTTTTTTTATTTAGCTTATTCTTTTTCTGGCTGGCTGTTGTCTCTTTTTCTCTCTATCTGTCTCTCTCTTTCTCTTATTCTTTGTGTGTATTTGGTATGCGATGACGACGCAGCGAGGCAGTTAGTTGTTGGTTGGAGCTGAAAAATACCTGACCAGGGGCCTCGCCTCTGGAGACTCACTCGAACGAGACTCACGATTCTCTTCTCCCAACTTCATCTCTTTTTGTCTTTGGCCCAGCCCTGTACGCTGTTTAGCTGTCTGTCTGTGTGTGTGTATGTGTGTGTCTCAAAGTAATTTTTCAGCGCAAAAAAACAGAAGCAGAATAGAATATAATTTTATATAAAGGAGTTGATGAGATCAATTTGAGCTAAGCTTTTTAAAGAGAATACAAATAGAATATGATCTGAGGGGGAAAAAAACTGTTATTTTATAAAAGCTACAAAAGAAATAAAAATATTGTATGGAAAAGTTTTCTGAGGACCATGGTCCAGGTTCGATAACTGTCCCATAAAAACTCTTCTCACTTAGTCTTACAATTAGTTTTAAGAACACTTCTATACATAATATACTGATCTCTGTAAAGGAGACAGACGTAATATTTTAACAATATTTTAGGGAATAACTATATCAGTCTAGTTTTAAACGTGCTTTATATACATGAAAATGATTTCGAGTATTCTCACATTCACAGCATTTCAATCTGTTTTTTTTTTGTGTGTGATTATTTTTGGTAAGTTACTGAATATTTTTCTTGAGTGAGTTCAGTGTCAATAACTTGTAAATTGTTTACTGTATTTTGAAATTGCAGTTACTTAGTTTTATTTTTATTATTATTGTTACTAATATTATTAATATGGAAACTCGTTCTGTGTAAGAGCACTGCGATAAAGCACAAAATTATTGAATTTGTTTTTGTTCAATATTTATTTATAAAACTGTTTTTTTTTTTTTATCTCTCGCTCTCTGTTTCGTTAATTTGGTGATTGAAACACGTTTAACAGCAACAACAATAGAACTCGTTTCCTTTTTGTTGATGTTGTTGTCGTTGTTGTTAAAAGTTAACTGTTGTTTTGCTTAACGCTTAAAGACGAACGAGTTTCGTGTACTTTGCATGCTTCAAAATTTCAATTTCGATTGATGATTCTTCCTCTTCTTTTTTGTTGTTGAGAGAATGATCCGAAAACTATGAGAGAGAAAAAAAGAGAGCGATAAATAGATAGGAATTATTTTGCTTTAATGTATACTTATTTTAAATAATAATAATCCAAGAAGAAAAGAATTTTTGAATTAATAATAAAAAAAACATTTTTTGCTAAAATTCGTTTTATCTGGTTTTAATCATAATAATTTTCCACAATCTTAAGTCCGTTTAAGCTCAAGTGTGCGAATTGTATTGTTTTACTAAATTGTTTTTGCTGCAACGCAAATTGAATAAATAAGTTATGCCTTGTTTAAATAACCATTAAATGCATTTAGCTATTGATTAAACAAATTATGGGTTCGCCTTAAACATAAAACACGGCTGCTATTGTATGCTGAACCGTTTCCGCTCTAGCTAATGTCAATGTCAAGTGTAATTTCCATTGAAAACTAGTAATAGTTGGGAAGATGTTTTACCTATTATAGACATATTTGTTGGAGCTCTTGGTTTAAAATCTTTATAAAAATTTGCAAATTATTCAAATATTGATTCCTGAGCTCAACTCAAAGGTTTATAAATAAAAGTATCAACCAAAATAAAAGTAATTCGATAGAACAACTTTCTTAAAGCTTAGCCCCAAAATAAATAGAGTTAAAAATACAACAGAAAAAATATTTAAAAAAAAAAAACTAATAAATCAATATAAAAATAATATATATTTGTAGGACATTGTGAGTAACAATTTTAAATTTTCATTGTTTGTTGCATACATGATTTCCAGAAATTGTCATCCAACATAGTTCGACAAAAAAAAAAAAACACAATTTTGTTTATCAGATGATCTGATGGACAACAACAGCAAATGCAACAAATTAATGACAATATCGATAATCACACTCAGACATACACAGATTAAGCAGCAACGAAGCTAAAAGAGCAGTTCCATGCACCTTCACACACACGCTCACACATATATGCACATGCAATGCACACACAGTACGTACATACATATATGTATTATTTTTCAGGTCAGGGTTGACTTGGTGAGTGACTAAATGAATGAATGAATGAATGAATTGAATGCATGAATGCTCCCCGCCAACTCTCTCTCTCTCTCTCTCTTTTCTCTCGACTAACTTAAACGGTGACTATTTGTAGTTACATACACTATAAGCTACCCCCACACACACACACACACACACAGCTCAAATCCCCCCGCTCCTTTCTCTCTCGCTCTCGCTCTTTCGCACACAATGCAGTCTGAACTGGTTATGCACTTGTCAATTGACAACAAAAACAAATCTCTGCAGATGACACACGCCTCACACTCAACATGCAACTGGTGCAGGACCGTTAAGGTGGTAATGGGGAGGAGGGATGCCATCTTTATATTTTTTTGGCAATTTAAAAAAAATCAACGAAAATTTAACAAACTTTCAAATATTGAAATTTTTTCGAATAATAATTGATCTACGCTTTGTTTTCTTTTCCAATATTTCGTCGAGTTTGGTTTTATTTTTCGAAGATGGAAGAGAGAATTGTGCAATTTTGCACATCTCGCCGTTAAATTGGTCAATATTTGACCTATGATGAGCTTGTGTAATTTTTCGTATATCGAAATCTGTATTATTATTTTGATTTTTATGTGTTTTTTTTTTTTGGGTTTTTTATTTGCATAAAACGGCAGTTTTCAATATTATGGCGCAAGTGATGTGTCATCCGTTAATGAAATGAATTCAGTGAGAGTAGAGGTTAAGAGGCGCATGTTTGACTAGCCAAATACCCTATGCGATAGTGAACTGATCTGTTCACAATATCTAGATTGACGATTGTTTGAGTTTTCTAACTTATTAATTTCTAGTTCTGATAGTTCCCAAGTTCTAATAATTTACCGAATATATATAGTTTTTATTGCTGATTATTCGTTAGGCAATCAGAGGCATCTTTCGAAATCAGCAAAGAAAAGCAAACACTTGCAAATCAGTTTTGTCAAATTGTTGCTAATTAAGTGTACAAATCTTTTCAACGCTATGGAATTGCCCAATTGAAGTTTTCGTGTGTGTGTGTGTTTTTTTTTTTTGCCACACCTCAGTCCGACGCAGCACAGCGGCATATAGGTATGTACAGCTGCGAAAAAAATAATAGCATCACCAACAACTTTTTCTTGCCGTCCAAAAAACAAACATTTACATAACGAAATTTCTCCGATCTACCGATTTCCCGGAAATAATAAGTCTTGACAATATTGGCGATTAAAATGTTTAAACCTACGATTTCGGTAGCCCAAATAAAATAAATGTATTCATACGAGTTTCGAGACAAATATTAATAAAAATTAATTATTTGAAAAATTTCATACCCTAGATATTTGTTTTTTGCGGACGGTAAGAAAAAGTTGCTTGGTGATGCTATTATTTTTTTCGCAGCTGTGTGTTTTGTATGTTGGCAATGTCAGCAATTTCAATATCAATATCAAGTTCGTTGCCTTAGTCTTTTGTAAGCAAGCAAAAGAAATTTGCACAAAAAAGAAAAATATTAAATGCAACAAAATATTAAGCGATAAATTAATTAATTTTAAATATATAATGAAAAAGACAAATCAATAATATATAATAAATAACATTTATCAGTTTTTAAACTTTTGAGATGGTTTGGGTTTGCTGTAAGCTTTAAGAGGCAAGCACAAAACACACACACACACACAAACACACATATAGCGCACCACAACACACATGAAATTGAGTAAAGTAAAGAAAAATAAATAATAAAAAAATCTACCGGTTTTCAAGGTTAGGCGCCGATTTAACTGTATTAAGAGCGGGCCGTAATCACAGCGGCCGCAGCAAAAGTTACGTCATTAATGAACAACACACACACACACACAAATACTACATCAACAACAACAACAACAAAAGACGGCGACAACTTTTGTTGCGCTTGTTGCGGTTTTGGCTCATTTCATTTGGAAGCTGAAGCTACAAAAAAAAAAAACAACATAAAAAGCAAAGCCGAAACCCAAACTGCAACAACAACAATTTTACGCATAATTTCATATTTGTAACAAAAAATACAAAGGCGGGGGAAAGAGTGGGCAGAGAGTGTGAGCGAGACAGCGATAGCTAGGAAGATAGCTGTGGCCAAAATGATGTAGCTTCATTCATATGCATAATGTTGTAAGTGGGAGTTTTAGCTTAATACAAATTTGTAGCTGATTGATGTTGTTGTTGTTGTTGTTGTTGTTGTTGCTTGTGATGCTTAACTTGTTTTTCATTGATTTTGATTGTTGCTGTTGCTGTTGTTGTTGCAGCATTTAAAATGTGGGTCAAAACTGGTAGGTAGTTCGCACCAACAACAACAACAACAACAACAAAAAGGGTCGCCAGCATCATTTAACATGTTTACAGTTAAAACAACAACAGCAACAACAACAACGACTGCGAATTGTCGTCCGTGTAGCAACAAATATATACTTATGTATATGTATGTATATATATATCAGCAACAACGCATCAACGTATTTAAAATGAAACCAAGCGTTGCTCATCATCATGATCATCATCATCATAATTAAATGCTGCTAATTTTGCATACACATACACATACATATGCGTTTTATTGACACACACGATGTGTATAGTATATAGCTTTAAGGCTGATGCTGTAATCATCGTCATCATCATCATCATCATGATGATTGCCTGTAACGGTTGAGAAGGTCAACCAGATGCAGTTTTCATTTCAACCGAACTCGAACTCACAGCTCTGGCTGAGAGGCTCTGACTAAACCTGATCAACAATTAGGCAAGTGCATCGTTCGGATCAACTTAAACAAAGGCACTATGCACATTAGGAATAACATACCCTGACCTTGGCGTATAACCAACAAATGTAGCCAACTAATTTGTCGGCCATTTCTTTCTCATAATCAGCTGATCGATAGTGCACACTCAAAAGCTCGCAAAAAGTTACGGTTAAGCTCTAAAATATGTCTGATGTATCTTGTTTTAAGAATTGAAATGCAGAAATACGATACAAAAAGAATTTCGGACCATAGTCGATTTACTACGGGCTATCGATTGATCGATATCTTATGCTTATTTTTAGATAATTATCGTTATGCTGCACCTGATAGTTATTAATTTATCGACATCTTCGATTTTCTATAGGTTATCGATTGATCGATTAATGAAAGTTAATTTTAACCATTTATCTACCAACTTATTCGGATAGATTATTGATCGGTATCGATAAGTATGTCTACCGATATTTGGCTGACTCATCGATGTACCTGGGAAAACAGTAAATTCCTTCCAACTATACATTATATATGTTAGATAAATGTTAGCACATTTCTATTTTTGATTTTATTTTTGTATTGAATTCAGTGCACAAATAAAAATGCACAGTTAGAATGTTATATAGTACATCTGTTTGTGCAATTCAATCTCAAAACGGTTCAAGCTATGCACATATATTATTTAACTATATCGTAACTCAATTACACACACATGAGTGTGTGTGTGTGTGTGTGTGTGTGTGTGCTGTAACTCGAACACGCTATTTCATTCTGAAAGTCTGTTTAGAATAATCACCCAATGCTGTTACTCACTCGAAAGTTATTTCAATTTCTATGCAATCTCTCTCGCTCTCGCTCTAGCTCTCAAATGTTTGTTATTCAATAGCAACAACAACAACAACAACAATAAAATGTATACAGCTTTCAGTTTCAGTTCTAGATGAGAAATTGAGCCAGTCTACTTGACAGCTACTATTTACACTGCATTAACAATAACAACAACAACAACAACAACAAAAAAGCTAAGCTAAGCTGAAAAAAAAGAGATCGAGGCCGACGCGTTGTTAACAAAAAGTGCAACAAACTGTTTAACAAAGACGCGAAAATCCACAAAGCAAACAAATAAAATAGTATATCGAATACAACAACAACGCCGCAAAGCGAAAACTTTTGTTTTGAAATGGGCAAAGTTTGAACGCAATTGCGTTAAATGATTTGTTGCCCCTAAAACAAAACAAAAACCAACAACAACACCCAGAAGAGGAGGTGGCCGAGGTGGAATACATACGGGGGAGGAGGCTGTGTGGGGCACGTTGTAAATGTTAATGAGACGTGCACGAAACGAAATGAAACGACAGTTCGGTTCTATGACTTGTGGGATAAGCCAATGGACTTGTTGTATGGAAATGTTCAATTGTTGTAAGTGTATGTGCACTAGCACACACACACACACACACACACACAAATGTATGTTGAAACGAGGGCAGTTTAACAAATTCCATTTTTTGTTGTGGCAATGGACAATTTACAGAATATAAATTAAGATAGATCTCCGATAATTTCAATAGAAAATCAAGAAAATATATAAAAAATTATAAGGTTCTTTGGTTCTTTCTTCAAATTATCCATCAACATTTTAAAGTAAATGTTTTTGCATTTTGCAGTGAACTTGTACGCATACTTTTTCTGGCTATTGTAGATACTTTTTGATTGTCCACCCTCGTAAGTTATATAGTATGTACAGATATGCCAGTTGGTAATAGATTTGTAACCCTTATAGACGTCAATATGTACATATATATATATATATATTGGCTTTAACAATTAGCACAGAGCAAAAACAGATGCATGCATATTATATATATGTATATGTATATGTGCATATGTATATAGTAATTTTCGTTTATACATATATCAGTCAGTCGGCCAATCATTGAGTTGCGTCTCATTCAGTGCTTTGTTGTTTGCTTTGACTTTTTGCAAAAAAAGTTGCACAGTTGCAATTGTGTTTAAGTTGTTATTTAGCATGCTTCTTTGTGCACTCACACACACACACACACACACACACATGTATTGCAATTACAATAGTTATACTATTGTTGTTGTTGTTGCAACTAAATGGTAAACAGCAACAGACATAAAATTTAGGTCAACGCATATAATATATTCATTTTAAATGCGTTGACACACACACACACACACACATGCATTAGTATTGGTCACTTTAAAGCGTGTTGAATTAGAAATATGTTGATAAACTTATTTGCTTTGTGTGTGTTTGCGGCCAGTTGGTATATTGCAGTTGTTGTTGCCACTATTGTGTGCCTCATTGTTTGTGCAACGTGCTCAACGGACAATTGCGACACACAGCCAGATGAGCAACCGCCTTGAAGAATCGCATTTGGAGTCGTCGCTCAACAATTCATTATTAACATTTGCTTGTAACAGCTGTTAGGAATTACTGTTGATCCTTCCCATCATGTTAACTAACAGTTGTCATAGCGAATCCCCAACCGAGTACATAGCCGACAGAGCCACTGTAACAGAAAATATTCGGACCTAAGAATAGCTCGTGGGCAAATAAGTTTAATAAGAATGCATTTTAATAGCTATGATTAGTATTATTTAATTTAACTGATTATTTTGTTATATTTCCAGATTATAGTGATATTTTTTTCAGCTATCTATTTTGACTGTTTATTCATTAATTTACGTAAATAAAATAAATAATATTAACATCATCGGCTCTGTATTCCGCTCTGTCTGAAACGAAGAGTAGAGCTACAGACAGCTCTGTTATTAACAGCTGTTACTTAAAGTTAACCGAAAAACCACATAACATGGAAAGAATTTAAAAATAAGCTTAAAATGAATATACCTATATATAGGGTACAATAAACAACAACGATAAAGAAAAAAAAACCAAAAAATAATAAAACAGCTAATCGTTACTTTAACTTAATAAAGTTTGTAAACGAGTTAACGAGGCGAAATGAAACAGAGCAAGGTTAACATTGACATTAATACCGCAAAGAACAAAACAACAACAACAAAAATCGTATATATATAGTAGAAGAAAAAATAGCAAAAACAACAACAAGCAAACAAACAAACAAATTGAAGCACATTGCTAGAATACAGCGCGGCAAATATTGTACAAACAACAACAAATACAAACAGCAAAATAATACAAAAAGAAATAAAATAAAAAAAAAATAGCAAGCAACTGTAATTAGCAGCTGCACAAAACGTAGCACATGTTGTTGCTGTTGTTGTTGTTGTTGTTGTCAAGCATGTGGTTTGCAATTTAAGACGCGCTTTGAGCTTCAAAGCTGACGGCAATAACAGCAGCAGCTGAGGCCTTAGATACGTTAGACAACAACAATAACAACAACTGGCAAATCTCGAAATCTTGATTCTTCAATCTTAAAAACACACACACACACGCGCGCAGGTTCTTTTAAGAGTCGCCTTACTCTCAGTGTCAAGCCAACAAACATCTGCAGTCTTTTGATCTATCCAAGCAATGGCATTTGGATGCTGTCGATAACTCACACACACACACATAAATACGTCGTATGTGTGTGTGTGTGTTTACATACGAGTATTTCAACTGCAGTTTTGACCTTGACAAAGCGTCAGCAATCTGCGCTGCAAAACAGTTAATAATTTGTGTGTGTGTAGGCTGACAGAGAGAGAGAGAGAGGGGGGTCGGATAGACATGTGTGTTGGAGTGTTGGCTGTGTTGCGGCAAGGCTGCTGTGTCATTCAATTTGGAATTACTGGGTTAATATTAAATTAAACGTTGCATTAAATCTCTCGGTTTGTTTTGCTTTTTGTTGCTACTTGAAAAACCAAAGACTTAGGTAACGAACTTGAAATGAGCCGAATGGGCCAAGGAGCAAAGATGTAATAATAATAAAAAGCAACTATCAACGTGTGGGTTCAAAAGGTAATAATCCCATAATACAGTTAACCTTAATAGAAATCTTAAACTAAAACTTAAGAAAGTCAAATACTGTTAAGTGCAACAAGTAACAGTTACATTAACAGGCGTCAACCTTAACATAAACATATGTCTATAAATAAAGGTTTAAAAAACGAAAACTTTTCCCTTAGAGCGGCAACAATCAAAAGTCACAAATTGCCGGCCACGAAAATTATAAAGTTGCCAAAAAGTAACGCGTTGAGCATTTATAATGTATAACTTATAAACATGCCCGCTAAAAAAAGAGGCAAGATCAAGGCATCAGGCAGACCGAGGAGGAACAAAAACAAGATTAAAGTTGACTTGGCTGATTTGAGCGAATCGATAAACTTAATTGCATGGCACTTAATGCATTTTAAAGTTTTGCGCCCTGAAACCTGAGAACACACATTGGCAAATGTGCGTGTGCGTGTGCGTGTGTGTGTGTGTTGAGACTAATAAAGACCTTGGATCGGCCCCTTTGGGCCCTAAGAAATCGAACTATCAACAGCTGCCTCCTAAAAGAAACTTGAACCCAAACAGCGATCGAAAACGAATCCAACAAAACCAAATCCCTGACAAAATCAAGTAAGAAAGTGGAACGACTTGAAGATATCATAAACTTGAGTTTGTTACCCATTAAAAGTTTTTCCCGATGAGCACAGAAACTGCTAAATCTTTAAAGTTAAGGTTTTCAATGTTATCGATAACATTGACTATCGATAATTTGAAACAAAC
Source organism: Scaptomyza graminum (assembly GCA_018901835.1). Classification (NCBI taxonomy): domain Eukaryota; kingdom Metazoa; phylum Arthropoda; class Insecta; order Diptera; family Drosophilidae; genus Scaptomyza; species Scaptomyza graminum. The sequence goes on along the minus strand of JAEIFL010000001.1, from coordinate 7,240,317 downwards.
GACTCGGCCTTAATCATATATATTTTTTATGGAAGATGTTTCCTTCACACTATACCCTTTGAATCCTAATTTTAATGGGAATCCAAAAAATAAAATAAAATAAAAATTAAAAAAATTAAGCTGCATTTTATAGACGGTTGTTGTTGTTGTTGTTATTGTTGCTGGGGCGTTAGAGACATATTCATTTAAGAGTCTTGATCGCTTTGGCAATAAATTTATAGACTGGCCCCTCGAGCAGTTCCAAACCGAAGACAGCTTAGGCAAAAAGGGTTTTTAAAAAAACAAACCCCAAGAAAACGCTTTGTTTCAAAGGCATTAGAATTGGTAAATGCCTTGAAAAATATAGGGGCGCTGCTTAAGCTTTTGAACACCACGCAGCAGCAGCAGCAGCAGCAGAAGAGGCAGAGGAAGCGGCAATTTGTGCGCGTGGCAGGCAAGAAGGCAAAGGCCAAGAAAGGATCGCATTCGCATTCGTATTCGCATTCGCATTAGGTCATTTGGTCAGGAAGCAAAGAAAGAAAGACCAAAAAAAAAGGCACCTGTTAGGCAAACGAAGCAACTTCCTACCAATTCAAACGGATGCATCCATCAATTTGGCAGCACAAACAGGAAGGAAGGCACAGATGCGGTTTGGTTATTTTTGCGCCCAGTCTTTGACAAGGGTCGTGGCATCTGCCACGCCACCAAAGCCAAAAGGTGGAAACCTGCGCTTTTGCACATTTGAAAAAATGCACTTGTCATTCGGAAAGACACCAAAAAAGCAGACTTGAAAACCGAAATTGATTAGCTGTCGGCTAATCGCTGACACTCTACCTAACTTTCATGGTACCCACACCGCGCCCCTTCTACCCTCCATTCCAATCTGTCAACGTTCCGTGCTTTTCATGCTCTATTAAGTAGCTGGACAAGTGGGTTGGTTGCATTTTTTTGGGGCAGAGTTTTGAGCTTTTGATGTTGGGTGTGCCGAGGTGTTGCCTGAGTTGAGATGTCAACATTTTGGTTACAATTCGATGCCTTTGGGGTCAGGGCCGAGTTGGCAAGATGCCAGACGCCAGCTAAGCTCTGGTTATGTATAGGTTGGGCAATTAATTCATGAGTTGAACCGATTAAAAGTGGCTGCAAGGGAACCAAAGCTAGTAGAGCCCCGATCAATCTTAGGGAATCGTTTAAAATGATTAACAGACCAAATCAAAGATCTATCTTAGCATTTAACAGCACTGTTGCGACGCTGTTAAACCCTTTCTTGGGTTGACTAACAAAAAATCACACACGCAATGCGCGACCCTTAAAGCTTTTTATGTTGTTTTTGTAGGTGGAATTATTTATATACTACATTTGGGCAGAGCCGCTTTGACGTTGCGACGTGTTTAGCATTTGCAATGACACAGAGAGAGAGAAGAAGAAGCAGTGTTGTCATCGTCGCATGTGAGTGTGTGTTAGCAACAGAATGCGTTTGGAATTTTCCTTCACAAAAAACAACAACGACAACAATAACAGTAACACAGCGTTGAAATGTTGTCTTTGTATAAGTTTTCAGCGGTTGTTCAACTGAGGGGGGACGTATGGGGTTGCTGTCCAGCTATTTGCGGTGGGCCAGACGTAAATAACAAAACTAATACAAACATACGTAACACCCGCATGGGTTTGGAATGAAGCGACACAAAACAAAATATAAATAAATAAATAACCAAACGAAATAGTTTCGTTTCTGTTTTTTTTACAGTCGCCGCTCTTATACACTTACAACAGCAGCTTAAACTTGGACTGTTAAATTAACAGTAAGCTAAACGAGTCTTTAGTTCTAATGAGAATAATTAGAATAAAGAGCTTTCACTCTTATGCTAACAGAGCTACAAATGTGAATGCATAAATCAAATATATGTACATATGTATGTATGAAAGAGATAGTTGCCAATGTCTATAATACCCAATGATACATAGAGCACTGAAAAGTAAAGATCAAAAAACTGTACAGTTAAAAACAAAAGAAGGCGCAAAAGGTATTACAAATTCTAGGCAACAACTGCGACGTTTTGTTATGCACATTATTACCATATGCACACACACACACACATTTCAACAAAATAAAACTTTTGCTGTATTTGCTTTGATTTCGTTTTATCGCTTACATATGCGTGCATGTGTGTGTATGAGTGCTGCCATTAAAGCTGTTTTCCCGCTACATCTGACTGTTCTTACATTTTTGGTATAAGTGTGACTAAACTTTTAGGTGAATAGCTTTTTTAGCTTTATTTTTTGCCTAACTAGCTGTTTTTGCTCAAAGAATTATGGCAGCACTGATGAGCATATAAACACACATGCATAGGCACATACACATGTATTTAGATATGTATGTATGTATGTAATATGTATGTATCGGTAATACGCATTTTGCGCTAGACAAAAGAATGAGCGTGAAAATAACGCGAATATCTTAAAGGTTCATGCACACGTTGGGATCTCAGAAAAAATAAAATAAAATAAAATAAACGCATGCTAATTATTTTATGTAAAGGATAAAACGTGCATTGAACTTGCCAAAGAAGCGAAAATGGAAGCACTGTTAAGATTAGTTACCATCATGCTGTTAAGTTGATACATACATACATATGTATGTATGTATGTGTGTGCAATTTCGTCCACTCGAATTTTACTTTGTTGTTATTGCTGCTGTCGTAATGATCATTTAGAATTTATTTCCTCAACACACACATACATACATACATACGCCTTTTCGCATTTCATTACATATGTACATATGTATGTGTTCAACGCACATTTGTATGCATGCATATATTTGTACATACATACATACATATGTACATTTGTGTTATTACAAAGCGTTTTACAATTGCCTTGACCTTAACACAATAAAATAAATTACACCGATTATGACTTATCTGAAAGGCAAAAGCCATTTAACAGCTCGTTATGCAGTTGATCATGGTAAATTTAAAAATATGTATGTACATACATATATATGTACATTTGTATCAACAGGTGTATGTATGTACATACATGTACATATATATATATGTATGTATATATATAGAACAGTTTTCAGTTAACAGTCATGTTATGTTTGTAGAGCGCCATTAGCGAACTAGTATGTACATACATACATACATATGTATGTATGTATGTTTGTTCGTACAAATGTAAACAAATATGCAATGCAAACAAAATCATGTTAGTGGGATGATGGGCGTGGCATGTGGAATTCGCTAGCGGGCGTCTCCTATTAGCCCATTAATAAATAAATGGCCAAGCCAACATTTTACAGACAATTTAAATCGAAATGCTTGACAGCTGCTTTTGGCATACGAATTTAATGAATTAAAACCAAATTAAAAATGTGTTCATACTACGTACATATGTACATACATATGTATGTATGTATGTACATATGTGTATGTACTATATGCAAAACAAATTTAACGTCAAATGTTAAATGGTTGCGAGCCCAAGGCTATGCTGTTCACTGGCCCAGGCGAGCGCTGTTAAGTGTTATGCGACACTTAGAATTTACTGGCTGCGCAGCCGACTGCGCTGCCCCACTGCCAGTGCTGGCGACCATGACCAACAGGTAGCGCTAGCGCAACGGTGTGCGTGTCAAGCATTTGAAACTTATACACAGACGCACGCCAGTGTTACCATATGTAATAATAATTACAGCGCTCATCGCATGCAATTAAAAAAAAAGCTAATAATAATTTGTATGCACATACACATGTATTTCTGTATGTATGCCTATGTAGATGGATGTGTGAGTGTGTGTGTATATTTGAAGGGCTAAACAACAACAACGCCCCCGCATACGTTCATTGCATTCCGCTGCATAACTGAAAACGTGTACACACAAACAGAAAGCAATTGCAAAAAGCCTTGATCTTGATCGCATGAACGTTGTATACACACACATACATACATAGACCTGCGCAACAACAACAGCACAACGACGTCAACTTGTATTGCTGCCTTTTGTTCTTGTTAATGTTGTTGCTATTATTTATTGCAATTGATTTAATTTGATTAACAGCCAAGACAAGTTTTTTTTTCTCTTGTTTTGTGTTAACCAACCTTGTCTTTGCCCGTTTTGATGTCGCTGACGCCGAGGGCGACTGCAAACGGCACCTCGCACTTGTACTTGCTTTTGCTTCTGTTTTTTTTTTTTTTGCAATTGCATTTACATAATTACATCTTCTAACACATTTAAATGAAATGCATGGGCGGCCTGCCATATTTTATTTGCTGCTATTATTATTTTTAAACCACCCGCAACAAGTGATTTGCCTATTTGTCTTTTTTTCATTATCATTTTGCTATTCCACTTTACCCTTTCGAAAAGAAGAGAGTTATGTACATATGTACCTACATACATATAATAACACATACATACCTACATACATACATACACACACACTTGCATGCCATCGCCAACTTTAACATATGCACAGTGGTTTAAAATGTACATACTTATAATTTAAATTAAATCAAGGTATAGACATACATAGTATGTATTACATACATATATGTATTTATTTACATGTGCAAAATACTTGAAATTGCAATTAAGTATTTATTAAGTATATCAAAAGCGTTCATTATTTATGTATATTGTACATTCTTGTGCTCATCGAACCACTGAAAGAACAGTTATTCGGCTCTCATTTAACGAAACATAAAATACATGCATATATAAACATACATACATACATACATGCATATGTACTCTCGATCGATGAACAGAAGAGGACTAGCCAAAAAAGAGCTGCTTATAGAAATTAAAGAATATAGCAAGAACAAAATAATTTGAAAGAAAAAGGAGATGCGCTTACAGTTAGCGATAAGTCTTCGTGGCGAATGCACGGTTAATTTTTTGATCGCGTGTCTTTGGGTCGAGATCGGTTTCGTTTTTCGCTGTTATTTAATCTTTAAAATCTCTCTTTTTTATTTCGCTGTTCGTGAAAATGCCGTTGTAAACTCATTGTACATAATTCAACCGAATGTAAAACGACATAAACACATCAATATTAATAAATAAATAAATATACATATTTGTATTAACTTATTGAGTATTTAATTAAACTCCTGTGTGTTTAACTAATTATTATTTTTTTCTTCGTTTTTTTTCTTGCAGAAAAATTTAACAGTTTGACGCCAGCAGAATTGTTGCAGCGTTTAAGCTGCAACAGCAGCAGCAGCTCCACGGCAGAAACCTCCACCACCACCAACACCACCACCAACAACAACAACAGATCACCAACCCCCCCACCCACATCAGCCTCAACAAAAGACTGCAATGAAATTTCATTACAAGCAGAATTAGGTGAAGAAGAAGCAACAACAACAGCAACAACAACAAGCAGCATACCAAAAGAAAATATTTACAGTCCGACTGCACCGCCGCCAGCTGAAAGCGTCGTTGACGACGTTGACGTCGACGTCGACGTTGGCCTTGAGGCACCAAAGCCACGTTATTACGGCGCTTGCGGTGTCCTAACGCAGGCACAGCGCAAAGAATATCCGCTTGAGCGTAGCAACAACAACAATAAGAAGAAGAACGACATTGATGCCGTTGACGTTGACGTCGACATCGATTGTAGCATTAGCAGCGTAAGTAGTAGCAACAGCAACAGCGGCGACGACGACGACGCCGACGACGACGACTCCGACGACGGTTGCAAGCTAATCGTTGACGAGAAGCCCCTGCTGCCCGTCGACCAGCCGTTGTCGCTGCGTATGCGCAGCACACCGCCAACAGCCGATCAGCGACCCAGTCCGCCGCCGCCCCCGCGCATCATTCCTGCCGTTCGTTGCAGCGTTATACAGCGTGCTCCACAGCGCGAGCAGCAGCAACAACAACAACATAACCAGCAGCAGCAGCAGCGTGAGCGAGAACTGTTATACCAGTGCGAACGAGAACTGTTATACCAGCGCACACTTGACCTTGAGCAATTGGGACCCGAGCAACAGGAGCCCATCGACTATCACGTCCCGAAGCGCGACACGAGCAGCGAAAGCAGCGAACGCAGCGAACAACAGACAACGACAAACGAACTGAACGCCTTACGATTGCAGCGTGCGCGACGCGAGAGCGTGAGAGAGGCGCGTCGACGCAGCAGCTATTTGGCGGCGAGAGTTTTGCAGCTTAATCCGCGTTTGGTGCGCAGTTTGCCTGGGATTTTGGCAGCGGCCGCTGGACACGGGCGCAGCAGCAGCAGCAGCTCGGGCCAAAGCTTTCAAACGAATAACGGCTTTAGCGGCAGCGGCGGCGGCAGCAGCAGCGGCGGCGGCGGTGGCCAAAACGGTAACGGTAGCAGCGGCGGCAGCGGTGGCGGCAGCACCGGTTCACCGGGCAGCGGCAGCGGCAGTGGCTCAGGCAGTTTTGGTACTGGCGGCGGAGGCGGAGGCGGTATGGGTGGCGGTCGTGACGGTCGCGGCAATTACGGACCAAATTCACCGCCAACTGGCGCCTTGCCGCCATTCTATGAGAGCTTGAAGAGCGGCCAGAGTGCCGACGCGCAGGCAACGACGCCGACAACAGCCGGCAATGTGCAACAATTGTTGCAAAGCAATTCGCATTCACAGTTTCTCATACAGAACGCAGCGGCATATTTGATGTCCAATCAGCAGTATAACAGCAGTTGTAACAACTCATCGGGCGGACCATTGGGCGGAGCAGGAGGAGGAGGAGGAGGAGGTGCTGGTGGAGGAGGAGGTGGAGGTGGAGCTGGTAATGCTGCTGTTAACCTCGATGGTAATAATATTTTGAACTTTGCCAACGGTTTGCAAGGCAATTCTAATTATAATGACATCAATTCTAATTCCAAATTCAATTCCCCAACAAATATGACGCATCATCCATTCTATGGCGGTAATCCATCAGCCTACGGCATAATACTCAAGGACGAGCCCGACATTGAGTACGACGAGGCGAAAATCGATATTGGCACCTTTGCCCAAAATATAATCCAAGCGACAATGGGCAATGTTGTTGGCAGCGCCGCCACAAACAGCAACGGCTTCTACGAGGATGCAATCATGTCGGATCTGGCTAATAGTGCAGCAGCTGCAGCGGCAGCCGGCGGTGGCCAGTGTCCAAATGTGGCTCATGTCGCCAACGGCAATGGGAACGTTGTCGATCCCTTGCAATTTACAGCAACATTGATGCTCAGCTCCCAGACGGATCATTTGCTGGAGCAATTGTCGGATGCGGTGGATCTCAGTTCGTTTCTGCAGCGCAGCTGCGTCGACGTCAACGGCGATGCCGACGACGATGGCAATTCGACGAACAACAACAGTCCCCCCCATCATCGTCATCATGACTTTGAGCTGGTCTCGACGCCATCCTTGACACCCGATTCGGATGCATTGTCGGTGTCGGTGTCATCGACGCCGCATGCCGCACAAATGGATGCGTTGCATGAGAATTTGTTGACGCAGCTCACCAACAACATGCAGCGTAGTAGCAATGCCAACAACAGCAATAGCTATGGCGCTCAGCAGCATGTTGTTAACAATATGCAGCAACATGTTGTCAATGGACAGCAGCAGCAGCAACAACACAATTTGCAACAGCACCAGCCGCCGCCATCGTATCAGCATGCAACGCGCAATTTATTGCAAATGCAACAGCAACATAATGGTGGCAGCAACAACAGCAACAACAACAATAACAATGGCTATCATCAACTGTCACAGCAGCAATTGTTACAGCAGCAGCAGCAGCAGCAACATCATTCACAGCATCAGCAGCAACATGCCTATCAGCAACAGCACAATCTGTATGCTCAACAGCAACAGCAGCAACATCAGCATCATGATCAACAGCATCAGCATCATTTCCAACAGCAACAACAACAGCAGCAGCATCAACAACAACAACAACATCAGTCGCATCACTCACAGCAGCATGCGCATCATCATCAGCACCACCAACAGCATCAGCAGCAGCAGCAGCAACACCAGCAACAGCAGCAGCAGCAGCAACATCACAATAACCACAACGACAACAGCAATCTATCGCTGCCGTCACCAACAACAGCTGCTAGTGTTTCTGCAGCCGCTGCAGCAGCGGCCGTTGCTGCTCTACGTCCCATGTCCAGCAGCAGCAGCAGCAGCTCCAATCTGATCGACGCAACTGTTGCTGCTGCAGCGCTGCTCGACACAAAGCCGCTAATACAAAGCGTAAGTTCCATACAGATTCTAACGCCAATCAAAGTCAACGGCAGTGAGCCACCAGTTGAGCTGGTGGATGCCGTGCCACTCTATTATTCGGTTGTCAACAACAATAGCAACAGCAAAAATAACAACAACAACAGCAGCAGCAGCAGCAGCACCATCACTGCCAACAACAACACCACCACCAGTAACATTACACTTATCAATAGTGAAAATAACACAAATATCGTTAGCAGCAAAGGCAGCAGCACCAGCACCACCAGCAACTTTACATTTATTAACACTGAAAACAATAGCACAAATATCATTAGCACAAATAACATAAATGCCGCCAACATGACACGCACCAAGAATCTAAATAAGCTGGGCGGTCGTGCCAGGGCCGTTGCCTATGGCTCCACCATGGTCACATTTGTGTCCACGGTCAAGCGTTCGTTTGAGGTGCCCGCCCAGCGTCATGTGCATCGCACCACATTGCGTTCGTTGGCCAGTGCAGCGGCTGCGACCGCAGCGGGCCTGCTGCCACCGACGCCCACCGTTTCGGTGCTCAACGAAAGCAAAATGCTGCAGCGGCGGGTGAGCGCGGACAAAGCTAAGCCTACTACTGTATTTGTATTTGTATTTGTATCTGTATTTGTGCTCGTATTCGTTTCGTATCGTATCTTGTCCTGAGTTCCTCAAAAGAAAAAACATCAGCTGTTTTTCTTACTTAGTATCTTTTTGACTTTGTTGCCGTCTTCGTTAAATTGTGTTTGTTTTTTTCTACTGTCTTGTGTCTTGTGTCGTTTTGCCAATTTATGTTTGTCCTTGTCCTAATGATTTGATTTATATTATTATGATTATTTTGTTTTGCAGCTTGCTTTCAGATTGATAAAGATAGTTTTCGATGAATTTGAATGTATTGTATTTCAAATTCAATAATTCAAGAGTCATTTACAATTTCAATTCGTTCTAATATCGCGCAGGAACATTAAGGAACTTTTTAAACAAAGGATATTTTTTGTATGCCTGTATAAAACTATGTCAAATAATTATTTTATCAATCAGCGCCAAATCATTCAAACTACATCGATTTCAATTCTTCTTAAACTTAATGTTATCATAAATGTGTTTTCTTTTTTCAATGTTCATGTTTGAAGAAAACCCTCATCCTAATCAATTTTCCTGCATCTTTTTGTGCTGTCTCCTATTTTGTTGTGTGTTGTTGTTGCTCTCAATTACAGTCCTGTGTTGTCTTGTGTGTTATGTCTGGCTTTTGTCACACTGTAAAAAAATCAGTTTGCTAATCAATGCGTTTTGTTTTGAACCTATTTAGTTGGGCCTGCCACCGGATTTACAGCTGGAGTTTGTGAATGGAGGGCATGGCATCAAGAATCCTTTGGCTGTGGAGAATGGGCACGGGAACCATCATCACCACCGCATACGCAACATGGATTGCATCGATGATCTCAAGCATGGCCACCCGTCGTCGCAGCAGCAACAGCAGCAGCATCAGTCCATGCAGCAACAGTCGCTGCAACAGCAGTCGCTACAGCAGCAATCGTTGCAGCAGCAGCAACAGCAGCACTCGCCGCAGCAACAACATTCGCCGCAACAGTCGCAGCTGCAACAGGCAGCTGTGGCACAGCATCATTCGCTTAGCCAGCATGCGCTCAACAACAGCAATAACAACAACAACAGCAATGGCAGCAGCAGCAGCCACAATCGCAACCATCACCATCACAACAACAGCAGCAGCAGCGTCAGCAGCAACAGCAGCAATCATGGCGACTCCATCTGCCCGAACAACAGTGGCGCCGAGGATGCCAACAACAAGTTCGTGTGTCGCGTGTGCATGAAGACATTCTCGTTGCAGCGTCTGCTCAATCGCCACATGAAATGCCACTCGGACATCAAACGCTATTTGTGCACCTTTTGTGGCAAGGGCTTCAATGATACTTTCGATCTTAAGCGTCATACACGCACCCATACCGGCGTTCGTCCCTACAAATGCAATCTGTGCGAAAAGAGTTTCACGCAGCGTTGCTCCCTCGAATCGCATTGCCAGAAGGTGCACAGTGTTCAGCATCAGTATGCGTACAAGGAGAGACGCGCCAAGGTGAGCTCGACAATAATTACACAAAAATAAGATATACTATGTACAATCAAATAAAGTTCGAACGGACTGACGGATTAGTTTGATCAATTGCATAATAATTCTAATCACTTTACTTTTTCGTTCATTCTCTTTGTGTAGATGTATGTGTGTGAAGAGTGCGGTCATACCACCTGTGAACCGGAGGTTCATTATCTACATCTGAAGGATAATCATCCATTTTCGCCGGCGCTACTTAAGTTCTATGATAAGCGTCATTTCAAGTTCACCAACTCGCAGTTTGCCAACAATTTGCTTGGTCAGCTGCCAATGCCGGTGCATAACTAAAACGAAAACTAACACTAAAGTAAATTAGCTTATACATAATAATAATACACAGATAGGTAAAGATTAAATATTAACGCAACTATAACTACAATTACAACTAACTGAATAACTAACTGGCTACGTCGATATATGCAAATTCAACTTTAAGCTGAAGTTTTATGAAAACTGCCCCACGAAAATGGAGAGATTAATGTTTTGTACATGTATAATATATCATTATATAATATATCATCGTTTAAGATTGTAGTTTTGTAAGCGAAAGAAAAAAAATTTATGTTTAGTTTAGCTCCAGATTTTCAGTTTCAAAACAATCCCTTTTCTCGCTCTTATATTACTTTGCTGTGCAAAAAAAAGAAGAAAAATATTTCATATCATTTAGCTTAGAATATTTGAAGGACAACACTTCAAAATTTTAGTTTATTTTTTTTGGAAATCCGCAAAACTAATTTTGTGCGCCTTAGTCAAAGTTTTTTTTTTTCGATAATATTATTTGAAATGCAAATCGACTTGTAGTTCTTGAATTTAAGGCTAGTTTGTTAAGAAAACTAAACAAAAAAAACCTGCTTCAAGCAAATCAAAACAAATATTGAATTATCGATAATCGGGCGATAAGTTATCGCGTATTTAAAACCCCCCATTTACGTTCTGAATATGCTGTATAATGTTTTAGCTAAATGAACAAGCTGCAAAACCTTTGCATTTATTTTCAAAACAAAAACAAGAAGTTTTAGTATTTAAGATCGAAAGTTTATGTTCGAAATAATCATGTACTATAACTATTATTATAGAATTTTCGAGCATTCACAAAAAAGGAAAAAAAAACAAAAACAAAAAAAATTCAAATGTAAAGAGGCATAAACATAAAAACAAACAAAACGAAATGAAACATAATCTAATTAAATTATACTAAGTAACTAATTCATCAATTTATTAAGACACAAACACGAACTCTGTATGCTAAATTATGCTGTTCATAAATGAAGTCAAAGTACACAAAAAAGCACACGCATACTCACATATATGTAACATATCTTATTATTATTATGTATTTATAAGCCACACACACACACACACACATGGAATTTAGTTATATACATATATGATTTTTTGAGGGTAACCACAAATTTGTACTGAAAAAACATGAAAAGAACACAACAATATCGTTAGTTAAGTTTTCAACATTTATGTATATATTTATATACATACATACATATATGCTTATATATATAAATAAATACTTATGGTTTAGTTATGATTTGAAGTCTTGCTTTGTTTGTGAACAGCATAAAAGATCACGATAATCATGTTAATATCATATTGTATGCATACATATGTATGTATCGAAAAACAGCATTATTGTCATGATCTTTCAGCTAATCATTTTATAAAAAATGAAGTTATCAGTTATCAGGTTCCACCACTCTGACACACACACACGTACAGTAATAATAATACCCTTGATTTTTTTTTTTCATAGTCTTTTAAGCAACAACGGGTTATTTGTGCAATTGCTTGGTGTTGGTATAAAACTAAAAAAAAGAAACAGAAAAACAAAAACTAAATAAATATAACTATAGTATATATGTAGATGGAACAGCTGCGCATTGCCGCTGCGCCCCACCCCACCCGACGCCTATGCGCAGCATTATGTTGCACAAAAATTCACACGCAAACTAATCATTCATAAACACACACACACACACACATTTACATATAGTTTATAAAAGATATTTAGCAATATCATATAGTTATCTTCCATCTTCTTTTCGACTTTCTATTAAGCTTTAAAAAAAACACAAATGCATAACGAAAACCTATACGAAAACTGTAATTAAATGGCCTTAACTATATATATAGAAACACATTCACACATGCTTATGTACTTCCATCAAAAGGAAACAGAAAATTGCAAAATTTATTTAATTTAACACGAATTTCATAAATACACTTGACAAATCATCATGAATTTAACTTGCAAGTGTGTCCAAAGTTCGATGAAAAAGAAATCACATTAAATTAGTTTTAAATACCTTTTTTTTCTTACCATAACTATTATATGTATACTATATAAAATTTATGAAAAGCAAAATAAATATAATAATAAATATTGAATATTATAACAAAAGTATAAAACTTTTATTTTAACTTCCGCGAAAAAAATATTAATTATTAAATGTAATTTACATAATAAAAATAATAAATAATTATTATATTTTGATTTCTATGCAAAAATAAAACCATAACTTTTATTTGCTATTATAATAAAAATATAAAATAACTATCAAATTTGGTGATTCTAGCTCAGAAAGATTAACGTATTCCAGGCGGCGATGCTTGGGGCGGTAGAAGTGGGCGTGGTATCCAAGCTATTATGCAGATCTTAGGGGGTCGTTACCAGCTACCTTCCTACCAATTTTGGTGAATCTAGCCCAAAAACTGTGAAGACACACGCATTCCCGATTACCAACGAGGCGGTGTGGCGGCTAGGGCGGTATGAGTGGGAGTGGACATGAAAGAAAACAAAACGAGATATCGAAAAATTTTAGTTTTTATTTTCAGAAAACCTATAAAATTGCATCTAAAAATAAATGTTAAGGTACATTTGGTATACCATATGCGTTATAGTGTTTCATCGAGTTAAGCAACAAATTTCAATTGCTGAAATAATATCGATAGTGTAATTTGTTGATGCGTAAGAGTTGGAAAGTTTAACATCACCGCCAACAGCCGAGCGAGCGCGAACGGTGAAAAGGGTTAAATAAAATGCCGGGAATTCAATGATGATCTTGGTAAGTCATTTAAATTATAAATAAATACATATATGCATCTTACAGAGACCCGGCAAGATTAGTATGGCATGACCTCATTTCTATGTCTATGTCGATGCAAGTAAATATTTGAATCTAAGAATTGAAAGTATATTATCAAGGATATTTCTCCAAAGTTAATCTAAGGTTATTCGAGATGTTTGCTATCATTCCTGGTGCCATAAGTAACATTTATAGGGTTTCCTCTGTAGCACTTAACATCAGCATTTGCAACAACTTCCGATAACAAGACGGAATCCTGTCCTCATGCCATTCATCTCCGTCTTCATGAAATGACTAAGTGAATGATCCAATACAAACAATGACTGTACGAGTCGAGTCTAGGGTGCAGGGTATCTCCTAGTAGATTTCTGGACTTGAGCCTTGTTGTTTGTATTTAATTTATTACAGTCAAAAGTCGGATTTGATTTTTTTTTCAAATTTTTTCACTTTATTTATTTTGCTAGTTTTCATTATGATTTGATGTTCAGTGTTTAACTTGTTTGTGTTTTTTCAATTTTTTTGTTGTTTTTTTTTGTTTTTTTTTTTTTTTTTTTGTTTTAATTTTTGTATTTTTACATTAATTACTGACATACATACACACACAGACACGGAATTACAATGATAACTAAATTTTTGTTACTTTTTTGTTTTTGCTTTTTGCACATGAATTAAATACCAATTTTTTATTATCAATAAATTTAATTATGTATATTGTTGTTGTTGTTATATATTAGATTAGCAAATGTGTTTAATATTTTGTGTTGGGTTGCCTTTTATAAGTTAAACTAAATGGTTTAAAAATTTAACAATTTAAAAGAATTTTAAACCGAAAATATTTATCCAAGTAAAAACGTTCAATATTTCTTCAGTTTTTTTTTTGTTTGAGCAAATAAGGTCAATTATTTTACGTTAATTATATCGATAAACTATATCTATATATTTTTGTATTTTGCTTTATTTTATTTCTTTATTATAATTACATTGATATGAACCACGCAAGCGCCCTCGGCTCCAACATTAAGAAAATCAAACACAGGGAATTTTTTCAAATAATATTTTTGATATATACATATATGTATATATAAGTATATATATATATATATATTTGTTTTGAGTTAATATTAATATTTTGTTTTGTTTCTGTTACATACACATAGAAAATAAAAGCAAGCGGAAAAAAATTTTACAAATTAAAATTAATTATAAATCTATAAAAAGTTACTCATTTGCTGCACTTCAAGTGTTAATAATTGTATGCAGAAATATAAATTCATAATATAAAAACCAAAAATATTTATAATAACTAAAAAAATATTGCATTAGTTGTGCTTGTTTGTTCATTACATTTTAAAGTATTATGTATATTTATTTTTAAAATAAACTTGTGCTAAACCATAAATACGTATTTATAACAGAAGCGCGAGTTTTGACATGGTTTTCTGGCTTTTCCGTTACTAAGTTCTATATGTATATCTACTGCGTTTTGTTTTTTTTTTTTTATTATTTTTTCGATTTTTATAGTTTTACACACATTGAATTTGTTAGTTTTTTAATTGGTTGCTTACATAAAAACTAACACTAAAAACAGACACAGTTTCGTTTATTTTTGTTATAATTTTTAAATATCATATTTATATATATATACGCCTATATACGCGTATATATAAATGTTTTTTTTTTTTTTATTTTCTTTAAGATAATTATGCAAACATTTATTTTGTTTTATATGTTAAAAATGCTTCTAAAAATTGTTTACCATATTTTTGTTTTATTGTACACGCTACACACATAATTGGTTTTGCTTTTGTTTTTTCAAAAATTTGTTTATTTACGTACACTTTTTTTTCTTGCTTTGTATAATACTGAAAATACGACTAGACATTCATAATATATGTAAATATGTTTATGCTTTTGTGTTTCCTTTTGTTTTTATATATAGTTTATATATATATATATATATAAATATATATATATTTCGTGGGCTTTAGGTTTTGTTTAGATTGAAATTGTTCGCCTTGGTTTGGTTACTCTTTTTTTTTTAATTTTTTTTTTTTTTTGTAATATTTTTCGAAAATGCTCTTAAAAAACCTTCTTGTATTTGGGTCAGTTTAAACGCTTCTATGCACAATTTTTTTTTTTTTTTTTTGATTTTTTTTCAGTGTAGAAAAATAAGTACAACATAAAGATTTGAGAAAAAAGGTTGTGATAATTATTCAAAATCAATTCCAACAAAATTCACGTTTTCAGGGTTGTCGACTTTTGTGCTACTTTTTTTTGACATTCCTTTTCCCTTAAATATTTTTTCATCAAACAACAAATTTTGTTATTGTTTTAGATCATTTTTAAAAAATAGTTTTCACGCTTGCGCCTGTCAACTAGCAATTTTCCGCCATTATTTTTATAAATTTCTTATACCATTAAAAACAATTTTATACGTTAATATTATTATTAATTTGTAATAGAAGTATTTTATATATTTTTATATATATGTACGTTTAGTTGGAAACTACACATTTATTTAAATGTACGCATGTGTATACTATATGTATGTGTATATATGAATATTATTACTTTTATAAATTTTTTCCATTTCTTAACCTTGTTTTTAATTTCTTTTTATTCCAAATCGAAGACGTCTCAAATAGTGATTGTTTGAACTGAACTAATGCTCAATTGATATTTTCCTTTGTTCGTTTCCTTTCATTCCCATTTATGATGTGTTTTTTCTTTTATTTTTTGTTTGAATTTTTTTTTTTAAGGTACATTCACTTAAAAGAAAAATCAAATAGAAAAAAAATGTTTGTCTTCCCGGGTTTTTTTTTCCATTTTTTTTTGTTGTAGAATATAAAATATTGCGCTTCGTCTTGTGTGTTGGTGTGTTCTTTTAGAGGGCGTGGCTTTACATTAAAGGGCGGGCTCTGTTCTTTTTAGTTTTAAGCTAGACTGTTGAGTACTCGAGTTGTTCTCAAGTACTATTTGGACTTAAAAAAAGAAACACCATACAAAATGTTAAGTAATCTTTGAAGTACAGTATGTTTGTGTGCGTGTATTTGTACATATTTGTTTGTATATATATGTATATGCCTATAAAGTTCTTGTTACGCTTTTTTTTGTTATCATACTTAAGTTTTTCTTTGTTTTTTTTGTATTTATTGCAGAAAAATTTGGCATCCAAGCCTTTTGTTTCGAAAATTTCAAGGCTTGGCTTACACTTAAAAAATAGTACTTTCTTCTCATTCCATTTTTATAGTATTAAGTTAAGGTGTTCGTTTTTCTTTTGGTTTTGCATACGAGAATTTCTTTTCTTTACTTTTTTTTGATTTGTTTTTTATTTTGTCGTTTTTATATAATACAAAAAATTTGTTCACGTTTTTGTGTGCGCAGTCGTTGAGATTTATCTTCATTTTGTTATTTGATTTGTTCGGCGTTTTATTTAAACGATTCGCTTGCCCAAAAGCTCAAATGTTAAGAGGGATTTACGGGCGGGGCTCTGTGTGTATGCGGATAAGATACAGTTTTTTTTTCCCTATTGCACCGCTTGCATTTTCTTCTTCTTGTTTTCTTTGTAGTCACAGTCGTATACAAAATAGATTTCATATACAAAATTAATAATCTTTTTTTATGATTGATATTTTTATGTGTAAATTCAAATGTGTAATGTGTTTTATTTTTTGTTTGTTTTTCAAAATTGTGAGTGAATAGACAACAGTCGCTTTAGTCGCTCACTCTTTCTTTCTTTCTCACTCTTATTATCTCTCTCTTTCTCTGTGATCTTTTACTCGAGGCAGTGCTGATTGCGAATTGTCAAAATTTTTCAAGTATTTCAGTTTTTGCTATTATTTGCTTTCAAATGAGTAACATACTATAATATCCTATCAAAAGGAAATAAGTAGACATTTCGATACTTTATACTATGAAATGTTTATAGCTGATTAAAATTATTAAGCCATAAAATAAAGTTGAGTTGATAAAGTCATTAGTTCTTCTGCCCGATTATTTCAAGATGTACCAAGTGTTAAGCTAAGCTGGTACCGAAGTACCAGTCCTAGCCCGAACATTACAAAATAAGTTACAGATATTTCCAATCTAGAAACTTTTAAAGTGTATTCCAACTTTTGAACGATCTTCTTTTTATATTCCCTCTGAAATACTACTTGGTATTTAATGGCAAAGGCTATTCGATCCGGCAGATCGTCGAAATAGTATTTAAAGTATTGTAGATCTCATTGAATTGCATATGTTTGGTAAAATCTCATTCTCGTTCTTTACAATGTGTCTCAACTTTGCGCTAATAAAAACAAAAGCAACTTAAGACGGTACGGAAGACGTTAAGGGAGTATAGTGTAAGTGTGTGTGTGTGTGTTGATGTTTTTTTTTGGGGGAAAAGTAAGCTTGATGCCAGAGCAAGAATTTCTAGCTTTAGCTTTGTCACAAGCATTCAAATGCAGTTAATTTACATAGTACAAGTACATGTGTTTGTAGCGGTGTGTGTGTGTGTGTGTGTAGCATTGTTTTAATGCAACAATAATCATTAATTAACGTTAGCATAACAAACATAAGTTTGGCAACAACAAACATGATTATCTTTAAATATGCAAGATTTTGTTCTACTATTTTATTTCTGTTTCGACGAAGCGGCATCTAGAAACTTTTAAGAATGGCGCAAGAAACCGAAAACGTGTAAGCGTTGTCAACTTTTAAGCTAAATTTGCAGCTACATAATAATTATAATAACTATATATATGTATTAATGTATTGATTTATTTGATTTTTATTTTACTTTCGTTTTTTTTTTTCAGGCAGGTCCCTAAAAAATGATCTCAAAACTTTCGTCCTTTTCTAAATTTTGAAATAATAAAATGTATGTTCGTCGATTTTGCCCTCTCCTTATGCTTAATAACTGTATTTGTGTTAAGGTATAATATTTTTATTATTAGTTTCTTTTATTTTTATAACATGCAATGCTTTGAATAAATTTGTTAGTTTCAATTTTCGCTAAAACTCCCTCTTCTTCTTCTTCTTCGTTCACTTTTCAACGTTTTAAATGTAAACGTTATTGTTATAAGTGGTTTTTGTTGCTATTATTACAGATTAACGCACATACTATATTTTATTTAATAAGTATACATGCTTTAAACACAAAGAAAACACGGCAAGAAAAAAAAACGAATACTAAACGTTAATTAAAGAGAAGAAATTGCAAAATAAAATTTCATTAAATGCAAAATTATATGTTTTAATATATATATATATATTGTGTGTATTATAGTTATATGTTAAGATCATGAACTAAGCTATCGTAGAGTTGCCTTTTGTAGTTTTTTAAAGCATAATCTTGAGCTTATGACTATGAAAAAAATAAGTGCTTATATAATCGCAATCTATATATAACATATATACTATGTTTATTTGTGTGTTTTTATATGCGAAATAAATACAAAAAACATTTAACTTAGCTGCTAATTAAGGAAACCACAATAATTTCAATTCAAGTTTGAAAACACAAACTAAACTTTTAAGTTTTGTTTTTGTTTTGTTTTTCTAGTTCGATAGCCCTGTATTATTCGGGGGCGTGGCGTTGCAGGCGTATTTGGAGAATTGCACATGAGTTTGGAAAAAACGTAATATTACATTTCTAAGCTAAGTGCAGAAGACTCTTAAAACACATTAAGCACGAAAAATTTAATTTATTTTGGAGAATTTACTTTAAATATTAAAGTTTTTTTCTTTGATTTTTGTTACAGCGAATCTGGCAAAGCAAAAAAAGTTATTAATTTGTAATGAAAAATAATAAAAGAAATATTATTTTAATTTCCTTTTTGAAATTTTTGATTCTAATATATTTGCTCGCGATAAATGATAAATAAATAAGTAATATTCTTTTGAGTTTTTTCTTAGCGTTTTCGAGAGTCAACTGCATATGTATGACATATATAAGTATTATTAAAAAGAGAGCAAAGGGGGGGGATGGGGTGTAGAGCTGCAAGAGGATGAGTAAAGAACAGCGCAACTGTTTGAGGTTCATATTAACAATATATGTATATCAAAAAAATACTGACAAAAGGATTATATTTAAAAAATAAAAAAAAAATAGTTAAAAAAAAATTATAAAACATATTTGAGACATTTGGAACGCGTTTCCCGATCATCTTTTGCTTAGGCTACAAAACTAAGGTTGAATTTTTGGTTTCGAATCGACAAATGCAGTCAAGAAAAAACGACATAATTTTATTCAATACTGACAAACTAAAAAAAGAAAAATGCACGCTCAAAGGACAATGCTTTAAAGCGTCTACAAACCCTATTCTGAGAAATATATGTTTATGTATATTAAAAAATAATGATTAATTTCAAATGTACGCGAGATCAAAGCAAAAAAAAAAAAAAAACTTAAGGCGGCGTGCAAGGAAGACAGAGATAGATAGAAAGAGACAGACAGAGAGAGAGAGAGAGAGAGTAGAGATGTATAGAACTATATCATGTAGAAATAACTTAATGTAACAGTTTTAATTCAACTTCTTGCTTATGCGACGAGAGAAGGAAATACAATCAAACAGTTAAAAGACACAGATAGAGAGATAGAGACGAGAGATAGTGTGTGTGAGCAAGACAGACAGACGACTAACACTGTATACGTTGTGTGTGTGAAAGAGATAGATAGGCATGTTTCTCATACATCCTTGCTGAGGATTTTGTTTTGTTGTTTTTCCCTCTTCTTCGATATTTTTTTGTTTTTTTGATTGTTTTTTTTTGTGTTTTTTTGTTTTTGCCCTTTTCAATTATATAGAAACAACTACAAAATACAGTTATAAATACGTTTTACACATTGATTTAGTTTAAGATCACGTTAAGATCACGAGCGCGACAGAAATAGCAAATTACTATACATTTAATTAGATATACATATATATATATATATATATATATATATATGTATATTTGTATATATATGTATATATTTGTATATACCTGCCGTATATAAATATGTATGTATACAAGAAAATAAAGGATCTCTTTCTAATATACATATATATCTAGACACATACGTATGTATGTATATAAAGGATAAGTTATATGTATTTGTGTGTGTGTGTGTGTGTGTTTTGTTGTTTTTATGTGCGTTTGTTTGTGAGTCGTCAAGAATTCGAATTTGTATTTGTTGTTGTTGCTGATGTTTGTTGGTTTCACATGGCCGCGTCACGAACGCGCCGCACCGCCGCACGGCGCTCCACTCAATTGTAGATAAAGTTGGCGGCATCGCAGAGTGCGTCGCTATCATCATCGAACTTGCCATTCATGGCATAGTTGCTGGTGGCGCCGCCATAGACCCATTCCTTTTTGATGAAATCGCCATCGGTGGTGGATGATGAGGTGTTGTGCAGGCCGCCCAGCGAACTGTGATCCAAACGGAAATCATCATCGTCGTCCGGATAGAGTTGAACGGGTATGCTGTCGGGTATTGAGTGAGGCTCAAAGAGATTACCATATGGTGGGAGCGAATGATTGAGATCGACGTGATGATCAACAAGATCGCTGTCGAAGTTGGAGATGCGAAACTTGGAGCTGGGCGGCGATTGTGGTGAGTGCGGCACAGCTGAGTCCTCAAACATGACCTCCTCCTTGATGAACATGTCGTTGGAGTTGTCGCCGGAGCCGGATGAATAGAGATTCGGTTCGACTTTGATAATGGCCGCTGTGGCCAGGGACGGTGATGATTTCTCGTCGTCATCATCGTCATCGAAATGATTGTTATGATGGGGATGATGCTGCGCCTGATGATTGTGGCTGATGTGGCTATTGTGATTATGATTATGACTCAGATGCGGCTGTTGCTGCGTGTGATTATGATTATGATGATGATGATGATGATGATGATTGTGGTGTCCATTGGATGCTGCAGCGCGCAACTGAGCAGTTGTCTCCTCTCCATCAGAGGATGGATCATCATCGTCAACATCCTCGTCATCATCATCCTCGTCATCCTCGTCATCATCATCATCGTCATCGTCATCGTCAACATCGTCATCAGCATCATCAATATTATCATGACCACCGTCATCGTCATCCTCATCGTCGTCCTCATCGTCCAAATCCGCCATATGACGACGTCGGTGGTGGTTTCGGTGGTTGGTTCTCTGCTGCAACTGCGGCTGTTGCTGATGATGTTGCGTTCCTCCAGTCACAATACTACGTTGATTGCTGCTGCAGTTGCTTTGCGTTTGCTGCTGCTGCTGCTGTTGCTGCTGTTGTTGTTGTTGCAGCTGCTGCTGCTGATGGTGATTATGATGGTTGCGGGTACTGCGTATTATTGTGGAGCCACCAAGGGCCGCTGATGAGGCAATGGACATCGGTACACCCGTCGCCTTCGACACCAGCATCGTGGAGGAGCACGATGTGGACGAAGATGATGGCGACTGCGCTGGCGAACCAACTGTAAAAATCAGATCAAAACCATTATAAGTACGTTGCAAACTCACTCTAGCGTTCGAAGCTAGAACAATCAAAAGTTGGTATCGGTATCGATAAAGTGCTTAAACAGATAAGATCATAAATCAAGTTAAAATAATTTATGCAGTCAAGCAATTGACAGAATTCGTTTATGCGGCTATATTACAAAAAAAAAACCCAACACTTGCTTAATTTTTGAATTTTACAGAATATTCTCGGAAAACCCAGGAGATTTGCTACAATCGAATCAATATTTAAAGTTTTCGATTTAATTCAATGAACATTTGATATTTTCGTCATTTAGTAGTCGAACGTATATTAAATCACTGCATGAACCCAAACTTTTGAAAGGTAGTGCATGTTATTAGGTTATTTTTACTTTAGTCTGTTTCGATATATGTATCTGAAAAGACATAAATGCTATTCTAGATATAATTGTATAAGTACTCTCTTTGTTCAATGTTCTTGTCTTAGTAAAAGTCTACGATGGTAATGTTTTAGGTTATGGTATATTCTTTCTCGTTAGTTGCTAGTCGGTAGGAGTATCACTTACCGCCCGTCTTCTGGACAACGCTGGTCAGCGCCGAACTAAGCGTGCCCGTTGAGTGTATTATTGGTGTTTTGCGCAGCATCTGCTGTGCCAAATTGCTGGCCGAGGTGGCGGCGGCTGTTGATGACAGCGAATTATTGCTGCCACTGCTATTGCTATTCGGGTTGCTGCTGTTGCTGATGATGTTGTTGTTGTTGGTGTTGCTTGTGTTGTTGGTGGTAATGTTGTGATGGCCATTGCTGGTGCCTGCACCGCTATGTATGACCTGTGTGTGTAACACACTCGAACAATTGCTGTTGCCATTGGCATTGCCATTAGGCTGATCCGTCGATTGTTGTTGCTGTTGCATGTAGTTCTTAATGACCATGGAACGCGTGGGCGTTGATGCTAAATATTGCTGTTGTTGCTGGTGCTGTTGGCGCAGCAGCGATTGCGTTGAGTTGGCTGAGGAAGAGTGTGGCTGCTGTAGCGAGGCATTCGATGAGGATCCATTCGAGGAGTCCTCGCCGGTGGTGGTTAAACGATTATTGGTCAAGTTATGAGCAGCGCTATCCGTCTCTTCATCGCTCACACCCGACCTATCATCCATGTCCATATCATGTTGCGGCGTCAGCAGCTGTTGCTGCTGCTGCGGTTGCAGACTTGTACTGGGCTGCTCCAGATCCGGTTCCAGTTTGACAATGGCTGATGCTGTGATTACGTTATCAATATCATTATTATTATTGCTATTGTTACTGCTACTACTACTGCTGCTGACGACAGCATTGCTGTTGTTGGCTGCTACTTCTGCGGTGGTGTTGGTGTTGGTGGTTGTAGTAGTGGAGCTTGCAGCAACAGCTGCTGCTGCTGCTGCTGCAGCTGCGACGGGCGACGTAGCAACAGTGCCAGCACCCTTCGGCTGATCCCGCAAATGAACCTGCATATGGGTCTGCAGCGAGGATTGCGTATGCAGCTTCTTCTTGCACACCTTGCACTCAAACGGAAAATCACCGGTGTGCGTGCGTGCGTGTATCTTCAGATTGTAGCGCTGTCCAAAGCCCTTGCCACAAACATCGCATCTGTAAGCGAAAGAGAGAGAGAGAGAGGGACAGGGAGAGAAGCAATGGTTTATAAGAATGTGTATAAAGTAGAATTTTTGTGTATTTGCAACTTACTTGTGCAGCTTAACGCCCGAATGAAGCTTGGAGTGACCGCGCAGCGAGGCAAGTGCACTGAACACCTTGCCGCAGATCTCGCACGTCAGATTCACATTCTCATTGTGTATCTTCTTGTGCACCTTAAAGTACTCAAAGCTCATGAACTCCTTGTGGCACACCTCACATTTGTATTTATGCCGCTCCGATTGCTGACCCGTATGCACGCGCATATGCTTGATGAAATTGGGACGAAAGCGCACAACACGCCCACATATCTGGCATTCGTACGGTTTGCAACGCAGGCAATGTTTCTCATAGTTCTTGAGCGATTTCAATACCATGTTGCAGATGGCACATTTCATGTTGTTCGCATGCCCGCTGCGATGGATGTCAAAGAGCTCTTTCGAATCAAACTTCTCCACACATTCCATGCACTGATAGCTCGTCGTCGATGTGCCCACCGTGTTAGTTGTTGGCGTTGTTGTTGTTGGCGTTGGCGTTTGCTTATTGGACTGTTGTTGCTGCTGGTGCTGGTGCTGGTGCTGCTGTTGTTGTTGTTGAGCTAGTGCCAGTGCAGCCATTTGTTGTTGCTGTTCAATGCTGCTGGGCGATGTAGACGTGGACGAGACGACAGCTGTTGATCCAGCTCCAGCTGTTGCCTCATATATTAACTGTGTGGCGGTGGGTGCGCCCGATTGTTGCACTACATTCAGCACCGTCATCGGACTGCGACTCATCACAGCCGCTGCTGTAGGCATACGCACATATCCGCCGCCCGCCAAGTTGCCCATTGTCGCGTTGCTTATGTAGACGGGTCGACGTTGCATCTGCATCAATGCTGCCTCCTCAACGGGCACTCCTCCCAATGCTCCACGTGTTGTGCTGCTGGTGGGCAACATCAACTGTTGTCCCCCTGTCGTATAATCAATTTGCTGTTGCAGCGCCTAAAAAGTTAAGCGAAAAATAGGTGAAAAAGTTGTTGAAGTTTGCTAAAGTTATAATAATCATTTATGTAAAACGAAGAAAGGGCCAATAAATAATTGAAATATTCCCGAAGGCCCAAGTAGCCCGTACTATTTCTAGCTTGTTATTGTAGTTTTGTAAGCTTCAATAACAGAAATATTTAAATTTCAAGTGGATTCCGAGACCTTAATCCGAAGAAGAAGTCTTAAATATTTTTTAAATAAACAAAATATTTCCAAAATTAATAGTATTAAATGTTAAACCCATAATATATCAACAAGAGCATTTTGATGTTTCAATCATTTTAAAATATTGAAGTAAGTAAAATTTGCATTCTATTAAAAAAAATATACTTAGTTACCTCGAGCTGTTGTTGTTGCTGTTGCGTTGCCCCTGACATATGCCTATTCTCATCCGCCGCCTCCGGCTCCGGCTCTTCATCATCGGGCAGGTCTTCCAGCTCCAGTTTGACCTGCGTATGTAGATGTTCCTGTTGTTGTTGTTGTTGTTGTTGCTGTTGTAGCTTTTGTTGTTGTTGTTCTTGTTGTTGATTTTGAAGAAGCTGTTGCTGGTGTATAAGCTGTTGCTGCTGTTGAAGATGAAGTTGTTGTTGCTGCTGCTGGATATGAAGTTGCTGCTGATGAAGTTGCTGCTGATGTTGTTGTTGTTGATGGTGCAAATGTGTCGCCGTTTCGGGCTCCTCGTCAGCTTCGGCTGCCTGCGCCTCTTCTTCGATATCCTGCAGATTCTCATCATTGAGCTCCGGATCTTCCTCCTCCTCCTCCACTTCTGCCGCTGCCGCTGCCTCTGCCTCGAGCTGTTGTTCATCCTCCACCTCCTGATTCTCCACCTTGATATCACTGATTGACATTACCCCCGTGGTGGTGCCATTTTCCGATGTTTGTATTATAACGCGGCGACCATTAAGCACATGATGTTGCTGATGGGGCTGATGATGTTGCTGCTGATGATGTTGTTGTTGTTGTTGTTGGGCGTGATGTTGCAGCAAGAGTTGCTGATGTTGATCCTCAACGCTGAGGGTGTTGTTGTTGTTGTTGTTAATGTTATTTTTATTGTTATTTATATTATTGTTATTATTGTTATTATTATTATGGCTGATATATGGGGAAGCGCTGTTGTTTGTTGTTGTTGTCGTTATTGTGGCATTTGTTGTTGTTGTTGTCGGTGGGTGTTGTTGGTTGTCGAGCGTTGCTGCTGCTGCTGTCGCCGCCATACTTAGCTGTTGCTGCAGACTCTGATGCTGATGACGATGTAGATGATGATGCTGATGACGTTGATGATGCTGATGACGTTGATGATGCTGATGGTGTTGATGCTGCTCGTCATCCTGCTCCATGGGAGCATCTTGTAGTATAAATTCGATTTGTTGCGATAATGCGCTATCATTGATGGCAATCAGTCCGTCCATATCTTTGGCGGCAACGCTGCTGCTGCTGCTGCATGTGTTGTTGTTGTTGTTGTTGCTGTTGTGCTGGTGGTGGAACAGCTGGTGGTTATTATGATTATTGTGGCTTGTTGCTGTACCACCACCACCACCACCACCACCACCGCCGCCGCCGCTGCTGCTGATGCTGCTGCAGCTGCTGGCACTGTTGCTGTTGCTGCTGCCGGCAAATAGTGATGGCAGCCCGGTTGCGTTTGAGCTAATGCTGCTGTTGCTGTTGCTATTGCTGCTGCTGACGCTGGCTACGTTGAGTGCGCTGCTGCTTCTAATGCTCGCCATTGTATACTATATTATGAACAACATTAACATTCAACAATAACAACAATGCAACACCAACAACAACAACAACAATCAAAGCTCAAGATGTACGGATGAACGGAGGAGCGGGCAAGTTGATCCGAATCCGAATAAGGAGTTGGAGTTGAAGCTGGAGTTGGAGTTGGTGGTGGAGTCGATTGTTTTTGTTTCGGTCTAAGCTCGTGCTATCTCTCTCTCACTCTCTCTCTCTTGCGCTCTCTTGCTCACACACGCGCGCGCTCTTTCTTCGTTTGTTGTTGTATTTGTATTTCTTTTTTCGTTTCTCGTTTTTGTGTGCGTTTCGCGTAGGTTTCGGCAAGTTACAATGCTTTGCTGCTTCTTCTTCTTCTTCTTCGTGTTTTGTGTTTTTCTACTTCTACGGCTATTCTATGATATTTGCACTGTTGCTGCTGCTGTTGTTGTTTTTGTTATTAGTTTTATTATTATGATGATTTGAGGGTATGTTTCTTTTGAATTCACTTATTATTCCGTTTTGTTGTTGTCGCATCGGTCATGCGGTGCTTTTAGCTGCTGCTGCTGCTATGCACGCGGTGGCGACGGCTGCTGCGACATCGACGGCGACGCTCGTTGGCGCTGCTACTGCTGCTGCTGCTGCTGAGGCACATGCGTTGGCTTTCGACATTTTTTTTTTTTTTTACTTCAATCGCTGCCGGTGCTGCTGCAGCGCCTCTGCGGCCAAAATGTTTCAAATATTTCTTCTCGCTTTTTTTTTTTTAAATGAATTTGAATTTGATCTTTCTCTTCTTTTTGTTATTGTTGTTGTTGCTGCTCTCGATTAAAACACAATGCAGCTGCTATAAGAAGAAGAACAAGAATCACAAACAGCGTTTATTATTATTGTTATTATTATTGATTTGGTTTTTATAATGCTTTTTGTTCGTCAAGCGCCTCTAATTTGAGTTCAATTTGTTTGCGAATAATTGAAAATTTATGTATACAATATATATATGTATGTTTGTTCACATTTTGTATTTGTATTTAATTAGTAAATGCGTTTTACAAAATCATTTGCTCCCTCTCTCTTCCTGCCTTATTTTCTTCTTGCGCTCGCTCTCACTCACTCTGGCACACTCACACTCACGCACGTCAAGAGACAACAGGCGCACAAAAACACACACACATATATATATACACACACGTATATATATATATATATACATTTACATATATATTTATATATACAATGGCAAATACGCGCGCGTGAACAAAAACAAAATAAAATTAATTTTAGCTTTTCCACAAGTTTTTCACTTTTGCTCCATTTTCATTGATTCCATGATTCTGCTTGAATCTTCTCACACACATTTTGACCTTTTTTCTTATGCCTTTGCACGCTTTTTGTTCATTGCTGCTTGAACTGCTTCTTCTTCTTCATCATTTACTTGCGCCTTGTTCATTAGGTTGGCTGTGTTAGTTGTGTGGTGGCCTATTCCTTTGCGCCCTGTAACTATGTTGTTTTTCACACACCATTAAAACGTCAAACTTGAAATTCTTTTCGTTATTTTTGGCTATGGAAATTTTTGTTCTGTTTTTTTTTTTTGCTTAGCGTAATTTGCCTTTGCTTTTGCGACGAGACTGACGGCAAAGATAAGCGGCTGCGCTGCTTTCCTGCTGCTGCGGCTACTGTCAATTTGATTTGGTCCCCCGCGAGAACTTTTTTTTTGGTTTTACCGCTGCTGGTGCTGCTGTTACTGCTCATACAAAGAGAGCGAGTTTTCAATCTTACATTTTTGTTGCTGTTCTTAAGTTTCGACCACACGCTTTTACACTCACATTCGTGTGCGGCATACAGGGTTGCACAGAGCGGCAAAAAAATTTAACAGTGTTGCCAAACGTTCACCGGCCGGTGTTGCGCAGCGCTCAGTTTGCGCAAATTTGAATCAATTTATTTACACACAATTTAAACAAAACATTGCCAGTTAAAAATAAAAACTGAATTTTTAGCAACCTTATTCGAAAACAATCTTGAAATTGGTTGGCAAATATTTAAAAAATGAATCAATAAAGTGTGTCTTGTTGTTGTCTTTTGTACTATTTGCTTTGCACTATTTTTCGTTGACTTTTCGTTTTGGCTTGTGCGCCTTTGCGCACACAAGCGAAGCCACACACAAAGACCGAAACACACGCAGACGAAAACAAATTTATAAAGGACAGCGCGCTTGGAGCTCAAGTTTTGGACAGCGCCGCCACAAGAGATAGAGCAAGAGAGAGGCAGCAAACGGGCGACAGACAAAAAGAGCAAGAGCGAGACAGAGACAGTGAGAGAGAGAGTGAAAAAGCGGGAAGCAAGTGGAGCGCAGAGCCGTTTAATTTCGACAGTTTTTGAATTACGGCGACGCTGCTGCTGCTTGTTGGTTTTTTTTTAGCTTAACACTCCACAAAAACAACAACAACAACACCCATCACCTTCGTTCGACCGAGTCATTTTGTTGTTGTTGTAGAGGGTGCTGTTGCCTTTGCTGGCAGGGTGTGGTGGTTGGTGGTGGTGCTGCTGCTATTGTTGTTGTTTTGAGGTTGAGTCAAGGGAAGGGGGCATTGGGGGTTGAACTTTGTAGCAGCAGGCGTTTGCTTAATTCCATTCACTCACACACACACACACACATATTGCTAACAAGGGCGCAAAATAAACGCAATATGAAAACAAAACAAAAAGTAAACTAAAAATTGCGGCGCTCTGTGTTTACAAATAAAAACGGCGCTTTCTTTAAACTTTTATTAACTAAACATCCTCCTACTCTTATTCGCCTACTACTGACAGCTCCCGCTATCGCACGATTATGTTATGTTTATTTCTTTTCATCCATGCATATATTTTGCGCGTTTTTTTTTGGCACTTTGCAGGAGATTTTTCGCTGTGTTTTCAATTGCCTTCGCACCTACACAAATGCAAACCCGCTCTCCCGACAAAACATTATTGTGTTTTAGTTATAATTTATTGCTGTTATGTTGTGCGTTTATACTCGCACATGCACTTACACTTACACATCAATTTTTATCACTTATTCTATTGGGTATTGGGTTTTTAATGAGTTTTGCAACAAATTGATGCATTAGTTTAGTATGTTACGCAGTTTAGGTAACGTTGCGCGTTGTGCGTTTACGTTACTCATTTTGGGCTAACACTGCGCATTTTGCGTTGCTTGCGCCCATTGCGCTAATATTATTCATTTGACGACACTTCGTTCAGTAAGCACACTGACTCACTTAACGAAACACAGACTAAATAACAATGGATTTCAAAAATAAGAATTCTGTTAATTCAAAAGATTTTATAAATTGCAAATTATTAAAGAAGACAACATGATTTCGCCAGGTTAATATGTATATAGTTTATTATAAAATTCACTTTTGTCAAAAAAACTTGAATTTTTCGCCTAAAACTACACAAAAAACTTAACATTTAATTATTTCTGAAATCGTTAAGAAACAGCTTTATTGAATTGAAAAAATGCCAGCAAAACGCATCTACGCTTCGAACTATTATTATCTTGCTATCTGTAATGAAAGACTCAAAAGCATTATTTATCTGTGTTTATTATTATTATATAATGATGCGGTCCTATCAATGTTGCTGTTTGTTTGTTTTCTTTTCTTTTTTGTTGCTGGCAGTTGAAAGTTGCGCTTAATTTGATTAAATTCAAAATTTCATCAAATATATATATATATATAGTATATATATATATATATATATATATTTATTCGTATGCACTACTTTTTTTTTTTAATTTCTCGGGCTGATGTTGTTGTCGCTGTTAGGATTGTACATGCTAAGGTTTTAAATTTATTTTAAGAGTAAGAAAAAAAAAAATAAAAAATATTTCTTGCTTTGTTTTTTTTAAATATTCAAATTTTTCTGTTTTCTTTTTTGTAAATTTATATTTATATTAATTGCCATGCGATTCGAGTTGTGATCATTGATAAAGATTGTTTTTGTTTTGTTTTTAATTTATAGGGCATGGAACGAGATTAATACACATTAGATTCGAGCCTAATGGTATGTCCTTTTTTTTCATACGGTGTGTGGTTTTCAACTAATTTGTCATGATTTGCGCTAAATAATAATAATATTTATGAATATAATCCAGAGGGTCTCTCGCTCTCTCCTTCTCTCTAAGGTTTCTTTCTTTCGTTGAATCTCTGTTCTGTTGAATAGATCACTTGGCGCGATCGTTTTTGGAGGGCGCCAGCTGTTTGGCAAACTCAGCCATCACATCCTTATAAATGACCGGATCAAGATTGCGTCCCAGCATGTAGATAAGCCACCAGTCACCAATGTCCAGGCAGCTGGAGAGCCGATGGCAAACCTCCATTGAAATCATGCGATTGCGTGCATTTAGCAGACGCGGCCGGAACTTCGGCATGAAGATAATGCATGCACTGCGAGTAAAAATTAAATTTAAAAAAAATATACAAAGTAAATATCGATTAGAATGTTAAAAATTGTCAAAGTTAAATCCTATTCGCGCATAACAGAAAACTGTTAACATTAAACGTTAGTTAACATAACATATTTGCAACTTAACGAGGCATCGTTGCCAAACACAATTTAAACATTTCGTTAAGCTGTAACTTTGAGAGAAAAACATTGATTGAACGAACGCTGAACTTACCGGAATATCATCAATCCAATAAGGAGCACAAGCAATATCCAATACCAGAACCAAATGAACACATACGTCTTCTCATTCACAATATTTAGCGGCAATATGCAGAGCGAATCGTGCGTTTGCAAAGAGCCACCAGCTCCGTATTTATGGAATATGCATTTGGTAACGCGCGGAAAGACGTAGACCATGGGATCGACACGCTGCTCTTGCGGCACATCCGACAGGCCCATTATGTTCGTGCCATACGACAGGAACTCGCCATCGAAAAACCGATTCATCAGATACATCTGCAGCACAATATTGATAAAGCAAAGCACCTCACACGCCCAATACCGAATGGCATACAATTTATGGCGCTTAAGTAGATAAAAGAAAAATATATTCTATTAATATTACTTCAGAGTATTTTTAAGAATAACATTTACCTTCACATGCTTGATCAGATAATCGAGCAGAGCATCGCGTTTCGCTTCCTTCTCCTCACGTGTACAGATCGTTATGTTCAGACCCATGACAATCATCCGCATCAAACCGCCCTCGAATTTGTTCCACAGAAACTTGGGCGTGTAACAGGCCATGGCCTAAATAAAATATTCAACAAAATTGACATTATGAAAATGGAAAATCAAAAATATGAAGATCTCTTGTCAACGAGGGTTTTCAAGTTTGAGGCATTTTTAAGGTGGTTGAAAATGTTTCAAATATATATACGTATATGTATGTATATTTCGCTCGGTTGTGTGTTGAGGTTGCGTGTTGCGCAACCGGCGCGCAATCATGCTCAATTGAGCATGCTTGTCAATACATTGACCCCTCCTCCCAAAAGCTACCATTATCCGCAAACCCACCCCCCGCCCCTCGCGCACGCATTCAATTAAGCTTGATTGAAGTTTAGCTTTCAGAGAATGTGTCGGACAGGCAATTGAGACCACGAACGGGCAAAAACGAGAACGAGAGAAAACAATCGTAAGCAAATCGTAAGATCTCTCAATTACAGTAACCGAGAGAGAGAGAGAGAGAGGTGTGGTGGGAGAGATGAACGAAAGATTTGATAGATCTTACCTGAAAGAAGAGCACAAAGCACACCCATTGATAGTAGGTGTAGTACTTTCTGGCATCCTTGTCATTGAAATCATTGGCAACGCCAGGATGTGCCACCTCACGACCGACCTAAAGTTTAAAATAATAATAAAAATAAAGTTAAATTTTCTTTTTGAGACTTGTGTAGAATTGCCTTTCAGCCATGTGTCATTTTTAACATTAGAGCTCAAAATATACATATTTATATTCTTGGAGACTTGCGTAGAGTTTGTAGATTTTCTCTTTAGTAAATTGTGCAAAGCTTATATTTTATAATTTGCGGAGAACTTTGGCTTTCAAGACATTTAAAAACATAAAACACAAAAGAATAAAGAACAAAAAAGTTATTGGAGACTTGAAGACTTGGTAGGGTTGTACGTCAGCTGTACGAATTTGGAGACTTCTTTAGTGTGTACTAGTGTGTAGACTTTACCGAGCTTTTGCATTCTATTATTAACATCAATACTTTAAACAAAGACCATTAATGTTCTTTCACTGTAGATAACTATAATAAAAGTGTTAAGCGAAAAGTTTGGAGACTTACCTGTCGGTTGAAAGCATCTGGCATTGTAAACGTACTGTGTATCCAGCAAAAGGTATTCACCACATGGGGGGGAATACCATTCACAATGCAACTGATCGGCTGTCCCACATATTGCGTGGCCGTTATGATAAGACTGCAGGTTAGCAGCAGTACCGTTGTAAATGAGTTGTGCAGGCGGAAGACGGCATTATCTGTCTGAATGTCCTGCCACTTGAGGTAGCTCTTTAAGCTACCCAATAGCTTGTACATCTTGTTGGCACAGTTTTAGAGTTAGATGCTTATACGAAGGAAGGCTTCAAGCGTCGAGTCTGTTTGTTTTACTGTTAGGGCAGTGTTGTAAAATGTCACGTACTTTTAATTGTTTTGTTTGTTGGTTTTTTTTACGTCTCGCGTTCCTTAGACTTTCGTTTGTTATTGTTGTCGTTCTTCTTGTTGCGATGCATATCAATGTTTAACTGCAAAGAGTTTGGAAAATAACAAATCTAATTATTTGTGGCGATTGAATTTCTGTATAATTCCTTAATTCCACTGTTAACATTAACAGAACAACTCATCATTCATTGACCAACTAACATAACAAAATGTTAACTAACATAACATTCCAGCTCTGAAATCCCGTCTTCTAACATTATTATTCTATGGATTTGGTGAAGAATTTCAAAATAACAGATGCTGTTAATTGAACGCAGCATTTTACAGTGGAATAATGCAGCATTGGCCAACTAACAGAAAGACGGGTTTTAAGAATGGAAAAAGTCGGTTCCCCTGAACGACACTCGTTTAAATCTCTTTAATCCTCGTTACATTGTTAGTCTATGGAAGAATGCACTCCCAAGAAATACTTAGAGAATTGTTTTTTTTTTTTTTTTAAATTAAAGGTCATACTCAATACCTTGTTGTTCGATAATAGTAGAACGAGCAAACAATGTTTCAATATCTAAGTATTTGAGTATCAATTGAGATCGTCGTTTGCGGTACATTAAGTTGATTGAAAAACGTGTCCAGTGCCTCATTGAAGTCGGCCGAAATGTGTCATGTAAATTGGTTTTTATTAGTATTTTTTTGTTTTAAGTTTTGTCAACTTTGTGTTATGTTTGTTTGCCCCGCCAGCTATCTGAAGACAAACACGCGACTTTTCGCTCGTCGATGACTTTTTGTAGGCTAAAGGTGAGACTTTCAATGGGAGCGGACAGAAGGGGCGGAGGGGGGGGGGAGAAACAATGTATGTGATTGAGCAAGAAAAGTTGTTATAAATCAACTAATAGAATCTGCAGACAGTTTCAATTTTAATTAAAGGCAAATGCGCTGCACTGAGCGAAATTGATGCGCCATCATTTAAATATCCAATTGGCATTTGCTCCACATGAAAATACCCCTCACCCCTCAACAAGTTGAATGCACTCGCGATGCCAGCGATCTTTATATGCTTGACCCGGTCGCCACTTAAGCCTCCGTTCCCCATTCCCCGTTGCCCCTTTCCATTGCAATCGAGATGCAATCAATTTATCTTCTTCTTAAGTTATACTTCTCTTTGATCTGGCAACTCTTCGCACTAAGCTTTGGGATCATTGAACTGAGTCTGCCCAAGAATTTACTTTATTTCTTTCGCACTTTAAAGCCATGAAAATAAATTAAGAATCCTTTAAGGTAAAAAAATCTTAATTAACTTGCATCTACTATTTAACAAATTTTAAGTCTTATAAAAATTTATTTTTTCTATATTTATTTTTAGATTGAAATCAACTCTCTTTTGGGAGAGAAAATCGAACAGCGAAAATCTAGGAAAAAATTGAGATTTACTTTATTTTCCACTAGCCCCTTCACCCCTTTATAATTCTCTTCCTCGCCTAATTCAACGCTTTGCCACTTGGAAAATCATAGTAAAAGCTAAAAGCTAGATCAAAAAATATTTATGGTGGCAGCTCTATTACCCACTGAACCCCCTAGAGTGTTATAATCAGCACTACAACAATCCCCTCCACTCCTCCTCCTCACATCCTATCCAACACATTTTACCCTCAAATCCAATGTTTTCCTGTATATTTTGTTTTATTCCACACGCTTCGCTGGCCACGACGAAGGCAACAAAACTGCAGCCGCAACAATTAACCGCAACAAATAGACAGCAGCAGCAGCTGGCGAACACAATGACCGCCACTGCCCCCAACAGCAAACAACACACAGCCCACACTTCTCCCCTTCTACGCCATTCTATGCCATTTTTTTCATTGCCAAGGCCATGGACACAGCTTTGTTTTCTATCCAATTTTGGTGCGAAAGATTACAAAATTGTTTAAGGGTAGGGAGCAGAATGGTAAGGGAAGTGAGGGGGGACGGGGGGGGGGGTATTAGGCGAGTGCAGGTATCAAATCGCAAAGGTCGCAAAGGTAAATGGCATTTTTAGTTCGTGCCTAAGCTGAAATAAAATAATTCGTTGCGACACCCTGTAAACATGTTTGCAAAGGGTAGTATAATCAACAAGGGACAGTGTTGAGTAACACATTTTAAAAACTACCAGCCCATATAAAAATATGCTTTTGGCGCTAGCAAGATTAACATGTAAAAAGTGATGAAAAATGGTAAAAAGAAACAATTTTATTAATAAGTAATAAAGAGGCTCTGGAAATTTTGACATTCTTAAACTTATTATGTGTCCTTTATGCATAGAGTAAACATAAAAAATCCATACTACAGCAACGCGTGGTTGGGTTCTTTTAGTATTTACTATTAATTTGGAATATTGAATAATAAAATTGATTAGAAAACATAGAAAAATCAGAGATTTAATAATATTGTTAATTGTTTTAAAAAGTTTACTTTGACATCTTACAGGGCAGCTGTTAGTCGTGCTTAGTCCTAAGATGCCCAACTTGATTTGCATCGCATTTGGTGACTTTGCTCAGTGTTGTTGCTGTTTTTGTTGGTTGGCTTTTTTATGCAATTAGAATGTGTGCAACTTTACGAACTTATACAATTTGACCTTAACATGAATACAGTCAGACTTCAGTCAGTGAGGAGATAAACCCACGAACAAAACAAACACAAATCATTCCGTCAGTCAGTCAGTATGTCGGTTAGTCATTTGTGACGTCACAAATGCATTTGCTTAAATGCATTGTCAATTGAATTGTTTTCGTTAGTTTTGTTGGTATGTTTTGTTTTTTTTGTTGTGGTTGGTTGGTAAGCAAGCAGCTGCTGGCCAAGCGGAAGTTCTTCCTGCCTCTCTCTCTCTCTCTCTCTCTACCTCTCTCTGTCGATCTTTTTGTCTCTTTGTTTGGCTACCTTCTATGACTCTGCAGCACTGGCAGCTGGCACTAACTTCAATTAGACCAAACGAGGGTGGCTTTTAATGTATGTGCTAAAGGCCCATACGCAGATGCCCTTAATGCCCGCAATGCACAGATTTTACAAAGGTAAAAACAAGTGTTGAAAAACTCACATATTGTGGCGGTAGGCGGTATAGCTTTCTATAAATAAATCCGAATATTAATGGACAATCAATCAAAGCAATCAATCAATCAAAAACGGGTCGGCTTAAGTTCAAGAATAAAAATATGTTATTTAAATTGTGTCATATTTTTATTAATTGACTGACAAACCAATAGGTATGGCTTTGGTATATATTTTCCGGAAAATAAAGAAACCGGCTCTTGCCCGACAAGTTGTTGCACTTTTTGCGATCGTAATCAAGTGCTCAATAAGGAATCTCAATGGATCGAGAAAAATATCGTTGTAGGGAAAATTCGTAATAAATTCGTTCTGGAAATGAATTCGCTATATAGAAAACTTCGTTAGCCGGAAGTTCGTTACATGGAAGTTCGACTGTAAAAGTCGTAGTACTCCATAAGCCAACCACTCTATTTTATTTTCTGATTCTTGGTCCCTCCACAAACCGCAGAAATGTGGCGTGCACATAATCAGAAGAGGTACTAAGGGAGACAGACTGCTAGGGGAGAGAGGGACAGAGAGTGAGACTGGGACAACTCGAAACGTAGACAGGCGAACAAGTATCTAAAAAAAAAAAAAACAATGCGTCGCCTCTGTACACTTTCAATTGACCATTTCCGTTGCTATCAGAAAAGGGGCAAGATAGGGGGGGGAAGTGAGAAATGGGGTTGGGAAAGATGGAATTTCAGATGCAAATAAAAACGCCGCCTATTGTCAATACAAGCTGTCAAAAAGAGAGACAGATGCTGAGCGAAAGGAGAGGGAAACATTGGAGAGACTATTAAACACAGATCATGCGTTTTTATGATTTATGAAAAGAAAAGAAAATTGAGTGTAATAATGTTGAGAGTTATAATGTTTAATGAATGTAAAGGACAAATTTATATGAATGAAAATAAATGCCAAGGGGTAGACTATTGGTTAAATATGTAAAGTCAAAGCTAAGGTTGTGATAACAATCTATATATGTATAACAGTCTCTCACCGATTCTAATTGGCATTGGAAATGTTGAATTTCAACTTTGGCTTAACCCCAACGATAAGCTCTCACTCTCCTCTCTCTCACTATCTCTCTCTTTTTAACTGTGCTTTAGAGAGTGTTAATGATGTCGCAGAATTGTGACTTACGCGAAATACCGAAATCCGTTGCGTTGGTCTCTTCTTTCTCGTCGCTGTTTGTTCGTGTCACAGCAGCAGCTGAAGCTGAACTTTCATTGCTGCAAAATCAGCTGCCAGGTGTGTGAGTTTTGTTGTTGTTGTTGTTATTGTCGTTGTTGCTGTGCTTAACGAATTTGCATAAGCAGCAGCAGCGCACACACACACACACACACAAACACAGAAAGTCACACAGACACAGCGGCAAAGAACAGTATAGAACAGGTTCCGTTCAAAAGGGCTGCTGCGCGCTGTTTTGTTTTTATTATTGTAGATGTTTGCTTTTTGTTTTACTTTAATTCGATAGTTTTTTGGTTTTGATTAACGTCAAAATTGTAGTTGCAATTTTGTTAATGTTCCTGCTGCCGATGCGTAAAACGCGCGCGTCGCTGATGCAGTCGCTGCAGCCAAACACGCGCAACTAAAAACGCCAATAACAAACAAAAAAAAGAAAACAAAAATGAAAAGCCGCGCAACTAAACACACGCGTGTTGTGTCTGTGTGTATCTCAGCCTTAAATTGTCACCGCGCGCGCAACACACAAGAATAATTTGGTATAATGGCGAAAAAAAAGATCAAAAAAACCAAACGTCTATATATATTTTGATAAATACATATACAGATATGTGCTTATGAATCGGGCACGAAAATGAACGTAAAACTGAAGTAAGAAATACAACTTTTTGTTTTTGAGCTCGCTTTGACTGTGCGCTCCTCCGATTGGAATGGCTTTTGTAGTGAGCAGAGCCCAGCGCACGCTGCTGTCGCCGTCGACTGCCGCCGCTTAGTTTTCGTTGTTTCGTTTCGTTCCGTTTTCGTTGTTGCTGTAAAAAATACACACACGCGCGCGCTACGTTCGCTGTTACGCTCAAAACTGAATGCTCAACTTTTTCGACCTCAACTCAACTCAACTCAGCTTCAAGCCACTCTCGCTCCAGCTCTCTCTCTCTTTGGCTCTTGCTCTCTTGTTCTCTGATTCTGGCTCTGTGGCGCACGCTCCCACATGCACACTGTGCGTGCGCATCTTTGCATAGGTGTTTACTTGTGTGTGCGCGTGTGTGTGTGTGAGTGTGTATGCTGCTTGCATTCGTTTTGTGATGCTGTTGCTGATGACTTGAGTCAATTACATCGGCGCGCGCGCTTTTTGAGTGCGTTATGCGCTCACGCTGCTGCTGCGCTTTTGGGCTTCAGCCAGCAAACGAATTAAGCTTTGCAGTAAACTGATCACTCACAAAGTACACAAATTGGAGCAGCAATTGTTATTAAATACACTTACACACACACATGCAAATGTACAAGTTATTCAGCATAGTTTGAGCTTAGCTTCAAACTCTTTTGAGTTTGTTCTTTTATCTCAGCTTTGTCGTCTTGGCTGCAATTTTGGTTGTGCTCGACTTCGGTTCAATAAGGGGCGGGGGACTGCTGGGGTAAAGCTCCATACGAACATTGAAAGTTTTTGACTTTGTACGATTTTTTACTGTTTCGAATTTAATGATGTTTTTTTTTTTTGTTGTTGCGTTGCTTTTTCTTCGCTTTCCTCTCTTCAAAGTAAAGTCACGCCAATTTCGTAACATTTATAGAAGGTAATATTTATTTCTTGTTGTTGTTTTTCAAGCCTTTTTTGTTACTTTTTGTCGTAATATTTTTATTTTTTTGTGTAAAGAAAATTGGAAATTAAAATGGTGTTGAATTTACTTATTCGACATTTTTTTTTTAACACAAGTCGACTTTGAAATGCACTTTAAATACTTAGAAGTGGAGCTTTCACTTACATACATATAATATATTTATTTATATACATATAAATATATAATATTATAAAATATATTTTCATAATTCTAAAAAAGTTCTTGAATAAGTTCCTTAAAATATTTATTGTTGTTGAAATCTTCAATTTTAGTTTTAATCTTGAACAATCTTCACAAAAATTCCAATAAAATCAAATCTTTTTTTTTTAAGATACAAGGAGCTTAAGCACATACCAAAACAGAATGCCAACTTCAAGACTAATAAAAGAAAAGAATTACCGCAAAACTACCGATCTATATAACATTTATGTGGTACTACCACATAAAAAGCACCAGTTCTCGGAATAAAAAACATTATCAACATCAAGCAAATATTCGAACCTTAGTAAGAAACTTCTTTCAATGTTAATTACCACCAACAGGACCTCCAAGACTTAGTTCAGTATATACATACATATATACAGACACGATAGTGTTATACCATTCATTGTCTGGGATCGTGATATTATTTTTCGATTATTCGAAATCCAAATGATACCCTAACATGACATGGACACTCACCCGTTTGGTGCTGCGTTTTGGCCAGTTGGTTCATCAGTCATTCAATATGATATTGCGATCGAATTACAGTTATGTCTTTTCTTCAGGGCAGCCCTACATGATTTTAACCACATTTATGTTTGGTGCAAAAAAAAAAGAACAAACCCACTGCGCGTGTGCAATGTAATTTATACAGGCTTCATATGAAGACATACATACATACATACATATGTATGTGTTTGGTTGTGTGTGTGTGTATGTTGCTTCAAGGTCCCCAACCCTTTGGCCTACATGTGGTCATATTATCATGCGGTGCGCTCGTGAAATTCATTTTTTGTACCCAATAATAAATATGAACAAATACAACGGGTATATTAAGAGCTTTCAAAGATATAACAGTCATGCCTGGATATAGTGAACTTACTTATGTGAGCCCTGCTAACGATATTAAGCTTGTTTATTTTTAGTATATCAACTTTTTGGCTCAGAAATTTAATATTGAAAACCTTTTTCGTGATCAAAAATACTATTATAAATGTTAATATTTATGTATAACCCAGAGTTGTATTATATAATTTAGAATAAGTTTAAAATAAGCTTAAAAAAAACTTTAAATAACTTAATAATTTCGTTTGAAAAGTGTTGCAAACCAAAGTTTAAGCATTGTTAAGTACTTAATTTAAATAAAAATATACAAAATATTTTTTTCATGATAAAAAACTTTTCTGTTTCGGGATAGTTAAGAATTCGGGTGTTGAAATTGTCTAGTAGTTGTGTGCAACGAGGGTTGCGTTGAGCGAGGTCGTACTGTATATAATGGCTATCTTCGCGTCGTACATTCTTACAAATGTTTCGCTCTTTCGAATTTAGTATCTTGCAGTCTCTCGGTTTCTGTTCTTCTTTTGGTCGGTTGTTCCACTTTCGTAAAGTTGAAAGATTTTAAGTGCGCATTGCCATTACGCTCTTGGGCCAGGCTCATGAACATTTACGCACATACATACATACATACATAAATGCATGCATACATATGTATATACATACATACATATGTAACTGCCTTTCACTCTGTCTGTCCGACGTTCGCCCGTTAACCGATAAACATTTCGATAGCTGACTTCTTTTCGTGGGTGCCTTGTAAAAATAACCAAAACGGACGTGACATTGATGTATGAGCGTGTGTGCGTGTGTGTGAGTGTGTGTGTGAGTGCGTGTCTCAAAGACAGTTTGCATTCCATTTGAACTGGAGGCCAGATGTTGTTGTTGTTGTTCATGTTCATTGTGCTAAGAATGTTTGGTTTTTTTGTTTTTTCTTATCTTCCATCTCTAAGTTCAAATTGTACTCAATTTTACAGCGTCGTCTCACTCAATGTACTCTCACGCTCTCTCTCTCTCTCACTCACTCAGTGAGACGTGCTGCAGCTGCCGCAGCTCATTGCTCCTTTTGTGTCTTGCAACTTCCTTTTTTGCTGCTTCGCGCTTCAACGTGCAACGTGCGAAGGGTAAGAGACGCAGGCAATGCGAATGCAGCTTCTTTTTTCACCTCTCTCTCTCTTTCGGTCTTGTATGTGTGTGTGTTTGTGTGCGTGCGTGCGACGTGGCATATGCTGCAATGTTCTGTCTCCTCGACTTCATTTATGTATTTCATTTTTCAATTGTGCACTGAACTTCAATCACCAAATGCATTGAGATCAAAGTGCCACACATCGGTATGTATATATAAACACATACATACATATGTAAGTAAATATATGTATATGTATATATTTTGAAGATTGAAGATCCCTTGTGAAGTTGGTTTTCGTTACTTTGGTCACGTAGGCTAAGGAATACTAGGGAGAGAGAGAAAAGTTAAAGACAAGAGTTTTGTACGATGGATATGCAATTAGGCTATGTACAGGCAAACCTGGATAGTGTGTACAAAATATTTATTCACAGATACAAAGTTAATATAATACATTTTTATGGAAATGGACTTTATTGTTATTTTTTTAAAGTGAATTTAAATAAAACCTACAAATTAAATGATTTATTTATTAACAAATTAAAAAAAAAAATTTCAAAATTTTGAATTCTTCTTGTTCACACTGTACAGGGTTGCCTGTGCACCTGTACCTTATTTTTAAGTAATATAATTCTTATTTTATAATAGGTTAAAATTAAAATTATTGCAAAATGTTGAAAGCAGTAAAATTAAAGCGTTTTAAAATAAGAAAAATTTATTTTTCAGTAATGTGTTTTTGATTTCTTAATATTTTAGCTTGAACCTTGAGCTTTGTTTTTGTATGGTAAAAATATATATGTATCTATATACATATATCTATATATAAGCACCCAAGACCTCATTAAGTATATATATTCTTGATCAGCGTGGCGAGCTTAATCGATATGTTTCGAGCTGAAAGTTTGGTCAAAGTCTGCTTTTGGCTACAGTTCGATTATTTGTCGAAAACGGCTAAATCGGATCACTATCTGTATGATCAAGTAGATATTTCAAGTGCGTTCTTAGTTGTTGTATTTGTTATGATTATTATCATGTATATGGAAGATCACTCAAGTGCTGATAGGATAATCTATCCATAGTCAGATCTCAAGTACCAAACAGCTCAATGTGAACTGTGATGAACTGAAAACAAGCAATATTAATAGACTGTTTATGGAAATGACGAAATATGAGCTGTGTTTTTTTTTCAGGTTAAAAACGATTGTTGAAGCCGCTTGAATCCAACGAAAATGTTGTATGACACAGACTTAATACACTAACCGAAATACTCTTGAATAGAGTATAGATTGATATTCGTAGATATCAATCTTCAAGATATCCCTTATGAAGAAACATATTTTGAATGCTTTTGTTAGGTAAGTGTAATGTTGTAATTCAGCTAAACTATCCAGCAAGTAGAGGCATTATTAAATGTCGTCTCTTATAGTAGATTGAGAAATGGCTTAAGCCATAATATACCACATTCTGTTGCATGCCGCAAAGCCGACTCCGATCTCTCGAATAAACCACAAACCAAAGAAAACTTGATGGTCGATTGGCTGCCTTATTGTGGATCGTTTTCAATTGCAGTCAGCGTGTTGGCTTATTGGGGCTTGGCCCTCTTTCTTGATGGCGGGGGCAAAGAAGAGAAGAGAGGGTGAAGTACTAGTTGTCTCCGGCAATGGGCCTGCAAGATCGTTGACAATGCCGATTTGTTGGCTTTTGGTGGGCTACGGCCAACAACTTATTGCCAAGAAGCGACCACAAACTACAACAACAACAACACAAAAAGCTGGTTTTGCTTAGTTTGTGTTGGTGCTATATGTGTGTGTGTGTTTGGCTTTTGTCTCTGTAAAGTTTAATGACCTCGTTTGATTCTCTTTGGCTCAACATTGAACAAGAATAAAATGACCGACGACCATCCGAAGCCAACTCAATAAAAGCTCAAAATGGGAAGCCCAAGCCATTGTTTGTGTGTGTGTGTGTGTGTATAGAAAAATACCTGTTGCCATCCATAGTTTCATTTGTTGTTGTTGTTGGCACGCAACAAGTTTTTGGTTTCGAGCGATAGGCGATAAACGATAACGATGTGCAAAGGTGCGCCAGGGCGCCAGCAAAGGATATGCCCTCTAACAGCTGATAGCTAGCTAGGGCTAGAGCAAAGAGTCTAACAACAACAGCAACAACAACAAGAGTTAACAGGTAAGAGCGCGCTAGCTAGTGAGAATCACACGCACACACACACACGTTGTGAAAGTCGCCCTCTCTGCCATACTAACAGACAGAGTAGTAGCAGCAGCGCTCGCTTGGAAACGAACGGAAACGAAGTTAAAACAACGCTTCAGTACGAGCTTAGCATTTGCTGACGACGCCAACTTTTGTCTCTCAGATTCCGACGCTTTGTTTGTGTGTGTATGTGTGTGCCTCTGCTGCTGCTAAGTGCGTCATCTGCTAACTACTGCCCCCCTGCCCACCCCGCCCACAACAAACCAGTCACACAGATTGTGCAATCAAACATAAAAAGGTAGAAATACTACAAAAACGAAGAAGAAGCTGAAGCAGAAGAAATGTCAACTTCTTCGCTGCTGTCGCCGCTGCCGCTGCTGTTGGCTGCGCTGCTTGTGTGCTCCT
Organism: Scaptomyza graminum; assembly: GCA_018901835.1. NCBI lineage: Eukaryota > Metazoa > Arthropoda > Insecta > Diptera > Drosophilidae > Scaptomyza > Scaptomyza graminum. The sequence goes on along the minus strand of JAEIFL010000001.1, from coordinate 7,196,789 downwards.
GCTGTCTGCGCAGCATTTGGGCCATCGAATGTTACGTGTGCGATGCGAGCGATACGAAGAATCCGTTTCAGTGCGGCGAATGGTTCGAGCGCTTCGATCAGCCGGACATCCAGCCGCAGAACTGTTCCGATGTCCATGGCGCAACGTTTTGTGTGAAGCATGTGGGCCGCTTTGAGGGCGGCATCGGCGCGAAACGTTTCTGCAGCTCCAAGGATCTGGGTAACTATTGTGACTATGTGCGCAACAAGGGCGATCGCATGGACTATCGCAGTTGCATTTACACCTGCGACACGGATGGCTGCAATGGCACCAATCAACTGACCACCGGACGTTGGGGTGTGGCGTTGACTGCGCTGCTGCTGCTGTCGTCACTGATGATCTGGCAACGCTGCTAAAAGAGCACGCGAGAGAGAGAGAGAGAGAAGCGCTCTGATGAAATCAAACATAGCTTTGTAAACAATGAGTAAACACAAACAAATGCAGCTGCTGCTGCTGTTGTTGCATTTTTTTGCCTTTGGATTACTAAAACATTTCACATATACTATTTACCTACATATACAAACATATATGTATTTTTTTTTTCTTTAGTTAAGTTTTTTAGTGCTGTAAGTTGAACAAGATTAAAGTTTTTCACACATTCTAAACAAACGGCGCCATTTTTTGTTTTTGGTATAAAATGGAATGAAACGCACAGAGAAAATGGAGCACGGACTGATGCGCGTGCTAGAGGGGTAGGGTATGCAAGTGAGAGATGTGCAATTTGATAGGTTTGCGGCATTATTGGTTAATCGACAGAGAGATTGATATCTTCAGCGGTCCCAAAACTGCAACTGGAACGATTTTCTTATACCCATCATCGAATTCAATCTAGGTTTTCCTAACCGGACTTGGAACTAAACAAAATTCTACACTTAAATGCTCTCAGCTACTTGGCTTGAAAGTTGTCGTCGTTGCTGTTGTCGCCTTGAATTGATTTACGACTGATGACAACCTCAATCAAACGGATTGTAGATTGCAACCTGTAGAGAGGTTGATCGTCTCGGTTGGATCATCAATAAATACTTACTTATTGATATTGACATTTCATTAAGCGAAATCCATTTAATCCACAGCTCAATTCGACTATGCATACTCGATACCGAAAGTCAAGAGCATATTGGGCTTTGTGCAATGTCCTTAAAACTAGAGACTTGCAACTTTGCCAACATCTTTTTCTATAGCCGGGATGGGTAAAGTGTCAATATTGGGGCTCTAAGATAGCTAGGGGGCTGGGAAATCGATAAATTCGATAGTTAAAAAGTCAATAAATCCACATATTTCCCAAATTCCAAATTTGTTAAGGAGATAGCTACAGAGATCCCCCAAAAAAACTGCCACGGCCACCCATTCCCCCCAACCCACCGTACCCCTTTGCCAGGTATCGAGTAAATCGCAGTCGGTTGCGTCCGATTGCAACGTTTCTACGTTGCAACGTTTTTGATTAAGGTCGATAAGACAACCTGGCTGGGTTAATTTTTGTGTATCAAGTACGTATAGTATTTGTATTTGTGTGTGTGTGGGCCTTTGAGGCTAGAATCGCCGCCCACGTTGTACCAATTCCAATTGCCCAGTTCCAATTTAATTTACAGTTGCGTAATTGTCTTAATTGAAAACGCCTTGAGGCGCTATCATTGACATGCGGTGCTAATTTGAGACTCTTGCCTGGGCGGACAACGCCACCCAAAAAAAAAACTATCATAAACATGAATACATTTACATACATACATACACGCACACACATCCATGTATGTGTTGTATGTATAAGTAGACAAAAATATCAGGTTCTAATCAATGCCACGTTTTTATTCTTGTTGTTATTGCTTCTTATCGGGGGGGCACTCTTGACTAATCTACAATGTACATACGTGTACAACTACAACTACAACAACAACAACAATAAGAATGGATGCTTTCAAGTTATTCTTCTTCTTCTTTGAGTGTACAGAGAAGTTCTTCAATTGCCTTTTATGACATTGTCTCATCAAGAAGAAACAGAAAAATAAAAATACATCATGTTCTTTGTAACTAAGCAATGCCCTCTTTATGGATCGCAGCTGGGATGTTGCTGCTTACATACAGTCGTGTCTGGATATGAAGGTAAAGCTTAGATAGTAGTAGCTGTTATTTTGTACACCAGCTAAGTGCATAGATCTTAATCAAACCGATCTGTACAACTTTTTGATTTCTACATGGAAAATGTTTTTGACTGAACCAAATTGCATTGTTCCGGAAATTAATTCGTAATCTGAAAAAATTCTTTATACGGAACTTCGTTATATGGAAGCTCGACTGTAATATCTCTTTTTTGGCTCATTAGCATCGAATATAAATTACATTTTTTTTTATTACATAAACATTTTATTTTATTTTTTTTTTAGTTGCAAAATGTCAGCTCAAAAACAGAGCTCGAAGCGATTTGATTTGTGTAATAGTCAAACAATCTTTAATCTTACATTTACGTCATTGCTTGGAAGTGTATTCGCAATTTAGTTACAAATGTATGTGTGTGTGTGCGACCTAAAATCGTTGGTAGTTTGTAGTATGTATGTATATGTATGTCTATAGCAAAGCTCAAGCTGAAAAGCTGCAAAGCTGATAAGCTGATAATCTGAAATTTATGAGAGCACGTATTTATTATATTACAAAAGGTATTACGAAACCGTGGAATCAAGAATAGGAATAGAATCTAAAAACAAGTTCAAATCTGAAATGTTTGATTTAAAGAATATATCATAATCATCAAACTGTCTTAAGTATAGTTGTATAATTATGCAACAACTTAACCAAATGAAATTTGTACTGGTAGTCAATATTATATTAAGGTATAGCGATGGCTTTAATCTGTATTGATAAGGTAAAAGTTCTCGATAAAATTGAATTACTTTATTTGCATTATCAATGAACTGAACTTAAAGTCTCTATAAGTCTAGTATGCCCGCCTGTTACATGTTTATGCAGGAAAAGTTTAAGGCTAGAGGTCAATGAACATTTGTTAATGCGCGCCCAGACACAGCACAAAAAAGCAGAGACGTGACGCGACGAGAGGAGACGGACGCATGGCATAGATAGGAGCTAGGAGAGTATTTGAGGGATGCACGAATGCACGGAAGTTTGCGCTTGGGGGAATGACGACGGCAGCAGCAGCTGGCTGCTCAAGGTCATTGCCAAGTGGCAGCAGCAGCAGCAGCAGCAGCAAAACAAAACACACACAAACAAAGATACACCTATACAAGAGGAGCGAGAAGGAGCTTAAAAATAGAAAGGCAGACGTGGCAAAAGTCATAAAAACGGAAAACAAACACAAGCATACAAGCCAGACATCACAGAAGTACTAGAAAAATCTAGAGTACTCAACGGGCACAGCAACAAAAATCCAAACGCATTAAATTTCCGGGCAATAAATGCGACGACATTTGAACGTGCCACATGTTAAAAACACACATACATACATCCGTGCAAAACACAAACAACCCCCGAATTTGTGCTTCGCAGTACTTCCGACTCGACTCCACCCTCTCCAAAACTCTCACAAAAGTTAGGACGTTTTTGCCCAAAATGCGTAAATTCCCGAAAATGCATTTCGCTTCCTGGAAATCGCGCTGCGAAGTTATATTGAGGGTCGCTTCTGGTTTCAACTATTTGTCTTCCTACTATTCCATTTCGGATGATTTCTCTCTTCCGAACTGCGTCGTTTGCTTTGTTCTGCTGCTTCGGGCTGCTGCAACTTCGCTAGGGTTGCTCACCCATACCGCTTGATCCTGAGAGAGAGCACGAAACACAAAAAGAGAGGCAGACTGACAAAGAGCGTCAGCAAAGTTCCTTTGTCAGCGAGCGTACTGTACTGAGTTTATTTGAGTGAAATTCTGTCCTGAGTTGAAACTGACCTACGCGCAATGTTCGCAATTTGTGGAAGGGTATTTCGTCATTGTCCTGGCCAGGAATCGCATTTTAATACCCGGAACAAAGAACACAAAGAACCCTCATACCCCACCCACATGTCGACTGATGCCAAATAAATCCCTAACAAAGACTTATGCCAAAGCTAAAAACATCTTTACCTTACAAGTTGCGAAAGCTGCTTTGAAATTGAGTTCAGAAGTAAATGTTTAAATTACAGAGCAAATTTAAATTAAGTTTAAATTTAAAGTTAACAAGAAAATAGATAATAATAATAATAAATAAAAATACAAACTCTAAGATTCAAATTACTTTCATATTAACTGAATTCGGAAAACTTGCAAAAAGTACTTGTAAGTTTTAATAGTAGAATTAAGACTGGCATATTGCAGCCTCAATTTATATCACGTGGCTGAATTGGGGCCAAGCAAGCTATTAAATCGCCATAAATGTTGCATGAGATGCAAATTAGAAGCGTAGATGCAATGATCCGGATAGAGAAAACATAGAGAACACAAATGCCAGGAACTCGCCTCTGGTTGGGCGACAAAAAATAAAAGAAAAATTAACATTTGCTAATCCATACAAATTAAATGCAATTGAAATAAATTTTTATATGACAAGAAAATTAGCAAAAGTTTGTCATCTTTATGTGGCGGGCGGGCGGCGGCTGGGCATGCAACAAGTGTGCCAATTGCATAAATTTATTGGCAACGAATTCCGCGACAAAGCCACAGGTCGTCTCAGTAAAGGTCCACAGCAGGTCCGAATATACATTCATACTAGTAGAGCCCCAGTTCCCATCCTCAATTTGAAACATTGAATTGAAGCCCAACCCTTGTCTGGTGCTGGTTCAGCTTGGCTTCCACAAAGTTCAAAGTGTTAATTGTCGCATAAATTTTGATAATTGAGGTAAATTGATGCCTCCTCTCCCAAAACCCCTAAGGATTGTTATTGGTCCAGCATTCTTTTAAACGACTACTACTTAAAAATGCTAAAACGTATCTCGATTGTGCTTTGAGTACATACATAGACGCTTTTGAATAGATTAAAAAAAAAAAGTTATTACAATATTTTAACATTTTAGAGTGTTCTAGAAATTTCCTTTTAAAACTTTACTTTACTAATTCTGCGTTCGATTATTTTGGTTATGATTTTTCTTTGATATTAAAATCTGAAAATGCATTTGGAATTTTTAAGTAAAAATTGGAGCTACGCTTAAGAACAAGTTCTTTTTAGCGAACAGCTTAAACTACAAATCATTAAAATTAATAATTTTCTTTTTTTCTCTTCGGTTTTGCATTAATTAAAAAAAAGGTTGAATAAAGTAAAATCTTTTTCTTTAAACGCATACGTAGGACAGAAAAATAAATTTGTTTATAAAAATATTGACTAATGAATTTTTTTGTTGTGCTCCTTTCATTAAAAATCGCAAATATATTTTAGATTTTGTTCTATGAGTAAAGTCTATAAAGTTCTATAAAGTCTATAAGGGATTTAAATATCTTTTGATAAAATCATCAATATAAAGATTTTTGTATCGGATAATTTATAGTTTTCAAAAGTTCTGTTAGGAATGCTAAAATGTTGACTTCATCACATTTGTTACCCCTCTTAAACATGTTTTTTAATTTTTTGCTTTTGTTTCTTTTGGCTATTTATGGATCATGCGACATGCGTTATGGGGCTAAGACCAAAAAGACAGCTCAATAGGAGACCAAAAAGAAACCTGTCGCGCCAGAAAAAGCTTGTTCTTTGACGACAATCTTAGAAATGTTTACGGTCATTCACCACGTGAAAAAAAGAGGTATAACAAGTGGACGCAGCCGACTGCAGTATACTCGATACCTTTTCAAAAACGGGTAAAAAAAGGCCAGGGTGCAAGAGTTATCGAGCTTATCGATTTTCCAGTAGGTGTTGACTCCCGATACGGTTGTCGGAATAAATTGCTTTTATACCCAATACACTCTTTACATTCGGCATCGAGTAGAAAAAGGGAGAAAGTCGTAGAAGCGAATACAATGCAAAAGAAGAACAATGCGAGTTCAACACAATTATTTATTTTGGGTATTTATTTCTTCATATGCTTTTTTGATTGTACGGATTTTTACGTACATATGTGCATAGTGCTTCTTTCAACGTTGATTGCTTTTGCAGTGCTTTTGTCAGTACTCTAAATAAATGATGTTTCAGGAATCGAATCGAATTGAATCGAATAATTAAAGAATTACTTGATATGCGATACAAACAAAAGAAATGAGAACAACACGAGTATAAATGATAAGTATCTTATGTAGTATTTTGCCTATGTGATAAATTAATTTGTTTTCAATGATACGTTAATACGAGCAAGTTCTCGATACTATTTTGTACAATACCGAGTACTTTTTGTAAACTTCGAACACTTTCATTGCATTCTCCATGTGTTTGATTAAATCGTGATTTGTTTGACAATGGAGAGCATCATACAAACAATGACTGTGAGCTCGTTTTTCGGCGCGTTTTCATAATTTAAAGTTCTCCAAGTCGAGCTTTTTTGGCTCAACCACTTAAAAGCGACAGCAAACACATGTCATATGTCAGTCACAAAAGGGGACATTGAAGGTGGTCAGAGAGAAGGGGCGGGACGGCTTAAACTTCAGCTCAGACTCAGACTCCGACTTAGACTTAGAATTCAACTCGTTGGCATTGACCGCAAAACAAACAGTCGTAAGTAAGTTGGCAACAGAAAAGTATAATAATGTTAATAATTGGCAAATATCTAAAAAGAATAAGAAACGTCCGGTTTTTCGAATGTGTTTGTCAGCCAAACAAAAATATCAGCTAAGCAGGTGTCATAACTAACTAGCAATTACACGTCTACTTATATGGAGCTGCACTTTATTTTATGGCTTAAATATATACTTTTGGCCTTTTCCGTTTCAAGCTAAAAATGTGAAGTGTCGAATGGCACGTCGAATGGCAGCAAACGTTAAATGGGCTACAAATCAAAAAATATATTTAATATGTTGTGAAAATATAACATTAAGAACAGTTTGATCAAATACAATAGAATTTTTTAATGTAAGAAAATAATAAACAATTACTTTCTAAGGTTAAACCTTAACTGTAGAGTTTGGTTTGTTACTTTTCGCATTTAGGTTAACACAGGAACTGGTAAATTGAATTAAACAAAAATAAATGGATCCAAAAATCGCTTGCTATGTCCTGTAAACTTTTAACTTTTTATTCAATAGCTGAGCTATTTAATGCCAATTTTAAAAATTAAGATTTCTAAGTCCAAGTGCCAAACCTTTGATCTATGAGTGCTTTTAAGCCCGAATTTGATGAGCAAAGTATCAAAAAATTCTACACTCAAGGACCTAGGTTGATAATGATAGCGAAAATTGGAGGATAGGATGGGATATACAATTACCAATTTGGAGTACATTCAAGTTTCCCTATTTTTAAAAGCAAAACAAACCGTTATTGTTATAATATGTGCTGCGCAATTTCTTGACCCAATTGTAAGCACCGTGATATATGACCTAAAGTCAGATCTTTGATCTGTAAATGAAAACCACAGCTGTGGGCCGCATTTGCCACGCCTGTATGCGTCGCGTGTCATTCGAAAGTGGGTCAAACCACAGTCTAGATAAGTGTGTGTGAGTGTATGTAGTTACCCGAAGCCAGTGTCAAATTCAAAGTCAAGATAAAGTCAAACCGAACAAACGACTTGTCGTTGTCTGATATCAAAAAATAAAGGGGAGGTTAACTGTTTCAGCTGCCACGCCCACACAGATCAATACAGCTTAGCCGGTTTTCTAAACGGGCCCCGATTCCAGTTTTGAACGCGTATCTTTCTTCCTTTTTTGGGTAATTTGAATATTTAATTTGTATCTGAAACCCGTTTCAAATCAAGGCCAACAAAAAAACCCAGCACAATAAATAACCTAACAATAAATATATTTAGAAAAAAAAAAAACAGTGACAAAAAAAAACATAATTTGAATACCTAAAGCAATAACAATTAATCTCTTAAATTAACTATTGATTAAAGTACATAAATTTTAGAGCTGTCAAACGAGCAACGTGGCATTATCTGTGTGCGGATCCGGTGCTGTACCGGCGACACCAGCGGCACCTGGTGCCGCTCGATGATGCATCAGGGGTGCATCCACCGTGTCTAATCGATCGAGCTGTGGATATTTGACGGAACTGCCGCCGGCTGCTGCACGTTCGCGTGCTCGGTAGTCATTAATATCGTTATCGTGTATCGCATCGTTGGGAAACTCGCTGGCCAAATGGTAAATGACCTTCTGGAATAGGAATTCCGATAGATTGGTGCGCAGGAAAAACAGGAACATCCAATTGGAGAAGTTGCACTTATCAATGACAGACTTAAGATCAGATTCATCCAGTTTGCCAGGTTTGGCCCAATACAGAGAACATTTCGTAAAGATAACGCTGGAAAAAATAATGTTTTGTTTGTTGGTTATGCAAAAATAAATTCATCTTGAAGTACACAAATAAAAATACTTCCATAACCAAAAGAATAATAAGATAGAATTTTAGAAGAAGTCCTTAACTCTAAAGTACCCAGAAACCCTTGGAGCCAATGCCATTAATTCCAAAGTCTCCAAGGAGCCTGGAAATCTTTATGACCTTTAAGACATCGATTTCAACTTACTTTTTATAAAAGAAGAGCGTAAAGAAGCGCCATAGTAAGCCCAAGATGGTAACGGTCAACAAAAAGGCATACCAGAACCAGAGTATGGTATAGATCTTCTCGTTCATAACATTCAGAGCCATCACGCAGAGTGTATCGTGATTTTGCAGCGAACCAGCTGCACCATATTTATAGAACGTGCATTTGGTAACCTTGGGAAAGACGATATCGAGTGCATCCATTTGATCGACCCAACGCTCGCGGAGTACCTTAATGCCCAATGTGAGAAACTCATGGCCTAGAAAACGATTCGTCCAGTAGATCTGAATGCACAGATTGAATAAATTGAGCGTTTCGGCAAAGACGAGATGTGCACCCCATGACTGATTCAATCGCATGCGATCGATCATTGTCCTGCGAATGTGAATAACACGCTCCTCCGCCTCCGCCATCGAAGGTATATTCAGCTTGCCAATTCGCATACTGTCATGCTTTAGATAGCGGGTCAATCCGACCATACGCAGACCATAGACTAATGCCTTAATGCGTCCACCCTCCCATTTCTTCCAGAGCATGTGCGGTAAATAGAAGCACAGAGCCTGTGCAAAAAGTACGAAGGGCACCCACTGGTAGTAGGCGTGTCGCTTGACAACATCCTCATCGCGATTGTAGGGTCCAATGCCTGGTTGAAATATACTGCCCGCATTCAGTGCAGTGTTGTTCAAATGACGCACCTGCAAAGTAGAAAAAATTACTATATTTAACATTTTTCCCTTTGTGACTCGCAAATGGCTTATGCTTTAACATCAACAAAGGTCGGTTTTAAGACACTTGGGAATTACACTAAGGGAGCTTAATGAAACTTAATTAATGAATGAAAAGTACAAATTTGGAGCACTAAATGTATAGCTTTGAAAACATATTCTTATCCTTACTATCTCTGCGATAACTTCAGTGCTTGAACCTAAAATCTCTTTGGGGCATGGAGCTTACCTAAACTTTATTATAACACTTTTCTGTCTTATTATATAAGTAGAATACAGAGATACGATCAAATGGCGAGGTCGCATCTCTGCCTATGACTTGTTGCTCATCTCTGTCTTATACATACTACAATGATCCCATGATCATTCCAACCTTGCCAATCAGTGCTCACTTACCACTGTAAACGTGGGCGTAAAGAAGCAGAATGTGTTTATGACTGGAGCGACCACACTATCGGATATGCACTGTATGTGCTCGCCAATGTATTGGCGGGATGTGATCAACAGGGTTGCCACCAGCAGCAGCACAAAGGTCCATCGATAGTGCAGCTTGAACACAAGATTATCGATAATCACACGCGATAAATCAAATTTGAGATATTGCCTAACCGAACTGAATGTGCTCAACATAATGTTCACTTTTCTAGCTGAAAAGCTAAGAGCATTCAACACTCGATATTTGATACCTTTTGCGATCGGGTTGTTATTGTTGTTTTTTTATGGGTGGATTTCCGAGCGCATAGCTCCACGTATCATTGCTGTTGTCCGCGCACTGCTAGGCTATACACAGTTCATTCAGTTGTTGGCCAGCCGATCGAGCCAAGTGAGCGTTGGCTCACCTTATCAACCTGCCAACCTGCCTTCCTTCCTCCCTGCCCTGTTCACTTATGAGCTAAAAACGCTTACGATAAGATAATGCAATTGAAATCAACAAAGAGTTAAGCACTTTTTTTGAGCTTAATGTTTTTATTTTCTTAGGATTGTTGATTTTCTACTTTCTTGTTGGCATACCTTGTATAAATAAAGGATATAAAATCCCAAAAGCTATAACAAAAACACTTTTAAAATATTGATTATTATCTTGGTAAGTTTACTTGAAATAGAACGAACTAGAATGTATTTTTAGATTGAAAGGCAGCGTATCCAAGTGATGGAGATTTTCAGACTGTTTGATTTAATTCTGAGTTAATCGGGATTGTCCGTCATCCCTGACCTTGTCATAAATAGCTAAATACTTGATGATTGATAAGAATCTGTATAAATATTGACCCAGATCCAGTGTAAGAAACAACAGGTAGAATAATCTGATTGTAAACTGCAGATAAAAACCTCAACTAAGAGATGCAGGAATCAGAGAGATAGGTTAACCATTTGTGGGGTCAAGATTGAGATTCGGAACAATCCCCCCTATGAAAGCCCATTCTGACCCCATTATAGATAGCTTTCAGTTGTTAAAGTTGACCGACTCAGTTTTCAGTTTTATCTTGGATAAATGCTACAAGTATTGATACAGATTAGTCGGTGGCATTTTTCTTAAGGTAAGATGATATAGCTTCGTGGGCTTTGGCAACTGTTTTGTAGCCTATCCCCTCTGATCACTGCTGTGTAGTGACTCTTGCCAGCTGCGGCTAATGCCTGTTTTTGCTGTGTTTTGCGTCATGACCGATTTATGTTTGTACGAGGTACCTGTACTAATATGATATCTGGTAACTGGCAATGAGCGGAACTAATTAGCACATTGCCAGTTGCGAACAACAACAACATCAAGAGCTCTTAGATACTAAGAGTACGTGAGGCATGTGGCTCTTCACCGCAGTCTAATCACTGCGCCAATGCCAAGACGTGAATTCAAATAGTAATCGTGATATGTCAATATTTGGTTAGTAATACCTCAATCAGATAATTGACGCTGTATACAGAACCAACAACCAACATAAATAAAAGAATGACTTATCTTAAATAGACTATTCTTATTCGTCATTTCAGTTGTGTACCTTCTCGATTGAGAATATAAGCAGAATCTTTCAGATAAAATAATGAAGTTCCCATTTTTTCAAGCATATATATATTTTTGAATTTTAATATTAAATCGTGTCTCGTTATAATTGTTTATTTAGGATTTTTTATCCTTCCGATCATCAGTATTGTGATCAAATAAACAATATAATTTTTTAAATATAGGTTACTTTATTTTCTGAACTGTTAAATACTATTCAGATTATCTTTTCTGTACACTTGTAAATATTTCGTACATTTGAAACAACATCAAGTTGTTTAAAAATCAATCATACTTAAATGTGATCTGCAATCTTATTTCCATATGATACAATTCATGCCATTCATATACTATTATTCTTTAATTTTTATCTTGTGGTTTTTGCTTATCTGAGTTATTTGGGTGGTGAGTATTACCAAGTAAGCTTGACTGTTTGCCAGAGAAGTTGGCAGTAAGTAAACTCTGTCGGATAAGATTGGCCATGTCCATAGAGTACGAGTACGAGTAGTATTAGATACGAGCCAGGGCATTCAATGTGGCTTTTGTGTTAGTAACTTGTACATTTTTAGTCCCAAAAATGTGCCAGATAAGAAATGCTTGCTTGTACTATTTTTGTTATTCGTTTTTGGCCTTTCTTTTTTATGTTTGTATTTTTAATAATAACTGCTTTTTGGGCAGTTTCTAGTTTCTTGTTTCAACGTATTTAACTTTTGGCAATCGTCAGGTGTGACAAAGTTCATTGATTGATGGACGTTTGTTGCAACGATTGCAACAATCCATAGGCATTCGACTCACTTCCGCTATACTCCGCTGTCTTTCTCTGTCTACTCTTTAATCTGTGTTTGTGTGTTGTTTTGCTTTGTTGCATCTGTTTCGCAGTTGAATTGAATTACAAGCGAAATTTGAATACTGCCAACCACAAAAGAAATCGAAATGCAAGCCATTCATGCAAGGCGTGCACAAAATGTCGAAACAACAAATAATAAACTTTAAAACACGTCGTACCTCATTTTAAAGGTACTATTTCAATAAGCTCAACGAGCGCCAGCAACAACAACACTTATACAGTTTGAAAAGAACGCGTTTGCAATTTTTGCGACAGTTGCAACTTGATCAGCTCAAAAAAGAGTGAAAGTATTTTCGAAACTAATTGAAATAATTGTGAAAGGGGCCGTCACCAACAAAAATAGCAAATCTCGTATAAAAATGCAAAAGACGAGTGTGCCGGACTTTTAGATACCCTATGATAACATATGATAGCGCTTTGTAGGTTCGTTTGAATATTTATGAAATGATGATGTAATAAAATATAAATAATATAAATTAAAAATATGAACTCTCTTTAAACTATATTTTAGTCATGTGTTTGGCTATAGAATATTGAAGTATAAATATTTAAATTAATATTTCAAGACGTATAGATCAATGATATTTTGAAACGCTTAATTTTTAGAATCACATATCTATCATATGATTCAACGCAACTATGGAACCAATTGCATTCATTACCATTACTATTCCTTTACCGTTGTGAATTAATCAAAAATAATCAATTATTTAAACTTTACCGATATGCTTGATAAAGTCATTGCAATTGGACATCAAAAAGACGCCGCTAAACAAAAAATCAAATGAATAGTTTTAAGAAATATTATATGTAGTACATATACATATTATCTTAGCCAGCTGGCCTAATAAAAATGGCCATGCGATAGGCCTATGAGTCAAATAAATCAGAGAAACAAAAAGAATTTAGTGAGAAACCAAACAGGGAACTTTAATCTAAAAGGCTTTAGGGCCGTGCGTACGTTGATGACGCAGTGGGCATTTCCTCCAAATTCGCAATGACTAAGCGTTCAAAATTCGTGGAGAATCGTATTTAAGAGTTCACTCTTTCAACCAAAGCCCCTCTCTACTGTTCCAACCCGCTCTTCATGTCTTCGTCATCGTGCTACACGAAACGATGGATTCATGCTGAAATTAACATGTGCCGCAATCTCTGCGTAGCAACATCTAAATACAAGTATCAAACCCTGCATTGTGATGAGCCTGAAGAATACCCTGTATAAAAAGTTCAAAACTTCAGTCGGACGCAACCGACTCCGGAATATTCTGTTACCAGCATTAAATCAGGTGTTTAAAAATCTGCTTGCAAAGGGGGATGTGGCGGTGGTTTTATGATGCTGATCATTGGGAGACGTCAACTGTTTTATTGCCTCCAACAATCAATAATGTACAAATCGTAATACGGATCTTTGGCAAAATTGTACAGGCAAAACTTTTTATCTCACGTTTTGTGTACTTTGTTTTTTTTTAATGATTTATTTAAGCACAAAATTGTTTTTGTTGTACGGTGCGAAATTCGAGCAGTCTTGATCGAAACATCAAATAACGATTCCCCCTTACAAATTGAGTCGTTTGAGGCGTTGATTTGATTTATGCCAAAATAGACGAGACCTTCTCGTGCCCCGCCGCTCCTCCTTTAAATACATCAGATATATGATATGATGATACTATCAATTATGTCAGCCTGATTTTGTATTTGTCTGTTTTTTTATTTTATGGGCATTCGGTTCGACAGCCTCTTAAGACGGTGTTATACATAAATATTTATTTTTTTAGCAATGTATCTAATGGATTTATAGCCGTGCGACTTGTAGCAGGGGCATCAAGTTAATAGATATGTTAACTATCAGATTTTCTAATGGGTTAAGCAATTTTAATTGATTGATCACAAAACGCAACGATTGAAAAGAGGCTTAACTTAAAAACATAATTTTACAGCCTCCATAAGCGGTGATAAAAAACACATGTAAACGAGTTTATAAAAGATTTATTTTTTATTTATCAAAGATTTCTTGCATTTCTAACAAATAATGTTTCGAATGATACTGATTAATTTTTTTAAAAATTATTATTTTATAATTTATTGCTCTTGATTTTGGTATGTTAGACTAATGTTATGAAAAAATAAAATTATTTGCCAAAAAGGGGGCACTTGAGAATAAACGCGAATCGTGTGTATTGGGCCGTATACAAATATGTAGCACTTATGACGATTATAACAATCTTTGATAAAAGTCGAGGGAAGAGAGAGAGAGACTAAAAAATCAAGTTAAAATTTTTGCTTGGCATTTTAAAAATAATAATTAAGATAGTTAGCAAGAAGCTACCACATACAACAATTACTGGCCATTAGTTTATGGTCGAGGCAAGAAAGGGTTTAACAATCCAAAGATTAAGCATTGGTCGCACCATAAGAAGAAGAAGAAGATGATGAAGAAACATGTGAACAACAGGTAGTCAGCCAGTTTGGACATATGTAGGCTATATACACGAATACATGTGTGTGAGCATTGAGTGGTTTAATACACAGACATATATGTACATGTGTGCGAACATGAGGGCGAACTGGAAAATCCATTGATTGAGCGTTTAAATGTATCTATTTATCGATGGCATAGATTAAAACGAAAGGTAATTCAGATACACACACACACACACACACACACAGGTAGAGTAGTTATGCAGTCGGACAGGTAAAATGAAAATTTAGAAAAACTCTCGTCGTCATTTTTATTGTTGTAATTACTGTCTATTATCAGGAGGAGACGCGTTAGGTAAATAACAATTTAAAGGCAAACATGAGACATGAGGCCCAGGCAGTGAAAGCAGCGGGGCGATAAAAATCAACATTTTTTGTATACAAACATGTATGCGTGTGTGTGTGTGTATCTTTGACTTGTCTTCTTCATGTCTTAAGCAACATACTACAAACAGACATAAGCAACAAGTATACAAACACATAGGCTATGTAGTATATCTCGAGTCAGTAACTTGTTTCTTTGTGCATTGTGCAGCCCATGATGATTGGGCTCTGGAATGAAGAATCCACTCCACACACACACACACACACACACACGATGAATTCCGAGAACTCTTCGTATTCTCTGATCTGTGCTCGCTGTCTCCGCGTCTTCATCTTTATCTTCGTGGAGCGTTACATAAATCGAAAGGTGCAGTTTACGTTTTGGTGTTGCCAGATAGTTGCGAAGTTTTCAAAACTTTAGTTTTTAGAACCAGTTTACTATATACAATATATGAATTTGATCTTTATACAAAAATTGCTGATATATGTTGTGTTTATATTATGGATATATGAAAGATTTTAAAATTTTTTTACCATATGAATTTAATTTACAAGAAACTATAGTACCATTGCACAACTTATTTTTTGGATCAGTAAGCTTTTTCTCAAAAAATAGCATTGCCAGACTTGGCCAAATTAGCGGATCTCTTCGGAAACGTTGCCAGATGTACATCAGTCAAAAGTGCAACTGCATTTAGCCAGCAATTCGCGTACATAAGTATCCATGTTACCATATATGTATGTGTGTGTAAATCTTTATATGTAGATGGCCTAAGAAAACGGTTTGATGTGGCATCACTGAGTCATGGTCTACCCGAATCGCCCACCACTCCCTTTGCCAAGACAAATGCCACTTGACCCCGCTGCCGCCTTTATTTATCCCCCCACTTGCCGCGCTCACGTACCAACATACATATGTAAGTATGTGTGTGTGTGTGTGTGTGTTGCCAACTTAAAGAGACGCGATTCAGCTTCTAGTTAGCGAGTCGAGTCTTGAACTGCGGCTGCTGATGCCACCACTAAATCATGTCTATGGGCAACAGTTTGCGCTCTCGCAGCAGCATAAACCAAAAACAAAAAACATAAAATGAAAAAAAGCAAACAGGTCTGACTGCAGACACAAAGGCAAAGCGAGTGCATGTCAATGTGTGTGTGTTTGTGTGTGTGTGTGCACTCAAAGCGCGCACTCAACAAGATCCACCCTAAACATAAAAACTTACCTGGGCGACAACTCATTTTCGACTGCTCTCCATCTCTCTCTCGCTGACGTTAACGCTCTCTCGCTCACTCACTCATTTATAAACGCACGCACACAGCGACGGAAGAAATGACTCGAGCGAGCGCAAGAGACTTGCTTGGCAGCGCTCTCGCGCGCGCTGTGGTGTTTTATGCTGTATGAGTGTTGCGCTCTCTCTCGCTGCCCGTTACTCTAAAGTTTGGGCTCAGTTTGAATTTTCTATCCGAAGAGTGCGCTTAGTGCCCGCTGCTGTGACGGCGTTTAAATACAGAAACCAAATACTATACTACACACCACAACAACAACAACTGTCTGTGTTAGTTTTTATTTTACTTTTTTTTTCTTCTTACTTTCCCGTCGGTCTGTCTGCCTGTCTGACTGTCGGATAAACACAAGCAGCAACGGCACCAACAACAACAACACTCACACAACACGTTGCACGACGCTCAATTCAGTTGTTGTTCTTCTTCTTCATTTAAATTTGTTGTTGCTGTTGTTGTTGTCGCGCAGAGAGCGTCTTCGACGTCGACTCAAATACACACTCGAGCGAATTTCTTCAGATCAGTTCAGCGCGAAACAGCGGCGAGTTTGAGCCTGCACAAAAACAAAAAAACAGTTACGGCTCATTACGGCCCGCCGCCAGATGTGCATACATACATGCCCTGGGTGCATTCTCGACGAGCCAGAAACTCAAGCGGTGGACAAGTGACATGTATTGGAATCAGCAACAAAAATCAAATAATTAATAAATCAACAAATCTCGCTAAAAACAAAGAACTCTTAAACCAAATCGACGAACAACAACCATAAATAACTATTTTTTTTTGTTTGTTTTGAAAAACGCGACGATTGAAGAAGTGCAAAAATGTTTGATGTATTTGGCTCCGTTAAGGGGCTGCTGAAAATCGATCAGGTGTGCATCGATAACAATGTTTTTCGGATGCATTACAAGGCGACGGTAATCATATTGATTGCATTCTCGCTGCTGGTCACCTCACGTCAATACATTGGCGATCCGATCGATTGCATTGTCGACGAGATACCGCTCGGTGTAATGGATACCTATTGCTGGATTTACTCAACGTTTACCGTACCGGAGCGACTAACTGGCGTCACTGGGCGCGACGTTGTCCAACCCGGAGTTGGTTCGCATGTCGAGGGCGAGGATAAGGTCAAGTACCACAAGTACTATCAGTGGGTGTGCTTCGTCCTATTCTTCCAGGCCATATTGTTCTATGTGCCGCGCTATCTGTGGAAATCGTGGGAGGGCGGACGTCTCAAGATGCTCGTCATGGACCTCAACAGTCCGATTGTGAACGATGAGTGCAAAAACGATCGCAAGAAGATACTGGTCGAGTACTTTATGGGCAATCTGAATCGTCACAATTTCTATGCATTCCGTTTCTTCGTGTGTGAGGCTTTGAATTTCGTCAATGTCATTGGACAGATATATTTTGTCGATTTCTTTTTGGATGGCGAGTTCAGTACGTACGGCAGTGATGTTATCAAATTTACCGAAATGGAGCCCGACGACCGCATCGATCCCATGTCAAAGGTCTTTCCCAAGGTCACGAAATGTACATTCCATAAATACGGTCCCTCGGGCGGCGTACAAAAATTCGACGGCCTTTGTGTTTTACCGCTCAACATTGTCAACGAGAAGATCTATGTGTTCCTTTGGTTCTGGTTCATCATCTTGAGCATATGTTCGGGCATCTCTCTGGTCTATCGCATTGCTGTCGTCGCTGGACCCAAACTGCGTCACCTCTTGCTCCGTGCCCGATCACGTCTGGCCGAAAGCGATGATGTCGAAACGGTGGCAAATCGTTGCAATATTGGCGATTGGTTTTTGCTCTACCAGCTGGGCAAGAATATCGATCCATTGATCTACAAGGAGGTGATAGCGGATCTATCGCGCGAAATGGGTGGCGAAGGTCAAAGTCCGCAAAAGCAGCGATTTGAGGCCTAAATGCTGCAGTTGGAGTTGGAGTCGAAGTTGGACCTGGGCCACCCTGTGCTAGGCCGGGCAGCGTGCTAGCGGCCGTAAGTTGAGCTAATCCATAAACACAACATAACCTCCACCTCCACCTCATCCCTAATATACCTAATAAATATGCACACAACGATCTTAGCTAGCATAGACATGTAGCTGTTCCTAACAGAGTCGGTCTCTGTTAGATTTAGAGTTAGAAAGAGAGAGAGAGAGCGTTTAACAGTTGCGACATGCAAAAGACATTTAGTATTAGCTCATAAACACACTAACACTAGTACGTTAAAACTTCAACTAGTATGTAAGTCCAATTACAGAGGTCGCCAACAAATAGAAACGCATTTAATTCGAGCATAATAATACAAAAGTATATATGTAATTTATAGCACACGCAACATAAAAAAAACAACAGCTTATGTTAAGCTTAGCTTAAGAAGAGAGATTTTTTTTAACAGTGTATCTCACTATTACAAAGCGTTGAGAGTGCACACACATACGGATACACATACACAGCTACTGCTGGTCTTACGCGCTCATTTAAGCGTAACGCAAGCAGTCAAAGTTGGCCTGCGCACATGCGCATGAGCGAGACGCCAGTAGCAACGTCGACGCCTGCGCACTGCGCACAGCTAGACGTTATATGTATGCCTGACCCGCTTGCGCGTCAAGCCGCATTCCAGACTTGTAGTTCTTACTTCTTTTTGTATGTTTTCTTTTTGTTTTAGTACTAGTTTGGTGGCTGAAGTTGCTCAGGTTGCTGAATCTGCATGCAAACTGGTTTCACCAGCACAAGAGCAACAGGAGGGGCAACGGCAGCAGCGGGTATGGAAGCCGGCACAATGTAAGGGCAATTTGCGAGGGCGCATTTGCCAACGAGGCAACGAGGCTGCTGCGGCCCCAAGATATCGTTTTATTAATTAAAAAGAACTTCTGAAGAGAGATGAGAGCGTGACACGGCTACCAGGTTTTCTTTTTTTTTTTTTGTAAGGTTGATCAGCGATTATAAAATTTAAATAGCCGCGAGAGAGAGGTTTTCTGCAAGGTTTGAGTTGAATTTTAAGTTCTTAAAAAAATAGGGAAGGCGAAACAGGTTGTTAAATCAATTGAACCATACTGTTCAATCCATCTTCCCATTGAACTATTATGATCTTGAATGCTCTAAACAAATATACAATATAGAATTCTATGATAAGAACATATTCAACCTACCATTACAACATGTAAGATGTTTTCACTATTTTTTACATAGTTGAATATTTAAGTTAGAATATTTTAAAGTTTTGCTATAACTTATGAGGCGTCTTTATTTTTGCATTCCACTTTAAAGAAATAAGCCATGGCTTACGCTTCAATTAGTGAACCTTTGCCCTGTTCAAAATAACTAGCAATAAAAAATAAGGAACCTATAAAATAAGTAAACTAACTCAACTTAAAGCTTAAACTTGTAATGTAGAAAACAAAAAACTACTCAAGCTCTCGTTTCGGGGCATTTTTATAATCAGCGATTGTTTCTCACTCTCTCATTAACCCTCTTTCTCTCTCTCTCTGTCTCTGTCTGTCTGTCAGCTTTGTTTAGGTCTTTTTATTTTGTTGGCTTTGTGCGTGTTTCTCGAACGTATTTGCCTTGCGTACATACAATGCCAATTAGAAAAAGTTAGGCAACATGTAGAGCTCGCCTTTCGTCTGCCCAACTTGTCACTACGGCGCTTCTTATCTTATCTAATGTAGTATGCCCCCCCGATGCCTAGCCACAGCACGCTAAATAGCAATCGGGGGCCTCGTTGATAAGACAAAATACGAGTATCAAATGTGAAACGACTGAGATGCTGATGGGGCTTTGCATTTGATGGGGTTGTCGCTTTTGTCACAGTTTTGCCGCAGTTGGTTTTTGTTTTTTTGTTTTCGAGATCGCTCGATCACATTTCAGCAACACACTTAGTCAGACAGTTATTGCCTCCGCCTTTTAACTCGTAATTTACAGTCAATGAAAGCGAAATACAATCAAATAAAATCACAAAGGTATCGTAAGTGCGCGAATAGCAAATACCCTGTACTTTAACAAAAGCTAGATGATCATTACAGGTACTCTGTGTATCTTTTATGCGCTACTCTTCACCACTTGTCGAATTCGAAACAAGAAAACCTAAATTATAAACTTTTGCCTTAAGTTACGATCTGTTAAAGTTATCTGTTTAATATTAGACTTTTCTTTATTATAAGTTTAACATAACATTTTCCACTATTTTTTGTGTAAGTTGCTGTCGAAGAAATCTTTCTTATTCAATGTTCTTCAAAGTATTTATCCCAAAATTAAATATCGTGAGTTTTTCGTTCTTTAATACTTGAATCCAGCTAAGTTCGGATAGGTCATTCAAGTGTTTCGTTCTCTACGTTTAAAAGCCTTTATTTAAGGAGTAGAATGAGAAACAGAAACAGACAATTCATATGTTTTGCAGCTCAGCCTCATCATGATAATAATCAGCAAAACCCCTTGTTAAAACTACTATACATAGATAAAAACGATTTGTGACCGCCAATTTGAGGTAGTATCAATGAATGGCCTGCCCCAAAGCAAAAGTGATGTGTTACACAACACTGTCCAATTGAGAAAAGTACTAATGTGCCCGTGAATGAGTGTTGTGTATAAGGTTAATTGTAAATGAGAAATGAGGCAGCCTTCAAAAAGCGTTTGACACGCGAAAAACGGAAAAATGTAAACGTTAATGAAAAACACACACAATTTATAGGTTGTTGTTGTTGCTGTTGTTGCCGCAAATATTCACAATAACATTTCATTCAGATAAATGTGAAGAGAACCTCATTTCTATAGAAGTTGCTTTTTTAATTGCATTAATTACTTTCAATTAGTCAAAGACTGCCAAACAATCGGCTCGGCATCGAAGAGAACACATACATATCCAAGATAATTGCCATTCAAATAATTGTATCAAAGCTTAGCGCGAAATATACGTACATCTAGCAACAAGAAACCGAGCTCGAGCAATATTACGTATACGTTACAATTAAGTATGGCTTATGCGCCACAAATTGTCATTAACTCTTAACACTTGACCCATAACAATTTTATAGCCTAAAATCCCTTCATTTCTCATTGCTCAACTAAATAATTTCGCTTTCTTTGTTCTCTCTTTTCACAGTTTACACGCAGACAAACTTTGAGGAATATGAGAAAAATATATTGAGCTAAAGAACACATATCAACGAATTGCACGGTAAATGCTTGTGTTTTTTTTTTAAACATGTTTCGACCGATTGCAAAAAGTGGAGGAAAAAAAATCAATGTAAATTATAACAATGCAAACAATACTAGCCCATAAACCGTAAACGATCACTGGACAAGGCAGCTGTTTAGAAGCCAACGACAATCATTAATTTTTAGTTCATAATTTCACATAATAGGTTGCTAGAAAAAGCAACGATTAAACTAATGGAAGTGCAACAGGATATACTACAAATAAACAATTAAAGATACAAAAAAAACTCAAGCATAAAAGACAAGCAAAAAAGACAACAATATTTAACAAAGTGCAAGCATTTTTTATGCAATCATATATTTTTTGTACATCTTAACTGTTTATTGGAAAATATTTTTAATATACCATACACTGCATACATTTACATCTACCTATGTATGCTGCTATGTATGTATCTACAGATGTCTAGACACATAATTTTAGATATAGATACATGCATATATATAAATATACATTTATATTAATGATGCGAATGCCACATGCGATTAATATTTATGCTAAGAGTTGTGATCATTGATTAAGCTGTTTATAAAATTTATAAACAAATTGAAATAATAAAGACAAGCGATAAACACAATAATTTACGCCTAGTAAACATATGCAAATGCCAACAACAAGCACAACAAAGGAAAAAAATAACAATAAAAGCAACAATAATAATTATAATAATTATTTATATATATATATTTAAAAGTATATATATTTATAATATATATTTTATTAAACATTTTTCGCAAACGCCCATATTTTACAACATAAAAAATAATAATCATTATTATTATTACTCTTATTTTAATATTTTTTTTTTTTTAGCAATTTTTCGCCTGCAATTTTAAATTTTTTTTCTAATTGCATTTTTTGTCATATTTTTTGTAGCATTTATATTTTAGTTCTTAGGCCATTTTAGTTTAGAGCAATTTTTTTTTACCCAAAAAATACAAAAAGAAAAAAATACTTGAAATAAAAATACAAATAATATTTATACAATTTTTTAAGCAGCAAAATTATTTTTGTATAAATCATACATTTTAGCTTTACATAATGAAAGACTCAAAAGCAATATTTTAATACAAAAATTGTAAAAGCTTAACAAAAAATTAATAAACAGCTGCTAAAAATTTACAATGCAGCAATTGTTTGCTGATTATTGAAGATGAATACATCATTTTAATATAAATATACATAAAATACATACATATATACATGTGTGCACATTTACAATCCAGCTTGGTATACATACTATATGTATACATAAATATTTTTAAACAGCGATTTATCGACTTATCGAGTGTGTAAATGCGCCACAGGCCGTAAGCTAAGTTTTATAAAAATCCATATAATTTTTAAACACGATTTTTGAATAAAGCAGAACAAAATAAAAAAAAAAAAAACGCGAAAACAAAAACAAAAAACTTAAAAAAAAAAAACTCATAAAATTCAATGTTTGTATTGCCTTGGTATCTTATCTAATTGCCCCCCTCGTCATAATCCCAGTAACAAACCTTCCCATCTACAAAACAGTCGCACATGCGCAAACATCCAGTGAACCCAAAATCTGAACCTGAGCCTGAACTCATGAGCAAATAGTTGAGTATTAAGCTACTAGCTATAAATCTAAAAACAAGGAAAACAAAAGCCAACATCGAGATGACGACGCTGATATGCTCTAAATATGCTCAGCTATTTTAGTTTTATAGTTAGCTTGGGTTGTCTTTAGAATTCTTATATAAACATTCGTATAGCAAACAAAATTACCTTGATTGCTCTTTTGCCGACAGACCATCCACATATGTGCAGCTTAAGATGAATACCCTTTGTAAGAGTATAAGAAGTTTTAAAAGTGCCATTAATAGCGCTTTCCATAAAATAAATCAAAGGTTAAAACGTTTCGTAACAAACAAATCTCTGCCTTTATCTACTACAATAGGTAAGTACCCAATTAGTATATATAAAGTAGTGTGCTTGCCGAGTGTCAGGCAATCAGGTGACTTTCCTTCTCTAATGAAATTGAGTATAGTGGATGCTCACAAATTAGAATCTTCTAAAATAAGAATTGCAATTGCATTTCGGAGCGTGAGTTTGTTTGCAAATTTAGAAATATTTATGTTACTTGGCTGCCAACTTTTGTGCTTAAGCTTACTCAAAATAAGTACAATGCACATGCTTCTTGGTAATCCTAGATAAGTGCACATTTTTTGAGTGTGCAAAGTGCCTTAGTCTCTCCATAGGTCTAAATACATACGTTAGTTTGTATTTGTTGTTTGACTTTGAGCCTCAACAGATGCCAATGAACTGAGTCGCATCCGCTGCACAAGTACAATCGTGTGCTAAAGTACTACAAGCACTCGTCCGGGCATTTAAACACGTGTGTCGCAAGCTGACATTTTTTTCTGTTTCTGTTTCGGTTTTTTATTTTTATTTTGTCTGAGTCAATGTTTCCATAGCTTTATGGCATTAAAGTATTCCTGGAACCAGACACGTTCCACATCAGTGAATCAGTGGATACAAAAATCTGTGAGAAACATCAACAGCTCATCTCATCTCGTATCAGCAACAAATGGTAATTGGAGTCCAAAATATATCACAAAATATCGAATTACAGCTACGCCACAAAGCAGTTTTGCCACTCGTGCCATTATTTGGATATATGTACATATATATACTCGTGTGTTTGAGTGTATATGTATTTATAAATGTTTATTTTTTTTTTTAAAGTTCTCAGTTTTTGCTGGAGATGCACTGCTATACGAGTATGTCAATGTTACAGTTAGTTTACGCCAATAAACTGGCACCAAACCTCTAAATCAATCCCAAGCAAATCTTAAATACTTGTAAGAACCTTAACATTTCTATTCAATTCTAGTTGGTTTGATCATTGCGGCATATGTCTTAGTTAACATTTTAACATTTATCAAAAAGTTAATACTATTTTTCCTAACTTCTAAATATTTTGAAAGAATTGCTTCCAAGTATAGCAATTGAATGCGGCAAGCTTAAGTTAGATTTACATGTAATCCAACTCGATTTACACTTTCTACGTTATGCGAGTAGTGTATGATGATTTGCGTTAGGGTTCCACATATATAAAATGCCAAGTATGATGAAAGCAAAAACAAACACAGCGGCCGACAATTGAATTTATGTGGAAAGTGTGGCAAGTCAAACTCATTCCGAGTGCTACTACATTGCAATTGTAGCCCAAGTTACCTTAGATCAAATACAAACATGTGGTTA
Organism: Scaptomyza graminum; assembly: GCA_018901835.1. NCBI lineage: Eukaryota > Metazoa > Arthropoda > Insecta > Diptera > Drosophilidae > Scaptomyza > Scaptomyza graminum. Next base: position 7,172,060 of record JAEIFL010000001.1, on the reverse strand, counting down.
AATAGATCGCGTCCTTTAAGATATCCCCTTCCCCTGCCCATCTCTCTAACTGACCACCTCAGCACGATTTACTTCTTAAAGTATTCCTGTTTTGTCGAAGTGTGGCTTCTATAGCGACAGTTCAAGCAAATTAGCATATCAAATTGAATTAAACGCTGCAATTGTCCAGGCGTGCCCTCAATAAAATAAATAAATAAATAAATATGACGCGCACAGCGAAAAGCGAAATTCAAGTGGGCTACGGAACTCGGAACGTTTACTTTACTATAACAGCAACGAAGAAGCATGGAACCGAATCGAGAAGGGGCTTGCTTGGGGTCAACATCAAGTCAGACTATGCCAATTGGAATGTGAGAATCGCCCACAACTTAAGCAATCTACGACAAGTATTACGTATATGTATTATGAATATTACAAAACTAAAATGTATTTACTCTACTGAGACTAGATTCGAAACACTTGCTATTCAAAGTGGAACGGTTTCATTACTAGCATAAAAATTACAAATTTAAATGATGTTCTAATTACAGCTTTATACTTATGTATAATACCAATAAAAGTTCTATCACAATTTCTTACTCTTGCTATACCGCTTAGTACTTGCCAGCAGCAGATAAGGTACCACTCACTGGACAAAACCTAGCCTTACTTAACTAATTTAGATCGGAGAATAAGCTGCTGAAATAAAAGGAAACTTAACAAATCTCCTTTTTTAAAGTTGCTTTTTACCTAACGTCACATTTAATGGCCCAAATCTTTTATAATTTCGTCGGCTTTTTGTCCGACACTCAGCTTACTTCCGATAGAAAAGGCTATTAGGCGTTTTTAAGCAAAATACCATCCCGTGTCATGCAAAAACACACCAAGGATGGTTTCGTATCTTTTTATATCCGTACTATAATCCACACACATATTTATGATTGCAACTGTTTCAGGTGAACTTAAATAAAGCGTAGTTTTGAGAGGTTGATTTACATAAAACGAATGACATAAATAATGTCAAATAAATTGTAATATTAATTCAATCTAAACAAATTGGCTAAGTTGACAAACGTGTTGCATAAACGCGAAACGAGCACGGATCATTGGCGACCTCGCTGATGAAAATTGCATAACATGAGATGCCTCCATATAACATGTGTAGTCGTGCATTTTGGGGTATACCTTTAATTTTGGACACAATTTATTTATTTATTTTAAGAGTCAACCAATCAAAAGTTGAATTTTTCACTGCCTCCATATAACATGTGTAGTCCTGCTTTTTGGGGTATACCTTTAATTTTGGAAACAATTTATTTATTTATTTTAAAAGTCAACCAATCAAAAGTTGAATTTTTCATTAGCTTTTCTTGTTTTTGTTTTTGGGCTCGTCGTTTGTTTTTTCTGTTGATTGCTGCCCAGACAATTTATTGTAATTTCCTTTGCTGCCTATCAAAAAACTTACTATAACTATGAATAGCATTCCAGTTATTATCCATTTATAAATATGCAAGAAAGCTTTCTTTCTAACGGTTTCACTCGTGTTCAATACTTTTACGGGATTAATTTGGTATTTATACTCGATACCAAAGGTATAGAGTATATTGGTTTAGTGCAATATCAGTCATGGTGTATGTCCGTTTATAAACTGGAATGCGTATATACTTATTTTTGAGCTAGAGTCACCAAACTTTGTAGAAAGAAAGTAGCTGGTGACATCCTACAAATACCGGTATAAGAAATGTTGATGCCACCACGCTCAACCACTGTGCCCCACGCCCAACCGGTTCGTTAAAAATTGGATTGCGTTTATCTTTCACAGTTTTCGAGCTAGAGTCACAAAGTAAAGTAAAGATCTGCATCAGCCAATCCTAAACCCCTGCCGCATCCGTAACACTTTGCAATCAGGCCTCTGGTTACCCCTTTTTATACGTGCATCGTGTATTCCGCAGTTAATATATTACGTTAGTTCTCCCTCTCTCTCTTTCTTTATCTTTGGTCAGACGACACACACAAAAATATTGTTTTTTATAAATGACATCATTTATCTATTATCATACTATGTGGCATCAATCCATTTTAAACACATTGATTAGCATATCAAAATTATTGATAGGCCCCAAAGCTCCGTTCGCACCCGTTATCGGCATACCCTTGCAATTTTTATTTTTTAGGTAAACATTTTTCTTTGATATTTGGCAATTGTTTATCAATCGTCGCCGACTTTGTATGCAAATCCTCATTTAAAATTCTTTGCTTTGGCCGCTTTTGTTTATAGTAAGTTGGATAACTTTGTGGCTGTGGCAAAAATTCTCCTAAATTAATGAACAATGAGCAAACAGCCTGACTCACATTTTTTTGTTAGGCTAAGGGGGGAATAGCACCCTTTTCATTACTTTAATGAAACCCCCCCGAACTCAATCTTTGACTGAGTGTGCGACGAGCGCGTTGAAACAAAGGCCCTGACTGTGCGGCACAGAGTTTTGTTTTGTTTTTATTATTTGTGACATAAACATAGTTTTATACTACATATATACAGAAGCCATCGATATGACCGAAATATTTGTATTCTCATTTTGCATATACATTTGGCTATTTATTTATTGTTTACTCTGATTTCAATAATCAAGTAGTTCCAACATTTCGAACTTGATTCGCACTAAGTACGAAGTTAGTGAAAGCGAGAATGTAGTTCATGTTCATACATGTTCGATTTTAGAAGTTCGTTTGCTCTTGATTCAAGTGAGTACACTTTAATCTTGAATCAAGTTCTTCTATTCTTGGTTCATATTTATTTCATGTACTTCGTACTTTAATCAAGAATGAAATTCTAAATCTTCGAATCCTCAATTCAAGTGCATTTGAACTGAATTTCAGCACGGCTTGTTTCTATACTTAAGTAATAATAACTCTGGCGAAGTTTGCGCGGAAGTTTCGATCGTGTTTAATTTCAACTAAATAATGAATGGGCCAGAGAGTGAGTGAAACAGACGCGATAAAGTCGACGACAAAGATAAGAAACATATAAACATAAACTTATTCACATAACATGGCATATAAGTACATTCAAAGTTGCAGCAGTTGTTATTTAAAATCGAACTAAAAGTTTAGCATTTATGTTAAGCAATATCAATTGGAAGCCTGTCTGTGGCCATTAAATAAAGCATAATTAATCATCAAAACTTAATTATTATTTCCTTCGTTATAGAAATAGTAAAAAGTAAAGTTTTCTTCTTTTGCAACTCCTGAACTTTACTAAAAACATAAGCTTGTGGCTTAAGAATACTTTTAAAATTCAAAGTTTGTTGCATTTGGCACTGGCAATCGCAGGGTATATAAATTGACCGTCAAATTAGGCGTCAGCATCGTCTGTCGCTGCAATTTAGCGTATGGATTTCCGTTGTCTATTTTCAAATGCCCCCTCCCCATGTTTAAATTAGTGAGTGTGTGTGTGTGTGTGTCTGTGTGTGTTTTGGGGCACAATCAGCGTTTCTAATTAGCTGGCCAGACGCTTATTAGACTTTGGATTTTGGGCAACGGACTCAAGTTTCAAGCCGCAGTTTCAATTCCGATTATTATTTTTCTTTTTGTGAGTGTGTGTTTTTTTTATAGCTGACTTTGGTGTTTTGTGATTGGCTCGTGTTTAACTTTCGCAATTGAACTGAACAACATGAGCACTAAATTGTAGCTCAAACATTTGCAAACGTTGTATAAATTATTATTGAACACATATGCAATTGCACGAAACACAAAAGCAAACAAGAGGACCTGCAACATTTGTTGCTAATGACAAATGCATGTTGATTCGTTGGAGTTATTGATTCTTGAATGCCCTGCCACACAGAGTCAAGTGACTGAATCAATTACTTTGACTCGATAGGGAAATGTTTAAAAATGAAATGATTTCAAATTATTGCATTCAAGCGACAAAAGTCAACCTTGATAAAGTAAGCAAAAAGTTCACTTTATTTTGATATTTAAAGAGCATTCAAATCCCATCAACAATATCCATAGTACAAAAACAAATATCACGTTTTTTGTAGATTTTGCTTTTGCTGTTAACGTTAATCTTTTTGTTACAAGCAAATGTGTCTTAAACATCAATTGCAACAGTTTACTTTGGTTAGAGAGGGGGCGCTAAATAGGGGTGTGGCACGTCGGGAGGTGCATACACTTGCATCGAATTGAAATCACTTAGCACTCCGCCAAGTGTTGAGCTTTGTTTTCTCTGCATACTATTTCAAAACTGGAGCATGAAGCTACTAATTTCAAATGGTTTTCACTGGGTTGAGCCTTTATTTATAAATAGTATATTGCAGCTGGGTTTGGCCTGGGCTTGAGCAGAGTTAGAGTGTGTTTGTGTGTGTGTGTTGCAAACAGGCGTTAACAAGCTCACTAACGAACATCATTTACGTAATCTGATCTCTGCTTCCCCGCAATTGCAGGCACTCACACAGTGCCTATAAAAAGTTACGATACTTTGTGTTGAATGCGAAGATTAATGGATTTCTCGTGTCGTGTTGCTTCTTATGTTCTACACAAATTGCTTAAGCTGGTTAGAATAGATAATACATATATTTTTATATTGTCAGATTTTCTTTAAAAATGTTTAAGAACATGTCTTGATTTCATTTACAGCAATGCCAAAAGTCGATATGATAAGAGATAGTAAAAGCCATTACAAGAAACTTAAAAGCTTTAATTGTTCACTTAATTCTGCAATTGTCGTACGGAACAAAAGTGTAGATAAATCTTATATTTTTCCCTCCTATCCTCCCTGTTGCGCTCTCATACAAGTTTGTTGCTTAATATACATTTTTTAAAAGTTATTTCACACACAATTATCTCAACACTTGCTCGGCTATAATGCTTGCGGGCTATTTGGAAACAAAACAACAACAACAAAAAGTACATTTCTTATAAATATTAATGAGAGTTTGAAACTGGCATAAGCCGATATCAATTACCAGAGCAAAACTGAGAATTATAACTATTAAAATTGTTTAATTGTTCTAAAAATCAAAATCGAATGACTTATGCAACGAACTGGTCGGCTAAAAAGCATTTGTTGAGCAATAAGCAGCAGCGCGAGAGAGAGAGAGAGAGAGAGAGAGAGGGGAAAGACAAAAGCTTTGGCGCAGCATGCCACATGCCGCATGCCGCTTTTGGATTCAGTTCTCTTTTTAGTGTGTTGCGCCTGTTAAACTGTAACTAAAATGTTTCCCACGCTCACTATTTGAGGCCAAGTTAAGCAGCAGTTAGTGTCGATTCTCTTTCTGTGTGTTGGGTGTGCGTGTGTGTGTGTGTGTGTTGGGTGTGTGTATAACATGTCAGCATTGGGCTTGGACAGAGGCGTATCCTATGCGCCGCTGCTGCTGCTGGCGCTTGTTGGCTACCGGTGCACGCCACCGCGCCAAATGCTTTAATGTTGGACCCAAAGTCAGACCGGGTTTCCATCCACAGAACCGGTTGCCAAAGACTCGCAAAAAATGCAAGCCATATATACTAGACTACAAATACAATATACTTTATACATCTACATCCATATAAATAAGCTATATACATTTTGCGCCTGGTCAGTACAAAACAAAAACAACAACAAAACAACTCAAGTTTTGCATTTTCATTTAAATTTATGGGGTATTTTTTTTTGCTTTGGCTTTGAGGTTAGTTGCCAAGCAGCAGACGCAGCGAACTTGCAACTTGTTTGCCAGTCAAGTGGCGAACGAGATTCTGCAGCCAGTTTTAAATATGGCGTTGCACACACTAATACAGGCGCACAAGCCACATACATACATTCAACAAAAAACTTGCAGTTTGCATCAAAAATTATTCTGTTTGACATTTCTATATGCATTTATAAAGATAAAATTTAAGTAAGTTCATGGTTGGTTGCTGTGATTAAGTGAGAGATCCCCATTAGTTATAATACAGTCATGTCTGCGTATAGTCAATAAAATAAAAATCGAAATTATTGAAATCGATAAATCATCAAATTTAAAAAGCTTATAACGAGTAACGGATTAAATTTTCAAGACACCAACCACCCCGCCACCCAAATTGTGAAAATTTATATCTCCCACAATTTAGTCCAAGATTTATACTGACAAACTTATTTAAGGTTCCAGCACCACCGTGCCCCCATTCGCAATGAGACCCTTCATCACCTGTTTCATTTGTTACCTGCTAAGAGCATTTAAGTCGCGCATCCATCGTCTGTCTGAGAAAAATCTCAAAAACTTAAGAACTAAGAACTTCGAATCGGTACATTAAGTGTGCAGTTTTTGGTCCCGACTGAATGCTTTTTAATCAACGTACAGCAGAGATGGTAGGAGCAATTCAGTATATTTTCAGAATGTTGTCTTTTGTTTTTAAAATAGTAAAAGTTTAGTTTTTGAAATTCAAGATCTTATGGCCATTGATCTCTGCAGGTTTAAGCTCGTAGAGTCTCTTAGATCGACGCGATCGCACGTACGGACAGACGAACATAACTAAGACACGATTAGGAATATAGTAAATGGGGTCAGAGATGCTTCCTTCTGACTGTTCGTGTTTTGCTCAAAATCATTATACCCTTTAACACGGTTTCAGGGTATAATTAGGTTTACTATATCCATACACGGGTGCGTATTTATCCACTGCAGTTACAAGTACAAAAATGTTCCTAATATCCGAAGTATTTCGATAAGTATTTACTATTTTTGAGTATATAAAATTTTACATGGCTAATTTATACTTCTGATAGCCTGATACCGGAGGTATCCCCTCTCTCTTTGAAGAAAACTCCTTGAAACCCGTTTTTTTTACTGGTATCAGAGAGGCTTGCACGACGCAGAATAAAAGTATTTTTACTTCATGAAATTAAGGATCATTGACACTTTGTTTGACTCTGATACATACATTGTTTTTTTTTTGGATTAATAGCAAAAGAAAAAAATATAATGAAAATAGCAATAGGTCTTAACAAAATAGGTTGAACATTATGCTTTAGGAAAGTATTAGTTGTACTTTTTATACACTTAGTAGAAGCTGAGTAGAGTAGGGGCGTGTGACGGGCGTGGCTTGGGGCATGCAGCTACATGCGCACCTGGAATTTGCCCGCTTTGGTTAAATATTTGACACCCTTGAAGGGCTTATACTTCTCGCCATACATGTCCAGACGATTGACCTTCAAACCCGAGACGGCCAGCTGTGAGATTTGGAATTGCACATTGATTGACGGATTGGCATCAATGTTAGTGCTGCCCGGCATTATGGATACCTACAAGAAACAAAGTTACATTAGATGGGCTTGATTCGACTTTCGTCTTGCTTACCGTGCCGCGAATGTTCGGTAACTTTGATACATCGACGCGTCCAACATCCCAAGACAGGGTTTTGCTAACCGAATCGAACGTATACTTGCCCTGATTAGGCGTTAGCAGGCAGTTAAGCACACACTTGGGCATCGTAAGCTCCAGCTTGACTTTGTCGACAGTGCGTCCAAGCGTATTCCGTGGCCCAATTGTTAAATCGAGGCGACCCTGTTCGCCGGTCTTAATCGAGAAGTTGTGTCGTATATAGATGGGTATGGCAACCACCGATTGTGAGCTAATGTGATAGGACATCAGACGAAAGTTGCCATCGGGTGGAATGAAGGAAAGCAAGCGTTCGGCTTCCCAACGCTTGAAGCGCACACACGGATGAAACGAGACGTCGTCAAAGAGACGCGGATTCATGAACGACAATGTCAAATCGGGCATACCCGATAGCTTAATGCAGCAGTCAATCTAATAGAATACGATTTAGAAATAGGAATGTTTGCTGGGTTGGGTTGGGTTCTGCCTTACATGCCCCTGTATCTCGGCGAAGACAGTGGATCCCGATTTGTCAATGATGGCATCCACCTCCTCGATAACATCGAAGTAGGACTCATTGTTGGTATAACGGACGCCACTTCGTCGCCAGGGAATGGCCGATAGTTGGCCTGAGGGCAGAATTGTGCTGACACTGCAACCAATATAAAAACATAATAGTTAGAGATGGGAGGGGGGGCTATTAAGATCAAGATTTGTACAGACTTGCTTTTGCCGGTGACGGTGTTGGCAATGGTGCGCAATATGTTTGGAGGCTTGATGAGTTCCTTGAGTATGTTGCTCTCGGTGGCAAGGGGAAAGCCATTGTCGAGCATCTCATCGAGCAACTCATAGACGACCACATAGTTGTCCTTTATCACAGACTCGGAACAATCGCCGAAATAGTCCTGAAACGTGTCGACGACACGATGCAGAAACTCGATGACAAACAGCGGTGGCACCTCCTGCTTGCACGCAGCCACCAATGAAACGCTATCCCGCTGCACCGTGATTAGATAATAATGGGGCGTGGCAATCACCGGGGGCACATCCTACAACATAAACATCAAATGGATTATGTTTGCAAACGTGGCTGGCTCGCAGCAACTTACGTATGGTGCTGAGCGCTGTGCATCGAGAAAGTATTCGCAAACGGAGCGAGAGACAACGGAGCGCCAGTGCTTTTCCAAAAAGACTTCACTGTGTGTGCGTGTAAAAATCCAAACATATGTACATATGTATGTATTTATGAAATTGATTGTTTAATTATTTGCTTGTATGTAATACATACATACGTCCCACTTACCCACTGCTGTTGACTATAAACAGACTGTGTATCATATTTTGCTGTTTATTTACTTAGTGTACATACATATGTTTATATCATGCGTTTTGCATGTAAATATGTAAAATTGTTTACGTGTTGAAAAACTAGAAATACTGCTACTAAACAAACGTACAATACAACGCAAAGTTAACAGAGCACGTAAATGTTGCAACGTCAAATTAACAGACAGAGCGGAACTCAGAGCCAGCCATTTTTACAGAAAATGTTCTGACCTAACTATAGCTCGTGAGCAAATAAATTTGTTCTCTGCCTTGTCAACATATAATCGTTGAAAATCCGCCGGTGCATGGGGAAGTGGTATCTCAATGGATTTGTATTCATTTATTTACGAAAATCAAATTCAAAATATCTTACAAACAGCGTCAGTCCATAATCAAAACAACCCATTTTAAATACGGCGGCATGTACGAGTTTATTTCAGTTGCCAGCTTTGAATTCCGCTCTGTTTGTTATATACTCTCGTTGATACCTGTTAGAGAACTGTAACTTAACAGCTGTTAAAGACATTTCCACAATAGCCCGATCAGCTGTTTTGACAATTGAAACACAGGAAAGTTGCCTTTTGAATAAGCAACATTATTGAACAGTTAGTATATATTAAAATTGACTAGAGTCGAGTTTAATGCAGAAACTAATGCACAACTAATTGCTTTAAGAAAACTGTAAACAAAGTTGTTGGAGGAGAAGAGCAAATTGCATGGGCAGCTGCTGATAACCGGCGCATTTATATAACCGCCCAATGAGTCTGCAAAGCAGCTTTGTGCGACGTCTCCTCGACAGTTGGCCCGGAAAAAAACGCTTTGGCGTCTATAGATTCTTGCCGCTCTTCTTTGTGCTCGGTGCTGGTCTCGAGTTTTCTATGATCAACTGGACTGTGGGCGAAACCAATTTTTGTATGTCACCAAAAAAAACTTAACTTATGAAATCTGTTTGACCAAATTTGCTTTATGTTTATAGATCGCACATTTAAGCGCAGGCAGGCCAAGAACTATATAGAGGAGCAGCAGCATCATCATCATCCACAACAACAAAAACAGCTACCAGCGGAACAGTCCACAGCCTAAAAATGCCTGCTGGCGTCTCGTGGGGTCAGTACACAAAGTTTCTGGGCTGCGCTCTGCTGGCCATGATGGCCGGTTCCCAAGCTGTCCATCAATACTATAAGCCTTTGGAGGATTTGCCCGTTTACATAGAACGCGAGCGGCAGGATCATCCTCCAACAGAGGAGAACAGCAACAGCACAAAAGCGAACAGTTAAAGTTGAATCTAGTTTTCTTTTTTTTTTTAATAAATTAAATTAAAAGTTGTACTTGGCCGCGATGAAAGAAGCTTTCACGTATGATGGACAAGAGTGTAAAATTTATTTGCTTGTTATTTTAGCTCTTGTTTTTGTCATTTATCGTTGCGCCTTGATTCGATTTGGATTTGGACAATTTGTCGTCATGGATTTTGCTGTGAGTCTTGAGGCAGGTCTGCTGGCGAAAGGTCTGGCCACAGATGCCGCACACGTAGGGCTTCTCCCCTGTATGGATGTACTCGTGATGTGTCAACGTTTTGCGCGTGGCAAAAGTCTCGCCACAATATGTGCAGGAGAATGGCTTGAGCTTCAGATGGACGGCCCGAATGTGCGATTCGAGCTCGAAGCGGCGCGCAAAGAGGCGTCCGCAATGTTCGCAGGGTAACTTCTCTTGGCTGTGTGTGAGCATGTGCCGCATGAGCATGAATCGCTTGGCCAGACGCTTGCCACACACCTGGCACTCATGCCACACTTCCTGCTGGGTGGCGGCGGCATCAGTGTGCTGTTGCATTTGATGGTATTTGAGGGTGTAACGGGAATGGAAATGCTTTTGACAAATATCACAATAAAATTGCTTGCTATTGCGGGACATTGTTGCCGACTCCGCTGGCGTCGGGTGTTTGGTGCGACGATGATGTGTGAGATTCGCTGTCTGATTGAAGGTGGCGCCGCACTGCTCGCACACATACTTGCGTGCCGGCGTAGCGGACGGTTGGTGCTTGAGACGTTTGTGCTTGAGCATGGCAATGCGACTGACATAGACCCGGCCGCATTCGGGATGATCGCAGCGATGGGAGCGCACCTGGGTGCCATGGATCTCTTTGATGTGTGTGTAGAGGCCGCCCATAAAAATGTATGCCTTGTCGCACAAATCGCATTTGAAGGGACGCTTCTCGCCCTCGTGCACCTTACGCACATGTGCGTCCATCGTGAGCCGGCGGGCAAAGCAATGGCCGCATTGCCAGCACTTGAAGATGTTTTTGCGACCTTTCATACAACTCGATGGGCGCGAGTGCTTAACTGGCTCCTCGAACGGGTCTGGTGGCGGCAGGTCATCGTCTATCAACTCGGCCTCGGCATCCGCAGCGAGCAGCAAAACTTCGGGAGATGCCACTGATTCCTTTTCGTAAATAATCTCAAAACCGGCAGGTTGCGTCTGCTGGGTAAGCAAGTCGAGTAGTTGCTGCCGGCATAAGCGTGCCTGGTGTTGAAACTTCTCGAAGCGCTGCAATAGCTCGTTGCAGGGGCAACATAGGCGCTTGGGTAAACATTCCACGGAGAGTTCTGTTTGCTGCCAATCCAAACATTCTACAAGTAGATGCTGTAGCTTCGTGTCGATGATATAAGTCGAGTCAACGTTGTCCTTATCTATTTGTTGCAGGCACGTCAAGCAATTGTTGCTAATCAACGCTTGCATCCTGTGCGAAACGATATAGAATGAAAGGAATCCTCAACTGTAAACAAATCGTTTTGACAACACAACTGTGACTCAACAGTTGTAAACTGTTAATGTTAAGCCAATGGCGTTGCCACCTGCACAACTTATACGGTTTTCCAGTCTACATTGTGAATGATTGTGCGGCATAACGGTTTTATGTTACGAGCTTACATCTGCATTTGAATAAGGGAAATAGCTTAAGAAAACGCGTTGTAAAAACAATTTTAAGTCAAATCTATTACAGTTGCTGAATTCTTAAATATTAAATAGTGGTCACACAATTAGACACATCACATTTTTGATTTGTGCACATAAACCGAGTTAACAGTGGAACAGTGTTACCCAATTCACGCATTTATTTGCCATGTTGTACGCTATTTAGTGATATTTACTATGCTGGCAGCACAGGCTTTTTTTTGGAGCTCGCGCGCCAAGTCTATCCACTCGCAGGTTCTTTTGCTAGCATCGTACTCTTAGTCGCATGCTGGCGTTCAACAGCAAGGCACGCTCAGAATTGGGCGCACGGCATACCCAAGCACAAAGCTATTCGCCAAATAAACAGTTTTTGGCGCGCAATTCAATAAAAAAATAATACATGTAGTACACAAGTTTTTAGTGTTGTTGTTGATAATTCTGCATAATTGCAGGGCTGATTTGTAAATTTATGCAACACGAAGGGTTTTTTGTGATTTGTTGATTTTTTGTCGGCATTTTGTTTATGTGTGTATTTGTGGGTGAACTAAAAATCTTTTTGCTTGAACAGAACAGAACAGCATGTTTAGCCTTATCAATGGCGTCGAGCAGCAGCAGGTTTAAATACCGCTACAAATCCCTTGGCGGCGCTGCCGGCACGCAACTCCATTGGCTGAATTGCCTCGTACGGCTCTATTTGTTTACCAAAGGTAAGTCCAAAACAAGTCCCTTTAACGTGTGCATACTTAATATTATTTTATGTTGTTGCTGTTGCTGCTAACGTACGTATACTTAATGTAATTAAAATATGTTCGCTTTCTGCCCCTTTCATAATTTTTCTTGTTTTGTTGTTGTCCTATGTATGTAGTTCTCTTTATTCTCTTTTGTTGCAGCTGCTAGGCGTTAATGTGTTAAGCACCAACAGCAACAGCAAAAGCCGTGGCAAAAAAGAAAGGGAAATTCTATTAATAAAGAATTCTCCCCATAAGAAATATTGCACATTATCAAACTTGAACATAAGCAAACATTGCACTTACAGTGAATGCTCGACAAGAAGAACTTTTGAAAAACTTACTAAAAGCCAAAAAAAGGTGATACTAGTATTTTCTGAATAAACTTTATGTAGAATTTTTGAATTGTCGAGCTTCAACATAATTTTTAAATGGTTAGTAGCTACAAGAATTGTTTCCAATCGAAAAGCTTTCTTAAGATCATAGCTAAGTTCTATAATCAAAGCAGATTCTCTTAATATAATATGTAATCTTTGATTTTTTATATAAGAGTATAAATGCGTCATAATAAATTTTAAAGCATAGGAAAGATTCACAACTCTATTGTCAAATCTGTCACAAAAGAATCTGTTGTTGCGCTGTGCAAAATAAGTACTCAGATTATTTTCTATTGTTTTCGTTATCGAGGGCTAACTGTACATAGTAGACCTCGCCATTCTCAATTCTGATCACACTTTTATATTTTTACCCCAGCCCAAAGCTAATGCAAACTGCAAACTGCAACAAGAAACAAAGATTCTAATACAAAGCAGTGAAAAACATCGATGCAGAATAAATTTGAGGGGCGACGAGGCAGGTCGGTGCGGTGCGGTGCACATTGCGTTGCACATAAAGATAATCTGTGGTGGAAGTGTGAAAGAACTTTGTTTCTAGTATGCTGCTGGCTGGTGCTAAAGCTATTTCAAGGTGCCATTTCTTTAATCAAAACCCCACCCCACCCCACTCCCACCCACCCCTTTTAAACATGCTTCACTTCAACACATTTTTGAGAGCAATTCGGGCAATGAGTTTTTGGCATAAGCCATAAGCTGACTTTTGATTGACCAACGATTGTGGCTTCTTGTGTGTCTTACTTAGTTCCGGATGATGCTCATGCTGATAATGATGCGAAGTGGCTCTCGTTTCGTTTCATTCAATTCAAGCTGTCAACTAATGAAAATGTGCACAACTTTTTAGCAACTTCTTGAACAGCACTGCATTACTTGGCAGTTAGTTAGACAAAAGCGCACAGCATTTGGTGATTGCATTGGTGAGATTGGCTGGGCAGTAAAAGCAAGTAAAAGTCAATCAAAAAAGAACTGCAAATCAAATTTTTATTATGTGGCAATTTTAAAAATTAAAGAATTTGCTACGAAAACAAAAAGAGTTATCAATAATTCGAAATAAACTTGATCTGACTATGTTTAAGAAGAGGTTATATTCGAAAGGTTTCTTTAGCTCTTATAGCATCTGAGATCGGCACGTTCATCATTCACACGGACATGGCTGTACCACAGGTTTATTTCGGAAACGAGAAGAGTTATTGATAACCTAAAATAAATTTGTATTGCGCCGGGTATACGAGATCCTATAATTAATTCTCCAGTCTCTTTTATAGTCTCTGGGATTGACGTTTTCGAACAGACAAACGGACTGATCAAGAATATATACACTTTATAGGGTCGGAGATGCTTTGGGTATATTTGGGTATTCACTTCCATAAATACTAATTTGGCAGATTGCGTTTTTATACAGAAAATTAATTGAGGATTTACGTTTTCGGTAAATTCTTATAATAATTCAAGTTGTGAAAGCGAATGAACGTAAATGCAATGGCGCATTAATTTGTCGGTTATATGTATTAGCTTTTTAAAAGCCAATCTTTAATATATACTATAAGGCTTATCAAATAAGTATTGGTCAAATTCAATGAGCTGTTCAATATATTTATTTATTTGCTTAAAGACTTTCAATGTTTACAATTGCCAAAATCAGCCAACTAACGAGCTCTATTCATACATACATACAGCTGTCAGATAAAATAGATAAAAATTCTGCACACCAGCATTTAATAAACTTTTTATATATTCGATTGAACATTGTGGTTGGCTTTTGGTAAGTCGAATGAAAGGTGAGCGACTTTTTGTGTTTTCATATCGGACAGTGGATACAATAATTTTTGTTTTGATTTACTTTTTTCGTTAGTGCGGGGAGGCGAGGGGCTCTTCGCAAATGAAACAAAAGTTCTTTTGGGATTTTCTTTGCTAAATAATGTATAGTATGTATTCTGTTTGAATTTCTCTGTTTGACATTATTCATTAAATAAGGCAGCCGAAGCAGCGCCCTATCAACTTTTTGTTCTTCTGTATGCAAGCAAATTGTTTAAGTACAAACATTTGTTGAGCTGCTTCAAGTTGTTTATGTATTGTATATGCTTTGTTTGTATATAATATTTTATTTTTATTTACGTTCATATTTTTGAAGCGCTGTTGAAGGTTTTCACGTTCGGCTGTCATGCCATATACATATGTATGTAGTATGCTAATGTTAATGGATGCTGGCAGTGACAGAATTACCTTGAAGTGCCTTCCCTCACTTTCCCCGTTCCACTTTCCCGAGACTTAATATGCCCCTTGGGCTGAAGGGTCGGAGTTGTGCAATCCCGATCTGCCCTGACATTGCTTTTTTCGTTGAACGCAGAAGCTACCGTAATCGTCTAAGTTGCTCTCTCGCGCTCTCCCTCTCACTTTGATTCTGTTGACTGTCATGGACAGCCCCGCTTGCAAATGATAGTTAAATGTAGTGACGACTAATCAGTTGCATCAGGGTCAAATCTCAAATACAAGTAACAGAACACACAATAAGCCACAAAGTATACTTTTTGCTTAGTTACATAATCAAATCAACGACAAAACGCGCATTTTACCGTTTGTTTTTTCCAATATTTCTGTATCTTTTGTTACGTTGGTCTAACGTGGACTGTGTGCAAGCGCCTCTCCGCTCTGATGATTTACGTTTCGTGTGACAGCCAACCTAAGTCAGTTTTAGGCAGGTTTCGCCACCCCATTTACCCTGAACGCACCGCATCGCACCGACAGTCTGTAGGCTTTGATTTGGAACTGGGCTTTCGTAACAAACATTGATGAGTATTTCATGTCGCTAACCGAGCAGCAACAGCTCTTAACAACTCCCCCAAGTGTTTGGGCTTGAAGTCACAGCTGGTTCTGTATCATGTATGCTACGTATAAAGGTATAAAGGTCCATCTAACAAAACTCATTTGTTACCACGTATTAAAAAACTGAGTTTGAAGTCAATTGTACGAAAAACAATAATAAAGGATTGTCCGAGAATTTTTAGAAAACTTATGAATATTGACATTAAATATAATTGACAAAAGAGTTAGCCTAAAATTTTGAAAAAGAAAAGCATTTGGGAATTTAATGCTGTAAATAATATAACAATAATAATAGCTTTATGCAGAGTATTAAAATCCGTCCTTGGCACATTCAAGTGAAAATTTATGTCTCGCATGAAAACTTTTCTAATTTTAAGTAAAAAATGAAGTATACGCCACGTGCGTGGCCCACAATTGAACTGTCAATAAGTAATAAACACCTTAGGAGTGTGTGTGGCGAAACGAAAACGAAAACGATGATATGGCTGGCTAAGAAGATTGAAAAGGCAATAAGCAATAAATTCTCGGATCGGAGAAGCATGAATGTTTGAAATGTTTTGTGCAAATATTGAATATTTGTACACGAGAACCGTAAAAATCAATGAAACTCGCTTGAGGGGCAGCAAGCAATGAACAAAAAAGGTGGACAAGAGGTAAGCAATTTGTGGGGGGGGTTATAGAAGGCTGAGAGGCATGCTGCTTCAACTGTATATTTGTAAACATTTCAGACGAATCATTTTCTTGCCCGTTGTTCAGCCTGTTGTGTGCACTAATAATCATTGCTTAATCATTTCCAGCATCATCATCATCACCATAAAAATCTACTTTATTATCGTCATCAACGTCATCTTTCAATTGTGTGTCGCTAGTATGTGTGCGTGTTTGTGTTTGTAGTAGTAGTGCCTGTCTCTGTTGCAATTTTTCCAAATTTGTCAACCGCCGCCTCCAGTCACACAGTCCAACAACCTTTACTAAAGGACCCACATATATATGATATACATATGTACATATGTATGCTTGTATGTATGTCGACTCTATTTCGAATGGTTTTTTTTTCCGTTATTTTATACCACACAACAAAAACGACATGAACAACAAAAATAATTACAATGACAAAAGGCGCAGAAAAAACAAACAACAATTTTTTGGTGGTGTTCTTGTTGTAATGTACTTGTTCAGACCCAAACCAATTTACATATGTACCTAAACCAGACATACATACATTTGCGGGACATTTCATCAGCGAAAAATGCTTTTGGACTTTTTGACCATACTGTGTAGATTTTAAAATATTGTTTTAAATTGATTCTGAGCATACAAATTTATACTGATATGACATAGTATTATGCGACTTTAATTTAAAAGTCTGTGTAAAAAACGTATAGCTGACATTAAATCAGTAAACATTTCAAAACGGTAAGCCTAAGTAAGGAATTTTGATATTGCTATATATGTACATATGTTTATAAATAAATACATACATATGTATATATGCGTTTCAAATCTTTTATTTCGGTTGATGCTGATGTATTGTTTCCACAGCCGTCTTATTATCCATTTTCTAACCTCTTACTTTCTCTCCGTTTCTACCTCGCTCACAGACCGGCCGGCGGCTGTTGTACATTTTTGCGATTGCTGTAAAATTTTTCATTTCGTACATTTTATTTATACAAGAACGAAACATATTTACAACATACAGAGTAGTATAAAACAAATTTTGAAGCCGAAGAAAAAACACAAACGAAAATTTTAAAGCCCGATGCGCATTTTTGTTGCTTCTTCCTTCCCCGTTATTTTTTGAAGTTTTTGACATTTGAGTTTCGAATAGGGTTGTCGGTATTCCATTCATTTATTTATAAGGCCACACACAAACACAAATCTTATCCCAATCCATAATTCACCCGACTCCCCACTAGCATGACAAACACTTTTTCCCTCACGCCCTCACAGTCGGCACGTATGGATCACGCTATTTTACTAATTGTTGATCCTGACCACCACAATAAGGCAACGTATTTATTGTAATTATTGAGAGCTATTTTAGCTTTAGTTAAAACTTACTAATTGCTAACAAATATATACGTTTCAAAACAAAAATGCAATTTAGGTACTTTAGAACTATTGATGTGAAAGAAAGTACAAAATAATTATTAAAAAAAAGACTTACTTTTGGGCAACATATAACTGCAGTGGTGGCTACTTGCCGCGCTAAAATGAAGAAACTATCTTCGCTGCTGAACGGCAAAACTTTGCTACGGTACAAGCGCACTGTTTACATACAAAACTTTGATCCAATATGGAGATACGCGCTGCACATCTGGGGAATCGCCTCTAAATCAACAAGGCAATCAACAAGAGTGCAAAGATTTCCAAACAAATCCATGCGTTCTGGCACGGGCTGTGAATTGCATGTTCGCAACACTACACTACATACAGACCTCAAACTTGTCCGAAGTCCACGAACAAATAAATTTCTTTTATTAGCCGGTATAGAGAAAAACTAGAGCCCACCAGAATAGACTGGCTAGGAATCTGGCACAGGAAGTGTACTAATATGGCAATTCAACAATGACCCCACATTGTAAAAATGCACACTATGTGTAATTAATTAATCGTATAATTTAATTTTTGTATCTATAGTCAGTACAGACACAGATTACTGCACAAAACAAAAAATAAAACTACCATAGTTATTATAATTCTGCAAAATTCTGATTTCAAAGCGTATTTTTAATATGTACTAAATGTTACGTGCTTTTAGCGGTCGCATACGGATTTCATGTTACAGTCCAATAAAAATGTATGAAGTATGTTTAATTTGATTCCATTCAAAAGACTTAAACATACTCTAAACAGATCCAAACGAGTGCACTAGATTGATGATAAAGATAACAATCAGGATTATAGTTTGTTCGTTAAGTTTAGTCAATGGTTTGATCGAACCTATTTTAGCCACAGCTAAATGTTGTGTATTTTCTTAATTTTTTTCTAGTTTCCATTTCTTGGTTGCTATTAATTTAATTAGTTTGAAAGCTATTTACAAGCTGCTTTCACGCATTTTCCACACACAATTAAGGCCACATCCATTTTCCCTACCCTCTCAACTTCCTTTTCTTTTTGCATTTTCTTGTCCTTACGTCCTCTCAATTACTAACTGCACATTCTTCACATTCCTTCGACCAAAGCTGCCACCCTTTTCCCTTCTCATTTCATTCTACTTGCTGTTCCATCCTACTTGCCCCTACCCTGCTTGTGATTTCTTTTTGCCGCTTTTTCGCTGTACAAAAATTAGTTTCACGCGCTTTAATTTCATTAGCCTTAAAGATATTTTAACCTTTTTAGCTGTTGCCATTTTTTGTTGCCAAAAACTTTTCTAAAGCCAATGCAAATTGTTGGTGATGTATTTCTTGATGTGTTAATTAAACTGTAAAATGCCAGCATTTCCATAGATAAAGGCTTAATTCAATAATCCGAAATCAGAGCATATTAAGAGACGTGTGTCACACAGTATTTAACAGGACATAAGTTAAAGAGGCGAGAAAACTTAAAAAATATTACAAAAATTAACTTAATCAGTTAACTTAAATTTGAACTTAAAACAGTTTAATGGTCTTCGACCTGTATCAAACTTGCAGTGGCTCAGCAGTTTTTTTTTTTTTTTTCAATTAGACATTTTTTTTTTTTGAGCTGTTATTTTAAGTTTAACATAGTATCGTACAATATAAAGCATATTCAAAATAATTAAGCAATCTTTTTATTTTTAATATATAGTTTTTTGTGCAAATTTTTACCATTGTTTAATATAAAATAATCATTGATTCAATTTCTTTTGGTTAGTTTTGCTTTGGGTTTTCAGGCCCACGATCATGTCGTATCACGATTCCATTCACTTTTCAACGCCTTAATCTCAGCTAAAATTGCTGGCAAAATGTGTGAGCAAAAGCTGCTTAGTTCCACCCACCACAACCCCGAAAACCGATGTCCATTGTCAACGCTTCTGGCATGTTCTCACATTGTCTCAGCATGCGGCAGGCAAAGCAACCAACAGCTAACAGGCAAAAGTTTCAACTGTCAAGCAGAATTTTGAACTGAATTGAAACTGAACTTTGCCTTAGGTTACAATTAACAGGTAGAATGGCTAACTTGACAATTAATGTTTTGCTGCGCCTTCTTTATATTGAGCCGACCAACGGAAAAAAAAACGATCTAAAAAACCCTTTGAAAAATAAAAAATACTGCTACATAGACTAATGTTGAAGTGTTTCACACATATCGTGACGTTATTATCAAAAATAAAATAAGTTTTAGTTACAGCTGAGCTCATTTTGTCTTTCTCTATCTCTTGCACTGTTGCTCTTGGGAATTCTTTGACTAGGGATTAATTTTGTATGCGGCTCAATGCATAATTAACCAAATGAAACATTTATCGCCCACTGGTCAACGCCTTCTACACTTAGTTCCATCCATCAGACTCAGAATCAAACTTGGTTTGAGTTCCGTTCTTGGCTTAATTCCCACTATTATGCTTTAGGCGTATGTATTACATACTATGTATGCAACAATGTATTTGTTAAGTCAGAGCAAAACTCATCAAACAAAACAACCAAATTCAATGGGCAGGTCACAAACTAGACATGCAATAGCTTCCCCAAATATAAGCACCGGTTTTCTGTATCTACTTATATATGTACATACCTACATCATATATGTCAAAGTTTGTTCAAAAAGAACATCATATCGCCCTCCACTTTCCTATTATTTCTTTATATGTGAATCGCAATTTAAGACTACGCTATTTATAATTACGCAAGTTTACAAAACTGATGCCCTTTTTGAAACTGGCCAAATTCATTTATGTTATAATGAAATATTGGTACTATGCGTCAAGTCCGGCGAAGTAGACTTACCATTGACTAAATTAACATATAATGATAATTTTTTTTGTGATATTTTTCTTACTTATTCGATTTATTAAAGCAACATTATAGCGAAAAGAGCGAACAATTTACCTTGAATTTTATGTTCAGTAAAAATTAAAAAAAACAAAAACAAATAATAATTATTTTCTTATTTATAATTGTGGAATGTCTTAAGAATATAGTTAAATTGTATTATTAAATCGAGAAATTTCCCCAACCATAGAAGCTAACCTGAAAGAAAAACCATCCGTGAAAATCTGACACTTAGAAACAGTTCCCTTCGGCCCAGTTCTAGTTGAAATTGAATTTCAAATTTCCTCTTTCAACCACAATTGTATCCCATGGTTATTTCAAGGTTAATAATTTAAGAGGTGTTACTTTGGCATTCGAGTCCGAGAGTAGTTTTCATGGTCATGTTGATGTTTTTTTGTGTGAATTTGCAACTTTGCAAGCTTACGCACACTTACACCTGAATCTCTACTCCACACACATATAAATAAATTAAATGGAATGCAATGAAAGTAAGAAAGAAACACTTGGATATTTGTCGTAAAAACAACCAACCCCCCGAGCAACAACAACAGCGATTGCAGCCAGTTGTTGCAGCACTTACTGCAGATAAAAGTATTAAAAGAAGATGCAGATACAGCTACAAAAAAGTCTCTGTGGTCTGTGGCTGCGGCAAGTCTAAAACAAACGGCAATGCCATGCAATTACTTTGCACCATTTTGCAATTTTGTGCATACATTTGCAGCCGGATAAGCAGAAGAAGAATATAAACGAGACTATAAACAAAACCAATTATTTTATCCGAATTGCTCTCTGTTGTTGTGAATGTACAGTTTAAAATTTTATTTGAATTCACAGTCGCCAAGTTTCTTTATTCACTGGGTGCGATAATAGACTATATATGGATACAGTGGTCGCTCGGAATGTATAACCAGTTGTTTCCTGGGGTACACTACTGATCCTAATACCATTGTTATTGTCGCTTCGCCTAGCAAAGTTAAGGCGGTTTAAGTTTAAGTTTAAGTTAAAACTTTTCAACAATAATAAGTGGAGAAACAATTTTACTTTTAACACAGGCACCAACATCAGCCGGTGACGTATCGGATGCTAGCCTAGAAAACAAAAATAAATTTATTTAGAGGCACAACAGCAAGAGGCGTGTACCAGCTGTACCTACAATAGGATTAATAGGCACACAAGCTGATAGCCCGGAGGGCTCATGCATAGAATCATTAACTGGTATAGAATTAACGGTGGACTGGGATTTCGTGCCAGCGTGTTAAATACCATTAACAGGCTAGCAATAGGACCCGTTGGGGGTGATACTTCAACACCCATTGACAGTATTATAAATTGCAAGTGCAGTTAAACCTTTGATATATCAATTATGCGCGACATTTGCCAATTCATTTGGGAATAACTATGCTAAAAACTACTCGAGTTAAACCTCATTGATCAATGCCACTTGGGAATTGTATATATTGTCCAACTATTGGATTGGCCAATGTTTTTTTTTGTTTGCCGAGTGCATTAACTTTTGCACAAATACTGTGTGTGAGTGTTTTCTTAGGTCCATTCATCAATTTGATTTAGATAAATGCTTAACGAGGCAAAGCAATAGGTGAAGGCGAATGTACGTGTGGTGGGCAGTGCCTTTATTTGTTTATTCGAGTTATGCATATCAAGTCTTAAACTAAACATGCTACTTGCCTCGTTTCCCGTTTCTCGTGCCTCCTGCCTAATGCCTAATTGGCAGATAGCCAATGCCGACTTGCCACAGAAAAAGACAAACACACAGACAAACAAAATAAACAAATTACATGGCCTGGCCATAAGGCACAAAGTCAAAAGTGGCCTTATAATTATGATTAGACACACCCCAAACCCCCATACTACATATTTAAACACACGCGTTATGGTTTGTTGAATAAATATATAGTCGTTATTCGACATCAACTTTTAGACAGAGATAAACGATAAGCGTTCAAACGATAACAAACAAATAAACAACACGTTAACCTTTTGCAAAAATGGCCAAATAGCATAAAGGACAGATACAAAGGCAGATCGCACAATTGGATAAAAAGGATGCCACAAACACAGCTGCAACATTACCTTCACCCTCTTTCACCCAATCAAGTTAAGCATCTCTTCATGCATTAAACTTAAGGCCTAAAAACTGCAAAACTGTATACGTAAGGTTAAGGCTTGTCAGAAATGAATTACAATTCTATACTTGTTTTGAGATACTGGTGAAAATAATTTATGCTCAATGAAAATTATATTCAAACTTAAAGAATTGTAAGTGAATATGCAGTCTGTGAGTTAATGAAATTTTCGAAAAAATATAAAATATTATAAACTTTTTATACAACCTTGCACAAAAATAATAAAATAAAATTATATATTGTTAAAAGTGCATTAATGCTTAAATTTAAATTTCTCAGATGATTGACTGCTTACAATTTTCGTTAAAATTTTACAAAATGAATACAAGTTTTTTTTGACATCACTAATGTTCTTCAACAGCTGGTCAGAGACTTATAGATGCGGTACATTTGCATGTGTTCCGAATAATTGATAAAGTCAATATAAAGTTGCTTAAAGCCTTTTTCGGATACCCAAAGTACTTTCATCCATATGCCGTACAAATGTTAATTTATGTTTCCCAAAATATCCTATTGCAAATAAAGACAATTTTGTAAATAGCAAAAATTTCTTAGAACAATATACCTTAGCTCTTAAATTTTGTTTGTCATCCTAAATATATATAAATTTCTTTGTAATTGGATATTATGGTACGGAATGGTGTGCGATCATTTCGTGCTTCTTTGATTTGAGCATCTCTGTTTTTGCTGAACGTCATTGCGACTTGAATTATTTGCTGTGGCCAGCGTTTTCATGGTGATCGTTGACAGTTCTCGTAATGGAATTGCCTCGCTGATAGCTTTAGGATTTGGCGGCTGCTGTCCAATTGTCCAGCCCAGCTGAGTTAACTGGCGTTGTAGCTTCAATTGTCTGCTGTCTGACATGTCGAGTGTCAAATTTAAAGGAGAATGTCTTTTTGTTTTTACGAGCATATAGAGGATAACGCAAAAAAACCAAAATTAAATAGCCGCTTTGTCTGAAATTTAATAATGTTTTCTGTCTTGAGTTTTGTTTGTGTGTGAAATAAATATTTTGCTGTTTTGTGTCACTAGACTTAGACTAAGGTGATACTTATGTCAAGGGTAACATGGATTGATTGCCAAAAAAAAATAAGGAATGATAAAATGTACAACGTCGATACGCATCTTAAATAAAAGCTGAGTTCGCACAGAAAAACAGTCACGTCAAATATGGTCACCTAGCATTTAACGGCTTAAATTATTATGTGCGAGCTATTATAAGGGTATTCCATGTTCGACTTGGTAGGCCATTCTTCTCTTTTTCCCTTTTTTATTTTTATGTGGCTTTTGTTGTTGTGAAATTGTCTTTTAAACGTGTTTAGATTGCCCCTTTTGTTATGGAGCGAAAGAAAGCATAAAATTATATATGCTAAGCATACTTTTCGGGCCGAGGATTCTGCTGGTGTTTGCTGGCTCCAATTGACTTGATATTCTTTGGGCAAACAATCAAAACAGCATCCAACTTATCAAGCAGGCAGAACGGGCGGGAGGATGCGGAGACATGGGAATGTCTTTAGGCAGATGCCAAGCTAAGAAAACTAGTTATCGTGAGAAAGTCTGACTATTCGATACCCTCTACTTGAATAGTCAAAAAAGCTTAATTTTACTAGGAACTCAAATGAACACGAGGTCTAAAAGCGTCTTATATTTTTTTTTTTCAAGGGCATAAAACCCAAAAACCGCAAAAGTTGCGCGCCATCCAAATTCACAACCGAAACTGTGCCAGCAATTGAGATGAAGAAAGAAAGAATAGGGGGAAGAATCCAGAGGGAACCCAACTATGAAGCTAAAGCAAAATGAAAGCGAGCTGTGGAGACAAGGGGTAAAAAAGGGTGGCTGGAAGGGGGGCTCGAAACTTAGGCACTCCAAATGGTTGTAGGCGTGAGTTTTCGGATGTGGCTCGATTTGCAACGCTTAGTTGCACGCATTTATTGAGCACTTTGCAGAGAGGCTTGCGAATTGGTATGGCACGGTAGCTGAAAGGGGGCCGGGTGTGATTGGGCTAGAGGATTTGAAAGGGTATACACCATTTTGGGTGCCTGTGATTCTGCCCTGCTGCGCTTCCCATTCTTTTCTTTCGTTCATGGCTGTTGTTCTTTTTTTTGCTGTTACTCTTTTTGATGGCTGCAATTATGGCGTCATTTACATTTGGTGGCCTTGTGGAAAAAAGATGGTTCCTCTGTCTTGCACCCCCGCTTGGCTAGCACTTTTGAGTTTCTGTTGTTGTTTTGCTGTTATATTATTGTTATTTTGTTTTTTCTCTTTCAACGCCACTTTGCTCGTTGAAGCGCGCTGTTAAGTATGCTAGACATTTTCTTTCAATTTTCTAAGTTTTCAAGCGTGTCCTTTGAGTGTGAACGAGAGTAGGGGTGGGGTTGGTGGGATTGTTTGCGTGGCTATACATTGTTTATTCTGGTCGAATATAGCTTTTAGCAGCTGCTTGACAAGTAAATTGATAAATGCAACCTGGCCGTGGCCATAGCTATGGAAATTCATGGATAATAAAAATTTTAGGATCTATTGTCAGGGTCGCAAATTGTAAACAGTTTTGACGCAACAACTAGGCAATAACTGCTAGTTAGTATTACTTAATGATGAATAATAATAATAATAATAAGAATTCAAATTAGGCCTGTGCGCTATTTTGAGGATTAAGTTTCAAGTTCATTTCAAAGCAGATGTGGCCTCTGAGCGTAATCGGATTGCCAATTATATATTTTTGGGGTACATTTAGTTAGTTACCAGTTGTTTATTCTTTCTCACTCTCTTTATCCCAGCCTTTCTTTCCACTTTTATTGCTTATTGTCTGCGCTTATTTAGCCTTTGCCTTTGCATTATCATTCGCTTATTTCGTTTCTTTCGTTTTTTTTGGCATTCTAGTGTTTGGTTTTCTGTGTTAGCATTTTAATTGGCCATTACGCTTAGGCGCTTAGGTGCAAGCCATGTCCTTGCTCCGCCTGCTCCCATTCTGCCGTTCCTTTTGTGCCAGCTTTGCCTTATTTATTTTCGGCAAATGCCGTTAATCCCTTTGTCATTTGGTGTCTCTCTCTCTTGCACAAATGAGGTTCAACTAATTGCGTAACGCATACGCAGCGTGCGCCTTAAGTGGGCTTTACTGCAAGACCTCAGACAATCGTCTTAGACAACTACACCTCCCCGTGTCCTCATTGGCTTAGACTTCTGGCTGGCTTGGTCTTGTCGTTCGCTATCGTGCATGTCCATGTGGCATTTTATTATCTCAATTTGCCGCTGCCAGCGAAAATCCAACGGGATTTGTGGCATGATTTACTGTTGCGTTCTGCATCATTAAAATTTAATTAAGAAGAAGCTTGATATGAATCAAACAAACTGGAGTGAGAAAGTGACATAAACTGAATCAAGCAAGGAACGAAACGGCAAAAACCTAATTTGCTCTTGTGAGTACGCGCATACGAGACCGCCTCTAATAATTTATGATATGATGAACTTTTTTCTGTACACACACATTCACATCTACCGACTGGTGCGCATGCAAATGATTTGTTTTCTACATTTCTACATACTACGTCGTATATCCCAAGACAGGCCAAGACAATCATGATACTGATACAAACACAAGACTTTATTTAAGCATGCTCAACTAATAAATACCCTGGATAGTGGCTCTTAATAGCTATGAGAGAGCAGAGAATGTCGACTTGACAACAATAGTGTCGATAAAACAGAATTTAGTGTCCCAGGTAAACTTAATTAAATCTAAGTGTCTTTTGTTATCTAAGAGCATAGCCTTTACTTGTTGAAAAGTGTTCTGTTTAAAATCAGCTCTTAATGCATTTGGTGTAGCATTTGAAATGTTATCAACAGAATATGTAAACTTTGTTAAAAGCAATCTTTAAGAAATGTTTAAGTATATAATAGGTGTCCCTTAGGGGAACATATGGCGACATGTAACTAATTAAACTGCAAATGTCACTTTTTCATGATTTCATTGCACATTAAAATTTTATTATGTCCCTATAAAAAAAAGTAAACATCATCAGCGCTCGGTTCGATTTAGTTCAAATTAGTTATATTCACCCACAACTTAACTTGGCATTCAATAATATGCCTTCGATTGCAGTTTCCATATACCTTTAGTCGTGATTTTCTGGTGTATCAAAGAATAATGTGGAAGTAGAGCAGTCTTTACTCAGCTTACAGCTCCGTCACCAGGATGAGATTCATACAAATAAATTCTTGCACTTCGAGTATTCTTCTTAAATAAAAAAATCGTTGATGAGTCAGAAAAGGCATTATTTGAGTAACTTTGAATCAACATTAATTTGTGCTTTATTATAACTATTAACTTCTAGCTGCAATTGTGTTGAATGCACTTTGATATAAGTGCAATGTGTGTGTGCAGTAAGTATGGGATATTTGTCATTTGTGATCCTTATTCACTTTTCTTTTTGCGCACCAGTTTGTTCAGCAATTCTGAAAACAACAATCGATTGCATTCGAGTGGAATTTTAGTTGGAAAGGGGGAAGCAACAGTCAAACAAACACAGTCAAAGCAAGAGTTCCAAGAATAACTCTTGAATGTGAGAATGTCATTTTTATGTGGAACTCATGTATACCGAATACCAAACCAAACACACTCTAACAAGATGATTATGATGTTGTTGGTGGCTGAGGATGAGCTATTGGCCAGCTTGGGAAAGATAGTTGGAAAAGCAAAAGCAAAAAGCGATAAAGATTGAGAAGGTTGTGTCATAAAGATTGTTAACATATTGCTATCATTTGCACACAATCAGCGGCGTCAGCCTTAACGGTCGCCTAACAGACTCAAAACCGCTGGATACAAATAAAAAATGAGGTTGGGTTTATGGGGGGCAGCATGTAAAATATGAATGGGGCGTAAAATTTGGCGAATGGCAAGAGTACGATTGCCGCCGGTGGAAGCATCAAAAAAAAAAAAATAAAACGATTTCATTGCGTTGCCAACGATAGCGGCTGCGAATGACGTTGCCAACCACAATAAAAAAAAAAAAAAATAAAAACTGAACATTTTGGAATATTAAGTAAAATGCAAGGGTCGATAAGCGACGAATCGACCGAACGAACATTGCTTGTTGCCAATGCTATCAATTTATCTTTATCAACGGCGTTGGCAACGAGTAAAAAAAAAACGTGAAAATTGCGAATAAATTGAAAAATAAAATTTTAATAAACTGCACAAAATCAAATTTCACAGCAACAATAATAGAATAAGTATGTGTGTGTGTTTACCTCATGGCAGCAGATTGTGCAAGCTGACAAATTGAACCGTTTCAAAAGAACTCAATTCAATCGCTGCCCAGCTATAAAGTGCCAGTAACAACCCTTATATTAATAGTGTTGTGAAGGATGCTAAAAACAGCTAGATTTTAAGAAAGAATTAGCTTTATGTTGTGTGTTGCAGAATCTATTGTAACAAGATGGAAGACGATAGATTTTCCTTTCTTTTTTTTGTTTACTTTAAATCATTTACAGGAACGTAAGTAAATTAATATAATATTTTGCTGAAAATTTATAATAAAATCTGCGTAAAATAGTGCTACACTTTACACGATTGTTCAAAATAAGTTTTAGATGTGAGAACATTTTTATAGTATGAAGAACAGACTGAATGTTTTTCAAAATTGTTTCCTTTTGGTTACCTTAGAAATGTTCCTAGTAGAAAGTGCAATGACCAACTTATTCATGTCAATTATTTTGCTAACAACTTTAGGTCAAACACAGAAGAAGAAGAAGATTGAAGCGTCTCCACACATGTGGCATATGGACTACTGGTGGTCAAATATAATGACAAATAATGTTCGATCATTTAATGTTTTATTTTTAATGTTATTTTCAATAATAATAATCAATAATAACGAAAAAGACAAATTTGTAGCCTTTAAATGTTTTCCCTCATCACTCATTTTGTTATAGCTTAATTCGATGGGTAAAAATTTAAGGCTGTCTACATTATTACACACCCACCTCGCCTCTAACCCCTCCTACCCTTCACACACACACACACACGCACTTCTTAATGAGCTGTTATATATATTATATGTAAAAATGAAAACCTGCAAATTGTCAAATGATTAAGTTTTGTGGCCCCAAAAATAGGTAGCAAAAGAGCCCCTAGGCTCCGTTATGAAATTGAGTGTGAGTAAGAGGTGCAGAAGGGGAGGGGAGGGTAAGAGAGAGAGATAGAGAGAGAGAGAGAAAGGCGAGACATTAACGGACAAATTTGTTTGATTAGCCAAAAACATTTTTCAGGCACAGCGCCTGCACGTATGCAATCATTTATGTTGCGCCGCTCCCTCATAGTGCTGGGTACAATTGCCTTTGGAAATTGTTGGAGGGGATGGACGTAAGAGCGTAAAAGTGGCTTGCTGCTGCTTGTGATTCCTTGGGCCTCGCATTCGGCTTCTGGCATTGGCACCGGCCTTGGCCCTAACTGCCGCGGCATTAAGTCTGCCCCCAAAATGGAAAATGACATGCTGGCTGTTTGTAAATTTCTTTATTCACTTATTTGTCTTTGCTTCCTCATCATTTTGCTTTTGCATTATCTGTTGTTGTTGTTGGCTATGTTGGCTGTTGGCAAATGTGAGCAGCTTTATTTGGTTCTGTTCTGTTATGAATGGGCAGCAACTTTTCCTCTTGCTGTTTGTTGTCGTCTTACATTTGCATACTATTCCAAACCACCCGAGTTTTTTTTTTACAGTTGTAGTTAGATAATTGTGATCGTTAATTTTTTTTAGTTTTTACTCCGAGCTGCTTTCATAACGTTTTAAAGGCAGCCTTATGGATGCAACAAGTTTGCTTTTTTATATTTTGCAGATTGGAATTATCGGGGGTGGAATTGAAATTATAATTTCATTAGTTCAGTTCACTTATTACTGTTATAAGCTGCTTGTAGCTTGTACGTCTGAGTGTTTATACTTATACTTATCGACCACATGTTGCATGGTTCATTTCCAAGCCCCCTTCTCACATTCTGATGTTCCGTTTTCCCGGTGCCCCGACTGTCGGCGTTTTCTGTATACATTTGCTTATAATTGCCTATTAGTTTTCATTTGTTTGCTTGAGGAAAACGCACGTGACACGCGGTTTGTGGCTTTTGGGTTTGGCTTTGGCATTGGCCCTTGTGGCTATCGATTTGGCATTTACGATGAAGCCAACACACAACATAAATACAATCAATTTGCTCCAAATATCTTAACAGCCAGATCTGTGAGAAGGATAATCGCTAAAGCATGTTATGGGCAATAACAACTTGGATACATGTATCTGATATGAATGTTGTTTAATTTTTTTTTTTGGTAGCAGTTTTAGTAGCTGCTATTTATTTAATGTGATCGAAATTATGTTGGGCATCTGTTGATTAAGGTAATTTACTCGGCTATCTGCCATTAGCTTAATATTAATTTATCTTTGGTAAATATTGGGTTGGTACAACGTTCGCCATAGATTTTTGTCTTTTAGTGAATAGCATTTGTGGTTCGTTCAACTTGTTGTCATCGTAGCTTGTCGACGCCACAAGTGCCACAAATATTTCATTGCGGCATTTGCATTATGTGGCGCATCGTTTTTAGCAGCTCGCATTCCACTTGGCAGCCTCATAAATATCTTATATATCCGTCCAACCTATCCACACTTCCCCCTTATTAGCCATCCAGACGTCAACGCAAACTTGCTATCTTCTCTTGTCTCTTATTTTTATTTGTGACTAATGAATGAATTTCGAATTTCGCTGCTTTTATTTATTTTATTTTTTTCATTTCAATCAAATTAAATTTATTTATTCATACAACCACATTAACTGAAGCAAAAACGCCGCGCTACACAGAATTTTGCTCTCGTTATTTTGGCTATTGCATTTGTTGAGTGCATTTTGGCAAGTCGCTCGTTGAGTTCTGTTGAGTTTTCTTGGTTTGTTTGCTTGAGCTGCTGCCGGTTGGCGGGTTGGCAGCAAATTGATTGACGCTGACTATTTGTGGATGCCACTGACCCTGGCCCCGTTTAGAGCCGTTTTGGTAATTGGGGTCAACTGCACAGAAATCGTCCAAATTTGTTGCCTCATTTCAAATAAGAGCTGGCTGGCATAATAAATGCCCCTTCTTGTTACGCAGCACTTCCATTGTGCACAGATTTATCTTCATTTTCCTGATACGTCAGCGACGGGATATAGTCTTGACTTGTCTTTAGTAAAAGGTGTTGCATTCTTTTTTTGGCGCAATGTTAATTGCATTTGCGTACTTTAAATATATTTATAAGACGATTGATCGTTTGATTTGTGTCCAGTAATGTTTTATTTATTATTTTTTTAACAAAATGATTTTTAGTTTTATTTTGTATATGGCTGACCATGGATTGCTATGTTTCTATTACTTTTTAATGATTCATTGATTGATTGATGCACTTAAAAAAACTTTTATTTGTCGAAATGTTACAAGTTGATTGATTGATTGAACAATTAATTTGCATAGCTGTTTTATGCGAATATGTTGAATACATCTAATAGATTATTGATTGGTTTATCTGGACTATCATTTTTTTTTCAATAGCAATTCTTCATTTGGCCATATTATCTAGTGATTGATAGACTGAAAATCAGTCCAACTAGTTTGCATCACATATATGATTGATCATATAACTAATAAATAACATCTATGTGAATGTTAAATTTTTGCTATTATACATTTTTATAATTTTTTTGTGTTTTAAGCTGAATTTTATTCAAATTAAAAATTTCTTAACATCTTATTTTTAAATATCAATTAAAAAGCTATCACAATACAAATTCTCCCTTCTTTTTGTTGGGTGTTTGTGTGTGTGTTGTCAAATGCGTCTCTCGTTACGGCGCGCATAATAAAATCCACCATAGTATTCCTCTAGATCGCACAACTCCCGCTGCAGTTGCTCCTCCAGCCGTGCTTGGTCGGCTCTCTGGCGTGCCGTTAGACGCCTAACGCTACCCTGATTACTGCCGCTGGGCAAACGAAAGCTAAGACGTCGACGTATCTTTTTTTCTTCGCCCACACAATCATAAATCGGTGGCTGCTCCTGCTGATCTGGCCGCTCCGTCTCCAACGTCTGTTGAACGCAACGCCTTGCATCCGTGTGCGAGGGAAAACCTCGTGGCGTTGTCTGACCCGACAGCGCCTCACTTATATCATGTGGTCGTTGTGTGGGTGGGGGACATCTTGTTTTCTTGCCCGCGGCATGCTCAAACATGCATTTCCACTGCGCATAGTTGTCCGTTGAATTAGTGTGGTTCTTCTTCTTGGCGCTGCGTTTGCCGTGCTTGCTGCTGGGCGTTGTCCGGATTAGGGTGCTGCAGCTGCCGTAAGAGGAGCAGCGTGGCATGGGACGCAGCAGGGCAGTTCGTGCACCACAGCCGCGCTGAAAGGCGTTGCGACGTTTAAGTGATGATGGCCGCAAATGACGCAGCAAAGTGCGTTTTAACTTGGCCAACAGCTGGCCAAAGCTTGGACGTGGCGCCAAACAACAAACGCAATTGTTGAAACTACTAGTAGGTGTACTGCCCATCGTCGTCGTCTTTGTTGTTGCCACACCAGATGAGGAGCAGCAGCTGGCTGAAGAGGAATGTGTGCTGCCCATATTAGCTGATTTTTTCTTGATTGTGCGCTGTTCACTGCTTGACTGCCAAAAGGCTACTGTTTGATCTGAGCTGAAGGAGTTCCATATTTATATGTAAAAACTACGGATTAGGTACATCAAGTAAGTACCTGGCTAAGAGGTGGTTTAAGCCCAACTCAGGTACCCCAACTCAGGTACCCAATAACGATAACGATGTGTGCAAATCTTATTGCGTTTACTTTGCATCCTAGATATGGGTACAAACGAACATATGTGTACTATTTATGACCTGGCATTAATTTGGGTTTTGGTCGACGCGGATTTGGTTTTTAGGGTTTTGTAGCCAGCGCCAGTTGATCGATCATAAAAGGACACGTGTTACGCTTAGCTAATGGTCTTTTGATTTTGCCTTTTGGCTGACCCTGCGCTAAAATGTTCAAGTTGTCAGTTTTAAACAGGCAAAGGCAAAGATAACTACTCTTGGCGCTAGAGCAGCAGCCACTTAAAACATGACTGCAAATTGTTAATGAATTGCAGCAGCTACTATTAATGCTACAGATCGAGTGTGAGAGGGGGAAGCTGGGCGGAGCGGCTCCAGCTGTTGTTGTTGATGATGATAATGATGACGATGTTACCGGATGCGCCACCCACACAAAGTCAAATGAGGGGGCGACAACTATGTCTCTGTTTAAGCCATGTGGCAGCAGCAGCAGTAGAAACAATAGCCTGCTGCCTCCTCGATCTCCCTATTTCTTCGCTTTGTGGCGTTGCATGTCAATCAGGCGACATGAACGTGGCTTTTGCATGTCAGCAATGCCCGCATCAGGCATGCTTTAGTACCAGTTGTTGTTGTTGTTGTTGGTGTACTATTTGTTGTTGTGCCACTTGTGCATGCAACTTGTGTCGCAGCGCACATACATATTCAATATGTTGGAACTCGATAAAGTCTGCTCTAATTAAAGGCACGCACTCCACTGAAATGTCAAAGACGCCAGCAAAATTCAACACAAAGCACTATTAGCAAATGGTTGTTGTTCTTTTTATAGCATAACTCACACCCTTTAACACCTACTATTAACATATAAATATGCATTTTATTAAGTCTCAGAAATAAAATCATTTATCTTATATTTATTTTTATCAAAAGATATTAATTCTAATGTTATATTCTAACGAATATAATAAATTTTGAAGTGCTTTTCTTAGTACTTATGCAAATTAATTAGTTGCATTTACAAGAATGCTAGTACATTCAATTTATATTTGAATACTTTCATCAATAGTTTTTGGTTTAATTTGATTTTTGATGAATATGATTAGTTTTTAAACAAAATGCCATTTTGCATACTTATTTGTATTCTGCATATTTAATTCATTGTCAGTTCTTATTTGCATTATTCATAGAAATTTAAAAGTTGTTTTCATTTTGTTACGATTGATAAAATTGCAATGTATAATTAATGTGTGTTAATACCACATGAAAGAGCTTGTGAAAATATTATATTTCACATGAATGAAAGTAGGTGCAACAGCAATAACTGCAATTAACATCATAAAGCGTGCCACAAGCTAGTGAACTTGGCAAGTCCCAGCTGAAAATTTATTTGAAAATTCCATTGCAGAGCAAAAACAAGTTTGTAAAAAATAACTCAATCCTAAGCCAAAGTAACTTTTCAAATCGATTTAAAAAAAAAACTCAGTTCACTTTTACACGTTATCGAAGCAAAAAACAAAAAAAAACCCACTTAAATATAGAGCAACTCAGTGCCGCAGTAAATCTTTTGCTTCACTTTAAGCTGTGAAATGGACTGCAATGCAAACTTATATAAGATGTTGTTGTTGCAGCTGACAGTGACGTGCATTTGTGGCTAATGGAATACAAGTGTTGGACAAAACGAGGGCGAGAGATACAAAAGAAGGCCAAAACAATTTGTTGACTTGGTATGCAATTGAAATGCGTAATGTTTGGATGGGCAGAATGTGGACTTGTTCTTTATAAAACATACGATTTTGTGTGTTTCTTTTACAAAATGAACGACAGGACAAAACAGAAATAAGCTGGAGCCACGCTTGAACGATGAGAAACTGCATTCATACAGTTTGTGTGGTTCCAGTTTCTAAGATTATAAATATATTAATGTCGACGCGAGCTTGTCTACCTGTCCCAAATTTTGACATATGAATAAACAGTCGTACCCCATACAACGAATATCAAGGGCACAAGAAAGAACTTCGTTAAAGAGAAATCTTGTAATATAGAATGGCCTTTTGATTGAACCAAATATATAAATTCGTTACATGGAAGTTCGACTGTATATATTATACGATTTTTTGTTGCATGTTCGCTAAGCCCATCTTGATTAAACTTATGCAGCCAAATATAAATATGAATTTTATATGTTTATCTTTAAAATTGTGGCTTTTATAGCTATAAACTTTATCAAAAAGATATAAAATCAACAGCTCTGCAAGAACAAACATAATTTGGGGCTTGCCTGATGCTTTACAAAATTTTTTTACGCTTCTTAACCATTTTTAAAGTAAAAGGGCACAAAAATAACTTTTTTCTAATAATTGATGAAATTAGAATTTAATAAAAATTCAAAAATTTGTTGGGAACAAAATTTAACTTCATACGCGCTTAATTTTTATGTAGTTTTAAAGCATTCGCTATCAAAAAAACTTAATACTGATGTTAAATTTATACAATCAAAGCAACCAATTAATTAATTTTGTATCGGACCCCTTTTTTTGACAAGGTTTGTTTAGCTTTTCAATCGAATGTGGCAAGTGGCAAATCAGCAGGACAAAATAATTGCTTTGAGCACACACAAACTAATACACACATACAAACTCGGCCAATTGGCTGCTTGTTGATTCCGATTATTTTTTGAGCATTATTACACTATTTTGCAATTTTGTGCATTTTCGAAACAATTTTCTAATTGATTTTCCATTGACCGACCGCCAACCGTAGACCGCTGAAATCAAAAAGGGACTTTGACAGCACGAAAATTTCACAATCCCCTCTCCCATCTCCCATCTCCCACTCTCTCTCTCTCTCTCTTAGCTGACAACTACTTATCTCACGACCCCGTCGCAATGTTTTCCACGGCTGCAAAAGTTTTTCAATTAAAGTGAACTACTCGCCTAGGTGGGTCTGTTATTTGAAGGCTATGTGTGTGTGTGTGTGTACAACAGCAAACAATGGCATGACATGACAAAAGCTGCACAACAACAACAACAAAAACGATGCCAACGCCAACGACAATGACAATGACAACAACAGGTGGCACTGTCCACCTTTGGTTCCTTTTGATTCGCATCCTAACTGAATTTAGTCCACGCAAATATAAAAGCCCGAACTGCAACAACAACAATAGCAGCAACAGCGACGCCTGTGACTCAATATTGAAGGCTCTTTTCTAGTTTTTTTTTTTTTTTTTTTTTCTATCCGTCGTTCTCTCCCTTGCTCTTTCTCTCTTTTAGCGGTTTATGCTAAAATTAAATTAGAGATGAGCGTAGAAACTTTGCTGTGTTTTATATTTCACTAAAAATATGCATTCTTATATTTAAAAACAATAAATGTAAACTTCTATAATACTAAAAGAAAATTAAAAGTAAAATATTATATGCAAATCAATCAATGTTAAAGAAGCGTTATCATTATTCTATTAATTAAAAATTATGTGTTTTTTTTATATAGTATAAAAAAAACATAATGCATAGAAAACAACAACTAAAAATACTTACCATAAAACTGGCAACACACATATTTACTTAGTGCATAAGTCGCTGAAATAATAAGTACATAATGTTAAATATGTAATTTCAAATAAAAATAAACTTTTAAGTGATATTTGCTTAAAATCAGAACGCAAGATTATTAAGATTATTTATTATCCTTAGAAAGTGAAAAATGGGGCTATTTACAAATGTCAATAAGTGAAAACGGCAGAGTCGGATCACCATATGAACTGTTATATATATACCATATATATCGACTATAGTCGATAAAAAAACAAATTGTTTCTATGAAGAATATGACTAGTGGCTCCCGGTTTGTCTTTCTCCCCCAGTTTGTTTCGTTGACGTAGAAGTCGCCCATCTCTAGTGCGCTCTAATGCAATTTAATTTAGTCGTGTGCAGCGCAGTGGAAAGCTATGGAATGGAACGAAGTGTGGCGCGACAGCAACTAAAAATGTTTATAGTTGTTGTTGCTTTTGGTTTGTTGGCTCATGGCGGAGCGTGGGCCAGGCCAGGCCAGCCAGGTCAACATATGTAGACGCCATAAAAAGGCCATTAAAATTGCTTTTTATTATGCAAGAGGTTATTTTTTAAGCCGCTTAACCCTTTCCTCCCCCCTCTCTCGTCGACGTCTGGTATAAAAAGCATAAAAAACGCTTCAATTGTCGCCTGACATTCCAGGAAGACGAATGTATGACGTACAGATGTGTTTGAACTGTTGTTCTACCTCTCTCAATCCCTCTCTCTCGATTTTATTGATGCCCTACATTTTGTACAGCGCAACAATTGGCCTAAAACAGTTGACACTCTATCCATCTATCTGCAACCAAACACATTAGCTTACACATATGTACCTGTGAGTGTGTGTGTGTGATTCTTCTTTGTTGGCCAGGCCACAAAAGGATTTTGGCACAAAGCTGACAAGGCAAGTTTATCACGTTTCAATGTTTTGTATGGCAACAATGTATTGTACTTAAATATTTTTTTATTGTTTGTAAAATACTTGATTTAAGTGTATTCAAATTTTGATTATTTCAAAAAAAAAAATCGTAAAAAAATTAAATAATGGTATGAAAAATTAAATTTGTAGCTAGAATTTTACTTAATATAAACAGTAATTTTTGTTTAAATGTGGCTCTTCCACTTCTCTTCCTCAATAAATACTTCAATCACGTTAAGTAAAAGCAAATACATTTTCAGTCACGTTATTTTGTCTCTCCACAAAGTTGCAAGGATCTTTAACTGCAGATGAAGTTTGCTGAACTCTTGGTGTCTCCCTTGCAATTGCATCAAAATCGATTCATTCACTTATTTGTGTATGCAGTAATTTGCTTAAAAGCAGATCTTCATGTTTTTTAAAAAAGTGCACATGCACAACATTTTGTATTTATGATTTTGTAGACGAGCTTCGACCTTCTTGTATTTTGTTATATAAAATAATAACGAAATAAATTCGTTATACAGAAAAGTACTTTAAAAGGAAGTTCGAGTTTGTATAAATGTAAGCAAACAAGCACTGAAAATTTTGGCAAAAATTCAACAGACCTTGTGACTTATGTAGCACCACTGCAACGAGTGGCCGGGGTTCCCTTGTTGCAATTCAGATTTAAGGGAAGGACTTGAACTTTGTAATATTTAATTTAAGTATACATATATATGTTTGACATTGCCAAAACAGTTTGAACTAAATCTCTTAACTTTATTGTTACGACGTTAAAGCCTAAAACTACTTTAACTTTTCGAATTCTCAACATTTTCCATAATAATGATAAGTGGGACTTGGTAACAAAGTTTACAAAGCAGAATCAAGTGTAAGTTAATAATACTCACACACAAACACACACACTCACACACAGACATATACCCGAAATCATTTGGCAGCTATTCACGAAATGTGCAGCCAAAGATAGTGAAAGAAAACTAAACTAAAAGCAGCTTCATAATAAACTATGTAGTATATATGTGTGGTGTGATGCTTGTTTGTTTTTGTCCCTTTTGTGTGTGTGTGTGTGTGTGTGTGAGTATCTCAGGGCTAAGGACAACTGGTGCACGCATCAATAGCAATCAATCAATTTGCACGCTGACAAACAAACGAAACCAAAACAAACCAAAAAAAGCAAATGAAAAAAAAAAACTCTGGCTAAAGTTGACAGCATCTAATGTGATTTTGACACACTCGCTTAGAGATAACAACAACTACACACAAAAATATATCACACTGAGCAAAACAAGTGTGTGAAACGATAAAGTTCATGAATTCGTATTGGATTTCTTTTTTTAAGGATTGGGATTTTAAACGCATTATTCAAAATAAGTTCGACTTAAATTTATTTTCATTGTTGGAGTTTTGATGTAATTTAACGAACTGAATAATATAGCTTTAGCTTTAGAGACACCTGATGTTTTTGTTTTCTCTCAGTGCTATTTACATTTTAACCTCTTAGTGTTTTTTGTGTATTTTTCATAATTGAATTTGATTTAACACAAAACGTCTCGGTTTCGTTTTGTTTGGCTTTCGCTTTCGCTTTGGGTCCTCCAATCAATTCAGGACCACTTGCCGTCACAGTTATTGTTTACACGCATCAAATTCCAGGGCTACGTTTTTGGCTTTTTAAGCCGTATTTTTCTTCTTTTTGTTGTTACTTGTGCTATTGTTAGGAAAGCCTTTTTTAAAATGGAGAACGAATAGCAAGCGGGACGGGTCAAAATGTGAGCATGGCTTTCGGATGAGCCATAAATTCATCTCGAGTGCTAAATGGCTTTGGTGATGGTTGAGAGGTAGGGAGATTGGGATTTTGGCAAATAGTGAGATATGTCACACACACAGCTGCTTATAAAACCGCAACATGAACCATAATCCTGCCAAGGATTTCAAGTCCAACGCCTTTGCGATGAGAGCGCATCGCAAATTGAATACCCGCGACGTTTTTCCATAAAATACCAAGTGATATAAGCCCCACACACACAGAGAGAGACAGGGACAACGAGAGTGAGAGAAAGAGAAATCGAAAGGGACAAAGATATGTGTGGGTTGACTAGTTAATCTGTGGCTTTCGGCTCAGCTGGGCTCGGCTATCATTGACACAGCCCTAATCTTCGCTTGAATTTACACAAACGCGATGAGCACGCGACAGATTCAAGTGGGATTTGACGAATAGTAAATCCTTAAGAACCAAAGAGCACAACCCTCATTGTGCCATCTCAAGTGTGTTGCATTTAGTAATTATATGTAGCTGCTTAAGCATAATAGTACATATACTCTACAAATACCCTATATACCAGTATAGCAGATTTCTCAAAGCGAGACAATTCAATTCACTGATCCGCCCCCCCAGGCTCAATGCTGCTAAGAAATCAACGATGCTTTACTTTTTGGACTAATTAATTGTCTGGGCTTGGGTTAAGCCAACATCTTCACATTACTTCTCCACCCCACCATAAACTCCATCCATTGTCTCTTTAAACACTTTTAGTACTATCCCTACGTTTCTGTTCGGCATGTTCTTTTTGTTCTGCCCGCGAGCAAACATTTAAGTGCTTGAATTATGCATGGGCAGGGCTAATAGATTGTTGGCCCTGAACACACAAGCTCTTGACCTGCCCAACACAGCACAGTAAGTTCGTCCAAAAGACAACAACAAGTTCATGCTCTCCACAAAAGAATTTATTATGTAGATGTCAATTTCCCAACTTGTATCTGGGCTGAATCAGCTCATGTGCCATGCATTCTGAATAAATTGGTTCTTACCTTTGTATGTTATCTCTTAATTAACTAGAACACTGCAATCAACAACATTTTGTATCTGACCTAACTAAAATCTCAAAATTATTCGGGCTATTGTTATCTGGGTCTTGTTGGGATTGTTGACGCTTTAATGTTTGAACATGATATTTAGGTGATTAATATGGGCTTATTAGTTTGTTAAAATTTAAACTAAAATGTTCCCATTTACCATTTAATTAATTTTTTTTTTTCTTTTGGGCCTTGTTCATTTTATCGGCTTGACACATTTTTATTGAATCAATTATTTTAACTTAATGTGTGGCACATTTCGTGCTTGGTATTTTGTGTTTACAAGATTCTAAGCATTTAATATCAAAGGACATGCCACGATTGGATCCTTTTTAATATATTATTAAACTTTCTCTTCATCCCATTTTGATCTTTTTGCTTTCAATAGAATTTAGAAAATAGCTCGAATAACTATTTATTACTAGTCACGTGGGCTATGGAAGACCTCTCCTTTTTTTAAGCCCTCACTTAGCAAATACCAAACTGCCCTTTGAACCTAAGACCCAACTACCTCTCTTTGCTCTTTGTCCTTAAACTTCAATAAGAGCACTCGAGACTCGAGCGATGTTTGTTATCTTTGTTTATTGCTCCATTTATTTGTAGCCCAGAAAGTTAATAGTTCTATATAATTTGCAATATCCATATATCTCTATCTTTTACACACACAAACACACCCACATACAAAGATATTGCAAAACTTTTCTCCACACACCCGCATAATCCGCTTGCCACTTGTCAATTTGCCATCAGAAAATTATTTCATTCTAGAGGAGGACAGCCACTCGTTGCCTGTTTGCGTTTGCTTGCATTTACCATATTTCCATCATGTTGGTATGAGAAAATAAAGTTGTTTGCTTTGTCATCTTTCCGGATTGTTTTCCAAAATTTTCTGTGGTAGAAACTTAAAAAAAATTATAATAAAAATTACATCGAAATCGGCCCAGACGTTCTCAATTAAGGATTAGCATATATTTTTCACACCATTCTTATACATGTATTTATAGATTATTAGCACCACTGCCCCTCTCATACTATCTCCCCCAACCCAACAAGTTACGCCCATGGTCAGCACGCTATACCGGCAAACAACAATTGGCAGTGAACACATGGCAAAAGCTTAGCAATAATCAAGGCGAGTCAGCGCCTGGCAGGCTCTACAGGAACTTATTGTCGGCCACCTGCGTCACAGGTGCAAATGTACTGCAACTCGCCCCAGCAGAAAACAAAAGGTTTCCAATTGTTTCTAGACGTGCCGCGGTATGGAAAGGAGTAAGAAAGAAGTGGGTGGTGTGTGGTCTGTGGGCTTGGTCCGGTCGAATGCACTTTGCAAATCCTGTCATTTTGATAAGTGTCTGGCCTTAGACAGCTACAAAAGTGCAATGCACGAATGGGCAGGTTGTTATAAGCTAAAAAGACAACAAATCATTTTTATTTATATAACAAAGAACTAAATTTGACCTTATTGAACGTTTTGTATGTTTTATTATGAAAATCGCAATATGTACAAAAGGGATTTGTTTTAACTTCATTTATTTATTTATTAAATATTTGCAACAATCGCTTATTATTTTAAGTCAGAACTTTTAGACAGTTACTAAAACAGTTGTTAGTTCAACTAATATCTCCGTCTTGTTATCGATAATTGCTGTAAATGCTGATGTAAAGTACTAGTGAGGAAACTCTATTAATATTTTCTTAATTGGGTGGCGAGTGTGATTAATGTTGCCTAAAGGCATTCGTTACTCTGGCTATAAGTTCAATTTAATATCAAGTTTCAACTTCTTGAAGAAATAAAATATTATTGTTCTTCGATGTATTTATTATCTCTCCGGTTCAGGGAAGAAATAATAGTTTCATCGTTGTCAGCTATAAATTTTTAAAAAGAAAAGTATAAATGTTAATCGATATTCTCTTGAAGTTGTTGGTATGTTCGCTCAGTGTACTCACGTACACACGCCACGCGATTGACATTTTGTAGTTGACTCCATGTTGCAACCGCAAAACGCAACTTGGCCACCTGTGCACAGGTCAAAGGTAATGGTGCTTGGGACTTTTGCACTGACTGCCTGACTAACTGATTGAACAATTGCGGAGTACACAATTATAGCCAACACTGTCACGTCATTGTGGCAGCAACAGCTCAAAAATTCAAGCTGCCTTCAATGTCAGGGCTGCACGTTTTGCAGAGGGTGGAACTTGTGGCCCCAACGCGGCATAGCTGTTCGCTAGAATGTCAGTTGATAGATTGGCTACAACCAAGGCAAAAAATGGCAGAGAGAGAGCGACCGTAAGCATTGGCCCCTCTTTGTCGATATCAATGTTGTTGATGACAATGGTGGGGCCAAGGCGCCGACGAGGCCACCTGGTTTTGGTCTTGGTCTTGACAAGACAGTTCACATATCCAACGGCTAGCAATGGAAAGTAGAAGGTGGGGAATTTTGTTGTGGGGTTCACAAAGGCCAAAATCAATATTACTTGCTTTAAATTATGAACAATCAAACGAATTGTGGTCGAGACATTGCGATTGATTTTGTTGCTGCTATTATTATTATTATTAGTGTTTCTGTTGTTATTTGTGGGAAAGTTGAAACGAATATTTTGAACATTTACAAAACTTTGAGACCGAACTTTTTTGGGGAGCCCGCAGCGCTTTTAATAATTAATGTCACAGCATACATACAAACTTATGTGCAAACGCATGGAAGCGTTTAAAAAATATATTTACATACAAATAAATATGGTATGAATATTTTTGATTTTAGCTTTATTCAGTTGTAGGCGAACTGTTTATTAAACAAAAATAATACCGTATTTTTTTTGTACATTAACATGGATTAAGATATGTTGGTATCATAGCTACCAATAGATAAAGGTTGGTTATATTTAAAACTATAATTCCTAACTCCACAAAACTATATAATATTGTCTAGCAAGTTATATTATTTAATAAATGCTTGTTGATTAAGCAATTAAAATTATATTATTATTGTTCTTGTTCGATGTGCATTTCTTGCCTATTTGTGGCTAGCTTTAATTGGATTTCACATTCGCATTCGTATAAAATATTATTGCACATTTATGCGGAAATTATAGATTTTAATTGGAGCATTGCGCATACGCTGTGTGGTCAGTGTTAAATTGTGGTTGCCCTGCCTTAAATGTGTCTGTGATCGGGTATTATTCATAATGCACATTGATTTTTGCAATTGGTCAGCGTTTGGTCCCCCATCCCACTACATCCCTTTTTGTCTAATCTAGCAAGTTTTATCTTTGGCTTTGTGCTGCAATAAAATCATTATATTTAAGCTGAAACTGAAATTGTGGCAGCACAGAAACCAATAAATTGCTAACTTGAAGTTCAAGGTTTAATCATGAATTGTTTCAACTACAATGCAACTGTAAATTGTGAATAATTTAATTGTTTGCCATTGAGCAAATTGAAAATGTACAACTGCCAGAGTAAAAATTAAGTTGTAAAAGAGTAAAATAGAGTGCAAAAAACATCTCAAATCTTTACCCAGAATAAATATTAAATCAATCAAATGAAAACTGTTCGGAGTGACAGGGAAACGATAAGGAGAAACAGAGAAACAGGAACAAAATTCAAAACTTGCAGTGAACAGAAAAGTAGAGAGTAAAAGAAGACTCAGATAAAAAGAAGACTTATCAAAGATACTTAAAAACAGAAAGCTTATAGAATACTTACAGACAGATTACAGAAAAGACACAAGTCAGTGAAAAATCTGCGAAAAAATAAATATATCATAAAGCTAAATAAAGTCAAAAGTAAAGTTAATTTGTAAGCTATCTCGTATAAGATGAGTTTGGAATAAATATTGAATTAAATGGACATATTATTTTTTGTATTTAGCTAATTCGATTGTTGCTTTTGCAGTGAAGTTCAATCTTTTTCAAGAGCTTGGTTGGCTAAGCTGATTGATTCAAATATATGGCTAAAATGCCAAGTAACCTTTCACCGGTTGCACATTAACAGCAACAACAGCTTCACCATAGCTGTTGTATTCCTGCCTGGCTGCTGCTGCCTCTTTGGTTGCTTGTGACTAATTAGAA
Source organism: Scaptomyza graminum (assembly GCA_018901835.1). Taxonomy (NCBI): domain Eukaryota; kingdom Metazoa; phylum Arthropoda; class Insecta; order Diptera; family Drosophilidae; genus Scaptomyza; species Scaptomyza graminum. Next base: position 7,128,225 of record JAEIFL010000001.1, on the reverse strand, counting down.
AAGCCCACAAAGTGCTCGGTTTCAAAGAGTGTCCTGCGAAGAGGAATGGCTCCCTCAAGACTTTTATTTGGTTTACAATTTTAATGTCAAAAAGGTAAACGTGATTTAGAGTTTTAAAAAGTTTATTAGACTTGGTTCATTATTAATTATAAACTAATTAATTCGTCGTTGACCAAAATTTGATTTTCAATTAAAAAAAAAATATTTATAATTTTGCGTCTTAAGAATATAAATGTCTTTCGTTTGCTAGGCAATTGTCGATATGATGAATATATATATATATACAAAAAAAAATAGTTCAGTGATGAGTTAATAAAATGATGCCTGATGAATTGGCCTCGTTTTACAAGGAATATTCCACACTGATGATTGCTTTATTGATTGATTGATTGACTGACTGACAACCTGTTGCCAGTAGCCAGCAGTCAACCCAGAATACTCGTAGCCAACTCCAAACCGAGCGGAGCCAGTCCAGTATTTGCGTGTTTCGTGTTCCCTTCTCCCCCTCTCGTTATAGATCCGTGCTTATCGTATGCGTAAGATGCTGCTGCAGTGGAGGATTATTGCCGGTATACAGTGAGACATTTGTATCGATCTTGAAACGCTTAGCTGCACTCTCCATCTCCTCCAGATCGCTAAAGGCGGGAAAATCGATGGGACTAAAGTGACCAGCTATTGCCTCCGGTATATGGCTGACATTGTGTAGCATGTGGACGGGTGTGCTCTGCAAATAATGACGCCATTTGTGATATGAGCGTGAGTTGAGCTCAATTGTTGCATCTCGTCGTTGACATATTGGCGACGAGGTCTTCGGCATTATGCGCTGTGCATGCTGCATCATGTACATTTCCCATTCCAGGTTCCCAACACCAGAAGACAAGTCACAACAATTGCTGTTATCGTTATCATCATCATCACCATCATCTTCATTGTTGCTGCTGCAGCTTCGATTGGCCAATTCCATGTCCTGAGTGCGTTGCAGCTTTTGTTTGCTAGGCGTAGAGCCAGCACTGCTGCATGTATAATAGCCGCAGGAGCGCTCCAGTTCAGTTGCAGCAACAGCAGTCATGGGCTGCTCGGCAAAATCATCGCATATTGGACGCGTTTGGCTGCGACTCCAAATGCTTCGATTGCGACGTGGCGTTCGACATTCACTGCTGCCCAGTCCACTACTTGCGGTGCTGCTGTTGCTGCAACTGCTGCTGCGACTTCGCTTTGAGGCATAAATGCTGCCATTCAAGCTGCGATCCATATCCATTTTTAAATTGCTCGTACAGCAACCCATTTTAAATCAAAAACTATAATATTCAAAGTATAACGTATGTTGAATTTTCACTAAAAGTTGTGTGTGTTCACTTCAACGGTTTGGCAAGAACTGTTTGGGCTAAAAGACTGTTATATGGCTCTTATATAGCTGCGCCTTGGGCAAACTTGAAACTCAGGTAGCTTGTCGCGAATTTTCCAGGAATTATGCTTGGTGTTTTGGTTTTCGCTATCGCAGTGGCTACCTAGCTACAATTGGCTAATCCGGCTGCGCGGAAAAATGTTTTATGGCCCCATGAGAAAGCCCGACCCTGTGTGCACGTGTGCGTTATTGGCTTAAGACATATAGAATATATAGTATTTGTTACCTGCTTAGCGTCCTTGATTATCCATCGGATTTGCCTTGATGGATTTTCAAGAACTCAATCTTGGATTTTCAGGCAAGTTGTATGCCAAATCAAAAACTAGCCATTTGTTGGCCATTTGTTTATTGGCAACCCTTTTTTTGTCACTTCACACTTACTAAAATTACTGATTACCTAGCTAGTACTTATAAGCAAAAATTTTTATATCTATATGGATTTTCGATTTGGATTTTTGTGTGCGGCGCTGTGGCATTGCCTTACCTAGGGCCATTGCGATTGTTGTCGTGACCCATTGTTGTGCAAACGCCGTTGACGCCAGTCAGTGAATGCACAAGGTGCAGATTTGTCAGGACAATAGGAGGACATCTTCGCTGCTTGAAAGCGATAGAACAGAACAGATGCGCGTTTCGATCGCATTGAGTTTGTTTTTATGAAAAGTTTTTGCTTATTTCGCATGAAATTTTTGAATGGAATCGGACGAACGTTCTTGGCCATAGCTACTTATGACTATGCCTCCTGCTGTTCTGCTCTTCTGCCTTAACTGTTGCTTTTCAAGGCTGTCCAATATGCAAATCTTCTTTAATTGTTGCTGCTCTTGTAACCTAGTATTTCCCAATCAAATGCTATGGAACTCAACAATGAAATTCAAGTGAGACAATTGCAATCACCTGAAAGGAATTTTAGTACTTTCCTACAAAGCCTCAAACAGTAAATCAATAAATTATTATTTTTATACAGGAGAAGGCCAACAATGAATTTTTAAGAGCGCTAGCTGCAAGGCTTTCGACTCGATCAAATTAAAAAAAAAAAAAAAAAAACACCGCAAAATCTTATTCTTATTACACAATGATTTTTTCAACAGCTTAAATATCAAACCTAAACCTTTTGTAAAGTCTAATCGACTATATCTAAAGCTATCAGAGGAAAGGGAGTTGGAATAGCTTAAGATAAATCGAACCTAATCTATGTCTGGTATTGAGTTTAATACGAGGAATCAATAATAACAAGATCAGTAACTAACTGAAGTTGTGAAAGAAATCCAAAAGCTTAAAGAGAAACTAACAAACAAAAGATGATACCATGTCTGAGGCACATCAAAGACTTTTGTTTCTAGAATATTCTGAAATAGATTATGTAAACAGACATTAGGATCTACCCTACTTACGCTTAAGGTTTTTGGAAACTTCTGGAAATCAATGGAAATTAATTTTTGAGTAAAAAACCCCAAAACAAAACGTATTCGTATACGTAAACGGAAAGCAATAAATAATGTTTGGTAAATCTGTTTTCTCGCAAAAAGGGACAATCCAGTTATCTATCCACAGTTGGCAAATAATAAGCTCTATGGTTAAATAGTGATGGGAAATATGTACTCATCTATGTTTATTAGAAGAATCTAAACACACTCAGTAAGAGAATAAAGGATGACGAAGATGAAGGGTTAGGGCGTTACTTTTTCCATACTCCCTGACGATTTAGGTGCAGCCCATTTATTTCTTGGCTAGTGTCAAAAGGTTGTGCGACTGCGATTTACTTTTTTCTCATTTGAGAACGTTGTGGGAACGTTGCATTTTCACACGCAAACATGAAACAGGGCCCGCAGTTTTTCGCACGGCCCAACTGGAATTTCCCCCGGAACCCCGAACCGTCGGAAAACACAACCACAACAATTTTCACAACATTTTCGGGTTTATGGTCAACTACAAAGTCGTCTCTCTATGTATGTGAGTGTGTGTGTAAGTGTAGTTGACAATTTTCCAAATCCCAAATGGAATTTCGCTCGGGGTTTTTCATTTCCTGCGGTTTATCTGCGAGTGCGTTAAAAGAAATACCAGATACCAGACTTGACCGGGCCGAACCGGTCCCGGATTTAACAAATGCCTTAACCCAACTCGATACTGAACACGTTAGCCAAACATCATCAATTTTCCCTGCCACATTGCCCTTCCCGACTGCAGTTGCAGATTCATTGCCAAGTTGAACAACAGTGAAACTCACTGAAGTCGAAGCTAACACCAGAAGAAACTGTAAACAACTTTTTATTTATATAATATTTGTCAGATATTTAAAGTAACATTAGATTAGTAGATTATCCAATAAAATTGCTAAATCTAACTAATAGTTTTGTTAACTCTTACTTTGTACACATTATTAAGATTAATTAATAAATTTATTTTTCAATAGCCAGTATTCCCTTGTGCCAGGTGGTCCTTATGTTATATCCTGTCGATTAGTAACGCCTTTTTTTAACACAATGCAAAAGGTGCACACAAGGTGAATTGAAGCACAAGCTCTAAACAATGTGCGCCCCAATCGAAGGTTCTTTCAGCCCTTTCGACTGAACATATGCACAACCTTGAAGCAAACCAAGCTATTGAAATGTCATCGACACAAGTTCAAATGTTTCGTAAATTTAGCCAGAGGATCTTGAATATAGCATGTCGTATAAAAATATAAAAGAAGTAAAATTTGATACCCTAAAAAATGCTTTTGCTTATGCCTAATTCAAAGTCAGGACACAATACCATACACAGTTATCTCGGATGCATTCAATCATACCGCCTTTTGAAGTAATTATGAAAGCGCTTAAAATCAACATTTCAACAATCTAAAGTAGGCCACTCGATTCCGTCTGAAACGTGTCCGAAATGCTGAAATGCCCATAAAAAAAACCAAAACAAAAAAGTAAATTCGAAAGGCAGCAAAAAAAAACAAACACACAAGAATGTTTCGAGATTCTCATATGCAAGTTTTCTTGTTGTTTTTTTACTCGATACCGAAGTTAAAGAGTATATCGGTTTCGTGCAATGTCCGCCATGAAGTCTGTCCGTCTGTCTATCTGACCGTCTGTCCGTCTGTATGAACGCAACTTTTTTCGACACCCTTAAAGCTATATTATACCGTCTTTAAAAAGGTATCGAGTATACCGCAGTCGGTTGCAGTCGACTGCAACGTTTCCACTCGTTTTTTGTTTTTTGCTTTTATTGGTCAAAAGTGCGTAAAACAATTGGGCACGGACAAATGCATTGTTCCAAGAGGTTATGCTTGATGAAAAGAGAAAGTGAGAGAGAGACGAAGGTAGAGAAATACTCGACTTGAATGTTTAAGCACATCTGGACATGTCTAGTGATTGTTTTGATATTTGTTCCTGCCAAACAAAAAACGAAGATAACAAACGAAAATAAATATGTACTTTAAATCTATATAACTTTAAGAGTGCTTGTTTTCTGTACTTGCGTGTGTGTGTGGACTGTGGGTGTGTGTGTGTGTTTATAAAATGCATTTTGTGAGTCAGCCCATAGAGTCAATTGTAGTAGCATGTCAGGTAGATAGGACGTCGCGTCGCTTAAATCTGGCTAACAGCAATTGTTGTGCCGCTGTGATTTGCTGCGTGTCATTTTGACTTTTTCCACTTGTTGATCCCTTGGGCCATTCCTGGTCGTGATCCGGCAAGTTGGCGTTGGCCAAGACAACGGGGCGCTTTAATATCGCGCATTTCTTGGCGGTATTTCCGTTTGGTATTTCCGCATTGCGACTTGCCAAGCACATTAGCAGCAGCAAAATAAGCAAATAGCGTTCACATGTGGCACACATAAGTTGCTCGTTATGCATATGGCACACGGGGCGGCGGCTATTTATACGTTAATTTGGTCCGTTTGTCAGGGTCTGAATGTTTGGCACTTGTTACGAAGTGTGGTAACTGGCCAACCTTTGGGATTTGCCCACAAGATCTTGACCAGGTGGTCAGCTCAAACTCGCGTACAGTTGTGTTCGCCATCTAATTCCATTTACAACTTAGATTAAGCAGTTAAAATGTCGTTCATTCACTCTCACTCTCGGTTTCGGCACCACCCTGGTAACCACTTATAGCCAACAAGCACTCTGCGTTTTATGTGGCTCATTCGACGTGGCTAGCACAGCAGCTGGTCTAAGACATTTCTATTGTTTTTATTTACTTTGCTTTGCTTTGCTGGAGGCGACTCATTAAAATCCCAGCACACAAAAACCGACGCCTTTTGGCTATGCAACACTTTTGAGCACTAATTTTAAGCAGGAAGTTAAAGATAGTTCATAGAAGGATTGCCTGTTTAGTATGCCCAATTGCACTGACTTAAAGATCTAAATGGAAATCAAAGTCGAACAAAGAAACGGTATGAAAAAGGCTTAAACATTGCTTCACTTTATTTTATACTACCGAGTTTTTATCTACAATACATTTATTATATGCACGCAGTACGCCTTTGAAGTTCGGCCTCTTTTCACCTGTTTGTTATACTGGTATCAGAGTATACCGTAGTCGGTTGCGTCCGACTGCAACGTTTTCACTTGTTTCAGTCTCATTGTATTCACTTACAAAACATCATAGTTTTTGTATTTTTAATAATCAATCTAAATGTATGATGTACAAAAAAGGACATTATAGTTTATTTCGGAACTAAGTATAAAAACATATAATGAGTCAATTAAGGTTAATATAATATTCTGTTCAGCTGTGTTCTGTTTAATAGCTGTTAGGTTTTTTCAAGTGTACATTTCTAAATCGGCTTCATTGTTGTTGTTTCTTCTTGACATAAATGTAGCTTTTGCATGTGTCATGTTGAATTAACATCACATCACCTGAAAGCGTTAGCGTGTGTATAAGCCTGTGTATGTGTGTGTGTGTGTGTGTGTGTGTGTATGTGTGACTGCGTGTGTTATTTGCTTGCATGATTTACAAAGAAACTAGCGATTGAGTGTGTGAGTTCTTATGAGAGTTTATTGCAATATATAGAAAATCGATAATATTTCTTTTTTTATTATTAAATATGTCTGCGTGTATGTGCGTGTGTGCATGTGTGGGTGTGCATTGTTCTTGTTGTAATGCCTTTATGAATTATTAAACGGCAAGGAATTCTCGCTCCTGAGGACGTCTGTCCTCACGGGTACACTTACTCATTATTGAAACGACATTCCCTTGCTCTCTTTGTCTGGCGATACTGTTTTGTATCCATTCGTGTTTATTGAAGAGAAAGGGGAGGGAAAGTTGGAGGATACAAACTATTGGGAACACGGCAGCTGGCAAAAGTTTTTCATGCACGTGCAAATTAAATTACATTCATATATGAACCATTCAAGCTCAAGTTCGAATTCGAGTGCCATTTAAACTTACGCACAATTTGTTATGTTTTTTATTTATTTGCGTTTGCCGATACCCTGTAAATTCAAGCTTACAAATATATTTAGGCATACCAGAGCTGATGTAGCTTATTTGTTTAATTAATGTTAGAATTTTATTTGTTTCGTTATTATACTTTTGGTTCAATAAATTATTTTTTAATTTCAACAATTTAACAAAAAAAATACATATTTAATACACATGAGCCTAACATGTAATATTGTTGATATACAGAGCATTAAGGAAATAATTAGTTTTATTTTTTAATTCTGTTTTTGCCTTGCAGCTAGCGCTCTTAAAATTAAGTAGTTGGTTAAGAATACATTGTTAGCCTTCTCTTTTATAATAATAATAATATAACTTTTACACATCTACTAATATACATACATGATATATTTAAATCGCAAACCCTTTTAACTAACGCAAACTTACTTGTTTTTTGACCTTTTTTCTTTGTGGTTTTGGCTGCACTGAAATTGCATTAAGTAATTAGAAGCGAGCTTACATCCTGCTGTTGCTGCTGGTTTTGACTTAACGAGCATTTAATTGCCAGGTATACCCTTGGTGACACACACACACACAAACACTGATTACCTGCACTTCCTTTCCGGTTCATCCTTTTAACAACATTTTCACTTTGAGTGAGGCTTCTTCTGCTTCTTCTACCCGCTGGCTGTCTTTTTTTTTTACTTCTTATTTTTGGCTTACACTTTGCATTTTTATGCGCAGTTTCATTCAATAATAACAGGGACTTTCACATTGTGCCACAAGAGAAAAGTTCTTAGAAAGCAGCCAAATAAACGCTATGTGTGTGTGTTTGTGTGTACGCTGTACTGTTTGCGTGTGTGTGTATGTATTTGTTTGTTTGTTTGTTTAGTGTCTAGTCTTGTTGTCAGTCTATTTCTGATCTTGGTTCCAGTTGATGCCCTGCGGGAATTGAGCATATTTTGTGCATGTTAATTAGCTAATTTTCGGGCGTAGATTAAACGAATTAACCAAACGAACTTAATGAGTACAAACTAAATAAATAAATTAAATGCTCAACAAGGTATAATAAAGGTTTTACTGTCTAGGGAATGTCTATCAAGGTCAACTCATGGTATTCTTCACAAATGAAAAGTGTGTTAAACAGATGGATTTTAATCATCAATTAATTGTTTTTATCCATTAAGAATGTGTAAACAACTTTGACACAAAGGTACATATGTACACTCAAGGTAAATCTTTAGAGCTTTCAATTGCCATCTCTTTAGTATTGGAGCTCGTTGGCATTAGTTCATTTTTAGATGGGTTTCATTTGAATGATGTTAAATTGATGGCATTTTGGCTCTTGTGGTTGCGCCATAAATCATCATCATTGCAACGAGTAATAAGTAATGCTACCCCTTGCCTCTCTCTCTCTCTCTCTCTCATTCACTCCCCTGACCACTACACAGCATCTTGGTTGCTCTAACGCTAACTTCTAATGCACTAAACAAGTGCCTTAAGTTGCGCATATTTGTTAATTTCGTTCATAGCACAACAACAACAATTTATTCAGTGTATGTGTTGTGTGTCAGGTGTGTGTCTGTGTTTTGCTTGACACAAGCACTTTTCAAGTTTTAGCAGCTTAAGCTTTCTTAGACAGCATTAAGAACGGCTTGGTGCTCAAGGCAAAACTTCTAGTTGCTACACAGTCGATGCATGCAAAACTCAGGGGGGCTTCACACCAAAAATTCTGATGTAGTGATTCGTACTTTGTATTGCTTTCTAGTTTCTGGTAACTTTACCAATTTGCACACTCGACAAGCGTCGCAGGGAGTCAGAAAGTTTCCTAAGATTAGAAGTAAGTTGTATTTGAATATAATTGAAATTAGGTAAGCACCTTCATATTACTATCTGGCGGCCATTAATGTGTGTAAATTTGGCTGCCACAATACATAATAAATTTATTTAGCGATCCTTATAAGCTGATTAAAACATATACAATGATTTCTAGTGTTTGGTTAACAAAGTTCATCTAAATTGTACATGATGCTTCTGTAGTTGGATGAACGGAGAAACAAATTATATAAAATGGACATAATATATAGTCTAAATTTATAATAATAGCTATGTAAAAATCAAGCTAAAAGCCTGATAAGAAAGTATTAACCAATCAATCGATAAATTGTCTCTCAATTCTGGACTTTAAAACTCTTTTAACTACTCGTCTTTATTAGGTTATTTAAATGGTAAAACTTTGATCATGTTGACAGAGCTGAAATGTTGGCCCAGTGCTAGATTTCAATATGCTTTTAGTAAATCAACTTTATTTATATGTTTATGTAATGAAAACTATAAACCAACTTGTGACAAAAGTTTTGGCAATTTTGGGGCAAGCTTTGACTGCTTGGTCCTTCAAATTCTTAACCGAACTCATTTTGGATATTTGCCAATGTAAATGCTATTGAAAGCAGTCAACAATGTGGCCACAAAAGTCAACACTTGCCTTATATGAACCGTTGGTCTTTATTGCACGTACTTATTCCGTTCTTTTTTAACTTTTTCATTTTCTTCTTTCAATTGTCAATTGCAGTTGCTAAGCTGGCTGCATACGCCGAGGAAGTCAGCCCAACAACTGGCATCTCGGAAGGTGAGTAGACGAAGCATATGCCACGTGCCACATGCCATATGCCACTTTGCCACTTCCTCATATTGGCACTTGAAACATGTGGCATGCCGCATGCTGCCACTCGATTGATGAACTCAATAAAAACGCGATTTTTGCAGAATGGGGTTCCGGCTGGAAGGGCGGCACCAACTTTCTAGTGGAGGTCGAGGAAACAGCTGCCATGTCACCGGATGCCGCACGTGGCAGCAGCAACACATCCGAGGATTACAACACTGAACTAACCAACAGCAAAGAGGATGCCACAATAATCCCAGCAAATGGCACAAGTCTCAATACGGGTAAGTGCAACAGGCTTAAAAAAAACATCAAACAAATAAAAACAAATGGAAACGTTGCATTGGCGCAACCAACTATGAAATACTCTGATATCACTTTTAAAACATTTGGTAAATAAATTTTTGCAAGGGGTTGTATGAGGGCGGGAGTCTAACGCGAGGACTTTAAACACTTGTTGCTCCAGCTATCTTCCTAACAAATTTCATGGCTCTTGCTTCAAAGCTGTGAAAGATGTAGGCATTTTCGTTTTTAAAAGGCGGTTTCTAAAGGTGGCGGGTTGGGGGCTTGGCATCTAAACTTTTTATTTTGTGCATCGTCTTGTCATAGATGCCCAGCCCTCCTGTGGGCGTAGCCCTCTTTTATTGACATTTTTCTGAGGCATTGACCAGACGGACATTGCACAAACCCAATATACCCTTTACCTTCACACAAAACAAAGTACAACGCAAATGACATCATTCGATGTGTTTATAACGTAACATAAAATAGTTATAGTATACAAGCACATACGTATGTTATTGCACTACATTAACGAGCGTTTCTTTATCCAGATTATATATCTATCGATACGGCAATGTGCGCTACTTAATGAGCAAAAATAATTGCCTAGATTGTGCACAATGGTCAGTTAGCTGGGAAACCTTTTGAGTGCATCTAAAAACGAAATTTACTTTAACTTTTAATACCATCGAACTTTCATATAAGGCATCGCATTTGACAAGAAAAATCTTCGTTATAGACCAATTTCGATGCATAGAATTGTTTGAATATGATTTTGTGGCCGAGCTTTATGCATGGGCGCATGCAGCGTGTATTTTATTTTTGCATTTATGTATTTGCTTGTGCGTCTGAATGGCGACAAAAGTCTTGTACGCACAGAACAATATTAAAACGGTAGTGCTTAAAAGGCGCCTTAGATCTTCTTCAAGTCCTGACTTAAAAACCGACAAACAACAATTTTCACTGACGCTGACGCAATAACCAATTTCACAGCGAAGATCAGATAATAAGCAAAGATTTGAATGATTTAAGAGCGTTGTGCATTCATTATAAGAAACAATAATCGAAAAAATAATTTATTGTTGTTAGATCGAAAACGCATGAGTATTACATCAATGGCCGAAAACAAACCGTTGTGCAGAAAATCGTCACAGGGAATTTCGATATATTGTAAATGATTCCCATTCCTTTAACGAAACGGTGGGCGGCTAGGGCGGTATTAGTGGGCGTGGCTTTAAAAGTATAATGCAGTTTTTGTAGGACGACGGTAGCTTTCTCCTTACCAAATTTGGTAACTCTAGCTGTTAGGATGAAATATGTGAATTTATAGATTTTTAGTTATGGAACTTATCGATTTTCATGCTCCCCAGAGAAAAGGCAAGGTGCTGCCAGATCTCGTAAGAAAAATTGAAACAGCAACTGAAATACAAGGCAAATCTTAGCTTGGGGAAATAAAAGTAAAATTAAAGCTGAACAAGTGAATTGTACATTTTAAGGAATATCATAAATTTGTGGCATAAGCAACAAAAACAACGGCACATGTTGGGCTTGCAGGCAAATCCTAAAAGATTTGTTGCTACACATGCTCGCAAGAAGAAGATGAAGAATACGACGCAGGATGCGTGTAATTGAATGTTTATGGTCTTAACTGTAATCCAATTGCCATACCAAGGTCGCAGTAAGCCAGAGAGAGAGAGACATAATCGAACTCCAATCTCCGGCTCTTACGTTGAGTTATTTATGCTTAAAACGTGCGCTTCGTTTGAAATTAAAAAAAAAAAAAAAAACGATTTAAACCGAATTAAATTTCACTCCAAACCCACACCTTACACTTTTTCTTTCGTTACCTCTGTTTAGCAGGACCCAAGATTATAGTGCGCACCGAGGAGGTGTTGATTGTTGGACTCGTTCTTCTGCTCTGGATAGGCGCGATAATGCTTTTCTTTAATCGCTGGGGCAAGATACGCATGCTTGAGCCCTATCAGCCAAAGTTTCAGCAACAGCATCGCAGTTCCTGTCCCTTGGTCGATCTGGATGCAGTTGCAACGCATCAGGTAAGACACTCAAAATCTTTCTACAGCTAAACATTGCATAGAATTGTGAATTTGAAATCAAATGATTTTTAATCCCATATTCAACTAATTGTTTTTATTTTCAGCGCACCTCCGTTTCTCGTATGTCGATGGGAATGGTGCATAATCACGTCTTAAACAGTATGCCAACGTGTCAATTTGCGGCCTATAATCCCAGCCTCTATGCAAAGGGTAAGCATTGTCCTTAATGTGGCGCCACCATCTCGAACATTGCATTCAGCATGCATTTCATGTTTCATTTGCATCACAAAACAAAAACCTATGCGTCGAATACAAATGCGAATGCAATTAAAACCGAACAACATCTTCATTCACATCCTCTCTCCTATAAATACATACATATGCATCTGTTTTCGTGTGTTGTTAACTAGACGTTTTTTTGTTGCCTACATTTGAGCGTCTCTCGTAGCACCCATGCAACATTTTGAGCTGTATAGAAATTCCACTTGAATAACGTGTTACAGAATTGCAAAAAGTTAACGAAAACTTTTTTTGACATTTGCGATTAAAAACTTTTAAAGAAATCCTTTAAGTTTTGCTCAAGAGCAATCAGTGCTAATCCTTGTGAAAATCTACTATATTGTTAACGAATACTTCACTTATCTACTTTACACATATTGCTTAAGATACAGTAATAGTTAAGTCAGCGCCACAGCGAACAGCTGTTCGGACATTTAAGCCAACAAGTTTTAAACTTATATACTCGTAGTATGTATATATACTATGTACAAGTATTTGCTTTTAAAACTTTTGCAGAAATATGTTTTTATTCACATACATATGTATGTATGTATCTCTATATGGGCATACTTCATTTATTATTTATTCAGACCTTAATGTAAGTTGTACCCTTTTGAAATTGGCAATTTGTCAAACGGGTATCTAAGTGAGTAAGTAGATAAATTCAACATTAAGTCCTTGAAATGCGATTAAAATTATTGTATTTCGGTACTATGCTAGCAAGCAACTTCGAGTAAGTTCATTGTACAGGGTATCTTCGAGCTCAACACTGTGGTTTCTTTGCTTACTTTCGTAGTGGTTTTTCATTTAATGAACCTGCCTTTAATGTTGATCAAACATTTTTGCACCTTACATTACCAGCAAAAAAGCTCCGCTTAACTCAAAGTAAGAAGGTGAGAGAAACAAAAATAAGAGGAAAAACAGAATAAAAGCAAAGCGTTTCTAAATACTAATTTGGAGTGTTTACTTGCTGTGGCATTTATGTTTTTAATGCAACGTTTTAGTTGGACTTTTAATGACTTGCCACCCAATTAAGCTGCTCAACTGTCGGACGCATGGCGACCGGTTGTTGGAGTGTGGGGTGCGACATTCTTCAAAGCGAAGCAAGTAACAATACAATTTTTCTGCCATTTGTTGGCACTCGCGGATGCTGCGCCTCCGATTCAAATTCCAACTCTCGCAATTTCTATGGCAATGTCAATGCAATTAAAGCTTAACGAAAAGCACTCACACATTTAGTACATATGTACTTAGCTGAGCGTAGCAAAGTGAAATGGGGCATGGGGAATGAAAATGCAAATGGGATAACGACCAGACAGCAAAAGAATTTTTCTGGCTTTTTTTCAAAAATGCGTGTAAGTGTGAGTTTGTAATGTAATCAAATAAATTTTAAACGTTTCTAGGTAAACTTATACCGTGATAAAGTTAAAGGATATTTTTAAACTTTATTCTAAGCTTCAATATGCAAATCAACAGTAATCTTAGCCGTTAAAATATCAATGGACTAGTCTTAAAAAAGTTCAATAAAAAGATTAACGTAAGAGCGCAGCATGTCAAGTTTATTGTCTATTATAACTTGTTTTCAAATATAATTGACTTATAAGGATTCGATTTGAGAGCGGATAAAATACATCTTTTTGCTTAAGTTAATCAACGTCATCATTCATTTTGGAAAATTTATTATTTGACACTGCTTTGTAGCACTTTCTCAGCACCCCCAATCTTTTTTAAAGCGAAGCTTGCAGTCTTATCTTCTTCGTTTCGTTTCAGGCTACGCTTCGCATGTCTCCAACGCATCTCGACCGCGCCAGAATTCCGTTTTCGTGGGAGCTAGCACGAGTCACTATTTTATGCCAAGAGCGCCACGAAAGACACGCTCCGCAATGGATTTGCATTCAATGGTTTTAGAAGAGAGCGCCGAGCAGGTGTAAATAACTCATCCAAGAGAAATAGAGATGTGTGTGTGTGTGCGCGTGTCTGTTTTTTAATGAGTGAGTGCATTTGTATTTTGTACGTGCGTGTGAGTGTGAGTATGAGAGAGCACAGTTAATGAATAATTAAGTCAGTGAGTAAGCTATCTAGATTCTAGACCGAGAAAGCAGATTAAGCAACACTGTCCAAAAATTGCAAAAAATAATATTTTCAATTTGTTTATAATCTCAAAGCCACGCATTGCTTTAGGAAGAGACTCTCCCTTTTTCTCCACCTGCCTCTCTCTCTCTCTCTCTCTCTCTCTCCTGCAGTGTCTCTTTTGACCATTCTATGTCGTACTTTTGCTTGTTAATATGCGGTTGCAGACGTAAATAATATGCCAAAGAATGTACTTTCAATTCTAAACACTTGACGCACACCTTAAGTCAATTCTGCTCGAGCAAATGATGCTGATTGCTATATAAGTGAACGGCAAACGATCAGCATTTGTCAGTCATGCATAAGAACACATACTAAACTATATACAAACATATGTTTTAAAGTATTATTATATTACCTAGTGAAGATCTTAAATCTATTCTATTCTATTCTAGTATTTCTATTATATATGCTCGTAACAGTCTTTCTGCTGGTAGCTCACACACACCAAATTATTTGGCTGGAGCCGTGCCTAGAAATATACTTAAACGTCTATAAAGTATTATACATTCATATATGTATGTAGTTTGGTGGCAAACAAAAACAAACATCCCAAATACGAGTACTTATTTCTGCATACCCTCTAACCGATTGTATCTATAGCTATATCTAAACATATTAATACGTGTAATTATTGGATAGCAAGCCTCGATTAATACTTAACCCGTCATTTCGTCAATTTGTGTTCAAAACGATTAGTTTGAGTCCAATTTTTGCTTGCATTACAATTAAACTTAACGAACAATTATATTGACTTACTTATGGGAATGGGATTGAAAGTAAATCAATATTAAATGGCAGGATAAAAGAAAATAAAACATTAACCATTAAAAAAATAAAACAGCAACGAGATTTCAACCAACTCCAACGAACTAAAGTAACGAAATCCAAACATCAACGAATGAAATAAACGAGAACACAGCTTAAGCAAAAAAGCAAAGTAAGCACAATTGTGTATCCGGTATGTTTTGATGCTGTTCAAATTTATACGAGTCAATTTGCCGCCCTCTTGTCTGATTGAGGTGATGCCTTTGTTTGCATAATGCACATACATATTTAATAAATAGATTAGATGTATCTTGTATCTTAAAACGTGAATAGCTTATAACCTTATTCTATCTGCGTTGGACAGCTGTCTCTTTATTTTGTTGTTGTCGATTCTATTGACATTCGTTTAGATGTGTTGCTCTTTCATACCAAGTGCGTATCTATTTATCTGTCAAATACATTTATACGTTTGTGTATCTTTATCTTAAACTACAAAGAACCACAGCTAAGGCGCACGTTAGATACTGTATATTGTAAGTAACTGTGCTAACTTTCGATCAAAGAATAACAAAAACTACTAACAAATGTATGACTAACGAAAGCTTTAAACAAATAAACAACCCATCCAACTGAATAAACTAATACTAAATAATTATCAAAATCTATATACACACATATATATATATTTAAGATTCTTATCTGTATGGTATAACAGAAACGAAAAATACTAAAAAGTCTAGTGCAAAATATGCGGAACAACAAATTTAACCTAAACTGCAACTGCAACAACTAAATCAAAAACTAATTAAATATTAAGAAACTCAAAGCCGAGTAAACAAAGTCAACAATATTAAGACACACTTGGTGCAATATTCCTCAGCTCTGATAAACTGGTGCCATATTCAAAATCTATCTAATTTTGGTAAAAGCTGTTGAACAGACAAGTTTGCTAGATTTTGAACCTAACAAATTCAAAACTATTCGTTCGTGATATGCGAAACAGTTTATTAGAGTCGTCGAATACCCCTAATAAAGATTTGTTTTAAAAGTGTTTCAAATTAAGAAAGGGTACTTAAATATTTGTCTCTCGTTTTACATTAGATAATTAAATACTTACACAAATAATATGTATAAGTATATCCAGCTGCGAAAAATAAAATATCATTACTTAGCTACTTTTTCGTACAGTACAAAAAACGAACAAAATAAATCTGATAAGTTTTCAAGTACTTTTACAAAGGTAGATTTGGAAAATATTATGATTTTTATGAAGATTGCATTTGCAAAACTTGATGTACATATGTTTTTTGGACTGTAAGACAAAGTTGCTTGATGATGCTATTATTATTCGCAGCTGTATATATGCTCTTAATTTGTATATTTGTTAAAATTTTATTTTACATATTGTACGAAGAGAAAACCAAAACTTGTAATTACATATTTTTACATACCATATACACTTAAGTATGTATGTAAGGAAGAACTTGCAAACATATGACATATATATTATATATACTCGTATACTACATCTATCAAACCAAACGTTATATAAATAACAAATAAGTATATATACACAAAACACATTTCAATAAAGAAAAGAATACAAATATATTTGGTTTAAAACAGTATGCAGTTTCATTTGGGACGGTTAGAACTAACAGATTCAACTCCACTCAAAATTGCTAGAAGTTTTCTGTTAACAAATTATTTATTTTTGTAACTTCACATATCTCTAATTTGTAGTTTAGCCACAGTGGGTTATTCCTCTGCGATTGGTTGAGAGTGCAACAGTCATAAATAGTTATGTCATTCGAAATAAGTACGGTTCCATTTTGGTTGAATGCCGAAAGGCTGTGTAGCTTACCAGATGACTTCTGGCTTTTGGCATTTGGGTCATAAACAATCTAAGCAAACGGCCAAAATGGCGCGTAAACTGCTGACAAGGATGCATAAAGTAAATGGGAATTGCGCCCTGTGGCTATAAAGCTGCCGACCCGGCACGGCCCAATGGCATCCAGTTCAAGTGCACTAAATTTATGGGCCAGTCATTGCTGCTCAACCCCCTTAACAGATACACAGTACAAAACAGTGACTCACATTAACTACCAACAAAAAACAAATGTAATAATAATCTTTATTAGGCACGTTCGTTACATTAAATGTGTTTTGTGATCATCATCGTGTTTATATTGGAATTGTAACCAGGAGAACGAAGTTGCATAATACTTCAAACTGATCTGCATTAGGTCGTCAATGGAAACTGGACATACATAGGCCGGGGCTGCATCTTAATGACATCCTTATTATTTATGCCCCGATATGGCATATGCAAATTGCTAAAGTGAATCTCTTGTGCACCTTTTGTTCAAAAATTCAAAAATAATGATTATTGATGATTTTTTATCTTTTCGCTCAAAATAAAACTCAACATGGATTGACGGCTTCTGAATAATAATTAAACGTATTCCGGATACTGTCCAACTTGAATAAAGCGAATCTCAAGGAGACAAGAAAAAACTTCGCTATAAAGAAAACTCGTAAAATTAAAAAGGTGTTTTTATTGAACCAAGTTGTAGGGTTCTGCAAATAAAATCATTATATGGAAAATTTCATTGCAAGTTCGTTTTATGAAATTTTGACTGTATTGGCGAAAGGTCTAGCACAGAAGCCATCAATCACTGTTGAGACTTATTTTGAGCGAAAAAAATAAAATCATTAATCATTATATTTGAGTTTTATTTATTTTTAGCCACGTTTAAGTTTTACAAAATTTTACAAATACTAGTATTGTGATTCTCATTAAAGAAAAACGTTAAAAAATAATAGGTTCTCATAAACATGTTATTTTTATAATATAACTTATTTTTATTAATATTATTATTTTTATTTTAATTTCCAAAAGGATTTAATTAAATTATACATCCTGATTTTTATTAGTGTTTATTTCACTTAAGGGCTCATTTTTATAGGCACCACTGCGTCGGCTGAACTTGAAGACAGATGCACACAAATCAAACGAAGGACGCAAATGCAACTTGCAACTGATTTTGCTGATGCTGCAACATGGCAGCAACTGCACCAAATATGTATAGGATAGGCATGTGGCAGAGTGTTTGCCACATTTTGCTGAACCTGGTTCATTTGCCATAGTGCCAATGGGTCTTTTAAAGGCTTTAACAACTATAGTTATTGGCTTTGCAGCTGTACGTGCTTGAAACACTCGGCACTCGGCACTCAACACCCAAAAAACCACAAAGCTCGCTCACTGTCTGCTCGCCCTTGACAAGGACATTTGACTGTTTATATTCGTTGCCTTTGCAGATAAAGTTTGTTTGCCGGTTGCTTTCTGACCAAGTTAAGCGCGCCCAATCTGCATAAAAGCCAAATAAGTATTCAGATCCTCGCATGATATTCATGCAAATCTGCTGCACATTGTCACAAATCTGCGCGACAAAGTTGATTGACAGCTGTCAGGGGGACAGCGAACAAAGGAAAGAGGTGCAGCCCCCAAGAGATATTTGCATAAAATGCACAAGCACATACTCACACACACACAACCTACTTCTCCTGGTGTTCTCTACCATTCCACGTTGCTTGGAGGCAGTTGGAAAATTTATGTGCTGCAGCTGCGAAAAATTTAATTGCTTTTGTATACCGATCAGTGGTATATGAATATACATATGTATGAGCATACACTGTGCACACTTAAAATGGGTCTATCAGACAAATGAAGACGACTCTGATAACATATTATTATTATTTTCTATTATATATTTACGTTATCTACAAGCATAATTAAAAAAACATATTTAATTAATTAATAAGATTTAATTTGAATTCTGTCAAACTTTTTGAAGATTTAAAATTGTTTTCTAGCTACTTTACAGAGTATCTACGAGTCGATAACTCTTGAGTATGACACATTTATTTGTTTTCACAGACTTTCGGTTTCATGTTCTGTCACTTGCGCATCTTGGTTATTCTTAATGTTGTTGTTGTGCTTCATCGTTGTTGCTGATTTTTCAATTTTCCTTAGTGCTCGCTTTTCACCGCTTTTACTTTTTATACTCGATACCGAAGGTATAGAGAATATTGGGTTTGTGCAATGATTGTGGTTCTACGATAACTGTGGGGCTGGGGAATCGATAAATTCGATAGCTCAAAAACGATAAATCCACAAATTTCGCACCAAATTTAGTCAGACGATATCTACTAGCAACCCCCAACCACCCTTCCACAACCTTTTACAAACTTTGAGCTAGAGTCATCAAATTTGGAAGGAAGGTAACTAGTGGCTTCCCCATCTGCATCATACAACCGTACCCCTTTGCAATCAGGTCTCTTCTTACCGGTTTTAATACAAGTATCGAGTATACTACAGTCGGTTGCGTCCGACTGCAACGTTTAAACTTGTTTTTCCTGCAGCTGCTGTTACTGTTGCAAGCGCTTCGTTAACTTTGATTTGTCTACTGAGAGACATTCACATCCTTCCCGCACACACACACACTATTACACATGGAACATAAGGAAAGCATATGGCAAACGCGCAACATCTTTTTAAATGCTCAAAGGGGTAGCTTATCTTTGTTATTAACATGACCTTGTCATATACTTTAAAGAAGTGTGAATAAAACAATCACGAAAGCAGATTAACGCAAACTGAAAGACTTACATAAATGATCTTATCATTTGATAAGTTTAAAAAGGTTTTGTGTAGATGTTAAAATGACAGAGCGAGAGAGAGTTGAGAGTTGATAGTTTGGCATTACTTAGGTGGCTATAATAATTACAGGATATCTGATAGTATTTAAACGGTCTTTGTTGCTTGTTGTGCTCTGGGGCAACTGGCGGAAACCTTCGCCTGTCCTCGTCGCATTGTCTTCGAGCAAGGACAAACTCATAACTACGCATTTGTAAACGTGTGTGTGTGTGTGTGGAGGGGCTGGATAAAGGGGAGTAATCAGAGTGTGTTAACATACATAAATGCGTGGTATCCGTGTGTGCCACATGGATAAAGTTTAAATGTTGCAATGCGTCTGTCGCCCGAACGATCTCTTTAATTGCTGCATTTCGCTTGGCTATAAACTCAAATTTATTTATAAATAGATTCTAATTGGTTAAACTATCGTCCGTAGACCAACTTTACAGACAAACAATTTTTTTTTGCAATAAATACTATTTTGTTTATGTTTACATCGAACTATAAAATGCATTATCGCTCATTAAGTTTTTAATGAATTTATCGTCGTTTTGCATATGTCACTAGATATTAAATTAATGTACATCTCCATTGTGAGGAAAGGCGGGGTGGGGTGCGCAAGGCACATTGAGAAGCAGAGAAGCTAAGAGAATCAGCTTAGTAAGCTTTTAATCTTATATTATGTCCAGTTGATTGATTGCCTCTAGTCGCTGCATTTACTTGGCTTTTGCTTTTGCTTGCTGCTTGACTGAATGAATGATGGCGGATGCTGTAAGACCATGAGAAATGCGGCATGTGGCATGCGGCATGCACTAAAGCGACGCGTGTGGATTTCAAATGCAAACAGAAATGAAAAGCGAACTGCCCGATTAATCACAAAAGTTTACCAACTTACTCTATAACAACATCATTTGACAGACGAAAAACCATTGACTGCATTCATTTAAGTCTAAGTATATAAAGCTGAGAAATTTTAAATAAAGCCGTTTCGACTTTATTAAGCGTATTTTGTTGGTGACCGTACCGTGACAAAATTTACAATTTACACGTGATCAGGGTCCGGGTAATTTTCTGTCAAACTGTTAAGAGATCCGAAGGGCATGGGGCAGACAGTGTAAATTTTAGTTTTAGGTCTTTTGCATCTATCCACAATAGGTAAAACTGTCTAGGGAAAAAACACAAAATTTTTGTAAGTATTTCGCAAATCGCATATTTTTATTGCAGTTAATAATTGGTCAGATGGGGCAAGCAAGGGATATTCTAAGCTAGTCACCATCACCGAGTATTTATTATGATCCGTTTGAGCCAAAAAGCGGCAACTCTTAGCACACCGGAGTCAGAGAAAGAAGAGGATATTGGGACAAGGGTCGACCTTGTCCTGCAGGTGGCACTTTTCCCATGCTACGCACGGAGAGATAGGGTCCGAATGTGACAAATGCAACAAGACCCCAAAAGCGACGCATATTATTGCTAGTATTGTGGGCAGGACAGAGAAGTGAGTGTTGAGGCGAGGTGTTTGGAGGGGAATGCAAAGAGGAGGCGCGTATAAATGTTGGATAGTGGGCGTGTATTTTTGGCGCTGTTTGATTAATGACAGCCATTGCGGTGCTAAGTGATGACCAACTTTGACAGTCGAAAACGGCGCAAGGGACAACCAAGAACCCAAATTTCTATGAGAAAGAGTGAGAACTAGAGGAAGGAAACCCAACCATGACCACTCGTGCTCATGGTTGGCACTTTATTACTATAGTGCAGAAAGCAAAACTACGTTTGCCATTTTGACATTAACCCAAACGAAGCCATTTTAAAAGCAGGTTAATTTGCGTGGGTATGCGCTGCTGGCCAATGCCCTAAGCTAAGAGTTGGGAACCGAATACTGTTGACTAGAAACCTTTATGCCCTGCCACTGAGCTTGAAATCAATCAGTGTGCTCGGAAGTATAGGGTGACAAGGCGTCAAGGCGGACAATGGGGCGTGGGCTACACCCAAACTGTCATAAATGTTTACGAGCGGTCATAATGACAACATTGCGCATAAGATTCTGTTACACAGGGAAAGAGGAAGAGAGAGAGAGAGAGAAAAGAAAGAAATGGGAGCAAAGTGTGTGCTGCAAGGAAGCTATGGCATAATCAAAAGACACGCAGCCTCATCAAGTTTTTTGTTCAATCCTCATTTCCACACGGACACACACCCACACCCAAGGAAAGGCACTCTTGTCTTGAGATATAGTTATGCTGGGCTTCGGTTCTCCTTCGAGCTCTGAACAATGCGTGAGAATAAAACGGACGATAATGAGTGCGTGGCTGAATGCTGCTGACCCAAACACCCAACCCAACATTCACAATTCACAACAAACAACAATGGCCATGTGCGACGCAACGAAATTTGCGGCGAAACAACTCAAAAAGGCAACAAGCCGTCGCGTTGCTTCGGTCGCACCATAACCGAAAATTGAGCTGTCAATGACAGCAGCATCGTCGTCAGCGTCGACATCGGCATCAGCATCAACTTCTTCTCCTTCTTCTTGTCCCGCCCCTAAACAACCGCAGATACTAAGCTGGCCCCAAAGTCCTGTGTCCTGTGGATTGCAGTTGGCCCTAAGGCCCTTGCGCCACTTCAAGTTCATTTTTTTATAAATGCGCAAACGTTTTTCTATCCTTGGCCCTGCTTCTTTTATGATGACAGCGCCAATGAAAAGTATAAATGAATGAAAGCAAATAAAGTGGATGGAGGTCACTCAATTTTATGTCTGCAACACAATAAAGTGAGACATAAAATATAGACATTTCGAATGAAATACATAAATCGTTACTTTTCTAAATCAGTTTAGGAACAATCCTTTAAAGATCTACCTAAACATGGTAGTCAATTACTTCTGTAATTCATATCTCTTAAATGTCGCTATTTGGCGGTAATCTGATTTTACTTTTGTCTGTCGGTCGACCTCGAAGAAATAGTTGCTTATTTTAAATAGCTTTTTATACAATCTAGCTTAACACAAACCCAAAATACTCTTTACCTTCGGTATCGAGCATTTAAATGCGTGTTTAGTACACAATTGTTTATTTGATTAATGTGTCCTTCTACAATTTGCATGAATGCGTAAGTATGATAACTTAACTCAACAACTTAACGATGTGATGTTTGCTTATTTAAATATTGGCGCACTGCTTTTGAATATCCGCAAAGCGTTGCCACACATTATGCGTAAACAAATATTAAGAGAATTGCTCCACACATACAAAAGTATCACTCCACAGCTGTTAAAATAATATAAGCTTTTTGTTTTGATTTAATTTTTTTGCTATATAAGCATTCAAAAAAAAAGTTAAATATATTTATATGTATGTATGATAAGTAAGCATTAAAATGCAGCAACCACCCAATGAAAAGAGTGAGCGAGGGCGGTACAAGTAGGCAATATCTCTAATGTTATACTACATAAAGTCATCAGATTCGTTGCCGGCATCGTAGTTGGTGCGCATGTTTTCTGTCTTTTGTAGTGAGGCATAACTGCGCAGCTCGGCTTCCAGTTCACGCTGCTTGGCCGCCTCCTTTTCCTGTTCGCGCTTTTCGCGCTGCAATCGCTTCTGGTCCTGTCGATCCGCGGCGTCGCGTGTCTCGCGCTGAGCGCGAAAATCGGGTTGCTCATCCTCGGTTTTGGTGCGATTTAGACGATTGACAATTTCATTGACACGCTTTTCCAAACGTATTTTACGCACAGCCTTTTCGTCGTGGTAGGCCACCTGGCCCGGCTCCATATCGGGCGTTTTCTTGAGGTTCTCCCACATGGTGTAGACCACTTCCAGATTGTTTACCTTGTTGCCCTGAATGCTGTTGGCCTTGCACAACTGTGCGGCATCCACAAGCACATCGGTGGGTATATCATCGATAGTTTGGCCCCTTTTCAGACGAAGATAGACGTGCGCCGACGATAAATTGTGCACATGGAACCACACATCTTCTGGCCAACCCCAGCGGATAAGCTCCTCGTTCTCGTGCTTGTCTCGACCCATGTAAAGCATCGCCGCCGGCTGCACGATATTGCTCTTAAAATAGAAAACCATTTTGTTTTTTTATTTTTTTAATTTAAATTTGGTTTTGTTTCGAATGTCAAAACTGAGTTTGTATTATTTTAGGAGCTATTTTAATTGTTCGCGAATTAGCATATGACATTTAACATGCAGCCAACTTCATGGTACTCAAAAGTGTACGTAAACATGCCTTGTTGAAAAGCTATGTTAATAGTAGCAAATCTATCGACAAACTTGCAGCCAACTTCACGCTCCTTTAAAACAACGTTTGTTGATTGCGTTACAAAGCACAGAGCTTTATGACAAGCTTGTGATTTAGATAACGGATTTTTAAAACTATGATTTTGTCTACAAATTGGTCACACAATAAATTGTATATAAATTATCAATATTTAAAGCACCGCTGTTGTCATGTAAACGTTTTAATTGTTGCTTGTTGTTGCACTCAATGTTTAAACTTGTAGACTTGGATGACAACCCCGTTTTTTTTTAGACACACATATCTACGGAAAAACTGTTAACAGCTGTATGCAGTCGATTCTTATGTAAATATTTACATGTGTGTTTGTACACGCCAATTAATTAATTATGCATACAAAAAGAAAACAGCCAACAGACGTTTTTGCAATACAATTTGTTTTTATCTCTTAATTGAGAGTAAACTTAAAACAGGAACAGCAAGTTTAGACACTCATCAAAAAACTATAATTGTGTGGTTTGTTTTTCATCAATATGTATAATAAATCAAGTCACCTCAATAGAGGTTTGTAAGTGTGTATGTGCTTGTCAAGAATCAATCAAGAGCCGGGATGACGTTGCCGTTATCTGGAACTTTGGCCCAGACATTCGCCATGCTCTTTTATCGTGCTGTTAACATGGCTTTTTTTGCGTCGCTGCAAAAAATAATCAGAAAAGATGTTCATAGTTTTAATTACATTATGTTTAAAGTGGGTTTATCTTTGATTGTTTGTTAACAAGTTCATTCGTATAAACATCAATAATGAAACATAAATAAACATTCGAACCATTTACGTGGGATTCTGATAAGCAGCCCGCAGGAGGACGGACCGTGTGATTGCAATACCTTATAGTACTTACTATCATATCGTTGACCGCACGCCATAATTTATGTCACTCTTCCGCACGAAAAGAGAGAGAGAGAGGTATTGAGAATTAGATAAGCGTTAGTGAGAGAACTGTTTGCCTTTTGGCATTACGCCAGCTGTAGCTGAATTTACACAGAGCACAACGAACCCGAAGTACTCTAACAGGTCGAGTTCCTTCAAATACTATTGTTTTATTATTAAAAGGACATTTCGAAAGGGCATCACACATACACTTGCCAGACGAGTTCGCTGCCAATGTCGTTTGTTTGTGGCAACAACAAGGAGCGTTCTCAGAGGGCAGGAAAAGGATTTCAGGGATGCGTTGAATGCAGTTGATTGACGCGTGTCAACCCAATCAGCAAGCCTGTCAGTTGCAACTACCGATTAAATATGTAGCACTACCAATACGTATGCGTGTGTTATGCGGGTCGCATACGTAATAACAACGTTTATCAACTGCCGCGTTAGACTTCAAATCGCATAATCGATTTAACAGCAAAATATTAAGAATAATTTTAGGTCAACTAAGGGATACTCTATTTTTTGTATGTAAGAAACCCTTTAAGAATAAATCTTAACTATGCTCGACAATTTAAAAACTGTTTCCTTTGAGGCCGAGTGTCCTCATTCAGAAAACCAACGATGTCAAAGCCAATTAAAATACAATGAAATAATTTTAAAAAATATATGAATAATAAAATAAAATATAAATAAAAATACAGGGTATTCAAAAAAAAGCATAAAGAGCAATAAATTCACAGCAGCAACAGTTGCTAGTATTGTGGCAAACAAGAGGAGCAGATTGTCGCTGCAGCATTTGGCAAGCAACTGTTTTTTTGTTTTGTTTAGTTGCTGCGCACACGCTGCCGACGGCGGACACGTTATATTTGTGCTGGCGCTTATTTGCCAATAAGTTAAATAACAACGGTTATTAACAGATCAGAATAGCAGCTGCTTCAATTAACAATTGACAATTACAGCAACTCGCGTATCTTCTGAGTGTCTGTTCTTATAAGTAGTATGTGCATTTATATGAATGTGGTTTGAAGAGGCGCGTCATTGGGCGCCCGTCAAATCAATAGCCAAATCAATAGCACGCCGCGCGCAAATGCACAATGTTAGAGGTGAGAGCGTGAAACGAAAAACAAAAGCTTCGAAGATAATGATCAATAGTCTTTGAAAATCGAATTCTCTTGGTGTGAAAAATTATGAAAAATTATTTTCATTTATAAAGCAGTGTATAGTATGTTCCTCGTGTTCATGTTTTAAGCAAAAAAAAGAATTAAAAGACTGCAAACCTGATAACGGTAAAACCAGTGCGAGTTACTTAGGATCAGCAAGAAGGATTTAACAAAGTATTTTATTTTTTTGTACATTTTTTAAATTTTTTCTGTGCGTTCATTGAAAAAGGCGTGAAGCGAGCTATGAAATTGATACCAAGTTGGTATTCGCCATATAATTGAAATGCGCGGAAGTTTCCACTTGCCGCCGCTTTTCAATTAGACAAGTGTCGAACAACAACAACTTCAACAAAAGTCAGCACAACAAAGTCAAAGGGTTGCCCGCGCAATAGTATAGCCACAGTCGGGTCGCAATCGACATTGCGGCAACGCGTTGCCAATATTGTTAATTGTCAATTGATAAAGGACACACACACACACACTCAGAGAAAGACTTGAGCCATCCCAGACAAGATGGCGCTGGAGCAAGAGGAGCAGCTGATGCCACCGCCATATGAAGCGGGCATGGCTATTATCTGCAAGGATCTCGACAAGACTAACAATCTTCAGACCACCACCACCACCAGCGACAACAACAGCAACAGTAAAACTAATAATCAGAGTCACATCAAGTCGCATAGACGCAAAGAGAGCAGCCTGCCGTTGGGCGAACGCCATTTGGCCGTACTGCGCCAGGAGCTGATGGTCCTGCTGGGCAACAGTGGCGTCATAGGTGCTGGCATGGTCGTTAGCATGCCGAGCGTTACACTCAATCAGCTGCGCGATGAAACGCAGCCCTTCTGGCTAAATAAGGACGAGGCTAGCTGGTTCGGTGAGTATCTTAAGTCCTACATTTGTATTGGAGATTGGAAATGGGAATTGGGAATTGGGAAATGCTAGGTACGGTTTACGATTGAGTACGTATCATTACGAATGAATGAACTTACGATTACTCAGAGACTAGTACTAAGAGGTGCAAAATAAATTCAGTTTAAATAAAAAAACGTTTCTTTATACATATGACATGACCTCAATCATGTAAAAAGACCCCTTGTTTTTGGAACTTTATGTAAGAATGAATGAAAATGTTTGGTTGTATTCTTGGCCAAAATCGATAAGAAAATTGGAATGATTTGTTGTTGCTGAGTGCTATCAACATGATAAGCCAAATCTTTAAGCTACTACAAAAATATATTCGCAAATTCACGACAAAGCTATAAAAATCGTAATAACAAAAACCAATTTTTGCTTAGCTTTAAATAAAAAGATAAGCCGAGTTTCGCAATTCGATTGTATCCGTTTATTTTGTGTTAATTTATTTTATTATAATATTATTATTAATATATTTGTGGAACTGCTTTTTTATATTTTTTGGTTTATCAATATGAACTTTCGTGACATTTGACATTAGCTTCCATCAATAATATGGCCTGTCCTCTGGGCGGGCTGATGGTGGGATTCTTTCTGGATCGCATTGGACGCAAGTACACGATTCTGTTGACGAATCTGCTTGGACTGCTTGGCTGGCTGCTGCTGGCGACAAGTTTTCTGCACACTAATCGAGATTACGTGTACGCACAGATGCTGTTGGGTCGAGCATTTGGTGGCATCATGATTGGCATGTTTGTCTCACCCGTTGGCGTTTACTCGGCCGAAATAAGTTTGCCAAGCATCCGGGGCCGTCTCATATTGGGCACCTCAATTGGCCTGGCCTCTGGCATTCTATTGATGTACGTGCTGGGCTACTTCATACGTCACAATGTCGTCCTCATTGCCAGCATCAGTTGCGCCTATCAGTTGGCCGCAACACTGCTGGTCATGCCCATGCCGGAATCACCCAGCTGGCTGCTGCAGAAAGGTCGCATCGCGTTGGCACGACGCTCGTTGCGCTACTTTCGTGGACTGCGGCGCAGAGGTAAGTCGAGAATGCTGCTCTTTATTTTTTTCTGTGCTTATGCCTTCGATCCATTATATAGATGACGACTGTGTGCCCGAGTTCGAGGCGGAGCTGACGCAAATGAAGATGACGGCGGACAATAGTCGTGATACGGCGGCCAGTGAATCGATTGGTCAGGCCATACGCCGCCCGGAGGTGTACAAGCCGCTGCTCATGATGATTGGCTTCTTTGGCTTTCAGCAGGCCTGCGGCGTTGTTGTGATCATTGTGTATGCCGTGCAGGTGGCCCAAACCGCTGGTGTGACCATCGATCCGGTTCTGGTTGCCGTCATGCTGGGCGTTGCACGCATCATAACCACCTTCTTTATGAGCAGCATCTTTGAGAAATGGGGACGCCGTCCGGCGGGCATCTTCTCCGCATCCGGCATGGCATTTTGCATGCTTTTGCTTGCCGCCGGAGGCTGGTGGCCAGCGATTGTGGGCACTTGGTCGTGGTTGCCTGTAGCATGCATTGTGGCACACATTGTGTTCTCAACGATGGGCATGCTGACGCTGCCCTTCATTATGATATCGGAGGTGTTTCCGCAGAGTGTGCGCGGCAGTGCATCGGGTATTTCGGTATTCTTTGGCATGATACTGGCCTTCATCTGCCTGAAGATCTATCCAAACATGCAGGCGCTGCTGGGCACTGCCAATTTGTTTGCCTTCTATGCGTTGGTTTCATTTCTGGCCGCCCTATTCATTTTTAGCTGTGTGCCCGAGACGCGAGGACGCACACTCATCGAAATTGAGGAGCACTGGCGCATGGGCAGGCAGGGTAGGCGGGCGCAAAGGGCATCCATGGCTGCTGCCGTTAACAATCTGAAGGATGTCGAGCTGCACCAGGTCTTCCTGAGGAAGTGACGACAATTAAGCCGCAACTAATTTGGGAATGCAATCTGTGATGGGCTAAGTTAAGTACTTAACTTAGCCTAAGCCAAATGGAATGCTGCATTTTCTATGGCAAACAAACAAACAACATTCAAACAATTATCAAAAAATCATACTACTATTTACAAATAAATACAAATGTACTTAAAAGAAAATGGAACGTTGATATTGATTAGCCAAATGAAGCTTCTAAACCTGTTTCAGTCACAAGGATTTCCTTATGGAATAAATAATATAAAGCCCCAATTGCAAGTCTCTAGCTCTTATAGTCTCCGTGGTTGACGCGCTCATACAGAAGAACATTTACACAATACCATTACAGTATTTTTCACATTTCATGGGTTCTGATGAAACTCAACTCAGCGGAAAAACGAGGAAGTTAAACAAGAACAACAAACAATGCCAGAAGCAGCAACAGCATTGATAGCAACGGAAACAACAAACGCTTACGCCGCTTGAATTTGAAAACGTGCAACTTTTATCAGTTTATCAATTGACTATCAGAAGGAAATAATGTCACATGGTGGACAGCTGAAAGCCTTGGTCAAGAGCTTTGTTTACCACTTGAAAACATATGCAAGCCCACAAACACATTCCCAGAGGATTTGAATGGTAACTTTTGTCGATTTTCGAGCGCCTAGCGCCTGATAACGTCATGTAAAAGAACGATAGCGTACCTGCAATTTTTATCTCATGATTATGTGTTCAGTGTATTAAATTTGCACTCCATTCCATATTAACAGTAGAATCTTCAAAGCAATGTTAAATCCCGCCCATTTCAGTAAGCACAGCCAATAATACATAGCACCGAGCTTTTGTCCGAAACAAAGCGCTCCAAATTTTTGGTTGGTTTCAAATTTGAGATATTTTCGTTTATTTGTTCTTATCTTGGTTTAATGTGAGTTCTTAGTACAACTATTAGCTGCTGTTATTAATATATATATATTTATATATACAATATATATATATGTATATATTTTGCTGTATATATATTTGTATAAACGAATTAAAATTCAAGTTGTTCATTTCACTTTCATATATGTAAACTACGAACATTACATGTAGGTGTGTGTGTGTAGTGTAGTTTATCTTATTTTTATTTAAAAAAAAAATTGTGAGCGAATTTTTTTCGAAACTTTTTTTTTTGTTTTATACGTATGAGTATATAGTTACATATATAATTTGTTTGCTTGTTGGTTTTATAAATTTTATTTATTTATTTGGTTGTAGTTTTCACATGTGTGGATATTAATTGTTTTCTCTTGTTTTTAAAATTTGTATATAAGTTGTTATGCTTATTCGATTATTAATGCATGTATTAGTATATTGCTTATGTTGATTTCGTGTGTTTCGTTTGCGTACGCATTTTAATAAATAGTATGTATATTTGTTTATATTTGTGGCTGTCGTTATTGTTAATTGTTTAATATGGTGTTCCTTGTTTGGTTTTAAAAAAAATCTTTCAAAGGGCAGTTCACGTTCCACAGACAAACACTGACTAGAATTTACTTACTTATTGTTTAATGTTTATATATTTGTTACACGCACTACGTAGTTCAAGTATAGTTTCTAAGCCCAAAAAAATTATCATTCTTTAGTATGTGGTAGTTTATATATGTGTATGTTCTTATGTATGTATACATGTAGTTGCATAATATGTACTAAATACGTATGTAATAATGTGTAATGAGTACGTTATATGTCTCTATGTATATATCTTCAAAAAATTTCGGTTTTTTGTTTTTATCTACTAACACAAGTTATAGTATGTTTATAGTAGTAATATGGACGTCATGTTATATGACTAGATGGGGAAGAATAAATTTAAAAAAAAATGACAAAAAAGACTGAAGTCACGTTATAAAAAAAAAAGTAGCGCCTTTCTTTTAAATTGTTGTCGTTAAATACTTATCTCAAGTAATTGATTATGGTTTTTGCTATTTTGCTTCACTTCTCTTTGTTGTTCTACATAGTATATAATTACATGAGTCGTTTGTTCTTTATTAAATTTGCTATGCACTTTGGTTCAATTGCTTACTGACAAAAAAAAAGTATTGTTTGTTTATACGTAAGAAACTATTTGTTCTAATCAGTTTTGAGGTTCGATTCGTTAAAATATCTGGTGTTTTTCATTCATAAATCTTATTGTTTTTTTTTGGTTTAATTTTTTTCAATATATAAGATCTTAAAAAAATTATTTTTGTATTTGATTTTTTTTTTTCGTTTTCGTTTTTGGTTACCTATGCTAAACACAAAAAAATTGTATGCTTTCTTTCGGTTTATAATGCATTATAAAAAGATCTTTTTAACACTAAACATTTTGTTGATATACATATATTTAAAAAAAAATGTATGTTTACATATTTAATTATATATATACTTTTGTTAAACAACATTTTAAATGTATGTAAGTATTTCTAATGAGGTTTTATTTAAATTTATGCTCAAATATATATTTATTTAATTGCGCTTCTCTTATATTTCCACAAAAAAAAAAAAAAAAAAAAAAAAACAAACACATTCAACAAAATTAGCTTGGCTGCTTATGCGTTACAACAAAAAAAGGTGTTTTTTATTTTAGTACAAAAAATCATCAGCACTACAAAAAAAAAATATATATGACTTTACACATGCTCAAAAAAACATATTTGGCTTTAAAAAAATTTCTTTATGTTAATTTATTTTTTTTCTCAAAGATTGTGTAGACTTGTTAAATATATGAATTTATTTTTTTTTTGTTTTTCTCTTTATTAAATACGCTTAATGTCATATTTGTGAACATTTGAGAAAACGCATTAATGCTATCGATTATCGATTATCAATTACCATTTGTCGATTATTGGACAAGGAAAAAAAATTGGCTTTACGCTTTGACTATAACTAGTTACGAGACGAGACGCTAAGTGCTTTTAAATTATCCGTATTCGTTACAAGCTAAGGCTACGATTGGTTGAGTACTCATTTATTTTGTAACTGATCGACTTCAAATACCCTTGCATACACATTTATGCATGTTGATGTGTGTGCAATGCCTTTAATTTTTTTTACTTTTATTATTACTTGCGCTGTTGCCTAGGTGCTGCGAGCTCAGTTTTCTTAACATGTTTATCTCGTTACTTGATCATCGCTTATCGCGGCTACTCAAAGCCTAATCATCTAAGCTGCATCTTTCAATGATGTATATTGGTTTCAGAAAAAAATTGTTTTTGTATACTTATATATTTTTTTGGGCTTTTCGATTTTGCTTCTATTTTGTTTTTTCTTTTTTACTCAGCACAACCTAGCTGTATGCGAAAATGATTAATAGTACTTATATATACTATATTCAACAATAGTTTTGCATATTTTTGCCATTATGTATCCTTAATTCGAAATGTATAATGCCAAATACTATACTTAAATGTGAACTTTGCTTCTTATAATTTGCAAATTCGTTGTTGCACACTTGAACTGTTTATTTAATGCATTTTTATTAAGTTTTTTATTAAACTTAAACCTAGAAAATAAAAATAAAACAAAAGAAATAAAGTTTGTTTGGAAAGTGTTTTATTATACTATACAAAGTTCTGTTTCAATTTATTGTTTTCTTAAAATCAGATTAAAATAAGGTCAAATTAATAATTTTGATATAAATGTATTCAGGAGTTTTTGACAAAATAAAAATGTTTACAATTGTATTTATGTTGATTATCAATATTCGTTAAAACTGGAACCAAAAACAAAGAAAGAGATCATCTCATACACATTAATTGAATTCAAGTTGCATTGAAAATAATTCAATTTATTTAATGACGCACTCTGTGTACTTTTTCTTTTCGTAAATCGAATTGGCGCTGGCCATGAAATGGTTTTATTAAAATCAAACGAAAAACAAACTTAAAAAATTACCAAACAAATTTAAACGGAAAATAATGAAGTTGGTTTGTCGACGAAATATTTTAAATAATTAGCAAGTGTCACCAATTGCCACGCCTCATTCAGGCGCCTTATTATGAATTTTCGTGATTTTTCTTTACACTTGTATTTCATTTCAATATTTTTGGATTTTTCCCTTTCTTTTTTTTTTGTCAGGCTTTCATCACATGCTTTACGTTTCATTTCTTTAAGGTTTTTAATTTGTAAGTATAAGTGTGGTTAAGAGTGTGTGTGTTTAGCATGCTCAAGTTGTTTAAACGCATATAAAAAAAAAATTTGTTTCAAAAAAAAATATCTTTATAATTATGAAAAAAATTCTTTTTATAAACTATGCAAAAAAAATGTAGGTTTCTTATCGTTTTCTTTGTTTTTCGTATTCTCTATTGTAATTTTGTCCCGAGAACAGGTGATGGGGAGGTAAGGGGTTGAAGCCTCCCCACAATAAGCTGCACATTTTGTACACTTGTTATAAGTCTTCCCTTTTCTCATACTTCTTTTCATCATGATGACGATAATCATATATGTATATATATATATCTATATAGATAGTTGGTAAGAACAGCCTGAACTTGAGCATGCTAACATTTATATTATTTTGTATGAATGTAGATATATAATAATAAAAAAAAAATCGTTTATAAATTATGAAAAAAAAAAACAGATCCTTCAGCTATTTAAATATACATACATATATACTTCGGTACTCGTTTAAGTCAGTTTAGAGACATAGAAACATAGAGAAAAAAAAACAGAGCTTATGCCTTCACGCCTAATTGTATGCTATTAATATTAATATTTTTTTTATATATATGGTTGAAAAAAAATTATCATTTTGCCTTAAGTTAAGCACAAAAAAACCTTTCTATAAAGTTATCCTTTCCTATATTAGTTACAATATAGTATTGTTTTAAATATAGTATATATATATATAATATTATATTCTTAAATATAAGTGTTTTTCACTTCATATAGCCAATGCATACATACATATACTATGCATAAGTAATCGTATGTGTGTGTATGTGTAACATAAAAAGAAAATAAAACTTTATCCAAGAAAGCACGTAAGTCAAAAAAAAAAAGTACAAAATAAAAATAATGAGGAACATTTAAGGATAAACACAAAAAAAGAGCAGAAAAAAATAGTTAATTAATTTAGATTAAATTGATTGGTATTCGTTGAGAACATAATGATGATCCACATTATTTATATAGTTTAATGTTATTAAATCAGTTGAGTTTTTCGCTTTGCTTTATCATTTTTTTGTTGTTTTTTTTTTATATAGTTCTTTCTTAAGTTTTATGTGTGTTGGGTGTGTCTATGTGTGCCACAAAAAGCCGCCATTTGAATTTGCATTTGTTGCTGTGTAGGTTGAAGATGTTGCTGTTGCTGTTGTCATAGCTGTAGCCGATGTACTATTTGTTAGTGTGTGAAAACTGCTGCTACTTAACAGCTTCTGCAGCTTTTGTTCATGCTGCTGCTGCTGCTGTTGCTCAATGCTGAAGCCAAAGTCGTGCAGTTGCTGTTGTGTTGATGATATGGGGATGTGGCTGTTGTTGCTCGTGTGCTGTTGTTGATGTTTTTGTTGTTGTTGTTGCATGCTGGTGCTGCTGCTGTGTGGTGACAAGCTAACGCTGTTGATTAGGTTGTAAGCGCCGTTAATGTTGTTTGTGTTGCTGTGTTGTTGTATATTGTTTCTATATCCGTTGCCATGTGTATTAGAGCTGAAGCTATTGTTGTTGCCATTGTGATGTGGCATGTTGCTGTGAGTGTCTAAGCTTAAGCTTCTGAGTTGATCGATGTTTAAATTGTGTTGCAAGTTAATATCTCTGTTGTGTGGTGATAAGTTTAAGCTGTTGCTGTTGTTGTGGTGTTGTTCCAGCTGACTGTTGCTGCCATGTGGCGAGACATTTAAGCTTTTGCTGTTGGGGTGCTGTAGCAGCTGGCTGCTACTGCTGCTGTTGTTGGTGTGTGGCTTTCGAACCAAATTGCCATCCAGCGGCAACTGTTGCTGATTGTAGTTGAGCGAGTGCGCAACATTGTTGTGATTAGTTTGTTGGTGGCGCTGCGCACTGCTGCTTTGATTGAGATTGTGGCTACTGCTCGCATTGCTGTTGTTGAGACTGGCGTTATGATGTTGATAGCTATTGCTACTGTGAGGAGCAGCAGAACTGTTAAGGCGTGGTGGCTGGCCATTGCTATTGTTGTTGTTGTGGCTATGTAGCGATGCCGGCTGCTGTTGTTGCTGTTGATGATGATGCGAATGATATTGTAACATGCTGTTGTGATTGGGGCTGGTGTTGTTGCTGATGTTGGTGATGTTGCCCAGGGGATTGAAGCCGCACGCCTGCTGATAGAGTTGCAGTTGCTGCTGCTGTTGCGGTGTCAATTATAAGTAGGGATAATGATACTTCCTGCGGTACAGTCCATCAAGTAAATCGGCAAAGTTGTCGCCTAGAAATTTTTTTTTTCGTTTTTTAACAGCATCAAGATAAATAAAAAAAATAAATAAATTTTATATTAGTAAGTAGTAATGGTAAAAAGGTGTTGTTGTAGCGTCTATTTGAAAAAGTTGCATTCATATTTAAAACTTAAAATTTAATTTAAAACTTAATTAAGTTTTTAAGCTATATATTTTTAATATCTTCCTTATGACGTACATTAACATTATGTTTATTGGTTATTAAGTTTTAAACTATTTTCTTCAAGTTGTTGGTAAGTGCTGCTACACAAAAAATCCCTAACTTAAATAACTTAAGCGGTGTGTGTGTGTGTTTTTAAATGTTTTTAGTAAAGAACTATGCGATATTTAATTAGTCTATATATTGAGGGGGAAAGTTTTTACGTGTTACGTGTTTATTGTTGTACTTGATTTTTGTTTTTGTATTTTTGGGTTTTGTTTCGTTTACGTTAAAAAATTTAAATTTGATATGGTATTGTATTGGATTTAATTTACTTTCTGCTTTTTATTTTTTTTTAAAGATTTTGCGAGATTTGTTATTATTATTAATTTTTACTTTTTTAGAGCTTGTTTCGTGGTTCGAAGCGCAATATCAAAAGCTGATTCATAGACGATTTCGATTTGCATTACACGACGTTATAAAAGTATTGGAAGATTTGACGTGAGAATTGGTCGATTAATTCATCATTCATTCATTTAACGTGCCATGTTTTGTTTTTGTATTTTGTTTTAAGAAAAAAAAAGAAGGAAGTTATTTTCCGGTTTTGGGATAGAGGGGCAGGTGATATAAAAACAAAACCAAAATTTAATCACATGAATTCAATGCAGAAGTCGTACATAATGATTGTAGAGCATTTCAACGTTCGGTGCGTGTCGTAACGATTTTAGCAAGCAAATCACAAATACATACATATACATGTAGATATATGTATGCATGTATAAACGAATCATCTAAAATAAAACTCAAATTCTGACGCATTCGTATGTTAGGAATGAGTTGTTATTAGAATGAATGAATTATAATGAATGTATTGTAGTACAACAATGCGATCTAGATAACGCACGGCTAGAAATTCTCTTCTACTACTCGGACAAAGAGCGCTTTGTATCGAATTATGATTATAGAATGCTGTGCCAACTGAAGGATCTTGAGAAACGAAACATTTAGGGGATGGTATAGATATGCGCTTTATACATAGCGAAAGGGTCAAAATATTTTTTTAACTAATACAAAACCCAAATAGATTTAATTGGCTTTTTTTTATTTATTATTGAAAAGCGCAAGCAAACTAATTGGTAGCAAAAAATGAAGTATTGCACATATCGGTGGGATGTTATCGAAAAAGCGAAACGTTTATGATTGACATGACAGCCATAGGAAATAAATGGATTCTGATCTGGGGGTGTCGCTATGTTTACCATATGTTTTTGGGGTAGCGACACAACCAGATCAGCACCTTTTTTTTATAGCTGTTTAATTTTAATACAATATTAAGTGTTTATAAGCTTTATTTTTATGAATATTATTATTTTATTTGCTTTTTTTTTTTTGTATTGCAACTGGAACTTTTTCAAATAACGCTCTAAATTTTTTAATTTTAAAAATACGTAAATTTGGCAAATATCTTAATTATTATTAATTTTTTTTTTTTTTTTTTTTTTTGGGGGGAGAGAGAGAGAGTCAAATAAGTACAAATTTAACGAATCAAGTTGGTTATCGAATGAGCTGAGAAAGTAAAAAATGGTAAATGTATAAGACATGGCACGCTTTGAAGATTTTTTTTTTTCTTTTTTTATGTTTTTCGACAATTTTAAAGCTCGCATTGATATTGAGAAAAAGAATAATAATAGAGATTGTATACAGATCTAAGCTGTGTCGAATATTTATAGTATGTATAGGAAGAGTACGTCGAATTATGTCAATGTGTGTGTAAATGTTGTGTGGTTTTGTGTAGGTATGTCGAGCTGACTTTAAATTGGACGCAAGAATCTCAAAATATATATTTTAAATATTTGTTAAATATATTTTATATATTGTTTTATGTTTTTGGTGAGCCGCTGCTCGCTTTCAAAATTGCATCCAATTTAATTGCCAGACTGAACAAATTTCTGTATGCATGTTTTGTATGGCGTGTCGTGTCGCTTTGTCGTTAACTACTACTTAAATTATATTATTAAGACTCGAAATTTCTTAAGTGCTCTCAAAAAAAAAAAAAAAACAATTATGATTATGATTATCATTATCATTAGGAATAGTAGAGAATATAAAAGGAATAATTACTATCGAGACCAAAGATAGCATCGCAAATAGCATCGAATAATGAGCGTAATTTTTCCATTGCTCCGTCTATAAAAAAAAAATGAACAAAAATAAACAAATTTTACAACTTATTAGTTGTGGGCGCCAACAGATTTTTTTTTGTAAGTTAATTTTTTAATTTTGTTATTGGATATATATATATATAATTTGGTTTTTCTTTTCATATTTTTTCATATTTTTTTTTTATATGTCGTCGATGGTTCAACAACAAACACATTTTGTAATCAAGAAAAATCAAAGGCAGAAAAGGAGAGAGATAGAATAAGTATGATGGAATGAGAGTTCTGGGGGTTAGTTTGGCTAATGGGCGTGACATAAATCAAGAATGCCCAGCCGGGGGTTAGTGCTTTATATATTTTTGTATGTATGTACTACGGCAACAAAACAAATGAGTTTAAATATAAAACACAAACTACTTGAAACACTAAGAAATATTAACTTAGTTAACTTGAGGCATTTAAATATACTTTCAGTTTGACTTTTTACTTTCGGATTTAATTTAAATTAAACTAATCAAATATATAAATATTTAAACTTTATTAAAAAATATAGCAAATAAATAAAATACATAATACGAAAATTTAGAGACCTAAGCTGGACAAACAACAACAAAAAAAAGAAGAAACAATTGTAAAAAAAAAAAAAGAGAAACAAAATCACAAACTTAAAAATAAAATAAAAATTTCTTGTTGCCACGTTAATTTTGTTGTAATTAAAGAACTGTGTTTAATTTTGGTATCGAGTCGTCTGTTGTGCTTATGGTTCAGATTATGAGACGGCTGCATAGTCAGAATGAGTTATGAAGTTTTGATAAATTTTATTTTCTTGGGGGGTTTTTGATGTTTTTTTTTTTATTTTTTCTTTATTATAACACTGAAACAGCAAGCAAAAAATATCTAGGGATAACAGCTTTAATATAAAGAAAGAAACTTTATAAAAAGTATTATGAATGTGAAATGCTTTAGAATGCATTAACGCTTACACCAAAACAAACAAAAAAAAATAATTATGTTTAGAGGGGAGCTTTTGAGAGCTCTTAAAACACTTGTCACTTGTCGACTTGGAAAAAAAATTAAAACAAAACCAGTCGAAAAATGTTTTTTTTTTTTTTTTTGGTTGTTGCATGATCGTTTTGAATGTATGAAACACTTGCAAAAAAATATGAAAAAAAAGAACAACATATATATATTGTTTATTTTGTGGTTTTATATGTTTCATAGTCGTTATGGAACTTTTGGCACTGGAACCGATAAAGGGGTGTGGCAGCATAGCTCGTTCAGTTACTTTACGTTTTAGATGCTTTTCTTTGCGAACAAAAAAAAAAAACACTATTATAAAAAAAATTAAAAAAATATATATATATATATATATGGTATGGTATGTAGGATGCGTCATCGTACCCGAGCGGGTTGTAAATTTACACATGAAAAAAAATAACAAAAATTGTTTATGATATCGCAACGTTGATCGATACACGTATGTAGATCATCGATCGATCGATAACACTGTGTGAAACAAGCACCCCGTTATCGTTTCATAAGTGTGCGCATACTTACCATGCGCCACGCCTGCTTTTCTTAACATGTCAATCATTGTCCCTGTCATTGTCTCTCTCTCTCTGTCCTTGTTGTTTATGTTTTTTTCGTTTTTGTCTCGCCTCTCTGAGCTATGCACAACGACAATCTGCTGCATGCGCACGTGCGTGGCGGCGCGTTCATTGGCGCGGCACACACACAATTTTCTCTCCAGTTGTTGCGTTAACAGAAAAAAATGGTATAAAAAAAGAAAAAAAAAACAGAACAACACACACTCACACCAGTATATGCACATGCACACACAACATACACAGAGAAGAAAGACACACACGCATAAGTTTCCGTT
Organism: Scaptomyza graminum; assembly: GCA_018901835.1. NCBI lineage: Eukaryota > Metazoa > Arthropoda > Insecta > Diptera > Drosophilidae > Scaptomyza > Scaptomyza graminum. The sequence goes on along the minus strand of JAEIFL010000001.1, from coordinate 7,088,818 downwards.
GTCCTGCGGCCCACACACAAAAAAAAAAAAACGATTATATTTTTTTTTTGAACTGCAACTTTTTTTGCTGATGTTGGGAACAACAAAAAAAAATGAAAAAAATTTGTTTATGTTTTGGTTTTGTTTTGCGGTTGGCTTTTTATTTTGTAACTTTTTTTTTTTTTTTTTTTTAATATATACATGTATTTGTATATAGGCGAATTATACATATGTATGTATACATATATGTATGTACGTTTGTGAATCAATATATATAGATACATATGCATATTTCTTAGATCTTCTCTCTTTGTTTGTTGGCGGCTTCCATCGCTCGACGGTTGTTGTCGCTTTTTTAAAACGCACTACAAACTAAATAATTTTAAATTTAACGCTATTCAGATATAGGTACGTTATATAGTCAATGTATGCTATAATGTATGTATATCTACATGTATATAAATTGTAATAATTTTTTTTTGCTTTTTTTTTCGTTTATTGAATGGTTTTCTGAGGAAAAATAACTATTGTTATTACTGTAGTTGTTGTTGTTTCTGGTTGATGTTTGTTGTTGTTGTTGTTGTTTCGTGGATATAAAATCATAAATATGAAGGGCGATTGTGTATTATTACTTATAGGCCAGAGAGGATGGATAGTGTGACAAACAGGGAAACGCTTCTCGATTTTGATAACGATTTGTTTTAAGTTTTTAGTTTTGCTTTTTGTTTTGTTGTTAGGTTAATTATCAGTTCTTTTTATTAAGTTAGAATTTCTTCAGTTCAGTTGTTGGTTCATTTTGATGTTTTGTTTGTTGTTGTTCATTGTTGGCACAACAAAAAAAAATATATGCACATTTTTAAACGAGTTTTTGGTTTTTAGTTTTTTGATTTTCTTGTTTCTTTAGTTATTTAACGTGGGGAATTTTTGTTGGATTAGGTTTTTCGGCTCAATACGTTGTTCCATGATTTGCACACAAACACACACACACACACACACTCAACATTATTTTTGTTTTTTTAACTGTTATTTAAGCACATTTCTATATGCAAATATATAATGTATGTAGATATATACGAGTATAAATGTATCAAAAAACAAATTTTGTGTATATTTCTAAGCCTACAAATGCAGCGCAAAACAATGCTGAAATTGAACTGCAATCGATATCGATATATATATGTATATGTATATAAATATTGTATATGTGTATTTTTCGGTTATTAATATCCATTATGTATGTTTGTATTGTTATGCGACACGATCGTTGTTTAAGGATAAGAAAACCAAATTTCTACGGCACTTTGGGTTTTGCTTTCTTTCTCGTTTTCAACATCTTATTGCTTGTTTATATTTTGTCGTTTTACTTTTTGTTTGTTGCTATGTGTGTGTGTGTGTGTGTGTGAATATGTTTGTGTTGAGTTGCTGTTGTTGTTGGGCTGCACACTTAACTTAAGTGAGACAAAGCTATATCGCAAACAAAAAATATTATGTACCTTAAAAAATTCGTGTTTTTTTTTAATATATATATTTTTTTTTGTTTGTTTCTCCAGTTTTGTAGTTTTTTTTACGCTTTTGTTTTTTGTTAGTATTATCTAAAGTTTACTTTAATTTAAAAGTACGCAATTAGTTAATTTATAGAATTATTTGCTTTCTTTTTTGCTTTGTTTTTTCTTTTCTTTTCGAAAAAAAAAATGATTTTATACTAAAAACGGGCAATGTACAATTTAAATTGGTTGCTTTTTGCACATATAATATGTGTGTGGAATTTACATGGAAATTAATAAAAGTAAAAATGAAAACAAATAAGAAATTGCAACAAGAAGTTTGTGTGTGTTTTAATGAGTTAGAAATAAATGTTCCTAAGTTTGTATTAAATATAGAGAGAACTAAAAATTATTATTATAATTAAGATTACTTATTAAATTTTTAGGTTTTAGGTTTTTTTTGTTTCGTTTGTTTTTTTAATATGTTAAGAGTTGCGATTTTGCATCTTGTTTGTTGTTTATTTGTTTGTTGTTGTTTGTCAATAAAAAAAAATATATATACATATATATTATTTATACATAATTGTATGTATAACTGGTCTGTTGTTTGGTTTTTCTTTTTTTCTGAATATTTGTATTCAATTTTTGTTTTGTTTTGTGTTTTTTTTTTTGAGTTTCCTGGTTTTCTGTGTGTATTTTTTTTTTTTTGAATTTGATTTAGATAAACTTTTGTGCATCAAAGTATGGATGCGTTTTTTGGAAGCGCTGTTGTGTTTTTAATGATCTACCTCTGTGAACCATATTATTGAAGCTGGGTGCCATGTGCGCCGGTGGTGGTGGCGGCGGTGGTGGCGCCTGCGGTGGCCCCATCCCCATCTGCGACATAAAGTGTGCCGCCTTGGCCTTGCCATGCTCCTCGGCCAGACGTACGGACAGCGGCTGTGATCCTCCCTCGGGTATGACATTGTTAAGCGCCGAGATTGCCTCCTGTGCTTCCTCGCGTTTGTTATAGCTGTTGTTGGTGTGGTTGTGTTTTTTTTTTTTTTTTGGTATGTATATGACGATGATGTTTGACGGTGGGGAAGTGAAAAGAGAAATGCACGATTAAATGTAACGTCGTAATGGGAGATGAGGAGTGAGGCAAGTGTGAATATATTTTTTATATTTATAGATATGCGTATATTCAAAAAAATAACATTTTTTGGTTTTGGTACCGTAAAAACTTACCGTACAAATGCCACGCCCCGTGGCCGACCCGTGAGCTTGTCACGCAATATATTCTTCTGAACAATCGAACCGTATTTGCCAAAGATCGTGTCCAACTGATCATCGGTTATCGTGCGGGGCAGATTGGTCACATACAGATTGGTATCCTTAATGGATTCGCCGCCTGGACGCGCATATGAAACCTAAGAAAGCAAAACGAAAAACGTTTACAAATCTGATTTAACTCAACGTAAATAGCAAAACATACCTTTAGCCGCTTATTACGAACTGTGATCCCATTGAGCACTTTGATAGCACGCTGCGAATCCATTTCCGACGTAAAGTCAACGAAAGCATAGCCAAAACTGTAACCAGTCTGTTGTGAAGGAAAATAATATATGATTATTATTGTTGATATCGGATCAAATTTAAACATTTTGACATACTACCTTATAGTCTCTCATGATTCTGCACGTATTGATGGGTCCAATGGCTCTGAAAAGGGCATACAGCTCGCGATCAGTCATGTCCTGCGGCAAATAGTTGACTATCAAATTGGTATTGCTGTTGCGTGGGTCGTTCATAAGATCATCGCTGCCGCCGCTGCCTATCGATAGGCCGCACAAATTGTTCATCGAATTGTTGGCCATCGGCATATTGCAGAGTCCGCCAAGCGAATTGGCGCTCCCGCCATTGCCGCCTGGGAAATCATTATAGCCGCGACGCGACGAGGAACTTGGAAATGTAAATTCTGTGTCCTGTGGTGAGAACGCATAACGTGACTGTAATCAAATTAACCATACAAAGATATTCTAATGTTGAGAGCACGCCTCATAAAACGCTGTACTGTTTGGGGGGGGGATTCAATTCAATTCAATTCGCTTCGATTCGATTCGTCGCGTGACTTGACTTCGCTTCGATCGCGTTGTTATCAATATATTTATACGTACATAGATAGTTTCTCTTATTTCTCAGCATCTCAGCATCAACAACAACATACTAAAACATTCTTTCACCCACACACACACAAGTTAAATTCGCTACAAATTGATTAGTGCATAAGGTAAGTAGTTGCAAAAATATGCATATTAAAAAGTTGTTTGCATGAAATAATGTCTGCAGAATGTTACGTGCTTACTTAACAGATGCTATTTTAATAGTAAGTCGCATGTTAACATTTTTAACATCGGTTAGCGCTATTGCTGTTAAGAGTGTGTGTGTGTGTGTGTTTGTGGGTGTGTTTGTGGGTGTGTTTGCATTTAGTATATTTTAAAGACTAACGGAACTGTTGCGTTGGAAAAAAGCTTAAAAATATATGTATAAATTGAACTGCCAAGGAAATGAAAACAAACGAATGCTCTACAAGCCGCTTAGAGGCCGTTTGTGTGGTAAAGTTTGTTTGTCTGTGTGTGTCTCTGTGTGATATATATGTGACTTTGAAAGGTAGACAAGTCATTGATTTCGCATTGTGGTTGGAGGGTAGAGGAAAGCAGGAAAGGGTTAGCGAGGCGGAGGAGAAGAAAACGGAAATTCTTCTTTGTTATCATTGCAGCCACAAAATATGAAATGGTTTTGGTTTAGTTGCTGTTGTTGTTGTTGTTGTTGTATGTTGTAGCTGTTGTGTTGCTTTTGAAGTTTTATTTTGTTCTTGTTGTTTTTGTTGTGACTTGTTTGTTTTGTAGCACAATGCAAATTTTAACTGTAAGTTTTTATTTATTCGGAATAATTGTTGTTGTTTTTTGACTGAACTTATTAAGTTTTGAATATTTTGTATAAATCAAATATTGAGCATCCATAAAAACGAGTTTATAATTATTATTTGTATTATTATTATTTGAATCTGATTAAAAGCGTGTGCCCCAGGAGCGTTCAATGAGACAAACTCAATAACATTCAACTAGAATAAATTCAAGTACATTTCGAATAAACATACAAAATCGAAAACAAAAAATTCAATTATCAATGCAAATTGCAAATTTTATTTATATTAATATTCTCAAATTTTTTTTTTTTTTTTTTTTTTTGCTCATGCAATGAAATTAAAGTTTCGATTGATTTCGAAATGAAATATTTAAATTTATTGCATATACTATAATGAGAATATAAGACTATAACAATACGTACCATTCCAGATGGCAGTGAATGAGACATGCCAAATACACGCCCACCGCTGTTGATTGATCGTTTTCGTTTGATTGATGAGGAGAAGAAAATATTGTATATTAGCATTTTGTAAAGTTGATCGCAAATAAAATGAATTAAATTCAAAAAAAAAAAAAACTTTATCAAGAAAATTCAATAAATTGAATAAATAAAAATCATAATGAAGCGTAATTTGGTTTTTTTGGTTTTTTCGAAATATGAGCGAGATATTTTCAAATGTATGAATGAATTATCTTAAGGCACTAACTTAACTTGGCTTAAAATATTTAACAAGCCAATGGTTGATGCTGTTCACAAAAATAAATCAACAATATAGCATGCTGTTAGGCCTCTGTTAAGCGGCTAACAGTGCGCTGTTGATAACAGCATCAATCAATGTCAAGCTACATAAATCATTATGTAAACTAAAGAAAACTCTTAAGACTAATTAATACGGTAGAATGTATTTCAAGAGAGAAGGCAAATTATTTGCGTGTGCAATAAAGCAGCAGAAAAGAACCGTTTTTCCCCAAATTCGCATTCAGGAATTTAAAAAAAAACGGAGCTCGTTCTGCGCAAGGTTGAAGACATAAAAAAAAATCCAAATTTAGAGCCCCAAACAGATAGATGGAGAACATCAACACAGAAAAAAACGAATGTTTCACTTTAAAAAAATTTGATCGTAATACATCAGGCACTGACAAATATATAAGCACTTGAAAAAAAAGGTTTGTTTTTTTTTTGGGGAAATTTTGCGTATTCCTTTTTAATGCACTTGAAAAAAAGATTTAAAAAAAAGATCTTTCAATGTTTTTGACACCAAAAAAAAGTTGCTTGTTGATCTTGAAACCCTTTCAACGCAAATTATTTCAAATATGATTAGAACACTTGAAAAAAATAAATAAAAAAATATTTCTCTCACAACAGCAATTATTGCTGAAAAACCCTTTGTGGAAAACCTTATGCAAAGATTATTTAATTATCGGAGAGCACTCGAAAAAAAATTAAAAAATAAATATAGGGGACTGCACTTGAAAAAAATTGTTAAAAAAAAAAAAAATAAAATATAATTTTTGGGGGAATATTATTGTATGTAGTTTCCCACGTGGCCAGTTGAGAAAACTGTGTTTGTTGTTGTTGTAGTTGTTGATTGTAGTGTATTTTTTTTTTTAGTGTCTAGTTTAGCTTAAAAATGCATGATTATAAATATTTGGTTTGCATTTTGTTTTTGTTTTTTTATATATAGATCGATTAATGTTTAGGGTATGGTATAAATGTCAGTCTTTACTTACAGGCGTTGCCGGCGTCGTCGCTTAAGGAACATTTTGATGGTTGAGAGTCACAGAGTTTGTCACAGAGTTTTTGTCACACCATTTTGCAAACCAAAAAAAATACCGGCTAACACAACCTCACTACATAACATATACTATCTAAATGTTTGTGTCTGTCGGTTTCGCTGTTGAGATCGCTTCATAATGCTGCTTGGTTGCTGTGAAAAAAAATGATGTCTACACAATTAAATCAACTGTCAAATATCGAGAGTATTGTATTTAATGCTTCGGGCGTCCATCCCGTCATCATGGATCAATCTTTCAGTTTTGCTGTGGATAGGTGGTTTATCGGGAAGAGTAGTATAGTATTTGTTGGTGTGTTGGTGGGTGTGTGTGTGTGTGTGTGTAAGTGTGTTTGTGTGTATGTAGGATTACAACGTTATTTTGTGAAAGATATTTGTGTGTGATTTAAGAGTTTTCTTCTTTTCATTATTGATTAAAAAAAAATAAACAACATTTAGTTTTATAGGCACAGTAAAAAAAACAACAAAAACGGGCATTATGCCATCATATATAGCTGGTCACACTGATTTGATGGTTAACAGAAGTTAATCTGCCGAACTGCTGCTGTTATTGTTGACTGTTAACAGAAGTAACTGCTGCTGTTATTGTTGACTGTTGACTGTTAACAAAATTAACTGATGGTGATGTTGTTGTTGTTGTTGCTGCTTGTTGATTGATGTAGTTTGTTGATTATTATTGTCATTGATGCTGCTGCTGCTGTTGCTGCTGATTGATGAATGTTGTTGCGGTTCGAGGACCTTCGTATTTTTGTGTTGCTGCTGTGGCATTTACAGCCATTTGATTGTGATTGAGAGAATTGATGCATATGCATCTAAATTGGGCGAATTCGTCGAACATGCATTGGACATATGTATATGGAGACGTTTATTTATTCTGTCTGTGTGTCTGTGTGTGAGTGTTTGCAGATAGTGTGTACGACGACTACAACAACAACTTTGGTTGCTGCTCCACTGTGCTAACAGACTTGGCAGTAAACTGTTAACTTACAGCGCTTATCCTATAGTATATACTTAATACATAACTTATGACTAACATTGCTGTTAACGTAACTGCCGCTGCTACTGCCGCTGCTACTCAGCTTTGCATGCATATGTCAAGGTCCTGACACAATTTTTGACCGCCCAGCAGCACGTGATTTGAATCGCGTGCACGCTCCACTCTCTCTCTCTCTCTCGCTCTCTCTCTGTTATCGTCGTCATCGTTTGTTTACATTTAAACGCATGCACAGCATCTAGAGCACACAAGCAATATGCAATATATTCTACTGCTTGCAGCAAGAGCGAAAAAAAAATATCTTTCTTGCCTGATGACGCCAGCGCACAGCACACAAAGTTCAATGGCTCTGACATATTTTGGCATTTGGAGCGTATACTCTATCTCTCTCTCTTTATTTGTGTGGGGTGCGCTGGCTCTCATTCTATTTCCCCAGAATCCATAAACAATGGTCGGACTGGTCGATGGCGCCTCAAAGACTTGCAACCAGAGCCAAAGTAGAGCGAGCACGCGTTGTGGTTGTGGGTTTATGGGTCAGGTCAACTAAGGACGCGTGCACGCGACAGCAAAAAGGACAGTCGAACATTGAGAACAAATTCATTTTCAACTTATAAACACACATATTAATAGCTTAAAACTAACAAGCTCTGCGGGATGAAGTTGAGTGAGATTTCTTTTTTGTGATTGAATTGGCGAAGGGCGTTTGTTAAAAATTAGAAATAATCAAAGCAAAGCGCAAAGCAAGTATTTTGACAAAACAAAATAAAAGAAACACAAAAAAGAACGTTGTAAGTGAAGTATTTTGAAGTTAAAATTTTTTATTTTTTTTTTTTTTTTACAACATTTACCGGTACATTGTGAGGCCGTTAAGGTTGCACAGGCCGCACGAAAACGTTGTTAGGCCGTTACGTTTGTCCTTGGGGTCAGAAACGAAATATCTATGGATTTGTGTGTGGGTTTTTCAAATCTCGTTGGATTCTTCAAAGGCGACGTGGTTTTTCATTATGTTTCGATTTTTTGTTGTATTTTGATTTATTTATAAATGCAGTATTACAGTTGTTACGTGAGTGTGGAAGAGCTTGCGTTTACGTTACGTTACGTTAACTTGCCTTACGTTACGTTAAGTTTATGTTAACATTCATATATATATTTATATATATATATATATTTATATCACAATGCAAGATTTGCAAGACACTGCGCACAAAACGCGACGCGTTACGTTACGTTACGTTACATGGCGTTACGTGACGTTAGAGGCACATGAACACGGCTGTGAAGCGGAGCGCTGAAGATAAATCGTGTCTGTTAAATATTTTTGATGTATATTTGTTGTTGATGCTTATGCAAAATATATGATATGTGATCATGAAGCGACGTAACTAACGTAAAAACGTAACTGCGAATGGGCCAACAAAAAATAAAGGTACTGCCAAAGTACGTCTAAATGAACGCTACAATTGTGTATAGATGAGGAATAGAGTAGTTAAATGAGTTCTACAAAACAAAATTAATAATTAATAAATTATTAAACAAACATTTATCTAAAAGGGGTGCTTAATTAAGGGGGATAGTGTCGTAAGTATTTTTGTATATACATATACATTTTTTCAAGTTGAAAACCTGTCTTAAAACGAGACTGCTTTTTGCTGTTGGTGCACGCATTTTTGTTTATTTATTATTATATATAAGGTTGGGTGGTTAAGCATTTTGTGCTTAATTTAGTTTTTCTATAGCTGTACAATCTAGTACATATATAAGATATAAGATATTAAATAGGATAGTTTGTAGTCTGCCTCTGCTTTTGTTGCAATTTTCGTTGCAATTTTCGTTGTTGTTGTTGTTGTTGTCGTAGCACACTCAAGAGTTTCCATTGTTTTATCTGCTGTATTCGCAATATTTCAAGATAAAAATAAAGAAAATGTGTATGTGTGTATGTTTGTGAGTGTGAGTGTGTGTGGGGGGAGGGAGGTTTGGTTGTTGTTTTTGTTGTTGATGGGGTCTCAGTTCTCAGTGTTGTAGTGCCACAAGCAGCAAAAGGCCGCAAATCAATAGCAGCAAAAATCAAAAATGATGAGCAAACGCATTTTCTCAACACATTTTCAATGAGCGATTTTTAACAGCAGCGATTTTTGCCACATGCGGCACGTGCTACACATACATATATACCAATGCATATCGCGAAGAGATGCCAGATTAAATTTCGAGAGCCTAGCAAAAAAAATTGTTTCTTTGTTCTATATCTAAAGTCAGCTGCAAAGTAGGCAGCAAAATTTTTAAAAATAAACTTCAAGTTTGGGGGACAAACTGGGAGATAAAAAAAATATTACTAGAAGAAAAACGTTGAACGTTAAATTTCGGTTTTGTTTGTGTATGTGTGTGTGAGTGTGTGTGTATAGGTAAGAGTTTGGAGGAAATTTGTTGGGGGACATTTTTGGGAAATTATTAGGAATTTTTGTTGTTTTGTTGTTGGTTCTTGGGTTTGTCGTAGTATGCTTGAAGATGAAGAAACTGAAGTTAAAATTTACCTCGACTTGTTGTTGTAACCGTATGGAGGGTAACCACCGTTATTATTGTTACTACCCGGATTATTGTTGCCGTACATATCCTGAGAGTGTGTGTTGCACGAGTATTTTTTTCAAAATACTCTTCAAGTGCCCTTTATGTGGTGAAGGTATCGGTTGTTGCTGTCTTTGAGTGTCTCTCTCTCTCTTCGCTCTTGCTCTCACTTGCGTTACTTTACGTGATCGAAGAGAGATCTTCTTCTAAGTCTCTCTCTCTCTCTCTTTTTGTCTGAGGTTGTTGGCGCTCTGCGCTCTCAGCTGCCAGCTGCTGTTAATGTCAAGTAGCGGTTTTTTCTTTTCTCTTGTGGATGCAAGTTTGAGTGGGTTAAGACTGGGTTAAGTGTGTGGGAGTGTGTAAGTTTCTATATATATATATATATATATGTGTGTCGCTCGCAACACTGAAACGCAAAGAGTTGCGTTTTTAATTTTAGCCTTTTGTTTCCTTCCTTCCAGCCACTGTTACTGCTGTCTCTCTCTTATAGTAGTATCAAATATGTATGTATATTATATTTTAAGGATACGGCTCTCTCTTTTGCTGTTACGTTTATCTCTCTTGTGTGGCGCTCTTTTCTTCTTTGTTGTAGCAGTAATTGTTGTTGGCGCGCTCAGCTGTGTTGTTGTTGTTACTAAAGTTGTTGTTGTCGTTGTTGTTGTTGATTGTTGATTGTTATTTTGGGAGTGAGAAATTGGTAAGGAAATTAACATATGATTCATAGAGAGACGTGCTGTTCGCAAATATAGTATGCATGTCTGTGTATCTTGGCGAGAAACTCAAAAAAACTAAACAGCAGGCATTTTACAGTTACTATTTCAACCCTATATCACGAGTTGTTTGTATAGGGTTACCAGCTTATTCGAAAAAAAGAAAAAAACCTTAACATTTAACCTGCCTAATTTCAACAAAATATTACAAGATGTTTTATTTATAAATATAGTTATTAAATTTGTATAGTTTAAGAGAGCAACCACAGTTGTCACTCCGCATAAAAGCCATACGTAAAATACCAAATTGAATCGCAAGGAGTTCGATTTTTCGTAGCCCTTAAATATAAAGTTTTTTTAACTACAACAGAATATTTCGGAAACCAAATTTTTGCAAATCACGCTTTAAGAATTTATTTATGAACGAAAGCTAGAGGTAATCACAACATACCTTGCCATTTTAAAGTTATAGTACGACGACATGGTCGTTGAGGCTGTCACAGTATCGAAATCACAATCCATTTTTAAAAAATCACAAAATACGTATAAATCACAAATTTGTGCACAAGTTAGACTTGACACGAGTGAAACTCGACTGAACTCAGGATGCAAAGGACCAAGCTATTTAAACGATCGTGGGAGGAGGGGTGGGGTGTAGGGGTGCACACACACTACCTGCTTCCACAGTGCCACGAAATGAGGCGCAAGGTGCACGCGTGCCAGACGCGTGCGCTACCTGACCCACCCATCCCGACCCAATCTACTAGGAAGTGTGCCATTCCATTGGACGGACTTGACTTTTTTCCCTAGGCCGGCTGCAGTTTAGGCAGATGTTTTATCTTCTCGGAAGCTCTGCTCAGTCTCCGCTGAATTCTGGCAAGGTGCTAGGCTGCTAAGAAGGTGGCAAGCTGACAAAATATCGAGCGAAAGGTGGAACATCACAGACAAGCTGCAAACTGATTTTACTTGGAAGCAAGCTGCAAAAATGTTGGAAAATTATATCGACTCTCAGTCGAGTCTAAAAGCAAATCAATTAAGTCAATTAGTAATAACTTTAACTTTAACAATGGTGGAAAAAAGTATTTTAACATTTAAAAAAATTTTAAATATTTTGTGTGATTCACTAAAATTTATTAATCCACAAAATAGTTAAGGAATATTTTTATAAGAGTAGAAAACTTAATAAAAAAAAATATATCCTTCTTTGGCGTATAATACAGATTTTTCCAGATTTTAAAATGGTATTATACAAAACACTGTAAAAAAAATTAAATAAAGGGCAAATGCCAGTGATTAAAAATGTTTTTTCAACTAGTTTCTTGAGAAAAGTTTTTTTAATATCAAAAATGTGACAGACGGACGGAGGGACAGAGGGACAGACGAACATTGCGGAAATGCTTGATTCAAGTACGAAAATTCGGGCTCAAATCGTACAAAAAATTAAAAAATAATTTGAGAGAATTAAGTTCGAAATATTGGGTTCTAAGTATGAATTAATTGTTTATTTCTATGAATCTATATTCTTTATGGGGTTTATGGGGATGCCTTCTTCTATCTGTAACATACATAAGCCTTTTGGAAAAAAGTACAATTTAATTGAATTTCGTTGAGTTTGGTATTTTTCGGCATCTACAAAGTAAGCTGGCATAAGGATCCTAGTGAAAGAATATAAGTCAAGAAAAATAAAATGCATCTGCTTAAAGCAGGTGATGCACAAGTTGAGCAGATGCATCCATAAGATAGATTATTTGGGAATCGGATACCAAGAAATGCAGCTAGGCCTGCAAACTAGGGAAAATAAGAGAACCTTGAGCATTAACTTTTGACGATATTCGATAAACATTTTTGACCTTCAAAACCCAAGCTTAGAATAATTTAAATTTAAGATCGTGTATTTCAGTATTTTATTTCGAAGGAAAAAAGCCCCACAGATGAGGGGTTGTTTCTCTACCAGAAGGAAGAGAGATAAAATCGAGAAAACGGACAGTCCAGCAAAGCCACTTCTTCTTCTTCGACAACCACGCCCCCAACCCCACCCCGCAGCTCGATAAATGCGTAACCAAACGAAAGCAGCTAAGTTGAAGAGTGCTTGTTGAGGGGTTGACGGGGGAACAAGTGCCACTCTGCTATGGCTACATAATGAGCAAGCACACACACACGCACATACAATACATATACAAAAATACTTACACCGGTAAAATTTTTGTGAAAAAGTATATAAGAGCTCGGAGCTCATCGAGGTGTATATAGGAAAAACAAAAAATGGGGCGGAAGTGGAGAGAAGAGAGCTCGAAACGGTACAATTTGGCAATGCACAGTGGCTAAGGGTTGCGGCTGTTGCTGTTACAGTTACATTTACTGTTGATACTGCTGAAGAAGAAGAAGAAGAACACAAAAACAAAAACCATAACATATTTAGTATGTATAATGTACAAGCTTATGCACATACATACATACATACATATGTAAAACAAGATGTTTTAAGGTGAAAGCAAGCGACAAGAGCATGGCCAAAAAACAATATACATACATACATACATATATTTGAATGAAAGTCTAACGATTGAAGGTAAATCTTGAGTAGTACAACGAAGCAAAAACAAATGCGAAAAGCTTGAAGCTTTTAACAATAATCGCGAACCTGTGAATGCAAATTTGTGCATATGTTTTGGTGCTTGTGTGTGTTTGTCTGTGTCGCCAGGAAGCTTAGTCGATGAAGAGAGAATCAAAGAGAGAGTAAGCAAACAACAATGAAGAGATCACAGCTGTGAGAGCATAAATCACGTTCGAAGAAACGGTAACACCAGCCAAGCGTTGCCAGACGACAGATCGACAGAATTGTGTGTGAGGAAAAGAGACATGACAAGGCCGGCAGCAATCCACAGTCATTAGTCATTGTTTGATGTTATTGTACATTTCATTTTAGTTACATATTAATAAGCAGAACGTTGTTGCACTTTCAACTGGGCAGCACAAATCGTACACCCTCGTACAATTAACGATCGCTGCTCTCTCTTATTAGGGGAATGCCCCACCCGAAACAGGAAGTGGGAGACGAAAACCAAAAACAAAAAAACAGAGTAAGAAACGAGCGTTAAAATGAAACAACCTTGTACGAAGAATGCGGCAGCTGCTGTCAAAACAACTAAAACAAAAAAGCCTGGCGGCCTTTCTCTCTCTATGCTCTTTGTCGCTCTCTCTCTTGCTGTTTGCGAGCAGCTGCATGGCATGAAACTGGAACGGAGCGAAATGGAACAGGAAAATGCAGCTTGCACTGGCGGCCACATCACTACTACCTGTGCATGGCAAAAAGTAAAGCTTACACACACACACGCATCTAAATTTACATTTGCACCTTTTCTTCAATGGAAATTGGCCATAAAATTCGAGCAAAAATCAGCGTAATTAAAAAGCGGGCGCCGGGTAGTCTTGTTGTTTGTATTGCTGTAGCAGCGATCGACGCGATCAACGATCAACACTATACATACATACATATGTAGCTGTAAATGTTAACAGCTGAGCGCAGTCGAGCAAAGAAAGTCGAAAGAGTAGTTTGCGCTGACAATTATTGTAATTGTTATTGTTTGTAAACCAAAACAACAAAATTGCATCAACACAAAATAATTTGTTATCTAAATGCAAAGCACTTTTTGACAAACAAACAAACAAACAGATAACAGCTGGTCGAGTTAATGTTTTTCGCTACAGTGGCATCTAGCAGTAGCACCACTACCAAATGAACATTTTAAAAGCTGATTTTATATTTTTAGTTAACATAAGACCATACATATAAATTGGATGTTACATTGATTTCTCGGACACAATACTTTATCTTATTATTTCTAAGATTTTGTACATTATGTTTCCCCTTGAAATAGTATGACAAAAACGACAAAGATATGCACAGGACGCATGGAAAGGTTGAGTTAGGTAGACGAAACGGGAAACATCAAATTACGGAAAATGCGACATTAACAAATACATATTTTCTATGTACACACAGTTTTGTAGTCTGCGTTTGTGAGAAGCGGAACCAAAAACAAAAAGGTACCACTCTTTTGCTAGATGCGACTGTATATAACGTTGCTGTTGTTGTTGCTGCTCTTCTGTTATTCATGCAGCGCCAGCTTGCAAGTGTTCACTGTTCCTTTTCCTCTTTCCCATCCCGTACGTATGTATAACATGTATACATAGATACATACATACATATGTATGAAAAAAATACAAAAAACAACAGACGGCAACCCGATTAACCCACGTTGCAAACAGAATGAATTTTGTGCAAGAGAACAACTAGTACAAAAACAAATTTACACATCAATTATGTACATATGTATGTCCATATGTAAATATGTACTTCATGAAATTATGTTATGCATTTGTTTTCTTTTTTTTAAAAAACTTACTGTTATATCATGGCTTATGGTTGCGTTTTACCGCTGGCTTCTTCTTATTAATATTGCTGATTTTTGTTGCTGAGCTTCGTCAAAACGGGGAAATAAATACAAGTGCAAAAACAAAAACCCCAACATGAATCGGAGGTAAAAGAACGAAATGATGCAAAAGCCTCTAGCTTGCCAAGAATGGGTGCGAGGGGCGAGGCGAGGGCCGGCACGACTATCAGAGCCAGCAGCACACACATACACATAAACACGCGCGCTCGCGCATACAAACACACACAAACGCGCTTCGTTCACTCACACGCATTCGTCATCGATGCTAACAGCGAGTGTCGGCACACAGCGGCCACAGTGAACGAGGACGTTGTGAATGTGTCTGTACGTATGTATATACATATTTATGTGTGAGTGCGCGCGTACGTTTTCAGCAGCTCGTTGCCATTTTGCTTTGGTGCTGCTCTTCGTTTTGCTACCGTTGTTAGCTATACACAAAAGTACACTAAAAAAATTATGCTGACCTCTATAAATGCGCACAATACCATGCACGGTCTAAACGTGTATATTAAGATAATTTAATTGAATAACAATATTTGTTACTGCAGAAATGCGGTGCACACTGTTTGTACGCACTGTAAGAGAGTTCGTTTGTTTTATATACATACGTACGTAAGTATGTATGCAGACACGTACATACATACATATGCGGCTCTATTGTAAACACTGCCGTCAGATTTGTCGTTGCACTTTGAATGCAATTCTTTGCATTTAGGTGAATTAGAATTAATATAGTCCGTTTTACACAAACAAACAACAACGGAGAAAAACAAAACGTTAAAAAAATAAAGAAACAAGAAAAACCATACAGCGAGTAACTGCTACAGTTACTCGAAAATGCTGCCCTGCTACTACTCGCTGTCTTCTCACCGCACACAAACATACATACATAAGTACGTAGTAAATGGATATGTGTATGTTGTACAAAAAAATAAAAATAAATACAATATTTAAGCATTTTGTTGAAGTGTTTATTTATGAAACGCAAATAACTACGCATGTATGATGGATTTGTCAAAAACATATTTTGAATGCAATATCTATATATGTATATAGCGTATATTTCACAAATGTCTGTATGTTTTCTTTTTTCATTTTCTCTTTTCGTTGATTCATTTCATTTTTTTTTTTTCAGCTTCTTTATATACACTTCACGTCACGCTAAAACCCATTGTGGGCCCTAGTACATACATGCATACGTAAAATATGTGTATGTACATGAACACGCATGTGGCTGCATACGTGTGTCTGTGTATGTATATTATATTGTTTGTAGGCTTTAGTCTTCCGATTACACGTCAATGCCAGTCGGTTAGACGATTTAACGCATACGAAAATATTGCATTGTTTATTTGGTTATAAAAAAAATAAATCAAAACAGTACAAGGTGGAGAAAAAAAGTTACCAGAAAAAATTGCACTGCGCGCGGCGCTACAAATTTCCTTTACAGTTCACAGCCGACAAAATGATACTGAAAGCGTGACCGACTCGAGCAGTGGCAACAAAACTTAGCGATTACAGAGCATTTACACAAACACTTTATGTAAAGCTCAATTGAGACTGTTAATTATCGGTTGCACTGAGGAAACTTGAAACACAAGCTTGTGAGTTCTTATCCCAGAATAACAGGCAATCAGAATTATAAGTGATTATAAGACTGGTTAATTTACCAATATATATATAAATATATAAAAAGAATATTTTATTTAATTTATTTGTTAACGATAACTTGACGCACTCTATCGCTCCTGTTAGCGCAATGTTGAGCTACTACCAGATGGCTGATATTTTAGTCAGCTGTCAACACTGATCGTTTAGCCGTTAGCGGCAGTTACTTTTCGAAAATATTATGAATGTAAAGTGAACCGAAAAAATATAAATGCATATAAAATAAAATATAAATTGCAAAAGTCAAAATCTCATTTATAATAATACTAAAAATTTGACGTTTATTTTTGTGTAAAATTCTTTAAATACTACAATAACTAAAACGACTAAAAAAAAAATTGTTCTCGAGTTGCGACTACGACTAAATTTTGTATCAGTACATAATTACACGATATATGTATATACACGTAAATATAAGTAATAATAAGAAAAAAGGTAGTCTTTATATATATATAATATATATAATTGTTTATAAATATATGTATGTGTAATGTGTAATTGCATAAGTATACATTCTATGGATCAAAGAATATTTTTGAAACAAAAACAAACCTATTATTACAATTACAATTACATATAGCAGTCCAAATCCGATTTTTAACGATTCGTTAAAAGTAGCATAAATCCTTTTTAATATTTATACATTTTTTGTGTTATGTTTGTGAGGGGAGGGGGGTGGTTGGGGGGAAGTTTTGGTCAATGTGTTTTATTTTTTCGTTTTTTTTTTTTTATCAAATAAATTGCTACAGTCTTTGTGTACGGAGAGCGGGACAGGGTGACGGGATGGGGGGTGGGGGGGGTTGTGAATTTAATGTGTTTAGTTGCGATTGCGATTATTGCCACGGTTACGATTATTATTGCCGCCACCGCCAATGAAATGGCGTCCCTGGTTGCCGCCGCCACCACCATTGTTGTTGTTGTTGTTGCCGCCGCCGGGTACACCAAAGTTCTTGAAGGCGCCGCCAGGTGGTCCGCCGCCGTTGAAGGGAACACCCATCTGGTTCATATTCATATTGTTCATATTATTCATATTCATATTGTTCATATTCATATTGTTCATATTCATATTGTTCATGTTCATATTGTTCATGTTATTCATCTGATTTAGGTTCAGATTATTAAGATTATTCATATTATTGCCAGCAGCAGCAAATGGATTAAACGGATTATTGTTCAAAATAACATTTGCAACATTCGGTGGCATGCCCAAAATGCTATTGGCCCGTATTATTTGTTGTTGCTGCTGTTGCTGTTGTTGTTGCTGCTGTGGCGGTGGCTGATTGAAGGTGGCCATGGCCATATTCATGTTCATCATCCGATTTACATTTGGCGGCGGTTGGCGCAACAGCTGCAGCTGCACCATATTCGGCGGCGGCTGCGACATGTTCGGCAGCATGGAGACAACAATGTTGTTTTGTGGCGGATCCTCGGGCAGGTGGACAACCATTCCATTGTCATCGATATAGATGAAGAGCTTGGCAAAGATTTGCTGCAACGTCTGATTGCTGACAATGAAGTTAACATCGAATATCTTGTTGGGCGACTCGTCCTGTTGATGGAATCGTTTGAGTTCGGTGAAGACCAGCGCCAGCTGTTGATTCACCATTATCTTGTTGTTGCTGCCCAAATTCTTGTACCAATTCGAGTTCTGCAGCAAATTGCGTATCTCGGCTATTTGACGGCTGCCAACGTTAACAGCGGCGGCAACAGTTCCGCCTGCTGTTAAGCTGCTAACAGTGCTGTTTTTGTTAGCGCTACTGTTAAGCGTAGCAGCAGTATTTAAATGCGCACGTCGCGGATCACGACGAGGATCGGTGCGACGCGGAGCAGTTGCAACTTCTGCTGCTGCTGGTATTTCTCCGGGTGTTGCCACGGATGAGTATGTTGGCGAACTGGGCGTTGAGTCATGTGCCATGTTTTGTGTTGCATCCGGCGATGAGATGCAGTTGCTCATCTTGCGTTCACGTCGCTCCTTTGACGCGCCCAGTTGGGCGTTACGGCTGCTGCCGCCAATGGGCTTGGTGGTGCCGCCAACACCAACACCAGCAACGCCCGCAGCATTCACTGGATCATCGCTGGGGGTTAGTTCGGCCAGGCCGAGTATGCGACGCAATCGAGGATCGCGCAGCTCACGCTGATGCTTGTGCAGGGCACTCTGACGCAACTGGGCATAGCAAACGGGCTCCACCAGCACCTCATCCATGCGCCAACGTATCGGTATGTGTGAGAAGATCGCCGCATCCACCTCGGTCGCCGGCAAATAATGTTTCATTGGCTCGAGAAGGAGACGCATATCAGTGTCACGATCCCGTTCACGTTTTGCCTTGCTGCAGCGCTCATCCTCGGCAGCTGCCTTCGCCGGATCATAATCATACATCGAGGGACGCGAGTAGATCGAGACTTTTTTGGATGTTCCAAAGGATGCAGCTGCTCCTGTTTGTTGTTGTTGTTGCTGATGATCCTCGTCATCATTGCCGAATCCCAGACCCTTGGGTGATTGTGATCCCGTCTCTGGCGTTGGTATTGGCGTCAGCGAACGTGAATTCGAATTCGAATTCGAGTTTAAGCCATCAAAATTGTTGTTGTTGTTGGTTTTCTTGTTGTTGTGATTATTTGATGTTGATGTTGTTGTGCTGTTGCTGCTATCATTAAGATCGGCATCAGCATTGACTGGATGACGTATGGTGTTGGTGTTGTCACCATAGAAGACAGGACGCGGCTCAGGATCCTCATTTCTATTGGTATTATGATCTGAATCCTTATCCAAGGGATTTTTTGTTGCTGCTGTCGTTGACTGTTGGTGCAGCAGTTTGCTCATAAATGTGGGCAAATCAAAAACCGATGGCATCGGCGGCGCCTCTTCCTCCTTAAACTTAAATTTATCATCTTCCTTGTCCGATTGATTGTCATGAGAGGATACTTTTGATGATTTCTCATCCTCATCATCGTTGCCGCCATCATCAATGACCAGCTGCTCATCATCATCCTCTTCGCGTTCATCGTCCACTAAAGGGAAGCAAAGAATGGCCATTAAATAATCTGCTTTTAAACAGTGCAATGATAACAGTTAACAGCGCTCTGTTAACTATTCAGCGACTTACGCATAGTGCACTGTTAACAGTTAACAGAGCTCTGTTAGCGATTAACCGGACTTACGCATATCATTGCCTTGTAGAAGATTGCAGTGCGCCGCATCCTTTAAATATTGAGTGTAGTCAACCGTAACGACTCCAGTATTGCTGTTATTGCTATTGCTATTTGAATTGATGATGGCGCTCGGTTCCTGATCCACAGTTCTGCAAATAATCAAAAAATATTGCATAAATAAAATAAATAAAAAAGGAAGTAGAATTACTTACATGATTACAGGCGGCTTAGCAATGGTTTCTGTTCCAAGTGGATTCGGTTTGGCCTCCTCGACCTTGCGCTGAATCTCACCAATTTCGAGCAGTGTAAGACCCACCTTAGTCAGCTGACCGAAGGGCACCTGCTGCATCTGCTCCAGATTGCTGATGCCCAGCTTATTTAGCTTCACCATGTGCTCCACACTGAGCACCTGCGTCAGATTGACCAGGTCCAAATGGACGGGCAAGCCTTTAGCTGTTGCTGTTGTTGTTTCTGTTGCTGCTGTTGTTGGTTTTCCTGCTTTCTCGGCCCCTTTCTCCCCTTTCTCAGCCCAACGCGATTTGCGTTTCTTTTCGGGCTTGACTTCGACCGGGAGATTCGGTACCTGCGACAGATTCGTCGGCGGATTAATGACCATATCGAGGAGTGATGGTATCGCTCCAGCATTGCCTCCAGCAGCAGCAGTTGCAGCGGCAGCAGCAGCAGCAGCATTGCTCGCTTTGACCGCAGCAATGGCAGCCGCTTGAGTCGCCGCCTGGACAGCAGCTTTAGCATCCGCTGCATGCTGCTGCTGCTGCTGCTGTTGCTGCTGCTGCTGGTGATGCTGATCCTGGATACGATTGATGCCGGAACAGGACAATGTTGTCCAGGTGCTGTCCATTTTGTATTGCTCGCAGAGCTGTTCGTGGCGCCGCGTCATCTGGACGAGGGCGACGTCGCGCGAGATGCGCTTAAAGTCACCAAGGATCTCCTTGGGAGCCGTCTCCATGTGCTTGACGAGTATGTTGCGCAGCTGTTCGCTCAAGGGTTCGCCATGATGGAAGAGGCAGTCGTCATTGGCATAGCAATCCATGCCCAGATAATAGTATTTGCATGGAAACTCCTTGTGCATATAGCTGCACTTGTCCCGCTTGGCGCAGCAATCCTTCAAATAGAATTTACACAATTCCAGTTTACGCGGATCGCGGCTCATCTTCTCATCCAGCGAATCGCGACGACTGCGCTTGCTGTTGTTGTTGTTGTTGCCACCAGCACTACCACCACCAGCACCACCGGCGGCAGCACCTCCACCAGCTCCATCCTGACGACGGTCTGTGTCGCGCTCCCGATCACGCTGCTCCCTGTCCCGATCGCGATCCCGTCGCTTGCGACCACCGCGCGTCGATTCCTTTTCGCGTTCACGTCGCTGGCGACGTCGCTGGGCAGCGCTAACGGCTGCGATCGAGGCATTCAATGATGCCTCATCCTCCGAATAGGATTCGTAGCTGCTGTACGGCGTATCATAGCCACCACCACCGCCGGACCCACCGGCGGCACCATCTGGATCCCAACGGTTATTTGTGGCTGCGGCGACGGTGGAGGCGCCACCTGGCGGCGGACTACCGCCACGCACATTCATCATTTCATACTCATCCATGTCCATTTCATCGCTGCCGGCAGCAGCTCCTCCAACGTCATCCATTGAATCGCGACGTGCACGTTTCTAAAAGTTTAAAATTCAAGAAAAATTTAATTCAAAAGTGACAACCGCAATGTTATCGATAACTATTATCGATAACTCAATACTACAATCAAGAGAGAGATAGAGAGCAGGGACAATGCAAATTTGACCGTTAAACGATTTTGATTTTTCCTCAAAGTATATATGTACATATTTTCCAATAAAATAAACATACTCTTTTTTTGTTTTTATACTTTGCTGCTTTGATCAGTGCAATCTCACCATTTGATTGACTGCCCTCTATTCAATTTACCGTTACATTCGCAGCAGAGGCAGAGCGAATGGTGAATTTGATTTGCTGCGCTTTGGTAAAGTTGTCAAATTATGGGATGGGGGGGGGGGGGTTTTGTTGAAACTCACCTGATGCTCCTTGCCATTCTTTTGTACACGTTCGCGTTCCTTTTTACGCTTGCGCCGACGGCTGCTGCGACTTGGTGCTGCCGCCGCTGCAACAGCAGCATCGTTAGCCGTGGTGGAATTGGCAGTGGCGCTAACGTCGCCGGCAGTTGCATTGGCAGCGTTTTCGACGTCACTGTTAGTATTGTTGTGGTTTGTTGTTATGCTACTGCTATTATTACAAGTGTTGTGTTTGGTTAGTAGCGGCTCGATGCCGCCCTTTTTGAGCGCTTTGGCAATGGCGTTCTCAATACTGACCGCATGATCATCTGTGGTGGGCATGAATGTATGTATGGGGAGTATAAGTATAAGAGGTGAGTAAATTTCTAATAACGGCAAAGCTGTTGTTGTTGTTTTACCTTCGAGTGGACGCGGTTTTTTTGATTTGATGTTGTTAACAGTCGATGGGCCGACGCCGGATATGTCGCTGCCCAGGAATATGACATCGTCATCGTGGATTGGCGGCTTTTCAATGCCAACAAATTGAACTTCATCATTGGAAATGGCAGCGGCGGCTAAGGCTAATGGCTTTTGTGGTGATTGTTGTTGT
Organism: Scaptomyza graminum; assembly: GCA_018901835.1. NCBI lineage: Eukaryota > Metazoa > Arthropoda > Insecta > Diptera > Drosophilidae > Scaptomyza > Scaptomyza graminum. The sequence continues at coordinate 7,066,476 of JAEIFL010000001.1, read as the reverse complement.
ATTTGTTGTTGCTGCTGCTGCTTTGTCTCCTCTACTATATCATCTTCGTCATCATCATCGATCTCTCCATCTTCTAGATCTTCGGCTAAATTAATCAGCGGCGGTTCGCCGTCCGCAGTGGCCATTTTAGGTTTCGTTTCGTAAACTAATGAAAAACGCTGAAAAATAGAGTTGACTGATGGTCATATTTCACGCATAATAGAGGTTCATATACATATATATTTTCTGCATAAGGATTCAACCGGACTGTTCACCACAGTGCGGCAAAGTGACATGTTGCTAACATATCGGGCGCAACATGTTGCCGAGCGGGTGGGCCAGCTTGATAACAAAACAAAACAAAGACTCTGTAAAACATACAAACATATAGATGCTTCGTCACAAGCAATTTCACGAATCTATGCATTATGTATATATAAAAGCGGCATCTACGTACATATGTACATACATATACATACGCACGCCCACACACGAGTTCCAAATTTCTATACACTTCGCACATAACAGAGCGCTGTTAACCACAATGGCAGCGCACCTACAATGTTGCGAGCAACATTAAATTGCACACACACTTGTTGCTGCGATGACCCTTCTAGATAAACCTTTTTAAATGTACAATACTTTGGTACATACGTACATACATACATACATTTCCAATTACATATGTATATGGTTATTTTTTTTACCATTAAATACTTTGTGTGTGCATATAACAGCAAAATGTTTAAGAACGCTGTTATATCTGTAAAATATATCAACGTATTTTAAAAGTATGTACATATTTTCTTTCATATTGCACGTTTTACACAATTTGTTGTTGTGGCTTAATTACACATGTCTATAATATATGTACATAATTATGCAAAAACAATTCGTTGGCCTGAGCAACGCATACACTCCCACGCATGCAAACGCAAACACACATACACACACCAAAATGAACGTAGAATGCAATGCTCTCGCACGATTCGAGTGTGTCTGCCGTCGTGTTGTCTCGCTTGCGCGCATGAACTAAGCATAGAACGCTGTCTGACACACATGCATACAGCCATGTAGACATGTATGCGTAACCATGCGTGAGCGCGTGTGTGTGATAGACCTTTGCTATAAAAGAAGTGTGTAATAAATGCATATTTTGTGCATACATACGTATAGACTTATATATGTACATTATGATGTTTGTTATGTTTACGATAATACACTTTGGCTCTGTTGTTGTTGTTAGGTTTATAACTGTTGCAAGTCGCCACAATTGCCAGGGCCACGCTTAGCGAAAGTTATTGTCTGTTAATGACTTCATATATAGTATGTATATACATATACATATATATGTAAATTGCATGTATGGAAGTGTGTGTATAATGCGAAGCCCCGCATTACACACGAATGTTTTTCTTTACAAAAACAAAAAGGTTCAGCAATTGCCCCTGCGCAGTGTTTACAATGCAATTCGCATGGATGTGTGTGTGAGGAAAACGTAAATACGCATGTACATGTTTATGTACATATGTACATTTGCTGTTGGAAAATATAATTACTTTTTATATGCCATTTGCTGTGCGGTAAATAATTTTTTACTCTGGCTTTGAAGGGTGGGCGTGGCTTTTGAAAGCACGAGCGACTCGTGTGACTAAACAAAACGAAACCGAGTACGAGTACATATGTATGTATGTATGTATGTACATAGAATTCGTTTCGAAGAAAAATTTGGAAAAAAATTTGTGCATTGCATATTTGGAACAATTTCTCTTACGTTTCAGCGTGTGGGCGTGGTTTGTGGTTACGGAACATTACAAATTACAGTTATTAATGGTTTATAACATTTCTGTTCAATTTTGTTTTCTTGGTTATAGTTTTTGTTTGTCGTTGGATTTTTTTTTTTGCATTTGCGAGTTTGTTTTTTTTTTCTTTAGCTTTGCTTGTTTGGCGTCGTAGTCTCCGCTGGCTTACATAATGAAGTGGTACAGTAGGTGAATAGATATGCATATACATATGTATATCAAATATGTGAAGGTATACATATACAGCCATACACATATACATACATATGACAATAGCGCAATGTGTGCAAACACGCACATATAACATTTAATTATTCATATATATGTATGTGCGATATATGTACATATACATATATGTATGAGAAATATAATTTCTTTGGTTATTTTTTTTATACAATATATGCAAGCTGTCGCTCTTTTTCTCTCTGACTGTGGCCCTGGCCTCTGTATATGTCTGTCCCTTTCTCTCTGTTTCGCTCATAGACAGAATAACAAATACATTAAATAATTAAAAACTCGTCAACATGAGCGTTGTTAACAATTCAACAATATCTACTTGAATGATTTGTGAATATTACAACTGTGTGACACGACCTTAAACCAGGGATGCGTACGCATGTGGTGAGTTTCCACGAAGTTGTTTAATTTACGCGGCTGCGTTTTATTACTACAACTATGCTACTACATACGAAAAGGCAAACTAAAATCACATGAAAGCATTTTTTTTTTTTTTTTTTGTTGCTGAAAAAGGTAAATTTTGTGGCATACACAATTGTTTATTTAATTTTGTTTATGAGCTATAAACGCAACAGTTGCCGCAGTGAGGTGAAAGTGTTCGATAGATGGCAGATTTGTTGCGGGCACAACAATCGCGTATTTATTACACCACAAACGAAATACCTCGATAGATTCAGAGCCATAATGTTAACCGATTTATTTTAATGTTTAAAAAATAAGTTATTAAATAGGTATTATTTAGCGTGGTGGACAGAAATATCAATTATTCATATTACCTTCGACAGATTTTTTGACCAATCTTTATTTTCAATGCGCAAACGAAAATTTTATTGCTTTTTCAATAACTTTTAATTCTTTTTAGTCGACCTGCAACATTTGCATGAACACACAATAATGAACATAAAGAAATTCAATAAATAAGTAACAAAACTTTGACAAAAGCTTAAAGGCAAAGCTACTCTGTCTTAAAATATTATGTTACGATTTAAAAGGTTTCAATCAAAATATTTGAATTTTCACCGATAGGTTGACCGAAAATTATTATTGAATTGAAAACGTTTTTTGCTTTGAAATAAATTTATTTTTACAGCATTTCTTAGTTTAAATCATAAAGAGTGGTTTATTCTTACTCAATTATTTTTTTGCTAGTTCTAAAACTTGTTATTGTCATATATAAATATTTGCGTCGTGATCAGTTATTTTATTGCCTATCGATAGGCAGTATGACCTGATGCGCGACCGATTGTTCTACCAATGGTCACATTGCGCTGATCTTGTGCTGTGTTTATTGTCATCGTTAGTGTCTTTGTTATTGTTTAACAACTTGATAATGCATCAACTATGAATGATGAACTAGAGAATCTGCATGTGGACGATCTGCCCTATCTAGAACGTGATCTTAACTTTGCCCAAAAGGTACTTATTTATTTTGTACAAACAAATATTTCAATACTGATTCGTTTTGCAGGTGTCGCTTGCATTTCTACTGTTTGGCGATTCGCACGGCAATGCGACATACATACTGCAAAAGCTGTTGGCTTTGATGCGTGCGTCACCAGCTGAACAATGGAATAGCGATCTGTTGCGACAATATGCGCAAATTGCGAATCCAACACATTGGCGCGGCCATCTGGTTGAGGCGCTTTGCATCATCGACGCTCGCCGGGCGCTGCGCCGTTTGGGCTTTAGCTGGCAGGAGCTGCGTCTCCACTATTTGCCGCATGTACGCGAATTGGCGCTTCATGTGCATCCCCTGCTTAAGGCCATGTATCACATCTGCGAGCAGCTGACAATCGCCCAGGCTGGCCGTTTCGTTCTCGATGTAAATGAGCAGCTGGCGCAACGTGCTGCAAATCCAGGACAGAACGAACCGCTGCGCTTCTATGATTTTGGATATTTGGAGATCTTTTTGCTTGATTGGCTAACGCGACGCCATCTGCGTTTGGGCGACATCAATGCGCTGGGCAGCGATGTCCAGCTGCTCATCGAATACTTTAAGTTCAACGATCTGCCATCCCTGGCGACGCTTCTCATCGAAACGATTAATAGCAGCAGCAGTGCAGTGACGCCGGACAACAACATCAGCTCATGTCTATCGGATGAGGAACATGTCGAAACGGTTAAAAAAGATGCATTAGTTCGACGTGGAAACGCGCTTGAGATACGGCACGAAAATGCTGGCATTATGCTTATTATCAACCAGCAGAGATTCCATCGCGAAGTCGCCGAAGAATTGCGCGTGAGTTAAAACATCTCCTTATTCAAAAAATATAAGCATGCAGCCATGGAATAGTTCATAACCAATCGCCTATCGATTCTATTAGTTAATAACCGTTTGCTCATCAATACTATTGTAGAACGTGCCACTGATAGCCTACCGGTACTTGTAAATACCGATATGTACGATAGTCATGGAACGTGTATCGCGAGTCACTCGATCGACAGCCATTGTAAATTGTAATTAAATTTAATATAATAAGATATTGAGACTCCGCAATAATATCATATATCATATTGTTGCAGCACCTGCTGCCGTCCGTCAGGCTAAGCGATCGCAACGGCACCAACGTCGACAAGCAGCGACTCAACGATGTCTTCTTGGCATTGGGCTATACGGTGGAGGCGCATGACAACGTTGACCATCTGGAACTGCTACAGCACATTCGTTGTGCGTGCGCGCGTTCGATGCTGCGTGATTCGCTGATCGTTTGCATATTGTCGCATGGATTTGAGGGCGCCGTTTATGCGGCGGATAGCATTCCGCTGAGCATCGTTGATATCCAGAATGTCCTCTGTGCTGATGCGAATCTGAATGACAAGCCCAAGTTGCTAATCATACAGGCCTGCCAGGAGAATGAGAAAGGGAAGGCAACGGTAATTACCAATCGAAGTCATCTTTCATCATTATATTTATTCGCATTTGCCCATCCCACACAGTATCTAGTATTTACTATGAATTGTAAGATTTTGCCTTGCAGTGTGATGTGAATGCCCAAACGGAGTCGCCAAGTCAGCATGCCAATATGGTTGTTGCCATGTCGACAGTGCCGCGCTTTGTTGCCCTGCGTCACAGCGTTCAAGGCAGTTGGTTCATTCAAACGTTGTGCGACACAATCGAACAATATGCGGACAGGTAAATTAATCTATTGACAATACATTAAATATAATAAATACTCTATATTTTTGTTGGCAGTGAACATATTCTGGACATTTTGACCATTGCCAATGGGCAGGTGAGCGAAAAGCGCGGCGATAAGGATCAGCAAATGGTGCCGGTGCTGGCCAGCACGCTCAAAAGGAATGTCTACTTGCCGCATAAACGAAATTTGCCAATTTAATAGGGAATTAGTATTTTAATTTAATATGGAGTCAAATAAATCAACAAATGTTTACAAAATGCTTAAAGCTAATGTATTTTAAGTTCAAATTAAATTAAGTTTATTTTTTGAATATCAATATATCGAATGTGTAAGTCCATTTAGTCAAAAAACACGCATTGTTTGAATATATTCAAGATCTTAATTTCTTGAATTAATTATTCTTTGGTATGAGCACGAGTTATAAAAGCTATATCTATCTCGTTCTAACTCGCTGCTTCGTGATTCGTTTTCGAATTCGAAAAAATGATAAATCTGACTAATTCATTGTTTGGATCTGGGAAGTTTCGTTAATTAATTTCTTCCACACAGTTTTGTTACTTAATCGTTTTTTATAAACGCATAAGAAACGGAAATAATAAGTATTGTATTAAATAAAGTAAATACTCACTTACAAACGATTTGAATTTTTCATTATTTATATTATCTTAAATATATAAAACGAAAATGTTTTTTGTCTAGTACAGTTTTAGTAACTAATTAGAGTACTCCCCCCCCCGCCCTTTGACACCATTCAACAGTACCAAAAACAAAAAAAACTATACTAAATTATTGCAGCCTGGCAAGCAGCTTCTTGATCTTTTGGCGATCATTTTTGGAACCAGTCTGGTATTCGGACAACGCGGTTTCCAATTCGCTTATCGAATCCTTCGCGTCCTCGTCCTCGTTCGCGTCCCCACTACTCTCCATAATGCGCTTAATGTGACTTATGCGCTTGAGCAGCATGTCCAAGATATCGGAGCGTCGTTGCTTGTTCCAAGTATTTAGGGCGGACAACATCTTGCTGACGCGTATGGCCACATCCGGTATGCCATGCCACTGTCCCCTGAAGATCTCATTAATGTTTTTGGCTGGCGTGTTGCACAAATATTTCTGCAGCAACCCTTCGATCGCCTCGCTCTCCAAATCCTTCTTCGTTATGTTTGTGAACAGATAGATGAGGCAAGCATTGCGCAATTGCAAGACGTCGGCTCCTGGTGTCGGCTTCAGTTCCATCAATTCTTCGATGCTAGCCACAATTGGCGTGGTGTCCCCCTTGTCCACTTGTCCCTGGCTGGGTTCGCCAAGATTGGTGCCGATCAGTTTGCGTAGAAGCTTGGCGCAGCGCTGCGTCAATGGCTGCAGTTTGTTATCATCGCTGGCATAGAAATAGGCAAGGAACACACGATTCAGCGTATCCAAACGCATTTCCATATCCGTGTTCGCATTCCCTGGTATGACAAACTTCTCCACCATGTCCAGGACACGTATGCGAAAGTGCATCAGTGCTGTGGTGTTGATGCGTTCTGATTTGGTTTGGCGTTTCGACTTGGATTTGCCGTGAGTTTTGGGTTTGAAGGCTTGAAAAGCCGTCTCCAATGCCTGATTGAGACGTTCGCCTTGCTCCTCGCTAACATCGTTCCAGTCGACGCTGCTGGCATTGTCATCGGCATCGTCGTCATTGTCATTGGCAAGCAGTGCCAGGCGAACATTTTCGCGTCTCAGAGCCAAAGCTGTTGCCTCATCCTCATGCTCTTCGATCTCTTCGTCATCCGAATCAACATCGCTATCTTGTTCATCATCCACATTCATTTCGTTCTCTTCATTTTCTTTATTCTCCTCCTCATCTCCATCTCCATCTTCATCATCAGTGTCTGGTTCACCGTGTTTGCCCAGCGGATTTTTAGTCATATCCAGTGTATCGAGCATCTGGCCCAGATTGACTCGGCCAAGATGGGGCATGAGTAGTTCAAAAATCGATTTGATAAATTCACGCCAGAACGAGCTGGTTTGCAGCTGCAGCTGAAGCAGCACATCTGTGAGAACCTCCTGCCAGCTGGGATTCGAATCGGACTGTAAAAAGATCAAAAATTTAATATCATATTTATTTAAAAAATATTTGTAATCGTACCTTTTCCGATTTCTTCTTCGATGAGTTCAGAGCGTTTTCCTTGCAAATCAAAACATCGGTGATTAGCTCCGGCGAAATGCTGTAGCTGTGCATGAGCAAGGCCAGACCCAGGGACAGGGTTAGGGCATCAAAAACAAGTCCAAGCAATGTATTCCTTTTGACGGGTTCGTTCGGTACGATCTTTTCTGTGCCCGCTTCAATAACGCGACGAACCTGCTCCCACACCAGTTTCGATTCTGGCGTTAGTTTTGTACGCAGTTTTGCCTCAAATTCGGGTTTGGTTACCTGCTTGGCCAGCGGCTTGAGGGCGCCGCGCAGCAGTTCGTTGAACGCGGCCAGCTGCTCCGCGTTGCCCAATACTTTATGGGACAAGCAACTGAATAGCAGCTCCTCACAGCGAGACGCCGTCTGGCGACTGAATAGCGATGCCTTCTCAATGGCGCACGGCTTCTGCTCGGCATCCAAATGAAAGATTGCCGCCGGCAGCAGCAAATCGAGATCATCGCTTCGCTTGAGCAGCAGCTGCAAGTGGTACATTTGGTTCAGATAGTATTGACGCTGCCATTTGCCCAAGCTCTCATCTTGGCTGGTCAATTGTTTTCGATAAAAGTCGTAAACCAATGATTGGCCCTGCTCGTCCAGCTCTTGGAAGAGTTTGTGTGTTAGGTTTGGCGTTTGCATTGCATCGTCTAGATCTGGCTTCTGCTTCAGCAGCGACATTATAATCTTCAGCTTTGTTTGCGGCGTCAACAGCGTTTTAAAGCTCGTCACCAAATCCATTTCAAATTCGTAGAAGCATTCGCGCAGCTCATGCGCTGCGGGTTTGAGTAACTTTTTGATTTTTGCTTGACGATTCATCGTGCACAGCTCCTGGAGCAGGCTGGCAAAGAATTGCGAGTCAAAGAGCTGCTCCAGCTGCTTATCGCTGTGCTTGCTATCATCGTAGTACAGCAGGATTTGGGATAGCGTCACCAGAATATAGCACTTGGCGGCGTTGCGCTTAAGCGGCATTTTGGTGTCAATATGGCGCTGCCATGCCAACAACAGTTGCTCCTTATCCGGGCTGCTGGCCAAGAAATTGCCCAAATGCTCGTTAATATCCTCGCTGGATATGTTGTTGTTGTTGTTATCGAAATATAAATCGAATAGCTGCGAATATTGTGGCTGCTGATTTGGCCACAAGATCGACTTAAGACCACTGAGCGAAAGCGTCGAGGGAAAGGTCAGATGCACCGCCAGCAGCAGATCGCAAGTGCGCAGCGTCTGTTTAGTGATTGGCTTGCTCAGCTTCGCCTGCAGCAGCGGCCAGGCATGCGACACAAATATATCAGGCTTAACCTATTAAAAAAAAAAAAACAAATCAAATTATTTATTGAACAGAATGTTCTTGAATAATGGTTATATGTACCTGCGAAAAGGATTCCTTCAATATGCGGGAACACATGGCCACCAGATAGTCGCGTCCCTTCAGCTGTCCAACCAATATGGGATATATTGTTTCGATCAGCTTCGTTGTGTTTGCAGCAAGATGTTGGGATGTCAGCATTGAGAGTGCTGTCAGCAAATGACCCACAACGGCCAACGAGTCGTCTTTGCCCTTATTCTCGCTTTTGACGGGCAGCTCGCGTTTCAATATGTCCAATATTTGTATTGGATCAATGTCCTCCATCTGGCGGACAATAGCGTTCACATAGCTTGCACTTAAGGCCACCGCATTTCTATCGTCGCAGCCGGTGCAACGCACCAAACGCCTTAGCGCATATGCACAGGTTGCCGTGCGCTGTGTGGGAAACAAACAAAATATGCAAATGTGTTTTTTTTATAGGTTATGTCACAATCCTGATCCTGATCCTGAGTTACTCACCTTGGCGTCATCGGTTTCGTCGTTTAGTAGTTTTATAAGCGCATTTAAGAGATCCTGTTTTTCCAGACTACTTGAATCCATTAGTTTGGCTAATATGTTGAAAACATCTTTATTTATTTGCGAAAGGTCCAGCTTTAATGCGGACATTTCATCTTCATCGACCTCTGTTTTGAGCTTCTTCGGATTTTTTGCTGGAGCATCCAACTTTGGCGACTTCCTTTTTTTGTCCATTTTCATTAGTTTGCCGGTCTTTATACAAGTAAATTAAATTCGCACGGCACGTGTTTGAAATAAGGAGCTTGTTGCTTTTTTGCTTGCGACGAGCACATGCGTTGCACAGGGTTGGCTATACACGGCACGATTACTATCGATTACAACGATAGTTTTTTATGTCTTGCAGTTTACAAGCTAGGTATGCAGCTCCTGGCAAACGCTGTTGGTAGTGCATACGAAATGATTATAACTTGTATTTGTTATTAAGCGAAAGTAAGCATAAAAAAAATATGAAAAGGTTGTCACAAGAAAGTATTGTTCGAGTGCATGTTAAGAATAGGGAAACGGCTGTGTGTTATTTTTAATAGCCTATCGATTACAGTTTGACATCGATATGCACACTAGTTTTTGCACAGCTGTTGCTCAAACGATAGCACGTGTTGGCAGAGCTGCATTTAAATTTTTTGCCATATTTGGTTGTTGTTTTGGTGTTGCTTCGCGGCGGCGTCTTTTAACCGGTAATTCACATACATACACATTTAATTGTCAAACTGTACACAATGGGCAAAAACAAACGCAACAAACAACAGCAGCAGCACAAAAACGCCCAGCAAGCGTCGTCGACGGCGTCAAACAAAAATCAAACGTCCAAGAGCAACAGCAGCAGCATACCCAAGCTCAATGAAAAGGATCGCCGGGTATTAAATCTAATTGCTCAAGTCATATTGGAACTGGTGCAAAAGCCCACGGCCAATGCCAATGACGAGTGGAAGCAATATGTGGAGCTGCAGCGTCTGCTCGAGAGCATGATGATACTTGAAAAGCCGCTGCAACAGGCCATCCTCCCCACCGACGACGACGGCAGCAATGTGAACGAAGAGACGCGTCTCACCAAAGTCGCCGCATTCAATGAATGGGCGCTTGCCGGCGGCGTGATTAGTGATTGTGTTGAAATCACAACATTTCCTGGCTATCAGCTTGGCCTCCGCGCCAAGCGCGATCTCGTCGCTGGCGAGCAGGTGCTAAGTGTGCCGCGCCAGCTGATTTTCTCGGAGGAGCTGCTGCCCGAAGAGAAACGCAAACTTTTTCGCAATTTTCCCACCCACCTCAATGTCACATACACGCTGATCATTGAAAAGGTTCTCGCTGCCGCCAGCACCTGGCAGCCCTTCATCGATATGCTGCCCAAACGCTACAATACCGTTCTCTATTTTACCGTTGAGCAAATGCAGCGACTCCGCGGCACATCTGCCTGCGCGCCCGCAATGCGGCTGTGTCGCGTCATTGCCCGCCTGTACGCCTCCATGTACAAGTGCGCCTACGTTGAGGCCGGCGACAACGTAATGGCCGCCAAGGCCAATCTCTTCACCGAATACGGCCTCTGCTACGAGCTTTATCGGTGAGTAGAGTCCAGCTATGATATTATTATGCATGTACAATCGAACTCTCATTTAGTGAATCTCATGGGAACCATGGGGATAAAAACCTTCGTAAAAAGAATTGTTTAAATTCCTCGAACCCATGAAATGAGTAAAAGGCTTTGAGCAAAAATCAGTAGATGGCATCTCCGACCGCGTCACCAAGCAAAAAACAGATCAGAAAAGCGATGCAGCCCCTCACATAATAGCGTCCTATATTCGAACCCAACAAGGAAGAGAAGAAGAGATCCACAAAGCCGTTAACAAATTGTGCATGTAAAATGTATTTTATTAAGCGACTAAGTTCACACAAAAATTAGTCAATGGACCGCTAAATAACTAATACCTCAACGTTTTAATAATATCAAAAATTTTTGTGCTATGCGGTGACGGTAGCTATACCGAAGGTATAACTAGAACCAATAAAAGGTTCGGTTTTCCTAGAATTGAAGATATTTAATATTGCATTCCGTTCCGCCAGATACGACCTACTTTTTTTGGAATTTTTTGAAGTCTCCCAAAGATTTGCATTAATTTTTATGCCGCCCTTATTACACCAATTACGAATAGAGTATTCCAAAGTCGGTTCACATATTATTTTTTAAACCGTTTCTTTGGCTTCCTAATTATTTCGCATATTTGCATTTTTCTTTATTTATTTCCAAACAAAATAAAATAAAATAAATTTAATAAAACAACAAAAAGTGAAAAACATAACGTAACTTATTTACATGCTTACATTTAATGTATATATGTATGTATATATTTTATTATTATTCCTATGCTGTATAATAATTTAATTTATTGGTTTTCGTATTTTTTGGGCACAACAAAATCGAAATCGGGGAAAAAAACCTTTATTTTAAAAACTTATTGTGGATTTTTTAATTGCGCTGATGTTGAGAAATATTGCAGATTTTCAGTGCATAAATCGAAAGTTTTTCAAATGCCAAATACATTTTTTTTTATTTGTTGTCAAGCGATATATATTTATTGTCCTCAAAAATGTTTTGAAAGTTCAAACGATTTTGCATCTTTCTATTTTTAATTTGTTTTTTTTTTCGTGCAACATAACCTCACTTCTGCAATATTGCGTATGATTTTGTTTCTGTTTTTTTTGTGTTCATCTTTCATATCCAATTTTGTTTGTGCCCTTGAAACGCTGTTTATTAAATCACTTATCTTGGCTTTTAGGTTCTCATTTTCTAGTTGTACATTTTCTACAAATGTTTCTAGGTTTTATTTTTTTTTTTTAGTTCTAATGTTTTTCATAAAACTTGACAAACAATATCCCAACGGCGCCCTAGTACTGGCCAGTATTTTGCATTTTAATAAAAGCTTAATATCTAAGTACCTTTTTATTGAAGTACAAATATTAAAAACGACATGACATTGACCTACAAATCGCACTGTAAACGAAACGAGTGTAAATTCAAGCTTACATATGTCAGATACCATAGCCTTTGATACTATTGTGGTACCATTGCGATCCCTCGCTATCTTTTTATCTGCAGCTAGTTGTCTCTTAGTTGCCTTCGGTCTTTTATACTCGATCCCGAAGGAAGAATATACTCTATATAAGGATCGTGGTAAGAATATATCTACTAGCATTCCCCAAAAAAAGGCATCAACAATATTGGTGTCACGCCATCCCGCAACGATAACCAGCTTTATAATCTGTCATCTCGTTTCGCTTTTCAAAGTTTTTATTTTGGTTATGTATTTAAGTACAATCTGTTGTTTTATGTCATGTGGGCTTTAACTAGTTCTTGTCGGAAAAAAAAAATTTCTTTTCACTTAAACTATTGAATAAACTAACGCTATGCAATTTACTGTTTTGTATATATATCATAAATATTTATAGTATATGTAAAACTTGGCCTAAATGGAGCGATCCGACTACATGTTCTCTAGTGTGTGTGTGTGTATTAGTATCTAGAGCCTAGAGCTTAATTATCGAATGATTTGCGCAATGTATCGAATAGATACTCCTGCACTTCCGGCGAATTGGGATCCATGGTGTTGAGCTTGTGATGTGTGCTGCGCAACGTTAATGCCAGCGAATTAACACCGCCACGCCCAATGCCACCCGATGACGTTGACGTTGCTGTTGCTGTTGCCGTTGTAGTTGCTGGTGCTGCTGCTGCCGCTGCTCCTCCAGATGATGTTGCTGCCGCCGTCGAGCTACATTTGGAGCCCTCGCGATTCAACAACAACAACGAACTCTGACGCTGCAGCTGATGATGATGATGATGCACTGGCGTGTTGCACGAAACGGTTGCAATCCCAATGCCGCCAGCTTGCTTGTGGCAACTTTTATTGTTGGCGTTGTCGTTGCTGCTACCGATAACCAGCTCTTCCATGTGCTGCCTCAGCGAACTGCGCCGCGATGCATTCGCTGTTTGCGCCAGCTGTGGCAACTTACTCTTCATTGCATTGTAGGTCTTCAAGTAGCTGGTCTTGCGCCGCCGATGCTGCTTCCAGCGGCACACCACAAATATGACCAGAAATGTCGAAAGCGATGTCAATACTATCGCAGCACTAGCAACAATAACCGATCGTATGCCCGCCGGCATGCTGGCGTACAAACTGCTGCTGCTGCCATCGCCGCTGCTCAAATGTTGTTGCGACATTGATGTGGCAGCTGCCGCGGATGGACTGCGGCGAAAGCCATGACCGGATAGCTCCAAATCCAACAGATCATGCGCACGTGCCACCTCGTTCTCAATGGTATCGATCACATCGCTGTTGTCCTCGTTGTTTGTTGTTGCTGCCGCTGTTAGCTTTGTAGCATTCCCATTGCTGCCGTATGCATTAACGCTTAGATCAATGTCCATGCTGTTGTTGTTGTCATTGTTTGGATCCTGGTCCAGTTCCTGCGAGCTGCCAGCATTGCCATTGTTGTTGTTGTCCAGTAGTAGATGAGGCGGCGGCAAATAGTACGCATTGCGTTTGTCCTCGGAGGAGCCAGCTGAGCGTCCAGCTGTTGCAGTTGCAAGTGAGGCAAGCGCCAGTGATTTCCACGATGGAAAGAAACCCAGCGATTTTTCAGCGCGCTGTTGCATTTGTTGTTGTTGCGATGTTAATGTGGCTGTCAAGGAGTGTCCTGTGTGTCAAGACCAGGGCGAGAGAGAGAAAGAGAGAGAGAGAGAGAGAGGGAGGAAGAGAATTTGAGAAAGATCGATTGGGTAAAACAATCCTATATTTTATAGAAACATGTGTATGCGTGTGTGTGCGGCGGTTACATCAAGCTGTGGCATGTGTGCTAAATTAGCAAGCGTGTGGTTTAAGATAAACATCAGTTATCGATAAATATCGATGCATTACTTTATTGCTTATAAAGATTTGTTGAAGATCAGAAGCCATGTTATTTATCAAAAGAGATATAATAGATAAGCAACCATTTTATCGATTAATCGTTATCGAAATATTAAAAAGTTGTTGTTACTGATGCAGTAATTTGATAAAAATTCAAAACTAAACCAACTATTCGATTTTTGACATCGATACATATCGATAACAATCAATAAAAATATGCACTTTGCCGCCTGTTACTTACGTGTGTGTGTGTGTGTTTGTTTGTTTGTGTGTGCGTTTGGACCCGTGCTGAGCTGATGCCGCATTGTTGTTGGGTTGAAACAACAGAAACAAGAACAACAACAACAAAAGCACAGCAACACTAATAAGTTAAGAAAATAATAATAATCGATAACACACGGCAACAGCTCAGCACCGAGACCAAATGCTTCTCGCTTCTTCAGAACACGCTTCTACTGCAGCTGTCGCCGGCGCTGCTCGCGCTGGCGCTGACGTTGCCGTCGCAGCCGCAATGCAGTTATACCTTGATTGCTATTGATGTCATCGTTATCGTTAACGTTATCGTTGTTGTTATCGCTGGGCTCAATATCAATGATCGATGTGAAATAGCTGGAACCTTGCGAATCCGTTTTAATCTCATCCGGCTTAACACTCTTCAAATCAATCAAATTGAAATGCGGAAAGTTCTCGAATGCCGTCACAATATCCATATTATCCTGCAGCACTACCTTCTGGCCGGGATAGAAACGTGAATGCTCATCCCCATTACTGAGTATGGTCGATAGGTGCAGCTGACTAGAGCCGCGCTTACGATGCTCAATCAGCTCCTCCAGTGTCATATTGCGTTGCTCGAGCACCTTGAACAAACGATTGCCCGAACGACGATCCTCGATGAGCTCCAAAAGATCGGTACGGTCATCCACATCATCGACTAGATGTGGTGGCTGTGGCACAGCCGATTGCTTTTTTTGTTGCTTGCCACGTTTTAATATAGCTGCAGTTGTTGTTGGTGTTGTCAATGTTGCTGCTATGGTTGTTGGAGATGTTGCCGTTGGACTAGGTGCTGGCACTCGTATATGATGAGTATTGCTTTCGACCTCGTCGAAAAAGTTCTCCAGCTCATCGTTGCCATTGTCATTATAGTTAGGTTGTTCCTCACTGCTGTTGCTGCTGATGCTGGTGTTGCTGTTGTGTGTTGCTGCTGTGCTAACCACAACATTTTCGGCCAGCTCTAGCTCCACATCTTCAATGCTCTCTACAGAGTTCTTATCATAGTTGTTGCCTATAAAATTGTCGCTAATATGTTTTGATTGCTCTTTGCTGTTGTTGCTGTTGCTGATGCTGATGCTGTATTGCTGTTGTTCCTCAGACACATCTAGTTCTGGCACTGGCTCGGCAAAAGTCTGTGTCGTTGGTGTTGTTGTTGTCTCCAGCAGCAGCTCTTCTTCTTCTGCTACTGTTGCTGTTGTTGCTGCTGCAGATGGAGCTGTTGTTATTGTCGTTGTTGTTGTCGTTGATGTTGCCTTGAACAATGCTGGCGGCTTGAGCGTTGATCTCATTTGCTGTCGCTTCTTGTAGAGCGGCAAGCGTGTTGTTGTCGGCGCTGTTGTTGTTGTTGTGCTTGCGACAGTTGGTGGCGCAGTGCTGCTGCGCCTGCTGGTTACTGAGCTACCATCGCGCGACGAGCTGCCAAATAGTTTTAAGCGCTGCAACGCCGGCAACTTGTTGGGTTTGGGTCTAAACAGCTCCTCCCGAGAATCCTCTGACGGCAAAACTTGTTGCTGCTGCTGTTGTTGTTGCTCCTCGTCATGCTGGGCTTGGGCCAAGAAGGCTGCAGGTATGCGCCGTACACTCTGCTTATTGTTGTTGTTATTGTTTCTTTGGCCAGCTACTGTTGTCCTTGGCTCCTGGCTAATGGCTGGAGCAACAGCTGTTGTTTGAAGCGCCAAAAGTGCATTCTGTTTACCCTTAAGCAGATCATCAAGCGATAGATTTTTCTGCTGCAATATCTCACTGAGACTGAGTCCGCCCGAATTCTTTAATATGTTCTTTAGATCGACGGGTGTCTTATTTGCAACAGTTGGCCCCGGTTGTTGGAGCTGTTGTTGCTGCTGCTGTTCCTGATCCTGTTTCTTTGCCTGGCCATAAGGTCGACGATAGGCTTTGCTACCGCTGCCGCTAACTGGTGCCTCGGTCTGACGTTGACGTGGTCGATTGTCACGTTCACGCTCCAGCGTTTCCAATGGTTCACGTACCGGCAATTGTTTGCGCCTAGACAACTGATCATCCTCGACATGACCGCGCCAATAGAGACTACTGCCGCCACCACCATGCGTCGATTCTTCCTCGTTGGCACCCATTGTCGCCAGCGGCAACTGTGGTCGACGCTTGCGTTTACTGCCACCGGGTCGGCGACGCGGCAATGTTGCCTCCGGCGTCGATTGGCCATCGTCCACTATGAGCGAGACTCCAGTTTGCAGCAGCTGCTGCAATTAAAGAAAATATCACGCATGAGCATTATGCTAAACGTATTAAACAAATATTAAATGACCAGCAACAATTGTTTAGTTTGTTTAACTTTGTCATTCATTTCGATGGAAAAGAACGAACCAGCGACGTGAACTATTTCAAATGCCAAGTAAACTACGTAAACCTTTAAAAACTCGTAACTATTACTAACGAGTAATTACATTTAATTCTTGTTTACGGGAAGCTTGCAAACTTAGTACATAATATAGAATAGAAGTAGTGAGTAATATGCAAATATTTTTTTTAATCATCTGATTTACGCAGTAAAAGTTTAAGTGATTCTTTACGCAATCGCTTAAGTTGATGTGCCATTTACGAGAGTGTATAAATGCTGTGTTACGCTTTTAATCCTGTATAGGGTATAAGAATGAGATTTATTGAGCCGGTAAGCACATTTTAAGCGCTTGACTTTTATTGATTAATGGACTCACTCATTGATTGATGGCATTTCTGAATGCAGCCAACAGAGAAAACACATCTTGTTCTCTCTCTCTCTCTCTCTGTCTGCCTCTGTGTGTGTTTTTTTTCACCTTTTCTCTAACTGTGGGTGTGTGTAATCAATTGAAAATCGCTTTTTACCGTTATGTATTGGTTTATATATAATTTAAACTGAAGCCAGAATGAAAAAGTTATGAGTAGACATGTGAGTAATACCCTGTATTAAGAAATAGCAGAAAACCATTTGATACTTGAGTAATCTTCGCCAAGGCAATCAATATTTACCCCAACTCAACCATTCTTAACCCACCGCAAGCCCCTTCCGACCGACGAGAGCTTGTCCCATAATTAACTTGCGCATCTTGTTTAGCGAAGGCCAATTGCTGTCGGCCAGGTTAATGCAATTTAAGCAGACACACACACACACATACACACAAACACAAAGTTAACAGACAAGCTGAAAGCTGTCTTAACTTCATAAACTGCACGCAAATGAAAATAATAGTTAAAGAGATGACTACAGGAGCGACAGACGACACTGCAGGCGCTTTTCTGCTCACGTAATTAATTTTCAATTTAGCGCCGTGCAAACAATCCCTCTACCGCCCGCCCGTCCACCCGCTCCTTACCATTTAGTATAGACACAGGTCCCGCATATAATGTTGAAGAAGTATGCATGAAAAGCACAGAATACTAGTCGACTCATGATAATACCCAGTCGGATTATCATGTTGTTGCTGTGCTGGCATCGATGATGTGCCCCAAGCCCCCCACCGCTGACTCCCACCCACACACGCCCATCATTGCCATCACTTTCTTGATTAGTCTGAGTAATTGCCTTGGCCCAACAGGCAGCGCTTCAATCCCCCACTCACACTATCCCTATCGCTCCTTTTGAGCTGTAATCAGTCTAATGCAAATGCTGATTTGTGCATTTATGATCCCGCCGTTTCTCTGTGTGTGTGTGTGTGTGTGTGCAAGTCTGCGGTTTGATGCTTTGAGCACACATAAATGAAATTGATAACTTTGCTTTTGACGATATCATTGCTGGGATTGAATAATTTTGTCACATCATTGGTAGTGCTCCACAAAGAGATATCATCCTCATCATCATACGTGACCCCAAAAGCGTAAAGCCTTATTATTAATTAGAAGCTGATTCATTATTTATAGATTGAATAATTTATATTGCAGCAATTGCCAACGGTACTGTTACACTTTTGGTAGTAGTCCAATAAAACAGATGCTTCTCCTTTGCTTCTGTAACCGAATACAAAAAACCTTTGCGTACTTTCAATTTCTATGCGAAAATTGAGTTGACGGCTAATGACACAACTAAATTGTTGACGAAAAAGTTATGCACAACAAAGCAAACCCAAAAAAAGCTCGCTGAGGTTTTTGGCCAAAAACTCATTACACAATATGCCAACTTGAAAACCAAGACAGAGGGCGAAGAGAAAGGAAAGAGCTGAGAGAAGGAGCGAAAGCAGGAACGAACGAAAAGTGTGGACAGGCAAACAGAGTAGCGAAAAGTTTTTGCGACAACTGCAAACAATGCAAAAATAATATAAATTGAAAGCACAAACTACCTATACTATACTCTTCCTCAATCTGCATAGTTAGTTCCTCATCGAGTCAGGAAGCTAAAAAAGGAAAAATGAAATGGAACAGTGTTGAAAATGCAAACAGAACACAATAGTCTCAATTTCTTTCACATCGATAGCATGTTTTAAAAATTTGATTAAACCCCAAGAACTTTTAATATGATACTCGAACTTCGATAACATCGATAACAGTCTTTTCTATCTAGGATCGAATCGCGCCCATCTCTGGTTCGTTAGAGTAGAAATGCAATTACTGGCTAAAAAGCATGCATTTCTCTCTCAAATCATTTAGACTGTGGCAATCACTGTTCTTTCAATCTATTTCTCTCTGCGTGACATGTTTTGTTATCTTTTCAATTCAACGCCGATTACATTTGCATTGCCCTGCCTCCCTACCGAATGAGCGAGCGAGCGAGCTAGTGGAGGGAGAAGGGAAGGGTTTTGGTTTTAGTTTTGTCTTAAATTTGGCCAAGTTTTGGCTGCGAAGGAGATTGCATGCATAATGAAGATGGACGTCAATGGCAATCGAATTGTTTTCATTCAACCAAAGTCTTAAACAAAGATCTCATCTCGCCCCCTTTCCCTTCTTTCCATCGAAGAAGAATTGAACAGGAGCCAGGATGCCGGCAGCTGCAATTGAGGGTGAACAAAAGAGCCCGAAACAAAACAACGGAAAGGAAACGAAATGCAAGGGAGCTTTAAAAATGCAACCCTGCGCGTTTTTGCGCTGCATTAAATCAAGCTCACACACGGACACAGACTCATGTGTGTGTGTGTGTGTGCCAGTAGTATGCCTGTGTTGACAGCATTGGCAACACTCTGGAACTTGGCCTGTCAGCAGCAGCAGTAGCAGTAGCAACAGCCTTCAAAAGTTTTTCAACGCGCTTCGCTTGGCTTGGCATGCGGCGGTTTTATAGTCACATAACCTCACTTCTTGTGCTCGCTTTTTTCTTTTTTTTTTCATCCGTTTCCCATCCTTATTTTTATACCCTTGAACCAGTGAAATTGGTATAAATGGGTAGAACAGTATGTTATAGACAGAAGGAAACTTGATGTTAAAACAATAAACAAAATAATGATCATCTGGGAAAATTGCATCATAATCGATGAAGAAACAGCGGATATATCGAAAATTCAAGTTTAGTCAAGCGTTCAGTAGGGTTCAGGGTATCTTCTAGTCGAGCTGTCTCGACTAGAGCTTTCTCACTTGCTTTTTTTTGGTGCCTTTTTTGGCCTTGTTTTTCTTTTTCGTTAGCCAGCGGGCAGTTGAGCTGCAACGCTTTTCTTATTGTTGTTGTGGTTTTTGTCTTGTCCAGTCGATAAATGTCAAGTTAACACCAAAGTTGTCATCGAATGTGCAAATATTCTACCAAGCATATCTTGTGATTGTTTTTTCTTTTTTCATTTTAAATTTATTACAGCAAGAAATTGTTTTCTCATTTATTTGGATGTCCAATAATGGTCACTGACACCGTTGTTTCTTTAACTTAATTACTAAATCCATCAAAAAGTCGTGTTTTTTTTTGGGCCAACATATGGCCTCTGGCACTCACAAAACACTAATAAAATATAAACTTAAACTACTGTAATTTCTTAATTTTTATACCAAATCGCTATTATTTATAAGGCATATGTAGTTTAAAAACTCTACGAAATCAGTAATTTTAGTGATTTATTCTAATGTCTTTAAAGTACTTCTGATGTAGTATAACAATGCTAAATAGTCAATAATTAAGTTTGAGTTGTTGTTGAACGGTTAATTGGCTTAACTAGCACTTTGTTGTGGCGCTTTGAACAACTTATGCCACAAACTCTTTGATAAGTTTTGGCTGCCTTTGTTAAATGAATAAAAAATGTCACAGAATTTCGCCCAAAAAAATATTTGGCATGGCAACTTTCGCCAGCTGCAAAGGCGGCCCCAAAACAAAGTCCACTAGGGCGTTGTGTAGGGGCAGCGGGGGTAAAGAGGGACAGTGTTGAACAGAGCACTTGTATTCCGGCAACCACTGAAAGTTGCTCAGCTTCTCGTTTTTGTTGTTTGCCGCTCCTGCTGCTGCTGCTCTTGCGTCTGCGGCTTATGATTTCTAACCATACCTGCATCCCTGTCTCACTCTCTCCTTTCTCTTACTCCTTAACTCTTTTGCCTTTTGTGTGTGTTTTTTTTTGTTTAACCACAAGTTGCTGCTTTTCATAATTAAATTGCAAAATTTATGCGCAATTAAATGGAAAACTTTGCTTTGTGGTCCAAAGCCATGGAAATGCCAATGAAAATCAAATCTAATAAGCACGTTCGACACGAGAGAGTGCGTGATCGACTTGCGTATACCCTGTGTACAATTAAGCAATTTAAGTATTTGAGGCAAAGGAAATTAAATCAGCTCAATTTCGCAATTATCCAGTGGATTTTACTTAATGCCAAAAATTTTGTATTATTTTTTCAGTTGGGCTGTGTCAACGGTAACGACACGTCAGAATTTGGTGCCGCGATTGCTGGCAACGGATGGTGTTGTGGAACAGTTTTCCCCAATGGATGGCTTTGGAGATGGATCGGTGGTGAAGCCAGATACTGAGGGGGGTGAAGGAATATCACGCATATCGGCATTGATACCCTATTGGGATATGGCAAATCATCGATGCGGCACAATAACCTCATTCTATGACCGTGCCACACAGCAGATGGAGTGCACCGCCCAGGAGGACGTTAAGGAGGGTGAACAGTTCTTCATCTACTACGGCGACAGATCCAATGCTGATCGTCTAGTGCATCATGGGTGAGCGCATTGAAGTTGAAATTTATTAATTTCGAATTTAAATTAAAATCAATGAAAATTTGTTTGACAGATTTCTGGATATGAACAATCCAAAGGACTTTGTGCAAATACGATTGGGCCTCAGTCCCACAGATGCGCTGGCCGAACAGCGAGCGATGCTGCTGGTCGAGCTTAAAATTGAGCGCAAGGCGGAGCTGCGAGTGTTGCCCGCACCGGAGTATATATCGGGCGAGCTTTTGGCATTTGTGCGTGTGTTTAACATGAGCAAGGATCAACTGGAGCACTGGTGCAGCGATCTTGAGCGTGCCGTCGATTTGCTGCACATTGATTGTGCCCTCGAAACGGATCTGGAGACGCGCACCTGGCAGTATCTGTACCAGCGTCTTAAGCTGCTACTCGGTGTGCTCGATGCAACTATTAATGATGCCGATGAGCAGCAACAACTGGAGTCCTTGCAGGCACTCAATGAACCGGCAGCTGAGCGAGAGATTGATATTATGGTCCTACAATATCGTCGCCTCGAACGTCGCATACTCACTGATGCTCTGCAGTACGCACAGGAGCGCCTCAAGGTCTAAAGAGGCGCCAAAAGAAAACAAAACCAAAATTTATTACAAATACTAACTCAAGTGGCCATTTAGAGAAGTCACCAACCATTTTTTTCGTAGTACTCCATGCAAAGACTATGATCCTAGTATATATGTCTATGAAACCAAACGAATTATATGCATATATATATATTTTTTTGTCTATATGCCTGTGGCTTAAGTATCGCGCACAGTAAAAGTGTTTTATTTTTTTATTAACTTATTTTTGCAAAGCACAAAAGTTTATTATTAATTGCGTATAATTTTTTTTTTAAACTTAACATAGTTTTGCAATTTTTAAAAAGATTTTGAGAATAATCTTAATTTAAATTGTTGCTTTAATTTTTATGATTTATATTATTTTGAGTATTTAATACTATTATAGTCAGTAAAAGTCATTTAATAATTGTTGTACTATGTTTGTTTACTTGAACTACATGAAATAATAATTAATAACAAACTTATATTATGAATGTCTAATACATATAATGTTAAAATTTATTGCAAACTTAAACTCAATAAATTATTCAAGCTTAAAAATTATTCACAAACAAATTCTTCTTAGCTTCAAAAATATTTATAGCTATTCACAAATCGAATTCTTTTTATGGCAGCAAAGCAGCAAAAAGAAGAGCAACAAATGCAAATGAACATTTGTTACGAAATCGCATTAAAATACTCTTTGAAAATGCGCTTAAGTTCAAAGGTAGGTAAGCACACACACACACACAAACAGAATCATATAGCGGTATTAGGATTAAATCAAGCAATGCCTTCAACCATGTGTGCATGCGGCTGTCCCTCTGTCAATGTTGGCATGCGGCATGTGGCATGTGTGCTTGGCAATATGCGTAGAAACGTTGATAAAACACACACACACAGAGAGTGGCAATAGGCAAAATGGGTTACAGAAAAGTACAGAAAAGAGAATGATGTAATATAGGGAAAAATATTGAAGTTAGAGTTCATAGCTTTACATTTCAGATTCTTTGAAGCAATTAGAGCCAGTATCAGTGTTTTGGGACAAAAGTAATATAAACTAGGTATGTTTTTATTAAACCAAAAAATTCCGAACTGACAGAATAATAAGAATTTTTGTATGTTATAAGCTAGTCAAGTTTTCGGTAAATAATAATGTACTTGGCTTTTAGATAAATTCACAAATTTCAATTCAATTATGGCAAACCCTTTTTCATAGGTTTTTGTTACCTTCACTTGTATTTTTGTAATAAAAAGTCGCCCCAAGACTATGTTTTATTTATTATTTAAATTAATTTAGCATTCTGTATGAAATAGAACAAGTTTCAAAAAAAAAATCCAAAGAGTTGCACTTGGTAAGCGATCATTCTTGTGTAAATGTGTCATATATAATATATACATACATATGTATTTACATATATATCTTTATTTAGATTCCAAGATACACAGTGTGTGTCAACAAGTGCTCACAATTCTCAGAAGCATTTTTGTTGTTTGTTTCTCGGTTTTTCGTATGTGTTGCATAAATGTTAAGCCGCTTAGGTTTTTGAGGGCCAATGGGCGTGGCCATTTGCTAATTGCTTGACGGCAACAAATTGGCCAGTCCAATTAGCAAATTTTGTATGTATATATGTGAGTGTGTGTATTGTGGGGCGCCAACGTTGTGTGTGTGTGTATGGGTGTGCAAGTTTAAGTGATGCGATTGCAATTTCGCAGTTTGCGTTTTGGGTTCGAGTTCGAGAGTCCCAAAAAAAAGAAAGAGAAAGAAATGGAAAACTTAACTCGACCATATAACAGTGGAAGCAAAGGCAGCAGTTAAAGGGGCAATCGATGGCGAAAGCCAAACTAAATTGCCAGCAGCATTGTATACACATCCATACATACACACACATGCATACATAAATTCATGGTATATTTCAATCACTTGCCTAAAAACTTTTCCAAATTGTGCAATTGAATTTGCAAGTGCGGAAAATCGACTGCCAACAGATGAATGGTAAGGGTATTGGTAATGGGAATGGGAATGGGGATGGGTTGTGTGTGACTTCCCGCTAAAAATAGCTGTTCAAATGTCAAATCAAATGTCGCGAAAAGTGGGTTGCAAGTGGTTGCAGCTACTGGCTCTGCCATCACTGATGCTTTTAAATGACATTTCCAAAGTGTTTGCATTTGCAATCAGCCAAACAGAGTGCATGGGGATATATATAGCGGGGGTAACGGGCTGATAGGGGGAGTGTTTAAAAACCAGATCAAATATATATATTTCGGTATCATCGGCAACAACTACAGCTACAGCCAAACATCAATACAAATTGTATGATCTATTCTGTAGTACTATTTTAGACCTTTAGAAATGTGCAAAAAGAAAGGTATGTATTTATTTGACACCAACGTTAAATATTGCTACTTGACAGCCGCTCGTTTTTCTATACAAACATAAATACCAATAAAAAATTATATCTCTACATGTGTCTCATCAATAGCCAGACACAATTTGGTCAGCCACGTTGCGTATACGTAACATATGCTGCTTAACGTAAAGTATGCACAGCGTTGCATTGCCTCGCAATAGCCATTAAAAGGAATAAATAATGCGTTGAACACACACACACACACACAGTAAGTGTGTCTGCCTACAACACGATTAAACACATGTTTTATTCAGCCCCACAACAAGAAAGACGAAGCCAGAAAGCTGCCCGCCTGCACTTAAGGCCAGTGTGGCTGCATAAAGGGAGTGTGGTGGTGCCATAAAAACAGATTGTAATATGCGTAAGTGGCAGTGGCCACATTTGGTTTCAAGCATTTCAATGTCTCTGCCCATGTTGCCCATGCAACACACATTCGAGAGCGGAGCATGCAAAGTAAAAACACAGGCAAAAAAAATAGCAAAACCATTTAAGAAAGTTATAAGCTAGTGTGATTGACAAGCGAAATACCCTGTTACCACTTTAAATAGCGAGAAAACAATAAGATAATCATTCAAAATCACATATGGGAAATAATCTATAATCTAGTACATATGGCTATAGCTATAACTATGGCTTTTCCTATAACAAAAACTGACTGAAAATCAAAGCTCAGTTGCAAAAAACCTTTCAATTGATGTGAAAAAGTACTGTAGTATATTTGGAGCCATTTACTGGCACGACATGTATTATGATTGGCCAAAAAAGTATATTTTTGAAGTAATATTTTCAAGTCATATAGCAATTTATTCTGATGATTTAGGTTATGCAAAAAGTTCTATTTGTATTTTGATGGCATCGATAAAAGACAATATTTTTTTGAACTGTAACTGTAATTTTCTATTCGTTACATTGACATTGTCAAATTAATGCCACCCACTAAGTGCTGATAGATGATTACAGGGCATGCAAGGGGGGAAAAATAATAGGCTGGCAACTGTAAGAGCTTTTAAATTTCATAGTTGCTTTATTAAGAGATCCGCATGTTTTCGAGTTGTTGTTGTCGTTGTCTTTGAAGCCCCAAATTTTCATGGGGCTACTTTTATATTTGCTATCCTTGCTTGCAGTGAGCAGAGAGGCCTCTTGTTGTCTGCTTGTCTGCGCCAGTTGCAGTTGGATTTCAACAAATATGCTGTTACGTGCAACGAGGAGACAGCAGACGCAAGCCAGAGACTTGGTGTAATTTCCAAAAATATTCGAAATGCATTTAAGAACATTTTTGTACATTTTTGAAGCAGTTAGTAATAGAGTTAAAACTGTACGGCATTAAAAGAAAGAAAGAAAACTTGTTCGTAAATGACATTGTTTTGATCATCTAGGAAAAATTGGATTATGTTCAATATAAACAAACACTGAAAATATTCTCTCAAGCGTGAAGTAGACACAGACGCTGATAGCCTGATCCATTTGCCTAGTTAAAGTTTCTTGTCAAGATTAATTGTAACTTAGTTTCTCTATGCGCTACTCTCTTCGATTCTCAACAATGTAATTTTAAAACTTGCTGCTCAGCATTATATTTGCATCTCACTTTAAGTCTTAACTTTCACTTTTGCCGACGCCTAGTTAAGAATTTTGTTAAAATAAACCCCAAAAATCAAGGCACTCGCATAATTGATTGATTCCCTTTCTCTTCTTTGAATGCTACCAAAACTTTTTAAATTTAATGGAATTTTGTTGTTTCTTGGCAAATTTCCTTTTTACTTGCACCGCCCTTTTTGGCCGCAACAGGAATCTTTGTTTGGGGCTTTTCACTCATCCCTCAGACATTCACAGGCAGCGCACTTGCATATATGAGTAGCTGAATAACTGAAAGTAACTAGAGTGCTTGAAAGCTTGAGTGGCAGTTGCTGTTGCTGTTGATGCTGTGACTAACAAGGTTACCTGAGGAACTAATTTGCATGGGACGTGACTGTACGTAGTGGCTGTAAGGCACTGTGTCGCAGTGTTTGTTAGCAATTAACTGGGCCATTGTTGTTGTTGTCAACATTTCTTAGCCAATTGCAGCAGCTGCTGTTGCTGTTATTGCTGTTGTTGCAAAAATTCTTGAACTTTGCATTTGCCAATAGCCACGCAACAGCAACAGCAGCAGCAACAGCATGCAGCGACGACAAGGGCAGCTGCTTATTTTATTTGCTAATTGCAACACTCAACGGGCAAGCTGACAAGGATGAGAAAAGAACGAGTCCTCTCAACGACAAGTGCTCGACAAGTTTCTACCATCAGCAGCAACAACAGTGACAGCAACAACAGCAACAATGTTGCCGCCAGCGGGGTCAAGAAGGTATGCAGCCTTACCTCTTTGCCTCATCGCAGGCTTCTCCTTTAACATCTCCTACTGGCAAACAAATTAAAAGTGACGCATCTATTTCTTCTCCTTCGTTTTGTCCCTTTCTTATTCGCATTCTTTCAATGGTGGTGGCTGCGTCTTCATCTTTTACATTTACAGTTATATTTCTTCCCTTCTCTTTTTTATTATTATTATTTTTTGCTGTAACATTGCATTTCTTGTTGTTGTTGTTAGTTACCCACTTCACAGTTTGCAAGTTGGCTCAATCCTCACTTTGCTGCAACAGCAGCATTCGGTAGGTGTTTGATACATCCGACACACAATGTGTGACGCTTTAGGCTCGGTATTAAATTACAAAAATGTCAAAGTAATTGCTTCTTTGCCCCAAAAGTTTGAGCTCATAAATGTAAAACTATCTACTTCGACAAGTGCAACTTGTTACAGTCCTAAGATTTGAAAGGGTTCTACCATTTTTAAGATTTTAAAAGTATTTATTTTTATTTGATGATATGCCAAATTTATTGAATTCAAAAGGACTTTAATTATTATCCTACTTATTTTCATATTTTAGAATATTAAGATTATCTTGTTTGTTCCTACAAGAAAAATCCGATCCTTTACTGAATTCCCTAGCTCCAAAAACAAGGATCTTACTTTATATTTTTTTAACCAACTTATTCCGCTAGACTTCTACTTAACTAGTTTAGCTTTTCTAATAATATCTAATACCATTGTTTATCTTTAAGTATAATAATAAAACTTAATGTTGCCAGTTAAAAAATGGATTCTTATTTGCAGATAATTTCCTCAGTCTTTACTCATCCTACGCTGTCCCAAGATAAATGTCAATACAATAAACTCAATTGCAGCTGGGGAATTCGAAGCTTGTTAAAATAGTATCACTTGTTGGTTATCGAGTCTCGATATGTAATCCATAGAGAAAGGGATATGGAGCTAGGAGGATGGTGGAGATGCAGATGAAGCTTACATGAATTGCAAAAAGAAAATGTCAAACAAGCTAATAACAAGCTTGCCTGCGGGACACACAAATAAAGAGAGAGAGAGAGAGACAAAAGAGGTATGAACAAAATGGCAGACAAAACTAGAGAAGACATTTAGATGGCAGTTAAAGTAAACACGCAGACGCCATGTGTGTAACAACAGCATCAAAATGGGCAATAAAAGGGTGGTGAGGTGGGAGGAGTCAGTAATCCATACAAAATAGTTGTACATGTGATGCATATTTCATTTGATATGACCAGGGCTCAAGGCAAAGGCACTGACTACTAACTGTGTCTGGTAATGTCTGGCCATTATATATTCATGTTTTCTACCCGGTTTACCCGGCCGTTCGATAACAGCATCGCCCACAAATTGAATATGCTTAAGGGGAGGGAGAAGGAAGGAGTGGGGGTGTGCGGAGGTGACTATTTAATATGAATAATATGTAATAAATGCATGTGCTTAAAATAACAATAACATGACCTGATGACTTCGTAATGTTGTTGATGCTCAAAACTAAGCGATTTAATCTCTTCTTTGTTGTATTCTGAAGGGAATTTCGAAATGACTCTTAAATGTTTCATAAATTGTTCATTTGTGCAACAGTTGGAGCAAGCGAGAGAGAAACTGTTAAGGCGAAACACTTTGGTTACATTTACTAAATCCATCACATCAGCCGGACTGAACACAATATCCACAGGGAACGGGAAACGGGATTGTGGCACATCGCTCAGTGGACATTTGAAAATTCCGCTCCATCTGTCAATTGCCGTGCATTAGTCTGTGTGTTTTACGTTATTGTCCCAATTCTCTGCACACTGTTGATAAATTAACATAATTGCGCAATTTTTCACGATATGACAGCTTCATTAATATTACATTTTAATTAATTAAATGCCGTTAAGAGTGGCCCCGATTGCAACAGCTTCGTTGCATTGCATTAATGCTGGCAATTAGCGGCCGGTCAACAGTTTCATAAATATATCAAACAATTAATCAAAGTGCAACACGCCGAAAACAGATTAATAAATAAAGAAATGAGCCACAGACAAATCGGAAAAGGACTACAAAAAAATACTGGAAATGGCGGCTTACATTTCGCAACAAGGAAATGAAAATAAAAAAATAATTGTAGGTGCTCTAGTTGAAAGAAATATATTGACGTGTAGATACCCTCCACTAAAATCTTACCTAATAAATGTAAAATACAATTTTTATTTATTGTTTCTGGTTCCTCGCAACAAACGACAAAATCTAATATTATGTAAAATATATTTAAGTATTTGTTTCCGATTTCATTAGGAGCTAAAAAATCATCTTATCCTTTTATTTTGATTTATTTAAATATATATAAAAATATAGGCTTTTAAAAAAATCTATTTAATGGCATTACCTAGGGCATTTCAAAAAATTCCCTTTCAAGAAATAATTATTCAAATTAATTAAACAGCAACGAATGGTGTCGCTCGCATAACTTAAATTAAGTATCATTTTTGCAGTGGAGACAGGCCGCAGACACAGATCAGATCACATACATATTCCTATTAATATATATGTGTGTGTGTGTGTATATCGTACATATAGCATCACACATCACGTATGTGTGCACAATAATTACATTATTTTAATTTGTATTATGTCGTTCAATTTATTACTTAATATGCATAACTTTGGGCAACACATAGCATGGTCTTTCAATGCGCACGCTTGCATACTTAATGG
Organism: Scaptomyza graminum; assembly: GCA_018901835.1. Taxonomy (NCBI): domain Eukaryota; kingdom Metazoa; phylum Arthropoda; class Insecta; order Diptera; family Drosophilidae; genus Scaptomyza; species Scaptomyza graminum. The sequence goes on along the minus strand of JAEIFL010000001.1, from coordinate 7,036,990 downwards.
CTTAAACACATCTTAAATTTCCAAATCTTCAATTTTATATCACGTGCCACATACGCCTACAGCGACATGATAGCAACTATTGATGTCACACCAAATAGTATTTTATTGACGGATGCGGCAGGGTTGTGTGCGCTGCGCTCAAAGATTAATGAGATTCTAGCTTAAAAGCTGACAAAGATTTTCTTTTAACTTTTTCAAAAACTTTTAAGCATAACCTTTTAAAGTGCAAATGTGAATTTTTAAGCCATTTTGTCTTTTAGCGTTTTCTGCTTTAAATAAAAATAAAATCACACAAGTTACTTAAGATAAGAAAAATCATCCGGTGTATCAGAAGGGTTCTTTTGCACATATTTATGGCTGTATATGTAAGTACATGTTTAATATATAAGGAATTCATTCTCAGTTTTCCCTGGTTTGGCGTTAGTAAAATGCATATCGTATGGAATTTAATGCAAATATTTAGTTAACACTAAATAAATTGAGAGAATAATTGAATGAATAAACAAATCGGTTTTCAATTGGCAATTGCTATTGTTGAAATTGATTATGTCATTTGCTCATAAACATTGTGCAATAACGGCTAACAGTTGTTGCATTTTATATTTAAATATTTAATATTTCAATTATGCAACCGCAAATGACAAATTTCAAACGACACTCACGCGCCCAGACACAAACACACATCACACTACGTTGCGTCTAATGTAGAACACACCCACACACACACAACAGCAACACTCACTCTCACACAGTTGCCGACTCGGCCTACTTTTCTTTGGTTTTGGGATTCGGAATAATGAAGGGCCATTTAAAAACTTGTCTCAAGTAGCAAACGTCGACGGTTATTTGTGGCGCTGAATAATTTAAACATATTTTTAAACGAGGCAGCATAAAAATTGAAAATTGACCCCCTTCGGTTTTGGTTTGAGCTACTTGCTCACACAGACTAGTCCATTGGTTGGCTATAATGGACGAGTCAAGGGCCAGTCTAAGCAGTTGTAAAAAATCACATTAGTTTTGGCAGTGTTTCGTTAAAGCCTAGCACATGACTAGCCAACGTTGGCCAGTATAAATTTGGTGACTCTAGAGGACTGAGTAAGATACACGCAATACCGTTTTTAAAGAGGTGGTGGGGCGTGGAAATAAAAGTTTATTTTACGAGTGCCAAACACTTGCAACATATGCAACAAAATCTATGTACATTCTTGAATAATTACCGCTATGTTATTATGTCTGGGAAACATATTATTAAGTTGCACTTGTAATAATACTGAAGTTGGTAATCCTGGAATAATTTTGTCTTAACATTTTCATTATATATGTATTTTAATTTGATATTTTAATTGATTGCGTAATTATATTTTGATTTCCGTGTTGAAGCTAGCAAACCATTCCTTTAAAATGTATCTCATATTGAGAACAAAAATGCTTGTATTCCAATTTCAATATCCAGGAGGTGAAATTTTAATGTTTTGATTAGTAATTAATCCGTGGACTATAGTTAAACTTGTACATGTGTGTGGGTTTGTGTGTGTGACACTTGAGTGACATTTAAAGTACAGCCCCATTGCAGTGCCCCAGGCTGTGTGTGTCTATTGTGTGTGTGGCATAAAGGCAAGACAGTGACCTGATTGACTAAGGCCAGGAAGGCGGCATGAGCAACCGGAAATACACACACACACACACACATAGAACTTGTCTCACAGGCCGGACGCGCTGCAAAGTATGCAACAAAGTTATGCATGCAAATATACACGAACAAAATGTATAATAAAAAAAAGCAGCAAAATAAAAGTAGAAAAATTGCAGCTTAAAACTGATGACATTGCTCCCGTGCGAGTGTGGGTGTGTGTGTATATTGTGTCACGTTGTTTGCTGCAAGTTTGTGTAGCAGAAATTGCAGCAACGAAAATATTGTATGGCTCCGCACATTCGCGTGTCGCATATTCATTTAAATTTAAATTTAAGCAAATACCATACATGAGTGTGTAGGACGTAAAAGCCGCAGCTGAGTGGCCGCAACGTTGCACTCATTTGAGTTGCGCACATCATTTGAATAACTTGCAAAATGTTCATAATGAGCTACTCATTACTCGTATAATAATGTTTACGCGCCGTTAGACACGCACTTACCAAAACACTCAACACGCACTCACACATGCGAGTACAACAGCAACCAAAACATTTGGATGCTATGGCAACTCTGCAACAGCTTTTTGCCACAAGATTTTTGACTACAAAAAGAAAGCGGTTTGGAAAATTTTTGTAAAAACACAGAAGCAACGAGCTGAAAAATTTCAATTATAAAGTATAAATCACATCGAACGAATTTAAAAAGATTCAATTACTTCTAATTATTTTTTGAACTGGTTTACAACTTAATAAAATATATTTATTTATTAAAGAGAAGGCCACAAATGAATTCTTAGCCAACTACTTAATTTTAAGAGCGCGAGCCGCATGGCTTTCGGCTCGCTTGTAACAAGTTTTGAACAAATTTATATTTATATTTTTCAACTGGAGGGAGGGCAAAGAAAGCACTTCATCTGTTGGTTTCTAGGCAGTCCATGATACTGTGCTTTATAGATATAGGGTGAATATAGATACCGGTTGCAAGCCGGAGAAGTTTCCTATATTTTATTATTTCACTTCAAATAAAAATGCAAAAATTCCAAGTCCCAAAAATAGCAATCAGAGCACAAGACACAATATAAAAACGCAAATGTACATTTATATACATATATATGTAAATAGGATATACAAAATGTTGGGAGTGTTATGCGTAATAACTAATTATTTGGCATGGCAGAATCAGTATATGTATGAGTGTTGTGTATATTGCGTATACGTACACAACGCTCTGAGGCGTAATGGGAATTTCTCTGAATTAAAATGTTCGGTTTTGGGGAAATGTTGGAAAGCGCATGCAAAGTTGTAACAGATGCTACAGTTTTGTGTTCGTGTGTTTTTGTGTGGCAGTCGAAGTTAAAACAATTGACAGAGGCACACATAAAAGCTTTTAAATCTTAATAAATCTTGCATACAATTTCAGAAAGTAAAAGCAGAAACAGCGGCAGCAGCAGCCCAAGATGAAGTTTCGTTTCGCGGGGCGTCACCGAGTGACAATGATATGGCATAGATTGTGGCAAGCAGCTGTGTGGCAGCGCCAAAAGGGCACTTGGTGGTTGTCTGCGGGTTAAACTGCTGCTCCTGCTGCTGTTGCTGCTGTTGCTGGTACCTTCAGGTTGGTATCGCTCCCTTAGCATTATTGGCAGCTGGAGCTGACAAGCTGCTACAAGGCTGTGCGGCCAGAAGAGTAAGCAACTTAGTTGGGGTGCCACAAGTCAATGGCATTGGCAACGCTCACCTGAAAACGGCGTAGAGGAAGAGAAAGAGACATGTGTTTCCCCCCTTCTTTGTGTCTTATATATTTTTCCTGAATTTTGCTCTTTAGTTGCTCTTTACTAACATATTTTTAAGCTCTCTGTGCTAGGATTTTCTTTTATTATATGTGTGCGTGTGTGTGTGTGCGTGTAGAGGCGGATAAGTATTTCATAACCTTCAGCATATAACTTACAAGTTGTCTTATAGCTCATATTATATTTGGTGGCTGTGCTTAGCCTTATGTTGAGTAGCGTACAGAACTGAATAAATATATATGATGGCAGGCAGCTATTAATCTTCAATGACTTGCGATCGAGCAGTTAGAGAAAATATACAAAATAAAAATAAAAGATTGCAAATACTTGATAGCAAGCAATTGACAGTATGAGTTGTCTTACGCTACATAAAGTTATATAAAAATAAATAAAATAAAAACAATTTCTGAATCAATCAAAATCTTTGGATACGATTTCGATTTTGGTTCTGTTACGCGCTGAAAATTCTCGATTTTCTTAAGGCATTTTTATCGGATTGCGGTTCTTGCTCAAAATGTAAATCATTTAATTGTCTTTAGCTGTTTTGGCTAAGGTTTAGTAGTAAGGTTGAAGTACGAAACGTAAAAATAAATTCAATAAATGACGCTTTTGACGCTGTTGCCTACTTTGTAGTATTGCCATAAGAAACAAAGAAAGCAGAAATTGTAACGCAGGCAGCTTCTCGTCCTGTTTCTCGTGACTTGGCTTCTACTCTATTCTCTCTTTGCTTCTCGCTATTCTGTGTAAATCTGACGTAGTTAGAAAGTTGCTGTTGTTGTTTTTTGTTATTTTGCGATACTTTCAGTTTTGAAAGGGGCAACCCAATGTTGCCACAGTGTATGTGGCACACACAAACACAGAGATTCACGTACATAGTCTGTGCTTTTACGTGTATAAATTTTGCACAACTAACTGCGTCACATTTTGCATAAGTGATGAGATCGATTTCCGGTGACGTTGCGTGATGATGAAGAAAACGAAACAGAAAAAGAAGACGACAATGTGTACGAAGTAGAACAGTAGGGGCAAGAGGGACAACAAGTGCAGCTTTGTGGCACGTTGAACGCGTCACAGCAGCAGCAGCTAAAAATATTTGGGGCCAATGCAAGTTGCCAAATATTGTCTACAGTTATTGCTTATGACAGAGCATTGCCATCTAGTATATCGTGTGTTTGCTACCGCCAAGGTATGTGTGTGTGTCTGTGTGTGCGTGTGTCACAACTTGCACCTTGAAGCGGCGGCTGAACAAAATAAACCAAAAGTGCCATAAAATGCTTGCAAACAGTTTTTGCAACCAGAGCATTTGGCGCTTGGCTTTTGGCTCCAGCATTCAGTTGCACCCCTTTCCTCTCCCTCGTTCTAAGTAATGCCGTAAGCTACCGCATGGCCATTCATCCATGGACAAGCAAGAAATGTTAGCCTCACACCTTTGCTGCATGTTTTGTTGCTTACTATTTACGTTCGTGTGTGTAGTACTACACACCATTTATTTGCGATTCTTTTTCTTTTTGTTTTTCCCTATTTTTGTTTAGCACGAATAGAAGTTTTTCTTCATTATGCTCTTGCACTGAGTATTATGGTCTTGAAAAAGTTAAAGAAGAAGTTAGATTACATACTTGTCTCTACATATGTCTCGGGCAGAGTTCAATTGATGTTGTCTACAAGTAAAATTGATGTATAAGTTCGACACAGAACAGTATTTCTTTAGTTTATATGCTTGTTGAATCACAAATCGAGATTATACCTTATTGACTTACAAAACCTTTTTACTTATACCTGATTATTTCCATTATTATAAGTAAGCGTTTAAGAATGACAGTTTTGATATAAAGAACAGTTTATGACTATGACAACGGAAACATTTTGTCACTTGAAGCTAAACTGTTTTTGTCTTGTCTTGAGAATGTTATTTTATTTTATTGTTCAATTTGCCAGTCTTTTTGACAACATATAAGCTGCGGTTGGGCATGTGTTTAGGGCATTTTTGCGATGAGCATTTTGAATTTTGCATGCGAAACCAAAACCAACAAGAACAACAACAACATCACAAACTTTTTGTGTTTGGTAGGCAATGTTGAAAGTTGACGTAGTTAAGGTGGATGGCGGTAGGGCGGGGTCGGTTACGTTGTTATGGGCTGGAGATGAACACATGACACATAAAAACTGACATGAAACTGCCCTTAACGACCGCATAAATCTTTAACTGGCCTGCAACCAGAGCGGGAAGGAGAGTGAGCGAGAATTTCAGATGAGGCTTTATCTTGTTGTTGTTGTTGTTGTACATACATAGCTGAGGGCGGCTTTAATTTTGATTGTGCACACATTGCAATTGTGAGTGTTTGTTTGTATGTGCTGTGCACTTTTTGTCTATGCTTGTGTGTGTGTGTGTGTGTGATCATGTTTGTGTGTGTGTTGTTTTCGCTTTGTGGCAGTCAGCACTTTTTGTGCCGTGCTTATTTTGTAGCATACTTTTTGCCGTGCCATTAATTTAATATGCAGCAGCCAAAGCGAAGGCGAAAGGAAGACAGGGAAGGCAGCAAACGAAGTACACTCAACTCATTTCTTGTGTTTGTGTGAGTTTAATTGCGCGTACAGCACTAAAGTCATTTGACTCACAAGTAGTACGTGAGTGTGTGTGTGTATATGTGTTACTTTTAATGCTTATTTAATTGTGTTAAGTGTCATTTACACATTAGTTCTGAGTCTCTCTCTCTCTCTCTTGCACACACACACTAACATATATGAAAGCTTTTGCTTTGAGCCAAAAACTGCACAACTTTTAGCCAACATTTTAATTAATGTTTTGCTGCCACGCCCCCACACACACACACACACACACACACACACACACAAGTGGCGCCGTCTTCATTACCAGCAGATAAACACACACATGCACACAATATTTGTATGTGTGTAAGTAAGTATGAGTGCGAATCCAGGAATTATTCACATTTATTTAATTAACATTAAAAATATATTTGTCGTAGTGGTAGTATTACTTTGCCACGCTCACACATAAGACATTTAATATGGAATTTTTTTTTTTTTTTCAGTTATGGCCTTACATCACAGATATGCAGTGACTGCTTACCGTATTTGTTCTATTATCTTTTTAGCTCTAGTTAATATTATTCAAATTTTTGTGTTGATGTTGATTTTGTCCAATTAATTTTCTTTTCATCGGCTCTAGAATATTATTCTTAGCTAACGATAGCACATTAGCAAAGTTTCCACAGGGAAATAAAAAATTAGTTTCATTGGGGTTTTTCTAGTGACGTGCTTTATGCCGGAAGTTGTTTTTTGCACTGATGCATAAGACAGACTGATTTTTGAAGTTTTCTTTTAACTTTTTCGTGTTTACAAATCGATCTTAAGCCGAATAAAAATGTTAGATTTTATTATGTATCCTCTATTTATAGAGTTGAATGTCAGAAAGCACCACACCAATGCGTGTTCGGGGTCCACTAGTTTGTCATAAAATCATGGTTTATAATTCACAATTAATGATGTTTTTTTTTGCTGATCTTAAAGTACAAATTTTATTTTATCTTTTGTGCATTTAAATAATACTAATTATAATCGAAATTGCTGTAGTGTTTGCAATGCTTTGTAGCATTCTCGTTAAATGCCAGAAGTTTAATTTATATTGATAATAAATTTCACTTAACTACTGAACTGCATACATACAAACACATACACCTGCGAAAATAATAATAGCATCACCAAGCAAGTTTTGCATATTGGCCAAAACACAAATATCAAGTTTTGAAATTATTTCGATTATCGTATCAATAGGCGTATACTTTACGTTTAGGGGAAGCTCTAAGCACAATAAAATAAATACTTGAATAATTGCAAAAGTCGCTTAGTGTTTCTATTATTATTTTCGCAGTAGTACATATGTACATATATATACACACACACACGCTGGCAAATGTTTAATGATCAGCAGCAGCAAATTTGTAGCTTTAATTGTTGTTGCTGCTCGTTAAGAGACGGACAGGTGGGGTGAGAGGTAGGATATAGAGGGGGGGAGCAGGCGTCAATTTAAAATAACAAATAGTTTAAGCGCTTTCAACCTGGGCCGTCTAATTTGTAGCACACATAAATTAAAACAGCAAGCTAATAAATAACGGCTCATTAAGCCCACACACACACACACACAGCAAGAAGTAGCAAAGCAAAGCAACATTAGAGCAGAATGCGTGTGTGTGTGTGTGTGTGTGAGAGAGAGAGGAAGGAATGAAGACACTGTGTTTGTTGTTGCCAAAATTTAAATTAAATCAAGGGCGGTATTAGCAGGCAGCTTTATAGATGAGGGGTCGGGGGCCGTCGGGGGTGGGGCCACTTTTGAATTATACAGGTCTTGGTGAAAAGACTTCTTCCCTTTCCCCTTGGCCCGCCCCCACGTTTGCTATTTGCAAAATGAGATGGGACGTGGCACAGCTTTTAAGCCGGGCTCTGTCTCGTGTTGGCCAGTGTTGACAAACGCATTAAAACCGTAAATTTTGCCACTAATTATAAATCCAGAGCGCGTGTTGCCAAGCTAAATGCACGTGTGTGTGTGTGTGCGTTGTGTAAATGTTGCATTAATTAGCAATCAAAATGCATAAATTAGTAACGCAATCAATTTAAAATGCAGCGCTAATAAATTTTAGAGTCGCTTTTGCCCCTTTTAAAATGTATGTGTATGCGAGTGTGTGTGTGTGGCTCTTGAGTAAACAACACTTGTAATTTGCAACCTCGGGCACTCTTTTGTTTTTGTTTTGACCCGTTACCCAATCTGCCTCTTTTAGGCGCAAACAAATTTAACTAAAATAACAACAGCACTTGAAGTTCCATTTAAATTTATAATTAATTAATATAAATAATGGCAAAAAATCAAATGTAAAATAAATTATGTATATTGTTTAAATGTAAACATTTTCATCAAATTAAATTGGGTCTAAATAAAACAAACTAAATTTTGCAAAACCTATTTACATTGTTGGTTGATTTTTGTTAAAAAAAACTTGTTCTAAGTGGCGAAAATATATATGTATGTGTATGTGAAAGATAGAATAGATTTGAAGACACAATCAGCGTGGCTATTTTTTTTAGAGAAATATAGAAATAAGAAATTTTTCTTTCGAAATGAAAAAATAAAAACAATTTAGTTTCTCACAATTTAGGGTGTCCAATATATTTATAAATATATTTTAGATATAAATATTATACAATCTGAATTTATTTTGAATTATATGTTTGATACTTAATTTGAAATTTATTCGTAATTTTTTTTATTAGAAATTTGTATGCTTATAAAAGCGATTAAATAGTACTTCTAACATCTAATAATATAATTCATTATTTTTTTATTTTTATGTGCTTTATGCTGTTTTGTGTTAATATCTAATCAATAATGTCTCATTATAGGTTGTTTATACTATATAATTAGATATTCAATTGGGCCAGCTATTCTGAGAGTCAACTGGCATTTCAAGCCTTCAAGCATTAAGCCAATGCAAAATGCATTGAGTCAAGATATGCATATATGCCTAATAATTTGACTCTGTGTTGTTGTTGTTGTTGTTCAAGTTGTTTTGTGTGCGTTGGGTAATCATAATTACCGGTTGACATATGCTGATAAGCGTGATTGTGTGTGTGTGTGTGAGTGCTATGCATCAGAGATGAGTGCGTATGTGTGTGTGTGTGTGTTTGTTTGCCTGGCTTATGGGCTGGCATCAAACACATACATAAATTATAATTAATTGAGTGCAATTAAACGAGAGCCCCGCAACTTCAGCTAAACAAGTCAAATGGTGTGAAATAATTTGTAGTATGTGCTCATGAATTTAGCCAATGTTGTCAACATTGTAAATAATATGCGACAGCAACCCAAATATGTTATAATTGCTGATGGATCAATTAGCTACAGTTGGGAAGTGCGCTGCACCCAGTTTTTGAAACTATTTCAACGTTGTTGTTTTAAAGTAATTGGATTGCTTACCACTATAACGAAATATTAAACTGAACACTTTTAGAAGTGAATGTTTGTGTTTGGACTTAAACTATTTATATCTTTGAAATCTTCACTGAAAATTTCTATTCATTTATGTTTAGAATTTTATGCGTGTTACTTTAAAACTTTTTTTTTTTACTAAAAGTATGCTGTATAATGATTTTCAGTTTTCTGCATTTTATTTTTTATTTCTCTTCAGCTTTATACGGATATAACGTGAAAATTAGAGATTTATCTTTGTGCATCGCCCGATCTAAACGATAACTGAACACTATTATTTTATACAAAGTTGAATATGATTTGAATTACTATATTTTTCTGATTGCGTATACACCGCGGTTGTATGGCTTGCTTGAGTGCTGATATTCGTATTAGCGTTGAGTACAAGTCCTGAGGCACTCGGAACTGCTTTAGACTGTAGTATGAGACTTTTGTCACGTTCATAATTGCATAATGTATTATGCAGATTTTGCCTAACAAGTTTCCCACAGCAGGGAGGGGGGGGAGTCAAAATCTGGGGCGATAGACGTCTTTGGCTTTTGCCTTTGCTGGCAGAGTGTGTGTGGCACGGAGAGGGTGACATTGCTCGCTGGCAAAACAAAGACCAAAAGTGTAAAAGAACTATGCTAATGGCTTGGCTGCCAGAGTTGTTTGGCCGTTGAATAAGTGGGCTGGCCACATGGCGTATGTATGTATATATCTTATATATATATATATATATCAATTGCATCTGTGGGACCGTCGGGTTAACTTAAGTGCGAGCTGGACTAAGTCGTTGGGTTAAGTTGTTGGGTTAGCTGGGTTCAACTTTATGGCTAGCTAAGGGCTTTCTTCACATTGATAGCGTTACAATTAGCGATGATTTCTTATACAGCTGCTTAACAACACTGGTAATCTATGACCAAATAAAATATCGGAAACTTAACATAAGCTCTAACTATTTATATAGAAAACGATTTGTTATTCGTGTTGTTAACTTTAAAGTTGAATGCTGTACGTTTGAAGGCTTTACTTTGTTTGAGTTCGTTAAGATAATCGTTACTTACTGTTTATCAATGCTCAACGAACTTGAAATATATCGCGTTAGCCAACACTTAAGGTACTTGCTTCGTTACGATATTGACCTTAAGCAGCGTTACGTTACGCAACTTTGCTTTTTGTCGTTATGTTTCAAAGGTTTTTTTTGGCTTATTCAATTGATATCGCGCACACAACTCGTTTGCAGCCATTAGAAAGCCCTGGGAGCCGCAATCCGTAGTGACAATGCGATGGGTTGTGGTGGGTCGAAGGGAAAAGGGAAGAAAGGGAAAAAATAAAAATAAAACGTGGCAACAGCAAAAACAGATTCGTGCAATTTGCATATTTTCAATGCTTTTGCGTTTGCTGCCGTTGCCGTTGCCGTTGCCATTGCCGTTTGCTGCAATGCACGACACGTTGAGTGTCGTTTGCTAACACTGAATGGGCAAGAAGAAGCAGCAGCAACATCAGCTAGATGCAGACAAAGGCGAAATGGGAAAAGAAGTCTTGCATATATGCAAAAGCTGCGGCTAAAGCCGCCGCCCACAACGTATCTTTGTTCTATTAAGTACTTCTTTTAGTATTACAATTATTATTATTATTATTTTTATTTTCCTTTGCTGCTGTTCGTTGTGTTGTTGTTGTGGCGAGAACGAACGACAACGTTGCCAAGATGCAAACTTTGTGTTGAAATTGTGTAGGCGGTAGTTTTTTTTTTCCATTTTATTTCTTTTGTTTTTATTTTTTTGTAGATGCCCATAGTAAAAGGCATTTTTGGTTGATAATGCTGTGTGACAAGCGTTTTGAAATATGTATATATATATTTTTTCAATGAATGGGATGCACATTAGAAAACTTTTAAGATTTGCTTGTGCATAAAGCTTACAAATTGAATTACTTGCCATTTCGAATTTTAGTTAAGTTAAGCAACATTTCTACTTAGTTGAATGTAAGAGTATAAATTCTTTGGGTCTACTTAAAAATGAAGTGTTCTGTCTGCTTTTTATTTATTCTCTTCTTTGTATTTTATTATTATTATTTTTTTTTTTTGTTTTATTTTTTGTCTGCAACGCGGCTTTTGTTGCCGAGCAGCAGCCCAAAAGTGAACATACAAAAGAAAAAGTAGCACAAATTTCCATCCAGTCACAGCAGGCGGATGATCAAGACGACTGGGGAGGGGTGGCGGCATAGGGGTGGAATGGTGTTGTCGTGTCTAAGAGACGATGTGCATGCCAGCAGGCAGTAAAGCAAAAGGCGCCAAAATGAAAGCCTTTTATGCCGAAATGCGCCCATGGTGCCAGCCACCCCCCATCCCCCTTCCCCACAAAAACAAACGCACACACAGTCACCACAACAACATCTCGCCCTACACACCGTGCACCAAGACTCGAGACGCGAGGAAATGCCAAGAACAAACGAATCAACGCTTAACACAAATTTTTTTGTATGTTTTAATTTTTTGTTTTTGTCGGTTCAAGTGGATTGCGGCACACACACACAAACACACACTTACACTCCTACCTAAAGGGGGAAAAGGGGGCTGGCTTACATACAAACATCCAAGTCTGCAAGGCTCGAGTAAGCTCCAACATCGTCTGCTTCACATGTAGGACAAGTCGCAGGCGTAGTCCTCCCCCCCTTCGTATCCAGCATGGTGCTGCTGTTGCTGCTGCTGCTGCCGTTGATAGAATTTATTTAGTTATGCACACCTTCATTTTAAGGCCTTTTACGTGCCACGCGACCACATTCTCAAGTGTCCAAGTCTGTGTGCATGTGTGTGTCTATGTATGCCACACAGTTTTTGGTGTCACGGCTTCGCATAAAATTATTACAACATGGCCCACTTCAGAAGTGTGTTCAAGTGTGGCGGTTTATTGACCTTTGTCAAGACAAATCGTCATTTTTATTGGTATATTGATGCTTAGGTTTGTTGACAATGCACTATTGCACTTTTTTGGAACCAACAAATTCGAATTATCTTGTCAACAAAGTTTGAATAGAAGAAATCCTAAGTCCAGGACTTTGTCTTACTTAAAGAAAAATCGCGAGGACAATTAAGTAGTAGAGTACAATATTCGAAATAGCCTCTGTAAATTTTGGTATATGTGAATAATCGGTTTTCTTAAATGTTTCTAAATCTACATGAAATTTGTATGTCAGGGTATATGCATACCCAATCCTAATGATGTACCTTAAAAATTAAGTTGAATATCCAATGTTGACTTACCGATATGTTTTGAAAAACCTAGAACGTACTCGAGATAAAATTAAAAGCATTTGATCTGCATTTTATATTTAAATCTATCTAAATTCAACTTTCTTGGCATACATTATCTTTGCATCGACATCGATTTATAAAGAAAGAGATGCTGATTAAGAATATTCATACTCATTATATCGATTTAAATAAATTTTAGTGGGTTGTGTATACAAGAAAAGCTTAATAATTAACAGAACTCAACGAAATTTACTAACAACTATTTGTAACACTTTAAATTTGTGTAGTTTAACTGCTTGAACTTTAAAGTGCCTGTGGATTGGAAATGTGACCACGAACCTATCGACCGAAGCAATGCATTGAAATTGACACTAACTTATGGCACGCGACTTTGGGTTTAAGGCGTGTGAAAAGTGACGGTGTGGCATGCTTTACATTGAGGCGGTAACTCGGCAGGAATGTGGTATCCATCAGATGTAATTAAGCAATTGCCAAGTGGCCACAATGCGCACTCAATAATGGGGCAAGATGAGTGCATTGCATGACATATGGGAATCCAAATGGCCCATAAATATGTTGCGCAGCTAAGGGGCAGAGGCAAGTAAGTAAAGAGCTACACAGAGGGGGTGGGGTGTCTGGATGTCTGGCTGGTAGGTAGTCTCAAGGCAGTCTCAGTAAAGTGGCTTTCAAGTTTACTTTTAGGAGTTGCACAAATATTTTACCTCTATTTGTATTTAAGTAGTGTGTGTTTAGGCTTAACTTACACATACACACACACATACATACAGAGAGAACAAACTAAAATAAAACATTTAGCATTTTCGTAATTGCTAAAAATTTATGTGTTGTGTTTTTGCGGCGGCGGTCAAAGAGACTGTAAAAGGTGCTCGCAAATTGGAGGAAGTTAATGTTGGAGTTGGTATTCTATGTGGGTTGCTTGTAGGTTAGTCTCTGTGGCATTTGCGGTTGACAGCTGGTGTTGCTTTCGCCTATGCTAAGAGCTTAAACTCTGATTTTTACTATTTACTTTTTAACACCTTTTATACGCTCTCTTTTTCGCACTCTCCGTTTTATCGTACACATGATTCATTGAGCTTGCAAAGATTGTAAAAAGTTTTATTCAATGACTAATTAGCCTTAAACACAATCATCATTGGCTAATTTACTTACTGTGTGTGGCTAGCCCATTTAGATTGGTTAACTGATTACTTAAGCAGAAATCAAAAAGTATCCCATAATGTATATGGATATATGTATAACCTTAAAGTGTTCAACTCAGAAGTCATACCATAAATAAAACGAAACACATTTATATAAAAATTTTTTCCTATTGAAATTTAGGCAAATTGCATTTAAGATTTATAGGTTTCCACATTTTTTTTCCTCATCCCATTGCTCCCATTTTCAAGCCACTTGCAATCATTCAGTTGAACAACAAAAAACAAAAACTTTTACTTGATTTGTCCAAAAACTTTTGCATCAACCGTCTTGTTCGTTTCCCCGTTTTGTTTGACTATGTGGGCTTACCCCAAAAACAGACAGGAGATAAATAAATATACAGCTAAACACGAACATAGTCACGCCCACACTTCCGCCTTGCTTTCGAGATTTTGGTTTTCACTTTTACAAAGGTCACACACATTCACACAAAGAAGTTGTCAATTAACTTAAGCAACCTTGATGAATATGTTGATTTATTATGGATGTTCCAATAGTATTTGGCAAGTAATCTATCATTTTTGAAAATTGCATGAGAAACGTACAAGTTATTTAATAAAGCCGTATTAAGAATAAAGCATTGATTTTGTAATTAACAAAATTTCACGATATAAACTAAGCCTTTTATTACAGTCATTACCACGTCCACATTGACACAGATTTATGGCTGGAGGTCATGCTCATTGAAGGAATTGAATTTCCGGTCAATAGTTAGCAAATTTTGTCAACTGGTGTGGAAAAAGAGCGAGCAGCATTAAATGCATTCGTAAGTTTTGTGTAGGGTAGGGCGGTATCCGAGGGTTGATCGGATTGCAAGCTTGGAGCTCATAGAGAAGCACTTCAAAATGCAGCTCGCTGTTAATACAATATCCGTTTCCGTTTCAAGTCAAGGGACGGTGCTGATAAGTACTTGTGTGGCACAGTGGGGGCAGTGGGGCGGAGGATTAACAACAGTTGACAGCCAGATAAGACGCTGCAACTAATAAGCGTTATAATAAGCGTGACATAATGGCGGCGACACAGTGGTTGCCATAGATATGTATGTCTACATAGTTGTCACGTTTTCCCGCTCACTATGCCCTTCTTTTTTTTTCTCTCTCTCTCTCTCTCTCTCTTGGACTTGCATTTAAAATATAATCACAGTCATTTGGTTGATTAAATTTGCTGCAGCAAACAATAATTAAAATTTAGACAATATCTGTTTGGTAGCGAAAAGGTTTTATAATACTAATAAATTTTTTTTATAATTTTTAGTTTATCAGCCAAAATCAGAACAATGTTCATAAATTAAGAACGCACTTAATACCCGAAGCTGGGCCAAACTACTTCGGTCAAAATAAGACTTAGCTGCTTAAAAATTTTTCCATAAAATATGATCCTCGTCCATGGATTAAGAAAAAGCAAAAGCGTACTTAACAGACTATTGTTAATAACTGTTAATGATTTAATAGTTTTGAAACGGATTTTTTCTGAGTTTAGTTCTTTAAAATTGACATAAATAAAGCTTAGAGATGAGCTTAGTTCAGCTCAGATCGCATGGTGTCTACTCTTTTCTGGTCCATTATGTAGCTAGTAAATGTGGCTAAACATTCACTGGCTTAAAACTTGATAAGAGTCGTAAAAACCAATGGACAGCTGCCGTTCAGGGCAATAAAACAGTTAACCAATTTGTTTAGCACGTCCAAAATGCCACACGAAGAAGTCTGCCATAGACAGAGTGAGAGAGAGAGAGAAGGAAAGTTAGTAGTGTCAGATGCAGTCAAGCGCACCATATCATAAATTTGCGCAGCTAGTGCCAATTTATAGCAAAAACTTAAAACCACTAAACTAAAATCCAAATGTTTATAAACGCAACTGAAACTGAAACCAACGAACTAGAGTACTATATGGAGGAGGTTGGAGGGGGACAGCTACATTTTGAAATGCACAACAACAACAAGAAGTAGAAGGAAAAAAATGTTTCGCCGGAAATACGTGCTTAGCCTGCAAACACGCAAAACAACAACTAAGACAGAACGATAGGCAGATAGGCGCAGAGGCAGTGCAAGCACACACATACACACATATACGCACACACACACACACATTCATATAAACCGCTTAACAATGCCACTTCCGTTTTTGGCATGCGGTTTACCCCGCTCGGTTGCCGGCCTCATGGTTAGACATCAGTCGTTGGTCATTGTCGTTTGCTTTGTTGCTTGTTGTTGTTGTTACTGTTGTTTACGGTTTTTCACAAACACACACACACAGGCAACATTTTCACAAGTTATGTGCGCCACCAACAACGTCTAGCAAAATGTTGGCTCAATTTCGTTCAGTCTAAAATGCATACGCATACCCTGTTTTAAGGGTGTCAAGTGTGAACATCAGCAAACTGGGCAACAGGTATTCAAAGATGTACAGATCAATAAAAAAAAGCTCGGTTTTTGTTTTAATGTAACTTTTAATAGCCCAACAATTTTAATTGTTAGTATGCTTCTTCTTTTTTATTGAGCACACTCACTTAATTCTTTTGCTTGTTACCTTGGTCGTCAAATGCATTCCTATTTGGAGAGTGTTGTTCGTTGTCTCGTTCCTCATAAAAAGTCAAGTCCTGCTTAAGCTCTTAATGTCAAAATGAAATTATTTCAGTTACATTAGTAATTGAGCTAAAACAGCTGCTGCTTGCTCATTCTTAGGCTTTGTTTGTCCATCGTTCATGCTCATGCTCATCCTCATTCTAAACCGCATTCTTAGACACATTCTGTTTTGGCATTTGCGATACTTAATTTGAACACTTGAACATTTTGTCTAACAGCATCTGCTGACACTTCCTATATCTCTCTCTCTCTCTCTCTCTCTCTCTCTCTCTCTCTGTCTCTCTTTCTCTGTGACTCTTCTCTTCCTCCTTCTCACAGTCCCAAACTTCTATATTCCTCTCACTGTCTTTGTGTGCTTCGCATCTTGATTTGTCGTTGGCGCCTGTAAGTAGGCAACGAAATTTGTGTTTGACTGCACTAGATTTGAAGCGACTGAACGTTGGAATGAAATGGAATGGCTTCCCAAGTAGTATTTGCAGCAATTGTCTTATCTGCAAAATTCAGCTAGCTTTTAATTTCGAATAACTTTTTATTCATACAAATATATGAACATACGTAATAGCTGATACTTCAAATAAATGTGTTTTTTTAATGAATATAATAAAAATTCTTAGATATGACAAATTAAAAGTATAGTCTTTAAATACAATTTTGTTAAAAACAAAAACAAAGCAAAGAGTGTTCACAATAAAGAAAATTCATTTACTGTGTCATTTCATTTAGTTGAAATAGTGAATGAACATAAAATATTGCAAAGATTGAGCGAGGTGGCGGCAACTGGCAATTGGAGTCAAATCCTTTTGGCTATTTGGTGCTTTTGGCCCTGCTCCACCTGTCAATAACTGTCTCTTTAAGAGCAAATGCCGTTAGAGTAAATCGCAGCTGAGCTCGGCACAAATGGAAAAGGCACAGTCGAAGTGAAATCTCGTGCTAACTAAATTCACACACTTAATGCCTGCAGCACTGCAGAGCGCAATACTCGCTTCCTCTCAACCCCTCTCTCTGAACATTAAAACGCAGGGTGATAAAAGAGGTGTAGAAAGAATGGGCGAGAAAGGTTGATGGCTGGTGGTTTGGGTTTTGGGTTTTGGGTTTCGTAGTGTGTGGTAGTAGGGGGTATAGTAAAGTATATATATCGTCTATCAGCTGTGATGTGGCGCTGAAATGCTTTGGCAGCTTTGGCATGTGGCAAAAGGCTGCAAAATCCACTCAATTCTCGCCAGCTGCCAGGCCCCGAAAGAGAATTTACAGTCAGCCAAAAAGCCAAAACAAAATGCCAGCAAAAAACAAGAAAGCATAGCAAAAGCTGAATAATCTACGACTAGCTAAATACCCTGCAAACCTAGCATAAGAGTGCAAAAATTTGTTGTTAATAATTTTTGTTAAAAGACATATTTTCTAACATTTCTGTTGTCGTCGCGAATAATTTTGAAATTTACTTTGTGCATTCAACATTAAGCTGAAATTTGTATGCACATTGATTAATGGGTTAATATACCCTGTATAAAACTAATATAGTTGCAGGGTATTCGACAAATTTTTCGCTGTTCAAGTCAGCGTGAGTGTGTGTAAATTGAGTTTCGAGTTTTGGTTTTCATCGTTTTGCTTGCTTGTTTTTACGTACAAAATGCTGCGCATTCGATTTTCAGTTTTCAGTTCATTTCCAGTTTTCAATTTGTCTTCTTCTTCTGCTGCTGCTGCCGCTTTGCTTCCGCTCTTTCTGTGTCTGCCTGTTTCTGTTTCTGTGTGAGCTGATGTTTGGGCCCTTTAAATTTGTCATGGCAAGAAGAGCATTTTCGTCGAGCCGGGGCCATTGTGGCACGAGGTTGAAAGTATTTTCACGTGCTTGTCAGTCCCTGTCACTCGGCCAGTTAATTAGCCAACGCTTTTTAATTACAAACAAATCGAAGCATTGGACAAAGAACCAGAGGCGGAGGCAAGGAGTGCAGTCGATGCCTGCTAGGCATTCTGTTAAAAGCCCAAAAATTACCATTTTTGTCACCTCCCCCAGAAAAGTGGGTCAAAAATGGATAAACGGATATATGACTCTGGCCCGCTTCCCTCCTGAAAAACCCTTGAAATACAGAACCGCATAGACCAGAAATGAAGAGAGAATTGAAATGAGCTGGAACAGAGCTGGAGGCTGCGAGGGGACATAGGGGCTAAGTGGTCAAACGTTGTCTGTGTCTAAAGCAGTTGTCCATTTTAAATGACCTATTTATTGCCTTTTGCTATCCTGCCAATTGCAAAAACTATATGTGTCAATCCGTCAATGGAAATCACAAAGTAAATGACAGAATTATGTGGAACTTTCAAACACACTGTGACGATACTACATATTTATATTTAAGAAACATTTTAGTTAAAGCATTGATAGCTGTTTTATTGATTTAAGATTTTCTGTGTTAAGAAAGTTAATATCTGACTTTGAATATATATGATCTCGTACAATAGGCGCCTCAAATGATCGATAACTAATGATAATAACGTTAACGATAAATACTTAAATTCACAAGATTTGTTTGTAATATTTTAGAAACACGACCGATATCTAATCTGCTTATAAGCTATGGTTTGGGGTATGTCCTAGCCACGTTTAATCGATTTACTTATTTATAAAGTCAAATAGTGCTTTAAATAGTATTGCCTGTGAACCATTTAAAAGTGGTTCAATAAATTGCATTTAATGATAATATGCCCATGTGTTAAATAAAACGTTAAAAATGCGGTGCATAATTGAATTTTGAAATATAATAAATGCGTTGAGACCTCCTAACGGTCACCGCATTTAAATAATTCAATTACAATGTAAATCCTTTAATTATATGAATATTAATTATACTTGGCCCACCGCACACACACACTCACACACACAATGGCAATAGGGTCGACTGGTAGCAGTCATGTAAATGCGTTTACCACAGCACATCCGACACACTGAACGAAAAAAAATAAAATAAAGGTGAGCGGAAGTGCAGATTTCTGCCAGCCCCAAGTGGCTTGTGCAGGTGCTTGCCTGTGTGTGCGTGTGCATGTGTGTGTGTGTGTGTGTCTGTCAGTTTGACAGTCTGCTTGTGTCATTGCTAGATACTTTTCTTTTATTTTTATTTTCATTTTCATTATTTTAAAGTTAAATTAATTGAAAATGGCTTAACTTACACATTGCCCACATTAATGCGAGTTCTTTAACATTCGAACACGCCCCGAAATTGCGAAAATTGTTACGCCTTTTCTCCCATGCCGATGAATTCGGCAACTGCACTTTATTATTGTTAAAACACAATTCGCCCCGATGCTCCTTAATGCATTTAAAGCACACATAATTTTATGGCAATCAATGCGTCTGGATGAATAATGCCACAACGTGGGCATAACTGGGTGATAATATGGGCTGCTCAACGTGTTTTCGGATAACTGAAGTTAGTGAAACAGTAAGACGGGTCTTGTCAAAAAAGTTATGCAGAGCGAAATAACCAATTTACGTAGATTTTAACTTGATTTAAGGATAGATTTACTTTTATTCATTTATTATTTTTTATTTATTATAATTTTTAATTTTTAAATCCAGGAGATGATGAGATCTTAAAAACTGCGCATTGTTTTTATAATGTTAATCGATTTTTATCGGAATGTTGAGATGGGGGTAAAAATTCGACAACATAAATAAACAGTAACTTAAATTGCGTACGGTCAACAAAAACGTATTATTCACTTTGCCTTAAACTAGTAGAAATTTCTAAAGCTTCTCTCGTCTTAACGTTGAACTTGCATTGGCGTTTCTGCAACGAGCTGAAAC
Source organism: Scaptomyza graminum (assembly GCA_018901835.1). Lineage (NCBI taxonomy): Eukaryota > Metazoa > Arthropoda > Insecta > Diptera > Drosophilidae > Scaptomyza > Scaptomyza graminum. The sequence continues at coordinate 7,016,739 of JAEIFL010000001.1, read as the reverse complement.
GGAGGTTAAGCAGATGAGCAAGAAGAAGCAGAAGTGCAGAAGCATAACCAGAACCAAAAACGCAGAGCCTCGAATGCCTCGTATCCGTATCCTGTTTCCAAGCGAACGTGGTAATGGTACTCAGAAAGTTTTTGGCACTCAGGAGCATTGCATTTAATGTGGCATTTAAATATCTAAGCGACTACTATTCTTCTTCTTCTTTCTTCTTCTTTGTTCCCAATTGCAGTTGTTCTTGATATTGTTGTTGTTCTTGTTGTTGGGCAGATCGTTTGCATAGGCAATGAAAAAGTTTGCATGCGACATCTCGTTGGCCATTAAAACTTGGCAGCCGGCTCTTGTAATATGCTTATGATGTGCCATCAAAGCTGAATCGAATATCTAACAATCGCACTCGTACCAACTACGAACAACAACTCGCCTTCCCCTTCCCGCGTGAAACCCTTAACTGTTAGTACGTGCCAAATGCCCCGAGAAGAACTTGTAGAAACAATTGCTGCAATTGAATTTAAATGCGTAAATCATTTAATTGCTTTAATTAATAGCTCTGACGTGGCTCACTGTCTGTCTGTCTGGCTTGCACTATGGCTCGAACTGAGCCCAAAGTGTCTTTTTTTTTTAAGATACCCTGTTTTAGAAAAATACGTTAAATTATATACCCTACCATCTTTATCTCTTTGTTTGTTTAAATGTCCTTCCTAATAACAATCCTAGTATAAAACTTTTATATTTGCAGTTTTTTAGAGCAGTTTTTTACTCGCCCACTTTCAACCTTTTTACAGGGTATACGCCACGTTAAGCACACTTAGCTTGCATATAGTACTTGTTATACTTGTACACATACATTTATACTTTTTTAAAAAGTGCTGCCCACGAAAACCCAAAAACAGCGAAGCGAAAACCGGCTGCACTGAGTTTCCATATGAGAGAAACCACTGAATTTCAATTGAAAATCGATCAGTCAGTCGAGGCATGCGAGTGTGCTTGCGTGTATATGTTGTGGTTGCTTGTCTGAAACTTCCGCTTGGCGCTTAAAAGTGTGCTATGAACTATGCATTGCATCAGCTGCCTGCACCCCTCTCTCTTATCTTACTCACGCTATCCCGCTTGCAACGTTTGTGTGGGTATTAAATCTCCAGTAAACTTTGTTGTTTTTACGTTTTTTTTTCTCTCTTCATATAAACAATACATATTCATTTGGCATGTATATATATGTGTGTGTGTGTGTGTGCGTGTGTGTTCCAAATCTGTCTATGCAAGAAATTGTCACGTTTATTGGCTCGATTCACTTGGGCTTTTACGTTTTAGGGCAATGAATTTGTGCATATTTGAGCGTTGAGTGCAAAACAATGTCAAATGGATATATCAATTGCCGGAACTAAAGACTTTCGCTTTAAAATCAAGCTTGAACAAGACAATAAGCAAAGGCAAATGGAAATTGCAATGACTTACAATATTTTAAATTAGTTTGTGCATAAGCATATTACATTTCAATATTTGAGCAAGGTAAAAATATTGTTGCAGTTTTGAAAATGTAAGTACAGAGTAAAAATAAAACAGAACAGCAAGATGAAAATGAAAAAATATGTTTTTATTGTGCATTGTGCGAATTCTTTAAATGCACTCAAAGAAAACTTAACAAAATATCTTCAAAATGCTCAAAGTCTATCGAAGCAAAAAAAAAAGCTTTCATGAAAATAAAAATTCTAATAATCAGCCAATTTGACATAACTAATTATGCAGAAATGCTAGTTTTTGATATTGGTTTTAAAAATAACTGTCAAATCTTTGCTCAGTTCTTATGTGTTGCAACGTGTAATTGATTTGTACAAATACCAACTTGAAAATACAAACTTCGCTTGCAAATATGCTCCGCTTATATGAACTATACGTGTGCCACATTTCACATTCGGATTTTGCATAAGTAGCGTGCCCAAATGAATCTTTTACAGAACTCAACTGAATATTGAACGATTTATGGTCAAATTACTTATATGAAGCGGATACAGAAACAACTGTTTGTCTGTAGTTTATTGATAACCCACATGTGAACTGTGACTAAACCAAACGCACACGCTTCATTACACAGCTCCACACACAGACAGAGACACCGACAGAAGGGGAGAAATGGTAAGGGGTGCTCGATGGAGTCAGTGGTTGGTTGTCACTCAATAATTCAATGGGGTTCAGCTTCAGCTGGCACTTGTTCTTCGGATGCCACTTGACTATGAGACGACTCAACCTCAAATAGCCGGGGCCACTCAAACTTTGCTTGTCGCTTGTATAAATCTTTGCTTAACCTCGTCTGAACTTTGAATAGCACTCGCACACACACACGCACACACACAGTTTCCGAGCCAACACCTTTTGCTGGTAAAATCAACTGTCATGCAGTTTTAAACAGTTTACGAGGCGTATGTGCGATATTTGCACAGGCATTGGTTTATTTTCCACACCAACACCAGCAACAACTGTTGTGTGTGTGTGTTGGAATTAAGCGGTGGGAAAAGGGGAAGGAGAAGGGAAGGAGAGAAATGTTTGCACTTTGCTTGCTAGTATTTTATTTTATCGTAGCGAATTTTTAACCTGGCACTTAATTCAGCGTAACATTTCAACGATTGATTCAATTCAGCTAAGTGAGTGTGTGTGTGTGAATGAGTGAGTGTATGAGTATGGGTGTGAGTGAGTGAGTGCTTAAGTGCGTGTGCGAATCACTGTTGAGCTGTTGTTGTTGTTCCTGTTCCTGGCAATTTAATTACCAAGGCAAAATGCCGACATATCACGCTATTAATACAAACGCACACGCATGCAAACACCTACAAAACCAAAATATATGTTTGTATGGAAGTGTACGTGTACGTGTGAGTGTGTGTGTGTTTTGTACATCAACAAAACCGTTGCTTATGCCATTGTGGTCGCATATTTTGCGACATTATTACCAACACTTGTGCGGTACATAAGGGAATTACAGGTGAGAATAGTATTAGTACAATAAGTCGAAATGGCTCAGTAAAAGTGATTGACGATGAGTTACCCTGCAGTCACAATAATATCAATATATATAATTTTATTACAAACATACAAGTGAAAAGCTATTAAAAAACGATTAAAAGAATGCTTGTTTCAACTAACTGGGTAAGTTGAAGAATTTTTCGTTTTACAAAAAAAAGGAAAATGTCAGTCAATGCCGCATTTAGTTATTTGAATGTTGCATCCCCGGGGTAAAGCAACGGGGGCTTATCGACTAGTTTTATGTTGTTAATTGCAGTTGCAGTTCTGCTGCTTTTGCAATATTACTATGAGAGTGTCGAGCTTTTGAAAATGACAAAACACAGCTATCACTGGGGAGCAACAAAGTTTTGAGCGCCCTTAAGGATATGGTAATTGCGATAATTACATGCCGCAGCACATGAAGTTGCATAGAACATAGTAAACAGTTCACAAACAGTGCACAAATGAGCATTGCTTGTTACATTTATATCGAAATGGATATAGTATTTGTTGGTGCATAGCAATAAAAGTTCAGTTATCTTGGCATACCTGTGCGCATAGTTGTTATCGATTAAACATTCGCTGATAGTCGATAACTAACACATTATCAATAATGTTGGGAAATTCGTTATATAGAAAAGCCATACAGAAGTAAGAGAGGATCGACAGTATTATAAATGGCTGATAGCTATGACAGCATTTGATATTGATATTGCATCGATACATCACTTATCGTTAGCATGCCACTCGCCACAATTCAGAAGAATCGCAAATTGAGCGTATTATGTTTGCAAAAACTAAATAAATATATGAATGCCATTTGAACAGTGCACAAGTGTGTATAAGTGAATGCAACAATGCACAATCGCTGTTCAATTGCCGATAACAACGATAGATAAATACCATATACATGTATGCATGGGGAATGGCGAATGGGTTTCAGTTGAGTTGAGTTGAGTCTGCACGGTGGGCAGTTCTCTTATTTCGTTGCGCTTTTATACATATATCTACAATATATATATTTTTTTAATATTTGCATTTGCATTGCTCACTGGTCATGCAGTGAAGCGTGCAATCGCAACACCAGCAACACACACACACACACACACATTTGCAACAAAAAAACGCTGCAACAATGTGCAGTACGTACAACATTTAAACATTTATCTGAGCTCTTAACTGGCCAAGTCCTCGAGTTGTTCTTTTATTATTGTTTTTCGCATCGCAACGAGTGGAATCGATGGGTACCCTCCCTCTGCCCAACACTCCACTATGGAGGAGTCCGTTTGGACCACAAAGTGCCGCACTAAAGTGGTAAATGAGCATTTATTAGTCACCCGCTGGGAGCGTCAAATGCAGAAATACATTTTTTTTTACTAATTATTTAAACAGGACATTGAAATGCCCTGTAAGAATGTTCATTGCCATTTGGTTTATGACTATTAAGGAAAATTAGAAGAAACCATCCAAGATCCTATAAGTATATACACATACATATATGAGTCTTTATAGTCATGTCCGTCTATACGTTGATTCATTTTAATTAATGCAAAAGTTGTCTCGCAGTTTTTGAGCTCTCAAACAAAAATTTTCGCCTCGGTTTTTAGCTAGAGTAAGATCATTTGTCGAAATCGGTCAGACTGGACAACTATATCACATAATTTTCATACTAAGGGAATATCTGTTGTATAATCCTAGTATGTATAAAATAGTTAACTTATTCGTTACAAATCGCTTCTCATTTTCAATTATTTTCGTTGCTGTTATACGATTTTCCATAGCTTACTTCCAGATAAATGCATAAATTACAGGGTAACTCAAGTCGAATGTTATGTTTATGTAGCTGTTACTTTAAATAATTTTGTAAATAAATAATGCAAGGTAACTAACAGCATTTACTGCGCTTTCAAATTGTGCACGGAATGCAGCGTTTTGGCCTTTTTGCGCCAATCTTTTGGCCCGATAGTAATCTTTATGAGAATTTAAAATAGGCGCATTGGTTGCATTGTGAATTTTGTGTACCCTTGCAAAGCGTCTTATAGAGTGGAAGGACTTATGTAAACCTAAGTTACAGTGAAGCTTTTCATAAAGAATTTTGAATAATGTAAAACATCCACAATATTATCTGTCAGCTTAGAAAAGGGTATTCAATATTCACCAAAAATTTTTTTCATTTGCGCAGCGGTTTGCAGTTCGATTTTTAAAATTTAATTAGGCAGGCATGTGCGTATGGGTTAGTTGGTTCGTAGTTGGGTGGATAGGCGTGTGTGTTAGCTGGTATCAAATTATTAAGTCAAATATTTGCATTTGCACTCCAATTAGTTGCTTTTATATGCAAAATATTTTGAACAATGAGTTTGTGTGTGTTTTTTGGAGAGTGTGTGTTTAACATTTTGCGCTAATGAAGCTGTTCCTCAATGGCGAGTTTACACAATTATTCGGTGTGTGTGTGTGGCAAACATGTGCTACAGTTATGAATTGAGCAAAATGGAAGGAAAAGCTTTGAAACAATTAAAAATTATTTTAGCTGAATGAAATCTTAAAAAATGTTCCTTTTTTGTTTAGTTTCATATTTAATGAGTTGTGGAGAAGTTGATTTTTAGTGGTTATATTACAAACATTTAAAAACTTGACAATGAAGCAAATCAGATAATTTTACCTATTCTTTTTAGCCATGATACAGTTGTTTTCCTTATTCTTGATTGTCTCTTCTTGTTGTTTTTGTTTTCAATCGAATCATAACAGATTCTTTACGTTTCTTTATCCACTCATGCCAAATAACGTGCACTAAGCCTTCAGCTAACTGTTTCGTGTTATTGTTCCAGAGACTTTAGATCGAAATCTGTTTTATTGCAGTTGTGGAAAAAATAGTTCTGTTTGCATGGTTTTTTTAAATTTTCTTTCTTCTTTCTGCAGCAAGAAAAACCAACAACAAAATATGCCCAGAAATTACTGAATTGCTCTTGCAATGGCCGAAAACGTCAACGTCAAACACAATGGCCCAAACAAAGCCTTTGCAATCGTCTACGCTTTTCTACAATTCTCGTTATGACAAAAACTTGAAAAGCGCAATAAAAGCTGCTCAATTGCCACCGCCCCCAAATCCCAACCCAAACCTACTAAATCGCTTTCTTCTCACATTTGCCCTTTTGAAATCCAACTGCTACTCCCGGGGGTGAAGCTTAAAAGCAAAGTTGACAGCCAGTTTGTGCATTGTGAGTTGTGCAGCGCCTGCAACGGAAATGCGCTAATTATGCGGCGAGCAGCATTACAAAAGCACAGAGCTGATCAAAAGTAAATATGCACTTAGCTAAAAGCGGCTGAGAGCTGACCGACTAGAGCATACCCTTGAGATTCAATGAAGCTGGCAGTTTATAGCAAAATTTTTGTACGTCTAGCAACAATGACGTCAAGCAAACATACCCCATATACTCCAGCATTGTAGAGTATATAAGACGCTAAAGCTCTTATTGTGTTTGTGCTGCGACAGCAAGCGACGCGACATTGCCCTGATAAGGATGTTGAAGTGTGGTTTTAACATGAAATGGGTTGAGAGAAAAGGGCAAATGGGGGATAAGTTCGGGCGCTAAGGGTTGCCTAACCAAAGTAGTAATGTTCTAGTATTGTTCGCTGATTTCATTGTTGTTGCTCAACGGCCGTGATTATAATGGTGAGTTAAGACGAACAGAAAATAAATGCAAAGAAGAAAAGGTAGAAAAATTAAGTTAAAATAAGAATGGAAAAGAAAAGAATATTCAGCGAGTAAGAGAAAGAGAAAGAAGAATGGTAAAAAAAAAGTGTGCGAGAGAGGAAATATTTCTGCACCGCTGACTGACCCCAAAAAATGAGGCAACTATGCAAAATGCATTTGTTGTTGCATGAAGGATGCAAAAATATGGAGCCATGGACATGACATATGTTCTTCTACATTTGTATGCAACACCATCCTACCTTGTTTTCCCGTTACAACCTATCACTGTTTGCGTCACTTAATCCCCTGCGGGCTGTTGTTTGTTATTGTTGTTTTTGGCTGATTTAGCTTGCGTTGTTGACTTTCTTGTTGTTGCTGCTGTAAAGCTGTAAGCTTGAAGTGCTTCCTAGGGCGCTTATCATTCAGTCACAGTCGCAGTCGCAGCCGAGGCAACGTCGTCAGAGTCAACGTTGCCAGAAACGTTTTACGAAATGCTGTAAATTGGTTTGGTTTTGGATTTTGGTTTGGACTTTCCAGAGCTAGTCTTATATTTACAAAAATTATACTATCTATATATGATACAATATAATATATATTAGTGTTGCAAGCTTACAATAGTTTCAATACATTAAAACAAACTAACACATAGCCCGATTTTAGACTCATCTTGCAATTATGAGCTGAGATCCAAAAATGTGTAACTTGGTCTTTATGTTGCTGTTCTACACAGCTAAAAATTTGTATGAATGATATGTACATAAATATGTTTGCAGTTCATTAATATTAGAGGCCTTAATCTCCTAGTCTGTGGCAGTAGACGCCATCATCTCCGATGCTTAGCAAGCGTAAAACACTTTTAACAGGAAACTTATAAACGCAACGCGCTAATTATTTTTCGCGTGGCATGTAAAGGCGTTGCCCAAATCCCCATTCCCCCTCCCACAAACACGGCTTCTTGCTGAGATGCTGACTGAGGTTTAGCGTTGAATATTTCCGCACTTTCAAAGTTTCGCTTACGACGAGGCACGGAGGGGGTGGTTTCAGCAGAGAGAGGTGGGGTTGTGTTCGCCAGGACATAGAACATTTCATTTTCGCTTAACAGCTAGCGCATTCATTTTAATTACTCTACACAATCCATCTTAAGAGCCCACAAATACAATATGATCTTTTTTGTTCCCGTGGCAATTTCATTTTATAATTATCGATAATGCTATTTTTTATTTATCAGTAAAGTTTTACGCAGATTCAAGAAATGTTTTTAAATTTTAATTCAGATCAAATATTCTTGTTGAAAATTTGTGTCCAAGTATATTCAGTATTATTCCTATGCTAGCAATCTTGCAGCGCGCTTCGTTCACATTATTGTTAATCTCGGATTACATGTGTTGTTTTTACTTAACTTAAGTCTCATACCCAGAATTCTTAATTCTAAGTCTACAATATTTCATCCATGGTACTGAATATTCGGGAGAGCTAGTATAACATTATTAAAATGCTATTGTACCTGTTCGGATGGTAAGCAAAAAAATATCATACCAAACTCAATTTTTTTAAAGACCTGCTGTGGAACTTATTTTCAACGTAAAAGGAAACTTTTTTAAAAGCTATGTGGACCGTCCGTTGTTTAGCTATTTGATCGGAACATTTTAATACCATCTTTTTGGGTTAATCAATGGAAAGATTCAGCATTGGATACTGACGAAGAACATAGTATACTACCAGCATACAATTGATCACCTCAAGACATCTTTAGCTCTATACACTTTGAACTATTGACAGTGCAACGGCTTCGGCGATGTTGTCATTTCCTGTTCCGTTTCCGCCCGCACGTTCACATTCACATGCATACAGACGGGAAAGGCACTTTGGGCCTAGTTACTGCTTGCTACTTGCTACACACACAAATAGACACACACACACACATTACTTACCGTTGTTGTTGTTTTAGTAGTTGTTACCAGCTCATTTTGGCTTGGCGGTTATTGTGGTTAAGTTTTATGCCGCCATTATCTTCCGCTTTGCGTGCTGCACGTATTGCTGTATCTAAATTCCACCCGCATTCCCCCTGACCTCTCCACTCGACTCCTCTTCGGGGAGGACGTTACTATCTTTCACTTCTTCTTCTTCTTCTTTGTTGTTGTTGCTGTTGATATTGTAAGCGCTCTGAGGCGCCTTTGCACTTAATTCCATTTTCACTTACTTTGATAGTACTCAATTTTTTGCATCATTAATCTTAAGCGATTTCAGCTTTGACGCTGACACACACACATACAGCAAATTTAACTAGCCCAGTCTTTTTTGACAGCTCTTCTTTGCTTTCTCTTTTTCCCATTCAATATAACTTCCACTTTTGTTTTCAGTTCACACTATGCAAACATTGAAACATAAGTTTGTGTTATAAATATAAATGGTATTTGTTACATTTGCCTCATATAAAAGCAATATTTAATTTAAAATTTAAAGCATTTTGCTTGCATTAACCACGAATATTCTTTCTGTCAAATGACTTTTACAGCTGCTCTGTTAACATAGATTATGTTTGTGGAGTTTTCTAAGCCTCTCTAAAATGCTGTTCAAAAAAATGTTCATGCCATATTTTATAGCATCGCGTTTTTGACATTAGCTTTACTTTTATACTTTGTACTAATAATAGTATAACAACAATACCATATGCATATTCATATAAACATACATGTGTACATTGTATGTATGTACATTTGCGTCATGCTGGTGGCAGCCCTAAAAATTTTCCGCTCGATTTGCCGCTTAGGTTTGTCAGCTTACGGCTGCCAGTCGCTAACTTTTCATAGTTTGCACACATCAAAACAATTTTCCATTTTTCCCCAAACGGAAAAGAAGCTAAGCTGACCAAAACCAAACGGAACTGAAGCAAACGTAACAATACCAAAACCAAAACCAAAACAAAACAAAACAAAACAATGCTAAGCGACACGATACGAAACAAAACGATACGAAACGAAACGAGACGAAAAGTAAGCGAACCGAGCCCCTGATCTGGCTTGGCTTGGCCTGGCCTGGGTCGTTGCGCCAGCGTTTTGTAGATTTTAAGCGCCATAAATTTTAAGTGTCAATATAAAAAAAACCGCATATGTGCGGCCAGCGGCGGCAACGAGTCGAAATTCATAAATTTTGCCATGGGATGAAATGGTAAAATAAAATGCAGCAGCTTTTGCTGTGGCTCACACAAACACACACACACGAACAATATATATGAATGGAGTTTTGCTTTATAGTTTTTGACTGTGTGTGTGTGTGTTGGTTTCCATGTCCATGTCCGTTGCATGTGGCCGGAGGGCATTTGGCTTGGAAAAAAAAAACTATAGCGAACAGCAGTATAGCAATGCGGCCACATGACGCTCTGAAGTCTGTGCGGATTTTATTTTATTGCAAACGTAAAGTAAAAGTGCCAAAAAAAAAAACTATGTAGTGTTGTGTGCTTGACTATGAGATATCCAGTAGTAAAACGAGTTGAAGTGGTCATACTCTGATCCTATTAATAGAACACTCAACAATTGCGTTAAATGAGGATCAAATTATTAAGTAATTATAGATGATGAAATTTTCTTTTAATGAAAAAGATTTTTTGGATCTTTCTTACACTATCAGGCTTGCTTAAAGTGTTTATAGTGCTGTATAGATATGGCTAGACAATAACATTTATTTACACCTGAATTCATCTTATTGTTTAAAATCAAGTTGAAAATAAGTTTTTCTTGACTAATATGCAATGTTTTTATAAGCTATTTATTATTTAAATAAATAATTTATATATGTTTCCACAGGCTTAATTCCTTTTAATATTGCCAATAATTTTTCAACAAATCTTTATTAATAAACTTGTTGAACTTAACAAACTTAATTTTCCTGCAACACGATATTTGCAAACGTATAATTAATATCGAAACTTTGACGGTTATCTGACTTTTATTAATATAGCACGAGTGCCAAACAATTCGCCTTAAGACTTTTATATTGGCAACAGGGTATTGTTCAAATACAACAGCAGCCTAAAAGTTGATAAAAAATAGATGAAACCAAAGAGAAATTTCTGAAATAAAACAGACGACAATGGCAAGGAGTGTGAAGAATAAGAAAAGGAAGCATTCAGTTAGCTTTATGGCCAATGCAATGGCAAAGCCAAGCTGCGAGCCACTTGAAGATCCTTGGCCAGCTGCTGCTTCAATGTCTAGCTAGTGAGCTGGCTCAGACAGCAGGCAATCAAAGAAGCGTCGAACCAGTCGTAATGACTGTCAAGTATTGTCCAAATATCGCTTGCATTCTCAAAATAGTTTCTATATATGCATGTACTATATTGTAAGCCACGCGAACTCCGAACTGTAAGTGGCCCACAACCCAAGCAAAAAAACTAAAATAATATTAAAACGCAATCGACAATCGGCAATCGCCAATGGAATCAAACACAAGCTATTTTCGAACAAAGAGGTTTATGGAATCACTTGTCCATGTGCAAGTGATTGCAGCTATCGATGGGTGGTGGGTGGTGTTGTGTGGCAGCTGCTTGCGCAGGGCAGCGAAAGCGCAGCTGAAATAACGACAGAAATGTACTTTTAACTATTTGAAAGATATTTTCAATACGATTCTTTAATTAAAACATTAAATCGATTTATGCTTGGACAGCTGCAATAACTTTTAGTTTCATATTGAATACACATAAAAAAAATATGTATTTTGTTTGGAAATGGGAGCTCTTGATTATAACATACTATTTAAAATTAAAGCTAACAAAATGTTAATAAAACAATAAGAGATCATCATTATACTAGAAATGCTGTTCTTTCTTGATTAAAGATATATTTTTATTAGCTTGGGATACAATTTTGTGTTCTATAAACATGTAGGAAAATAAAACTTTCCATTTATAGCCCGATTCCCCTGTCAACATAAGATTTACATTAAATATTATTGTGTTTTGTGCAGTGATTTATCGTAGTTTGCATTAAATGTACTTTAATTATTTAATTTATATATAAACAAATAAAATAATGAATGCTTACCTTATCTAATGAAACAGTTATCTTTAAAAAGTGAGTAACTGCTTCTCATTAAAAATGCAATTAACAGACATAAGCAGGATGTCACCTAGTAGCAATTTTTTTATGACTCATCTTTTAACATATTGAAAAAGAGAGTTTATTTTTTTTTTGACAAAAATGTTTTTAAACTTAAGCGTAACTTCGTAATTAATGCAAATAGGAAACAGCTTGCACATCTTACAGCAATTTCATTGGCTTGGCACAATCATTGGTTGGGCAAATAAAATGTTTTTTGTCATTGGCAGCTGCTCGAAAGGATGGCCAACAAAAAAGTTGGTTCTAATTAAATATAACTTAAAGTCTATTAAAAACAAATTAAATTTCATTTGGTTAATCAGCTTATTGAACTTTAGGTCGCTGCTGTGGTGGAGGGTTACAGGGTGACCAGAAAGGAAAGGCGCCCAAAAGAAAAATGAAGTTGATGTCAAATGAAGTTGGCATTGGGATTAAGGTCTTTTAAGCAGTTGCAGCTGCAAAACTCGCAATTTCCAAATTCAATTTGTCGAGCTAAGCGAGCGAAAAGTGGCTAAAAAGCAATTTAAGCAAAATAGCGAGGGTAAACAAAAAGCCAGGTTGGGACCCAGCTGCAGCTTTGTCGCCAAATTAATCAATTACACAAAAAGTTTATTAAATTCAAAAACAAAAGTTTGGCAAGAAGGGTTAACTAAATGCTTGTAAGTCAATCAGTACATCACCCAGCAACAATTTCAACTGCAGTCAACAATAATATATTGAAAAATTTAAAGTTAAGCACGCAGAAAAAATGTATCGAGCTATATTTTATAATATCATTGCTCAAATTTATTGGAGTCTAGTCAAGTAAAATAAGTAACAAATACGAACTTGTGCAAGTTGGTAAGCACTTGAAATCCGCTTCAATCAAGACATGAAGTTATTTTTCAATCAGGTACTTAAATATTAAACAGCACTTACCTGACTTGGTTGGTTGGTGGCTAACAAATCGATTGGTTGCTCCGGTAATGCTTGTTGTTGTTGTGCTGTTGGAAGCACTAGTTGCTGCTGCTGTTGCTGAAACTGTTGTTGATAGTGCTGCTGCTGTTGATATTCATATTGCTGTTGCATTTGATACTGCAATTGCTGATATTTAAGTTGCTGCTGCTGCTGTTGGCCGCCACTGGAGCTTGAGTGTTGCTGCTGCTGCTGCTGTTGTTGTTGTTGCTGCTGTTGCTGTTGGCCCTGCACCAGCGGCAGCAGCTTAGAATGAGAGCAACAATAGAAGGCGATTGCCAGCAATTGAAATATGTGGACAAGTCGGCGTGTTCTTGTTGTTCTCCTTCTACTCTTTGTTGTTGCTGCTGCTGCTTTTGCTGCTGTTTCTGCTGTTGCCGACAACAACGACATGTTGTCGACTTATGTATGTGTTGTAACTGCCAAAGTATGCAACAATTTGGCTCGATGCAAGTTGCTGTGTCTTTCTCCTTCCCTGTTCCCCTGTTTTTGCTGTCGCTGCTGTTGTCGTCTGGCTGTTGCTCTTGTGTTATTCTTGGCCGATGCGCTTCAGTTGCTGCTGCAACTTTTCTCGCAATTTGTCTGACACTGCAAGTAACAAAAAGTTTAAAAAAATAAGAAACAGTAGCAAAAGTCACTTCAAGCTGAAGTTGCAGCTAAAGTTGTTGTCAATTGCAAGTAGATTGTCAAAAATAAAATAAAAAAATCAGGAAAAACTGAGACATCAGACACATTTTTCTGAATTTAAAAACTTGCTTTAATATACATATGTAGCTTTCAAATAAATATGTTTTATGTGAATGTGACGTTAAAAGGTGCGAATTGAATCACCTACAGTGTCAAGTCAACAGAACATATAGAACACAGCAGATCGTTAACATATAACGCATCTCTCCATGGACCAAGTAACATAACATTATTAGTCTATTAACATCAAAAAATCTAGCTCTGTTAATAATTCATTTGTTTTCCCATACCAACCAATGTACATTTTGGTAATGGAATCAGGCCCCAAAAGATATACAGGCTATAATAATATGGCTTAGAGTTAATTATGATGACAGGAAACTTTGACTTTATTCTTTTAAGAAAAGAATATGAATTCGTATATGACAATATTTAAATACAATTAAGTAAATGCAATTAAATGGGCTGGTTAACATCATAATCGTTTCAGATTGGAAACAAACACTAATTTAAAGATTGCTTCAGCAATGAAAAAAAGCATTAAAAGATAAAGATAGAGTTAGTACTTTCCACCCTATTTCAACACAACAACCTTACCCCAATTTGTGTGGCACATGCTGCACGCACTTAAGTGAGTTTTCTTTCTTTTTTTTAATGGTAGGTGGCAGGCGTAATTGCTAAAGTCCCATAAAATGCAGAAGAATTCATGGATTTCAATGTTGTTCATTTGTGCAATTACGGCGCAATTAAAGCGGCGATTCAGAAAACGCACAAATGCCAAAACAAATTAAGATCAAGGGGAGCGAGAGGACAGATAGAGAAAGAAAGAGGTAAACAAAACGACAAGCGATACTCGAGAAAAATGGAAAATGCAATGCTGGAAAAATTAATGAGCAACAGTCGAAAGTTGTTCGCTGGTTAATCTGAAACGAAGAAAATAAGCACAACAAAAGAGAGAAAAAAAACATTGAAAAATTAAAAACACTATATAGTATGTATGTATGTATGTACATATGTGTGTAAGCTTGTTCATAATTTCAATAAAAAATGCACAAGAAAATGAGCAACAAAAGAAAAAACCAGGAAAAGCATTTTCACTTGCAATCAACAAAGCACTGTTGGTGAAAAATCAATTTCACTTTTCAATTAATTGCGATGAGGAAAACGAAAAAACGAAAGCAAAAGCAAATATCCCAAAATTCAAAAATCTGAAAAATCCAAACTGACCAAAGATGATAAATTCCATGACGATGTTTGTAATGATGACATGATGTTTGCATATTCATGGGCTCTTGCTAATGTGCACTTTACAGCTTAAAGGGCTTAAGCTCTGCTGCAGCGTGAAGTGACGGGGGGGCAGGGACAGAGACTGTGGCACACAGCGGGTGCAGCAGCAGCAGCCAGATGAAAATAATATGCAATAATAACGTCAGCGCAAAATTGCGCTTTTGATGTTGCTGTCGCGTCGAGTCACTGGAACGTGCAACACGCTGCGGCATGTGGTGCAAAGTTTCGTTGCAATTATGAAAAGCTGGCAGCAAAAAAAAAATTTGTCTGCAATTAAAGCGCATCCAAAGCGGCCGCATCACAACAGCAACAATATCACAGTATTTTATTTGCGATCATTTCAAAGCACCTCCATTCCCAACTCTCTCTCTCTCTCTCTGCCTTCCTATCCAATCTCCACGCTGCTGGAAACAAATCAAATTTCGCGTGCCAAGAGGAATCGACGAGCTGATTAACCTTAAATGTGCGCTTAAATTTGTATTAGTATATGGGGACTATAAAGCAGAAAACATGTAAAACTCGACTAGGAGATACCCTGAACCCTAGACAGTACGCCTACAGTCATTGTTTGTCTATGTGTGTGATATATTCTTCGACATCTTCGGTTTCTTAACCAGTTTGGTTGCAACTTTCACCGATGTTAATTATTTTGCCTAAGGATTTTGGATAAAGTTTCAAAATTTCCAAATTCTAAATTCTGTTGCGTCCAACTGCAACGTTTATACATTATTATTGTTGACAAAATCAATGTTCAGTGTCATTATTTAAAATAAAGATCAACAAAATTTTGCTATATAATTTCTTATAGTTTTTTAATAAACATTGAACACATAAAATTAAGAAAAATAAATGTGATATGATTTTATGTGAGCAACTTAATTTTATATTTAAATTGAATGTGCCAGAGTTGCAGAAATCCAATAAAATATTTATTTAAAATCAAAAATCAATATTCATATACATATATTAAGATTTTATGCCAAGCTCTCTTTACGATACCCATTTCGAGCCACTTTGTTTGGGTACGGAAATTAAGAAAAACGAGAGGCTAAAGGAACAGATACGCCAGCACTGCAAGAAAGTAAGCGCATTTTTAAAATCATAGACATACATTTGTATATACAGACATATTGTAGATACAAATATGCAGAGATTTCTACAATTTAACTGAATGCTGCAACTGAAAGTAAAATATTGCAAATGAAGAAAAGCGAATTTTTGTTGGTTTTGGTATACATTTTTATGCCAAAAATACCTTATATGTGGACTCCACATCGGATGCGTTTAAAATTAAACAAAAATCTCGGCGGCCGTGGGCAAAGTTGCCCCCACAAATATTTTGCAAGTTTTGAACTGTGTTAACAACATTTTGGTTGAATGTTGCTCTTGTTTTTTGGCTGTTGCTGTTGATAAGGACTCACGGGTTGCAGTTGCTGCTGCGCTTGTTTGGTGTCAATGATAGCGTGAATGATACTTTGTATACACACACTTGCTCATTCACAGACACACACACATACGCGTACGCACAACAGCGTTGGCATCGTTTGCATAAGTGCGGACGCCAGTTTCCGGCAAACGTTGCGTATACGCAATATGCAATACAAAAAATGAAAATAAAAATCAACGAAATGAAATGAAACACACACATCCATATATCCAGCAGTTGTGCGTGTGTGTGCGTTCAGGCTTAAAGCTTTATGGGCACTCAATGGCCTTTCAGCGGTCAACAGCGAAGCAACGCTAAGAGGAAGTGTGGGGAGGGGGGGGGAGAGGAGTCAGAGCAACAACAACAACATGTTTGAGAATCTGCATCAGGCTCCTGGACACCATTTATATATGAAAAATCCGGTGTGGCACGCAATGTAGGAGACTTATATAAACATTGTCCAAAAGGTGGCACGATGTTGGGGCAATTAGCGCATTTCATTTGACCCATGTGGGACCCATAATATAATCCTCGCAAAGCCATAAATTGCTTAAGTTCAGAATTAAATCTGCAAATCCTGTCAAGCTGTGTGACACCTCAGGAGGGGAATTAAACTTAAAGTTGAGGATATATATGGCACACATGTAAATGGTTTAAGAACCAAATAGGAAATAATAATCATTTCAATTCCGATGCCAATTTGGTAAATTATTATTATATTGTTTTGATATGCAATAATAAATTTCATTCCCAGTACTCTAGCTACTTTTCCATAAATAGGCTTTGCTCCGATGTACTTTAAGTCACTTCTTCTTCTTTAAAATTCTCTTCTGCCTTACCCATAGTTTGTTTATTTTATATATTTTATAAAACTTATTCATTAACAATAACAAGCTGTCAGAGTTGTCCGAGTGGCATTCGGTTACATTAATAGGCACCGCCGCTTGTTGGACCTTTAAGCGTATTACGTATACGTAATATGTATATGTATGCGAATATACCAACTTGTAATGCATTTTAACGGCCCATTGGGCTGCTAGCTGGCCATACAACTTCATATTTTATCACCAAACCTATATATAGGTATGTAAATATGTATGTGTCTCTTCCGCCTGCAACTTGCGACCACAAAAATGAGCGAAAAATTGCAAGCGGAGTGAAAATTTATGATAAAAACGTGTGACGCTGATAAGAAGGGCGGTTGCGGTGTGGGTGTGGTTGGGCGAAGGAAAGACGGGTGTTGAAGAGAATGAGGCCACAGCAGCTGCAGCGCATAAAAACTTGAGAGGAAGTAGTGGCAAGTGGACGTCGCGACGGTTTGGTCAGACAACGTTCGAGGCGTTGGTGTGTGGGCATGGCGTGGCGTCTTGCTGCTCGTTAGGCTAATAGCGATTGCACTTGGAGCTTTCAAGTGCCAATGGGGATTGTGGGGCGGTTGTCGACGGAGGTATGCAGATTTACGGCGATGATACAGCTTCGCAAAATTTCATTGCATCTTAAGTATTTTGATAGGCCACACACACACAGAGAGAGAGAGAGAGAGAGAGGGAGAAAGAGATATAGAGCGAGAAAAAGCAAAACAAGTAAATATGGCACAAAGAAAGTTGCAGATAATCTTTGACAAATACACTATTTTGATCTTAACATTAAATAGCTTGAATATTATAGCTTTTAGATAGTATGAAAACTTAACTGAGATATTTAACAATTTACTGAGGTAAATAATATTTTTTTGAGAATGCGTTGTTATTTTTTAACCAGAAGAGGCTTGAAGAGGCAAGGTGGCAATTGGGCTCATCAACTCGCCATCGCAGGCAATGCAATCATAACCATGGTCAATACTTTGAGCCTACAACTTCAATCACACGATCTTTTGGTGTTTTGATAAAAAGCGTTGGAGAAGCGTTTGAAGTGCGGCAAACAACTGCAACTGATCTAATTTTTTCTGCATCCCGTGCCAAATTCAATCACACACCAATCAAAGCTAGCCAATTCAGATGAACTTTTGGCCTTAAACATTTTGGTGAAAAGTTGTGAGCAATTAACCTTTGGCCGAATGGGGATACGACAACTAATGCAAAGCTTTTCCGTTTCAATATTTTTGGCCATCGAGGCCAAGAGAAAATAATTCCCAAAACTAATCAGCACAAAGAAACAAACAAAATGAATCAAATCAAACACATACGTACATACACACATATAGAAGATATACAAATGCATATAGATAAATATATCAAATAATGTGGCACACAGTTACAGTTCCAGTTGAGTAGCCAGTCGAGTGTCGCTGTTTGGTGTGCCAAGGCAATAAAACGCATATTCAATGGCAGCATCGCCGCTGTTGTAAACTTGTCTCATAAACGCAAAGCTTGGAGCCAAAAGCAATGCCCAAATACCATTAATCAAATGTCTGCTCATACCCGAGTACCCGAGTCGGTACATAAACCTGCCCGCTTGCAAGCTTGGTGTCAGCAAATGGTATATGTATGTATGTGTGTTTATGTGTGGTTTTGGTGCTGGTGCTGGTGTGTGTGACACGAGCACGAGGAAACGAGGAAGTGTTACTCTGAGCCATTTTGTCTGTAGCGTTTGTCAACTGTCAGTTCAGCTGTGCCATAAGTAGCAGCCATCTGTAATAAACTTCCACGAAGAAGAAGAAGTAGCAAACTCATTTTAGCCCTTGGGATTCGACTAGTTCTGTTTGGACAAAAAAAATAATATATTTTTTGTAACTTTAGTTTAATATCACTTTTGTTTTGCAAGTGCTTAAAAAGATGACATTTACAAAAAAAATACAAATCAATATAGTAAGTGATCAAGACAAAGACTAAACAGAGTGGGAGCGTGAGTGAGCGCGAGAGCGAGAGTGAGAGAGAAAGAGGTTTACCTTAATTGCTGGTCAAGTTGTTGTTTGCCCAAGCGATATGAAAAAAATATTTGCAATGCATCAGTCTCGTTCGAGTGGAATAGAAAAATAACCCAATCACATTGCTAAATATGTTATGTGTGTGTTTGTGTGTATTAATTTTTTGCCACCTTTTGGTAGCAAGTCGGGGCTGTTAGCCCAGTTGACTGCCTCGGGCTTCAGGCAAAGTCAAAACTTTTTGTATAGTTTTTTGGCTCGGCTTCTGGTCGGCGTCGCTCGACACGTGTTTGATACGCACACCCATAAATGCAAATACATAGATAAGCCAAACACACTCACAGATACACACATGGTGAAAACTTTTATGGGAACATGTGTTTGGACATTTAGTTGCCAGGTATAACGATGAAAAGGTTGTAGCATATTGGGGTGTATCAAATTGATGAAGTGCGAAGAGAAAGGAATAAATAACAACACAAACGTCGGGGGCTAGGCTTTGGTATTAGGCTGTGATCAAAGGCCTGACTGTTGGACAAGCAACAACAACAAAAATCTGTAGTTTTCTTAGGCATCAATTTAGTTTTTGATATACTACATATATACAGAGTTCAGTCAGCGATATTTGCCAGCAAAGTTATTTGCTTAAACTGCTTTAAATAAATGCAGATACAGAACTTATGTTTATACTCTATATAGTTAGAGATACATACGAAAAATTTCACAAAGAAATTAAATCTTTTAGCCCACTTAAGGATTTAACAAGCCAAATTGGAGTTCACTGTCATCCTAAAGTAGCTTCAAATAAGTCTTTGACAAACCACAAATCATGGTCCCTGATTAAAGTCTTTGGTTATTTACCGTAAAGCATTGAAATTTGCAACAATTAAGAGTGTTAAAATACACATATAAGTACATAATTATCTTGATCGAAATTATAATGGCATAATGAATCTGATACAATTTATATATTGATAATCTGCATTAAGCTGATGTTGGCAAGTTAAATAACGCCAACAACAAAAGTTGCTCGGATTATAAACAATTAATATTTGAATTTCGCAGTCCAGATTTGAAAATTGCTGTTTTCATAATTTGGTTTTATTATGAGCAGAAAGCATACACACACACACACACACACACACACATAAAACTACTCACACAACTGAGTGTAAAATCTTCACGCACAGTTGATTTATGTATTTATTTATTTATTTACAAGTTTTATGAATTAATGTATGATTTTTGTTTTGTTTTATATTTTGTATCTTATTTTTCGGAAAACCGCGTGATAATTAAAAGGCATTTTGAATGCATCGCTGGCTTTGCTGGCGTGTTGTTGCTCTATGCAAACTGTGGGGCGTGGCCACTTAGAGAGTATATTTCAAGTACATGTTTTTTTATTTTAAAGAAGAATTTCGACAGTAGTTAAGGTGCAGTGAAATAAATTTCAAATAAAATTGCTAGATTTACTTTCGATTATATTTCGCATTTTCGTTACCAAAAAGTTTCGTTTCAGACACATTTTGAGGTAAAAAAAAAATATTGAATTATTTTTTGGACAATCAATATTTAAAATAGTATAATGAAGTTGTGCAAATGTGTTCAACAGGCAGACAGAAAACATTCTTGACTCCACAAGGTATATGGTATTCTTCTGTATGAACATAGTTTCTCATATACTACAAACTTTTGACAAGTTCTCAATATACACATGTACAAGTATAAATTATTGATCATCTGTGAACATTTCATTGAAATCGGTTAATGTGAATCTTTGAGTCGAGCTTTTCAAAGTCAAGAGAGGATAATGTGCAGCATCTTCTTGATTCAGATTTTCAGATTTATTTGCAAACACAGTTGACAGTTCTGACTTTAGTTAAGAATTGTTATATCAATAAATCAACTTATGGCTTAACGTTTAAAAATAAAACTCATCAATTTTCTTATTTTTTAATGAATATTTTGATAAGCAGCATTTGTCAAAACTAAACGTTCCACAATTCAAACACAAACAAAAAACTGATTGTGTGTTAAAATGGATTAAATAAAGAACAAAATGTTATCGTTAGTTAATTAAGTAAACACTTCACTAAACATAAATATTATTGCATATTTTAAACGTCAACCGATATTTGAACCATAATTAGGCACAGGTATAGAATAAATGTTGAAAAATAATATAAATTTGTATTGAATTGAATGAGAATCATAATTAAATGAAACAAATCGCAGCATAAATTGTCAAACATTTGACATCAACTGACACTTGACATGAGGTCAACACTCAGGTTTAAACAAGTATGTATATACATACATACATATATAGTTTAAATAAATATGAATGCGTTTGTGTATATTAGCTCAGACATAAATCAAGAATTTATACAATTTGGCATGCCAATTGCATATCGGGCAGGAAATGCATTTCAGTTTTTTTTTCTTTCCATTTTTCATTAGTTGCTTCTGCATGCAATTTATAGTGTTCATCCACACCTCTTCCACACCTCCCACATACACACACACACACGTAAGAGATTGTGTGTTTTTGGTTTTGTATGGCATTCGTAATGAAAACTGAACTCAATGGGGTAAAACAATTTTGGTTATTGGCAAAGGACAAAAACCAAAACGAAATTAAATTGGAAACCCAACCAGCACTAGCCATACAAATTGTTTATAAAAATGTCAAGTTAAACAATTTTTTTAATTGAATAACAGTTGCTCAAAAGCACTCGTTGCAAATTAAACAACAGCCACCAGCAACAACAACAAGAACACAAAGAATACTAACAAAAAAAAAGCACATCAACAATGGCAACAAATTTAATGGACAAATCAGCAAATTGCAAGCGAAATCTCACAAAAAACTCCAAATAAACAAAACATCAACTGACAGTAAGTGTTTATTCTCGTTCAACAAAGCGCCAAACTAATATTAAGCGATTTAAACACTTTAAATGTTGTTTCAATATTAGTCAGCTGATTCATTGAATACATCTTAATTATTCTTTGGCTCTAAGCTAATTCGTATTTCAATTTTGATATTTTTTTATGATAGATTCCATTTGAAGTACTTAACAGGTTTGGTAAAATCCGAAATGTTTACAAAGTTTTTTTTCGAGCTTAAAACACTATCATAAAAATATGTTTTTAATATATATTTTTTTCATAACAAATTGCATTTTGGTAGAAAAAATGGGCATTGTTTTTTTCGACAATTTTGGACATCATTGCACATTCATTATCTCTTAAAAAATAATGATATCTCATTGCTGCTTAATGAAAGGATTTTTTGTATGGCTTCTTCAATATTCTATCATTATTGAAATTTATCTCTTAGTTGAAGATTTTTATTAATTACTTGGCGCTTGCCAAGCTGCTAGTTATAGACTAATAATTAATATCTTAAACAGTCAAGAAACCAACATTCAACCGATGAAAGCTTTATATTTAAGAGACTAGTACATCGACTTGGCTCTTAGCGATGGTCAGCAACATGTTCATACATATTACTAGTTAATGGGATATTGGTTTTCGCTTTCAAAACGTTACGCATTGACTGAAAAAGTGTATAAAAATGTCAATGCTAAAGCTGTAACATTTGGTGTACAAAAATTGGAAAAACATCTTTTCAAAGTGGTTCATAGCTATGTTCAGACAGACAAAAAAATCCAATAAATTGATCCATTGACTGTCCAATAAAGTCGTTTGTTTCGGGGACAAACAGTGCAAAGCATATTTATGGTGAAAATTGATAAAACGACTGAAATGAAAATCGGCAAATGTGTGTGTGTGTATGTATTGGTGTGTATGTCTGTATGTGATTGCAAGCAAACAAGAAATTTCACTTACCAATTCGCCACGACCAATTAACGCACACAATTCTTGTGGCGCACGTCAAACGCGGCGTATGCGTGATGTCAATTGTTGTACAATTTTGCCGTCAAATATGAGCTATGAGTTATTGTTGCTATAGCTGAACTTGCTTATGTTGCTGTTGTTGTTGTTTCTTTTGAGATAGATCGACAATGCGTACTTATAGTGGCGATGAATCGCAAACTTTCAAGTTGTGAGTTGCGCGTTGTGGTGCCACAAAGATAAAGTCATTGCTCATGCAATTTACATTTGCAAAACTTGGCGAAATTTCTGTTCACATTTCTCTCATTTCACTCTTAATCCACGCTACCTCTTCTCTGCCCCCTCATAAGCGCATCATTGTTTATTAAAATTATTATTTTGTGTTTTTTTTTTTCGGATCTGTTGTTTATTTTGGTTTGTCTCATATGTGTGTTTGTGTTTAAAATGTTTTTGGTAGTTTTTTTTTATTTAGAAAATATAAAAAAAATATTGTACACACAAATACGACCTGCAGATACCCTTCGACTGTTTCTGAATTAACCTTACCTATTGTTTTCTTACAACAGTTCCCATTTGATTTCGGATGCACTTAAAAGGCTATTGCACACCCCTTTTGGTGGTTTATATAAGTACAGGATATAGCAACTACAACAACAACAAAATGAAATAACCCCAAAAAAAAGATTGAAAAAATATATTATCGCATATGCTGCGAAACATTTTCTTTTTTTTTCCTTTGCAAACAGGATTCTTTCTTACACTTACACACACAAAAACATAAACTCACACACACACACACATTCAGAGCACAAGAATCTGCTGCCAGTGGGACACGCTTTGTTGTTCGTGTTGGTGTACTTAGTTGACAAATGCTCGCAGGATGCGCATTATGAAATTTTTAATCAAATAAAATGACAATCAGACTTTCAATGAAACGAAATGTGCCAACAAATTCCGCATGAGCAAGGAAGGAAGTTGCATTAATTGAATTTTTGATTAAGCAAGTTAAAGTAAAAGGCAGCAACCTTAAAATAAAGGTAATGTCAAGATTGACTAAACTTAAAGCTGAAAAAAGGATTTGCATATTGTTTTGAAATTTTATAGAAATTCAGTTGCAAGTGTTGCATTTACAATATAATAATAGAGCATGAATAAATAACTTTAATATTTAACCCATCTGTTTGGCAAATAGTTTTCGAGATCGATCAAGATTCTAGACAGTTTTTGTATGGTGTACAAAACTGCGTCAGTGCAATTGATGGCTCTGTGGGAATTCTTGGGCAGTCAAAGCCGGAGCGAAAAATAAAACTTCAATGCAGTTAAAATATGGTAAAAATAACAATTCGCAAACTGGACAAAACCAACAACAAAATAAATCGCTTAAATTTCACAAACAGTTCAAGCATGTTTCCAACTCAATGTGACAGATATGACAAAAAACAAATAAATAAGACATGACGCGACATAATGTAAAAGAACACATTTAAGAAATCAGTATGAAACATGATTTCCAATGTTAAGAGAAATGTTCGATAGCCTAGAAAATAAACTATCTAGTTGAAGATATTACAAAAAAAAACTTAGCATCACTAAAATATTTGCTCAAGGCAAATAATGAAAACAAAAGATTTCAACTGATCCGAAATACAACGTTCATAGAATGAACTTCATACATAAGTACATATAATACCTTATGCAAGGTCATTTAGTTAGTTTATTTTCATTCTAATATTCATGCAAACTTAAAATTTATCTTCCCAAAGTTTTAACTCTTAATAAATCCATTTATACTATATTAACACACACACACACACATGTATCACGTGTTGTTTTGAGTTTGAATTTAACTAAAAAACTTGAAAGTTTTTGGCCAAAAACTAATTATTTTTGTATTTGACTTTATTTGATTTAAAAAAGCTAAGAAGTCACTGATCTTAAAAACGTTTTTTTGCAAAGTCCAGTAATCGATTCACTTTTTCAATAAGTAAAAGTACTCTTAAAAAAATACAAGCTACTTTCGCTGAGACACATAACAAAATCGAATGGTGAATCTTTACTGGATCTAAGATGCTAATTGCCGCAGCTGCTTGGAGCACACACGTACGCACGCACAAGAAACAAACAAACAAGCTAAAACAACAGCAACAACAAAAGCAACAAACGCTCTGCAACCGCGACACGCCAGCAAGTGGCACGAGAAAAACGCGCGCAAAAACACTTGGAGAACACTTGAAAAAAATAGTCAACTACATAGTAGTAAGTAACAAGCATAAAACATACGGCAAAAGCACGCGACTTTGACGCTTCACAGTAACTGCAACTGTTCACTGTGACTGCTACTACAAACGCTTCACAGTGACTGATATTCGTTTACTGTTTCTAATGTATTGCTATTCAGTTACCGCTACTGCCAAATACAACGCTCATACGTTGAGCGCTCGCTTGCGACTGAAGTTGCCGCCTCTGCCTGGACCTGATAATGCCGCCTGGCGTTGGCGGCGTCAGCAGCAGCAGCAGCAGCCGAAGCCGATGGAAAATCGTCACGCGTCGTGTGCAAGTTTACAGTATGTGTGTGTCTGTGTGTGCAGCCGAGACACAGGTTTGACCACTTTTCTCCATTGCCTGGCATGCCTGTGTGTGGTGAAAACTAGCGCCAAAATTATGAACTTGCACTTGGCTAATACGCAAAGCATTTGGACAGTTTTTACTGCTTAACAGTTCTACAAGACCCTCAATTTACCACCTACTTTCCGCTTCCATAAAAATAAACACAATATATTGATTTAATACGAAAATATACAAGTGGAAACAAACATCAATAAAGTTAGCCCATTAAACTGTTAGCCTTTCAGTTATTTTTGGTTCCAATACAATTTTTTTTTTCACAGTGCAAGAAATAGTCGTAGACGACGGCGAAATCCGCGGACTGGAGGCACATGAGACGCGGGTACTATCAAAAAAGATAGTCGAATAAAATTAGGAGCAGATAAGAGCAGCAGTCAGGCAGCCAGGCAGCCAGGCAGGCAAACGGAAGCCCTCCATCTCCAGCTCTGATTCCGACTGCAACTGCAAAAAGCCAACTTCAGCTCTGCCACTCTGACTCCAATGCCAACTCCGACTCAGAGTTCAGAGTGGTCAGCGGTGCCATTTGGTTGGTGCGGCAATGTTAAGTGTTTGTGCAACCTCAAACATTTGGATGATACCCTAACTACAAATATTTTAAGATTATGTAACTTACATGGAATTTAAATTATATTTGACTGATTCTTAATTGGTTGTCCTTCAAAATTAAAAGTAAGAAATGTGTCAACAGCTTATATTTTGGCTTGACTTAATTTTATATAAAGTAATTAAAGGGTATTCAAATGACTTCACATTGCAGTTGCTAAAATTTCATTTGAATTTTTTTTCCGCTTACATTTTCGCTGCAAATCTTTGACAAATGTAAACAGTTGATTTGTTTTTTTATTTTTTGTTTTATTCAACATGCCTTTTCTGCTGGTCCTGAGCTCTTTTAAGCTTTTTATCGTCACTGCAAGGGTGAACTATGCTTTGCTCCTTCCTTTTAAACTATCATTTTTATTTTGTGCGTGTTTGTTTTTTTTTATAATTTTCGTTTTTCTGCTTTTGGTAAGTGGGTGTTCCGACTTTAGATTAGAGTTAATCAGCTTAGCGTGTCACTTTGACTATTAAAAACGACGTGTCGCCAAAGGGTTTATAGGTCGTTATTGGTGGCTTACCCACAGCAAAAAAAATCAAAAACAAACACAAACACACACACACACATACACATACACTCACACAGACACATACATGGAATGAAGGACATGAACATATCGACGCAAAAAGTGGACACTTGTGATACGTGAATGTTAATTAAAGTCAAGTATTAGGGTTGACATACTGTCGGGGGTACTATAATATCCTAACATTAGCCAAAAACGGAAGGAAAATGTGTTGAAAATGACATTGCTTAGCCAATATCTTGCCTTTTGGTAGTAGAAAAAAGGGTAAATCTAAATAATTATTACAATAATTTATTCTTGCTAAACATTTTATTGAACTTCTTGAATTGCTTATTCGAGCTATCAGCCAATATCCCAACAAAAATCAGTGAAATGAAAATGTTAAACAATTTCAAGGAACAATAACCACGAATCATAAGATAAACCTTAGGGTCTAAGACTGACTGCATTTGTTGTCAATCACTCAAAATGTTACAATTTGTAGGCATTCGTAAGTGTTCCCTCTGCAAACGCACATCGATAATCTATAAATGCTTTAGTACGCCTGTTTTCTGAGCCGTGTTTACGTATGGTATTTGGGGCCCAGTCTTGGAGCTGGTTGAAGATGCTGTCGCTGTCTCACACCACACACAAGACTTCTGTCACAAGACTTGACACTTGCCGCATAGAAAGTGAGCTGCTGCTGCTCCACATAGACTGGACAACTTTGGACAGTAGAAGTTGAGATAGTTGCTCCACAAAACAAAAAAAAATATAAATAAAAATAAAAGCGCTAGTTAGCATTTTCACCAAACAGCAAACACTTGACTTTCCATAACGTCGCGACGCCTCCGCCAGAGCAAAATCAACAGCAGCAGTCACAGTCACGCCTGCGTCTCTGACTTTGACTTTGGCAAATGAATGCAAGTGCAAACAGGATTTTCAAGTTGTTTGGGAAAGTAACAGTGATGCGCGGCTAACAACGTCAACGTCAGCGTCAGCTGTTGCAACAAAAGTAGACGAAGCAACAAAAGCGTACATTGATTGCCGTTTTGGTATTAGTTTCAATTTATTTCACTTTGAGCGTAATGGATGGCAACAGCGACAGCAACGAACGTGGCATGCCACTCGCACACCAGTAGCAGCAGCAGCAACAACAAAAACAATAACAACAACAACAACGATAGGGTCATCAATTTACAGGCTTTACAGTTTGTTTTTCTTACTACCACTTCAATTTTTTGTATTGCAAACTGTTAATGCCAAAACAATTGTTGCGTCAAAATAAATTGCCGGGCATTGAACACTATAATTCAATTGCAGCGGAAAATCTAGAGTCGAATCACAACCAAGCAATCATCAAGGGCATTGAGTGAGATTAATATTAATAAACTATAATGTTGGTAAGTGGGGCTCAGTCAGCAGCTTTTGCGACACATTTCCTTGGACATTGTTTTACTGCCAAAAAAAAAAATAATAAAAAAAAAAAAAAAACCGGGCTGGCAGCTCTCTTTTTAAAAATGATGCATCCAATTGCTGTGGTTAGTGTTTTGTTGTTGTTGTAGTTGCAAGCAATTTCTAATTGACTTATTGCCAGTCACAGTTGCTCATCCATTTGTGGCACTCAGCTGTGCGTGCATGCGGATGAACTGGTTCCCATATATTCATCTACAGCTGCAAACAAACAAAAACAGCATTAATTAAATTCCACATCGGGATGTTTATTTCTTGAATTTTTAATAGTCTCATCTATTGGATGATATTGACAGAGTAACTAAGCATCTGTCTTTACACCTTGATTCTTCTGTCTTTCAACCTTTTTATTTATCTTTCCTTCCACACAGTTATCTTAAGAGTTTTCGATCTCTCTATCTCGCTCTCTTGCTAATCTTAATCTAACTCGAGATATTTTTCCCCATGATACATTTTCAAGAAATAGACTTTTAATGAAACATATAAACTTATTGACTCTTCAATAAACGCATAAATACATGATGAGATAAATAATGTAAAATGAATGCATTAAATTACTTTTATAACACTTGGCCTTAAGTCGATATTTCTAAAAAGATCTCTTAGAACGCACCTTTTGATGAACTTTACTGAAGACATCATCGGTCTGGAATATTCGACTGCTGCCTCGAATATTTTAAAATCTCTTTTATACTTTTTTTTTAAAAAAGAAAATGGGTTATTTTTCTGTTACGCTGCAAAAAGGTTTTAAGCTTCTAATTAAGTGATTTTTCTGGGGTAATGAGGGCCCGCAGAACTGAAATCCGTCACACGAATTCGACTATGTATATCTTGGCCTAATTAAATAAGGATTTAGCCCACTTGGGGGAAGGGCTGTAATGTGTTCAGTGCTTAATAAAAGGCCAAAGTTGTGCTTGTGTTCAACATCATATATACATTTTTAGTTACTATTCTTTTGTATCGCTTGCATAAATGTATTTATTATCAAGTCGACGTATTATTATTATTGATAGCTATGGGCTTATAAGCCAGCGCGGAGATCTTAACGCGAATCAAAGCTGGACAGCTTTTCATGTCAACCAGCTGCTAATTATAAGATGCACCCACACACAACAGAAAACATAGAAACAAACATATAAATACCCTGTAATTGATTTCAAAGTGTCAGAGAAAAACTTTAAAATTAATTTTGTCAACCATTTATTTACATATTGATGCTCATACACGAATCCAATATATGCCTGTTGGTTGTAAAAATTGCACCATGGGAAATTTTTTAATAACGTTTAATACTTGCAATGCGCACTGGGCAAGGTAAAGGGTTCGTCACTGCATAAAATTGAATATAGTATAAGAGTGAAACGAGGTATATTTATTAAATTTGCACAACATCCGCTGCTGTTGTTAACCATTTCCGTCTCCACGCCAACTACGAATGGTAAACACACACACACACACGCACACTCCAAAATGGCCAAGGCTGCAGCATATGGCCGCACGGAGGGGGTGGGTTGGGGCAGTACACTTCTTCGATATTGTAAAAACCGAAATATGCGAGCAATATATTCATGTGGAAATAAGGCAAGCGACGCAATAACAAAAACAAATACAACAAAAGGGATGTAAAAAACAAACAAAAAATAAATACTGAAAATGTAGGCGTGGCAAAATAAAATCAAATATAACGCATACGCAAAGTAAGAAGGGGAGTGTTTGTGTGTTGAATGGAAGGGGAGGGGGTTGAATGCATTGGGCATTCAAAAAGTGCAAGCAACTGCAAAAACCATATCAATACCAATAATGACGATGATGATGTTCAGGCCTGCAGCAGGCATAGCTGGGTCACAAAAGTTGGTGGCGGGGGAAAGGGTGTGGGAGCGGTAGTGGGGTTGTGGGGTGGCTGACCATGTTCGCAATATATGTTACTACAAAAGCAACAACAAGTATGTATGTATATGGTTATGTTTAAAGTGCTACGGTTTCAGTTGATGTTTCTCTTTGTTGTTGTTGTTGTTTATGTTGCTGGCAACTGAATTATTGCCGGTTATACACATATTTCAATTAAGTGCCAAAGTTAAGACATGGGAATTGGCAAAATACAAAATATTAAAATAAAAAAACACAAGCCGAGAGACTCTTGATTGAATCGAACAAGTTCGTTGAAAGTACAAATGACTTCTGTGGTCGAAATAAATTGAATTTGAAAAAAAAAAAGATTCTAGTTTGATTGTTGTTAGGATCGATTTTGTTAGATTTTGCAAGAGATGGCAAGTTGCATTTATGCACCCTAATGAAATTTAAAATTAATAAAACGAACCGAAAATCTCAGTTTGAGATTAATCTTGTGAAAACATAATTA
Organism: Scaptomyza graminum; assembly: GCA_018901835.1. Classification (NCBI taxonomy): domain Eukaryota; kingdom Metazoa; phylum Arthropoda; class Insecta; order Diptera; family Drosophilidae; genus Scaptomyza; species Scaptomyza graminum. The sequence continues at coordinate 6,986,335 of JAEIFL010000001.1, read as the reverse complement.
TAAGTTAATATTAAATTAAATTAAACAAATGTTATAAAACTATTTTAATTTTAATAAACAGTATACGACTTATGGTTGCGGTAGCCAGTGTGACAAGGTAGGGGTTGACATTTGGACAAGACAAAGCCGTACCGCCATTTGAATGCTAGGCCTCAAAAGAGCGGACGAAAGGATGCGAAGGACTCTGAGGACAACGAAAAGCAAACTGGCCAGCCGACAAATGTCAACTGTGGATAGTAGTAGTTGCAGCAAGACGAATCAGCACAACCAGGTGGAGAGATGTGTCGCAGCCCCCCCTCTTCTTTCCCTAAGTAACTCGATACCTCGACAAAAAAGTATGCAAAGTAAAAATAGAAATGACAGCTTTGATTGAAGTACGAGCAAATACACGACTTGATCCATACCTCTTAAGTCAAAATACGACAATGACTTAAATGTTTGTAGGCCAAACTTTTGGTATAAAAAATATTAGAATTTCTCGTATTTGTCAAGTAAAAATAAAACTTATTTTCTGTAACTAGCATTGTGTACTAAACAATGCAAAGCGTAAAAAACCATTACTCATATTTAGAATCTATTGCAAAATTGGCTTTAAATATTAAATACATAATACAAATTTTAATTTTTGGCTTAAGTTTTTTTTCTTCTTTCCCAACTTTTTTCAGGACATCAAAAATTTATGTGAACTATAATACATGGATCGTGGATGTTTCCGGAATTATTATGCAAACTTGTTTTGCATCGAGAAGAGAGAAAAAACAAAATGCTGAGCGGCGGCGGCCTCCTTTTTATTTTTGGATTTGGGGCATCGTGTGACCCAAGGTTAATGCGAGTGTTGTTGGGTCATGGGGTGAACGAGAGGAGGAAGAGGAGAGGAGAAGAGTAGGATGTTTGATCGCGAACATGAACCACGGTTGGCAGTCAACCGCCAAACTTATGGCCCCGCGGCAATTTAACGCTTGCGATTTTTGCTAAGGGATTTGGCACGCGTCGGGAGATTGCGATTGAATGCCAAAATGCACACAAATTGTGCAAATTCCGTTGCATAATTTCAGGCAAGAAGTGCGCAATCACAAAGAGGGGGCAATGGGGATCAAGGGGTCACGACGTTTGCTCGTCACGCTCTGGAGCGTCTGTTTTGCTGTGGAGCTTACAATATTCACACGCTGCACTTGCGAGTTGTTTTTTTGTGTTTTTGGCTTTTACTTTTTAGTTTTGCCATGTGCCGTTTAAGTGCTTTATGCGCTTCTCAGTATTCCTAGTTCTGGCTGCATGCCCCACAGTGAATTACAGAAAACCTTTTGCCAAATGCAATTTACTTTTGTGTGCTTTTATTGCAAAGGCGCCACTAAGCGGCTCCATCTCCTCCTCGCCATCGCCGCCTTACGCAGTAGAAGCGGCAGCTGCCGTTTTCGGTTTTGGCTAATTAAATTTTATGCTTGGTAATTTTAGAAAAAGGCCTTTCACATTCTCTTATATTTCTCTATTTTTTGTTGAATGAAAGTTTGGGGGGGGCGTTGCAAGAGGCGTAAGTACTTTTCTCAGTGTTTTTTGCTTTGCCTTGGTGCAATTTGCAAAAATCGCGCAAGTTGCGCATAAAAGAGGCGACCGGCAAATTGCAGGCAATAAATAAAACATCCACGAAAAATCGCTGCATACTCTTAGGCGCAGCAGCAGTGGTATATAAGGGTGCGGAAAGGAGGTGCGCAACGCGACGCGTGCTTCACTTCCAAAAATGGCAGCAGTTCTTTGCAGCCAAAAAATGTACAAAGCCAAGCAACAAATACAAGTACACTGAACTTAATTTATAAACTTTTCGGCCCTGTTAAAAGTCCAAGTCTACAAAATAATGATCCATATTTGAATTTTATGAGCCAAGGCTTAAACTAAAGCCTCATTTTATTGTAATTGATTTTATTACATATTACATTGAAAACGGTGAGAGAAAAATTTGATCTAAGTGAGGAATACGAGAGCTTCTATCTATGGTCTTTTAGTCACTGAGATAGTCGACAGACTGATAGGCAGACAGACATGGCCTTACCGACTCATCAGCGGTTGCTGATCAAGGATATGTTTCCGTTTACCCGTTACATATATTTAGATAATACAAACCATAAAATAAATTTAAAAATATGCAAAAAATCAACTTTGAAAACTTATTAAGTGTATAAATATTTACATTTTCGAGACAAGTCTATATAAATTCTATGAACCTCCATAACTGTATTTGACCACTTTCTTTTCGTTTTTTGCGGTTTTTTTCCATTTACTCGATATTTAATCTACATACAAAAAATATATTATTACCCTACTAATGGAGAATGTTCTATAAGCTACTTTGTATTACAAAATTTTGTCAGAGTTTAAGCAAGGCAAAAGTTTTAGATTTCTGTATACATGTGCATCACTTGGTTTTCTCTCAGTGTAGAGCAGCAGCAGCTGCAATAACTAGAGCGCAACAACTTTAATTAAAAAGTAAAATAGAAAAATGTTAGACTAACTGAAAAAAAAACTTTAAACAAATACTAGGATATACATATATATAAATATATTTATATCATAGAAAGCTGAACGAGCATTAGAACATTTACCTCGGCGCCCTGCGGCGCCTAAGTGTATGCAACATTTGTCAGTGGCAGCATGATCCTTTAGTCTGGGCCAAAAAAAACAAAGAAAACCCCGCGCATCATAACAATACATTATAAATAGCAGCTGATGCGACAAGCGAACAATGAAATCGATTTTCAAGCGACAGCGAAATGCAACAAAAGCTGCCGTACTACATAAAAAATCCTTTGTAAACAGCAAGAATGGAAGAAGAGTGAACTTTATGATAAACGACTACAAAATGCTCTGCAAAAAAAAGATTTGTAAAATTTTAGACTAAAAAAAATTCTTATGACCTTATGTAAGACTAAAAGGTAGTAAAGATTAGGATTTAGATTTTTCAATATAATAATCATAATTTATAGATAAATAATTAATACAATAATAATAATTCATAGCAGGGTATTTCACGTACATATATTTATTCCACTCGTTTCGTAAAGATTATTCGATTATTAAGAAAAATGCACAGCTGACAGGTGGACATTTATCACATGGCGCAGCGGGTGGCAAACAGGCCAACACACACAGACAATACAGGCAACATTGAGGCAACTGAGGCAGCAACGGAAGCAAACGGAAGCAACAAAGTTGCAACTGCCAAGGAGCTAACGGCTGCACTGCAGCATCCCGGCTGGATGCCTGTCTGGGTTCCAGCCTGCCTACCGGCAGGCAATTAAAATGAATTTTTGAAGTTGATTAAAATGTTGATCGCTTAATTTTGATCGAATTATGCATGTATATGTATCATATGTACATATGCTGCTCTCGTTGGAAAGCCAACAACAACACGAACCAAAAATAAATGCAGCAAATTATATTTGCACCCGTAAAATAAATCCAAGTTAGTTTTATGTGTATGTGTGTGTGTGAATTTCATGTTTAAATTTGATACCATTAAACTTAATTGTACACACATATCCAATCAAAATTGCCACACAAACACACTCACACGAGGGAGAGAGAGCGAATTGAAAAGAAGCAGCGAACATTTTAATAAAGCTTGACTTTGTTAAGAAACAAATTATGCCACGACGAGGTGTTCAAAGTCAAACACAAATATTTGCCAAAGCAGCAGCAGCAAACTAAGTGTGTAAGTGTATGTGTGTGTGTGTGTTTATGTCAGACAGCAAGCGGATATAAAAGCAAAAAGAAAATGAATTTCTGACAGAACAGTTTGGAATAAAGACTCCATAATTTTACGTTCTTATGATTTATGTATAAGCGCACGCATAACTCAAAAACGACAAAAAAAAAATAAAACTTTTGCACTTTTTTATGACAATAAGTTCTCGTAAAGTGTGTTAGTAGATGGCGATAAGGTATTTAATCCTGTCAGCCTGTTAAGCTGCGGGTTTCTTATTTCAGTATTATTTTTTTCTCGCATTCATTAAAATGCAAACTTGGCCAACTAATAACCGGACTATGCCATTTTTGAAATGGTTGAGTTCACAGCCCTTTCCCTCTCTCTTCACACACACCTCTCAGCAGCAAACCAAATATCTTGAGCTTAGAGATGAATCTAAATGCTTGAAGTTTTGCTCATAGAACAAATTTTAAAGTTAATGGATAAAATATCAACGAAAGGTAACGAAAAAGTCATGGAAAAATAATATTAAGCGTTCAAATAATTATTTAAAATAAGTCTATGGAAAACTAAAAACTATATATGAAAAATCATGATTTTAAAATTAAGAAATTAAATTTAAACTATATTTGGAAGGTAAAGCAACAGTGTTGTTTTTTCTTTCTTCATTTCTCTCAAACATTTTAGGGCAATTGCATAATTGATTTGGCGCATATGAACTAGAGTGTTTTTGGCTTAATTGGCTGCCAGTCAAATACTTGAAAGGAAGCTTTCTCTCTCTCTCTCTCTCTCTCTCTCTCTCTCTCTCTCTCTCTCTCTCTCTTTGCAGTTTCTTATGAATGCAGATTAAAGAACACAAAAAAAAGTAAAGTTATCCCAAATGACAAAGTATACAAAAATCAAGTATGGAGACACTTATCGAGTTAGCTGGCTAGGAGATTCCTGATATTATGCGTACAGTCATTGCTTGTATGTTTTTGTGTGTGTGTGTGTGTGTGTGCATTATGCATAATGCATTTGCACTTGCCTGTCAAGCTTTGGCTAGCCAGCTAGCTGACGTAGTAAGCACACACACAAACACACAAATTAGCACATATCGGCACCCACAGCGCTGATGGTTCACTTTGGCCTGGTGGGGGCAAACGATAGCCGGCTGTCAGTTGATTTAATTGAAATGTTTATGGAAACCTATAAATTACAAACATATGCAGCTTGCATTTTTATGTCTGTGGGTGTGAATCTGTGTACAGATCAACATCAAAACACATACACACACACATTCACATTAGCAGCTGCAATTTTATGCACGCCAACCCGCAAAACAAACAAACAAGCCAAACAAGAAAATGCATGCCTGAAACTAGTTCGATAAATACCCTGTAATCAATTTACTTTGATTTTCTTTGAGTAAATTCCATTATACCTATTGTCATTGAAAACGATTTGTGAGTGATGTATTCTTAAGTTAAGCTTTTCTATTAAAAATAAATAAAACTATTATCCTGAATAAGTTGTTCGAGAGCTAATGCGTACTTACAAACAAATGTGAAGTCGCTATGCTGCTTTTTCGAACCCAAACAGCCAGCTCGACGGTCAATTGAAGTTCTAAAGTGGCAAGTAGCAAGAGCAGCCAACAAACGGCAATTGGTAGAATTGCACTGTTTCGATAAACCGGCAAATATATACATATATATGACTCAAGTGTGCAAGAGAATTGTTCGACCTCCCCACAGAGGATACATCTCAAGTCGAAATGCCAAAACTTTGCCATAATGTTAAGTCAGCGTAGAAGAAGATCTCGGTTCTGCTTGCTGGATAGCCAAAAGTTGAAAACATTTTGTTTACTCACTGTAAAACTTGTTTAACTTAAAGCGTTTCTAACAATTCAAATAATAATTATAAAGTGAGCACCAAGATGAATGAAACTTATTTGTTTCATTACCAATTGAGCTCAAGCTCATTTTTTGTTAATGATGTTTAAAGGAAAAATTGAGAATAAGTTTTTCCTTGTAAGGGAAAAATTACAATTCCATTGTATCTGCCTATGGTATATGGGCATATCCGATTGACTTGGTTCGAGCTATTTAAATTTTACGACTCTTAGCTTTCTTAATTCAATGAATGGCGCATTTGACAACATATCCAATAGCATCTTTATCTACAACTTATTTGAAATCAATTGTGAAACGCAATAAGCTAAGCTTTGGCTAAAGTGCAACTCTTCTTAAATTACAACAGCAGCACTCTAAAATAACAACAAGAACAACAGCAGATCGTCATGCATAATTGTTGGCTGAAGGCTCAAAACGTAATCGATGTTGGATTAGAATTACACGAGAACGAGAACAAGAACGAGAACTGCACACACTTATCACACAAGCGAGTTGATTCGATAACAGCAATTTATCGTTTAGACAGGCTGGAAAGCAGCCGAAGCAGGTGTAATGGCTCCTTAAACAAACACACACGCACACACACACACACCTTAAATCTTACACGATGTACACTCAACAAACAGAGGCAGAATTTGCATTCGGCACAGGCATGGTAAGAGTTATTTAATGCTCATGCACACGTACACCTGCTTAAGTATAAGTGGTTGTGCTTGGCCAAGCAAAAAAAAAAACCATTGAAGAACGCTTCTTACCAGCAGACAAACGAATCCTGGAGTAGTGCCCATTTTGACTCCGGTCCTTATTCCATGCCTGCCATGGCTGCGCCCACTAAATATGCATTTGTCTGGAGCGCATTTGTCGGTGGCGCTGGAGAGAGGTGGTTGCCACTAACTCTGTGTACTCCCAAAATGGTTGTCGTAAAGTGTAAAGTCAACATTTTGTGCTGCAATTAAAGCCAAACTGCAAAAGCAAATAAATTTGCCAAGTAAATCGGTTGAAAGTTACACACAACTGCCAGCTGGGAAACGGTTGACCAAAGCTACTTTTTCTCTCTCTCTCTCTCTTTCTCACTCTAGCTCTTGCTTTTTGTTGCTTACAGGTAAATCAGTTTAAGACTAGATTAAACTTTCGAAACTATAGACACATTTCTATGGCATTTCAAAATTTAAAACAAAATTTATAGCTCATGTTCGTATATCCATTTAGAGTGTAGGGCGCCTGTTTTATTTACTATTCAAGAAATCGGTACAGTTTCTGTTTTGGCTTACTAAATTTAACTAAGTTTTGCAAGACTTGTTCACGGTTTGGAAGCTATTCAACGTATCAAGGAAACCTTTGATATATTCACTGATTTTTGGAGAGTTTTGTAAAAATAGAAATTATTTAATAAATCCAAAACTGCAGCTTGATTGCCAAAATAAGAGAATATTAACTGTTACCGTAGGTGTTACTCTAACTGATACTCGTTACTGTAGCTAAGGCCAAAATTGGACGCACACAAATTCAAGTTGACAGACCGTGACCAGCTCACAAAAAGCCCTTAAGTCTTGTTATGCGAAAGAAACAAGACAGATTTTGGTGGTCATGGGAGAGGGTGTTAAGGGTCCAAAAGGTTTATAGTGTTAAGACAACATCCAAGTTAGTCATGTCAGTTGACGCCATTTTGCTGCCTTGCTGCCGAGCCTACCGCAAGTAGGAATTGTGTGTGTTTTGATTGCGGTTGGCATTGCGGCCGTATTTGCCAAATGGCAAACAGATTCTGATTCTGATTCTGATTGAGATTCGGATACAAATTCGGTAAGAGCTAACGCAGCAATTCGATTGTGAAATTGCGTTTGGCAGTTATTAAATTACATTTGCGGTTAGCTCAGAATCAGAATGCGGTGTCGGTGTGGTGTGTCTGGTGTTTTTGGGTTTTTTTGCGTTGCGTCTGGTTGTTGGTCACTTTAAAGATTTATGTTTGCTATACGCGCTGCATGTGCAGGACATCAATTCAAATTGTTTATGGCATCCATGGCGTATGCGCAATTTGTTATAATAAACATGTTGCTCGGCATTTTGAGCGTTGCACAGCCTTTCCTCTCCTAGATCCTGTCAACTTGTCAAACAATTTATTGCGCCTGCCCCGCCAACGTTGTCGCCTTCTAACCGAACCGCACTAAAGCAAACCGAACTAAAGGCAACCTTTACATCATCATGATTTATATCTGGCCGCCTCGCTTAAGTTGTCGCCTCCGGTTGGAATTTCATTTCTTTACATAGCTGTTTTTTTTTCTGTTGCTCAAAAATGTAATATTCTCGTATTGTTTGTTTAATGCTGCACACAAATTTCATTCTGGATTTACTTTCTCCTTTCTTTTCTTATGCATAACATAATTGATGTCCCAATCAGTGTATCACTTTTACTAAGAAAGATGTCTGTGGTGGAAAAACAAATTTTGTCTGCTTGCTTAACTATTTAATTTAATAAGAATTAATCAACTATATGCAATGCAATTTTTAGTTACATTCCGTTTGCTTAGTTTATTAAATTCATATTTAATATAACTGTTGAGCTAAAATCAAACTTAATCAATGCAGGCGATGATAACTGAGTTTGGAGGGCGAGTAGCTTGGTTTCTTAGCCGTCTAATTGACATTTGAGTTCCCAATGTTCAGTGGCCGAGTCGGTCAACGGTCGGTTAAGCTTCTACAGATAAATATGGAGAGAAATTCGAGATAACCGTTACTTTAAGCAGTAATCAGATAAAAGTTGGCCAAAGATGAAGCTCATCTATCTGTGAAAAGATGGGGGAAAACCCCTTTGCACCCGCACTTTTATATCTATTACAATCAAATTGCAAATTAAATCAGAGAAATGAAATCAAGCGACTTGCGAAAGGGAAACGCAGAGAGCCAAAACCGACAAAAAGGTAAAAATATGGGGGGAAAGAAAGGCAAAAAAGAGAGAAGACAAAATGGAATGGCAAGACCAGGCAGCAGGCCGCAGGCAGCTTTGGTCACGATCCTGTGTGAAAACTGTGAAAATAAGATGAAAATCTTTTAAATGCGTTAGTTAAACAAGTCAAGCTATAAGTTGAGTTGATGTTCCGGCAACCGCACATATCCGGCGAAGGTAAACGTACATTCTCTAGAATCCACCCCCTTTCCCCTTAATCAGGTTGGCAGCTGTCGCCAACGGGCTAGCGAAGCGTGTGATTCCATAAATTCGTGGCCAGGTAAATGTAAGGGAAAAAGAGCGACGACGACTGTGTGTGTGTCCAGGGAATCATTGTCGCTATGTAAGCGAGTACGAGTTTCATACAGAAGAGCACGGTACTAGTAGTAGAAGTAGTAGTAGCTCCCCCTCATCGGCCAGCAACCCCGACCAACTATCCATGCAGCAAAGTCAAAACTGTCCCCCAACAGCAGCAGCAGCAGCAACAACAATAAGCTAAACTGAAGGCAAGCGTTTGCGTGTAACCAAAATAGCAAATACCCTGTATTTAATCTATACCATAAAATAGTGGAGAGTTATCGTCGAAGTACAGCATAAACCGATAAATCTTGATAGGTCACAGATGTTTCTTACCAAATTCTATCTGATCTTCCTCTTCGAAATTAATGCGGATCTATAGTTTCATCCGTACTTGTTAAATTGCATTCAAGCAGTCGTATTTCTTTCGGTGGGACAGAAAGACGCCTATGAAGAATTACTTATAATAAAATTGGATCTGAAGTATCCATAGCCCTCTGTAATACGGCTGTGTTTTCTCGCATGGGGAAGTCTATCAGATTCATACATTTTATTTGGCGACTCAGCTGTTTCTTCACATCATATCATTTGCCATTATATTATTATTTTATTGTGGCACTACCACATTTCAAAAATTGTTCTCAGACGGCTCTTTTGCAGTTTACTTCCATTTTCATTTTAACAGGGTATATTGCAATAATAAAAAATCAAATGAAGAAAGCAAAAAATAAAATTAAGAAACCAAAAAATTGCACTAGAAACAAGTTAACGCTCCCAGTTGTACGTTTTGTGAGGGTCTCCAGATTCGCCTTCGCTCGACTGCTCCACAACTCAACTGAACTAAACTGACGACAGTGCAGCTGGGAACCGAGAAACTGAGCAGCTGAGGTGGAACTGTGGAGCTGGCAAGCATGCGGCAACTTGGCCAACTGGCGATTGGGAGCTGCTGGCTGAAAAGATGAAAACTGGTGAATGTCAACTAGCTGCTGCTGCTGCTACAGCCTTAGCCTTAGCCTTAGCACTTGGCCAATGCAATTCCCCCTACCACAAAGCACATCCCCAAAAAAATATAAATGTAAAAATGCAACCCCTTAAAAAACTTGTTAGTTCAGACGGCAAAGTGAACATTTTCAAACGAAAATTAAATGCTACGTTAGGTGAGAGCATTTTAGTATTTGAGTAAATGGAGCTGTAGCTGTAGCTTATAGCAAGATGCAGCCCCATCTAATGCCGCATATTTGTGTCAAAGTTGTCAAAGTGCCAAAAGGACCACACAAATGCAAAATACTATAAATGGACGGGCTTGGGGTTGGGGTTGAGGAAAAGTGGAGAAAGTAGAGAAAGTGTAAAGTGGAGCGAACCGTTTAATTAGCGTAAGTAACTGGCATAGAACTGTCAGCTCAATTCAATGGGTGACAACAACAGCAACCGTCAGAGCGTTCAATCATCGCAACCCCAACCCAATTTTACACCCGCATATGTGAGTGTTTGTATGTGTACGTGTGGTGAGGGTATTGTGTAACCAACTGCGATAACAAACACTTTGGTTACGACTCGGAGGGGGCGCATAACGTTTTAGTGCAATTGTTGAACGAATCCGAAATGTGTGTGTGTGTGTGTGTGTGTGTGGAGAAGCTAGCCATAGATGGCCAATACAATCAGTGTTAAGCAATTTTAAGCAGATCGGCATTTACAAGTGAAATTTCTCGCTCTACCCAATCCTAAAAAAAAAAAGTACTTTTTATCGAATTGTTTTAAGATCCGGTACGGTTCGGCTTCATGTAAAGTAAATAAATTAAAGTCTTTGGAACCTTGCGAGAAACCCAATAACTCAACACTTGAATTAAAATATTAACTGAACATTTTATTGCGAAAACTGAGGGGGTTGCAAAAAACGGTGCATGGAGGAATATTACATGGACATGTGAGATAAAGGTTGATATGATTGGTAAAAATAAGCTTTAAAGAAGGCCTTAAGTCGTTTCATTCACCAAATGGTGCATGATCGATATTACGTATACGTGAATTTTGTGCAAGCCGCAATAAATGTTAGTATTGACCGTACTTCTACTAATTGCAGCTGCAACTGAATGGGTTTTCAGCCATGTTAGCAGCCTCCTGGCATGCAAGCAATATGCAGGCTGGCTGTGTTCGTGCCGTTAGCTATTGGTATGGTGCACAGTTGAACTTTTTGTGGGGCAAATGCATTTCCAGCCCAAGCTAGCAGTTTGGTCAGCGTGCCAAGATATCCATCGCCTTCCTCCTGCCCCCAAACCAACCAGTCCCACACGTGTGTGCTTGACATTTTCTAAATGCAACTGGTAAAAGGTGAGCAAATCTCATTTCCTTATGCCGAACCGGGCAAGCACAACTGTGACCATTATCCAAGTCGATTAAGAGATTCAACGGCCACAAGCTGGATAGTTGTTGTTGTTGAAAAAATTCCAAATTCCAAAAGCTGCTGCTAATGCTCTGTCCTATCCTGTTGCTGTTAGCGTCAACGAGCGTTGGCCACATTAAAATTAAATTTTAATTTTCGCCAACTGCCCAACGGGATCAAATCAAAACTCCAACACATGACCGTGTGTCTCTGTGTCTGTGTGTGGTTGTGTGTGTTGACATAACACCAAAGCGACTACACTTTATAGTTTTTGAGTAAGTACACAGCAATTTGAGCGAGCCAAGTGCATAAATGAATGACTTGACACTCCACTGACTGTCAAGACCAGAATTACGCAGCTAAACAGACAGACAGACAGAAAAAAAAGAGAGTGGAAAGCAAAATCCCACGACTCCAACAGTTTCGCAAACATACATGTACATATATATGTTTGTTTTTTAGTCCATAAGACACGTGCCTGGTGACTCCCAAAGACAATGGGAGCAGTGAGATGTCTTCAAGAGCTAATGCCCCTGTACACAATAGAGGGTTATGCACATCTACACTGATAAAAATAGTCTATTATTTCGTACTTAAAATCCGTCGTTTTCTTAAGTTTGTTAACTTTCTTTAAACTTGAATCAAATTCTGATCCTAGAATTAATCTTTTTTTTTTTTTGTTAATATTTAAGCTTCGAATGATCCTCACATTTCGGCCATTTCGGTTGTTGTGTTTTTTCCTTCATTTCTTTTGTCCTTTTCGTTATTGTTGTTGTTCTTGTTTCATCATCGTTACTCGGCTTTTTCGAATGTTTTTAGTGCACGCCTGATGCTCATATGCTTTATTATACTAGTATAGTACTTTACTACATATGCGATGTCTTTTACGGTTTGTACGTGCTTTTTAAACGATGGCTGCCACAAGGACGGCGAGTTCAAGCAGGGATTCAACACATGTATGTTTATGTATGTATGTGTGCGTATGTGCTCTTTGGCAACTTTACAGTAGCTTAATTTTGATGGGATTTGTAAGAGTTTAGTTTTCATGATGGCTTGAGCTGGATTCTTTTAGATTACCTTGGAGTATGGATATCTTTGTTCATACAAACAAAAGCAAATGAAAACGCTCAAGTCAGACGCAGCCGACTGCGGTATACTCTGTGTAGTAAGAAACCTGCTTGCAAAGGGAGTATACGAGGCGGCCGGTGTGGGTGCTGCGTTCAAAGATAGTTTGATTCACCTCTTCACTTAACTCTAGCTCAAAAAATGTGGGAGATTTGGGAATTTCCGGAAATTCAGTGTAAAAATATTGAAAATAATCATTAAAATCTCAATAATGAATTTTAAAAAAACAACAACGCTAACGGGAACTGAAACAGAACCACCAACAACATATAATACGGAAGGAAAATGTACATTATATGATGCAATCTATTCATTACGTATTGAATGCAACTAAACTATTTTATAGGCATTTTTTGTGTGGCAAAGTGTTAAGGCCAATTTACCACTGCAACTGTAAGCGGCCCACTTTGGTGTACAATGTACATTAACCACAAATGACAACCCACACTACATTTATTTTACACTCTCTATCCATCTCTCTTTCTATCTCTTTTTGTCTTTTGCACGTTCAGTCAATTATTTTGCAGTTTTTGTGGTTCTCGTTGGCTAATTAAAACCAAAACAAATGCAATTGTCACCGCTGGCAAAAAATACTAGCAGAAGCTGTCAGCGTGACAACAATTTTTAGTGTGCGTTAGTGTGTGTGTGTGTGTAGATGGGTGTGTGTCATTGCTTAGCCATTGCACCAACCGCAAAACAATAAGCAAGGACAATGCAAATGAAGTGGGCAGCAAAGTGGGCGCAAGGGCTAAAGGAATGACAATAGCAAGAGACAAAAATAAATAAAAAAAAAGTCAAAACAAAAAACCACAAATGCATGTCACTTGAGAGAGAGAGAGAGAGACGTCTGGCCCCTACCTCCCTCTACATCTTTAGCCTTCATCAACGAACCACTTACTGTTGCTTTGTTTGTGTCCATTTGCTTTGTTGTTTTGTTTGCTTTGCAACATATTCCCACTGCGTGCTGTGGTTTTTATTTGTTGTCAACTGTTCTGTGTTCTGTGTGTTGTTGCAGTTTGCTGCTGTTGTTGTTGCTTCAGTTATATCACAGTCGAACAAAGGGGCACAAGAATCAACAAAGAATAGATTGCTTTAATTGTTGGGTGGAACAATAAGTTACCAAAGTCCTTTCAAAGTGCAACACTTAATGAACAGCTATTACAGGTTAATTAATTTACACCTATTTGAACAATTTATGAACCGCATCTTAGGTGAAAATTATGGAAATTTAAACACGCTTATAGCATTGTAGCAAAACTCCTTCTCACTTTCACACTTTGAGAAAATAAACAACAAATTATGTTTTATTTAAATCAATTAACATCACCTTTTTTTATACATTTTCTAATAGATGACATATGTACATATATGTATATATATATGCTCCATTCAAATTTTATTTAATGACTTTCATTAAAATTTCATAAAATTCTTTTTCACAAATTCTTCGATAAGTAATATCAAAACTTTTCTCTTTAAATAAAACAATACAAAATTAAATTTTTATATAATTAATTAATTTAATTCTTTTATTGCTTATAAACTAACTGAACAGCCCCAGCTTCATAGGGAAATTGAACAGCGAAAGCCAAGGCAAACATTTTCGAGGTGGTGGCATATGAAACCAACACTTGGTATTGTTTGTACTGTTGTTGCTGTTGGCTATTGTTGAACACTACAAATACTACGTACGTATATTGTTTGAATACAAGTGTTGTCCGCACTGCTCTGCTTTGCTCTCATGTCCTGGCCAAGTCCGTGACAAGCTAGGATACTATTTCACTACACTCCTCATCATCATCGTCTTTTTCTCTCTCTCTCTTTAGTTGTTTACGGGTGCATGGCAAACTAATGTCATAGTCACGCCCCATGATGTTGACAACAATAATGTTGATGATGATAAAGAATTATAGGAGGGGGTGTGGGGTTGGCAGCATACATATGTATGTATATGCATATGTATATGCTTTTGAAAGCAGCACCTGTGCAACGTTCGGCTGACACACACACACATGGCGTATGTGTAATGAGCAACATTTGCCGTTTGCCGTTTGCTGTTTGGGTTTTGGCTTTGTTGTTGCCTTTGTTTGCCTACTTGCCAACTTGCAAGTGGAATCCAACAATCGCTGATTTGCCATATGCATTTCTTTGTCTGCCATAATGCAGGCAGGAGTTTCTACCTAGTATCTCCCTCCCTCTCTACCTCCATCAGCTGTCTCTACTATATTGCTCCATTTCTGTTTGCCCTAAATGAGCTGCAAAACTGAGAATCGAATGACAGCAGCGCACATTGCCTGCCATATTGTAACATGCAGCTGCAGCGAATGGCAAATGGCAAAAGCCGTTGCCAGCAATTGAGGCATTGATATGACAGGCAGTACGCATGTAGGTAGGGGCCGCCATGTATGTAAATAAATTAGGGTGGCCCTTTTTTAGCCGACATTGGTTGTCCGATCTGGCCGATTTAAACAAATGATCTACAGGATCAAAAAAAAGTCTCCATAGCTTCATATCTAAAAAAACTGAGGGACTAGAAACAGATGAACAGACGGACATAGCTACTATATCGAATCAGCTCGCGATCAAGAATATATATAGTACTTAATGTGGTCGGATATGCTGTGTTCTATGCGTTACACATATCATGACAAAATTATTATTTTTTCCCATATAAGGGACACCCTAATATACATATGTACATATGAATGTGCGGCCCAAAGACTCCAATTATGGCAATGAGAGCGCATGATAACTGTAGATTGCATAACCCCATGCCGACTCGTTACTCGTTGCTGTCGCGGTGGCGGCGACTAATGGCAACAAATTTTCAATGAGCGCCATCTGTCTCTTACTCTCTCTCCCCCTCTTTCTCTTGCTCTGTCTGTGTGTCTGTGAATTTTTATTCCCCAGCACAGCTGACATCGCCTTTTGTGTATGACAAATGGCAAAAAGGGCTCGCTGGGTCGGCTATCTGCCGCTCTAACTCTGTCTCTCTCTATCTCTCTCCTTCCCTCTCTCTTTTTCACTCTCTTCACATCTCTCTCTCCGTTCTGTCTCGCGCTGTCACTGTGTCTTTAGGTCGGCAGTTGCATGCCACTGCAAATGTAATAAGTATGCCTGCATAATAATATATGTTGATATAGTACTTATAAATGTATGTGCGTGTATGTGTTTGTGTAGGTGGCATACTTTTGGGCGCTGTATAGCAATTTGTAAGCTTAGAATACCTATAAATCATAGTAACCGTAAAATCTATGCGTACACAGAATAAAATAGTCATACTAAAATTTGAATATATTTGACTCAAAATTCGTTATTCATTTATTAATATTATTACTCATTATTTATAATTCATTTTCATGAACAACGATTAAACAATTAAAAATAAAGAACATTTTCTAAGAACGCCGTTTGTTTTTAAATACCAAAAAATCAAGAACGAAAGGTCAGAAAAATTAGAAACATTTGTTCTTTTTTTTCTGAGTGTATGGACATACAAATGTTCCAAATTACTATGTGATATATGATAGATGATATTGGAGATTTTGTGCTTGGTGAAATAAGTTTGGGACTTCTCTATAACTCATTTTCTCCAATCATTCCACCTTAATCACATCTGCCCATTAAATATTCCTCCATGGATCGGCTGAACAATTTAGACAAATTTTTTTAATTTTGTTCGTTTGTATATTTTTAATTTTTAATGGGGCTTCTCCAACATCACAAAAAATAATAAAAATGTTCCAATTATAGTATCGGTAAACTGGAATTTCTAAGCACTTGTCAATCAGACACAGACGTTGTTTCCAACCAGTTACATACACATGTATGTATATGTTTAAGACTTATAAGACGTGGCGAATGCTTTGCATTAAGTTGAGAAAAGCAAGTCAAAAGGCTTAGTGAAGGCCTAAGGTACCGGACATATACATACACACACACATATTTATTACAAATATATTCATATACTTGTATGTATGTATAGTACATACACTCAAATCGACATTAACGTAGCCTGTGCATAATTATGTAATAAATATAATTTCCATGGAGAGACCAGAATGGTGACAATGTAGCATGAAGCATGCCGCGCCGCTTCATGGGTCGGGAGAGATGGTGAAGGGCGCTTTTAAGCACACTGTTGGACCACAAAATTTTGTAATAAAAAAGTTTTTCTACAGCATATTGCAAGTGTGTGAGGTTATATGTATGTGTGTGTGTGTGCGTGTGTGGTTTTGGGTCAACACACTCACGTTTAATGCTAAGTATGTGTGTGTAATGTGACGAGTTTCATATAATTCATTATTAAAAAGGCTTAATGACAAAACTTTTCGCATATTATGTGAATAACAAAAATACTAACAAAAAAAATGTGCAAACAATTGCTGGACTATGAAGGGGAAGTTGGTTTCGGGGGTTTGACAAAGTATTGAAAGCTTTTATTTAAACTTTTGCTATTTGAAATTAATACATGCAATTAGAAAACATCAAAAAAAAAAATTAAACAACAAAAAAAAAGAATAGATTTTATTTATTTACACATCAAAACTCTAAAAATAATAACAGATCGGGCAGCCGCATTACAAATTGCAAATTCAATTGATTGTGAAAAAAAGGTGTAAGAAATAAATCTAAAAATTGTTTCTAATTTTACCAAATGAGTGAAGGGTAAAATAGTAAAGTCATATCTGATATTAGGTTAGGAAATTTAATTGAACTTTATGGCCAGATATTATCTACAATTCAACGGCTTATTAGCAACAGAATTGAATGCCACAGATAGCGAAAGTTCGAATGGAAATAATAAAAAACTGACAATGAGAGAGAGAGGGAAAAAAGGATGAGCAAAGTAAGTGAGAGAACGTGACAATTATGTCAACATATTTATGGACTCTTCTGTGCAGCCGCCACCATTTTGTCACACTTATTTTAACGGATATTAGTTGCAGCGTCTTATCTGCAAAAGTTGTTGTTGTTTTAAGCAAGCAGCTTTCAATTACATTTTGCTTAAAATTTACTTATATGTATTCAGGATGCTACGATTATAAGAACTAAAACCAATTAAATCCGCCGTCAACTTTTGAATTTGTTTGTTTGGAAATTTAATATATTTCTTTAATATAATTACTTCATATATTTAATGTGTTTATACATATATTCAAATAATTACAGAACGATGTAAATATAACAATAAACTTCGTTTTTCAATGTTAATCTGCCCGCATACTTAGCATAATCAGTTTATTATAATGTCAGCATGTTAAATCCATAAACAAATTAAGTTACAAGACCTAATGACATAACATGGTGTAAACTTGACGATCCAATACAATGGAATGGAATAGAAAACTGTTCAACAAAACAATTTTGTATGCAAAGTTTTACTCGAAGAAAGTTGAGAATGTTTAATGAGTTGGAATATAAATACATACTACAAAACTTTCAGCGCGTTGTTCCTTAAAACTAATTTTGCCAAGTCAAGCAGCCATTTACATTAGTTTTTGTTGCCGTTAAGCTTACGACTTGGAAGCTAGAATATATATTGGTTTGTTTAAACTTTTTGCATTTAGGAAAAAATGTCACAAGGAAGTCAAGGCATATTAGCTTTGCCACAAAACTCCTGCAAGTACCAACAGTAAGAAGCGAACTAATTACCAAAAATTGCAGCTTAAGCTGGCAAGAAATTGTAACGAAATGGAGAGGAGAGAATGAACGTGGGGCATTGCGGGGCAGCCAAACTTAAGCCAACAACAACTTTGCTGTACTATCAAGCGCTGATGCCAAAGATAAGATGCCCTAGAAGGTAAAGTAATTTTTTTTGCCATTTAATTCAGTAGCAAAAAAATATTACAAAAATTATTTATTGAACACCAATCCATACAAAAATCGTGCAACAATTATTACTTAGCAAAAAAAAATATATAAATTATAAAAATTATAGTCAAAAATATATCAATATCAACCAGAAACCGGGTGAAAAAGGGAGACCAAAATTTTAGATTCTGTCCGTTTGGTTCAAACTTAATTCTAAAGATCAAAGAAGAAGTTAAAGAACATATATTAGCCGAATATTTGTAAAATTCGTAACTTTTGTTTTGCCTGTTTGGACTCAAAAAAGTAGTAAAGTAGTAAAAAGGCGAGTACCATAAAATATAAGTAAAATGCAATTTTAGAGATTAATTTTATTGTTATACTTTAAAATGTTTACTACTGACGTTACATGTTTAACAACATAGTTAACATGCCCAGTTTAAAGAGTAAGCAACAAACAAGAAAAATAGGTACAAGAAAAGGCGACAACAGTAACTGGCTGCAACCTAAGGCGCATTTTGGCTAACACAAAGTGCAAACGTTTTGGCCATTTTGGGTACACCCAAGACATGGCCAACTTTTTGCCAAGTCACTAGCGAAAGTTTGCCACAACATAAACACCAGACACACACACACACACACTGCATATCTTCTCGCCTGCAATTGTAAAATGTTTTTTAATTTGACCAAAAATACTTTTGCAATAGTCACGGGGCCTGACAAAAACAAAAAAAAAAAACCAAAACAAACACTTGCCTCAGCTTGCTGCATATAAAACACACAATCAGCAAAGGTGACGCGAGCGGGAGAAGAAGAGCAACTTGACCAGCTTATCTTTAGATACAGTGGCCGTGACAATATGGGGACAAAATCGAAAACAAGCAAGTCGAACCGTTGCAGTCGGACGCACCCGACTGCGCTACACTCGATAGCTGTTGAAAAACGGGTAAAAAGAGGGCAGATTGCGGTAGGGGTGGGCGTGGCATCCAACATTTTTATGCAGTTTTTGGGGGGATGCCATTAGCTGTCTTCTAACCAAATTCGGTGACTCTAAATGTAAGGATGTGGGAAATATATGAATTTAACGATTTTGAGTTATCGAATTATTCGATATTTGCAAAGTTTCTCTAGCTAAGGGGTCTCAAAAAAGTTGCGTTCATACGGACGAACAGACACCATGCACAAACCCAAAATACTCCTTACTTCGAGTATAGAGTATAAAAAGAAAATATTGCTCAGCCAAAAACTTCAAATGCGGAAAACTGCAAAAATGCTGTAAAAGTCGTTGGGCGAGTGGTGGGCGGTATTTGTAGCTCTCTGGCAACGAATGATGGAGGGGCTTGCCGCAAAAGTAAAAGCAAAAGCACAAGTTAACAACAGTGTCTAGGCGGCATGTCATGTACCAAGTTTGGTAATAACAATAAAAATTGTACGTTACGCTTTGTAACAAACAGCGAACAGGACACCCAGAAGGTTACTTAAGGTTACTTAAGTGGGCGGGGGATGGAAAAGAAGTAGTAGGTAGCACAAGCAAGCAACTGCACAGCTGGACATGGCATATCAAAAAATATGTATCCTTGCAACAAAAACAGCAACAACACCAATGTCCTAATGTTTATGTATAGGTTGCAGCGGAAAACGAAACTTTCGGCTAGTTATTGTAAACTTAATGAAAATGTAAGACACACACACACTGACAAGAAGCTTGTGAAAGAGAAAATGGTGGAAGGGGGGCAAGTGCAGTTACAGATAAAGTGGTCAAAGTATATTTTTTGCTAGTCAGCGTTATGGCGTGCAGGCAAGTTACTTTTTGAATATATAAGTAAGTACTATATATATTTCTTTACTGCGGATAAACGCTTTTCTTTTTTTATAACACAAATTACAGTTGCGATGATTACGTGGGCTAATAGTAATTTATAATTTTTAAGCAAGCTTAATTTTTAATTCCAAATTTCCTATTGTTATTTTCAGTTTAATGGTGCTGAACGGACTTCAAAAAAATAAAAGCTTAAGTTAAAAGTCATTTGTAACATTTATTTTGAATTCCTAAATAAATTAACTTACTATATTTAAGTTCAAAAATAAATATAACATATTCGGTGTAAATATGTTAATGTATTTTTTATAAATGAATTCCGAATATTTGAAAAATTACTTTGACTAGAATATATATATCCAGTATCAGATATGATTTGCATAGCCAAAATTTATAGCTTGAGCGCTTTAAGTATTTAAGGTCAATTATAAATAATACTTTTAAGAAAAAACTGCTTTAAAGTAATCGCTTATCGTTCTCAATTTATTTCAGTACACTAAAAGTGTAATAAATTGAATTAACTTCAATGATAACAAATATTTGTTTTGTTTTCCCAAAAAAAACCGCAAAACGCTTTAACTAAATTAAAGCAATTGAATCGATTCAATAAATGTCGAACTAAAATCCAATTCAAACAATAAGCGAGAGCTTTAAAATACAAAAAATATATCCAATAAATTGCCAGACTTGCCGAATAAATTGTTAAATAAATAAATCTCAAAGTTATCTAAGCGTGTCCAAATTCGATTTAGAGCTGCAATGGCCGCGCCGGTGTCTTCAAAAAACAAAATAACAGAATAGAAACGATAGCAAAAAAAAAAAAAAAAATATACAACTTAAATTGAGACAGTCACAAATAAAATGGGGAAAATAAATATGGGTATGCCGAAAATTAAATACTCTTGTAAAAATATTTGATTTCTGCTTTTATTAAGTAGAATAGAAAGACGCTATCATTCAGAAAAAGTTTTACCAAACTATTCCCTATACTTATATTCCTGACTGTTATCTAGTTGATTCGTTTATAGCATGTTTAAGTCTTTTAAACGAGCCAAGTGAACATATTAAACAAAATAATCAACTAAACGAGCTGATTGGCCGAAATAAACTACTGGAAAAGATAAATTACCAAATTAAACGAACTAAACAACTGAACAAACAAAATGACTGATTTGTTTGTTTAGCAAAAATGTATCTACCAAACTTATTTTTCGAATAAATTATAGAACTACAGCGTCGAATACGTAAAAAGATATTTATCTAAATATTGATATATTTATTATTATTATCCCCATTGGTGCAGGCCTTATTTTTAGCGTCTAAACAAGAAGCTAAAACAATAATAACCTAAAAAGTGTGTACAAACACGTTTTTCCATTTAATATTTTACATGGTTAATCCTTTATAAAGCACATATCTCGTCTATCTGCGGCTTTGTGTATATTAATTGCTATTGTCTGGCAATTTTCCAATTCTGATTTTTTTAGTTTAATTGTCATAATACTCGATACTCGTAGGTAAAGAGTATATCGGGTTCGTGCAATGTCCGTCATGGTATCTGTCTGTCGACACGCTTCAAGCTAGAGACTTGAAACTTTGCAAATATATTTTTCTATAGCCGTGACAGAATAAAGTGTCAAGATTTGGGTTCTACGATTACTTTGAGGCTAGCAAATCGATAAATTCCATAACTTAACAACGATAAATTCTTATATTTCCCACACAGTTTGAGTTACCGAATTCGGTTGGAAGATCAGTACTGGCATTTCCCAAAAAAAACTGCATTACAATTTTTGGATCCACGCCCACTTATACCACCCCCAGCACTCGAGTATACCGCAGTCGGTTGCGTCCAACTGCAACGTTGTTTTTCTTTTGTTTCAGCAAAATAAAAAAAAAATTTCATCTTTTCGCATGCATTTTCCCGATGGTTTCGCACACATCTAATAAACATTTGCATTGTTGTTGTCGGATATGGAAAATTGATAAATGCGACACGTTGCAACCTGAATAATACAATGTAAATTCTCTAACAGCCAAAATTATATAATAAATTATTCAAATTGGAATATGTCACAAATCGAGTTTAAGTTTAAATCGACAAATGACTCAAAGCATTAATTTATGGTTCAGTTAAGATACAAAAGCTTGTAGCGAATAGGAAATTTATAAGTCTTAATTTATCTTGTTTTTATGGAGTAACAGTTGAGTCAATGTAAAAAATCAAATGTGAGTTTTAACGGTTCTATAAAAGATAATATCGAACATTACAAGATATTTATTATATGCCATACCTAGAATCTATAGACATGATATGCTCGGCAAGAGTACTGTCTGCCAACTAAATATGAATACGAGCTCCGGCTTGTACTGTAGCCGAAACTTAAAACTCAACTCAACTTGTGTGGTGAATTGGCTGTCATCGTGGCGTCTATAGGGGGTAAATAGGGAGGGAAACAATAGGGTAGGCGCTTAAGGCAAACGGCAGCTCCAGGTTGCTGCTTGGAGCTGCTGTCTGGCCGGTGCCACAGCCACTGCCTGTTTGCCAGTGATTGTTTGGCTATGTATATGCTCATTATGTTTTCGCGCTTGTTTTACCAGGCAGCAGCAGCAGGAGGAGTTCTTTGAATAACATGCGGCCATACATTGTGGCAAGGAGAGACGTGCGACCAAAAGCTTTGGATGTCCACTTCCTTGGTTGGTGTCCAATACATAAAATAAACACAAGCGTCGCAATTTGCCAGCAACCCTTTTGGCAAAAGGTCAAACCAATTTTTTTTTTTTCAAATACCCTATACGCAAACGAATGCTTGAAGAAGGAGTCTTGCCTACATTTATAAGTATAATGCATATAATGCAAAAAACTTACCGAAGACTAAACATAAAACAATCTTGAGATAACGTGGCAGAGAAAAATAAAAATCTTATATACGTAGGGTATTTCTAGTAGAGTATCCTTCTTATTAACATAATTTTAATTTAAAAAAAAAAACTCCTCTCTTATTTTTATCTTCATGGCAATGTCGTTTACGAACAACCCGCTTGTCAATCACACTATTTTTTTTTTCCTTGTGTGTTTGAGTCATTAATTAGTCAAGGTCCAATTACAAAGTTAGCTGGTACCGAAGCGGAATAAGGCCTGTCAAATCAAAGAGTACTCAACAAAAGCAAAAAAAAATACCTTTAGATAAGTTACAACCAATGAAAAAACACGTTGCACCAGTAGTGAATACCCATTAAAAATGTGAAGCTTTGGTTTCTCTGTTGAGAATGAGAGCTTTGGTTTGCCAGAATGTTTTTTTTTTTTGAGATTCTTGATTTCAAATTCCTACAAGATGTTTCTGAATTCTGTAATTTAATTTCGCATATAAATTTGAAACCCTTAAAATTTTAATAGTGGTACAAGTTTATGTTTACTCAACAGCAGGGCTGTTTATTTTATTTATTTTCTTGTAGCATACCCTAAAAATAGGAGTATCAAAATATGTGTAACCGAGTGAAATATTATGCAGAGCACATGCAACTAAGCTTGTTACTCATGGTTATGCATTTGAATATTTGTAAATGCAATTTACAAAGGCATACAAAGTTCGAATTGATTGTTAAATGTAAGCGCCAATCTCTGGGACTATAACTGCTATCGGCTCCAGATATATAATATAAGCTCTACTAAGCCATAAGTAGATCAAGTTTTTTTCAAATTATACTCTTCCCGTTGCCGATACACACATCATATCGATAACAATAAAATCTTTAAATTATAAATTGAGGAAAGTGTTTTAAAAACTATAGTCTATAGGAATCGAGACGTCTCGACTAGACCCTCCTTACTTGATTTTTATTCTTTCGCATAGTTCGGCCCCAAAGCATATTTCATACAATTTGTCTCGAGATCTGGTTTGGAGCCCAGTTTCGGCCCAGAGCTCAGGTAATAATAAAAATATCGCAGCAGGGCTTTTATTAGGGTCCATCAGTATTAATCACTGGTTTCATTATTGGCTTACATTTCGCACCCACACACAAACATATGACTGCTTGAAGTAGAGAGAACGAACACAAAAAAAAACAAATAGCATATGAACACAATTATATATCCAACAACTGTTGACTGAACTTCAACAATGATTTTACGCTCCTTCTTGTTGAACATCATATTCCCGCCACTTTTTTCAAAATTTATGTACACCTGCGCAATGATTATTTTGCTTCGACATAGCAACCCTAAGTATCGCAACTTATCATTGAAATCGACCACCCGCCAAGCTTGTAAGAGTTAATGTGTAAAAAGCTGAATGTTTACTTAAGTTTTATTTAATACTTACATTTATAAATTGAAAAAGCTTAAAAAAGATTGTCGAAACAAAATAACTATTTCAAAACGATTAAATTTGCATCGTTTTTATAAATCACTGTCCAATTTTATTTTACAAATAGTTTAAAATTTACAAATTGAGCACGTTGAGCAATACATAGCTTAGGGCAAGTCTTTCCAGTTAAGTGGAAAAGCAATGGATTTAAACTCGCCGTTGACGGGCAGCATTTCATAGTGAAAGCTATCCTTGACCGTTGCATAACCCAGGTCCTTGAAGGGCACATTAATGCAATTGAATCGGAAATTCGAAAACTTTGCGAGCCCATGGAGCAGATCATAGGCCTGCGCTAGCTTGTTCGTAAAAATGTTAACCGTTTCGAAATCAAGACCCTCCCGATAACAAAGCTTAACAGCTTCATTCAGGGTTCGAAAGCTATTTATTGTTATAATAGCTGACGGCCTAACTCCGAAATAGATTTGCGGAAAGTCCAAAACGATAATGGGTGATAATGGATTCATTCGACCAAATTCTTTTTCCTTGTCCAACGGATCAAATTCCTCAATATACAGGGTTCTGCAGCTCATTCGATCGATCATCTTGAGGGTGTGCAAAAAATTTGGATGTACAGCAATGCGCTCATCCATTAGCTCCATTCGTCCACGTATCTTGCGTATCAATTTCCTACGCAATGGCTCCTGTACCAGTATACTGGTCAACAATCCTTTGCCCATGGGATGCTTTAGATCGTTGACAGCGGCCTGAATCGCCCCATCGATATTTGCTGTATCTAAGAGTATGATTACTTGCGGATTTATATATTTGAGATGGGTGCCATCAGTGGGATAGAAACTAAGATGTCGCTGCACCAAATGCACATAGATATTGTCGATACCCTCGACAATATTGGGCAACCATTTGAAGCGTTCCAAAAGGTCATCCTCTACATCACTTTCCTCATCATCCACATACTCGCGCTCAGCCCCATGCTCAGCCAATGAAAAGCTCATTTTCCTATTATCGTACGAAAAAAATAATCAAAACTTGCTTTCAATTGTCTTTTCGAAATGAAAATGATGTGAAAGAAAAACGAAAAGCTGCTACACATAAAAAATAAAAGGATGAAACTTTGTGAGAAACGCTTCCGCTTCCTGGTCAACTTGTGTACATAATCATAATTGAAATACTTTCACTAAACCAAAGTTGCCATTCACCGGATAGCGCGGACATTCAGACACGTTCAGACAGATTGGTGGTGACTTTTGCCCCTGCCATCGAGCATTATTACTAACACACTCAATTGGTGACGTGTTGATATTTAAAATATAGGATTCTTAATAGCCTAATGAAATATGTCTGCAAAATTTTTCAAGCATGGAACTCAGAGCAACGAATTCGATTTCAAACAAATTTGCAATAAATCCCTACGTTATTTTGATACTTAGTTTAATGAAAAACTATATAATATTTCTTGAATTATTTTCTTTCAATTTCTGTTTCTGTTCATTTTAAATATTGCAACAAGGGTATTCCCTTTGGCGGCTCGTGACTCGTAACTTTCGCTCCTTTCATTTGTTTTGACATTCAATAGGTTGCTCACAGCTGCAAGTTCGTTGCGGAAGAGAAATTCCTTGTATGAGTTTAGTGTGTGTGTGCAAGTGTCCTTGTGTGTGTATATAAATAGCCGAGCGACCCGCAGGATTCGCTAACATTGCGTGTTTTGCTTCGCAGTTGGGCGGGCGTCTCTCTCTCGGCTAAATGGCAGGCCAACGCTTTTTATTTTGCAATCCAGCTTAGAACAAATCAACAGTTAAACATTTCTTTTCTCTAATTAATACAATAACAAGTAAATCCGAAAGATGCGAGGTCAATAAATAACCGAATATGGAGATGTCAGGCTATCAGGATATAAGTGCGCTGGAAAAATCGGTAAGATAGAGAAAGTACATATAGAGTATTAAATACGAAACGAAAAGCAATTGAAATCTTGAATGCTGTTAGGTGGAAAATGCTGGGACACAGCTTTATACAATGACCCACAAGCTGCATGCCGTGGAGCGTAGCTTGGACCGCACGGAAATGGAGCAGATGGACGATATGGAGGTGATGGAGCTGCTCGAATCCATGACCGAGGTGACGCACGAGTATCAAAATCTGCGCAAGGACATACAGGAGGTGCAGCAATTGCAGCGTGACGTCAGCACCTCAATACGCTACCAGATGACCAACATGCAGCAAACATTTCAAATGCTAAAAAAACGCATCGCCAGCAGCCAACAGAGACGTCAGCAACGACGAAACAACACAGCGCCGGCGGCCCAAGTCCAAGAGCACTGAGTAAAACAAATGTGTGTGAGTTTGTGTGTGTGTGTGAGAAAATTCCACACAATTGCAGCTATATTTATTAGGGAATTATATATGTTTGGTCTCTTAGCAAAAATTTAGGTCTAGCTAAAAGAAAAATAGAATGGAAGGGTATTTAAAGTGTCGGTCGGTACCCCCATAGCAACGATATTTGTTTGTTTTGGTTTTTATTGATTTTGCTTAACGATAAACGCACTTAATTGCCATTGACACACAACCCCCCGCATATCCATATGCATTTATAAATAAGTCATGAGTGAAAGTATCCTGAGTAGAATTCAAACCTACCTTTAAATCGTGTCAAATTGTGTGGGAATTGGGCCAACCAATTTTTAATACCATCACATATGTCTAAGCAATCAAATATGTATGTGTAGGACTACTACTATTTATAACAATATCAAAAGTAACACCAACGCTTTTTTTTATACTCAATTCCAAAAATACCTATACTCTTAACTATATATATATAGTATATAAGTATGTATATAGTACATACATACTATTAGTAGTAAATGCATTTTACACCGAAACTCTAAATACTTTATGAAGCAAATCCAAATGTCTGAATACCATTTTGAAAAGAATGCACTTTTTCAATCAAAAACAAAAAACAAAACAAAACTAAAAAATTTGCCTTAACATTAATAACCAATATTATACCAAAACTTTTGATATATACACATTTTAATGTAAAACTAATCGCTTATCATTTCTTATTTACAATGATAGGCAAGCGCAATCTTTTTTGTTTTTGTTTTTTTATATAAATTTGTTGTTATTAAATTGTATAAGCAATCCAAATAAAGAGAACACAGCACTTAGTATGTAAAAGATCAACAACAACGGCCTTTTAAATGCCCGCCCAAAGTCAACAGATGTGCTACGGCAGCACGATTGCTCTAATCGATATGCTCAACACACGCAACACTATTAAACGAATGCGATAGTATCGATAGACTTGTCAATCGTTGAACGGCAAATCGTTGCGGTCGGTTCGCACTTTGGTTTTATACGTGCTATAAATATATTTAAAAGCAATGTTTTTATTTTTTAATTGAATAGGCTGCTGTTTAAGTCGTGTCTCTTAGTTGAACAAATTGCCAATTAGTGTTTTGTGCCTTTGTGAGTGCATTTTGCGCAGTGGTGTGCGTCTCTTACAGGTAAGTTAAGAGTGGCTCTTGAGAGTGCACGTCATCATCATCAAGACAGTGCAAAAGAAAGCAGGCAACTAAAACAACAACAACAACATTGCTAAAAATACGCATCAGTTGATCAAACAACCAAAAGGGTAGCAATCTCGGTTTTATATTTTGCTGTTGGCTGCGGCTGCTCGAGTTCTGTGTATCGAGAAATCATAGATAAAAGTGGCAATCGTGCAATTATCGAGTAGTGCAACAAGTGCTTGCGATCTCGCTCACACTCAGGGCGCGCGCGCGCCTGCGCCTACGCCTTTCTCTTGCTCTTACGTTGCTTACGTGTCGCGTCGCGAAATGTGCGCTTACGCTTACGTCTATGCCGTTGCGTTAACATGCCTTGTGGCAGCAACCCCCACCCCAACACCCGGCTCCGCTGCAGCTCACGTGGAAGTTATTGCCGAAACGGAGAGCTTTCTGGATAATGCTCATTATCTCAACAATGAGGAGATCGGCGAGCTCTTTCAGCGGCTCACTAAGGATTATCCAAGCCTCGTCCAAACCTATGCCATAGGCCGCACCATACAGGGTCGCCCCATGTACGCCCTTGCCCTGAATGCACCCACAAGCAATAGCCAACATGACGTCACCAGAACCGGAAACGGAGATCTCCTACGTCCCATGGTCAAATTGGTGGCGAACATACAAGGCGACGAGACGTTGGGCCGCCAAATTGTTCTCTACATGGCCGAATATTTGGCCAGCAGCTATGCGGCGAATCCGCAGGTGCAGCAACTGTTGAACACAACCGAGATACACTTTTTGCCCAGCTGTAATCCGGATGGATTTGCCGCTGCCAAGGTGAGTCACCAATATCAAAGACTATATAAATTCTAGATATTATATCTGATATTAAGTGGAGATGTATGTGTGTTAAAAATATTTTGAATACATACATATTTATACAGCTTTACTAGCAGCCGCCGATCTTGGCACTGAAAAGTGAATGTAATGCAAGTTGATTGCTCTCAGAATCTTATATGTATGTAGTAACTCAACTATAGACTGGCTGTTCGATTGTTGTTGCCTTTGCTCCAAACACAAAACTAGAAACGTGCAACGTGGAAACAGAGAGTTAGCGAATGCCTAAGCTGATATGTGAAAAGATATTTGGCCCATTTTCTATTCTTTTCTGTTTAACTTATTTGAGGTCAACGCAGCACGATCCATTGATTAGCAGATCTACCGATCCCTTTTACTCGATGTGCTTATGTATTGTACAAACATTCATATATATGAATATAATGATCTACGAACTATCCACATTCTGATAATCAACCATAAAGTTGAAGCCGCATGTCAAACACTTTAAAATCGAAACAATACTTAACAGTTAATTAGTCTCATTTTTATTGTTTTATAGCTTTTTGATATGGTATTTTTTATTTTTTTATTTATATTATATTTTTTGAATCAGGTGGATTCGTTTGCAAACGGTTTTATTTTTGTTTTTGTCACATAATTGAACCTTAGCGAAGCGTTGCCAGACTAGTTTTTGAGGAAGTAACTCAACACCAATCTATCTCAGATCATATTCAAGTTTCGTGTGAATGAACTAAAAAAAACAATCACAATATCAAATATATGACTCATAATGTTGAGTAACACATTGATTATATTTCTAGCTAGGTTAATAACTACTCAAAGTCACTATCAATGATTAAACAATCTATATCTTTTACAATTATAATACAATTATACATGTTGACTTTATCTTCCCAATAATGCTCTTAACATAAACTCAACCATTTCCCCAAAACTCACGCGTTTGTCGCCTGTCTGCCTTATCTCATTGATATCAGTTTTTCTTTGTTTTCTGTTCGTGTTTTTTTCGCATACTCTATGCTTGACTGAATATGTTTGTATTTGTTTTATGAAAATTATTACGCTTTGATGGTTATTATGTGATAAGTTTTCCTTTGGTCCGATTGATCGGTAAATGTGTTAATGCATACAGGCGTGAGTGCATACAGTGAATAACCGATAAAGTGAAAAATAAAGTAAAGTAAAGTTCACTTGGTACAGGCACGATTCCTTTTCAATCTTATATGTATATACATATGTTTATGTTTTTGGAAGAGTATTTTTAAAGCCATCATATGTGTGCAAGATTTCTGTCGCTCCGTTTGTTTGCCGTTCATATCATATTCTCTTTTATTTGTATAGGAGTAAAGTTTAATATACAATATACGGCTATATTGAGGCTTTAATAGTCGAATCGAGTTACGGGCTCAATGAGTTTAATGATTGCAATAGCGGTCTGTGTGGCCTTTTCTGCCTGATTTTCACTTCAAAACCCTTTTGAGTCCCTTCAATACGTGCCTCATTAGATTAGTCCCAGTACCGTCCGTCCGTCCAGATCGATTCACCCGTGTACTATAAATAAAAGTGAACTAAATATTGGGTTTCGGTTTGAATCTCCTTGCCGCTTGCAGTTGACGTCATGTGTTGCAAGTAACGGTAATTAGTTAAACAACAAATAAACAGATACATGAAACTGGTTTCAAAAGGCAACAGCAGCCACATGACGATGTCTCTGTCTCTGTCGATGTCTCAGAAAACAGTTTCTTGAAAAAACTGACAATGCAACCGGTTGTTGTTTTGAAAACACACTGCGCTCATTAAAAGGCACATTTGGGGTGCTTTTACTGAAGATCTTATCACCAAAAGTATTAAGATATTTTATAAATTTTGGCTTAGACATATTAAAATAATGATAAATATATAGAGTGAATTTTTG
Organism: Scaptomyza graminum; assembly: GCA_018901835.1. Lineage (NCBI taxonomy): Eukaryota > Metazoa > Arthropoda > Insecta > Diptera > Drosophilidae > Scaptomyza > Scaptomyza graminum. Next base: position 6,955,763 of record JAEIFL010000001.1, on the reverse strand, counting down.
GAAAATTTACATTAAAATAAACAAAATAAAATTGTATATAACTTTTCAATACGAACTACTTAAACCAATTGCACCTTAACAATTTTTATATTGCCCATTGTAACCCATAGCTGATGACATTTGTGCCTAGTAAGTAGGTCATGAGTTAGAGTTGAGCACAATGGAACATGATATCTTTATTGATCTTTAAATAAATTCTTGAATACAAAAGAGCATAGAAACATTTAACGAATTTTCGCAACTTCAGGCCTTGGGGTTTCCAGCTTTTCTAAGCTAAAAGCGCTGACCTTATTTTCCATGGAAACTGATTTCGCTGTGCAAAATAACTGATAACGATAAACTTTGGCATATGCCGAGCGCCGCGTACAAACAAGCAGCTGCGAATTTGCGACGTGGTCGATTTGCAGCAACAGAATAAACAAATGAATAAATAATTCGTTCTGATAAGAAGTCAACACTCCCTCTCTCGCGCGCTCTCTCTCTCTCTCTCTCTCTCTCCCACCCACTGTTGCGTCAAACGCATTGCGCCTCAATGTTGATTTGACGTCACTGGAAGCTATCGATTTCTATAATTGTGTGCAGGCTAAAAATACTTTATGTCCTTATGTCCCAATTGTTGTTATTTGTAAAGCGTGCGTTGGCGTTTATGACGTCTGAAAGACAGGGCAGCGCTGCTGGCGTCAAAGCGCCAACCTCTCAATTTTTAGGCTGTCGTTTACTCTAGTTCCGCTCTCGTTCACTGACTTGCGCATGCGCCTGACTTGCATCTGGCAATGCCGCCCTTACGCCAAACACCGACTATGCGAAAACAACAAACCAGCAAGCAAACGGTGTGTAATGTAGAAAACGCGAATTGAAAAAAAAAAAAAAACTATTAATTTGTGTTTAAACGCAACATTGTCGCCACAATGCAGCAATGGGCTTAAAAATAAAAAATAAAATAAATAACTAACAACCATAACAAAAAAACTCGTGACTAACAAACGCCGAAGCATCGCTCGCTCTTTATCTCTTTTTCTCTCTCTGTCTGGCTCTGTCAGCCGTGTAATTTCCCTACAATTATCGCACGTCGTCGCTCTCAGCAGCAGCAGCGGCAGCAGCAGCAGTGACGCCGACAGCGGGCGGGCAACACGCAGCTTATGGCCAATCAACGCAGCAAATTTTCGAACAGTACATTTTTTGAAGCTGAACCGAATCAAAGCCAGTGAGGAGCTCGGCTGCACAACAGCAACAAACAACAAACGCTGAGGCGGACTCGAAAGCTCGCTTTATTTCGCACGCCAGTGTTAATTAGCAGCCTATCGCCAGCCAGCCAGCCCGTCTAACGGCGGTTAACCACAACAGTTCCATTCCACAATGCATTGGATATGGACGCTTTGCTGCCTTGCGCTTCTGCTTATCGCTGCTGTCGCTGACGGCTTCATTATCAAAGAGGACGAGAGTTTCCTGCAGCAGCCGCACTACAGCAGCCAGGAGCAGCTTGAGGATTTGTTTGCCCGGCTGGTCAAACGCTATCCGGAGCAGGCGCGCGTTCACACGCTCGGCCGCTCGCTAAACGGCCGCAATCTGTTGGTGCTGCAAATCACGCGCACCACCCGCGAACGTCCGCTGTTGACGCCGCCCGTCAAGTACATTGCCAACATGCATGGCGACGAGACTGTCGGCCGCCAGCTGCTCATCTATTTGGCGCAGTATCTGCTCGGCAATTATGAGCGCAGCTTCGAAGTGGGCCAGCTCATAAATAGCACCGATATATTTCTAATGCCCACTATGAATCCCGATGGTTTTGCTTTGTCACAGGTATTTATCACTAACTATCTGTCACCTGTTTGCATTGCGCCTATCTGTGTGTGTGTGTGTGTTTTTTATTTTTTTTTGCTGGAAAAATCGATATGATATGAAAATTGAGACGTTGTCGCGTCGTTTACAGTATTTAATTTGTTGTTTTTTTTGTTTTGTGTGTTTATTGCTCGCTGTTGCGCACTTTAATTTTGATGGCACAATTCTCTTCCAGACAATTATACACTCCATATGTGACTCTCTCTCCCTCTCTTTTTGTTTCTTCCCATTGACTGTTGTTGACGTATTGCACAGCTTGTTGCTCTTTTTTTTTTTTTTGCTTGTTTGGGATTAACCGCCGTTGGGGGCTATAGTTAAGACACACACCTAACATATGTATGTAAGTGTGTTCATTAAACAGTTACAATAAAAATCCGTTTCTCTCAATTAGACAAGAACACTCAATACTGAACAAATAATAGTACGCACATCTATGTATGTATGTACATAGGTATAAACGCATTAACATACGTATGTACATACATATATACATATGTTTTAATATTCATACCTTGCTTAGACATAACCTTCACACTTAAACAATAAACTGTGTTCAATATTGAGAATTCATAAATTTGCAAAATCCAGAATATATTACAAGTTAAATATAAAGTGATAATCACAGTATTACTGATTTGCAATTCGCATATATTAAGTGCAGCTTTTCACAGAGAGAGAGAGAGAGAGAGAAAGAGCCAGCTTATTGTACAGTAAACTGCAAAGTTTGCTTATCTAAATATGTATAGTACTTTACCTACCTGTATTTTTCTAAAAAGGAGTTGTCACACTCTACACTCCGTGCTGCTGAATGAATTTCCCTTGTCACCGCAAAAGAAGGGAGATTTGCTCTCACTCTTTTTTCTGCTCTTGAGTGCGCCACTTTGCGTGATCGGCCATTGTGACTAAATTACCCACCTACAAACACATATACATAAGTGCTAGATGTGTTTATGTGTGTGTGTTTGTGTGCATTTATTATTCTGTATGTACACATTGCAATTAAGTTTGTTTATTTATGCAATCGAGCTGCGCCAATTGTCTCTAACACTGTCTATCGCTCTCTCTTTCTATCGCATTTGAATATGTTGGCAGTTACTGATTGACAGCTGTTCCAATTTCTGATTCTGATTGTACATAGCCCGATTTCACTCTCGCTATTTCTTTTTTACATACGTAGTATGTTTTTAATGTGTTGTAAGAGCTTTTGAGCAGTTCGATCCGCCTGACTATTATTTAAAAGACATGTTTGGTCAACTCTTTTAAAATTAAAAGCGCGTGCGCCGCAGCGCATTCGCTCTGCATGCCAAATTTTCGATGAAACTGTAATAATTTACGTAATGTGGCAACTCTGTCTCTTTCTAATTAACTCTTAACACTCCCGCTCTCTTTCTTGCAGGAGGGCAACTGTGAATCGCTGCAAAACTATGTGGGACGCGGCAATGCAGCTGGCATCGATTTAAATCGCGACTTTCCCGATCGACTCGAGCAGCAGCATGTGAATCAGCTGCGGGCGCAAACGCGTCAACCGGAAACGGCAGCCCTGGCCGAATGGATCGTGAGCAAACCGTTTGTACTTTCGGCCAATTTTCATGGCGGCGCTGTCGTTTCCAGCTATCCCTATGACAATTCACTGTAAGTTCTAATCGAAGATTTCGATTCGAATCGAATCTTAATTCTTTCTGTTTTATGTAGCGCCCACAATGATTGTTGCGAGGAGAGTCTGACGCCGGATGATCGCGTTTTCAAGCAGCTGGCGCGCACATATTCCGATAATCATCCGATAATGCGACGTGGCGATAATTGCAACGATAGCTTTGCCGGTGGCATTACGAACGGGGCCAACTGGTATGAGCTATCGGGTGGCATGCAGGACTTTAATTATGCGTTCAGCAACTGCTTTGAGCTAACCATTGAGCTGTCCTGCTGCAAATATCCGGCAGCGAGCAGTTTGCCCGAGGAATGGGCACGCAATAAGCGGGCATTGATGCAGCTGCTCAAACAGGCGCACATTGGCATCAAGGGTCTGGTGCAGGATGCCAGCGGCTATCCGATTGCCGATGCAACCATTGTTGTCTCCGGACTCGAGGACAAACCGATACGCACCTCAAAACGCGGCGAATACTGGCGCCTGCTCACACCGGGCATATACAGTGTCTATGCGGCGGCATTTGGGTGAACAACTAGCAACATGCAACATGCAGCTTGAAAATTAATACAACTCAATCTCTGTCTCTCTTTTGCAGTTATCAATCGAGCCCGCCGCAGGAGGTGCATGTCACCAATGAGAATGCGGAGGCGATGCGTGTCGACTTCAAATTGACGCCCGTTGAGAACACTTTTGATGGTATTAGCAGTTATTACAATCCATACTTTTTTAGGCATTAAATGGTCGAATGCAACAACAACCACTGCAACCATCAACAGCACCGCCACCCATCGGTTTAAATGCCAACCAAAAAAAAATTATATATATCTACTAACTGAAGCATTGTTAAGCTGCCTTTCTTTATATATACTTACTTACTACTAACACTCTATTTGTGCCAGGCCAAATGCAAACTATTCTCAAATCTCACATCGCAAAATGCACGCCCATGCAACGCCACGCCTACTTATTCTGACATTCCATCTTAGTATATTTTTAATTGTGCATTTTTTCATGTAACATATATATTTATTTACCTAGTTTCTCATTTAGACTTTGTTCTTTGTACATTTTTTCATTAATGCAATTAGATATTAGTTTCGATTCTCGTACATAAATTTGATTTGTACATACTAACAACTAAATACTATCTCAATACTATATCAGTAGCCAAAACAAACAAATCTCAAATCCACAAACCACATCACATCTCTCTTTCTTGCTCACTCTTTCTTTCTGTACCGCTCTCTCTCATTTTTATACATACCGTATACATGCTAGCGGCTTATTTAGATCACAAAAGCAAAAGCCATGTGTAAAAATATATATTTGTATATTTATATGAACGCAATTATATAAACTAACTTAATACGTTATAAATACATATATATAACCATATATATCTTACGTATCTTATATACATACGGTACCGATACCGAAAGATTGTTAAAAGAAAAAACTTCTTCTGTTTTGTTCCCCCTTCAAGTAAAAAGAAAACGTCTGAAACATTGTTAACATTATTATATATATATAAATTTATAAATATAATTATAAAGTAATGACAAAGCACAAAATCGAACAAAATACGTATAATACTAATACATATATACAAAATTAATTATTATAGCATAAATAGAACAAAAACAACCAACAACAATAATAATATCACAGCCAACTTTGCAAAATAAAATTTATGATTTTTGCGTAGTGCGTTTTATTTTTAACTGAAGATTCTAGATAATATCCGTTTTTAGTAATTCTGCGAATCTTGATTATAATATTGCCAACGTACTAAAGCACCTTTAATTAAAATACTATATATATATCAAATAAATACAAAAACAATTATTTTTAATTGATTAGTTCTTGAAAAGAAATGGATTCGTTAAATAATAAAAAATTAAATTTGAATCCTCCACCTATTAGACATATGTACATTGATACCAATACGGGTATTTACAATATATAATATTATATTAAATATTTTAAAAAATAGTATTTCTTCACATTCTGGCACTGAACTGGCTCTGAAAGCAAAAATCGTTAATGTTTCAAGTTTTGCATAGCTAAAGAGTAATAATTAAGTTTGAATATAAAAGTTATAAAAAAAAAATTAAAATAATAATCAAGGCAATTATAACTTAGGGATTATGTCTGAATTAGCCAGTTTAAGTGGTTGCTTGTGAACTTGGCTTAAACTCTTTTAACTCTTTTTGAAATAAGTACAAAAACTTTAACTGCTCCGTCTCTTTCTCTCTCTCTATCTCTCTCTTCATTTTTAAGTATAATAATCTTAATCAAATAAATATATGCGTTGAGCGCAAACACACCATTAAATTTGATTCATTGCTGCGGTGTTGGTTTTAAAATTAACTTTAGAGCATGTCCTTGCTAAAAGTTTAAATGGCTTGGTTTTTTTTTTTTTTGAATAGCTTAACTTAATTATTTTTTTAAGTATTAGTTTGCTTGCCTCAAGCTTGGTCAATCGACACACTGGCTTTATAATGTAAAATTTTTTGGTTTTGGTCATTTTTTACTCACGCCCAGTTTTGTGGTAGGTTTCCTTTCCCTTACAGTATTTCAACTCTGTTAACTTTGCTTTTGTTCTGTTCTCACCACACAGGCGATTTCCGAAAACAGAAAGTGGAACGCGCCGAGCCGCCCGAACAGCTTAAGGAGCAATACGATGGCTTCCTAACACCCACAAAGTTCGAACATCACAATTATGCAGCAATGGAGAGGTGAGTAAACTACATAGAAAAGGAAGCAAACCTCTTTTTCATTCCCTGATCCAATATAATATGGGTACAAATAAATGTTACAGGCAGAATTTATTATTAGTATCTCCAACCCCATAAGCTAAAATTCAATTTTTTAAATTAAAAACTATTTTTTTATCGACATCGGTTAGGTTCCCGGAGACATCGAAGCTTGAAATTTATTACACTTAAAGTTAAGGGTTCAGGGTATCACCTAGTCGAAGTGTCTTGACTTAATTGTTAAAACTAAATATTCTTTGACATAATATTGAGTATCTGTAAACATTTTATTGAAATGGGTTGAAATATACCTAGTAGCAAGACTATCTTATCTCCCTGTCTCCTGCTTAGTCGTCTGGAGCTTTCTTAAATGTTATATATTCTCGACGTTTTTGGGTACTTGGATCAAACATATACATTTATTTTATTGTCGAGGACCTTTCGTTTGTCGAGGACCTTTCCGTTGTATACAAAAGTATTTAATTATTATTATTATCTCTTTTTCAGCTATCTGCGAGAGTTAAGCGCCAGCTATCCAACATTGACCCGGCTCTACAGCATTGGCAAGAGTGTGGAGGGACGAGATTTATGGGTGCTGGAAATATCGAGTACACCGGGTGCGCATGTACCGGGAGTACCGGAGTTCAAGTATGTGGCCAATATGCATGGCAATGAGGTTGTTGGCAAAGAGATGCTCCTGCTGCTAACCAAATATATGCTGGAGCGCTATGGCAATGACGAGAGGATCACAAGGTTGGTGAACGGCACACGGATGCACATGCTCTACAGCATGAATCCCGATGGCTATGAGATATCCCGTGAGGGTGATCGCACCGGTGGCCTGGGACGTTCCAATGCCCATGATGTGGACCTGAATCGAAATTTCCCCGATCAATATGGCACGGATAAGTACAATAAGGTGACCGAACCGGAAGTGGCAGCCGTTATGAATTGGACACTGTCGCTGCCATTTGTGCTATCGGCGAATCTTCATGGTGGCTCCCTGGTTGCAAACTATCCGTACGATGACAATGAGAACGACTTCAATGATCCCTATTCGCGTTTGCGTGATGCCAGCATCAGTGGACGCAAACTGAATCCCACCGAGGACAATGAGCTGTTCCGCCATTTGGCTTTGGTCTATTCGCGTGCCCATCCCAGCATGCATTTGGGCAAACCGTGTGTTCTATTCAAGAACGAGCTCTTCGCCGATGGCATCACAAATGGCGCCCAATGGTATAGTGTGACGGGTGGCATGCAGGACTGGAACTATGTGCGTGCCGGCTGCATGGAGCTGACCATTGAGATGGGCTGCGACAAGTATCCAATGGCCGAAGAGCTGCCCGGCTATTGGCATGATAATCGCGAGCCAATGCTACAGCTCATCGAGCAGGTGCATCATGGCATCCATGGCTTTGTGCGCAGCTCCATTGGCACACCAATTGCCGCCGCCGCCGTTGCCTTAGATGGCGGCAATCATACCACATATAGCGGCACCTTCGGTGACTATTGGAAACTCACATTGCCCGGACGCCACAATGTCACCGTTCTGGCCGATGGCTATGCCCCGTTGCGTGTCGAGGTCGAGATACCCGATGCCGAGCCATTTGGCATGCGACTCGATGTCACATTGATGCGCGATGATCCCCAGCATTGGGCGTCGGCCAATGATTTTCGCATCATTGAAAACGTAGTCCATACGCGATATCATACAAATGGCGAGGTGCGGGAACGATTGGCTGAGCTGGAGACACAGAACGAGCAAATTGCTAGCTTTGGCTATGCGGACAATGAGTTTAGTCAGCACTTCAACTACCTCAAGTTGACCTCAAATGTAAGTGAAGTTCTTAAGCATATTCAGGGTTAATCCAAGAATGCTTTTCCTGCACAGATTGGTGAACCGGAGGAGCACAAGTTCAAACTGCTGGTGATTAGTTCGCTGTACGACACAACGGCACCGTTGGGCAGAGAGATAATTTTGAATCTGGTGCGTCATCTGATCGAGGGTCATAAGCTGCAGGAGGCATCCGTGGTGCAGCTGCTACAGCGCAGCATCATCTACTTCTTGCCACAGACAGCCAAGTTCAATCAGATTTTTAACATGTACAATGCCAAGTAAGTTTAGGTTCACCTACTAAAAACTAAATATATTTACTTATTATTATACTTTTCCATAGCAACTCGATCTGTGATCCAATGCTGCCGGATGAGCTGGCCGAGCGCATACTGAGTCCGGAGGCGGAGACATCGCGAGATTTGCTGCTGCAATTTTTGCGCAACGAACGTTTCGATTTGATGCTGACATTCACGGCGGGCAGCTCGGATCTTAGCTATCCGCGAGGTGATTCGATCTTGGAGAAATTTGCGCACAGCATTAAGCGAACGGAGTTCAATTATTCACCGCTGCAGTGCAGCAGCTCGGCCACACGCCAACTGCATCGAGAGACAACCGAAAGATTGACAAATCTTCTTCACAAAATGTACAATATACCAATGTTTACGTTGGGCTTGTCGTGTTGCCGAATGCCAACGCACGAGCACATTGCATCCGTGTGGCGCACCAACATTGAGAAGATCAAGAACTTCTTCAATCTCGTCCAGACGGGCATCAGTGGCATCGTCCAGAACGACAAGGGTCAGCCGTTGCGTGAGGCATTTGTTAAACTATTGGAGCATCCAACGGTCTATAATGTAACAAAGAATGCGGCACGTTTCCAACTCATGCTGCCCAAGGGCCTCTATGGCCTCGAGGTGAGTGCAGCCAACTACGAGTCACAGGTCATCAGTACGCATGTCCAGCATGGCATCATCAATGATCTGGGCATCATAAAGCTGAACGGCTACACCCTGATTCGGGGTGAGGTAACCGAATTGAATGCCAAATTGGTTAGTGGCAGCACCACCAGCATAACAGGTATGATGGTAACCTTAAACCTTATGACGACTACTTAATCTAACAATATTCTTTCATCTCTCAGGCATTGTTCTGGACGATAGCAATCATCCCATACGCAATGCCAAGATCTCGGTCATTCAGCCGAAGGGCTTAACGCACATTCGGAACTTTACCAACAGCATGGGAGAGTATCATTTGGCGGCAGTACCTTTGGGTGCGATCACCTTGAAGGTGGAGGCACCACGTCATTTTGAGGCAACACGCGATCTTCGTCTGCCCCAAGTGGGCCAGCCCACCCACAATGTTGTCTTTCATCTCAAGTTCAATGCGCATGTTTTCGGCTTGCCACGTTTCATTTTCATTATTGTTGCCAGCGTGCTAATCATTGTGGGCGTGGTCATTTGTGTGCTGTGCGCCCAGTTTTGGTTTTATCGGCGACATCGCGGCAAGATGCCATACTACAATTTCTCGTTGTTGCCCCAAAAGGGTAAGGAACAATTTGAGCTGGACGACGATGCTGGCGATGATGGTGAAACCGAACTATTTCGTTCCCCCATCAAACGTGAGTCGGCTTAAAATCAACCATACTACATATAACTTATTTGACATTCTTATCTCGCATACTACCACACACACATACAGGTGGCATGACTATACAGCCGTACTTTGATGAGGAGCAACTGGAGCATATTCTGCACTCGGATGACGATGAGATGGATGACGATGAGCGGGATCTAGATTTGGATATGGAGCCGGAAATGGATGTGGCCGATGGCAGTGGCGATGAGATTGTCATGTTGCATCATCATCACAATCGACGCAAGCAATAGAATTTAATTACAACAACAACAACACTCAAAACCACACACAGACACACACATACAACATAACTGTGATTTTAACGTTTTCAACAGACCAAGCGCTCTTTTTATATTTTCTTCTTCTATTAAATATAATCTATTAGTTTTTGCTTATGTTTTTTTTTTTTGCTATGTACATACAAATGCATACATACATACTATATATAAGCTTTATATCGATATGCGATCTGATGTATTCGCGAATCTCTACATAAGAACTTTAATGTATGTGCTGTCCAAATAAAGTAACTGTAACTACTTTTAAGACTGAGCCTTTTAAAAAATACACAACATGAACGAAAATAAATAAAACTAGAGCTGAGAGTATGAAGAAGCGTACGTTCATATATCACACATACATCCACAAATATATATAAGTACTTATATATCTTTAAAATATACCAGTCTATATACACATATATATTTGTCTACCCAAATGTTTTTGAAATTTTTGGTTATTTGATTTGTAATATTCAAACAAAATCCACAGCTTTAGGGTATGCACGATTTTAAATCCGCTCAAATAAGCACATTATACTAAATAACTATATAGTATATATACATATATTCCAAATGGTGCACACATAAGTTCATATGTATGTACGGAAAATCAATTACTAATTTTAGACAAAATATGTACATACCTAGATACATAATATATAATAATAATATATTAATAATATCAATATTTATATGATATCTGTAAGTCCTTTATGCATTTTAATCAAAATAAATACGAGTATGTACAAGTACCTAATCCATAAAACAACAAAACATCCAAATATTGTATTTTATTCGAAATTTAATCGAAATCCGAAAATAAAGTTCCATAATAGGAAAGCAAAGAATTATTTAGTATAAGCGCATTCTTCACGTGAATAGCGTTAACGGTCTGATAATCTTTTTGATTATCTTAAATTTCTTTTAAGGGTATATTACATTCGACGCGCTTTGGTTAACCTTGATGACGGGCTACCCAACCCAGAAATTCAATACAAAAAAGATTGTAGCAAGTATTAAAATTATATGTCAAATTAAATAGATTAAAATAAAATTTGGAAATAAACAGATTTGGACCAGAACGATGGTTAAACACTCTTTCAATTCTATTTTTGCTAATGTTAGAAAACATATTTACCATAAATTTAAAGAAAAAATTCAATGTTAATGTAGATAAACTCGTTTCAAAGCTAAGTTTGCTGCTGGGAAATTAAACAAACACTATGTATGTATGTACATATATATAATGAATACACTTCCCGGACTGACTAATTACGATGGCTGAACTTTGTGTGAAGGTACAGTAAGAACTCGGAGATATGAGCCTCCAAATAAATTGTTAGAAATATAAAAAATATGAAATTGAAATTATTTAAATATTTGAGGAAGAAGCGTTCCAATAATCAAGAGATCACTGTAGTTTGTTCATATACAGGTTTATATACAAAAATACATATGTATGCTGTATGTCCAGGATCAAGGTTATCGCGTCGCTGTCTTATCAGCTATTGGGGGCAGTGCGGTGCGTGGAGGAACTGCCAATAAGATGCGACACTTATCAGCGTCCGCTTCAGCGCCAGCAGCAGATGATTGTTGACAGCGGTGAAAGTGAGACAACGTCGACATCGGCGACATCGAATCAGTTGTGAAGAGTTGGCCAAACGAGACACAAACAAACAACAAACATCATCGAGATCCGCGTCAGCCATGTGGTGGACGACGCGACATATTGCAACGATGTGTTTACAGCAGCGACGCTTTCTAAGTGCTGCAGCGTCTACAACAAAGGCACCTCAGAGCCTGGGCATTATCGGTGTACCTTTTTCAAAGGGGCAGACAAAGCAGGGCGTTGAGCTAGCGCCCGATCTCTTGCGCAAGAATAAACTGCGTCAGGTGCTATTAAGCAGCGATGGTAAGCTACTATAAAAACAAACAAAAGGGTTGAAGGTCGGTAGATAAGCAGGAATAGAAAACACCCTGAGGCCTTGACTTTTTTCTTGTAAGATGAACAAATATTTGAATTTTTCAATTGCATTGCTATCGATTTAAATAATCCAATATGTTATGGATAAGGCGAGATAAAAGAACCAATATATCAAATCGGAACTTATTACACTCTGAAAAAATCGTAGCACAAATATTCTCGAGAACGCGGATCAGTAATCAAGGGCGTAATTGAAAGTTCAATCCTATTTTTGGTAAACAAAAAATTAATACATATAGAAGATTATATTTAGCCAATGTTTTCGAATGTAGCTATACAAAATAGTGACGCAAAGAATATAAATTCTCCAAACATTATTACATTAAAACTTACAAGGCAAAGGTTTGATATGTCTTGAGATGTCTTGGTAAAAAATCCCTTTGATGCTGTGTGGTTTTGTGAAGCTATCCAACTAATTTAAAAAAGACGAATATTTTCCAAGTTTCATATTCGAAAAAGTATGTATAAACCCGAATAATAATGCGATAAATCTCAAGACACAAAGTAGGGTATTTTGCTGCAAAGATATATGTAGTAATTAATAAGGAACAGACAAATAGATTTTGATACGAGCATTGATTTTTATTAGCATATATCTGGTTTATATGTACATATATACGTAACGCTTATCGACTTCGACTTCCACATATATCGATTACAGAGCGTCTAGTAATAACGGACTATGGCAATTTACCGTATGCCGTGGATGAAACACTGCTGCAACAGCAGCGCCAACACTACCATCACATACACAACTATGCGGACTTTATGGCCTGTAATCTGGCGTTAATAGCACAGGTGCAGCTGATGCTGCAGCAGAATGCACAATTCCTTGCAATTGGCGGAGATCATGCAATCGGCTTTGGTGGGTTTGGGTTTGAGTTTGGCGCTGCCACACAATGTAATTTCCTGTAATTTTTGATTTATTTTTGGCAGGGTCCGTGGCAGGTCATTTGCAGCATACGCCGAACCTGTCGCTGGTGTGGATCGATGCGCATGCGGACATCAACTTGCACAGTACATCGCAGTCGGGCAACATACATGGCATGCCCGTATCGTTCCTGTTGCAACAGCTGCGACCAACTTGGCGGCACGCCTCGCTCGACAAGATCGCACCCAATTGGTAAGTGATGTTATACTGCTTCTTCTTCATCATCATCATCATCATCTTCATTCAACTTATCATGTGTTCTTTATTAGTGTTATCGTTATCGTTATCGCTATCGTAAGGGCTAATGGTAACGTTGCTTACAATTTAAAAACACTCTTGTTGTTGTTCTTTTTGGTTGTTGTTGTTGAAAACTTATTATCTAAATTTTAGTTCTAAGTTCTTGGAGCTATCTAGTATCTCTCTCTCTCTTTATTGTTTATCACAGTTGTCTTAACATACTAAGCCTTTTTTTTTTTTTTTTTGATTTTTGCTTTCGATCTATAGATTTTGATTTGTTTGTTTCACAAAGTAGTATTTAAATTAATTCAGTTTTGAGCTGCGTTGGGTTCTCAGTCTCAGTCTTTGGTTTAAGTTCTATTAAATCTTTTATTTGCCATTCATGCTTGGCAACCTAGGTTTTTTTTTTTGAAAAACATTATTTATTCTTTTGGGTTTTTATTTTTTATCTTTTTTGGCAGTTTCTGCTTTTTATTTAGGAACCTAACCATTAAATATCTTAAAACAAAACCAAACCAAACATCAAAAACTATAAATTTAACAAAAAACGTTGATAAAGAATTTGTTTTCCTCAAAGAAACAATTTCAAAACAAAAACAGAATAAATAAAAACAAAAAAATTGTTTACATTTATAAATATCACTTTTAATTGGCAATACTGTATGGCATGTGTTACGAAAATAAAAGCATATTGAATGCGAAATTAAATTCACCAAAGAAATATTCAAACATAAATTTGTCAATTAACTTTTTATGTATTTTTTTTTAACGCTTTGCGTTCTATTCAAGCTTCACAATTAATTGACTATTTGTAAGTAAGTATGTATATTTGGATTGGAAAAATCGATCTACAAATGAACTTATTTCACAGCTCAGTAAGCCTAGTATTAGCTTTTGACTTCACATAACAAAAAAATTATAAATAAAATAAGAAACACAGAAAATTTGCTTTTGAAAAATGATCGTAATTAATTGAAAATCCCGCTACGCAAATCTTGATCTAGTATTGTTAAAGTATTATAGTATGGTGCATTATGGCTGGGAGGGCGTGTTTTTTGATGATGGTGGGCGTTACTTGGCCCCCCAAAACCGAGTCTAGTATTTGGGCACGTCGTAGTAGACAAGGTGCTGGTGCTACAAAACAAATCAAATCAAATCGAAACCGAAAACGAAAACCGTTAATTCAAAAATTTCTAGCTTAAACTTAATGTTAAATCACTGGCAATTTTAAGTTTCGGTTCGGTTTTTTACGTACATATTGAGATAATAAGTATAAGTATTATGTGGCTCATATAAAACTTAAAATTATTAGATCACAATAATCCAAATCCAAAACCGATGAAAATAGTATGATGATAAAATGCAAAACAAATTTAAATCATCTTATTTTTTTGATTGTCAATTGGTTTTAGTTTTTTTTTTTTTTGTTATTATTGAGATGATAAGCGTACGAAAGAGTCTCAGACAGACGCTGAGAAAGAGAGGGTAAAAGTGTTTGTGTTTGTTGTGTGGAAGGAGGGGTTAAGGGAGCAACAAAAAGAGTTACACTGAAAGAAATCATGATGTGTTGGTAGTATATACATATACATACACAATACAAATACTGCACAGAATATACAAAAATAGTACAACAAGAAAATTCGAGAATTTTGTAATATGAACTGAACTGAAGCTGGAAAATGATATAGTATCGACAAGTTAAGGTGGTTTGTTGGTGCTTTCGTACGTAAGTTGATACTATCTTGATATTTATGTTGTTTCTTATCGTTTTGGAATCGGTATTGTGTGATTAATTGGAGAAAGTTAAGCCAAATCAAATAGACAACATATTTTAAAAAAAACATACAAATTATAACCAATCGGAAATCGGAAACATTAAAAACCATAACATATTTTGTTTTTTCCTCTATCATTTCGTGTGCTATAACCGAAGCATGTTGAAAGCGGCCGAGGATTACAACAAAGGAAAAAGTACTTTAGCTTAAAATTGGTAGTCTCTTTATTATAAAAAAAACTAATCGGAACCAGTTTTAAAATCAAGAAACTACGAACCAGGAATGTCATATCATATTTTGAAGAAATTATATTTTAATCGAAATCTAAATTCTGAAAGATTTAAGGCAATTTCGTTAAGTTGTGCAACATAGTACCTAATGTTTCGGCATACCGAATTCTATAGATTTCTTAAAGGTTTTTTGTTCTATTTTTGGGTTGTGTGGGGAGAGTATAACTAGTTGAAAGCTGTTCTCTTCAAAACTTATAAGGAGGTATTTAGTATAGTATTTGGGTGTGCTACTTTTTTTGTTGCGAATAAATCAAGAAAATGACAATATGTTTATATATATATATATAAAAATCGTGTGTGTGTGTATGACAATACATATGTATGTGTACGGATGTTTATGGATTGTGGGTGGAATGTGTGTATGTATTTATATGTACTACAAACATGTGTGTATATATATGTATGTATGCATATGTAGGCACAAAGATTAGGTGTATACACGCAAGCACACACTCACACACACACACACACACACATACACATATGTACATGTAATACATCGAATGGATTAAAGATATAAGTAAGTATATAAATAGAAGAAGATATATATACATAGTTACATATATATGTAGACACATGTATTATGCATATGTAAATAAGTATGTAATTACAATCAATATCGAATGAATCATATATAATAATTATACAATCAGTAATTATTGTGTTTTGGTTTTTTGTTTTTTTTTTTAATGCTTTGTTTGCAATTAATTAATTAATTAACTAATTCAAGGTAAATATGTAAATAATGTAAATGTTAAATGTTAAATTCAATTGAAAATCGAACAACAACACACGCCTGAAAATAAATCAAGAGAAAAAACAACAAATTAGAAATATGCATTCGACTCGGTTTAAATCATTTTATGTTTTTTCGACTGTTATTTTTTTTTTTTTTTTTTGTATGTATTTAGCTACAATAGAAAAAAGAGTACACAAAAAACCATCATTTAAAGTCAAAAAAGTCATCATGGGCGATGTTTATTATTGAGAAAAATCAAATATTCAAATTTTCAACGCTGTACAGAGGAAAGCAAATCAAATTATATAGTATATCAGCCTGGTTAAAAACGATTATTTTTTTGTTTTTCATTTTTTTTTTTGGGTTTTTATAAGTAAGTAAATTATTGTTAGCCGTGTTATCTCTCAGTTTCAACTTTCTTTGCTCTCTACTTACCGGAAATAAAATTCACATCAGATATAAACAATAAAAATCTTGCGTGAGCTACAACAACAACAACAATCAAACCAAAATATAGGGGAGAGCAAAGAAGGATGAGAAATGTTAAGAAAAATTAAGGAGAAAAGAACATAATTTATAACTACGATCCCATTTTTTGTTGCCATTTAGATCCATTTAAAATGCATATGCGAGGCATTTACACTGAGACAAATTGATTGGGAGCTCTAAAATTGGGAGTTCAACTTGCAAAAGTAGTTTTGTAATTATTTCATTTTTTTCTTTTAATTTTTTTGTTTGGTTTTTTTTTACTTACACACTAAATCAAAATGAACTCAAGTCGTTTGTAAATACACTGCGCAAAAAAACATATACGCTGCTATTTTGTATAAAATGTAAAATTCACGGAACACTTTGTTGGTATATTGTGGAGACTGTAGCACAACAACTGAAACAATTTGGAGAAATAGTGTGTCTGCATGAGTGTGTGTTTTTGTCTATGTGTGTGTGAGTGTGAGTGTATGAGAGATAACACAAGTTACACTGTAAAAAAGAATCAACTGCGATTATTACAAATCACAAAAGATAAACCATAGCTGAACTGTAATAAAAATACAAATAAATTGGGTATCCTGAAAGAGCGACGAACGCTTGTACAACAAAGATAGCGAGAGCGAGTGAAAGAGCGCAGGGTATAACTAATAAGAGAAAACAAGAGCGAGAGAGAAGGACAAAAGAAAACAACAAAAAAAACTGAGCAGCTGAGGCGGCTAGACAAAACTAGAGGCAGCACAGCAGTAACGAGTAACGAGACAAAAGAAAGAGATAGAAAGAGAGCGCACTAAAAACCAAAAGGATATAGGAAAAGAAGATGAAACGAAAAACAGAATAACTAAAAACAGAAAAACGTACCGAACACAAATGATCAAACTGATTGATTGGCGGGGTCAAAACGGAAAACTTGAACTGAAGGATAAAACTAAACCAAGTTTTGTGTATTTGATATGCAAAGCAAGAAAAACTCATAATCATATATTTTGCAAATACATTTATAATATTAATTTTTGGTTTTTTTTTTGCATTGTTTTTCATTTTTTTGTTTTTTTTTTTTTGTTAAATATCATTTGAAATGTTTGGATAAATATTATTAATAATTGATATAAATATGTTAATAAAAAATTAAATAGTTTCTTCATCGTCAGCATCTTCGTAATCATAATTATTTTGCATGTATAATATACATTATATATATTTATATAAATCGGGCGTATTGTATGTATTATTATGCGGTACTGGTTGGGTTTAATTTGCTGCTTTTTTCTATTATTTTTTGTTTTTTGTTCATTTTTGGTTTAAGTTATGATAAGGTATATGTAAGTTAAGGTTCGCCGTTTTTTTTTTTTTAAGTATTTTGCGGTTGGTTGAACGAACATTTAATTTTTTTTTTTTTTTTTTTTATGGTTGTTCTTGTTGTATAAATATGTGTGTGTATATATATATAAATAATAAGCGCATATTACTATAGCTTATACGTTAACTAAGCATAAGACTAAAACTTAACTTATCATAATTTATAATCAACTTAATTAAAATCAAAGGTTTCTCGTTTGCACACAAAACAAAATTGATAATATCGCATTTGGTAAAAAATTGCAACGTTTCTTTGTAGAGTTTCGTTAAGTCCCAGTTCGTTCGGAATGTGCCACAGAGAGAATGTGTGTGTGTGTGTGTGTGAGGTGTATGTAAGAGAGAGTTAACGAAACGAATTACAACATTTTGACTATGCAAGACCGCAAAATAAATATACTTTGGGGCTTATTGTGTAGTACTACAATAGTTGGCAGTTGTGTAAATGTTGTTGATGTTCTTGTAAATGTGTGTAGTGGAATGTTCCGATGTTTTGAGATCATTAAGTTGCTGGCATGACTAGCTGGCCGGGCTTGAATTGGATTATTCCAAGCCCATTTGTATTTGTGGGCGGCTCCAAGGGAGCGAAACACTGGGGGCAAAAGAAACAACAGATCTAAAAGGATCCGCTGGATGAATGCGACACAGAAGAATGGATTGAGGGCAGAGAGAGAGAGACATAAAGGATAAGAAAGTATAAAATTAATACAGCTGACGCAAGAAAGATAAATAAAACATAACAAAAAAATATTAAAACAAAAACGAAAAAATTAGGCAAAAATTTATCGTGTTTTTTTATTGAAAAATTATTGTTGTTGTTGTTGTTGCTGCTGATGCTGCTGCTGCGGCTGCTGCTTGTTCTGGGCAAATGTTAAACCAAATTATAAAAATCATAAAATTAAACATATAGTATATAATGAGTAATAAACGTAATCATAATGAAAAGAAACCGAATAGAAAGAAAACAAAAATTAAAAAAATCAATTAAAACACACAATTTTCAATGCACAAAATTGTCCCTTTTTACATTATATTAGATACGTATCTACATATAATATTCGCCGGCTAGGGTGTATGTGTGTGTGTGTGTGCATATATGTATATAGTATATAAATGTGTTTGTTTGTAGGGTTTACAAAAATTATAAGTTTCAAATTAAAAACAAATATATAAATTAATTTTAATTAATACATAAAAGAAAAAAATAATATAAATGAAATCAAATAATATGTTTCTATATTTCAAAACACTGAAGCAAGTATGGCGCTAAAGGAAACGGAGAGAGAGAGTGTGTGTATGTGTGTGTGTGTGTGTGTATGTGATAAAGAGAGCGGAAGATTTGGCTGCTGCTGATGTTAGAGTGTGTTTTTGTGTGTGTGTGTGGGTGTGGGTGTTTTTAATTTTCGAGATTGCACCCATCTCAGTTGCGCTCTCTTTAGTATGCTTCGATTAAATCAAAAATTAATTCGTTTGCATTTGGAATTTAAATGAATTATAAAATACAATAAATAATATTCATCTTTTTCTTGTTTCTTTTTGTTTCTGTTGTTGTTGTTTGCTATTGTTTTCATTTTTTTCGTTTGTTTTTTTTTGTTGTTGTTTGCACTTACAGTTAAAGAAAAAAATTATACATATATAATCGTTAAATATATAAATATATATAGTATATCAAATTTGCTTAGTGCGAAAATTACACGAAAAAATAATTGTTATATTGTAGTTGTATATATTAATATATTTAAACATAAATTATTTCATTCTCGCTTCAACTACGCATTTTTCGTTTCATTTACTTCATATTTTTTTTTTGGGTTTTTCATTTTTTTTTCTTAAGGAAATTATAAATGTAATTTAGCTGAGATGCATGTTTTGTTGTTGTTGCTGTTGTAGTTGTTGTTGTTGTTGCTGCTGCTGCTGTAACTGCATTTAAAACTATTGCACAGTATTAGAATTACATAATATTATTGAAAAAATAATTATAATTATAATAAAGTTTGACAAATAAATTAAACAAAATCAAGTACATAATTTCACTTATTGAGTAACGTATTTTCCTTCTCATTCCTTTCGCTCCTTGTTGGGCTAATCGAATTCATATATACATGTACATAAACATACTAGTATATAAAACTAGCAAGAGTTTTTTGCAAATTTCATATGCATGCAAAAAGCAACGAGAACAAATTTAATAACTCGCTCGATCTTTTCCCTCTTGCTTTTTGCGTACAGTTATTTCGTTCGATCGTTCGTTCGCTCTCTCTCTCTCTTTCGTTAAAGAAATTAGTACAGTTACGGGGCATAATACATTTATACACATATGTATATAGATATTGTGTAAAGTAAGTTGTAAAGAAACTAAATCTTTGGATATAGTATTTAAATATTACAAAAAATGTTAAGAAAGAACTATGATATAAATAATAATTTCATGTGTTTATGTTGTGTTCTTGTGAGTGATTGTATTATAAAAAAATAAATAAGATATATATGTATTGAAAATTTGCAAGAAAGTTATTGTTTTAGGCTGGCGTGCTCAATTTTGCTATGCTTAAATTTTACCTAGAATTTAAGTGTTTATTTGTTTTATTCTTCCTTTTTTTTTAATATTTGTAGTATTGTTTTCTTTATTTTAAAGGAGTTTCTTGCTGTGTCGCAACATTGCATTTGTTGCTGTTGTTGTATTATTGGGATTTTCTTTCTTATACTTTCAATCTACTTGTATTCTTTGCTAAATGGTAGTTTATTATGGTATAGATTTTTTAATTCGAGTATAATATATATATATATATATATATAAATTTGCATAATACGCATTTTTGCTCATTCTTTTCGACATTTTCTTCTTCATTTTCTTCGTTTTCTACTTCAGTTTGCTGACTAGATTTCTTGTTGCAAATTTTGTTCAAACAAAAAATTGTTTTTTCCCCCTTATATTAATTAAAAAAAAAAATAAATATAAGATAATAATAATTATGAATATTTTTTTTTTTATACTTAGGCATATTCCTTTGCACGTGTCGCATTATTCTTTCGATAAATATTTTTGTTTGCTATTTTTTTTTTTGCTAAGGATCTTGTTTTAAGGTATTGTTTTCGTAAGTGTGTGTGTGTGTGTGTTTGAACTTAACTATTCGACATAAATTAATTGTAACTAGACATTTATATTGTAATTAATGTAAAGAAAAAAATCATTATTGAAATTAATATAAATAGTATATAGAAGTACATGATGATTGGTTGTTGTTTTTCGTATATAATAATAATAATGATAATGAAATCAGAAACATGTTTAATAAGTCTCTTTCGTATGCTATACATTAAATAAATATGCATGGCTATATTGAAACTACGAGCGCTTTTTGTTATTTTTTGTTTGTTCAAATACAAAGAAACAAAGAAATCATACAAAACTCATAGATATCCCGAATCCAATTGAAGAACTTAAACTTTTCAATTCGCAAAATGATACAAAGTAAAAATACCAAATGTGTGTGTGTGTTGCGGGGGTGTGTGTGTGTGTTTTTAACATAAGAAATTGGAAACCAGAATTGAAACTGATAAAACGCAAAATCTGCACAGATCATATAATGTGTTTGGGAAGAAGGAGGAACAATGGGTGTTTCGGCAATGAAACGCTTTCTTTTGTTTATGATACTGCACTGTTTTTAAGTTGTATACTGTACTGCTGTACTTAACTGTACTTTGCTGTACTGAACTTTATTATATGACCAACGACTGTTAACCGTGCTACGGGCATACAGTCGTGTACCATACGATGGTGTACAGAGTTGAGTACTGAATCTCGCTTGTGCAAAAACTATCGTCTTAAACGGTATTTTGTATTGTTTGCTATAAGTTTTTTTTTTTTTTTAACAAAAGGCTCACTTACATAGCTAGAAAAACGCTTTGCTTGATTTTGATTTTTTTTTTTTTTTTTTTTGCTGGCATATAAAAAATTGTCTGGTTGTTCTTGTTGTTGTTGTTTGTTTGTTAGTTAACTGAGTTTTTGTGCTATGCTTTTTTGTGTCGTTGAAACACTAAACATTTTAGCAAATGGTAATTTACGCTGCTTACTTGCTGGCTTGAACTATACAATACATAAAGTATATAAGGTATATATGTATGTATATACACATATATATAAATCAAAATTTATATATATGTATAAATATTATAGTAGTAATATATTATATTCACTAACAATTATTTACTTTAGTAAAAATTTTCTTTCAAATTTGCGCATAAATTATTGTATTACTTTCGCATTTTGTCTTGTTCTTTTCTTTTCGACTTTGCTTTGATTTAAGTTTATGTTTGCACACATGCCCCAAAAAATTTCTATCTGCTTGCGTGTCTATGTGTTGTGTATGTGTGTGTGTGATTTGTGTGCGTGTGTGTGCGAGTCGGCCGTTAGTTTTGTTTGCAATATTCGCTTGGCTTTCGTTTTCATTAAATTTATATATAATATATATGTAAAAAACAAACACAAAACATTAAAGTTCATATAGTATCATATATATATAAATATAAATACAAATACATATATAATTATTAAATTTTATTTCTATTATTTGTTACTTCTTTTCTTTCGTTTTGTAATACTGTAGCAGCCTCCTTGTGTTTATGCATTATATATGTTTGATTTTTATATTGTTTAAATACTTTTTTGTTGTTGTAAGCCTTGTCGAAATAAGAAACAGACAATAACTAACGTCCAAGACTCAGCACTGTGAAATACCATATAGTTATTTCAGAAATGTTTTTAAACTTGTTTTTTTTTTTCACTTTTTGTTTAAATACTTTTGTTTTCTTGTTGTAGAAAAATGGGTAAGTGTAATTAACAGCTTTTGGGCTTGTTTTTGTTTTTTGGTTTTTGTCATTTTGTTACTGGAAGATTTCATTGCTGCTTACATAGTACTAATTTTAAAAAATTGTTGTTTTTTTTTTTTTGCTAGGTTTAATTTCTTTAAGTTAAATCTCAAAATTGTTTTTGTTTTTGGTTTTGTAGATTTCTTTGTTTGTTTTTATTTTTACTTTTGCGATTAATTTGACTGCGGCTGCAATTTTTTAGTTTTAATTTTTCTTTTTTTTGTTTCTTTGTCCCTGCTTGAGCGCCCAAAAAGGACAACAATTTTTTTTTGTTTGTCTCCTATTTTTTTTTTGTTTGTTTTTTTTCTACATATTGCATTCGACACACGTTTTGGTTAGTTTTTGTTTTTGTTTTACTTATAAACTAAAGAAGAATTTTGCTATTGCAACGGCGGGCTACGTTTGTTGTTGGTAGCCGCCGTTCGTTTCGTTGTTTCGACGCGATTTTGAAGCCAGAGGATGTCTTCTCTGCATGGTAGTGTGTGTGTGTGTGTGTGTGTGTGTAAGTGTGTGTGTGAAGCACATACATCTCTGCATTTGTTGCGCTTAGTTATTTCATTTTAAAGACCATGCATATTTATATATGTATAAATCTAAGTGAGTTTTGTTTGTTAGTGGTGTGTGTGTGTGTGTGTGTGTGTGTATAAACTAGATAAGTATATGTGTGTGTGTGTGTGTGTTCCTTGGTATTTGTTGTTGTTGACAGATAGACACACTTTACTTGGCCTTATTGGTCTTAAAGCTGACCTGCAGCACACGATTGCCCATGGTATAGCCGTTGAGGGCGCGAATGGCCATTGCGGCCTCATCGTAGTTGGTCATGGATACAAAGCCATAGCCTTTGCACTGATTTGTTGTTGGATCCTTAACGATCTTGACCGATTGCACAGCGCCAAAGGGCCCGAACAATTGCCAGAGGGCCGCCTCTTCCGTTTCGGGCGCCAGATTATATATGAATATTGGGTAGGCGCCACCCGGGCCGCTGGCCAGCGTTGTTGCTGCCGCCGCAGCGGCACCCAAACCATTTGGCAGCATCACATCCAACATATCGCCGGCCATCGGCGAGAAACGAGCCAGGCCCTTGTTAACCGGCGTATGCATGGCGCCGCCAATGCGTCGCACCAGCTGCGGATTGAGGAAAGCGGGCAATTGCGGCTGGATGATCTTGCTGGTGCTGCCGGGCGTGTTCGAGAATTTGACAACAATGGGATCGGTGCAGCTGCTGGGCGTGGTGCCGTTCAATGCGATTATCGCCCGCGTTGCCTCCTCGCGCTTATCAAACCGGATGAATCCGACACCCTTGGTCTGCGTATCGTTGCCAGCATTTTGCAGGATGCGCGATGTTATAATGGCGCCGAATGGCGCAAATATGGCCTCCAATTCCTGTTGGGTCATTGTCTTTGGCAGGCCCGATACATACAGATTGGCGCCCTTGATCGCATCGGACGAGGGCCGGGCAAAGGATACTTTAATCGTTTTGTTCTGCAAGCGCAGGCCATTAAGGACATTGACCGCCTGTTCGGCGTCTTGGGGCCGAACATAGTTGACAAAGCCATAGCCGAGGCTCTGGCCCTTGCTGGGCGCCTGAGGATTGAGCGGATCGATGTAGACTTGCGACTTGTCGCGTATCAGTTTCACCGACTCGATCTCGCCGACGCTGCTGAACAGCGAACGGATCTCGTCCTCTGTCATCGTTTGTGGCAAGTAGTTGACGATGAGATTTGTGCGCGTTTCGGTGCTGCCATTGCTGCCATTTTGGGCGCTGCTCGAGTTGCCGTTTGTGTTTGCTTGCTGCACTTGTTGTTGCACCTGCTGTTGCACTTGCTGTTGCACCTGCTGTTGCACTTGCTGCTGTTGTTGCACTTGCTGCTGCTGCTGTTGTTGCTGCTGCTGCACGGCGACAACTGCTTGCTGCACTTGCTGTTGCTGTTGCACCACTTGCTGCTGCTGTTGCACAACCGCTTGCTGCACGACCGCCTGCTGTTGTTGCTGCAATTGCTGTGTGACAGCCGCGGCGGCAGCGGCAACCGCTTGCTGTGTCTGCTGCTGTTGCACTTGCAATATCGCCTGCTGCACTTGCTGCTGCTGTTGCTGCAGCTGAGCGGCCGCGGCCACAGCCGCCGCATTCTGAACGGGCGCCGCCACATTTGTGGCAGCCACTGCCGCTGCCGCCGCAGCGCTTTGCATTAGTTGCGCTTGTGTATCAACGCCCGTGGCGCTGGTATTTGCCATCATAAAGTCCACTATGATTGTCGAATTTGTTGTTGTTGTTGTTGTTTTTGTAGTTGAGTTGTTGTAGAGGTTGCAAGGAGGCCAACGCAGGCGCAGCACATGGAATTTAAAAAAGAGAATATGTCAAGATTAAACCATTTGCCAAGTGTGTTAGTAGCAATATTTAATTAATCATTATACTTGGTTAGTTTTTGTTTTTGTTTTTTAATTTAATTTGAATTTAACCCAAGGGGGTTCCATTTTATCTCAAAACTTTAATCCAGAAAAAGTTGTAAGGAATTGAGAATCCCCCCTCGATTTATTACACTGGTCAACACAAAATTTTACATAGACCTTAAAGTATTAAATTTCGATGCAAATAGACAAAAAAAAATATATATATAGCATGAAAAAGTTTGTTTTTTTTGTTAGGAGACCGAATTAAAGATGAAACCATTTCAACAAACATTTATATTATTTTTATTTAGTTTTACTATCAAAATAAGTAACAAAAATCTTTTCTTTTATGTTCGTAAGTAGTTTTTCTCAATAAATATTGTATTTTTACTATAACTCTTGTCAGAGCAAACTTTTTACCAAAACAAGGTAACAACCAGAAAATCATAATCAAACTTGGGACAATAAATTAATTATTTTGTTTAGCGGGGTTATTAATTTGGACAAAGGAAATTTTTAAACAAAATTTAGAAGTTATTAGTTATAAA
The DNA here is from genome assembly GCA_018901835.1 of Scaptomyza graminum. Taxonomy (NCBI): domain Eukaryota; kingdom Metazoa; phylum Arthropoda; class Insecta; order Diptera; family Drosophilidae; genus Scaptomyza; species Scaptomyza graminum. The sequence continues at coordinate 6,930,158 of JAEIFL010000001.1, read as the reverse complement.
CATTCGAATTGTGCTTAATTTTAAGTTTTTTTATTCTTAGTTCTATGGCAGTTTTTCAAAAATAAAAACATATTTTTTGGTTATTTTTTGCATGTCTACATGAATAACATACTTTTAAAAGAACACAGCTACCATAGAAACAATCAATTCAAGAATTCAAAAATATTCATATTAATAGTAAGTAAGTACATAATTTAAATATTAACATGGGAATAGTAGTTAAGACAACGAGTTAGTTTTGGTAGTATATTAAATAGTAATAAGTTAACGGTTAGTTTAAGCTTTGCACCCTGGCGCCGCCCGGCGGCCCAATTCTAACGAACAACTTTCGTTCAGAACTTACTTTTGCCTTAGCACGCACGCAAGCAAACACACTCACACACACACACACAAAGAAATGACGAGCGAGAGAGAGAGAGAGAGTAATTGGAATCTCAGACACAGACAAAAAGTCACTCGGCAAAAACACACAGACACACTGTGACACAAAACACATACACAAACGCACACACCTAGAACGGCGCGTAGGCGTCGGAGGTAGAGAGCGTTTCGAGAGTAGGTGAAGGTGGAGAGAGTTTTTAGTGCGATGAGCTTTTATATATATGTATGTATATGTATATTTTCGTTTTTAAATACTATGTCGTTGCCGCTACGAGACCCGCTACGTCGCAAGCACGCGATGCTACTAAGCGCAGGTCCTTTCAATGCTTTCGTGCTATGCTGGCTGGCGTTAACGTCTCTCTCTCTCTCTCTTCGTCCGTCCCCTGCTCCTGTTCCGGCTGTCGTTGTTGTAGTTGTTGGAAATTGTAACAAAGCACGTACCCGGCCAAACCCAGTTATGTAATACATACACACACACACACACATACATATGAACACGCGGCAGGCAACGAACTCTGCACGCAGCAGCAGAGCAGGATATACGTCTTGTGAAAAACGCCGAATAGCAAAAAAAAAAATGTTTAAAACTAAAAATGAGCATCCCCCGTTCGCTGAAGCGTGTGCTCGAGTAGCCGCAATCGCCACCCGCCCCGTCTGTGTGCAACAGCGAGACGAAAAAACATATATACAAACATATATACGTATGCATCGTATGTATCAACCCTTAAAACCAAAAACAAGTTGTAATAATTCTTTTGCGAAAATATAATACCTAAGCAATGCACGCCTAAGGGTTAAATACAACAGCGGCGAGAACAATGCCACCCCCTTTGGGTTAACAAACTAAACGGTGCACACATGTGCGTATGTTTTTTCAACCATCTGGCAACGCTATTTCAATGCAGCATGATCTGTGAACTTGCACTTTGGGTTGGTAAGGCGCTGGCTGCGTCTCTTTGGCACGACGACTCGACTCACGCAAGTCAAAAGGTCAAACGAAAACTAACACACAAAAAAAAACACACACACACACATACGAACGCCCGCCCACACACCGAAAAAAAAAATGGAACGGGCCTCTCTCTCCCCAAATTTCGTTGACAACCGAGATTTGAACATGCCTGGAACACTCGCTCTTTATCTCATCCTTTCCACTCAAGCACACACAAACACACTCGTTTACATACAGTTAGGTACGTACAAACAAATAAGAATGTTTGTATGTAAGTATACATATATTTATTTAATACTCACTTGGTTTCGTTAAAATGTTGATGTTTTGTTTGCCAAACAAATTGTTTTAAATTCCTTGTCCGTTCAAAATGCGCGCGCGCTCTACACGGCGCTAATCCTTTTCTCTTCTTTGCCTCTATTTATTGCAGGATATGGTTTTGTTGTTTTTGTTTTAGTTTTGGCTATATAATTGCGGCTATTTTGGGGCTAATAAATAAACATTCGCTGACGTTGTTATCGTCGTAGTCGTCTTTTGTTGTTGTATGAAATAAAATGTGGATAAAACAAAATCAAAGAAGCGGTAAATTTGTGTGCTCGTCAAAGGCATTGGGCGTTGGTGTTATCGTATTATCGATTTTATCGATTTTTCCCAAATCTGAGAGTATCACTACACCAGCAGTTACAGCAACAACAACAGCTACACGTAAATTTAAATACATATGTTCGTTTGTACATACATATGCGATATCAATATACATATATATTTACTTTTTGAAACATGCCAACGCAAATGAATTTATTTTTTTTATTGTTACACAATTTCAGTCTTTGTATGTGCTGCTCTTGTTGTTGTTGTTGTAATTTTGCTTTGCTTTTTTTTTTGTCTATTTGCCCAATACTAATGATTATAACAGTATCTCTCAGTTGCTGCTGCTGCGATTCTGACACTGTGCTAATTTATGGCGAGCGCTATTGGGAAGAGAGAGAGAGAGAGCGGAAAGAGCGACCAGCCGCCCTCACTCTTGCTCCCTTTCGCCAAACAATTAATGTATGGCAGCTCCATTCATTGTTTTTGTTGCTTTTTTCAGTATTTTGTTATTGTTGTAATTGTTTATATGCACACAAATATACATATGTATGTAAGTATATATTTTAAATAGCGCGCATATTTTACCACACAATCATATGTCCGTATGCACGTTTATATATGTATGTAAATATGTATGTACATGTTTGCTCACACACCGACGAACTTAGTATCTATAAGTTGTTTTTTTTTTTGTTGCTAGACTTCGCGATTATTTAATTAAAACACACGCAGCTTCTGTTATTGTTCCTGTGATGTTTGTAGTTTTTACTTTACTTGAACAAAAAAAAAATATTTACATATTGTTCACTGCTGCCGCGTTTGTTATTACTTTTTGCTGTTTAATTGTTCTAATTTGTATTTCCGCGAAATTCTCTCTGCTCCCGCACTACTTTTTGTTAAGCTTTAAGTGTTGCTGTGGTAACAAAACACTCCTCTTTAGCTAACAATTCTCATACAACTTTGCTTTTTAGAATCAAACAATTTGAACTACTGCTTACTTTTTGTTTGTTTATGTACATTTTCTAGTTTATTTATCGCAGGCGGTATTTTGTTTACTACTTTCAGCTAACGCTATAATAGTTAAATTAAAACCGTGCTGCTCTTTTAAGTGTCTACTACTATTTCGTTGCTATTGTTTAAGATGTTGTTCTTGGCGGCGGTACAATGCTCCTTTTCCTGCACAAAAAATCAATATGCTAGCTGCGCCCTTTATGCCTCTCACACAGCTATAGACAGCAGCGTACAAACACACACGTGCACATACACAAACACACATCACCCGTTTTACAGATACACATCACAGAGACTAAGCAGAGCGGCAGCATTTAGCAGTAGATTTTAACGCACAACAACAACAACTATTAATACTACTACTACTATATTTTGTGTCTAGTTGCGCAGCGCTACCTTCCAGCCCTCCCGGCACTGATCGTTCGCCTCTCTTTTTGAGTTTGTTGAACTGTTTGGCGCTGCCGTTTGTAGTCTTAACGTCTTTCTGGGGTTTTTTTTTGTTTTTTTAAATACCCATTGCATATTGTAATTTTGTGTTTTAGCATACATGATCAAATTGTTTCACACACACACACACACACACAGGTACCCACTTAAAAGCAACAACAAAAAAATACATACACACGTATGTACGTACATACATACTTAAATGCATTTGTGTACGATCAAATGTTTGTGTATATGTACATATGTAATTGCACAATTTTGCAGCGCGTAGCAATCGTTTGGCAAATTTCGAAGCATTTTTTTGTTTTTTTTGTTCGTTGTTGTTATTCGTTACGCTTACGTTTTGTTGCGGCTGCTACTGTTGTTGTTGGTTAGTATTTGTTGGTGAATTATTTATATTTATGTTGTTCCTGCACTTTACGTAGTTTTCTATGGCAATGCTTGTTATTATTGTTTAAACTTTTGTGGTCGTTAATTTCTTATTACTTTTTCAAAAAATAAAAAAAAAATCAATTGCAAAATGAGCTGAGCACACGAGCTGAGGCAGCGCACACGAGCGTTCAATCGTACTGCGGCGTACAACGTCTAGCGTGGAAATGAAAATGACGCGAACATAAACGCAAACACAAACCTTGCTACCCTAGTCGCCATACAACAGTTTGTATGTACATATGTATGTTTGTACAAACGCGTTCGTTTCTTACGTGTGTGTCTGTATGTATGTATATAATTCTCTGAGACACATTTTTAAAGCTAGAGCGAGAGAACGTTCGTTTTGTTGTTATTTTTCTGCATTGTTTGCGTTCTCAATGCGTGGTTTCTCTCTCAATGCGCATTTCAGATATGCGGCTCCTGCTTGCTTCAGTGAAAATCGACTCCGTCTTCGTTAAGTTTGCTGCCTACAAATTGGTGATCTTTTATAGGAAATCTCCTGTCTCAGTCCGTTAGTTAAAAAACACTTCAAATTAAGGCGCAATACTAAAGCATAACTAGCATAAATAATAGATGCGCTCTTGTCATGTACGTCTTCCAATGAAAATGGCGGATTACCGTACGTTGGAAAGGAGCCTGGATGTTTTTGTATGTGTTCGCATGTCATACAGCATACAGCTGATGATCGAAGCAACATTTAACGCCCACTTAACAGACGTTGAAAGTGTTGCCAGAAAGTTTCAAGCAATGAATGTGAATGGCAAATTAACGTTTTAAATTTGAAATTTATTTAAATAAATTATGCAAAAATGCATAGGTTTTTATTTGCAGTTTTGGCTTTATTAGATATGAGGTCGTCAACCGTTTTATGATGCTGTTTGTATGCTAGCACTCTCTCTCGCGCTCTCGCTCTCTCTTTTAATATTATCCTTGGCGAGCGCCAGGGCTGTTTGAATGTGTGTTCGTGCGTGTTTTTGCTGTCCAACCACCAACGCCAGGGTTGTTTCTCTACAACATGCTACACCCCCTATTACCAACCCAAGCGCCTGTCTAGCAAGGGGTTTGTTTTATTTTTTTTTGGCATGCGTGCGTGTGCTTAATTGCGCTTGTATACACTATGTGTGTGTGTGTGTGTGTGTGTATGTATATATGTATGTATGCTTCCTGTTGTTCGCGGCCCACCGGTTTTCATGTGCTGATTTTTATGGCCCAACAACATTACAAATGTGCCGCCGCCACCGTCGCCGCCTGTCTGTTCCAATTTACACATTGTTATTGTTGTTGCTGTTGTTGCAACTCGCAGAAACATAAACATGTAACTCAACGGTTTTTTTTTTGGCTGGGGTGGTTTTGGCATTATTTGAGATTTGGGCTGCCAGACCGGTCAAAAGGGGGTGGCCAGACGACACAGACGACAGACGAGACAGATCGGCGATGTGCAAGTGTTTGCTCCTGTTTGCCGTATCCTTTGCAAAGATAAACATAATTTATGCACACACACATACATACATAAATGCAAATGCATTATATACACATATACTAAGATACATATACATACATAAATACATACAATAATACAAGGGCGGATTAAAAAAAAAACAAGCCAAAATGCAGCAGAATATTTTTTATATGGTTTTTTTTATATATCTTATTTAAAAGAAGAAAATAAAAATATTCACTTAGATTGAACGAAGGAAAAATTGCAAAATTGGCAGCACTAAGCCCAACGAAGGAGCAAGGCAAGGGCTGGGAGCTGACGCGATTAGCTCATCAAACAGACACAAACGCGAACACATACATACATATATGCATATAACTGAATATATATTTATAGCGATAGATATTTGTGATAATAATAATTAATGTATGCCAACTTTATTTTTTTGTTGCTGATTCATGCTCTCAATTGTTGACTCTGTGTGGGTGTGTGTGTGTGTGAGCTGGCCACGTGCCTTGGGCGCTCTCTTATATTATCGTTTTCTCTCTCGCTCGCTCTCGCTCTTTGGTTTGTTCACTGTCGGCGCCACACAGTATGCAATAGATTTTTGCGACCATTCGGCAGGATATTACCTTTTTATGAAGTGTCTGTGTGTCTGTCGTGGGACTGGGACTGGGACTGGGACAGGGTTACGGCAGCATCAGCTTAATTCTTTAGGCTCTGGTGGAAATCAACAACAACAACAACAGGCGGATTAAAAAAGGCAGCCGCAAACACAGGATGACAGCAGAGAAGAAGGCAACTTTTCGTTTTTGAGTCCGTTTTTTGGTTAAGCACCCCTTTCGTCAAGTTATTTATTTATGAATAATAAAAAATAAACAACAACAACTTGGAAAAATAACTGCTGCAGGCATTATTACAGCATTGTCTTCGACCAGGCTAGAGAGATAGGTTTAAAGGCAGGATCAGGATCAGATCTACGTCATGATTCATTCAACCCCCTAACAAACTTGGCTTGGGGCGAAAACTAAGAACTTATATATATACATAAGTATATATTTACATAATGATCGTTAGGGCGACTTTAACTTTGCACGTTCCGTTGCACACACCTCCCCCCACCCCTGCCCCTCCCCCTCCCCACCGAATAGAATAATAATACTCATACAAATTACCAAAGACATCGCTCTCTCCCTCTAGCTCTCTCTCTCTCTCGCTCTCTCGTTGATTGCTGAGGGTGAAAAAGAGGGTAGCGGCGCAAAGGGGCGACGACGCAGGATATGCTGCCTTGCCATTTTAATTGTGGCATGTGTTCCCGTTTGTTTTTGTTGTTGTTGTTGTTGCTGCTGCTTTCTCTTTTGCACAAAATTGTTCCCGATCCATTTCGTGTTGCAGAGTCCTTGCCACAGTTCAGTGCCTCAGTTTTGAGTCCTTGCCACCTGGCCACCGGCCTACTAATCAGCATCTGAATTTGACTTGATTCACATTTAATTGAACAGCATTTTATCGATCCTGCATAATATTCTAGAGTTTCTATCTAATTTTAAAAGGATTACTTCGGAACTTTTTTTGGTTTCTAAAATTTAAATTTCTTATGATTTAATTATATATCGAAAGAAATAATTATTACGAATTTTGCAAGCTGACCTGCTTCATCAAATATTCGCTGCGCCAAACTTTCTTTTTATTTTTGAAATTATTTATTTGTTTTTAATAAATATTTTGGGTTTTTTTTGCAATTCTCAGATTTAGACTAGATTTTTCTGAGCTTTTCGAATATAATAATTAAATTTGTATACACTTAAGCGCCTTTAAAATAACATTTAAATTAGAAACTTTTTTTTATTAATTTTATATCTATTTTTTTATATTAAAAATGTTGTCTCTAGTTTTGGGAAGTAGTATTCCCTCTTCGTAATTAACCAATTCTCACACACGCTATGTATGTATGTATAAGTATATGTATATATGTTTTTATGTATAATATTTGTATTTATTTTTGTCAACTTTTTGTGACTCATTTCAGTTTGCCAAAGGATCAATTGGTTTACATTGGCCTGCGGGACATTGACCCCTACGAGGCGTTCATACTGAATAAGTTCGGAATACGCTACTATGCCATGGACGTAAGTAGGAAATGGGGAAGACACACACACGCACACGCACATGCGTCCTTTCTGTTTCAGTTGTTGTTGTTGCAAATGTTGTAAATGTAAAAATTCCGGTTTTTCCGGAGGATCAATAACGATCGTGCGTGACAGGCTCAACGGCATTACAAGCCATATCCTGGCCATACTAGTTCGAGTGCGTGCGAATGTGTGTGTGATGTAAATGTAAGCTTGATGCATTCATAGGGGTTGTGAAGAGAAATCGAATCTAGGATAAGTGCACCCTTCTGTAGTCGGCAAAGTTACAGGACACTCCCTAACACACACACACACATACACAGCCCAACCCTCTGTCATATACATTTATATTGTAGACTTGCCTCCCTCTTTGCCTCACGTTACATTAAGCGCCTGCCACATCCGATCGCGCAGGGTGGTTTGCAGCAGCAACAACAACAACAACGCTTGCAACAACGTTAACGTGCTCTGCCACATCCGGATCGGCCCTTGTTGCCCTGCAACATACTACTACTACTACTACTACTACAATTTATTATTTATGGCTCGTGCAAAATTCGTCGTCTGTCTGTTGAAAAATTGCTTTAACGGCCTTCCGGATCGGCGCTAAATTTATTATAGCTCATTAGTTCGATCCAAATATGTTTGGTTTTTTTTTTGTTTTTTTTCAGCTGTACTTTGATTTCTTTCTGTTCTCGAAATAATGCGATATGTGGCAGCCATTCTTACAATGTTTGTTTTTGTATTTTCTAACGGTTCTCGTCGGACATTTTTGTTTTTTGTTCCCACCAATCGCGGATTAGAAGCTTTGCAAAGCTTTTTCTGAAACCGCTACATGTGGAGCTTTTGCGAGGCGTACCCGAAGCATTTTGGTATAAAAAGCTTTTTCCTACCTGAACTACCTGAACATTTTGTTGAAAAACTCTTTTAATTATTGCATTTTTTCAATATTATTTTTAATATTATTCTTTATTCTTTTGTGCATACAATTAATTGTTCCTTTTAGTCAAAAAGATTCCAATTCATTAATGTTTTTTAAATGTTGGGAACTTTAGGCTACCGAAATAAACTTAAAAGCTTAGTTTTTGCACTCAAACTTTTGTCGGAACAGCAAAAAGTTGGGCAAAAGTCAATTTCTTAACGGGAAAAAGCAAAAATCCATTTCAATAATAAATGCATAGAAAGTTATATTTCCACATTAAACCATTCCTTCCGAACATACAAAAAACCTCTACTTTCGATATTATTATTATTATATTCAGTATAATTATTTATGTTTCGTATTTTTTGCCTTTCTTGCCAGTCCATCGATCGCGTTGGCGTACCCAAGATCATTGAGATGACACTGGATGCACTGAATCCGCAGAACAAGATTCATGTGAGCTTCGATATTGATGCACTGGACAGCAATGTGGCGCCGAGCACCGGGACTGCGGTGCGCGGCGGCTTGACCCTCCGGGAGGGCATCAGCATTGTGGAGGCGTTGCGCGACACGAAACGTGTCCAGGGCATGGATCTGGTTGAAATCAATCCGAGGCTGGGCAGCGATCGGGATGTGCGCACAACCATTGAGTCTGGCCTCGAAATACTTAAGAGCATGTTTGGCTCCCGACGATCGGGGGCACGTTCCTATAGCAATTTGGATACGGGCCTGCTTGGACATGAGAACTAACATCAGATATGATAATTATATATATGTATATGTAGATTGAAAGAATCAAAAGAAAATAATACTTTTAATTTAACATTTTTAATCAAGCATTTTTTTTAAATTTTATTATTGCTTTTCGTGCGACTTTTGTATATGAATATATATATATATACTATATTGAATGTATATGTATGTATATTGCTATGTATAATATATAGTATATAAAACATATTTAAGTATGTACAATTTTTTGTGTGTAGTTTAAGGTTTCGTTTTTGGCTTAGCTTTAATTAATATTTTTTATGGTTAGATAATATTAATAAAATTTAGTTTTTTGCACTTTCTGTACAGAGATTACATTTTGCGGGCTAAGAGGGCCTCAATTTGTGGCCCGATGCCCATCGCTAAATATCCGACTTGGACTTGGACGTTGCTGCTGTCGGCAGATATGCCGATATATCCACATTGGCCATTATATTGGCGGTGTTCAGCAGCTCGTTGGCCGGCGGCATTGGTTTCGGCATCGTTGGATGAGCAGCCTTGGTCACTTTAACCGCTGTTGGCGTCGTCGACGTCGTTTGCAGTCGCTGGTAAAGCTGCGGCACAAACAAGCGCAGCAAGCGACGTTGCATGCCCAGGAGCAAAGCATTGACAGCGCCCGAAATGACTATAATGCCCGATATAATCGAGCAGAGACGTATGATAAAGGTCAGAAAATTGTCGCGATCATGGCTAATGACGATCTTCAAGGCGGACCAATCGTACTTGAAATATATGCCCGGCGATCCATACGAGTTGCGTTCCGCATCTGTGGCATGAGAAAAATTATAATTTTGATAATATATTGTTGATTTTTTGGTACTTGCCCAGTTTGCGCACGTTCTCGGTAACGGCATATTGGAATGTGCTGATGGTGGTAAAGGTTCGTTGAATTTCTGTGGGTACGACTTTGATAAAATACTGGACTGTTGTGGCTTCCTCGGTAATGATGGTCTCATCGCCCTCGAGCGGCTGGACAATGCGGCGAGAGAACTGGCCAAAGCTGAGACGGTTGATGCGATGCGTAAAGTTGGCGGGCATGCGTCGGAACTCGATCATCCAATGATCCTCAAACATGCCAACCACCGGCTGTGCACCGCCAACCAAATGGAGTACGCCCGCCACCCGGTTGATGCCCAGTGTGCCGTGCAGGCGGCATGCATCATATTTCGATTCCAATCGTAGATTTGGATGTTGTTGTACCTGCTGCAGTGAACCCGGTGTTGGTGGCAAGGCAGGACCTGCTGGTGTTTCGCTCTCTTTTAGTTGGACGCGTTCGCGCATTATGTCTTTGTACAGGATATCCGCGACAGAGTGATATTCCTCGCGCAAATAATGATTGGTCATTTGCATGGACTGAAAGTGACGACGATCCGCATCCGACATTTGCCACCAGACGCCCTCGCGTTGCAACGACCCATAGGCGAACACATCCTGTTGCGTCTCGTCCATAAGATCGACGCCGGAAAGCGAGGCGCATGGCATCGCTACCGTTATGTCCACATGCATTTGCACCTGCTCGTCCAGCGCCATATCTGGCTCAAATTGATAAACGATCTCCGTTTCATTCCAGTAATAACGCAGTTCCGTATAAACCAAATACACAATGAGCAGCCGACTCAGCAGCGAAACTGTTAAACACATGTTAAGATGATGTTAATAAAAGAGAGATCGAGAGCTTAATGTTTATTGTTATGCTTACGTGTGCCGCCAATCTCAGTGGTCTCTGTGTACTTTTCAGGCACTTTTTTAAAGGCATCTAGATTCTTGGCGAACTCGAGCAAATTGCTCTTATCGCCGCGGTAACGTAGCGTGGCAGTCATCGGTTACCAATTGTGGCAATTAAATACGACACAGTATATATTTTGTGCTCTTTTGTTTTGTTTTGTAATTATGATTGAAACTAGCTAATAATATTTATAGTCAACATTATCGTCATTGCCACGTACTCCTCAACCATTCCACGTTGCAGGCCAGTTGCGAGCACAAAACGTTGTCACTTTTTGCTTTCATACGGCTAATACGCAATTAAAACATTGTTAGTTGATTGCAATCGTACTTGAATTGATTCACAGCAAGATTAATTTAATTTATAGTAAATAGAAGTTATTGCCGTTGCCGGCTGGCTTGTTGACAGTGTACACCGGTATATCGATATCGACAGCGATAGTTCGAGCTGTTATCGGTCGATAAATGCATCTCAGCTGTCATCGATGCAGTTGCCAAATTTTGCCTTTATGTATGGAAATAAATGTTTATAATATAATAATGTATATACATATATTTGCCTATCTTGCATTGGAAGTACTTTATCAGAAGTGACTTATTTACGCCCTTTAAATTTTAGCAGATAAATGCTACTGGAGCAAAGCTTCCAGGTGTGCGCACCTATTTTAAAGTATTTTTTGTTTCATAAAATGGTCAGTCAATTTATACTAATACATTGTTTATTATTTTTGTTTTTATATTTAAATTTTTGTTCATTAAGTTCGATTTCGTTTTTATGGCAATTATAATTATTTACTAATGGCAATCAACCGCACAAATGTATCGATACCAAACCGCGACTTGCAACGGCAACGCTAACAGCAACAATGCATAATATCGAACCGATAACATTGAATAACATTGTTGATCTGCAGCAGCAGCAGCTTAAAGTTTGGTGTTTTTTTAAACCACTTTCAGCATTTGCGACGTTCGTACGTGCGCTCGCCTCTGAAAATCGTAAACATCAGCAGCAGCAACAATAAAAACAAGTTTCTTTTTCGGGTAATTAGCATGCACATATTGAATTTTATTGTTAACATTGTTTGTGTAATTTGATCGCATGATTTACTAAATAATAATAATCACAATTTACATGTTTTTTCTGATGTCCCGCTGTCATTGCCACGCATCGCATACACACATACAACTTATATACTATGTATGTATGTATATATATTTACTTTACTTATATTTAGAAAATCGTTAAACGCTGCGACGATGGCTAATACAACAACAAGCAAATGCGCAATTGTTGTATTCACCATTTTTGGTGTGTTGCTGACGCATGGAGGCATCGGCATCGGTGGTGTTGTGGATGCGCGCCGTAACCAAGGCAGCAACCAGCGCAAAACATCATCTTCCAACTCGGGTCATGTGACTCAGCCCAGCTACAATACCCAAAACAACAATGGTGGTAACAATGGTGGCAACTCCCACGCCGATGTCGCCAAATTGAGCTATCCGAATTACAATGCGCAACCCAATCGTCCGGCTACGAATGCCAATCCAAATGTTAATCCGCCGGCCGCTGGCTGGAATGTGCCGCAACAACATGGACCGCCGCCGGCTTACTCCGCCTCGAATCCGGCTGGTGGTGGAGCCCACACCAATATGCATGAACCGCCACCAGCGTATCATGCACCCAACTATGGTGCTGCTCCGGGCACACAGAATCATGGCCAGCAATATGCAGGCGGCGTACCACCCGGTGCCACCTATTATCCAGCTGGCAGCCATATGCCTGGCGGCGTCGGCGGCGGCTATCCACAACAAGGTGGCATGCCCGCTGGTGCCACCTATCATCCGGCTGGACCACCACCCGGCTCCACCTACTATCAGGCGGGCTCAGCTCTGCCACCAGGCGCCACATATTACGCCCAACCACCGCAACAATCCTCCTCCGGCTTGGGCTTCGGTATGCCTTAACATTTTATATTCAACTTAATGTTTATTTAATTGATTTTTTCTTATAGGCACTGGTCTGCTCGCTGGTGGATTGGGCGGCGCATTGTTGGGCCATGCTTTGACCCCATCGGGTGGTGGGTCATCGCAGCCAATGGCAGCTGCTCCAGCAGCAGGAGCAGCCGGTGGTCAGGATCGCATAATCATAATTAACAATGGTGTGCCCGTGAATGCCACCGATGGCACCACAGTTATCAATGGCCAAGCTGCTGCTCCTGGCCAAGCTCCTGTTCCCATGCTCCCGATGAATGGCACTGCGGATGCACCACCTGCCCAGCTGGCACCATTCTCGCCACCAGCTGCTGTTAATGGCACCGATCCTTCTGCACCTCCACCACCGCCGCCGGGTGGCATCATTTGTGTGCCCACCAAGGTCAACGAAACGGATCCAGCGGACAGCACCAAAATGTTGGAAGTGGAGAAAATTGCTTGCTATCCGGCACCACAGCCCCAAGCTGCTGCACCCGGCTCTGAACCCGCACCCCTCGCTCCAATGGCCGCCACCAGCCAGCCACCAATGTTGGCTCCAGATCAGGCAGCTGTACGTTCCGCTTCCGCCAGTGGCTCCATCAGCCACTTGCCCAATCTTTTGTTGTCGCTGTTGATTGGAGCCATGGGGCTGATGCGCTTTGTTGCTGCGGCCAATTAGAAAGTGTCGCAGCCCCCTCGAAATACCATCCCCCTCCCCCAACAACAACACTTGCAACCCACTCTCCCCCCTTTCTAGTATTTGTCCGTAGAGTATTCGTTATTTGTATTATAACCAGATGGCCTTCAATTGTGATGATGATGACGTTGATGATGATGATGAGGAAACAACAAAGATCTTAACTGTGAATCTCGTACTTTATAGTACAATATATATTGAACATTCGAATGTGGATAGAGTATCCTCCTCCCCCCACACAACCCCCGCCCACACCAACTCACAACTTTAAAAAGACAATTAATCTCTGTGTAATAAGTATATTTGTAGCAAATTGTTGCTTAAGTATTGTTATATCTATATAGTAAGTATGTAGTTGCTTGAAATCAGCTTTCTAATCCCAATTGTTGTTTTTTCGGCACCTTTTTCCGATAATTGTAATATTTTTTGATATTTCTGTATGTCCACACCACTAATTTATTTGTTTGTTATTAAATGTTTTTTATTTGTTCTGGTCAATTGATAAATAATAAAAGCTTAAAACTCACGCCGCACCACCAAGCGCTTCCAGCTCTCGTTTTAACTCTTTTTCTCTTGGAACCAACAACAACAACCACAGAAACTGGGAAGTTAACATTACAGAGAACAGAACTTTAACATAGTCGATACTATGTGTGTTTGTTGTTATGCAAAATGCTAAATGCAATTGAATGCATTGGCCAACCAACATAAAGGTTTTAAGAATTGTTGAATGTTAACATGCTTTGGAAATGGACGCAAGATCGAAGCATGCTCAACATTATTGGATATACATATAATGGAATCACCTACTACATTCCCGACTTGCTGTTAATGGCGAATGCAGTCTAGTTGAATCGGGGTATTTGAAGCATCTAACATCAATAATCGGGCATAGCCTTGCCGAAACCTAGCAAAAGATCTCTCTTTTCTTCATTACGCAAAACTTTCACTGATTAGCGAAAACCAATTCAAACAAAACTTCATGCTCATACATATATATCATGTAGATATGATGGATGTGTTGAAACGATGTGGAGCAATACAACAAAAACCATGAACTTCAAGTGCCAAAATGGTGATTTCCCTCTGCGACAAGTTGGAGATGGAAATCAATCCTTGATACCTTACAAAATTAAATATCCTCGGTAACTTAGTTAAAAGCAAAATACATATGATAAATTCGGTTCTGTCTTATTGTTGTTTTATTAAACCTTGTTTACTTTTTTGTATTGAAAAATCAGAGTGTGTAGAAAAATTGCTGATTTTGATGCCTTACTCCGCGTCGTCGTCCTCGTCATCGTTGGAGCTGATGCGGAAGTAACGCAGCTCGTACGAGTCCTTGTCGTTGGCAACGACACGAATCCAATCGCGCAGGGCGTTCTTCTTCAGATACTTCTTGGTCAAGTACTTGAGGTAGGCCTTCGAGAAGTGCACATCGGAGCTGACAATCAGCTTCATCTTGGAGCGCTCGAAGGTGACGTTGTTGCCCAGGTTGTTAACCTTGCCGTTGACCTTGAGGCGTGCCTTCACGTACTTCTCCTGTTGAAATATCAAGACCGAACATCAGTTAGAAAGGGATAGCCAATCAGTTGTTGTCAATGTTAATATGTTGCTTTCAAGCAAGTAGTTGCTGTCTCTTTCTTTGTTAAGGCCGAAAGTCAATTGAATTCGAACGAAAGGCCCAAATAAAGAAGAGTGTCCAATTTTTTAATATGCCACTGAGTACACTGCCATCAGAGCGACTTGGCTTAAAAAGCCATCACTCTCTGACGGCAAATCGGCGTGGCCTTTGTAATTAATTAATTTAATAACTTTATGAGATTGTAGTTGAAATAAGTTTAATTTCATTTGTTCAGCGAAAGTAAACTTATTCATTTATGGTATACAATATATATGGGAGCAGAAGCATTATAACTGTATTTTACCTGTTTCGTTGCGGCGGCATTACAGCTGGGGGAAGGCTTTGCGCCCTGCTAAAAAAAACAAACAAACAAAAAAAAAAAAGAATAGTGCGCGTTGAGCGCAATAGCAACAAAAAGGTTTCCCCTTTCGTGTAGACAACACTTCTATGCAAGATTGTTTGCTTCGTGGAGAAACCTGCAGCGTGACGAGATTTGTTGTTCACGCTTTTAGCAGGGCGCACTATGAATTTTGGCCTGACGCAACACGGATGTGACACGTTCAACCCAGGGCCCACCACGTGGCGGTACACATAGCACGACTTGACGCTGTTCACAAACGGTTGCACCAACTGGCCAGACCCGGTACTGGCGATCAGTGGCTACCCCGTTGTGCAGTGTCCAGAGCCCCTTGTCAGACATAATCGACAAAAATATTTTTAGATACATATTTGCATAAGGCAACTATTGAAGAATCGATAAATTTATCGATCAAATGTAAGAAGTGAATGAAGAACTTGACAAATGGCGACGAATTGAATTGTTTCAGCAGTTGTTAACTACAAATGGCAGGTTATTTTGTTTTGGCCAAGTGCAGCTTAATCGCTACTGAAAATATTTGCTTTACCCACAACTATTTATCCAGAGCCCTGGGTGTTTGCGGCAATGAAAAGCTTGGTGTGGTATCACTGGGACTGAGACTGAGCTCTGACGTCACAATTGTCATATTTTTCTTTTCACTTTTTGAGGTTATGTTAAGCTGCCGCTGCTCCTTGTAGTGGCGGTGAATACGATATGCATGTGGTCTTGTTAGAAACTTGGGAGAAGCCTGGCGACAGAGACTGAGTCTGAGGGGTACTTACGAAGTCGGCAACATCCATGATGTTGTCCTCGGCAATGTTGGTGCAGTCAATGGTAAAACGCAGCGAGACCTTCTTCTTCTTCTGTCCCTTGCCACGCAGAGCGTTCTTCTTCACAACCTTGCTGGTAGCAGTCGCTGGTGTGGCTGCTTTCACCTTGGGCTTGGGTGCAGCTGGCTTGGCAGCAGCAGCGGGAGCCGCAGCTGGTGCGGCAGCAGCAACTGGTGCAGCGGCCTTGGCAGCAGCCGGCGCAGCCTTCTTTGCTGGTGGGGCAGCAGCAGGTGTTGGTGCGGCCTTCTTGACAGCAGCAGCGGGCGCAGTCTTCTTGGCAGCAGCCGGCGCAGCCTTTGCGTCCTTCTTGGGCGCAGCGGGAGCGGCGGGCGCAGCCTTCTTGGCGGGAGCAGCAGGCTTGGGGGCAGCTGGTTTAGCAGCAGCTGCTGCCGGCTTGGCTGCAGCGGCTGCCTTAACGTCCTTAGCGGCTTCCGGCGCCTTCTTTACGTTCTTGGCAGTAGCTGCCGCCGGCTTGGCGGCTTCAGCAGCCTTGGGTTTCTCCACTTTGCCCTTGGCGGCAGCTGGAGCAGCCTTCTTCTCGGCGGGCTTGGCAGCCGACGCCTTAGTATCACCCTTATTGGTCTTGGCCTATTTAAAAGTGGTATACATTGTTATTTTAGGGCAACTATTTAACAATTAAATTACGTGATATACGCAATCACACGTGGTTTATTTCCACAAATATCACTGTGTATGCACGCAAAATGGCTTAATGTTGCATATTATGCATTCATTTAACACAATTCACACGCGATGACATCACGTTTTAAAGATTTAACACGAGCACTTACAGTTGGAGCCATCCTATTACTTGAAAACCACGGAGGAAAAGAACCAATGCAGGCTGCTGTCAAAAACTCATCGACTTTTTCGAGCGATAGTCGATTGTTTTCAGTGTTCTTACACACAATTTCACTAAAACGTTACACAGCACTCTTTATTGGTATTTTGTTAGTACTTTTCGAGGTTTAACCGCTTATAATCAACAGCCACACTAATAGCTAATTTTAGCACTTGCACGAATTTTGGTCTTCTCAATTGCAATTAGATTGGTCATACTAAAGTACACAGCCAACCAAAGTGAACCATATACCAGAGCGACAGCTAAATTTTTTGTTGATTAAAAAAGTAAAGTGAAAAACTGCGTTTCTTATACAATTATTTAACAAGTACAATCATGAAGTTCCAATACAAAGAGGAGCATGCATTTGAGAAGCGCCGCGCCGAGGGCGATAAGATTCGCCGTAAATATCCTGACCGTGTGCCTGTAAGTACAATTTTTTTTACACATTTTTTTTTTTTTGTAAATATGTGTGTGTAAATTTATATTTGACAGCCATAAAAATGCGCGTGTATGTGTGGGTTGCTTGTATGTATGCGCTTGTTTTGCGTCGTTCTATTTGATTTTGTATTGTTGTTGCTGTTGCTACACACATATAGGCATAAAGTGGGGAAAATCAATAATGCGCAAATGGGTTCTACTAGCAATTATTAATAATTTTATGAGCATTTCTCTGCTCCTTATTACCATCGACAGTTTTTCTCATATGTTGCGTCAAAATCCAATGCAGTTTTCATAGCCAACACAGGCGAAATCTCAAGTGAAAATCAAACGAATTGATGCACACACTCACACCAACACATTGACAACTGGCTTTGTTCGGTCTGTTTGTGTGAGTGCGGGAGAGCGAACTGCTAGCTGACTCGCTTGCTCAGCTGTTGTTGTTTTTCATTTACCCCTACATCGTTAGCTCCCTCCCCCCTCCCCCTTCACCCGCCTTGTTCATAGTCAACGCACACACGGCCAACCAGCCAGTTGTTTTTGTGATTTGAAATCAACAATTTTGTTTTTCGCTTCTTTTGGTTTTAAGTGCGTTGTTTTTGTTTGTTGATTTGCGAAAAATGTTGTCAAAACTACTATAGAACTGCGCACTAAACATAGGAAAGAAATAACGAAAAATGTCCATGATTTTGGCTAAACGCTAAATATTGTTATTGTGCTATGTATTTGTTTTTGTTTTTTCTCGTTTTGCATTGAATTCGCAATTAGTCATAGCGAGCGACTTGCTCTCTTTGTTTGTTTGCCTATTTCACCATATGTACAAACAAAAATCACCTCTCATTTTTGCTCTCTCTCTTTCTCTCGCTGTCCCCCCACAGTCAGTTATTACAGTTACAGCCACCTTACAGCACTGCCAGAAGTACTGCAATTTTTAATGACGATCTCCCCCCTCTCCTATTCTTAGTCGATTGACTGATTATAATTAGCTTCATTCTTGTCTTTAATAATATATTCAACAATTTGTTTGTGCTTGGCTTGGCTTTGCTCGTGCTTTGTGTTTCACAATTTCGTATTTTGGCAAGCAGCGAACAGAACAAAAAAAAAATCACATAACAGCTGACGAGAATTGCAGGGCAAGGCCACATACAAACATACATACATAGGTCCGACAAAATTACAATATACAGATATATGTATGTACACAACATACATACATATGTATGTATGTAACTATTGATCACCTTCACCTTGAGCACGGCCAATGACACCCCTGTCATAGATTTTGGCAACTAGTATGCTATTTAACATTTATGCTGACATACATACATACATACATACGTGCGTTTACATGGCTTTTTCCAATTGATGTTTGTTGTTACGTTGACAACTGTTAATTTGCTATTTTTTGTTCGCTTTGTTTTGCATTGGTGCAATGGACACACAAAAAACAAATTAAAAAACCAGTTGTTATAACAATAACAAAAAACTATAGTTAAGAATGTTTGAGAATGAGTGTATGTAAGTGTTTGTAAGTATGTATGTGTGCATGATTTATCGGTATGTCATCGAATTTGTATTTGTCACGTTTTTGCGTATTTTGCGAAGACGCAGTATATTTTAATGTCACAAGTTAAAAATGCTTTTTATTCTCTGCCCGCTTTGCAGGTAATTGTTGAGAAGGCACCAAAGGCGCGCATCGGTGATTTGGACAAAAAGAAGTATTTGGTGCCATCCGATTTGACTGTGGGCCAATTCTATTTTCTCATCCGCAAACGCATCCATCTGCGTCCCGAGGATGCACTCTTCTTTTTCGTCAACAATGTCATTCCACCAACATCGGCAACAATGGGCTCATTGTACCAGGTACTATAAAGAACCTTTAAACAAAGTTAACAATTATCTAACTCTCTTCTTAATTTTTGTTTTCAGGAGCATCATGAGGAGGATTATTTTCTGTACATCGCCTATTCCGATGAGAATGTCTATGGCATGGATAATAAGTAATAAGACAAATTTCGACTGCATCTCCTTATTGCGGCAGGCGTTGTTTTTTTTTTAATGTTCAAACCATGCAACAACACAACACAACCTATACAGAAAATTCTATACATATATACAAAAATATATATTTTACGTTTAGCATGCAGTTTATCATATAATGCAAAAACAACAACAACTAAACACAAAAAAGTAACGATAGCTAAACAAATTGTGCAGGTCTAAGGCGGTTAAAAAAATGTAAGGCAAACAAAAACAAACACCAACCAACAAAAACCACTTAAGACTATATTTAAAAAAAAAAAAAAACAAAAAAAACGAATGTTATGTGAAAATTATTTTATATGTATACAAAAGATTTTCTATTTTACGCGCTAGTATTTCAACTTACCTATGCTTTAACATTTATTTACTTGGCAACATTTTGTTCAGTTTAATTCTCTCGCTATATAGTTGTGTACTGTGCAATTTGGTTATATTTTTTTTTCGTTTTCTTTCTCTTTTTTCTGTGTGTAATAATAATACAACAAAATTTTGTGCATATTTAGTGTGTATGGTTACGAATAGGAAACTCTCGGTTAAGCGTACAGTAATTAATCTACTATTAATTAAATAAATACAAACAAAAAAAGAAATATACAAAAGTTGGATAACTTGTCCACAAAAAAAAACAAAACCAAAACATATTGTTCTTAAACGAAATGAACACGTCATGGCCTTGAAACTTGTTTTTTTTGGCTGGTTTGGGGGAAAAGCGAATAATTTGCATTAATATACGAGTGTGTTACAGTTTATTCTTTGATTTTTGGCAGCAACAGGGCTTTTTTTTGGCATGCGATCATTTTCGAATTTTATATGCTTTGAATGGCGATCCTGCCGTCAAGCAATTTCGCAACACTACTTTTCGAATTCGAGTGACCATATTTCTGTATACAACATGTTAAATAACATAACCATTCTGAGCTCAACGTTAACATTGACTGTTATGTAGACGAAGTTTAGACGTGTTTTTTTTTATATATGCGGGCAGTAGGTAGGCTTTGCACATTTATGCATAGTTAAGTTATTATTTTTGTGTGTGAAAAGTATCAGGTACACAAGTGCAAACGAGCTGCTGGCCAAAGGGCACCAACGTTCGTGGACTTCCAAATAAAATCCAAGAACACAAATACAAATCAGGTAAAATTAATTAAACGGGATATTTTGCGGTGAGGTGAACTGGGCGAAGTCTCGGGCCACCTTTCGTTACAAAACAGGCGCCCAAGCGCCCAAAATGAAGAAGTGATTTTTTTTTTTGCTGTTGTTGTTATAAGTGTTGCTGTTGTTGTTGTCGGTGTTGTTGGTGCTAAGTTCAGCTCATGTCGATACATACACACATACATATGTACATATTTAGCACAGCTACATAGAAGCATTTTAGATTTATTATTTTTATTATTGTTGGTATGACAACAATAATAATGCAACGATTGCATTTACAATTGATTTTTGTTTTGAGCTCTTTTTTGTGACGCATTTATTCTTTGTCCATCGCTTTGTTGTTGTTTGCTATTGATATATTGGTTTGGCTGTCAATGCGCCATTTGCCACCCCAAGCAAACTACAATGTAAAGCAAGACCTGACCATGGCCAGTGGTTACTTTTGCAGTCCCGGCCAAGGAAACTTTCAGATACTTTGGTCACACGTTTTTATTCAATTAACATATATCATTAGAAACAAAAACACACATACATACTTACGTGGTGGACGGCGATACTAGTGCTGCTCACATTTAACCAGCCGAAAAGAGCTATTTTTGGGCGAAAACATACGTAGATGCTTAAGTGCCAATTTTTAATTGCTTAGAAAAAACTAAATATTTTAATAAAAAACCTAAAATGGTTGTTAAGCAATCGTTCGATTTAAAAAAAAGCTAAATTTACCGGAAAAAAAAGTTGATACTGTCAGCACTGGCTGAGACCGTAGCCAGAGCAACAACAAATTTGTGAAAAACAGCTGATTAAGCAGCAGCCATCGTAAACGACGGACGACCCCCATACACACTGATTGCTTGTGCAAATGTGTGCGTAACACGTTACGACAAGTGAAATACAAACATAAATAACGTGTGTGTGTGTGTGTGTGTCGTCCACTCTTTTTTTCTACTGATCAGCATGTTTTCGTGTCATTTGTCGTCTTCTCGGCGGTACGCTTTACAAAACCTCCGAACGTGCATGTATGTATACAAACACATGTGTGAGTGTGACCCGTTTTCGTTGTTGTTAAAATACTATGTGGATTCATTTTATTGGTGCTTAGGCTATCGTATGATAATCCATTGTTGTTGTTTTGCTTTTCCCGCGCGCACTACATTCAAACACACACACACACATGCAAATTTGTTTAGTAGCGGCGTTGCCAACTAACACAACTATTTTGAGCAGCGGCGTCAATTAAACACTTTTTAAGTCAGCTGATACATTTGCACATACATAGAGGGTATCTACCTTGTCGTTCATTTGTTTTAATTTGTTTTATTCAAAAATGTTTTTTTGTTTTCATCAGGCCAAATACAAAAATTTAAATGTCACAACACAACAACAAAAGAGAAACAGCAGCCAGCCATGCAAATAGCCAACGCCAGCGCAAACAACATCAGGACGAAGGCACCGGCAACAGCAGAATCACTACCACAACGGCCAGCAGCAGCAGCAACAACAAGAGCCAAAAAAAACTATCGCCCAATGGTAGCGCTACCAAGGGCAACAACGCCAACAACAACACCTCATTTACAATTAGCGAAAGCAGCAGCAGCGGCAACAACAAAGACAGCAGCAGAAGTGGCGGCAGCAGCAATAAAATGCAGCTAAACAAAAAGGATAAACAGCAAAAAGACAAAGAACGCAACGAGCGGGCACAGCTCGTCCTTTGGCGTCACCCAATGCAGACGTCCAAATATTGTGCACTCGAACTGATTGCTTTGTTGCGGACATGGAGCAGCCGGTAAGCCGCCAAGTGCATTAGATCCAGAGTCACCCCAAACTACAAAGGATTCTCTCTTTGTTGCAGTTTACTGAAGCAACGCAGCATGCTGGCTGTTTTAATAGTATTAGGCATTGTATTTAGCTTAACATACAAATTGGCTGGACCCCATCAGTTGGTCATTGAGCTGGTGCGTCGCAATACCTGGTTCTTTGTCTACTGGCTCGGCCTTGGTGTTCTCTCTTCGGTTGGCCTCGGCACCGGTTTGCATACGTTCCTGTTGTATCTGGGGCCGCATATAGCCAGCGTTACGCTTGCCGGCTACGAATGTAATTCGCTCGACTTTCCACAGCCGCCGTATCCCGATGAGTGAGTCAATTGTATTTTAAGTTATTGTTATTATATATTCTTATGTTATGTTTTGTTAAACTACAGCATCATCTGTCCGGAGGAGCCATATTCAAAGCGGATGCCAAATATCTGGTCAATAATGTCAAAGGTGCGTCTGGAGGCATTCCTTTGGGGCGCTGGCACTGCTTTGGGTGAACTGCCGCCCTACTTTATGGCGAAGGCGGCACGTTTGTCCGGCTACGATCCGGACGATGCCGAGGAGTTGGCCGACTTCGAAGCACTCAATGCCAAGCGGCATCAGAAGAACCTCAGCCTAATGGACAAAGGCAAACTGTTCATGGAGCGCGTCGTCGAGCGTGTTGGATTCTTTGGCATATTGGCCTGTGCAAGCGTATGTTAAATCCATCAGAGTTTCGTGATGATGTTGTGAATTGAGATTTGTTTCTGTTTTGAATAGATTCCGAATCCGCTGTTCGATTTGGCGGGCATCACTTGCGGGCATTTCCTGGTGCCATTCTGGACATTCTTTGGCGCCACGCTGATTGGCAAGGCAATCATCAAGATGCACATACAGAAGGTGTTTGTGATCATTGCGTTCAATGAGACGCTGATCGAGCGCGCTGTCGATCTGCTTGCCAAGATGCCAATCTTTGGACGCAAGCTGCAGCAACCGTTCAAGGCATTTCTCGAGAATCAGAAGCAGCGCTTGCATCGACAGCAGCGTGGACGCAATGCCGCTGCCGGCGGTGCTGATTCCGGTAATCTGATCTCCAAGATCTTTGAGACCTTTGTCATTGGCATGGTCTGCTATTTTGTTGTGTCGATTGTCAATTCGCTCGCCCAGAGCTATCACAAGCGCTTGCATAAGAAGCAACGCAACAGTGTGCTGCCTTCAACTGCCACGCCCACAGCCACCACTAAGAAGCATACCAACAAACATAAGGCGCCACGCGATTAGGTGTCATTTCGATGTGGCCCAATATTTTGCCCGATATTCCTTGTTAATATGTTCTTCTGCTGTTTTTTTTTTCTTCTTCTTTCGTTACTTGCACGCCCCTTTATCATTAGTTACCAATTTTTGTTTAGCTTTTAGTTTTTGTCTTAGTCAAATTTTAAATTTCGTATTCAGAATTCCAAATAATAATGATTCTGAATCGAGTCGGAGTAATATCAATATACATACAAATATATATATATAGTAAGTAAATATATTTTGTAAAATATTTTGTTTGTGCTAGCAAGTGATAGAGAGAGTACGAGAGTGAGTGAGACAGAGCGAGAGAGAGAGAGAGAGAGAATAGAAAGAAAGAGATGGCTATATTAATGAATCCGTAGTTAAAATCTAGACTAGAGACTAGGTAAAAAGTAATACAAAAATAAAGAAAATAATTATAAATATTAAAAAAAAATAATACAAACATAAGAACAACAGAAAAATACAATATATACAATACTATATGGTACACACCAGATATTTGGTTTTACATTTTTGTTAAAGCCTTGTTTATATTATTATTTAATATTTTTGCGTTTGTTCTTTTCCCGAATGAGTTAAGGCAATAACAAAACGCAAACTGTTGTGTAGTATAAATTTGCTTTAAGATAAACAAAGACATTGATAATGGAAATCAACTAAAACAAAACAAAAAACCTAAAAACAATGAAAAAATCAACACTAAATGCTGAAGAATAAACGGATATAGAAATATAAAACGTAAACGGTTTCTGCTCTTGTTTTGGGATTTGTCTGTTTGGATGCACGCTGTGATGGATGATTAACCGATCCACAGTGAGCTCAGGCTATAATGATTGCCTTAGCCTCACATTGAGGGGGTTATTTAAATGCAGTTTAATAACTTTACTTTACTAAATTGAAACTATATGTTAAAATCGAACCTTTGACCATTCCGGATTTTGCCAAAAATGCATATTTTTCCAAACCCTTCGACCAAGTCTAGTTTATAATGTTCTTTAACTAAATCCATTAACGCTTTTTGTTTCGGAGGGAACCAGTTCGCCATTTAGAAGCCATCATGGGGATCACAGGACCCAATACACGAATCTGTTTTGCAATTAGTATGTGGCTCAGTGTCTTTTAAGCCGAGGTTAATGCCGTTCATCCCTGCTCCAAACTTATCCGTGACAAAGCGAAGAAAGAAGCTAAGGCAATAAAAGCCAATTAAAGAGTAGTCTTCAGCAGCTCTCTTCCATGAGCATAGGGTTAGCCATAAGTTGGGTTCCGGGAAGCCGCGGTATCCCTGGTAATGAGCTCGAGTATGAGCTGGCAAGAGCTGCCAATTTTCTCTGTAGCGAGGTGCTTGGGCGTGTCCTTCAAACATCTTTTGATCTATATCTTAGGAGTACTTCATCAGCTATCTTCCCACCAACTTACCTGACTCTTGCTTAAAAGCCATTGGAAGATATTGGCATTTTCGTTTTTCACAGGCAGAGAAGCTTAGGTCATGCCTACCTAAGCTGCAATTTTTGAGGGAAGTTGCCAACTTTCTTTCGAAAAAATCGATAAATTCGATAGCTAAAAAGCGATAAATCCTTATATTTCCCACACCCCTACAGTTAGAGTTACTAAATTTGGTAGGAAGTAAGTTGGTAACGACCCCCAAAGATCAAAGAATCAAAACTATCGATGCTATATGATGATCAATAATTGGTATGCGTATATCTCTTGAGCCTGAGTCAACAAATTTGGTAGATAGCTAGTAACGACCCTCGAATTTTGGATGCCATCTGTCGCTAGCCTATTAAAGTGCTAGTTCATTAAGTCCAAACAGCTTGAAGCGTCACACTGTCTTGTTTTGTTGGGGTTAGGAAAGGACAAATGCTTTTTGACGCTGCTGGCTGGCGTCGGCACTTGTCGATTCGTTTATGATGCCCGAACTCGCGATGCAAAACGCGCTACGAATGACAAATTGAAAGCACAACAACAACAAGACACAGTTGTGGCTGGACGTGCGAAATGTTAATGTGTGTGTGTGTGTGTGGCACGTACATGAAATATTTGTATTTAGCTGTCAGCATTTATTCAAAATGGACGCAGACACACACACACACACATACAGGCACAAATATGTAAAGTGTCAAAGGATAACGTACGGCGTTGAACCCAAAAAAAAAGAAAGGTAAGAAGGCTCTAGTCGGGAAGGCTTTTGTCTAGTAGGAGAAAAAAGATTTTCGTGTTCGTATTAAAATGTATAATTCTATAAATCGTATATTTTTATTTGTAATTTGAACAAATTTGCCGCGGCGTCCGTTTTGAATAGTTTGATTCTTGAAAGTTTGCCTGCCGCCAGGTGAGCCGGGCAGTTGTCAGTTGACAAGATAGCATGGCAAATCAACATCATGCTCTGGCATAGCGTCTATATATGTTTGTACTACAACAACAACGACAGCTGAATGGATAAACCCGAGTCTGTCTGAACGTTCCGACTAGACTATAAAAGCTAGAAATATAAAATTTGACGTATATATAATAAAGCCATATTGCTTTTATTTTTAGGATATGGATAATAATATAATTTTTTAAGCATTCTTTATTTTGCACGATTTTTTGTCCTTTTAGATTCAAGCATTCTTTAGTTACATATGTCTGACAAAAAGCAAGCTAAAATTTGATTGTCAAAAACTGGCTCTACTACGTGTTTGGCAAGTCTGCCGTTGACAACAACAACTACAACTAAAACTACAACATGAGCGAACATGTCGCCAAAAACTAACTAAATCTTCATCCCTTGATGCCGCCTGGCAGCCCGCTTGTCAGCTGAACAACAACAAAGTTTGGCAATTTAGTTGAAGCACAAAAGTATGCAATGAAATTATGTGGCATGGTAAGAGAGCCAGCCGGAAACAGTTAACTAAGAGAGAGAGAGAGAGAGATGCGTGTTTGTCATCTCAAGTGCTGTTCCCCAAACGAGCTTTGCTTTTGGACTGCGGCGCGTGTGTAAATTTGCGGAATTGGGGACTGAAACTGAAGCTGTTTGTTGAATGCGGCTTTATAAACCCCAAACGGGCGTGCCCCCTCTTACCCATTTGCTTGTCGCGTGTTTGGGGGCTGGCATACAATATTTGTACAGCCCAAGCTGGTATCGTGTGATGCATACGATAGGTTTGTGCTATCGATCTATATTTTATTCACTTTTTCGGACGAGCTTTCTTTTTCAATGATATCAGCATTACCGCTTTACCTCATTAAAACTATATATAAATATTATAATATAATACCGACTAGTAAAATTCGTTTAAATTGCCACCTCATCGCCCGATTGTGCGATGATTTTTAGAAAAAAAGTCTGCAATCGATATTTGCTACTTTTGTTTGCTGCGATAGTTTTGGCGGCAATTGGCACATCGCCAGCGGCCGTTGCAGCCTGCGAATGGAACTGGCAACTGGCAATTGGCAACTGTGGCTGCAACAGAACAATTTACATAGACATAGACGCGCGACAGCTGCGTGCGCATTTAGACGTATTTTTCACAGCATTATTTCGTGTCCCTGTTCGCTGTTGTTGTTTGCATGCATGCATGCGGCAAAACAACAGTTGGAAAAAACGAAAAAAAAAAAACAAAAAACAGCACGTAAAGAAAAACAAGCATTTAACGAAAGCACGCCTGCTGGCAGACAATGGCATTTTTTTGTGCTGTGTGTAGAAGTTTTTAATTGTGAGTTTTTGTTGTTGTTAAGTGAAAAAAGGAAAGAACAAAATGTTGCAATCATATTTATAATGTGAAATGGATTTCGCCAATCGCAATAATACGGCTAACAAGTTTGTCTGTCCAAGCGACAGGCAGCTGGCCTTGCGTGCCAAGTAAGTACAAACGCGCCACAAGGCTTAAGTAAAATGTGCGCCTTGAAGTAGGCAATTAATATTGTTAATGCAAGAAAGTTTCTCAACGTGTCTGTGTGGGTAAAGGTTGAACAATGGCGTTAAGTGTTAGCGTCATAATCACAAAAAAAAAGTGGCTGCTCATAGTGTTTTTGTTGCTGGTGCTGTTGTTGTTGTTGTGACTGTTGCTGATAAGGCGGCGCGCAACAGTTAGCGCTCAGCCACAATAACAAACAACATGAACAATGCCAACTGTCGCGTATGTGTCGACAAAAGCTTTAGCTATAATTTGATTAACTTTGACTGCGTCAATTCTCGCTGTTTCTACATATATGCACATGTATGGATGTGTGTGTGTGTGTGTGTGATTAGCTACGCGCTACAATGTAGCTTAATCAAACATCCTCATGCTCAGGCAATGAACGGAGTGGGAGGTACAGTGGTCCGCAGATAAATCGAATTGATTATCAAATAAGCAAAGCACACATTGATCGACTTTTATAAATGAGAATTGTCAAGAAGTGGAAAATTTTAGTTTAAAGAATATTTTGTATTTTGTTTGTAACTATTTTGCGATTATCTTTTGGTCAAAGTATTTGAAAAACTTAGTTTTCAACATTTTTTTCTTGTAATCAATAAACATCTGAGCTGCAAATCCTTTTTTATCCTTTCACAATATGGTGAATTCTAAATGTAATAATACAAATAAATATGACACTATTAACAATGAAAATAACATTAAGAAAGTTGTAAAAAATATTACAGCTACATATTTCAAAAGCACTTTAATTTTGTTCCAGCTTTGATTCAGTTCCAATTATTGTTAGAAAGTTATAAAAAAGCTTGTTTCATAAATGTTTATTTTTAGTTTCAATGCTTTTTGTGAAGGGCACTCAAGTGCATTATAATTGCTGACCACTGTAACTGCTGTTGCTCTATAAATGTGTGTGTGTGTGTTTGTGTGTGTGGCCATGGAATTGCCAACGAGCTGTCAAGGACCCAGCAGCAGCAGCTTCAGCTACAGTTACAGCTAAAGTAAGCGAAGTCCTTCGTCCTCGTGCTCTAATCTTAATTGCTGGCATGCTGCTCGCTGAGCCGCCACCACTGGCAGATTAATTAAATTTTAATAATGCTCGCAAGTTTTTTTCGATGACATGTTTCGAGGTGTTGGCCAGAAAAAACACACAAAAATTAAGAGCGTTCACTTATTTATTGCTGACTGACTGACCGACTAATTGGCAAGGGAAGGCGGGGAGGGGAGATTGTGGGTGTCGGCTGGGAATGCCTATTTACATGAACAATTACATTAGCACACACGCACACAAGCTGAAGCCGCAGCTAGGCAGCATATGTTTGTATCGAAAGTCTAAATAATGTAGCATACTGCGCGGCGCAATCCCAGCTGACTTTAAATACAATGTGCATTGGAGCTTAACGCAGCATTAAATACAAGTACAAACAGAGAGAGAGAGAGAGAGAGAGAAAAGGAGGCGCGCACATTTTATGCATAATGCCGCTGCCACAATGGGTGGCACAGTGGTGGTGAGTGGCAGCTGTGTGGCAGCAGCAGCAGGTTTCAAAGTGCTCAATTTACACTTCCGTTCGCTCACCATTCTATTTTATTTTATTTTTTGTTCTGTACATTACCAGTTGGACACACACACCAACAAACATACTTCATACATACATATTTATAGTATATACATTTGTGGTACATAAAACGGAAAAGAAAAAATAGCAGCAGCAGCAGCAGCATAGAAACAATGTGGCTTGTGCGTGACGCATGCACACTGGTGGGATGTAGAATATTATTAACTGTGTGCGAGCGAGGGGGATGGCCGGTGGGTTGAGTAGGGGGTGTTGAAGTGCTGTGACAGGAGTGTTCTTGAAATTCACAAATTGCAACAGTCGCTGCTGTGGCAGCTGTAAAAGCCCCAAGCTGTCACGTGACGGCCGCAAAGTGCTGCATTTAAATTGGCTGCCGCCCCGCAAGCAAAAAGCGATCCATCCCATAACGAAATTAAACCTTTCCTTTTTGTTAACTTTATCAAACCAATCGATAACAATCATATCGAATTATTTATTTTTATTAACTAAGACCAAATATATATGCATACATATACGTTAGTTAAAATATCTCTCACATTTCAATCTGTATAATTAAACTTTTCCAACAGTATTTTTATTCTCGCCTGACACGAGCAGAACTCGATTTATTGTATGACATTATTACGATCAACAGTTTGATCGTGTGTGAGCCATAAGGACTATTATTTTTGATTTTTTCAAAGTGTGTAAACACTGGCAGCTTACTGCGCAAAATAGAGCAAATAAATAAAATAAAATGCACGCAAGTGAAGTTGACTATTTTTTGTTTTGCAATATATCGCTTCGCCCGATCTCAAACAACAACGTGCAACAACAACAACAGAAGCAGATTAAACTATAGCTTAAAGCCCTCAAGGCAACAGGCGATGTTAGAACGCACTCACATACATATGTATATATGTATGTATGTGACAAACAAGTGTGTACATTTCACATTTGTTATAATGAATCAATTGCTGCAGGTAAATAAATACCTTTATAGTCTTTGGTACAATTTGCATAATTAGTTGCTGTTCAATATTTAAGAGTGCAATTGACAAACATAAAAACAGATAAATCGTACAAATCGTAGGTTCAACTTATCAAGTGTGTGTGTGTGTGTGTGTGGGTATATTCAAATGAGTTGTGCAAGTCAATAAACCCGAGGCAAGGCAACAAAACAATCAACGAAAACATTGTCAATTTGTTGATTTAGTTCAGTTCCAAAGTTGAAATACTAAGCAATGAAATAATTAATTTATACATATGTCTTGGCACATTAATAAACAAAAATAGTTTTTTTTTTATGAGCGAGAATGTACAAACTAGATTGTAATTACGGTTAAATTTTTATTAAACGCGGCCACCCTAATTTACATTAATACTCATGTACATACATATGTACATATATATATATGCATGCAAGTGGGCGTGCGTGTGTATGTGTGTGTGCCCGTATTGCTGCTGCTGTAAGTGATTCCAAAGTGGTAATAAAACGAGCACAGAGCCCGATACCAACCAAAGACCGCCCCCTCCCACGTTTGGCCCTGAACCACGGCGCCGTTGCCTCGTTAAATAACTTTGAACTTGACATTTTGGCCCTGGAACTATGGCAGCAACAACAACAGCCAGCCACAATACTAATAACAACAACATGAATAGCGCATTAGCCAGCCGCAGCAGTTCATACTAATGGCGCTCATTTAGCAAACATCGACCCTTACACACACACACGGGTGACTAAAAGATACCCTTCTGTTAACAAATTTGAATCAAAAGTCGAGTAGAAATTTCATATGGATGCATTTTTATATTGAAATTTTTGTCGGGCAACTTAGCTTTCTGTGTAGAAAAATCAAATGTTGAAAGCAAGAGTACTAGTATACCCAGTGCTTGTCGTAATATCGTACAGGGTATAGGCATAACTAATAAAGTCTTGCACACATTTTTGCCAATTGCAGATTGAAAGCCGGCTGGAGCTGCTCAAAGACCAACGAACCGTTGCGACCCGATGAGCAGGAGGCCATCATATCGGTGATACGACGCAATGAGGAGATTGAGATAGCGGAGCGACAACGTGTCGGACGTCTGGTGGAGCGTGTTGAGAAGATTAAGTTGCATGCGGTCGAACGTGGTCCCAACTGTTGCCGGCTGTGCGGCGATGTTTTCGGACTGCTTCGGCCGCAGCGCATTGTGTGCGAGGATTGCCGCCAATCTGTGTGCGCCAAGTGCAGTGTCGATATCAATGTCAGGTACCAGAACAGCGATCGGACGCGCGAGATTTGGCTGTGTCGCATCTGTTCGGAGACGCGTGAGATGTGGAAAAAGTCGGGTGCATGGTTCTTCAAGGGTCTGCCCAACTATGAGATGCCACGCAGTGCAAGTGCGACGCCTACACCAGTGGGTGGCGGTGGCGCTGGTGGCAGAGGCGGTGGTCGCGCCGTACAAAGCTGCCATGCAACACCGACGCGTGGGGCACGCATCAAAAAGCTAACGATACGCGTCAACGATGATACCAGCAGCAGCAGCAACGGCGGCGGCAGCAGCAATAATAGCAGTCACTCCTCCGAGCCGGAGGATGAGCTTGACGGTGGTGGCACCAAGCAGTCATCGGCCAAGCAACTCAAAAAACAACAGAAACAACAACAGCAGCAGCAACGTTTGCAGCGCGACGAAAGCTTTCGATTGCGTGCCTATGGCTCGATACGCAGCTTCATCGATGGCGGCGAGCGCAAGCTATCGAATTCCTTCTTCTTTGGACGCCCGGCGACGGCAACAACGCCCAGACAATCCGAGTGCCTGGACAGCTTTGACAACATAAGCATCTCGAACGTTTCCACCAACGTTGCCCAGCTGCGTCGCGAGAGCAGCTTTCTGTTGCGTCGCAGCTCGGTCAGCTCATCGTGGTCATTTAGCGATAGCTCCGGTTCCGGCAATTCCGCAACCACACAACAACAACAACAACAGCAGCAGCAGCAGCAACAACAACACTGTCGTGATCCTTTGCTAGGCTGGTTGGAGGTTGCAATTAGCTATCGTGAGAGCTTCCACAGTCTGGACTGTACAATGGTGCGAGCCCGTGATCTGCCCGCGATGGACGCAGCCGGTCTGGCCGATCCCTATTGCAAGCTCAATATCGTAACGCCCGAGGGACATGCCAAATATACACGTTGGCAACGCACTAAAACCGTTCACAAGACCCGCAATCCGGACTTCAATGAAACGCTTCAGTTCGTTGGCGTTGAGCCCGAAGAGCTCGGCAATTCACTGCTTTATGTGGCGCTATTCGACGATGATAAGTATGGACACGATTTTCTTGGAGCAGCCAAGGTTTGCCTCTCCACGGTGAGTCGATAAAGAATCGATTTAAAAAAATAGTTTTGTTGAAGTTTTGTTCGCAGACAAACCTTCTTTACGCTCAAAACATGAGATAAGATTTGTCTTGATTGTTCGATATCAATTAAACCAAAGAGTGTAGCATCTATATTTCAATGTCTTTGATTAAACTTAATTGTAGAACAAACTGAAACTGGATTTTTTCGGAAAATCCAATTAACATTTTTTTTTTTAATTCTCATATTTCATCATTGAAAATAACTTTTGGCCTGATGGTTAACAGAAAGGTTTCATATTGTAGTTGTTTGGGAATTTATCTTAGTGTAAAATAAATAATATTTGTATTATTTTTTCAGGTGCACAGCACAACACAGTATCGGATCTCGGTGCCGTTGGGAGTGGAGGATCAGTATAGCAATGAAGCGGAGCTGGCACAAAATTGGCCCAATGGCAAGATGCTCATCTCGCTGTGCTACAATACCAAGCGTCGGGCATTGGTTGTTAACGTGAAGCAGTGCATCAATCTGCTTCCAATGGACAACAATGGCAGCTCCGATCCATTTGTTAAGCTGTAAGTTGTAATTCACTCCATCCAAGTCTAGCTCATGGCTTACGTTTCATGTCCTTTTATTTTGGCAGACAATTAAAACCGGATGCACACAAGAACAAGAAGCACAAGACGAGTGTCAAGTGGCGCACATTGAATCCGATATACAACGAGGAGTTCTATTTTGAGGCGAGTCCACACGATCTGAACAAGGAGATGCTTATATTGACCGTGTGGGACAAGGATCTGGGCAAAAGCAACGATTTTCTTGGCAGCCTGCAGTTAGGCGCTCTGAGCAAAGGCGATCGACTGCAGCAATGGCTGGACTGCATCCGTCTGCCCGATCATTTCCATGAGAAGTGGCATTGCCTCGCACCGGATAATCCGATGCATTAGGCCAAATATACAATATATTTTAACCCATCCCAGCTGATTCCTATCTTAGTTTCATACATACAAACATACATATATATTTATAAACATATACAAAAATATAGTACATATACATACATATAACAATATATTTTTGATATGCCTGCATGCGCCATCGTGTGTGTGTGTGTGTGTGTGTGTGCATGTGTTAAGAATCATGTTTCTGATTTTCTACTCTCTTTTGACTCAATATAACCTCAATTTGCCAGGTAACATAACCTCAATTTCGCTACATTATCTTTGGCACAACAACACACACATGCGCGCACACACACATATAGTGTATATAGCTTTTGTTTAAGTGTCCTTAAAATAAGGGATTCATCAGAAAAAAGCAGCAAAAACTGTTTTCATTTTATTTGTTTTTTTTATCTTTCTTCTTTAGCACAAAACTTTTTTACAATTTCCATTACTTAATTAATTAATAACGTTAAGAAACTGAAAGAAACAAAAACGTCAACAAAAATGCGCAAAAAATAATAATATTTTTGATTCGTATATATTTATTAAATTTATATTTATTCAGAAAATATTCTTGCAAAGCACTTTACATATATATTTATAATACCCTAACATCTTAACAAACAACAACAAAACAAACATTTAATTAGTCAAGCATTTATCGAATGTAATTTATTTATATAGACGCATATAGTATGTATGTACAAATAAATCAAGAATCAAAACTACTATGAATATGAACAACAAAAAAAATATATATATTGTGTTTCTCAAAGATTTTCTTGCAGATTTACATTTTGGCATTTTATCGTATACAATTAATTAGTCAATAAACCAAGAATCAAATACTAGTAGCTACTACTAGCTACATATAAATAAACAAATGCATTTTTAGTTGGCAGAAAGTGATTTAAAAATCGCTAGCGAGTTTTGGATGCGTTTAAAATCGCCAGCGCGTTTTTTTTGGCAGCAACCAAAAAATAATTAAATTTTAATCAATTTTGGCATTCTGTCTATTAGTACATTTTATTTATATGTGTATGTGTATGTGTGTATACATTTGCTAATATAAATCAAGAATCAATTGTATAAATAGTATTAGGGGGATAAAAATCAGGATATATTTTTTTTGGGGGGGAATGAACTCGCCTTTTAATAAAATTCTTTCTACGTTTAACAACAGTTAACAATACAAACAGGTATCCCTCGTATACAAAGCGGTACTTCTGCGATTTCAAAAAAGTCTGTTTCAGTTTAAATTTCTTCTAATAACTTTTTAAGCCCATTTCAATGAAATATGTTGTTCGAAGACACAGACTAGCGAAAGCACATAATTGATTTTGTTTATGAATAATATACATATATGTATAAAATAGCTAAGTCTTCCATCTATCTAATTTTTCGGGAACACAACCATCGCGTTATACGAGGGATACCTGTAAAATTCAAGGTATCAACTAATTGCAAATGTACATTTTTTTTTTTTTTGGCAAATTTAGTCTTTTTATACATATATATAGTATATATATTTATAAAATGACTAATTTAGGTGTATATCATGAAATATATATTGCTGCTCAGTGTTGTTGCACGTAGACTCCTTTAGCTTCAAGGTAAATTCAAACGATTTGACAACCAAACATATATACTTATGTAGATATATGATTAAGTGTGCGTGGAGCCAATCGGGTTGAAAGTGCAAGAAGTAAGTTTTCCTTAAGAACTAAACAAAACGTGGAAAAGTTTGGCTTCCAGCGCTATATGTCACATGTGCCGCTTATAGCTAATCTCCTGTCCCGATTCATAGATCAGACGTTGCACATGCGTATGCGGTTGCAAGTGTTGATGTTGCAATTGTAATTGCTGTTGCCGTCGCTCATGTTGCTGCTGCAGTTGTTGTTGATGTTGGTGGTGGTGTGCTGTTGGTTGTTGCCGCCGCTGTTGTTGTTGCTGCTGGCACACCGCGCTGGCAGCTGACGGCGCTGCCACGCTAGTTGTATGTTAGAATAGACGTTTCTCATAACTAAAAAGACCATGGACATTGCCTTCCAGCTGAGCGGAATGAGTGCGTTTCATGAAACGCAGCTGTCCATTGTAAATCATCTCTCTGCCAAGTAGATATAGATGGATATTTATCAATTGATTGGTTCAAATTGTTGTTGTTGCTACTCACCTCAGCTTGCTAATCGAATTGGCGCCAATGTCCTGGCAGCTGTGCTGCAATCCGCACTCCAAATACGGCAGATAGCGCAAAACGGAACCCTTATCAACAATGCTGCCGCTAACGCCTTGGGCCACCTTCATTTTATCCATCTCGTTGTGATAGTAACGCGACATGGCAGCACCCTTGGCATCGCCACGCTCCATCGCCTCCAGCGAGCCCATGCCACGATACTTTTTCAAGCGCACGCCATCCGAAAAGAAGTACTCGCCGGGCGCCTCCGAGGTGCCGGCAAGCAGGGAGCCCATCATAACAGCGCTGGCGCCCAGCGCCAATGCCTTGACAATGTGGCCAATCGATTGGATGCCACCATCGGCAATAACTGGCACGCCGTACTGCTTGGCAAATGTCGACACCTGATAGACGGCTGTTGCCTGGGGGCAGCCACAGGCCATCACCTCCTGTGTGATGCAAATCGAACCGGAACCCATGCCAACGCGCAGACCATCCACGCCCGCATCGATGAGATTCTTGGCCTGGGCGCGTGTCACAACTGTTCCAATCGAGAGCAAGCAATGAGTATGTGTGTGAGTGTGTGTGTTAGTGTGTGTTTCATGCTATGATAATTGATAAAAAGTTAGTTACCATTGCCGCCAATGACCTGCAAATCGGGATACTTCTCTTTGATGAACTGGATCATTTGGACCTGGTAAATGGAATTGCCCTGCGATGAGTCCAAAATGATGACATCCACACCATTCGCGACGAGCAAATGCAGACGTGCCTTGTCCTCGTTGCGTGTACCAATTGCGGCGCCAACGAGCAGCTGCTTGTTGGAATCCTTGGATGCATTCGGATAGGAGCGTGCCTTCTTCAGATCCGTGCGCGCTATCATCGCGACCAGTTCACCATCCGAATTGACAATCGGCAGCTTGCCCTTCTTGCTCTTCTCGAGTATGGCATTCGCCATGGGCAGCGTGATGCCATTGGGCGCCGTTATCAATTGTGTGGTCATAATGTCGGCCAGTAGAACCTCCGGTTGATGTTCACGAAAATCGATATCACGCGACGTTACCATGCCGAGCAGCTTGCCACCAAGTTTGCCGTTCTGGGTAACCGGATAGCCGGTGAAGCCGTTTATGCGCCGTGCCTCGAGCACATCGCCAACGGTATTTGTCGGCGACATAACCGATGGATCACGCAAAAAGCCATGTTTGTATTTCTTAACCTTGTGCACCTCTAACGCTTGATACTCCGGCGTGCAGTTGTGATGGATGATCCCAATGCCACCACACAGCTGCGCGTGGATCCCATCGTTCGTTTATTGAATGTAACGGTCGGGCGGCGTGAGAGGGGAAATAATTATAGCGATTATAGAGGCGCATAAGAGTGTTCAATTACAACCACAACTGGAGCTGGTACTATCTATTGTAGTGGCAATATAAGTACCACAACAACAACAACAACAAGGAAATATTACAATAATACTACAAAATTAAAAAGGCTGGCGATGTGCATCGATATCGGCATTCGTACTTAATCGTTGTTGATCGATTACAATCGAACTTTCATAGTAAAACCGTTAACGCACTTTTTGACCCGATTTGATTTTCTTTATAGTACAATGTTACAATATTATTACGACTTTTGCAGCATAAAAAAAACATACATACATATGTATCTGGACTATGGACACATATTTGTCAAGGATGAAAATTGACAGCAGACGAAGAAGCTTTCTGTTTACATAAGTATATAATTGGTGAATCTCTTATGAAACAAGATGCGACATTTGGAAATGAAATGTTTATTTTGTTAACATATATCAATAATGAATGCTTCGAAAAGATACAGTTATAATGCCTGCTCGATATAAGGTATGAGACACTGTATACAGGAAAAAACTCATTACTTTTGGAAAACCTATTTATTTAAAGACATTGAATTAATGGGAAAGGTACTTTGTTCTTAAATGAAATGACGAATTTTAAAATTTGTGTAAGCTAAAGAAATCCTATTTATTCCGATGGGAAAATCGATAAATTCGAATTCTGAAAGCCTTATATCTTGCACAGTTTTTGAAGCTAGAGCCACCAATTTCGGTGCCAAGAAAGGTGGGTGATGACGTATTCACAATGTTGAGTTGTTTTTTGTTATAGTATGATGTTAGTTGTTTGGTTGTTAGGCCGGGTCGTTTGGTTCTATGATACTTACCGCCATGGCTATGGCCATCTCGGATTCGGTTACGGTGTCCATGGGCGAACTGACGAGCGGTGCACGCAACGAGATGCGTTTGGTTACCGGTGAGCTGAGGTCAACTTCCTCGGCGGCAAAGTTGATGTAGCCAGGTAATATGAGAAAATCGCTATTGTGTGGCAAACGAATGAGAGCAGAGCGGGCCGAGGCGGTAGACGAGGAGTATAACATGAGAAATGCATAAGTGTCAGGGACATAAGTATGTGCACATATAGGGTATTTAGTTAAAGTGTGTGAGAGAGTATGCAAATGAACGATAAATAAATCAAGTCATGAAAAAATCAGCTCAAAAAATATGGATTTTAATTTTATAAAACATTTTGGTTATCCTTTTTTTATAATACGTACTTGTAGGTGAGACCATCACCATTGTTAAAAAGCTCATTGCAGCTAAGTCCATCCTGCAGCTGATCTACATCTGGACTGGCGACGCCGACAGCGTCGGCGCCAGCATCTCCGCTGCAAATTAAGCCATTGACTTTTGTCTTCAGATTGGCGCCGACGTCAACTGCGGCGGCTGCGCTGCTGTTTGCCATGCGAGCGAACGAGCAAGTGAGAGCGTTCACCTTAACGAGCAATCGATGTCGAACGTCGTCAGCCAACAACAGCCACAACAATAACAAATGCAAAATAAAGTGAACGAAGAGTCAACAGACACAATAGCTCTGGCTGTGCTTGTTGCTATTGTTATTAATTATGATTTATTTTTTATATTTTTATTTTATTTGTGCTGCTGCAGGCCTCTGTTTCGTCCAGTTAAAAGCAGTTCAGTTTAACGTGACTAAAAACAAAATCGAAAATAAACAATGATTATCAAGTCAGTAAAAAGTAGATTAATATTTTATTAATATTTATTAGTCTGATATAAATACTAAATATATCTAGTTTTTATAGGCATCAGCATATAAACATTTTAATAATTTTTCTTTTTGTACATAGACTTTTTCCGAATTTAAATCAAAAATAAATTATTTAATGTCCCTTTATTTTCAATACTTTTTTTTTTTGTAAAATTTGTTTAAATTCTTTTAACTTTTGAAAACTATTAAAAATAAATCTAAACTCAAATTATTTTTTGTATAATATTTCTTTATTGTTCACATTGTCCTTGACACCCTTTGTATATTCTCTCTGACTTCTACAGGACACAGGAGACAACAACAAGGTTAACACTGCACGTTGTTTGTATCACATTTTTGTATTAATGGTTGGGGGAGGTAATTAATCAGCACACACACATGTACAATGTATTATTTGCCGGAGACGGTCCAGAAGCGAGCTGACATATTATTGTAACACTTATCTGCTGCGAATATGCACAAACATAAGCATGCACCAATTTATATGATCTGCCAAGAACATGCATTCCACACAGCAAACACAGAAAGACAGACAGACAGTCTGATAGGTAAGAACAGTGGAAACGAATTGTGTACTCAAGGCGCTTACAATTAGTTTTAGCTTTTAGTTGGTAACAATTTGTACAGAGGGAAAAAGGTTAAACGCGTCAATTGGCGGATTGAGAGGGGGCGCACGAGCTGCTTGTGAATGTGCGCCTGTTGTTTGGGCAAAAGCACGTGGTTTTTATATTTACCCGTCCAGCACTTTGCAGACTGAAAGCGTCGAAATATTACTATTAACTGCTCAACATTGGGGATGTCAAAGTGAAACAGCTAGCGAAACATCGATGTATCGTTAGGACCTACCGATAACTTTCCGTTGCGATGTTTGCGAATCGATGATTGGTGACAACGAAAATTATTCAAGTTTCATTTTTGGTATTGCAGCATTTTTAATTTATTTGTGACGTACATTTATGCAATTAAATGAAGCTCTTGACGTCATTAAAATAGATCTAAAGCGATAATTGTGTGTATATAATAGCTTTTGGGTTTAATCACAAATATGAGCTATAAGTAAATCAAAATGTAATTTGGCAGTTGTTTAAATCTTTTGATAGCTTGTAAGAAATCTTTAAAATGCTGAAAAAACAATGTGCCCTTATTTTTTAATGGCAGAGTGTAGCCCTAAAATAAATATGGCTTGTACACACTTTTCAAGCTTACCCATGACGCAAACCACGCGTATACTTAACGAAACGTGTCTAAATGTAATAGTTTAGCCTATTCCTATTCGAGCAAAAATGCACAAAAGCTTTTTTGAAAGAGCGGTCTTGGAATTCAAACTCTTTTGCATTATACCGAACTTGTGGCCTGTAATAAAACAATTCTACTTCATATCTAAATTTATTTATAAACTAAATCTTACATTTAAGTGCAATATTACCATTTTGAGTATATTACAAGCTTCTGATCCAATCAGACTGTCAACTCTCGCATCTACCAATGTTAGTTTAAGGAAGTGTAAACGTTAACATAACGATGTAACAACCTTACTGTTATTGCGTTTTATGTTGCATGCTTTTCAGCGCTCTATGTTGCCATCGGACTGGAAACGAACCAGCAAGCCCAATAGTAGATGGGAAACGAAGCGCATGAAACGAAACAAGAAAACAGAAAAAATTTCTCTCTCATTCTTTAAATTTCTCTCGCCGCGAGCTGTTGTCGTTCGCGCCCGGATAAACGATATTTCAAAAGTTGGTTGTTGATTTTTGTTCTATTTTTTTTTAAAATATATATATAAATATATATATATACATATATTCACAAATATTTAACTGCAACAAGATGTGTTTTTAAATAAAAGCATCGATTGAAAAGTGTACAGATTGCATGTTTGCCTGTGTGTGTGTGTGTGTGTCATTATTATTGTTTTTGTTATTGCATTTTGATAAATGCAATTGAGAAGTGGCCGGAATAGGCGCCAAGACGCCAAAAAGGACGCGCTACCGGCATCGGGATTTGTTGTTGTTTTTACTCTTGTTGTTGGCACTGCATGGCCGCTCTCTTAAGCTGCTAACCCAGCTTGCCCCGCACCACACCCCCCCTCAACCAACCACTTATCCACCCCACCCCCTCCCCTTTGGTAGGACTGCGGTGGCGACAACAACAAACCGTAACGCAATTTTTGTTTTTGTGTATTTGCAGATAATTTTTTTAATGCCAAAGTGAAGTGAAAATTTAAACAAAAAGGAAAAAAAATGTGACAAACAAAAGCAAACAAAACCATTAATGATATGTTCAACTAAGAGCAAGAGCGACAGCTAGAGTGAGACAGAGAGAGACAGAGAGAGAGAGAGAGAGAGCGAGAGAGCGCGCTTTAAAATAAGCCTAGGATAAAGTTAAGGCAAGAATTGTATGTAAAAAGAAGAAGGAAAAAACCTAAATCAGCGATACCCCGCAATGTGTTCAACATAAGTGCAAAAGCATAAAAAAAAAAAAAAAAAAATAATTTATAAATATTAATTAAATAAATAATAATAAGAAATTTTGTGTTCAATTGTAATAATGTATATAAATTGCAAGTATCTGATAAGAATAAATACATATGTATATAATAACCATATGTAAATAACAGAAACAAACACAACAACAAATCAAAACAAAACAAAACAAAACATTGCTGGTGCATCGCGAATCGCGGCTTAAAGAGTGCAAAAGTGAGTAAACCCTTAAGAGAAAACTTGGAAAACAAACGAAAAACAACAAGAGCCAAGCCAAGACTCTGAACTGTTAAAGCTCAACTTGCAGTCG
Organism: Scaptomyza graminum; assembly: GCA_018901835.1. Classification (NCBI taxonomy): domain Eukaryota; kingdom Metazoa; phylum Arthropoda; class Insecta; order Diptera; family Drosophilidae; genus Scaptomyza; species Scaptomyza graminum. Next base: position 6,888,521 of record JAEIFL010000001.1, on the reverse strand, counting down.
CGCCTGGATAATATACCTTTAACATAGCAGCATCAACATCATCATTGTCAACAACAACAACATCACCAGCAGGAGCAGGGGCATCATTAGCATCGTCGGCAAAAGCAGAGCAAACAAGAGGCACACATTAAATGAACGCCAGCCGGCCACAAAAATGCCGCCGCTGCAAGGACGTCACCAGTTGATGTAAGTTGAATTCAATTAAACGTAGTAACATACATAAAGTAACAGTTTAAACTGAACTGCAGTATGTGTGTGTGTGTGTGTGTGTGTGTGGGGGGTCAAAGCACATGTGAAATGCGCACGGCCTTTGGTTCGTTGGCCTGGCCGATATATCTGCTGGGCACTCTCTGTTTATGAATGAAACACAACGAGGAAGTACAGCGCACAAAAACCGAAAGAGAGTCCAAAAATGGACGAAGAGAGCACGCGATGCGGTGAGAGCGCGCAATGCGGAACGCAATACGCTCTCTCACACACACATGCACACAAACGCATGGGCACGCTGTGTGAGTGAGTGAGAGAGTACAAATACACAAATGCCTGGCACTGGCACGGCGCGAGTTCATTGACCTTTGCTATTGAAATTTTTTGGGCAACGATACAAACACACACACACACACAAACACACGTATACACGCATATACGAATGGAACTTTATTTACACATTGATAAACAACAATCGACTGCTGCTGTTGACTCTTGCGAGCGTTTCGTTTGTAGCTAAGTTCAGATGTATTTTCGATGCTCTTTGCTTAGCTCAGGCTGAAAGCTGATACATATATTATACGTATACATATATGTACATACATACATACATTTATTTGCATGCACGCATGATGCAATTTGACATACATTAAGATAGTGATCTCTGCCTTTTCGCCTGATGTTATTCAGCATTCGTTTACCTGCTGCCGCTGAGTGAAAGGGCATGCCGATTTCGTTCAGTTCGATTCGTCTTCCTGATTGTTTTGCGTGCGTTCGTGTATGCAATGTGTGTGTGTATGTGTGTGTGTGTGTATAGCGGGTGGGTTGGCGAACGCACGATAACGCAATGCTTTGCGAAGAGAGACAGAGAGAGAGAGAGAGAGAGGGCCAAAGAAAAGTTCAACTGAGCATTATGCTTTGTTTTGCTTAAGCTTTGGCTTTGCTTTGCTTTGCTTTTGATAATTAAATGTATGTATGTATGTTTTGTATGGGATATGTATGTATGTGTATGTATTTGGTTGAGTTTAATTTAATTGAGCTTGGAACGGGTAACCGTACAATTCTGCAATTGCCCAAATGTAGTGACAAGGGCAAATACAAATACATACATACATACATTTTGAATGGGTTTTTGTAAATTCCAACAATCGGGTATTGTAAACGAAAAGAAACTGTATAATAATGTTTCAAAAAAAAGTAAGTATATATGTATAGGCAAACCTGGATGGTGTGAACACTGGATGCTTTTGTTCACACCATCCAGGTTACAAAATATTTGTTTACACGTAGAAAAACCTTCGTTATAGAGAAAATTCGTAGGACAGAATGGGTTTTTGATGGAACCAGGTTGCAGGGTTCTGGAAATAAATTCGAACTATAGAAAACTTCGTTATACGGAAGTTCGTTGTAGTGAAGTTCGACTGTTGTATGACCTTTGACTTCCATATGACGAACTTCCGCGTTAAGAAGTTGATTTCCAGGACACTAAAACTCGGTTCAATCAAAAACAAATTCCATTTTACGAATATTCTCTATAACGAAGTTTTTTCTTGTCTTATCTCAAGATTCGTTAAATGGGAAGTTTGACTGTTCAATAAGCATTCGAAATACTAGTTGCTATTAAAATAAATACATATTTAAAATACATAGTAATGATAAGATTCTATCTTTAAAAAAAAACACAGTCAAGGCGTATACGCAATATTCGAAATGCTGATGGAAGGGTGGGGCATTTGGAGGGGAAGGGACTGTTTTTCGGGTAGTTTGGGTATGGGCAAATGGTAAGACATCAGCTTAGAGCTGCCTTTGCCCTTGTCCTTGCCCTTGCCTTTCCTGTATCAATTTCTTAGCCATTCTCATCCCCCGTTGCTTTTGATGAGTTTGAGCGAACTGGCAACTGGGAATTGGGAAGTTTTTGTTGTTGACTTTTTTGTGATAGAAATCGTTCCCACTCTACGAATATATATCGAACGCAGCTTTGAGTGTGTATGTGTGTGTGTGTGTGTGTGTGTGTGTGTGTATGGGTATTTGTATGTATGTATAATTGGTAGCTTTGAATGTGCGTTTGTGCTCTCACTCTTCCTCCCTCTTTTACACAAAGAGGCAAACGACGCAGGCATGCATGTCTCTACATAAATACATACATACAGACATACATACATACAGACATGTAAAATGGGGGTTACATGACATTGAAACCAATTTTGAAGGTTTTTGTCTTCGGTTTTCCATTGTGTTTTTGTGGTTTTTACCAAATAGATCTTTCTGTACATACAGATATGTTTGAAGGGAATATAGATACATATATAACTTCTTAGAATGCTTCAAGGACTAACGCATACTCTTACACACATACAATTTCCATGTGCAAGCTTATTATAGCAATGTCAGATAACGTTTCGAGATCTTTGACCCTATTAATAATTCTTGATTGGTAATTGTTATCGTTATCGAAGTCAGCGCGAAATCTGACTATGACTTTTTTGCAAAGAAAGATTTTACGAACGTCCATATTGTTTTGTCTTTTATGTTTATATACGTACAGTCGAACTTCCTTACAACGAACTTCCGTATAAATTTTCTTTATTACGAATTAATTTTGAGCATACTACGAATTTTCTCTATAACGAAGGTTTTTCTTGTCCTCCTGAGATTCGTTATATAGAAGTTCGACTGTATTTTAATCTTGCATCAATAGTCATAATAAATTTAATATCAACTGCGTCGAATCAAGTTAAGGATAATTATAATATAGGGCTCTTTCGAGTTTAGATTTGACGTTTAATCGCATTTTCCAATCGTATTTCCGATCCAGTCTCTTCTGTCATCATCGAAAGTTATCGATAGCTCACCCCAAACTCATGCCCATACAAATCGATGTTAATATAATCAATTTAGTACTATGTATTTTATAATTCTTTGGATTTTATTTACTACAGGGTATCTACTCGTTGCTCAGTGCTCTTTAGTGTTTGTTTGTTTTTGTTTTTTCTCCTTCTCTTGTTGTGCTTTGCGCTTTAATCAATGCCAATGAACTTGAGGTTTATTTAATGCATGTCCGCATGTCTCCCGCTGATTGCCGCCACTTGCTGCTGCTGCTGATTATCATACATATTGTCACTCGTTGGCCTTTTCACTCGCTGCTTTTACTCGCTGCTTTTGCCACAAGTAGCATACACACCTGCCCCACACACACACACACACAGTAGCTTCTTCTTATTGTATATTTGTGTAGGAGTTAAGTGTTATATATATATATACTTGATTCCAATCGCTACAGGTTCTCCTCTCTCTGTATGCGTTATCTCTATTGTTGTTGTTCTTGCCATTTGATAGCAGTGACAATACTTTCCCGAGTGTTGCCAGCCAAGTGGGGAATATGTGCGTTGAGTGCGTTGAGCACACACACACACACACACACACACATGGACACTTATCAATCGTGGGGTCAGCGCCTCGATGAAAGTACGTAGCCCGCACGCCTCATCGTTAGTTGCATTGTTGCGCCTCCACCTCCACCGCCCTGTGGCTGTTGCAGGGACTGTCACTGCGAGGGGGGCCGGGAGCTATGTACATACCTCAATTGCCGACTTGCGGTATCCAAGTCTAGCCTTTTAAGTGCATCCATACACTATAGCACAAAATGTTGTTTAACTTTCAAGCAAAACACTTTGTACCTTTAAGATTCCCAGTTAAGTTAAGTTCGGTTATGTTGTGGCATAAGCCTAAGTTATCTCAGCTCAGCCTATCGAATGTGGGTTCACTAAAATGCAAGGCGGGCATCTGCGTTTGGGCCTTTAAGTACACCTTGGCTCTAAAATCTTTTGTACATTCAAACTCATCGCAAGCACAAGTTTGTGCTACAAAAATGTGTTTAAAGTAAAGTTTCAAGTTAATTTTGGGAATGTCGCCGGCTTTGCTCCTAACTGAAATTTTGCGATTCTAGCTCAAAAAGCAGTTTCCTTTGAATTGCCATAAAGATGTTTTAGAACCAATACCCGACCGAATTTTCTCAGAAACTATTTCTTATTCCTTACCTCAGGCATTAAAAAATCAACTTCGGTTTCAAGCTGAGGTCCGTCGACTACTTCTTTGACTTAGTCTGAGTCACTGGAGAAAATTTGATACCTTTTGTTCGTTGGCATACCTCAGCCCGAATATTGCCGCGTTGGCCGCTTTGTAAATGTTGGCTTTAGCAGTTTTCGCTGCTTTCTTTCGTTCGAGCGAAAGATTTGTGGCAAAAAAAAAACAAGAAAAAACATTTATTTTTTGTTTTTCAGCTTATTGAACATTTAATGCCCTTACACAATTTAAGCAAATATGATTTTTAGAAAATTTGTATTTATTATTTTATTTATATTTATGATATTATTATTCATGGTATTAAATGGATGCAATAAATTTTTAAAATTAAAAAAAAAAATTAAAAAAATTGCATAATTAATTTGAAATCGTTTCACAAATACGAAATTATTAATACCATATAAATTTGAAATTATACAAAAATACTTGGAATAAAAGAAGTTTTCAGACATTTTATTTTTCATTTCTTATATAAACTCAAACAATTAATAAAGGGTATTAAAAAGTTCGTGGCGTGGCGCGCTTAAAAGCCTTGTGGGGAATGTGGCTCTTTGTGATTCAGACGCAAGACAACAAATACTATCTGCAATTCATAATTGTGCATTTGTAACGGTGCAGGGATCTATTCTTGTTGTTGTTGCTGTTTGTGTGATCCTCATCTTTTATACCAATGTACCTATGTATGTATGTCTGTCTCTTTCTGTCGCACGCACTAACATATTTGTCATTTGCCTGTTATTTGTGTTCGTCGCTTGTCAGCGGCGACTCTTCTTTTGTTGTTTTTGCCTTTGCCAATTATTTTATTTCATTTCAGTTGAAGCATTTCGCCATTTCGCCATTTCTCCGATTTCCATTTCTCCGATTTTCGCTTAGAGCGGCGAAAAGGCAAAGTACTTGGCTCCGCTTTGTTCGATGTTGTTTTTGTTGTTGCTGCTGCTGTTTTAGTTTTTTTGTTTTATATATTTTGCAAATACTACTACACACATACACATACATTGAACAATTGCCTATATGCATGTGTGTGTGTGCCTGTAAATAGCAGAAATAGGTACAATGTTCGTTCAATGACCTTTTACTTTTACACTATTCCACGCTACTCACTTTCTGTGTGTGTGTGTGTGTGTTTTTTTTTGTTGTTGTTGTTAAAGATATGGTTAAATTAGTCATTGGCTGCCGTCGTCGTCGTCGCCCGGGCGCTCAAATTGCGTAATTTTTGAAACAGTGTGACGTCAATCGGATGCGGAAGACAAAATTCATCTGAAAATTTCACCTTGCCAACTGCACCAATACTAATGCAGTTTCACAAATCATAAAATTACAAATAGTGTTGCTGTTAGTTTTAATGCAATGCATACAAACAATTGTAAATACTACAATACAAATTCTCCAGCAAGCTGAAGTTTGCGTTTTGCGGTTGTTGCCATTGCACACACACACAAAAACAATCGCACGCACGCACTCATACACACAGTGCTTCTCTTACTATCGAAGAGAGTGAGAGAGAGATAGAGTTAGTGAGTGAGAGCGCGCGCGCTTAGCGCTCGCACTACTCTCGAAAGGGCACGTTCGGTGTGAATGACCGCCGCTAACACACATTTGTGCGAGCGCAAAAACAAAAGCAACAAAAAAAAACAACATAAACTTAAAGCAGCGACGTCGGCATCAACGAATACGAATACGAATACGAGGAAGCGAATCGACCAAGCAGCGACCGACAACAACAACTGACAAAAGTAAAACAAGTAAAAGATTTAACATCAGACAACAGACTCGACCATCAAATTACCTGTAAAAACATTAAATATGTGAACATTTATTAAATATTTCTTATTCAACTATGAGATGGGTTAGACAAATAAACACACAATAATATACATATGTATGTTATTTGATAAATTTATATGTTTATTTTTTTCATGTCATAAGCCCTTTTAGGCTTCGTCTACAGAGTATGGAAATATTAAATATACAGCACTGCAAGAAAAGCTGCAGCGTCGTTGTAAGTTGGCGTCGTCATCAATGCTGCTGCAGTTACATGCATATGTATGTGCACACCCCACAAACTTGTCAATTTTGATATTGCCACATGCAAGTTATCTGCGACAAGAACACCAAAATATAAATCAATGGAAGCTTACATGTTTTTTTTTTCAATTAAGCTTTTAAGGAATTGCTTAGAATATGCTTTATTTGTTATTAATTGTTAGCAAAATACTTCTTATGAGTGTACATAATTTTCTTCATGTTTTATTTTTTTGTATTCGTTGAAGTTTCCCAATGTTTTTTAGGTGGGCTTGGCAATGATTTGGTATATTTTTTAAAAATTACTTTTGAAGTGGAAATGCTTGGCCGAGCTTTTAATCTAAGGTCAGAGCGGGACCGGCACCAGTTCCCAACAACAAACTATGTACATACTTTCACATGAAAGTATGTCCAAACATAGATATTAATGTTGATTTGTATGGACATACATACATACATACATATGGGGGTAATCTGCTGCTGTCTTGTCTGCCGCCTGTACGACGACGCTGCCGCTGCTATTTGCCTTGCAAGAATAAATAAACAAGCAGGCAAACGAACGAGCGCAAAAAAAAAGGGAAGAAAAAAAAACACAGAAAACCGGCAATGTCATTAAACCCTAAACAAGAGCGAAAGCAACAACACAAAACGCGATAGAACATTGACACGAATACAACAACAAGAAAAACCAGAAGCATTATGAAATACTCAACTTTAAAAGAGCGAGAGACCAATGTTCGAGAGCAATGAACGGCCGGCCGGCCCAAACACACACACACACACACACATGCAAGCAAATACAGCTGCTGCTCTCATTGGGGGCGCCCACACGATTCATACATACAGTACGTTTGGTTCTCTTAAAGTAAAAAGTACACTCGGTTCTCTTAAGCTCCAAAGCCAAAGCGAACGCAGGTGAACGACCGACCTAGCCATTTGTTTTCCTTTTGTACGACTTGCATGTGCGTGTGTGTGTTTGCGTGTGAGAGAGAGAGCATCTGCATCTGCCTGTGTGTGTGTGTGTGTGTGTGAGTGTGACTGTGTGTATTTGAGGAGCAAGTGAGTCATTTTTCATTCTTCACGGCTGCGACAGAGCCAAACGAAATAATGTACTTTGATTTCATTTATTGCTGACTGTTTTGTTTGCAGTCTTTTCTTTGGCGCTATTCTGTGCTTCTTGGCTGTGCCTCTTATTGTTTTTATTGGCGGCCGATGACGACAACGACAAACGTCGATGCCAAAATGCCAATGAGCTGCACGCTGCACTTCCTTGTCTGCATAAGCGATCGCCGCACCCACACTCACACTCACACACACGCGCTCAATCTCACAATCTCTCGCTCTCTTGTTCTCTTGTTGTGCAAAATTCTTTGGAGCTCAAGCGAGTGCGTTGAATATTTTACTGGATCATACACTTTTGTACTCGCACTCGCACCCACTCACACACACAGAAGCGCGCTCATCGTATCTGTATAAGTATGTGTGTGCATTTGGTTCTGTCTCTGTTGCGGCGGCGACAGCTCAGTGCGCTCGCTGTATGTGCTGTGTGTCTTTGCTTGCACGCATGTTGACCTTGACTGTGACTTTCATAAAATTGGTTGTTGTTCTGGCTGCTGCTGCTGCTGCTGTTGTTGTTATTGTTAGTGTAGCCTTTGTGTCGTCATTTATGAATTTCATTTTTATAAACCATCTAACACATTAACACACATACATATATCTTTTTTGAAAAGTTCTTTACATATACATGTTTATTAATATGATGTCAATATAATATTCACACTTTGATTGATCTCACCAAATCGAATGAACGAACTACTATTAGGGATAATGTTTTCAAGTTTAGTTTGGTTCAATTAGATTTGAATTAATAATCGATATTATATGTATGTCTGCCAGGACAAGAAATTTAATTTACGGAGATTATTATTAAAAATACTTATTTGACTGTAACACAATAATACATATTGTTTAAAATTGCAATAAATAAAGTACCTTTTGTATATCTTGCTTAAAGAAAGGAAAGTTTATAAGAAAGTTTATGAAAGTTTATAGGAATGTGACTTGGAAATTACGAAAAATATTTAATTTCTGCAATTTCAAAACTCTTGTACAAACAAAGTTGAGAGATCTTCAAGAAAAGAATAAACACAAAATACAATGAAACGCTAATTGAATAGAAAAGAATGCTTTGGGCCTAAATCATGGATCTTTGCTGTTAAGACTTATTGGGTAGCTTTAAAGCTCGATCCTACGACTGACGAGAGAGAGAGAGAGAGAGGAACGCGGAAACATTAAGCCTTAACCTTCAACCTGAATGAACAAAAAAGCAACGGAATCAAACTCAAGCTTTGCGTGACGCGATTTTTCGGGCACCCTTTGGGGTCACACCGTTCGTCTCGGGCTATAAAATTGTGTAAATCATTACAGTAAGCGAGTAAAAGAGAGAGAGAGAAAGGTTAATTAGGGATAGGAAGAGAGAGGCATATAAGCATCAGCATGCCGAATCGTGAGTGAGAAGCGCGAAAGACAATTTGAAGTTGGGCTTCACTTTTCGAGTAGTAATTATCACACACACACAAACACACACACACACACACACACACATAGAAATCACGGCTGTAAAAGTCAAAGCCCAAAAAATCAAAAACCAAAATCAAAATCAAAAGGAAAGAAACCCAAAAACTAAAGGTTTTAAGCGCTTTCTACCCAAAAGTTCACTGAACTTGCAGCGTCCACAGCTGCGGAGGAAGCAAAACGGCAACAAGAACAACAACAACAATGAAAAGATGAAGCCGAAGCAGAACAACAACAACAAAGTTGGTCGCATAGTCAAAACGAAATTGCTAATAAAAGGCCAGAGAGATTCAGAAAAAGAGAGAGAGAGAGAGCGCCCGTATGACTGTATATGTATGTTTATTATGTGTATGTGTGTGTGTGTGTGTGTTTTATGCGTATGCGAAAACAGGAGCGTGGAGCTAGCAAAATATGCAAAAGAAAAAGAAAGAGAGAGAGAGAGAGAGAGAGCTGGGGAGAGAGCATGGACAGCAGCGCTTTTGCCCAGCGGCGCGCGTCAATTTCGAGTTCAATGTCAAACCACAAAAACAACAAGCAAAAGAAGAAGAAGATGAAGCAGCAGCAGCAGCAGCACAACATGCTAATGGCAACACGCTAACCGCGAGTCAGCTGCTAAAAAGGGTGGGCGGAGAGGGCGGAGGGACAGGAACAGGGTCGCCCCTTTGTCCGTCCACGCCGAACGGGCACCCACGTACTACAAAAGCTGAGCATGTTGCTGTTGGGCGGCAAAAAGACAACAGCAACAATTGTAACAAGTAGCAATGCTCTGAGAGAGAGACAGATAGAGAGAGAGAGAGAGAGAAAGAGAGATACTAACTTTTTGTGATAAGCGATAGTTTTTTGATTTCATATTTATAACATATAATATTTCTGATTGCGCAACGCGCCTTAATTGTAAAAAAAAAACAATTATAACGTTCCGTACCAGAGAAAGATAATAATAGATAATTAACGGTTGTTTGTCACAAAAAATAAGTTTATTTTAAGATAAAATTAATTTGTTGGGCCACAAATGATCAACGCACCTAAACCTGTAGAAAGCTTTCGCATCAAGATTATGCAAGAGGGGGAAAAATATTAAAATACTTTAAAAGCGTTTTACAGCTGTAGTAAAAAAAAAGGTCCTGATCCCATTTCCCATTAGACCAGAAATTTTCAATAATAATCAAAATATCTGTTATTTGGGCAAAAATGTTTGTTAGCAACTTTTCGTTAATATATTAAATGGCTGAATCTTGTTTTTTTTGTCAATTCGTAATTAAACTATGAAAAAACATCTTTTTATACAAATCATTAAAATTGCAACAATGTCTCTGTAGATATTTTTATTGGTATATAGTATAAGATGGTATAAGAGCCGGCTGTTACTATATAAATTGCGATAGGCAAAGCTAGAACTGGGAGCTGGGAGCTGGGAACTGTGAGCCTAGAGCCGTGGCATCGCCCCTGGAGGGCGTTAAACTTCACGGTCATGGCTTTTTCTTTCATTTCTTTCTTTCTTTCTTTCTTTCTATGTATGTATATGTACTAGTATTTTCATTTTTCCTCCGGCTGATGTTGTTGTTGTTGTAGGCGTCGCGTTGTTGTTGTGCGTTGTGATTGATAGCGACTACGAACGAATGTGACGCATTGACGATGATGAAGATGATGATGATGATGATGATGATGATGATGGTCACCATAGTAGGCGGTCAACTCAACTCAACTCATATGTAGACGCGCTTGCTCTCTTCCCCCACCAAAGTGTAGGGCTTTCTTGTTCGTCTTCTTCTTTCTCTTCACTTGCTGCTGCTGCTGCTGCTGCTGAGGCTAATGACCGATAAAATCGAGCACGCGCCGTCAACGACACTGTTGCTATTGCCATTGCTATTGCTATTGCTGATATATGCCCGTCCAATCTGTAGACAGAGAATGGAAGCGAGAGAGGCAACGGGAGTACGGATCAAGAACTAATACTAGAGCAAGGCGTTCATTCGAATGTTTGATCCTTGAAAAGCAAGAAGGATAGCACAGGATCTCGAGTATAACAGATAAATAACAGCTAGGAACATTAGTAGGAAAAATGAAAATACATATGTACTCGACTTTTTTCTCGAAAGACCATTTTCAACAAATGGCATCAAATGACCATCAAAGATTAATCCATTCTTTCCTTTAAGTCCTTAAAAGAACTCAACTGCTCTAGAAAATCAAGAAAGTCACGAAACTGTTTCAAAACACATTATTAATCATATAGTTATATGTGCTTTGTATTATTTCAATTGAAAACCCAACCAATCTATCAACAATCTTTAAGAAAAGAAAACTAATCGATTTATAATTTTTCCAAAACTTCAAATTTTACATTTTTGAACAAGCTATGATTTGTCAGAATCCTTTTGTGCTCCAACATTTATGAAGTTTTATTTTTCTAAACTTTAACGTAGAATTTAATAATGTTGTTGTTGTTTTCTTTTGGACATAATACACTACTCTAATAAATATATATTTGCTTACTATTTTTTTGGATAAATAAACTATAAATGAGTATCCGCCCAGAAAGAAGATTTTTTAACTAGAAAATTCTGTACAGTCGGATCTGTAACAAAATGTTTATTTCATATGTTCCTAAGAACTTAAGCTAATTCCACATTTATATAAACAAATTTGAGTTGATAAATAATTAAGTTTCGAACAAAAAAATCGCAACTTTTTTACATTTTCATCAACCCCTGGAAAAAGTTAAATTATAGTTAAATTGTGAGATTATCGCTGATTTGTGTTAATTGAGATTTTTTCTCAATTAATTTGTTGAAAGGAACAAAAACGAGACGAACTAAAGCTAAGAATTAAGTTCGATTGAACTTAATCTAAACAACTCGAGTGTTTATTTAAGCAAGAAAAGTCTGTTGTAAGTAATACAGAAAGTCCTATCGTATTGTTTATATTGGGTTTTGTTTCGATTTACGAGTTTAAAATATAAACAATTTGAAGAAATAACCAAAACAAACAGAACAATAGTTAAAGGATTATGCACAAGTTGGCGAAAGGCAAGCTGGAGTAGAAACCAGAAACGAAAAACCGGAACAGGAACCGAGAGACTAAGTCAAATAAATGACAACAAGCTAATGTTCGCGTCACGCATTCAACCCTAACCTCAGACAATATATACATATATATATGTATGTATGTAGGTATTTTGTATATAGAACTATGCAACGTGCAGCAGCCCTAAATGCACCTACCCCTACTACCTACTCCAATGTTGCAACCAAAAAAACGCGCGCGCAAAAACCAAGCCAAATGCCGGCAAGCATAACAAAGAGAGAGAGAGAGAGAACGAATGGATAGGGAGCAATGCGGAAAATGCCCTGTTGCGACATTACGTCACGGCCCTAAAGTGAGAGAGGGAGAGAGAGAGAGAGAGGAAGAGGAAGAGAGAGGGAACGCTTGCAAAAGCGAGGGCAACGACCAGCACACATTTGGCGCCCAACACAGTTGTGGGCCATCTTCAGGAGCGACAGAGAGAGTGAGAGAGAGCAGCTAGTAAGAGGGGGCGGGGGTGGAGTGTAGGGAGGTTTGGGGGCTGGAGCAGCGACAAGCTCACCCGCTCCTCAGCAACGGCAAACATTGAGCTCCATTTTTTTTTTCTTTCTTTTTTTTGGGTTGAACAACCTTTGACGACCCTGAGAAGAGGTCAGCAACCCCTACGAAACAAACACAACAGCAGGCAGCACAACTCGCACTCGCTCCCTCTCCCTCTCTCTATATCTGTTCCTTGTCCGTTCTCTTACTCTGTTTGTTTGTGAGTGTGCGATAGGACCTTAAGAGCACACTTGCACACTGGTGTGTGTGTTTCGAATAAATGTACCAAAAAAAACTTGTAACTTCCTCATTTTTAGTGGTACACGTGACGTCATACAATGGTGGAACATTTAACATAAATTAATTAATTGACCTTCACTATAGTAAATCATATTATTGTTATTATTCTACCAAAATAAATTCATGTTAATACTCAATACTGAAAAGTACAGAGTATATTGGTTTTGTGCGGTTTTAGAGTCACCAAATTTGGTGGCAATAAAGCTAGTGCCATCCCCCCAAAAGATCTGCATCAGCCAATCAGCTCTGCCGCATCCTTTGCACCCCTTTGCAATCAGGCCTCTTGTTACCCGTTAAATATATGTAATTTGGGATTCTTTTTCGATTAATTTATTGAACAAGTTAATTTAATAAACATCGCAATCAATAATCCTCCTCTAATTAACAAGCAACATTTCACAATAAGTTCTCGTACATTTGCGCCACTGTAAAAGGTACATTTCGCTTTAGTACAGCAGCCACACAGACGGAGCGAGAAGAGAGTGCAAGAGAGAGCTGAAGGCATAAGGGAGCGCTCTTGCTGGCGCTGCTCTCTTCGAGCTTCGTCGAAGAGCGACAAAGAGCGAGAGTGTTGGAGAACATAAAGCAAAAAGCGTTAACGTTCGGTAGGATGTGGGGGCTGGGGGCTGGGGGGCTCTGAGGCAAAACTTGCGACGGTTCTTGCTGTTGCCGTCCGTCCGTCCGTCCGTCGGTTGAGTGTGTTTGTTTTTTTTGTTATGATTCTTTTTATGTTTGTTGTTTTTTTTTTTTTTTGATTTGCCGGTCGTTGCCCGTGCGGCCTGCTTTGGGGTCGTTCCTGGTCGTTATCCTATATACCGAGAAAAATCTATTTTTATTTTGCATGGCTTTAGCCTGCCTGCCTGTATGACTGTGTGTGTGTGTGTGTGTGTGTGTGTGTGTGTGCTTGACTGTTTGGTGCCGTGTGGTCGACTCCTCCACTTTTATCATCTACTTCTTCTTCTTCATCTCGTCATCCCTGCTTTCTTACCTTTCGATTCGTTTCGTTTCGTTTCGTTTGTTGTTGTTGTCGTTGCTTGGATGCCGGAACACGGCGGATGAATTTGTTTGTCTTCTGTTTTGCACAGCAACAACAACAACAACAACAAACGCAGTGCTGCCAACTGTTGACAAACAAAATGATGCCAAGCTGAAGGATAAGAAGAGGAAGATGAAGATGAAGCAGAAGTACATGCACCATGATTATTTTCAAAATTTAATATTCGGTCAAGCCAATCTCTTAACATATTTTCTTTGTTTTAAAAAAGGTTAAAAGCAAAAACTTGAAATTTTCATCGAGGTGTTTCTTTTATACTCTGATACCCCGAAGGTAATGGTGTCAGTCCGTCGGTCCGTATGAACCAAAGTTACTTTTATATGTAGATAAAATATGCTTTAGAAGTAGGTGTTAATATCGTGTTTCCAGTTAAATAAAGATGGCCGAATAAATCCGTCTAGACTAGAAAAATAAAGTCCATTTCCATAAAAATGTATTGAAATAACTTTGTATCTTTTTATTGAATATAAATTAAATATGATTCAATGTTAAATTGAAGATGTCATGTAAATCCACATATTTCCCACACCCTTCCAGTTAGAGTTACCAAATTTGGTAAAAAGATAGCTGCTGGTAATCCCCAACAAATTGCATCGCCCACCCATTCCGGCCCCCCAATATGTTGAAATCGGCGGAAACGCCTATACCTTCCACGTTTTTTAGGCTGCAGTCACCAACAAAGCTAAGCTGGTCGCACCCCGAACCCCTATCCCTTTGCAATCAGGCCTCTTTTTACTCGTTCTTTTAAACATATCGAGTATATATATTATTTATATGTATGTTACCATATTTTTATTTGAGTACCTTAAATATTTGAAAGCCTTTAAGGTTGATAACAATCCTCAAATAAAGGCGATATTTTTATTTATAATTACTTTTGATAAAAGTTTCCATACAAAAATACTTTTGATTCGAGTCGCGTTGCTTTTAGTGAAGAGTTGCTACTTGTGAAGAGTTTTTCGGAAAATTGAAAAAAGAGTTTTTCATTTCGATTAAAATAAAACAGTTGCACATTAAAGTCTTGAGCGAAAAATCCAAAATTGGAAAAATAAAATAATTGTGAAAGTAGTCGAGTTTATAATTGTACTCTCGTGACTTTCGTGTCACGATGGACAAATCACGACTTTCAATTACATAATACAAAAATCATCAACAATTGATGTTTGGCGATTTTTGGGCTAATTACAATTTTCGATGGAAATCCCCAAACATGGCATGTTTAATGTTGTTATTGTTGTTGTTGTTGTTGGTTTAGTTACTACATTCTTCCGCATTTTTCGGATTGTTGCTGTTGCTATCGAGAGGTTGAAGGGGGTCGTCGGCTGCAGCAGGTGCCACCATAAGGGGCAAGGGGTTGAATGTAAGTGTCATTTAGTGACATTTTAGAGTTCAAGTTGCCACAGGCCAAGCACACAAGTGTGCCCCCAACAACAATAACAACAACAACTGTCTGTATGTGTGTGTTGATGTTGTGAAACGTACTTTGTTGACCTTTCTCGTTGGTTGTGTCTGGTGTTGGGCTGACGTCGGCGTCGTTGCATTCGCCGGGTTAATGAAACCGATTGACACACAAATACAACAACAGCTGCAACAGCAGCGTAATAACAAAACAGAGAAGAAGAGGTCTAAAGCAGCGGCATGTCAATCAACTTGCCCAAGCTAAGAGAGAGCTTGCGACGACGCCTTAAGAGCACGCAGCAACAACAGCTAAAGAGAACAGAAAACCAACTGCTAAATAACAGAGTTGGAGACCATGGAGACCAAGTTGATCAGCCGTTTGTTGAGTTGTCAGCCCAGCTGTCGCTTCTGTTAATTTGTACAGTGCTGTTAAGCCTTCGTTAGCCTTCGTTAATCTTGTGCTTGGATAAAAGTTTGCTGAAACGCCAACGCCATCTATTGTGGGCATGAAGCGGCAGTGTGCTTAGAATGAATGTTGTAGCGCCATCTACACCATTTGAGTAGCAACTATAGTTGCTGGTTGTGGTATTCGTTAAGTTAGTTTAGTTAATACACAATCCATCTAACCGTTACTTTTTCTCTCTTCTTGTGCAGCACCCGTCTTGCCCGCGTCCACAGAGTAAATGTTAATATTGGCAGCTTCATCAACCGCACGAGCTTAGCTACCAATACAAAAGCAAAACAAATCATCAAAACAACAGCTCACAATACTCGAACTAGAGACAGATTCAGATTCATAATCCGGAGCAGCAGCAGCAGCAGCATTGAGCCGAGGCAGCAGGGAAGCAGAGATATCGGGTAAGTTGATAACAACAAATTACAATTATGATCAACCTGAGGTTCAACTTCGATAAGCAACTTAAAATAGGTCCATTCAATACAGTCGAACTTCCATGTAACCAACTTCCGTATAAAGAACAGTTTACTATATTCCAAAATTTATTCCAAAACCCTTTCTATATTATTACGAATTTTCTCAATAACAAAGTTTTTTCCTGTTCCCTTCAGATGCTTCGACTGTACATAATACTACCTTTGAACTAAATTAAATAAATGTATTAAAATCTTAACTGGAAGGTCAAAGCTAAATTAAATAAATATCATTCAAGATATATCGTGTATCCCAGATGTATTGGAAATCGATAATAATCGATAACTTGACAAATCAACAAGATGAAGGTTTTATTTATAGCTCGAAACATGAATTATTTGTACTTGAATGTTTATAAAATAATACCCTAAAGTCGACTGGCTCTGTTGGGTTTGTGCCCGCACAAGGTTGTTGTTGTTGTTGTTGTGAGGGATTATCTGCGCACAAAAAGAAGAGTCCTTCGGGCCGCCGGGTACAATGGGCTCCCGGACATCAGAGGCATGACTTATCTGGGACAACAACCTTCGCCAACAACGAGAATAAATAAATATACACCGTATGTGTGTGTGTGTGTTTGTGTGTGTGTGTGTGGGGGGGTGGGGTGGATGTTTGATTCTTGAACCGACTGAGTTGGGCTGAGTTGTAGTTTTGAGTTGGGTTTGGGTTTGGGTTTGCCGTGTCGCCGCCTTTTCGAGCACACTCCACAGTACGTGACTTCGACGTCAGCAGCGTTGCAACGCGTTAACATCAAGGATTTTTCTTTATGTATATGTATGTGTGTGTGTGTGTGTGTGTGCGTGTATGTGTGTATGTGCTGCTGCTGCTTTTGTTTTGTTCTGTGCTGTTTGCCTGGCGCTTGCTTTTCGCTTTTTTTTTTCTCTCTTTTCTGGCTTTTTATGTAAGGCCAAAATTCAAAGTTTGCCACACTGAAAGCACTGTATGTGTGTGTGTGTGTGTGTGAGTGAGTGTGTGTGTATGTCCTTCAGTCTGACTGAGTGCAATGAACGCTGTCCTTTAACCTACATACACACACACACACACACATAAAAGCGAGAGCCCTGCTGGCAAACTTTCAACGAGTGTATTAACAAGGTAGCTGGGGCAGGGGGTGGGGGTAGTTGGTATGGAGAAAACTTCAGATACGATACGGATTATGAATTGCGTTTTACAAATGTCCTGTAAACATTATTAATTTGAATGGAGCTTCAAATCAGGACAACAAATCAATTTCCGAATTTTTAATAATTATTTTTTCTGAAAACCTTAGATTCTTTAATTTCAATTCAGTAAGAGTTATCCCCAACCTGCTTCGAACCCAAATCCCAGATGCGCGAAAGCCGAAACCAATCTGAAAATCCTTAAAAATGTAAAAGGAATTTTAATTTAAAAACTCTTCGTTATATGGAAGTTGAGCTCTAAAAACTTTCGAGCAACGAAGCTTTCTATCAAAAACACATTCCTTTGCGGAACACTGCAATTTGGTTAAATTCCAAATCCAGAAACCCATTCTAAACCCATTCTTACCCTTGAGATTCGTTATATGCAGTATTATTCTCAAAGCCAAACATTGAGGTGATATTTCTTTCAGTGTGTTTCGCCTTAGTTCCAGATTCATATTTTCTTAAGGCAAGGTCCTTAAGATAACCAAATTGTATAACGGTTTCTGAGATTCGAGAATAGTGCAATGAAATATTTGTATGTTGGGGCACATGGCTCATGCCGCATGCCACATGCAACATGGGCACCCAAACTAGCTTCCAGCTGGCAATCAATATCAGCGGCAGCCGCAGCCGCAGACGCAGACGCTTTGCCACAGCAGGAGGCGGACATGTCTATTACGCCATCATCGCCAAAGCAACAAAAACTGTAACGACGCTGCTGCTGCTGTACACATACATACATACATACATATATGTAGGCCGAAGCCAAACACACAGCGAACATACAAACAGACATGTGATAAATGTATTTGGCTGTGTGTGTGTGTGTGAGTTGCCCTGACAGGCGGTCGGTCGGCCGCCTTCGCGTCGCTTCTATTTACATTTGCACGCTCATTTGCTCAGTCGAGTCGCTGCCGTTGGTGCCGAAGCGACGCGACGTCAGCGTCAGCGTCACAGCGCTTCTTAATGCAGTTGCAGCAAAAACAAAAACAAAACCAACTGCAACAGCGA
This sequence comes from Scaptomyza graminum, assembly GCA_018901835.1. NCBI lineage: Eukaryota > Metazoa > Arthropoda > Insecta > Diptera > Drosophilidae > Scaptomyza > Scaptomyza graminum. The sequence continues at coordinate 6,870,217 of JAEIFL010000001.1, read as the reverse complement.
CGCATCGCTCAGACGTTCAGACGAAAGCGAAAGGCCATTGTCCGGAATTTTGTTGACCTACTAAGAGGCAGAATGTAAAGTACGCGGGGCATAGCTACACTGTCATTGCCGTTTGCCGAAGTCTCATTTGACGAGCGAACACAGAGAACGAACGAGCGAACGAACGATTAAGCGAAAGCTTTTGTCCGCTGCTGCAAAAGCTTTCGACTATTTGCTATTTGCGTTCGTTTTGTTGTAAAAAGTTCGCTTCAAATTTAGCTACATATGAAACAACAACAACAACAACATCTATCTAATGGTCTGCATTTTCGATATCAACGAAGAGTCAGAGCCGAACGAACCACCATCGCCAAAGTCTATGAGAGAGCAGCCAGCATGTCATTCACCTTTTGGCCGACGCTCTCGCGGTCGCGCATTCTCTCAACGTGACGACGTGACGTTACGTTCTGCGCTGTCTGCTTTGCACTCTCCCAGTCTCTCTCTTTTAGATTTCGAAGCCAAGCTCACACACAGCAAGCAAGCAAGCAGGCGGCTGGCCCTTGTTATGGCTTGTTATGGTCGTTGTTGTTGTTGTTGCTGTCGTTCTCTCCTCCCCCCCACCCCCTCTCTCGTGGGAGGTGTCACACAATAGTAGAAAACGAAGCGTTACCGTCAAAATTTTGATGAGCAATGCGTCAAGTTTTTTTTGTGTATATTATTTTCTCGCCGTTTTTTCGTTTTATTTTATATTTATTTCATTGTTTTTACTTTCTCTTGGCAAATACAAATTAATTACTCACACACACACACTAAATATCTATGAGTGTTCGTACATAATGTATGTGCACATAATTTATGTGCAATTAAAAGAGCTTTTGATTTCACATTCTATTTTTATGCGCTTTGAAGTGCATTGGATCGTTTCCTGCACAAGCTTCAATATGCTAGCGCTACTTTAGTATGTATGAATTCCAACATACATACATACATACATACATAGATATTCATCTCTCTTTGCATTTATGTTCATACAAAAACAAACACAAATCTCTTCCTCTTGCTCTCTCACTCTCTCGCTCGCTTGTGTGGTGGTCACGTTTAGCTGCACAGAAAGTTCAAATTTATAAAGCGAATGCACAGACAAAAAGCACACCAATCAACCATCCCCCCCCTGCCGTCTAACGACTCGAACATGTGCAACTTTGCCGAGCTTTAACCTAGTTTAAGGTCATTTCCAAGTCAAAGACAATCAACAACTCACCGAGCCGATAGATGGGGGGGGCGGCTGACGGGCGCTACACTATTATTATTATGTCTATTATTATTATTATGTTGTTGTTTGTTTTTTTGCAATTGAAAAGTAGTTATTTTCCGTTTTGTCCTATACCCTGTAAATAAATAAAAGTAATAAATAAATAAATAAATACAAATATTCCCCACACATCGAATATGTATTGCGTAGAGTATCTGTTAGTCGGTCAAGCAGGTCAATTTTCGCTGCTACTGCATTTACCGCAATTTGCGCCTTTCTGCTTTGACATTTGGCGTGCAGGTTAAACATGACTCGAAAAAGGGTGGGGGGGGGGGTTTACAGTTACATTTTCGTTTTGTTTCGTTTTTCGAATAATTCGCATTTGTGCCGTGATAAGCCATTTGGCATTTGTCAAGGACTGACGCCCGACAGCTGCTCGTGTTGGTGGTGGGTGGTGGGTGGGGGAGGGGGTAGGGGGGCATCTTATCTTACGGTTGTGTTTGCACGCATTTTGTTGTTTGCTCAACGCAATTTTCGTCCAAAATTAAGGTTACAATAATCTTGACATTGCGCGCAAGTGAAAGAAAGAGAAAGAGAACGAATCAACGATGACGAGAGCAAAAGCCCAGCTCATCACACTCTCTCTCTCTCGCTCTCTCCGTCTGCTCTCAGCGGCTAGCTATCATTGGCGTTGCGCGCGCGTCATCAACAAATTATTATTATTGTTTTTGTTAGTGTAATTGGTTTTTGTTTGCTTTTGTTTCGCACTTAACGCTGCCGACGTCGCCGTCGCTGTGGTCGTTGGTGATAATGAAATTGAAATTTCATTGCTAATTGCGTTTAATATTTATAATTGACCCAAATAATTTTTGTGATTGGCTTGCAAAAAACAACAACATTTTTGTACATACATACATAAAATAAAGAACAGTTATTACAAACAAACAAAAGAGCAAAGAAAGCGCGCTTTCAAGCGGGTCAATTGTCGTTGTTGTTGTTATTGTCGCTTAATAAGTCACCTTTACTGATACAGTGGGTCCTGCTGTATGTACATATATCCAACACAGTGTTGGGCAGTGGAATCGGGTGTGGTGAGTTTTGCCATCCACCACTGATCTAATATTAAGCGAGATCTCACTTTCAATGCACAACAACAATCGCACGAACTTGCCAATCGAACGTTCAATATACATATGTATGTGTATGTACATATGTCTGCTTGTGCTAATGTGCGAGCAGCCCAATACACACACACACACACACGTATACTTCCCGCTGCTGCTGCATCTGTTTTCTGTAAGCAGACATACACTTTGCTTTTTTTTTTCTGTAATTAATCTTCATATTAATTACCTCATGCATTGTGTTAAAGGCAACCCAACATAAATGCTGACACGAAAATCTGTTATAGAATTATTCGATTTATTTAATTATTTATTATTTGTCTAAGCAATTCATTGAGAAGGGCATTCAATAGTCGCTATTGCTGCCAAGCTTACAGCCAAAAGCTGTTATGTTTGTTTTTTGCGTCGCCTTGGCTCGCCTTCGCCGCCGCCGCCGTCGCCGTCGCCATCGTTCTCCCATTCTACTTCTATGATATCGAAAAACTGTGTTTTTGCTCTTCGCCCTGTGCCCGACGTTCGCGACAAAAAGTAGGTGAAAGGTCTTCAACCTTTTTGCATGAAAACAAAATTGTGCAGTGCATTGGATAAAGGGGGAGGGGCGGCGCGTTGAGACTAGTATGCACAATGTGTGTGTGTGTGTGTGTGTGTAGCGGTGCTCTTTGGCATGTTGATGATGTTGTTGTTGTTGTTGTTATAGCAATAAGAATAAACAAAAATGTACTGTACGAAAAGGCGAGCAAGGTGCATTGCCAGGTGGAATTTGCCAAGCGCTAGGTGAAACGGTTAGATGGTGGTGGGGAGAGGGGGTGGGGGAGAGTTAAGGCAGCAAATGGACTGACTGACTAACTGGCAGAGGGCGCCAAGCGGCGAATGCAAACTGCAATCATTTGCTATATTTAGCACGCAAAAAAAAGCACTCACACACACACACACATACACATACATACGTAAGTGTTTAATGCCTGGACTTGGACCTATCCCAATAGCAAAGAGCAGGCGGCAGGTCGTGTTGACGACGACAACAACAACGCTTCGTCGAGTTCTCCCTTTTCGTTATATATAGAGAGAGAGAGAGAGAGAGAGAGAGAAAGCTTTCTGTTGAGAGCAATAGTCTTGTGTGTTGAGTGCAAGGCAAAAAGCTATTTGCAAAAAAAAAACAACAAATACTTATATATATAAAGTGCACTGGCAACAACAACAACAACAATTATTATCGCGTACGAAAACGTCCCTCACCGCGACCCTCAAAAGCTTTATGGTGCATGCGTGTGTGTGTGTGTGTGTGTGTGTGTTTCATGTCGTAGACAGAGACATTGATTTTTAGCCGGTGCACAGAAGCAGCAGCAGCGGTACAGCTCCGAGGCACGCTCTCTCCCACCCCATACCCCCTTCTACCTACTTGTTTAGCCCAGAGCACCCAAAAATAAGTTCCAGGGTCGCAACAACGTGTTTCGGCCCACTGTCGTCCCTGAGTGCAATTGTCAACCCATCTGCGGTCACTGACTTGCTCTCTCTCTCTCTCTCTTTCGCATCATTAGAATCAGCATTATTATAGTTCAAAAATCGAATCTTAATTCTCGCTTCAACTTTTTGGTCTTCTTGCAGTTTCCATTGCCATTTTCATCGCCGTGAATTCGGAGGCGCCACAGCAGCTGCTGCCTTGCTTGCACTTAAATCGGTGAGTATCCGAGTATCCGTTACACTTAAGCCCTCTCTCTCTATCTCACTCTCTCTCCCAATTAAACCTGCCAATAAGTATGCTAAGATATATTTCAATTAGGCTCTGCTAAGATCACAGCTTCTGCTGATCCTTAAAAAAGTTATATTATATTTTTTTCCTTCGACATTTCCTTAAATTTTGTTAAAATAATAATTTCCATTTCGGCCAAAAATATTTCTTCTTCAAAAACATTTATTTACTTAAACAATAATAAGTATATAATATTTTATTTTCATCAAACAACATTTGTCTCAACAATTTTTTAAAAAATTCAATTTCTGCACACATTTTTATGGATCCTTAAGGTTTTTTTCTAATGATCCTTGAATTTTGTATGATAAAAATGTTTTATTAATAATTTTTCTACGTCAAAACCCTATAAAATATTACGTATACGTAATTAAATATTCCATTGATTGATTGCAGCTCGAATCAGCTCGAAAGTATATATATCCATATAGAATACATATGTATTTATATGTTTTGTATGTATAAATACATTTTTAGATCTATTTTAATAAGCCGAGTTCTCAGTGCAACTGCCACAAAACCAAAAGAAAATCGAAAAATAAGAAAATATCAAGAAACATACATATATATAGAGACAAGTTTGTAAGCATGCATGTATGTTTGTATGTGTGTGGACTGTGCATGTGAGGTAGGAGAAGTAAAAGAAGAAGAAGAGAAACTGTGCCAATGCCCTGACAGCGAACGGCACAAGGTGATGGTGCAAGCGGCAAAACGGCAAAACGGCAAAACGGTGAATAGCGAACAGCGCATAAAATGACGCCAATTGCAGCGATGACGAGGAGGGATGGTCAGAGGGAGGGATGTGGGGTGAAGAAGGGGGCGGCTTTGATGGACAAGCAGCGCCCCCCCTGTGGAAGTATGGGAGAGATCGAGAGAGAGAGGGGCAACAAGGCGAGTGAGTAAGATGGATGAATGTTGACGAGTCTCGCTGCGTGCAACATAACATGCAACACACACACACACACACACACACACAAAATGGTCGATGGCAGACTAAAAACAAGCTCAACAACCACCCACAAAACCCCACCCCATCCCCCCATCGTCAGTCCCTTTCTTTAATAAAGTCAACATTGCTAGGGATGCATAAAAGGCGTACGAGGAGGGGAGAGATGAGGTAGGAGGAAGGGGGTTAGGTCAAAAGGGTGTGTGTTGGGGGGGGGTGGAAGCAACAAAATAGTTGTTATTTCTATGCCGCAAACAAGGAAGTAAAAATTGTACAGAAATGGGCGCCAAACAAAAAAGGCAAGAGCGAAAAATCATCATCAAACTGAGAGTAAGAGTGAGAAAGCGAAGCGGAGAGAGAGAGAGAGAGTCAAGTGTCCGTGTTTTGTCCGTGTTTTCAAGTATTGTTACCTCTTGGCCTACCCCCCCACCCCACACCCCGTTTTACCGCATTACTCAATACTACCTTACCTCCCCTCCCCCCCCTTGCTTACTCTAGGTGTAAGCAACTTCACCCACTTTCAAACTCGTCATTAACTTTTGCTTATGCAATGGAAAGTGGCAAAAAGCAAAGCAAATCAAAGCAACAACAACAATAAAAGAAAGAAAGAAAAAAAACACACATAATAAACGACATAAAAATTGCATAGAAAAAAGCATTGAGGCAAAAACACATTCAAACCAACAAAAAAAAAAATATATATATATATAAAATAATACTTATTATACACAAACAGAATGAATGCTCTACAAACATACACACACATACATACATACATATAAATAGTTAAAAGTTAAAGTTTCTTTTATACTTATTACATAATTATTCCCTTTGTAGTTGTTGTTGTTGTTGGGGTACATCATCATTTTGGGGTAGATCATCATAAAACAAACAGTATTTCGATTATATATATATGTAGTCACTGGATATAGTTTAGGTATTATAAGGTACTTTTTACCTTTTAGTTCCCAGCAATAATTGCAAAAGTTACAATCGAACTTTTTCTGAAAATAAATTAAATACTATTCTGATGTGTCCCGTAACAGGGTGTCTCCAAAAAGTCAGAAATGAATAGATTGACGATGAAATCCAAAGATGAAGGAAAAACTTCGATATATTAAAGATGTGTTATAAAGTTGAATGGGTTTCTGATGGAACCAAGTCTAACAGAAGAATTTGTATGGAAGATCGACCAAGTAAATGTCTAATAATCGATATATATATGTATATACTTTCGATATATATCGTTTGTTGTATTATTGGTGAATACGTTGCAATATTTGTAGCAAAAGCTGTGTGCTGTAGCAATATTGTCATAAGGTAGGGTATACTCTGTGTGCATTGCAGTCGTTTGCACTCGTATTGCCTAACTCGATTTCTATGTATGTGTGTGTGTGTGTGTGTGTGTAAGTGTCACGATTGCATTTGATTCGCTTGGCGGCGGCTGACTCAAAACGCCGCGCGACTGCCAACTGCCAAATCGCCGTCGCCGCCGCCGCCATTGACTCGTTGACCGAGCGACTCACTGAACAAAACTGTGCACACATGCATGCATGCATGTGTGTGTGTGTGTGTGTGTGTGTGTGTGTGTTGTTGCTGTTTGTGCTGTTTTTGTGCTTTGGGTGTGCAATTGTGCGCCACCTTTTGAATTGAAAATTTGTTAGCGAAATCGAAAGTTCAATAAACTTTCACGTAATCGACAAATGGCGAGTTGTTGAGGATGCAGCTCGATGGATATATATACATATATATATGTACAGTACAACCTCGTTGAACAATTTATACTTTTCTGAACTGAAGCTGCTTGGCGAAGATCTCTCAATTATCGAGGAGTTGCGTTTAGCGAGGTCGTACTGTACATGTTGCTGTTGCTGTTGTTTGGCCGCATTCAATGTTGAATGTGCACGCATATTGTACTTAGTATATTTATATTTATATATATTGTAGTATGGGCATATGTGGCGTATGCGTAATTCGCCTAGCAGCCATATTACGTATACGCATCAGTTGACGGTCAAGCAATAACATTTGAGCGCCGGTGCAGCCGAGCATTAATATGCAAATGCACACACACACGCACACACAGGCATGTGCAGTGCGTTTAACATTGAGAAATGTGAGATTGCATTGCCAATTTGGCATCTTTTTCCGTTAAAGCCTCAAAACTAACAGAAAACTTTAAATAATTGTGCATACATATACATATGTTACTCTCTCTCTCGCTGAGGCTTGTTAGAGTACAAATTTCTGTTATTGGCGTGCAAAGAAAGTGAAGCAAGTATTAGTATTAAAAGGCAAACGAACAAGGCACACGGAAAGAGTGAAAATAAAAATGAAATTACATAAAAGTAACAACGAACCCAACAACCGACAACCGACAACACACAATCACATGAATGCCAATCAACCAACAACAAGAAAACAATCGCAACAACAACAACAACAACAAACCGAACAGTAACAGCAGCAGCTTTAGTTAGTGCTTGGTGCTTAGCTTAGAAGCGCATGCAAACCAAATGCCATGCCAAACTGAACTTTTGCTCTCAGCATTGTGTTCTTTCTTTAACATATTTCGTGGTTCTGCTCTCTGCGCTCTCGGAGCGAGCACAGCTGCTGCTGCTGCTGCTTTCACAACTATTCCCGTTTTGTCTGGCCCCAAACTTCCCAATACCAGCACACAAACACACAAACACTTTACTCAACTCAAAACCACACCACACCAACAACACTTCTTCTCTCTCTCTCTCTCTCTCTTCACACTCCACACTTTACGTACACTTCACAGCACAGCACAGTGCGTGGCTCGCTTGCTCGCTCGCTCTTCTTGTCTGCTTCTTTTTTTTTCCACTCATTCGACGCTTTGCCCGAAATTGGGTCAGCCATTGAACCCGTTGCGACGACAACGACGACGACGCGCGTTTCAGCATTGGCGTCAACGTTGACGTCGACGCAGACGCAGACGCAGACGCGAACGTTCGTTTGCGCTTTGCTTAGCTGTTCTGCTGCTGCTGCTGCTGCTGCGTCGGCGTCGCTGCTATGGTGCCCTGTCTTTTGCAGCCAGCACGTGTTCTTCGGTTCAGAAGATGTTGAAAAACAACACACACACATAAACATAAACATGTGTAAATCACTGTGACAAAGCATCACAAAAGGTTGCTCAAGTTGTATATCGTTATACGATATACATATGTAAAGATACAGGAAGTTCTAGAAGGTTTAGGATACGACAGATCATCAGATCAGATCGAGTTTGAGTTTCTGAAATGTTTGTTCTAGACTTGATTTCGCTAAAATTGCGTTTCCCTTGACAAAGTTGGTTGTACATTTTCCCCATTTTTCTAAAGTTTTCTCCAGATCTTTTTTTAAGATTTATTCATTTTGCTTAAACAATTTACTCATTTATTTATTAAGTGTATTTGACTTGCTTTTTAAATGCGGCAAAAATGACAACAGCCAACAGCAGCGACTTTGGCTTAAGCTAGCGATCATCATTTCGCTTAGCCGCGACAACAACAACAACAACGCAAAACTTAAGGTTATGGTCACTCTCATTTATGGCCCGAACCCCCTCGCCCCACCCCGTACATAACTCATATATAAGTATATACGAGAAAAGCAAAGAAATAACCGAAAAATAACAAAATTTCACTTTCACATCAATTACGACGGCGACGGCGACGCCATTTTGAAGTACTGTACTTGAACAAGTTCAACTACGCGTGTATGTGTGTGTGTGAGCTGTCAAGTTGCTGCATGACCATTAGATCGTCAGCTAAACAGCTGATACCAGCTGCCACAGCCCCACTCTCTCCGCCTTCTCCTTTGGCTCGCTTTCTTTTGACGAGAGACTCCTGCCACAAATACTATTTATGATCCATTCAAATGGACATTTCAATCGTTTGCCAACCCCCCCCTCTCGCTCCTCACTTCCCTTAACCGCAGTTTCACTCAACTCTCTGGCTCTGGGCTAATGTTAATGAACGCTTAATGGCCAAAACAATTTACGCCCTTTTCCGCAGCTTTTTTGCGTTGGTTTTTCGTTTTTTTCGGGTGCTTGTCAACGAGCTAGTGAAAAAACTCACTAAAACTGGAAGTTCAAGTGACCGTAAAGCAGCATGACGAGAGCGTGACAAAGAAAGAGAGAGAGAGAGATTGGAGCTTAAATGGCTTTGGCAGTCCGACCCTCAAGTAGAAAGTGTAAAGGGCACTCCATAAACACCTTGTGTGCCATTATACCACGCACCACAAATACCCTTTAAACGTTTTTTCGAAAGCATGAAAACGTCATCGATAAAAATCAGTAATCGATAATAGGGTTGCAGTCCGACTCCAGTATAAAAACGTGCGGTACGGCAACGGGGGCGGCAGTGGTGGGCGTGCCTTAAAAGACTTACCAAAAATGTACAAAAAATATATTTTCTTGTAAAACTTCTAAATTATAAATCTTAACTCAAAATTCTTTAACCCCGATTTTAATCGAAATGCTTTATTAACTTTGAGCATCTAAGTAACATTTATTGGCTCAATACATTTTTCTTAATCCAAAAATATTTTAATTCGTATTTTTTTTCTATTTATATTTTGAGTCGAAATACTTTCTGTATAATTTTTTTATACTTTCCTTTGATCATGACACGATAACAATAATAAGTTTTTGGTCATTAAATTTGTTTGATTTCTTGGCTATAGTGAGGGTATTTGCATGTCTGTACATATTCCTGTTTATTTTGTTCAAAGGGCAGCGAACATTAACTAGCTGGGAGGGCTTTTGTTTTGTTTAAACTATATTTGCATTTGTTAACTTGTTAGTTTTTAGTTATTGTTTATTTTTTGTGTTGAGGGTAGCGACCCAGAGATACTACTGTTGTTTTTGTTTTTGTCGTTGTTGTTGTTGGAGTCACAATTTGGAAACCGGTTACAGTTACACACTATCATTTAAAGAAACGGTTTTTTTTGGGGGTCAACATGCACACATACACAAATTGCTTGTGCGTGCGTGTGTGTGTGATTCAGCTGAATATGACTTGCCACACCTTGCCCCGCACACCCCCTCTCCCACCGTATCTATCCCTTTCTCTCTTTCTTTTATTCTGTAGCTTTTTTTCGTTGCGAGTTTTTTGTAGCTTAATTCATGCGTTTTGTGCGTCTTGTTTTTGTTGTTGTTGGTTGTTGGTTGTTGCTTGTTGGTTGTTGTTTTCTTCCTCTTATTCTCATATACATATTTTTGTCTTTCTTTCATGTTATTGTTGTTGTTGTTGTTGCTGTTGTCTACAGAAAATAAACTTGAACTTGCCCGTTCACTTTTACTCCATATCTTTCCCTTTTTCTCTGCCCATCTCTTTCAATTGTTTTTTTTTTTTTTAACTGACTCTAATTTTTACCCCTTACCTTTCTTACTTGCTGTTGTGTTTTTTTCGTCTTCTCTGATGATTTTTGGTTTTGGTTTTGGTTTTTTTTTCTTCTTCTGTTCGGTTTGGTTCGGGAGGAGAAGATTACATCGCACCGTTGCCCGTTGATCATGAAAATTTTAAATTCAAGTTTAGTGAAATTTTTGTAAAAACTCAAACTTAATGCCGAGGGGGCGAGAACAAGCGAGAGAGGGAAACAGAAAGAGAGAATTGGCAAGTTCAAAGAGCAAATATATTATATGATTTTTCTTAACAAGAAATTCAAGAAAAAAAGGATGATATTTTATCGATTTTCTAACGAATTCATCTGTCAAAAAATTATAAATAATTTGGGATTTAGGAACTTATTTTTGCTAAGGTAACAAAAGAGTGTTCGATTTAAATAGGATTTAACTTGAGTCTTAAAATAATGTCGAATAATCAAAGAGTTAATAAAAAGGATTTAAAGTATTAATTTCCACACGTCTCTCATTGATCAAAGTTTAGTTCACATTGAATATAACAAATCGTATTCAAAAACGAAATAAATAATATTTATGAAAATATTTAATTTCACTTAGCAGTTCTTTCAGTGTCTAAAATGGATGAATTGGTAAAGCGAGAAAAGGGTAAATCGAGAAAGCCATCGAAATTCGCCTTATAACAAAAATCACCCAAATGGGTGGAAGGCGGATAAGGATGTTGTCTTTGAATCCTGCATATATTTGATGAGGTTGCCTGTTGCAAATAAAGAGTATTTATAACTCAATAAGGAACTGATTTGATTGACCAATTGTTGTAACTAAAAACAAACTATTCTAACTGACGCACTAATTGATTGAATGTGTGTGTGTGTGTGTGTGTGTGTGTGTGTGTTTGTTTGTTTGTCTAACTACCAGACAGAGTGCACTAAAGTGTTGCCTTTCGGTGCATTTGGTGCATTTGGTGCATTGGGGGTTAGGCTCATTTCCATTTGGTTGCTTTTTAGCATTTGCATTTGATTTTTACTTTTCTTTTTCATGTTGTGTTTTTGTGTTGTTTATTTTACGCCCACTTGACAGCCACCAAATGCGGCAGGCGAAAGTTTACTGGGACTATGACCGCTTAGAATGTCTACACACACACATAGACACACACACACACACACATAGACATATACACGCACACATGCGGAACAGACTCTGGAACTTGAAGCGGAATATTTTGTTGCTCTGTTGCGTTGTTGTTGGGTTTTTCTCTTTTTTGTGTAAATGATTGAGGTGGTGCGGGAGGGGTGGGGGGGGGGTTGTAAGGGAAGTGCATCGCTGGGGGGCCTCATAGAAGTGTCTGGTGGCAGTGGCACTGTGTGCGTGCGTGTGTGTGTGTGTGTGTGTTGCTGTGCTTATCTCGCGAGTCGTTGCCTTGAATGTAGGGCAGTAGTTGGCACTCGAGAGTTGTTGTTGTTGCTGTTGTTGCACGCTGCATGTGCAGCTCATGTCCCAGTCCACATATAGCATGCACTTACACACACACACACACACACACACACATAGACAACACATTAATGCATTTGGCTTTTTGTTTGTGTGTGTGTGTGGCAAAGTCATTGACTTTTGCGCTGCCTGCCACACAAATTCGGCATGGAAATTGTTGCAGTTGTTGTTTGTATTGTTGTAGTTGCTGTTTTTGTTTTTGTTGTTCCCCATTGTTGTTGTTGCTGTTTTTGTTGTTGCCGGCCGTTGATTAAATGCTAGCCAAGATCCAAAGGTCGAGGATTTTTTGTGCTTTGCGCTTTTTATTCTTCTTCTTCTTCTTCTTGATATTCATCTTTTGTTTTGTCGATCGAGAGATCGATCGATAACTAAAAATCATTTATCGATATCGAAAATACCGAAAATCACATGTTTATCGATTGCTTATACAGTCGAACTTCCATACAACGAACTTCCGTATAACGAAGTTTTCTATAGTACGAATTAATTTCCCATCAAAAACCCATTCTGTGCTACGAATTTCTTAATTCTTCAAAATTATATCTTTGTACTTACTGTTAGTCTAAAAGCAAACTAGCGTGAGAATAACGGCATTTTAGTTCAATCAGTGAGGACTCTGCGTTGATAAAAAGTTCGTCAGGACAAGCTATTTAATAAAGACGATATTTATCGATTTTTTAACGATATTAGAGCTAGTTTTTCTGTGTCAATTTGGACTTGTAAAGTTGATAAATATAAACAACTAATCCACCAAATATTCGTACTTAAAAAATCATTACCTTATGCATTTTTTGGTTTGGTTTATATTGATTAATGTTCTCCATGAATATATATGCATATTTAAATATAATTTAATATATATAGGTAGTTTTAATGGTAGCACAGCGACCATAATAATGATCATAATCATAATCTAAATCATAATAAATTGAGATTTTTCCGTGAAGATTACCGAAAAACACATTTTTGTGTTGTTCCAAGTGCTGCTGTTATCCTTGTTTGGTTGCTGCTTGCTTTTTGCTCAGATGAATTCTTTATCGAGACCCTCCTCCCCCTCCCAAACTCGTACACACACGCACACACACAGACACTCTCCCATTCTCTTCCTGATTCGTTTGGTTCAGCTATAAATATACGCTTCTAAAATGAAAAGCACATAAATAAAGGGAAAACGAAACGAAGCTAACGCAGCAGCAGACACCCCCCTCCCACCACCCCATGCACCACCCACTCCTTTTTCTTATTCAAGCAGTAGCTATGTGTGTGTGCGTGTGTGCGTGTGTAAGTGGCATACAATAAACCGTTGCTGTCTCTGTAAATAAGGCATAAGAATTGGGTTAAAAGTTTATAGAGCAATGCAGAGATTTCAATGCAAGCTGTATGCATGAGTGTGTGTGTGTGTGTGTGTGTGTTTGTGCTTTCATATCAGCTGCCTCAAGTGGCTACATGGTCGCCGCATGGTCGAAGGCTTGCGTCAGTTTCGACGATTACAACAACAACAACAGCAGCGATGAGGTGTCGATGAAAATGTCAACGCTCCACGTCCAGCCACGTGCTACATGCCACAATCCACATGCCACATGCCACATTGCACCTACCATTTAGACAAAGCCGAAGGGTCGAGGGTTGAGGGGGACAGGCAGGGGAGCAAACAGCTGCCCAAATCAAATAAAAGACATCAAATGAAAACTAACCCAGTTAATGGCAATAAATAACGAGTAAGAAGAAGAGCACGAAGATACATTAAATACAAAAAAAATAAAATAAATAAATGGCAGAAAAATCAAGCAAGAAACTAAATACCACTTTCCTATAGCAATGATCCAAATACCCTTCCACATGCTCAACCTTCTGGGGTAAAATCTGATGAAGTATAATATTATATATAACAATTTTCATAAGTGAGGTTAAAGAAGATATCTCAACGAAAAACGAAGATAGCCTACCTTATATCTTACTGTAAAATATCGCATTGACATTAAGCCAATTGTTCCAGAGATTTAATAAAAGTTTTTTAATAACAGAAGAACAGAAGAAAGAGAAATTCCTTTTTATGTAATATTCATAATGGTTCGTAGAAAACGAAAACACGATATGGTACGATACTGAAATTTGTACAATAACTTAATCCAACACTAAAATATCGTCACAAATTCTGAATGCGTTTTATAGGAATTTCCACGAATTCTGTCTGCGAAATGTTGTCAAATTCTCGAATATCTTTAGTAAGAAATTTGTATTTGTATTTTTGTAACGTCTGGAAAATCAAGCACAATTCATGGAAAATTGCTGTACAGTTAGTGTAGAAACCACTTGTCACATAAAAAGAGCCAAGTTAGTATGAGAAAGTAGTAATTTTAAATAATGGGAAAGCTGCTTAAAAATTGTAGGTTCTTCTAAAATTGTATATTAATAAACATATACATATCGATATGTTTGGATCAGTTATACCATATTTATACAGAAAAAAACAGAAACGAAATTTAAACAAATTCTTTGATTAGGCGCAGTCGGAGAGATTCCTTTGATAGAAGCCCAAAGAGCATGGAATTGAGGGGGGGGATTATAAGCGAAGGACATCAGTTGAAAAAGTTAGTTGCGTGAGGGGGGGGGGGGGGCGAAGGAATAGTTGAAAGAAGTCCAACACACAAAACATGAAGTATAGTCTTTGGGGAGGGGGAGAGGCTGTGGAAAGGGAAATGCACACACACACATTCATACGTAAACCAAAGCCAAAGCCAAACAGTGAAAAAAATGAATCTAACGAATCAATGCAAGAGCAAGCGAGAGAGAGAGAGAGAGAGAGTGAGAGCGAGCGAACAAAACTGAGGAAAAATAATAATAACAACGTGCAAATAAAAAGCTAAGCGGAACGTTGCAACCAACATCGACACACAGCGAGAGAGATAGAAACAGAGACAGAGAGGCAATGGGCTGCGAGAGGGGGGCTGCAGTAGAGGGTAGGCAGAGCAGAGCCAAAGCGCTTCAACGTCGTCGTCGTCGCAGTGGGTCAAAGACCTGTAGGAGGTCGTTTCAGCCGTTGCAGTGGCAATAGGCAACGTACAATACCACGGCGATGGCGGCAGATAGCAAATACACACACACACACACACACACACATAGCAACATCAAATAAAAAAGCTCAAAGGCGCAGCAGCAGCAACATGCACTATTGAATAACATAAGCTAACGTCAACGACGACGACGACGTCGCGACGTCAGCAGCAGCAGCAGCGCTGCATATGCAGTTTGAAGAGAGTAAAAGGCAGAGAGCGAGAGAGTGAGAGAGTCAAATGCAAGAGAGCTTAGAAAAAGCTTTGCTGCTGATGACGTTGACGTTGACGTATGCTGCGGCTGCTCTGCTGCTGTGCTGCAGCGACGGCTGCTCCAACGACCCAGCGACCGAGCGAACGAAAATGAAATTGAAAACAAGAGTGAAATGCAATCCAAGTTGCCATATTGCGCTGTTCTCGGTATGTGTGTGTGTGTGTGTGTGTGTGTGTGGGGAGTTGCATTGCAAATGTGCTTATATGTATACATATGAGTTTTGGCAAAGTGCAGCGTTACTTTATGCCACACATGCCACATGCCACCACATTCCACACTTACACTCGTGCATTTACTTCTTTCGTTGCAGACATGCCTGGCAGATGAACTGCAAATTGCAAGCAATCGTTTGGCAGGATCACACAAAACAGGTGAGTGATCAATGTATGTATGTATTAATAAATATATATATATTGAGTTATTCAACTTTATTCGGCTTATGCAATAAGTTATAGGCATGTATGTAAGTATGTGCCCCTCCAGGTGTCTGGCTGCCCCTTCAAAATGGCAGGCACTAGACACTGCACACCTCTCCACTCCGTACTTACGTACAAGTCGACGTTGCTTAAACATATTTTTGTTGTTATTATTTTAGGTTGTTCTTTCCTAGGATTAAAAAACATTAAACTACTCGTTAATGCGATTTTCTTATTTTTATATAGTTTGTATAATTTATAAAAGGTTTTCTTTGGGTTGGATACTGTGAACTGGGTTAAATAAGTAATGATAAAGTTTTTAACTATGCTCAATTGTTATATGGTACTAAATAGTATGAGAACTAAGTCAGTTCAACTTGTTTTTGCATTAATAGATATAATTAATTCATTATTTAAGTTTAGTTTATATTTGCAAATAAAGTCTGCTTTATTATTGAAAATAATTTACTATATTAATTATATTTGAACTACAAAATAAATGTTACAAACAGGAAAATACAGTTTCCCAAAAAAAATATATGTATGTATGTATGTACGAAACCTTCATTGGTGTAGTTATTGTATATGTATTTAAAACTCGTTAATAGTTTTTGATTTATTATTATTTTTATATTTTTACGATAACACAACATTTAAAGCTTTAAATATATGAAACCCCGGGTTGGCTATAGGCGATATTTATCGAACTATTTTTGTAGTTGCTATCGATTTTATTTCGATAACTATTTGATGTTCATTAATTTGTAAATTGGTCTTTCATCCGCAAAATCGATGGCCACAGAGCTGATTTTTTTACTTGTGAACATTTAGATTTGTATCCCGCCACTCCTACATATATCTCCTGCATTTTCCATCTACCCTGTAATTGCTTCATTCAATATTAAATCAGCTTGATGTGTATGTGTATGTGTGTGTGTGTGTGTATGTGCTTGTTTTTTTATGTGCCAAACCGCTGCAAAAGTTTTCCGCTTTTCACGTTCAACGACGACGATCGCCGTTGTCTCTTTGTATTTGGTCTTATGTCTGTCTATCCCATTATTTTTGTTGCTGTTTTCCTTGTTGGCTTCGTTTGCGCAACAGCATTTATCATTTAGGCAGGGAGAGGGTGCAGGTGTGTGTGTGTGTGTGTGTGTGTTTGTGTGCTGTGGGGTGCTGTTGTTGTTTTTGGGAGCATAACCAGTGTGGCCGGGGTGTCGGTTCGGTGTCGGTGTCGGCGGCGGCCATCATGTGATTTGCAATTTCCATTGCATTGCGGAGTGGAGGTTACGTAAGCTAAAGTTAATGCCACATAATCATGGCTGAAGTTGCAACGCGACGCGACGCGACCGAACGCGACTCGCCGGCCGCAACTGCAATGGGAAATGGGGAAATGTTGCAGTGGCAACCATGACACGCCATCTTGCTGCAAATGCAACTGCATCGGGCGCAACTTTTTGCAGTTTTTCCTGCCACTTTCTCTCTCTTCATACATGCATGTCTGTGTGTGTGTGTGTGTGTGTGTAGCGATGAAGTAATCGACTGCATCAGCCCCCCTTCTTCTCTCTCTCTCTGTTTCTCTCCCGCTCTCTCTCTCTCTCTCTCTTTCTTCCTCTGTACTCTCTTCCGTCTCACCTTCGTCACCCCTCGGGTATGCATCACGCAACAGGGTAAGTCGATCGTCGTTGAATTAATTTTTTAAATACCCTGCAACTCAATTAGAATGGTTTTCTTACTTGCGGGCGGACCTTACAAATATTACAAATATCGATAAATATCGATTATCAGCAAATTTCGCCAAAAACTATCAGTATAAATTAATAGCCTGTAAAAATTTGAAGTTTTTTTCAAATTTCGATAACCTTTAACAGCGATGGAAATATCGAATATCGATTGTATATAGTTATCGCTTAAGCATGTTAACTATTTCATTATCGTTGGGTATAATTTAGTCGCTACACTTTTGACCCAACCTTACTTTAGCTATTTTTTCACTCTCTGCAATTTTGCCATTTTGCTTTCATGGAAAACTGGTTTCGGTTTTTCTTTGCGTTGTTGTTGCTGTTGTTTTGAGTTTTCGCATTCGCATTTGCAACTGCAGCTTGCAGTTTAATTTGATTGTTGCTGTTGTTGTTGTTGTTTTTGGTGATGTCGTTCCTATCTTTTTGCCTAACGATCAGCTTTGGTGTGGCCCAAAGTGGCTCACAAGTTGGCGGCTGGCGTTGGTTACGTAGCCTTTGACGATTGTTACAGCAAATAGACAGACAGACAGACAGAATGAGGGGGACCGAGATGGAGTGGGGGTAGTGTAGTGCAGTACATCAAAGGAGGCGAACCGAGGCGAAGCCCTAGACCTCGTGGGCCAAATGTGGGCTGGCCAAATACAGCGTTTGAGCCATTAACGTGAAAGTTTGTCTGGGACTAAAAAGATGTGCATGATCAGAGCGTGTAAGGAAATGTTTTAGTCTAGGCTTAATAAGGCCTTTCAAAGCAGACACGCAAAACCATTTAAATATTGATTGATTTTCGAAACTCATTATCGCAAAATTAAACTAAAAATGTTGCATAATGAATATCTGATTCTAAATCTTTAGTTATACGAAAAATATGATTTAGTTTTATATTTGATGTCAAATTATATACGTCCTAAAAATTGGAATTCTTTACAGATTCGAAGAAGATGTTTCTGCGTTGCGTATTTTTCTTATAGTTTTTCTTTTTATAGCTTGATTCTAGCACATTTTCAAAAAAGTCATTCAACAAACAATTCTTTCAAACAGGCACGTCCAATTGTTGTTTGGTTCTTTGCAGAATTGTGTTCAATAAATATGCACTTCATAATATGTAGTATTAGCCACATTGGCAAAATGTTCATTAGTGAGTTATCGTCCAATTGAAGTCGAATTATCTTTTGCTTCAATCCTGTAATGAAAACTTATCATAAATATGATAAATAACATAATAATAAGTACTTAGAGCCCAAGGATTCTTACATACTTATGTATGTATATAAAATAATATTGTGCAAAAGTTCTAGCACTAAAGTTCTACCCTCTCTGGTAACACCCAGCAGCAGTAGCATGCAACGTGCAACGTGCAATATGCAACATGCAACATGCAACGTGCAACGTGCAAGTTTAATGCATTTGTCAATTGGCTTCTCTCACACAAACACAAACCACTCACATAACAACATCTGTCTCTGTCTCGCTCAATCTGTGTTGCATCTTTGGCCTGTTGCACTTCCTGCTTTGGCTTGCAATTGATCGCCAACCGACCACCTCCTCCCTCCTCTCTCCCCCACTCTTTTTGTAGCTATAACATTGCCTGCTAACACCATTTTCCTTTTGCTGTTTGCCGTTTGCCGTTTGCTGCTGGTTTGTTACGTGAAAAACGAAAGTAAAACTCGCAACTCGGCAACAAGCCACATTGCAACGATGCAATGTTGTTGTTGTTGTTGCAAGTTGCATTTGGCATTGTTAGTTAGTTTGCCATTTTTCTGTGTTTTTTTTTTCCATTTTATTACGCGCCGCCAACTGATCGAATCAGTGAATGGGCAACAAACGGGATTTTCCAGGCAGCAACAAAATTAAATAGAGAAAAACTGGAATATGGCACTCGGTCTGTGGAGGTAAAGATCGACGTTGTCATCGTCATCGTCGTTGTTGTTGCTGTTGCTGTTGCTGTTGCATGTTGCTTGTGTTACTGCCTCTTGTTGCTGCGGCACCGCTTGGCTATTATGTCATACAAGGAAGCGAATTGCCGACGCCGACGACGGCCAACAACAACAGCAACATTAACATTGTTGCAATCATTTGGACTTGGATGTGGCAGGAGATGTTGTTGTTGTTGCTTTTGCTGTTACCAACTTCTAACGTGGGCTAAAGCTGGCAAAAGCCGTTGCCGTCGTTGGACAAGTTTTTCCTTTCAACAACTGCAGCAATGGCAACGGCAACGGCAACGGCGTTGCTTTTTTAGAGTTCGTGATGCGGTTTTTTCACTTTTCATTGGACGACGACGACGCTTTTGTTGTTGTTGTTGTATGTTTGTTTGTTGTTTGTTTTCTAGGTTTCCTGCTGCTTTTGGCGTTACTGGGTAAATGTTACATAATTGCTGCTGCATTCAGCACTCAGCTTTTGGCCCCAACAATTTGCACTGCGGTTTCAATACTAGTATTATGTATGTGCATATATACCCAATATCAACTTGATATAATATCTCAATGGGGTCTGATTAGACTCTATATGCAAGTGGTATTTAATTTCGTCTTAGAATCTTCATTTAAATTAATTATCTAAAGGTCAATTTTTATAAAAAAAAAAAGTTGTTTGCTTTCAGTTTTGGGAGTAGAAAGTTTTAGTCAAAATGGTCTTGAATTAAGTAAAGCGATGCTTGAACTTGTTAAATAAATATCAACTTGAACCAAGACTGACAGTCTGACATTCGAAATGAAATATATATAAAATATTTTACTATTAAATAAAATGTTCCATCCACAAAAAACAAAAATTAAATGGTATCTCCAAGTGTCGCATCGAAAAATGAATATCTCTGCGGGTTTTTCGAATGTAATGAAATCGCTGACTTGGCCCACAGACAAACACACACACACACCTACACACATAGGCAAAGCCACGCCTTCATTTTGTGTGAGCTGCAAAGTCATTGCACTCCGATTCGCAAATTGAGATCAGAATTTATGAGTCGCATCCAAATACCCAGTGTTTGTTTTCGTGTCTGTGCGTGGCCCTGGCCCTGCCCAGATCTTACTCAAAGGTAATTGTTCTTTTTGTAGATATTTTGGTTTTGTTTTTGTTCTCTATTTCGAATTCCCCGATCTATCTGATCTTTCTCTCCACCACATTTTGCTCTTGAAGGTTTTCTTTCCTTTGCTTCCTTCTGCGTCTTGTCCTTGAAGCTTCTATCTGACTTTATCGTTTTATTGAGGTCCTTCTTCTTCTTTGATTCATTTGCAAGTTTCTTCACTTTTTTGTTCTCTATTCTACCCTCTCATCTTCTCGCTCCTATTTGTTCTTCTCTCGCTTCTCTTTCGTTTCTAACAGTCGTCTCTCGTCCTCTCTCTTTCTCTCTCTGCTTTTATAAGCCGCGTCGCGCTCTTCTCGCTGCTAATGGACAAAAAGCAATTAAAATGTCAAAAGCGTGCACAAAAGGAGAAAGTGACAAAAGTGCAAATTTTGTGCGGCGGCGCAAGAGTTTTGTTTTTTTCTTCTTCTTCTTTCTCTTTCTTTCATTTATTTGTGTATCATTTTGTTATTGATGTTGTTGTTGCTGTTTATATTGTATTTCGGATTTTGCACTTTAACAATTACAGCATTTTAAAATGCGAGGCACAAACCGTTCGGAATGCGGTAGACGACGTGGATGGATTGGGAAAAGGGAGAATCGAAGGGGCGGGGGGAAGGGTTAAGTGTTTGATCGTTGCCTTTGAACTTGCCATGCGCGAATCAATGGCCAGCGTATGGGGCGTATGCGTAATATTCTCTTGCGGCCAACTGACTGCTGTCAACTGTCAAAGCCAAGCGAAAAAGCAACAACAATGGCAATAGAAATAGCAAACAGCAACAACAATAGCATAAGTAATAGTAATTGTAATAGCAACAATAATCATAATAAACAATTGAACAACTTTCACTTGGCGCTTGAATTCAACGCACGACGCAATTCAAACGACAATCATCCAGCTGATGTGTGTGTGTGTGTGTGTGTGTCTGTGTGACTGTGGGTGTGTGTGTGGGTGGCTTAAGTTGTGCACGCCCCTGCACATTGACAGACCTCGTTACAGGGGCACAAATATAAATAAAATAAATAAACAATCGAAAAAAAAAGCCAACAAAATAGTTAAATTTAGCAAATGCCAAATACATTGACAGGCAGTGCAACGCTCGAGTGGGTAACAGAGAGGGAGAGAGAGAGCGAGAGAGGGAGTACTTAGGTAGATGACAGCATCAAACATTTTATTCACATTCGCAAATAGAAACCAACAATTTGAAGACAAGTCGTGGAGAAGGACTTGGAGTTGGCTAAAATGTAAGAGGACAATTTTTCGCAATAGGTAAAATTACTTGAGAAGTATTTATTAACGTTTGTTTGAGTTGTTTTCGGTTGAAAAATCATTAAACTATTTTGTTACAAGTTATTCGATTATATCCAAGAACTAGAACGATAATTAATACTTGGTTGAGATCTTATAAGTAAAGTACAAAATAAACAAAAATTAAGTTTTGTTATTGAAGCGACGTCGATTTTAATCGATATACAGAATGCACCATCTTTTATAGGGTTCGGATAGTCAAGATATGAGTGTAAAGAGGTAAAAAAACCAACTCCTACTATTTACTTATTACAGTGTAGAGTGTGGAGTGAGTGCCTCATGTAAGAGATTTGTGCGAATGACACATTTGCGAATTGTGTTGCATTATTATAATTATGCAATTTGTTGCTGCTTGCTATAAAAATATAAATCCCAGACACTTATACAATTCCATAGGTATAACTGTATGTAATTTCTCCGTTTGCCTGTTGAGCTGAAAAATGTCAAACAGAACCTTGCAACACGATGCTGCTGCTGCCACAATTGTTGCTGTTATCGGTTAGTCAATGCCATATTGGGGGTTTTATTTCCTTTTATTTCCCTCGATTTTTTGTGTGCGTGGCACAGTTTATGGGCTCTGCATAGTCATAACAATATTCGTTTGGGTTTGCCTGGTTTTCTCCACTTGCATACGCCCCCCTCCGCCCCTCGCTCCGCTCTGTGTGTGTTGGTTGTGCAACCAGGCTACATGCAACGCCTGTCTCCTTCTATATACATTTATACATATATATACTTATATAGTATATTTATGCATTTGCCACACATATATCGAATGTCCTTGGACTCGCCGTCGCGCTGTGCAGCGGTACGTTGAACTTTCGATTCACGTTGCCTTGGAAATGGCTGCACACACACACAACAACAGGGGGTCCTGCGCAGTACGTGCCACGGACAACGTGCCGCATATTGTGGCAGGTCAGTGCGAGCTGACTTAAAAAGCTTTGCCTCTGCCTGCCTGCTCCTGACCTACCGCCAGGCATTTGGCAGTGTGTCCTCGTCCTGATGCTGCTGCTGCTGCTGCTAAAGCTGCAAAGAAGCAACCCTTCCTTCCCTTCCTTCCCTCCTTTGACGCCACATACCCTCTGCCTACCCCTTTATGCTGCCACATGAAGCTGTCTCTTTCGCGCCATGAGTTTGTTTTGTGCCCAAGTGCAAGTTCAATCCATGAATTTGAACGGATTCTGTGCGCGGCCCCCAAACCAACCAACACGCCCTAACCCCACCCAACCGCCCATCCATGTCAGCAGCAGAACCATCTCTGCTGTAGCTCTCTCTCTCTCTCTCTCTGTAGCTCTATCTCTCTCCCGCTCGCTTTTTTAGTGTCCTTGGCAAAATGCAAAGTTCACATACTTGCAACAACAACAGCTGCTGCAACCACAGATCCCCCCATCCCCCCCAAACACACACACTCACCAAATAGATTATGTTTATTAAATCAGCACAAACAAACATATATATATATGTATATATGTATTTGTATATGTAAGTATATTCTGCAACATTATTGCAATTCTGTCTAGCGAATAATCACAACATTTTCACTTTTATTTCGTACTTAATTTGATAAAATATTTTAGAGCTTTTATTTGCCAAATAGTGAGTGAGAGAGTGAGAGGGAGAGAGCACATTTCATTAATGCATTTAAAAAGGGAAAGTCAAAGGCACAAATGCACCCCAATTATACTCGAGTTGTTCAGTCGAATCGCTTAGAACAAGTTATTCTCAATTCAACTGAACAAACAAACTATAACTATTGCCGATTGAAGCTCATTTGGATCACATGTTCGTTTGTTTAACGCTTCTGAACCAATTTAAGGAACTCAAAACAATCCTTTTTGAATACTAGACTTGGGACTTGTGTTGGGTCGCCTTCATCAAATTTCTTCATCATGAAAATACCAAGAATAATTTTGCAGAAAATGATGAAAAATAGTTTTGCAGCTAGTTAAAAGTGTAACTAAATGGAAATATTTTGATTATTCGTTTTCCACGAAGCACTTCAACCAATAGGTTTTCTTTTTGTGCCAAACTACATGAAAAAGAGAAGCTTGAAAAGTTTTTGCTTGCGTTTCTCTCCATTGTTAAAAGAGCTCGACATATGCTTGGGCTTTGTTCAAGCAATTTGCAGAATATTCAAAAGAGGCTTTTATTGAAACTCCTTGAAAGGTTTATTTCTTGACAAACGGCTTGGGTTTTTACGTATGGGAAATTCAGAAATACATTCAGCTTTTTACTTTGTGAAAAGAGGCTTGACCTTAAATATGTCCATGTCCCATGAACAATGTGACCTTATGCACAATTAGTATTTCAAGCTGTCTTTGCAGTCTTTGCTTGCCGCCTGTCAATCCGTTTGATATCCATTTCGCATTACATTCTTGCCATAAATAGTCGAACGACGATCTGGTCAACGACAACAAGCAACAACAACTATTACTACTTACTTATAACAACAACAAAGTGCTTACTACTACATATACTAACAACAACTCGTTCTTAAATCTCTTGCTGCGTCTGCGTCTTTAGAACGTCCGGTGTGCTGCTGCTGTTGTTGTTGTTGTCGGCTGTGCGCAATTCGATGTTAAGTTCAATGTTGAAATTAGCATAAAATACCGTTGATTGCATTAGCATTAGTCTGGCCCGCACTGTCTTACCCACCACTCCCCTCCCCGACCCAACTCTCTCACTCACTTATCCGCCTCTCCCACGATCGCCGCGACATCGTTTCAGCCGACATTCAATTACACACATTTTATTTTATTTTGTTTTGTCGTAGTTTTTTATGGCGCATTCTTAGCGCATATGTCACAGCAGCAGCAGCAGCAGCAACAGTTGTTGTTATCCTTGAGTGTATGCCAATATGTGTGTGTGTGTGTGTGTGTGGCGCATTGCGCATACGCGCCTTTGGCCAATAGCTGACGATGATCATGCTACTATATAATCGAGCATGATCGTAAACTATCCCCGAGTGCTAATAGCAAACGGTTTTGCTATACCCAACACACTCTAAGCATAGAGGGTATATTGCATTTATATAACATATAACTAAATATATTTATAATTAAACTTAGTTTCCTGAACCCGAACTTTTCATTAATTATATATTTATAAGCTTGTACCAAGAATATTAAATTAAATAAGTTGATTAAAATTCTAAAGAATTTCATTGTTGAAGATATTTTAATTAATTTTTACGACGACAAAGATTTGATTTAAATATTTAAACCCAATTTCTGTACTTAGAGTTCTTGATCATTTTTATATATTTATCAAATAAAACACAGAGTATTTGTCGACTTGGCGATTGTATAGTGAGCTTGACGTTGATTATAGTAGGATTGGGTTTTCACAACATTTTACATTTGGCTTACAACGAAGAACATAAATAACAATCAGAATGGGAGCAGGGAATCTTCTACTTAAAGTAGTTCCGGAAGCAAAACAGCTATATATACATACATATATGTGTATGTATATTTATGTGTGTGTGTGTACCATATATATCTATACTCAATTTCACAGGCAAAAAGTCAGCTAAGATGTTTAAATAGCACTTTAGTTTTCTTAGAGAAGTATCAAATGCTTCAAGGTCTTATCTCAACATGGTAGTAAAAAGTACTTCTTCTTCTTTAACAAGTTGCAGTCAGGTTTTAGTACAAGTGTGAAAACGGGAACAGATCTCATACTATATAACGTTGAACTATTATATGTGTGTGTGTGTGTGTGTGTGTGTCTGGTATTCCCATTATCACATCAACTTTTTAGTTTTGTGGGACAATTTCGACATATTTTTGTGGACGCTATATACATATATATACTTATGTACAATTCATATTTTCCCCTTTTTTAAAGTTCAAGTACTAAGCGCTGCGAGTACAACAAAGAATCTTTAGTTAGATCGTGTTAAAAGTATGTTTGCTTGTTTGTTTGTTTGCTTCAACTTGTTGTTCTTGCCCAACAACAACAAGAAAGTCAAATAGAAGAGCGGCAGCGAAAGAAAGCCAGAGAGAGAAAGAGAGTGACAGAAAGACAAATGCGTAAAATACTTTGACCTAGATTTGAAATGGTTTTTTCTTAAATTTATTTCTTTTCTTATTTATTTACTTTTTAGTTTTTTTTCTTTCGTTTTTCTTTCTTTCTGGTATCTATTAAACATTTTTTGTATATCATAATTTTTATTTTTTGGTTTGCCCTACACTTGGCATATTCACACGCCGGCAGCGTTTGACGCCATGTTGCTAGTGGGCGTGGCAGTGTGTAGGGTATTCAACGATCGCCAACTGCCGCAAGTTTATTTATTGTTGTTGTTTTTGGTTTATGCCGGGTGCGTGGAATATAAACAAATACACAAACTGAGAGAGAGAGAGAGAGAGAGAGAGAGATATAGAAGATAGAGAGGCATGAAAATTGTTTAAAAAGAACAAAAAGAACAAGTAATATAAACATAATGAAGAAAGCAAAAAGAAAGATGCGAGTTGAGAATAATTGAATATTGTGAGTGTGAGCGATCTTTAGATACCCTACAATTTTAAAGTTAACTAACTTACAATTATTAATAAAACTATTATTATTATTATAAAAGAGAAGGCCAACGAATGAATTCTTACTTAATTTTATTTCTTAAAAAAAAAATCATTTCACAGTATTCCAAATACAAAAAAAGAGTAAATCAGAAAAACAAGATCGTTTCAAATCTGTATTTAGAAGTGCATACTTCTTTCCCCTGGAATAGCTAATGGGTATAAAGCAAAAGAAAAACTTAAGCTCGATGACTGCCGATAAGATAATATAAGAAGGGAAATGAAAGAAAGACCACCGCACCAAATACTATAAAAAAGAAAGAATAAAAACTATTTTTTTTTATATTTGTTCTCCCCCCGCCTCCCACTTTCTCTCTCTCTCTCTCTCTCTATTTCGAAACGTTGGCGATGACGATCTACTTGACCTACTTTTTGGTTGTGTGAAGAGAGTGGCGCAGGAGCAGGGGTATGGGTATGGCTATGGGTAGGAGTAGGGTGTTTGAGGGGTGGGGCATATGTACATATGTATCAACGTTGGGGTAGTGGCTGCCGAAAATGCCGACGCCTTGTTGTTGTTGTTGACTTAATTATTTTGTTCGAGAAATGATTGTAAACAAAAATAAACCTTCAACTTGATATGCGTCCAGGGATGTGTTGAAGGTGTCGCCGCACACATGCAGATGACACACACACACACACACACACACACACACACACACACACACACACACGCACATACGCACATTTATAACATTTTGAAGTGAGTTTTTCATATATCGCTCATGCGTCGCGTATCTGTAAACTTTTTCTCAAATACATACATATAAGCATTCGAATATTTTATGCTTACGCACCTTTTGTTAATAAGAACTACCCAATGCTTATCTCTCTCCTTCTCTCTGTCTCTCTCCTATCTCTATCTCTCTCTTCTGCGTCTCGCTTGTTTCGTTTCGTATATTTTTATTATTGTATGCGTTTATATAGGTCACCGGCAAACATTAATAACGCCCTACACACATCTGCTTCACACTTATGCACTGAGCAAAATGCAATGATCTTTTCATAATCAGTATTTATATTTTTCGTTTAACTTTTTGCCTTTATAAATATGTTTAAGAACCTTAAGAAAAGTAACAGGCTTTTTTTTTCGGATATTTTGTAATTTATGTTAAAAGAAGGTTTTTGATAAGGTTTTCAAGGTTTAAGTTCCTGTCCTGGACCAGACTGTCTTTCATAATAACAATTAGAAATTAGTTCGTCAAAGAGAAGTTGAATGAAGCTAAGTTCAGTTTCTGTGTTAATAAGTTTCGAATCTTTCAAGCATATTTTCTTCTTGTGTGTTATATTCTATTTATAGTTTACTTTTACCTTTTTAATTTGTGGTAGTTGTTTCGAGATGGTTTCAAGTAAGGCGCGCACCTTTCTGACATCAGCTGTCAGTTGAACACCCACCCATACACACACACACACACACACACACATAAACTTAATATTCTACAATTTCAAGTTCTTGGCCCAGCGCCCGTCGCTTGTCAATGCTGATGAGACGAGAATTGTTGAGATGAAGATGATGTTAATTTGGTGGCAGCAGAGCGGAGGGAGGGTGGAGTGGAGTGGGAAAACGATCTTCAAATAGTTGTTGTTGTTGTTGTTGCTTGTATTTTCTAGCTAGCTGCCTGTCATTTAGTGTTGCGACTGTCGACGCAACTGTCAAAATTGACCTAAAATTTAAAAAAAAAAAAAGAATCGGAAAAAAAAACAAAAACCAAACGAGAATTCCAATTTGGAAAAACGCAGCAAAAGTATAGGGAAACTTGATAGCCGCAAGCACTACCTAAAAAAAAACGAGACCGCCCCATACCCCCCGCCCTAACCTCGACAATGGCATGAAAGAAATCGGAGATAAGAATATGGAGCAAGTCAAAGCAAAATATATATATGTTCACATCCAATTCGAAACAAATATATGAATATATTTTGTACCCCAAAAGCTCTTAAGTAATGACAAAGCATATTCACGCTGATATATATACATATATATATATATATATATTATATATAGTAATCGATCTATTTGAATGCAATAATCAAGTAACTTCTCATAGTATTTTTTGTAATATTTATTTTAACTTTATTTTTTATTCTTTTTACACTTACAGGTCTTAGAGGGAATGACGCAGGCATTTCTTTTGCAGCGTTGGACTTACGTTTTATAAGGTGAGAAAATAAATAAATTATAATTTTAGTATAAAAATTAGTTTAATTGTTTATTAAATTTAAAATAGATAAGTATATTTTCAAAACAGAATTTTTACATTCATATTCGCAAGGGACTTTATTTTTTTATTTTATTCTATTTATTAGGCAACTGAATAAAATGAATACTCTTGGGACCTTCGAATCATATTTCTTTGGACTAGTTTTGTACAAAGTTTGTTTGGTTTTCATGGAACTTATCAATTAACCATAGATCTTAACCGTATTTTGTATGCTTAAATGCAAGCATTAGTTATAATATTTGTTCGGCACAGTTTTTAGTTTAGTTCTTTAAATATCTTTGACCCAGAAACAATCACATAACAACAACAACAACAATTATAATCCAAGTGCTGGGCATTTTCCACTTTCCACCTTAAGGAAATCGCACTTACTTTTTTATCGCTCTCTCTCTCTTTTTTTTGCTCTTTGCAACTGCAACTGCAACTTGAATTCGAATTTCGATTACGCCCTCCCCACCCCGCCTTTTTTTGCGGACAGACACTTTGCCTCTTGACATTCGTTTAGTGCCACCACAAAATTGGCCCAAAAATGGCAATTTCGAACGCATTTTGGGGCAAGCCAAGCCGCCAAGCCAACAACAACAACAACGAACTGCATTTGCCCCGTTAATGCGGCCACACACACACTTACAGCTCGATAGTTTTGTGTTTGTCTTATGCTACTATTTACTATTTGTTGTTGTTGTTTCTATTGTTTTTTTTATTGTTGTTGCTGTTTTCTACCACATTCTGCGTCGACGTCGCGCGACCTGCCTGACTGCCTAGCAATCAGCAATTCTATTTCTCCACCCCCCCCTCACCCGACAAACACCCCTATCCCAGCACCGCCTACTCCTCTAGATGGCCCCGTCCCCCCCACCACTTTGTCGTCATCGTCTGTCTGTCGCAATGGTGGCGTATACGTAATCTTGTTGTTTTTCCAGCTACTGTTGTTGCTCGTTGTTGGCTGTATGCGGAAAGAGAGAGGGGGCGTGGGGGTGGTGGTGGGGGGGGGGCTTGGAGGGCCGTTTTATGCAAATGGCGTTCAAGGATTTTTGTGTGAAAGTTGTTGAACCTCAAGACTGGCAATTAGAGTGCAACTGCAACTTGTGCGCATTTTTTATAGAGCATGTAAATATTTATGATCTATCTACCATATCTCTATCTCACTCTCCCTGTCTCTCAGAACTTAGGTTAGGTTAGGTTAGTTTAGGTTAGATAGTTAGTGAGAGGTTCGAAAAACCGCCCCACTCACATTGGCCCGTTATTTGGATGCCGTTACAGAACTTAATTTGAAGTTGATATTTACATAAATCTTCAATTCAGAATTCTCGAAAACTCAGGTTTCTCCCGAATTGAGGCAAACAAATTCGGTTAATAGTGGAAACTAAAAAGTAATTAAATCATATTTAACTAAGAGGATTCAGTGAAACCAAATCAACCTAATAATATTTGATATTTGAGATATGCTAAAAATTGTTGAAAAACTTTTCCAGCTTAATTGTGGGAAAGTTTGTTATGTTGCATGGCTAAAACATAACACACACACATACATACATACATACATATGTATATGTATTAAGTTCTTTGCATCAAACTCAATTTGCTGGAACTAAACAAAAAGTTAATCATAACGATTTCAAGTAGAAATCCATCCCAAAGGTGAGAGGGTGAAAAAAGTGTTGATGCCAACATGTGTGTGTGTGTGTGTGTGGGGGGGGGGGGGGGCACATTCATAGTTAAGGCATACTTACGGAATCAAAATGCTTTTGATAGGTTTCGCAGAAACCGACAAAAATATTAAGCTGCAAAAAAGAGTTGGCAAATTTTGTGCAATGCGAATGCAAAGAATTTAGGTGCCAAACAACAAAAGCAAAAGCAAAATGCTAGCAATTGGCTCAGAGCCGAGGCACAGACCAACACACACGCACACACACACGCACACGCATAGTGTATTTGTATGTGTTTCCAATAACGTCCAAGGATATTTCGGCTGCACTAAGTCCACATGACCTTCCAAAGTTGGTTGACTCGCGCCCCACACACACACACCCAGTGAAAGAGAGGCGGGGCAGCGACCAAGAGAGAGAGAGAGACGAGATAGGTAGAGGGGGGGGGGGGGGGGGAGGGGGTTACTTGCAGAGCAGATGACGACAACTTTTGATTAGGCAACAGAACAGAACAGAACCGAAACGTTGACAAGTGTCGGGTCAGAGGAAGCTTTTTCAGAGAGCGAGAGAGAGAGAGAGAGAGAGAGAGAGAGCTTTGATTGAAAGAGCGCAACGCAGCAGCGCAGTGCACTTGACGAAGCCGTTAGAAGCCAACAGAGCCAACAGAGCCAAGAGCAAATGGCAGTTAGCAAAAATTGCAACTGCAGCAGCAGCAACAACAGCAGCAACAGCTTTTAGGGGCCTAAGGAAAACCCCACGCGCAGCAACATTATAATGTTGTTGTTGTTGTTGTCGCTGTTCGGGTTCTGCTCTCCGTGTTGGTTTTCGGTTTTCGGTTTCTGTTTCTCGTTTCTTCGGCTAGGCGCTGCAAGCGTTTGACGACAATTTCGCTGCCCGCTTTTGCTGGGCTGCCAGTTGCACATTTCCGTTATATCCGCCAGACTGCCGTGCAGCAGCGTTTGCAACAGCACCACCAGCACCAAAGAAATCTTCGTAAAGTGCGTGAATAAAATCTAGAAAATATTGTTAAAAAAAATATCGAAACAAAAACAAAAAATAAATGAAAAAAATGAAAAATAATAATTAACGTTCACAGCTCGACTTGAGCAACTTCTACGAGAAGCACTTGTAACACGGCGGCAGCAGCACCAAGAAACCACAATAATAACAACAACAACTGCAACAACAACAACAGCCAGTTATTTTTCGCATACGCTGCTAACTTCGCAGCTGACGCTGGCGTTGAACGTTGACGTTGGACGCTGGCGTTGCCCGTTGGCGTTGGCTTTGGCTTTGTTTTGGCTTCAGAGCTGCATCAGAGCTCCGAGTGCAGACCGCAGCAGACCTGCAGAGGGCAGCGACGGCGACGGCAGCGCACTGACTTCAGTCGCTTTATGGCTCGAACGCAGTCGAAGTGCGCGCGCGTTTTTACTCCGAAAACAATAATAGCCAACGTATTGGAAATCAGAAATCAGAAAAAACGAAACAGCCTCAGATATTTTTGTTCAAGTGTTTGGTGCAAAAGTGACAATAATTGCAGTGCAAAACTGATACATACATGAATATATTAAAGGATCTAAGTCATAACAACAACAACAAGAACAAGAACAACAGCAGCATCAGCATCAGCAGAGAATAAACGCCTACAACTATGCCTGGTCCGGCGCTGTGGTCCGGTGAGTATAGCAAGCCACATTCGATCGCCGCCAACAACAAAGCAAAGCAAAGCTCGCTTAAACGCACGCCTCAAGAGCGACCGCTCTTTTTTCGGCAAGCTCTCTCTTATCTTACTGTACAGTTGCATATTTCCGCATGCCATCCCGTTTCAACGCACGCAAGCATGCGTGCTTGCTTGCTTGCTAGCCAACTCGCTCTTTGTGTTACTCTCTCTCGCTCTCGCGATCCATGTCATGGACAAGGAAAGAACACAAAACTTTCACTTGCGCCAGCAGTAACCGCAACCGCAGCCTGTCAGCTGGCCGCTGGCCGCAGAGAGCGGCTTAACGAACAAATAAAAAGAGAGCGCTTAAAGTGAGCTCAGCTTAAGCGGCTGTATGCTTCCTGCGTTAGAACAACAACAACAACATTAACAACTCATTATACAGTCGTAAGCCATTTACAACGTCTGTGTGTGTGTGTGTGTGTGGCAAAATGTCAGTGAGCAATAAGGAAATGAAATATGCGCCAAACAATTACATATTGAATTCGATGTTGTTGTTGTTGTTGTATATTATTGTGTGCTGTGCTATTCGAAATCGAAAGTGCTCGACGAATACACACACACACACACACACTTGCATACAATGGTCAACGAACGACTGAGCAAACTGGTGTGTGGGGGGTTGGGGGTAGTGGGGGAGTGTGAAAAAGAGATGCAAAATAAGTGAGCGACATATTAGAAATGGAAACGTGCGAAAAGCACGAAACACACAAAACTAAATTGTGGATCTATTTTATGTATAAGTATAATTTGTTGTTGTTGTAACTTTATATTCAACAATTCCTTCTCATACAATTTAGCAATTCATGACATTGCTGTGCTTCTTAATGTTGCCATCGATGCTTGCCGTTGCGCTCCACTTGCGCAGCCGCCAGCCGCCGTTGCGCAATCGTCGTCGTCGTCGTCGAAGTTGTTGTTGTTGTTGTTGTGCTCTTTTCAAATTGACTTTTACCTTTTACTCATTGTCACTGTACACTCACACACAATTACCTACATATGTATGTGTGTGTGTGTGTGTGTGTATCGCCCACTGATCAGAGCAACGGTATCCTATCTGATTTTTTTGCCATCGCATTCGCTTTTGAAAGAGAGACCCAGGAAGCTGCTGCTGCTGCAGCTGCTTCACTCCACTCTCACTCTTACTCTCACACTCACACTCCCATGCAGCTCTAATGCCCAAAGCTTTTATTTTTTGTCTGCTTCTTCTTCTTTGTCGTTTTTTTCCTGCCTGCCCGAATGCAGCGACTGCGACGTTGGCTTCGCTGCATTTGCTAATGCTGCTGCTGCTGGTGGCACAGTTTTATGTTTCACATTTCATTGAACCTTTGCATAAGCGCAAGCCTGCAATCTTCCGCGGCCGCTCTCTTTCTAGCCTGTTGACGTAAGTGACTGCTCTGTGTGTCTGTGTGTGTGTGTGTGTTTGTGTAGTGCAGTGAAGCCCGAATGAGGAGTTCCGAGTCCCGAACGAGCTCGAACTCGAACTCGAGCTCAAAGTTGGAGTTGGAGTTGTGGTAGTAGGCGAAGTTGAAGTTGTAGTCGAGATTGGAAGCAAAGCTTTTTTTAATGCGCCTGTTGTTACTGTAATGCATACGACCCACTGGCAAGCAAGCCGGTCAACGTCCACACACACACACACACACATACACATGGCCTAACATTTTAATTGAAATGCAGCACACACACACACACACACACACACAACTAGTATTTAGCTAGCTTTATTGTTGTTTGTGCTTCTATTTTCTATTTTCATGCGCCTAGGCAGCAGCGACGCGACGTCGACTGAAACTGTCGCCAGACGCAGCGCGAGTTATTCCTGTGGGACGTTGAGGAAGGGAAGTGAAAATGTGTGGGGGGGGGGGGGTTTAAACACAATGCATGCAAGTTGTTTAGAGTAGCCAAGAGCGAGCTTCTGCTGCGCGCCCACTCCACGTTCTGTCTCTCTCTCTCTCGCTCGTTCTCACTCACTCTCTCTCTCTCCATCGCTCTTCTGTTTATCTATCGCTCGCTTATTGCAGCCGAACACATTGGCCGAATGTTGCCGAATGGCGGCGACGGCGGCGGCGGTCGCAAAGCATAACTATGACGTCGACGTCGCTTAGTCTATGTCTATGTGTATGTATGTATGTGTGCGTATGTCTATGACTGCGCCATGCATGTGCTGTATGTGTGTTGATGTGGGCTTTTTTTTATTTTATAGTTTGTTTTTTGTTTTTTGTTGTTGTGTTTTTTGTCTATTGGTTTTCATTTTCGTTTGCAGTCGGCGTCGATGGTGGCAGCGGCGGCGACGTTGCCATCTAATGGAGCGCCGCTGCTTCGGCCGATCGTTGGCATCGTTGGCGACGTCGACGGCAACGGCGACCGCGACAGTGACGCTTTTGAAACAGTTGTTGTAGTTGCGCACAAGTTTTTTGTCGAACGAAGCGCGCGCGCCTGCAACAGCAACAGCAACAGCAATAGCAATAGCAACATGGTTGGCGTTGGCAGCGACGCTAGTGACGCTAGCGCAGACGTCGCTGGCTGACTGGGCTGAGACTGTTTTGTGGCTGCTGCTTGCTTTCTTTCGCTCGCTTACTCCTTTCATTTCACTTTATTTCGTTCGAATGTACGCACGTTGGCCGCGGAGCAGCATCAAACAAAACAACAACTAGCCGACAGCAGCAGCAACATCAACAACAACAACACCAACACCAACACCAACTACAACAACAACAACCGCATTCGAGGCAAACAACAACAACACACGGCGCGAAAGCGACTCTTGTCCGCCGTGTTTGTTGTGTCTGTGTGTGTGCGTGTGTGTGTGTGTGTGTGTGTGTGTTGTCATACGGAAGAGACACTACTATTATTATTGTATATTTTTGTTTTTTATTTTGCTAATTTTTTATCGTGGATTTTTTAACCAAAAATTTACTTTTGATTGCTGCTTGGTGTTTGTTTGTTTTATTTTTTATAAATAATAATAATTATTTTGGTTGTTGTGTCGCGTTGTCGACGAGTGCGCGTACTTACCAACGATTGACCGGCTGACTTTGTTACCGCTACCGTTACCGTTATACTCCGCTACTCGGCGATTTCGGCGTGCGAAAAGGATAGTTAATTGAAATACGGTTAAAACGGAAAGAACACCGACAACAACTCCAACTCTCGCGCCTTATTTGATGTGGCCTGCCTGTAATATTAATGGATATATACTTCTAAATATATATACATACATACATACAAATACATACCCAAACATAGATACATACCCTGTCATAGCATCAAAACCAGCCAAGTGCAGATTCTTGCACTAATTGCAATGTCCCGTTAGATGTGCCTGTTTTAGTGTGTGTGTGTGTGTGTGTGTTCATTCTATATATAACAACAAAATAACTTTAACTTTACATTATGCTCTATAACGGTTTCGTAAAATATACTATATCGTGATCATATAATAACTTTGATTTTTTTTATGTTTGTTGTTTTTTCAAGTGAATGTGTGTGTGTGTGTGAAGTATGTGCTTTAACTGTAGTTCCCTACAAAACCCCTTCCCAAACCAAAAAAACACACACTCGTTACTCGTTACCCCTTAACTCGCTACGTTTCTTTCACTTCACGGACAGCGATCCATTTCATATATTCAAGGATATTTATTTTTTGTGCGTGTGTGTTGGTGTGTGTGTGCATCCATCCATTTTTTTTTAGCTCATTTTGTTTTCAACTAGCTCATTTTAGCTGTGCATCGATAATATAACGAGATACCAAACAATCGCTTGTTGTTGTGTGTGAGTGAAACCCCAAAAATAAATAAATAAATAAAAATATCAAAAATATCATAAACGAAAAAAGAAAACAAAAATACAAAAATACCCTGTATAAAACTCATGAATTGTAAAGTGTGGCAGCATGCGTCGTAATTGGCGCTGCTTTCCACCGCTTGCTGTCAGCATGGCACCAACACTTGCCCGTGTTGTCACCGATCATCATCAGCTGTGTCTGCCCACCTAAGAGCAACACCCACCAGCAGCAGCAGCAGCAGCAACAACAACAGACCAAATGAATGCCAATCAACCGCTGAGCCTGGAGCCAACGGTTGCTGCTGTCAATGATGCTGCTGTCGTTGCCGATGTATCAGCAGCAGCAGCCGCAGCAGCAGCAACAACAGCAACAGTATGCAAAACTGGCGATGCCAAACACAATGGGCAGCATACGCTTGAGGAGCAGCAGCAGCAGCAGCAGCAGCAGCTAAGAGCTATCAATGGCCACGGCAAAATTAACAGCAATAGCAATAACAACAGCAATAGCAATAGCAACAGCAGCAGTATCGGAAGCATTATCGATGACGACGACAATATTACTGACAAGGACGCTGGCCTGGAGGTTGACTGCAGCAGCAGCAGCAACAACAACAACAACAACAGCGGCAGCAGCAAGTTGACCATCATTAAAACGCCGCTTACCAAAACGCTGCTTAAGAAGTGCAACAACAACAACAATAA
This sequence comes from Scaptomyza graminum, assembly GCA_018901835.1. Lineage (NCBI taxonomy): Eukaryota > Metazoa > Arthropoda > Insecta > Diptera > Drosophilidae > Scaptomyza > Scaptomyza graminum. The sequence continues at coordinate 6,833,808 of JAEIFL010000001.1, read as the reverse complement.
CAATAATAACAGCAGCAGCAGCAGTAACGGCACCCTGCCGCATGTTGCACTCAATATCACCAGCACCAACAACAACAAAAACTTACGCGGCGGCAGCAGCAACAATGCTGGCAGCGGCAGCGACGCGTTTAGTTTTGGTTGCGATTCCGGTTTTCAAAGCGGAAATAACAATGAACAAGAACAATTTATGAATGATAATCATCATCATCATCATCATTACCATCATCATTACCATCTTCATGGCGGCGACGAGCGCGATGGCGATAACGATAACGATAACATAAATGATGTTGCTGCTACTGCTAGTGCTGCTGCTGGCGCTGGCGTCGATGCCAGCGATGTTGCAGTCACTGCAGCAGCAACAGCAACAACAACAACAACTTTAGCGACAGCAACAGCGACATCCTCAAGCTCAACGCCCGAACATGTTGCAGGCAACGACGGCGACGATGACGACGACGACGACGATGACCAGCAAGCGGGGGAGCAGCTGAAAGCTCATGACTATCATATAGAATCGCCAGCAACATCATCATCATCATCAGCAGCAGCAGCAACAGTCTCCTGCACGGCAGCAACATTGCCAGCAGCAGCAGCAGCAGCAAAGGCTGCCGCTCAAAATGCTTGCAGTCAAAAGTGTAACAAGTGCAATTCACACAACAACAACAACAACAATAATAATAATAACAACAACAACAACAACAATACGAACAATAATAATAATACCAATACGAACAACAACATTCATTACAACAACTATAATAACTATTATAAGAAAAAATCTCGTATGCCGCCCATTTGCCGTTAGTATTTTTTTTACGTTCTGTTTTCTCATAACATAACATCATATATTAGTACTTATCTATCTATCATAAACACTGTTTGAGAACCCCTTACCCCACCCACGAAACCCGCCCCACCCGCTACTCACACACACACACACACACACGCACACACACTCACACACTACCTCTACACACACGCACCCTCAAAAATCAATCAATACAAAAACCCAAAATTCAAAAAAAATATAAAACGTGACAACAAAGACAAACCAAATCAAAATTATTCCAACAATAAAATGAGATCGAAAATCAAAATTAACTATATAATAAAACAAAAAAACAAAACACAAAATTGGTACAAAGCTTTGGCGCCTGATCAAGATCTAATCCTTAGTCTCTGGATCGTGGTCAGGATTCAAGATAGTAAATTTGACTTGATTTGTTTGCTTTTCCTTTCCCCCCCCCCCAATTTGATTGCAGGCACTGTGCCGTCATGTGGCAAGTGCGGCGCACAGATCCTAAATGCTTGCCTCGAGTACAAACACAAAAACCAATACCAAAAACAAAACAACAACAACAACAACAATTATAAGAAACCGCAAGAAAATATCTAAATATCCAAAAGAAAAGCAATACCAAAAATTTCATCATAATCGGCATACAAAAACAAAACTCTTGCGTATTCTTATACAATCCAAATCCAAATTCAAGAAACGAATCGACAACAACAAAATTATGACTTCCATAGGTAAATTCTTTTTCGTGCAAAATACCCAACCTCTAACATTGTTAAGTAGTAACTTACTTTACTAACCCATTTATATAAAAATATACATATCAATAAGTATGTATATATATTTATACTCTATATTACATATTATATATTTACTAACTTATGCCTCGACAACGACATCTTCATACATTTCGCATTGCCCAGAAGCTTTGGCTTCAAATATATTCTATTATACCATACATATGTATGTGTATCTATCTGAGTGACTACACTTACAAACATACAAATATAGTATTTTAACATTTTGTTTTATCGAAAAAGGTTTCGTTTATCGATTTTATTTTTTACTTTATTTAAAAGGTGCAGCCGTTGGGTCGCTTAAGCGATGAGTTTAGTTTGCTGAATGTAACAATATTGTAGATTTCGATATTTAACAAAAACTATACCTGAAATGATGAAACTGTTGAAAATTGTGCACAAAACTTTGTCTTTGCCTTGATAGCAAGAACTCCTTAACAGTTGATGGGGTTTGGATTTTTTGTGGTAAGATATGTATCTTAACAGAGATATTTTTGCATAAAACATAACGTTATCGGTAAAAGCTATCAATTAAAAGATTTAAATTACCTTTAAGATTTACAAACAAGTTTCAAGTATTGTCTTTAAGGCTTTCAGTTATTGTTAAAACCATTTAAATTAATTGAAATTGAATTGAGGTTTTGTTTTGTATAAAATTTGAGATCATAATACCTTCTATAGAATTCTTTCTTGTGTCTGTCTGTCTTTCTTACTTTTTTGGTCTTTTTTTTTTAGTATGTGTTTTCCGTTTCAGATGAATAGAAATGTGATCCCAACTGCATTCTGCCATTGCAGCAGCTGCCTGTTGCTTATGAATTCTCGACCAGCAAGAGAGAACTTTAACAAACCTATTAAGTTATAGTACGTTTGATGATTTAGCGCTGTATATTTGTTGTTCTTGTTAGCCACACACAGGTGCGTGTGTGTGTGTTGGCGGTATGTGTGGGTGTTTAGCTGCTGCTGTTGCTGTTGGTGTTGCTACCACGCGCTATAGAAAACACGCAAACACAAACAGACAGACAAGCAAACACAAACACGAACACACACACACACAGACACACATATACAGCTACGCATGGGCTTTATTGTTTAGAATAATCTTGCGCTTGATAATGAAAATAGGTCAAATTTTAAAAATACATACACAAACGCGACATTGTCGACGTTGACGCCGCTGTCGCCGCTGTTGTTGCTGCTGTTGCTGGTCGCTTGGCAAACGATCGTGGCATGCGTAGATACGGCATTAGAAATATACAGACACACACTCACACAAACACACACACAACACATGAACAAGCTGGGCCAACGCACCGCGTTAACTAATTGAGGCAGCCAAGAGAGAGAGAGAGACAGAGACGAAAACAGAGAGAGGGAGAGAAAGTGTGGCGGGGTTAGGAGAGTAACTAGAATTTCCAATGCGATCGAAAGTTGAGTTGCTGCTGATGTTGCCACAACTCCCCCCAACTTCCCCTCCACACAGCTATTTTTTACGCGCTCTCTATCGCGCCCTCTCCGTCTGTTCGTCTGTCTTTGTCTTTGGTTGAACTTCTAGCTTGCAACAGATTGCAACACACACACACACACACTGCTTATCTTGACAGCTAGAACTGCTTTGCTGATAGTGCCTCTCTGGCTCCCTTCGGCCACCCTCTTGACTCTTCTCTTTTTAGATATAGAATGCCAGCATTGTGTCCATATTTACTTTTGACCCATTTTGTAGTGCGTTTGCTTTTTTTTTTTTCAATATATGACGAGCTAAACGCTCTGCCGTACAACTAATAAAATGGACGCCCTTTCCTCTCCCTGCTGCTGTTGTTTTACCACTTAATATTTGCTTTTTTATGTCTTTAGTTTCTTCTTCTGAAGACGGTGCCTCTGCTGGGGAAGTAAATGCAAATTTTGTTTTGACCATTTGGCCAATAACTTCCGCAAAATGCGATTCAACGTGTCGCTTCGCTAGAGAAACAAAATCAAAAGAAAACAAAAAATAAAATAAAAACAAAAATTTAAAACTACTTTGGCTGATAAATGATATTATGCATGCCGTGATTCACTTGGCTCCAAACATATCACTTCGAATAGACTCGTAATATGCCCCTCAACATACACATTGTAGCCAGAAAGTTGAACTAGAACGAAAACAATAAATCTGCGTTTTTGTTTGTTTGTTTAGTTCGCTAATAAATAAATATTTATAGTCTTGTTGCTACTCAAAAACTCCCCTTGAGCCAAGTTAAACTCGACCTAATCGAAGATTTAGCAATTACACCCTAAGCAAGAAGTTGAGTTTGACTTATCTGCTCTGTGTTATATGAAATTGATATTTTTAAATAAAATTCGAAACTTACGAATGGTATCGGATCTGAATAATTGAGGAATTGTTAAGGTTTTATTTTTTATTTTTGCGAATAATATCTTTAAGTAATCCGATATGTCCGATTATCAGAAAAATACATAACCAATATGAACTTATTTTTGAATACAAATTGAAATAGTATATGCCGTCAGTTCTCTACCGTAGGGTATTGATATATTGATTTTAATGAAAATCTGAAATTCTAAACGCCATTTCAAGTTTGACAAGCTAACACCCATGCGCAGCGATTTCAGTTTCGGACAAAGTCATGGTCATGGGAAACGTTGTATCAGCATCTTTCAAGACAAGACAAGTTAAGAGCTAAAGAGTAGATAAGCTATAAACTACTTAATTCTAGGAGACAGTCACACTTATAGATTAAATGTAGGATTTGGCTCTTATGCCGCGAATACTTTGAGACATTTGTATTCGTAAGCATTTTACGAGGCATTTTCGTATTTATCACTCTTGTGTATTATGAACCTTAATATCTTTGTAGGACCTTTCTTTGGGCAGAGCCCTCTGAGCTCTCTCTTTCAAAAGATATTGAAAAAAAATCAATTTCACTGAGATTTTAATGTTTAGGTCAATCTCATGTTTTTGATAAAAAAAAGGTGTAAATATTTTATAAATGTTTTCAGTTTTGACCAAGCAAACTTAACTTTATCCTAAACTACTTCTTTCTTTTTTTTGTATAGAGAAACAATCTAAATTTGTTGTTTCAAGAATTATTATTTCAATAAATCAATTTCGCTATGTCATACAATTTTTATAAATAAAACGTATTTTAAGTTTAATAACACAAAAAAATTTAGATATCTATATATAACTGTTCCTATTTGTTTTGTTTTTTCCTCCGGTTTTTTTACTCGGATTTTCACAGGAATTATGACACTGAGCCGTGGCCCGTACAGCGAGCTCGATAAAATGAGCCTTTTTCAAGACCTCAAACTCAAGCGGCGCAAAATCGATTCAAGATGCAGTAGTGACGGCGAATCCATAGCGGACACATCCACCTCGTCGCCGGACCTATTGGCGCCGATGTCGCCGAAGCTATGCGACAGCGGTACGGCGCCGTCGCTGCCGTTGCCGCTGAATGCGCTGTCATCGGTGACGGTAACGGTGACGACGACATCAGTAGCATCCACATCGGCGGCAGCTGCTGCTGCCGTCTCTCCATCAACAACAACCACATCAGCAGCAGCAGCAGCAGTAGCAGCCGCAGCAACATCAACAGGTGCAGCAGCAGCAACAACAGCAGTGGCAACGTCTTCAACGTCGTCTTCCTACCCCAGCAGCACAATCACCATAACAGCAACTGCAACAGCTAAAGCAGCAGCAGCAGCTGCAGTGGCATCAACAACATCTTCAGCATCAACTGCAGCAGCAGCTACAACAACAACATCATCAAACCAAGACCCAAATGGATCGGATGACGGCGGATCCAAGCGTCATCAACAGACTGAAATACACTCATCGAGCAATGCGATAACAGCAGCTGCCGCTTCCACAGTAATGTCACCGCCGCCGCCAGATCTGCAGCGTGCAACATCTCCGTGCCTGTCGGCGGGCACCACCAACGTTGCCGGCGAGGCATTGTCGCTGACATTGAACTCGCGCCGCACACCGACGCCGCCGCATCATAACAATGGCGCTGCATCGAGCTCAAGCAATGGCAGCAGTCGCGCCTCACCCGATTCGCTCGAGGAGAAGCCCTCAACAACAACGGGGCGTGGCAGCAATACGCCAACCAACGGTCTGCTGGCCAACAGCAGCAATAGCATCAACAGTAACAGTAACAGCAACAGTAACAACAACAGCAACAAAATGAACAGCAGCAGCAACAGCAATCTAAGCGTCATACGCTCCGTTAAGGAGGAACGCATTTTGGCTTCGCCCACGAAAATGCTTGCCTATCATCAGCAGCAGCAGCGAGAAAGGGAGCATAGGGAGCGGGAACGAGAGCGAGAAAGGGAAAGAGAAAGAGAGAGAGAAAGGGAAAGGGATCGTGAGCGGGATCGAGATCTCAAGGCAGTCACTGGGCACGGACATGGACATGGACATGGACACGGGCATGGACATGTGACCGTGCTGGTCACGCCCTCACGCATTAAAGCCGAGCCACCGCCGCCCTCCTCTCCCTCCTCGACAACCACGCAAAGAGATCGCGATCGAGATCGGGACAGAGAATTGGGCAGCTCCAGCAATACAATAAGTTCTTCGCAGCAGCAGCAGCAACAGCTGCAGCAGCAGCAACAGCCTCACATTAGTCGCAGCAGTCCGCCAATGGTTCAGCATTTGGGACACGCCTATGGGCATCCGCATGCGCATCTGGCTGGTGCTGGTGGTGGTGGTG